>CM077663.1:54568276-59368276 GCA_039707655.1 Elymus sibiricus
AATCTAGTGGTCAAGTTGAACTTAGCAATAGAGAAATAAAATTGATATTACAAAAAACTGTCAATAGGTCTCATAAGAATTGGTCTAAGAAATTAGATGATGCACTTTGGGCCTATAGAACAGCTTATAAAAATCCTATGGGTATGTCTCCATATAAAATGGTGTATGGGAAGCTTGTCATTTGCCTCTAGAACTAGAACACAAAGCAGTTTGGGCTATTAAAGAACTCAACTATGATTTCAAACTTGCCGGTGAGAAGAGGCTATTTGATATTAGCTCACTAGATGAATGGAGAACCCAAGCGTATGAGAATGCCAAGCTATTCAAAGAAAAAGTAAAAAAGATGGCATGACAAAGGAATCCAAAAGCGGGAATTCAAAATAGGAGATTATGTTCTTTTGTTCAACTCTCGTTTAAGATTTTTTGCAGGAAAACTTCTCTCAAAATGGGAAGGACCATATGTTATTGAAGAGGTTTATCGTTCTGGAGCTATCAAGATTAATAATGCCGAAGGTACTAACCCGAAGGTGGTCAATGGATAAAGAATTAAGCATTATATCTTAGGTACACCTATTAACGTTAAAAGCAATGTTATCCAAACCATCACACCGGAGGAACACATAAAAGAAACCTTCCGGAACACTCCAGAATACTTAAAAATAGGAGGTACATGATACGGTAAGTAAACGGACTCCGAAAAATCCGCAAAAATATTTTTTGTCAGTTTTGGAATATTTTAGAATTTTGGAAATAAAAAAATAAACCGGAAGGTGATCGAGGTGCGCACGATACAGCAGGGCGCGCCAGGCACCCCTAGGCGCGCCCTGGTGGGTTGTGCCCACCTCGGATGCTATCCCGACTCCGTTTTCCTTCCAAATACTTGTTTCCCAAGAATAAAAATTATCTATATATACCGCCGACTGTTTTGACGACCGCATCGCCGAAAAATCCTCTGTTCTCATTTCTTGCTGTTTTCTCATCAGATCTAAATTTCCATGGCTCCACCAAGCTCCTCCAAAGACAAGTTCTTCGAGCGGGTCATCAACCCGTACCTGCTGGAGGTGATGAGGCACCCTCAAGCCATTGAGATGCCTGAGGGGGTGCTCCACATCCGTGATGTTGAGAGACCCAAGAAGACCGGAAGCGTGGAGGCTAGGCTTGAGGCGGTGGAGCGGGAAATCTTCAAGTGCCGAAAGATGGTGGAGCGTGGACTTAGTGCCAATCACTCCATGATCATGGAATTCACCCGTGATCAGACGGTGGATGGCCGGTCCGTGAAGGACATCATCTCCAACCTCAACGAGCAAAATAATTTTTTGCAGAGCCAAGTTTATGATCTTCAAAACCAAGTCTTCGAATATGAAGCGAGATTTAAAGGTATGAGTTTAGCTGCCAGTTGCAGGACTCAGGGGACTCTCGCGTCAACCTTTGATGGGGAACCCTTGCCCTGGAAGCTGGAGGACAAGCTTTCTACATCATCACCACCACCTACATCAACACCTCCACGTTCTTCATCATCACCACCAAAGGAGACTTGAGCACATGGGTGTGGGCACTCCCCTGGGCTTGATCCAAGCTTGGGGGAGGTGCACCGGTATCGTATCACCACCACTTTTATTCACCCTTGCCTATTTCAGTTCAATCTTTAGTTTCCCTTTTCTTTAGTTGAATAAAATTTTAGCATGATCTAGTTTTGTGTGTTAGTTCCGTGATCTATCTATCTATGTAATCGTGTGAGAGTTATATAATAAAGTTTAGTTTGAGTTTTTGCCTCTTTACCTTCTTGTTGCAATCAAAAATAAAGGAAAGATAAACAAATGAAAAGAATCATAGGCTAATCCTATGGTGAGTAATGACATCACATAATGAAAAGTATAAGTAGTAAAATTTATTGGAGATTGACAAACACAGCATTGGTCAATGATGCAATTCATGAAAGAATTAATAAAGGAAGAGAAGATTCACATGCAAATACACTATCTTGGACATCTTTTATGATTGTGAGCCCCCATCAAATATTATATGCCAAAGAAGACAATGTAATGACTTATGTTTGTTCATATCCACATAGAAGTTATATTGTCATAGATCCTTTAACATGTGGTGCTTGCCCAATATCTTTGCTAGCCAAAAATTCCGCACTAAGTAGAGGTACTACTTGTGCATCCAAAAACCGAAACCTAAACTCTTTCCTTGAGTGTCCACCATACCTACCTATGGATCGAGAAAGATCCTTCAAGTAAGTTGTCATCGGTGCAATAAGCCAATAAAAATTGCTTCTAAAAGTGTTTTGATCAATTAGTGTAAGAGAAAATTGAGCGTTATACGAACTTATGATGGCAACGTAATAAAAGCGACGGACTGCATAATAAAGGTAGCTATCATAGGGGGCAATATAGTGTGACATTCTTTTACATTAAGGGATTGGGAATACAAACCAATAAGCGCATGACAAGCTCTGCTTCCCTCTGCGAAGGGCCTATCTTTTACTTTTATGCACTTATTTTTATGCAAGAGTCAAAGTCTTCTTCCCTATTCCTTTTTACTTTTTCTTTTGCAAGCATCATGTGGTGAGGAAAGATCTAGGCACATATACCCAGTTGGATATGGTTGGGCATGAGTTATTATTGTTGACATCACCCTTGAGGTGAGTAAGTTAGGAGGCAAAACTATAAGCCCCTATCTTCCTACGTGTCCGGTTGAAACTTTTTGTTCATGTGTATGCTGTGAGCGTTAGCAATCATAGAATACTAAATGATGGTTGAGTATGTGGACTTGCCAAAAGGCTCCGACATGTGACCCTTCCTGAAAATATAATGAATTGTAGTTGCAAAGTTGACTGAGAATATAGTTTCTTGGTTTCCAATAAGGTTTATGCTTCATACTTGTATGTTCTGATGAATTGTTACTTGTTCATGAGAAGCTTTATGATAAAGATGTATTGAAATAAGTTCTTATGTTAGAATTTGTTGCTGTTATGTTAATAAGCATGATGCTTCTATGTCCGTATTTTGTTTTTATCGACACCTCTCTCTCAAACCATGTGGACATGCTTTTCAATAGCGGCTTTCGCTTGAGGACAAGCGAGGTCTAAGCTTGGGGGGAGTTGATACATCCATTTTGCATCATGATTTCCTACGGTTATTTACTTTGTTTTGTTGAATAATAATGCTTTGGGGAGTGATTCTAATGCCTTTTCCCTCATAATATGCAAGGTTTACACAAAGAGGGAGAATAACGGCAGCTGGAATTCTGGACCCAAGAAAAGCACGTCGGAGATACCTATTCTGCACAACTCCAATGAAGCTGAAATTTTACGGAGATTATTTTTACATTTAATAAAAAATACCTGAGGAGGCCCCCCAGGTGGGCACAACCAATAGGGCATGCCCTGATGGGTTGTGCTCAGCCTGGCCCACCTCCGGTGCCCATCTACTGGTATAAATTCCCAAAAAACCAAAAAAAAATAAAAGGAGGACTTTAGGGACGAAGCACCGCCGCCTCGAGGCGGAACTTGGGCAGGAGCACTTTTGCCCTCCGCGCGGAGCGATTTCGCCGGGGGAACTTCCCTCACGAAGGGGGAAATCGAAGCTATCGTCATCACCAACACCCCTCTCATCTTTGGGAGGCCAATCTTCATCAACATCTTCAACAACACCATCTCCTCTCAAACCCTAGTTCATCTCTTATGTTCAATCTTTGTACCGGAACCTCAGATTGGTACCCGTGGGTGACTAGTACTGTTGATTACCTTGTGTAGTTGATTGCTATATGGTTTATTTGGTGGAAGATTATATGTTCAGATCCATTATGCTATTCAATACTCCTATGATCTTGAGCATGATTATTATTTGTGAGTAGTTACCTTTGTTCTTGAGATCACGAGAGAAGTCATGTTGCGAGTAATCATGTTAATTTGATATGTGTTTGATATTTTGATGATATGTATGTTGTGATTCCCTTAGTGGTGTCATGTGAACGTCGACTACATGACACTTCACCATTCATGGGCCTAAGGGAATGCATTGTGGAGTAGTTATTAGATGATGGGTTGCTAGAGTGACAGAAGCTTAAACCCTAGTTTATGCGCTACTTCGTAAGGGGCTGATTTGGATCCACATGTTTAATGCTATGGTTAGACTTTGTCTTAATACTTTTCTCGTAGTTGCGGATGCTTGCGAGGGGGTTAATCATAAGTAGGTTGTTAGTTCAAGTAAGAGTAGTACCTTAGCACCGGTCCACCCACATATCAAATTATCAAAGTAGCGAACACGAATCAAACCAACATGATAAAAGTGACTAGACGAAATTCCCGTGTACCCTCAAGAACACTTTGCCTATTACCAGTGATTTTTTTGGCCTGTCCTTTGCCTCAAAAGTATTGGGCTATCTTGCTGCACCTTGCTCACCGTTACTGTTAGTTGCTCGTTACCAATTATCTTGCTATCTAACTATCTGTTACCTACTATTTCAGTGCTTGCAGAAATTACCTTGCTGAAAATCGCTTGTCATTTCCTTCTGCTCCTCGTTGGGTTCGACACTCTTACTTATCGAAAGGACTACGATTGATCCCCTATACTTGTGGGTCATCACTTGGTCATGCTGGTTTCTATAGGCGTTTCATCAAAGATTTTTCAAAGATTTCTAGGCCACTAACTAATCCTCTTCATTTCTTCAAAAAGATATTCTTGTTGTTTTTGATGATGATTGAGTAGAAGCTTTTAAAATACTAAAAAAGTCTTTGATTACTGCACCTATTGTTCAACCACCTGATTGGAACCTACCATTTGAAATCATGTGTGATGCTAGTGATTATGTTGTTGGTGTTGTTCTAGGACAGAGAGTAGACAAGAAATTGAATGTTATTCATTATGCTAGTAAAACTCTAGACTCTGCTCAAAGAAATTATGCTACCACTGAGAAGGAATTTTTAGTAGTTGTTTTTTAATGTGATAAGTTTAGACCTTACATTGTTGATTCCAAAGTAACTATTCACACTGATCATGCTACTATTAAATACCTTATGGAAAAGAAAGATCCTAAACCTAGACTAATTAGGTGCGTGCTTTTGCTTCAAGAGTTTGACTTGCATATCGTTGATAGAAAGGGAGCTGAAAACCCTGTAGCAGATAACCTGTCTAGGATGGAAAATGTTCTTGATGACCCACTTCCCATTGATGATAATTTTCCTGATGAGCAACTTGCTGTTATAAATACTTCACGTAGTGCTCCTTGGTATGCTGACTATGCAAATTACATTGTTACCAAATATATTCCACCTAGTTTCACTTATCAACAAAAGAAAAAATTCTTCTATGATTTATGCCATTACTTCTGGGATGACCCACATCTCTATAAAGAAGGAGTAGACGGTATTATTAGGCGTTTTATACCTGAGCATGAACATGAACATATCCTAAGAAAATGTCATTCCGGAGCCTATGGAGGGCATCATGCTGGTGACAGAACTGCACACAAGGTATTACAATCTGGTTTTTATTGGCCTATTCTTTTTAAAGATATTCATATGTATGTCCTTTCATGTAATGAATGCCAAATAGTTGGTAATATTGTTAAACGTCAGGAAATGCCTATGAACTATTCACTTGCTATTGAACCATTTGTTGTTTGGGGGTTTGACTTTATGGGACCTTTTCCTTCCTCTAATGGGTACACTCATATTTTAGTTGCTCTTGATTATGTTACTAAGTGGGTAGAAGCTATTCCAACTAGTAGTTCTGATCATAACACTTCTATTAAAATGCTTAAAGATATTATGTTTCCGAGGTTTGGAGTCCCTAGATACTTAATGACTGATGGTGGTTCACACTTTATTCATGGTGCTTTCCGTAAACTTCTAGCTAAATATGATGTTAACCATAGAATTGCATCACCCTATCACCCACAATCTAGTGGTCAAGTTGAGTTGAGTAACAGAGAAATAAAATTGATCTTGCAAAAGACTGTCAATAGATCTAGGAAGAATTGGTCTAAAAACTAGATGATGCTCTATGGGCAATAGAACTGATTATAAGAACCCCATGGGGATGTCCCCATATAAAATGGTTTATGGAAAAGCTTGTCATTTACCTCTTGAGTTAGAACATAAACCTTATTGGGCAATTAAAGAACTTAATTATGATTTTAAACTTGCCAATGAAAAGAGGTTATTTGATATTAGCTCACTAGATGAATGGAGGACACAAGCCTATGAAAATGCTAAGTTGTTTAAAGAAAAAGTTAAGAGATGGCATGACAAGAGAATCCAAAAATGAGAATTCAATGTGGGAGACCTAGTGCTTTTGTACAACTCTTGTTTCGGATTTTTTGCAAGGAAACTCCTCTCCAAATGGGAAGACCATTATGTTGTCGAGGAGGTTTATCGCTCTGGTGCCATAAAAATTAGCAACTTCGAAGGCAAAAACCCAAGAGTGATGAATGGGCATAGAATTAAGCATTATATTTCAGGTGCGCCCATTAATGAGGAAACTAATGTCATCCAAGTCATGACACCGGAAGAGCACATAAAGGAGGCCTTCTGGAACACTCTGGAACCTAAAAAAGAGGGAGGTACGTGATACAGTAAGTAAACCGACTCCAAAAATTCCAAAAATAATAATTTCTGTTGGTTTTGGTATTTTAGAAAAATTCCAAAAATAAAAAGTAGTCGGGGAGCCCCACGAGGGAGGCACAAGTCAACAGGGCAAGGCCCCCCTGGGGGCGCGCCCTCATCGCTTGTGGGGCCCTCGGGTGCCTCTCGGACTCCGATTTCTTCCCGAGCACGGATTCTGACCTAGAAAAAATCATTATATATACTCCCGACTGTTTTGACCACCACATCATGAGTTTTCTCTGTGTTCTTGTTTCGAGCTGTTTTTTTGGCAGAACTAAGAATATGTCGTCTCAAGATTCGGATGGAGAGAGCTATGTATCCAACTATGTGGCAGACCCTAAGATCTTTGGGGAGATATATTCCTACCTATGGTCCACTGAGGAGGAGGGAGATTCCGGTCTGGAGGAAACGGAAGATGTCGGTCCAGATGCCAGTTCGGATGAAGATGAAAACCCACTACCTCAACCTGGAGATATGCATTTGTAATTCAAGAAGTCAATCCTCCCTAACGAAGTAAACAAATCTAAGACCCAATTCATCCCATCTTGTTTTCTACAGGAAAGCATAGCAGCATTATGTAAAAGGGTCTTGAAGCTTGAGCAAGAGAACGATGATTTAAGAGAGGAAAATTTCATCCTCAGGCCTAAGCTGGAGAAGAAGGGCACCATTACTCCAACACCACCACCATCACCGAAGAACACTTGAGTAGATGGGTATGGACACCACCCTTAGCTTGTTCCAAGCTTGGGGGAGGTGTCCCAGTATCATATCCCCATCACCTTTTGCCACCACCATCTTTTATCTTAGTTTGATCCTTAGTTATTTCGTGATTTAGAGAAATAAGTTTTAGATTTGCTTTTGCTTAGTGTTTTGCTTTGAGTTCTATATATCCTTGTAATCGAGTGTGAGAGTTATGTAATAAAGTTAGTTGAGCTTGTGTGCCTTACCCTCATTGCATTCTTCATCATAGCATGGACATAAGAAAAATATAAAAGATCATGCGCTTATCTCATAGTGAGTGATGACTTCACATAAAAAGAAAAGTATGAGCTATTAAAAGTTGTTGAGAATAAATAAATGAAGAATTAGTCATTGTGATAATCTATGCAAGACTATGATAGAGAAGAGAGGAACCACACATAAATACACTATCTTGGACATCATCTATGATTGCGAACCCTCACCAAATATTATACAATGATCAAGTGTTGAAGTTGGACATGGCAGACAACCTAATGGTCATGATTGTTTACATTTGCATAGAAGTTATATAGTCATGGATCCTTTAACATGGGATGCTTGTTTTAGATCCTTTGCTAGCCAAAATTTCCGCACCAAGTAGAGATACTACTTGTGCATCCATAACCCCTTAAACCCAGTTTGTTTCCATGAGAGTCCATCATACCTACTCATGGATTGAATAAGATCCTTCAAGTAAGTTTTCATTTGTGCACAAAGCAATAAAATTTTCTCATAATCATGTATGATCTCTTATTTAAAAGGAAAACAAGTTTGTACAATCTTGTGATGACGAAGAAATAAAACCGATAGGGTGCATAATAAAGTTCCTCATCTCAAGGGGCAATATAAAGTGAAGTTCCTTTGCATTAAGAGATTTCACATATAAACAAACAAAAGCACATGACAATCTTTTCTTCCCTCTGCGAAGGGTCTATCTTTATTTTCATAAAAGTTTTTACCTTCTTGCAAGAGTCATTAAAACTCTCCTTTCTTACAATTTATAAACTCTCTTAGTTGGCAAGCATCATGTGTTGAGGAAAGATCCAGATATATATATCCAGTTGAATTTAATAAATCATGACTCATTATTGTTGGCATTATCCTTGAGGTAAAAGAGTTGGGAGGCAATTAAAGCCCCTATCTTCCTATGTGTCCGATGGAGACATTAGCTCCAAAAATATGCAATGAGTGTCAACAATCATAGATGACTAAATGATAGTTGAGTGTGTGGACTTGCTACAAAGCTCTTATATAGACTCTTCTCTTGAATCTGCTGAATTATGATTATCTCCATGACTGACTGCATCGTTTGTTGGTTGTCAATAGAGTTTATGCTTCATACTTCAACAATTGTGAATGGATTATTACTTGCTTATGAGAAGTCATATGATGAAAATCTTGCTCCTATGATAATATCCATGATGCTCTCATGACCGTATTCTGTTTTTATCGATACCTCTCTCTCAAATTATGTGGTCATTATTTTAGAGTTCGGCTTTCGCTTGAGTACAAGCGAGGTCTAAGCTTGCGGGAGTTGATACGTCCATTTTGCATCATGATTTATTATTGATAATTATGTTATTCTTGTCCATTATTTCTTGATTATTATATGATTCTTATGTTTTTCCCTTTGAATATAAAAGGTACACCACAGAGAGGGGAATATCCGGAAACTGGAATTCTGGACCGAAAAACCGAGAAAAAGTCACAAAAATCACCAGACTCCAAATGACCTGAAATTTAACAGAGAATTTTTATGGAATATTTGGGAATTTCTGGAGCAAAAATATATGGGAGGGGGGCCACCAGCAGGGCACAAGCCAAGCGGGCGCGGCCCCCCTGGGGGCGCGCCCTTATGGCTTGTGGAGCCCCTGCTGGCCCTATGATGCCCATCTTCTCCTATAAGATGTATTTTGCCCTAGAAAAAATCATAAGATAACTCTCGGGATGGAACGCCGCCGCCTCGAGGCGGAAACCTGGGCAGAGGCACTTCTGCCCTCCGGCAGTCAGATTCTGCAGGTGGAATTCCTCTCCGGGAGGGGGAGAACGAAGCCATCGTCATCACCAATGCTTCCTCCTTCGTGGGAGGACCAATCTTCATCAATCTTATCACCAGCACCATCTCATCTCCAACCCTAGTTCATCTCTTGTATTCAATCTTTGTCTCAAAACCTCAGATTGGTACCTATGGGTTACTAGTTGTGTTGATTGCATCTTGTAGTTGATGCTTGTTGGATTACTTGGTGAAACATATTATGTTCAATCCTTAATCATTATTATCATACCTACGATCTTGAACATGTTGATGAGGTGCGAGTAGTTACTATTGTTCCTGAGGACATGGGAGAAGTCTTGTTATAAGTAATCATGTAAAGTTGGTATTCGTTCGATATTTTGATGATATATATGTTGTTACTTCTCTTAGTGGTGTCATGTGAACGTCGACTACATGAGACTTCACCATGTTATGGGCCAAAGGGAAGTCATTGTGGAGTAACAAGTAGATGATCGGTTGCGAGAGTGACAGAAACTTAAACCCCAGTTTATGCGTTACTTCATGAGGGGCTGATTTGGATCCACACGTTTCATGCTACGCTTAGATTTATCTTAATTCTTATTTTGTAGTTGCGGATTCTTGCGAGAGGGGGTAATCATAAGTGGGTTGCTTGTTCAAGTAAGAACAGCACCTTAGCACCGGTCCACCCACATATCAAATTACCAAAGTAGCAAACGCGAAACAACTCAACATGATGAACATGACTAGACAGAAATTCCCATGTGTCCTCGGGAGCACTTGCTTCATATAAGAGTACTTTCAGGCCTGACCTTTGCTATAAAAAGGATTGGGCTATCTTGCTGCACACTTGTTACTATTATTACTTGTCACATGTTATAAATTACCTTGCTACAAAACTATCAACTATTGTTACTCACAGCACTTGCAGAGAATACCGTGTTGAAAATTGTTGATCATTTCCTTCTGCTCCTCGTTGGGTTCGACACTCTTACTTATCGAAAGGACTACGATTGATCCCCTATACTTGTGGGTCATCAAGGACATGCACGTGGAATTTAAAAAGTTCAGTCTACCCAACAAGGTTATGCCTTCCAATACTCGATTTACCCGTTATCGTCGTATGCAGGCAGACACTACCATTGCATCAGCCAGCAAAACACACATCCTTTGAGGGAAGGAGACACAATAACCGCAACAGACTCTGCGAGGAGAACCTAGAGCTTAAACAGGAGGTCGAAAAGTTCAATGAGGAGGTCCGTATCCTGAGAGGCATTATCGCTAAGAGGATCACCCCATCATAACCACCATCATGGAAGAACACTTGCGTATATGGGTATGGGCACCACCCTTAGCTTGTTCCAAGCTTGGGGGAGGTCCCCGGTATCGTATCACCATCACTTTTTACCACTATCGTTTACCTTAGTTCGATCCTTAGTTATATCGTGATTTAGAGAAATAAATTTCAGATTTGATTTGCTTAGTGTTTTTGCTTTGAGATCTATCTATCCTTGTAACCGAGTGTGAGAGATATATAATAAAGATTAGTTGAGTTTGTGTGCTTTACTCTCATGCACCCATCATCATAGCATCGAAATAAGAAAAATAAAAGGATCATATGCTTATCTCATGGGGAGTAATGACTTCACATAGAAAGGAGTATAAGTGATAAAAGTTGTTGAGAATAAACAAACATAACATTAGCCATTGATATAATCTATGCATGATTATGAGAGAGAAGAGGAGATTCACATATAAATACACTATCTTGGACATCTTCTATGATTGTGAGCCCGCACCAAATATTATATAATGAACGAGTGTTGATGTTGGACATGGAAGACAGTGTAATGATCATGATTGTTTACATTTGCATAGAAGTTATATGGTCATGGATCCTTTAATGTGTGGCGCTTGCTTTAGATCTTTTTCTAGCCAAAATTTTCCACACTAAGTAGAGATACTACTTGTGCATCCATAACACCTTAAACCCGGTTTCTTTCCATGAGAGTCCACCATACCTACCTATGGATTGAATAAGATCCTTCAAGTAAGTTTTCATCGATGCACAAAGCAATAAAAGTTGCTCCTAAATATGTATGATCTTTTATTGAAAGGGAAATAAGCTTTGTACGATCTTGTGATGGTGAAGAAATAAAAGCGATAGAGTGCATAATAAAGTTCGCTGTCACAAGGGGCAATATAAAGTGACGTTCCCTTTCATTAAGGGATTGCACATTCAAACAAATAAAAGCGCATGACAACCTCTGCTTCCCTCTACGAAGGGACTAACTTTTACTTTCCTAAAGCATTTATTTTCATGCAAGAGTCAATAATATTTATCCTTTAGTTGGAAAGCATCATGTGTTGAGGAAAGATCCAGATATATATACCCAGTTGAATGTAGGTAATCATGACTCATTATTGTTGACATTATCCTTGAGGTAAATAAGTTGGGTGGCAAATAATGTCCCCATCTTCCTATGTGTCCGACGGAAACATTAGCTCCAAAAATATGCAATGAGTGTCAACAATCATAGAACATTAAATGATAGTTGAGTATGTGGACTTGCTAGAATGAAAGCTATTATATAGACTCCTTTCTTGAATATGATGAATTATGATTATCTCAATGACTAAAAGCACCGTTTGTTGGTTGTCAATAAAGTTTATGCTTCACACTTCAACAATTGTGAATAGGTCGTTACTTGTTTATGAGAGGCTATATGACGAAAAACTTGCTGCTATGTTAATATTCATGATGCTCTCATGTTCGTATTTTGGTTTTATCGACACCTCTCTCTCAAATTATGTGGTCATTATTTTCGAGTTCGCCTTTTGCTTGAGGACAAGCGAGGTCTAAGCTTGGGGGAGTTGATAAGTCCATTTTGCATCATGATTTCCTATCGATATTTATGTTATTCTTGTCCATTATTCCTTATTATCATACAATTATTATGCCTTTTCCCTCTAAATATGCAAGGTACATCACAAAGAGGGAAATCACTGAAAACTGTAATTCTGGACCGGGAAACCTAGAAAAAGGCAGAAAAATCACCAGACTCCAAATGGCCTGAAACTTCATGGAGATTTTATATATAATATTTAAGAATTATTAGGCCAAAAATATACCCGAGGGGGGACACCTCCTGGCCACAAGCCAATAGGGCGCTGCCACCCACCCCGGTCGCGCCCTGATGGCTCTTCAGGGCCCAGCAGGTCTCCCGACCCCCCCCCCTCTTATCCTATATGGTGTGTTTTATCCTATAAAAAAGCATAAGCAACCTTTTGGGACGAAGCACCACCGGCTCGAGGCAGAAACCAGGGCAGAGGCCCTTTTACACTCCGGTAGGTTGATTCTGTCGGGGCAACTTCTCTCCGGGAGGGGGAGATCGAAGGCAACGTCATCACCAACGCTTCCTCCTTTGTGGGAGGACCAATCTTCATCAACATCTTCACCAGCATCATCTCATCTCAAACCCTAGTTCATCTCTTGTATTCAATCTTTGTCTCAAAACCTCAGATCGGTACCTGGGGGTTGCTAGTAGTGTTGATTACATCTTGTAGTTCATGCTTGTTGGTTTACTTGGTGGCAGATATTATGTTCAGATCCATAATTAATATTATTATACCTTTGATATTGAACATGTTGATGAGGTGTGAGTAGTTACTATTGTTCTGAGGACATGTGAGGGAGTCCTGGACTAAGGGGTCCTCGGGCTGCTGGCCTGTCTCTCAATAGGCCGGCTTGGTGGGCCGCACTCTGACCGTCGCGGGAAGGGCCGGATACATCGAGACCCTGTGTTCTAGAAGGAAGTCCCGAAGGCGCATCGTGCACTCCAAGTCAAAGATGAGGGAATCGACGTCTCCATTCTCGGCAGGAGTCTTGTCATGTGTAAACCCTAGGTACCCCCCGGTGTTTATATAAACCGGGAGGGTTTTAGATTGTAGGGCAGAGAAACTCATCTAGGGTTTTAGCTAGTCGATCTCGAGGTAGATCAACTCTGTAACCTTCATACCATCAATATAATCGAGCAGGACGTAGGGTTTTACCTCCATAGGAGGGCCCGAACCTGGATAAACATCGTCTCCTTCGTCCCCTTGTTACCATCGATCCAAGACTCACAGCTCAGGACCCCCTACCCGAGATCCGCCGGTTCTGACACCGACATTGGTGCTTTCATTGAGAGTTCCGCTGTGATCTCCAAAGGAATCGATGGCTCGCGTTGTCGTTAACAAAGAAGTCCGGAACATGGACTCCTTCGTCCCCGGACAGATCTTCGCTTTTGGCAGCATTGTGCTGCACGCTGACCCGACCGGTCGTCTTGGCCGGGTCGGGAGTTTCGCCCCTTATCAAGAGGTCAGATTCGGGAACCTAGAGTTCTCCGTAGACTCTCGGGGCGATCTTTCGCTCACCGGGCTCGCAGTCTCATTTGACGCACCCGAGGACTCCGAGGACTTAACCTTGGACGTCGCTTTCGACCCCGCCCACTGGACTAACCCGAGTGATGATCTGGCTTTTAGTTCGGATCTGGCCATAGCGCCAGATGGCCGGGTACCAGCTCCTGCCGAACACACTTCTTGTGCGGACGCATCGGAGGTTAACTCCGAAAGCGCTGAGCAAATTGACCCGATCGAGCTCTCGACACTCAACGAAGCTCTAGATCGGATCTTATCAATGAAAGTTACTGACGACCCAACCCCGATCCACGTTCAGATCGGTCTTAAGGAGGGTCAAGAGGAATTTTTCATCCCACCCACCACCCACTTCGTAGCCACTGTCGAAGACTTAACCGATATGTTGGACTATGCCTCCGAGGAGGCAGTAGACATGGATGAAGAGGATCGCGCTCCCACCCCCGTCAACACCGGGCGATGGACTGCCACCTCCACCTACAACATCTACATGGTGGATACTCCATCCGATAACGGCGAGCGTACACCCGCAAACAATGGTGATAAACCGGGTGAAGCGCCGTCAAGGCGCCGGAAACTACGCAAATGATCAAAGACAAAAAAGGGAAGGGAAGCTATTGCTGGCACCGGGGAAAACGATACCCAGAAGACCTCGGCAATCTTGATTTTCCCGAGCATCCATTAGAGGACCAGGAAAGGCCGGAGGACCAGCGCGACACCGAAGATCCAAACGATTCCGAAGATGACAACTACCTCCCCCCCCCATAGAGGAGGAGGATAGCCCAGAAGCCGAAGATTTCACCATCCCCAAAAACATTGAGGATCAGGAACAGTTTAGGCAACAACTTATAGCCACTGCCCGAAGCCTAAAGGCAAAAGAACGGCAGCTCAAGGCCGAACAATACACCCTCAATGATAGAAGGACGAGGGTCCTATCAGCCGAGGAAGGATACGGTACCGGTCTATTGGACCAACCCAAGAACTACCCACGCCGACGGCTGCTGCCACAATTCGATGACGAACTCCCTAATATGCCGTCCCCCAAGCACACTCCATACGACCAGCCGGACCGCCCTCCCCGAGGACGAGATAGGATGGCTGGCGACGCCGGTTATAGGCCGGCGATACCCCGCAGAAGAGGAAAGGAGCCAATGGAGCCTGAGGACAGGTACGACCTGCGACACGACCTGGATTATAGAACAGGCCGCACGAGATCCATCTACAGATCTAGAGGGTACTCCCCCGATAGACGGGATGGGTATCGGCCTTGGCTCGACCCAAACAATAGAGGTCAGGAACAAAACTGGGCCAGAACAGACGCCGACTACCGGCGTGACATAGCCCAGGACAGAGGCCCTGCCCACCCACTGTGCTTCACCGACGAGGTGATGCAGCATCAGTTCCCGGAAGGGTTTAAACCCGTGAACATAGAGCAATACGACGGAACAACTGACCCAGCAGTGTGGATATAGGACTTCCTCCTCCACATTCACATGGCACGAGGAGATGATCTCCACACCATCAAGTATCTACCCCTTAAACTTAAGGGGCCAGCTCGGCACTGGTTAAATATTCTCCTCGAAAATTCTATCGGGAGCTGGGAGGATCTCGAGGATGCATTCCGATCTAACTTTCAGGGCACATATGTACGGCCTCCGGACTCCTCCGACCTAAGCAACATCGTCCCACTAGTAGAAAACAGGGCTTTGGTTGAGGCCAGGATAAGGGCATTAATCCCGGTTCACTTACGAACCGGGACCAAAGGGTGCATCAGTCCCGGTTCGTGAGACCAGGGCGCCGGCCGGGCCTCGGGGGCCATTGGTCCCGGTTCGTCTGGCACTTTTGGTCCCGGTTCCAGACACGAACCGAGACCAATGGGCCTCGCTCCTGGCCCAGCACCTTTAGTTCCGGTTCTAGCCAACAACCGGGACTAAAGATATGCCTATATATACCCCTGCCCCTGCCCGCTCACTCTAATTTTTTGGCCGGCCGGCGTGTGTAGGTGTGTGTTGCTCTAGCTCTCACCTCCTATGCACATGAGGTGTTCGAAGAAACGCCCGAGCCACAATTAAGCTTTCTCCTCTCCAAGCTCGACCTCCAAGCTCCATTTTCCTCAAGATTTGTCTAGGTTTGGCGGTCTGTCACGTCCCATCCCCGTCCTCACCGTCGTCGATCGCCCGTGTCGATCTCATCGCCGGCACCACCGTGGTGAGCCTCTTGTTCTTATCATCTTTTTTAAAAGAAGAAAGTTCTTATTTGTATGATTTACATAGATACTTGTATAAATTTCTTACATTTATTATTGTTTGTTATTATATAGGTCCATGGTTATGGTATCCGCCCACGTCGGACCTCGTCCGGTCTATGATTCGGATGTGGTATATTATCTTTTATAACAATTTGTTTCATTTAGTATTTATGACAATTATGCCGACCAACGTGACATAAATGTGTTTATTCTAGGAGGTATGTGAACCGGAAATTCCAACCGACCCTCTTGTCAAGAGGTTAAATTTAGTTGAAAAAGAAAACGAGGATTTGAAAGAAAAATTGAAAAGAATTGAGGAGGAGAAGATGAAATTGGAGTTGCATGTTGCCGATGTCGTCCATGACCACAAGATCAAGATGGATGCAATGCGCTTGAAGATTAAAAAGATAAGAAATTATGCCATTGATAATGAGGCTTGGTATCATTATGATGTTGGATCAATTGCTACATTAGTTGCGATTATGATCGCATTTGTTGTTGTATTTAAATGTTTTACATAGTTGTATGTTAGTTTAAATTTATGTTTTAATTAGATGCTCTAGAGAGCTATATGTTGTTCTATGAGAACTATGTATGAACTTAATGTATTTATTTTTTCCTCTATAACTTTTGATCACTACTGTATTTTCGTTTTAATGTGATGATGAACTTGTATTAATTTGGTCACTTCTCTATTCATGATGTTCTCTAATAGTTTTTGATACATTCGAACGAGATTGTCCAGTTTGTACATGAAGTGCATCCAGTTTTTCCTGTAACCCTCTCAACTTTTTAGCACACGCTATGTGGGTGAAATTATGATACCATGCCAATTTTCAACCATTTCAGAGTTCATTTGCAGTGCTTTTCAATCTCAGGGTCTTCTTAGCTCAAAATAAATCATGAAATGCATGAAAAATAGCAAATGAAGTCAGAAAAGAGTTGAAAAGTGATGATGTGGCTTTGAATAGTGCATATTGAATGCAAAAAAAGTCTTGAGTTAAAATATGTTTAAAAAATGAAATCCCTTTGTAATAGACGAGTTTTCGTCCAAAACCCTGATACTTCGAAGGAGATTGTCCAGTTTGTACACGAAGTGCATCTAGTTTTTCCCGTAACCCTCTCAACTTTTTAGCACATGCTATGTGGGTGAAATTATGATACCATGCCAATTTTCAACCATTTCAGAGGTCATTTGTAGTGCTTTTCAATCTCAGGGTCATCTTAGCTCAAAATAAATCATGAAATGCATGAAAAATAGCAAATGAAGTCAGATAAGGGTTGAAAAGTGATGATGTGGCTTTGAATGGTGCATATTGAATGCAGAAAAAGTCTTGAGTTAAAATATGTTTAAAAAAATGAAATCCCTTTGTAATAGACGAGTTTTCGTCCGAAACCCTGATATATTTCGAAGGAGATTGTCCAGTTTGTACACAAAGTGCATCCATTTTTTCCCGTAACCCTCTCAACTTTTTAGCACATGCTATGTGGGTGAAATTATGATACCATGCCAATTTTCAACCATTTCAGAGTTCATTTGCAGTGCTTTTCAATCTCAGGGTCTTCTTAGCTCAAAATAAATCATGAAATGCATGAAAAATAGCAAATGAAGTCAGATAAGGGTTGAAAAGTGATGATGTGGCATTGAATGGTCCATATTGAATGCAGAAAAAGTCTTGAGTTAAAATATGTTTAAAAAATGAAATCCCTTTGTAATAGACGAGTTTTCGTCCGAAACCCTCTTACTTCGAAGGAGATTGTCCAGTTTGTACACAAAGTGCATCCAGTTTTTCCCGTAACCCTCTCAACTTTTTAGCACATGCTACATGGGTGAAATTACGATACCATGCCAATTTTCAACCATTTCAGAGTTCATTTGCAGTGCTTTTCAATCTCAGGGTCTTCTTAGCTCAAAATAAATCATGAAATGCATGAAAAATAGCAAATGAAGTCCGAAAAGGGTTGAAAAGTGATGATGTGGCCTTGAATGGTGCATATTGAATGCAGAAAAAGTCTTGAGTTAAAATATGTTTAAAAAATGAAATCCCTTTGTAATAGATGAGTTTTCGTCCGAAACCCTCATACTTCGAAGGAGATTGTCCAGTTTGTACACGAAGTGCATCTAGTTTTTCCCGTAACCCTCTCAACTTTTTAGCACATGCTATGTGGGTGAAATTATGATACCATGCCAATTTTCAACCATTTCAGAGTTCATTTGCAGTGCTTTTCAATCTCAGGGTCTTCTTAGCTCAAAATAAATCATGAAATGCATGAAAAATAGCACATGAAATCAGATAAGGGTTGAAAAGTGATGATGTGGCTTTGAATGGTGCATATTGAATGCAGAAAAAGTCTTGAGTTAAATTATGTTTAAAAAAATGAAATCCCTTTGTAATAGACGAGTTTTCGTCCGAAACCCTGATACTTCGAAGGAGATTGTCCAGTTTGTACACGAAGTGCATCCAGTTTTTCCCGTAACCCTCTCAACTTTTTAGCACGTGCTATGTGGGTGAAATTATGATACCATGCCAATTTTCAACCATTTCAGAGTTCATTTGCAGTGCTTTTCAATCTCAGGGTCTTCTTAGCTCAAAATAAATCATGAAATGCATGAAAAATATCAAATGAAGTCAGATAAGGGTTGAAAAGTGATGATGTGGTTTTGAATGGTGCATATTGAATGCAGAAAAAGTCTTGAGTTAAAATATGTTTAAAAAAATGAAATCCCTTTGTAATAGACGAGTTTTTGTACGAAACCCTGATACTTCAAAGTAGATTGTCCAGTTTGTACACGAAGTGCATCCAGTTTTTCCCGTAACCCTCCCAACTTTTGAGCACATGCTATGTGGGTGAAATTATGATACCATGCCAATTTTCAACCATTTCAGAGTTCATTTGCAGTGCTTTTCAATCTCAAGGTCGTCTTAGTTCAAAATAAATCATGAAATGCATGAAAAATAGCAAATGAAGTCAGAAAATGGTTGAAAAGTGATGATGTGGCTTTGAATGGTGCATATTGACTACAGAAAAAGTCTTGAGTTAAAATATGCTTAAAAATGAAATCCCTTTGTAATAGACGAGTTTTCGTCCGAAACCCTGATACTTCGAAGGAGATTGTCCAGTTTGTACACGAAGTGCATCCAGTTTTTCCCGTAACCCTCTCAACATTTTAGCACATGCTATCTGGGTGAAATTATGATACCATGCCAATTTTCAACCATTTCAGAGTTCATTTGCAGTGCTTTTCAATCTCAGGGTCTTCTTAGCTCAAAATAAATAATGAAATACATGAAAAATAGCAAATGAAGTCAGAAAAGGTTTGAAAAGTGATGATGTGGCTTTGAATGGTGCATATTGAATGCAGAAAAAGTCTTGAGTTCAAATATGTTTAAAAAATTGAAATCCCTTTGTAATAGATGTGTTTTCGTCCGATCAAAGTTATTTAACTTAATATTATATAAAATTTATGCAACTAAAATTATCAAAGTTATTTTTGTTAAAAACTTTAGTAGCAAAAAGAATATTGATAAAGTATTTTTTGTTAAGAACTTTTAATATGCAAAAAAATAACATAAAAAAATAGCAAAAGTGAAAATAGATGGGAATTTTATAGAGAAAATTCAACCTAAATTCAACCTTTTTTTATGTCTCATTTTGGTTGAAATGGCGCCCATGCTTGCTCAGCTCCAGGATCAGGCTCCTAAACCTATTTTCAAAATATAAAAAAATTTGAAGTTTCCATGATTAGTACCAATGAATAGGATATAGAGATAAATGAAAGAAAAAGAAGATAGAAATGATTGATAGAGTCAGATGATGTCACTAGCTTCAATGAAAGGCAAAGAACAAGAAGAAAAAGACAGAAGGAATTTGTCCGTTTGCTGGATCTTCTAGGCACTCTAAAGCGCTTCCACGAGAGACAGATGGACTTTGAGTTATAGACGGAGAAGAGCCGTTAGAGGATCAAGAGTGATTCCTCAATAAAACAAATGGGATTTTGAGGGAGACGGCTTTCCTTAATGGGGAGTTGGATGAGGAAATTTACATGGAGCAGCCAGATCAAGAGTACCCGCACATTCGCCTAACCCCGGGTTTTTTTGATCAAAATGAAGATTTTTGAGAAAATAAGCCCAAAAAGCATCTGACCTTGAAAAGAATCACCAATTACTTGATCCATCCCTGCGGTAAGTGGGAACGAATTGTAAATGAGCTGGAGGTGTCTGCTCTGCAGGATCAGCATCTAGAGTAATTGCTTGCAGATCATGCTCCTGGTGAATCTGACGCACTTGCACACACTGGCTAACAGCACCCCGTTTCAGCAATCCTTGCAGCTTACAGAAGATTTACGTTCTTCCTATTTGACCCAAAACCGATCGATCTAGCCATGAGCAGGTTGAAGAGAGCTCTAACAGGCCTTGGAGCTTCTTAAGAAGAAGAACTTTTTTGAAATGAAAGAGTTTCCACGGGCGTCGGATATCATTTCTTCAAATAAGGAAGAAGTGTTATCGAAGGATTTCCTTCCATTCTTCCTAGTATGGAAGAAGTAAAGAAAAAGTGCTGCACCGCGGGAAATCCTTCTCTATACAAGTTCTCGTACGAGGTTTATGAACAGAACTTGATAGGCGAGCGGTGTAAGCACCGCGAGGTCTGAAGCATGTTCTATATCTACAAGTAAGTTAGAGAATTTGGTGAAGGTAAGGTAACGTTGTGATTCTTGCTCAAAAAACTGACCAAACACGTTCGAGTTATTGGCTCGTCCGACCCGGCAGCGGATGGAGGACTTTTGGGCCTGGCATTACGCCTTTGCCTTGGATTCTCTTCTTTTGCATGAGATATAAATAAGGAATTCCAGACATCTCGTAAACAAAAAAAGTCTAAACAAAAAAATGATTTCCAAAAAAGATCATAGATAATTCTAGCTACATAGACTCACTTGGTAATTAGCCTTCCCTAAAAGAGGCAAGGTGCTCAATTGCAAATCGGCCAGTTGGTTTGCTTCTCTCCAAGTCTCATTTCTAAGTCCCCAACCCATCTCGTGCTCGTGCTGTACGCGATCGAATCTTGCGGCCGGATAGAGCAATGGAATCACCGAGTCATAGGATTCCACTGTGTATGGTCTATGAATTACATCATAAAAGGCAATGTGAAAAAGCACCTATGTCTGATCCCGTCCAATAGCAGGTTTAGTGAGCACCACAGACCAATCCACCTACTTTGATAGCATAAAATCGTTCGGGGATTTTAATCACTTGAGCAGTGATAGGTCAGCATCAATGGTTTTGAGATGAAAAAAATCAGTCAACCAACACATCCGCAACCTCAGATTTGGGTTTAGCATTTACCTGTTTCCTTCCATCCAACCTGGGAAGGGATCCCTCCAGTATTTTTGTTTTGCTTTCAGCTGATTTCTCACTTTTAAAGATCACTGGTGGCAATGGTACTTCCTTTTATGCAACAACTCATGTATGTACCATCTGGTTGAAGTAGTAATGCCATTTTCTGATGAGAATTCTAAGTTGTATGTGTATAAAAAGGGTATTGCAAATCAACTAATTGTTTGCAAAATACCACCTCCTCCTGTAGGTGACCTAAGTTACTTAAGATGACTTTCGGAGTGGTTCTGCTCAAGCTGCGGGTAATTCATTTTCCGGATGGTGCTTCTCAAATGTTCCACGTTGCTCACCATATACTCATAGGGCTGAAGCACAAGAAAGAGGATTACTTGGTTACCTTGCTTCCCTCACATAGGACAGTAGAAGGATCTGTGGCCAGGAAGGTGAGTAAGATCGAGCCTTCACATACGCCAAGTCGAACGTTGTTTTCGGGGAGCTGGGCAGAAGGAAAAGAGGCTCCTAGCTAAAGTTGTCTCGCCCTGCACTATTTCGGATAGTATTTATGGTTCTACCTTTTTCTTAGCAACTGGCTTCATGGTTTTCATGTGATTATAGGTACTCTTTTCTTGATTGGGAGAGCGGAAAAGCTAAGGTACATCAGCACATTAATTCCTCCCCGCAAAAATATATATTCATTAATTCCAAGCACAGGATGCAACAGCTCGAGCGTTCAAAATATATATATATATATATATATATATATATATATATATATATATATATATATATATATATTACACAGACATAGGTAATTAACAAGATTGATTCTATGTTCTATGTAAAATGTAAATCAATTCCGCAGGTAAGTACAGGGCCCGGGTACATATTCACCGTGGCATGCTGATCCGCGATTACTAGCGATTTCAACTTCATGTTCCCGAGTTGTAGAGAACTATCCGAATCCTGAATCTATCAATAGAAGGACGACGATACTCAAAGACTTTCCACTTTCAGCCCTAAGAGGGAACAACTCTCAAACGTGATAAAAGCCCTATTTTCGGTCATGCGGAGCTTTCGGAGAAGGGTAGCCTCACCTTCTACTAATCGGACCGTGACAAAACAACCAGCCCAGGGTATCTAATCATGTTCGCTCCCCATGCTTTCACAGAAAGAATGTGAAAAACAACTCAAGGTCATTTACAGAACGAACAGCAAAATATAAGCAAAAGGATACAAAAGGTTCATGATAAGTGGTAACTATCTTGTACGGTTTGGGGGTAAGCAGCATACTCTGGGGGAATATTAAGCTCTATCGAACATACAGGGGGAGGGAAGAAAGACGGATCGAACATGTTGCTGGATACTTCTGATCAATAGGAATAGGAGGGAAAAAAAAGCTTATGATGAGCATCTTTTGGAGTCGATCAAAGGATAGGTAATTCCTGTCAGAAGAATAATCAGAGGAATCGAAGCAATCATAAAAGTAGGAAATTGCAATGCCTTCTCCACGCCGTGTTGATAAAACAATTGTATTTAGGGCGCATCAAGCCTCCTTCCTCGGGGTTTTTTTTTCTTAATTTTATTTTGAGCTCTCAAGACACGCAACTAGAGCAACTTGATATTACGTATGTAGACATGGCCTCCCTCAATAATAGCTGGCTCACCCGATTGACGATTTTCAAAGATCTACGCCAAGCGCCTCGAAGCGGAGATCCACTTTTTACTACTTTAGAAAGTGAGAAGCCTTTGGCTTGCCATTCTAATACAAAGCCTGGAGATGACCTAAAAAGTTGAATTTAGGTTGAATTTTCTCAATAAAATTCGCATCTATTTTCACATAGTAGGCCCACAGACCAGAAAGAGGTCAGTTAGGCCCACAGGCCTGCTTTAGAGAGGAGCCCAACGTTGCAGCCGTGGCGGGGCTTATAAACAGGTCCGAGCGACCTTCGCTTGGCGAGGTGGGACTAAACATCCAACCGCACCTCGGCTGTGCCAGGCACAGGCATTTGGTCCCGGTTGGTGCCACCAACCGGGACAAATGCCCCTCTTTAGTCCCGGTTAGTACCACCAGCCGGGACTAAAGGTCTCTGCTTCCCGCCCTTTGGGCTGCTGGAAATTGACCTTTAGTCCCGGTTGGTGGAAATTGACCTTTAGTCCCAGTTGGTGGCTACAACTGGGACTAAGGGGGGGCATTAGTCCCGGTTGGAGCCACCAACCGGGACTAAAGGGGGGCTATATAAAGGGCACTTAGAAAAATTTCCAATCCATTACAGTTTCTTCTCTTCTCGTCGCCGACGACGACATCGACGCCACCAGACTGCCCGATTTTGCCATCGCCCTCGCCGACGCCCTGCCGTCCCCGAGCCCGCTGACCATCATCGGCACCGGACCTCCTCACACGCCCTCCTCCCCATCGCCGTCGCCGCGTCCTGCCCCACCGTCACCGTCGCCTCGCCCTGCCCCGCCGTCATCGCGCCCCTGCCCCTACGTCGTCGTCGTCGTCACCTCGCCCTGCCCCGCTGTCGCCATCGCCTCGCCCTTCCCCGCCATCGCCTCCCCCTGCCCCTTCGCCATCGCCGCGCCCCTGCCGGCCTCGACGTCGCCGCGCCGGCCCCTGCCCCCAAGTGAGCCCATTGAACATGTCTTGTTGATGCTGATGGCTTGTTGCTTTTTGAGAGTTCTTGTGTATTGTTAATTATCGTCATGGTCATAGGTGAGAGTTCTTGTTTATAGTTATGAGAAAAAGGAACTCAATGAAGATTGTGCTTTCTTTATTGTTATCAAGAAAAAAATTCTAAAATTGATGCTTCGGTGATAGTGAAATTTTTATCCCCATTGATGATAGTGAGATTTTTAAAATGAGACAGTCCATGTCATTTTATTATTACTTATATATGTTTACCGTATCGCCTTATTGCTGTTTTTAGAAATTGTCGTATCCCGTATCGCCGTACCCATATCACCGTATCAATGTCGCTGTATCGGTGCTTCATAGGTTGCCAGTCCCACCATATGAACATAATGCACTTGAGAATTTTCATATGTTCGTAGAATGATAACTTCGAAATGAGGGGGGTGGGGGTCCGCAAGTATCCTCGAGGACCATGAGAGAGGCGGTCACGGGTTCAAACCCGTTTTAGTAATACCCGAACCCGAAACCCACCATCCTCGTCAAAATACTACGCTAAGCATATTGGGCCATTCAGCCTTCACTACAAACGACCATGAGAGAGGCGGTCCGCAAGGTATCCTCTCTCGAAAGATAGGGCGACTCATCAGACATGAGGGGGGAGGAGTCCTCGACGATCGTCTGAAACTGACTGTTATAAAACTTGTGAACTTTGCATGATGTTTCCCACTAATCCATTGCTCATATGCATATGATTCCTTGTTATGATTAAGTCTATGTTTGCCACTAATCCATCTCTCATGGTTGTATATTGCCACGTTGTAATATTTGCAGAAACTATGGCCGACAGAGACTTAGAAAAAGAAGAGTTGTTGGGGGATATAATCCGCGACGGAGGTGATATCGATCTCACCTACTTGTCGTTTCTCAACGAGACCGATGGTGAGGAAAGAGAGGATGGCGGCTCCGGTGAGGAGGAAGGAGATCATGACTGCTCCGGTGATCGAATTGGGGATGAAGGAGATCATGACGGCTCCGGTGATCGAATGGAGAAGGGAGCCATAACTGCTTCAAAGTCCGGCGAGGTATATATTAATCAATCCTCTGCTAACAAGATGCATTAATTTTTTTGTATGTACATATATTAACGCTTCTTTCTTCTTTTAATTAGCCATCCGGATCGAGCTCCACTTCAGTAAGGAGACGAGGCCCGATGAGAAGGTTGGACGCGCAAGAAAGGTTCACGATCGAAGAAGTCTCTCCAGAAGGCCAACCGATTGCTCCCTACCGGACCAAGAACAAATTTATACATCAATGCGGAGTGCTTGTTAGGGACATTGATACGTCTCCAACGTATCTATAATTTTTGATTGTTCCATGCTATTATATTATTTATTTTGGATGTTTTATATGCATTATTATGCTATTTTATATTATTTTTGGGACTAACCTATTAATCTAGAGCCTAGTGGCAGTTTCTGTTTTTTCCTTGTTTTCGAGTATTGCAGATAAGGAATATTAAACGGAGTCCAAACGGAATAAAATCTTCGCGATGATTTTTCTTGGACCAGAAGAAACCTACCAGACTGGGAGATGAAGGCAGAAGACCTGCCAGGAGGCGACAAGCCACCAGGGCGTGCGCGCCCTCCTGGCTTGTGGCCCCCCAGCAGACCACCTAACCCTATTCTTCGGCCTATAAATTCCCAAATATTCCCTGAATACCAAAAAGAGCCACGAAAAATACTTTTCCGCCGCCGGAAGCCTCTGTTCCCGTGAGATCCCATCTTGGAGCCTTTTCCGGTAATCTGCCGGAGGGGGATTCGATCACGTAGGGCATCTACATCAACTCCATTGCCCCTCCGATGATGCGTGAGTAGTTCACCTCAGACCTTCGGGTCCATAGCTAGTAGCTAGATGGCTTCTTCTCTCTCTTTGTTCTTCAATACCATGTTCTTCATGATCTTCATGGAGATCTATCCGATGTAATACTCTTTTGCGGTGTGTTTGTCGAGATCCGATGAATTGTGGGTTTATGATCAGCTTATCTATGAATATTATTTGAATCTTCTCTGAATTCTTATATGCATGATTTCATATCTTTGCAAGTCTCTTCGAGTTATTGGTTTGGTTTGGCCAACTAGATTGGTAATTCTTGCAATGGGAGAAGTGCTTAGTTTTGGGTTCAATCTTGCGGTGACCTCACCCAGTGGCAAAGTAGGGGTAGTGAGGCACGTATTTGTATTGTTGCCATCGAGGATAAAAAGATGGGGTTTTCATCATATTGCTTGAGTTTATCCCTCTACATCATGTCATTTTACCTAATGCGTTACTCTGTTCTTCATGAACTTAATACTCTAGATGCAGGCGGGAGTCGGTCGATGTGTGGAGTAATAGTAGTAGATGCAGAATCGTTTCGGTCTACTTGACACGGACGTGATGCATATATGCATAATCATTGCCTTGGATATCGTCATAACTATGCGCTTTTCTATCAATTGCTCGACAGTAATTTGTTCACCCACCGTATTATTTTCCTTCATGAGAGAAGCCTCTAGTGAAACCTATGGCCCCCGGGTCTATTTTCCATATTATATTTTCAGATCTATAAACCAAAAATACCAAAAATACTTTGTTGCATTCTTTTTAATTTTGTTTTACTTTAATTTCTAGCAATCTTTCATAGCTATCTCTATCAGATCTCATCCTTGCAAATAACCGTGAAGGGATTGACAACCCCTTTTAGCGTTGGGTGCAAGAGTTTGATTGTTTGTGTAGGTGCGAAGATTGGGGACTTGCTTGTATCTCCTACTGGATTGATACCTTGGTTCTCAACAACTGAGGGAAATACTTATCTACTTTGCTGCATCACCCTTTCCTCTTCAAGGGAAAACCAACGAAAGTTCAAGAAGTAGCAAAAAGGATTTTTGGCGCCATTGCCGGGGAGATCTACATCAAGCCTACCAAGTACCCATCACAAACTCATCTCTTGCATTTACATTACTTGCCATTTGCCTCTCGTTTCCCTCTCCCCCACTTCGATAAAGATTTTTAGAAAAAACCAAAAAGATTTGCCTTTTTATTCGCACTCTTTTTCGTTTGCCTCTTTCCTGCCGGATCTCTTACTTGTTGCTATGTCTAGCGTTACTACTTCCCCTTTGTCACCAGAATTTGAAGTTCTATACTTCAAACAAAAACAAGGGGAAAATTTGAAAGATGTCTGGTATAGGCTAATGGAATCTTATCGTATCTCCAATCTAAAAGGACATACAAAAGTTTTGCATAGAAATTTTTATGTTGGATTGGCTTTGCATCATAGAGAACTTTTAGATTTCGCCTCAAAATGGAATTTTATTGAGTTGGATACGAACACTGCTTATGAAGTTTTGGAGGGGATTTTGGGGGTTCCTCCACCAAAAAAGGGGTTTGCCTTCTCACAAGAGGGAGTTCAAATTCTCGACAAATTGAGTGACTTACATAAGCACTTGGTTGAGTTACAACAATATCACGAACCCCTTAAACATATTAGTGGGAACCTCAATCGCTTGAACACTTTGACTACCCTTTGCAATAAGCGTTTGGATATTTTGGATATTAAGATGGTTTCTTCCCCTACGAATCTGGGGAAGAGGAAAGAGCCCCCCGGATTTGACAAGGCCCTCACAAAAGTTGCCAATACCAAAGATGACAACACCTAGATCTATTGCGTTATGCCTAGCTAGGGGCGTTAAACAATAGCGCTTGTTGGGAGGCAACCCAATTTTATTTTTATGCTTTTGTTTTTGCTTCTGTTTTTGAGTGCTTTACACATTATTACCTCTGTAGTAATTGTGTTTTCTTGTTTAAATTAGTGTTTGAGCCAAGTAAGACCTTTGGGATGGTCTACGGTGTTTGTGATTTGATTTTGCTGAAAAACAAAAACTTTTGCGCTCAGTCCAGGAATTTTATAAATTCACTGGAACGTGCTTTTGATCTGAAATTTTTACAAAAGATTGATATACAAATTTACCTGATTTTCCAAATGTTTCAGAATTTTTGGAGTTACAGAAGTATTCGAAGTCTATAGATTGCTACAGACTGTTCTGTTTTAGACAGATTCTGTTTTCTTTGTGTTGTTTGCTTATTTTGATGTATCTATGGGTTGTATCGGGGGGTATGAACCATGGAGAAGTTGGGATACAGTAAATATTACACCAATATAAATAAATAATGAGTTCACAACAGTACCTAAAGTGGTGATTTATTTTTCTTATACTAACGGATCTCACGAGTTTTCTGTTGAGTTTTGTGTTGTGAAGTTTTCAAGTTTTGGGTAAAGATTTGATGGACTATGGAATAAGGAGAGGCAAGAGCCTAAGCTTGGGGATGCCCAAGGCACCCCAAGCCATATTCAAGGATACCAAAGAGCCTAAGCTTGGGGATTCCCCGGAAGGCATCCCCTCTTTCGTCTTCAATCCATCGGTAAATTTACTTGATGCTATATTTTTATTCACCACATGATATGTGTTTTGCTTGGAGCATATTGTATGATATGAGTCTTTGCTTTTTAGTTTGCCACAATCATCCTTTCTGCACACATCTTTTGAGGGGGACACGCATTAATTGTGAATTTATTAGAATACTCTATGTGCTTCACTTATATCTTTTGAGCTAGGCAATGTTGCTCTAGTGCTTCACTTATATCTTTTTAGAGCACGGTGGTGTTTTATTTTATAGAAATAATTGAACTCTCGTACCTCACTTATATTATTTTGAGAGTCTTTAAACAGCATGGTAATTGGTTTAGGTTATGAATTTAGTCCTAATATAATGGGCATCCAAGAGGGATATAATAAAAACTTTCATATAAAGTGCATTGAATACTATGAGAAGTTTGATTCCTTGCATATAGTTTTGAGATATGAAGATGGTGATATGAGATTCATGCTAGTGAGTAATTGTGAATTGGTAGAAATACTTGTGTTAAAGTTTGTGATTCCCGTAGCATGCACGTATGGTGAACCGTTATGTAATGAAGTCGGAGCATGATTTGTTTAATGATTGTCAATCTTTGTGTGAGGGTCGGGAGCGCGCGATGGTTAACTCCTACCAACCTCTCCCCTAGGAGCATGCGTCTAATACTTTGCTTTGATAACTAATAGACTTTTGCAATAAGTATGTGAGTTCTTTATGACTAATGTTGAGTCCATGGATTATACGCACTCTCACCCTTCCACCTTTGCTAGCATCTCTAGTACCGCGCAACTTTCGCCGGTGCATTAAACCCACCTTCCTCAAAACAGCCACCATATACTTTCCTAAAAACAGCCACCATACATACCTATTATGGCATTTCCATAGCCATTCCGAGATATATTGACATGCAACTTCCACCATTCCGTTTTTCATGACATGCACCATCATTTTCATATTGCTTTGTATGATCGTAAGATAACTAGCATGATGTTTTCATGGCTTGTCCGTTTTTTGATGTCATTTGCTAGGCTAGATCGTTGCACATCCCAGTGCACCACCGGAAGCATTCATATAGAGTCATATTTTGTTCTAGGTATCGAGTTGTAATTCTTGAGTTGTAAGTAAATAAAAGTGTGATGATCTTCATTATTAGAGCATTGTCCCGTGAGAGAAAAGGATGATGGAAGCTATGATTCCCTCACAAGTTGGGATGAGTCTCTGGACTTTACAAATAATAAAAGAGGCCAATGAAGCCCAAATAAAAAAAAGGCCAAAGATGCCCACCAAAATAAAAAAATGAGAGAAAGAGAGAAGGGACAATGCTACTATCTTTTTCCACACTTGTGCTTCAAACTAGCACCATGATCTTCATGATAGAGAGTCTCCTATTTTGTCACTTTCATATAACTAGTGGAATTTTCATCATATGCACAACCACTTAGTTTCTTTTTGAGCTTTCATACACTTATAGCTCTAGTGCATCCGTTGCATGGCAATCCCTACTCACTCACATTGATATCTATAGATGGGCATCTCCATAGCCCGTTGATACGCCTAGTTGATGTGAGACTATCTTCTCCTTTTCCTCACAACCTCCACCATATTCTATTCCACCTATAGTGCTATATCCATGGCTCACGCTCATGTATTGCGTGAGAGTTGAAAAGGTTTGAGAACATAAAAGGTGTGAAACAATTGCTTGATTTGTCATCGGGGTTGTGCATGATTTAGATACTTTGTGTGGGCAAGATGGAGCATAGCCAGACCATATGATTTTGTAGGGATAACTTTCTGAGGCCATGTTATTTTGAAAGGACACAATTGCCTTGTTAGTATGCTTGAAGTATTACTGTTTTTATGTCAATATTAGACTTTTGTTTTGAATCTTATGGATCTGAATATTCATGCCACAATAAAGAATATTACATGGATAAATATGTTAGGTAGCATTCCACATCAAAAATTCTGTTTTTATCATTTACCTACTCGAGGACGAGCAGGAATTAAGCTTGGGGATGCTTGATACGTCTCCAACGTATCTATAATTTTTGATTGTTCCATGCTATTATATTATCTGTTTTGGATGTTTTATATTCATTATTATGCTATTTTATATTATTTTTGGGACTAACCAATTAATCTAGAGCCTAGTGCCAGTTTCTGTTTTTCCTTGTTTTTGAGTATTGCAGATAAGGAATATTAAACGGAGTCCAAACGGAATAAAATCTTCGCGATGATTTTTCTTGGACGAGAAGAAACCTACCAGACTTGGAGATGAAGGCAGGAGACCTGCCGGGAGGTGACAAGCCACCAGGGCGCACCCCTAGGGGGGCGTGCCATCCTGGCTCGTGGCCCCCCAGCAGACCTCCGAACCCTATTCTTCGGCCTAGAAATTCCCAAATATTCCCTGAATACCAAAAAGAGCCATGAAAAATACTTTTCCGCCGCCGGAAGCCTCTGTTCCCGTGAGATCCCATCTTGGAGCCTTTTCCGGTAATCTGCCGGAGGGGGATTCGATCACGGAGGGCATCTACATCAACTCCATTGCCCCTCCGATGATGCGTGAGTAGTTCACATCAGACCTTCGGGTCCATAGCTAGTAGCTAGATGGCTTCTTCTCTCTCTTTGTTCTTCAATACCATGTTTTTCATGATCTTCATGGAGATCTATCCGATGTAATACTCTTTTGCGGCGTGTTTGTCGAGATCCGATGAATTGTGGGTTTATGATTAGCTTATCTATGAATATTATTTGAATCTTCTCTGAATTCTTATATGCATGATTTCATATCTTTGCAAGTCTCTTCGAGTTATTGGTTTGGTTTGGCCAACTAGATTGGTAATTCTTGCAATAGGAGAAGTGCTTAGTTTTGGGTTCAATCTTGCGGTGACCTCACCCAGTGACAAAGTAGGGGTAGCGAGGCACGTATTTGTATTGTTGCCATCGAGGATAAAAAGATGGTGTTTTCATCATATTGCTTGAGTTTATCCCTCTACATCATGTCATCTTACCTAATGCGTTACTCTGTTCTTCATGAACTTAATACTCTAGATGCAGGCAGGAGTCGGTCGATGTGTGGAGTAATAGTAGTAGATGTAGAATCGTTCCGGTCTACTTGACACGGACGTGATGCCTATATGCATAATCATTGCCTTGGATATCGTCATAACTATGCGCTTTTCTATCAATTGCTCGACAGTAATTTGTTCACCCACCGTATTATTTTCCTTCATGAGAGAAGCCTCTAGTGAAACCTATGGCCCCCGGGTCTATTTTCCATATTATATTTTCAGATCTATAAACCAAAAATACCAAAAATACTTTGCTACATTCTTTTTACTTTTGTTTTACTTTACGTTCTAGCAATCTTTTATATCTATCTCTATCAGATCTCATCCTTGCAAATAACCGTGATGGGATTGACAACCCCTTTTAGCGTTGGGTGCAAGAGTTGTACCACCCCAAAAATTTAACCAATGTTTTATTTATTAAAATTTTGCCAGGAAATTAAATTTTTATTTTCTGGATCATCTTTTGATTTTAGAATCACTTCTTTCTTCTGAGTTGTGGAGTTTCACCTCCAAATGGAAACCTTTCAAAAATATTGTTGGACTTGAATACCTTCTCAAGAACATTTCTTTTTATTATATATGATCAGTGGAAAATATTTTTATAATTATTCTCCTAACTTTATTTCTTTTAAAATGGTTTCTCTTAATTTTTAGAGCCTCATTTGCACTACAACCATTTGATAACTTCACTTAAAAATTCTACAAAAATTTGTAGAAGAAATATGAGGTTCCTACATCACTTTTATGCAAAGATACAACTTTGTGTTTTGAAAATTTTGAGGAAACCATCCTCATCTTCATTCTGGTCCAGTTTGGTAGTTTGTACTGCAACCCCATTTTATCTTGCCCTATTGCCCATGAGATTTCTCCTGATTGTAGTTTACTCTACCAAACTCTTAAGTCCAGGAGTTCAGAGCCATTAGAAGATTTTAATCACATGCAATAATAGCCTTTATTTTCTGTCCAGAACTATAGTTTTGCAAAACTTGCACTAGCAAGTTTCTGGTTTTGCCCAACTAGCTTTTCCATCATCACCTACACCTAAAGAGACCCCAACCTAGAGATTTTGACCAACAGTAGAGTTGCCCTGATGCCCATGGCATTCTGTCGAGCACCTTGTGTTCATGAACAGATTTGGCATGGGAATAAGTTTACTTTGTGGACTAGCTCCCCAGGCCAAACCAGCATGTCACATAGCTCTGCCTTGGTCTATAACCCCACCCTGCTAAACCTCATGTCCATTAGAGCCTCCTGGCATGCCTTGGCAATTCGCCGAGCACATGGCGTGCGTGATCTGGGCGCGGCCAGAGCGCACGTTTTGCACGTGCGCGCAACCGAGCCGCCGCGACCAGTTGCCGCCTCCCCCGCTCATCCTGATCCTCACCCATTAGCCGCGTCGCGCCAGAAGCCTCGACCATCCCACCTGGCTCTCTGCAGGGACGCCGCAGCAAGCTTCTGGAGGCTAGCCTGCGGCCGCACCTCCACTCTGCCATGGACGGCACCGCCCCGACCACACCAGCTCGCCAATTGCCCTCTGGAACAGCTCGAGCTCATCCACGAGCTCGTCTGTTAGCGCCGACCACCATCGTGTCACCCTGCTGCAGCAGACGCGGTCAGCAGACGATCTTATCCCCGGCCGCCGCAGAACCGACCTAGTTGCGCTATAAAAGGAGACCCCCGAGTTCAACCAGACCCTCAGGCCACCTCATACCATCCCTCTAGACCCCCCGTAGCCAGCAATCGATGGAGGGAGGCCGTCTTCCCCGCCTCCAGTCATGATTCAGCCGCCACCGTCGTGGTCAAATCCGGAGCCCCTAGTGCCTTCCTCCTCACTTAGTACTTTCCAACCGAGTCCCCGATATACAGAGGACCCGTTCCCATTCCCTCTTTCCACCTAAATCCACCGTAGGAGGAAATTCCCCAAGGCCCGAAGCCCCTTCCGCCATGGATGAGGGTCTGCTCAACCTCGAGCTCCCCCGCGCTCCTAACCACCGTGAATGGATGCGGTGCCTCCTCCCGATCACCCCCATGTCCAGAGCCCCTTGAACGGTGGCCTGTGCCGCCGGGAATCATCGCCGGAGCCCGCTCCTGCGTCTGCCAGACGCGGGCGGAGAGAAAGAAGACGAACCCGACAGGTGGGTCCCACCTGTCGGTCACTCAATCAAACCGCCAGTGGCGACTGGTCCCTCAGTACGTCTTCACCGCGAGTAAGCGTATTTTCCTGCTTGTGTTTTCTGTTTCGGGAAAGCGTATTCACCACCGAAACGTTTTCTTTTTATTCATTTTCTAAAAACCAGATTTGACGTAAACTTTGACTCCTTATATCTTTTTAACCACAACTTCAAACAAGTTGATTCTTTTTCTGTTGTTTCTTAAATTTAACCTAGTTTATTTTAGGATTTATTTGAAAATTTTCTAAGACAACTATTTGTACTATTTTTGAATTGAGTGTTGTTTTGAATAATTTTCAAAATAGGAATGGAGAGAGAAGAAAACTTTCGAAAGTTTTGAGATGCACTCTACCTCTCCACAACTTGAAGGCAAGCATTCTGAACCCTGGCATAATAATCATTGTGGGTTGTTTGATGTAATTACAACACCAAATTGACACGAAGTATTCGTTATTTTATGTGATGATATGATCATGCTCATGAGTGCATGATGAAGATTTCTTGCTGTTGGAATTGATATGCTTGTGATAGTAATCACTCTCGTCTGCCTTTCATGCCTACCGGATGGAATCCGGGAAAGTCTCTGTCTTGGGTAGACACGAGCTTGTTACCGATATTTCGTTGGGACGAGTATATTCAGTAAGGCGTGGTAAGGTATGGTGAGTGGTGATTCTGTCGGTTGGTGTGGAATATATTTGTTATGCTAATCATGCAGGAAACACTTAAACCTCCTGAGACGACCATAGATCGAGTCTTGTGCCAGTAACCCCCATACTTGTTTCGTGCTACCACTTGTCCCTACTGCAGGTAGGGTACGGTTCAGTAAGTTGTCAACCCCTTTCTTGGCACACACCGTACAGAGAGGCCATGGTGGAAGATACCGGCTGCATCCGGTAGGCATGCCACCTGGTCCGGGGGCATGGGTGTTTCCGGTTGGAGCCGAGGGGGTAGCTCCCCTAGTTTGCGCGCATTATAAATTTTGTGATCCCATGCTAGTCGAGGTTGTAGCCTCCCCACTTTGAGTTTTGCTTAACGAGTGTTGTGGGTGATTCCAGGCACCGGTAAGTTAAGCTGGTGTATGCGGGTCAGGTGTGTTTTCAATTAAAAGACCGTAAGCGGAATTAGTCCCGGTGGACTAAAGGAATCCGTTACTTGTGGGTAAAGAGTACACCCTCTGCAGAGTTTATATCTATTCGAATAGCCGTGTCCGCGGTTAAGGACTACAGTCTGGGATGGGTCAAGTGTCGATCTTAGTGTCGGTCTTCGGAGGAAAACTTCTAAACCGGAACATTGATCATGACGTGTGACAAATGATGATTTTGATTATTATTATTGTGGACTAACCATTTATATGATTTGAATTATTGAGTATCCCTGGGATGGTTCTACCTCCTGGATATTCATTGTGATTATTCCTATATAAGCCCTTTATGTGGTGTCGCTCAGACGCCCGACTGTGGCATGCTTGTTATTTATTTTCCTTATAAGCCCTTTATGTGGTGTCGCTCAGACGCCCGACTGTGGCATGCTTGTTATTTATTTTCCTTATAAGCCCTTTATGTGGTGTCGCTCAGACGCCCGACTATGGCATGCTTGTTATTTATTTTCCTTATAAGCCCTTTATGTGGTGTCGCTCAGACGCCCGACTGTGGCATGCTTGTTATATATTTTCCTTATAAGCCCTTTATGTGATGTCGCTCAGACGCCCGACTGTGGCATGCTTGTTATTTATTTTCATTATAAGACCTTTATGTGGCGTCGCTCAGACGCCCGACTATGGCACGCATATTATTTATTTTTCCTTATAAGCCCTTTATGTGGCGTCGCTCAGACGCCCAACTGAGGCATGCTTTATATTGTTATCCTTTCGAGGCGTCGCTTCAGACACTCGATCAGTGCATTTTATTTTATTCTCTGATGACTTATTCATGTTTATATGAATAACCTGCTCACGTGCGTCAGGAATTTTATTTCGTGACTGACTAAGTGATCATGGAATATTTCAGTGCTTGATTATCATCTGTTATATTATACCTGTTTTCATGATGTTTGGGAGTACATTCAAAGTACTCACTGGCGTGTCCCTGGCTATTGTCTTGGCCAGATTTCTTGCTTGGAGAGGAGCGCAACGACGACCGCCTGGAACCTAGGCATCGATGATAGCAGATACGCGAAGATAGGAATTAACCAGCTCAGCTGTTCCTGTGGGAAATGGAGTCCCATAGACGCTGATGATCCGCAAACCCCCTTCCGCCATCAACCACTAGAAACCTTTTGGTGTACTCATAGACCAGAATGGTCTTGTACTACATATTTTTTGTATTTTTCATGGAATTTCTGTATCAAGATTGTGTCTCATCAGCTAACAGTAGTCCTGGGGCTGGTGAGCACAAGGGCCATTTACGTGGAAATTAATATCCTGGAAAACCGGTCCTGACAACCTTGGTATCAGAGTCAGGCTGACCATTGGCTAATCCTATCTTAGCCAGGTCAATAAACCTAGGTTAACCCACCCACCAGACCTTAACCTAACCCCAGGCAGGCGGTGGTGGAGGGCGGGGAGGGGGCAGCGGCGGCGGTGAGAGAGGGGGGGAGGGGGCGGCGGCGAGAGGGCGGGGAGGGGGCGGCGGCGGCGGCGGCGGTGAGAGAGGGGAACGGGCGTGGGTGTGAGAGAGAGAGAGGTGAGAGAAAGAGAGAGAGGCGGGAGGCGCGGGGGGATGGCGAAAATTAAGCCCCCTCTTTGCCGTCTGCTGGCAGACGGCAAAGAGCAGACGACAAAGTTCTTTGCCGTCTGCCAGCAGACGGCAAAGAGGGGGGCCGTTAGCCCGTCCCCGCCGTTACACTGTGGGGCCCCCCTCACCTCTTTGCCGTCTGCTGGCAGACGGCAAAGAGTTCTTTGCCGTCTGCCAGCAGACGGCAAAGAAGTGGCCCGTGTGACCTGGCAAGTGCAGTACCAAGTGGGGCCCACTTTGTTCTTTGCCGTCTGCTGGCAGACGGCAAAGAACTCTTTGCCGTCTGCCAGCAGACGGCAAAGAAGTGCAGATGGCAAAGAGCCTCTTTGCCTTCAGCATGTTCTTTGTCGTCTGCTTTATAAAAGTAGACGGCAAATATCCTCTTTGCCATCTGCCAACAGACGGCAAAGAGCTGGCAGATGGCAAAGTCCCTGATTCCAGTAGTGATAGCCACACAGTGACCCCGACACCTTTTGGCAGTCGGTGCCCAACCTATCAGCCTAGCCTGTCGATCACGCGCCAGTGAACGACACCTAATTTGTCTCGTTCGCAAGCGTGCGAAGGAAGACTCCGTTTTCTTTTGCTATAAAAGGGAAACGCTAGCCCCAACCTAGCACAGCACAGCCTCTGCCCCAAACCAAGCCAAGATGCCTGGCCCCATTGTTCACAATGAGACCACAGCAACCAACCTTGGAGGTTTTGTCACCGTGCTAGCAAACGTCACCCGTTGTGCCTTTGCATTAGAAGAGCCCCCAGAGTATGTTGTGTACCAAGGGCTCATGAGCGGTGAGAGCCGTCAATTCTGGGCCACGGTGCACATCTATGGTAGGGGTATAGCGCCAGAACGCCCCTACAGGTTCACCGGAAGGACAACTTCCTTTGAGCCACAAGCCATCCAGCTGGCCGCTCGAGAGGCTATAGTTCAGCTCCGGCACCTGTCGCCAAGAGTTAACTGCCGCTCGTTCTACTACTACCCCAGCCGTGACGGGTATAGTAGGCCACCCCAGGTTGCCAACGGAGACCACGAGACGGACCCTGCATTGCTGCATCTGGTGCACTATGTAAGTGCACTAGAGGCATTGTTCGATCAGGTCACTCTTGATCTGATCGCCGCTCGTGGAGAACTTGCTCGTCGAGCCCCGGCAAGAGGAGAAGATGCGCCCGACGCCGACAACCCAGTCGTACTATTCGGACAACCGATTGAGTCCTTGAGGTCTGCCCCTGCAGCCGACCGGAATGCGTTTGTATCCCTGGAAGATCTCCGTCGCCTTTTGGGGACACGCTCCAACGGGATTGTGACCACCAACCCCCGCGATGGTCATCATCGCTACCCCGACCCTGCAGCTCCACAGCCCCATCCAGCAAACCCCGACGGTGAGACCCATGGAGAAGCCTCGACGTCCACAAGCACGCACGACTAGATATTAACGAGGTAGACTAAGTCACTCGAGTAGTACCGAGTCTTCGTATTCTACGCCTCGTAACAGTGTGACCTTGTAATCGCCATGAATAAATGCAGACTGCTTGTGTGCCTTTGTTTGGAATAGTAGCCCCGCATAAGTATGTTGGCATGCGGTTGCATATTAAATTCCGGGCGTAGCTACCAAAAACCACCCCAGACGACACCCATAGTAATACGTCACTTTTGTGAGATATGTATATCTGTGGCATTGACCCCGACCCCCCATAGAGCAGAACCGACGAACTAGTTTGCCCCCACACCGCAATAGGTAGCCCAGCCCTGATGCTATATAAGAGGCCACTCCGTGACCTTACCAAGCATCCCTCACTTTGTGCACAGCCCTCACAGCCATTTTTGCAATGCCGAGCCCTAGTATTCATCTGAGAACTCCAGATGCAACCCCTGGTAGTTTTGTTAAAATACTGTGGGACTTTACCTGCAGTACCATGAGTTGTACCCATCCACCCCAGTATGAGCTGCTCAAAACGAGAATCACCCCTTCCGCCTCGAAATATTGGGCAGTAGTGCACATTCCTCCCGCAAACCCAAACCAAGACCCAACGGAAGTCTCCTTCGTGGGGAAATCTATGCCGACTCCGCAAATGGCCATAGAAGCTGCTGCGTACGAAGCGCTTGCTCGCCTTCGATTCGCGGTACCCTATGCCAACGAAAGGGGGTATTATTACTTCCCGAGTCGTGCAGCACCCGGAGAAGTAGCATCTTTTCCAGGTGGGCGAATTGAGAGGGACCCGGTACTGGCCAACCTTGCCCAGTACGTCATCGCTCAAGAGCGTTTGACACAGCGAGTAATGGGTTATCTCCAGAGCCTCGCTAATTTGAATCCTCAGATCGCCATTGGCAGACCACTGAGGCCAGACCAGGAAAGGCGCGTTCTTTGGCTAGTAAATCCGCTTCCTCCGGTAGAAGAAGAATGTGTCCCAGTGCCGGAGACATTTTCTCAGGACCCAGCCCATCTTTCGTTTACGTTGTAGATGCCACTTCTGTGTTTGTTATCCTAGCATTTATTTATGTGTTGCAGCTTATGCGTTGTATCCTAAGTTTGTGCTATGAATAAACGGTTTGGTTTCAATTTTTGTGAGTATATTTTTTTTACTGCTGTGATTTTTGATCAACTGTTTTCACTCTCAGTAAATCCCGGGGTGGGATTTTCCTTGAGCCATTGCAACTAATATTTCTCCATGACATAGATTTAAATTTACGCAGCACCACGACAGCAGGCTCACAACCACAACCACTCGACCGCATGCACTAATTGCAAGACCACGTACACATTTTGCACCTAAGAGATCACCGCACTAGCACACCACAGTTTCTGAAAGAGAAAATTGTGGGTAATTATTCTGGTGTAAGTTGCCTCCAGCACACTGACAACAGTTAGCACCCGACACCGACACCAAATCCTCATGATCACCGCCGCCGCAAAGAGCTAACACTCGAGCAGCAGCATCACGACGATCATCGAGGATCATCGCGCACAAGAGCACGGAGAACCCCAGCACTGCTGCCAACCCTCCGCACATCACGATCGTGTACCAATCCGGCATCACCTCCGCCATTAGAGCCTCGTCTCGAGCTCCTGCAAATAGTAATGGAGGAGAAGGAAGGAGAAGAAGAAACGAGGCCAAATGTAAGGAAGAGGAGAGAAGCACCGCGGTCATTTTATAGCTCGAGATCGGTGTACGGTGAACGAAGTCCACCAGCGCCGCTCATCGCTCGATCGCCGGTGTTCGGAGGCGAATCCGCGAGCAGTGTCGACAGCGCACTGGCCCGCGAGGTGAGTGCACGATGCACCGGCAGCTAGCACGCCACGCACTACCGCAGTACGGCCTGGAGGCCCTACGCGCTAGACGCCGCCGGTGGAAAAAGTGCGGGAGAGCACGCGAGAGAGAGGAAGAGAGGACAGCCAGAGGTAGAAGAAGAGACTGACAGTGGGCCCCGGGTCCACTTGTCAGCCAGAAAGAGCACTATGCACTCGGGTACGACCAGCGTAATTTGTAAATTTAGAAATTTATTCTAAATTTACCGTAGCCATAAGAGAAAATCTCTAGGTTTCTCCAACCATAGATTTTTCCACGCAGCGCCAGTACCCCACTATAGTTCACCAATTATCTGTCCACTCACTATAGCCTCGTCATATCGCGTGAGCAGGATATTTAATTTTCGAGTTATTATTGCATGATAGTAGGAGTAATGTTTTTGAAACCGTCCTTAGAAAATCTCGAGGATGAGATTTTTTTCTTAAGGGGGGTAGTGTTGTAACACCCCAAAAAATTAACCAATGTTTTATTTATTAAAATTTTGCCAGGAAATTAAATTTTTATTTTCTGGATCATCTTTTGATTTTAGAATCACTTCTTTCTTCTGAGTTGTGGAGTTTTCCCTCCAAATGGAAACCTTTCAAAAATATTGTTGGACTTGAATACCTTCTCAAGAACATTTCTTTTTATTATATATGATCAGTGGAAAATATTTTTATAATTATTCTCCTAACTTTATTTCTTTTAAAATGGTTTCTCTTAATTTTTAGAGCCTCATTTGCACTACAACCATTTGATAACTTCACTTAAAAATTCTACAAAAAATTGTCGAAAACATATGAGGTTCCTACATCACTTTTATGCAAAGATACAACTTTGTGTTTTGAAAATTTTGAGCAAACCATCCTCATCTTCATTCTGGTCCAGTTTGGTAGTATGTACTGCAACCCCATTTTATTTTGCCCTATTGCCCATGAGATTTCTCCTGATTGTAGTTTACTCTACCAAACTCTTAAGTCCAGGAGTTCAGAGCCATTAGAAGATTTTAATCACATACAATAATAGCCTTTATTTTCTGTCCAGAACTATAGTTTTCCAAAACTTGCACTAGCAAGTTTTTGGTTTTGCCCAACTAGCTTTGCCATCATCACCTACACCTAAAGAGACCCCAACCTGGAGATTTTGACCAACAATAGAGTTGCCCAGATGCCCATGGCATTCTGTCGAGCACCTTGTGTTCATGAACAGATTTGGCATGGGAATAAGTTTACTTTGTGGACTAGCTCCCCAGGCCAAACCAGCATGTCACATAGCTCTGCCTTGGTCTATAACCCCACCCTGCTAAACCTCATGTGCATTAGAGCCTCCTGGCATGCCTTGGCAATTCGCCGAGCACATGGCGTGCGTGCTCTGGGCGCGGCCAGAGCAGACGTTTTGCACGCGCGTGCAACCGAGCCGCCGCGACCAGTTGCCGCCTCCCCCGCTCATCCTGATCCTCATCCATTAGCCGCGTCACGCCAGAAGCCTCGACCATCCCCCTGGCTCTCTGCAGCGACGCTGCAGCAAGCTTCTGGAGGCTAGCCTGCGGCCGCACCTCCGCTCTGCCATGGGGGCACTGCCCCGACCACCCCAGCTCTCCAGCTGCCCTCTGGAACAGCTCGAGCTCATCCGTGAGCTCGTCTGTTAGCGCCGACCACCACCGCGTCGCCCTGCTGCAGCAGGCGCGGTTGGCAGACGATCTTATCCCCGGCTGCCGTGGAACTGACCTAGTTGCGCTATAAAAGGAGACCCCCGAGCTCAACCAGACCCTCAGGCAACCTCATGCCATCCCTCTAGAGCCCCCGTAGCCAGCAATCGACAGAGGGAGGCCGTCTTCCCTGCCTCCGGTCAGGATTCATCCGCCACCGTCGTGGTCAAATCCGGAGCCCCTAGTGCCTTCCTACTCGCTTAGTACTTTCCATCCGAGTCCCTCAGATGCAGAGGACCCGTTCCCATTCCCTCTTTCCACCTAAATGCACCGTAGGAGGAAATTCCCCAAGGCCCGAAGCCCCTTCCGCCATGGATGAGGGTCTGCTCAACCTCGAGCTCCCCCGCGCTCCTAACCACCGCGAATGGATACGGTGCCTCCTCCCGATCACCCCCATGTCCAGAGCCCCTTGAATGGTGGCCTGTGCCGCCGGGAATCATCGCCGGAGCCCGCTCCTGCGTCTGCCAGACGCGCGCGGAGAGAAAGAAGACGAACCCGACAGGTGGGTCCCACCTGTCGGTCACTCAATCAAACCGCCAGTGGCGACTGGTCCCTGAGTACGTCTTCACCACGAGTAAGCGTATTTTCCAGCTTGTGTTTTCTATTTCGGGAAAGCGTATTCACCACCGAAACGTTTTCTTTTTATTCATTTTCTAAAAACTAGATTTGACCTAAACTTTGACTGCTTATATCTTTTTAACCACAACATCAAACAAGTTGATTCTTTTTCTGTTGTTTCTTAAATTTAACCTAGTTTATTTTAGGATTTATTTGAAAATTTTCTAAGACAACTTTTTGTACTATTTTTGAATTGAGTGTTGTTTTGAATAATTTTCAAAATAGGAATGGAGAGAGAAGAAAACTTTCAAAAGTTTTGAGATGCACTCTACCTCTCCACAACTTGAAGGCAAGCATTCTGAACCCTGGCATAATAATCATTGTGGGTTGTTTGATATAATTACAACACCAAATTGACACGAAGTATTCGTTATTTTATGTGATGATATGATCATGCTCATGAGTGCATGATGAAGATTTCTTGCTGTTGGAATTGATATGCTTGTGATAGTAATCACTCTCGTCTGCCTTTCATACCTACCGGAAGGAATCCGAGAAAGTCTATGTCTTGGGTAGACACGAGCTTGTTACTGATATTTCGTTGGGACGAGTATATTCAGTAAGGTGTGGTAAGGTATGGTGAGTGGTGATTCTGTCTGTTGGTGTGGAATATATTTGTTATGCTAATCATGCAGGAAACACTTAAACCTCCTGAGACGACCATAGATCGAGTCTTGTGCCAGTAACCCCCATACTTGTTTCGTGCTACCACTTGTCCCTACTGCAGGTAGGGTACGGTTCAGTAAGTTGTCAACCCCTTTCTTGGCACACACCATACAGAGAGGCCATGGTAGAAGATACCGGCTGCATCCGGTAGGCATACCACCTGGTCCGGGGGCATGGGTGTTTCCGGTTGGAGCCGAGGGGGTAGCTCCCCTAGTTTGCGCGCGTTATAAATTTTGTGATCCCATGCTAGTCGAGGTTGTAGCCTCCCCACTTAGAGTTTTGCTTAACGAGTGTCGTGGGTGATTCCAAGCACCGGTAAGTTAAGCTGGTGTGTGCAGGTCAGGTGTGTTTTCAATTAAAAGACCGTAAGCGGAATTAGTCCCGGTGGACTAAAGGAATCCGTTACTTGTGGGTAAAGAGTACACCCTCTGCAGAGTTTATATCTATTCGAATAGCCGTGTCCGCGGTTAAGGACTACAGTCTGGGATGGGTCAAGTGTCGATCTTAGTGTCGGTCTTCGGAGGAAAACTTCTAAACCGGAACATTGATCATGACGTGTGACAAATGATGATTTTGATTATTATTATTGTGGACTAACCATTTATATGATTTGAATTATTGAGTATCCCTGGGATGGTTCTACCCCCTGGATATTCATTGTGATTATTCCTATATAAGCCCTTTATGTGGTGTCGCTCAGACGCCCGACTATGGCATGCTTGTTATTTATTTTCCTTATAAGCCCTTTATGTGGTGTCGCTCAGACGCCCGACTGTGGCATGCTTGTTATTTATTTTCCTTATAAGCCCTTTATGTGGTGTCGCTCAGACGCCCGACTGTGGCATGCTTGTTATTTATTTTCCTTATAAGCCCTTTATGTGGTGTCGCTCAGACGCCCGACTGTGGCATGCTTGTTATATATTTTCCTTATAAGCCCTTTATGTGGTGTCGCTCAGACGCCCGACTGTGGCATGCTTGTTATTTATTTTCATTATAAGCCCTTTATGTGGCGTCGCTCAGACGCCCGACTGTGGCACGCATATTATTTATTTTTCCTTATAAGCCCTTTATGTGGCGTCGCTCAGACGCCCGACTGAGGCATGCTTTATATTGTTATCCTTTCGAGGCATCGCTTTAGACACTCGATCGGTGCATTTTATTTTATTCTCTGATGACTTATTCATGTTTATATGAATAACCTGCTCACGTGCGTCAGGAATTTTATTTCGTGACTGACTAAGTGATCATGGAATATTTCAGTGCATGATTATCATCTGCTATATTATACCTGTTTTCATGATGTTTGCAAGTACATTCAAAGTACTCACTAGGTTGTCCCTGGCTATTGTCTTGGCCAGATTTCTTGCTTGGAGAGGAGCGCAATGACGACCGCCTGGAACCTAGGCATCGATGATAGCAGATATGCGAAGATAGGAATTAACCAGGTCAGCTGTTCCTGTGGGAAATGGAGTCCCATAGATGCTGATGATCCGCAAATCCCCTTCCGCCATCAACCACTAGAAACCTTTTGGTGTACTCATAGACCAGAATGGTCTTGTACTACATATTTTTTGTATTTTGCTTGGAATTTCTGTATCAAGATTGTGTCTCATCAGCTAACAGTAATCCTGGGGCTGGTGAGCACAAGGGCCATTTACTGGGAAATTAATATCCTGGAAAACCGGTCCTGACAAGAGTTTGATTGTTTGTGTAGGTGCGAAGATTGGGGACTTGCTTGTATCTCCTACTGGATTGATACCTTGGTTCTCAACAACTAAGGGAAATACTTATCTACTTTGCTGCATCACCCTTTCCTCTTCAAGGGAAAACCAACGCAAGCTCAAGAAGTAGCAGACATCGCCCCGATCAGCTACTAAGAATGGAATAAGAAGAAGGACCCTCAAGTTCCTTATGTCAACGATAGACTGAAAGATGATCTTTGGACCAATCTGATGAGAAATTTCAGTCTACCACCAGAGGAGGATCCGAATGACCCAGTTATACAGCGAAAGGTCAGGGCGTTTACTCTTAAGAAGATGGCAGAACTATTCAAGAACTGGAAGAAAGTATTGAACAGGAAGTTTGTCAAGAAAGACAAGACTCCAGAATTCAGAGGTCAATATGAGAAGATGACAGATCACTGGCCCGCATTTGTGGCCTACAAGAAATCGGAGAAGGCTAAGAACAGGTCACTTACAAATAAGAAAATGCCGCAAGGAAGGAGTATCACCATGTTATGGGGTCAGGTGGCTACAGCAAAGCCCGGCCTACATGGGACAAAGCTGAGCAAGACCTGCTTGCTAAAGATGTCCAACCAGCGACATTGCACTGGCCAGATCAGGCAAGGACTTGGTACTTCGGGGTTGGGGGAACTTTGGACCCAGAAACAAGGAAGTGTGTCTGGACGAAAGCTCAACTTGCAATACCATTCAAAAAGCTTGAGGAAACAATCAAGAAATCGCTGGAAGGGACGTTCGTTACCGACAGAGAGAAGGACGAGCTGTCATTTGCCCTCGGGAATCCTGAACACCCTGGACGAACACGAGGCACATCAGGCTCCATTCCATGGAAGGTTGGGTTTCCCGACAGCGCTGGTTACAGAAGCCGACAGAGAAAGAAGAAAGAGGAAGCAAGCGAAATGCAGAAGTTGAATGAAAGATTAGCGAAACTAGAGGCACTTGAGAGCCAGCGAACTACCGGCCAACCATCTCAGTGGCACGAAGATCCTTCATTGGAGACTACCCACGATGCTACCCCACCATCTCAGCGGAGAAGCAGTGTGGCTTCCACTGAGCTCGTTCATCCTGATAGCACGGCTCCTCGCTACCCCGTGGATGGTATCACGCATAATGAACATTGTGTGCTAATGGCGAAATGTCATAACCTGACCTTGAAGGCGGCGGTCGGCCATGTCTTACCTCCTCGACCTGATGCAACTTTCCATTGCACTCCGGTTCTAGCTGGCTTTGCTATTGTCGGGGTGGATGAAATAATGGACGGATTTGATGGGCTGGAGCTTGAGTACGCTACAGGTGAAGGGGAGCTTCTTCTTCGATATGCCTTAAGGACTACCTGTCTATGGAGAAAGGAACACATCGTGCTTCCATACTGGACGCCGCCTCAGTAGACTCAGGCGGAGGAGGCCCCGGTGCCTGAGTCGTCTCCGGTGCGTCAGTCGTCTCCGGTGCGTCAACCGTCTCCGGTGCGTCAGCCGTCTCCGCCGCCTCAGCGGACTCCGATGGAGGAGGCCCCTCAGCAGAATCCTCGTCCGCCTCAGCTGTCTCGGCCGCGTCATCGGATTCCACCTCCTTCGCCGCCTAAGCAACAGCGGAAGAGAGGTGTCGCCGCTCCGGCGGCTAGCAGCAGTACGAAACAGAGGACATTCAGATATGGCCCAAGCCTCAAGCCTCTTCCCAAGTTACCCTACGAGAGGTCTGAGGAGGAACTCAACGAGATCGTGGATGCCGATGTGAAATGTCAGCTCGCACTGAAACACCCACCTTAAGAGGAGAAAATAGATCCAGTGAAAGCAAAGCGAACTCTGGATGCCCTTAGGCGACCACCACCGCCTCCGCTGCCATCAAACTATGACCGATGTATTCAAAAGAAATATGATCAAGCGAGGCGGTCGGGAAGCTTAAGTAGAAGTGGCTCAAGAAGTGGGAAAACAATTCCCCAGCTCGGCGAACAAGAACTGCAATCGTGCCCTCCGCTCAAGGTGGTTACCGATATCGCTAATGATCCAGAGAAAGCGGCTCATGGTCTTGCTATCACTCCTGATGATTACTTACCCGATTCGGTACAGTTCGAATGGCTGAGGTAGTACCATCCTTAAGATACGAGAACGGGAAGCCTCTCGTCACACATGAGGAGCTCAAGGGTCTACCAACGAGGATGCGACATTTTCATGAATGGTACTTGGAAGCCTGCAAGGAGGGGAACAACAATATCTTGGTGGGAATAAAAAATGAGCACTTCTTCAATGGAAAGCAGATGTTGTTCGTTGAATTTGAAGAAATTTTTCAGTTATACAACCAAAAAGAGCTCGACAAAACTATCGTCAGTTCCTATTATCTGTAAGTATTTTTTCTGTAATTAAGTCTCTAGTTCAGCTCGTTCATTGCATGTATTAATTATCCTCACACTATATTATGCAGAATGAAGACCCTCGAATGCAAACAACTACAAATCTATGACATTGGGTTCATTGACCCAAATTTCATAAATGAATGTACGTTAAAAGATTTTCCCGCCGATACAGAGAAAAACTTGCTAGATGCGTTACTTGGACAACAAACCAGAAAGGAAATACTATTTCCTTACAACTTCAAGTGAGTGTTACTATCTTGTGCACATTCTGTTTCGCTTACTCGAGGTTAAGTGCAATTAACGAGTTATGCGTGCGCAGTTTTCACTTTATTCCGCTAGACATTCATCTTGAAGATGGAAAAGTAACTGTCTTGGACTCGAGACGTAAATACCCTAAGGAGTGGACGAGCATGAGGCAAATGCGTCAGAAGTAAGTTCAATCATTATCGCACCATATCGGCAACTTTCGTTCATTTCCTGATATCAAGTAATCATTTTCTTTGCCAGGCAGGGTTTGGAAAAAGTTCACCAAACAGGTTAAGGGTGTCAAATGGAAAAAAGAGCTGCAATTTTTACACCCCAAAGTAAGTACTACTCTAGTACCGCGCATCTCTCATTGATTCTAGTTTCAATACCATTATCATGCTTGATTATCATTTTGATTGAACTCTATTCTCGTAAAGTGCTTGTGGCAGGCACCCGGGACTAATTTATGTGCTTACTACATTTGCGAGTTCATTCGCCACTCGACCATTGAGCGGGGCCGGGGCATATCTTTAGAACAATTTGAAGTACGTAAACAATATTCACATTTTTATTTTATTACCATCAATTGTGTTGAGTTTTATTGACCCCCTTCTTTAAATTAGATCTGGCAGAAGCGGGATGAACTCCTACCAACTGATCGCATACGAGCAATTCGAGAGGAATTGGCGGGATTCTTTGTTGAGCATGTCATACCTAAAGACGGAGAATGCCATCAGGATCTCGATTGCTATGTTGGTAATAGAAGTTAGGATTGTAAGAGATGTTATATTGTATATATGCATGAACGTGTACTATATGTAATAGCGTCGAATAGATTTACGAAAACTTGTTGCATATTGTTCGACCAAGCACGGAGAAAGAGAGGTCACTTCTCTCTATATATTGATCATGACGATGTTGTGTAATGGTTCCTTCATTGCTATATGTAGTAGCTAGCGTCGAGTTGAATGAAAAGCGTAAAATAAAAATGGTAAACACAAAAATAAAAGGGGGAAACAGAATAGGAAAACCCCTAAACCCCTCCTTTCAAAAAAAAACCAACGCCTGCGAGCTACTGACGCGTGGCTGCCTTTTGGTCCTGGTTGGTGTTACCAACCGGGACTAAAGGTCCTCCTGCATGGGCGCCCCGCAGCAGCCACGTGGAGTCCCTTTGGTTCCAGTTCGTAAGCAAACCGGGACTAAAGGTTTTGGGTATTAGTCTCGTTTGGTTTGTCCTGGTTCTAGAACCGGGACTAAAGGCCCTCTGGAACCGGGACTAGTACCCTGTTCTCTACTAGTGTCCAAAAGGCAGGAGAGTCCGCTCGACAATTCTGGAATCGGTTCTTGACCAAGAAAAACCAGATCGTCGATTGCCCAGATGCCGAGGCTATAGCCTCTTTCAGGCACAATATTCGGGACAAATGGCTGGCTCGACATCTCGGTCAGGATAAACCAAGGACCATGTCCGCCCTTACATCACTCATGACCCGCTTTTGCGCACGCGAGGACAACTGGCTAGCAAGACGAAGCCACAACCCCGAAGACCCCGGCACCTCCAAAGCTCGGGATGGAAACGGGAAACCACGACACAACAAAAATAAATGCCGGCACAGCACTAGTGACGCCGACGACACGGCTGTCAACGCTGGCTTCCGCAACCCTCGATCCGGGCAGCGGAAGAAGCCTCCTAAAGGCAATCGCGACGGACCCACCCCGCTGGACAAAATCATGGAGAGGCCTTGCCAGATCCATGGCACCCCAGACAAGCCCGCCAACCACACCAACCGTAACTGTTGGATGTTCAAACAAGCCGATAAACTCGCATCCGAGGAGCAAGGAAAGGGCCCACGCAGCGAGGACGATGATGAGCCCCGCGGTCCGATCAATGGTGGACAGAAGCAGTTCCCTCCAGAGGTAAAAACGGTGAACATGATATACGCCACTCACATACCCAAAAAGGAGAGGAAGCGCGCCCTTCGAGAGGTCTAAGCCGTAGAGCCCGTAGCCCCGAAGTATAACCCATGGTCGGCATACCCGATCACCTTTGATCGACGGGACCATCCGACCAGTATCCGTCATGGGGGATCAGCTACCCTCGTCCTAGATCCCATTATCGATGGGTATCACCTCACAAAAGTCCTAATGGATGGAGGAAGTAGCCTCAATTTGATTTACTCAGATACGGTGAAAAAGATGGGTATAGATCCATCAAGGATCAAACCCAGCAACACTACCTTTAAAGGAGTGATCCCTGGCGTCGAAGCCCGGTGCACGGGCTCTGTGAGCCTGGAAGTGGTGTTCGGTTTGCCCGATAACTTCCGTAGCGAGGACTTGATCTTTGACATCGTACCTTTCCGCAGCGGTTATCACGCCCTGCTAGGCCGTATAGCGTTCGCTCGCTTTAACGTCGTCCCACACTACGCATACCTCAAGCTCAAGATGCCCGGGCCCAAGGGGGTCATCACTGTCAACGGCAACACAAAGCGTTCCCTCCGAACTGAGGAACATGCATTGGCCCTGGCGGCCGAATTCCATTACGAGGACGGTCGGCAAACACTGAAATCTGCCATAAAGGCATGTAAGGTTGACAAACGAGCTCGGTTTCAATCCGAACTCCCAGAATCTTCCTCTCCCAAGAAATAGGGACACGCTCCCCATTGCACAGCCCTAATGACCGTCAAACATGTGCCAAGAAGGCACAACTTCGCACTCAAGATTCCATGGGCAGCAGTGGGGAACAACCATTAAAGGGTAAGTGTTCGGCTAGACCGAACCATTACCAGTACACATCCTCGGACATAACACAGGTACCATCAAGGACCTGCTAGAGAGTAAAGCTCATCCATACTTCGGCGACTTCTCAAGACCTTCTTCCCAAGGTCCGCTCGACGACAGCACCACCCTTAAAGGAATGCAACTCCCTAGGAGGCGGAGGAGCAGACTGACGACAGGGCACATCGAGGACGTCAAGCCACTAATCGAAGACCCCTGGTACAACCTCTCCTCTGTAAATTCTATGCTTTATCTTCAAAATACCTGTAAATAGTTGCTTCGGCAATTTGAGTTATAAGAATTATCGAGCAAATAAAAGACCATTATACATGGCCCCTCCGATGTATTTGATGGTACATACTCGGTTCTTGTCAACGCCTCTCGCGCAACTGTTCGGTATACATTACGATGCAACCGGCTAATAGACCGGGGGCTTGAATTTAAAATATCGCCCTGAGCATCACCCCAACACAACTGGTCGTGTGTTCGGCGTCTTGGATTTTTCTTTATATGCATCGGATCCGAACTATGTCTTGGGTCAATAGTTGGGTTGCCCGGCTCCTGTGCTTGCCCCCTTACGTTCCGCTCGTTCGGCTAAAGGGGCAAAGGGAGAACCACTGCGATTGTGTTTCCAGTTCGTCTGGTCAAGCACCTCAGGGGAGAAAGCCGAAAACTGACCGTCATAGTAAACAAGAACCGGTCTGCAAATCCGGGCATAAGTGTCATACTAAAAAATCGATAGAGGTTATTCCGTGTTATACGATGGGTTTTGTACTTATACAAACCATGTGATGCTGGCTTCGGCCCCGGTACATCCGCACATCACAAAACACTGGGGGCTGCTCATCAGCCCCCGCATTTTTTACGCTCCTACAGCTAAGTGAAAGCGATAAAGCATCATAGTCCAATTGCCTTGTCCCCCTCGCACTACCGCCTTTGGGCACCGATACCTTGGCTAAGGGTCACAGTGCGGAGGCAGAGACACCTCGCGTAGTATCTACGTGGGGGCTAAAGCCGACGACTCGCAACTTTCAGATAAAACGGCCACATGGGAGTCAAAATAAACACTAAAGACTTATAAGACATGATAAACCATGCAACTTTGATTATAAAGCGTTAAAAGTCTTCGGACATATTACAACGCGCTCATTCATAAAGAACATCCTTCCAGCATTGGGCCTCTGTCGCCCGAGCACCCTCCATCACTGCGGAGAAGTATAGTTCGGGGCGCCTATATATGCTCCTTTCTAGGGGGCGGAGGTGTGGTGGCCATCTCGGTCGGCTTGATGAGCTTCGGCCAGTGCACCATGGTCTTTGCAAAGGCCATCCGAGCTCCCTCGATGCATGTAGAACGCTTTAGCGCGTCAATCCGAGGCGCAGCATCGCACAGTTTTTGCACCAAGCCGAAATAGCTGCTCGGCAACGGCTCTTCAAGCCACAGCCGGATGCAGAGATCTGTCATGGTCGGCTTCGCCATCCTGTGCAGCTCCATCAGTTGCTTCATCTGCTCGATCAAAAGAGGAGAGCGCTCGGGGGACTCAAACTGTACCCAGAATAGCCGAGCCTCGTCATCCTCCCCCCACGAAGCATAGAACTTGTTCGCGTCCGCTGCACTCTTCTGGAGATCCGCACAGACGCCTGAGGAACGCCACACCTGGGTGAGCAAAGCAAACCTGCTACCACCAAAGGCGCATTGTAGTGAATACGGCTTACCATCTGTGGCAGCCCGGACTTGGCGAACCTCCTCTTCAAAGGACCGCCTGTCCAACCGCTCCTTTTGTAGCTCAGATTTCAGCGCGGATAGCTCGGTGGCTTGCTCTTTGCCTTTCTGCTCAAGGGCCTCGCACTTTGCGCTGGTGTCCTTGAGCTCCTGCTGCACCTCCTCCACCCGGGCCTCCTGCTTAGCACTCGCAGCTTCCAAAGTGGAGAGTGCGGCTGCTGCCTGTTCGGTGGCCGCCTTCTCATCCGCGGCCTCTTGCTTCATCTCTTTGATCTTGGCCTTGAGTTTTACAACCTCCGCAGCTGAAGCTGTGGAAGCAATAAATAAATAATTACACTGGGTTACCAGTGCGGATCACTAACAATATACAGCCCGGATGTTACAATTCGGCTTACCTTATGCCTCGTCGAACCTCTTGTTCAGGCTATCAAGCTCCTCTTCGGAGATCTTGAGCTTCCGATTTAGCTCGGTAAGCTCAGCGGCATTAACGGCCGCCGCCGAGGACGAGGCCTACAAAAAAATAAAAATAAAACATACATCCGGTTATGTACGTTCCAACCCCCGAACCGTCAAGGATATGACCCTATGCTCGGTCCTCTTAAGGGCTCTTTAGAACATTGTGGGACCAATGGTGCCTTGCACATCATTGGTCACTCCTGAGTATTTGACCCACCTGGGCCCGAACCTGGGTAAACATCGTCTCCTTCGTCCCCTTGTTACCATCGATCCAAGACTCACAGCTCGGGACCCCTACCCGAGATCCGCCGGTTTTGACACCAACAACATGGGAGAAGTCTTGTTATAAGTAATCATGTGAAGTTGGTATTCGTTTGATATTTTGATGATGTGTATGTTGTTACTTATATTAGTGGTGTCATGTGAACGTCGACTACACGACACTTCACCATTTTATGGGCCTAAGGAAGTCACTGTGGAGTAACAAGTAGATGATGAGTTGCGAGACTGACAGAAGCTTAAACCCCAGTTTATGCGTTGCTTCATAAGGGGCTAATTTGGATCCACACATTTAATGCTATGGTTAGATTTATCTTAATTATTTTTTCGTAGTTGCGGATGCCTGCGAGAGAGGGTAATCATAAGTTGGTTGTTTGTTCAATTAAGAACAACACCTTAGCACTGGTCCACCCACATATCAAATTATCCAAGTAGCGAACGCGAATCAACTCAACATGATGAACGTGAGTAGACAGAAATTCCCATGTGTCCTCGGGAGCGCTTGCTTCATATAAGAATACTTTCCGGCATGTCCGTTGTTATAAAAAGGATTGGGATATCTTGTTGCATACTTGTTACTATTATTACTTGTCACTTGTTATGAATTAACGCTCATGTATTGCGTGAATTTGAAAATTATGAAGTGTGTTAGAAGTACGATCCAATTGCCTGGTTTAACACCAGGGTGCGTATGATTTACATTTATGCGGTGAAGACGGAGTCATGCCATGCTAACATGATAAAATGAGTTGGGATAACATTCGTTACAGATCGTAAATTTTGAAAAGTAGTGAGTATGCTTCTATATTCATGGATATAATTATGCTGATATCAATTACTTCATTGTTTCTCAATATTTATACTAGAAAGATATTACATGATATACATGCTAGGTAGCATTCAACATCAAAAATTCTGATTTTATCATTTACCTACTCGAGGACGAGTAGGAATGAAGCTTGGGGATGTTGATACGTCTCCGGCGTATCTATAATTTTGGATTGCTTCGTGCTATTATATTATAAATCTTGGATAATTTATATGCTTTTATATGATATTTTATATCATGTTTTGGGACTAACCTATTATCCCAGTGCCCAGTGCCAGTTCCTGTTTTTTGCGTGCTTTTGACTTTTCATAAAATTAATACCAAACAAAGTCCAAACACGATAAAACTTTACGGTGATTTTTTCTGGACCAAAAGGGACTCTAGAAGAATTAGGAGGAGGCCTGAAGACGTATGGGAGAGCCACGAGCTCCCAGGGCTCATCTCGAGGGGTAGGGCGTGCCCCCTGAGCTTGTGACCCCCATGCAACTCCATTTTACCTAAATCCACCTCTACATATATATTTCTAAACCAACAGAGAGACACTATAAACACTTTTCCACAAGCCCCTGTTCTTCCGCAATCCCTTCTGGAGGCCTTTTCTTATACTTTGCTGGAAGGGGAAGAGATCACGGAGGCTATCATCATCAACCTTGCTGCCTCCATGATGATGTGTAACTAGTTAACCACATAGTTACTGGTCCAAAGATAATAGAAAGCTTTTGTAACACAAGAGAAAGATTTGTCCCTAGGCAATCGATAACTAGACCAGAAATAATTATTGCAGTTTTATATGAAGGAGAGGTCACTTCTAGCATGTCATCCCTTACATGGAATTCTATGCACTTATGATTGGAACTATTAGCAAGCATTCACAACTACTAACGTTCATTAAGGTAAAACCCAACCATAGCATTAAGATATATTGGCCCCCCTTCAATCTAGTATGAATCAATTTCTATGTTAGGAAGAAGCTTCTGTCACTCTCGCCCTCCAATGCATAGTCATATCAACATATAACTAACCCCATGTCCACGCACGCTTATCGTATCATGGGCACCAAAGAACAGCACCAAAATAGAACATACAATTCAAACCAATCACGATCATCAATCAACCCATAGGACAAAAGAAATCTACTCAAACATCATAGGATAGCCACACATCATTGGGTAATAATATATAGCATTAAGCACCATGTTTAAGTAGAGATTACAGTGGGGAAAAGAGGAGTTACACCGCTGCATAGAGGGGGAGAGAGTTGGTGGTGACGGCGGCGAAGTTATTGGTGTAGATTGCCATCACGATGGTTGCCCCGGCGGCGTTCCAGCGCCACCGGCTGGGAGAGAGGGGGAGAGAGCCCCCCTCCTTCTTCTTCTTCTTCCTTTGTCTCCCCCCTAGATGGGAGGAGAGTTTCCCCTCTGGTCCATGGCCACCATGGCTCCCGGATGGCAAGAGCCCCTCCAAGATTGGATCTCTCTCCCTCTCTCTCTCTCTCTCTCTCTCTCTCTCTCTCTCTCTCTCTCCTGTTTTCCCGATTGTTTTCTGACCCCTTCACTATTTCTTAAATATCCGGGGATCCGTAACTCTGATTGGGCTGAAATTTTGATGGGAGTTTTCTCGGGAATATATCTTTCTTGCGTCAAAAGGAGGGCACCAACCGAGTTACGGGGTGGTTCCAAGCCATCAGGGCACGGCCACCCCCTTGGCCGCGCCCTATTGGCTTGCGAGCACCTCGGGCACCGTGTTGCGTTGATTCTTCTTCACAAAATTTACATATATTCCAAACAAAATCTCCGTAAATTTTTATCGCGTTTGGACTTCGTTGGATTTTCTGCAAAACGTGCAAGAACTGGCACTAGTCACTGGATCAGTAAGTTAGTCCCAAAATTATTATATAATGTTGCCAAAAGTATATGGAAGTTGTAGAGTATTGCATGAAACAATCAAAAATTATGGATACGACGGAGACATATCAACATCCCCAAGCTTAATTCTCGCTCGTCCTCAAGTAGGTAAATGATAAAAATATATTTTTAGGTGGAATGCTACCTAACATAATCTTGAACAAATGTCTAATCATGGCATGAATATTACGATACAAGTGATTCAAGGCAATAGTCTATCATTTGACAAAAAGACAGCCATACTTAGGCTTACTAGCAAACAATCATGTCCTTTCAAAATAACAATGTTGAAGAACACTATCCCTACAATATCATATAGCCTGTCATGCTTAGTCTTCCTAACATAAAGTATAAATCATGAGCACCCCGGTGTCAAACGAAGCAATTGACTCGTACTTCTAACGCGCTTCAGCATTTTCAACTCCCACGCAATACATGAGCGTGAGCCATGGATATATAGCATATAGGTGGAATAGAGTATGGTGGTAGATATCAAAGGAGTCAAAGTGGAAAGAAAGTCTCGCATCAACTAGGCGGATCAACGGGCTATGGAGATGCCCATCAATCGATAGCAATGCGAGGAGTAGGGATTGCAATGCAACGGATGCACTAGATCTATAACTCTATGAAAGCTCAAATGAAACTAAGTGGGTGTGCATCCAACTTGCTTGTTCATGAAGACCTCGGACATTTGAGGAAGCCCATCATCAGAATATACAAGCCAAATTCTTATAATGGAAAATTCTCACCAGTATATGAAAGTGACAAATCAGGAGACTCTCTATATGAAGAACATGGTGCTACTTTGAAGCACAAGTGTGGTAAAGGATAGTAGCAAAGTCCCTTCTCTCTTTTTCTCTCATTCATTTTTTCCTTTTCGTTTTTTTTCTTTCTCATTTTTTCTTTGTTTTTTCTTTTTTTCTTGGTGGGCTCATTTGGCCTCCCCCATTTTTTTATTTTTTGTCTGGAGTGTCATCCCCACTTGTGGGGGAATCATAGTCTCCATCATCCTTTCCTCACTGGGACAATGCTCTAATAATGATGATCATCACATTTTTATTTAATTACAACTCGATATAACAACTCAATGATGACATACAAGGACTTTATATGAATGTCTCTAGTAGTGTACCAGGATGTGCAATGATCTAGGGTAACATGTAAACAATGATGAACGGTGACTTTTCCAGAAGTAGTATGTCATCTATATGATCATGCAAAGCAATATGATGATGAACACACGTCATGTGATGTAACGGAGGAAGTTGCATGGCAATATAGGTAGGTATGGTGGCAGTTTTGAGGAAGATATAAGGTGGCTTATGTGTGATAGAGCGTATCATATCACGGGTTTGGATGCACCGGCGAAAGCTGCACCGATCCTCGAGGTGATAATGGGCAATGCACAGTATCAAAGAGGCTAGCAATATATGGAAAGGTGAGTGTGCGTACATCCGTGGACTCACGTTAGTCATAAAGAACTAATATACTTATTGTGAAAGTTTTATTAGCTCTCTCGAAGCAAAGTACTACTTGCATGCCCCTAGGGAGGAGGTTGGTAGGAGCTAACCATCGCACGCCCCCGATTAAACAGCACAAAGGATTTCAATCAAGGATAAAGTATGCTCCAACTTCGTCCTATAACTAGAGACTATACATGCATGCTTCGGGAATCACAAACCTTAATACCAATATTCTTATTAATCCACAATCATCTACTAGTGCACCAACATATTACAATCTTAATGTCGCAAAACTATTGCAATGAATCAAACATATTATATTCAGTGATCTACAAGTTTTATGTAGGATTTTATGACTAACCATGTGAATGACCAATTCTTGTTGACTCTAAATAGGTATAAGTGAAGCATGCGAGTTTAATTCTTTCTACAAAATACTTGGACATGCTCTAATAAATATAAGTGAAGCAAAAGAGCATTCTACAAATAACGACTTTCTATATGTAGAGAATCATGCATCAAACTTCAAATGATATAAGTGAAGCACATGAAGCATTCTATAAAACCATACTCAAAAGATATAAGTTAAGTGCAAAGAGCATTCTATAAATAAACCATGGACTTTACCATACGATCATGGTGCATTTCTAAAAGCAAAATAAAAGGCACACGACGCTCCAATTATTTAAGCATATCATGTGAACAAAACAAAAACCGAGACATACCGATAATTGTTGAAGAAGAAAGATGGGATGCCTCCCGGGGCATCACCAAGCTTAGATGCTTGAGTATCCTTGAATATTTACTTGGGGTCCCTTGGGCACCCCCAAGCTTTAACTCTTGCCTCTCCTTATTCTTCTCATATCGATACCTGCTCGATCTTCGAACACTTCAGCCACATAAAACTTAACAAAACTTTTATTAGAAAGGTTAGTACATATAATCATCAAATCTAATCATGTCCTTCCATAATGTTATTGTATAATTATAATCTAACATTACCTACTGTATGCAATCATAATTCTATGGCTCCCAAGTCAATGGGGGTCAACAAGATTTCAAACATAAGCAGATAAAGCAACTATAACAACAATCTGTGAAAAACGGGATAGTTTGTAAAGATGCAAATGAAACATATACTTTTGTAACTCAAACAATTCTGAACAATTAGTACATAGTAAACAATTTATATAAAAGTACTGTGTAAAAATTTCAGAATTTTTGCACGCACCAGTAAAATATCAAAATTGAAACACTACAACAAAAGTTTCTGTTTTTGCACGGCACATATCAAACAAGCAGTTCAAACATCCCAAAGGTAAATCTTGGCACATTATTTTTATAATACAATGGATTTGTACAAGGGGATATTTTTTTTGGAAAGTTGCTGCAATCAATATTCACAAAGTTTCCATGGGCATGAACAAAAGTTCAAGGACGTCCCCCACATCAACGGTGCTCATCTTTCTCACTATCACCTTTCTTTTTGAAAATGTTTTAAGTTCCCCACATTATTTTTTGTTTTTAATTATTTTAAAATCACACAACAAAAATAAATGACTCTCTAAAACTTCCGGGTTGTCTCCCTGGCATCGCTTTCTTTAAAACCATTAAGCTAGGCATATAGTGCTCAAGTAATTGGTCCACCGAGATCCCAGGTATATCAAAGCCAATTTTAATCAACAATGATTTGTAATTTAGTAGTGAACACAAAGTAATATATATATCCTAAAACAACAGAGTCTAACTCTCTTCTTTTACATTGGCATGTCATAAAAGAACAATTCATGCACATCAAGTAAAGGCCAATACATAGCATAGGTATTTTCTTGTAATTTTATCGTGTTGGAAACATAGAGAGGTGAAGATTTGGTTACTCTCTCAAAATAATTGCAAGTAGGAGCAGCAAGAACATGCATATTATATTCATCAAAATCATCATGTGTGGGTGCAATAGCAACCATTTCATGCTTAACATAAGGAACTACAACAAGTTCATCTCCATAAGCAGAATTCATATTGGCATCATGGCCACAAGCATAGCAAGCATCAAGTTCATCAATAAGGGACATTTCAAACGAATCCAAGGGGTCATAGAAATCATCATAGCATTTCTCCTTTGGTAAGCACAAAGAGAAATTAAGCAATGTATGAGTTGAAGAGTTACTTTCGTTAGAAGGTGGGCACGGGTAGCTAATCCGCTCTTCCTCCTTTTGTTCTTCGCTCTCCTCCTCATCTTTTTTATCTAATGAGCTCACAGTTTCAGAAGTTTCTGCTTCCATAGGTTCCTGCAAAATATTAGTCTCTTCCAAGGCAGTATACATTCCCTTAATAAATTCATCAATATATGCATTGTATTCATAATTCTCATTGCAATATTTAAGTATGGCAGAATTTTCAGATTTGTAAAGAATAGTATCATACTTTTCAATCAAAGAATCAATTTCATAAGCACCCTTAAAAGCAACAAATTTTTCTATTTGGTCCACATCATAGTAATCATACATTCCATTAGCATAAGAAGCCAAGGTTTCATTATCATTAAATTCACATCGAAAGGGAAGGTGTGGAGCCTCCATCTTAGAGCAACAAGTATAATCACATCTCAAGCATAAATTCCAAGCATACCAACGCAACATTTTAATTTGATCCCGTAAGTGTTTCCCTTTTTGAGTCAAGCGATAATCCCTAAAGTACTCACGTTGATCCAACGTGTCTTCCATTATCATGTTGAGTGGGGGTTTCTCAGGATTAACAAAGTAGTATTTAATGTTTTCCACATAACCAGCATCGAGGGTTTTTGGAGGTTCCCCGTCTCCATAAGTAGCAAGTACAACTAATTCTTTTGGTGTTTCGTGCTCCATATCCATAACTAAAGATATAAAACAACTTATAATAGCAAATAAAAATTACTTAGTGACAAAGCAAACTAGGACACACGAGAATATCAACCCCACGCTATTGCTCCTCGGCAACGGCGCCAAAAAAGGTCTTGATAACCCACAAGTGTAGGGGATCATTTGTAGCCTTTTTCGATAAGTAAGATGTTGAACCCAACAAGGAGCTAAAGGTAGAATTAATATTCCCTTCAAGTTATATTGACCGCCGATACAACTCTATGCACACTCAACGTTCTCTTTAGCTAAAACAAGTATGAAACTATTTTGTAGGTACCAGGATAAGTTTGCAAGAATAAAACTAGGAGTACTTAGCTAGAATAAAAATATGGATACTTTGCAAGATAATAGAACGCTTTTGTAACACAAGAGTAAGATTTGTCCCTAGGCAATAGATAACTAGACCGGTAATCATTATTGCAGTTTTATATGAGGGAGAGGCTACTGCTAGCATGTCATCCCTTACTTGGAATTCTACGCACTTATGATTGGAACTATTAGCAAGCATCCGCAACTACTAACGTTCATTCAGGTAAAACCCAACCATAGCATTAAGATATATTGGTCCCCCTTCAATCCTGTATGAATCAATTTCTATGTTAGGAAGAAACTTATGTCACTCTCGCCCTCCAATGCATAGTCTTATCAACATACAACTAACCCCATGGTGTGATCCACGCGTGCTTATCATATGATGGGCACAAAAGGACAACACAAAAATATAACATACAACTCAAACCAATCACGATCATCAATCAAAACCCATAGCACAAATGAAATCTACTCAAACATCATAGGATAATCACACATCATTGGGTAATAATATATAGAATTAAGCACCATGTTTAAGTAGATATTACAGCGGGGAAAAGAGGAGTTACACCGCCGCATAGAGGGGGAGAGAGTTGGTGGTGACAGCAGTGAAGTTATTGTTGTAGATCGTCGTCACTATGGTTTCCCCGGCGGCGTTCTGGTGCCACCAGGAGAGAGGGGGAGAGTGTCCCCCTCCTCCTTCTTCATCCTTGGTCTCTCTCTCGATGGGAGGAGAGTTTCCCCTCTAGTCCATTGCCGCCGTGGCTCCTGGAGGGCAAGAGCCCCTCCGAGATTTGATCTCTCTTTGTTTCTCTCCTGTTTTCGTGACTGTTTTCTGACCCCTTCATCGTTTCTTAAATATACGGAGATCCCTAACTCTGATTGGGCTCAAATTTTGAGGGGGAGTTTTCTCTGGAAAATATCTTTCTTGTGGCGATAAAAGGGCACCAACCGACTTACGGGGTGGTCCCAAGCCATCACGGCGTGCCGTGCCCTATTGGCTTGGGAGCACCTCGGGCATCGTGTTGCATTGATTCTTCTTCCCAAAATTTCACATATGTTCCAAAAAATATCCATAAATTTTTATCGCGTTACGACTCGGTTGAATTTTATGCAAAACGTGCAAAAACAACAGGAACTGGCACTGGGCACTGGATCAGTAAGTTAGTCCCAAAAATATTATATAATGTTGCCAAAAGTATATGAAAGTTGTAGAGTATTGGCATGAAACAATCAAAAATTATGGATACGACGGAGACGTATCAGAAGCCACAAGATCATGTGGCGCGCCTATCCCCCGGGACGCTGGATGAGCTTGTGGGCCCCTCGAGCCTCCGTTTGACCTAATTCCAAGTCTACGTATACTGTCTTCCCGAGAAAAACTATATTTTTTACCGCGTTTTATGGAACAAAGCAGCCGCCTCTTGTATTTCGTCGGGAGGCCTGATCTAGAGTCCGTTTGGAGCTCCGGAAAAGGGAAATCATCGTCGTCATCATCAACAACCCTTCTTCATCAACAATTTCATGATGCTCACCACCGGGAGTGAGTAATTCCATTGTAGGCATACTGGAGGTAGATGGAGATGGATGAGATTTGTCATGTAATTGAGTCAATTTGTTAGGGCTTGATCCCTAGTATCCATTATGTTCTTAGTTTGATGTTGCTATGACTTTGCTATGCTTAATGCTTGTCACTAGGGCCCGAGTGCCACGATTTCAAATCTGAACATATTTTTCTATGCAATTATATTGAAGTTCTTGATCTTACGTGCAAGCTATACACACCTATTATTGTTATGAACCGTAGACCCCAAAGTGATAACAATTGGGATCATCTTCGGGGATGATGGTAGTTTGAGGAATTCATGTATTCACAGTGTGTTAATGCTTTGTTCCAGTTCTTTATTAAAAGGAGCGCCTTAACTACCCTTAGTTTCCATTAGGACTCCGCTGCCACGGGAGGGTAGGACAAAAGATCTCATGCAAGTTCTTATTGCAAGCACGTATGACTATATATGGAATATATGCCTACATATAATCGATGAATTGGAGCTATTATGCGTCACTCTAGGTTCTGACTGTTACATAATCAATTTAATCCAAATATACATCATTACTTCATGCCTACGCTTTTATAATGTCGTCTTTGGTCAAGTAACTATTATGACTGTTGTTGCTACACTTGCTACAAAACTGTTGATGTTACTGTTACTATTGTTACTACTATTTCCACTCCTGTCATTACAATAAAATTATTGTGCTACTAATATATTGCTGCAAAGATGTGACTTCTAAGGTGGGGTTGAATTGACAAGTCAACTGCTAAGACTTATAAGTATTCTCTGGCTCCCCTTGTGCGGAATCAACAAATTTGGATGAAATACTACACTACTAGGGAAAAGCCTATAGGTGGAGGACTAACAGTAGCGCGGCACGGGGAAACGCGGTATTGCTACTTTACAGTACCGCGGGAGCCATACGCGCACTACTGGTACGACTTTATCAGTAGCGCACGGGAAATAAACATCGCTATTGCTAAGATGGCCCCACCATACCCACCAGGCTACGCATAGTAGCAGCGCACCTTAGTTTGACGCGCTACTACTAATTCTATAGCAGTAGTGTGGTTCGCCGCACCACGCTACTGCTATTCTACCCTTATCCTCTTCCCCGCCCGCGTTGCTCACTCTCCCCTCCACACTCTCTAGTCTCACTCGCTCATCACGCCGTCTCCTGTGTCGTTGCCGCACTGTCGTCCTCTCTCCTCCATTGTCGTAAGCCTCCTCCCCCCGCCCTCCTCTCTCCTCCATCATCGCCCTCCTCCCCCTCCCTCACCCTTCTCCCTCCTCCGTCCGTCGCCCCTTCTTCCCCCTCCATCCACCGCCCCTCCTCCTCCGACTGCCGCCCCTTCTCCCTCCTCCGACCACCGACACTCTTCCCTCCTCCATCCGCCTCCATCCTCCTCCTCCAACCGCCGGCCCCCTCCTCCTCCCAAGTTTTATAATTTCTCATGTTCTAGGTCTAGATGGAGATGATGTTCAAATAGTATTTGTAAAAATGTGAATTTGCAGTAGATGTAGTAGTAATAGATGTAGTAGTAGTAAAAATGTTCCTCCATTGTCGTAGATGTAGTAGTAGTAGACGAGTAGCTGAAAAAATGTGCAAATGGTTTTTTTAATGAAAATGTGAAGCGAGTTTTTTTTTTAAATGCAAATGTGAAGCTAGTTTTTTTTTTGAAATGCGAATGTGAATTTTCAGATACACCTCCTAGTGCCTATGTTTTGCCGGAATGTTGATTCATTTCCGTTCCGGCAATTTTCAGGCGCTCGATATGTCCTATTTTAGCAATGGTCATGCCGAACTTTTTTGCGGATTTCAGCATGACTTTTTCTATAAAGTAGGAAATATCAAGTGCCCATGATTTCCCGGAACATGAATTAGATGATATTCCGGCAAAACATAGGCCATTTTTTATGTCATTACTCCATAAATGTAATGCGCGAGAGAGGAAGAGGAAGCGACCAGCACCGACGGTCAAAATATCAGAGGAAGAATCCCGACTATTGTCATGGGGGTCGCTTCCTCCTTCTTCCCCGTGTGCTACACAATTTGGTAATGCCCGTGGGGACAAAGGGAGGAGCGGCCAGCACCGATGGTGAAAATTTCTGTCAAGAGGAGTGTCCACCACAAACACCACCATATTAGTGTGAGGGAGTGCACACCATATACACTATGAGATATTGGAGTTTCTCAAGGAAGCCTCGACAGACCGAAACTCAACCCATGCTAAATAGTTCCTGGTATAATTGCCATTAATTTTTAATCTTTGTATCATGAACACAGGAAATCTCTGATGATGGTAGGATCCCTGAGTGTGATCTCTGCGGCCACGATCGGGGTATGTGTGACATGCCTCACCTGCAAAACGGTAGGTTCTTCACCATCAAGCTGGACGAGACCTTCGATGTTTCTACGGTATGCACTGATGAAAAGTATTTTTTTCGTAATTAATCATGACTTGTGTTTCTTTGCTTCAACGTTTCCGTTTTTTACAATTCAACTAGTGCATCCCCTGCCATGCAAGACGGTATGTCTTGGAGAAACTCGGTTTCCAATATAGTGAGCATATGGAGACGAGGAGAGCTCATCTGAGGACTAAACATGGTTACGCATTTTGGGTTAAACTATACAATGCAGTTAATCACTCGCATTTTGGTTGCTCAAATTGGGAAGCTCTAGGCAAGGCATGTGGATTTAAGGATGATATGCACATAACCTTCGATATTTGTCCTGTAGATGATATTGAAGATAATATCGACATTTGGGTGGATGTCGATATGCTTCCAGTTTTACCTCCATGTGAGTTTGTGAACCATATTTGTTAAGTAATTTATATTGTTTATTTAAAAATAGTTGGTGTTCATCCCTACTTAACTTGTTCATTTTTAATTGTCAGCTTATTTCTCTTCTTCAACAAATACTCAAAAGATAGTAAACCAGACCTACTACAGTCATGGCTCTGATCTAACTTGGTTGGAGAAAAATCATTTGATCTCATTTATTAATGATGTAGATAATTTTAAGATCAATTATGAAATTGGCGAAAGTTATGCTGGATACGTGCCACTAGTGCACGAGTTGAACCATGGTAACATCTGTGCAGATAGCATGGTAAGATTATTTTTTACTATTTTGGCATTAATTAGTCCATCTTTTGCATACATAAATTTTTCTTAAGCAAAACTAGATGTATAACTATGTTATTATTATGTTCTTCAACAAAAATTCCCGCCAGAGGTTGTGCCTCACCCAATGTTTCTCGAAGCCCATTTGAATATTATCAGCTTACAGCCACGTCTGCCTACGTTATTATGCAATGCATACTCGGTTTATAGAAGGGAAGAAATCAGCTTACAGCCACGTCTGCCTACGTTATTACGCAATGCATACTCGGTTTATAGAAGGGAAGAAAGCCTGAAACTCAAAGGATTCAGCAAAGTAATGAAAGACCGCAGACAACCACTTGGCGGATACGCGAAGGAATTGCACATGCCACAAAGTCGGAGATAGGTGGATCTCTATTCTTCACAATGGAGAGGGAGGAGCTTACCTGTTTTATGCTATTTTACCTAGCAGAGAGTAGTAGGTTTTACCTAGGAGATAATAGTATGTGCTAGCTAGGAGAGAGGACCTTTTCTAGTTTATGACATTGTGTAGTAATGGTTAACTTGGCATAATTAAGATGATGATGAGTTCTTAGATGATTAAGATGATGATAAGTATTCTTGCAAACTTATCCTTGTACCTAAAGAATAGCTCATACTTGTTTTAGGTAAAGCGAATGTTAAGTGTGCGTAGAGTTGTATCGGTGGTCGATAGAACCTGAAGGAAATATTAATTCTACATTTAGCTTCTCGTTGGGTTCGACACTCTTACTTATCAAAAAGGCTACAAACGACCCCCCCCCCCCCCCACACACACACACACACACTTGTGGGTTATCAGCTTCCTAGTGACCCCCCTCGGGTACTTCTTTGCACCCGTATTTTTTATTTATTCCAGAAAAATCTTCGTTGAATTTTGTCCAATTTCAAAGAAGAAGAAGAAGAAGAATGGCCGATCTTACCACATTATTGAGATGTTTAACTCCCTTGATCTATCAGTGAGGGTGCAGCTGCTCGTGTGCGACTATGACGGATATATCGTCGGCCTCCGACGGCAGGAAAATGAAGTATGGGGTACATGGTACCGACTTCGTAAGGAGTACATGCCCACATGGCTGAAACCTGTTGAAATTGGAGTGTCTGGCAACCATAGCAAGGATTGAGTACTTAACATCTTGCCTCTTCGTACATTCTTATCATCTCCAGTACTTGAATTAGTGGAAAGCATTATTACTAAGTAAACACTATCTTGTGTACAGGACCACCGTGGGAGGCATTGATTGCATCAACCATATGTTTTACGGGCTGGCTCGGTCTGGGCGTGGCCTTGCTGAGATCAAGGCAGCCTTGCTTCGGGCCGTGGTCATGTTCTGCGAAGCACTTCGTTTCCTCTGTATCCTTCAGATGGTCATCGATGCAATTGCGAACAACCAAGATGCCACCCCTCTGCCTAACCACATCTGGGGACGCATCAACAATTGGGGCCAACTGTCCAGGATGGCGCTGCAAATATGCAAGAACGGCGCTGTTGACAGTCCTACTTTGTTGGCCAGGGTCATGCAAAGATGCCAGTATTTTCATTTGAGGAGATCATTGGAGGTAGGACCAAGGGTGACTTGACACTGCTGATGCGGAACGATGAAATCTTGCTTGACAGAGCAATGAGGGAGGCCCTGCAGGAAGAGGGTGCGGGAGAAGATGTCCATGACCCCGGGTTCTAGCTACTGAAGCTCTTCCTGCGATAACTGCTGCTGTTCTTCTCCAACCCTGCTGCTGTTGTTCTTCTCCAAACTCTGCTGCTCCTTCCTCTACGCCTCTTGTTGCTGCCACAGTCTGCACCTCCCTTCCTGGTGCTCCTCTTCTTCGCTAACCTGTGCTGATCTGTTATGTAATCTCTGTATACTTTGACTGGAGGCTATGGTCTGTCCATAAACAGGGCCGGTCCTAATATTTCGGGGGCCCGGGGCGAAACTGCAACCCGGGGCCCTGTAATATATAGACCAAAATAACCAACAAAACACAAAAAATACATCTAAAAGGAATATTCATATAATTTATACATGCTACATTCGTTTTTCCTAATATTTCCACATGTACGATTTTTGGGGTGACATAAAGATTACGAAATTTGATGAAGAAATTAGTAATTCAAAAAGTAACGCACAATTACAAATCTAAGGAACCAACTCAATAAAATCTTATCGTCTATCATGTTGAACTCACAATGACGAATCTCAAATAATATACCCCTTAACGATGTCCAATTGATCTTCGATTATCAACGGCCGTACTGGTACTATGGAGATGCAATATTGAATCATTAATAAATCTTTATCAAGTATCATGGCTAAATTGCATAGGGCATATAGTATTCTTATATACAGAGACGCACCTTCTTCTATGAATTGGAATCGCAACGTCGCAGTGACCTGTGGACTTGATGCGATCTTCTTTCACAGACTCGACCGATCGCTTCTCGGCATTGCTGCGTGGGGGCTGGCTATGGGGTATCTCCCATCTATACGGCAGCAAGGCTATTGTCCAGCAAACAAGAGCAGGGAGATGCGCGCTAACGATCAGCTGAAGAACGAGCTAGCTTGGTAGGCTAGCGATCCGGTACAGCTAGATAGGGATAGCGATCAGGATTATGGAAGATACAGATTGTCCTTGAAAATAGGAAGATGGAGATCGATTGAAAAAATGAGGACATAGCGATATCTCCATGTTTTTCTTTTTTGATTTGATGAGGAAAGATCTATCTCTACGTGCACAGGCACGATTGGCGGCGTGACTGTCTGCCTTTCTCTCGCAGGCCTGTTGTACGCTGTAGAATTTATACTCGTACAGTCGTACTTCAGAACATGCCCAGTACATAGGCCATATATACACGTAGTAGACATTAGCCAGCTGGGGGCCCCTAGCTTTTGGGGGCCCGGGGCGGCCGCCCCTGCTGCCCCCCCTCAGGGCCGGGCTTGTCCATAAATGATGTTTGGTGCTGCCTTGTCAATTTAGTACTAGTTCTATATATGTGTTATCTATATCCTGCAAAAGTGCAAACAATAATCACTTTAGCAGCAACTGAAGTAAATAAGTACAAAACACCTTTTGTCAAAAAAAAAGGTACAAAACACCAATTATCTGAATATCAACACCCAAATTCCTCATGATTCACAGGGTAGTGCACTTGTTTGAACGAATCAAGAGTAAAAATTCAGGATCGATCATCATTGTATGGTCAAATCTGTTGTAACTACAGAAATCGCTAGTTTACCACAAATCAGCTCGCCTAAAAATGAATCTAAGTAGTGCCCTTCGTCAGTATTGTTTTTTTAAAGGTAGAGCTCTATAGGTCAGGTAATAGTCATTACAATCACTGTTGGCCAGGCTCAACACTATTCTGCCCCTGTCCTGGTTCTATGTCTTTGCAGCAAGGTGATAGGTGCTCTTAACAGAAAACCTGCCATTTTCTCATGGTGCCAAGCCTAAAAATCATATTTGCCATAATAGATAAGCAGCTATAAGGGATCACCTCTGCATCATGTGGATAAAAAACTTCTGATCCAGATACACATTCCAGCGCTTCGGGTTATGCAGCAGTAAGTCAGAGATAGATGTTACTCGAGCCTTTCCTAGGTGTGCTGAGACTTAGGTTGCCGATTGGTACCAAGTTGTCGTGTCAAATCCTAACTTTGGCGCCCGATCCTATTCCCCAGATGATACCATGTTTCAGAAGGTCCAGGCCATGATTAATACCCTGCCACACCGTCCATGAATTTTGAATAGAAGTCGTGTCGATCAATTGACCTCTGTGGTAAAATCTTGCCTTGAGTAATCTTGCAAAAATGGTTTAAGGTGAGCTTATTAGCCTCCAGGATTGACATAATTTACATTTCTTGCAAATACTCCGTTTAAGGCTGTGAATGCACTCAAAAGCAATCATGCATTGCCCCTGATCATGCGGTCAGGCACGATTGCACTCTTGAGTTTCATGAATCAGTTCGCCCAACATTTGTCAAAGCTGGTTCAAAAGACATTTGGAGATGACTTTATAGATGAATTTACGCAAAGTTATATTTAAACGGTATCATTCACACCCTGCGGGATCTCACCCGTAGAAAATAAGTTGTTGACCGTTTGATGATGATGTCCTCCTTCATGATACCCAGTTTTGCTGAAAAACCCATCATACCAGGTGCTTTTAACAGCCCAATTTGAAAAATGGCATCACAGATTCAGAATTATCTCTTGATTAACTTGTTGGTACTCGGTGCATAGATTAGCAAAGAAGTCTCTTGACATAAGTTCTTGATCATTCACAATCTGCTCTGCTCCGTTCTTCAGATAAATTATATGCAATTCTGATTTGCTCTCCAAGTGGCTTTGCGGTGAAGAAAGGTCGGTCGTGTTGCGATCCCCCTCTCAAATCCATGTGATCCCCCTCTCAAAGATGTTGAAGCCAGCAAAGCCAAACGCCTTGGAGCTCTTCCTTGTGCTCCTGATACAATACAGGCGCACCCAATGACGCCCTTCCGAGCCACAGCTCCATCGGCCCATGCGGCAGCGCTTCGCTTGGCACAGCCAGAAGACGAGGCGCGTGGCTCAAGGGACGCTACAGCGCAGAGCCGCCACCCCAGAATGCCGATCCCCTTTCTCATTTGTGATCATCTTCACCCACGCCTTTACATAGTCAAATACATATCTTAATTTGTCCACATTACATAGTCAAATACATATCTTAATTTGTCCATTACATAGTCAAATATATCTTGGCTTGCCCACATTACATACTAGTCAAGACAAATTTAACCAGGATACCACATTACATAGTCAAATATCTTAGCTTGCCCACACTAACAAATCTAATAAGGGTACGACTAACATCCAAGACACACATACCACTTTGAGATAAACCACAGGCCATCAATAGGGCAATACCAATCATCCAGCAACTATTCTCAGACACTCTTTGCTAGTTTGCGGAATGAGGTAGGTCCGGGACAAAAGACCATGCGACGGTGACTTCCAACTTACAAGAGTGAACTTCAAGTATTCGCCTGCTCCTGGAGGCTTTCTTGGCTTTGAATGCTTCTGAATCTCTCTCAACAGTTTGATCCTTCAAGCTACTTGCCATGACACAGACTCTCAACTCTCCATCAACTTCAACAGATACAACACGGCGTGAAAGCTTTATCATGCCATTAGCTGCAACAGGCAAGTTATCATCTCCGAATGCAAGCAACTCGATTTTCTTGGCATCGATACTGGCGGTATTGGCAAAAATTTGACCTGTACAACCTTTTGGCCATTCCCCACGAACAACTCTCACACTGATGGTGGCCTCCACTGAACGAACAATATCACCCAACATCAATGCCACTGTGCTAAGCTTGCTAGTGCTGACACTTTTAAACGCGTATGATTCGCTAGAGCCAGAATCACGATAATACACAGCCAGATAGCTCAAATCTCTATCCTCAGATTCAGTTTTGCCCTTTACTTGCAAGTTAACCTCAAAGTACACAGGATCCACAACAACAACAGCGCGGGTAGGACCTGTCAGTCTCAGACATGGATTCTGCAGGCAAAATTCGGAATGTAAGTTATGTATCGTTTATCTTGAGTAAGACTGGTGCGAATATAACCAATCTAAGCTGATGTCAAGAAAGAATGTGTCCATTGACAAGTAATCCATTTAAGCTAAACTTAATACCAAGAGCTTGAATTAAATATATGTGGGTAGCAAACACAAAAATGCAGAATTTGCCAATGAATTTGAGTTGGGTCAGCAAGCATTTCAAATCTTTAAAACCCTTGCATTTTAAACAAATAACATGCAGATTGAAGCAAAAGAAGACACAAGCATTGAACATCACAACCAAAACATACACTTAAAAACTATGTACAGGATGCAAACGCTTTAGAGGCAAACAGAAAAAGGGGTATTTCTTCGTGTGCATATATGTTCTGAAACTAATAATATCTAAGAGATAAGATTGCAAACAACACTAGAGCATTTTCACAGGAGAATACAAGAAATTATTATCAAGTGCATAGGAAATCAGTGCTGGTCTCAAACAAACAGAGGGACAATTCTCAAAGGGAAACAGTCAAGAGAGGGTAAAAGTTGCAGGCACTATTTGATAGGATTCCCCTATACCTGGAAGAAATCTACACTAAGTCACATTAGAAATGCACATTGATTATTCAAACTTGAACGTGGATCCTTTTAGAACTCGGAACTTTTTTGCAAACAAACAATATGCTTCCCACTTACACTAGCAAACTTATCCATACTCCATGGATTGATCATTTGGTATATAACTACTAGCATTTATTTTTTCGTAAAGCAAGTTACGAGTAGCAATCAGATTTACCGTGGTTATTTTTATGCATGGAACTCCATAAAAATATCACAGGCTCTCGCAAACTTGAGTTGTGATATATCAAATTTATCTGACAATGATAAGGCAGTTTATGTTCACCGTCCATTGCATTTGTTATATGGCCTGGATGAGCGTCCTACACAGGTTTGGACAGCTTCTCGTCATACACAAAGCATTTTCGTGCACACTTATGTGTATCTGTATTGATATTAATTAGTATAGCAGGTGAAATTACAGTTTGGAGAAAGTCAATGCCAGGGATATGTGTAACTACAGAAAGCCCAAGAGAGAGTGATTATTTTCTCATTTTACTTCATGTTTTAAATCTCTAATTTAACCATATACATCTCCCAATACAAATAACATAATGGAGGCAACAATAATGTGGCCCCAAATAACTGTCAGCGACGAGAATACGAACCTTCTTGTCAATGGTTTGGCAGTTATCCCTAGTGCGGTGGAAGATGATGTTGCGATTGTGATCCAACGAGTCGCGTGCAGCAACGATACCAAAAACATCCAGAGGCCAGTCTAATCCATCTTTGATGGCTGCAATTCTGACCGAAAAGACCTGCAGAGTTGGCATGGGGTAGGCTGCACCACACGGAGGCTTGTCGTCCGTGTAACGCATGGGCAGGATAGATGCTGCAGAACAATGTCAATCAATCAATCAATCAATCAATCAAGATGCTTAGCGGGGATTAATCCAAGAGCAATCAATTGATCAGGAGGGAGATAGGGGAGGCGATTTGGGTATGCTTACTGTTGTCTTCCCAGGACCCGAAGGAGTCGACCCATAGGAACTCCCAGAATTATCGGTACCTCTTGGCTTCGACGGCCTCCCAGTCTGACAGGTCCTCGGTGGGATCGATGTCCTTGAGCCTCATGGCCTCGATGTCCTCCTCCATCGACTGGTTGCAGCGCTGGACCGCCTCGGGGTCTCCCGTGGCGATCCACTTGGTCACGGCGTCGTGCTGCTCCCTCCGCTCGCGGTTCCGGCGCGCCTCCTCCGCCTTGGCCCTGTACACGGCCGCTGCCGCCACGTCTTCCTTGGTCATCGCCCTCGGCTCCCAGCATTTCCCGTCGTCGTTGACGCTCTCGTCTTCCAGCATCTTCCTCGCCCACTCCAAAGCCGCCGCCTTCTTGTCCGTTCCGGGGGCGAGACCTCTCTTCCTTGTCTCCTCCGCCGCCTCATCGTCGTCCTTGGTCATCACCTCGTCCCCATCCTCGAATATCAACTCGATGCAGGCATCCAGCTGCTCCTGTGTCAAGGCCATGCCCTCTCTGCTAACTTTGGCTTTTTTTCTCTACCATGGCCGTCGTCTTGGGCTTGAAGCTGCGCCCGTACTTGGCCCTCTCTGCCTCCGAGCTCCTCCGCGCCCACTCCAAATCCGCGGCCTTCTTCTGCTGCTGCTTCTTGGGGGCGCTCTGACCTCTCTTCCTTTTCTCCGCGGCCTCGTCATCCTTCCTCCTCATCTCCTCCCTGCCCCCCACCATCAAATCGACGTACGCATCAAACTGCTCCTGCATGCCGTGCCAACGCCATCGCCATCGCCATCGCCATCGCCGCTAGCTAGAGCGAGAGAACCCTAACCCTAGATCGACTCTCGCCTTCTCTTCTCTTCTCTTCTCTGGGTGGGGGATTTGGGGATTTCTCCTTGGTATCGACGATGGTGCGGGCAGAGTTGCCGGTTTGGCAAAATAAATAAATGATGTCTCGGTCGGGTGTTGGGGGTTGGGCTTACCAGGAAAACGCAAGCCCCGGCAAAAGAAAGGCTAATATTCATTTAAAAAAAAGGCTAATATTTGTAGGGAAATACCCGAGTATTTAACCAAAAACTACCACATTTCATGGAAAGGTCCCCAGAAACTACCACTTTACGTTTTTGTGCGGAAAACTACCCCTTTTGTCCTAATTCGTGGCAAAAAATTACCAAGTCGTGTAACTGCTCGCTTCGCCGCGTTTAATCCCGTTTCTGCCAGGCCGGGCCCACGAATCAGGTGCCACCGTGGCCAACCGTCAACCGCCGCGCGATAACGGCCGTTAACGGCGCGTTTGCGGTCGGAAGCGGCTGGCGGTGGTCCAATAAGTGGCCCCACAGTGAGAGCGAGCTCAGCCACTCTCTCCCTCCTCGCTCGCTCGCTCACTCATCCTCTCCCTCTCCCTCGTCCTCTGAGCATATCGCCGTCGCCGCTGCCGGCATTGCTGCCGGTAGAACTTGAGGATGCCATCCTGGAATGACGAGGAGAGCTCGGACGAGGACATCTGCATGGTTTCAATGGATCCTCAGCTCTTTGTAAGTGCATAATGGTGGAACAGAGTTAGGGTTAGGGTTAGTTCATCCAAATTCGAGATTCCAAGTTGCTTTTGGTTTGATTCCAAGTTTCTTTTGCAGGAAACCCTCGACAGTGTGGTGGATCCATCTTTCTGTGGTTCTTTAACTGAATCTGAGCCGACGTGCATGATGCATCATCAGAGGCCGATGAAGATGATAGCTTTCGAAGGTGCTTTGACTGGGAGGCGATTCCTCGGTTGTCCTGTGCAGCAGGTATTAAATCTTCTTACCTGGTGGAGATGTTTGGTGTGTGATGTGTTTTCCTGAATTCAATAAACAGTTGACTGAAACTGAGAACACCTGTTAACTGTTAATTGAATATATTAGCTGTTAACTGAATATATATGTTAACTGAATATAACTGTTAACTGAATTTATCTCTGCTGCTAAATAAGGTGTTGTGTGTTAGTTTTGAAAAATTATAGATTATGTTAGCTAAATTCAGATAGCATTGATCTAAACATAGGGTTTGACTTAACTAAATTGAGTTTATGACTTCAGTTATCTGTACTAAGTTTGTTAGTAAGGTGCTTAATTTTAAAGAATTGCCTCTGTAGGATGAAGGTGTCAACTGTGGGGTGGTGGAGTGGGTGGATGGTCCTTGGCCAGAGATTCTACAAAGGTGCCTAGCAAGGATTTGGGACATGTACCATGAGCAGAACTTGGGTAGGGTGAAGGACAAACAAGCTCATGAGAAAGAGGTGGGCAAGCTAAAGAAGGAAATTGACTTCCTGTCAAACAGCTACAGCCAGTTGGTGGAAGATGTATCCAAGCTTTTTGACTATCAAGATGGCAAGATGTCTCATGACATGGACTATACCAGTCAGGCAATCAATGATCTAAATGAAAAGAAGAAACAACTTGAGGATCAGGCAAAGATTGAGATAAGTATGGAAAAGCTGAAGCTTGCCAAGGAGCAAAGGTGCATTCTTCAAAGCCAAGCGGTTATCATTCAGAACATCAGGAAGGACATGAAGGAAGTGCAGGGGGACAGGGACCTACTTAAGCAAGAGAAGAAGAAGCTGGAGTATCTGATTGCTGATCTGCTCAAGGCTGGGCATGGCAACAAAGATAAGCTGGAGAGGATCAAGGCAATAATGGATGAGTGAAGTGCTTGCTGTGTTGGTTAAGTAATTATTAGGCCTATATATATAGCTGGCCTTGGAATGTCCTGCATGTTAGGTGTATATTTTGGGAAAGTGTCATGTGGTTTCAGAACCTGAATCAAGATGGAATGAGAGAGCTACTGTTATGGTTTAAGAACTAGGTGGTTTTATCTATGATGTAATGACTTTTATGTTAAGACCTACTATGCTAAGTTAAGTAAGTAAGAAGGTTTTATATATGATGAGGCTGTTTTACTTTCCTATATTATGTGTAGCCAATATCTGCATATATATCTAGCTAACTGACAGTGGTGACAAACTTGGAAATGATAACATAGATAGTCATTGTTACCAATATCTAGCTTACTGAACTTAGCGAACTGATAACATAGTAGTGGCATAGATAGTCTGACATAGATAGTCAACTGACATAGCATACATAGATAGCAAGTAGAGTACCAAACTTACTGAACTGACATAGTGTTGACCAAACTGACAGTCTAACTTACTGAACTAACATAGGACTCACGAAACTGACGATTGCTTGGACTGACGAAACTGAAGCTAGCAACTCACTCCTCCTTCTTCAGCATCTTCAGGCGTTCGGAGCGCCGCACCGCAGTCTTCTTCCCCGCCGCCCTATTCTTCTTGCCCGGCGCCGGCGCAACAACATCTTCCTCCAGAACCTCTTGCTTCACGACGACGACCTCTGGGAGATCTGCGACCTCCGGCAGCTTCTCCACGTCAATTGGGAGGTTCTTGTCCCCCTCCACGGCATCGAGGACGGGCGCCAGCAGCTGCACATCTGGCTCGTCATCGGAGAGTTCGACGAGCTCCTCCACCTCGTCGTCAGAGTCGTCAGATGAGTCCACCTCGGAGTCGTCGTCTGGCCCGAGGACCCATGGATTGCGGCTCTCCCAGTAGGCGGTGTTGATGGGGGATGGGAGAGCAAGGACGGCGTCGGTGACGTGCTCCGCCCTGTATGCAACGCACGCAGGATCCTCGCCTGCAGGCGGCGTGGTGGATGAGCGGTACATCCACCAACGGGCGCGCTGCCTGGGGTCGGGGGAGCGCTGCACCTCGCGCATCGCCCACAAAAGAATGGTCGCCGGCGGGACGGTGATGCCGCGAGGAAATGCACGCTGCTTTTCAGCAGCCGTCATGACCTTCACAAGGCCGCGGGCGTGGTTCCTCATCATCTGCACACTAGGGAACCAATGCGCGATCTCCCTGTACTGTGCGCGCAGCTCTTGGTTGTTGCCGGCGAGCTCTTCGACGGCCTTTTGCCAGCCCAGGCTCCGGTCCATGGCGACGGCGGTGGGGTGGTTGTCGGCGTGGATTTCGACAGGAGAGAGGGGGGAGCGGTGAGTGGGCAGAGAGAGCAGCGAGTGGGCAGAGAGAGCGGTTGGCGGACACGTCTTAATGCCTGAGAATCCGAAACGGCAACGCTAAACACAGTATGTGCCCACTACCTAAAGATAACTAGGATGGCCGATGCTAGTCAAACAAATCACTTGCACTATCCCATTGGCATTGAACGCAGGGTTACAACCCACTGGTCCTGAGTTCGAGCCCCAGGCCAAACTATTTTTGTTTTTTTTTTATTTGTTTTTTCTGGTTTTAGAAAATGAACATTTCTGATTCATATGAACATTTCTAAACTGTAGAAATGCCAAGTAGCAAAAACAAATAAAAACATCCAAGTTGACTGTAACTACTGATTCATATGAACATTTCTGAATTTAACTAGTCTGAATTCAAGTTCAGTACCATACATTCACAAATTCAGTACCATACATTCAACATTCAAGTTCACTAGTCTGAATTTAACCATTCAAGTAGCACAACACAAACTTAGTAGCATACAATCCACATTCAAGTAGCAGAACAGAGTTTCAATGGTTTCCACTTGCACTGAAATAGGCTGCAAACTTGCTAGTAGGTTTCCTCTTCCTCTTGCCTGTTAATATCATAGGTTCTCCAGTGGATGTTCTAGGTGCATTGAATCCCCTTACTGCATTTGGAGCTCTTGTTGATGCTGATCCTCTTGGAGGTGCTGGTGAAGACTTGGCTGGTCCTGTTGAAACTGTTGATGCTGAACCTCTCTTAGGTGTTGTTGTTTTTCTGTTCCTCATTGCTTTAGGACCAAGTGGTGGAGCAGATGAGGCTGGGATGTGTGAACTTTGGTGTTGATGTGGTGGTTGTGGAGGTAGATGTGTAGCACTAGAGGAACCCCTGAAAATTTCTCTATTCTCCTGCATGCCAAAATTAAAACAGTTAGTAATTAGACCACACCTAAAATAATGAAACATAGAATGCAAATTTTTAAATGACCTGGTGTAAGTTCTTTCTCATCTCAAGACTTGGTTTCAAAGCTTTCCCACAGTTTGTATATCTATGGCCTTGTAGACCACAATTGCTGCATGTAATTGTTCCCATCCTGCTTGTGTCCTTTGGTGCAGGCACCTCAAACTGGCCCTTCCTCCTAGCTGTCTGTTTCTTGCCTGCTTTTTCTTTGAACACTGGGGGCTCAATATCCTGGGTATGGGTGTCAGGCCAGAATTCAGGACCAGGGACAGGGTACACAATGTCTTTGTATGCTTCAATATATAGTGGTTTTTTGAAAAAATCATGCACAAAGTCCTCTGGGTGCATATGAAGCTTGCTCATTGCTGCTATTGCATGACTGCATGTCACACCTGTCATGTCCCACCTCCTGCAGTCACATGATTTAGTAGCAAGGTTCACACAGTACTGTTTCTCACCACTTGACACTTGCCAAATGTCAGGAGCAGCCCTATGTGCCTCACAAAATTTGGCATACTTCTTATTCTCCTCCAGTTTCTCTGAATAGTTGGGTGTGATCATCCACCTGCAGTTCTCTGTCTTTTCCCTAGTCTTTTGCCTTTTGATCATCTGCTTAGTCCTAATTCCTTCAAACATTGTCCTAATTGGTTTGGCCCTAACATCAAGGATCATTTTGTTGAAAACCTCACTAAGGTTGTTCACAACAAGATCAGTTTTGCAATTATAATCCATTGCAGACCTACACCAAGTCTCCTTTGGAATTTTCTTAAGCCACTTCCAGGCATCCTCACACTCTGCTTTCAGCTCTACCATTGCTAATTCATGGCCATGTTTGGTGAATGAGTAGCTAGCCTGATCTACTAGCTTCTTTAGTTCTGCTCCTCTGAAGCCAGCTGACTGAAAATTTGCATATATGTGCCTAAGGCAGTATCTCTGAGAGGAATTAGGGAACACTTCATTTATAGCCTTAAGAAGACCCTATTTATAAATTAATAACCATGGTCATGAACTAAAAGAAATTAAGCCAGTACTAGCAATATTTCTGAACTACTAGCAGAGATAGGGTGCATACCTTTTGCCTGTCAGAAATAATGGTGTAGGTTCCAAATTTGCTTCCACTTCCAATGCAGCATCTTAGCTGGGTTAGGAACCATGTCCAACTATCAGTATCTTCCTTGTCAACCACACCAAAGGCTATGGGGTAGATGTTGTTATTGCCATCTCTTCCTGTGGCTGCAAGAATTTGCTGTCCAGTGGTTAGCTTGATGAAGCAACCATCAAGCCCTGCATCCATACCCAAATTAGCTACCATAATTTTCTCAACAAGATATTTTGAAGAAAATACAGTTGTAAATTTACCTATAAAGGGCCTGCATCCATTAAGAAATCCTTGCTTTGATGCATGCAAGCAGTAGAACATGTACTTATATCTAGGAGTTGGTGCAGGGTTTTCTGGGTCCTCAAATGTTGTAACTATACACCTGCTACCAGGGTTTGTATCAATAACTGCTTGTAGGTAGTCCCTCAGTCTATAGTACTGCTCCTTCTGGTCATCTTGTACAACCTTAATAGCCTTCCTCCTTGCCCTATAGGCCACACTCCTTGATACATCAACTGAAAATTTGACTTTGCTGTTTTTAATAAGTGCCTCCACAGGTGCTCTAGGATCTGCTCTAAGAGAAGGCTCAACTGCTTTGGAAAGCCACTTAGTAGTAACCTTTGTGTTCTCTGCTGATGCTGGACAAGTGTGCTCCATGTTACACTTCTTAATGCAAAAAGTTCTTTCATGAGCTATCCTGGAGGCACACATGTAAAATTCACATCCATGCTCTCTCTGTGAACACCAAACAATAATTCTTGTTGGGGAGTTCCTGTGGTAGTGAAAAGACCTCAAAGTCCTTATATGAAAATCCCTTAATGCTTCTCTGAACTGGTAAACACTATCAAAACACAAGCTCTTGCACAACAGTAAATGTGAATTGGGAATTGAGGGGTCAAACCATACCCTATCCTTCATCTTTTTCTTATAACTCTTTGGCTTCTTCAGGATGTATGGTAGTTCAACTTCATCTTCTTCTTCTTCCTCATCACTTATGCCAAAATCACCAGCAAAACAAAACTCATCTGCTTCAGGAAACCAATCTTCAAAGCGTTTATGCTCTACCTCATTGTGACTTCTGCTAGTTGGACCAGGATTCTTCACATGTTTCACAATAGCAGTAGTTTCCAATGCTCTATCCTCTTCAGAGGCACACTCTATTTCCATTTGAACAGCTTCAGCACTCCCATCTGAATGAACTGGATCATCAGAACAAAATTCAGACACTTCAGTGTCTCCTTCAAAGTGGTTCAAATCTGCCTCTCTTTGAATCCTGCTCCTCTCAAGCTGAGCCTTTCTATCATTTATCTGATTCTGAAGCTCAGATTGCTCCACTACCTTTTTCACACAGCAGCTCTCTTGAGTGTTCATGTAATTATCATTAGCATGTGTAGTACTTGCAGGTTGAACATCTCTCACAACCTTTATGTTCACAACCTTGACATGATGATAAACCTCCAACATTTCATGAACACTAGCTTCATTACCTAAATACTTTACTCTTTCAGATCCAATTTCCTCCTCCTTCACCTAGTACATGTAATCACTCTCCCCATACCCTTCACTAGCAATGAGTGATTGTAGAGTAAGAAATGAAATATCTGTCTCATATATACCCCTTTTCACAGAGTTTCTTCCTTCGAAATGAAACCATATGTCCCACTTTTGGTCAGCCAAACTGCATAAATAAGTGCTCATGAATTGAATTGAAATTGACACAACTACAAGTGCAATACAGTTTACTACACATGTTCAACAAACAGAAACAAACACATCTTACAAACAGAAAACAAGTTCATTTAAGCAGATGATATTTCCATACCTGCAACCCATAGAAGATCCAGCCGGCGGCGATGACTGGACAAGCGGTGCCTCCGGCTGCTGCAAGCCTGCCTGCGTCGCGTAGCTACTGCTCCCCAACCAGTTATCGACTTCAGAGAAAGAGCCTACACCGTCCAAACTTGTGCCACCGCCGCCGCCGCCGTCGCCGTCGCCGCCGCCGCCGTCGCCGCCACCGTCAGGAATCCCCGACGCCATGGCGGCCGCCACCTAGGTCAGAGAGAGGGAGAGGAGGGAGAGAGTGAATCGAGAGGGGACTGCCTCAGATCTTGACCTCACCCAGCCGCTTCCGACCGCCACTAGTACATAACAGGGCATTGGTTCAGGCCGGGCCAGCCCATTAGTCCCGGTTCAGTCACGAACCGGGACCAATGGGGGCAACGGTCCCGGTTCGTGAGGCCAGGGGGTCGGCCGGGCCTCGTGGGGCAATGGTCCCAGTTCGTCTGGACCCTTTGGTCCCGGTTCCAGACACGAACCGGGACCAGTGTGCCTCGCTCCTGGCCCACAACCATTTGTCCCGGTTCGTGGCTGGAACCGGGACCAAAGGGGGTCCTTTAGTCCTGGTTCCAGCCACGAACCGGGACCAATGAGATGCCTATATATACCCCCCCCCCCCCCCGCCAGCGAGCAGAGCACCCACACTGCTCTGTTTTTCTGGCCGGCGAGGGGAGAGCTTTGTGGTGCTCTAGCTCACCTCCTATGCACATGAGGTGTTCGATGAAATGCCCGAGCCAAACTTAAGCTTTCACCTCTTGAAGCTCCTTGTCCAAGCTCCATTTTTATCAAGATATGTTTAGGTTTGGCGGTCCGTCCTGTCTCGTCCCCGTCCTCACCGCCGTCGATCGCCCGCGTCCATCTCGGCGCCGGCACCACAGTGGTTAGCCTCTTCTTCTTATCTTCTTTCTAAAAGAAAAAAGTTCTTACTTGTATCATTTAGATAGATACTTGTGTAATTTTCTTACTTTTATTATTGTTTGTTATTATATAGTGCCATGGTCATGGTATCCGCCCACGTCGGCCCTCGTCCGGTCTATGATTCGGATGTGGTATATATTATCTTTTATAACTATTTGTTTTATTTAGTGTTTATGACAATTATGCCGACCAACGTGACATAGATTTTTTAATCTAGGAGGTATGTGAACCGGAAATTCCAACCGACATAGAAATTCTTGTCGAGAAGTTAAATTTGGTTGAAAAAGAAAACAATTACTTGCAAGAAAAATTACAAAGAGTTGAAGAGGAGAAGATGAAGTTGGAGTTGCATGTTGCCGATGTCGTCGACGATCACAAGATCAAGATGGATGCAATGCGCTTGAAGATTAGAAAGATTAGAAAATATGCCATTCATACTAAGGCTTGGTATCATTATGCCGTTGGATCAATTGGTACCTTAGTTGCGGTTATGATCACATTTGTTGTTGCATTTAAATTTTATAGTTTCAATGTATGTTTTAATTAGATGCTCTAGAGAGCTATATGTTGTTCAATAATGAGAACTATGTATGAATGTTATGTATTTATTTTTGTCACTACTGTAATTTGGCTTTAATGTGATGATGAATTTCTATTAATTTGGTCACTTCTCTATTCATGATATGCACGCAGATGAACCGGCAATGGATGTACGGTGACCGACGCACCTCCGAGTATATTGAGGGCCTGCATAATTTTCTCGAAGCGGCTGAGGCAAACAAGCAAAATGGTTTTATGCATTATCCATGTACTGTCTGTGAGAATACAAAGGCTTTCTCCAACTATAAAACCCTTCACTTCCACCTGCTTCAGAAGGGTTTTATGCCACACTATAATGTTTGGACCAAGCACAGAGAAAGAGGGGTTATGATGGAAGACAACGAAGAAGAAGAGGATGACGACAACTACCCGCCCCCTGAATACGGTGATGCTGCAATGGGGGAAGCTGAAGATCAAGAGGAACCAGACGATGTGCCCGATGATGATCTTCGCCGGGTCATTGTTGATGCACAGAGAGAATGCGAAAGTGAAAGGGAGAAGTTGAAGTTCGATCGCATGTTAGAGGATCACAAAAAAGGGTTGTACCCAAATTGCGAAGATGACAACAGAAAGCTCGGTACCACACTGGAATTGCTGCAATGGAAGGCAGACAATGGTGTATCTGACAAGGGATTTAGTTCGCTTCTGAAAATAATGAAGAAGAAGCTTCCAAAGGATAACGAATTGCCCAGCAGTACGTACGAAGCAAAGAAGGTTCTATGCCCTCTAGGATTGGAGGTGCAGAAGATACATGCATGCCCTAATGACTACATCCTCTACCGCGGTGCGTACGAGGATTTGAACGCATGCTCGGTATGCGGTACCTTGCGGTATAAGATCAGAAGAGATGACCCTGGTGATGTTGAGGGCCAGCGCACCGGGAAGAGGGTTCCTGCCAAGGTGATGTGGTATGCTCCTATAATACCACGGTTGAAACGTCTGTTCAGAAACAAAAAGCATGCCGAGTTGATGCAATGGCACAAAAAAGACCGTAAGAAAGACGGGAAGTTGAGAGCACCCGCTGACGGGTCGCAGTGGAGAAAGATCGAGAGAAAGTGGAGCGACTTTACAGGTGACCCGAGGAACGTATGGTTTGGTTTAAGTGCAGATGGCGTTAATCCTTTTGGGGAGCAGAGCAGCAAGCATAGCACATGGCATGTGACTCTATGTATGTATAACCTTCCTCCTTGGTTGTGCATGAAGCGTAAGTTCATTATGATGCCAGTGCTCATCCAAGGCCCTAAGCAACCCGGCAATGACATTGATGTGTACCTAAGGCCATTAGTTGATGAACTTTTACAGCTATGGAATGGAAGAGGTGTACGTGTGTGGGATGAGCATGCACAAGAGGAATTTGACCTACGAGCGTTGCTGTTTGTAACCATCAACGATTGGCCTGCTCTCAGTAACCTTTCAGGACAGACAAACAAGGAATACCACGCATGCACACACTGTTTAGATGACACCGACAGCATATATTTGGACAAATGCAGGAAGAATGTGTACCTGGGGCATCGTCGATTTCTTCCGACCAACCATCAATGTCGAAAGAAAGGAAAGCATTTCAAAGGTGAGGCAGATCACCGGAAGAAGCCCGCCCTCCGTACTGGTGATCACATACTTGATATGGTCAATGATTTACAAGTAATATTTGGAAAGGGTCCTGGCGGACTATCTGTTCCGACTGACGATGCGGGACGCGCACCCATGTGGAAGAAGAAATCTATATTTTGGGACCTACCCTATTGGAAAGACCTAGAGGTCCGCTCTGCAATCGACGTGATGCACGTGACGAAGAATCTTTGCGTGAACCTACTAGGCTTCTTGGGAGTGTATGGGAAGACAAAAGATACACCGGAGGCACGGGAGGATTAGCAACGTGTGCATGAAAAAGACGGCATGCATCCAAAGCAGTATGAAGGTCCTGCCAGCTACGCTCTTACCAAAGAAGAGAAGGAAATCTTCTTTGAATGCTTGCTCAGTATGAAGGTCCCGTCTGGCTTCTCGTTGAATATAAAGGGAATAATGAATATGGCAGAGAAAAAGTTCCAGAACCTAAAGTCTCATGACTGCCACGTGATTATGACGCAACTGCTTCCGGTTGCATTTAGGTGGCTTCTACCTGAAAACGTTCGATTAGCCATTGTGAAGCTATGTGCATTCCTCAATGCAATCTCTCAGAAGGTGATCGATCCAGAAATCCTGCCAAGGTTAAGGAGTGATTTGGTGCAATGTCTTGTTAGTTTCAAGCTGGTGTTCCCACCGTCCTTCTTCAATATCATGACGCACGTCCTAGTTCATCTAGTCGACGAGATTGTCGTTCTGGGCCCTGTATTTCTACACAATATGTTCCCCTTTTAGAGGTTCATGGGAGTCTTAAAGAAATATGTTCGTAACCGCGCTAGGCCAGAAGGAAGCATCTCCATGGGCCATCAAACAGAGGATTTCATTGGGTTTTGTGTTGACTTCATTCCTGACCTTAAGAAGATTGGTCTCCCTCAATCACGGTATGAGGGGAGACTGACTGGAAAAGGCACGCTAGGAGCGGACTCAATAATATGTAGGGACGGGCATTCTTGGTCTCAAGCACACTACACAGTTCTACAGAATTCTACCTTGGTGACCCCGTATGTCGATGAACACAAGAATATTCTGCGCTCCAAACACCCGGAGCAGTGTGACGACTGGATTACATATGAACACATCAGGACTTTCGGCAGTTGGCTGCAAACACGTCTCATGGGTGAAAACACTGTTTCTGATGAGTTGTACTCGTTGGCCAGGGGACCATCTTCGACTGTATTGACTTACAAAGGGTACGAGATAAATGGGAATACATTTTACATGATCGCCCAAGATCAAAAGAGCACCAACCAAAACAGTTGTTGGGGGATATAATCCGCGACGGACGTGATGTCATGTCGTAACTCTCCAACATGAGGGGGAAAGTCGATCGATCAACCCCCTCTCGCCAAACCGGGACTGAAAAAGCGTTGTCAAGGCCACCCCAAACCCTATAAGTGTTGTCGAGGCCACCCCAAACCCTAGAAGCGTTGTCGAGGCCACCCAAATTTACCAAGTTAAATGAAGAAAACTCCGGTAACATAGATTTATCAAGAATGCCCCCATTATGGATGTGCACAAGTTGATCTAATTTTTTGCCATGTTGTAATATTTGCAGAAACTATGGATCAAAGAGACTTGGAACAAGAACAGTTGTTGGGGGATATAATCCGCGACGGACGTGATGTCATGTCGTATCTCAACGACACCGATGGTCTGGAAGGAGAGGATGATGGCTCCGGTGATCGAACAATGGAGGAGGAAGGACATAATCATGATGGCTCCGGTGACCGAATGCCGGAGGAAGAAGGAGACCATGATGACGGCTCCAGTGACCGAATGGAGGAGGGAGCTGTTGCAAAGTCCGGCGAGGTATATATATTAATTAAGCCCGTGCTGACTAGCTAATTGATGCATTAATTGTTTTGGTATGTACATATATTAATTAACTCTTCTTTCTTCTTTTATAGCCCTCCGGATCGAGCCAAACTTCGGTAACGAGACGAGGCCCGAAGAAGAGGTTGCGCAAGGAAGAAAGGTTCACGATCACAGCACTCGCGCACGATGGCCATCCGATTGAACCCAATCGGACCAAGGACGCATTTTCTGCTCAGTGCGGAGCTATTGTTAGGGACTACATCCTGATCAGCATCAAGCAATGGAATACGCCTAAGGACGGCGCCCCTGATGGTGATTATGTCACCGATAGACAGAAAGATGATCTTTGGACCGCGCTGAAGGCAAATTTCACCCTACCGCCAGAGGAGGATCCGAATAAGCCAGTTATAGAGCCACTGGTCAAGGCATGTGCTCTTAAGAAGATGGCAGATCTATTCAGGAGGTGGAAGAATGAGTTGAAATCAAAGTTTGTCGACAAAGGGGAGACTCCAGAATTCACCGGCCGATTTGAGAAGATACGTGATCACTGGCCCGCATTTGTGGCCTACAAGACATCGAACAAGAGTAAGAAAATGTTAGAGACAAACAAGATCAATGCTGCAAAGAAGCAGTATCACCATCACACGGGGTCAGGTGGCTACCTCAAAGCCCGGCCGTTGTGGGACAAAGCTGAGAATGACCTGATTGCTAAAAAAGTCGTACCACAGACATTGAACTGGCCAGACCGTTCAAGGACTTGGTTCTTCGGGGTTGGGGAACTTTGGACCCTGAAACAGGGAAGTGCCGTTGGACGAACGAGCAACTTGCGATACCCATGAACAAGCTTCAGGAGTATATCACCGCAGCGCAGGAAGGGACGTTCATTCCCGACAGAGAGAAGGACAAGCTGACTGAGGCCCTAGGGAATGCTAAGCACCCTGGACGAACACGAGGCACACCAGGCTCCGTTCCGTGGAAGGTTGGGTTTCCCGACGCAGGCGGTTACAGAAGCCGGGAGAGAAAGAGGAAAGCGGAGCTGAGCGAAATTCAGAAGCTGAATGCAAGACTACAAAAGCTAGAGGAAGCTGAGAGCCAGCGAGCTGTCGGCCAACCATCTCAGCGGCACGAAGCTACCCCAGAAGCTACCCCGCCATCTCAGCGGAGAAGCAGTGTCGCTTCCACGGAGCCCGTTCAGCCTGACTTCACGGCTCCTATCTACCCCGTGGATACTATCACGGAGGCTCAACATTGCGAGCTCATGACGAAATGCCGGAACCTCACTTTCAAGGCGGCTGTCGGCTCTGTTGCACCTCCTCAACCCAACGGAACTTTTCACTGCTCACCGATTCCACATGGCTATGCTGTTGTGATGGTGGATGAAGTAATGGAGGGATTTGAGGAGCTCGAGCTTGACCGGTCTACAGGTGAAGGAGAGAATAAGCTGGCTCGTGCTCTGAGGAGTACATGTCTATGGCAGAAGGAGTACATCAAGCTTCCAAACTGGACGCCTCCGCCTCCTCCTCCTCCTCAGGCGAATCAGGGCTCTCTGCCTCCTCCTCCTCCTCCTCCGGCGAGTGATCAGGGCACACCGCCTCCTTCTCCGGCTCCTCCGACGCGTGAGGGCACTCCGCCTCCTCCTTCGCCTACTCCGGCACGTCGGAGCAGTACGCCTCCTCCTCAGCCTCGTCGGCAATGGCAGAAGACAGACGCCGCCGCTCCGGCTCCTCCGGCGCGTCGGAGCACTCCGCCTCCTGCTCCGCCTCGTAAGCAACGACGGAAGAGAGACGCCGCCGCTCCGGCGGCTAGCAGTACAAGAAGAGGCGGGAGGGAATACAAATACGGTCCATCTCTCAAGCCTCTGGAAAAGTTACCATATGAGAGGACCGAGTCTGAAAACGAGGAGATATGTCAGGCCGAATTGAGGGCCCATTTTGCAAAGAAAACTCCACCTCCGAAGGAGAAGCTAGATCCGGTGAAAGTGATGCGCACTATCGATGCCCTGAAGCGACCACCACCGCCTCCGTCGGATTCCAACTTTGACCGCTGTGTTAAAAAGACATATCAAGACGCGCGGCGGTCGGGAAGTACTTCCCGTGATGCAAGGTTAGCAAAACGAAGAAGTGGGAAAAAATTCCCCAGCTCGGCGAACAGGCGAACCAATCGTGCCCCCCGCTCAAGGTGTCTAGCGATATCGTCGCTAATCATCCGGGGATGGTGCCCGGTACCAATCCTGGTGATTACCTGAGCGATGATGTACAGTTTGAGCCGTTGGAGGTGGACGACTTCAGTTACCGGTACGGGCGGCCTCTCGTCAAACCTGATCATCCTCCTCTAACAACGATGATGCGAACATTGCATGAATGGTACATGAAAACATGCTGGGAGTCTGGGAAGGATGCTTTGACGCTGAGAATTAAAGAGGAGCACGGCCTCGTTGGAATGGAGCAGTTGAATGTTGAATTTGAGGAGATATTCCAGTTATACAATCAAAAGGCCCTCGACAAAACAATCGTGACTTGCTACTGTCTGTAAGTACTACTTCTATAATTAAGTCTCTCTCTATATATAGCTCAGCTCTTTCATTGCATGTATATATAATTATCCTCACTATATTATGCAGATTGAAGATCGTCGAATGCAGAAAAGCACAAATCTATGACATTGGGTTCATTAACCCAAATATCATACATGAGTTTACGGTTAAAAACAATGTCACACAAACCGAGGACAACTTGCTACAATCGTTGCTTAAAAATCAAAACAAAGGGACAATACTCTTTCCTTACAACTTCAAGTGAGTGTTACTGTCTTGTGCATATTCGTTTTCCCTTATTACTCGAGGTTATAGTAATGTAATTGATGAGTTATGCATGCGTGCGCGGGTTCCATTTTATTCTGCTAGAGATTAAGCTTGAGCAGGGAGTAGTAATCGTCTTAGACTCGAAACGAAAAGATCCCCAGGAATATGCGGACATGACTGAAATGCTCCAGAAGTAAGTTCAATCGATCATTATCGCATCATATCGGCAACCTTGTTCATTTCCTGATATCAAGTAATTATTTTCTTTGTCTGGCAGGGTTTGGAAAGAGTTCACCGCAATTGTTCCGGCACTGCCGAGGGAGCTGTGATTTACACACCCGAAAGTAAGTACTACTAGCTAGTTCCGCGCATCTCCCATTGATTCTAGTTCCATCAATACCATTTATCATGCTTGATTATCAGTTTGATTGAATTCTATTTCTCGTAAAGTGCTTGTGGCAGGAAAAAGGGAATGATTTTTGTGGATACTACGTTTGCGAGTTCATCTACAACGCGACGACCCCTAAGCGGGGCTACTCTGAAAAACAATTTCAAGTGCGTAAGCAATAATATTCACAATTTTATTTTATTACCATGATTTTTGTTGAGTTTCATTCATATATATGTATTGACCCCTTCTTCAAATTAGACGTGGCAGATGTGGGATGAACTCCTACCACATGATCGCATACGAGCAATTCAAGAGGAATTGGCGGGATTCTTTCTTGACCATGTCATAAATAAAGCCGGAGAATACCATCTGGAATTTGAAATTAAATGTTAGGGATTGTAAGAGATCTTATATTGTATATATGTAGCTAGTAGCGTCGGATAGATATACGAAAACTTGTTGTTCGACCAATCTCTAGGAGAAAGAGAGGTCGATCACTTCTCTGTGTATATGTTCATGACGATCTTGTGTACTTAATGGTTCCTTCATTTGCTTACTAGCTAGCGTGTCGAGTTCTCTCTATAGTAGCTAGCGTCGACCAAGCTCGGAGAAAGAGAGGACACTTCTCTCTATTAGCTAGCTAACACAATATGAAACACCTCAATTAACCCTACAAACCCCCCTAAACCCCCCCCCCCCCTTTCAAAAAAAACAAAAACCCCAGTGCCTTTTGGTCCCGGTTGGTGTTGCCAACCGGGACTAAAGGTCCTACCTTTTGGTCCCGGTTGATGTTACCAACCGGGACTAAAGGTCCTCCTGCCTGGGCTCCCAGCACCGGCCACGTGGAGCCCCTTCTGTCCCGGTTGGTAAGCGAACCGAGACTAAAGGTTTTGGGCTTTAGTCCCGACCCTTTAGTCCCGGTTCCAGAACCGGGACTAAAGGCCCTTACGAACCGGGACAAATGGGGGTTTTCCTACTAGTGCGCAAACGCGCCGTTAACGGCCGTTAACGCGCGGCTGGCGACGGTTCGCCATGGTGGCACCTGATTCGTGGGCCCAACCAGACAGTTCGGTGCTTAGCGCGGCGAAGCGAGCGGTTACACGACTTGGTAGTTTTTTGCCACGAATTAGGACAAAAGTGGTAGTTTTCCGCACAAAAACGTAAAGTGGTAGTTTCTGGGGACCTTTCCATGAAATGTGGTAGTTTTTGGTTAAATACTCGAAATACCCTTTGACTCTTGTGTGTGTGTGTGTGTGTGTGTGTATACATCTAATATTGCCCATAAAAAAATATACACCTAATATGAAAAGCAAATTACAAAAAAGTCAAAAATATCCGAAACCTTTTTCGGAATGAACTCGACATTGTATGGTGCTCTTGTAAAAAGTTTCGCCAAGGAAAAGCTTCCGTAGACATCAGGGCAAACAAACTCAAGGATAAAAAGTGTGAATAGTAACATTTATAGTTGTTTTCTGTTCACCAAAAATACCATGAAAGTTAATGCTTTGTCAAAAAAAAAATTTTATTACGAGTACAATAGAAGGTCTAGTTTATTTTTGGAAAATTTCGACTTTTCTAAAAAATTACTAGTATTTTTTTTCATATATAGTGTATATACACCCAAGAGCCAAACGTTCCCATAGAATGTTTGTATTCGGCCAGCCTAGAATCACGCAAAACGCTCACACAAGCTCCACACATCCATGGGCCCCACGCTTCTTATGTAGTCATGAGTCCTCCCGCCCATATTTTTTCTTCGTCGCCTGCTGCGGGACTGTTTCCCCTTTTCTTTCTCCACGATTACCCTTAGCTCGCCACGCCGAGAAAGTTGGCTCTTCACGATCAGTATCCTCGATGTGGCATGATGGAACTTGGGCGGCTGTGGGGACGGCGATGGGTGTGGGTGTGGACGCCATTCAGGAGTTATTGTCGTTGTGGGCTGGAATTGCGAATGTGAAGCTCGCCATGGGATCGGCACACTATATATGCTGGTCGTGGGAGAAGGATGGCTCCTTCTCGGTGAGATCCGCCTATGCCACAAAGTTTATTGGCGCGCGAGGTTGCTCGATGCAAGGAATCCTCCTGCAAATCACGGATGCTACTCCATGTGTCTGTTCTTTGTGTGGCTGACCTCGAGGAATAGGTGTTGAACCTCATACCGTCTAGCCCAAAGGGGATTACCACGTCACGAGGTTTGCCCTCTATGTGATCACCATGATGAGACGATAAAACCACGTCTTGCTAAAGTGTGTCTTCGTGAGGATGGCCTGGCATATGACTCTGAATGCACTTGGCGGATCGGACTGGGTACCTCGCAGTGACGACAATCTGATCGGACTGGGTACCTCTGCAGTGATGGCAAAAATAAATCTATTTTGTTGCGTCAGGTCTTAGAGCATATGGTCGGAAATTTAACATATGATTGGTGATGGATGAAATCTTCATCGAGTATAGTGAACTATTTGTAGAACATTGCTAATACACCAGAATCTATTTGAACTTATTTTATGGAATACAAAGATTACTTCTTGATATATGTGAAATCTAAACTCCTCTACACTAGAAGCACAACGTGAAATGAAACCCCACCACGAAATCCATAAAAACATATTTGATGTTGATCTACGATATACCCCATTAACTGCAAAATTTAGCATGGTGATGATGGATGAAAGTTTTCATCAACGTGTGAAGCGAAAACTCAACATTTAATCCTTTTCTCTTGAGTGCATGCCTCATTATTTAATCATCAATGTACATATGCTAGCTTCATGTTTCAATCATATTTCCTTTTTTGAGGGAATTTATGACCAGGTGTGTTCAAATGCTTTTATCTTCTGATCACGTTTTCATATGAATGAGCTGAAGTCATTTCCTAAAAACTGCATTGCTTTTACTTTTCATTTAGGTTGCTTGACCGAGGCTCAGTGATTGTGTGCACTCCACACGCATCGCCTTTGTCAAGTAAGAAAAACATGTTATTTAACCGATCATTTTCACAAGTTGTCAAAATGCATTATTTTATCCACCATCACAAGTTAACAAAATGCATTTTTTACCGTTTTAGTGATGCTAATTGCATAGGGTCAATAGTGTAGAAAACGGGCCCGAGCCCAAGGGGGTGCGACCTGTGCACCCGTGCAGGGCCCCCCGTTTTCAAGGGCCCCAAAAAATTTATGCACATGTACTTCTCCTCTGTATAGATGGGACTCTGTAGCATGTACTGCGCGTGAATAAGCCCCGATCTATTGTTTGTATACATGTTGTATATATTACTTATATAATTCAGAAACATTTCGTATACATGATGAAAACTTTTCATACACATTGTACTTTTTTGTATACGTCTAAAACATTAGTTTAATACACGTTTACAATTTTTTAAATACATGATTAACTTTTTTCCAATACATTTTTTGATGTCTATTTTTTCGTACACACTGTACATTAGTTGTATACATCAGAAAAAAATTATGCATGTTTAACCATTTTTAATATGTTTTTTTCAAATACCTGTTTGATGTCTATTTTTTTCATACACATTGTACAATTATTTTTACATCTGAATAAGTGTACACACACACACACACACACACACATTTTTAAAGTATATGATTTTTTGAATACACGTCAAACATTTTGTAATATATGATTGAAACTTTTAATACATGAGTGAACATTTTTTGGAAATACGGTCAACATTTTTATATAACTAGTACAATGCATGGCACGCACGCACACGGTCGTCTCAAAATTTTGGAGGTGGCGCGAAGCAAAGCAAACAGTGGTGGAGCTTCATGGGGGCCAACCTGGGCGGTGGCCCCCCAGCTCAAGAAAAATTTGCATACTACTCTCTAGTTTTTGTGTCATAAGTTCGTTAAAAACAGGCTAAACCTCATAATTATGCCCCCCCTTAGCCCATTGCCCCTCCAAAGATCTGGCCCAAGCTCCGCCACTGAAAGCAAAGTCAAGCAAAGTCCGGCTCCGCCTGACCTGTTGACGCCTGGTCCACCAACGGCAACTCCTGCCTCCCGTTCCAAATCCAAGCAGGGAATGTACGTAGGAGTTTTGGCTGTCGCCGTCGTATCCGGTGCCAGAGGGGATACGACCGCCGGCGACGCCTATGGACCACGGCAGTTTCCGTCGGGTGCTCCAGAGCGACCTGTAGCCGGCCGCCAAACGCCCCTGCTGCATCGAGGTGATCTTCGCGGCCTTTTTGCCACCACGACCGCAAGGTGTTTGACACTTTGCCCACAAAGGTATGGACAGTGGAGATGAATTTTTCTTCAACCACTTCATTTATTCATTGGATGATTCGTCCTCGGATGACGAAGATCTTGTGGTGGCTGCACTGGTCGTTCACGACCACATTGAACGGCAGCGGCCTCGGTACAGGGGGTCAGTCCCTGGCCGTGCTCCCAACCTGAACCGCAACAGAGAGAGAGGCCATGCCCTGCTCTATGCCGATTACTTTGAGGATAGCGCGCTCTACAAACCGAAGAAATTCCGTCGCCGTTTTCGTATGGCAAGGCATGTGTTCAATCGTATCCGAGAGGGAGTGGTTGCTCATGACCCATTCTTCGAGTGCAAAATGGATGCCCTTGGCAAGCTTGGATTCTCCTCTTATCAGAAATGTACTGCGGCAATCCGCATGCTTGCATATGGAATTCCAGGCGATCTGGTGGATGAGTACGTGCGCATGAGTGGGTCAACATGTCTGATGTCAAGGTACAACTTCTGCAAGGCCATGGTGACAGTGTTTGGCCCTGAGTACTTGAGGCAGCCAAATGCCGCTGATACAGAAAGGCTGTTGGCGATCAACGCCGATAGAGGCTTTCCAAACATGCTTGGCAGCATAGATTGTATGCACTGGAAGTGGAAGAACTGTCCATTTGCTTGGCAGGGCCAGTACAAGGGGCATGTTAAAGCGTGCACCGTCATATTAGAAGCGGTGGATTCGCAAGATCTTTGGATATGGCATTCTTTCTTCGGCATGGCAGGTTCTCACAATGATATCAACGTGTTGCAGGTTCTCCAGTCTTCGCAAGGCTTGCAGAAGGCCACTCCCCACCTGTCAACTTTGAGATCAATGGCCACCACTACAACAAGGGATACTACCTAGCTGATGGTATATATCCTCAGTGGTCAACTTTTGTGAAGACAATCTCAGACCCCCAAGGTGAGAAGAGACAGAGATTTGCCCAAATGCAAGAGAGTGCTAGAAAGGATGTGGAACGTGCTTTTGGTGTGCTTCAATCCCGATGGGGTATCGTTCGAAACCCTGCACTGACATGAGATCAAGGGAAGCTTTGGGAGGTGATGACTGCTTGTGTGATCATGCACAACATGATCGTCGAGGACGAGCGTGATGACAGCATCTTCGACCAAGGATTTGATTTTCAAGGTGAAAATGTTGAGCCCCTGCACCAAGAACCGGTCACGTTTGAACAGTTTACCCAATTCCATCGTGAAATGCGTGATTGGCACACTCATGTGGTGCTTCAAAATGACTTGGTTGAGCACATGTGGACTCACATTGGCAACCAATAGATGTATTGGTTCATTATGTTTATTCAAGACAATTTCGATTTGGTTGTAAAACTATTTTATTCGAGACAATTTCGATTGGGTTGTAAAACTATTTTTATTTGAGATAATTAATATTTGGACGTGCAAACTTGTTTTAAACATTGAAATATTGAACATATGGGCATATTGGTCGTGGCGGACAGGATGGAGGCAAAGGATGCGTCCGCGCGTTGGGCGCACGTCCATCGCATCCCAGAAAAGGCCCGGACACGACCCCATTGCCCGCCCCAAACGGACAGAATCCGGGCAAAACGGACGTCCGTTTGGGTCGTGCGCTGGAGTTGGCCTCACTGCTGCACTGGAGCCTCGTGACCGATTCGCAGTGATGTGGCAACCGGACAGCTTGGCACATTCGCAACCACGCACTTTGCTCTCTCTCTCTCTCTGGCTGCGCCGGCCCATTCGCTGCATCGGCCCGCCACAACCGATCGATCGTTTTAGACATTTTTTTTTCTTTTGACGACGATCGTTTTAGACATTGATTGATACAGGTTCAAGACGAGTAAACCGCATCAGAACGGCTAGGATATCACGAGCTAGCTTCGCCGATTTTAACACGTACTCTAGGCATCTCCGAAGCAGCACTCTCAAACCACATGCATCACTCCGGACCGCACGGTCCCAACGTGTTTTGCCATCCAACGCGGACATATATCGGTCCGTCGACCAGTGCGGACACATTTTTGCTCGCAAACTGCAAGCAAACTGGGTGCTTCGCAGCCAGGCACCCTCCGTCCCCCTGTCGACGACATTCATGGCGGTCACCACGCCTGAAAGGTGTTCGGTCCAATGTCATTGAGCCTATTTTTTATCTTTATGTTGTTTTCTAGAGTATGAAAGAGGGGAGAGGGTACTCGAGCATGGAGAATGAGTTGTAGTGCTGGTTGGACGTATCCCTAGAATTCGTAGGCGGGAGCAGAAAAGGGGGGGCTCTTCTGGCAACGCGTGCATGATTCGTTTCACGCGCGAAAGCAAATTGCACCCTACGACATGCACATCATCTATGAACGCAATGTGAAGTTGTTAGCGTACTGATGGCACACCATCCAGACCACCGTCGTCAAGTTGTGTGGCGTGGTTGGCCGTATCCGTAGAATTCGTAGGCGGGAGTAGAAAGTGGGGAGGGGCTCTTCTGGCAACGCGTGTATGATTCGGTTCACGCGCAGAAGCAAATTGCACCCTACGACATGGCCATCATCTATGAACGCAATGTGAAGTTTTTAGCGTATTGATGGCACACCATCCATACCGCCATCATCAAGTTTTGTGACGCGGTTGATCAGCTAGAGACAAGGTGGCCATTGTGCACGACAACCATGGAGACCGTAAGCTTTGCTTCTTCTTGTTCAACATGTTGATTGATTCATTCATTTACTCAATGTTGCTCTACACACTGTGTAGCCAGTACGCGCTGCCATGATGTACCATAAGATAGAGGGATGGCCATTTACACACATACACTGTTGGATGAATCTCAATGCGTAGTATGCGTGGGATGACATGATCAGTTCATGAAAAACTTGTTAAACATCCGATTAATCACGTACAAAATGGACAATGGGTAAAACACGTACGAAAAAAGCAGTTTTGAACAAAAAAAGATGAAGAAACAATCCTTCTTTTTAATATTATAGGTACAGAAAAGATGATTGCTTCGGGATGAAGACAATATACCATCTACTTTATGTTATCATGCTTATTGCAATACTCTGTTTTTACTTCCAGTTAAGAGGAAGCAAGTATCAAAATGACCCTACTATGGTTTTGCAAACCGAATAGATTCCAAGAAATAATGTTGTTGTGGTGCAATGACTTCTCCAATGGAAAATCTTTCGCCTGAAGAAGCAACTTGGGAAGACACGGATTTCATCAACTGCACTTTTCCCACCTTCTACAAAACGAAATTTCAAGCATGGTTTGCACTTGACCTAGTGCCTTGAGAACAAGTCACATTTCAGGACAGGGCTTTGTCATGTACTCTCTTCTTACATCTGAAGAAGGCGTCAAGTTGTGTTGTTCACTTACTGGTTCATTCAGTTTGTCGAACTTTCCTTGTTGGTCATCTCCTCCTCGAGTCGTCGCTCTACGATCATGATTATCGTTTGCAGTCCTATTCATCATTTACCCGTTGCCGTTAGTATGCTATTAGTTATTGTGCCTTGTTTGCTTCAGTAATTTCATTCCTCCTATAAAACCGTTGGGCTATAGCCACTATGTATCATCGGTCATTTGGCTAAACCCCTAAATACTCTCTATAAAATATATGCATGAGAAGCCCCTCCGATTTGGGCGAATTTCCCTACGAAATCGAGTGATTTGGGTTTCTGTTCTTGCTGGATGTTGTGGATACATAGTCAGGTTTACCAATAGAGGGCCCCATCACAGCCATTTGCTCGTCGTCCACGTGACCAACGCCAACACCTCACCGCTGACCTTGTACAGGAGTGTGCCAGGATGCCATGATCAACTTCATTGACAAAATTGGACGGAGCTGCCCCCTAGTGATTGTCGCTCACCATTGTCCGATTCAAGCTGTATGAGCTTCCTTGACCTAGTCGTCTGCGCTGGTAGCTTCGTGGTGAGCCCCTCTTCTTTTCCCATCTATCTCCGAGCTTGCGCTCATCCTCTAGCCTATAATGTAGCCTAGCGCCACCATAGCCGCTTTGTCTAGTTTCGTCACCGGGGCTTCTCAAGTGACCATATGGTCCAAGGCATGCTCACGCAACCTTTGGGTACCTCTTTGCCCATCTCAGACTTTGTGGCGCACCGTAGCCTTACCCTTGGCCAAACCTGTGTTGCTGCCATTGTCAGACCTTGTTGCCAACCTCGACTCCGCCACCACCAATCTGCGCGGCTTGAGCCCAACAACCTGTAGAAGCAAACCATGGCATGTAACAAGTTCTCGAACGCCGAGCGGAGTTCTATAGGGACTAGGGGAAAATAGCGTGTGGGTGGAGGGGGGGATTTGAGTGTTTTTAAACACCGGTCAGAACCTCCTAAAATTGGACATGTTAGCTTGAAAACCACGGAAGAGGGTGGTTTATATGTTTTTATATAGATTTGATCGAGGTTAAAAGGTATATCAAAATTGACTTCAAAGGGGATATGGCTGGATTTGGGGGTGATTTCTATACTTCTTTCATACATGTATATGAAGGCAAATTTCAGGAGATATAAAAGAGCAACGAGGCACATCTGCTCCCAGTACATGTTCGTGAGTAACTTCACTTGGTCATTTTATCTGTGAGTAACTTCACTCAGTCATTCTCCTCATCTAGGCGTCAACCTATAGATAGGATCCCACGAAACATCAACCCGTAAACTGGATTTAGTATGAATTAGTCTGTAGGAGTAGCATCTTCTATATTTTTGGTTCAATTTGTTTTAGCCGCAGCTCTGCTTTCTTTTTAGCATTCATGTACCATGGATTTTATCATAGTATGCAGCGGAGATCCTTGGGAGGAGAGAACTAATTGACATTGCTTCCTTCAGTGCATGGAGTCAAACTAAAACGCTCATCAAGACAAACTAAATGTACCAGCATAAACTAGTATGAGAAAAATACACAAGAAAAGAGTAAACTAAATCTAATTACTTGCCCTCATTGCTCAAGTCAAATATATATACCTTAAGTTTTCCACATTACATTACATAGTGAAATATATCTTAGCTTGCCCACATTGCATACTAGTCGGGACAAATTTAACCAAGATACCAACACCCAACTACGACTTGAGATTAACCAATAACAACATACAACAACTAAACTCAGACATCCTTTGCAAGTTGAGGTGGGTTCGGGACAAGAGACCATGCGACGGTGACTTCAAACTTACAACGTTGAACTTCAAGCATACGCATGCTCCTGGAGGCTTTCTTGACTCTGAATGCTTCTGAATCTCTCTCAACAGTTTGATCCTCCAAGCTACGTGCCATGACAGAGACTCTCAACTCTCCTTTAGCTTCGACGGATACAACATGTCGTGAAAGCTGTATCATGCCATCAGCTGCAAGAGGCAACTTATCTCCAAACACAAGCAACTCGATTTTCTTGGCGTCGATACTGGCGGTATTGGCAGAAATTAGACCTTGAAAACCTTCCGGCCATTCCCCACCAACAACTCTCACACTGATGGTGGCCTCCACTGAATTAACAATATCACCCAACATCAATGCCACTGTGCTAAGCTTGCTAGTGCTGACACATTTAATCGCATACGATTCACTAGAGCCAGAATCACGATAATACAAAGCTAGATAACTCAATTCTCTATCCTCAGATTCAGTTCGGCCCTTCACTCGCAAGTTAACCTCAAAGTACACAGGATCCGCAACAACGACAGCACGGGTAGGACCTGTCAGTCTCAGACATGGATTCTGCATGCAAAATTTACAACGTAAGTTATGTACTCCCTCCGTCCGGAAATACTTGTCATAGGAATGGACGTATCTAGATGCATTTTAGTTTTAGATACATCCATTTTTATTCATTTGTTGGACAAGTAATTCCGGACGGAGGGAGTATCATTTATCTCGAGTAATAACTGGAGCAAATATAACCAATCTATGCTGATGCCAAGAAAGAATGCGTCTTGACAAGTAATCCATTTATTACGCTGAACTTAATAATAAGAGTGTTAGCTTGAAAACCACGGAAGAGGGTGGTTTATATGTTTTTATATAGATTTGATCGAGGTTAAAAGGTATATCAAAATTGACTTCAAAGGGGATATGGCTGGATTTGGGGGTGATTTCTATACTTCTTTCATACATGTATATGAAGGCAAATTTCAGGAGATATAAAAGAGCAACGAGGCACATCTGCTCCCAGTACATGTTCGTGAGTAACTTCACTTGGTCATTTTATCTGTGAGTAACTTCACTCAGTCATTCTCCTCATCTAGGCGTCAACCTATAGATAGGATCCCACGAAACATCAACCCGTAAACTGGATTTAGTATGAATTAGTCTGTAGGAGTAGCATCTTCTATATTTTTGGTTCAATTTGTTTTAGCCGCAGCTCTGCTTTCTTTTTAGCATTCATGTACCATGGATTTTATCATAGTATGCAGCGGAGATCCTTGGGAGGAGAGAACTAATTGACATTGCTTCCTTCAGTGCATGGAGTCAAACTAAAACGCTCATCAAGACAAACTAAATGTACCAGCATAAACTAGTATGAGAAAAATACACAAGAAAAGAGTAAACTAAATCTAATTACTTGCCCTCATTGCTCAAGTCAAATATATATACCTTAAGTTTTCCACATTACATTACATAGTGAAATATATCTTAGCTTGCCCACATTGCATACTAGTCGGGACAAATTTAACCAAGATACCAACACCCAACTACGACTTGAGATTAACCAATAACAACATACAACAACTAAACTCAGACATCCTTTGCAAGTTGAGGTGGGTTCGGGACAAGAGACCATGCGACGGTGACTTCAAACTTACAACGTTGAACTTCAAGCATACGCATGCTCCTGGAGGCTTTCTTGACTCTGAATGCTTCTGAATCTCTCTCAACAGTTTGATCCTCCAAGCTACGTGCCATGACAGAGACTCTCAACTCTCCTTTAGCTTCGACGGATACAACATGTCGTGAAAGCTGTATCATGCCATCAGCTGCAAGAGGCAACTTATCTCCAAACACAAGCAACTCGATTTTCTTGGCGTCGATACTGGCGGTATTGGCAGAAATTAGACCTTGAAAACCTTCCGGCCATTCCCCACCAACAACTCTCACACTGATGGTGGCCTCCACTGAATTAACAATATCACCCAACATCAATGCCACTGTGCTAAGCTTGCTAGTGCTGACACATTTAATCGCATACGATTCACTAGAGCCAGAATCACGATAATACAAAGCTAGATAACTCAATTCTCTATCCTCAGATTCAGTTCGGCCCTTCACTCGCAAGTTAACCTCAAAGTACACAGGATCCGCAACAACGACAGCACGGGTAGGACCTGTCAGTCTCAGACATGGATTCGGCATGCAAAATTTACAACGTAAGTTATGTACTCCCTCCGTCCGGAAATACTTGTCATAGGAATGGACGTATCTAGATGCATTTTAGTTTTAGATACATCCATTTTTATTCATTTGTTGGACAAGTAATTCCGGACGGAGGGAGTATCATTTATCTCGAGTAATAACTGGAGCAAATATAACCAATCTATGCTGATGCCAAGAAAGAATGCGTCTTGACAAGTAATCCATTTATTACGCTGAACTTAATAATAAGAGTGTTAGCTTGAAAACCACGGAAGAGGGTGGTTTATATGTTTTTATATAGATTTGATCGAGGTTAAAAGGTATATCAAAATTGACTTCAAAGGGGATATGGCTGGATTTGGGGGTGATTTCTATACTTCTTTCATACATGTATATGAAGGCAAATTTCAGGAGATATAAAAGAGCAACGAGGCACATCTGCTCCCAGTACATGTTCGTGAGTAACTTCACTTGGTCATTTTATCTGTGAGTAACTTCACTCAGTCATTCTCCTCATCTAGGCGTCAACCTATAGATAGGATCCCACGAAACATCAACCCGTAAACTGGATTTAGTATGAATTAGTCTGTAGGAGTAGCATCTTCTATATTTTTGGTTCAATTTGTTTTAGCCGCAGCTCTGCTTTCTTTTTAGCATTCATGTACCATGGATTTTATCATAGTATGCAGCGGAGATCCTTGGGAGGAGAGAACTAATTGACATTGCTTCCTTCAGTGCATGGAGTCAAACTAAAACGCTCATCAAGACAAACTAAATGTACCAGCATAAACTAGTATGAGAAAAATACACAAGAAAAGAGTAAACTAAATCTAATTACTTGCCCTCATTGCTCAAGTCAAATATATATACCTTAAGTTTTCCACATTACATTACATAGTGAAATATATCTTAGCTTGCCCACATTGCATACTAGTCGGGACAAATTTAACCAAGATACCAACACCCAACTACGACTTGAGATTAACCAATAACAACATACAACAACTAAACTCAGACATCCTTTGCAAGTTGAGGTGGGTTCGGGACAAGAGACCATGCGACGGTGACTTCAAACTTACAACGTTGAACTTCAAGCATACGCATGCTCCTGGAGGCTTTCTTGACTCTGAATGCTTCTGAATCTCTCTCAACAGTTTGATCCTCCAAGCTACGTGCCATGACAGAGACTCTCAACTCTCCTTTAGCTTCGACGGATACAACATGTCGTGAAAGCTGTATCATGCCATCAGCTGCAAGAGGCAACTTATCTCCAAACACAAGCAACTCGATTTTCTTGGCGTCGATACTGGCGGTATTGGCAGAAATTAGACCTTGAAAACCTTCCGGCCATTCCCCACCAACAACTCTCACACTGATGGTGGCCTCCACTGAATTAACAATATCACCCAACATCAATGCCACTGTGCTAAGCTTGCTAGTGCTGACACATTTAATCGCATACGATTCACTAGAGCCAGAATCACGATAATACAAAGCTAGATAACTCAATTCTCTATCCTCAGATTCAGTTCGGCCCTTCACTCGCAAGTTAACCTCAAAGTACACAGGATCCGCAACAACGACAGCACGGGTAGGACCTGTCAGTCTCAGACATGGATTCTGCATGCAAAATTTACAACGTAAGTTATGTACTCCCTCCGTCCGGAAATACTTGTCATAGGAATGGACGTATCTAGATGCATTTTAGTTTTAGATACATCCATTTTTATTCATTTGTTGGACAAGTAATTCCGGACGGAGGGAGTATCATTTATCTCGAGTAATAACTGGAGCAAATATAACCAATCTATGCTGATGCCAAGAAAGAATGCGTCTTGACAAGTAATCCATTTATTACGCTGAACTTAATAATAAGAGTGTTAGCTTGAAAACCACGGAAGAGGGTGGTTTATATGTTTTTATATAGATTTGATCGAGGTTAAAAGGTATATCAAAATTGACTTCAAAGGGGATATGGCTGGATTTGGGGGTGATTTCTATACTTCTTTCATACATGTATATGAAGGCAAATTTCAGGAGATATAAAAGAGCAACGAGGCACATCTGCTCCCAGTACATGTTCGTGAGTAACTTCACTTGGTCATTTTATCTGTGAGTAACTTCACTCAGTCATTCTCCTCATCTAGGCGTCAACCTATAGATAGGATCCCACGAAACATCAACCCGTAAACTGGATTTAGTATGAATTAGTCTGTAGGAGTAGCATCTTCTATATTTTTGGTTCAATTTGTTTTAGCCGCAGCTCTGCTTTCTTTTTAGCATTCATGTACCATGGATTTTATCATAGTATGCAGCGGAGATCCTTGGGAGGAGAGAACTAATTGACATTGCTTCCTTCAGTGCATGGAGTCAAACTAAAACGCTCATCAAGACAAACTAAATGTACCAGCATAAACTAGTATGAGAAAAATACACAAGAAAAGAGTAAACTAAATCTAATTACTTGCCCTCATTGCTCAAGTCAAATATATATACCTTAAGTTTTCCACATTACATTACATAGTGAAATATATCTTAGCTTGCCCACATTGCATACTAGTCGGGACAAATTTAACCAAGATACCAACACCCAACTACGACTTGAGATTAACCAATAACAACATACAACAACTAAACTCAGACATCCTTTGCAAGTTGAGGTGGGTTCGGGACAAGAGACCATGCGACGGTGACTTCAAACTTACAACGTTGAACTTCAAGCATACGCATGCTCCTGGAGGCTTTCTTGACTCTGAATGCTTCTGAATCTCTCTCAACAGTTTGATCCTCCAAGCTACGTGCCATGACAGAGACTCTCAACTCTCCTTTAGCTTCGACGGATACAACATGTCGTGAAAGCTGTATCATGCCATCAGCTGCAAGAGGCAACTTATCTCCAAACACAAGCAACTCGATTTTCTTGGCGTCGATACTGGCGGTATTGGCAGAAATTAGACCTTGAAAACCTTCCGGCCATTCCCCACCAACAACTCTCACACTGATGGTGGCCTCCACTGAATTAACAATATCACCCAACATCAATGCCACTGTGCTAAGCTTGCTAGTGCTGACACATTTAATCGCATACGATTCACTAGAGCCAGAATCACGATAATACAAAGCTAGATAACTCAATTCTCTATCCTCAGATTCAGTTCGGCCCTTCACTCGCAAGTTAACCTCAAAGTACACAGGATCCGCAACAACGACAGCACGGGTAGGACCTGTCAGTCTCAGACATGGATTCTGCATGCAAAATTTACAACGTAAGTTATGTACTCCCTCCGTCCGGAAATACTTGTCATAGGAATGGACGTATCTAGATGCATTTTAGTTTTAGATACATCCATTTTTATTCATTTGTTGGACAAGTAATTCCGGACGGAGGGAGTATCATTTATCTCGAGTAATAACTGGAGCAAATATAACCAATCTATGCTGATGCCAAGAAAGAATGCGTCTTGACAAGTAATCCATTTATTACGCTGAACTTAATAATAAGTAACTGAATTAAATATATGTTGATAGAGAGCAGAGGAAAGGCAGAATTTTCCAGAGGTAAGAGTCCATGAATTTGAGTTGGATCAGCAAGCATTTTAAACAAGTAATATGTAGATTGAAGCAAAAGAGGCAAGCACCACTGAAACATACACTTCAAAAGTATGTACAGGATGGAAACGCTTTAGAGGCAAACAAAAAGGGGTATTTCTGAAGGTGTGCATATGTACTCTAAAACTTATTATCTAAGAGATCAGATTGCAAACAACACTAGAGGATTTTCAAGAAGAATTCCACATGTGAACATAGGAAATTATCGAGTAGGTTGGAAATGAAGTACTGGCCTCAAACAAACTGAGGGACAATTCTCAAAGGGAAACAGTCAAGAGAGGGTAAAAGTTGCAGGCACTATTCCATAGGATTCGACTATACCTGGGAAAAATCTACACTAATGTTGGCATACTTGTAGGATACTAGGACTCAGAACATTTTGCAGAGAAAAAACATGCTTCCCACTTACATTTGCAGATTTGTTCATACTTCATGGACTGATAAAAGTTTGTATGTATTTGGGTATTTGCCCATAACAATTGGAAGAGGAAGTAATTATTCTCTCATTTTACTTCATGTTTGAAATCTCTAATTTAACCATATATATGCCCCAGTACAAATAACATTATGGAGGTAACAATAATATGGCACCAAATACCTGTGAGCAACGAGAATACGAACCTTCTTGTCAATGGTTTGGCAGTTATCCCTGGTGCGGTTGAATATGATGTCGCTGTTGTGATCCAACGAGTCACGTGCGGCAACGAATCCATACACATCCAGAGGCCAGTCCAATCCACCTTTGATGGCCGCAACTCTGACCGAAAAGACCTGCAGAGTTCGCATGGGGTAGGCTGCACCACGCGGAGGCTCGTCGTCGGTGTAACGCATGGGCTGGACAGGTGCTGCAGATCAATGCCAATCAATCAATCAAGATGCTTAACGAAGATTATTCCTAGATGAGCAATTGATGAGGAGGGAGAGGGGATTTGGGTTTGCTTACAGGAACCGAAGGAGTCGACCCACAGAAATTCCCCGAATTCTCGGCACCTCTTGGCCTCGGTAGGATCGGGTGCCCCCAGCTTCATGGCCTCCATGTTTTCGTCAACCCACTTGTTCTGCGTCCTGATTGCTTCGGGGTCGCCCGTCCCGATCCACTTCATCAGGGCGTCGAACTCCTCCTCCGGCTCGCGGTTCCTGCGCGCCTCCTCCGCCCGGGCTCTGTACACGGCCGCCGCCGCGACGTCTTCCTTGGTCATCGTCTTGGGCTTGGGCTTGATGCCGCTCCTGTTCTTGGCCCTCTCTGCATCCACGCACTTCCTCGCCCACTCCAAGGCCGCCGCCTTCCTCGCGCTCTTCTTCTTGTTTTGGGGGGCTTCGGGAGCTCTCTTCCTCATCTCCGCCGCCTCGCCATCCTTCACCGTCCCTGCCGCCAATATCAAATCGATGCAGGCATCAAGCTGCTCCTGCCGTGTGAACTCCATCGCCATCGCCATCGCCGCTATCTAGACCGAGAAAACCCTAACCCTAGATCCACTCTCGCCTTCTCTTCTCTTCTCTTCTCTTCTCTGGGTGGGGGATTTGGGGATTCCGGGGGTGGTATAATGCTGAGGGCCGAGGATGCGGGTTTGGCAATGATAAATAAGCGGCTCGGGTGTTGGGCTGCGCTTCGCAAAGCCGACCAGGAAAAAAGGCCAGCCCAGTTTGCGGCAACGCGTGCTGCGTGTTCGCTCTTTCGTTCTTTTCGTTCGTTTCTTTGGTTGCTTTTTTAGTTTTGTTTTATTTTATTGTTTATGTATTTATTATTCATTTTACCTTTTCGGGTTTTCTTTCTGTTTCTTTCATCTATTTTTTTTATTTTTTTCTTTCCGTTTTCCCTTTATTTCTCTTTTCCTTTTTTCATTAATAAATTATTAAGGAAATGTTTCATCGTGCATGTTTTCATTATTAATCTATTATATATTACATTTTACATATACTATATACATATATAAAGGTAGAAACGTTTCTTACTCCCAAGATTCCGTACGTAATTTTCATCCGTCCACCGTATTGAACAGGTTTCGTCCATGTCATCCATGTGGGTGAACTTGGCCTGGTCAGCAAATTTAAAACAAACAATGAATTGGGTAAGCAGCGAAAAATACTTGCTTTGAGGATCAAACTCACAACCAGCCCCTCCATCCCAAAGGATGTGGCCAACTGATTTTGTTGTGCTTCTACTGCGAAAGAAGGTTCTTACAGAAATAATAATCTCATCTCGCTCCTTTAAACCCAATCCCATCAACTTTTATATGTGTGCTGCCTTGCTACATCAGAAGTCAACAAGCAAAGGACGGGAACTGACGAAGGAATTAACCTCGCAAGTTGGAAGAGAGGGCAAAGGAATAATCTCTGCAATGAGAGGTTACGAAGGAACCGGATAGGCAAACCTGAAGCAACAATAGCCTGCTTATTGGTATCTTGAAGAAAGTAGCGATCAGATGAGGGACATGAGAGAACCTTCTCGACATCGGTGAATAAAGTAAAACGGCAGCGGGAATGGCAAACCTAGAGAGAGAGAGAGAGATGGGTGATGGGATAAGAGTAAAGAAAGAACAAACGACAAAAAGGAACATATGCAGCTATTCTAATCCCAAGCTCATGTGAGCTCGAATGAACAATACCATAAGAAGAAATGGAATACAATTTTTTTTGTGTTTGCTTGCAAAATTTAATCAATGTATGACATTCCTGTAAATTGTGACAAAAAATGGATGCTTCAAAATGTTATTTTCAAACGCATTTTGGAACAACGATTTTGTTTTTTTGCCACATTTTTCATGAATGTTATTTAATGATGAAAATGTGCAAGCTATGAAAAGATTTGTCAATGTTTTACACACAAAAAGCAGAAAAAAATATTTATTTATTTATTTCAATTTTTACTGTTCATCCAAGCTCACATGAGCTCAGGTTTAGAACAACACTTTTCGAACTTTTAAGTGTGTCCTCGCAAGCACGATCAATTTCAACTTGTGGTACGTTTATCAGCCGGCGGCGGCATGTTTACTCGGAAGAGATGTGTGCGTCTTTTTTTAGATAGAGAAGTCTACATGAGATGCTTGTGTTTGGGCCAAGTCCAAAAAAGTGCAAAAAGAAAAGGAACAGAACATACTTGGGCCTCAAATAATTCATGCTAAAAAATAGGCATGACGGACTCGATTTTCCCGATGTTCCTAGCAATCCAAATACAAAACACGTTAAGGTATATACAATGGTGCTATATTAGGTTTTCCACATGAGATAAATGCCGAGGTCGATGAAAGAGAATCCATAAAGAAAATATGTCTTCTCTTATTTAAAAGATGATCTTTTAGCATAATATGTCTCATCATGTTTTGAAAAATAACTTGTTATCTTAGATAAGACTAAGTGATGACCCATTACTGTCATCTCTAAACTACATGCAAGGTTTAAGATAAGACTATCTCAGCAGCACTGTACATGCCCTTGCACGCTTCATGTGTTGGAAACCATGACCTGTGGCTTTGTCCGGCTCAGACAGGGAGCAATCACAGAATAGGATTAGACTAGCAGGCGGAAGTCGTGGCGACATGCCGCGCCCGAGTATGAGCCTGTTATATTGGCTAAATTGCAGCTTACTTCATGGGTTGCTCGTGTTTACTTTTTATTGTTCAGTTTTACTAAATAACATGAGAAGCTTACAAACTATCAAAAAGAGTGCAAATTATTGGGCCGATTACAAAATCTGGTGGCATACATAGAAAGATGGACGGAGGAGTACAACGAAATGAAAAATGGATCCAAAGGTTATACACTTCATAAATTGGAAATAACGTTATTTTGTAGCTGGTTTTTTAAGCAGCTTGTTTCGGTGCATGAATCTAGTGTGATAGCTGTCGGCGCATATTATCCTCTAGTGATTGCTACATTCTGCTTCTTCACTTCACTCATGCTGCCGAACGGCTAAAAGCATCATAGATGCCAATAAGTTGAATGCTATAGATCGTTCATTCCCGTTCCATAATGCACCTTCCACACATGTTATTCCATCATGCTTAGCAAACTGAAGACTGATTTAATTTATTCTATAGAAGAAAATATAATTACTTAATGTAGCAATAAAGGACAGTTGAAGGCTTTCAATATACCAAAGATAATGCAAAAATAATTCACTCACCTCAACTAAAGCTGGCATGCCAAGTATTTCTCATATTTTTCAACATTCACTTGATACGGCGATCAGGTAATGTGGCAACAATCAGTAGAACATTATCTGCTCCCTTAGACCATGCATAGTAAAGCTACCAGACATGGATGATGAACTCTTTGTACATAAGAGGACACTATATTCAGAACATTAGATCATGAACATTCAGAAATGAGATCATGAGCCTTACATGCATTCAAAGTAAGGGAGCAGTATAGCCTCAAATAGTTAAGAAAAATCCGGTTACATATTATAAGGAATTACTTTGTTGTATGCGAGAATGAAATGGAGCTCGCATATTCACCCCAATCCTTATTCAACCAGATCCTTTGAAATTAAAAATCCATGAAATAGCTGAAGTGGGAAAAATTGATGCGCCAGAAGAGTCTCTAGTTTTGACTCAAAGTTTTGCTTACCTGCTCAACAATGGAAAGGATGTGATGATTTCCCTTCATCAACCTCACATGCCTCATTGTAGTAGTACCCTATCTCTTGGTCGCCGCCTTCTTGGCCTCCCTCTCCGTCACATGTTGCTCTTGTCGTTGCGTGGACTGGGCCTTCGTATTTGGATTCGGCGGGATGAAGAAACACATTGCTTCCATTGAAGTCTTACCCTATCTCTTTATAGTGACTAGCAAATATGCCCGTGCGTTGCAACGGGAGAGATAATTTACGTGTCCACTTCCCGTCAGCACGGCCCAACAACATCCGAATTGTGCCCGGCCACGGTACAGAGGCGCACACTAAGTTCTAGTAGAAATTCATATCAGTAGTACATTAAGAAGCATGCATATAATAATTTTGGTACGATTTTTCTATGACTAATCTGATCTTAATATAGACCCTCCTAACATACTTCAATTTTTTCATACCAAAGCATTACTTGTAAGTTGAAACAATTTTGGAAATTTGCATCGTTTCATGAGGAAAACCTCAGCAAAAGGATTCTATTAAATGTGTTTTAAGCCATCTCTGTATACACTTGAAGATTAATAAAAAATTGTCTCACGCCCTTTATTCCATGCTTTCTTTATTACTCTTATATGTCCGTTAAAACTTATCCTTGATACTCCCTCTGATCCATATATATAGACCCTCCTAACATACTTCATATATATATATATATATATGATATATTGTATGTTAGCATTTTCCAAAAAAATACCATAACAATAAATTAGGTTAATTAAGGTTATGCCCAAACAGAATTTTAAAATGGTTCACAAGAGCAAGTAATAGCATGATTGGAAACTACGCATTTTTCTGATCAAATTACATATACAAATTATTTTAAAATCCGAGTTACGGTTGCAAAGTTATAACGTGATCATGTTTAACATATTCTTTGTAAATAATAAAAGTCAGAGACCTAAACAGACTGAAAACGGGGTCAATTGGGCCTACTGCACTGCAGCTGAGCGAAGTATACTAAACAACGCCCAGTCACGCGAGATAAGTGCTACTGTAGTTAGGCCAAAGCCCAAAGACACTTAATGTTGGAATGCGAGTTATTTAAAGAAAAAATCAAGGGCTTTTTTATAAAACGTATGACGGACGGACAGAAACGCTTCGTACTTTATTAGTAGGTATAGATATAGATTAATGTTTTGATCGTCGTTGTATTTGAGTTATGCGAGGTGTTGTCTCCATAGTTCGTATGGACTGAGATCCAGTGCCTTGACAGAGCCAAGGCACCGGTGAATAGTGTGGTGCCCTGTCGACTTGGCCGTTGGATTGAAAATGGACAGACAAGATCACATACTGTAGTTCATGTAATGTGGGTGGTCCTGTAGCACATGCACTGTAGAATAAACGCTGTAGCAATGTACTGTGGATGGGTTCTGTAGCAGTGGCATGTTCATGTTCATCCGACCATCAATTCTCGATCCAACGGTCAGAAATGGGTGGCAAGGCACCACACTGTTCACCGGTGCCTTGGCTCTGTCAAGGCACTGGATCTCAGCCCAGTTCGTATAGGGAAACTCAATTGGCGTGCGTCAACAATCGCACACAAAACGTTCATTGGACAGCGAATGGGGAGAACCATCCAACCCGGTGCACCAAGCATCCGAGCTAGTTTAAATGGACAACTAAATAGTACAGAAAAAAATCATGCAAAGCGAACAATATCTGTTAAATTATAGTGTCTTCACAACCAAAAGGATGAAATTTAACAAATTTTCATGAAACTGAAGAAAATTTAAACTAAATCTGAACTAAAACTAAGCGGGGTACCGAACGATGACCTCGTAGCATTGCATCCGAGGCAGATGACACCTCCTTCATCGTCCCCTACGTCGTGAACATCATTGTCGTAGTTGTCCTTTAAGCGGCGGAGGCCTCCTAGCGGTCAAGGGAGCCCTGATTGACCGCTGCTGCGCGCAGTCGCCCCACGCGTCGCATCCGCCTGGCAGTAACGGTCAGCCACGAACGCCTCTTGCCCCTGCCTGGTTGCTGATCCGGCACTGAAAGGACACGGACTTTTGCCTGGTGTTCATGGGCTCATCCTTAGCGTAGGCCAACACAAGGTCCGGGTCAAAGCGAACCCAGTCCGGCGACACATCGGACGTAGCGAGCGCCGCCTGACGCACATGCTTGGCTACCGCCTTGTTGTCGGGGAACGTTGCATGGGAAACAAAAAATTTCCTACGCTTCACCAAGATCAATCTAGGAGATGAGCATCGACGAGAGGAGAGATTGTAGGGGAACGCAGCGGAAAACAAAAATTTTCGACCTACGCACCAGCCCAGGATCACTATGGAGACTGCATACAAGGTTTGATTTGTTTCGTTACCGACTCGTAGCGCAGCGGAAGTAGAGTCGATGACGATCGGCGGTGCAGATCCCCGCAGCTAGGATTTTACAACCTCCCAACCGCGAGGATGTACTCCCTCGTCAGCTCACCGGACGGATCTCCGGGCAGCCCTTCGAGAGGCCTCGGGACAGTCCTTCAGATAGTCCCACCGGACGGATCCTCGGACAGCCCTCCGGGAGGCCTCTGGACAGTCTTTCGGATAGTCCCACCGGACGGATCCTCGGACAGCCCTCCGGGAGGCCTCTGGACAGTCTTTCGGATAGTCCCACCGGACGGATCCTCGGACAGCCCTCCGGGAGGACCCCCGAAACTCGGACAGAAACTTGGACAGCCCTTCGGGGGGACCCTCGAACAGCCCCTCGGGCAAAAAGATCGAACCTACGACCTCTCTACGGGGTTGCACACATACGGTGTCATCTATCTGGCAGGGCTTCGCCGTCCAGAACTAGTTCCCACCGGAACCCAGATAGCCTTTCGGCTCTACGAAACTATTTCGCTGGGAGGGAGAGAGAAGCCAGAAATGTCATGGCACTTGTATGTGAGAAGGAGTCAGTGTGGAGGCAGCCCCTCCACCTCTATTTATAGGAAATCCAAGGGGTAGGGTTTCTTGGCCCCCAAGCCTTCTAGAAACCTTTTGGGAAAATATCCCGAAAGGTGACTTTTCCATAAATATCCCAAAAAGCACTTTCACTATTCACGACGACATTTTTCAGCGTCCGGTCGAACTGAAAATATTTATGTGGGCTTAGAACATTTCCAGTACCCACTAAAATAATTTTCAATGCGATCCGGAACAATTCCGGTTTAGTGATTTTCATCTGCGAAAAGCATCTGAAGCGGTTTCGGCAGCTCCGGAACATTTCCGGTTTTCATCCCGGAAAATTCCAGAAAGTTTCCAGAATGATTCTGGCACCCTCCAAGAATTATCAGGCATGTGCCAAAACCAATTTGACTTTATGGTATCCCCTGAAACAACTTTTCAGTTTTACCGAAACTGTTACGGTGTTCTCTCTGCGGAACTTTTCCGCTGTCCGAAACTTTTCCGGTGTCCGAAAACTTTTTCGGTGATTTTCTCTCAGACTCCCTGTCTAGTATTCAGCAGATAGATGACCCTTAAGCGTGTGACCCTATAGGTTCGGTGAAGCATAGACATGACCCGGAACCCCTTCCTATCAATGATCAACATCGGAGCCGTGGACACCCATATTGATCCCTATACCCACACGGATGAATATTCGAGTGAACCTCCAGTTGCCGTGTGCTATTCCTGTTGCTTCGCGATATGTTACAAATACCCGAGGTGAGACATGTTGGCATCCCCGCGGATCAACAACTTGTCCACCATGCCAGTTACCTCGTTACCGGTATTGTTCTCTTTTCTCGTTCCCGTGTTCCGGCATCCCCGTGATCAAATCACAAAGTGTCTGGCCAGACGATGATGGATACCGTAACACCGAGAGGGCCCAGAGATATCTCTCCATCGTCGGAGGAGCAAATCCCAATCTTGAGCTATCAAGTTACTTGACATACTTTTCCATGAACCTGTAAGCCGCCGTAATAGCCACCCATTTACGGATGACGTTTAACAAACCCCAAAGTTCATGAAGCAAGCATGAAGTAACTCGATACTCTCATGGTCTAAGGAATTATGCAAACGTTAACCATCTCTGTGTTATTAACCATTAACTTATGACGAATGAATCTCATAGCATAACATCAATTCGGGTCGATTCAACACAAATGTTCTTCTAACATTGTGCCCTCAAAATTGCCGGCATAGCCATGCCCACGATCAAGAAAACAGGATCATCATGCAATACTTGAGCCAGTCTTAGAGGCCAGACTAGGAATACATTTTACCGTTTATTATTCCACACGTGCATATGAGTGTTCCTCCGAGCCTCGTGGTTATTGTAGACTCGAGAACCATAGCAGTTATAGCATGGAACATAAACCTAATTATGAACAGGGAGATAATCAATAACATATATTATTGCCTCTAGGGCATATCTCCTACAGACTCCCACTTGAACTAGAGTCAATAATCTAGTCAATGCTAATGCACTTTACACCTATGGCATACTGGTGTAAAATATGCTTCGCTTGTGGTATAGCCTGATGTCCAACGGATCTGACAACTTCAGCTCCGTGTGTAACTTTGCATATCCTCGCGTTTTCACGCTTTCACCAAATTCATATTTTGTGTGGACTTTGCTTTGCATATGTGTGAATCATTGGTCGAAACCTGATTCCTCAGACTGAGCTATGGAGCAACTATCTGCAATAGTGTCCCATAGACCAAAGCCATCTTGGAACCATACTAAGTTCATGAATGAACTATATGATTCAACAACTTCTTTGTCGCTTCTTAAGCGTCAACATACTCAGCCTTTGTTATAGAATTCGCCACAGTATCTTGTTTGGAACAATTTCCAACTACCGTGCCACCATATTGTGTATTACACAAAACCCTTAACTTAAATCGAAAATCGCATGGAGTATTGATGAAGACTGTATCGATGTAATTACTTACAACGAGCACTTCATAATCTCTGCTTGCGAGAAAACATGTCATCACTACTACTCTAGTACTCAATGACATCTTTCACTGTTGTCCTATGATCAGTACTTTGATCACTATGGTATCTATACTCGCAACAACTTTGGAGTATTGGACATATCTGGTTGATTTACATACCATGGAATACATGATTAATCCAAACACAAGAGTGTGTGGAATCTCCATCATGTATTTTGCTCATCAGTGTTTTGAGACACCGAGTCTTGCAAAACTCTTTCCATGTGACTTCGGCAAGAATCACTCATTGGCGTTTTAAATGCTAAAAAGTTTTAGCATCTTGTCAATATGTATTCATAGCTTAGCCCTATTAGGTAAATCTATCTCCATAGATCATCATGCCTAATATTGAGGCTATTTAGCCTAAGCACTTCATCGAAAAACTATTTTCAAATGAAGTCCTAATTCGTGTCAAGAAATTTATTTCCAATTAACAATGTGTCAAGTACACAAGGTTTTTAGAAATATTATCATGCTCCCACTTACTTTCTTGAATCACAAGCATCTTCGATACCCATTTGATGAAGTCAAACCCTTTTGACCATTTCATCAAAAACGAAGATTCCAACTCCACTTTGCTCTCTTCTGTCCATTGCTGGAACTCTGAAGTTTGCATACTTACTAGCATCCTCTGGATCGACAAATTACTTTGGACTGTATCACATACAAGTCCTAGGTTTCATTTCCATGAGATGGAAATCCTTTTGTCATCCATGTTTCATATCTCATGATTGAAATATGTATTAATTGCTAGTTCAACCCGAACCGACTTCAAGCATCGCTACGGTGAGACAATCTCATCGCAGTCAACTCCTTGAACTTGTTATTGCAACAAGTCGAGCTTTATGGATAAAACATTTTATCCGTATCAGTTTCTAGTTCCATAAATATTCGTTAGACTCTAAGCCTTCTGAAAGGTGTATCAAGATTTTAATCTCGAATCACTTATATGGAAACTATCTCGGATTGTATTGGCATTTAGCCAATTCCGGAGTCAGGGCCCATCAACGCTTCCTTGTGTATTGTAGGTATACTGTTGTCTAACAACAATATCTCGTTTGCGCACCTGATAGGTTTGCACGAGCTTTGCCTACGTGGTTCAGCTGCAAGTTCGACCGAAGTCCATACATCTCATGTAGAGGCTTTCGTATCAGTCGCAGTAGGAAACTCCGGAATCACTTCCAAGGTTCCTTCTCTTTGACCTGATGACTAAGATACTGGTTATCTCGTCGAGTTGCATTGTCCTCCCACTCACCTTTTGAAAAAACTATTCTCTTTAAAAGCATACCGTTTTGCGGCAAAACCCTTTGCCTCGGTATAGTGGTGGGGGAATACCCAATGACTTGGGATAACCTTACAAAGTAGCACTTGTCTGATTTGGAATAGGTTTGTAACCTTTTACACAAGCCCCATATTCCAAATGTTAAGAAAAGATATAACATGGTTGGGCGTACCACACCATGGCGTCATTTCAACAGACCTGATGGAGCTCTTTTCAGTGTAAAAGCCGCAGTCTCTAAAGCATCACTCTATAAAAGGGATAATGGCAAATTTATTTATGTCATCTTTGATCTTACCATGTCATAAATGGTTCGATTACATCTTCACGGACTTTTCACTTGCAGTGGTGTTCCGGGAGGTGCAAGTTATGAAACCCCTTTCATAACTCATCAGACATTCGCTAAACTTGTAACTCAAATATTTCTTTCTGCAATCGAATTGTAGAAACATAATTTTCTTGTTACAATAACTTCTACTTCATTTTTGAAAACCTTATGAATGAATTCAAAAGATCCAGACTTCGTCTCAACAAGTAAATATCCATATATCTACTTGAGTCATTTCTGAAGATAGATAAATCCACTACTTGCAACAACATTTATTGGACTACACACATCACAATGTATGATCACCAATATGTTCTTTGTTCGTTCCTTATGGCCTGTGAACGGTATTTCAGTCATTTCACTTTTCAGAGGAAAGTTGCAAGTGTCAGATGATTCAAAATCAAACGACTTCAAAACCCATCATAATGGAATTTTCCTTGCGGGTTTCTCCAATGTGACCAAATGCAGTGCCACACATATGTGGTATTCTTTTAGTCTTGCGACATTTAGCGTCAGTGTTATGGATGTATCATATTACCATCAATATTCATAACTTACATCCCATCCTTGATGGAAGCATGGCCCTTCATGTTATTTATAACACCGAACATCAAAAGTTCTCTTATGAATAACCTTCTTGCAAGATACATTGTGCAATGGGATAGAGTGTATGAAACTCTATAATGAATTATGAAAGCAAACCTAGAGGTAATGTATTAATATCAATATTCATAACATACGTCTCATTCATAATGAAAGTATGGCCCTTATGTTATTCATAACATCGAACATCAAAAGTTCTCTTATGAACAACCTTCTTGCAAGATACCTTATGCAATGGGCTAGAGTGTGAAACTCTAAAATGAATTATGAAAGTAAATACATAGGGAATACACCGATGGAAGGCATAGTAACATTTACTATGTTCCCTGCGTGTATCTAAACCTCATCCCTGGCTAGTCTTTCAGGCCATAGTAGTTCTTACATCGAGTTGCAACAGAATGCAATCGAGCGGGTATCTTTGTGATTAACTCACAATACCCAAGAATTAGTGATTAACATGTTTAACCATAATTCCCAAGAACTATATCTTTGACCAGCCTTCTATACATCAAAAACTTGTATGACATTCATACATGAGCTGGATATTCCAGTCTTCTATCCTTTTGCCTTTATACTTCTAACAGTTTAACTTTTAGTATTTCTCCTACTCTCAGAAGAAGCATCCAACTTAAGAGTGGCGTTAGCCCCGGACTTCCTAGGCGTGAAAGTCTCACTAACACCCTTCGGACACTTCCTTTCTCTTTAAGTTGTTGTTTTATTCACCTTTCATCATATGATAGGCGTTCTCCTGGATCCCTCTCTTATCAGTCTAATGCATAGTAAACTCCTTTACTAATAGTTTGCAAACAAACATTGCTTTGGATATCTCATATCTTTTAGCCTTTGTCTTTCTCTGAAAATGATTTTCAGATTCCATGAATATCACATAACTATCCAAACTTTCGAAGTTCGGGTCTCATGGAAGCAAACATATTGTACTTTGACTGAAAAGGAATTCTGGCTTTTGGATCGAAGGACGAGAGTCACATGATCCATAGCATTAGCGGGAGAATACCGAAAGCATGCGATAGGACAAAGTCCTTCTCGACACTCTTGAGGACAATCCTCATATTACGTTACCAATCGTAAAGTTTTAACCAGATATTTAACAGCTATTCAATTTTAATTGGGAAGGTGGAAACGCGAGCCATTCTTCTACAACTATTTTGCAAATTGCACTTAGACAGAGTTCAAAATTAATTGCACTGAGAATTAAACAAGTTAATTCTACAGTGCGCTCCCACTCAAATCAATATCCCTCATAATTGATTGTGAGTGATTCAAGACCCGCATATCCATTCAACGTCACGGTTCGAGATGAACACCCATGGCGTGAACTTCAATCGGTAGGCAAACTTGCCGATCACATCTCTATGCGATTCTTGTTCATCTTTCGATGCGCGTGTTCCGAGCTCATGACTTTCATGCCTGAACGTCAAGACAACCAAGTGATCTCGCTGCGAGGTCTCAACTCACCCGCCTCACACATCCCTAATCGTTCGCACCCATGGAGATCATGCAATGCCCCAAAAAGTTAGGTGCCGCGACGGTGCTACACTTGGGAGAACACTAAGTACTTGATATTTTAGTGAGAGATCACCCTAATAAAAAGCGACTACTGCGCAATCAAGAAGGGTGCATCATAAGGGATAAACATCTCAGGCAATTCATAATAGCATGATATGGTATAGCCCTTTCTAACGGAGAAGTCTTTACATAAGGTTGACACGCAGGTCATTAAAGTGCAATCATATGGCTCCAGCCATCATGCCGAATCATGACACGCGGGTCATGTTAATCAATTTACATCATATAGTCATCTCATACATAATCAAATTATTATGAACACTGCTATACCACATCACATGCACATGCAAACCATCCTGCAAAACCAAGTTAGACGCCTCTAATCGGTCCATGCAAAAACTTGTTTTACGTGGCTTCTAAGGTTTCGAAATAAACCGAAGCTACCAACGTCCATCATCAAGCATGATAATCCTGGTTGCTAGATTAACCTTCCAGGGTGTATGAAACACGAGATAATAAAATCTCGAGCCCCATACTAAACTTCGTCATACGCGTGACACCCGTGCAGATCATATCTGCATTGCCCTTTCGTCTGCGAAATTTCATCTTTCTTTTTAACTACGGTGGAATTCAATGAACTGTTAACACTTCGTTGATCAATCAGGATCGCGGATTGCCAGAACATTGAAACTCCACCATACTGTTATCAAGATCAGAAATATGCAAATTCTAGGGAAGCAACAAGAACATCGGGTAACAGATTTCATCTGCTACCCGCACAAATAATTTTCAGCAATAGATCTCATCTACTACCTAATTATATTGTGCAACACCCATACATCTCTATGTATTCTAGATCGCAACCTGCATCTACGCATAGCACGGCTCTGATACCACTGTAGGGGAACGCAGCGGAAAACAAAAATTTTCGACCTACGCACCAGCCCAGGATCACTATGGAGACTGCATACAAGGTTTGATCTGTTTCGTTACCGACTCGTAGCGCAGCGGAAGTAGAGTCGATGACGATCGGCAGTGCAGATCCCCGCAGCTAGGATTTTACAACCTCCCAACCACGAGGATGTACTCCCTCGTCAGCTCACCGGACGGATCTCCGGGCAGCCCTTCGAGAGGCCTCGGGACAGTCCTTCAGATAGTCCCACCAGACGGATCCTCGGACAGCCCTCCGGGAGGCCTCTGGACAGTCTTTCGGATAGTCCCACCGGACGGATCCTCGGACAGCCCTCCGGGAGGCCTCTGGACAGTCTTTCGGATAGTCCCACCGGACGGATCCTCGGACAGCCCTCCGGGAGGACCCCCGAAACTCGGACAGAAACTTGGACAGCCCTTCGGGAGGACCCTCGAACAGCCCCTCGGGCAAAAAGATCGAACCTACGACCTCTCTACGGGGTTGCACACATAGGGTGTCATCTATCCGGCAGGGCTTCGCCGTCCAGAACTAGTTCCCACCGGAACCCAGACAGCCTTTCGGCTCTACGAAACTATTTCGCTGGGAGGGAGAGAGAAGCCAGAAATGTCATGGCACTTGTATGTGAGAAGGAGTCAGTGTGGAGGCAGCCCCTCCACCTCTATTTATAGGAAATCCAAGGGGTAGGGTTTCTTGGCCCCCAAGCCTTCTAGAAACCTTTTGGGAAAATATCCCGAAAGGTGACTTTTCCATAAATATCCCAAAAAGCACTTTCACTATTCACGACGACATTTTTCAGCGTCCGGTCGAACTGAAAATATTTATGTGGGCTTAGAACATTTCCAGTACCCACTAAAATAATTTTCAATGCGATCCGGAACAATTCCGGTTTAGTGATTTTCATCTGCGAAAAGCATCTGAAGCGGTTTCGGCAGCTCCGGAACATTTCCGGTTTTCATCCCGGAAAATTCCAGAAAGTTTCCAGAATGATTCTGGCACCCTCCAAGAATTATCAGGCATGTGCCAAAACCAATTTGACTTTATGGTATCCCCTGAAACAACTTTTCAGTTTTACCGAAACTGTTCCGGTGTTCTCTCTGCGGAACTTTTTCGCTGTCCGAAACTTTTCCGGTGTCCGAAAACTTTTTCGGTGATTTTCTCTCAGACTCCCTGTCTAGTATTCAGCAGATAGATGACCCTTAAGCGTGTGACCCTATAGGTTCGGTGAAGCATAGACATGACCCGGAACCCCTTCCGATCAATGATCAACATCGGAGCCGTGGACACCCATATTGATCCCTATACCCACACGAATGAATATTCGAGTGAACCTCCAGTTGCCGTGTGCTATTCCTGTTGCTTCGCGATATGTTACAAATACCCGAGGTGAGACATGTTGGCATCCCCGCGGATCAACAACTTGTCCACTATGCCAGTTACCTCGTTACCGGTATTGTTCTCTTTTCTCGTTCCCGTGTTCCGGTATCCCCGTGATCAAATCACAAAGTGTCTGGCCAGACGATGATGGATACCGTAACACCGAGAGGGCCCAGAGATATCTCTCCATCGTCGGAGGAGCAAATCCCAATCTTGAGCTATCAAGTTACTTGACATACTTTTCCATGAACCCGTAAGCCGCCGTAATAGCCACCCATTTACGGATGACGTTTAACAAACCCCAAAGTTCATGAAGCAAGCATGAAGTAACTCGATACTCTCATGGTCTAAGGAATTATGCAAACGTTAACCATCTCTGTGTTATTAACCATTAACTTATGACGAATGAATCTCATAGCATAACATCAATTCGGGTCGATTCAACACAAATGTTCTTCTAACATTGTGCCCTCAAAATTGCCGGCATAGCCATGCCCATGATCAGGAAAACAGGATCATCATGCAATACTTGAGCCAGTCTTAGAGGCCAGACTAGGAATACATTTTACCGTTTATTATTCCACATGTGCATATGAGTCTTCCTCCGAGCCTCGTGGTTATTGTAGACTCGAGAACCATAACAGTTATAGCATGGAACATAAACCTAATTATGAATAGGGAGATAATCAATAACATATATTATTGCCTCTAGGGCATATCTCCTACAGAGATTGGATCCACATACCCTTGTAGATCGCTAAGCGGGAAGCGTTAAGAAATGCGGTTGATGTAGTCGAACGTCTTCGCGATCCAAATCGCAATCTGTCTCGCGATCCAATCACGATCTAGTGTCGAACGGACAGCACCTCCGCGTTCAGCACACGTACAGCTCGATGACGTTCTCCGCCTCCTTGATCCAGCAAGCGAGGGCGGAGAGGTAGATGAGTTCTCCGGCAGCACGACGGCGTGGTGGCGGTGGTGGTGGAGCTGATCCGGCGGGGCTTCGCCAAGCACTACCGAACCAATCTAGAGGAGAAACAATCTAGGGGAGAGGGAGGGCTGCGCCGTGGCTTGTGGTGCGGCTGCCCTCCCTCTCCTCTCATATATATAGGGGGAAGGGAGGAGGGGCCGGCCGCCTAGGGTTTCCCCTAGGGGTGGGGCGGCAGCCAAGGGGTGGCTTGGCCCCCAAGTTTGGGTGGCCGGGCCCCTTAGGGCTTTCCCCACCAGCCCTTGGCCGCATGGGCCTAGGTGGGGGGTGCGGCCAGCCCACCAGGGGCTGGTGCGCACCTTCTCACAGCCCATGGGGCCCTCCGGGGCAGGTGTGGACCCTCCCGGTGGACCCCCGGAACCATTCCGGCACTCCCGATGAAACCCGGGCGAACCCCGAAACTATTCCGGTGCCCCAACATCAACTTCCTATATATCAATCTTTACCTCCGGAATATTCCGGAACTCCTCCTGACGTCGGGATCTCATCCGGGACTCCGAACAACCTTCGGTCACCAACATATATAACTCAACAATACCGAATCGTCACCGAACGTTAAGTGTGCAGACCATGCGGGTTCGAAAACTATGAAGACATGACCGAGACACCTCTACGGTCAATAACCAATAGCGGGACCTAGATGCCCATATTGGCTCCTACATATTCTACTAAGATCTTTATCGGTCGAACAACGATGTCAAGGATTCATACAATCCCGTATGCAGTTCCTTTTGTCCAACGGTATGTTACTTGCCCGAGATTCGATCGTCGGTATCTCCATACCTAGTTCAATTTCGTTACCGGCAAGTCTCTTTACTCGTTCCGTAATACAAGATCTCATGGCTAACTCCTTAGTCACATTGCTTGAAAGCTTACTATGATAGTGTATTACCGAGTGGGCCCTGAGATACCTCTCCGTCATACGGAGTGACAAATCCCAGTCATGATCCATGCCAACTCAACAAACACCCTCGGAGATACCTGTAGAGTATCTTTATAGTCACCCAGTTACGTTGTGACGTTTGATACACACAAGATACTCCTCCGGTGTCAGTGAGTTACATGATCTCATGGTCATAGGAACAGATACTTGACATGCAGAAAACAATAGCAATAAACTAGACACGATCATATGCTACGTTCATAGTTTGGGTCTTGTCCATCACATCATTCTCCTAATGATGTGATCTCATTATCAAATGATAACTCATGTCTATGACTAGGAAACCATAGCCATCTTTGATCAACGAGCTAGTCTATTAGAGGCTCACTAGGGACACATTGTTGTCTATGTACCCACACATGTATTTGAGTTTCCAATCAATAAAATTCTAGCATGGATAATAAACAATTATCATGAACAGCGAAATATAATAATAACCATTTTATTATTGCCTCTAGGGCATATTTCCAACACTTGTCGGCCACCATCATGGTGCATGAGGAGGAGCTGGTGGCGCGCGCCAGTGATCATCGGGTTAGGCACCTCCTCCTCCTTCTTCACCAGGTACAACTGGCTCCCGGAATGTCGACGGGGCGGTGATGACGACACCTCCTTGTAAGACCAGAAACAATGCAGCGGGGACACCGTTTGGACGAAGCACATATACTAGTTGTGCGACTCGAACTTTGTTCGGACGAAGCACCCGTGGTAGCTATGCGGCGGGGACGTTGGCTCCGTCTTAACGCGGTGGCCTGTCGGGGACGTCGGTTCCATCTTAACGCGGTGGCCCGGCGGGGACGTTGGCTCCATCTTAACGCGATGGTGCGGCAGGGACGTCAACTCCTCTTAACGTGGTGATATGGCATGGACGTTGGCTCCTTTTTGACGTGGCGTCTGATTTGAACATCATAGTTGTGCGGTGCTGGACGCGATCAAAGAGCGACCACTTGCATTGTCACGCATACTCCTCATCTGTCCACGAGAGAGGAGGGGCGGCTGTTGCCGCCGCTCCTTGTCGTCCAAGGAGAGCACCACCTCCTTCATCTTGATCGTCGGGATGGTGGACTCATACGTCTCCAACTTATCTATAATTTTTTATTGTTCCATGCTGATATATTATAATTCTAGCATTTTTTTTGGGTCTTTATTTACCAATTTATAATATTTTTTAGCACTAACCTATTGACCCAGTGCCCAGTGCCAGTTGTTGTTTTTTATGTGTTTTTCACTTTGTAGATTTACTATACCAAATGAAGTCGAATTGTCACGAAACTTTTTGACGACTTTTTCTGGAAAAAAACAAGACCTAGAAGCTTCGGAAGATGTCCGGGAGCCGCACCAGGGGCCCACAAGCCATCATGGCGTGCCCCTGGGGGGCGCACCCTGTTGTCTTGTGGCCCCCTGGTGGCCCTCCCGACGTTGTTCTCCGGCCTTTAAATTCTCCAATATTGGGAAAACCCTAAGGAGACACTCGAAACCCTTTTTCTGCCGCCGCAAGTCTCTATTCCATCGTGAGGCCATCTGGAGCTCCATTCCGGCACACTGCCGGAAGGGGGATCGATCATGGAGGGCCTCTACATCAACCTTGTTGCCCTCATGATGATGTGTGAGTAGTTCACCACAGACCTACGGGTCCATAGCTAGTACCTAGATGGCAATCTCTCTCTCTCTCTCTTTTGATCTTCAATACAATGATCATCGCATCTTCGCTTTAATCTATCCGATTTAATCCTATTGTGCGGTGTGTTTATGTTCAGATTATTCATGATAAATATTTGAGTCTTCTCTGAATTCTAATTATGTCTATTATGTGCATGATCATTATATTATAGCTTCGTAATTCTCTCCGATCTATTGAAATAGTTTGGCCAACTAGATTGATATTTCTTCGGTGAGAGAGGTGCGTTGTGGTAGGTTCAACCTGACGAATTTATATATCCCAGTGACAGAAAGGGACAAGATACGTCTTTGTGTTGCTGCTACCAAGGATAAAACGATGGGGTTCATTCATATTAGTTGAGTTTATTTTGTCTACATCATGTCATTGTTCTCCAAGCATTACTCTGTTTTACTCAATACTTTATATGCATGCTGGATAGCGGTCGATGGGTGGAGTAATAGTAATAGGTGCAGGCAGGAGTCGGCCTATTTGCTTATGGACGTGATGCCTATATACACATGATCATTGCCGTGAAAATCGCATAACTATCATCTTTCCTATCAATTGCCCAACAGTAATTTGTTACCCACCGTATGTTGCCTACATGAGAGATGCCGCTAGGGAACACTATGGCCCCCGGGTCTATTCATTTATATATTTACAAAAGCTATTATTACCTCGTTGTCTTTATTTACTTTTTATTTTATTTACAATTATCTACAATTATCTATACAACTCATTTGCTTGCAAATAACGAGATTAAGGGGATTAACAACCCTCTTGCCCGCGTTGGGTGCAAGTTGCTTTTTCTTTTGTGTGCAGTCGCTGAAGACGGTTGAGGATTAATATTCCAATTGGTTCGATAAACCTTGGTTTCATAACTGAAGGAAATACTTACCTCCTCTTCACGGAAAACCCAACGCAAATCACAAGTATCATGGACCCGGCGAACTTGAGGACAATGGACGCTGGCGGGCCAGGTGCTTCCCACGGATCCTTCTGCTTGGCCATCATGGCGGTGTGCGCTAGAGAGAAGAGGAGAAGAGAGGTGGGGCGAGGCGACAGACCGGTACATAAATGTTTTATGCATAGCGTTGGATTGCAAAAGGTGTCTAGACCACGTGATCCAGACATTTAGTAGCGTTTTGATGCATGGTCTTGGACTTGGTCTCTCTAAGTGTGTTTTAGGGATGGTCTATCTAAGAGCATCTTCAACGGTGACTGTAAAGAGCACACGCGCGCGGCAAAAGAAGGATTTAGCGCGCGCAGAGCGATTTTGCGCGCTCTAGCAGGCGCGGGAAAGTCATGCGCGCGCGCGAAAAAGTGGCCCGGCGCGCGCTAGTTTTGGCGCGCGGTGTCCATCGCGCTTTATAATCGAGCGCCCGTGACCGCTCTCCCACTCTCCACGCGCTCTTCCGTCGCTCTTCCAGCGCTCTTCCGCCGCTCTTCCCGCGCCTTCCTCGCCTCGCCGCCGGGGAGCATCGAGCTACCGCGGCGTCCGCCGGCGCCCCTCCGGCGCCTTCTACGCCGAGATCTGGTCCAGCGACATGCGCCTCGGCCTCGGCACTTTCGAGACCGACCACGAGGCCACCTGAGCGTACGACGCGGCGGCGTGGCGCCTCCGACGGCCTCGTCGGGAGATGAATTTCCCCAAGGTGTTGACGCGGGAGTGGGCGGAGAGTCTCGCGCCTCCCCCGCGGCTTGTCACCGACGAGGACCATCGCCAGAACCAGAGGCGGGAGCATCGCCGAGACGGATGAGGTGGCCATGGCGGCGTGGCGCGAACGGTTCCCGTAGGACGTCATCGACGAGCACGAGTTCTTCGCGCAAAGGAGGGCGGAGCGAGCCGCCTATCGCGAGGACAGGCGTACGCGGAAGGCGGGCGCGCTCTTCAACATCGAGCTTGGAGAGTCCTCGACCTAGGACGACAACGATGCCCGGTATGATGACGCCTATATCACTACGTCGGAGGAGGACAACACCGAGTCGGAGTCGGAGTCGCAGTCGGAGGAGAAAGAGGATGACGAGTAGCAGTCGGAGTCAGAGTAGATGAAGTAGCTATGTATCGTTTTTATTTTATCTATGCATGTTTTTATATTTTATCTATGTATCGTTGAACTATGATATGTACCGTTTGAACTATCTATGCTATGCATTTGATCAAAATGCACGTTGCAAGCGTCGGCTGCTCACGCGCGCGCTAAAATTTAGCGCACGCCTGCGGGAGCGCCGCGCGCGCGCAAAATTTTGCGGAGGCCGCTGGAGCCAGCGTTCTCCGGCGCGCTAAAAACTGCTATTGGCGCGCTGTAAAACCGTTTTTTGCGCGACGCGCGTTGCGCGCCTGTTGGAGATGCTCTAAGAGCAACTCCAACCGGCCGACCCAAACGGACGCGCAGTTTGTCCGCCTTTTGTCCGTTTGGGTCGGTCTGTCCGCCCCCCTTTCTAAATGGGTCGGCCGGTCGCCCAACGCGCCGACCCTTTTTTCGTCCGCAATTTTCAGTTTTCAAATTAAAAAGGGCCCGCGGCCATTGATCATGCCAGCGGCCATGCCATCCAAGGTAGAGTTCGCGCCGACGACATGCCAGCGGCCGGCAAACACATAGTTCTAATAAATAGTTGCAAAACCACATAAATATGGCATAGTTATTACAAACCAAACGAACATTAAATTGTTTCAAATTGCATTTCAAAGAATAGAAGTCCGATACTTCTATTGGTTGCCAACATGAGCCCACATGTGCTCCACCAAATCATGTTGCAGCTGCCTGTAAGTCTGCCAATCACGCATCTGATGATGAAACTCCATGAACTGTGCAAACGTTGCTGGGTCGGCATGCTGAGGCTCAACATTGATACCCTGAAACTGAAACCCCTGGTCGCAGAGGCGCTCTGGGCGCTCATCCTCTACGATCATGTTGTGCATGATCACACAAGCAGTCATCACCTCCCAAACCTTCTGTGTGCTCCAAGTTCTTGCAGGGTGTCGGACAATGCCCCATCGAGATTGCAGAACACCGAACGCACGCTCCACATCTTTCCTAGCACTCTCTTGCTCTTGGGAAAATCTCTTTTTCTTCTCTCCTTGGGGGTTGGAGATTGTCTTGACAAGAGTTGTCCACTTTGGATAGATACCGTCAGCTAGATAATATCCCTTGTCGTAGTGGTGGCCATTGATCTCAATATCGACCTGCGGGGCATTGCCTTCTGCCATCCTAGCAAACACTGGAGAGCGCTGGAGCACATTGATATCATTGTGAGATCCAGCCATGCCGAAAAAAGAGTGCCAAATCCAGAGATCTTGTGAAGCAACGGCCTCAAGTATCACAGTGCATTTTCGGACATGACCTTTGTACTGCCCCTGCCAAGCAGAAGGGCAGTTCTTCCACTGCCAGTGCATACAGTCTATGCTACCAAGCATCCCAGGAAACCTCCTGCTGGCATTCATCGCCAACAACCGTTCTGTATCAGCAACATTTGGCTCTCTCAAGTACTCCGGGCCAAACACAGCTATGACAGCCTTGCAGAAACGGTACATGGACTCAAGGCAGGTGGACTCACTCATCCGGACATACTCATCAATGAGATCACCGGGAACTCCGTATGCAAGCATCCGAATGGCAGCAGTGCATTTCTGGTAAGAAGAGAAACCAAGCTTTCCAAGTGCATCTGTCTTGCACTCGAAATACTTGTCATACTCCACCACCCCCTCCCGAATACGGTTGAACACATGCCTAGCCATACGGAAACGACGCCGGAACATGTGATGTTTGTAGAGGGGGCTCGGGGTCTCGAAGTAGTCATTCTAGAGTAGGATATGACCACTCTCCCGGTTGCGATTCAACGCCGGCGTATGCCCCGGTAAAGAGCCCCTGAACATAGGCCGCTGCCTACCGAGGTGGTCATGGATGACCAAGGCAGCTGCCACGATCTCCTCATCGTCGGATGAAGAATCATCCGAGTCCATAAGAACATTGTAGAAAAAGAACTCGTCGTCGGAGTCCATTTGTACCTTGGGGCAAACTGTCGAACAGCTTGCGGGCGTCGTGGAAGGAGCCGGCGAAGGGGACGGTGGCGGCATCGACGTCGGGAGGCTGCCGGGGTCAGCGGAACGGGGCGGCGGCGTGGGGAGGAGGGGCGGCCATTGGGATGACCTATCTATGGACGGATGGCCGGCGGCGTCGGCGAAAAATGGGCGGCGGCGGCGGGAGGCGGAGGCGGCCGAGTGGCGGGGGCCGAAGAGAGGACAGAGGAAATGGCCCTTGTGCTGCCGACAGACGGGCCAGGGGGAGGACAAGGGTGGGCGACGGGCGCGTCCGTCTCGTGTCCGCGCCGACGCAAATGCGGCCCAAATTTGGGCCGCAAATGGGTCGCGGGCGGACAAAAAACGGACGCGCGTCCATTTGGGTCGGCGCGTTGGGCCATCTTTTCGGTCTGCGACGAGCCAAACGAACGCGGACGGACGAAATGGGTCGGCCGGTTGGAGTTGCTCTAACAGTTAAAAAAAAGGGCTGGTCTATCTATGTGTTGGGCCATGAACTAATTGTGGCGTTGACTATAGGGTGTGTCTAAAACTCATCTAGATGTGACATAACCATGTCACATCTAAGATGACATCAGCAGCCTTTTTTTTTGTTTGTCCTTATTTGTTTGTTGGAAAAATGCAATAAAAACTTGCGCACGCTCGCCCTATTGTGCGGCTGGGGGCAACGTCAGCAGAGACTTTTCTTTTATTAGGCCCGGCTCACTAGCAAACTTGGATTACCACACGCTGTAGAAAAAAAAAACAAGGCAAAAGCAGGTTTGCTTTTTTTGAGAGGCAAAACGCAGATATGCTATGCGCTGTTGTTTACTACTAGTAAGTATATACAAGTAGTTGCTAAGTTGATCTAGCTTTGCATCGAAGGCTGTTTTCCTTTCGACAAACATCACTAGTCTACTCCAATTTTCATTTCTCTCCAACAAGCTTACGTCAATATATTTTGCCAAAATTGTGTATAAACTATATGAGAAAGATTATGAAATAATATGAAAACTCAACATAATTAATCTTGTAGGCAAGCACAACATATAATTCTAGCAATTTGGTCTAATTTTTTGGCAAGCTATATTAAATGAAAATGACAACTCGGCACAATTAAAATGACAAATCGTGTGTAATTGTTTTTGGCTATATGGAATAAAAATGTGAACTCGACATGACTAAAATGAAAAAAAGTGTAAAATGTTTTGGCAGTTTGTATGAAATAAAAATGGAAACCCGAAATTTTTAAAATGACAAATAGTGTATAATTTTGTTGGCAAGTTGTATGAAATAAAAATGGTAACTTGGTCCAATTAAAAATTGGACAACTAGAATGTCAAACAGAAAACATCACAGTGCCATTGATCACCTCCTACCCCTCCTCCCTCTAGATGTAATGTACTTAACATACACATAACTGTTTGAAAAATGCATAACAAAAATCAGAACAGTATGGAACACAAAATTATATTTTCTGACAAAAAACATAAAACAAGCAGACCCACAAAGAAAACAAATAACAAGTACAGTGCAACAAGGATAGAAAAAGGGTTAGGCCCAATTGTGAGTTGATGGTTGACTTACAAACGGGACAAAAAATATCAGCCCTAGTTGTAGTTGATGGTGGATTTGCAACCGAGACAATAAAAATCAGGATCAATTGTGAATAAAATGGTGGACTTGCAATTGGGGCAAGAAAGGATCAAGGGCCCAGTTGCATGTCAATGATGGACTTGCAATTAGGAAAAAAATGTCGGGCCCACTTGCGTGTCGAGGGTGGACTTGCAACCGAGACAAGAAATGGAGCCTCCCCATTTTCAAGTCGGAGGTGGGGCTGCAACTAGGACAAACAAAAGGGCCAGGGCTCAATTGCGTGTCGAGGGTGGACCTACAACCGGGACAAGAAGTGGCAGGCCGCCCCAATTGCACATCGGAGGTGGAGTTGCAACTGTGACAAAAAGGGTCGCCCCTAGTTGTTTGTCAAGGATGGGTTTGCAGCTAGCACAAAAATATAGGTTTGGCCCCACTTGTGTATCGAGTGTCGACTTGCAACTGGGATCCCTAACTTGCATGTCGGACATGGAGTTGCAACTGGGACAAAAGGGTTGGGCCCCCAAGTTGCATGTCAAGGGTGTGCTTGCTACTAGGACAAAAAAGGGTCGAGCCCTACTTGCATATCGAGACTGGACTTGCAACTGGGACCCTCCCCCCAACTTGCATGTCGGAGGTGGAGTTGCAACCGGTGACAAAAATGGGTTGACCGTCAGTTGCATATCAAGGGTGGACTTGCAACTAGGAAAAAAGGATCGCCCCCTAGTTACATGTCAAGGGTGTGCTATATACTAGGACAAAAATGGGTCGAGCCCTACTTTCATATCAAGACTGGACTTGCAACTAGGACCCTCCCCCCAACTTGCATGTCGGAGGTGGACTTGCAACCGGTGACAAAAATGGGTTGGCCATCAGTTGCATATCAAGGGTGGACTTGCAACTAGGAAAAAAGGATCGCCCCCCAGTTGCATGTCAAGGGTGTGCTTGCAAATGGAATAAAAAATACATTGAGCCCCACTTGCATATCGTGGGTGGACTTGCAACTGGGACCCCCAAATTGCATGTCAGAGGTGGAGTTGAAACCGGTGACAAAAATGAGTCAGCGCCGAGTTGCATATTAAGGGTAGACTTGTAACTAGGAAAAAAGGGCCGCCCCCTCCCCCCAGTTGCATATCAAGGGTGTGCTTGCAACTACGACAAAAATGAGTCGAGCCCGACTTACATATCGAGGGTGGACTTGCAACTAGGACCCTCCAAATTGCATGTCAGAAGTGGAGTTGCAACCGGTGAAAAAAATAGGTTGACCTTCAGTTGCATATCAAGGGTTTGCAACTGGGACAAAAACAAATAGGTTAAGACCTCAGTTGCATGTGGGTTGTCAACTTGCAACTAAGATAAAAAAATGGCTTGAACCCTAGTTGCAAGTCGATGGTTGACTTGCAATTGTGACAAGAAAAAAAAGGCAGTCCGAGTTGAGTTGCCTGATAGGTTTGCACTTACAACTATATCTAAAAATATTTCGAGCCCAGTTGCATCCCAGTGGTCTACTTGCAACCACAACAAGAAAAATAAAAGATGCGGGCTCCAGTTTGCAAGTCGGTGGTCAACCTCCAACTTGGAAAAAAAATTGAAAGGCGGGCCAAGTTACTGTTGGAAATATGCCCTAGAGGCAATAATAAATTGGTTATTATTATATTTCCTTGTTCATGATAATCGTTTATTATCCATGCTATAATTGTATTGATTGGAAACTCAAATACATGTGTGGGTACATAGACAACACTGTGTCCCTAGTAAGCCTCTAGTTGACTAGCTCGTTGATCAAAGATGGTTAAGGTTTCCTAGCCATTGACATGAGATGTCATTTGATAACGGGATCACATCATTAGGAGAATGATGTGATGGACAAGACCCAAACTACGAACGTAGCATATGATCGTGTCAGTTTATTGCTATTGTTTTCTGCATGTCAAGTATCTGTTCCTATGACCATGAGATCATGCAACTCCCTGACATCGGAGGAATACCTTGTATGTATCAAACGTCGCAACGTAACTGGGTGACTATAAAGGTGCTCTACAGGTATCTCCGAGGGTGTCTGTTGGGTTGGCATGGATCAAGACTGGGATTTGTTACTCCGTGTGACGGAGAGGTATCTCAGGGCCCACTCGGTAATACAACATCACAATGAGCCTTGCAAGCAATGTGACTAAAGTGTTAGCCACGAGATCTTGTATTACGGAACGAGTAAAGAGACTTGCCGGTAACGAGATTGAACTAGGTATAGAGATACCGACGATCAAATCTCGGGCAAGTAACATACCGAAGAACAAAGGGAACAGTATACGGGATTAACTGAATCCTTGACATAGAGGTTCGACCGATAAAGATCTTCGTAGAATATGTAGGAGCCAATATGGGCATCCAGGTCCCGCTATTGGTTATTGGCCGTAGAGGTGTCTCGGTCATGTCTACATAGTTCTCGAACCCGCAGGGTCTACACACTTAACGTTTGGTGACGATTAGTATAGTTGAGTTATTTTGTTGGTGACCGAAGGTTGTTCAGAATCCCGGATAAGATCCCGGACATGACGAGGATCTCCGGAATAGTCCGGAGGTAAAGATTGATATATGTGATAATAGTGTTTTGGTTTCCGGAAGGGTTCCGGAATTCACCGGAAGAGGTTCCGGATGTTTACCGAAGTGTTCGGGTGCAACAACACTTTATATGAGCCAAAGAGGTAAAGCCCACGAGGTTTTGGAAGTGCAAAAGGAAGTTTTGCTACTGCCTTAAGCTGGTAAGGCAGTACTACCGCTACTGTAGCAGCGGTACTACCGCCCAAGCGGTACTACCGCTACCGTAGCTGCGGTACTACCGCTACAGGCGGTACTACCGCTTATCGTAAGCGGTACTACCGCTTGTGCGCGGTACTGCAGGGATCCGAGTTGGACTCTTTCCCTGCGGGCCAAACCGACCTTGTGCGGGCAAAACCGACCTGGAGGAGGCTTTTACTCCAAGTTTAGACCCCAAGGCTCAACATATAAATAGAGGGGCAGGGCTAGCACACGGGACACATTAGATTGCCCCAAGCCGTGTGCCGGCAACCTCTAGTTCCTCCTACGTCATAATTTCAGTAGTGCTTAGGCGAAGCCCTGCTGAAATAGTTCCTCACCAACATCACCACGCCGTCGTGCTGCTGGAACTCTTCTTCTTCTCCGCTCCCTCTTGCTGGATCAAGAAGGCGGAGATCGTCATCAAGCCGTACGTGTGTTGAACGCGGAGGTGCCGTCCGTTCGGCGCTAGATCGTGCTTGGATCGAGGGACGACTTGCGATTTGGATCGCGGAGACGTTCGACTACATCAACCGCGTTTCTTAACGCTTCCGCTTAGCGATCTACAAGGGTATGTAGATTCACTCTCCCTCTCGTAGATGCTCATCACCATGGATAGATCTTGTGTGTGCGTAGGAAAATTTTTGTGTCCCATGCAACGTTCTCCAACAGTGGCATCTGAGCTAGGTCTATGCGTAGATGAGATCTCGAGTAGAACACAAACGAGTTGTGGGCGTGGGTGTATACATATTGCTTGCCGTTACTAGTTGATATTTGATTCGGCGGTATTGTGAGATGAAGCGGCCCGGACCGACATTACGCGTACGCTTACGCGAGACAGGTTCCTTCAACTAACATGTAACTTCGTTGCATAAAGATGGCTAGCGGGTGTCTGTCTCTTTCACTTTAGTTGAATCAATTTCAATGAAGAGGGTTCTTTTAGAAGATCAAAAAGCAATCACTACAGCACGTTGTGGTTTTGCGTAGGTAAGAACGGTTCTTGCAAACCCGTAGCAGCCACGTAAAATTTGCAACAACAATTAGAGGACGTCTAACTTGTTTTTGCAGGGTATGTTGTGATGTGATATGGCCAATTACATGATGAGATATATGTGATGTATGAGATGATCATGTGTTGTATAGAATATCACGACTTGCATGTCGATGAGTACGGCAACTGGCAGGAGCCATAGAGTTGTCTTTAATTATTGTATGACCTGCGTGTCAATCATTAAGCGCTATGTAATGCTTTACTTTATCGCTAAACGTTAGATATAGTCGTGGAAGCAACAGTCGGCGCGACAACCTCATGGCGACACGTTGATGGAGATCAATATGATGGAGATCATGGTGTCATGCCGGTGACGATGGAGATCATGCCGGTGCTTTGGAGATGGAGATCAAAAGCACGAGTTCATGGCCATATCATGTCACTTATGATTTGCATGTGATGTTAATCCTTTTATGCATCTTATTTTGCTTAGGACGACGGTAGCATTATAAGGTGATCCCTCACTTAAATTTCAAGATAAAATTGTGTTCTCCCCGAGTGTGCACCGTTGCGAAAGTTCGTCGTTTCGAGACACGCCGTGATGATCGGGTGTGATAGACTCTACGTTCACATACAACGGGTGTAAGCCATGTTGCACGTGCAGAACACTCGGGTTAAACTTGACGAGCCTAGCATGTACAGACATGGCCTCGGAACACAAGAGACCGAAAGGTCGAACATGAGTCATATAGTAGATATGATCAACATGAAGATGTTCACCATTGAAACCACCTCAACTCACGTGATGATCGGACTTGAGTTGGTGGATTTGGATCATGTTACACTCGAATGATCGGAGGGATGTCAATTAGAGTGGGAGTTTTTAAGTAATATGATTAACTAAACTCATTATCTAGAACAATAGTCTAAGTTGTCTTTGCTATATTTATGTTGTAGATCATGGCTCGCACGGTAGTACCCCTGAATTTTAATGCGTTCCTAGAGAAAGCTAAGTTGAAAGATGATGGAAGTAACTTTGTGGACTGGGCCCGTAATCTAAGGATTATCCTTACGGCTTCCCAGAAGGCTTATGTCCTTGATGCACCGCTTGGTGATCCACCCGCTCCAGTTGAGTCTCTAGACGTTGTGAACGCCTGGCAGGCTCGTTCTGAAGATTACTCAATAGTTCAATGTGCAATATTGTATGGCTTAGAACTGGGACTTCAAAGACGTTTTGAACGTCATGGAGCATATGAGATGTTCCAGGAGTTGAAGTTTATCTTTCAGAAGAATGCCCGGATCGAGAGATATGAGATCTCCGATAAGTTCTATGCTTGCAAGATGGAGGAGAACGGGTCTATCAGTGATCACGTGCTCAGAATGTCTGGGTACTCCACCCGTCTGGCTGAGTTGGGGATGCCCCTTCCGCCAGAGGCTATCACTGACAGAGTTCTTCAATCATTGCCACCTAGCTACAAGAGCTTCGTGTTGAACTATAACATGCACGGGATGAACAAGTTAGTCGCCGAGCTGTTTGCGATGCTGAAAGCCGCTGAGTCTGAAATTCAGAAGGAGCATCAAGTGTTGATGGTCAATAAAACCACTAGTTTCAAGAAAAATGGCAAGGGTAAGAAGGGTAACTCCAAGAAGAGTGGCAAAGCAGTTGCTCCTCTCGTGAAGAAACCCAAGGCTGGACCCAAACCAGAAACTGTGTGCTTTCATTGCAAGGGAATTGGACATTGGAAGCGGAATTGCCCAAAGTATTTGGCTGACAAGAAGGCGGCCAACAACAAACAAGGTATATATGATATACATGTTATTGATGTGTACCTTACCAACTCTCGTTGTAGTGCCTGGGTATTTGATACCGGTGCGGTTGCTCATATTTGCAACTCAAAACAGGAACTGCGGAATAGACGGAGGCTGGCAAAGGACGAAGTGACGATGCGCGTGGGAAATGGTTCCAAGGTTGATGTGATCGCCGTCGGCACGCTCGCTCTTCGATTACCATCGGGATTAGTGATGAACCTGAATAATTGTTATTTAGTGCCTGCGTTAAGCATGAACATTATATCTGGATCTTGTTTATTACGAGACGGTTACTCATTTAAATCAGAAAATAATGGTTGTTCTATTTATATGAGTAATATCTTTTATGGTCATGCACCCAATGTGAGGGGTTTATTCTTATTGAATCTCGATAGTAATGATACACATGTTCATAACATTGATGCCAAAAGATGTAGAATTGATAATGATAATACCACTTTCTTGTGGCACTGCCGTTTAGGTCATATTGGCGTAAAACGCATGAGGAAGCTCCATGCTGATGGACTTTTGGAGTCACTTGATTTTGAATCACTTGACACATGTGAGCCATGCCTCATGGGCAAGATGACTAAAACGCCGTTCTCTGGAACAATGGAACGGGCAAGTGACTTATTGGAAATCATACATACTGATGTGTGCGGTCCAATGAGCATTGAGGCGCGCGGTGGTTATCGTTACTTTCTCACCTTCACTGATGACTTAAGTAGATATGGGTATATTTACTTAATGAAACACAAGTCTGAAACGTTTGAAAAGTTCAAGCAATTTCAGAGTGAAGTTGAGAATCATCATAACAAGAAGATTAAATTCCTACGATCTGATCGAGGAGGAGAATATCTGAGTTATGAGTTTGGCAGTCACTTAAGACAATATGGAATTGTTTCACAACTGACACCGCCTGGAACACCACAGCGTAATGGTGTGTCCGAACGTCGTAATCGAACCTTATTGGATATGGTGCGATCTATGATGTCTCTTGCTGATTTGCCACTATCGTTTTGGGGTTATGCATTAGAGACAGCTGCATTCACTTTAAATAGGGCACCATCGAAATCCATTGAGACGACACCATATGAACTTTGGTTTGGCAAGAAGCCAAAGCTGTCGTTTCTTAAAGTTTGGGGATGTGATGCTTATGTCAAAAAGCTTCAGCCTGAAAAGCTGGAACCCAAAGCGGAGAAATGCGTCTTCATAGGATACCCAAAAGAGACAATTGGGTATACCTTCTACCTCAGATCCGAAGGCAAAGTGTTTGTCGCTAAAAACGGAACATTTCTTGAGAAAGAGTTTCTCTCGAAAGAATTGAGTGGGAGGAAGATAGAACTTGATGAGGTTGTTGAACCTTTACTTCAACCTGAAAGTAGCGCAGCGCAGAAAGATGTTTCTGTAGAGCCTACATCAGCTGAAGAGGAAGTTAATGATGATGATCATGAAGCTTTGGATCAAGTTGCTATCGAACCTCGTAGGTCGACAAGGACGCGTACTGCTCCTGAGTGGTACGGCAACCCTGTTTTAGAAGTCATGTTGTTGGACAACGATGAACCTACGAGCTATGGAGAAGCGATGATGGGCCCGGATTCCGAGAAGTGGTTAGAGGCCATGAAATCCGAGATGGGATCCATGTATGAAAACAAAGTGTGGACTTTGGAAGTATTACCTGAAGGGCGTAAGGCCATTCAGAACAAATGGATCTTTAAGAGGAAGACGGACGCGGACGGTAATGTCACCGTCTATAAAGCTCGACTTGTGGCAAAGGGTTTTTCACAAGTTCAAGGAGTTGACTACGATGAGACCTTCTCACCCGTAGCGATGCTTAAGTCCGTCAGAATCATGTTAGCAATAGCTGTCTTTTTCGATTATGAAATTTGGCAGATGGATGTCAAAACAGCGTTCCTTAACGGTTTCCTTAAGGAAGAGTTGTATATGATGCAACCAGAAGGTTTTGTCGATCCAGAGAATGCTGACAAAGTTTGCAAACTCCAGCGATCCATTTATTGGACTGATGCAAGCATCTCGTAGTTGGAATCTTCGCTTTGACGAGGTGATCAAAGCGTTCGAGTTTATACAAGTTTACGGAGAAGCTTGTATTTACAAGAAAGTGAGTGGGAGCTCTATAGCGTTTCTAATATTATATGTGGATGACATATTGCTGATTGGAAACAATATAGAAATGTTGGAAAGCGTGAAGGAATATTTGAACAAGAGTTTTTCAATGAAGGACCTAGGAGAAGCTGCTTTCATATTAGGCATCAAGATCTATAGAGATAGATCGAGACGCTTAATAGGACTTTCACAAAGCACATACCTTGATAAGATTTTGAAGAAGTTCAAAATGGATCAGTCCAAGAAGGGGTTCTTGCCTGTTTTACAAGGTGTGAAGTTGAGTAAGACTCAATGCCTAGTGACTGCAGAAGATAGAGAAAAGATGAGTGTCATCCCCTGTGCTTCAGCCATAGGCTCTATCATGTATGCAATGCTGTGTACAAGACCCGATGTCAGCCTTGCCATAAGTATGGTCGGAAGGTTTCAAAGTGATCCAGGAATGGAACACTGGACGGCGGTCAAGAATATCCTGAAGTACCTGAAAAGGACTAAGGATATGTTTCTCGTTTATGGAGGTGATCAAGAGCTCGTCGTAAAGGGTTACGTCGATGCAAGCTTTGACACTGATCCGGATGACTCTAAGTCACAAACCGGATACGTGTTTGTTCTTAATGGGGGTGCGGTTAGCTGGTGCAGTTCCAAGCAAAGCGTGGTAGCTGATTCTACATGCGAAGCGGAGTACATCGCAGCCTCGGAGGCGGCGAAGGAAGGTGTCTGGATGAAGGAGTTCATGACAGATCTTGGAGTAGTGCCTAGTGCGCTTAACCCAATGACTCTGTTTTGTGATAATACTGGTGCCATTGCTCTAGCCAAGGAACCAAGATTTCACAAGAGGACCAGACACATAAAGCGACGTTTCAATTCCATCCGCGATTACATCAAGGAGGACGACATAAATATTTGCAAAGTACACACGGATCTGAATGTTGCAGATCCGATGACTAAACCTCTTCCAAGGGCTAAACATGAACAACACCAGAACTGCATGGGTGTTCGATTCATTACAATGTAAATCACATAGTGATGTGAACTAGATTATTGACTCTAGTGCAAGTGGGAGACTGTTGGAAATATGCCCTAGAGGCAATAATAAATTGGTTATTATTATATTTCCTTGTTCATGATAATCGTTTATTATCCATGCTATAATTGTATTGATTGGAAACTCAAATACATGTGTGGGTACATAGACAACACTGTGTCCCTAGTAAGCCTCTAGTTGACTAGCTCGTTGATCAAAGATGGTTAAGGTTTCCTAGCCATTGACATGAGATGTCATTTGATAACGGGATCACATCATTAGGAGAATGATGTGATGGACAAGACCCAAACTACGAACGTAGCATATGATCGTGTCAGTTTATTGCTATTGTTTTCTGCATGTCAAGTATCTGTTCCTATGACCATGAGATCATGCAACTCCCTGACATCGGAGGAATACCTTGTATGTATCAAACGTCGCAACGTAACTGGGTGACTATAAAGGTGCTCTACAGGTATCTCCGAGGGTGTCTGTTGGGTTGGCATGGATCAAGACTGGGATTTGTTACTCCGTGTGACGGAGAGGTATCTCAGGGCCCACTCGGTAATACAACATCACAATGAGCCTTGCAAGCAATGTGACTAAAGTGTTAGCCACGAGATCTTGTATTACGGAACGAGTAAAGAGACTTGCCGGTAACGAGATTGAACTAGGTATAGAGATACCGACGATCGAATCTCGGGCAAGTAACATACCGAAGAACAAAGGGAACAGTATACGGGATTAACTGAATCCTTGACATAGAGGTTCGACCGATAAAGATCTTCGTAGAATATGTAGGAGCCAATATGGGCATCCAGGTCCCGCTATTGGTTATTGGCCGTAGAGGTGTCTCGGTCATGTCTACATAGTTCTCGAACCCGCAGGGTCTACACACTTAACGTTTGGTGACGATTAGTATAGTTGAGTTATTTTGTTGGTGACCGAAGGTTGTTCGGAATCCCGGATAAGATCCCGGACATGACAAGGATCTCCGGAATAGTCCGGAGGTAAAGATTGATATATGTGATAATAGTGTTTTGGTTTTCGGAAGGGTTCCGGAATTCACCGGAAGAGGTTCCGGATGTTTACCGAAGTGTTCGGGTGCAGCAACACTTTATATGAGCCAAAGAGGTAAAGCCCACGAGGTTTTGGAAGTGCAAAAGGAAATTTTGCTACTGCCTTAAGCTGGTAAGGCAGTACTACCGCTACTGTAGCAGCGGTACTACCGCCCAAGCGGTACTACCGCTACCGTAGCTGCGGTACTACCGCTACAGGCGGTACTACCGCTTATCGTAAGCGGTACTACCGCTTGTGCGCGGTACTGCAGGGATCCGAGTTGGACTCTTTCCCTGCGGGCCAAACCGACCTTGTGCGGGCAAAACCGACCTGGAGGAGGCTTTTACTCCAAGTTTAGACCCCAAGGCTCAACATATAAATAGAGGAGCAGTGCTAGCACACGGGACACATTAGATTGCCCCAAGCCGTGTGCCGGCAACCTCTAGTTCCTCCTACGTCATAATTTCAGTAGTGCTTAGGCGAAGCCCTGCTGAAATAGTTCCTCACCAACATCACCACACCGTCGTGCTGCTGGAACTCTTCTTCTTCTCCGCTCCCTCTTGCTGGATCAAGAAGGCGGAGATCGTCATCAAGCCGTACGTGTGTTGAACGTGGAGGTGCCGTCCGTTCGGCGCTAGATCGTGCTTGGATCGAGGGACGACTTGCGATTTGGATCGCGGAGACGTTCGACTACATCAACCGCGTTTCTTAACGCTTCCGCTTAGCGATCTACAAGGGTATGTAGATTCACTCTCCCTCTCGTAGATGCTCATCACCATGGATAGATCTTGTGTGTGCGTAGGAAAATTTTTGTTTCCCATGCAACGTTCTTCAACAGTTACATGTCGAGATTACACTTGCAGCAGAGACCAAAAAATAGGTCGGTCCCAGTTGCATGTCAATGGTCGACTTGCAATTAGGACAACAAAAATAAAAGAGGCGGGCTTCTTGCATGTCAAAGTTAGACATGCAAAAATAAGGGGTCGTTGCGTGCCCATATGATGTTTAGAAGAAAATCATTGCTCGGGTCGCCTCTGCTTCAAAGACAAAGGGAAAATGAGATATAAAGAGGGGAAGAGTAAATAATGGAACTGATGATCCAGTGCCATCTCGTCTCTTTGACCTATACGGCCCCTCGTCTCTTTAACTATGACACAACTTAATAAAAATGAAACGTGCCAAAAAAAGCCCCCACAAGAAAGATGCAGGGCGTGATGAACCACAAAGTGGACAACGGGCACACGGAAGGACAACACAGAACAACCCCATCAAAGAATTTCACAAAATTTACGGCGACTGATTGAAACTTACATAAAACATCACTAAAACTCTTCTCATTCAAATGTGTTTTAAAAACTATTCACATAATTGAATACCAATTGAAAAAATTGAACAATGTTCGCCTAACACCCCAAACCCCAAAACTGACGCAAAAAGGAAAAAATACAAAAGAAAAATGGTAGTTACATTCGCTCCTCTAGCGACACAGTCAAACCAAAACAAACAAAAACAGGGAATAAAAAAGATAAACGGCCCCCACCAAAAAGCTACAGCCAATAAAATAAACCCAATGCACAAAATATAAAATGGCCCACTGAAAATAGTCCTATCGGACCTCACTGTTTCGCGATGTACGAGAAAACACGAGACATATTAAGAGTGGATGCAACTATGTCGGGTGTGAGGGAAAATTATGTGTTGAAGATGAACATACAACTGGTTGGGGAGGTCGGACATAGTTCTTAGTCAATAATGGACATGCAACTCAACTGCAGGGTCGAGGCAACTGCACATATCATGTAAAAATATTCAAGAATAAAAAATAGAAAACTGAACAAAACCTTAGGAAACACACAAAAAGACGGATGCAAAACCTCGTGATCTATCATCTCTTAGTCACGTGTCAAGCTGGACCAACTCCCCTTCATGCTCACATCGCACTGAGAAAAAAGAGAGATCTTGCGTTTTTTTTTTTTGAGACATAAGCCCGTTAACAAAAGCCTTCATGTTTTTTTGAGGGGTAACGAAAGCCTTGATTGTTCTCTCCAATTAGTTTTTTTTTTGGAGGGAATTCTCTCCAATTAGTAGTACAAGTGTACAACGTTCATGCAACAAACAAGAAAAAAGAGGCCCACCCATCAAAAAAGGAAAAAGAAAAAAGGCCCAAATAGAGTCACATGGCCTGCCAAAGACATGGGCTAAGGCCCTCACGCATGACTCGAGCAGCCAACAGGGAACACAACGCCCGATGGACAAAAACGACAAGCGCGACCCGGGATAGCAGCCAGCGACGATAGATCAAGACGTTTGCACGAAATTTTCACCGATTAGATCGTGCGGTAGACAATTTAGATGTGACATACTTATTTCACATCTAGATGTGAATTAGCAAATCCGTTATAGATAGCCATACCATACCACTGAGTAAAGCTAATGTGTTTATCACGTGGTGGTGCTGACATCAAAGGCGAGTCCAGTGGGCAGGCTTCAACAGGTCCAGAAAATGCGATTTTTTTTTACTACTGGTTTGCTTCGGCCCGGTCCAACTTTTCCAGTACACAGACGGCCCAAGAGGCAACCTAGACTCGCTCCATCTCCTCGCAATCGTTCCATCCCCAGTCTCTGCCGCCAACCCAAACCTACGCAGCGGCGGCGCGGCCATCGTCCGGTCCTCCCCGCCTCGCCATCCAACAGGCGTGCCACGGCGGTGCGGCCACCTCGTGCAGGCGGCTCCACTGGACCACAGCGCGCGCGTGGACTCCATCGAGCAGGGTAGCAGGCAGCGCACTGCAGCAGCCAGCAGCAGTTTTGGCCAGCAGGAATCCTACAGGTTCCAACACACCGACTGCCGGGAGTTGGCTGGAGAGGTCGAGGCGCCGGCAGCTGGAGGTACGATTCGACGCGCACAGCCGCCAACCGTCACGCCCTGTTCCGAGGAGGTTGCTACCCATTAATTGTGTGAGGGTTGTTTAATTCAAAATTATTCGCTTCTGTTGCTTTCTTTATTAGTTAGTCTAGTGTCAGTTACAGTTTGTGTGCTAGTTCATGAAATATCTAATTGATTTAGTGTCAATTACAATGTTTGCAGATTTACAAAATGAAGAGAAAGACTATGGATATGCATAGTTTTTATGCAAGCAGTTCAACTCCTCCCCAAAGGCCTGCTCCTCCCCCTACCGATGTCGAACCTGAACAACTTGACCCAACCAATGTGACTGCAAACCCCCTCCGCTTAATTGCTGTGAGCATAATCCCTCCCCCAGAACCTCCAAATGTTGATGAGAGTACAAACCAACCAAGACAACCTATACCAGAATTTCATCGAAGTCAAATTATTCCAGATCCAGGACTCAGAATACCAATAGAAGATTATGCTCCTGAAATTAGAAGTGATGTGAGAAGAGCTTATTTGTTGAAAGGGGGAAACAAAGCTATTGGGCATAATTTCGAGAAGACAAAGGATGGAAAAATTTGGAGATCCCTTCAACCCACGTGGTTCAACACATATGATTGGTTGGAATACAGTGTGGAAAAGGAGGCCGCTTTTTGCTTCCATTGCTTTCTTTTCAAGAAACCATCACAAGTCATTAGATTTGGAAATGATGTTTCACAATGTGAACTGCTGTGGTGGATGTGCTAGGAATTGTTGTGGTTGATGCTCGGGAACACACATGTCAAGGTGGAGCTAGAGGTTTGCTTAAAAACATGGAATGCTTTGAATTTGTGTTCATCATGTTATTCTTAATAAACTTGTTGAGCAACACAAATCATCTATCCCAAGCTTTGCAAAGAACGAATCAAAATATTGTGGAAGCCATGCGTTTGATCTTGGATGTGAAAGAAAGCTTGCAGGGCATGAGTGACAATGGGTGGGAGTCTTTATTTTGTCAAGCCAAGAACTTTTGTGAAACACATGATATTGATGTGCCAAACATGGATGATCTTGTTGGAACTATGGGTCAATCTGTCCGCACCAAGAATAAGGTGACTCGACTTCACTATTACAAGGTTAGCATATTCAATGTTGCCATTGATGCAACTATCATTGAGATGAATCATCGATTCAATGAAGTTTCCACCAAGTTATTGGATTGTACGTCTTGTCTTAATCCAGCAAATAACTTTTCAAAGTTTAATGTTGACAAACTTATTCGGCTTGCTGAAATTTATGATGGGGACTTTACACAAGCTGACCGGTTGTTGCTAAGAGTAGACCTCCCAAGATTCCTTATGAACATCAGGAGAAGTGATGAATTTAATGGATGTCGGGATGTGTCCACACTTGCTCGGTTGATGGTTCAAACAATGAAACACACAACTTTCCAGTTGGTATATCGCCTCATTGAGTTGACACTCATTCTTCCTGTGGCCACTTCATCAGTTGAGCGAATATTTTCGGCAATGAAGATCATCAAGACAGATTTGCGCAACAAACTATCAGATGATTGGCTAAATGATTTAATGGTGTGCTACTGTGAGAAAGAGATATTCAGAAGCATTCATGATGACCAAATCATGATACAGTTTCAAAAAATGAGGGACCGGAAAGGACATTTGCCTCATGAGTTTAATGTCATTCCTTAGAGGTATAGATGTGAGTGTTACTAGTTTTAATACTTAGTTGTGCATGACTTACCGTTGTATCACTAACAAGTGTGCTACTTTGGACAGATGTCTTGCGTTTGGTGACTTGGGCATACACTTCTATATTTTGGTGTGGTGTTCTAGAACTACAATACTAGTAAGAAGCAACATCTCATTGTCATTTCTTGTTGCTTCTCTAGTATTTTGGTGCCCTGGTGTGTGAATTGTATGAACCATGATGTTTGGCAGATATTGTCTGTTCATATTGCCAATACCAATATTTAGTTCAAAATTCAGAATTTCTATAAAATTTCAAAAAAATACAGTAAATACTAACTGTTTCCAGTAGTATTCTGGGAAAATTTGAGCACATTTGGACAAAAGAATTACGAGATGATGTTGTTTTTCTTTGAAAGAACATTTCAGTTTTTCCGCCCTCAACTTTTAGCCTACCCTCCAGTTTCATTCTAGATTCGCCACTGGATGACATGGCTCATTGTTGGCTGTGATCACCGTTGCCGTCTCTTTTTCCGGTGGTCGTAGTAGTTGCCATCACCCGTCCGTAATTTTTTGCATTTTTTTTTGGACTCCACTACAAGTTAGACGTCAGATTTTGATCATAACGAATCGAACGTTTTTCATGACGAATTATGTTTGTGAAGGACAACAAGTTTAATTGACGAGCATGGCAAATCCTTCTCAAAATTGCCATGCTTACAAACTAAATTTAACATCATCGCTCCAATATAAATTAGCATGGAAAACATCATATTTACCATGCCTAGACTATATTCATTAATTTCAAGTTATATCGCTTGCCTTTTTTCTAGAAAAAAAAAAAGACATGGCTCAGTGGCTGTGGTCAGTATCACACCCATTGATGTCGCTTGTTGAGTATAACCTACAACAAGCCAGGTGTGTCTAAAGGAAACCGTGAATGGCAAGATTTTGTTTTATCCGTCCGTGTGAACAACATGCAATTTGCCCAAGCTAAGATAAGAATCACACTCCACACTTTGGTCGAAAGAATCACATTCCATACACCTAACAACTGAAATGAACAGCGAATAAAGGCAAGATGCAGTGTCTCTTGAACAGTAGTACTGTATAAGAATAAAGGCTTTTATGTCATCATCGGGGAACCTTATCATCTGCAGCAAAGTGTGGCCTGCCATATAAAAGTATGGTTAAGAAATGACCCAGGCAGTTCTCCCGTTCTCTCTCCGTCGTTGACGACGAACACTGACCCAACATCATAGTTAAAAAAATTGAACCGGCAACGGAACCAACGAGATTTGAGGTTATTGGTTTAGGTTTTTCCTGGTTAGCCCGTCAGCTCATTGGTTCATTTGTGACAAAAAACAAAACAAAAATATTTAAGGTAATTTTCCAAAATTTTGACCTCACATCAAATGAATACACATAATTTTCATGGCGAATTATGTTCGTGGAGGACGATAAGTTTAATTGACGAACATGACAAATCCTTCTGAAAATTGACGTGCTTGCAAACTAAATTTAACACTATCACTCCAATATAAATTAGCATGAAAAACATCATATTTACCATGCATAGAATATATTCATTAATTTCAAGTTATATCGCTTGTTGAGTATAACCTACAACAAGCCAGGTGTGTCTAAAGGAAACCGTGAATGGAACTCGGCAACGGAACCAACGAGATTTGAGGTTATTGGTTTAGGTTTTTACTGGTCAGGCCGTCAGTTCATTGGTTCATTTGTGACAAGAAAACCAAAATATTTAAGGTAATATTTCAAAATTTTGACCTCAGATCAAATGAATACACATAATGTTGGACGCAAAACATTAATAAATCGCAAGTGTTATCGTCCTAGTTGGTTATTGGGCCTTTAGCATGCCTTGACTGAAGGTTAGGCGTTCGATTTTTTGTTGATGCGTCTTTTTTTTGAATGTTTTTTCTGTTTTTTTACAAAAGGACCAGTACATCTTAAAATACCAAGTAAGACGTCAGTTCACGGTTTTTCTGGTCGGACCGCCGGTCCGGTCCGATTATTAAAACTCTGTCCAACATGTCGTCCACCATATGTCTCCTCCATCAGACATGCTCTCCACTTCTACATTAGAGCTTTCATCTTCTGCTTTGAAGAGTGATTGTATATTCATCTTGCAAGAAAAGAAAACTAGTATTTATTTGTATTTTCATCACACAGAGAAAACAAAAAATGGTATTTGTGGAGTTGCACTTGTACAATTATGTTCTTGTCTACCACCTTGTGTTTCTCAACTCGAGAAATGTAGGAATTGAAATTTCCCATCTATTAATGGTATGAGTACAAGGATCTCTAGACATAAAATAAATGAAAACTTCCGGTGTTGTTGCTTCCATAATTCCTGGAGGGAGGATCGCACACTCGAGGTTCAAGATTTCACTAAGAATAGACGATGAAGATATTTGCGGATTCACCAAACAAAGTGGGACAACCAAGCTACTCCAAGTGGCATCATAAATAATCTGGAATGAAGCATCTATGACTAAGAGGCATATAGTGGAGATGCTAGACAAAAGCATGTGGAGAGATGCCATTGTCGAGAGCGTAGTAGCCGAGATAGATATTGCGAGGACAATCCTCCTCGCGACAACCATGAGAAAAAAAAAATCCAAAACCGATCTGACGAAGCAAGATCTGAAGGACCATACCTAGACAAATTTGATCTCCCAACACCATCATTGACGTCGGGAGAAAGATCTCGTCGTCGAATGAAGGGATGAAGATTATTTATTATAGACGATACCATCTTCAAAGAAGAAGACGACTGCCAAAACCCTAAACCAATCTAAATGAAAACACTAGTACTCCCTCTGTTTCTTTTTAGTGTGCATATAAAATTTGGTCAAAGTCAAGCAATGCAAAGTTTGATCAAATTTATATCAAAAGATATCAACATCTACAATACCAAAGCTATATGCTATGAAAATTAACATCATGACACATCTAGTAATATTGATTTCATATTGTGAATGTTGATATTTTGTCCTATAAAATTAATTAAAGTTTATGAAGTTTGACTTTGACCAAACCTTATATGCAGACTAAAAAGAAACGGAGGGAGTATTATTAAGAACTCCATTGATAGATCAGGTTTTCCACCCCTCTCGGCAAGGCCGTCCGAAGGAGGGGAATCGATCTATGATGAAGGCGGAGGTGATGGGGCCGGCTCAGTGGCGGCTCCAGGAAATGAAGGCTGGGTATTCTTTAAAAAAAAATTGGCTCTAAATGTAGTATATGAACCAAACAACACAACACTAGCAATATATGAACAAAACAACACTAGCATAACGGCAATAGCAATATTTCAATGTATCAGACCATAACGACATGAATACATAAATACCTTTTGATTGATAAAGTGATGATATACTTCTTACAATATAACTCTGCGGTCGCCTTTTTGGAAGAGATTGATGACATCTTCATCCTTCACTTGATTGAAAAATTCTCTCTCAACAAATGTAACCAAACAATTGTTCAAATATTCATCACCCATTTTGTTCCTTAGCTTATTCTTCACATAGCTCATTGAAGAGAATACCCTTTCAACACTAGCAGTAGCTACTGGCAGAATCAATACCAACTTAAGATGCTTGTAAACAATATGATATTGTTCATGCTTGTTTGTCTCAACAAGCATAACTGAAAGCTGACACAGATTTTTCAGGTTTTGAAACCTTTCATCTCTACGCATATTAGTAACATACATGTTTAGTTGCCATGGAAGTCTTGCCAGTTCATCACTTGTAAAATCAGAAGCATAAAACTTTGTAGCAAGCCTAACCAACTTCTCTTGGTCATAAGCAGCAAATAGATGAAGTGGACAAAATGCTGCCATGCAAGAAAGTAGCTCCGTGTTTACCTCATCAAATCTGCCATTCAGCTCACTGATTTGCCTATCAATGACTCCCACAAACATATCAACCTTGAAGCGGTGGTAATTGATGGGACCATTACATAAACCCCTTCTAGGCCGGCCAACGGGAAATAAGGAGCCTCCATATCAACAACTTTGATCTTATGCTTTGTACAAAAAGATGTGACCTTTGTGAGAAAATCATCCCATCCAGCATCGGTCCTCAAAGCCTCCAAGTAATACTTTGTGTCACGAACAAGCTCAATAGCATGAACAATATCTTCGTCTTGCTTTTGCAAAGCTTTACACAACTCATCTGTGTATCCAAATATTTCTTGCATCAAGTGTGCCATGAAAACAAACTCAAATGATCGAAAAGTTGTCTCTATGGATAGAGCCGCTTGTGCCTCCGCACCATGGTACTCGTCTCCAATCTTGCGAAGGACTCGTCGTAGTGCACCATACATAGAGATGACATGGTTCACAGTTTTGAAGTGAGAGCCCCAACGTGTATCACATGGCTTTCCCAAACCCATTTCCTGATTCAGCCCACTCCCTGTTTCTACTTCTTCCAATTCCAATGCATCAATGAGTTCTTCAGCCTGAGCTATCCGAAGCATTCTCATCTTTTTACAAGACATGCCAAGAGCATTTAACAAGTGTGCAAGCTGCTGAAAGAACCAAGTACAATCACCACTCTCCTTAGCAACAGCAACAAGAGTTAACTGTAGTTGATGGGCAAAACAATGAACATAGTAGGCAGAAGGGGACTCATCCATAATCAGTTTTTTCAGGCCATTAACATTACCTCTCATGTTACTAGCTCCATCATATCCTTGCCCACGAACCATTGCAAAGGTCAAATTGTAGTCCATAAGCATTTTTTGAATTGCAGCTTTTAGTGTCAAAGAGGTAGTATCTTCAACATGAGCAAGACCAAGAAATCTTACAACCGCCCTTCCTTTCTTATCAACATAACGCAAGCAAACAGCCAACTGTTCATTCTGATACACATCACTGGACTCATCTGCAAGTATTGCAAAATGACCACCATCAAGTTCTTCAATGACTAGTTTAGTAGTCTCTTGTGCACAACATTGTATCACCTCTTGTTGTATATCATGGTGAGTCATCTTGCAGTTCTGTGGAGCATTCTTGAGAACAACCCTGTCAACCTCTTCAAAATTTCCAGCTAGCCAATTTAGAAGTTCAAGGAAATTTCCTTTATTTAGTGAGTCTTCACTTTTATCATGTCCTCTAAATGCCAAGCCTTGGTGCAACAGAAATCTCACACACTTGAGTGTCCATGTCAAACGCTGTTTATACAAAGCCTTGTATTGTGATGTGTTTGAAGCAATAGACTCCCGAATTGATGTTTGTGGTGTAGTGAACATGTCATATTTTTCTTGAGCTTCAGCGTGAGCACTACTAACGGTACCAATATGCCTCTTCAATCTTGCTTTCATGTTCCAATTATTAAACCCGCCATTCACAAATGCATCTTCTCCGGGACTTTTTGTTTTATCCTTGAACAAGTAGCAAACAAAGCAAAAAGCAGCCTCTTCTTGCACACTATACTCAAGCCACTTATGATCCTTAAAGCAAGTAGGGCAAAAGCGACGGGGATGTCCACTAAAATCTCTGATCTCAAACTTATGATCCTTTGGCTGACAAGCTCCCAAGTCAATGTATCTCCTTCTAACTTTATCCTGGTCATTAACATGATAAGAAGATATGGGAACTCGCTTGCCGGGATCACGTTCCAGAGCTACCAAATCTACTTCATCTTCATCAACCGCTTCATCATCTTCTACAATTGGGGTCGGGGAGCATCTCTCCCTCTCCGGTTGTGGAGCTTCATCATGTATTTGCACTAGTGCTAGCTGCAGATTGCTCTCAACCTCAACGGAAAGAGGACTTGGTGTGGATGTAGAAGTTAATTTCCTTGCCTTTGAAGATTTGTCCCACAATTCAAACAGGCTAACATTCTTCTTCTTCATCTACATCACACATCACATAAACGAAATTAATGACAGTGGCAATGTGGCATCAAATCCATCACATAAACAAATAGAGGGCAAAAAAAACCTTGCTGGACTTGGAGGTGGACTGGTGCCTGCCTGCCACTGCCTGTGCCTGGTGGTGGTCTGGTTGAGGAGAGGGACCGCCGAGGGGAGCAGCCGAGCAGAGCAGGGGAGGGGAGAGCTGGAGGAGCCGAGGAGGGGAGCAGCCGAGCAGGGGAGGGGAGCAGGGGAGGGGAGAGCCGGTGGAGGGAAGGGAGAGGGAGACTGGGAGAGGGAGAGGGCCGGCCGGCCCGGCCGCCGCCGCCCAGTACTGCCGCCGCCGCGCGGCCGCGGGTAGGAGGGGAGGGGAGCAGGGGAGGGGAACGAGGGGGGAGCCGGGGAGGGGAACGAGGGGGGGAGCCGGGAAGGGAAGGCGGCCGGCCGCCGCCGCCGGTGCCGCCGCCGGGGTAGGTTAGGGTTGGGGGCAGGGGATCGGGAGCGGGAGGAGAGGAGCAGGGGAGGGGAGCACCGGAGCAGGGGATCGATTCGGGCTGGCTCGCGCGGGTATTCCATCGTAGACAACGTATCGTTCGATTAATATGTATAGTTATTTTTTTTTTTTTTGCTAAATTCTTGGGTATTCCATGGAATTCCCATGAATACCCCTGCCGCCGGGCCGGCTAGGTCTTTCTAAGGAGGAGGCGGCTTTGCGTGAGTCTTGCTGCGTGCCACTCATCACCAGGGGCATCTTAATAGGTGTTCTTTCAATCTTTTTTTTTTTTTGAGCGGGAGATATTTTTCCAATCTGATAATCCAAAGGCAACCAAACTGTTCCCTTCAAATAAAAAATGCAAGCAAACTAGACACGTCCATCCGGCCGTCCGTAACGCCCGGGTTGGCCGGCCGCTCGCGTCTTGGGCAAATCCTGAGCCCGACACGTCTCGGCCACGTGGTCCTCCGGTGCGCTCTAGAAGTTCTTCACGTGTCCATCCACGCATGCGCCGCAGTACTTCTAGCGCTACCAGTCTACCAGTACTAGTACCCGGTTTGTCTTGCCGATCCCGTCACCATAGCATCCTCCACCGAACCGACGACATGGCGGACACGAGGGATACGGCTGCCACCGGCACTGACGACCACCGTAACGGCGGCCGCGTCGAACCGGCGGCAAAAGGCGGGGCGACCATATCCATCACCATCGTCCTCCTCGCGCTGCTCGTGGCCTCCGTCGCGGCGTTCCTGCTATCGTCGCCGCCGGGCGTGGGGGGCGCCGAGCCGGTGGAGCAGGCCGTCGGCCACGGCGGCGTCCCCGGGTTCAACAGCCGGCTGGACGCGTTCCGCGCGTGGGCGAAGCTGGCCTGGATGAAGCTGCAGCGGCCGCGCTCCGATGATCCTCAAAGGTATGATACCGGTGGAATCATCGCCGGCTCGGCGGCGGAGGCGACCAAGAAGAGCCTGGAGATGGGCAAAGAGACGGCGGAGAGCGCCGCCGGTGTGGCCAAGGACACGGTGAAGGGAGCGGCCGCGCTCAACTCCGATGCAGAGCTCTGAATTGTAGAGGGTGCTGCCGGCACGTACTGTTATTAGTTTTGCTGCCCGTGTAAATATTGTGCACAAGCGTAGTTGTTTGTGTCTACTGGCTGTGCTCTGATCTGTGCGCCTGAGCAGTGAGCACCCTGCCCTGATCGGACGCGCTGAAGTTCCATATGCATATCGTACGACAGGAAGTAAGCAGAGATGTGTTATGCGGCATAATCACAATACCATAAAGCATAGTCAAAAAGAAGAGAAAAATTCCATGACCAGAACTTGACTGGTATTTGCTACTCCAAACTAGTGTCCGACAAACCAAAAGGATGAAAGTTGTAACGACCAGTTATGAACTGAATACATATGTCTGCTCAAGTCTGAACTGCATCTAAAAACGCCTGGCTGTGTTTTTAGGCTCTGAAGTAGAAACACACCAGAGTATCAGTATCGTTCGGTTCAGCCATCGCTGTTCTTTCCGGTCTGTATGACGGTACATTTACTTCGTATATACTCCCTCCGTTCCTAAATATCCGTTACTAAACTAAATATAATATGTGATAGTGCTTCTCCAGGCCAAGGTGTGGTCTCCGGCGTTCGCTTCGGCGTCGGCGGTGGCCAGCGGCGAGTTTGGTCGCACAGGGATCTCCAGGGACCGGAATGTAAGTGTCGTTCTTTGGGGGTTGTCTGTGTCAAGTTCATGGGACAGATGGGCTTCTGGAGCCTTCGCGTGTGTGTGCGTGGCTTTGTGCTCTTGCTTTGATCTGAAATGAGACACGTGCATCTTAAAAAAAAAACTAAATATAATATGAACGCAAAAAAAAACTCAATATAATACTCCCTTCGTCCCAAATTAAGTGACTTAAAAATGACTCAAGTTTGTACTAACTTTAGTACAAAATTGAGTCAATTTTAAGTCACTTATTTTGGAACGGAGGGAGTATAAGATATTTTAGAGATTCCATTTCATTATGAACGTATATAGACATATTTTAGAGTATATATTCATCCGTTTTAAACATATTTTAAAGTATATATTCACCCGTTTTGTTTTGTATGTAGTCTAGAGTGAAATACACCCGTTTTGTTTTGTATGTAGTCTAAAGTGAAATATTTAAAAAGTCTTATATTTAGCAACGAAAGAAGTATCAGGTAAAGGTGAGTTAAAAAGTAATGGAATTTGCAAGCAGCAGTTATTGGAATCTACAAAATGACACGCCTTCGGGTAAAGGTGAGTTAAAAAGTAATGGAATTTGCAAGCAGCAGTTATTGGAATCTACAAAATGACACGCCTTCGAGTGAGAGTTCGAGAAAGAAAAGGAGAAAGTTACTGCAATCGTGCAATCGTAGTCAGTCAAGTTGAGGTAACTTCAGGTCTGCAGCAGCAGTAGAACCATACGGACATGCATGGAGTGGACACCGTGCGAGCACATATTTCATTTTGAGAGAGAATCTTCTGAGCACAGATGGCATCGCATCCGCACGCAGTGGGCTTGCAAAGCCTCGCCAGCCCTCCGCCGCTGCCGCTAGCATAGGCCGTGGTGGCTGCCGGAAATCGGCGGGTTCTCTGATGATGGTGGGCATGGTGGCGGCCGTGGATCTGGATTCCACTCAGATCCGTCGTTGATCCTTCACGTGGATAGTTGACGGCGCGATGAGGGCTCTAGTGAGAGGACGAAGGATCTTTGTCGGAGTACCGGGGGCGGCATACGTCTTTGTGGCGAGGCTCCGCGTGGTTCCAACCAGCCGCGATATAGGGACAATGTGGCTTTCGGTGAAAATCTCGCTTGATTTCGGTCTTGGCGGACGATGGCGGTATTTCTGACGTCGTTTTCCTTTTGAGCCATCGTCGTTGCAGGTCACGTTAACTCGATCAGGATGTTTCGGAGAAAACCCTAGATCTGGTCCACCGGATTGGACGATGACGACGCCTTCGATGTCATTCTCCCTCCTGAAGGTATCGTTTTGAACCAAGTGCTGGCTAGAGGGGAAAAGAGAAGGAGCGGTGTTACATCAATCGCAAGGCCGACGACTGATCTCGGTGGCATGGCGCTGCGAAGTTTCGACGACGGACTCGTTTGGATGGATACGTGCAGGATGGTGGCGTCGTATGGCACCGTGGTGGCGTCGACGGCAGGCGAGACAAGGTCGATGCATCAATTCCTACTCTGGAGATAAATATGTTGATGACGGTGTCGACGGCCTCTGAAAGTGCGTCGGACCGGTGTGTGCCCCAGACCCAGCAACGCGGCTTGGTTAGGGTCTCCGGCTTTAGATGTTAGGCTTTGGTTTGATCTCTGTTTGGTATTCAGTTCGGATAACAACACCCCTTCATCAAGAATAGAATTATCGACATATATTGCTAAGATGATGGGTTCAGACTACTTGATATATTACTTTATAAGGTTTTGTGATAGTTAATAAAATGGCTGCATGCATTGCCCAGATGCAGAGGCCGACGGTCATCTTCCTTAAAAAAACATTTTTGAAGGGTAAAAAGAACATTTATGTGTTGTAGCGCCAGCCATATGAAGATTCTGGACCTCCTATTTTTCGCATCAAGCGGCAGAAAGGCGGGGCTTCACACAGGGGAGTCTCCATCTTGGGGCCGGCCACACGGGAACAGCCAGCGGTCTAACCACTAGAGCTGGCCAGATCGTCTCAAACAAAAAAATTAGAGCTGGTCAGAGTTCGTGACCTAATTTTATAGACAGGAACATTTTTTAATTTATGAAAAAATATATTAGAAAAAGACTGATTTATTAAATTCCATTTTTTATAAAAAACAAAAAGTTTTGAAACAAATGTCAACAAATTTTAAAAACATGAACCTTTTAAAATTTGAAACATTTTCTTGCAAATACGAAGAAGTTTTGCTTAAATTTGGAAGTTGTGAACAAAATTTAAAAACAGAAACATTTTTTGAATTGGTTAACAAATTTTTAGTAAGGGGACATTTTTTAAAATTCCAAACGTTTTTTCACAAACACTAATAACTTTTAAAAAATGTGAAATATTTTTTAATGTGTGAGAAAATGTTTAAAACGATTAAATGTATGAATTTGTGTACATAATTTTAAGTACATGACATTTTTCTAAATTTCAAGTAATTTTGTAAAGATAAGAACAAGTTTTGAATAAAATTTTAAGTTCTGAATGTCATTTAAAAAATGGGAACATCTTTTGAATTTGCAAACAAAATTTAGAGCATCTCCAGCCGCCCCCCCCCCCCCCCAACAGGCCCCGCAAGGCCGATTTTTTGCGTCGGCGGGCGAAAATCGGCCCAGTCGCGCCCCCACGAGCCCATTTTTCGCCGGTTAGGGCCTAATTTAGCGCCGGCGTACCCAGGCCGAACCCGGCGCGCTGGGGGCGCCTGGGGGCGCCGGGCGAAACGTTTTGGCGCGAAAACGGGGTGGGTCCGCCGAGTCAGCGACCGCGCGGCGTCGTCGTCCTCATCGCCTAGGTTTCCCGCGGGGAATCAATGCAAGGCTGCCGCCGGTCAGCCTTCCATTGATGCCGCGCCTTCACGAGCCGGCGTTCACGTCAGTACGGGGCGACGCGCGTCCACACCTCGCCTCCCACGCGTCCGCACGGTGCCGCCCGCTCGCCTGCTATAAAAGACGACCTCGCCGGTGTTCGCCACACCTCGCCCCCAATCCCACCAGCGACGCCCCTCTCTTTCCCCGTCGATCTCCTCTCCCCCTCTCCCCCCGCAATGGCCAAGCGCTACCCAGGCGACGGCGCGGCCCGCAACGGCTTCGGCCGCCGGCACCTCCACGAAGACGAGGCCCGCCTGCTGTTCGAGGCGGAGTACCCGAAGCCGCCGGACATGCGGGTGCCCGACGCCTGGAGGCTCAGCGCCGGCGGCGTCCCCATGCCACCGGTGCCCACCGGAGCCGAGCGACGCGCCGAGATTGCCCGCATCCGGTCCTCCCTGTCCGAGGAGGTGCGCCGGCAGCCGAGGTACGCCCCGGACAGCACGAACCTCTGGACGTCCTACTTCGAGCGCCGCCGCGAGGAGCAGCTCGCCTCCACCAATGGCGGCCCCGCGCGCGGCCGCAACAAAAGCGAGGGCCGCCGTCTTTGGTGGGGCGTCCCCGGACGCACGCTCGAGGCCGTCCCCGAGCACATCGAGGGCGGCAACGAGCCGCGCCTCGGGTAACCGGCGAGCCGACGTCCATCTCCCGCTGGATGGGCTCGTCGTGGCAGCCACGGCGCATGGAGGCGCCGTCGTCGTCCTCCTCCCACTCCTCCCACTCCTCCCACTCCTCTGGCGCAACGCGCACGCCGCTCGTCGCCGTTAAGGCCGAGCCCGGCGTGTCGCCGCTCCGACGCAGCGGGCGCAGCAGCGGCGGTATCACGATCAACGAGGGCCGTCGCCGCAAGCCCTCGCCTCCCCGCGACCACCTCCGCCTTGTCAGGCCGAAGACGGAGCCTGGCATGCCGGCGGTGGTCAAGCAGGAGCACCTGGCCATGGCCACCGCCGACGACGAGGCCGCCCTGAAGTGGGCGCGGGACGACTACGTCCGGGAGGAGGTGGACTGGCAGCGCCGAGCCCTCGAGGAGATCGAGGCTCGCCACCGTGCCCGCCGCGAGGAGGAGATCGCCGGCCTCATCATCCTCGACGACGACAGCGACGGGGAGGCGCCCGGGCCCTCCAACCCCGACCTGCACCGTTTCGGCGACACAGGGCAGGGCTGCAGCAGGGACGGCGGCCGCGGCGCGCCGGACGGCGATGGCAGCGACGGCGACGGGGACGACGACGGCGACTACACCGACTTCTACAAGCTCCTCGGCATGTAGAATGCGGCGGCGCGGCGACGGGACGGCGGCGGCGGGACGACGTAGCCGATTTAGTCTTTTTTTTAGCTTTTGTATTATATTTCAATGAAAATCCGAATTTTTTTTAATGTTTTAAGCCGATTCTACGCCCATAATGGGCTGAAAGCGGCAGTTGGGGGGCGACCCCGGGGCCGCGACTGGGAAGCCGAGCCCCCCAGGCCGATTTTAGCGCCAGCTGCTCCCCAGGCGGCGCTAAAATCGGCCCCTTGGGGGGCCAATGGCTGGAGATGCTCTTAGAAATGGAACATTTTTTAAAATTCCAAATATTTTTTGACAATCACGAACAAGATTTGATTTACTATTTTATATTTAAGTTTGTAACAAATTTCCAAAATGGAAAAGGTTTAAACCAAATTTTGACATAATTTCAAAAACAGGACATTTTTCAAACATCCAAACAATTTTTGACAAATACCAACTAGCTTTGAGTAAATTCTGAAGTTGTAATTTTTTTTAAATGCGGGAACAGATTTTGAACTTATAAACAATTTTGAAAAAGGCAACATTTTTAATATTTCAAAAAATTGTTGATAGACACGAACTAATTGTAAAAAAATAAGAATTTTTGAATTTGTTAACAAATTTTCAAAAGTAGGACCTTTTTAAAATTTGTGTACAATTTTTTTTAACAAAAGAACTTTTTTCATGCCGAACAATTTTTTACAAATACGAACAAGTTTTGATTAAATTTTGAAGTTGAGAACAACTTCTACAAAAGGAAAAAAATAATAATTTGCGAGCAAATTTTGAAAAGGGAACATTTCTCAAATACAGAACAATTTTTGACAAACACATACATGTTTTAAAAAGTGTTAACTAATTTTGAATTTGTGAACAAATTTAAAAATGGGACATTCGTGAATTTGTGTACAAATTTTCAAAAACATGAATTTTTAAAAAAATTCAAATTTTTATATACGAACGAATTTTGTAAAAAAAAAATCAACAAATTTGAAAAAATTCTTCGCATTGGAGTTGCTCGGTTGGGCCACTTGGGCCATTGCACCCAAATCTAAAGCGGAGAAGCCCAACCAAGCACTCAAGATGTCTCTTGTTTGTACAACCTAACAGTTCGGTCATCTAGCCTTGGTGCCATATAGGTAGCCCTATCGGCTCCGCGAGGAGCCATTTGTTGTTTGCCGATGACAACCTGCTATTTTTTGAAGCAACTACAGAAGGGGCTGAGGAAGTTTCCCAATTATTGGAACTATATGCAAAAGCTTCAGGTGAGAGAGCTCATGGATCCGTTGAATGCATGTTGAAATATACAACTAGTTCAGCAAATGTTCCTTCCAAATGATGCAGCAACAATTCTTCAAATCCCGATATGTACACTGCAACATAGATGATTTTTGGTCATGGGGTTGGACGAGAGGGTTGGACCATCTAACATTTTGTGACGACCCCATCTTCCTCTTCATTATCTAACCCAATGGATTGGTGGGAGCTTGAGCCATCGTTCCTCTTTTTGCGGGCTTGAGATTGGCCACAAGTTGTGTCCACTTTGGCTTGCCATTCAATATGATCCAACAATGACTAAAAGCAAACGACTTCTTCTCCACCTTGTGATACAAAGTGTCCGCCACCGCTGTCTAGCAAACAATATATGTATGATCACAAGAATGCAAACACAAGAAGCATATTCAAATGACAACAAGATGAGGCATTTAAGCTTACGTGAGTTGCCACTCCCAATTCACTTTGAGGGTGTTTGGTCACTTGTGAGTAGTAGCCGACGCACTTGTTCACTTCCCCTTGAATGATCCTTCATTGATGTTGGAGAGATGCCACATTACGGGTGGCCATGATAGGATGCAACTCCACATACTCCTTTTGTTCGTGATACTCCTTCCAAATCTTCTCCCAATACATGTTCCCTTTTTGCTCGGTGCCGCATATTGGATCCATTGTTATGGCCAACCAAGCTTTGACCAACAAGATGTCCTCAAATCTTGAGAAAGTCAGACCTCTTGCCTTCGCCGTCTTTCTCTTCTTCTTCTTCTTTTTTTGGATTGGGATCGTATGTTGTTCCAACTTCAAATGTGGTGGTGGCCTTCAATTCATACTCCATTTCGATCGGATCTTCATTGTCATTGATCATGTTCGAAAAGTAGGCTACCTAGATGATCATGGTTTACAAGCATTCATCATGTGCAAAATAAAAATAGTGGTCTAGGCAAAACATTGAACATGTTGTATGCAACTTTGATCGGACAAGAGCAAACAAAACTTACCTGGTCTTGTTATGTCATTTTGTCGAACATGTTTAGTGCAGCCCGGGCGGCGCCGGTGCCCGCGCTCATCCGCGACCGAACGAGCTGCGGCGAGTCACATGCATCGACCACTGGCGTCAGCATGGGTGGAAAGCTATCAGGAATGGCCCAGCCGGACGTCAAATCCTCCTCTGTCCCAACGGTGTCGAACAGCGTAATCCGCGTCGGTGCTCGGATGGATGGGGTGCTGGGTGCCGAGCGCGGTGGCGGAGACAGCTCCTCGAGCATGTCGGCACCTCCCTGCGCTGCCGTCGCCGCCTCCCTCTCTTGCTGCCGGTGACGCTGCATCTTCCGGGCGACGTTCTCCGTCTTGCAAGACGCAACCGAGGCAGGGACACCGACGGACGAGGCAGACTATGTCTCCGTCGCGGCGGTCGGGGACGGGTTGGACGACTTCTATGGCGGCGGATCAGGACCGGTGGTGAGGATGAGGAGGAAGGGTGGCGGACGGCGAGGGATCGGGCGCCGAAAAGGTTGGAGGACGGCGGGAGGATGAAGAGTTTGGTGGATTTGGTGCAATTTGCGGTGGGATCGGACATTTGAGGCCCGTTTGGGTAAACTTTTGTGACCAGTCAGTGACCGGGGGTCCTGCCCGGGCATATGAGGCGGGTTTGAGGCGTCCGGATGTAGAAGCTCTTGTTTCTAAAAAAAGGATGTAGAAGCTCTTATCCCTATATAAACATTTTAACCAATCAATAAAGTGCTAGCACTAGTAGAGAACAGGGCATCAGTCCCGGTTCCAGAGGGCCTTTAGTCCCGGTTCTGCAACCGGGACAAAACGATCGGGACTAATGCCGATCACTTTTAGTCCCGGTTGGCTTACGAACCGGGACTAAACGAGCTCCACGTGGCCGCCGTGGGGCGCCTGGCAGGAGGACCTTTAGTCCCGGTTGGTAACACCAACCGAGACTAAAAGGCAGTCATGCGTCAGCAGCTGCCAGGATCTGTTTTTTTTAAAGGAGGGGTTTAGGGGTTTTCATATTGTGTTTCCCCCTTTTATTTTTGTGTTTACCATTTTTATTTTATGCTTTTCATTCAACTCGACGCTAGCTACTACATATAGCAATGAAAGAACCATTACACAACATCATCATGATCAATATATAGAAAGAACCATCAGTATCACTTGAAAGTTGTTCAACTTAAGAAACAAACATCAATGTATCACATTCATCTTAACATACTAATTAATTAACTATCAGTTCTCCAGCTGATATATTCATGACTTAGTTCTAAACATGGTCAACAACAACCATCATCTGATAGTCCTTGCGGTTGCTCTTCCTTATAGTGATTACCACAAGGGTGTCCACCCTTAGTTCTCTCTTTCCCTTGATGAACTCCTGCCGGCCGGCCTTGTGGAATGATATGCGTCCGTCATCCTCTGTCTTGTATTGGACGTTCGTGACAGGCCCTCTTGGTCCATGGATTACTCCAGCAGTGCCGACGGCGGGGATCCACTCCGGAAAACATCTTCAAAGGTAACTTCTGAAGACCCCATCATTAAGAGAAAATAGAGAGCACATAATGTTAGACATCTCACCATACTTGGTTATGACCAAAAAGAGATGAAAGAATATAAAACATCTCACCATAACTTTTTTGACCATGTTTGTTTTTGTTAGACGGTGCACAAAGGGCTTCCCCAAGAACGCCGAAGAGGATGGTAACATTTCTTTCACACTAGCTTTATCATCCCGAGTAAGCTTCTTCATCCTTTGAGAAAAAAATTGCAGAAAGGATAGGACCATCATCTTCATCTTCGATGTCCTCCTCTTCATCTTGGTTGTCCTCATCTTCATCTTGGATGTCCTCATCTTCATCTTGGCTGTCGATGTCATCTTGGTCATCTTGGCTGACGATGTCATCTTGGTCATCGTCATCATCATCGCTTTGGACATAATGTCCTTAACCTATTCACCTCTCCTATTAAGAAAAAGGCTACGAGTTCTCCTCCTTTAAAATTGTTCACTGCAATGTACTGCTCCCATCCATCACCATATATGATGGTTTTATTCTTTCCTTTGCGCAGATCCAATTCGAATTCCCGCTCCTCATCATCCTCAAAGGACAACACATTACCATATGAATTGTTGAAGTCCTCCCTTATGTTGCATGGAAGACACTATGCAGCAGTTAATAATCAACAATAAAGTCAGTAAAATAGCTAAACAAATGATCAGAATTCAATACAAATTCAAGTTAAAGACCGTTACCACTGATTTTTGAAATCCCTTTCTCAAAAATACCCCGACCTGCACTGTAGTTCCAAGACTGTCCATACATGAAGTTTGGCAGACCTTGCAGATCTTATGCCTCATGGTCCCTAATAAGCCCAAGCAATTGTCAAACGTAAGAAAATGCAATTAACACTTTATAAATTAGCTTATCGTACCAAGGTCTATGAATTTCTCTATCAATTTGATGACCCGAATGCAACCCCATCCCTATATACATCAATCAATACATACATACATGCCTTATTGCAACCTAAGAAACACAATTTTATATAATGTGTATGTTATTTAACTTGAGCACTATTCATTTGAATCTTTTATCTGTTTTTGTATGTAAGAAATGATCATGTTTGTTGATGAGCTTTTCCCAAGTGCACACGATAGATCACCATCAACATATGAAAATTCGGTGAACATAAAAAATATAATGCCATACATACATGATATACATACATACATTAACATACATACATACATGAACATACATAAATATACACAGTGGCGAGTCTACTAGGTAGGCATCATTAGGCTTAAGCCTATCCTCCACAAACATATTTCAGCTAACGATACCACTTAAAATTTATATTTAGGTGCTTTACATGCAAGAATCACAATGCAATTGCTAATTAGTCTTAGAAACTTCATGTTTTGAGCCTACCCTTGATTATAATGCTAGATTCGCCACTGATATACATGAACATACCAAAAATTCAGGGCAGGGGTGCCGGCTAAGCAGCAGGGCAGGGGCGGCGGTGGCGGCAGCGCATGGCAGGGGCTGCGGCGGCGGCGGCAGCAGAGCAGGGCATGGGCGGCGGAGGCCTTGGGAAAGGGGGGGAGCTCACTAGGAGCACGACGATGGAGCTGGAGGCCAGCGACGAGGAACGGTCCGGCTCGGGGGCATGCGGCGAAGGGGAGGAGGGCGCGCGAGGAGGTCCGGTGCCGGCGACGGTCAGCAGGCTCGGGGACGGCAGGGCGTCGGCAAAATCCGGCAGCCTGGCGGCGTCGAGGTGGTCGTCGGCGCCGTCGGGGGAGAGGAGGAGAAGAAACTACAGGTGGATTTGGAAAAATTTCCAAGTCCCGCTTATATAGCCCCCCCTTTAGTCCCGGTTGGTGGCTCCAACCGGGACTAAAGGACCCCCTTTAGTCCCGGTTGGAGCCACCAACCGGGACTAAAGGTAAATTTCAGCAGCCCAAAGGGCGGGAAGCACAGCCCTTTAGTCCCGGTTGGTATCACCAACCGGGACTAAAGGCCCCCCTTTAGTCCCGGTTGGAGTCACCAACCGGGACTAAAGGGCTGTGCTTCCCGCAGCCAAAAGTTTAGTCCCACCTCGCTAGTCAAGAGGGGCTCGGAGTGGTTTATAAGCGCTGCTGCCGCTGCCCTCTCGAGCTCCTCTCTATTGCAGACAGTACATGCCTATCTCACGCCCTGTTAGGCCTGCTAGCACTGCGGGCCTGCATCCTGGCCCATTTCTAGGGTTTCTAGTCGTATGCAGGCCGTTGTGGCTAGTAGGCGGGCCTTTTTTTGCATATATTATGTTTTTTAAATTTTAATGTTATTTTTTGCATATGTTTTAGTTGATTCCTTTTGCTATTAGATTTTTACAAAAGCTTTTTACTATTAAAGTTTTTAACAAATAAATACTTTGATAATTTTAGTTAATATTATTTTGATTTTTTAGTTGATTCTTTTTGCTATTAGAGTTTTATAAAATCTTTTTAGTTCATTCCTTTTTCTATTAGAGTTTTATATAATATTTTTAGTTCATTCTTTTTCCTATTAGAGTTTTATAAAAGCTTTTTAGTTCATTCTTTTTGCTATTAGTTCATTCTTGGAGCTAAATGACCCTGAATTTGAAAAGCACTGCAAATGAACTCTGAAAAGGTTGAAACTTGGCATGATATCATAATTTCACCCACATAGCATGTGCTAAAAAGTTGAGAGGGTTACGGGAAAAACTGGATACTCTTCGTGTACAAAGTGGACTATCTCTTTCGAAGTAACATGGTTTCGGATGAAAACTCATCTGTTACAAAAGGGATTTTATTTTTTTAACATATTTTAACTCCCGACTTTTTCTGCATTCAATATGCACCATTCAAAGCCACATCATCAATTTTCAACCCTTTTTTGACTTCATTTGCTATTTTTCATGCATTTCATGATTTATTTTGAGCTAAATGACCCTGAAATTGACAAGCAATGCAAATAAACTCTGAAAAGGTTGAAACTTCGCATGGTATCATAATTTCACCCACATAACATGTGCTAAAAAGTTGAGAGGGTTACGGGAAAACTGGATGCACTTCGTGTACAAACTGGACAATCTCTTTCGAAGTATCAGAGTTTCGGATAAAAACTCATCTATTACAAAAGGGATTTCATTTTTTTAAACATATTTTAACTCCAGACTTTTTTTTGCATTCAATATGCACCATTCAAAGCCACATCATCAATTTTCAACCCTTTTCTGACTTCATTTGCTACTTTTCATGCATTTCATGATTTATTTTGAGCTAAATGACCCTGAAATTGACAAGCACTGCAAATGAACTCTGAAAAGGTTGAAACTTGGCTTGGTATCATAATTTCACCCACATAGCATGTGCTAAAAAGTTGAGAGGGTTACGGGAAAAACTGGATGCACTACGTGTACAAACTGGACAATCTCTTTCGAAGTAACAGGGTTTCGGACGAAAACTCATCTATTACAAAAGGGATTTCATGTCTTGACATGTAACTGCAGTGATATTCTAGATCAAAGCCATCATCAAAATAGTTGTGGAGAGAAAGTCTTCACTTTTTCTTTGCGTGTGTCCCTTCCTTATTGTGCCGTAACCATGGATAATCTTCATCGTTTAACAGGATGCTTGGGTCAGCCTTCACTTTGAAGGGAGGATTTTCATGAAACTTTTCATAATCCTCAGACATGTCTGTCTTGTCCTCCACTCCCACGATGTTTCTTTTCCTTGAAAGAACTATGTGGCGCTTTGGCTCATCGTTTGATGTATTCGCTTCCTTATCTTTTTTCCTCGGTTTGGTAGACATGTCCTTCACATAGAAAACCCGCGCTACATCATTGGCTAGGACGAATGGTTCATCTGTGTACCCAAGATTATTGAGATCCACTGTTGTCATTCCGTACTGCGGGTCTAACTGTACCCCGCCTCCTGACAGATTGACCCATTTGCACCGAAACAAAGGGACCTTAAATTCATGTCCATAGTCAAGTCCCCATATCTTTTCTATGTAAACATAATATGTGTCCTTTGCCCTATTGGTGATTGCTGCATCAAAGCGGACACCACTGTTTTGGTTGGTGCTCTTTTTATCTTGGGCGATCGTGTAAAATGTATTACCATTTATCTCGTACCCTTGGTAAGTCAATACAGTCGAAGATGGTGTCCTGGCCACCAAGTACAGGTCATCTCCAACAGTGTTATTACGCATGAGATGCATTTGCAACCAACCGCCGAAAGTCCCGACGTGTTCACATGTAATCCAGTCGTCAGACTGCTTCGGGTGTTTGTAGCGTAGAATATTCTTGTGTTCATTGATATACGGGGCCACCAAGGTAGAATTCTGTAGAACTGTGTACTGTGCTTGCGCGCAGGAATGCCCGTCCCTACATATTATTGAATCCGCTCCTAGCGTGCCTTTTCCACTCAGTCTCCCCTCATACCGCGATTTAGGGACACCAATCGGCTTAAGGTTAGGAAAAAAGTCAACACAAAACCCAATGACCTCCTCTGTTTGATGGCCCGTGAAGATGCTTCCTTCTGGCTTAGCACGATTACGAACATATTTCTTCAAGACTCCCATGAACCTCTCAAAGGGGAACATATTGTGTAGAAATACAGGACCCAGAATGGCAATCTCGTCAACTAGGTGAACTAGGACGTGCGTCATAATATTGAAGAAGGATGGTGGGAACACCAACTTGAAGCTGACAAGACATTGGACCAAATCATTCTGTAACCTTGGTAGGATTTCTGGATCGATTACCTTCTAAGAAATTGCATTGAGGAATGCACATAGATTCACAATGGCTAATCGAACATTTTCTGGTAGAAGCCCCCACAATGCAACCGGAACCAGTTGCGTCATAATCACGTGGCAGTCATGAGACTTTAGGTTCTAGAATTTTTTCTCTGCCATGTTTATTATTCCCTTTATATTCGACGAGAAGCCAGACGGGACCTTGATACTGAGCAGGCATTCAAAGAAGATTTCCTTCTCCGCTTTGGTTAGAGCATAGCTGGCAGGACCTTGATACTGCTTTGGATGCATGCCGTCTTTTTCGTTCACACATTGCTGGTCCTCCCATGCCTCTGGTGTATCTTTTGTCTTCCCATACATGCCCAAGAAGCCTAGCACGTTCACGCAAACATTCTTCGTCACGTGCATCACGTCGATTGCAGAGCGGACCTCTAGATCTTTCCAATAGGGTAGGTCCCAAAATATAGATTTCTTCTTCCACATGGGTGCGTGTCCCTCAGCGTCATTCGGAACAGATTGTCCGCCAGGAACGTTTCCAAAGATTAGTTGTAAATCCTTGACCATATCAAGTATATCATCACCAGTACGGAGGACGGGCTTCTTCTGGTGATTTGCCTCACCTTTGAAATGTTTGCCTTTCTTTCTTAAGGCATGCTTGGTCGGAAGAAACCGACGATGTCCCAGGTACACATTCTTCTTGCATTTGTCCAAATATATACTTTGGGTATCATCTAAACAGCGCGTGCATGCGTTGTATCCCTTGTTTGTCTGTCCTGAAAGGTTACTAAGAGCAGGCCAATCATTGATGGTTACAAACAGCAACGCTCGTAGGTCAAATTCCTCTTGTTTATGCTCATCCCACACACGTACACCTTTTCCATTCCACAGCTGTAAAAGCTCTTCAACTAATGGCCTTAGGTACACATCAATGTCGTTGCCGGGTTGCTTAGGGCCTTGGATGAGCACTGGCATCATAATGAACTTCCGCTTCATACACAACCAAGGAGGAAGGTTATAGATACATAGAGTCACGGGCCATGTGCTATGCTTGCTGCTCTGCTTCCCAAAAGGATTAATGCCATCTGCACTTAAACCAAACCATACGTTCCTTGCGTCACCTGCAAAGTCCCCCCACTTTCTCTCGATTTTTCTCCACTGCGACCCGTCAGCGGGTGCTCTCAACTTCCCGTCTTTCTTACGGTCTTCTTTGTGCCATCGCAACAACTTGGCATGCTCTTTGTTTCTGAACAGACGTTTCAACCGTGGTATTATAGGAGCATATCACATCACCTTGGCAGGAACCCTCTTCCTGGGACGCTCGCCCTCAACATCACCAGGGTCATCTCTTCTGATCTTATACCGCAATGCACCGCATACCGGGCATGCGTTCAATTCCTCGTACTCACCGCGGTAGAGGATGCAGTCATTAGGGCATGCATGTATCTTCTGCACCTCCAATACTAGAGGGCAGAGAACCTTCTTTGCTTCGTACGTACTGTCGGGCAATTCGTTATCCTTTGGAAGATTGTTCTTCATTATTTTCAGTAGCGAACCAAATCCCTTGTCAGATACACCATTGTCTGCCTTCCATTGCAGCAATTCCAGTGTGGTACCGAGCTTTGTGTTGTCATCTTCGCAGTTTGGGTACAACCCTTTTTTGTGATCCTCTAACATGCGATCGAACTTCAACTTCTCCCTTTCACTTTCACATTCTCTCTGTGCATCAACATTGACCCGGCCAAGATCATCATCGGGCACATCGTTTGGTGCCTCTTGATCTTCAGCTTCCCCCGTTGCAGCATCACCGTATTCAGGGAACATAGGATAGTTGTCATCATCCTCTCTTCTTCGTTGTCTTCCATCATAACCCCTCTTTCTCCGTGCTTGGTCCAAACATTATAGTGTGGCATGAAACCCTTCTCAAGCAGGTGGGAGTGAAGGGTTTTCGAGTTAGAGTAATCCTTCGTATTCTCACAGACAGTACATGGACAATACATATATAAAACCATCCTGCTTGTTTGCCTTAGCCACTTCGAGAAATTTATGCAGGCCCTCAATGTACTCGGAGGTGCGTCGGTCACCGTACATCCATTGCCGGTTCATCTGCGTGCATTATATAATTAAGTGTATCAAAAACCATTACAGAACATCATGAATAGAGAAGTGACCAAATTAATACAAGTTCATCATCACATTAAAACCAAAGTACAGTAGTAATGAAATTAATACAAGTTCATCATCACATTAAAACCAAATCATACAAGTAAGAATTTTTTCTTTTAAAAAGAAGATAAGAATAAGAGGCTCACCACGGTGGTGCTGGTGACGAGATCGGCGCGGGCGATCGACAACGGTGAGGACGGGGACGGGACGTGACGGACCGCCAAACCTAGACAAATCTTGGGGAAAATGGAGCTTGGAGGTCGAGCTTGGAGAGGAGAAAGCTTAAGCGTGGCTCGGGCATTTCATCGAACACCTCGTGTGCATAGGAGGTGAGAGCAGAGCAGCACACACCTCCCACACGCCGGCCGGCCAAAAAACAGAGGAGTGAGCGGGCAGGGGCAGCATATATATATATATGCATATCTTTAGTCCCGGTTGGTGGCTGGAACCGGGACAGAAGACTGCCCTTTAGTCCCGGTTCCAGCCACCAATCGGGACTAAAGGGGCTGCGCCAGGAGCGAGGACCTTTAGTCCCGGTTAGTGTCAGGAACCATGACTAAAGGGGTCAGATGAACCGGGACTGGTGCCCGCGGAGGCCCGGCCGGCGTCCTGGCCTCATTAACCGGGACTAATGCACCCATTAGTCCCGGTTCGTAACACGACCGGGACTAATGCAATATTCTGGCCTGGACTAAAGCCCTGTTTTCTACTAGTGTAGCTACCTTTTCTCAACCAAAAAATATGTTTGTACTGCCTAATCCTCCACCCAGAGCAAGAGAAAGATAGGTCGAGTCGAGTCTAGGGTTTCCTGGCATAAGCAGAGCGGCGATGGCGAGAGCGGAGGCGGAGGCGGAAGTGGAATCCTACATTAACTATCTGTTGATGGATAGGAGGGAGGCGATAAGGAAGGCTGATGAGGCGCGGGAGGAGGCGGAGAGGAGGAAGAGAGGAGGCCCGGGCGGCAAAATGAAGAAACGGAAGACGGCGACGGGAAAGAGCTCAAAGAAGGCGGCGGAGGTTCCGGCAGAGATGAGCGTCAGCGAGGTGGGGAGCAGGCCTGCGGAATCTGACTTGGCGAGGACGACCAAGATTATGAAAGCAGCGGAGGCCAAGCTTCTGGCACAGATGAAGGGGATCGTCATCGAGGAGCCGGCCAAGACGATGACAGAGGAGGACGTCGCGGCAGCGGCCGTCTACAGAGCCAAGGCGGAGGAGGCGCGCATGAACCATGACCGGCCGGAGGAGTCCAGCGCCCTGAGGAAGTGGATCGCCACGGGAGACCCCGAGACCGTCGAGTGCCGGAAGGTGTGGATCGCGGAAGACATGGAGGCCCTGAGGCTCAGGGACATGGATGGCGACGAGGATACCTCCGACTGGTATGCCTTCGAGGCCATGATGTTCCGCGAGTTCTGGGAATTCCTCTGGCCCAAATCCTGCGGTAAATTCGAGGACACCAGTAAGCCAAAGCCCAACTCCCTTCTGATCAATTGCGTTCTTGCTGGAATGATCTCCATTGTTTACTGCTGTATACAAATCTTGATTGATTGACAATTTGACATCGATATATGCAGCGCGGATCCCATCCATGCTTTACACGGACAAGAAGTCGTCAGGTGGTACAGCGCACCCCATAAGAACTCTGCAGGTCTTTTCAGTCAAAGTTGCAGGATTACAAGATGGATTGCACTGCTGGCCGCTGGAAGTGTTTGGCGTCGTTGCTGCACGAGACTGTTTGGATCATAATCGCAATATTATCTTCCAGCGCGGAAGGGATAACTGCCAAAAGATCCACAAGGAGGTTCGAATTCCTGCCGCTGACAGTTATTAATTTGGTGCCTATGCGTATGCATCCATCAACACTATTTTGTCTGATCTTTTCAGCTGTGTCGTTATACATTGTGTAGATATTAGTAAATAAATGATCAAGTTACAGATTTAGAACATAAAGTGGAAGGAGAAAATAATACACACACTTTTTTGTAGGCTTTGCGAAGATGAAACACATGTATACTTGGCATTGCCATTGGCACATAACGTACGTTATTTAATCTTCCTGTGCCACGAGCCTGATCGGGTTAATGGATGCTTCAGAATCCATTAGACATCGCGCTGATTAAGTTTATTAATTAAGTAAGTAAGCCAGCAAGTGATGTGTTAGTTCAAGCACCTCTTTAATTAATAATTATTGGCCACATGGAACAAAGTTCTTGATGGGATAAGGACGTTAATACCACCATGTTTATTATTCCATAAGATGGAACAAAAATCTCTGGTTTGAGTGCGCTGGTTTTTGAAGGAAAAATAGTATCGAGCATGTAGTCAGAAGTATATCACATTTTCAGGAGTATACCTTTTTAAGAGTATGCAGTATGCGGTATGTTGTATTTATAGAGTATCTAATATGGAGTATGTACACTTCAGAAAATGTATAGTAGTATAGAAAACCTATTCACTTGCCGGGATATAGCTGTTCTGCTAGTATAGAACATAAGAGAGTTTTGCCAGCTACTGCGATTTTTTTGAAGAAAAGAAGTAGTATATCATGTTCATCAATGCAAGCATAGACTAGAAGTCGTAAAAGAAGTGGTATACTTAATTGGAGAACAAATCAAGAATATACATGACCAGATAGTATGACTCATAAATTTAATTAATTGGTCACTGTTCGACTAAAACAGAATTTGTGAAAATTTTCTAAAAGGATGATGCTGCCAGCTTTGTAAAAGAACATGATTATACACACACTGGCTTAGCAGTCTACGGTTAAAGTCTATTATTCCTTTTTCTTGGCTCCTCCCTTCTTTTTCTCTGGCGAAATGTTTCATGCCTCTCTTATGCACTGGACAAAGGCCTTCCATTGCCTAGGTGTTTGATGGGGACGGCGGCAGCGACCGCGTGGGACAGTTATAATCATAGCAAGCCGTGTGATCGCATCCCATTTGAGAGAGGGGGAGGAGAGGGAGAATTCTATGGAAGAGCGCCTACAACATTTAGCCTACTCTTGGCTGCTCCCTTTGAGAATAATATTGTCCCTCTTTAGTTGTGTTCCCACAAGGCGTAGGTAGGTTTTCGAATCCATAACGTCCCTTGGTCTGTGTGAGACAATTCTTTTATTTTGTTTGTACCTGTTAGTTTATCGTGTTCTCTTGTAAATTACTATGTTTAACACTGTTGTGATCAGTTGACAAATTAACCTTTGAGATATCTGGTATATTAACACACCCTAATAATGTCCCTCTTTTTTATATGTTGTTTGCAGACTACACATGATTTTGTAAGTTATATTTTCATTGTGATGATGCTCAATGCCTTTGGGTTCAGTTTACATATTGTTTGTTAACTTGCTTCAGCTTGGAAGAATTGAAATGCTTTCTTACCCATCTCGGCCAAATCTACTGGCTCTTGCATCTTAATTTTGCCCGTCACGAGTTTACCTTTTTGCCTGATACGAGTTTACCTTTTTTCTGCCCTTAGGTTTCATTATATTGGTCTCATTTTATTTATGATTATTTATTGATGGATGCACATTCTCTCTTATTTTCAACACATATTGGTCATATATGCTGCAGTCCTTTTTGAGATAAACGATACATTACTTACTAAATAATGTCTGCATGCAGAATCCGTATCTGACACTGACGGGTCCTAGCCGTGCCATTGTGGTGGTGGATCCTGTGTGGTTTGAGGTTGCATTGCAAGTGAAGGGTGCCACTGAATCCGAGGATAAAGAGTTAAGCTTACACATGGAGCCTTATTATATTTCCGGCTCAATGAAGTCCTATGTGTTCGATCGTGTCAGGACTAGCAGGCTCAGCAAAATGGAGTTGACATTGGGTGACATGGTTCACTCCGTGGAGGCCACCATCGGCGTTAGAGTGGTTGGCGGGGAATGGCCAGAAGGTTTCCGAGGCGTATTTACCGCCACCACCGCCAGCATAAACGATGCGAAAATCGAGCTGCTCGATTTCGGAGACGATAAGTTGCCTGTTGCAGCTGATGGCTCGGTACGGCTCTCGCGACGTGTTGTGTCTGTTGAAGACGACGGGCAGCTTAGAGTCTCTGTCATGGCGCTTCACATGGTGGATCAGTCTGTCCGGCGAGATTCTGGGGTGCTCGCTGCTAAGACATTCTCCAGAAGCTATGTGAACCTTGAGGTTGTCTCTTGTAAGATGGAAGTCACTGTCGCCTGGTCTCTTGCCCCGTACTGGCCACATTACCGTGACATGCCGTGCCCTAGCATATGAGAATGGCTTGGCTTGGTCCTAGTTGCCGGAAGTAGTTGTTACTAGCGGATGGAAGCGCGGCGGCACGCCGCGCCAGTTGGGAAGCTCGTGTGTGTAGGTGTGTCCATCCATTCATCATATTGGTCTCCACTGCAGGTGTCTTCCTCTGTCGTCCGCAACTTCTCTAGAGATGGTCGTCGGTGACAGATCCGTTAGAAGTAGAGGAGTAGGACGCGGTGGAGACAGGAGAGGTCGTGGTGTTTCTGTTGCGCTGCCACTTTGGGCACTCTGCAACTGCTTTGCCCTCATCTTGTTGTCACCGCCGCTGATGTGATTTCTTTTTTTTTCTACCATCTGAGAATTTAGAAAGATAGGCTTTCCGAGAGCATTTTCTGGAAGAATAATTTATAGAGAGGAGTTGGGAAGCAGTGGATGCTTACAAAAGGCCTGAATATAGCTAAACAAAGTGACGCCGCCTAGATCCACGTAACCTTTCCACATAAATCATCACAAAGCAGTAAATAAGTCAAAGAAAAGATAAAAAGCTAACACGCATCCGTGGCTTGGTGTCATTGACCATGTCTGCTTCGACCCCTCTCTAGTGACGCTCGGTACAAATCGATCTAGATCTAGGGAGATCTGAGGGAGGTAGCACCTGGCAGGGAGAGGTTGAGTTGGCGCATAGATGATGGACGCCGACCCCATCACCAGGCCTAGCGCGAATCCGACCCCGCCCAAGGTGTATCTCATCGCCTGCACGTGCGCGTAGAACTACACCGTCTCGATGGATGCGCAGGGCCAAAGGTACGACACCAGCGTCGCGCCAGAAAGGAGCGGGAAGGTAATGTGTTGAGGTAGTCGTGCGCCCAAAGAGGTGTGGCGGAGGCGACGACTCCGTGGGCATGATGTGGACGTCGAAGATGGCGTATGGTGCAAAGTCAAAGGTGTCAATGGGATGGATGGACGGAGAGTATCCCTTGACCTACATGACTACATTCCACACAGAGTGTAGCCTGGGAAGAAACGGACGAAGACAGTGTCTCGGGCTTGACGTTGGTGAAGAACACAAAAAAGAGCGTCAGAAGAATGGGCAATAGAGGATGCAGATGGAAGAGGTGCGCCAGTGCATCCGACTTGTCAATGTTGAGTGTCGAGGAGATGTCGGTCGTCTCCACCGGTGGCAGCCAAGTACATGATGTTGATGACAATGACGTGAGGATGCCTGTCGCGAAGGGTGCAGGGATGCCGAGCATGGCGATGTCGTAATGCAGCGGCGGAAGAAGTACGATAACGGTGGGGAAGAAGCAGGGCAATGATGGAGCCTTTTTATAGGCACACATAGCGGTGGAGTGGCTTAGACGGCTTAGACTCCACCGGAGCCTTCTAGAGAATATGGGACACACTTACAAATTGTGGCAAAATATGTGCACGCGCACGATAGAATCAAAGGAAGCTGAATCAACAAAAAAGAGAAACAGAAAATCCAAGAGGACTACACATAAACATAAACTGTGAACCAATCAAACCATTCAACAACAAAAATCGATAGCAAACCATCATGTAAAATCATGAATGAACCGAAGGTAAAAAGGAATGTGCGTCAATCCTTTATAAATCATGTATAAGCCCCAAAAATTAGAAGGACACATGACTTATTTTAAGTGGTGGATGCTTGAATAAACATGTGTTAAACACGTAAATCATTGATGGGAGAAAAAAGGGAAAAGGAAATAGAGAAAACTAATATGGGCCCATTTTTGTTAACCCAGCTCTTCGGATGTTGTTTCAGAGTGAAAAATTGCATAAACCTATAAGGGTCTTTTGTCTTTGATATGTAAAAATCTTAGGATTTTTTTTCTAAAAAATGTTTGTACCTTTTTAAAAATATTGTTCGTATGGAACTATGTTAACATGTATTACTATATACACCAAAAAAAAGTTTAAGTGGATTTGCATTTTTTTTAGAAACACTATTCACGCGTAGTATTGGGTGCATCAAATATTGTTCACCCGTAATTACAGTTCACCTCTCGGATGTTGTTTCAGAGTGAAAAATTACATAAAACTATAAGGGTCTTTTGTCTTCGATATGTAAAAATCTGAGGATTTTTTTTTCTAAAAAAGGTTTGTATCTTTTTAAAAATATTGTTCGTATGGAACTATGTTAACATGTATTACTATATACAACAAAAAAAATTAAGTGGGTTCAACTTTTTTTAGAAACACTGTTCATGCATAGTACTGGGTGCACCAAATATTGTTCACCCGTAATTACAGTTCACCCTGATTACCGAGTAGGATTACCACACATCATTAATTAATAAGTACAATTACTATTCAGGGCACTATTCACCAGGTGCCACATGTCAAATTCACAAAGCCCTTGAAAAAAATTGGAAAAAAAATCAGGGAGCCCCTAGCTTAGCTGGTTTAATATAGTAGTATATGTTTCTATATATGTATGCGGTGGTACTGCTTGTGTTGGGTGAGCGGTGGTAGCCCTATCCTTCTAGTATTTGTGAAAATTACTATAATATGGACAAGTCAGATTTCGATGGCTGTTCTGGTCTTCTATATGAGAACGCCGTTTTGGTGACCGAGCTCACTGGAGCTCAATTTTTTTGAAAAAAAAATCAAAATTCAAACTTTCTGCTTTCAAAAAAATATGAAAAAAATTATGCAAGTAGACAAGGATGTTATGTGTATTTGTGTAAATTTTTAGGATGAAATACCTTGAAATGCGATGAATAGTATCATGTGTTAAAAAAGACCATGATTTTTTTGTTTTTGCACAGCCCTCTCATTTCCATGTTTTTGCTCTGAAAATTTACACATATGTGTTATGCCTTCATGTATATCTATAATTCTTATAGAATTTTTTAAAATGTAAAAATATGAATTTTGAATTTGAAGGCCTCCATGTAAGCCGAGCAACAAAAGCAATTTTCGACATAATTGCACGTCCAAAAAAAAACGCAATACCTTAGAAAAACAAGTGGCCCGGCACACGAGGAGCTCGCCGGACCTCCCCCAATGCAACCGTAAAGAAATGTTGGCCGGGCCAATCTGGCAAACGTGTGCACCGTGTCCGACAAGCGGCACAAAACAACAAACTTATAGCAAAACGTAGCCGACCTACGGAAAAGATCTAAACGCCCAGACAAATGCCGGCTACAAACAGACGCAACCGGCCTATACGACTCGCCTCACGCCCGAGTAGCCCTTTCAACAAGCCACCGGGACATGACGGCACACAATGACAGTGGCCCGGGCGACCCGGTCGGTCCACCCGTCATGGACATGCCAGCCGGGTCGCACAGGCCCGAGCCGTCCAGACAGATCGGACATCTCGCGTCCCCCCAAATGGCTCACGCGGCAAGCCTTCGGCGAAAAGTACTTTTGAACGTGAATTCAACATAAGTATACTAGTAAGGGGTAATTGTTGGCCAAAGCTTGCGCTGGCGAGACGTAATCTGCAAGGTATTTCAGAACGGAGGGAGCAGTAGTGTTTCATAACTTTGAAGCAAGTGTGCAGGGAGCAGAAGAACTGTCGCCTGCTTTGCAAGAATGTTTTATATTTATCTTCTTGAGACAATAAATGATGATACACGTAACATTTTGAGCGAACACATGATTCATTTTGCAGTACATATTTTTGTCCGTTCTATTTTATATCGGCTGAATGTTCCGAGCTGCGTAAGCTAAGTACCCAAGGATCAACTTACTATTGAAACCATCCCTAAAAGAAAACTTACTATTGAAACCAGATAGCGGGCACCAGGTACACGAAAGTTGGCATGTCGTCGGAGTTCAACCTAATTTGCGTGGCGTAGGTAGAAGTACCTGAAATGCTCAACAAATAAAACGGATAAAATGCAGCACAAAGTTTCAAATGCGGGCAAAATTGATTAAAATATCTTAAATGAGGTGATCCCTGTCAAAATGGACAAAAGATGGGATGAAAAATAAACATAATTTACTCTCTTTTTTCATACGCCTCCCAAATGGGAGCTGGTTCCGTTACTTAATCTTGGGCGAAGTTATTGTTGCTTCTCACTTGGCATATATGTAGCGAACTATCGTCGTGAAGACTTGGTAAAAGAACTAGGTTCTAGTAGAGCCACTGATGAAGAGCATCTCAGTTGTCCAGTTGCCAAGTGTGTATATCTCGTATATGCTTCTAAAAAACTATGCCTCGACAGTTACAAGAAGCTCTCCAACGAATCAAACACAAGTACAATGCCTGATCATAAAATACAAGTACAATGACAGACCATAACTATTCTTCTTGCTGTGCAAACCCCAACAAGAAACCCCAACAAGAAAGAGCTCAGTTTTTTAGAAGATCCAAGAACGAGATTAGTCACTGGAGCAACAAGAATCATCCTTTTTTGTGGCTCTTGGTGCGTGTCTTCACACTTGCATCTCTCACTATAAATTATGCCGATCATTCACTCGGATGATATAACAACTGCAGCATCGACGGCTACTAGTTACGTGGCTACGATCACCGCTGCCAAGATCTCAGTTATACTTACTTCAATGGCGTGTCCACCGCATGCGATCGTCATCCCCTACCCGGCGCAGGGCCACGTGATCCCGCTCATGGACGTCGCGCACGCCCTGGCCGACAGGGGCTTCAACGTCACCTTCGTCAACACCGAGTTCAACCATGCCCGTGTCGTCGCCTCCATGTCGAACGGTGTCGGCAGCGGGCTGGGCCGGATCCGGCTCGTGGCGGTGCCTGATGGCATGGCCCCCGGGGAGGACCGGAACCAGCTGGTGAGGCTGACCATACTCATGGCGGAGTTCATGGCGCCAAAGGTGGAGGAGCTCATTCTCCGGAGCGGCGAGGTGGCGGTGGACGGGGCGTGCCCGGGCAAGATCACCTGCATGGTGACGGACTACAACGTCGGGTATTGGGCGGTAGACATTGCGCGGAGGACTGGGATCCGGGTGGGGGCCGTTTGGCCGGCATCGGCAGCTGTCATGGTTACCCTGCTGAGCTTTCCCAAGCTGATCGAGGACAACATAATCGATGGGGAAGATGGTAAGTATAGCTGAACGAGCAACTTTGACTCCCTTTACATCACTACAATGTGTTTGGCCGTGTATTGCATGGGCTATAAATATTCTAGTACATTAGCCCATAATTTACATTTCTGTATTATAGCTGAACGAGGAAAAATATGGAATGTTGAAGGAACATGACAGAAAAAGGAAAGCTATTTTTGTTTAAGTAGTAGAGATTTATTACTGACCAGATCGTCTTTACATGCAGGGTCTACTCTGGGCGAGGGGACATTCCAACTGAGCCCCGACATGCCTCCCATGCAGAGTGCCCACCTCGCATGGAACTGCATCGGCGACCACGACCAGCAGGCGACCCTTTACCGTCTCCTTTGTGACGGCGTCCGTGAAATGGACTGGTGTGACTTCGTCATCTGCAACTCCTTCCAGGAGGCAGAGCCAGCATCTTTCAAACTCTTCCCCAACGTCCTCCCTGTTGGCCCGCTGCTCACCGGCGAGCGCAACGGCAAGGCCGTTGGCCACTTCTGGCAGCCAGAGGACGACGAGTGCATGTCCTGGCTCGACGCGCAGCCGGAGAGGTCTGTCGTGTACGTGGCCTTCGGCAGCTTCACCATGTTCGACCGACGCCAGTTCGAGGAGCTCGCGCTGGGGCTCGAGCTCTCTGGCCGGCCGTTCCTATGGGTCGTGCGCCCGGACATCGGCCACGGCGCAGTGCACGACTACCCGGAGGGCTTCCTGGACCGGGTGTGCGGTGTGGGAGGCCGGGGCAAGCTCGTGGCGTGGTCGCCGCAGCAGCGCGTGCTGGCGCACCCGGCGGTGGCGTGCTTCGTGTCGCACTGCGGGTGGAACTCCACCATGGAGGGCGTCCGGAATGGCGTGCCTATCCTGGCCTGGCCCTACTTCGCCGACCAGTTCGTGAACCAGGTGTACATCTCCGACGTGTGGAAGGTCGGCCTCAAGGCCGACGCCGACGAGTCAGGGGTCATAACCAAGGAGCACATCGCCGGCAGGGTGGAGGAGCTGATGGGGGACGCCGGCATGAGGGAGAGGGTGGAGGCCATGAAGAAGGCCGCGCACGAGAGCATTCAGGAAGGCGGCTCCTCGTATGTAAACTTCGATGCTTTTGCTGAGGCCATGAAGAATGCGGCGCCACAGGAAGGGAGCATTCAGGAGGGGGGCGCCTCACCCGTAAACTTCCATACTCTAGCAGAGGGTATGAAGGCATGATCATCTGTTGCTCGAGTGTACGTGTGGTAGTGTGTGAAATTTTGCATTCCCACACCAGAATAAAAAGTTCAACCATCACCATTTGCCTTTATATTTGCCGCTTTTTTGTTTGTGAGTTACTTCCGGAAATACTCCCTCCGTCCCCCGAATTACTTGTCGCAGAAATGGGTAGAAATGGATCTATCTATTTCTGCGACAAGTTATTCCGGACGGAGGGAGTATAAGACGTTTTTTGACACTGTCAGACTCTAAACACATCTTACAAAAACTTACAGAGATAGTACCTGAGAATTTTGGATGAGTCCGTAGATAACATGATGAAGAGCATATTCGCAAAAGGAAAAAAAATGATGAAGAGCAGCAGTGTAGCCCTAAGGCCAAGACAGGAGGCCGCGGCGAGGCCTTGCCAGGAACTAATAGGAGGCAGGATGTCAGCCCTTCCTATTCAACGCTTAAAGCGCTAGTTATAGCTGTAAAGGCGTTATAGCTATAAAGGTACACAGCGCACACACCATCTAATCGATTGTGTAGTGAGCCGGCCCATGTGGAATTTTTTGTCCGCTGGTTTTTGGAAGGTTCCCCCAGTTTTTTGGTGCGGTTTTTTCTGTGGTTTATTTTAGAACGGCTTTTATTTGGGTTTCTTTATCTTTTTCTTCTCTTAATTCGTGATTATTATTTTCAAATTCATGACCTTTTTGTATATCCTCAAATTATTTTTAAATTCATGAACTTTTTTTAAATCACAACTCCTTTCCAAATCTGTGAATATTTTTTAAATCCGCAACTTTTTTCAAATGAATGAACTTACTAAAATCCGCAACTCTTTCCAAACCCGTGGTTTTTTTCAGTAGTGAACTACTAAAACAGTAAAGATACGGCAAACTAGGCATGTTGAAATCAATGTGAAGTGGCGGTCCATTAAATAAGTCGATCAAGATTGCTTTTCACACAAGAACTTGACAGGAAGGGGAAGGAAGGAGGGGAGGGCATACCTCGGCTGGGAAATCGTCTATGACCTGCAGCTCGTCAGGAAGGGGTCAGAGATGCTGCTGCTCCTGCTACTGCAAGCTTCCGGTCCTCAATAGGGAGGCCGGGGCACCGCATCGAGGGCCGGCAATAGGGCGCAGGTGGAGCCCATGATGGCCCTCGCTGGTACATACAAGAAACTGAGTTACATCAGTTTTAAGCGACCGGAACAATAGTTATTAATCAGTCGCCTCCTCCGGATGAACACAGGAAATCACAGCAGAGATCATAAAAGTAGAAGATCATAAAAGGCTGCAGTAGTATAATTAATTTACCAATATGTAAGGCAGTAGTAGCTTTGTTACATCTACCAGTCGAGTAGAAAAAAAAAAGTAAAAGATCATAAAAGGCTGCATTTGTACAGCCACTCTACATAGACTGCATTTGCAAGCGATCATAAAAGTCGAGTAGAATAACCCCCCCCCCCCCCCCCCCCCCCTAATAGACAAATCGCATTTAACCAATTAAGTAGTGCTGCGACACTAACAATGACTAATACCCTACATAGACGACTGAGTTATGACTTATGAAGCCATGGTTGGCATATGTATACGACTGACTTGTGCAAGTCAAAGATTATGTCACAACTTGAGATCTTGTGCACTCGCAGGTGGAGCCCATGATGGCCCTCGCTGGTACATACAAGAAACTGAGTTACATCAGTTTTAAGCGACCGGAAGAATAGCTATTAATCAGCCGCCACCTCCGGATGAACACAGGAAATCGCAGCAGACACTAGTAGGAAAACCCCCATTCACTAGTAGAATGTCGACCAGTAGTCCCGGTCGGGAAGGGCCTTTAGTACCGGTTCCTCAGCCAGTACTAAAGGGTCGGGACTAAAGGTCCAGACCTTTAGTACCGGTTGGACCACGGACCGGTACTAAAGGCCCACCACGTGGCTGCCTGCGTGGGCTGGTGGTGGAAGACCTTTAGTACCGGTTGGTGATACCAACCGGTACTAAGTGTTCTGTTTTTTTTTTGTTTTCGCTTTTAATTAGGTTTTAGTTTTCCTCTCTATTTATTGTGTTTTTCATTCATTTCAAATTTATTTTACGGTGCTACATACTGTAAACGTTAATTACACAAGTTGATGCATATATATATATATGTAATATAATATACAATATCTCATACACAGTATATATACAAATGAAATTACACATCCATATATATTCTGGACTTATAACTTAAGGCCCAAAACCCGGCCGGGACTAGCTAGCTAGTGCTCCGGATGAATTCTCAGTTTTCTACTACTGATTTGCTGGCATTATTGAGGCGGCGGTAAGTAATAGTGCTCTCCGTTTACATCAATGACATGTTGAAGAAGAAATGCCGCAAATTTCTCTTGAAGTGCTACAAAGCGTTGCACGGGTGAGAGCTTCGACATCATCTGCCAAATCTGGAGTTGTCTTTCACGTGCTCCTCTGCGACGTATACGGCCTTCGGTCTGGAGGCGAATGTTCTCGCAGAGGAAGTATCCACATAAATTTGTCCCCTGATCTTGCTTCGCGCACTTTGCAAAAGAATAGAATTCAATAAGATAATTAATAATCAAGCATGATAATGGTATTGAAACTAGAATTAAAGAGATGAGCGGACCTAGTAGTACTACTTAATTACCTGCATCTTTCTCCACTTTAGCTTCGGTTTCCATTGACGACCGTGATGGTTTTTTTCTATCATGTTTTTCCAAACACTATGCGGCAAAGAAAAAGAACGAAAGAGTTATTATAATTACTTTTGATATCAGGAAATAATGAAAGAAAGCGAGGTCGATAAAGATTGAAATTACCGTTCTATCATAAAATACAAGTCCACGTATGATTGTTCTCGTGTATCTAGTGAGTCGTACACTTGAACAAGTCCATCCGCGAGGATAATATTTAGGAGGATATAGTGGTCTCTGCGCAGAAGTTTATATAATTAAGCAGGCATGCATATAACTCATCAACTACACTTGACAGCGAGCTAGTAAGCAAAAATAGAATTTGTAGTATACAAGAGAGTAAACACTCACCCCATGTTGTAAGGAAATATTATAGTAGATTTGGTATTCATTAGTGCCTCTAGAAAATTTTCCAAGAGATCTTCTGTGTCCTTGGCATAATGTTTTACCACATGACCATTAACGGTATTTGGGTCGATGAACCCAATGTCATCGATTCCCTCTTGTTTCAATTCCCACATCTTCAATCTGCATAATAGCGTAGAAAAGAACATATATAGTGAGGATAAGCCAATGAACGATATCTTAGCTAGAGACTTAAATTATTAAAGATATAAATCACTTACAGACAATAGCAACTGATGAGACTTTTGTCGATAGATTCCATGTGGTATAACTGGAAAAGTTCTGAGAATTCAAGACATATGTCACATGCATTGACGTAATGCTCTTTCCTTACTTTGACCATGACCGCCGTCTCCCCTCGCTCTACTTCACGCAGGTACCAATCATGCAACCGTCGCATCGCAGTTGGTAGTTCCTTGTACTGCTCGGGTGTGACAAGTGGTTTTCCTTTGGCATATTGCATTGCGTACTCAGTTGCACCGTATCGGCGGAATTCCTCGGTGCCAAGGATTTGGCCAAGAGTGAGACCTGCAGCCTCTACTTCTTCGAGGTCGATTGGGTTGCCTTGCACGTCGACTGGTTGGATCGATTGCTTGCTTGGATTGGTACTCACCTTGAGCGGAGAGATCGATTGCTTGGATTGTTCTCCGAGCTGGGGAACTGTTTTCCCGGTAGTAGTACCACCTGTCGTTGATTCCGTACTTCCCGACTTCTTCCTTGGGCTGGGCCGACTTCTCTGCTCACTTGCCTTCTGAATCTGTCGCTCATAGTGTGTCGGCATACGCTCGACATATGCCGGGGGTCGATCAATAAAGTGTTCCATAAAGTGCTCTTGGACTTCCTTGGGTATTACCTCCTTTGGCGTCACGGTCTTCTTTGCAAAAAAGTCTTTCACTTGGCGGTCGCATTCAATTTCGTTTTCCTCTGGTGTCATGTCGTAAGGCAGCTTCCTTTTGCCGGAGGCTCGGGTTTCTTCTTTGCTTTCCTCCGAAGAGGACTGCTGGTGGCCTTCCTCTTTTGGGAGCCCTGCTGGCGGGACCGCTGCCGGGGTGGAGTCGGCTCACGCGGCGGAGATCGATATCGATGATATGGACTCGCGTCGTGCTCCGTCCCGAGGTTGGGAGGACTGCTGGCGAGGTGGGGAGGACTGCTGGCGAGGTGGGACGCCTCTTGAGGTGGGGAGGACTGCTGGCGAGGTGGGGAGGACTGCTGGCGCTGCGATGCGTCTGGCTGGGATCCCTCGCGCTGGACATCGATACTCGGTGGAGCCGGTGGCCTTAGCGCCGTTTGTGGAAAGACGATGCAGTCCTTACTCCATAGAATGAGACCACGGCCGGCTTCTGCCAGTGTGGACTCCCCCTCACCTCCAGGGATGTCAAGCAATAGGTCATCATATGCTGGCTCTATTGCGTCCACCGCGACACGAGCATACCCAGCTGGAACCGGATTGCAATGCCAGAGAACACCAGGTGTATTTGGTAAAGCATAGCCCGTCGCGACCCGCACGGGTATGTTCTTCATTTTCTGGATTAGCTCACAAGATGTCTTCTCAGTGATATCATCCACGGGGGTGTGACCCAGCGGTGCCCCCGTGGAACCCACGCTGCTTTTCGGCAGTGTAGATGGGACGGGTTCCCCTGCCTCCTGCTGCGGAGTTTCCCTTTGCTGGGTCAGTAACTCTATCTGCCTCTGCTGCTGCTCGTACTTCTGTTCCAACTTTGAAAGTCGGTCTGCTTCCACCTTCTTTTTTCTCGAACGGCTTTTATAACTGTCCTTCCATCCCGCAAACCCCTCGTACCACGGAACAACGCCCACGCCTCGTGTTCGTCCTCCGTGTTCGGCATTCCCGAGGGCGAGTGTAAGCTCGTCGTTCTCTCTATCGGGGTGAAACCATCCTTCTTGGGCAGCTTTTATTGCATCAATCAACTCATCTGATGCATGCTTCAGACTGGCCAGTGCAATAATCTTCCCTGTTGCTGGGTCCAACTTTCCCCCATGCGCAAAAAACCAATTCCTGCACCTCTTGGGCCACTTGAAGGTTACTGGAGTGATCCCTTCAGCAAGCATCTTATTCTCTAATGCATCCCACTTAGGAATGGCTGAGTTGTATCCACCTGTCCCTAGTTTATGGTGATACTTTTTTTCTTCGCATTTATCTGATTCTTTGCCGACTTCTCCATAGCAGCTTCCGATGTCTTGTACTCGATAAATGCGTCATAGTGATTCCTTACCTTCTCGTATATTCCTATGAATTTGGGCGCCTTCTGGCCTCTAGCGTTGTACTCGGTCCATAATCTTTTCTTCCAAGTCTGGAACGCGTCGGCCATCTTATGGAGAGCAAACTCCTTGACTTTGTTCCTTTGGCGCTCCGAGAGAGAATCTGGTAGGATGAAATGCTCCATGAGATCTCGCCAAAGGGCATCTTTAATTCTTGTATCGACATAATTCACTCCTGGTTTTGGGTTGTTTGGTTGAATCCATTCTTGCATTGTGATCGGGACTCCATCCCTAACAACCACTCCGCATTGACGCACAAATGTCCTGGCATTGGCATCAGGGTGAGTCGGTGCGCCATTAGGTTTGAAAGCATCAAGATTGAGCTTTACGTTGCCGTCCAATATTTTGGCACCGCCTCGTACCTTTCTACTAGATTGGCTCGATCCGGAAGGCTGATAATTTAAAGAAAAAAGATTTGTTAATATATATATATATATATATATATCAATTAATACACATGTAATGATCACCAGAGGCTAATATGTGTATATACCTCGCCGGACATTGTTAGTTGTTCCGGATTTTGGAACATAGGTTGTTCTTCCTCGGCCTCACATCCATCACCGTAATCGTTCAGATATTGTGAGCCGTCATCATCATGTGATTCACCCTGAAGGTCCGCTGGGTTTTCGGAGCAGCGTATCATGTCGAAGATGTCCTCTTCATGAGCTCTACCGGTATTGTCCATAGCTTAATAACTAATCCATAATAATATAGATAAAACAAATTAGTATTCAAATTAGCATGCATTCAAGAAGCAAACTAACTGATAGTTAATTAATAATGCATCATCGAATACATATATAGTAGTTCTTAGAAAAGATCTCATCTCATAATCTCGGATAATTGTTAATACATCGGCTAATCCATCGATCTAGCTAATACATCATAATAATACATATATAGTAGCTAATATATCGATCTAGCTAGAACCCTAGCGCCCGGCGGATATCGGGGCGGGCGGTGGACACCCAAAGAGAAGGAACCATCACAGGAACATAGCTACAGTGAGATCCCTGAAGAATCTGCCAGGTATTGTCGGACCTGGCCTCCAAAGCTGCCATGTAGCGACGGACGTGCTCGTTCTCCTTGCTGACATGGTACTGTACCACCTCCGCGGGGGACTCAAGCCTCTGAATCGTCCGTGGCCCATGCGGCCGCCACCACAGAACCTCCGGGTCGACGACGGGCTGGCTCCTCACCAAGCTGCGCCGCCCGGAAGGCAGCACCTCCCAGTACCAGCCCGGCGGAGCCCAGTCCCTGACAGGGCCCCTCGGCTCAAGCAAGTGACCTCCTCCGACGACTCGACGACGAGGATGCGGGATCGGCATCGTCGACGTCGAGAAGAAACACTTAATTATGAAAACAAATTAAATAAAACTTAGCAAAATTAACACTTAGCATTTAACAAATTAAATAACACTTAACAAATTAAATACACTTAGCATCTAACAAAATTAACAAAATTAACACATACCCTAATAACCTAAGAACCTAACTAACTAACTAACTAAACTAACCTAACCTAACTAACTAAACTAACCTGATATCCTAACTAACTAACTAACTAAATAGGGGTGCTGTGTCGTGGTCGGGGTCGGGGTGTCGGGGGTCTCGTGTCGGGGTGTCGTTTTCTTCTTCTTCCCCTCTTCTTCTTTTTTTCGTCTTTTTCCTTTTCTTCTTCTTCCTGTTCTTCCTTTTCTTCCTTTTCTTCTTCTTCTTCTTCTTCTTCTCCTCCTCCTCCTCTCCTCTTTTTTTTTCTTCTTCTTCTTCTTCTTTTTTTTTCTTCTCCTCCTCCTCTTCTTCTTCTCCTCCTCTCCTCTTTTTTTTCTTCTTCTTCTTCTTTTTCTTTTTTCTTCTCCTCCTCCTCTTCTTCTTTTTCTTATTCTTATTCTTCTTCTTCTTATTATTTTTTCTTCTTTTCCTTTTTTCTTTTTCCTTTTTTTCCTTCTTCTTTTCTTCTTTTTTTTTCTTCTAGGCTTTTTTTACATTAACATTTTATTTTTCCTCCACGTCACTACTAGGCCGCGCCGGAGTTGCTCCGGCGAGCCGCGCCGGAGTTGACTTGATCGGGTGGGCGCGCGGAGGGGCAAGGGGGAGGGGAGAGGCTCACTGAGGGAGCTCGCCGGAGGGGGGAGGACGCGTCGGGGCGGCGGGCGGCGTCGGGGCGGCGGGGTCGGGGCGGCGGGCTCGGGGCGGCGAGCGGCGTCGGGGCGGCGGGATCGTGCGCGACGGGCGGCGGCGACGGCCGATTTCGGCAGCCTGACGGCGTCGTTTTGTCCTTGTCCCGGTGCGTGGGTCGGCCCGGGACGAAGGGTTAGTATTTATACCTAGGCACCCTTTAGTACCGGTGCGTGTCTCGCACCGGTACTAAAGAACCTTTAGTACCGGTGCGAGACACGCACCGGTACTAAAGGTCCTCCCCAAAAAATGCGCGGGGCGGTGGACCTTTAGTACCGGTGCGTGGCTCACACCGGTACTAAAGGTTTTTTAATTCAATATTCATTATTATTTTCAGGAAAACCCCTAAACTTTAAAAAATCATAGAAAAAAATCTATGACTCCAATGGAAATAAATAATATATGAAAAAATATCAGAAAAATACAAAGAATCTGTTTATGGCATTTCCATGCATGTTTGAACAACTTCAACTGCTGTATAAGACAATTTGACTAAATGGCATTTGAAATGTCATATCTCGAGTTTGAAAAGCAGTATAAATGAACTCTGAAAAGGTTGTAACTTGGCATGACATCATAATTTCACCCACATAGCAACTTCTAAAGAGTTGAGAGGGTTACGGCAAAAACTGGATGCAGTTCGTGTACAAATTGGACAATCTCTTTCGAAGTATGAGGGTTTCGGACGAAAACTCATCTATTACAAAGAGATTTCATTTTTAATAACTTATTTGAACTCCATATTTTTTGTGTGTTCAATATGCACCATTCAAAGGCACATCATCAATTTTCAACCCTTTCTGACTTCATTTGATATTTTTCATGCATTTAATGATTTATTTTGAGCTAAATGACCCTGAATTTGAAAAGCACTACAAATGGACTCTGAAAAGGTTGAAAGTTGGCATGGTATCATCATTTCACCCACATAGCATGTTATAAAAAGTTGAGAGGGTTACGGCAAAAACTGGATGCACTTCGTGTACAAATTGGACAATCTCTTTCGAAGTATGAGGGTTTCGGACGAAAACTCATCTATTACAAAGGGATTTCATTTTTAATAACTTATTTGAACTCCATACTTTTTGTGTGTTCAATATGCACCATTCAAAGGCACATCATCAATTTTCAACCCTTTCTGACTTCATTTGATATTTTTCATGCATTTAATGATTTATTTTGAGCTAAATGACCCTGAATTTGAAAAGCACTACAAATGGACTCTGAAAAGGCTGTAACTTGGCATGACATCATCATTTCACCCACATAGCATGTTATAAAAAGTTGAGAGGGTTACGGCAAAAACTGGGACTAGTTATAGTGCTGATCCAACAGCTCACAAGCGCTTGAAAGAAACACACGATCCGTGTGCTTCTTCCTGATTGGTACGACCTCGGTCCTGGGAGTGGCTAAAATTTAGTCCCACCTCGCCAAGCGAGAGGGACTCGCAGCGGTTTATAAGCCCTGAGTGCAGAGATGATGAAGCGAGAGGCGCAATGCTCACCTGCACGTTAGCTTCAGGCCTTGAGGAAATGGTGTAGACTGCACGGAGCTATCTGCAGTTTCTCAAGGCCTGAAGCTAAGCAACGTGTAGGTGAGCATTGCGCCTCTCCATTTTTAACAACTTATTTTAACTCCGGACATCATAATTTGGCATGACATCATAATTTCACCCACCCACATATCCCTGAATTGGTTACTGTTACACTTCGTGTACAAACTAGTTACTGTTACAAACTGTTACACTTCGTGTACAAACTGGTGGATGCACTTCGTGTACAAACTGTTACAAAGATACCATGCATGTCCTTCACATAGAAAATGCATGCATGTCCTTCACATAGAAAGTGATGACGGTGAAGCCGGTCACATCCTAGAGTGGGATCTCGCGGTGTAAGACTTTTTCTGCGTGTTTGTCCCTTGCTTATGATTGCGCCGTAACCATGGAGAATCTTCATCACTTAACAGGATGCTTGGGTCAGTCTTCACTCTGAAGCGAGGGATTTCATGAAACTTTTCATAATCTTCTGACATGCCTGTCTTGTCCTCCACTCCCACAATGTTTCTTTTCCCTGAAAAAACTATGTGGCGCTTTGGCTCATCGTATGATGTATTCGCTTGCTTATCTTTTTTTCTCCTCGGTTTGCTAGACATGTCCTTCACATAGAAAACCTGAGCCACATCATTGGCTAGTACGAATGAGTCATCTGTGTATCCAAGATTGTTGAGATCCACTGTTGTCATTCCGTACTGTGGGTCTGCTAGCTGTACCCCGCCTCCAGTATATTTGACCCATTTGCACCAAAACAAAGGGACTTTAAGATCAGGTCCATAGTCAAGTTCCCATATCTCCTCTATGTAACCATAATATGTGTCTTGAAAGTTGGTTGCATCATAGCGGACACCACTGTTTTGGTTGGTGCTCTTTTTATCTTGGGCGATCGTGTAAAATGTATTCCCATTTATCTCGTACCCTTTGAAAGTCGTTACAGTCGAACTTGGTGTTTTGGCCAACCTGTACAGTTCATCTGGAACATCGTTGTCATTGATGAGCTTTGTTTGCAACCAACCGGCAAAAGTCTCCATGTGTTTACGTTCAATCCAGGGGTCAGACTGCTCCGGGTTCTTGGACCGTACAATATCCTTGTGTTCCTCCATATATGGAGTCACCAAGGTGGAATTTTGTAGAACCGTGTAGTGTGCTTGAGTGAAAGAATGCCCGTCCATATTTATTGCTTCTTTCTTTCCTAATGTGCCTTTTCCACCCAGTCTCCCCTCATGCCGCGATTCAGGAAGACCAATCGGCTTAATGTCAGGAACAAAGTCAACACAAAACTCAATAACCTCATCTGTTCCATATCCCTTGGCGATGCTTCCTTCTGGCCTAGCACGGTTATGAACATATTTCTTTAAGACTCCCATGAACCTCTCGAAGGGGAACATATTGTGTAGAAATACAGGACCCAGAATGTTAATCTCTTCGACTAGGTGGACTAGAACATGCGTCATAATATTGAAGAAGGATGGAGGGAACACCAACTCGAAACTGACAAGACATTGGACCAGGTCATTCTGTAACCTTGGTAGGATTTCTGGACCGATTACCTTCTGAGAAATTGCATTGAGGAATGCGCATAACTTCACAATGGCTAATCGAACATTTTCCGGTAGAAGCCCCCTAAGTGCAACCGGAAGTAATTGCGTCATAATCACGTGGCAGTCATGAGACTTTAGATTTTGAAATTTTTTCTCTGCCATATTTATTATTCCCTTTATATTCGACGAGAAGCCAAACGGGACCTTGATACTGAGCAGGCATTCAAAAAATATTTCCTTCTCTTCTTTCGTAAGAGCGTAGCTGGCAGGACCTTGATACTGCTTTGGAGGCATGCCGTCTTTTTCGTTAATTCTTTGCTTGTCCTCCCGTGCCTCCGGTGTATCTTTTGTCTTTCCATACACGCCCAAGAAGCCTAGCAGGTTCACACAAAGATTCTTCGTCACGTGCATCACGTCGATTGCATTGCGGACCTCTAGGGCTTTCCAATATTCAAGTTCCCAAAATATAGATTTCTTCTTCCACATGGGTGCGTGTCCATTGGCGTCATTCGGAACAGATTGTCCGCAGGACCCTTTCCAAAGATTACCTGTAAATCCTTGACCATATCAAATATATATTCACCAGTACGGAGGCCAGGCTTCTTCCGGTTATCTGGCTCACCTTTGAAATGGTTGCCTGCCTTTCTTAAGATATGCTTGATCGGTAGAAATCGACGATGTCCCAGGTACACATTCTTCTTACATTTATCCAAATATATACTTTCAGTATCATCTAAATAGTGCGTGCATGCATTGTATCCCTTGTTTGTATGTCCTGAAAGGTTACTAAGAGCAGGCCAATCATTGATGGTTACAAACAGCAACGCTCGTAGGTCAATTTCCTTCTGTGTGTGCGCATCCCACACACGTACACCTGGTTTTTTCCACAACTGTAGAAGTTCATCAACTAGTGGCCTTAGGTATACATCAATGTCGTTGCCGGGTTGCTTAGGGCCTTGGATGAGCACTGGCATCATAATGAACTTCCGCTTCATGCACAACCAAGGAGGAAGGTTGTAGATACATAGAGTCACGGGCCAGGTGCTGTGACTGGAGCTCTGCTCCCCAAAAGGATTCATGCCATCTGTACTAAGACCAAACCATAAGTTCGTTGCGTCAGCTGCAAAGTCCTCGAACTCCCTCTCAATTTTTCTCCACTGCGACCCATCAGCGGGTGCTCTCAAAATCCCGTCTTTCTTACGTTCTTCTTAGTGCCATCGCAACAACTTGGCATGCTCTTTGTTTTGGAACAAACGTTTCAATCGTGGTATTATAGGAGCATACCACATCACCTTGGCAGGAACCCTCTTCCTGTGGCGTTCGCCCTCCACATCACCAGGGTCATCGCGGGGGATCTTATAGCGCAGTGCACCGCATACCGGGCATGCATCCAAATTCTCGTACTCCTCACCGCGATAGAGGATGCAGTCATTAGGGCATGCATGTATCTTCTGCACCTCTAATCCTAGAGGGCAGACAACCTTCTTTTCTTCGTACGTACTTTCAGGCAATTCGTTATCCTTTGGAAGCATCTTCTTTATCATTATCAGCAATTCTTGAAATCCCTTGTCAGTTACACCATTCTTCGCCTTCCATTGCAGCAATTCCAGCGTGGTACCCAGCTTTTTCTGGTCATCTTCACAATTTGGATACAATAATTTCTTGTGATTCTCTAACATGCGTTTCAACTTCAACCTCTCCTTGTCACTTTCGCAGTTTCTCTTTGCATCAGCAATGACCCGACCCAAATCATCAGCGGGCTCATCTGATGCCTCTTCTTCAGCTTCCCCCATTGATGCCTCTTCTTCAGCTTCCCCCATTGTTGTATCGGCGAAAGGATAGTTGTCATCATCCTCTTCTTCTTCATTGTCTTCCATTATAACCCATCTTTCTCCGTGCTTGGTCCAAACATTATAGTGTGGCATGAAACCCTTCTCAAGCAGGTGGACGTGAAGGGTTTTTGAGTTAGAGTAATTCCTATCATTCTTACAGTCAAGACATGGACAACACATGAAACCATTCTGCTTGTTTGCCTCAGCCACACGAAGAAAATCATGCATGCCATTAAGAAACCCTGGACTTAGTCGGTCATCGTACATCCATTGCCGGCTCATGTTCACTACACAACATCGAAGTGACCAAATTAATACAACTTCATCATCACATTACAACCAAAAGTAGAGCTAGCAGTGACCAAATGTTACTACAAATAATAGATACTTGTTCATACATACATCTCATAAAACAACATACAACTATCTAAAACATGTAAATGCAACAACAAATGTGATCATAATCGCAACTAAAGTAACAATTGAGCCAACGGCATAATGATACCAAGCCTCTTTATCAATGGCATATTTTCTAATCTTTCTAAGCTTCAAGCGCATTCCAGCCATCTTGTTCTTGTGATCATCGACGATATCGGCAACATGCAACTCCAATCCCATCTTCTCATCTTCAGTTCTTTTCAATTTTTCTTTTAAATGATCAATTTCTTTTTCAGCTTGTGTTAATTTCTTGAGCAGAATTGCATAGTCGGTTGGAATTTCTGGTTCAACTACTTCCTATAGATAAAAACATCTACGTCAATTTGGTGGCATAATTAATTGTCATAGACATTAGATGATGTGTGAAATAGTTATAAAAGATAACGCCATACCACATCTGAATCATAGACTGGACGAGGGCCGACGTGGGCTGATACCATAACCATGACACTATAGAATAACTAACAATAATACAAGTAAGTAAATCGTACACGCAGCTATCTAAATCATACAAGTAATTTTTTTTAACAAAAAGGTTTTAAGAAGAACAAGAGGCTCACCAAGGTGGCCGGTGCCGCGACGAGACGGTGCGGACGATCGACGGTGGTTAGGACGGGGATGGGAAGGCACCAAATAAACCACACCTACACATATGCAACCTAACAAGTTAATTTGAGCTCAAATTGCATATAAATCAAATAAACTCCCACATAATGACCACTCCTCCAAAACCTAGCTAAAACCCACAAATCACATATCTTTGAGCATACCACAAGCTAATCTAGCAATGAGAGATGAAGGAGCAAAGTTGCTAACCTTTATGAACACTTGGATAGATGGGGTGCCTTTAAATCTTGACAAATCCTTGGCAAAATGGAGGATGAGCTTCGAGAGCAAGAAGAAGAACAGGGGAGAAAATAGAGAAATGAGAGCCCCTTCGATCGGCTGCGGACGAAGCCCGTATATGTAGGAAGTCTTTAGTACCGGCTGGTGACACCAACCGGTACTAAAGGTTGCACTTTAGTACCGGTTGGTGTCACCAGCCGGTACTAAAGGTGCAAGCGGGGCCCAAGTCTGACCAACAGCCTGCCACGCCCCCTTTAGTACCGGCTCGTGACACGAACCGGTACTAAAGATCGCTCACGAGCCGGTACTAAAGGTCGCCCTGCTCCTAGCCGTTGGAGCCGGCACGAACCGGGACTAATACCATCTTTAGTACCGGCTCGTGACCAGACCGGGACTAATGCTCGGGACGAAAGGTCTGTTTTCTACTAGTGATTTGTCCCGGTTCGTAAGGGCCTTTTGTCCCGGTTCTGGAACCGGGACTAAAGCCCAAAACCTTTAGTCCCGGTTGGCTTACGAACCGGGACTAAAGGCCCTCCACGTGGCCGGTGCTGGGAGCCCAGGCAGGAGGACCTTTAGTCCCGGTTGGTAACACCAACCGGGACCAAAAGGCACTGGGGTTTTTGTTTTTTTTTTGAAAGGGGGGGGGGGGTTAGGGGGGTTTGTAGGGTTAATTGAGGTGTTTCATATTGTGTTAGCTAGCTAATAGAGAGAAGTTTCCTCTCTTTCTCCGTGCTTGGTCGACGCTAGCTACTATAGAGAGAACTCGACACGCTAGCTAGTAAGCAAATGAAGGAACCATTAAGTACACAAGATCGTCGATCATGAACATATACACAGAGAAGTGATCGACCTCTCTTTCTCCGAGAGATTGGTCGAACAACAAGTTTTCGTATATCTATCCGACGCTACTAGCTACATATATACAATATAAGATCTCTTACAATCCCTAACATTTAATTTCAAATTCCAGATGGTATTCTCTGGCTTTATTTATGACGTGGTCAAGAAAGAATCCCGCCAATTCCTCTTGAATTGCTCGTATGCGATCATGTGGTAGGAGTTCATCCCACATCTGCCACGTCTAATTTGAAGAAGGGGGTCAATACATATATATGAATGAAACTCAACACAAATCATGGTAATAAAATAAAATTGTGAATATTATTGCTTACGCACTTGAAATTGTTTTTCAGAGTAGCCCCGCTTAGGGGTCGTCGCGTTGTAGATGAACTCGCAAACGTAGTATCCACAAAAATTATTCCCTTTTTCCTGCCACAAGCACTTTACGAGAAATAGAGTTCAATCAAACTGATAATCAAGCATGATAAATGGTATTGATGGAACTAGAATCAATGGGAGATGCGCGGAACTAGCTAGTAGTACTTACTTTCGGGTGTGTAAATCGCAGCTCCCTCGGCAGTGCCGGAACAATTGCGGTGAACTCTTTCCAAACCCTGCCAGACAAAGAAAATAATTACTTGATATCAGGAAATGAACAAAGTTGCCGATATGATGCGATAATGATCGATTGAACTTAATTCTGGAGCATTTCAGTCATGTCCGCATATTCCTGGGGATCTTTTCGTTTCGAGTCTAAAACGATTACTACTCCCCGCTCAAGCTTAATCTCTAGCAGAATATAGTGGAACCTGCGCACGCATGCATAACTCATCAATTACATTACTATAACCTCGAGTAATACGGGAAACCGAATATGCACAAGACAGTAACACTCACTTGAAGTTGTAAGGAAAGAGTATTGTCCCTTTGTTTTGATTTTTAAGCAACGATTGTAGCAAGTTGTCCTCGGTTTGTGTGACATTGTTTTTAACCGTAAACTCATGTATGATATTTGGGTTAATGAACCCAATGTCATACATTTGTGCTTTTCTGCATTCGACGATCTTCAATCTGCATAATATAGTGAGGATAATCATATATACATGCAATGAAAGAGCTGAGCTATATATATAGAGAGACTTAATTACAGAAGTAGTACTTACAGACAGTAGCAAGTCACGATTGTTTTGTCGAGGGCTTTTTGATTGTATAACTGGAATATCTCCTCAAATTCAACATTCAACAGATCCATTCCAACGAGGTCGTGCTCCTCTTTAATTCTCAGCGTCATAGTATCCCTCCTAGACTCCCGGCAGGTTTTCATGTACCATTCATGCAATGTTCGCATCATCGTTGTTAGAGGAGGATGATCAGGTTTGATGAGAGGCCGCCCGTACCGGTAACTAAATTCGTCCACCTCCAACGGCTCAAACTGTACATCATCGCTCAGGTAATCACCAGGATTGGTACCGGGCACCATCCCCGGATGATTAGCGACGATATCGCTAGACACCTTGAGCAGGGGGCACGATTGGTTCGCCTGTTCACCGAGCTGGGAATTTTTTTTCCCACTTCTTCGTTTTGCTAACCTTGCATCACTGGAAGTACTTCCCGACCGCCGCGCGTCTTGATATGTCTTTTTAACACAGCGGTCAAAGTTGGAATCCGGCGGAGGCGGTGGTGGTCGCTTCAGGGCATTGATAGTGCGCATCACTTTCACCGGATCTAGCTTCTCTTTCGGAGGTGGAGTTTTCTTTGCAAAATGGGCCATCAATTCGGCCTGACATATCTCCTCGTTTTCAGACTCGGTCCTCTCATATGGTAACTTTTCCAGAGGCTTGAGAGATGGACCGTATCTGTATTCCCTCCCGCCTCTTCTTGTACTGCTAGCCGCCGGAGCGGCGACGTCTCTCTTCCGTCGTTGCTTATGAGGCGGAGAAGGAGGCGGAGTGCTCCGACGCGCCGGAGGAGCCGGAGCGGCGGCGTCTGTCTTCCGCCGTTGCTGACGAGGCTGAGGAGGAGGCGTACTGCTCCGACGTGCCGGAGTAGGCGAAGGAGGAGGCGGAGTGCCCTCACGCGTCGGAGGAGCCGGAGAAGGAGGCGGGGTCCCCTGATCACTCGCCGGAGGAGGAGGAGGAGGAGGCGGAGAGCCCTGATTCGCCTGAGGAGGAGGAGGAGGCGGAGGCGTCCAGTTTGGAAGCTTGATGTACTCCTTTTGCCATAGACATGTACTCCTCAGAGCACGAGCCAGCTTATTCTCTCCTTCACCTGTAGACCGGTCAAGCTCGAGCTCCTCAAATCCCTCCATTACTTCATCCACCATCACAACAGCATAGCCATGTGGAATCGGTGAGCAGTGAAAAGTTCCGTTGGGTTGAGGAGGTGCAACAGAGCCGACAGCCGCCTTGAAAGTGAGGTTCCGGCATTTCGTCATGAGCTCGCAATGTTGAGCCTCCGTGATAGTATCCACGGGGTAGATAGGAGCCATGAAGTCAGGCTGAACGAGCTCCGTGGAAGCGACGCTGCTTCTCCGTTGAGATGGCGGGGTAGCTTCTGGGGTAGCTTCGTGCCGCTGAGATGGTTGGCCGGCAGCTCGCTGGCTCTCAGCTTCCTCTAGCTTTTGTAGTCTTGCATTCAGCTTCTGAATTTCGCTCAGCTCCGCTTTCCTCTTTCTCTCCCGGCTTCTGTAACCGCCTGCGTCGGGAAACCCAACCTTCCACGGAACGGAGCCTGGTGTGCCTCGTGTTCGTCCAGGGTGCTCAGCATTCCCTAGGGCCTCAGTCAGCTCGTCCTTCTCTCTGTCGGGAATGAACGTCCCTTCCTGCGCTGCGGTGATATACTCCTGAAGCTTGTTCATGGGTATCGCAAGTTGCTCGTTCGTCCAACGGCACTTCCCTGTTTCAGGGTCCAAAGTTCCCCCAACCCTGAAGAACCAAGTCCTTGAACGGTCTGGCCAGTTCAATGTCTGTGGTACGACGTTTTTAGCAATCAGGTCATTCTCAGCTTTGTCCCACAACGGCCGGGCTTTGAGGTAGCCACCTGACCCCGTGTGATGGTGATACTGCTTCTTTGCAGCATTGATCTTGTTTGTCTCTGACATTTTCTTACTCTTGTCCGATGTCTTGTAGGCCACAAATGCGGGCCAGTGATCACGTATCTTCTCAAATCGGCCGGTGAATTCTGGAGTCTCCCCTTTGTCGACAAACTTTGATTCCAACTCATTCTTCCACCTCCTGAATAGATCTGCCATCTTCTTAAGAGCACACGCCTTGACCAGTGGCTCTATAACTGGCTTATTCGGATCCTCCTCTGGCGGTAGGGTGAAATTTGCCTTCAGCGCGGTCCAAAGATCATCTTTCTGTCTATCGGTGACATAATCACCATCAGGGGCGCCGTCCTTAGGCTTATTCCATTGCTTGATGCTGATCGGGATGTAGTCCCTAACAATAGCTCCGCACTGAGCAGAAAATGCGTCCTTGGTCCGCTTGGGTTCAATCGGATGGCCATCGTGCGCGAGTGCTGTGATCGTGAACCTTTCTTCCTTGCGCAAACTCTTCTTCGGGCCTCGTCTCGTTACCGAAGTTTGGCTCGATCCGGAGGGCTATAAAAGAAGAAAGAAGAGTTAATTAATATATGTACATATCAAAACAATTAATGCATCAATTAGCTAGTCAGCACGGGCTTAATTAATATATATACCTCGCCGGACTTTGCAACAGCTCCCTCCTCCGTTCGGTCACCGGAACCGTCATCATGGTCTCCTTCTTCCTCCGGCATTCGGTCACCGGAGCCATCATGATCATGTCCTTCCTCCTCCATTGTTCGATTACCGGAGCCATCAACCTCTCCTTCCAGACCATCGGTGTCGTTGAGATACGACAAGATATCACGTTCGTCGTGGATTATGTCCCCCAACAACTGTTCTTTTTCCAAGTCTCTTGGATCCATAGTTTCTGCAAATATTACAACATGGCAATTAATATACAAACATGAATGTCCGACGTCCGGACCGCCTCTCTCATGAATGTACGACGCCCGGTTTGGGGTGGCCTCGACAACACTTGTAGGGTTTGGGTGGGGGGGGTATATCGACAACGCTTTTTTTCTCGGGTTTGGGTGGCCTCGAGAGTTGGTCGCCCGGTATATCGAGAGGGGGGTGAACATTTTACCTAAGTAACTTAGAAAAAAAATGTTATCGGGGAGGGGGTATATCGACCCCCCCTCATGTCGAAGTTATCGGGGAGGGGGTATATCGACCCCCCCCTCATGTCGAAGTTATCGGGGAGGGGGTATATCGACAACGACATACATACATGGAAAAAAAATGCTATCCATCTTTACATACATAGCCACATACATATATTATATATTTTCATTAACTCATGACATATTTTCATTATTTTTCTTTCTTTAACTCAACGACAACAACATACATACATGGAAAAAAAAATATCGACCCCCCCCCCTCATGTCGAAGTTATCGGGGAGGGGGGTATATCGACCCCCCCCCCCTCATGTCGAAGTTATCGGGGGTGCTCTACATTTTATATGTTTTTTCTTATATGTTTGTTTTCGTTTTCACTCTACATTTTCATACATATGAAAAACAACGAAGTTTGTATACAAAAGTGCACATATACATCTCATACATGAACATATACATCTCATACATGAACATATACACATGAAAATTTATCTATCTATCTATCTCATCTCATACATGAACATATACACACATATACATGAACATATACACATATACATGAAAAAGCCATATACATGAACATACACACATATACATGCCCGCAAAAAAAATACACATATACATGAAAAATACAGAGGACATGGAGCAGCGGCGACGGGGAGAAGGGGACATGGGAAGGGGGGCTCACTGTGGGGGGGCGAGGGTGCGGCGAGGACGGCGGGCTCCGGGGGGCGAGGGCGCGACGAGGACGGCGGGCTCGAGGCCGGCGACGAGGACGGCGCGCGGCGAGGGCGAGGGCGCAGGCGAGGGCGACGACGCGTCGGCGACGAGGGCGAGGGCGCGGGCGAGGGCGAGGGCGCGTCGGCGACGAGGACGGCGGGCTCGAGGCCGGCGACGAGGACGGCGCGCGGCGAGGGCGAGGGCGCGGGCGAGGGCGAGGGCGCGTCGGCGAGGGCGTCGGCGAGGGCTCGGGGAGGAGAGCGCGTCGGCGAGGGCGAGGGCGCGGTCAGGCAGCCTGGCGGCGTCGTGCTGTTCGGCGCGGCGTCGGGGGGAAGATGAACTGGGCTGGAATACGCTAAGTGTGGGCTTATATACCCAGAGCCTTTGGTCCCGGTTGGTGGCACCAACCGGGACCAATGCCCACCTTTGGTCCCGGTTGGTTCTACCAACCGGGACCAAAGGTCTCTTTTCGTCAGCCCAAAGGGCGGGAAACAGGGACCTTTGGTCCCGGTTGGTGGCACCAACCGGGACCAAAGGTAGGCATTGGTCCCGGTTGGTGGAACCAACCGGGACGAAAGGTAGGCATTGGTCCCGGTTGGTGCCACCAACCGGGACCAATGGCCTTGCACAGCGGCGTGGTGGAAGTTTAGTCCCATCTCGCTAGTCGATGGGCGCCTCGACCAGTTTATAAGCCCCGGCGCGGGAACCGTATTGAGCTCCTCTCTAATGCAGGCCTTCTGGGCCTACCTCTGCTGCGATTCCCAGTGGGCCTACTGGGCCTTGCGGGCCTGCGTCCTATGCAGGCCGTTGTGGCCCAGTAGGCGCGGTTTTTTTAATTTATTTATTTTTCATTTTTTTTGTTTTCTTCTTTAATTTTTTTTATTTCTGAGTTGTTTTTTTCTTTATTTAGAGTTTCTTTGTGAATCCTTTTGCTTTAGGTAAAACAAATATAAACTTTCTGTTAGTGCCATTCGTTTTCAAATTTGAATAGCTTAAATTTGAAATTTGTGTGAATCACTAGTTTGTGAATAACTTTACTTTAAAAATAGATTTTTCAGTGATTATTTTTTCGTATATTTAATTTTCTTGTGTTTTATCAATATATTCAATTTGGTAATACTTAGGTTATTTAAAAAAATGAAATGCCTTTGTAAAAGACGAGTTTTCGTGTGAAACCCTGATACTTCGAAAGAGATTGTCCATTTTGTACACGAAGTGCATCCAGTTTTTGCCGTAACCCTCTCAACTTTTTAGCACATGCTATGTGGGTGAAATGATAATACCATGCCAACTTTCAACCTTTTCAGAGTTCATTTGTAGTGCTTTTCAATCTCAGGGTCATTTAGCTCAAAACAAATCATTAAATGCATGAAAAATAGCAAATGAAGTCAGAAAGGTTTGAAAATTGATGACGTGGCTTCGAATGGTGCATACTGAACGCACAAAAAGTCTGGAGTTGAAATAAGTTTAAAAAAATGAAATGCCTTTGTAACAGACGAGTTTTCGTCTGAAACCCTGATACTTCGAAAGAGATTGTCCATTTTGTACAGGAAGTGCATCCAGTTTTTGCCGTAACCTTCTCAACTTTTTAGCACATGCTATGTGGGTGAAATGATGATACCACGCCAACTTTCAACCTTTTCAGAGTTCATTTGTAGTGCTTTTCAATTTCAGGGTCATTTAGCTCAAAACAAATCATTAAATGCATGAAAAATAGCAAATGAAGTCAGAAAGGGTTGAAAATTGATGACGTGGCTTCGAATGGTGCATACTGAACGCACAAAAAGTCTGGAGTTGAAATAAGTTTAAAAAAAATGAAATGCCTTTGTAACAGACGAGTTTTCGTCTGAAACCCTGATACTTCGAAAGAGATTGTCCATTTTGTACACGAAGTGCATCCAGTTTTGCCGTAACCCTCTCAACTTTTTAGCACATGCTATGTGGGTGAAATGATGATACCATGCCAACTTTCAACCTTTTCAGAGTTCATTTGTAGTGCTTTTCAATTTCAGGGTCATTTAGCTCAAAACAAATCATTAAATGCATGAAAAATAGCAAATGAAGTCAGAAAGGGTTGAAAATTGATGACGTGGCTTCGAATGGTGCATACTGAACGCCTTTGTAACAGACGAGTTTTCGTCTGAAACCCTGATACTTCGAAAGAGATTGTCCATTTTGTACACGAAGTGCATCCAGTTTGGGCGGTGAAGGTCGTACCAATCAGGAAGAAGCACACGGATCGTGTGTTTCTTTCAAGCGCTTGTGAGCTGTTGGATCAGCACTATAACGACTAGTCCCGGTTCGTGCTAGCAACCGGGACTAAAGAGGCACACGACCCTATATATAGCCCACCTCTCGGACATGTTCGACACTTAGTGTGTGTACTCATTAGGATTCAAATCATTCGGATTCCCTGCATACGGTCCAACGGTGCATTTCATATTTCCACCGTTGGGCTGTATGCAGGGGAAACCGTGTGTTTTGTTGATCTATCTAGAAATCATGTAGTTCATCGATCGAATGCACATCATTCGGATTCCCTGCATACGGTCCGACGGTGCATTTCATATGCGGGCACTCACGAGCCACCGTCGGGCTGTATGCAGGGGAAACCGTGTGTTTTGTTGATCTATCTAGATATCCTTTCATTTTCCGACGGTATATTTCATTTTTCCAACTCCATTTTTACAAAGACACTTAGAAAGAAACAAAAGACAAATAGAAAGGATGATGCTCAATTGGCGGACAAAACGGACAATCTCTTTCGAAGTATTAGGGTTTCATACGAAAACTCATCTGTTACAAAAAGCATTTCATTTCTTCACATGTAACTGCAATGATATAGTTGTGGAGAGAAAGTCTTCACTTTTTCTTCGCTTGTGTCCTTTGCTTATTGCGCCGTAACCATGGATAATCTTCATCGTTTAAGAGGGTGCTTGGGTCAGCCTTGACTTTGAAGGGAGGAATTTCATGAAACTTTTCATAATCTTCAGACATGTCTGTCTTGCCCTCCAATCCCACGATGTCGCTTTTTCCTAAAAGAACTATGTGGCGCTTTGGCTCATCGTATGATGTATTCGCTTCCTTATCTTTTCTTTTTCTCGGTTTGGTAGACATGTCCTTCACATAGAAAACATGCGCCACGTCATTGGCTAGGACGAATGGTTCGTCTGTGTACCCAAGATTGTTCAGATCCACTGTTGTCATTCCGTACTGTGGGTCTTCCTGTACCCCGCCTCCTGACAGATTGACCCATTTGCACTGAAACAAAGGGACCTTGAAATCATGTCCATAGTCAAGTTCCCATATGTCCACTATGTAACCATAATATGTGTCCTTTCCCCTATTGGTTGCTGCATCAAAGCGGACACCGCTGTTTTGGTTGGTGCTGTTTTGATCTTGGGTGATCGTGTAAAATGTATTCCCATTTATCTCGTACCCTTTGTAAGTCAATACAGTCGAAGATGGTCCCCTGGCCAACGAGTACAACTCATCAGAAACAGTGTTGTCACCCATGAGACGTGTTTGCAACCAACTGCCGAAAGTCCTGATGTGTTCATATGTAATCCAGTCGTCACACTGCTCCGGGTGTTTGGAGCGCAGAATATTCTTGTGTTCATCGACATATGGGGTCACCAAGGTAGAATTCTGTAGAACTGTGTAGTGTGCTTGAGACCAAGAATGCCCGTCCCTACATATTATTGAGTCCGCTCCTAGCGTGCCTTTTCCAGTCAGTCTCCCCTCATACCGTGATTGAGGGAGACCAATCTTCTTAAGGTCAGGAATGAAGTCAACACAAAACCCAATGACATCCTCTGTTTGATGGCCCATGGAGATGCTTGCTTCTGGCCTAGCGCGGTTACGAACATATTTCTTTAAGACTCCCATGAACCTCTCAAAGGGGAACATATTGTGTAGAAATACAGGGCCCAGAACGACAATCTCGTCGACTAGATGAACTAGGACGTGCGTCATGATATTGAAGAAGGACGGTTGGAACACCAGCTCGAAACTAACAAGACATTGCACCAAATCACTCCTTAACCTTGGCAGGATTTCTGGATCGATCACCTTCTGAGAGATTGCATTGAGGAATGCACATAGCTTCACAATAGCTAATCGAACGTTTTCAGGTAGAAGCCCCCTCAATGCAACCGGAAGCAGTTGCGTCATAATCACGTGGCAGTCATGAGACTTTAGGTTCTGGAACTTTTTCTCTGCCATATTTATTATTCCCTTTATATTCGACGAGAAGCCAGACGGGACCTTCATACTGAGCAGGCATTCAAAGAAGATTTCCTTCTCTTCTTTGGTAAGAGCGTAGCTGGTAGGACCTTCATACTGCTTTGGATGCATGCCGTCTTTTTCATGCACACGTTGTTGTTCCTCCCGTGCCTCCGGTGTATCTTTTGTCTTCCCATACACTCCCAAGAAGCCTAACAGGTTCACGCAAAGATTCTTCGTCACGTGCATCACGTCGATTGCAGAGCGGACCTCTAGGTCTTTCCAATAGGGTAGGTCCCAAAATATAGATTTCTTCTTCCACATGGGTGCGCGTCCCGCATCGTCAGTCGGAACAGATAGTCCGCCAGGACCCTTTCCAAATATTACTTGTAAATCATTGACCATATCAAGTATGTGATCACCAGTACGGAGGGCGGGCTTCTTCCGGTGATCTGCCTCACCTTTGAAATGCTTTCCTTTCTTTCGACATTGATGGTTGGTCGGAAGAAATCGACGATGCCCCAGGTACACATTCTTCCTGCATTTGTCCAAATATATACTGTTGATGTCATCTAAACAGTGTGTGCATGCGTGGTATCCCTTGTTTGTCTGTCCTGAAAGGTTACTGAGAGCAGGCCAATCGTTGATGGTTACAAACAGCAACGCTCGTAGGTCAAATTCCTCTTGTGCATGCTCATCCCACACACGTACACCTCTTCCATGCCATAGCTGTAAAAGTTCATCAACTAATGGCCTTAGGTACACATCAATGTCATTGCCGGGTTGCTTAGGGCCTTGGATGAGCACTGGCATCATAATGAACTTACGCTTCATGCACAACCAAAGAGGAAGGTTATACATACATAGAGTCACAGGCCATGTGCTATGCTTGCTGCTCTGCTCCCCAAAAGGATTAACGCCATCTGCACTTAAACCAAACCATACGTTCCTCGGGTCACCTGTAAAGTCGCTCCACTTTCTCTCGATCTTTCTCCACTGCGACCCGTCAGCGGGTGCTCTCAACTTCCCCTCTTTCTTACGGTCTTTTTTGTGCCATTGCATCAACTCGGCATGCTTTTTGTTTCTGAACAGACGTTTCAACCGTGATATTATAGGAGCATACCACATCACCTTGGCAGGAACCCTCTTCCCGGTGCGCTGGCCCTCAACATCACCAGGGTCATCTCTTCTGATCTTATACCGCAAGGCACCGCATACCGAGCATGCGTTCAAATCCTCATACGCACCGCGGTAAAGGATGCAGTCATTAGGGCATGCATGTATCTTCTGCACCTCCAATCCTAGAGGGCATAGAACCTTCTTTGCTTCGTACGTACTGCTGGTCAATTCGTTATCCTTTGGAAGCTTATTCTTCATTATTTTCAGAAGCGAACTAAATCCCTTGTCAGATACACCATTGTCTGCCTTCCATTGCAGCAATTCCAGTGTGGTACCGAGCTTTCTGTTGTCATCTTCGCAATTTGGGTACAACCCTTTTTTGTGATCCTCTAACATGCGATCGAACTTCAACTTCTCCCTTTCACTTTCGCATTCTCTCTGTGCATCAACAATGACCCGGCGAAGATCATCATCGGGCACATCGTCTGGTTCCTCTTGATCTTCAGCTTCCCCCATTGCAGCATCACCGTATTCAGGGGGCGGGTAGTTGTCGTCATCCTCTTCTTCTTCGTTGTCTTCCATCATAACCCCTCTTTCTCCGTGCTTGGTCCAAACATTATAGTGTGGCATAAAACCCTTCTGAAGCAGGTGGAAGTGAAGGGTTTTATAGTTGGAGAAAGCCTTCGTATTCTCACAGACAGTACATGAACAATGCATAAAACCATTCTGCTTGTTTGCCTCAGCCGCTTCGAGAAAATTATGCAGGCCCTCAATATACTCGGAGGTGCGTCGGTCACCGTACATCCATTGCCGGTTCATCTGCGTGCATATCATGAATAGAGAAGTGACCAAATTAATAGAAATTCATCATCACATTAAAGACAAAAGTACAGTAGTGACCAAAATAAATACATAACGTTCATACATAGTTCTTATTATTGAACAACATATAGCTCTCTAGAGCATCTAATTAAAACATACATTGAAACTAGAAAATTTAAATGCAACAACAAATGCGATCATAACCGCAACTAAGGTACCAATTGATCCAACGGCATAATGATATCAAGCCTCGGTATGAATGGCATATTTTCTAATCATTCTAATCTTCAAGCGCATTGCATCCATCTTGATCTTGTGATCGTCGACGACATCGGCAACATGCAACTCCAACTTCATCTTCTCCTCTTCAACTCTTTGTAATTTTTCTTTCAAGTAATTGTTTTCTTTTTCAATCAAATTTAACTTCTCGACAAGAATTTCTATGTCGGTTGGAATTTCCGGTTCACATACCTCCTAGATTAAAAAATCTATGTCACGTTGGTCGGCATAATTGTCATAAACACTAAATAAAATAAATAGTTATAAAAGATAATATATACCACATCCGAATCATAGACCGGACGAGGGCCGATGTGGGCGGATACCATGACCATGGCACTATATAATAACAAACAATAATAAAAGTAAGAAAATTACACAAGTATCTATCTAAATGATACAAGTAAGAACTTTTTTCTTTTAGAAAGAAGATAAGAAGAAGAGGCTAACCACGGTGGTGCCGGCGAGATGGACGCGGGCGATCGACGGTGGTGAGGACGAGGACGGGACAGGACGGACCGCCAAACCTAAACAAATCTTGAGAAAAATGGAGCTTGGACAAGGGGCTTCGAGAGGAGAAAGCTTAAGTGTGGCTCGGGCATTTCATCAAACACCTCATGTGCATAGGAGGTGAGCTAGAGCACCACAAAGCTCTCCCCTCGCAGCCCAGAAAAACAGAGCAGTGTGAAGTGTTCTGCTCGCTGGTGGGGGGGGGGGGTATATATAGGCATCTCATTGACCCCCCTTTGGTCCCGGTTCCAGCCACGAACCGGGACCAATGGTTGTGGGCCAGGAGTGAGGCACACTGGTCCCGGTTCGTGTCTGGAACCGGGACCAAAGGGTCCAGACGAACCGGGACCAATGCCCCACGAGGCCCGGCCGGCCCCCTGGCCTCACGAACCGGGACCGTTGCCCCATTGGTCCCGGTTCATGACTGAACCGGGACTAATGGGCTGGCCCGGCCTGGACCAATGCCCTGTTATGTACTAGTGAGAGATCACCCTGGAAGAACAACAGGTCATGAAAAACAAATGTAAGACAGTAGTATAACTAATTTACCAATATTTAAGGCAGTAGTAGCTAGCTAGCCATTGTTACATCTATGAGTCGAGTAGAAAAAAATAGTAAAAGATCGTAAACATAAAAGGCTGCATTTGTACAGCCACCCTACATAGACTGCATTTGTAAGAGATCATCAAAGTCGAGAAGAATACCCCCGCCCCCGCGCGCGCGCAGAGACACATAATAGGCAAATCGCATTCAACCAATTAAGTAGTGTTGACTGACTTGTGCAAGTCAAAGATTATGTCACAACTTGAGAATTGGCCACATGCACCACACTCGCAGCAAGGTAATTTTCACCAGCCACAGCTAGATCAGAGAAATATATCTGCTCATCAACAAGTCAAAGATTATGCCATCACAACTTCAGAAGAACTTGGCCACGCTTTCAGCAAGGTAATTTCCACCAACCACAACTAGAGAAATATCTGCACACCGACATCACAACTAGCTTTCATTGACCTTGACTTTGCAATGTAAGTCTGCTTTGCTTCTAGCTCAGTCCACACGTGCTTGATATGAAGCCAAAAAAAGTATGATCCAAAGAAACAATATTATTTTGCAGTGCACAATACAATACTGCAGGAGTTGGTCAGGGGATGCTTTTCCAGAGAATCTGACAAACTGGAGCAAAATACTGCTAAATAGTAGGGGGCAAGCTTGCTTATGTGATTATGCCTCTCCATCCTTCTTCATTTCGTTTAGTAACTTCTGATCATCAGGAGGTAGGAGCCATGGGTAGCATTAAGCGTCTCTCCTTGCTTCAACATCTCTTCCTCTTCCTCGTCCTCAATCTTTCAGAGCTTGCTGCCGGGCAACAAGACCAATTCGCCTACTCCGGTTTTGCTGGTGCCAACCTCGCCCTCGACGGTGTGGCCACCATCACACCAGAAGGCCTGCTTGAGCTGACCAACGGCACCTTCCGGCTCAGAGGCCATGCTTTCCACCCGACCCCATTCCACTTCGGCAAGACGCCCAACGGGACAGCAGTTCAGGCACCTCAGTCCTTCGCTGTCTCCTATGTGTTTGCCATCTACTGCGTCCAGGCCCAGACCTGTGGCCACGGCATGGCCTCCGTCGTCGCCGCGAGCAGCAACTTCTCCGACACCATGCCCACCCAGTACCCGGGGCTCATCAACGACCACAACAATGGCGACCCAGCCAACCGCTTCTTCGCTGTCGAGCTCGACACCAACTGGAACGACAAGTTCAAGGACATCAACAACAACCATGTCGGGATCGACATCAACGACCTCGTCTCCGTCAACTCCAGCAGCGCCGGCTATTACGACGACCGCGACGAGGGTAACTTCCAAAACCTGACACTCGCAAGCTACAAAATGATGCAGGTGTGGGTGGAGTATGACGGAGGCCGCAGGCAGATCAGTGTGAGCTTGGCTCCCGTAGACATGGCCAAACCCACCAAACCACTGCTCTCCACCACCTACAACCTCTCAACGGTGCTCCCAGACATGTTTTATGTCGGCTTCTCCGCCTCGACAGGCTCATTCGACTCGCGGCAGTATGTGCTTGGTTGGAGCTTCGGCATCAACAGGCCTGCTCCAGCAATTGACATCACCAAGCTGCCCAAGCTGCCTCGACAAGGCCCCAAGCCTAGATCCAAGGTATTGGAAATCGTACTGCCAATAGTTTCCGCGGCATTTGTTCTTGCTGTGGGCACCACTGTCATTCTCCTTGTCCGAAGGCGAGTACGGTATGCCGAGCTTAGAGAAGATTGGGAAACTGAATTTGGGCCCCATAGATTTTCATACAAGGACTTGTTCCACGCCGCCAAGGGATTTAAGAACAAGAATCTACTGGGGTTTGGAGGATTTGGAAAGGTGTACAAGGGAGTGCTTCCAAAGTCCAAAGTGGAGATTGCTGTGAAAAGGATCTCCCACGACTCCAAGCAGGGGATGAAGGAATTTGTCGCTGAGGTTGCGAGCATCGGCCGCCTCCAACACCGCAATATTGTGCAGTTGCATGGCTATTGCCGTCGCAAGGCTGAGCTTCTTTTGGTGTATGAATACATGTCGAACGGAAGTCTTGACAAGTACCTGTATGATCAGGAGAAGAAGCCTACTTTAACTTGGGCCCAGAGATACAAAATCATCAAAGACATTGCGTCTGCCTTGCTTTACCTTCACCAGGAATGGGAGAAAGTTGTATTGCATCGAGACATCAAGCCAAGCAATGTGCTCCTCGATGATGGACTTAATGGCCGACTAGGTGATTTTGGCTTAGCAAGGTTATATGACCACAAGACTGGACCTCAAACCACACATGTTGTTGGCACCATTGGATACCTAGCTCCTGAGCTAGCACACACCAACAAAGCAACTCCACTTAGTGATGTATTTTCCTTTGGCATGTTTGTTCTTGAGGTCACCTGTGGACGGAAGCCCATCGAGCCAACATCACAAGGAAACCAACTCACCTTGGTCAACTGGGTGATTGACCATTGGCACCAAGGATTTCTCACAGATGCAGTGGATGCCAAGCTCCAAGGTGCCTACAATGTTGACGAGGCATGCCTAGCTCTGAAGTTAGGATTGCTCTGCTCACACCCATTAATCAATTTAAGGCCCAACATGAGGCAGGTTATGCAGTATCTCAATGGTGATATGTCACCACCAAATCTGAATCTGACACACATGAGCTTCAACATTCCATCCTTGATGCAGAATGATGTTTCAATAGATGTCTTTCGTGCAAGCTTGATGGTGTAAATTCCACTTTCTGCTTCCAATTTAAATGCACTTTTATTTCCAAACTCTACCATTGAATCAATATATGATGTGCAATGTATTCATACATGTGGAAGACCTATATGCTAGAATTATTCTTGGTTAACACAACTACACAACTACACAAGTATTAACATGTGTTCGACCAGGCGCTATGCAGGGCATGTTCTATCATAACCTCTAAGAACGAGACCTAGATATGTAGGGCATGTTCAGGAGAACACAACTACACAAGTATTAACATGTGTTCGACCAGGCGCTATGCACTTGTTCGGCAGTAGCATGGCACCTAGTCCTTAGGGTGTGTGCAGTGGTAGAGAAGACAGCATTCCCTAAAAACAAAATGTTCACTCATGCACCGCCCTAGGGCGATTCAAGATTGTTGCAACGGTGGTCAGGTTGTGTTGAACAAGTAAAACAGATGCCTTCAAGTGGTGCCACTTAACGAACACATGCGGACATGCCTCCAAGACGAGCTCATATACTGGTTCCATATGCGGTCTTTGCTTTGAACAACCGGAGGACAATGGGCTTTTCGCAATGGCATGTATCCAGTTGCAGCGAGCAGCCAAGGAGATGTTTACCCCCAAATGGTGATGGTTTAGTCTTTGGATTGGCCCTCCAATACCTTTTGTTGTCCTCTTTTTGCCAAACCATGTCATTTTAATATTTGTACGTTTGAGTTCGACCTGGCGCAGTGGTGAAGTACTCCCCACTTGTGCCAAGAGGTCTTGGATTCGACGCAGACTCTCTATATTGCACTATGCACTATGCAGAGATAAGGCTTGCCTTGTATAATCCTCTCCCCCACCCCACCTGGTGTGGAAGCTTCTAGAACTGGGTTCGTCCTTTTTTATGGGGGTTTGTCTTTGTTTGGACTATGTGCATCATGCTCCGTGGAGACCGGGTGTGAACTCTATGCAGCCGTGTCGTCTCGATGCAACGTTGGAGTCAATAAAGCTCCCAGTATTGAGAAAAGGGTAGTCCTATGACAATTCCTGACAATGACCAATGTGGAATGCTACATACTAGACGGCTGCCTTTATCATGTCATGAACGTGCAGCCATGGAAAGCTACATAGACGACTGACTTGTGAGGCCATGTGTAGTAGTCAATATGGAAAAGCAAGGACGACGCACATGAAGTAAACTATGAAGGCATGCACGGCTGCAAATAATTTACAACAGCACAGGAAAGATCTTTCCATGACTTGCCTAACCATCTATCCTGAAAGTCGTCCCCTCAAATTTTTTTTATCCTGAAAGTCATATTCCTACCTTGGTAGGTAATCTTTACACATGACTATTAAGTCAGACCCTCTAATAAATTACTGAAGCTATGAGTGTAGCAGATATTAAGTTGAATGCTCACCTTTATCTAGTACACCCTCCGTTTCTTTTTACTCTGCGTATAAAATTTGTTTGAAGTCAAAATATGTAAAGTTTGACCAAATTCATCTTAAAAAAATATCAGCATTTACAACCTAAAAATTGTATAATATGAAAATTAATTTCATAATGCATCTAATGATACTAATTTCATATTGTGAATGTTGATAGTTTTTCTTATATAGTTGGTCATACTTTACAAAGTTTGACTTTAGACAATTTTGTATGCAGACTAAAAAGAAACGGAGGGAGTAATGATAAATAACTGTACCATAAGTAAAACATAATTAAAATATTTTTTTATTTTGATTTATGCTCCAGGCTGTGTAAATTTGGGTTTCAGTTCTTTCCAGGAAACAGTGAAATATTTATTGTTTAATATACAAATCAGAAAAAAAACATGGTGCCGGCCATCATGTATCAAGGTAGCCTGGGAAAAATAGTGTGACTCTAGTGCTTACCATGTTATAATATTTCTAAGAGTTCCTGAGACGATCATACATATAGACATTTCCAAAACATGAATGTGGATAGGATATGAACCAAACTGTATAAAGATAGCCGGGAAACAAATAAAACATCTTGATATTGCGCGAGAAACAAAGTCTAGATATTGCACTGAAAAAACAAAGAATTACGAACTATCTACTACTCAAAGTAAAAGTTAATACAAAATGTGAAGAACTAAAATTTAAAACACTTAGAAAATGCCCTAAAAAGAAAGAAAGAAAAACTTAACATTGGTTTTCGGGTATAATTTAAATTATTTTTTGAAAATATAATAACTAAACATGGATATCCAAATAGGGCTATCCAGATATTATCCGAATTATCCGACACAAACTAAAATCTGAGACGAATTATTTGACTTTGATATTTAAATACAAAACTAACAAGCACCAGATCCGATTGCAATTAATTTGATCGGTCGGATGGTCAGAAATAACCATCCATTTACACTGTGGTTGTTGGATTCGGTAGCTAGCAGCCTGGCATGGGCAAAGTTGGTCAAAAAATATATAGTAATGCTCCTATATTTCTCATGATGCGCTTGCCGATGCACAGGACTTCTCGTGATATGGCTTTATGAACAATAAAGAATGCCTTGATAGTTGTTCATAAAGTGAGAACGATTGCAGGAAAAAAAAAGGCCAGATGGCACATCATACAGTAATAAAATCACATGCAATGACCAATGTGAAAAGCTACATGCACGGCTTTTCAAGTCATGCATGCATGTGTAGCCATGGAAAGCTACATAGACGATAGACTTATATATGAAGCCGTATGTAGTGGAGAATATGGAAAAGTAAGGAGGACTGACTTTTGCACTGAAGTCATGAGATGAGTGGCCAAGAATTTCCTTCCTTGCAAATAAATTACAACCACGAGGGTAAGATTGTGCACTGAAGTCATGTACAGCTTGTTTTTTCAAAACGTGTTCTTAGTAAGTGCCAACACTGTCAATGTCCGACGACGATGCCTGTGGAAAAAGAGGGCAGGATAGCAACTCGACCAGATCTCACATCACGTTAAATAGAATTGCAGTCTGCTCCAGCAAGCACAGAAAAGCACACATCTCACATGAAGTTCTTCCTCCTCTGTTTCCTCCTCTGCTTTGGCCTCGAGCTTGCGTTTTTCACTGCAGCAAGTGATGACCAACTCTTGTACCATGGCTTCACAGCCGGTACTAACCTTACCGTCGACGAGGCTGCTTCAGTCACGTCGAACGGACTCCTTGAGCTAACCAATGGCTCGCTTGGTTGCAAAGGCCATGCGTTCTACCCAACTCCGTTGCACTTCCGCAAATCGCATGATGATGTCGTGCAGTCTTTCTCAGCCGCCTTTGTGTTTGCCATCCGCTCCAGCTACCCCATCATGAGTCGACAGGGCTTGGCTTTCGTCGTTGCCCCAAGCATGAACTTCTCGAGTGCATTGGCCAATCAATACTTGGGCCTCATGAACTCCCAGAACAACGGCAACTGGAGCAACCACATCTTCGCCATCGAGCTAGACACCGTCCTAAACATCGAGTTCAAAGACAACAACACCAACCATGTAGGTATCGACATCAACAGCCTCCAATCTATAGAGTCCTACCCTGCAGGATACTATGATGACAGGAATGGTACCTTCCAAGATATGGTTCTTGCTAGCGGTGATGCAATGCAAGTGTGGGTGGACTACAATGGTGAAGCCAAGAAAATCAGTGTGACCATGGCTCCCCTTCAAATGGTGAAACCTTCAAGGCCACTCATCTCGACAGATTATGACCTCTCAAGTGTGTTGCAAGATCCATCCTACATCGGCTTCTCATCTTCAGGTGGAGAAGTCGACTCACGACATTATGTGCTTGGTTGGAGCTTTGGGATGAACAAACCAGCCCCACTGATCAATATTGCAAAGCTGCCAAAGCTACCTCATCCAAAGCATCAATCAAAGCTGCTGAAAATCATCCTACCTATAGCGAGCGCAATTTTCGTATTTGCTGTAGGTTCTATGGTCATTTTACTTGTGAGGAGAAAATTGAGGTATGCTGAGCTAAAAGAAGATTGGGAGATCGAGTTCGGGCCACATCGGTTCTCATACAAGGATTTGTTCCATGCCACAGAAGACTTTAAGAACAAACACCTACTTGGTGCAGGAGGGTTTGGCAAGGTATATAAAGGGACCCTTCCATCAACAAAATTAGAGGTTGCTGTGAAGAGGGTATCCCATGAGTCCAGACAGGGTCTAAAGGAGTTTGTTGCTGAGGTTGTCAGTATTGGTCGCATCCGACATCGTAACCTTGTTCAGTTACTTGGCTATTGTAGGAGAAAAGATGAGCTCCTTTTGGTGTATGACTACATGTCAAATGGTAGCCTTGATAAGTATTTGTATTGTGATGATCAAATGCTTATACTAAACTGGGCTCAGAGGTTTCGGATAATAAAGGATATTGCATCAGGCTTGCTCTACCTCCATGAAAAATGGGAGAAAGTGGTCATCCACCGTGACATCAAAGCAAGCAACGTACTCCTTGATAGTGAAATGAATGGGAGGCTAGGTGACTTTGGCCTTGCAAGACTTTATGATCATGGAACTGATATGCAGACCACACATGTGGTTGGTACCATTGGGTACCTAGCCCCAGAACTTATATGCACAGGTAAGGCAACTCCTCTCACCGATGTGTTTGCCTTTGGGATTTTCCTTCTTGAGGTTGCCTGTGGGCAAAGGCCAGTTAGCAATGCACGAGGAAATCAACCTTTGTTAGTTGATTGGGTTCTTGAGCATTGGAATAAGGGATCATTGACTGAGGCAGTGGATACAAGACTACAGAATGACTATAATGTTGACGAGGCATGCCTAGTGCTAAAGCTAGGACTACTATGTGCACACCCATTTACCAATGCAAGGCCCAACATGCAAAGTATCATGCGGTACCTTGATGGCGATTTGCAACTCCCAGACTTGACAGATACAGATATGAGCTTCAGCCTGCTCTCTCAAATGAATGGTGAAGGGTTTGACCGTTACGCGTTGTCATATCTTTCATTAAACACGAGCATTGGCACAATATCTGGTCTTTCAGGAGGAAGATGATATCAATGTTGGTTGATGCTATGATATATGTGAGCTTGCATGCCACATATTATATTTAGTACCAAGTCATGCATCGTTGGGGCTAGGTTAGACTTCTCAGAGGCTTTTCTTATTGTGAGAGTAGTGTATAATTGCTTTTCGAATGGTGTTTAAAGCTCATAATTTTAATATGTAAGCAAAGAAGCTACCTTTGTACTTGTGGGTTGATTTACATATGCATCATTCAATTGCTTATTACATGGTGTTTCACAGCCCACAGATAAATACTACTCCCTCCGTATCAAAATATAAGACGTTTTTGCAGTTCAAATTGAGCTGCAAAAACGTTTTATGTTTTCTTACAGAGGTAGTACTATCTTTCTATTAATGGGTTGATTTACATGTATTATTCAGTTGCTTATGGCATGGTGTTTTACAGATCACAAATGTATATGTATACTACATAGAAATTGTGGGAAGTGTATGTACCTCCCTGGAGGAGGCCGCGTTTATATATTAATTAGTTACAAACAGAGTACAGGTAGGATTGCAGCCATCTCCACCATGAGATGACGCACTATGATGCGGCGGTGGTTCTGCGGCCTATCTTCCCTTCTCCAACGACGCCCCTTCACAAGCTGACCCCATCATGCCTCCTCCCCCCCCCCCCCCCCCCCCTCTCCCAGCCCCATGATGCCATCCCTCTATTGGTATCGAGTGTTACCACCCCGCGAGCTCACCACCGTGCCTGTTATTCTGTCCAGCCTGAGTAGAGGTTGGTTCTGGGCCCATGCAGTGCCTCCTCTCATCACCACCACTTGTGCTGCAAAGCTGATGCGTGATGTCTGATCTCATCATGTACAATACAGGCCACACAAGTGGAGTGCCCAACATTACCCCCACTGACATGACGAAAGATGTAATTAATCTTTCAACCCCATCCCAATCTAACTCCAACACCAGGCAACTTTAAAACAAAATGAAAAGAGTCTACAATACTTGATTTAGCTTAAGTGGCTACTTAGCAAGGACTGAAAATACAGGCTGACTGGCTTCACAGGAATATTATACTATAACCACTAGCTCAAACCAGTACATAAAGATAGCAACATGTCAGTGTGCCAGACAAGAACAAAAGCCAAAACGATTTCCATGAAATGTAAACCAAGACTAGAATAATTACCAGCTGATCTTGGCGGAGGTCATCTCCCTTTTCTTAAAATTATCTTGGATGCCCCCCCATTCACCGTCTTAAATGTGAGACGCGGTGGATTTTAAGGCACTCTTGAATAAAGATGACTCTTAGGTGAAACACTAGTAAGGATAAGTGTAGCTGCAAACAGTGAACAAATTGGCTGAAACAAATCAAATTAAAGCAACTAAGACAAGTTAATCCGTATATATATATGATCCATGTTTTCTAGCATTCAACAGTAAACAGTGAGAAAGTTAATGATGTAACACGTTTTACCTCATCAAAGTTAGTATGCTCACTAACAACTACTAACAACACCTGTCCCAATTTCTCGACTATCAAACTAGCAATTTAAATACTTAATAAAGCTGAAATGGGCAATAGATCATAACATGTTAGTTTATATACAGTAGTTAAGTAAAAAATTAAGTTGCTGATCATGATAACCAAATGCTGACGTAGTCATCATCGCATCAATTGGTTCTCAGTCACTTTCCATCTTCCAATCAATACAACAGCTTCTTTAGCTTCCCACACATTATCACAATGCTGAACATAAACCACCACGTTGTTTGCAAATTATATCAAGATAAATGTGCAGTTGACAGCTCAATATTACATGCAGAAGTTACCACATAGATTCCTTTCAACACAGATGAAGTTTGAAATGGTTAAAAAAAGGCGGCATTAGAAACCAAATTCCAGCCTCCTTTTTATTGATCACTGGACATGACCATATCATATTAATGAAGTTTTAGACTCGGTACGGTCCAACATGCCTAGAAAGCACATTTCCTCTGATGCACATACAAAATACGACAGTACAAAACATAAGTCATGCTGAGATATATGGATAATTGGATGTTTTAACTAACTTGGACATCGCTCACTTCCACTGAACAGATAAACTTTGTAAGAGCTTTCTTCTCAGATATCAAAGAAAAACGGAAATTCCACACCAGTTGCTTCTCCTCCACATGAATAATTAACTGAACATCAATATTAGGTTACTCAACATTTTCAAGAGCATAATTCCTCCTACATTCAATACAGCTTTAGAATGTGTATCGCATTAATGCTAGACGGCAATCAACCACTAAATTCGTGGTATGAGATTTTTTTTTCTTTCCAAACAGGTTAGGAAACTTGAAACATGGAGATTGAAAAAGAAGACACATACAACACTCTACTGTAAATCAGTTTCAACCTGGAAGACAACTCTGGGTTGTGGGTTCGAAGCTGCAGAATTCACCAACTAGGATAGGGGAGCAAATGTTCCAGCATCTCGCAATCCTCCTTAAATCTGTCCACAGCGCTGAAGGCAATCCACTTGGATGTTAACGAGCAACTCACCTCGATCCTTGTTAGGAAAAGTAAAGAGGGAGGTCAGACGAGAGTGGAGATCTGGGGGCAGGAACATGAGGGGAGGGGAGGGGAGGGGAGGAGCGAGCGAGTACCTCGAGAGGCGGAGGTGGAGTGTGCGGATGGTTGAGGGCGACGCTGATATGCCGCAGCGCAGGATGAAGAGGGAGTCGCCGCCGTGCTTGCCCTGCTGATGCCGGTGGTCGCCACGGGCAGTACGGACGGGCGGCCGCCAGCCTGCCGGCGTGGGCTGGTGATGAGTTCGGGAGACTCGCTGTGCCGCCGGCAGCAGCCGCCGTCGAGAGGGAGTCCGGCTGGCTGTACAGGGGTTGGCGCGGTGGCGGTGGTGATCCGGCCGGCCTGGCTGCCTCATCGTCTCCACTCTGCGGAGAGACAGAGATGCAAACCGGCAGGTGTTGCTGGGCTGGGCTTGTGATTCGGTGGCATCAGAAAAAGGGCCCAGTTCGAATTTGATGCCAGGCCTGCTTGCTCCAAAAGTCGCCTAAAGCACTCTCCTCTGCCCTAGAGTATCTGTGTGGGCTTGTTTTGTACTAGCTTTCTCTTTCTTTTTTTCACTGGCTTGTTTTATTTTTATTTTTATTTTCTTCTTTGGTGTTTTGTAACTTTCTTTGGTTTTCTTGGGGTTGTTTCTTTTTATTTCAACACATGCCTACATTTTTTTACACACTGTATATTTTTTATACATGTCAACTAATGCATTTTCAATATTTTTTAAATACATGATTACCATTTTTATTAAACATATGTTTTGATGTCTATTGTTTGGGAAACGCTAACAATCAGATGGCGGATTGCTCGGCCGCATCAACCGCCGCCTCCTTCACATGCCACGTGCCTTTTTGAGCCCATGCTCAATTCTATTTCGAAATAGAAGCAGCGTGTGTTAGGTGCTCTACAACAAGTGTTGTGTTGCAACAAGGTTCTTCAACAGGGTCTATGTTGCAAAAAAAATTCTGCAAAAGAAAAAGGTTTGAAAAAAAATTCGCAACAAGGCCTCTATTTAAAAAAAATATATGCAACAAGACCTCGGTTGCAAAAGGATTTTGCAAAAGAAACAGTGTCGGAAAAAAAATCCGCAACAAGACCTCTATTGCAGAAAATTTCGCAACAGGACCTCTGTTGCAACAGTTTCTACAACATGACCTTTGTTGTAAACGGTTTTGCAACACAGTCATTGTTGCAATGGTAAGGATGAGGCTGCCCGGTGACTAGCACCAGATTTGACGGCTGGCATGGCGACGGATCTTTAAAAAAGATCCACCGGCCGACGCGTAGCATGCCACCTATTGTTTCATATACATTGTATATTTTTTTACATACATATTAAAAATTATCCAGGTTTCATATTTTTATAGACATGATTAATATTTTTTCAAATTTATGTTTACACACATTGTACATTTTTGATACATCTAAAACATTTTTAATACATGTTTAACATTTTTTTTCCAAATATATGTTTTTATGCTAATTTTCATACACATAAACATTTTTATACAGGTTTAATATTTTTATATACATGATTTAAAAAATATATGTTTTGATGCTATTTTTCATACACATAAAACATTTTTTATACAAGTTTAATATTTTTATATACATGATTAACACTTTTTTAATATATGTTTTGATGTCTTGCTTTTTCATACACATTGTACATTTTTTTATACATCTGAAACACTTTTTAATACATGTTTAAATTATTTTAAATTACGCGAACATTTTTGTACATTGCATAAATAAATTTTAAGAAGAATCCACGAAAATGTTTTGGAAACGGATGGTCATTTTGTAAATGTCATAGACATTGTTTTGAGAGCTATCAACATTATCTTAAGTTATTCTAAATAAAAAAATATACCGTGTTAGCATTTTCAAGCAGAATTTCGCAGGATAGCACAAGCACTAGTGCAAAAAAACCTAGCTATGGCGTGGCAAAAATGGTCATGCTGGCGTGGACACTCGACGCCACCAATAAGACGCCACAGTTAAAAAATACGACTGGCATTGGGTACGATGCCAACACTATTTCATGCGTTTATGGCATTTCGTGCGTTTATGGCGTGTCACGTGGCCAACGCCAGTAGTAATATACGTCAGTAGTGGCATTGGATGTTAGTGCGGCGCTAGCAATGTAATTTTCAGATTTAAACCAAATCTTTACAGCAGCATGATACAACAAAGATGACAGCATAATCAAAGTTTTAGAACAGTAATTAAACAGTACATTGCAAATACCAAAATCTAAGTTCAAAAGTAATTATTTGTTGACATTATTCAGAAAAATATCAAAAAGAGGCAAATAACACAAGTACACAAGTTCGGCTAAATTAACAGAAGGTGGTAACACAACATAAGATATGCCATGCATGCCTACTAGCTAGCTAACTCGACATTTCGACGGGCAGAGTCAGGATCATAGCCTGGAGTAAGTCGACCATCATCATCGCTACCAGCAGACCTGTAGTAGACCATGATCTCGTCACGATCGTAGTTAAGGTAGAACGTGGCTCTCTTCCCAACGTCCATCTGGTCAGCAGTTGCAAGAGTTGTCCAACCAGGGCAACTGAAATAGGTGCGATCTGACTCGTTGGTGACAAGATAATTAAAGCGTTCGGTCGTCAGCATCTTCATGAGGGTGCATTGAAACGTGATGGTTACATCAAGCGAAACTCGAAACTTCTCTAAGAAGTCACGCACTTATCTACACTACACTAAAATCAGAAACTATAATTACAACATAAATCTGCACTACACAACTACACTAAAAATCTGAAACTACAATTACCCTAAAAATCTGCACTACACAACACAACTACACTTAAATCTGAAACTACAATTACACTAAAAATCTGCACTACACAACTACAGTACAATTTTACAGATTTTAGTGGGAGTAATGACGGCATCAGTAGTCGTTCGGTGGTCTCAAAATCTAGATGTGATTCTTTTCAAAAAAAAAAACTTAGCTAGTAATGAGAAGAAATGTATTTGAATATGTTGCTGTAACATAACACACCCCATGCCAAAAAGGATCTACATATAAATAAATAAAGGTTTGCATGATATCACATATATGTTACTATTCATCATAAAGATAGTACTTCCCACTATCACCAGCCTAATAGCAAATCTAACCGGCAGGACCCGTCAATCTATGTGACATGGACTTCCTACATGGATAATTTGCCGAGTTAATTCTCATTCTTTGCCGCGCGTTCTTCTCTCTGTGCCCGGCCTACTAGAAGTAAGAGTAGTGCTTGTATTTTTACACTTGGCTTACTCGCAACCGCACGACAACCTGTGATTTTTCTATAGTGACTGTTCATTAGTCACTTCCCTAGCAAATTAAAAAGAAAATCAAACAAATAACAAAACCATGTATAACAAATTCATATATAGTCCTAGTGAGTACGACGCTCGTGCGGACGGCAGCGTTTCTTCTTCGAGTTTGTCTTTCAGATTTCAATCCACTTTGAGTTCGTTCCTTTGGATGTAGTCGATGATGCTCCTGCGTATATTCCTGTCGTCTTCTTGGGACGGTGAGTTTAGGGTTCTCGTGAGATTTAAACTTTCGGTGGTCTCGAGATCAGGATGTAATTTTTGTTATGTTTGAGATGCTTTGTACTTTCGATGAACTTTTATAATAGATCTGATTTTTTTCAGAAAAAATAATGTACTGTACAACAAAGCTACATTCCCTTTATGCAAAGCACGACTAGTTACATTATATAGTGGTAGACGCATTCCAGAAAAAAAAACGTATATAGTAGAACAATTTGGCTTGCTTCACAGGTCGAAATTACTACTCCGTACATGACAACCAAATCGGTATGACAAGTAGAATGATCAAGCGGTTGCTTCTTCCGTTGACAACTTGGCGTATCCAATAGCCGCCCCCAGCAGGTGATTGCCGCTGTTCTCTTTGCACTCGTAGTAGAACGCGGTCATGGCGCAGACGGCGAACAACTGCACGAGTGCCATCAGAGCCGCGTACACAAAACCCAGGAACAGCCCAAGCGCCACGCTTTCGCCCGCGCATGTCCTTGCGAGCGTGTGCACCGGCGATAAGACGGCGGCCAGGGCACCGGTAACGGCGAGGTACCGGACGACCTGCCTCCTCTTCCCCTTGGCCAGCCTCCACGCCTTGCCTAACGCCGCCGCGCCGTGGCAGCCGGGCTCGGCCACCGCCACGACGATGCTGAAGGAGCACAGGAAAAAGAAATACACGAGGAAGACAATGGCCACAGTAAGTAGAGTCGACGCCAGGAGGAGCACCACGAAGTACTGCTTCAGCATGACCATGAGGACACCGAGAAGCGCGCCCATGAACACCAGAAGCACGGTGCAGACGATCTCCAGGACGTAGACGAAGCCGAGCGTCAGCAGAGGTCCCTTCAGCTGCGCCCTGGCTTTCCCGAGGAGCGCGCACAAGGAGGTAGCACGCGGCTCCTCGCCGGAGTACGTGGAGACGGCGGCGAAGAGGAGGACGATCCGGACGGCTGAGCTGACGACCACCGTGAATAGAAGGTACCCCGCGCCTACGAGAAGGAGCTCCTTGGTGTCATCCTGGACCTCCTGTACGAGCTTGGCGAAGTCTGGACTGCCGGGGTCGGTGGTGTCCAGCGCCTTGACGTCGACCTGGATCTCGTTGGCGAGGGGCTGGACGGCGAGGTCGCTGCCTAGGAGGAGCAGCGTGGTGGAGGCGACGACGACGGCGTAGACCGCCGCGAAGAGCCTCCGGTTGCGGGTCGGGAGGAGGAGGCCTTCCTTTAGGAAGTTGAAGAACGAAGTCCCCGTGCTTTGAGCCGATTTGGTTGCCATGGCTATGGCCAATGGATCGCGAGTTGCTAGCTAGCTGGAAATGACCGCGATGATGCCGCTGAGAGAACAGAGACGCACATGTGATATATGGTACTAGCAGTACTAATATCAACGAGTTAACGCAGGGGGTTATTATTGGATAACGCGTGACGACTAGTACTATCTTCATAAAGTAGTGATCTAAACGCTTTTATATTTCTTTACAGATGGAAGTAGCTACTAATGAGTCATGAATGAACAAGAGTAGGAGGCTTTGATAGCTGGTGTGACAGAGACAGAGTCAATTGCCACGAAGGTGGGCATCTGAACTATTCAACGCGGGGGGTGTGATGTGACTACTTTTCCCAATCTTCTGTGGTGTATATAAGAGCAACTCCAGTGGAACACAAAAAGTGTATGGGGTGAGGGTACTCTGATCTAATTAAATTTGAAAAATTGGAGGCCAAAGAGACTATATCTGAAAACGGGATTGCTGAAGTCTCAGTCGATCTTATATTTGTGAGATTTTACATAGACACTTTTGATACGTATCTTGTGTGACAGAGTCAATTGCCACGAAGGTGGGTATCTGAACTGTTCAACGTGGAGTGTGATGCGACTACTTTTCAAAATATTTTGTGGTGTAGAAGAGCAAATCCAGTAGAAATCATCAAAACAAATAGCCTCTATAACGTGTATGGTGCGCACTCTAAAATTGTAATTTTGGAGGCATTAAAACACTGAAGAGTCGCCATCCCTGTAAGTTCCTTTTTTCTCATTTCCTTGCTTGTGTGCCTATTTTCGAAATTTCTACTTCTAAATAGGAGGCATTAAAACACTGAACAAAATTAGATCAACACTCAAACTAGATTAGAAATAATTAATCCATATATATTGCGCCAAAATTCGCTGCTCTGGACATATTTGGCGATTAAAATATCATGAAGCGATTGCTAATAAATATGTTGGTCTTTTCACGCGGTCCGGTAGTAACCAAATCACATAAATGTAATTAGTTTGTCTTGTGACATCGCATGCCCATGATGAATGTGGATATCTACATAGACGACTGACTCTTCAAGTCAAATGCATGTAGAGCCATGTTAAGCTGCATAGACTATAGACTTGTGAAGCCATGTGTAGAGGAGAATTTGGAAAGTAAGTACGACTGACTTCTGACTTTTGCATAGAAGTCGTGAGATGAGTGTCTACGAATTCCTTCACTGCAAATAAATTCGATAGACTCCCTATGTCGCTGCCAGCGCGAAGGAGTCCCGCTGGCCGTGGAGGGTCCGGTACGGTGGCGGTGGTGATCCAGTCAGCCCGGCTTTCTCGTCGTCTCCACTCGGGAGAGGTGGGTGGGTGGGGGGGGGGGGGGGGGGGGGGGAAGCGTACAACTATACTTTAAACATTTTGAAAAAGTACAGTTTTGCGGAAGCACAAATGGGCTTCACACCGAAGCACAACAGTGCTTTAACTATTATTACTATTCACGCCAGAGCCTGAACCCTAGCCGCCGCCCCAAAAAAGCTAGGGCTCCACCGCCTCCCACCGGCATCGTCGCTGATCTGCTCTGTCTCCGGTGGCCCTAGGGCCATGGAGGCGGAGTGGATCTCGGCCCTTGCCGGTGGGAGGGCTCCGTTTTTAGATCTTTCATCGAGTTTTGTTAGGGTTTGTGTCCTGCTTAAGAAGACGAGACGGCGGCGGCTCCTTGAAGATGGAATAAGGTTCTCCCCGCCCAGCCCCCGTTCCGGTGGTGCATCTTGCATCGTCGGTGGGCGCGTGGAGGTTGGATCCTTTCGATCTACGTTACTCTTCATCGGCGGCGGTTGCTGTTCTGGTGTGCTGGTCCTATGGGGCCTTAGCACGACGACTTCCCGACTGTCTACTACAACAAATTTTGTCCGGCTCCGGTGAGGGAGGGGCAATGACGGCGGCGCGCCTTCGGCTCGCTTCAGTGCTTGTAGTCGTCGCTAGGTGGTCTTCGGATCTGGATGTAATTTTTATTATTTCTAGTTTTCGTTGTACTACCATGATTGAAGATGAATAGATTGGAAGTTTTCTCGCATTTTTTTTTTTATTTCTAGTTTTCGTTATACTACCATGATTGAAGATGAATAGATTGGAAGTTTTCTCGCAAAAAAAAAACTATTATTACTATTCCCCACCCCCCTCCCCCCACCCCACCCAAAAAAAAATTATTATTATTATTACGAAAGCCTAGGAAAACCCAACCAAAATCCAGAAACCAAATAAAAACACTGCATAAACACAAATATGAGATCGCCCGAATGTGCCCAGTGCACAACACATGGCAGCTGGAGACGCTCTGCCCGGGCTTGCAACTTCCCGTCAGGAAGCATCCGCTCAGGTACTCATTACCGTCTCACGCTTATGTCCTAAGTCACACGTGTACCCTACACGCGGATGGATGACTATTTTTTTGTATATATAAAGATGGCGGCTACGTGATCCATGGCTAGCGACAAGGCCATGCCACAGAGCAGTGACATGTCACAAGCCGGCCAGACCCTCCCTTTGTATTAGAGCGTATTAATTTCTCACACCAGTTGTCTCAGTTAAGGCCTCGCTTTTCTCCATGCATGCAGTGAAGGAAAGGGCCATACTCAGGATTTATTTTTTCAAGAACCAACAACTAGGATTTAAATGCTATACGCAGGGATCGAAACAACCCAAACACTTCAATCGAGCAAGCCTCAAAACGGGACTTGTATAAAAATATGAAGATCAGAAATGAGTGAGTAGTGACAAATCAGAGAGAGTGCCGTTTTGGCTCCTAGGTGTATATACACCTATTATGAAATATGTATAAAATTCACATTTCAAAATGTTAAAAAAATTCAAGAAAAAAAAATCCCCTGTGTACATCCGGACATCCAATGTTTGCACACAAAGTTTCGATGAAAAAGGAAATTTTTTGTGGCATGTATAAAAAAGATAAAAATATGCCTCGTGAATAGCTGTAATCAGACATCGAAAATTGTCTTTTTTACACAAGCCACAAAAAATGTTCATTTTCATTAAAACTTGGTGCACGCACATATAATGTCCGGATTCACATGCGGGATTTTTTCTCGGAATTTTTTAACATTTTAAAATGTGTATTTAAACAATGGATGCATATACACCTATGAGCCAAAGTGAATTTTCACAAATCAGAGCAATCTGTTAACTTGTCATTCTGGTGCCAAGTTAGTAATTACATCAGGGTTACTTGCTTTTACAATGGCATGTAGGGAAAATGTTGTACCAAGTTCAAGTTCCTCCGTTCTCCAGAAAACTTTCCTTGTCAAGTCTTCTTTCTTTGAGGATGTCTGAAATAGACAAGGTAGATTACGCTCAACTGTTCTAGAGTGAGTTTTTATTGCTTATTGGAACCATCTCATCTTTCTAATGTTGATGGATATGGGCAGTCTCTTTTCTCTTATTTTCACAAGAATCGGAATAAGTATATATGCTAGTTAGAGTTTACAAGCAAATGAATCATAAGCAGGTGGCAGCAAATTCGATCCTCATATTGATTTTGTGATCAACAATAATTTAATAGTTTGATTGCATCTTCCAAAGAAACATGGTAGCCAATAATTTGATTCTGATCAACCTATGCATGCATACATTCATTGGCCGTGGCGGCCGTCAATTACGTTAACCTACATGTCCATAGCAAAGATATGATTAAATGGGAAACAATAACTCTCCAAAATATACCAGGAACAATCGGCCCAATAAACAAACAAAAGACGAGCACGGCTGCTCGATGATTGATGGCCTTCAAGGACGCCATCATCAAGGCCACACTACTTCTGTTTACAATACAAGTATTGCGCATGTACAAGATTGCATCTAAGACTTGTGGGGGTCAACAATTAAATTGGGATTTCCCCCTACTTTTGTTGGGCAACCCAGATAGATCTGGTCCATCACACCGTGTAGACCCACTTCAGCTTGACAGCAAACTCCAGGTGGCCCTTGAGCGTATCAAAGTGCCCCTGGCTTGTAATAACCATGACCGTTTTTTTATTTTATTTAGATAGTATATGCACTCTCCATCTTGTATCCACTCTTCACCCGAAATTGGGATTTTCCTGGACAACCCAGATAGATCATCACAACCATCAAGGGAGCCGGGAAGATCGATCCATGAATCTCTCTCCGAGCCGCTCGAGTTCGCCTTCTGGTGCACACCATACGTTGGCTGGTCCTGGGCGTCAAGCAGAATCATGGTTGCATCTCGTAGAAACTGTCCTGGCAAAACATCAACTAACCAAACAACTTGGATTCTATATGAAAGAGGAAACTTTCCTCTTTCATATATAAACAGAATAAATTGTCCATATGACTAACAGTGCACCAATCCTATAAGTTGACAGTGTTTGACCTTGCAACAAATAAACTAAATGCTTGACATGTTTGCTCCTCTACAAATTACATCAGTGCACGGATCTCAGAGTTGAACAGAATCAAACATTCATGACTTGCACATTCAGAGTCGAACATAATCAAACTTCTACCTCACCCAATTTTCTCTACTAGAGCTTCATGGATTTGCACCATGGGAGCCCGGACAACTGCCCCAGCTCGCCGGGTGCTGTCTCCGCCACTGGTTATGTTACAACAACATATTATGTTACTACAAACACATCTCTTCTCATTAACTACTTACCACATAAGCAAATTTAATTTCAGAATGCGTCATGTTAGTACAAGTTAAGTTTTTTTTGGAAACACTTACTATCTATAGTCTGATAGAACTCTAGAGTCAGACCAGTCCGACACTATCGATCAAACTGAAATCTAACACCTCACAAATTTTGTTTTTAATAAAAAGACATGGGCAGGCACTAACCACCCCCAAACCCTGCCTGAAATCCTCTCCCTAATCCTCTCGTTTCCAATCGAGAGATGCACCGGCCCGAGCTCTTCCTCCGCCTTGAACGCACCACCCTCCCTCCACCTTGCACTGCCTCTTGATCTCATCGTCATCGAGCAGCAGGGTCACCCCACCGACCAGCCCCGCCCCTGTTCCTCCTCACCAAATAGGCTTCTCCACCGATGCCACCCTCGGGTGACATCGCAAGTGCCCAATGCTGGCATTAGGGATCGACCCCCCACCTCATATGCAGTCATGCTTCAACAGGTCAAATCATGTGCGCCATTGGTTGAATCGGCTACCGGAGAAGCACCGTCCGGCTAGAGAACCTACAGTGAGTTGCAAAATCCCCCCAGCCCACCGCCACCCCCACCCGATCTTCAAATAGAAGATATTGTACTGCATCTGCCACCCCGGATTTGATGATTCCATTTGTAATTTCTTCGAAAGTGTGATTTTATTTGTATTTCATCCACGAGTCGGGTAATCACTGGTTTGTATGTTCATTGGCTGCGTAATATTGTTCTGGTGATGGGTTTGGTCCACTACTAGGAGAAACCTTATAGGCAGGACACTATCAGTAGCGCTGGAAAGTAACAGGCGCTGCTGGTAATTACCAGTAGCGCTGGATTTCGGCAGCGCTACAAGTAAAGACATAGCAGTAGCGCTGGAAACCTAAAGAGCGCTACTGCTAAGCGGGACCCGACGAGCCCACCGACACTATTGGTAGTAGCAGCGCTGTCCATAATACAGCGCTACTACTAAGATTTTAGCAGTAGCGCTTTTTTTCGTGGAACCGCTACTGCTAATGGGCCCCACTTAATAGTAGCGCTCTTTCTGGAAAGCGCTACTACTAAGTAACATAGCAGTAGCGTTCTCTGTAAAACAGCGCTACTGCTATGCGTGGCTGGTGCCACCTTTTCACCCCCCTCCCCCTCCTCCCCCCTTTGCCCTCTCTCCCCCTCCTTTCCCCTCTCCCCTCACCATTGTTGCCCTTCTTCTCTCTTCCTCCTACCTCTCTTCTCTCCCCATTAATGCCCCCCTCCATCATAACTCTCCTCCATAAATGGCCTTCTCATCTCTAGCTAGCTCCATAAATGCCCCCTGCCTCATTTATTTGGCTCTCCCTCCATTCCATTAGATATAGATCTAGCTAGCTCATCTCTCTCCCTCTCCATTAGTTACCTAGAGTCATCTCTCCTCCCCAACAACTAGATCTAGCTAGCTATTTAACCATCCACACTTTCGATCCCTATAGGTAGCGAAAGGCCTCATCCGGTCGATCGGTCTCTCTCGGGAGATAGGTGAGTAAAAAGTTGTTCATTTCAAGAATGGGAATATGTGTGTGAATGGGAATATGTGTGTTTGGGATATGGAGAGATTTGTGCGAGTGACATGCCCCCGAGTTGCTTATGCTTTGCCGAAATGTCGATTTATTTCCGTTTCTGTGAATTTCGAGCAAACTCGATATGTCCTATTTTTAGGCAAGGTCATGCCAAATTTTTATATGACTTTGATGCATGCATGCATTTTGTTTATAACCCTTTTGCTTGTTATACCATGCATGCAGTCGGTCATGAAGGTGAGTGGATGGAAGGTGGAGCGATACATGCAATCCGCGGTGATGGACATGCATGCAAATAATCGGACTAGGATTAGATGTCCGTGTACAAGATGCAAAGAAGGAGTCCTTTTGGACCCTTTTGATCGTGGCAGGTTAAAGGCGCACCTGCTGATGAATGGTTTCATGGATGGCTATACTCGGTGGATAAGTGAAGATGATGATGATGAGGACGTCCACATGGCAGGGAATAACGACATGGGGCTAGACGAAGAGATGACCGATCGACACGAAGATGATGGCGCCGGACATGGCGGCGGGGAAGAGTTAAATGACGGTCGCGGAGAAGATTCCGGACACGGCGAAGCAGAGTCCGGACATGGCGGAGAAGAGGCGGCGGTCACGCCGCAGTCTTCAACGCTACTAAGTGCAGTCGTGCAGGACCCTCATGTTCGAGACCTCCTTCGCAAGAGTACGACTAGCGAGAGAGCTGCTTCTAGAGAGGAGGCCAAGCTGGCGCAAATTGAAGTAGACTCGAAGACTCCATTGTATGACGGTTGTGATCCTGAGGTGACCCGCTTGAGTTTCACGCTCGAACTTCTAAAGACGAAGGCCAAAAACAAATGGACAGACAAAAGCCTCGATGAGCATTTGAAGTATTTACATAATAAAGTTCTTCCTGCGGGGAACCTGTGTACTACTAGTGTCGATGAGGCCAAGAAAATCGTTTGCCCTTTTGATTTGCCGCACATTAGGTCCCACGCATGCATCAACGATTGCATCATTTATCGGGGGGAGCACGCGGAAAAAACCAGCTGTTCAGTGTGCAATGCTTCTCGATACAAGAAGGCAGGAAAGAAAGCTCCTCAGAAAGTTGTATGGTACTTTCTGATCACTCCCCGTCTGCAGTGGTATTTCGTAGATCCTAAGGAAGCAAAGCTCATGCGCTGGCACGCGGAGAGGAAGAAGCCCGACGATGGAGATGATCCGAAGCTGAGACACCTCGTAGATGGTAGCCAGTGGAGAGCATTCAACACCGTATATGGATTTGCTGCAGAAGATCCAAGGAACATCGTGCTTGGTGTGAGTACCGATGGCATGAATCCGTTTGGAAACCAAAACACCAACCACAACACATGGCCCGTCTTTGTATGGATGTACAACCTCCCCCCATGGAAGTGTATGGATGTACAACGCTGATGACGACGGTGCATGACTATCTCGGTTACGGGTACACCTCAGGCCAGGTGTGCCACGGATACTGGGGATGCACGAGGTGCATGGATGATACAACGTCTCAGCAGCTTACATCAACGATAGATGGCGGGTCTGGGAAAATCGTGTACATGGGGCATCGTAGAAGGCTTGAGAAGGATGACCCGTGGAGAAAGCGTGGAGATCTATTCAATGGGTTGGCTGAGCATCGAGGACCTCCACGTAAGAGGAGCAGCGCCGAAATCAACGAGCTGTTGAAAAACTGGGAACAGTGCCCCACGCCGGGAAAGATGAAAAAGGCGCCGGAGCCGCTACTGAAGGTATGGAAAACAAGGTCTGTTTTCTGGGACTTGGAGTACTGGCCCAATCATGACACGCCTCATTGCCTTGATCAAATGCATATCACGAAGAATGTCCTTGAGAGCTTGCTTGGCACACTGATGAACATGCCGGAGAAGACCAAGGACGGGCCGAAGACAAGGAAAGACTTGGAAGATTTGAAGATTAGGAAAGATCTCCACCGTAAAAAGTCGACGGAGGAGACGGAGACGGAGACGGAGGAGGGGGAAAGGGGCAGAAAAGTCAAAAAGAAGGAGGAGAATTATTGCCCCCCTTCTTGCTTCACCTTAAGTGCGAAGGAGATCGATCAATTCATCAAGTGCCTTATGGGAATCAAAGTCAGTTCTGGTTACTGTGGGAAGATAGGCAGATTTCTAGACCCCAAGAAGAAAAGGTTCAGCGGGATGAAGTCTCATGACTGTCACGTGATGATGACGCATATACTCCCGGTTGCCATTAGAGGGATAATGGACAAGCACGTCCGTGACACGCTTACTGGTCTCTGCAACTTCTTCGACGTTATCTCTCGAAAGTCCATAAGTGTGAAGCAGCTTCGAAGGCTACAGGAAGAGATCGTTGTCATACTATGTGAGCTTGAGATGTACTTCCCGCCCGCGTTCTTTGACGTCATGGTGCATCTGTGTGTCCACATCGTGGATGACATCATCGACCTCGGGCCGACATTCCTTCACAGCATGATGCCGTTCGAGAGGATGAATGGGGTCATCAAAGGATTCGTTCGTAACATGTCCCGTCCCGATGGGAGCATCGTCCAGGGGTATCTGACGCATGAGTGCATCTCCTTTTGCGAGAATTATATAGGCGTCGGAGACCCTGTTGTTGGTTTGCCCGTCAAGAAGCACGATGGGAGGCTCGGAGGAGAAGGTCACAACAACGGCCGGAGGGAATTGCACGTGGACTACTCGGATCGACGGAACGACTTTGACAGAGCTAACTTAGTAGTGCTACAACACCTAGATGTGGTAGATGATTATGTGGCACGGGATAAAGAAACCATCGCAAATAAGTACCGTGATAAGGGGATGCTCAAGACGGACGACGAAGTTACTGTAGAGCACAACGTCACTTTCTTGCGTTGGTTCAAAGAGCAAGTTCTTGAAAATCCCCCGAAAGAGGGCAGTTCGGACGGATTGCTCATACATGCCTTAGCACATGGCCCCGTGCCCAAACTCGCGACCTATCAGTCATACGATATCAACGGGTACACGTTCTACACGGAGGCCAAAGACATGGACAGTGATTACCAGAACTCCGGGGTGACGATTGAATGTGTGACCGACGCCAACGACACAACTGAAAGATTCTACGGAAGGGTCGAAGAGATCTGGGAGCTTGACTATACTGGATTGCACGATGCGACGATGTTCCGTGTCAGATGGGCTAAGGATGTCGTAAGAGAAAAAAAGTATTTCACTACCATGTCTGTACCCGACGCGAAGAGCGCAACCGTGAACGTTAACGTCATCGCCAAAACTGAGCCATGGGTACACGCTAAGCATGTGACACAATGCTTCTTCATAACCGACACGGCCAATCCCAACCGTGTTGTCGTGAGGAGAGGCAAAAGGAGCATCATCGGAATGGATGGAGTCGCCAACGAGGAAGACTACAACCAATACGGCAACCCGATGAGGGAAGCTGACGATGACGATGAAGCATACGTGAAAAGAAGAATCAATACTACATTATGTAAGAAAGATCGTACTCCATGGTTCCGGAAAAGTCACAAGGAGGGGCTCAATTATTCGGCAACGAACAAGAAAGGGAAGAAGCTGAATGTGAAACGTCGTCGACGCAACTGAGAAACCATCATTTATATATATGTATCTATTTTGTGTACGCACTTAAGTAACCGTTATCGGTCAACTGATATATATGTTACCACCACATGCATGGTTCCGGTGATATTCGCGCGGTGTGGGAGGGAGACGCCGTCGTAAACAGAAAGGAAGAAAGCAATACAAAAGAAATACAAAAGGGAGAAAGCAATACAAAAAAAACAAAAACAAAAGGGAGAAAGCAATACAAAAGAAAAAGAAAAGTAAACAGAAAAGGAAAGGAAAATAATAAAAAGAAAAGAAAACTAAAAACTAGAAAAGGAAAATAATAAAAAGAAAAGAAACATAGCAGTAGCGCTGGATTGGAACCAGCGCTATAGCTAAGCGCTATAGCTAAGTTAGCTATAGCGCTGGATCCTAGTCCAGCGCTACTGCTATTTTTAGTTAACCCCCCGCCGCGCGGGCTCAAAATTTCGCCAAGTCCTTTTCCCCCCTCTCTACCTCTGTCGCCGCCGTTGCCCTGCCCGCCCTCGACCTCGACGCCGGCCGGCGCCCTCTTCCCTCTCTCCCCCGAGCACGCCGTCGACCTCACCGTCGCCACCCTCGACCTCACCGCCGCCGCCGCCCTCTCCCCTCTCTCCCCTCTCTCCCCCCTCTCCTCTGTCGCCGCTGTCCGAGGCCGCCCTCGAACTCACGCTGCCGCCGCCCTCTCCAGTCTCTCCCCCTCTCCCCTCTCTCCTCTGTTGCCGCCGCCCGAGGCCTCCCTCGACCTCACGCCGCACGTCGCCGCCGCCCCCTCCCCTGCCCGCCCTCGACCTCGCCGCCGGCCGCCCGAGCCCGCCTTCGACCTCACCGCCACCGCCGCCCTTTTCCCTGCCTGCCCTAGACCTCGCCGCCGTAAGCCTCTCGCTCTCCTCTCTCCTGCCCTCCTCTCTCTTTAGCTAAGGCAAAAAAAATTAGGAAATTAGCTAGGGCAATTTTGTTTAGGAAATTGCTAGGGCAAAAAACAGTAGCATTTAGTTTTCGTTGATGTTCATTGTTGCTTGGTTAGCTAGGACGAAAAATTAGCTAGGACAAAAAATTAGTTAGGACAAAAAACAGAATTGATGTTCATTGTTATATGATATATGTCATTGATGTTCATTGTTGCTATATGTTCATTTGCATATTCCACTTTTTAGGAATGAAGTATGATATATGTTCATTGTTGTTCATTGTTGCTATATGATATATGATATATGTTCATTTGTTATATGATATATGTCATTGATGTTTTGCCGGAATGTCCGAGTGGCCTATGTTTTGCCGGAATGTTGATTCATTTCCGTTCCGGCAAATTTCAGGCGCTCCATATGTCCACATTTTAGCAAAGGTCATGCCGAAAATTTCCGTGATTTTCGGCATGACTTGTGCTAGAAACTAGGACATATGGAGTGCCCGGGGTTTGCCGGACGGGGAATGAATCAACATTCCGACCAAATATAGGCCCCTTTTTTCTCTTCATTATATCTTTTATTTACAATTGTTGAATAGGAAACATGTCTAGCCACGCCTCAGTCGGGGGTTCTGCTCGCCTCGAAGAAGACCCCATCGAGGCAGCAAATCACTATTTCGATTACCTGGACAAACACCAGATGGGGGTGCATGGTGGCGGCAGTGGCACCAACCCCAACGCCGACGCCGACACCGGCACCAGCACTGGCACCGGCACTGACACCACCCCCGAGACCGGCAACGATGCTGTCGTAGCCGGTAAAGCACCGAAGCAGAAGAGGTCACGAAGACCAAACGAGCTCGGCATCGGACAAATTGTGGTCACGGAGATGCACCCCAAGAAATTAGAGCCAACAACGCCGGATGAAGCATGCTCGTGCTGGGGCAATCAACTAGGATGCATCCTCAGGGAAACCGCCAACATCAACGACGAGAAGTTGAAGAAGATACCACATATGGAGCACATGCTCCTAAAGAAGTTGCACAATAGGTTCCTGTTCCCCGGCCGCACAGAAAGCAAAGAACCGTGGGACGACGATGCCATGACAAAGATAAACAACAAGGCGATGGTGACGTTCACCAATGACTTGTCCGCCTGGAAAGTTCGGGTGAAAAAAGCGATTGATAAGAATGAACCGTGGTCCAAGATTCATGCTGACAATCCGTCACTTACGGAAGAGGACTTTGAAAAATTCAAGGAGACTTGCGCTAAAGATGAAACCAAGAAAAAGTCAGAGAAAATGAAGGCGCTCCAGGCCAGGAACACGCCTCCCCACCGCCTCGGAAGCCGTGGTTACGAGGGGAAGAGGCATGTATGGGCCAAGGAGGATGCCGAACGTGAAAATCACGGAATCCCAGACCCCTTGGCGGAGTTCACCGACCCGCTGGAGCGTGACTGGATCAGGGCCCAGTACAAGTGGGACCACGTCAAGAAGACCTTTTACACGGACCCGAACACGAGGGAGTTCACGAGACTTCTGGTAATTGTTATATTACCACATTATCATATTAGCTTCCAATCAATTCGACTACAAGTTTTGTCACATTATTAGTAAACCATTGACGTTCCTTTTGCAGAAAGAGCAGCACCAAAAGGCAGCCGAAAGCGACGAGTCGTCACAGTCGTCGGCGAGGCCCAAGTGGGACACCCATTTCAACCGGGCCCTGAACATACTGAAAAAGGTCCCGGAGGACACACCGCCATCCTATGGACGTGTGCACGGCGTCGGAGATGGCGCCTCGTGGAAGACGTGCTACCACGAGGAGCTAGAGGAAAGAAGGAAGAGAAAGTGGCTTACTCAACAGACCATCGACCAGATGGTCGCGCTTGCGATCAATAAGTCCAAAGCTGAGACCAAAGCAGAGTTGGAACAGATGGTCGATGCAAGGGTCAGTGCAGCGGTAGCTGGCGTCACGGCTGACTTCACATCTTCCATTTCCAGCTTGCTTCCGACATTTTTTGAATGGACGAAGAAAAATCCAGATAAATGGCCAGCGGACTTTCCCCTTCCCAGCTACGTCGGGAGCAATTCGGTGAACATCGCACCACCAGCACCTGCTCACGCCACCGCACATGCTCCCGCTCCTGTTCATAGCAGCCCATCCTCCGTCTCTGGCCTACTCGGCGGGCCTTCGTCTATGGCTGAGCTCGACGCCCTCACGGTAATTATGCGTCATACCCTTTTCACCAGCATGTCTATATAGTCTTCCGTTTCAATTGCCTTTCGGATGTTTGACGTCGCAGACATGTCTTCGTAGGCCAACGATACCCCGTGCACCCTATTGTACGACATCAAGGGCCAGAAGGTGGCCGTGGGAAAGGCAACGATCGTGAAGCCGAAGGACCGCATGTTCCACAACCGAGAGATGCCCGATGGCGTCTTCAAGGTTAACGTGGCCAGTGTCTTAGCGGGTTTCGAGGATTTGCCTCCTCCGGTGCCAGTCGATGACGAGGAGACCCCTCAACGGATTGGCGCATGCAAGAGCTGGTTCTTGCCTTGGCCGAAGACTCTTCTTCGTGTCGAGGCGCCCGGTATCACACCAACGACAACTTCTCAAGAAGGTATGAACACCACCCCACCTACCAAATTACCTGTACCTGTCATGGTGGGTGATAGCGGACGACGCGAGGCAGAGCCTCCATTAGTGCCAGATGACGTCGCCCCCGTTGTCGAAGAAGCAAATGCTGATGATGACATGGAGGAGGATGATGATGACCTAGACAAGTATTTTAATACCGCCTATGATGATGGAGGATTGATGGCTCAGGACGACGAAGACTCAGGCTATGAGCGTGGAGATGATGACTTGATGCTGCCTGATTTGCCGGAGCCGGAACGTCCTAAGGCGGAATGCAAAAAGTCTCTCTTCAAGCGATCCTCGCAGGAGATGCCTCCAGATGCCGCCTCTACCCAGCAACAACCCGAGGGCCGCCCACTGATTAGCTCGACGACACTGGGGGTGACAGTTAGGGAAGGTATGGTGGGCTCACTACCGCCACCCGCCAAGAAGCAAAGGAGGACACCGGGCAAGAAAGGCCCTAAAGGCGCCAGAGCTGCTTCAAGCAGCCAGCCGCCTCTGAAGCCCCGGGAGGTAGACAGAATACCTATCGTAGGTGCAGAGCGTTTCCATGTCCCCGGCCACCCGATCCTACCTCAGAAAGCGCTAGAGGACATACTGAACAATGATCTAAGGAGACTTCATGATGATGTGCTGGCCAGAGAGGAAAGCCTTCTCATCTCGGGAAAACCAGGATACCTGCTTTACGCGGCTCAGGTGCCAGGTGGGAAGTTGTACGTTGAGGGATGGCCCGCGGATAAGTTCATCCTGCGATTTGACTACATCTACGACATGTTCCACATGACCAACCTGGATTTCCTGTTCATCCGCATGTATGCGCTGTATCTCAACTACATCATCAGGATCGAGAACATAAAATATATCTGCGTCGCGGACCCGTACCATATGCACGAGAGCTTCTTGGATGTCTGCAAAGAGCACCGTGACTATGCGAGCAAGTACATCGGCGGCTTCATGATCGCTAATAAGGACAAGGAAGCGATTCTCCTGCCTTATCATCCCACGTAAGTCATCCGCACATATCCTTTCGTAAGTGTTAATCATTCCTTTGCAAGCATGGAGGCTAATTTGAGGTGTACTTAATTTGCGCAGTGGGGGGGGGGGGGGGGGCGCCGTCCTCATCGTTATGTACCCAGAATACTCCCATGCTATATACTTGGACTCATCGAAGAACATCAAGAAAAAGGATTACAAGCACATAAAGAGTGTTCTCGATAGTGCCCTGTTAACCTTCAGCCTGTCTGGTGGATATATCAAGGAGAAAAAGTACAGGAAGAACGGGCTGGTTTTCAGCCATAAGACCGACTTCTGCTGCATCCAGCAACCGCACACCAGTAAGGCTGATGGATTCTACCTCATGCATCACCTGCTCGAGTTCAGAAGGGATAATCAATGCCTTCGCATGTCAGCTACTTCCAACGATGCCGAGATTGTCAACTAGGCCACAAGCATAGGAAAGACACCGGATCATCGAATCCGAGCTGAGTTTTATCACGTACAGTGTGAACTTGCCCAAGTGATCATGAAGCAGGTCCTCGAACCAACAGGGATGTTCTACCATGGGCCAATCACGCGGGATGATGTCCGAGCACTGCTAATCGCTCAGCGTCTGGACCTGAAGCCTTTCAAGAAGCTCGGGTGCTTCCTCCCTGACTATGAAGATTGGACCGAGGACTGATTGTCGTTGACAATATATGTGTCACTAGCGTCCAGACGAAACTATGTGATGTAATTAAACCGTGGTCCTGAACTAGCGTAGATCGCTCTAGTTAATTAGTTTGGGTATGAGGAACTTCGTCATTTATGTTTACTATAGGTTGCTTGTATTTTGCTAATTATGCCTCTTTGTGTTCTTAAGTACATTATGTTGCATATTATCGTTCACGATGCAGGTACACAGATCAGAGATGGCGAAGGGCTGCTACGTCGTGTTCGTTAGGAAGGTTCCAAGAGTCTACGACCCAGGTGGACAAGTACCCGGGTACTAGCCACAGAGGGTTCGACAGCAGAGCCGAAGCGGAAAGTAGTTACTTGAGGTGGACGCTCCGGCAAGAGCGGGGGCGGAACCGCCGGTGCCTCAAGTACTACATAGTCGCGGTCTTGCTCATGCTGATCGCTCTTCTCTTCTACATCATGGTTTAGATAGAGATGCTGAAACTTGTGTGTGTGCCATGACCATGCAGTTGCACTTATTCGAGACATGACATGACTTGTGTATCGCTATTTTCGAGATGTGATGATATTTGTGTTGAATGATGATGATGATGGTATGACGAGACTACTGTATGTGTATGATATGATGAGAATAGTGTATGTTTATTGTGATCTGATGAAACTACTGTATAGAGCCTGTATAAATACATCACAAATACGTAGAGGGGGTATGAATCTGTGAAAGCAGAAATACTAGCAGCAGCGCTGGAAGGCATCTAGCAGCAGCGCTGGATTAGCAGCAGCGCTTGCCTTTCTGCAGCGCTACAGATAGTTAGCAGTAGTGCTGGTCAGTGCAGCGCTACTGCTAACCAGACTTAGCAGTAGCGCTGCACCAACCAGCGCTACTGCTACAACTTAGCTGTAGCGCGTTAGCAGTAGCGCTGGACCCAGCGCTACTACTATAAGTTTTTCAAGCGCTACTAGTAGGGTTTCTCCTAGTAGTGGTCCTTTATCATCAATCCTTCTGTAAGTCAAACTTTTTCGATAATTCGATAACCCATACATATGTAGACCTATACCCCAAAATGCTCCTAGCATAGGAGCCTATGGTTCCATTCTTTTTATTGCTGGAGGTACACATACTTCTTCTCGGTGTGCTGGAGCAATAAATGAAAAATAGATGATAAGTTGTTCGATAATGAGGCTTCAGTAGTGAATCAATCGGCACCACGGGAGTGGCATACAACTTTGTACCTAAGGGACGATTCCGCCACCTTTCATAATGGGGGATCTTCATTAGCAACAACCACAGTAGTAGTTGCAGAACTACTAGGCCAAGATAGGACAACATTTTATTCATGCTCCTCTTTCGCTTCGAGGATTGATGTCCTACGGTAGTAAGAACGCGCACAAGCACTTGACCGAAGTTGGGTCGGCCCGTTATTTGTGGCTGGGAGGGTGCTACTCCGGCGAGACCTTCTTTGGTCTCGCTACAAGTGAGGCATAGGCGCTCCCTCAAACACAATCAAACCTGGCCAACTGGGCCATTCCCAGCGTGACGACCCATTAGCACGTGTGTCTGGCCGTCCATGGGCCTGGCCCGACATGTGGCTAAATGGGTCAAATTGACAAATTGACTGATTGAACTAGATATTTAATTCTCAAAATATATCAATGAGAGGCGATTCTTAAAAAAATGAAGTGTTTAGTTACTTGCACCTCTAAGCAATGATTACCGTCCCCCTACTTTTAAGTGTCCTTCATTCGCGCCATCTCCAGGCCAAACGAGACCAAGACGACAAGTTGAAATTGGTTCTCTCGATGCAAGAATCGTCGATCAAGACAACTTACTATTACGATGAGAAAAACAGCAAATAAAATCTCGTACTCCCTCGATCCAAATTAATTGACGCACACTTAATACAACTTTAGTACTACAAAGTTGTACCAAGTCTGCGTCAATTAATATGGATCGGAGGGAGTAACTTAATTTGCCCACATTACATAGTTAAGTATATCTTAATCTGCCAATATTACATGGTCAAATCTACCTTAACTTGACCACATTACATAGCGAAGTACTCCATAGTACTTAATCTGCCCACATTACATAGTCAAATCTATCTTAATCTGCCCACATTACATATAACATAGTACTTGAGACTAACCTAACCAGGATAAATATACCAGTAACATCACACATCACTCCAGAAACAACAGCTTCATTGCATAACATTAGCCACAAACCACCAACACGGTAACAGCAATTATCCATCAACCAAACCAAGGCATTACATCCTCCCTAGACCATGTCCGTGACAAGAGACCATGCGATGGTGACTTCCAGCTTACAAGAGCAAACTTTGAGCATCTGCGTGCTTCTGGAGGCTTCCCTGGCTTTGAATGCTTTAGAATCTCCCTCAACAGTTTGATCGTCCAAACAATTTGGCATGACAGAGACTCTCAGCATTCCATGAGCTTCGACAGACACAACACGGCGTGGAAGTTGTATCGTGCCATCAGCTGCAACAGGCAATTTATCGAAAGCAAGCAACTTGATTTCCATGTCATTGATACAGATGGTACGGGCAGAAATTAGACCTCCAAAGCCTTCTGGCCATTCCCCATCAACCACTTTGACACTGATGGTGGCCTCCACAGATTCAGCCATGTCACCCAATGTCAATTCCACTGTGCTCAGCTTGCTAGTTTCGACACATTTAAACATGTAAGATTCACTACAGCCAGACTCACGACATTTAACACCTAGATAGCTCAAAGCTCTATCCTCAGATTCAGTTCTTCCCTTCACTCGCAAGTCAACCTCAAAGTACACAGGATCCACAACAACAACAGCGCGGGTAGGACCTGTCAGTGTCAGGTATCGATTCTGCATGCAAAATTTACAAAGCAAAGTATGTGTTACTTATCAAAAAATACAACTGGATTGGAAGATAACCAATCTATGCTTACACCAAGGAACAATGCATCCATGGAGAAGTAATCAACAAGAGCTTGAAGTAAATATCTATTGGTAGTAAAACACTAAAAGGCAGACTTTGCCAAGACCGTAACAGCGAATATGTTCGACTTGGGTCAGCAAGCATCGCTGATCTTCAAAACCCTCAGTTTTGAAGAACCAGGTTAAACAAACAATATGTATATATACTAAAGCAAAAGCAGAGGCAAACATTGAACATCATAATCAAAACATATACTAGAAAGCTGTACATAGTATGGAAGCAACAACTAAGTCACCTTAAAATAATAATTTTGAGCACCATGCAGGCATACATGTGATTCTTATGTGGCATCCTTTAAGAACTTAGAAATTCTTGCAGAAAAAAAGCAATGATTCCCACTTACACTTGTATACTTATAATACTCCATGGATTGATCATTTGGTATAGGATTTTCCATAACCATTGGCAATAGCTACTGCCATTTTTTCCGTGAAGCTATTTCCGAGTAACAATCAGGTTTACAATGGCTGGTTTAGAATCACCTAGTTCATGCATCGAACTTGGTAGCAATGTCACGGACCCTCGCAAACTTATACTATATCTGTACTGATATGAATTAGTGTTTGTAACTATTGTTCAGAGAAATTAAGGGCCTCTTTGATTCGCAGGATTCTCAAAATGCAGGAATAGGAAAAACGTAGGAATAGAATAGCATGTCCTTTTCTACCCTACAGGGTTTGAAAGTCTGTTTGATAGCATAGGAAAAACAAAGGAATTCTACAAAGAGGTTTGAGTGGATGAAAAAATTTCTCCAAAATGTACTACAGATGAATCCTATGAAAAAATTCGAAAGGATTTCAAACCTACGGATTAAGGGCTCCTTTGATTCAAAGGAATTGCATAGGATTTTTGGAGGATTTGGACCCTTAGGAATTTTTCCTTTGATGGTCGTTTGATTCGTAGGATTGACATCCTTAGGAATTTTTCCATAGGATTCATTTGTACTACATTTTGGAGGAAAATTTCCATCCACTCAAACCTCTTTGTAGAATTCCTTTGTTTTTCCTGCGCTATCAAACATTCTTTCAAATCCTATAGGGTACTATAGGACATGCCATCCTATTCCTGCATTTTTCCTATTCCTTCGTTTTGGGAATCCTGCGAATCAAAGAGGCCCCAAATGACCATTGTAGGAAAAAAATCCTAAGGATCCAAATCCTCCAAAAATTCAATGAAATTCCTTTGTATCAAAGGAGCCCTAAAATGCCGCTGACATTAACAAATGCCAAGGGTATGTATATTTCATCTCCACAAAGCCCAAAATTAGGCAATTTCAAATCTCTAATTTCATCATTAAAATCTCCCAATAGTCAAGTACATTTATATATTCTTTAGTAAGGGGAAGCCATGTGAAAACCGGAACAAACAGTGTTTGCAGAGGTAATATAGGCATCAAATAACTGTCAATGATGAGTATACAACCTCACTATCGATGATTTGGCAGTTATCCCTCTTACGGTCGAAGATAATGTTGCGATTTTGATCCAACGAGTCGCGTGCGACAACAACACCAAACACATCCAGCGGCCACCCCAATTCCTCATTGATGGCTGAAACTTCGACCGAAAAGACCTGCAGAGTTCGCATGGGGTACAGATGTAGCGGAGGCTTCTCGTCCGTGTAACGCATGGGTTCGACAAGCGCTGCAGAGATAAAGACTACTAGCAGACAGTGGCGCGGCGGCACGCCGCGCCCACGAGATTGCCTGTGTGAAGTGCATGTGTTCAGTAATCACAAAGCCCAAACAGTTGACAAAAGGTACAAAAAAATTCCATGGCAACAACCGGTTTCATCTTAAGCACTCAATGTTTGATCTTCTTGCAGGCAACAAAGTACACTGGATGTGATTAGTGTGACCTGACAGGAACATCGTCGTGTTTCCCCAAATTTCCATGGCAACATATATTCTTACATAATAACATGGCATCCTGATTAGTGTGACCTGACAAGAATAAAGCCAGCGCTCAATTGTATAAATAGAGCCTCTCTTAGTTTCTCTCCCTAAACATATGAGCCGAGCAGCTGGTAACAATCCCTTCGTCATGCCGCCCTACAATTAAAAATAATTTTAATTTACTTATAGTAAAATGTGAATTCAAATGAATCTACACATCGAATTGTAAACATCCAAAGCATATACTGTCAAACCTAAGTCACCAAAGGACACTGGATCGAAGCTTTCACGGTAAAAAAATGGAAAAACAAATCTGCTTATATTTGTACATCAGTCAGGTAGTGGACATCTTCACCCAGGGGAGCTAAGATGTGCAATCCAGCTTGACTTAATAAAACATACTACATATAAGAACTTGACTGGCACACATTGCATATCTCATATAGGATATAATTGGATTGGATCCCCTCTCTAGCCGCAAGAAGCGCTTTGGCTGTTCTTGTAACAGTTTGACCTCAAAGTTTGAACAACGTGAATTCTGGACCTACAAATTTGATTTTGGATCAGCATCTACATCTATGTCCCTGGCATCTATTTTGTACCTGGTTAAAACCAATACTGAACAAAATAGCACATGTAAGAGGCAAATAGAAATTAGTACCTCCTATTGTGGTAATATGCATGTCTTTATGTACGTGCACATGGAATTAACTAAAATCGTCTTTTTTGCCTCGGGATGTAAAAGATTTTACTCATAAACTTCCTTGAGTTTGTTGCCTTACAGTTTGATTCTTAAGCTTGCGAGGCCTAAAATTTTAGAGAAGAAAACAAAATACAACTCATCCTTAAGCCAGTGGCAAATATCGAAATGCATCTATTCTACTGCACTATCAGGACAGGATCGGAAAGATTTCAGTAGGTAAGCGTTTTGAAATGAACCAGAAAACAACTAATGTACTGCAAAATTGTTTTTTGTTTGTAGTCCTCATCAATCGACAGAAGAGAAATGGATTGGTCTCTTGCAAAGACAGTGGTTAGCACACCAGTGGCCACGCCATCCTCTTTTTTGTTCATTCCTCACCAGTCACAACAAATTAGGATACTGACATCACTTGTTTACTGAGTACAGGCTGTAGCGGATGGGAAAAACATAAATAGTCAAGAACCAAAAATTAATCTACAGTTTGGTTACGAGAAGGGAAAAATAGTGAATAATTTAATATTATGTCTGAATCCCATAGCTACAAAGAAATGCAATTGACCTTAGTCTCCTAAATTCATCTATCTCTAAATTAGATGTTGGTCTGTTGATAATCAGCAATAAGAGACAATCTGTACACTTCGAGATAACATATGCAGATATATTCCTCTTGATGTCATTTCCAGCAAAAGAGAACCTGTAAAGGACAATATGGTGGGCTCTGCCAAAAGCATAATAACAAATACTTACAGAAGTCTTACCTAGAAGCATTAGATCTTAGCCGCAAAGCTGACATCCGTTCAATGTGCAGGAAAATTGTTTTCAATTAACCTGGAAGAAAATGAATATATTAATGAATTTGGAAGAAGACCTGCAAGTTATCGCTCCTTTCCTGACAGAGTCGATGCACATGGCAAGATTTACGCATACATTTGACTGTAATAGTATGCACGTGTAGACAGTAAGCATCTGGGCATCCAGAAATGCTAATACCTTGTAGTTTTCTTTTCAAGGTCAAATCCAAGTGTCCTAGCAGCATCTTCAGTGTAAGTGATGATTCCTTTTCTTGGGTATGATGGGTGGATCTCTCTCTCTCTCTCTCTTTTATGCTCCTGACACAAATTAAGTAAATTGCAATGAGTTTTAGCTTCTAATAAATTTCACATATTTCCGTTTTGTAATTTTACACCAAAAAACAACACGGACTGGCTGCAAAAAGGAAAAACAATAAAGCAAGGTGCTTTGATGATAAATAAACAAATAATACAGAATCAAAGAACAATAACATGAAGTCTTGGTTCTGTGCCTTCTATCCCACTCAATACTCTTATACAACCAGACTATTTTATAGGCTATGAATTGAGGACATATTTGCTCTAAAATTAAAACATACAGGAAATTATGCTATGATTATATGGAACAGTTCCCAGCCAAGCAGATAATCAAGAAGGGCAGAGGAATATGTCAAGCAGTGCAATTAAGCAACTATTTGTAGCAGAGGTCGATGGGGAATAAGATTTAAGAGATACCTTAAAAATATGAAGAGGCGAGCCGTGCAATGTGTGGTCACTTTCACATCATTCAGCCAATAATTCATGACATCCATCCCTCTGTTATGCTCTGCTATACTTGCTGAATAGTATTGGTCTCTCTGAACATTTACAGTCTGAATGAAAGGATCTGAAATGGAGGTGCCGATTGGAAGAGCAAAATGAGTGTGGTTCCAAGAGAAGTGGTATGTTTAATGAGTAGCGTGTAGCACCAAAATTAGATGGATGCTCAATTTTCTCTGAAAGAGGTGAAGCCAGGAACAGCTGAAACTCAACAATTCTTTACCAATTAAAACAAAATGCAAAATCTGCAAAAATGCCTTCAGGACAAACTGAACAAAAAAACATCTGCTGAACCTTGTAATATATATAAAAGGCATGTCCTCCAAACTCAAAGGTTGTTCAGAAAACGCATGCTTAATGTAGCTGGAACCTGGGTTCTGTTCAGGAAGATATAAACATTAAAAGTCTGGACTTTTTCAAATTAATTCGCATATATAAATCAGACTTGTTTTCATAGAAGCACACTTGTAAAAATAAATCATGGGTGAAAGAGGATGGGGTCGCACATGAGAAAGAGACTACCTAAGTTGAGAACCGGGAGCGATCGTCGGGGAGGTGGAGCCGGTCGAGGTGAGCTGCTGGATCAGGGAGCTGGCCGAGGCGAGGTTGGTGAGAGGAGGCGACGTGCAGCGGGTTGCCGAGGGCATGAGTACGGCGAGCTGGTGTGGTGAGCCAGCGGGCCGCCAACTTCCGCAGCCGACGGAGAGATGCGCTGATGGAGAAGGCGCAGTGCTTCTGGGAAACCTCCTGAGGTCGGTCTGTTGGTTCCCATGGCCGGCAAGGGAAAGGGGTGGTGGGGAGGATGTCCTGCTGCCGAGAGAGGTTGGGGAAGGAGGCGCTGGCTGTTGTAGTCGCTGCGCCGCCGCTGCCTTGCTGCTCTGTGTCTTCCCTGAGGGACAGGTGGGTGGAAGGGCGCCGTGGTGATCGGTCAGCCGCGGCAACCATGGGGAGACTGAACCGAGAGGAGAGCAGGGCGACCTCTCGAGTGCTCCATATCCTTTTTTTAGGGGTGAAGAGAGAGGATGAAAGATCGAGAAAGAAAAGGTAACAAAGCCCAGGCCAAGCAAACGTGGCAAGACGTGGTCGAGGGCACTGGTGGCGGCCCACCGCATAACAGGAGTAGGAAACCAGCCGGTCCAGTGTAGCACGGTAAAAAGGAGCGAACGTGGGAAAACCAGGAAGAAATCGTGAATACGTGGCAGCACGTGGTGACCCATCGCTAACAACGCAAATGAACGACAGGAGGGCCTGCTTAGTAGCTTTAATTCTTTGTAATATTTGGTTAGATATTTACAGGAGCAATTGATGAGGAGGTAGATAGGAGAAAGATTTGGGTTTGCTTACTGATGTCCTCCCAGGAAACGGAGGAGCCGGCCCGAAGAGATTCCCAGAACTCGCGGTAGTCCTTGGCTTGTACGGCCGGCCAGTCGGTAGGATCTTTCGGCTCCAGCTTCATGGCCTCCACATTTTCGGCCATTCACTGGTCCGAGATCGTGATTGCTTCCGGATCTCCCGTGGCGATCCACTGGATCACGGCGTGTCAGGTCCGAGTAGATCAGGACGCCAACAATCGATCGTATCAAAAGATCAAGAGAGAAATCAGAATTGGATCTGGGATTTATTGCTATCAAAGAGGGACCATAGCGTATAGAGTGTATGTGTGTTCACAGCCAACTAGGCAAATCTTCGAGAATAAGCATAATAGAATGCCAGCCACAACCTGGCTGTTAAGTAGGTGGCCTGACCAGCGACGGAATGTAAATGTACAGGATGAATCGGACGACTCGCGGCGAGTCCTTGACAAAGGAGCGATCTGGGCCGTTCATCTGTGACGAAGCGTTTTGTTTGAATCTTCAACAGTTAACTGAAGAAATGTACACTGCTTCAGTAGGCCTGACATTGCCCCCTTCTTGAGCAACGACGGGTCCTCACGTCGTTTCACTTGCCGCACGCCATGCTTGAGTAGTCTCTTTGAAGAAAACTGGGAAGGTATATTTGATGAAATCTGCGTCTTCCCAAGTAGCATCATCCGGAGGTAGATTTTCCCATTGTATCAGCCACTGCACCACAGGGATGTCTTTTCTGGGAATTTGCCTGACTTGCAACACGCCAGCTGGACCCATTTTGATTGTTCCATCAGAATTCACCATGGGCAGATTGGGACTTGGAATCGCTTTAGCACCAATGTGTTGCTTCAGTTGACTCACATGAAAGACAGGGTGGATTTTCACATGTTCAGGAAATTGAAGCTTGTATGCTGAATTCCCCACTCTCTGAGTCACTAGAAAAGGGCCATAATATTTGTTTTGCAGTTTCAGGGCACCTCTGAAACCAAAAGCTGCTAATCTGTAGGGGGCCATTTTGAGATACACTAAATCTCCCACCTGAAATATCCTCTCTTTACTTTTTTGATCAGCATACCTTTTCATCCTTTGTTGTGCTTGCAGCAAGTTACCTTTCAGTTGGTCTAGCATGTGTTGCTTGGCAGAAAGGAAATCTTGTGCTTCCATGTCATCTGGGCCAGGAATGGCTAGTTCTGCTATTAATGGGGGTGGAAATCCATACAAAGCCTGAAAAGGTGACATCTTCAGAGCAGTGTGATAAGTAGAGTTGTACCAGTACTCTGCTAAAGATAACCAGGAATTCCATTTCTTAGGCTCATTAGTAGTCATGCACCTTAGATAGGTCTCCAAGCACTGATTTACTCGCTCCGTTTGGCCATCTGTTTGTGGGTGATAAGCTGAGCTGTATCTTAATTCCACCTTGAGAGCAGAGAAGATATCCTTCCAAAGCTTACTGGTAAATATCCTATCTCTATCAGATATAATTAACTTGGGTGGGCCATGTAATCTGATAATGTGATCTACAAAGGCTTGAGCTACAGTCTGAACAGTGTAAGGGTGGGATAATGGAATGAAGTGGGAATACTTAGTGAACCTATCCACTACCACCATGATCACTTCCTTTCCTTGAGAATTTGGAAGGCCCTCGATGAAGTCCATTGATATGTGTTGCCATGCCATGTCAGCAACAGGCGATGGATCTAGAAGTCCAGGCTGTAAACAATTTTCATGTTTAGCTCTTTGGCAAATAGGACAAGCTGATATGAACTTTTCCATGTCTGCTTTTAACCCATGCCAGTAGAATATGCTCTTCATTCTTTGATAAGATGCTCTCATTCCTGAATGGCCTCCCACTGGGGAATTGTGCAAGGCCATGATGAGTTGAAGTCTCAAAGCAGGTAGGTTGCCCACCAGAATTTTTCCTTTATATCTGATAATCCCAGCAGTGAGAGTGTAATCTGATGTTGAATCAGGTTTCTGTAGCAGTAATTGTTCCAATAACTGTTTTGTCTCCTTATCATGTTGGTAACTTTCAAACAATTGCTCAGCCCAGATTGGAGTTACAGTAGATAGTGACATGCACTTGGGTAACACCCTGAGAGAGCATCAGCCACTTTGTTTTCAACTCCCTTTTTGTACTGAATTTTGAAATTGAATTCTAACAACTTCATCATGAGTTTGTGCTGCACTCCTTCAGTCAATTTCTGATCAGTGATGAACTTGAGGGATTGTTGATCTGTCTTGATTATAAGTTCATTACCAATGAGATAGTGTCTCCATCTTTTCAAAGCTTCCAAAATTGCCAAAGCTTCTTTTTCATAAGTTGAAAGAGCTGCATTTCTTGGACAAAGGGAAGAACTGTAATAAGAAAGAGGTCTCCCTTGTTGCATTAATACAGCCCCTATTCCTCTGCCAGAAGCATCAGTTTCCAACACAAAATGTTGTGTGAAATCTGGGAGAGCCAATACTGGTGCTGTAATTAATGCTTGTTGTAGCTGCTTGAAAGCCTTGTCATGTGCTTGTGCCCACACAAACTGTCCTTTTTAAGTGCATCATGGAGAGGTCTACAGATCAGACCATAACCTTTAATGAATCGCCTGTAATAACCTGCTAAGCCCAGGAAACTTCTGAATTTTGTCACATTATCCGGAACTGGCCAGTCCGCGATTGCTGCTATCTTCTGTGGGTCAGTAGACACTCCTTTTTCAGATATGACATGCCCTAAATATTCCACTTGTTGCACAGCAAACACACACTTGGATAACTTTGCGTACAATTGGTGTTCTTTTAGCAGGTCTAACACAGCTTTGATGTGTTCCAAATGTTCCTTGAGATCTTTGCTATAGATAAGGATATCATCAAAAAAGACCAGCACAAACTTCCTCAAGTAAGGCCCAAATATAGTATTCATTAATTCCTGGAAGGTTCCAGGTGCATTAGACAAACCAAATGGCATTACCAGGTATTCAAAATGGCCAAGAAATGTTCGAAAAGCTGTTTTATGAATATCATCTGGGTGCATTCTTATCTGATGGTATCCAGATCTAAGATCCAACTTGGAAAAATATTTTGCTCCATGTAATTCATCCAGTAGATCTTCTATCACAGGTATAGGAAATTTATTTTTCACTGTCAGAGAATTCAGCTTTCTAAAATCAGTACACAACCTCATGGAACCATCTTTCTTTTTAACCAATATCACAGGAGCTGCAAAGGGGCTTTGACTGTGTCTTATGAAGTGAGCAGCTAGTAATTTCTTTATTTGCTCTTCCATTTCTTTCTTTTGGTGTTGAGGAACTCTGTAGGGCCTAACTTGTGGCGGTGTAGTTCCTGGAACCAAAGGAATGGTATGATCTAGTGCTCTGTGGGGAGGGAGAGTGGTGGGTTCCTCAAACAAGTCTGCATATTGTAATAGCAATTTCTGTACTTGTGGTGGAGTTTTAAAACCCTCTGGAGCAGCCATTATAATATTCTGGACTTGCATAAAAAATACTTCCACTCCCTTGTCAATTAATTTGTGCATTTCTTTGGCAGGAATTTCCTTTACAGTGGCAGGACTGTTATAGATGGCAGTAGTGACAGTTTGCATGCCTTCCTGAGAGAAACTGAAGGTTTGTTTTGGTATATCAAATGATACTGGGCTGACAGCAGTGAACCAATCATAGCCCAAGATAACATCATGACTCGGGAGTGTAAGCACTCTGAAACTGTGTGTTAATTTGAGTTTTGCTAGCTGAAAATCACAGGCTGGAACTATAGCTGTTGAAAGCAATTGTCCTCCTCCAGCTACAGCAATTTTTCTAGGAATAACATGTATTAAGTTGCAGTTTGCTTTGATTGCAAAGTCATGGTTGATAAACGAGGAAGTACTGCCTGAATCTAGTAGAGCAATTCCTCTTTTTTCCATTTATGTGAATCACCACCGTTGGAGTAGGTACTGCTAACTAATGTCCCATTGCATGAACTGAAATAAACATGGCCTCCTCTTCTTGATCAGCTGTTTTTGTTTGTTCCCCAGTTGGACAATCTTCAGTGTCAGTTGTCTGTTGTTCCTCTGTTTCCTGCTGCATTAAATGAACATTGGGTATGAGTTTGCACTTATGCCCATGCATCCATTTGTCTCCACATCCCCAACACTCTCCCACTTTTCTGATTTTCTATGGTTGAGGGTTGTTTGTTTCAGACTGTCTCATAGGCAACTGCTGCTGATAGGGAGTTGTGATAGTTTTGTTAGTCTGAATTCCCACAGTGTTCTTCTGATAGTAATTAGTGTATGGAACTCCTTGCTTTTTAGGAATGACTGGGGCAGGTGGGTGACATGGCTCTACATCTTTAGCCAAACAATATGCATCTGTCAGTGTTTGGGGTCTTAATGGTCTGATTTGGAATTTAATTCCCTCTCTCAGTCCATTAACAAAACATCTTACAAACCAAAGCTCTCCTAACTCTGGATTTTCCTCCTGCACTTCAGCCATTAGATCTTCAAATTGCTTGGTGTATTCAGACACCGTTGCATTGTGCTGCTTTAATGTATTGAACTTTTCAGTCAGGTCATAAGATCCCTGTTCTGAAAACCTTTTTATAACCTCTTTGCCAAACTGAGACCGGTTAAGTTGCTTTTTTATCAGTCCAGATCTCCTCAACCAAGTGTCAGCATCACCAGTCATATACATCTGTGCTAGAGAAACTTTATACTCTTTAGGAGCTGCTGACATCTGAAAATATTTGTTACATTGCCTTATCCAACCGACAGGGTCAGTGCCCTCAAACCTGGGAAAATCCAGTTTAGGTCCTTTTGTCACTGCTTTCATAAACTGTGCCTGCATATCCTGTTCATATGTTCTATAATAGCCCTGCCACAATTGTCTCTCTCTTTTAGGCTGATACTGTTGGAAAACAGGAGTGTGAGGTCTGCTTTGATGTCCAACCGGGGTACCCTTTTCTGATGTAAGATCATGTGTTTGGTAACCAGGAGGAATTCTGGGTCTATCCACACGTATGGGAGGTAATTTCTGCAGCTGCAATTCCTCCAATTGTTTTGTCAATTCCCTTTCTTTCTCCAGATGCATCCTCAGATATTCCTTTCTAGCTTCTTGTTCTTTCAACTCTGCCTGAGCTAAAGTGGGTGATCTGACCAACTGGCTGGTGTTAATTTCAGCCGCTTTCTCACCCTGATCATTACTTTTAGGAACTAGTGACTGCAGTACGGTGTTGATCGATGCCAATTGCTTCCCTAACTGAAGAACAGCTTGCTCTACACCACCCACTTTTTCACATATCTGAGTCTGTTTAGTGTTGATAGAAGATACCTCAGCTTGCAGCTTCGATACATCTTCACGCAGTGCCGTGGAATCTTGTTGCAGAGTCCCCACTTCATCCTTCAGGGACAGGACCTCCTGCCAGTCGGCTTCATCGATGTTTTTCGACGATCTTCCCATCTCCTTGATCTGACCAGAGAGTAAGGAATTTTACCACCGGATCTGCCGGTAACCTGCCCCTCAGGTCCGATCCTGCCGCCGCCGACGCTCCCGCCACCGAGCTGCACGAACCAGCGATGGACGTGGAATTTTACCACCACGAGATGGTCTCGGGCAACCACTCCGCGCTACTGGTTTGTAGCCGAACAATTCGCCGCCACCAGCGCCTCCAAGAACACGGGCACCGCCGCCAGCGCCACCACGGACCAGATCGCCGCCTCCAACGCCGCCACGGACCAGATCGCCGCCGCCAACGCCGCTCCGGAACAGGTCCGCACCGCCACCACAACAGGGAGGGATTTGGGTGGGATTTACCTTTGTAGTGATTTTTCTTCCTCCGCCGAGGATCAACTAGCTCTGAGTACCAATTTGTCAGGTCCGAGTAGATCAGGACGCCAACAATCGATCGTATCAAAAGATCAAGAGAGAAATCAGAATTGGATCTGGGATTTATTGCTATCAAAGAGGGACCATAGCGTATAGAGTGTATGTGTGTTCACAGCCAACTAGGCAAATCTTCGAGAATAAGCATAATAGAATGCCAGCCACAACCCGGCTGTTAAGTAGGTGGCCTGACCAGCGACGGAATGTAAATGTACAGGATGAATCGGACGACTCGCGACGAGTCCTTGACAAAGGAGCGATCTGGGCCGTTCATCTGTGACGAAGCGTTTTGTCTGAATCTTCAACAGTTAACTGAAGAAATGTACACTGCTTCAGTAGGCCTGACACGGCGTCCAGCTCCCCCTTCCGGTCCTGCTTCGTGTGCGCCTCCTCCCTCTTGGCTCTGTACACGGCCGCCGCCGCGATGTCTTCCTCGGTCATCATCTTGGGCTTACTGCCCTCCCCGGTCTTCATCCCCACAAGCTTGGCCAGCTTAGCGTTTAGAGTCTTTCTTGTCCTCGCCAAATCCGATTTCGCTTGACGGATGGACTCCGCTGCCCCCTCTTCGTTGTCGCTCTCCTCCGCCAGATCCTCCTCCTTGTTTGAGCTTACTCCCGCCGCCGTCTTCATTTTCTTCAGTTCGCCGGCGGAACCTCTCTTCCTTCTCTCCGCCTCCTCCATCGCTTCGTCCTCCTCCAACATCGCCTCCATCCTATCAGTCCAATAAAGCTCAATGTAACAATCGATTTCCTCCTGCGTGTCCGCATGCATGTGTACGCGCAAGAAGAAAACCCTAGATCGATATATCTTCTTGCTTTCTTCTGTGAGTGGGGGATTTGGGGAGGAGGCCGGCCGGTTGTTCGATTGGACAGAAAGAAAGAAGAAGGCTGGCTGGCTGAGGTCGAGGAACGATCCTTGTGCGCGTCGGCGGCCGGGGTTTCCGTCGCGATCGAGCGATCCACTTAACGCGCGCAAACGTACTTTCTTTTTCTTTTTTCTTTTTTCTTTTTTTGCATCGCCGAACGATTGGGAGGCGCGTGTTTTATTTTGTCGTGCGTACGTACAAATCCACCCATCCATCGGGGAAACAAACAAGGGAACAAATGGAAGGACCGCTCGCTCGTCGTTACACGACACGCACGATGCATATATCGTGACGTAGTACATCCACGCGCACCAACTCGACGCGACTTGAGCCGGAGCGCACGTTAAGTGGATGGGAATTGATTAAAAACGATCGGATGTAGACGCTCCGCTCGCCATCCGCCTCCGCTGACGGCCACGCGTCCCCATGGGACCACCCACGTCGCCAGAAGCATCCGATGCTGCCAGGACGCTCGCCGGCGGGAGCAGCAGAGACTCCCGGATGCTGCAAGGCCGCTCGCTTGAAGCATCCGATGCTGCGAGGTCAGCGGCGGGTACGGCGAGAGAGCGTCGGTGCTGCGACGACACAGTTGCAGCGGTGGTCGCTGACGAGCCGGTTGCAACAACGCCAATTGTTGAGGCGAGGTGGGTTGCAGCACTGGTGACCGGCGGCGAAGCCGAATGCAGCAACGTCGACTGCCGTGGCGACCGGCGGCGAAGCCGGCTGTAGCAATGACGGTTGCCGCGACAAGGGGGTGGCAGCAGTGGTGGTCGGCGGAGCCATGCGCATGCCGTCGACGACTTGCTTGCTGGGAGCAGTTCTGCAACAAGGACGGGCGGACTATGGCCGCGAGACGTGCTGCAGTGCGGGACGTACGTAGATCAGATGATCAGGCGTTTCACATCCGACGATTGAGAAGGCGGATATTGTTTTAATCCTCTGCAGTCGGATGATGCCTAGCGCGCGCTTAAGTTGATCGCTCACAAGGACCGGTCCGATCCTCGATCAGGACTCGGGAACACAGCGGCGCGATCCGAATCGACCTCAGCTACGTGGCCTTCTTCTTTCCTGGTTGCCTCGAGAAGCCTAACACAACACCCAGAAAGGAATCAACAATCAACAATTGAAAGGAATCCCCAAATCCCCCACACAGAGAAGAGAAGGCGGATGTCGATCTAGGGTTAGGGTTTTCTCGCTGTAGCTAACAGAGTGGCCATGGAGTTCACATGGCAGGAGCAGCTCAATGCTTACGTCGAGCTGATATTGGAGGTCAGGCAGGGGGGACGATCAAGGACGCCGAGGCGGTGGAGAGAAGGAAAAAGAGGAGCGCGAGGGCGGCGGCGGCGGCTTTGGAATTGGCGAGGAAGAGCTTGGAGGCAGAGAGGGCCAAGAAGCGGAGCATCATCAACCCAAGACGATGACCAAGGAAGACGTCACGGCAGCGGCCGTGTACAGAGCCCAGGCGGAGGAGGCGCATAGGAACCACGAGCGGACGGAGGAGTTCGACGCCCTGATGAAGTGGATCGGGACGGGAGATCCCGAAGCAATCAGCACGCAGCACCAGTGGGTTGACGAAAACATGGAGGCCATGAAGCTGCAGCCAACCGATCCTACCGAGTTATGAGTTCTGAAAGTATGCCGACGTAGTGTGCTTTTCTTTTGGGTAATGTTTAGACCCGGTGCGCCGGCCGAACCGTTGCGTCGGACGCGTGCTGCGCGTTCGATAGCTTCCTTCCATCACTCCTGACCCCCACATGCACTTTCCCTGGTGGCCCCACCCCACGTCCCATCCCCCGCAACCTCCATCTTATTTCTGTCTCTCTGTTCCCCTACCTCTGCGGCATGGAAACGGCAGAAGCTGCATGCCGCCGGCGACGGCTGCTGCTGGTTGCGCCGGAACCCTACCTCCCCATCCACTGGCTCCCCGCCGGCAACAAGCTCCTTCTCTTCTTCATGCCCTTCTCCATCTCTTCATCCAATTCCTCGTCAGCCATGGACACAGTCCACCGCGCGGCCGTGCAGCAGCTACATAACCAGCACCCCGCCGGATCTGCAGAAGATGACCACCGGCGCTGCAAATAGGGCAACCACAGACGGCTGGGAGTTGCCATCAAGAACAACGAACATGGTGACCGTAAGCTGTGAGGATGGCGGTGTCACAAATTGCTACAACCGGCATCCCACTCGGCTACAACCAGCGTTGTGTTTTGCTACATCGCACAGACGTCGCTTTTCTTGCTACATGCTACAACCGGCACAAAAAAATGTTACAACTGGCATCCGACGCGGCTACATCCGGCGTCGAGTTTAGCTACATCGCATGGCCGTCGAGTTTTTTTGCTACAACCAGCGTCACGCGCTGTGCTACAACCACATAATAAAATGCTACAAACAGTAGCCCCACAAGCTGCAACCAGTAGCTCGACGAGCTACGATGGCCAACGGGAAGATGATTTTTGCTGGAACTAGGCAAGCAAGATGTTGCATGAGCGGCGGCGTGCACGCCGGCGAGGTGCGGCCGTCGCCAGCGGAGCTTCAACCGTTGCCATAGGAGCTGCAACTGCAGGGTGCATCTGTTGCATGGGTAAAGCCGGCAAGACGGTGACGAGGATGGCCGGCGAGGGGCTGCGACCCATGACTAGTATGACCGGCGAGGGCGGCGATGAGCGACGGCGACGGCCGGCGAGAGGCGGCGACGAAGAACATGTGTGACCGGCGAGGTGGAGGGAGCGACGAGATGCAGAAAGATCCTTCGTGGGTGTGCGTTGACGAAGAGGAGGAGGCATCGGACAGCTCCCATCAAGAAAATCGAATGGCTGTAGGCCGACCGGACCAAATTTGGGCCGGTCGACCGGCGCAGAGTAGTCGCCTTTTCTTTTTCTTCCAAGTATAGTCGAATCCTATGGAAATAGTGCCTGCAAATTTTACCCTCTCAATCGTTATCTCCCATAGATTAATCCCCCTCTAGAGTCGATCCTAGCCACCCGTCCACATCCGATGACACGCATACCGCATCCCAAGTTTCTTTTTAAAATGAATTATGAAAATAAACATTACTTATATAAAAACATGTTTAAAGTAAATATATGGACACAAAAAGTATTTCGTTAGCCATGGATGTTGACATTATATTAAATCACTGGATTTTAAGGCTATATTGTATGTTATAATTTCCTTAGCCATTCACATTCACACAAAATAATAGGACTTTGAATAAAGGTTGGAATTACTCAAAATGATTATATCAAACGCTCGGGAGCCATTTATTACTCGGGGTGGTTTTTGTAATTTATAATGGTCTACAATATGATGTTTTTAAAACTCATGAAGTGTCGGGCTGGCTGGCTCGTCTTCTCGATAGTAGCGCTGGTAAAGGGTATTTGAATTTTTTGAAGTCAAATATTGAAATATCTGCGATAATTGTATTTATTTTTCTTTCGATTAGGGAAAGGGTTGAAAATATTTAAATCCCTAGGGGAAAAATTAGCTTAATGCTCGTGGGGTCCACTTTACACTAACTTTCAACAAGTTAAATTTATTTGAGAAAAGTGAAATCTCTGTTGGATTGATGGTTACATGCACTACTTATAGCATAATGTGATGTCTTAAAGAAGGATATCTCAAGAAGAGTCTCCCCCTGACACATGCAAATCCCTAAGTCGTTGCATACCAATTCCATGAACATATTTCTGAAATGTTGAATTTGGTAGAGACTTGGTAAATAAATCAGCAAGGTTATCACATGATTTGACTTGCAAGATGCTTATTTCCCCGCTTTTCTGAAGATTATGGGGGAAAAACACTTAGGAGAAATATGCTTAGTGATATTACTCTTGATGTATCATGTTTGCATCTGTGCAACAGAGGCCGCATTATCTTCATAGATAATGGTGGGTGATTCTATCGAACCAATTTCACGTGACTGTTGTATGTGGTTTATCATTCTGCGAAGCCATACACATTCACATGTGCTTCAAATAATGAAATTATTTCAGAATGATTGGTAGATGTTGCCACCAGAGTCTGTTTTGAAGACTTCCATGATATAGCAGTACCACTATGTAGGAACACAAAGCCGGTCTGTGATATGACATTATGGGGATCATAGAAATAGCCGACATCTGCATATTCAATCATATCATAGTCCTGATTTCTCTGGAACTGGAAAATAGGCCAAGATCCTTTGTACCTTGGAGATAACGAAAGATATTCTTCACTCCAGACTAATGACGTTTGGTGGGAGCTACGCTATGTCTAGCAAGTAGATTCACTGTAAATGCAATATCAGATCTTGTGCAATTTGCAAGATACATAAGCGCTCCAACGGCATTGAGGTATGGAACTTCAGGTCCCAAGACTTCTTCTCCATCAACCCTTGGCCTGAATGGATCTTTCTCTACGCCTAGAGATCGACCCACCATGGGAGTTTTAGATGGTTAGGATTTGTCCATATTGAATTTCTCCATTACTTTCTGGATGTAGACTGCTTGGTGTATCATGATTCATGAGGGAAGGTGCTCAAGTTAAATACCTAAGCAAAAATTGGTTTTACCCAAATCCTTCATCTCAAATTCCATCTTTAGGTGATTGCGTGCTTCATCAATGTCTGGTGTGTTGCCAATGATGTTGAGATCATCAACGTACACAGAAATGGTGCAAAATCCTGTAGAGGACTTCTTAATGAAGACACATGGGCAATCAACACTATTGGAGTAACCTTTCTGAACAAGGACCTCACTGAGTTGGTTGTACCACATCCGTCCCGACTGTCTTAAGCCATATAATGACTTATTCAGCATTACACAATACATGTTGCGTTTTGCACTTTTATTCGGGACAGAGATTCCGTCAGGAACCTTCATATATATGTCAGAATCTAGTGACCCGTAAAGATATGTGATCACGACGTCCATCAACTGCATGGATAGAAGATTTTGCACTGCCAAAGATATAAGATATCGGAAAGTGGTTCCACTCATTACTTGAGAGTGTGTTTCATTGAAGTCAATGCCGGGTTTCTACGTGAAACCTTGTGCTGCGAGCCTCGCTTTATATCTCACCACCTCATTGTTCTCATTCTATTTCTGGAGAAAAACCCATTTGAATCCCACAGGGAAAATATTGGGAGGTGTCGGTATTGCTTCAGTGAATACCTTTCTTTTGTTAAGCGAGGCAATTTCTGCTTCGATTGCATCCTTCCATTTAGGCCAGTCGGAGCGCTTTGGGCACTCAACGATAGACCTTGGATCATGATCAGTGAGAAGGGTATCTGCAGTCTTTTCAGTAAAATATATGTCGACAGCCATAGTCTTACTGTCAAATGATTCTCCAGAATCAACATAGTTGATGGAAATTTCCTGTACCCCAAGAGACTCTTCCTGATTTCCCAATACGATTGAGTCTGTGTGTTCCGATGTCCCAACCAGTTTGTGCACACCGGAGCTTGGTTGTGGAGGTTGCCCTTCCATTAGGTGTATACTACCCATCAGGTGTTTGTCAACGTTGAGTTGACCTGCATTTACTGACTTAGAGGTTTTTCTCCTCGATTTTCTTTGCTGCTTGCTAGAAGCTTGCTCCAGGTCAGAGGCCGTACTACTCCCCCTCTTTTTAGGAACAGGGAGTTGAGTGGTTTTTATTGGTACCTCCACTCTTTTCGGCGCATTTCTGGCCGAATTAAAGGATTTTTTAACACCTTTCAGATCAGTAAATGAATTTGGCAGATTATTTGCAAGATGTTGCAAATTAATGATCTTCTGAACTTGAAGTCGGTCTCATGGGTACGTGGATCAGAGGATGAAATGGCATGAGCATTCCAATCAATTTCCGGGCATTCTTTCTAGTACTTGAAATCTCCCCCTAATGCCGAAAAATGTTCCTCATTGAATATGCAATCAGTGTGACGGGCTGTGAACAGATCCCAGTAAGGGGTTCCAGGTACTTGATAATCGACCGTGATTTGTACCCCACATAGATCCCCAACTTCCTGTGTGGGCCCATAGATGTTCGCTGTGGTGGTGAGATCGGGATGTATGCAGCACATCCGAAATTACGCAGATGGGAAATGCTAGGAGGGTTTCCGCGTACCAATTCCAGAGGGAAAGAACTGCGATATGCAGTTGGCCTCAATTGTATCCATTCAGCAGCGTGTAAAACAGCGTGACCCCAACAAGAGATTGGCAAGTTGCAATTCGTCAACAAAGATCTTGCAATGAGTTTAATCCTCTTAATCAATGCTTCAGCCAAACCATTTTATGCATGGACATATGGAACAAAGTGTTGAACTTCATTCCCCAAAGCCATGCAATAATCATTGAAAGCACGTGAGGAGAGTTCTGCACCGTTGTCCATTCGAATTGACTTAATTCGTCTTTATGGATAATGGGCTTGCAACTTAACGACTTGCCTCATTATCTTGGAAAATGCATGGTTCCGTGTGGATAGAAGATACACATGTGACCATCGTGTAGATGCGTCAATCAGAACCATGAAATAGCTGAAATGTCTAGATAATGGTTGAATGGGACCACAAATGTCTCCTTGAATACGTTCAAGGAACTAAAGTGGTTCAGCTTGTATTTTGAGGTGCGAGCGCCTCAAAAATAGCTTTCCCGTGACAGAAGATGTGCACACAAAATCAGAAGGTTGAGGAAATTTTGACTCAAGCTAATTATGACCAATGGAATTGCTAGTAATTTTTCTTATCATCCTTATTCCGGGATGGCCTAGGCGATCATGCCAAGTTTGGAATGCGTTAACATTCTGAAAAATTATTTTGTATGCAACATGTTCCACGGGTTTGATGTACGTATAGTACAAACCAGACGATAGAGAAGGAATTTTCTCATGTACCTTTTTGCCATATCCGTGATCTTTAGTAAAGAGTAGATACTCCTCTTTGTTGTCTTCATACGGATATCTCGATAACTGATCAGGGTACGTGATGAGTCGGGATACAATAAAGCATCCTCAATCGTCACTTGTGTACCACTTGGGAGGGTGAATATGACACGTCCAGTACCAACAATCACTGTATCGTGTCCAACGATAGTTAGAATGTCTCCATTCATCTTTTTCAGAGTTTGGAAATATTTCATCTCCCTCAGTATGGAGTTTGTGGTATCACTGTCCACAAGGCATAATTCCTCTTTCATCGGATTGTTCCCGTAGAAAACTATATAAAAACAAAAGAATTTTCAATATGAAAACCTTATGTTAATACATAGAATACAATCTTATTATATCAAATGTGCTGATAAAATATAATATAAAGATAACAACAAACTTATGTTTTTATTATAATCATCACAAATGGACATAATTAAGTAGATCACTAAGGAGATGGAGGGACTAGTCAAAGTCGCCAAACACATTGTTTGAGGTGTACTCAAGCAACATGTCCTCCGTTTCAGCAGGGTCCTCAGGCGGATAAGGAATCGTGGCGTTGCTCAGTCCAGGAGGAACATCGTGCGAACCACCAGCTCCATTTGCTCTATGCGGATGAAGGTTGAAGTTGGCTTCAAACCTTTTCCCTTGAGGTGCTTTGCGTCCCTGAGATTGCTGGTACATTATAACCAGATGCTTGGGCATTGTGCACTTTTCTGTAGAATGCGTGTAGCATCCACACTTGCTGCAAAGCTTAGATTTATCAAACCTGGGCATTGCAGTGCCTTTTCCCTTGCATGGGTTTTTGGATCTTACGTTCCCGTTGCCCTTTCGCCTATGCTCGAAATTGGAATATTTACCCTGAAAGGTACCATTAAACTTTTCTCTATTCGCGACATTCAGATGAACTTCATATAAAGGTTGTGCCCTAACCAGGCAATGAGAGCCATTCTTAGCGAGTAGCTCATCATGCTTTTCAGCCTGAAGTAACATGTGAATAAGCTGGGAATAGGCAGTGTAGTTATGAGCACGGTATCACTAGTGCAGAAAATGCTAGTGCCAACGTTCTAAAAACCACATTGCTGGCGTTAGAGGTCGACGCCACCAATATGGCGCCACAGTTAAAAAATATCGATGACGTGCAGATCCCACGCCATCGGTATTTTACACACTGGTGGCGTGGCACTATTCACTCACGCCACCACTATGTGAAATAGCAACGGCGTGGACATTAACCCACGTCATTACTATTCACTAGTAATAGTGACGTGAGCATACACACCAACACCACCACTATGTATTTATGAATTAAAAAAAAATAGTTTATACAATTCATCCATGCATCCAAAATACATTCATTCATATATCGATATCATTTATACAACAATTCATACATTCATCCATATATGTCAGTTCAAAAATGTGGTCACCATCGTCGTTGTTGTTGTTGTCGCAGCTTTGTATGGTTGTCGTCGTCGCTGCTGTTGCAAAACCGTGTTGATGTGGCCGTCTTTATCACCACCACAACCCCATGTTGATTTTATTGTCGTATCCGTCGCAGCCCTGTGTCGTTATCCTTGTCGTCGTAGCAACTTACTTCCAGGTCTTCATGGCCAAGCATGAGAAATCACCTCGTGAAAGTGTACAGATAAACAAAGCAATAAAACACAAACAACGATCATCTAAATTTCCTATAGATAGTCAATCTGACGGGTTGCGACGACCAATGATCGACCAGTTGCATCTCAATGATCGACCACTGTTAAGTCTAGAAAAGTGGCAACAAATAGAAAAAAGAGGGAAATCACTTCATGAAGTGAAAGCTCTAAAGGAAATATATACTTTCTAAATATCCTCATAGTTCTAGCATTTATCTCTTAAATTCTCAAGCAAATATTTTCATACTGCAAGTAAATTATAGAATAGGTGAAAGTATTTTACAAGTATTACGTGTGTCAAACCCAAGCAACCTCATCGATCCTTTTTGGCCCCTCATTAATTTCTACAATTCTTTGATCAATGGAGCTCTCTCTATCTCCACATGTATCTACACTGGATGCTCAATAACGAGATTATGAAGGCAAATGAGTCTTAAAGAAGTAAAGAAAAAAAGTAGCCATACTCACTTTCTTAACCACAGTAGTAATAGTGTGGTGTCATGTCAATGTAATCAATCACTTTCTGCACCCCAACAACAATAGCATGCATATATAATAAAGATCATGAGGTGAGACAATGACATTTTGTTATCCTTAAATAAATTAATAAGATGACATGTGAACATTAAGAACATGGTACAAGATCTAGCAAAAGGAAGGTATGTATACTAAATCATTGTTAACTCTCTTATGTGTTTGAAATTCAACATTAGCAGATAAGAAAAGAAAAGATGCTCATATAAATTCAACATGAGCAACAAAGTATACACTATACAGAGGCCGCACCATTTTGTCATAGCCTGAAGTAGTGAATTATGCGAGGATGTAGGAGGTAGCAGTTTGCTGAACGCCTAGAAAATGTCTTCTTTCTGAACGAATCATCACCAGAAGCAGTATATACATATGGTGCAGAATTCACATGAGCACAATTAGCTGGGAGGATAGGCCAGGAATGTTAGCTTCACCAATCCTTCTCTAACTGCCCATCTATGCTCGAGCAAAAGTGGAAGCTAAACATATGTTGATTAAAAGGATTGTGAATCTTCTGGACGACAGCCTAGCAATTAGGTGCTAATTACAACGTGACAAACATGACGAAGAAACAACTAATGGAACCAAAATCATTCATTTGCAAATATGTAGATCAAGGAAACAATATCTAATTAAGCATGGCATACACATACGTTGCAGTGATGGGGGGAGTACGATGTGAAGGGAATAACTATAAAGGAGTACTGTCAAATGCTATGATATAGACATGTACGCCCAGATCCGTCCCTCTTCTCCTTGTGTACTTTTCATTCTCGTATCAAGGGACTGTCCATACAAACTTATCCTTTGAATGTAAGATTTATACGGTGGTATGCCGAAAATTGTCATCTCCATCTATCTCCTCTAATCGACTAGTCATTCAAAATAGGGAATAAACAAATAGTAGCAGCAGAGGGCGAACTAATTAAGAGTGTGCTAGATCAATTTCTAACAGACTAGATTTCAAACTGAAATACAAACTTACCATTGCATTACTACATGTCAGAAACTGCATAATAACATTACGAACTAGCTGCCAACGAACTTGCCAGAGAACGTGGAAAGAGGGGAGCTCACCATGGCGAGGGGGCACCATAGATGACGAAGAGGAGCCGCGCCGACGACGGAGGCAACACCGTGCCTGAAACCCTAGCCGTGGTGAGGGGTTGGGCACGAGCGATGGAGGCCGGGAGCGACGGATCTGGATGGAAGAGATGATGCAGCGGAGGTAGGCGAGCTCGGGGATGTGTTGCGCGCCGTCCATGGCCACCGGCCCTCCCCGGAACCGGCCGCCATTTGCAGCTGTAGAGAGGAGTCCGTCGGGAGAGAGAGAGAGAGAGTGAGAGGGCTCGCGGGAAGGAGAAAGGGCTGGGTGCTCGGTGGGGGCGGATTTGACAGCTGCCTGAGGTGGGGGAGGGGAGGGAGAGAGGGGCCGTCCGACGGCGAGGTGGGTCGCCGGCGGCTGCGAGATGAGGTAGCTCGATGTCCCTTTTTTCTCTTCTTGAGACACTTGATGTCTCCTTCTCTCTCGTTATTTTCTTTTCTTTGAATTGGGCTTTGGGAAACAGAGAGAGAGCTAAGCTAGCGTGGGCTGTTTTTTTTGGCCCAATGAGCAAATAGTACAGGCCCATTTCACCGTTAGTCTCAGTGGCGTGGGTTGCATAGAATTACTGGTGACGTGGGATGTACTTTAGACACCATCAATAACTCGTCTAGATTTTTTTTGTTTTTGAATAATTTTGTACGGTTACTGATGACGTGGCAAAAAGTCCGATGCCACGAGTAGGGCAAATACTGGTGGCGTGGAAAAAAGGTACACACCACCACTAACCTTCGACGGAGTAGGCTCTTGGATCCCAAATAGCAGTGGCGTTGAATTTAGGCGACACGCCACCAGTAATGACATAGTCATTACGTACCAAATATGCCAAAGCCACCACTATTTGAAAAAAAATAGTGGTGGCGTGGCTTGAAAATGAGGCGCCACCAATTAAAGTTGTGGCTAGCCATTTCTCTACTAGTGTATTGCTGTTGGAAGATCCTATCTGAAGGGAGCATAGTAGACAACGTTTTCTTTATCTTCTCCCCCTCAGTAGGTTCTTTCTCACAAAAGCGTAGTTTGAAACATATCTTATGAACAACATGATTGTACTCACCAATGGACTTGAAATCCTGAAGGTGGAGATGAGTCCAATCAAGGAGTGCTTCTGGCAGGACTACTGCCTTCTGTTGTTCATACCTCGTTTTGAGGGCCAGAAACAAAGTACTGGGAGATTCCTCCTGTAAATACTCAGACTTGAGATCTGGATGAATATGGTGCCTTATGATGTATAAGGCAGCATAGTTCGGCTATTCTGTCAGCGGCGTGGCTCCGGCCGGGAGAGGAGTCTCCGGGGGTTGGATTGCACGCGCTATCCCACGGGATACAAGACTGATCTTGATGTCCATAGCCCATGTAGGGCAGTTGTGGCCATTGAGGGCAAGCTCCTCAAAATCTTTGGCGATCATCTTTGCCTACATGAGGAACCAAAGATAATTAATTTATGACCGGTAAATTAAAAACCATCATGGTTATTTAATAAGAATGCAAAAAATTGATACTCAAGTGAAAACTTGAAAAATTCTCAACCTCAATTGTGTGAACATAACACATTGAAGATCACTTAGATCTCACAGTAATAGGCTGCATTGCTATTACCTTTGTGTATGCTACAATTTCAATATAAGGAATACACGTTGGAGGTAATCGCTTGTCGAGATTGATGAAAGTGTAGACCTCACAGTAAGAGGGGATAATCTGCAGATGAGCAGTAGATCCCAACTCATTACCTTGTGATTCCAAATATAATGAGGGAGAAATATTGAAAATTTTGCAAGTTTGATATGCGATTAGAAGATGATCTCAATCGCAAAAACATGTTCAAAGAATTTGATATGTGGTAAACACATGGAACATGTCATTCTTCCCGGATGAAATCCGGTGCTTTATTTATATTATCAAGCCATTACATAATATAAACACACCTACTAATAATTACATAAGTCCTAACTAGAATAAATCTAGAACTTGAACTATAACGTAAGTAGTCAAACTAGGTACTAAACAGTACTAGACATAGTCTAAAACTGCACTAATACAATAATTAGTACTAGGTTAATAAAAACAGAGAAAATAAAAAATATGCTCTGGACGGCCCACAGCCGAGCGGAGGAAACGCCGGAGTCCACCCACTCCATGGCGGCGACGGGCGATGAGGCGGTGGCGGCGACCGTCCTCCCGGATGAGGCGAAGGAAAAAAGAAGACAAAGCCGGTCATCTCACTGACGGCAAGGTGCTCCCTCCCTTCTCTGGTTTCTCTGTTGCTCTCGTTGGATGTCTACGTGCGTGATAACATATTTGAGAAAAGTGAAATCTCTATTGGATTGATGGTTACATGCGCCACTTATATCCTCTCGAAAGACACGACGATGCAAAGGGATGCGTCGGTTCCAAGGGGACATGAGAGAAGAGCCGTCCGTGCGGGAGGAACCGCATGACGGTTGGGCAAGGGGAGATTCCCCTCTAATTACATGTTGTAATTAATCTTAACAAAATTGTCGTGGATTCCCCGTTGGCTGATTACTAGTCGCATGCATAGAAACGGGGTTGTTAGTAATTAGATTGAGACATGCATTTACCTAGCTTCGAGGGAAGGGAGTGCACGTACTCATAAAATCATAGGACTTTGGACAAAGGTTAGCTCTACTCAAAATAATTATGCCAAACGTTTGGAAGGCAATTATTGCTCGGGGTGCCTTTTGAAAAGACGATGTTTTATAAAATCCATGACTCTCTCGGACAAGCTTTTAGGCCATCTCCAATGCAGACATACAAAACACCCGCATATGTCTCGATGTAATTGACCATCCAACGTGGTACCGAATCGATCCGTGGACTAATCAGGACGTCTGCTTTCCCGGAAACCAGCCGCGACCCAGAAGGCTTTGCGGGTGTCCGAACCGCTACCACGTACGTACACGTAACGCACCCCGGTCCCATCCAAAAACCTCCCTTGTGTGAGGCGGCTGCCGCGCATGTCGGTCTAGATCGCCAACCTCACATTCATGGCGTCACAGAGCTGGTGCAACCTCTCACTGGAACCAGAATTGAAGCAACACGCTGGACGAGAGCCGCCCGGTCTCCACGACCGTTTTAATGCCCAAGACGCTTGACCGGACAGGACTGGACGGTTGTTTACCACATTCAAACCGGCTCCTATTCGTCCATTTGCCAGCATTAAATAGGCATGGGAGCCGAGAAACCCACTACGACGGGTGTACTGACACAGCCCGCCTCTCGGGAGCCATGTATTACTCGGGTTGTCTTTTGTAATTTATAATGGATTGCCTCTATATCGTCCTGCCGTGTACTCGTGGTTTGTGCTTTATATATAAAGCGGGGCGAAAGCCTGTTTCGAGATGGATTGCCTCTATTTGATCTAAGGAGAGACCCTTTCCCCTCTGAAGACTATCGTCGAATCATTTGCAACTTTGGCTAGAGGCCCAAGAGGGATGGAATCTAGTGCGGAAAAAGTACAAGGACGGACAGGGGAAGAGGTGACCAAAGTACCTGCTACCAGGTTCCAATCAGCGGCTAGGGAGGGAGCCGAGGAGCCCAATGGCATGGCGGCATCGATGTGCCGCGATACTCGTCAAGCTCATAAGTTATTTTGTTGCTCATGTTGGCCCTTGGCCGATTTGGCAGGACATTTTGCAAGATACTCCCTCCGTCTGGGTTTATTAGGCCTAAGAGCATCACAAGCATGTCCCTCTTTATAAGGCCTTACTTTGGAAACCTAAATGCATGAAACGATTTCATTGGCCGTAGTAAGAGTCACTATTGCTAGTCCCATAGCTGAATAGTAAATACACTGCATGCATGCTTTTTCATTGGTTGCATGTCAAAATTGGCATATGAGAAAGTGCATTGGGAGTGGGATGAAAGAATTAATCTATACTACTTATAAAAGAGCAAACAAAATCTTCTCTAAATGCACACATAAAACGTACACGGACCCATTACCGCCGCATGATTAGATCCATTAAACCTGATCTAACAGTTAGGCTTAATCTAATTCATTTTTTGATGTACCCTTAATATTTTACGTTGACTGAACGTGCTCCACCGCAGAGAAAAATACGAAGCTGCACGCCCACGCCCGCAATCCCTACAATCACGCGCGAGGCACGCGAAAAGGAAACTGATCACAATCCCCTCAATTTGTGAGCTGCCTTGCTCAAAACAACTCCCCCCGCGACCCACCCAGCCTGCCACCTGATCCTCCGCCACAGCCGCCGCGGCAGAATCGACCAATGCGCCGGCCCTTTCCCACAGCGACCCCCGACGCCGGCAGCACCTCCCACTCCCTCCTATCATCTTCCCCTTCCGTACGCACTGGACGGCCAGAGGAGTTGGAGCCGACGTCTCCCTCCTTCACCTACACCGACGACGAGCTCCAACGGCGCCGTCTCGCCGTGCACGTCCCTGATCTGGATGGCACCGCCAAGCCCGTGACCCTTATCCCCTGGTTATCGAATCCAGCCGAGATTCGTCCCGTCCGATCTACCACCGGGGAGCATCAACTTCTCGCGTCTTCCACATCGGCCTCCATGGTCGTCCTACTCTGCACCCAAGCTCTGCCTATAAGCTTCATGCGCATCAGCAGGTTTGAGCCGAGGATCTGGATCGAGCAGGTCATAGGAGCTTGCCGGCAACACCCGATCTTTGATCTGGTATTCTGGTTTGAAGTTCGTCTCAGGTGATTTCTACTCTGTAAAGTAGTTTGGAACATCAAAAACTGCATTTCGAAATCGTTCATGCAAACTGAATTTTATCGATCGTACATTCATGAAAATATATGGATAAGACAATCGTTCGTGTTTGCTTCCAGGCGTTCTGGCGTATCAAATCGCTCTGAACATCCATACATTGAGGTTGAAGCGATGCCATGATTGTTGGCATTCACGCTGGGAGGAATGAGATCAGCTCCATCATCTCCAATTAGTCTTCTTTCTTGCTATCCAGGTCTTAATTTAAGGGGTGGATGGGAGTACACCCCTTTTGTTGTCGCTTAGACTTGGAACATTTATTCCCACTGGCTGTATATACTGCTATAGTGGACCTACCTATTTTGTGAAATTTTGATTAAATTTGTAATGCATGGCCTGTCTGCATATATTGTCTATCTTGTTCATTTGTAAGCCCAGCTACACTAATTATGCCAGTTGTATTTGATTGAGAAATAACATGAGCTTACAATTCGCAAGCTTGTGATTTGATTTCGCATATTAGTTTGTCAAGTCCGGTTGTATTTGGTAACCTGTTTTTAATTTTCAGTTCCTTTTAGGGGAGCGGCCTACTGATTATTATGTCCCTACTTGGAGATATCGTGGAGTTATTGACAAACTGCTACCACAGGATTTGAAGAGCCTTACCTTTGTGTGTGCACATTGAGTTGTACATGTTTGATCTAAAATAAACATGAGAGGGCGCCATTACCAAAATAAGTAAATCCAATAAATTAAATAGCATTGCAGCTTTCATGCAGTTCCAGTGAGCTCCATGCTTCAATAATGTGCTGAATTAGGTACATAATTCATTGACTGAATATATCTGCTGCTGCTTACCGAAATTTATTTCCATGCTTACTTATGGCAGGCAGAGATGCATATACATGTCCTGCTGAGTCACTATTCTGGGATTTTTGAGATGTTCTTGTGAGGATTTTTGACTGGATGTGAGGATCTCCGAGATCGAAAAAATGCGACCACACACTATGTGAGGATCGGTTTAGAATCACAGCTTCCCTTGATAAATTATTTGACAAACTATAAACATGTAAGTTACTTGTTCATGTGTGCATTTGAATTTAGATAGTTACTTGTTGTAAGGAGAGTGGCCTATTGCATTGTGGTGTCTCAACAATAACTCAGATTGGCAGAACCATAGGAGAGCATTCTGACTCCTAACTTATAAGGAAGGAAACTGTTACTTGCTTCTATGTGATTGAACCGTGTGCATACACCATTTTTCTTGTACTCTCACCCGACGAACAAATTGACTGTGACCTGGTCAAGAGAGTCAGCCACCAATATGAACTCATAAAAGTTTGAGGTATTTCTATTTTTGGCTGGGAATATTGTTCGATTGATCAGCTCGAAGTTGGGATCGATGTTCTTTTTTGACGGAAGGATATTCTAGGCAGGCAGACACTCTGCACTCTATACACTCCTTGGAGCACAAAATATGTTGAGATGATATGTATTTAGTTGGGGTGGGCCTTTATTATGTTTTTTTTACCTAATTGGTATAATTTTGTAATATTAAACAGCCTTTATAGTTAGGGTAATATTTCTAAAAGCATGAACAATTAAGTACATATATGGATAAACTATTGTTAAAAGAATTTTAAATATATTGATCAATAGTAGGATCGTGCGTTGCACGTGCACGTTTACTAGGGTGAGCAAATTACTATGTGCCTTGGTCCAAGAGAAGTGGTCTCCGGGCCTAATAAACGCGGACGGAGGTAGTATGTAACTTGTTGACCTTGTCTATTTTTTTTCCCGCAGACAACATTGGTTTCCTCAATGCAAGGATTCCAACTAACGCCACTTTCAATGCCTCGGTGGTAAAATGAGGTGCTAAGAACATTAAAGAGTTCAGCAACTAAAGTCTCCAATGCATTGATGCTTAATTTGTACTCCTTTCGTCCCATAATATAAGAGACGGAGGAAGTAGTTGCTAAGAATCATTTATTTAATGATTTAGTTATTAAAGTTCTTCATGTATTGTTGGGCTTCTTTCATTTAATTGTTTTGCCTAGGTTCACGCACTTGGCATTGTTTCTTTCTGGCACAGGTACAATAAGAGCATCTCCAGCCGCACCCCCAACAGGCCCCCCAAGACGCCATTTTTACAGCCGGCGCCGAAACAAACCCAATCGCCCCTATGACGCCGATTTCTGCTGGTTCGGCCCATTTTTTGGGCCAGCGATCCCAGGCCGAACCTAGCGCACTTGGGGGGCACTTGGGGGGCACTTGGGGGCTCTGGCGGAAAGAAAAGTGGCGCGTGGGCCACCACTGTCAGGCGAGAAACGCCTTTTCCCCGGCCAGAATCGACCCGCACGCCACAGGACGCCACTTCCTCGATCGCCGCCATGCCGATCCCGGCGACGCCCATTTTCTCACAGTCGCTGCTCCGCTGCTAGAAAGGCCATTTCCCCGCTGGAAAGAGAGGGTTTCGCTGCCACAGCCTCCATCCTGCTACTGGGCGAGCTTTCCAGGGCTCAGACGTCCACGCAGGCAGGGATACCGGCGGCTGCCTGCCCACCACATCCGCCAGGTGTTCGGCAATTTGCATGTTCGGCAATGGACTCCAACGATGAGGAGGCGTTCGCGGCTCTGATGGAGGAGGAAGCCAAGGCCGACACCGCCGACGAAGAGCACCTCATGATCCTCGCCACTCTGGTCGACCTGTTTGCGAACAATGCAAAGCCGCGGCGAGGTGGCTCGGCGCAGGGCCTCCGTAAGAGCAAGCAGAGGCATCGAATGGAGGGCTATTGCTTGCTCTATGCCGACTACTACGCCGACGCTCCTCTGCACGCCGAGAAAGTATTTTGGCGTCGTTATCGAATGAGCCGGAAGCTCTTCTTCAGGATTGTGAATGCCATCCGGGAGTTCGACAGCTATTTCATTTGCAAGAAGGATTGCACCGACACAATTGGATTCTCCTCACTCCAGAAGTGCACGACAGCTATGAGGATGCTTGCATACGGAGCTCCCGGTGATATACATGAAGACTATGGATGCATGGCCGAGTCCACCACCATTGAGTGTGTGTACAAGTTCTGCAGGGCAGTGATTGAAGTGTTTGGACCACAATACTTGCGAGTCCACCACCATGGCTGAAGACATTGCTCGGATCCTAGCACAGAATGCAGCAAGAGGATTTCCTGGGATGCTTGGTAGCATCGACTGCATGCATTGGTCCTGAAAAAACTGTCCATTTGCTTGGCAGGAATGTACAAAGGCGCCAAAGGAGCTTGCAGTGTGGTACTTGAGGCAGTGGCCACACATGACCTCTGGATTTGGCACTCCTTTGGTATGCCAAAAACTCACAATGATATCAACGTACTCCAGTGCTCGAATGTCTTTGCCAAGCTTGTTGAAGGTCATGCTCCTCCGGTGAACTTCGAGGTCAATGGGCGCCACTACAACAAGGGATACTATCTAGCAGATGGTATCTATCCGAGATGGTTCGCATTTGTAAAGAGTATCTCAAACCCTGTGCCAGGAGGCAAGAAGTCATACTTTGCTAAGTGTCAGGAGGCTTGTGTCGAGCGGGCATTTGATGTGCTCCAATCTCGATTTGTTGTTGTCCGGTACCCCGCTCTGACATGGTCGAAATCTCAGATGTGGGAGGTGATGAATTGGTGTGTCATCTTGCACAACACGATCATTGATAGTGAGCAGGAAGAGCCAGTGTTTGACACTAAACCTTATTTCGGGTAGGGTCCTCTTGCAACTGTTGATCACCAGGTACTGGCAGCATGGGTTGCCTTCCTCAATATGCGTCAGGAGATCCGAAACCCACAGGTGCATCAAGAACTGCAGCACGATCTAGTGGAGCACCTATGGAGGCTGAAGGGCAACGCCTAGGCCGATGTGTTTTAATTTGTGTTTGAATTATGAGTTTGCTCCGTTCAACTATTTGATTTGTATTGATTTCTGTAATGAACTATGTGATAAAAAATAGTTTTTGTTGAATTTGTGCCAAAGTGTGCCGAATTTGGGCCTAATTTGCGCCGAACTCGGCGGCTGGGGGAGGCGAACTTGGGGGGTCGGCTGGGAACCCGAACCCCCCACGCCGAATATATCGCCGGTAAACCCCCAAGCGGCGCTATTTCAAGCCCTTGGGGGCCCGAACGGCTGGAGATGCTCTAAGGCAATACGAATTATCCAGCAACTAAACGCATAATCTTTTCTGGTTCGTGGAAATGAGGTAGGTTTGGGACAAAAGACCATGCGACGGTGACTTCCAACTTACAAGAGTGAACTTCAAGTATTCGCCTGCTCCTGGAGGCTTTCTTGGCTTTGAATGCTTCTGAATCTCTCTCAACATTTTGATCCTTCAAGTTACTTGCCATGACACGGACTCTCAACTCTCCATCAACTTCAACGGATACAACACGGCGTGAAAGCTTTATCGTGCCATTAGCTGCAACAGGGAACTTGACATCTCCGAACGCAAGCAACTCGATTTTCTTGGCATCGATACTGGCAGTATTGGCAAAAAATTGACCTGTACAACCTTTCGGCCATTCCCCACAAACCACTCTCACACTGATGGTGGCCTCCACTGAACGAACAATATCACCCAACATCAATGCCACTGTGCTAAGCTTGCTAGTGCTGACACTTTTAAACGCGTACGATTCGCTAGAGCCAGAATCATGGTAATATACAGCCAGATAGCTCAAATCTCTATCCTCAGATTCAGTTTTGCCCTTTACTCGCAAGTTAACCTCAAAGTACACAGGATCCACAACAACAACAGCGCGGGTAGGACCTGTCAGTCTCAGACATGGATTCTGCATGCAAAATTCAGGATGTAAGTTATGTATCATTTATCTTGAGTAAGACTGGTGTGAATATAACCAATCTAAGCTGATGTCAAGAAAGAATGCGTCTATTGACAAGTAATCCACTTAAGCTAAACTTAATAACAAGAGCTTGAATTAAATATATGTGGGTAGCAAACAAAGAAAAGGCAGAATTTGCCAGAGGTCTTTAAAACCCTTGCATTTTAAACAAATAATATGCAGATTGAAGCAAAAGAAGACACAAGCATTGAACATCACAACCAAAACATACACTTCAAAACTATGTACAGGATGCAAACGCTTTAGAGGCAAAAAGAAAAAAAGGGGTATTTCTTGGTGTGCATATATGTTCTGAAACTAATAATATCTAAGAGATCAGATTGCAAACACTAGAGCATTTTCATAGGAGAATACAAGAAATTATCAAGTACTCCCTCTGTCCCATAATATAAGAGCGTTTTTTTTACACTAGTGTAGTATCAAAAACACTCTTATATTGTGGGACGGAGGGAGTACATAGGGACAATTCTCAAAGGGAAACAGGTGCAGGCACTATTCGATAGGATTCCCCTATACCTGGAAGAAGAAATCTACACTAAGTCACATTAGAAATGCACATTGATTATTCAAACTTGAATGTGGATATAACAAGACTTGAAGACTATGTATTTCATCTCCATGTTGATTTCTTATGTGAAATCCTTTTAGAACTCAGAACTCTTTTGCAAACAAACAACATGCTTCCCACTAACACTAGCAGACTTATCCATACTCCATGGATTGATCATTTGATATATAGCTACTAGTATTTTGTTTTTCATAAAGCAAGTTCCGAGTAGCGATCAGATTTGCCATGGCTATTTTAGAATCACCAGCATATGCATGTAACTTCGTAACAATATCACAGGCTCTCGCAAACTTGAGTTGTGATATATCAATTTTGTCCGACAATGGTACGGCAGTTTATGTTCACCATCAATTGCATTTGTTATATGGCCTGGATGAGCGTCCTACACAGGTTTGGACAGCTTCTCGTCATACACAAAGCATTTTCGTGCACACTTATGTGTATCTGTATTGATATTAATTAGTATAGCAGGTGAAATTATAGTTTGGAGAAAGTCAATGCCAGGGATATGTGTAACTAAAGAAAGCCCAAAAGAGAGTGATTATTTTCTCATTTAACTTCATGTTTTAAATTTCTAATACAAATAACATCACGGAGGCAACAATAATGTGGCACCAAATAACTGTCAGCGACGAGAATACGAACCTTCTTGTCAATGGTTTGGCAGTTATCCCTAGTGTGGTGGAAGACGATGTTGCGATTGTGATCCAACGAGTCCCATGCGGCAACGATACCATACACCTCCAGAGGCCAGTCCAATCCCTCTTTGATGGCTGCAACTCTGACCGAAAAGACCTGCAGAGTTCTCATGGGGTAGGCTGTACCACACGTGTAACGCATGGGCAGGATAGGTGCTGCCGATCAATGTCAATCAATCAATCAAGATGCTTAGCTTAGCAAGGATTAATCCAAGAGCAATTGATCAAGAAGAGGGGGAGGCGATTTGGGTTTGCTTACTGGTGTCCTCCCAGGACCCGAGGGAGTCGACCCATAGGAATTCCCAGAATTCCCGGTACCTCTTGGCCTCGACGGCCTCCCAATCCGACAGGGCCTCGGTGGGATCGATGTCCTTGAGCCTCATGGCCTCAATGCCCTCCTCCATCCACTGGTTGCAGCGCTCGACGGCCTCAGGGTCTCCCGCCGCGATCCACTTGGTCACGGCGTCGTGCTGCTCCCTCCGCTCGCGGTTCCGGCGCGCCTCCTCCGCCTTGGCCCTGTACGCGGCCGCTGCCGCCAAGTCTTCCTTGGCCATGCCCTCGGCTCCCAATATTTCCCGTCGTTGACACTCTCGTCTTCCAACATCTTCCTCGCCCACTCCAAAGCCGCCGCCTTCTTCGCGCTTAGTGTCGCCGCCGCCGCCGCCGCCGCCGCTGCCTTCGCCTTCCTTTCCGTTCTAGGGGCGAGACCTCTCTTCCTTCTCTCCTCCGCCGCCTCATCATCCTTCGTCGTCACCTCGTCCCCATCCTCGAATATCAATTCGATGCAAGCATCCAGCTGCTCCTGCGTCAAGGCCATCCCCTCTCTGCTACCGCGAGAAAACCCTGGATCGACTTTCGCCTTGGCCCTCTCTGCTTCCGAACTCCTCCTCGCCCGCTCCAAATCCGCCGCCTTCCTCACGCTCTTCTTCTTCTTCTTGTTGGGGGCGAGACCTCTCTTCCATCTCTCCGCAGCCTCGTCATCCTTCCTCATCATCTCCGCAGCCCCCAGCATCAAATCGACGTAAGCATCAAACTGCTCCTGCCGCGCGAACGCCATCGCCGCTCCGCTAGAGCGAAACCCTAGATCGACTCTCGGGGTCGGGGATTTGGGGATTTCTCCTTCGTATTGCTGATGCGGGCAGAGTTGCCGGTTGGGCAATAAACGTCTCGGGTGTTGGGTTGGGCTTCTCGAAGCCAACCAGGAAACAAGAGGCTGAGGTCGATTCGGATCCGATGGGCCGTGTGGGAAGCTTTGCGCAAAAGAACGGCTAATGTTTTTGCAGAGAAATACCCTTTGGCTCTTTTTTTTGAAAGTCGGCATTTTATTGATTGAGCAATAAAGTCATACAAGGTCTTCCGGATAAGATCCGGAAAAGAATGGAAAACACACAACAACTAGAACTCTTACAAGAATTGGCCAAATCATGGGCCACTACATTACAATGCCGACGAACATGCTTGAAAGATGTTGAAGTAAAAGTCATGGCATCTTGTTTGATATCCATCACCATAGAGCCCACATTAGATCGATCCCAGATATTGGAGTTCATTCGCTGTACCAAAGATAGGCAATCCGAGGCGAATATCACATGTTTGAATTGCTTGTCCCGGGCCAGTGTAACTGCTCGATGTAGTGCAAGTGCTTCTGCCATCTCCGGATCAAAGTATCCAGTGATGGGCTCAGAACATGCCCCGAGGCAATTTCCATTATGATCAAGAGCCACCACACCCAAACAAACTTTGTTGAGATTAACAAAAATAGCAGCATCAGAGAAAGTAGAACAGTACCTGCCGGCGACGGAGACCAACAAGATCTAGAAGCATGAGTCTCACGTCTTTTGATAGGTATTGGCTTGTATAAATGTGTTAGCATCATCTCAACATAAGAACGAATCTTCGCAACAGAAACACGAGGATGATGAAAAATAGCCTCATGTCTTGCCGCATTTCTGGCTTCCCATATGTGCCATATCGATACCACAAGAACAGTGGCTTCACGGTCGGAAGACCGATGAAGAAAGTCAAATAGCCACTGTGTGGTAGAGCGAAAATCTGAACGACATAAATTAATATTGAAAGAAGATTTTACGCCATCCCAAATGGCATGAGCATGGGGGCAGAACAGTATGGTATGTTCAATACTTTCCGGTTTGCAACAGAAACAACAATTTACTGGAGCTGGAACCTGACGCCGAAGAAGTTGTTCACCGGAAGGCAAGCAGTTATGTGCAAAACGCCATAGCACAATCTTCATCTTATCTGGAACTTTGATCGACCAGATGGATTTCCAAAATTTCTCTTCATTTGCTCTATCAGAAGATTGTCCACGTCCGCTGTGACTGCGAGCTAGTAAGAAACGATTTGAGTGCACCAAATCTTAAGCAGATTTTACAGTGTACTCTCCATACTTAGTAAATGGCCAACGAGTAAAATCCTCATATGCATATTTAATAATAGGTATGTTTAGAATTACTGCAGCAACATGTACATCAAAGAAAGCATGCACGGTTTCATTGTTCCATGTGCCTGTAGCCTCATCAATTAAACATTGAACTGTTGCGTTGGGTGGAATTGTAGAAATTGGGTTAAGCAAATTCGGAGGTATTGAAGGAATCCAATGATCAACAAGAATCCGGGTTCGCTTACTCTCGTGATTTTGTCACGGCAAATGTCCTCGTGCGAGAACTTAGGTTTGAGGCCATCGCGGCTAGATGGCAACTCAAAGGGGTTGATCGGGAACGAGAGACGAGTATTTACCCAGGTTCGGCCCCTCCGATGGAGGTAAAAGACTACGTCCTGCTTTTGTGTATATTGATGACGATCTCGATTACAAGGGTTCGGAATTGCTACCTCTAATCTAGAAAGCTTCTACTTTGATCTTGTCTAAGACTTGTCTGTCTGCCTTGACCTAACTTGACTTGTCCCTCTTGGGGCGCCTTGCCTCTCCTTGTATAAGTTGAAGGGGAAGGCTTACATATAGAGTCATAGTAGGATTAAGACTAGTCTCTTCCCTTAATCCTAGTTCGGGTCTTGCTTCCCTTAATTGGAGTCCTACTCTAAGTCTTGTAGGTCACCTTTGTCTTCCAAGATGAGGATCCCTCTTGAGTATTCTCCATGAGCCAGCCCTTCGGGGTCCCTCCATGAGCCGGCCTTTGGCCAGGTCTCATTCTGGGCCTTTGGGCCTGCCCATATAAGCCGGCATATTGGGCTCCTTGTCAAGCTTGCCTCCTGCCGGGTCTCGTCACTGAGCTCTGGATTCTTCCTTGTCATCTTTATCTTAACCCGAAAAATGGGGCGATCCATAGAGCTATCAATGCTGTAGGCCAGGTCAAACCTTTAGTCGGGTTATAACCGTGGGGAATATCCCCGACATTAGCCCCCAGGTTACCTTGAATTTATTCATGGTAAGCTCCTGAAACAAGAATAATAAATATGTTAAGGGACCTTCTTGCTCCACTGGCCGGCTTATTTCAATGAAGTAGCTCCTCGAAAATCCGGGTCTCTCTTTGTCATATCATCGGGTTGGCTTCTCAATCCACTTGCTGATGTGGTTTCCTCATAGAAAAAATACTGGAAATAACAATGCCTCTAACGCCAGGCCAGCTCCTTGTGCTTTGGGTTTGATGAAAATATTGGGAATAGAATTTCGTCTGTTGTTTGAACCGGCTTTCTAGGATGCGACGACTCTTGCCGGGTAATCGGGCATAATGGATGCTGAATTAGGATGAAAATATTGTTGATTTATGGATGTAGAAATTGCCAACTTGTGAAGCCGGGTTGCATATATAGACTCTACAGGGTCATGAACAGTGATGATGCTGGGTCGTGATCGTTGGCGCTGCCAGGTCAAACAATTGGACTCGAGTTGACTTGATAAAATTATTGGGAATAAAGAAATCCGTGTGATGTTGAGCCGGCTTTCAATTCTTCGGCTAGATAAAATTACTAGGAATAAAATATCTATCTGATGTTGAACCGGCTTCTAGGCCTTTCTATGAATAACTTGGAGAAGATGATCTTTGCAAACCTCCACCAAGAAATGAGACCGTCTCGCTAAAAAGTGATATCTTGAAGGTGTTCTTCTATTTTTCATCTTCATATTACTTGTAGCCCCCAAGCTCCGAGTTATCAGTTCATGATGTCTTGGTGCTTTGCAATAATATCATTAACTTTGTAGCCCCCAAGTGTCGGGTTGTCGTGCCTGCAGCAGCCTGGGACTTGTAATTGTCTTATACTTATAAAACTTCAGCCATTGTAGCCTCCAAAGGCCGGGTTGTTTTGCATAGAACAACCTGGGACTTTGAACTTGGTTTTGAATATTGTAAATAAATAGCTTTGGAGAAATCCAGGTTGTCATCTGAGTCACCAGATATAGACTGAATCTTTTGCATTTCACATGTGTAGCTCCCAAGGGCCGGCTTATCAGTATATGATGGGTCGGGTCTTCAATTTGGAACTTATAATCTGTTTAAACAGCTGAATAATGTAGCCCCCAAGTGCCGGGTCGCATGCCTGCAGCGACTTGGGACTTTAGAAAATTTGATCTGAGTAGTGTAGCCCCCAAATGCCGGGTCGTTTGCCTGCAGCGACTCGGGACTTATATGTACTTCTACTTTGAAAAGAGAAACATCATATGATGTAGCCCCCAAGTGGTGGGTCGTATGCTTGCAGCGACTTGAGATTGTGTGAGAATAATATAACCCATCATAATGCACTTCAGAAATTCTCTTGAACTGATATTGATTTGACTTGAATGAATCCTTGCCCGTGGTTATAATGCAACCCGGTAATTTAGCGCTTGTACGAATATCCTGGAATAATGCCTTTGTGCTTGAAATGAAATCCCTGCCCGTGGTTGCGGTGCAACCCGGCAAAATATACGTTTGAGAAATCCATAAATGTTGTAGTTTACTACAGAGCACAAGTTGAAAAAATCCAAGAGCGGGTCAATTAGATGACCCGGCATTATATTGTTGGAAATATGCCCTAGAGGCAATAATAAATTGGTTATTATTATATTTCCTTGTTTGTGATAATCGTTTATTATCCATGCTATAATTGTATTGATTGGAAACTCAAATACATGTGTGGGTACATAGACAACACTATGTCCCTAGTATGCCTCTAGTTAACTAGCTCGTTGATCAAAGATGGTCAAGGTTTCCTGGCCATAGACATGAGATGTCATTTCATAACGGGATCACATCATTAGGAGAATGATGTGATGGACAAGACCCAAACTATAAACATAGCATATGATCGTGTTAGTTTATTGCTATAGTTTTCTGCATGTCAAGTATCTGTTCCAATGACCATGAAATCATGCAACTCACTGACACCGGAGGAATACCTTGTGTGTATCAAACGTCACAACGTAACTGGGTGACTATAAAGATGCTCTACAGGTATCTCCGAGGGTGTCTGTTGAGTGGGCATGGATCAAGACTGGGATTTGTTACTCCGTGTGATGGAGAGGTATCTCAGGGCCCACTCGGTAATACAACATCACAATATGCCTTGCAAGCAATGTGACTAAGTGTTAGCCACGGGATCTTGTATTACAGAACGAGTAAAGAGACTTGCCGGTAACGAGATTGAACTAGGTATAGAGATACCGACGATCGAATCTCGGGCAAGTAACATACCGAAGAACAAAGGGAACAGCGTACGGGATTAACCGAATCCTTGACATAGAGGTTCAACCGATAAAGATCTTCATAGAATATGTAGGAACCAATATGGGCATCCAGGTCCCGCTATTGGTTATTGACCGTAGAGGTGTCTTGGTCATGTCTACATAGTTCTCGAACCCGCATGGTCTGCACACTTAAGGTTCAGTGACGTTTCGGTATAGTAGAGTTATCTATGGTGGTGACCGAAGGTTGTTCGGAGTCCCGGATGAGATACTGAATGTCACGAGGAGCTCCGGAATGGTTCGGAGGTAAAGATTGATATATAGGAAGTCCTGTTTTGGTCACCGAAAAAGTTTCGGGTATTTCGGTAGTGTACCGGGAGTGCCGGGAGGGGTACCGGGGACCATCGGGAGGGGTGTTTCGACCCAAAGGACCTCATGGGCTGTGGGAGGAGTCAAACCAGCCCCTAGTGGGCTGGCCTAACCCCCCCCACTAAGGCCCATGTGGCTTTGGGTGGAAAAAATCCAAAGGAGGAAAGGTGGAAAGGGTTTCCAAGTGGAGAGGAGGAATCCTACTCCTAATAGGATTGGAGTAGGACTCCTCCACCTCCAATTTCGGCCAAACCTTGAGGGTTTGAGGCTGCCTCCTCCCCTCCCTCCCTCCTATATATACTAGCGGATTTAGAGGGAAGATTTAACCCTAATTGCCACGTGCTCCCTCTACTTCATCTAGATCGGTTTCTCCTCTAGTCTAGTTTCAGCGGTGCTTAGGCAAAGCCTTGCCGGAATTGTTCCACCACCATAGCCGCCGCGCCGCCGGAGAACTCTTCTACCTCTCCGCTCCCTCTTGCTGGATCAAGAAGGCGGAGATCGTCATCGAGCTGTACGTGTGCTGAACGCGGAGGTGCCGTCCGTTCGGCGCTAGATCGGAAGGATCGTGATCAGGATCGCGAGACGGTTCGTGATTTGATCGCGGGACAGATCGTGATTGGATCGCGAGACGGATCGTGATGGGATCGCGGAACGCTCGGCGATTTGGATCGCGAAGACGTTCGACTACATCAACCGCGTTTCTTAACGCTTCCCGCTTAGCGATCTTCAATGGTATGTAGATCCACTCTCCCTCTCATAGATGCTCATCACCATGGATAGATCTTGCGTGTGCGTAGGAAATTTTTTGTTTCCCATGCAACGTTCCCCAACATATATGTCATCATGAGCTAGGTCTATGTGTAGATGAGATCTCGAGTAGAACACAAAGGAGTTTGTGGGCGTTGATATTCAGATTGCTTTCTCCCTTGGTCTTTTCTTGATTCGGCGGTATTGTGGGATGAAGTGGCCCGGACCAACATTACTCGTACGCTTACGAGAGACCGGTTCCATCAACTGACATGTAACTTCGTTGCATAAAGATGGCTGGCGGGTGTCTGTTTCTCCCACTTTAGTCGGATCGGATTTGACAAAGGCGGTCCTTGAGAAAGTTGAATAGCAATTTTTCTATCACCGTTGTGGTTTTTGCGTAGGTAAGAATTGTTCTTGCTAGATACCCGTAGCAGCCACGTAAAACTTGCAACAACAATTAGAGGACGTCTAACTTGTTTTTGCAGGGTATGTTGTGATGTGATATGGCCAATTACATGATGAGATATATGTGATGTATGAGATGATCATGTATTGTATAGAATATCACTACTTGCATGTCGATGAGTACGGCAACCGGCAGGAGCCATAGGGTTGTCTTTAATTATTTTTGCCGTTTTTGCTTTACTTTATCGTTATGAGTTAGCAATAGTCGTGGAAGCAACAGTCGGCGCGACAACCTCATGGCGACACATTGATGGAGATCAAGATGATGGAGATCATGGTGTTATGCCGGTGACGATGGAGATCATGCCGGTGCTTTGAAGATGGAGATCAAAAGCACAAGTTCATGGCCATATCATGTCACTTATGATTTGCATGTGATGTTAATCCTTTTATGCATCTTATTTTGCTTAGGACGACGGTAGCATTATAAGATGATCCCTCACTAAAATTTCAAGATAATATTGTGTTCTCCCCGAGTGTGCACCGTTGCGAAAGTTCGTCGTTTTGAGACACCACGTGATGATCGGGTGTGATAGACTCTACGTTTACATACAACGGGTGCAAGCCAGTGTTGCACGTGCGGAACACTCGGGTTAAACTTGACGAGCCTAGCATGTACAGACATGGCCTCGGAACACAAGAGACCAAAAGGTCGAACATGAGTCATATAGTAGATATGATCAACATGAAGATGTTCACCATTGAAACCACCTCAACTCACGTGATGATCGGACTTGAGTTGGTGGATTTGGATCATGTGACACTCGAATGACCGGAGGGATGTCAATTTGAGTGGGATTTTTTAAGTAATATGATTAACTAAACTCATTATCATGAACATAATATACCAGCTCAGCAATATGTGATAGACCGGCTCTTCAAGAATAGCCATTTCTTCTAAGCTGGCTTGGAAAAACCTAATCATTTAATACTGGTTATGATAAATCATGATGAAGATCCGGCCATTCTGGCTATCAAAGATCTATTTGTTCCTACAGAAGTTACGATGTAACCCGGTTTGAAGATCGGCTTACCACAACATAAACAAATATATATATGTATGTATGATGCATTTTGCAATGATGCAATGTAGGATGATGTATGTATATGACAACAGAGTATAAAAATGCAGGCTTTCAAGGTATGATATAAAGATCGGCTCTCGAGGCTCGAGTCTTGATTCAATGAAGCTGGCGTGATAGCCCATGGTTTATCCTCGCTTTCTGTAAGCCAGCTCTCACGTGACTCCAGTCGATGTTTTAACCTGGATAAGTTCAGGTCCATGTGGATTGACTTATCGAGAGTACACGGGGTCACTTTTTTCGGAGTAATATCTTGCAAACAGGCAGATTTAACCAAGTTTATAATGGCGTTTAGCTGAGTCAAGAAGGATATTATTAATGGTTAACTCATTGAGTCGGGAGCCCCCAAGTGACTTTATGATCATGGAAAAACTCATCATAAGATATACAGGAAACAATACTACTAGTGCAAAACACCTGGGGTCCAGATAAGCCGTCTTTATTCCATTGATCATAATACGACGAGCCAATAAGGCAGGATATCTATGTTTGAACAGCGCATCGTGGCAGCAAGTCCTCTTTGACAACCTTTAATGTTTCGCCGATAAGGCAGGACACCCATGTTTGAACTGCGCATGGTGGCAGCTAGTCCTCTTGGGGGACCTTTAATTTTTTCCGCCAATAAGGCAGAACACCCATGTTTGAACTACGCATCGTGGCAACTAGTTCTCTTGGGCAACCTTTAATTTTTCTCCAATAAGGCAGCAGCCCCCGTGACCGGGTTATCTTCCCCGCAATGACCCGGGGTTCTTGAATTTTTTTAACCCTATTAAATCTGCCGAGTCATGTCTGTGTATCCCCTGAGTCTTATGTCGACTCGAGGAGTTGACTTGAGAAGCTTCATACTTGGCTATATTGCATAAGCCGTCGTAGAGTTGACAGCTGAAATTTATTGAAGCCATAGGTCGGCGAGTTGATGATCTCCTCAGTGCTCATCGTATGTCATTGGCAAATGTCGTGGCCAAATTGAGTTCATATGCCTCTTGGCCCATTATTTGCTATTCTCACTTTGTCCGGCTCTCCTGGCTCCTCTAGGGCCATTTTTTCTTTGCTGCTAGCTTTTGATTTGCTGGCTCAATGGTGGCCGGCTCAAACGGTACCTTCTCTAGGGACGGTTCCTTTGTGGCTCTGGCTCTCCTGTTTCCTCTTATGTGCTGAAGCAGACCGGACCGGAGGATGGCAAGTCAGTGCGCCTATCCATTGGGCAACCCGGCATGGGTGGAGGTTGATAATAGATATTTTTTTGCTCCAGCATTGTTGGAGTAGACCGGACCGCGGCGGCGGCTTGCGCGCGTCCGTTGGGCGGCTCGTACGGGCAGGCGTGGCCCCGGCGTGTTGATGTAGATCAGACCGCGTGGACGGCGGCTTGCGCGTGTCCGTTCGCAGTTTGTGCAAACGGGCGTGGCCCTGGTGTGTTGATGCAGACGCGGGAGTCGACCATGGCGTTGTAAGTCGGTGCAGACGCATGAGTCGACCGCGGCGTTGTAAGCCGGCACGGCCGCACGAGCGGCCGCGGTGTTGGAAGCTGACGCGGACGCGCGAGTTGGCCGCGTCGTTGGAGGCCGGCACAGACGAGCGAGTCGTCCGCAGCATTGGAAGCCGGCACGGACGCGAGAGTCGGTCATGGCGTGTTGATGTAGACTGGACCGCACGGGTGGCTGCCTGCACGCGTGTCCGTCAGATAGTCCGGCATGGACACTGTCTCATGATGATATTGGCGCGAGCTCCATATTTGTGGTTTATCACCATGCCATTTTTGTAATAAACAATTGTCCTGCGTAAAAAAATTACAGGTCAGAGTAACCGTTTTTGGATAAATTAGTATGTTTTAATAAAACAGACTGCATAGATAGCACCTGACAGATGATACATGTGCAACGTCCATCAGGGATGATGGTTTGTACGCCTGTCCATCTGGCAACTTAGCGTGCGGGTGGACGCTCGAAGCGACCTCTTCGTTGTTAATGCTGATACTTGTGATCTGCGTTGGGTTTTCCGTGAAGGGGAACGGGTAATTACAGCTCAAAATGGGTAAGTATTTCCCTCAGTTATGAAACCAAGCTTTATCGAACCAATAGGAATATCAATCCTCAACCGTGTTCAGTGGCTACACACAAATGAACAAACAATAATGAAAGGATTTGCACCACCGCACCGTGCCGCAGGGACGGACTTTAATAGCCCATCATAGCACTATCAGTCAGGGGGTTAGGGAACTCTTGAAGACACCCAGACACACTTATGCCATGTACATTTTGAGTTTTCTATGACATGTGGGACTGAGTTCTATGCTAACTCAGATAAAAACTTTCCTTGGAAGTTCTATTTTTTCTAGACCACATTTCATACTTGGTCAACAATCATAACTTGGTGTAGAAAACCCTGAGAAGACTTGTGGTTCCAGAATCTAAGAAGTTGTAGTGTACCCTATGACATTTTGTGCGGAAAAAACCCAGGGCTTTATAAACCGGCCTAGATGCGTATCTTCTTGATGAATTCATAGAGAGAGAGACACTACATGAGATAATAAAGGATTTGTTTTGTCCAATAGCATCTTGTGGTATTAACTGCTTTTCAACCCACCGAACCCACTGGTCAAATCATAGTTTTTTTAGCATCTAAATCATACTCCACGACATATCTCGGGGTTCTTCTGGCTAACTACGCCTGTTATCTCCTTGTAGCCTGCAGGTAATTGCTTCTTTGGCCCTAGCTAGGCAAGGCGCTGAGAGTTGGCCAGCTTCTTTCTCGAGGTCGGACAGACAAACAAACCTGCTGAACTACGAACCATGCCGGTTGCAGTGTGCCGTTAATGTCATTTTGAAGCTGGACCTCCTGTTGCTTCTCTCCCTAGTCGACCGCAGTGGTGGTCCTTTCCCGCCCGGTCACCTTCCAGTGTAGTTGCACCGGCAAATGCCTTTCCTAATACCTCCCAGGCCTAAGCTCAAACGGATGACCCACTAATGAAAATCACACTCACTTCTCGACGTGCACGGATGTATTGCTAAGCGCCATCACGAAATGGATGGAGAAAACATGTGGTCTCTTGTTCTTTGAAGAAAACAGATCCAAAATGGTGTTATATGGAAGCTACAAGAGTAATTAATAGAGAAGTCTCGGTAAAGATACCATGTGAGTTCCCAACCACTCCACAACATTTATAATCACCATAACCATGAGCTAGTAGATACATAACCATGAGCTAGGAAGCATCACCAGAAGCACCTGTCACACCATAACTCCACGAGTAGGCCCCATGAGGTGAAGCATCAATTGGTGATGAATTTAATCGAGACGTGGGGCCTTTGCTCCGAAGAGAGGCATTTGTAGGTGGATATGGATGGATCCAAAGTGGAGGAGGGGGGCCGTAGGCAGTGCCAGTGGCAATGAAGAGTCACTTATGGGTAATGTTGGTAGACGCTCTGGCCGTGAAAGCCACTCAACATTTTTTCAATTCAATGTGTTCTTTGGAAATAGTGGTTATTCTATTATATATGAACTTATTGCACACAATTTTCCATAGAGCGCATATAGATTGTAGATCTCTACATTTCCATTTGCCCCCTTCGAGATTTTGATGAAGCTTAAACACTATTGTTTGTTGATAATTCAGAGAAAAATTAAAGAATTTGAATCTAGCTATATGCAAAATTGATATACATACTTCTGGAACAACATAGTATAATTTATGGAATTACTCTACCCATCGAAGTTTTGGTGACATGAGCTTACCCCTGGTTGAAACTCCGAGCTCCCAAAAGTGATGTTTCCAAATTTCAACCATTTACTTTTCTATTAGACTCATCAAGCCATAACAACTTAATCATATGCCTTTCATATTATCAGGGTTCTTTAGGAGTTTTTTGTTTCTCTCTTCCTCTTCTTTCTACACACACGCAAACCACAATTCTGGTTTTACCAACATTTACAAAAATGCTACAATGAGTCATCATGGGAACCTAGTTACGATAAGTACTACCACATGAGCACAACATAGTACCTTTTGGTTTGATGCTCATGATAAAGACCATCACGTGTGAAGCAAGCGTTTGACATGATTGGCCGTTGTTTTTGAGTTGACTGGTCTTAGAGCTAGACATATATATGCGGCTTCCTTAGCGAGGATCCCAGAAATCATGTTAAAATTGCTCCTAGAGTAGACCAAGATGTGCTCTGTACCGATTGGCATGTTAGGGTAATTACTATTTTTAGGTAGGTGATAGGCGCCCGCCGGCCGGCACAAATTTGGGCAGTCGCCCGCGAGCCCTAGGATCTGGTCATCCAGCGCCGTTTGATCTCGAGCGGGAAAAAAAATCCTCATCTCTTCACCGCCACGCTCGTCTCTGTCCCAGGTCGTCGCGCGCGTCTGGCTCTAGCGCACGATCAGCACCAGGACGCAAACCTTCTCCCGCCGGCAACGCCTCGTCGCCCTCGCCATCAACGCCCGATGCAGGGTGCGCTGCCACTCATCATTGTCTCCCGAGTAACCACTTCACCCATATGACCAATGCAGCAAAACAAATCACCGGATGTAGCTTTTACATCTGCCTATTGCAGCCTGCCGCGACACAACCCACTCACCGTCGTTGTGCTGCTTCCATGGTTTGATGCAAAAAAAAAGCCACGATCGTTGCCTTTCCCACGGCCACCTTCTGGCCCTTGATGTCGTACAGTAGGGTGCACGGGGTATCATTGGCCTACGAAGACATGTCTGCGACGTCAAACATCCGAAAGGCAATTGAAACGGAAGACTATATAGACATGCTGGTGAAAAGGGTATGACGCGTAATTACCGTGAGGGCGTCGAGCTCAACCATAGACGAAGGCCCGCTGAGTAGTCCAAAGACGGAGGACGGGCTGCTATGAACAGGAGCGGGAGCATGTGCGGTGGCGTGAGCAGGTGCTGGTGGTGCGATGTTCACCGAATTGCTCCCGACGTAGCTGGGAAGGGGAAAGTCCGCTGGCCCTTTATCTGAATTTTTCTTCGTCCATTCAAAAAATGCCGGAAGCAAGCTGGAAATGGAAGATGTGAAGTCAGCCGTGACGCCAGCTACCGCTGCACTGACCCTTGCATCGACTATCTGTTCCAACTCTGCTTTGGTCTCAGCTTTGGACTTATTGATCGCAAGCGCGACCTTCTGGTCGATGGTCTATTGAGTAAGCAACTTTCTCTTCCTTCTTTCCTCTAGCTCCTCGTGGTAGCACGTCTTCCATGAGGCGTCATCTCCGACGCCGTGCACACGTCCATAGGACGGCGGTGTCTCCTCCGGGACCTTTTTCAGTATGTTCAGGGCCCGGTTGAAATGGGTGTCCCACTTGGGCCTCGCCGACGACTGTGACGACTCGTCGCTTTCGGCTGCCTTTTGGTGCTACTCTTTCTGCAAAAGGAACGTCGATGGTTTACTAATAATGTGACAAAACTTGTAGTCGAATTGATTGGAAGCTAATATGATAATGTGGTAATATAACAATTACCAGAAGTCTCATGAACTCCCTCGTGTTCGGGTCCGTGTAAAAGGTCTTCTTGACACGGTCCCACTTGTACCGGCCCCTGATCCAGTCACGCTCCAGCGGGTCGGTGAACTCCGCCAAGGGGTCTGGGATTCTGTGATTTTCACGTTCGGCGTCCTCCTTGGCCCATACATGCCTCTTCCCCTCGTAACCACGGCTTCCGAGGCGGTGGGGAGGCGTGGTCCAGGCCTGGAGCGCCTTCATTTTCTCTGACTTTTTTTTGGTTTCATCTTTAGCGCAAGTCTCCTTGAATTTTTCAAAGTCCTCTTCCGTAAGTGACGGATTGTCAGCATGAATCTTGGACCACGGTTCATTCTTATCAATCGCTTTTTTCACCCGAACTTTCCAGGCGGACAAGTCGTTGGTGAACGTCACCATCGCCTTGTTGTTTATCTTTATCATGGCCTCGTCGTCCCACGGTTCTTTGCCTTCTGTGCGGCCGGGGAACATGAACCTATTGTGCAACTTCTTTAGGAGCATGTGCTCCATATGTGGTATCTTCTTCAACTTCTCGTCGTTGATGTTGGCGGTTTCCCTGAGGATGCATCCTAGTTGATTGCCCCAGCACGAGCGCGCTTCATCCGGCGCTGTTGGCTCTAATTTCTTGGGGTGCATCTCCGTGACCACAATTTGTCCGATGGCGAGCTCGTTTGGTCTTTGTGACCTCTTCTGCTTCGGTGCTTTACCGGCTACGACAGCATCGTTGCCGGTCTCGGGGGTGGTGTCGGTGCCGGTGCCAGTGCTGGTGCCGGTGTCGGCGTCGGCGTCGGGGTTGGTGCCACTGCCGCCACCATGCACCCCCATCTGGTGTTCGTCCAGGTAATCGAAATAATGATTTGCTGCCTCGATGGGGTCTTCTACGAGGCGAGCTGAACCCCCGGCTGAGGCGTGGCTAGACATGTTTCCTATTCAACAATTGTAAATAAAAGATATAATGAAGAGAAAAAAGGGGCCTATATTTGGCCGGAATGTTGATTCATTCCCCTTCCGGCAAATCCCGGGCACTCCATATGTCCTAGTTTCTAGCACAAGTCATGCCGAAAATCACGGAAATTTTCGGCATGACCTTTGCTAAAAAGTGGACATATGGAGCGCCTGAAATTTGCCGGAACGGAAATGAATCAACATTCCGGCAAAACATAGGCCACTCGGATATTCTTTGACATTCAATTTGCAACAAACATTTTGCAACCAACAGGAGCACATATATAACATCAATTTGCAACCAACATTCAACCAACAGGAGCACATATACAAAGCAACCAACATTCAACGAAAGCCTAGGTAATTTTTTATACCTACTGTTTTTTATACCTACAATTTGCTACTGTTTTTTATAAACATTCAACCAACATTCAAACATATACAAAGCAACCAACATTCTATTACTAAGTAGCAACAATCCTGTTTTTAACCCTAGATATGAACCCTAGATTTTTTTCCTAATTGACTAGAGAGAGGGGGAGGTGGGGGGGAGGGGGTACCTGAAGCGGCGCGGACGAGGAGGCCAGAGCGGGCAGGGGCGACGACGGCGGGCAGGGGAGACGGCGGCGCGCGACAGAGAGGAGGGGGAGAGGTGGGAGAGTGGGGGGGGGGGGGAGGGGCGAATGGGAGGGCTCGGGCGTCCGCGCGGACGCGGAGGAGATCGGAGTGGCGGGCAGGGGCAACGACGGCGGGCAGGGGTGATGGCGGCGCGCGATAGAGAGGAGGGGGAGAGGTGGGAGAGTGGGGGGGGGGGGATGGGAGTTGGCAAAATTTGAGCACGCGCGGTGGTTAACTCAAAAATAGTAGTAGCGCTGGGTTAGGACCAGCGCTATAGCTAAATTAGCTATAGCGCTGGTTCATAATCCAGCGCTACTGCTAACTGTTTTAATTGTCAGTTTCTTTAATTCTAAAATACACATAGTAGTAGCGCTGGGTTAGGATCCAGCGCTATAACTATATGAGCTATAGCGCAGGTTCATAATCCAGCGCTACTGATATGTATTAGTTTTTATTATTTCCCTTTTCTTTTCTGTTTACTTTTCTTTTTCTTTTGTATTACTTTCTCCCTTTTGTTTTTGTTCTTTTGTATTGCTTTCTCCTATTTGTATTTCTTTTGTATTGCTTTCTTCCATTCTGTTTACGACGGCGTCTCCCTCCCACACTGCGCGAATATCACCGGAACCATGCATGTGGTGGTAACATATATATATCAGTTGACCGATAACGGTTACTTAAGTGCGTACACAAAATAGATACATATATATAAATGATGGTTTCTCAGCTGTGTCGACGACGTTTCACATTGAGCTTCTTCCCTTTCTTGTTCATTGCCGAATAATTGAGCCCCTCCTTGTGACTTTTCCGGAACCATGGAGTACGATCTTTCTTATGTAATGTAGTATTGATTCTTCTTTTCACGTATGCTTCATCGTCATCGTCATCTTCCCTCATTGGGTTGCCGTATTGGTCGTAGTCTTCCTCGTTGGCGACTCCATCCATTCCGACGATGCTCCTTTTGCCTCTCCTCACGACAACACGGCTGGGATTGGTCGTGTCGGTTATGAAGAAGCATTGTGTCATGTGCTTGGCGTGTACCCATGGCTCAGTTTTGGCGATGACGTTAACGTTCACGGTTGCGCTCTTCGCGTCAGCGGGTATAGACATGGTAGTGAAATACTTGTTTTCTCTTACGACGTCCTTAGCCCATCTGACACGGAACATCATCGCATCGTGCAATCCAGTATAGTCAAGCTCCCAGATCTCTTCGACCCTTCCGTAGAATCTTTCAGTTGTGCCGTTGGCGTCGGTCACGCATTCAATCGTCACCCTGGAGTTCTGGTAATCACTGTCCATGTCTTTGGCCTCCGTGTAGAACGTGTACCCATTGATATCGTACGACTGATAGGTCGCGAGTTTGGGCGCGGGGCCATGTGCTAAGGCGTGTATGAGCAATCCGTCCGAACTGCCCTCTTCCGGGGGATTTTCAAGAACTTGCTCTTTGAACCAACACAAGAAAGTGGCGTTGTGCTCTACAGTAACTTCGTCGTCCGTCTTGAGCATTCCCTTATCACGGTACTTATTTGCGATGGTTTCTTTATGCCGTTCCACATAATCATCTACCACATCTAGGTGTTGTAGCCCTACTAAGTTAGCCCTGTCAAAGTCGTTCCGTCGATCCGAGTAGTCCATGTGCAATTCCCTCCGGCCGTTGTTGTGACCTTCTCCTCTGAGCCTCCCATCGTGCTTCTTGACGGGCAAACCAACAACAGGGTCTCCGAAGCCTATATAATTCTCGCAAAAGGAGATGCACTCATGCGTCAGATACCCCTGGACGATGCTCCCATCGGGACGGGACATGTTACGAACGAATCCTTTGATGACCCCATTCATCCTCTCGAACGGCATCATGCTGTGAAGGAATGTCAGCCCGAGGTCGATGATGTCGTCCACGATGTGGACACACAGATGCACCATGACGTCAAAGAATGCGTGCGGGAAGTACATCTCAAGCTCACATAGTATGACACCGATCTCTTCCTGTAGCCTTCGGAGCTGCTTCACACTTATGGACTTTCGAGAGATAACGTCGAAGAAGTTGTAGAGACCAGTAAGCGTGTCACGGACGTGCTTGTCCATTATCCTTCTAATGACAACCGGGAGTATCTGCGCCATCATCACGTGACAGTCATGAGACTTCATCCCGCTGAACCTTTTCTTCTTGGGGTCTAGAAATCTGCTTATCTTCCCACAGTAACCGGAACTGACTTTGATTCCCATAAGGCACTTGATGAATTGATCGATCTCCTTCGCACTTAAGGTGAAGCAAGAAGGGGGGCAATAATTCTCCACCTTCTTGTTGACTTTTCTGCCCCTTTCCCCCTCCTCCGTTTCCGTCTCCGTCTCCTCCGTCGACTTTTTACGGTGGAGATCTTTCCTGATCTTCAAATCTTCCAAGTCTTTCCTTGCCTTCGGCCCGTCCTTGGTCTTCTCCGGCATGTTCATCAGTGTGCCAAGCAAGCTCTCGAGGACATTCTTCCTTATATGCATTTGACCAAGGCAATGAGGCGTGTCGTGATTGGGCCAGTACTCCAAGTCCCAGAAAACAGACCTCGTTTTCCATACCTTCAGTAGCGGCTCCGACGCCTTTTTCATCGTTCCCGGCACGGGGCACTGTTCCCAGTTTTTCAACAGCTCGTTAATTTTGGCGCCGCTCCTCTTACGTGGAGGTCCTCGATGCTCAGCCAACCCATTGAATATATCTCCACGCTTTCTCCACGGGTCATCCTTCTCGAGCCATCTACGATGCCCCATGTACACGATTTTCCCGGACCCGCCATCTTTCATTGACGTAAGATGCTGAGACGTTGTATCATCCATGCACCTCGTGCATCCGCAGTATCCGTGGCACACCTGGCCTGAGGTGTACCCGTAACCGAGATAGTCGTGCACCGTCATCATCAGCGTGGCTCTCATATAGAAATACTCTCCTTTGCTGGCGTCCCATGTCCATGCCGGTGTTTTCCATAACGTGTCTAGCTCCTCTTTTAGAAGCCCCATATACAGGTTAATATTATTTCCCGGTTGTTTCGGCCCTTGAATCAGCATGCTCATGTGTATGTACTTTGTCTTCATGCACTTCCATGGGGGGAGGTTGTACATCCATACAAAGACGGGCCATCTGTTGTGGTTGGTGTTTTGGTTTCCAAACAGATTCATGCCATCGGTACTCGCACCAAGCACGATGTTCCTTGGATCTTCTGCAGCAAATCCATATACAGTGTTGAATGCTCTCCACTGGCTACCATCTACGAGGTGTCTCAGCTTCGGATCATCTCCACCGTCGGGCTTCTTCCTCTCCGCGTGCCAGCGCATGAGCTTTGCTTCCTTAGGATCTACGAAATACCGTTGCAGACGGGGAGTGATCGGAAAGTACCATACAACTTTCTGAGGAGCTTTCTTTCCTGCCTTCTTGTATCGAGAAGCATTGCACACTGGACAACTGGTTTTTTCCGCATGCTCCCCCCGATAAATGATGCAATCGTTGATGCATGTGTGGTACCTAATGTGCGGCAAATCAAAAGGGCAAACGATTTTCTTGGCCGCATCGACACTAGTAGGACACAGGTTCCCCGCGGGAAGAACTTTATTATGTAGATACTTCAAATGCTCATCGAGGCTTTTGTCTGTCCATTTGTTTTTGGCCTTCGTCTTTAGAAGTTCGAGCGTGAAACTCAAGCGGGTCACCTCGGGATCGCAACCGTCATACAATGGAGTCTTCGAGTCTACTTCAAGTTGCGCCAGCTTGGCCTCCTCTCTAGAAGCAGCTCTCTCGCTAGTCGTACTCTTGCGAAGGAGGTCTCGAACATGAGAGTCCTGCATGACTGCACTTAGTAGCGTCGAAGACTGCGGCGTGACCGCCGCCTCTGCTTCTCCGCCATGTCCGGACTCTTCTTCACCGTGTCCGGAATCTTCTTCGCCGCCATGTTCGGAATCTTCTCCGCCGCCGTCATTTAACTCTTCCCTGCCGCCATGTCCGACGCCATCGTCTTCGTGTCGATCGGTCATCTCTTCGTCTAGCCCCATGTCGTTATTCCCTGCCATGTGGACGTCCTCATCATCATCATCTTCACTTATCCACCGAGTATAGCCATCCATGAAACCATTCATCAGCAGGTGCGCCTTCAACCTGCCACGATCAAAAGGGTCCAAAAGGACTCCTTCTTTGCATCTTGTACACGGACATCTAATCCTAGTCCGATTATTTGCATGCATGTCCATCACCGCGGATTGCATGTATCGCTCCACCTTCCATCCACTCACCTTCATGACCGATTGCATGCACAGTATAACAAGCAAAAGGGTTATAAACAAAATGCATGCATGCATCAAAGTCATATAAAAATTTGGCATGACCTTGCCTAAAAATAGGACATATCGAGTTTTCTCGAAATTCACCAAAACGGAAATAAATCGACATTTCGACAAAACATAAGCAACTTGGGGGCATGTCACTCGCACAAATCTCTCCATATCCCAAACACACATATTCCCATTTACACACATATTCCCATTCTTGAAATGAACAACTTTTTACTCACCTATATCTAGCTAGATCTAGCTAGATCTAGTTATTGGGGACATGTCAATAGCTAGCTAGATCAAGTTGTTGGGGAGGAGAGATGACTCTAGGTAACTAATAGAGAGGGAGAGAGATGATGTAGCTAGATCTATATCTAATGGAATGGAGGGAGAGCCAAACAAATGAGGTAGGGGGCATTTATGGAGCTAGCTAGAGATGAGAAGGCCATTTATGGAGGAGAGTTATGGTGGAGGGGGGCATTAATGGGAAGAGAAGAGAGGTAGGAGGAAGAGAGAAGAAGGTCAACAATGGTGAGGGGAGAGGGGAAAGGAGGGGGAGAGAGGGCAAAGGGGGAGGAGGGGGAGGGGGGGGGTAAAAAGATGGCACCAGCCACGCTTAGCAGTAGCGCTGTTTTCCAGAACGCGCTACTGCTATGACACTTAGTAGTAGCGCTTTCCAGAAAGAGCGCTACTATTAAGTGGGGCCCATTAGCAGTAGCGGTTCCATCAAATACAGCGCTACTACTAAAGTCTTAGTAGTAGCGCTGTATTCTAGATAGCGCTGCTACTACCAATAGTGTTGGTGGGCTCGTCGGGCCACGCTTAGCAGTAGCACTCTTTATGTTTTCAGCGCTACTGCTAAGTCTTTAATTGTAGCGCTGCCTAAATCCAGCGCTACTGGTAATTAGCAGCAACGCCTGTTACATTCCAGCGCTACTGATATTGTCCTGCCTATAAGGTTTCTCCTAGTAGTGCACAAACCACCAACACGGTAACAACAATTATCCATCAACCAAACCAAGCCATTACATCCTCCCTAGACCATGTCCGTGACAAGAGACCATGCGATGGCGACTTCCAGCTTACAAGAGCAAACTTTGAGCATCTGCGTGCTTCTGGAGGCTTCCCTGGCTTTGAATGCTTTAGAATCTCCCTCAACAGTTTGATCGTCCAAACAATTTGGCATGACAGAGACTCTCAGCATTCCACGAGCTTCGACAGACACAACACGGCGTGGAAGTTGTATCGTGCCATCAGCTGCAACAGGCAATTTATCGAAAGCAAGCAACTTGATTTCCATGTCATTGATACTGACGGTACGGGCAGAAATTAGACCTCCAAAGCCTTCTGGCCATTCCCCATCAACCACTTTGACACTGATGGTGGCCTCCACAGATTCAGCCATGTCACCCAATGTCAATTCCACTGTGCTCAGCTTGCTAGTTTCGACACATTTAAACATGTACGATTCACTACAGCCAGACTCACGACATTTAACACCTAGATAGCTCAAAGCTCTATCCTCAAATTCAGTTCTTCCCTTCACTCGCAAGTCAACCTCAAAGTATACAGGATCCACAACAACAACAGCGTGGGTAGGACCTGTCAGTGTCAGGTATCGATTCTGCATGCAAAATTTACAAAGCAAAGTATGTGTTACTTATCAAAAAATACAACTGGATTGGAAGATAACCAATCTATGCTTACACCAAGGAACAATGCATCCATGGAGAAGTAATCAACAAGAGCTTGAAGTAAATATCTATTGGTAGTAAAACACTAAAAGGCAGACTTTGCCAAGACCGTAACAGCGAATATGTTCGACTTGGGTCAGCAAGCATCGCTGATCTTCAAAACCCTCAGTTTTGAAGAACCAGGTTAAACAAACAATATGTATATATACTAAAGCAAAAGCAGAGGCAAACATTGAACATCATAATCAAAACATATACTAGAAAGCTGTACATAGTATGGAAGCAACAACTAAGTCACCTTAAAATAATAATTTTGAGCACCATGCAGGCATACATGTGATTCTTATGTGGCATCCTTTAAGAACTTAGAAATTCTTGCAGAAAAAAAGCTATGATTCCCACTTACACTTGTATACTTATAATACTCCATGGATTGATCATTTGGTATAGGATTTCCCATAACCATTGGCAATAGCTACTGCCATTTTTTCCGTGAAGCTATTTCCGAGTAACAATCAGGTTTACAATGGCTGGTTTAGAATCACCTAGTTCATGCATCGAACTTGGTAGCAATGTCACGGACCCTCGCAAACTTATACTATATATGTACTGATATGAATTAGTGTTTGTAACTATTGTTCAGAGAAACTAAGGGCCTCTTTGATTCGCAGGATTCTCAAAATGCAGGAATAAGAAAAACGTAGGAATAGAATAGCATGTCCTTTTCTACCCTACAGGGTTTGAAAGTCTGTTTGATAGCATAGGAAAAACAAAGGAATTCTACAAAGAGGTTTGAGTGGATGAAATTTTTTCTTCAAAATGTACTACAGATGAATCCTATGAAAAAATTCGAAAGGATTTCAAACCTACGGATTAAGGGCTCCTTTGATTCAAAGGAATTGCATAGGATTTTTGGAGGATTTGGACCCTTAGGAATTTTTCCTTTGATGGTCGTTTGTTTCGTAGGATTGACATCCTTAGGAATTTTTCCATAGGATTCATTTGTACTACGTTTTGGAGGAAAATTTTCATCCACTCAAACCTCTTTGTAGAATTCCTTTGTTTTTCCTGCGCTATCAAACATTCTTTCAAATCCTCCATTTTGGGAATCCTATTCCTGCATTTTTCCTATTCCTTCGTTGTGGGAATCCTGCGAATCAAAGAGGCCCAAATGACCATTGTAGGAAAAAAAATACTAAGGATCCAAATCCTCCAAAAATTCAATGAAATTCCTTTGTATCAAAGGAGCCCTAAAATGCCGCTGACATTAACAAATGCCAAGGGTATGTATATTTCATCTCCACAAAGCCCAAAATTAGGCAATTTCAAATCTCTAATTTCATCATTAAAATCTCCCAATAGTCAAGTACATTTATATATTCTTTAGTAAGGGGAAGCCATGTGAAAACCGGAACAAACAGTGTTTGCAGAGGTAATATAGGCATCAAATAACTGTCAATGATGAGTATACAACCTCACTATCGATGATTTGGCAGTTATCCCTCTTACGGTCGAAGATAATGTTGCGATTTTGATCCAACGAGTCGCGTGAGGCAACAACACCAAACACATCCAGCGGCCACCCCAATTCCTCATTGATGGCTGAAACTTCGACCGAAAAGATCTGCAGAGTTCGCATGGGGTACAGATGTAGCGGAGGCTTCTCGTCCATGTAACGGACGATAGATTTCGACAAGATCTGCAGAGTTCGACAAGCGCTGCAGAGATAAAGACTATTTGGTTAGATATTTACAGGAGCAATTGATGAGGAGGTAGATAGATAGGAGAAAGATTTGGGTGTGCTTACTGATGTCCTCCCAGGAAACGGAGGAGCCGGCCCGAAGAGATTCCCAGAACTCACGGTAGTCCTTGGCTTGTACGGCCGGCCAGTCGGTAGGATCTTTCGGCTCCAGCTTCATGGCCTCCACATTTTCGGCCATCCACTGGTCCGAGATCGTGATTGCTTCGGGATCTCCGGTGGCGATCCACTGGATCATGGCGTCCAGCTCCCCCTTCCGGTCCTGCTTCCTGTGCGCCTCCTCTCCCTTGGCTCTGTACACGGCCGCCGCCGCGATGTCTTCCTCGGTCATCATCTTGGGCTTACTGCCCTCCCCGCTCTTCATCCCCACAAGCTTGGCCAGCTTAGTGTTTAGAGTCTTTCTTGTCCTCGCCAAATCCGATTTCGCTTGACGGATGGACTCCGCTGCCCCCTCTTCGTTGTCGCTCTCCTCCGCCAGATCCTCCTCCTTGTTTGAGCTTACTCCCGCCGCCGTCTTCATTTTCTTCAGTTCGCCGGCGGAACCTCTCTTCCTTCTCTCCGCCTCCTCCATCGCTTCGTCCTCCTCCAACATCGCCTCCATCCTATCAGTCCAATAAAGCTCAATGTAACAATCGATTTCCTCCTGCGTGTCCGCATGCATGTGTACGCGCAAGAAGAAAACCCTAGATCGATATATCTTCTTGCTTTCTTCTGTGAGTGGGGGATTTGGGGAGGAGGCCGGCCGGTTGTTCGATTGGACAGAAAGAAAGAAGAAGGCTGGCTGGCTGAGGTCGAGGAACGATCCTTGTGCGCGTCGGCGGCCGGGGTTTCCGTCGCGATCGAGCGATCCACTTAACGCGCGCAAACGTACTTTCTTTTTCTTTTTTCTTTTTTCTTTTCTTGCATCGCCGAAGGATTGGGAGGCGCGTGTTTTATTTTGTCGTGCGTACGTACAAATCCACCCATCCATCGGGGAAACAAACAAGGGAACAAATGGAAGGACCGCTCGCTCGTCGTTACACGACACGCACGATGCATATATCGTGACGTAGTACATCGACGCGCACCAACTCGATGCGACTTAGCGAACCAACCTGTGGTTGGATGGTTAAAGGGACTGTGGTATCCGCAGCCCATCAGGGTTCAAATCCTGGTGCTCGTATTTATTTATGGAATTATTTCAGAATTTCCGGTGATGCGCATTCAGTTGGAGGAGACGTTCCCGTCGACGACGAGGTGCCTACGGTGACTTCGTAAATTTCAATATGATATGCCGGCTCAGTCTCTCGGAGGTGCTCATAGGGGTAGGGTGTGCGTGTGTGCGTTCATAGGGGTGAGTGTATGCGCGTGTATATGAGCGCTTGCGTCTGTACTGTGTTCAAAAAAACTCGACGCGACTTGAGCCGGAGCGCGCGTTAAGTGGATGGGAATTGATTAAAAACGATCGGGTGTAGACGCTCCGCTCGCCATCCGCCTCCGCTGACTGCCACACGTCCCCATGGGACCACCCACGTCGCTAGAAGCATCCGGTGCTGCGAGGACGCTCGCCGGCGGGAGCACCAGAGACTCCCGGATGCTGCAAGGCCGCTCGCTGGAAGCATCCGATGCTGCGAGGTCAGCAGCGGGTACGGCAAGAGAGCGTCGGTGCTGCGACGACAGAGTTGCAGCGGTGGTCGCTGACGAGCCGGTTGCAACAACGCCAATTGTTAAGGCGAGGTGGGTTGCAGCAGTGGTGACCGGCGGCGAAGCCGAATGCAGCAACGTCGACTGTTGCAGCGACCGGCGGCGAAGCCGGCTGTAGCAATGACGGTTGCTGCGATAAGGGGGTGGCAGCAGTGGTGGTCGGCGGAGCCATGCGCATGCCGTTGACGACTTGCTTGCTGGGAGCAGTTCTGCAACAAGGACGGGCGGACTATGGCCGCGAGACGCGCTGCAGTGCGGGACGTACGTAGATCAGATGCTCAGGCGTTTCACATCCGACGATTGAGAAGGCGGATGTTGTTTTAATCCTCTGCAGTCGGATGACGCCTAGCGCGCGCTTAAGTTGATCGCTCACAAGGACCGGTCCAATCCTCGATCAGGACTCGGGAGCACAACGGCGCGATCCGAATCGACCTCAGCTACGTGGCCTTCTTCTTTCCTGGTTGCCTCGAGAAGCCTAACACAACACCCAGAAAGGAATCAACAATCAACAATTGAAAGGAATCCCCAAATCCCCCACATAGAGAAGAGAAGGCGGATGTCGATCTAGGGTTAGGGTTTTCTCGCTGTAGCTAACAAAGTGGCCATGGAGTTCACACGGCAGGAGCAGCTCAATGCTTACGTCGAGCTGATATTGGAGGTCAGGCAGGGGGGACGATCAAGGACGCCGAGGCGGTGGAGAGAAGGAAAAAGAGGAGCGCGAGGGCGGCGGCGGCGGCTTTGGAATTGGCGAGGAAGAGCTTGGAGGCAGAGAGGGCCAAGAAGCGGAGCATCATCAACCCAAGACGATGACCAAGGAAGACGTCACGGCAGCGGCCGTGTACAGAGCCCAGGCGGAGGAGGCGCATAGGAACCACGAGCGGACGGAGGAGTTCGACGCCCTGATGAAGTGGATCGGGACGGGAGATCCCGAAGCAATCAGCACGCAGCACCAGTGGGTTGACGAAAACATGGAGGCCATGAAGCTGCAGCCAACCGATCCTACCGAGTTATGAGTTCTGAAAGTATGCCGACGTAGTGTGCTTTTCTTTTGGGTAATGTTTAGACCCGGTGCGCCGGCCGAACCGTTGCGTCGGACGCGTGCTGCGCGTTCGATAGCTTCCTTCCATCACTCCTGACCCCCACATGCACTTTCCCTGGTGGCCCCACCCCACGTCCCATCCCCCGCAACCTCCATCTTCTTTCTGTCTCTCTGTTCCCCTACCTCTGCGGCATGGAAACGGCAGAAGCTGCATGCCGCCGGCGACGGCTGCTGCTGGTTGCGCCGGAACCCTACCTCCCCATCCACTGGCTCCCCGCCGGCAACAAGCTCCTTCTCTTCTTCATGCCCTTCTCCATCTCTTCATCCAATTCCTCGTCAGCCATGGACACAGTCCACCGCGCGGCCGTGCAGCAGCTACATAACCAGCACCCCGCCGGATCTGCAGAAGATGACCACCGGCGCTGCAAATAGGGCAACCACAGACGGCTGGGAGTTGCCATCAAGAACAACGAACATGGTGACCGTAAGCTGTGAGGATGGCGGTGTCACAAATTGCTACAACCGGCATCCCACTCGGCTACAACCAGCGTTGTGTTTTGCTACATCGCACAGACGTCGCTTTTCTTGCTACATGCTACAACCGGCACAAAAAAATGTTACAACTAGCATCCGACGCGGCTACATCCGGCGTCGAGTTTAGCTACATCGCATGGCCGTCGAGTTTTTTTGCTACAACCAGCGTCACGCGCTGTGCTACAACCACATAATAAAATGCTACAAACAGTAGCCCCACAAGCTGCAACCAGTAGCTCGACGAGCTACGATGGCCAACGGGAAGATGATTTTTGCTGGAACTAGGCAAGCAAGATGTTGCATGAGCGGCGGCGTGCACGCCGGCGAGGTGCGGCCGTCGCCAGCGGAGCTTCAACCGTTGCCATAGGAGCTGCAACTGCAGGGTGCATCTGTTGCATGGGTAAAGCCGGCAAGACGGTGACGAGGATGGCCGGCGAGGGGCTGCGACCCATGACTAGTATGACCAGCGAGGGCGGCGATGAGCGACGGCGACGGCCGGCGAGAGGCGGCGACGAAGAACATGTGTGACCGGCGAGGTGGAGGGAGCGACGAGATGCAGAAAGATCCTTCGTGGGTGTGCGTTGACGAAGAGGAGGAGGCATCGGACAGCTCCCATCAAGAAAATCGAATGGCTGTAGGCCGACCGGACCAAATTTGGGCCGGTCGACCGGCGCAGAGTAGTCGCCTTTTCTTTTTCTTCCAAGTATAGTCGAATCCTATGGAAATAGTGCCTGCAAATTTTACCCTCTCAATCGTTATCTCCCATAGATTAATCCCCCTCTAGAGTCGATCCTAGCCACCCGTCCACATCCGATGACACGCATACCGCATCCCAAGTTTCTTTTTAAAATGAATTATGAAAATAAACATTACTTATATAAAAACATGTTTAAAGTAAATATATGGACACAAAAAGTATTTCGTTAGCCATGGATGTTGACATTATATTAAATCACTGGATTTTAAGGCTATATTGTATGTTATAATTTCCTTAGCCATTCACATTCACACAAAATAATAGGACTTTGAATAAAGGTTGGAATTACTCAAAATGATTATATCAAACGCTCGGGAGCCATTTATTACTCGGGGTGGTTTTTGTAATTTATAATGGTCTACAATATGATGTTTTTAAAACTCATGAAGTGTCGGGCTGGCTGGCTCGTCTTCTCGATAGTAGCGCTGGTAAAGGGTATTTGAATTTTTTGAAGTCAAATATTGAAATATCTGCGATAATTGTATTTATTTTTCTTTCGATTAGGGAAAGGGTTGAAAATATTTAAATTCCTAGGGGAAAAATTAGCTTAATGCTCGTGGGGTCCACTTTACACTAACTTTCAACAAGTTAAATTTATTTGAGAAAAGTGAAATCTCTGTTGGATTGATGGTTACATGCACTACTTATAGCATAATGTGATGTCTTAAAGAAGGATATCTCAAGAAGAGTCTCCCCCTGACACATGCAAATCCCTAAGTCGTTGCATACCAATTCCATGAACATATTTCTGAAATGTTGAATTTGGTAGAGACTTGGTAAATAAATCAGCAAGGTTATCACATGATTTGACTTGCAAGATGCTTATTTCCCCGCTTTTCTGAAGATTATGGGGGAAAAACACTTAGGAGAAATATGCTTAGTGATATTACTCTTGATGTATCATGTTTGCATCTGTGCAACAGAGGCCGCATTATCTTCATAGATAATGGTGGGTGATTCTATCGAACCAATTTCACGTGACTGTTGTATGTGGTTTATCATTCTGCGAAGCCATACACATTCACATGTGCTTCAAATAATGAAATTATTTCAGAATGATTGGTAGATGTTGCCACCAGAGTCTGTTTTGAAGACTTCCATGATATAGCAGTACCACTATGTAGGAACACAAAGCCGGTCTGTGATATGACATTATGGGGATCATAGAAATAGCCGACATCTGCATATTCAATCATATCATAGTCCTGATTTCTCTGGAACTGGAAAATAGGCCAAGATCCTTTGTACCTTGGAGATAACGAAAGATATTCTTCACTCCAGACTAATGACGTTTGGTGGGAGCTACGCTATGTCTAGCAAGTAGATTCACTGTAAATGCAATATCAGATCTTGTGCAATTTGCAAGATACATAAGCGCTCCAACGGCATTGAGGTATGGAACTTCAGGTCCCAAGACTTCTTCTCCATCAACCCTTGGCCTGAATGGATCTTTCTCTACGCCTAGAGATCGACCCACCATGGGAGTTTTAGATGGTTAGGATTTGTCCATATTGAATTTCTCCATTACTTTCTGGATGTAGACTGCTTGGTGTATCATGATTCATGAGGGAAGGTGCTCAAGTTAAATACCTAAGCAAAAATTGGTTTTACCCAAATCCTTCATCTCAAATTCCATCTTTAGGTGATTGCGTGCTTCATCAATGTCTGGTGTGTTGCCAATGATGTTGAGATCATCAACGTACACAGAAATGGTGCAAAATCCTGTAGAGGACTTCTTAATGAAGACACATGGGCAATCAACACTATTGGAGTAACCTTTCTGAACAAGGACCTCACTGAGTTGGTTGTACCACATCCGTCCCGACTGTCTTAAGCCATATAATGACTTATTCAGCATTACACAATACATGTTGCGTTTTGCACTTTTATTCGGGACAGAGATTCCGTCAGGAACCTTCATATATATGTCAGAATCTAGTGACCCGTAAAGATATGTGATCACGACGTCCATCAACTGCATGGATAGAAGATTTTGCACTGCCAAAGATATAAGATATCGGAAAGTGGTTCCACTCATTACTTGAGAGTGTGTTTCATTGAAGTCAATGCCGGGTTTCTACGTGAAACCTTGTGCTGCGAGCCTCGCTTTATATCTCACCACCTCATTGTTCTCATTCTATTTCTGGAGAAAAACCCATTTGAATCCCACAGGGAAAATATTGGGAGGTGTCGGTATTGCTTCAGTGAATACCTTTCTTTTGTTAAGCGAGGCAATTTCTGCTTCGATTGCATCCTTCCATTTAGGCCAGTCGGAGCGCTTTGGGCACTCAACGATAGACCTTGGATCATGATCAGTGAGAAGGGTATCTGCAGTCTTTTCAGTAAAATATATGTCGACAGCCATAGTCTTACTGTCAAATGATTCTCCAGAATCAACATAGTTGATGGAAATTTCCTGTACCCCAAGAGACTCTTCCTGATTTCCCAATACGATTGAGTCTGTGTGTTCCGATGTCCCAACCAGTTTGTGCACACCGGAGCTTGGTTGTGGAGGTTGCCCTTCCATTAGGTGTATACTACCCATCAGGTGTTTGTCAACGTTGAGTTGACCTGCATTTACTGACTTAGAGGTTTTTCTCCTCGATTTTCTTTGCTGCTTGCTAGAAGCTTGCTCCAGGTCAGAGGCCGTACTACTCCCCCTCTTTTTAGGAACAGGGAGTTGAGTGGTTTTTATTGGTACCTCCACTCTTTTCGGCGCATTTCTGGCCGGATTAAAGGATTTTTTAACACCTTTCAGATCAGTAAATGAATTTGGCAGATTATTTGCAAGATGTTGCAAATTAATGATCTTCTGAACTTGAAGTCGGTCTCATGGGTACGTGGATCAGAGGATGAAATGGCATGAGCATTCCAATCAATTTCCGGGCATTCTTTCTAGTACTTGGAATCTCCCCCTAATGCCGAAAAATGTTCCTCATTGAATATGCAATCAGTGTGACGGGCTGTGAACAGATCCCAGTAAGGGGTTCCAGGTACTTGATAATCGACCGTGATTTGTACCCCACATAGATCCCCAACTTCCTGTGTGGGCCCATAGATGTTCGCTGTGGTGGTGAGATCGGGATGTATGCAGCACATCCGAAATTACGCAGATGGGAAATGCTAGGAGGGTTTCCGCGTACCAATTCCAGAGGGAAAGAACTGCGATATGCAGTTGGCCTCAATTGTATCAATTCAGCAGCGTGTAAAACAGCGTGACCCCAACAAGAGATTGGCAAGTTGCAATTCGTCAACAAAGATCTTGCAATGAGTTTAATCCTCTTAATCAATGCTTCAGCCAAACCATTTTATGCATGGACATATGGAACAAAGTGTTGAACTTCATTCCCCAAAGCCATGCAATAATCATTGAAAGCACGTGAGGAGAGTTCTGCACCGTTGTCCATTCGAATTGACTTAATTCGTCTTTATGGATAATGGGCTTGCAACTTAACGACTTGCCTCATTATCTTGGAAAATGCATGGTTCCGTGTGGATAGAAGATACACATGTGACCATCGTGTAGATGCGTCAATCAGAACCATGAAATAGCTGAAATGTCTAGATAATGGTTGAATGGGACCACAAATGTCTCCTTGAATACGTTCAAGGAACTAAAGTGGTTCAGCTTGTATTTTGAGGTGCGAGCGCCTCAAAAATAGCTTTCCCGTGACAGAAGATGTGCACACAAAATCAGAAGGTTGAGGAAATTTTGACTCAAGCAAATTATGACCAATGGAATTGCTAGTAATTTTTCTTATCATCCTTATTCCGGGATGGCCTAGGCGATCATGCCAAGTTTGGAATGCGTTAACATTCTGAAAAATTATTTTGTATGCAACATGTTCCACGGGTTTGATGTACGTATAGTACAAACCAGACGATAGAGAAGGAATTTTCTCATGTACCTTTTTGCCATATCCGTGATCTTTAGTAAAGAGTAGATACTCCTCTTTGTTGTCTTCATACGGATATCTCGATAACTGATCAGGGTACGTGATGAGTCGGGATACAATAAAGCATCCTCAATCGTCACTTGTGTACCACTTGGGAGGGTGAATATGACACGTCCAGTACCAACAATCACTGTATCGCGTCCAACGATAGTTAGAATGTCTCCATTCATCTTTTTCAGAGTTTGGAAATATTTCATCTCCCTCAGTATGGAGTTTGTGGTATCACTGTCCACAAGGCATAATTCCTCTTTCATCGGATTGTTCCCGTAGAAAACTATATAAAAACAAAAGAATTTTCAATATGAAAACCTTATGTTAATACATAGAATACAATCTTATTATATCAAATGTGCTGATAAAATATAATATAAAGATAACAACAAACTTATGTTTTTATTATAATCATCACAAATGGACATAATTAAGTAGATCACTAAGGAGATGGAGGGACTAGTCAAAGTCGCCAAACACATTGTTTGAGGTGTACTCAAGCAACATGTCCTCCGTTTCAGCAGGGTCCTCAGGCGGATAAGGAATCGTGGCGTTGCTCGGTCCAGGAGGAACATCGTGCGAACCACCAGCTCCATTTGCTCTATGCGGATGAAGGTTGAAGTTGGCTTCAAACCTTTTCCCTTGAGGTGCTTTGCGTCCCTGAGATTGCTGGTACATTATAACCAGATGCTTGGGCATTGTGCACTTTTCTGTAGAATGCGTGTAGCATCCACACTTGCTGCAAAGCTTAGATTTATCAAACCTGGGCATTGCAGTGCCTTTTCCCTTGCATGGGTTTTTGGATCTTACGTTCCCGTTGCCCTTTCGCCTATGCTCGAAATTGGAATATTTACCCTGAAAGGTACCATTAAACTTTTCTCTATTCGCGACATTCAGATGAACTTCATATAAAGGTTGTGCCCTAACCAGGCAATGAGAGCCATTCTTAGCGAGTAGCTCATCATGCTTTTCAGCCTGAAGTAACATGTAAATAAGCTGGGAATAGGCAGTGTAGTTATGAGCACGGTATCACTAGTGCAGAAAATGCTAGTGCCAACGTTCTAAAAACCACATTGCTGGCGTTAGAGGTCGACGCCACCAATATGGCGCCACAGTTAAAAAATATCGATGACGTGCAGATCCCACGCCATCGGTATTTTACACACTGGTGGCGTGGCACTATTCACTCACGCCACCACTATGTGAAATAGCAACGGCGTGGACATTAACCCACGTCATTACTATTCACTAGTAATAGTGACGTGAGCATACACACCAACACCACCACTATGTATTTATGAATTAAAAAAAAATAGTTTATACAATTCATCCATGCATCCAAAATACATTCATTCATATATCGATATCATTTATACAACAATTCATACATTCATCCATATATGTCAGTTCAAAAATGTGGTCACCATCGTCGTTGTTGTTGTTGTCGCAGCTTTGTATGGTTGTCGTCGTCGCTGCTGTTGCAAAACCGTGTTGATGTGGCCGTCTTTATCACCACCACAACCCCATGTTGATTTTATTGTCGTATCCGTCGCAGCCCTGTGTCGTTATCCTTGTCGTCGTAGCAACTTACTTCCAGGTCTTCATGGCCAAGCATGAGAAATCACCTCGTGAAAGTGTACAGATAAACAAAGCAATAAAACACAAACAACGATCATCTAAATTTCCTATAGATAGTCAATCTGACGGGTTGCGACGACCAATGATCGACCAGTTGCATCTCAATGATCGACCACTGTTAAGTCTAGAAAAGTGGCAACAAATAGAAAAAAGAGGGAAATCACTTCATGAAGTGAAAGCTCTAAAGGAAATATATACTTTCTAAATATCCTCATAGTTCTAGCATTTATCTCTTAAATTCTCAAGCAAATATTTTCATACTGCAAGTAAATTATAGAATAGGTGAAAGTATTTTACAAGTATTACGTGTGTCAAACCCAAGCAACCTCATCGATCCTTTTTGGCCCCTCATTAATTTCTACAATTCTTTGATCAATGGAGCTCTCTCTATCTCCACATGTATCTACACTGGATGCTCAATAACGAGATTATGAAGGCAAATGAGTCTTAAAGAAGTAAAGAAAAAAAGTAGCCATACTCACTTTCTTAACCACAGTAGTAATAGTGTGGTGTCATGTCAATGTAATCAATCACTTTCTGCACCCCAACAACAATAGCATGCATATATAATAAAGATCATGAGGTGAGACAATGACATTTTGTTATCCTTAAATAAATTAATAAGATGACATGTGAACATTAAGAACATGGTACAAGATCTAGCAAAAGGAAGGTATGTATACTAAATCATTGTTAACTCTCTTATGTGTTTGAAATTCAACATTAGCAGATAAGAAAAGAAAAGATGCTCATATAAATTCAACATGAGCAACAAAGTATACACTATACAGAGGCCGCACCATTTTGTCATAGCCTGAAGTAGTGAATTATGCGAGGATGTAGGAGGTAGCAGTTTGCTGAACGCCTAGAAAATGTCTTCTTTCTGAACGAATCATCACCAGAAGCAGTATATACATATGGTGCAGAATTCACATGAGCACAATTAGCTGGGAGGATAGGCCAGGAATGTTAGCTTCACCAATCCTTCTCTAACTGCCCATCTATGCTCGAGCAAAAGTGGAAGCTAAACATATGTTGATTAAAAGGATTGTGAATCTTCTGGACGACAGCCTAGCAATTAGGTGCTAATTACAACGTGACAAACATGACGAAGAAACAACTAATGGAACCAAAATCATTCATTTGCAAATATGTAGATCAAGGAAACAATATCTAATTAAGCATGGCATACACATACGTTGCAGTGATGGGGGGAGTACGATGTGAAGGGAATAACTATAAAGGAGTACTGTCAAATGCTATGATATAGACATGTACGCCCAGATCCGTCCCTCTTCTCCTTGTGTACTTTTCATTCTCGTATCAAGGGACTGTCCATACAAACTTATCCTTTGAATGTAAGATTTATACGGTGGTATGCCGAAAATTGTCATCTCCATCTATCTCCTCTAATCGACTAGTCATTCAAAATAGGGAATCAACAAATAGTAGCAGCAGAGGGCGAACTAATTAAGAGTGTGCTAGATCAATTTCTAACAGACTAGATTTCAAACTGAAATACAAACTTACCATTGCATTACTACATGTCAGAAACTGCATAATAACATTACGAACTAGCTGCCAACGAACTTGCCAGAGAACGTGGAAAGAGGGGAGCTCACCATGGCGAGGGGGCACCATAGATGACGAAGAGGAGCCGCGCCGACGACGGAGGCAACACCGTGCCTGAAACCCTAGCCGTGGTGAGGGGTTGGGCACGAGCGATGGAGGCCGGGAGCGACGGATCTGGATGGAGGAGATGATGCAGCGGAGGTAGGCGAGCTCGGGGATGTGTTGCGCGCCGTCCATGGCCACCGGCCCTGTAACAGCCCAAGTGTAATTCTTGTCTTATTTGTAATCATTCTCATGTGTGACCTTCCATGGATGCTATCTATGCCATTGTGGTTTGCTTCTCAACATATTTGATTCTTGCCATTTTCATCTCATGCATCATGCCATCATGATCATCATATCCTATGCATTTTATTCTTGCCATGTTTGCCTTGTGAGTGTATGTGTTGGTGTGCTAGTATGTGTTGCCTTGATGGAAGTGCTCCTCTTTCTCTTAACCATCCCAAATATTGCACCTCCCTCTTCTCTCTCATTCAAATATTCCCATGTTAAATAATTTACTTGCTGTTTTCACCTATTAAAAATGTTGATCATTTCAGAAATATTCCAAATTGAATTCTAAACCAGCTCCTGTTCCTGCTTGAAATTTATCCACCCACAAACATCAAAAACAGATTGCATTCTATTAAAAAAACATGATTTTATTTTGTGGTTCTAAAAAATGCCAATTCTATTTTTCTTAAATAGAGTATAATTTGGTGTTTCCAAACATATTTTTTCTTCCTCCCAAATTCTTTTCAAACTTGCCTGGTTTTTTTTCCTTTTTTCTCTCTGAGCTGTTTTATTTTAAAGGGGAGGCCTGTGTTGTTTGCGCAGAGAGTGGGTGGGCCGGCCCATCTGGGCAACCGCCTTCCTTCCTTCCCTCCAGCGGCCCAGCTAGCTCCCGCGCGCGCTCTCCTTCCAGCGTGGCGTGAGCCGGGCCCGCACGTCAGCCTCTCCCTTCCCCCTTCTTCTTCCTCGCTTTACAGCTCCCTCTCAGAGAGCTCCCGCGCGGGGACCCGCCAGGGCCAGGGTGGCGAGGCTAGGGCGTGCCTCCAGGGCTATAAAGCCTCGACGTCCGCGCCCTCTCCCTAGGGTTCCCCCTCTTCCTTGCCTCCGCCGCCAGGTTCGTTCTCCCCCCCCAGATTCAGGAGTGAGCGGGTTCAGAGAGCGCCGATCGTCGCGGGCGCATCTCCGGCGAGCCCCTCGAGCCGGCGAGCGTCGGGATCGCTCCGCGTCATCCTCTTCTTCCCCGTCGTCCTCTGCATCGCCGTTCAAATTCGTCGACGTCCGTCTTCCTCAAGCCCGTTCATCGACGCTAGAGCCTCCCTGTGAGCTTCTTCCCGTCCCCGCTAGTGTCCTGCGTGCGATTGCGTCGTGTAGCGCCGTCTCCGCGTAGCCAGGTTCTCGCCGCCGTCGGACCTCGTCGCCGGCGAGTGTTCCGTCCAGTTCTTGCGTATGCGCGTTTGTTCTTGAGCTCCAGACCATGTGAAGGTTCCATTTTTGCAACGTAGCGCTCGATCCCTTCCTCGTAGCTCGCTGAACGACTCCGCCGTCGCCGCCGGAGTTCCTCAACGCCGGGTGCGTTCTAGCGCGTCTCCGGCCCTGTGCGTGTGCGTGCGTGTGCGGGACGTTGTGGTGCGTGTAGTGGTGCCATCCGCCGCTCGATTTGGTCATCGGTGGCCCCTCCGTCGCGAGCGCGTCTCTGTTCGTCGCCGATGAGTTGCAGTGTGTGTGTCTGTGTTTGTGTCGCTGCAGTTGGGGCCAGGCCTCTCGCCAGGGAAGGGCCAAGTGTGGTCGAGCCCATCTCTGGTCAGATCCGTGTGGTGGCCGAGTGGTTCGACCGAACCAGCTCGACCAGGAGGGCGTGGGTTCGATCCCCAGTGGGCACATCGCCCCCCCCCTTTTTATTTGTTTTCTGTGCAGGTGTGTGCTGAGTGTGTGAGGCCCTGACAGTGGGACCGGGCCCCACTTGTCATCCTCAGGGGGGCCTGGTGAGTATGCCAGTGGGACCCCCCCTCTAGTTGTTTATTTTATTTTATTTATTCTGTTGTCTTATTTCTTTCCATTTTTGGAGAGATCCAGATCTGGACATGGCCATTTTTGGCAGTAGCCAAATAGGGCAAGATTCCACTTATAAGCCAAGGGTGGTTTTTGTGTGATTCTCTTTCTAGTGTTGTGTGAGTTTTCCTTACTTGAACATATGAGTATGATACATGATTTTGGGGTAGAATTTCCCAAGGAATCCAATGGTGCAATTTGTTTTGTCATTTGAGCAAGTTTGCAAAAATGTCATTTTGTCCCAACATGCCATTTTGTCATTTTCATATGATTTAATCTATGCAATATATGTGAAACTTGTCAACATGAATATGCTAGTGTTTTGTGGGTGCTAGTCCTTGGTATTTTTGTTTGGCATCACAAACTTGTGGATAAGTGGGTTCCTTGCTGTTAACATGCTAAGATAATAACACTGGTTGCATGCCTCTAAATATTGCTAAGTGTTGGATCTGTTATTTTCTTGCTATGTTTAGATGATGGTTCCCTTGGATGTGTTGGTCCTTTGAGTTTGGGGCATGAACATGTTTTGTTGTGCCCAGCATACTCTACTAAATTGTGCTAAAAACTTGAGCATTAAGCTCTTGCATCATATTTAAAACATGCTGTCAAGTTGCTATTCTGTTAACAGGTGCCCAGTTTTGCCCTTGATAAATATTTCTAAGTCTGAGAATCTGTTAATATTTTTATGCCTTGGAGAGTGGACGCTACCAAGTTATGTGTTGTGTTCTAGCTCATGCTCAGTGCTACTGTTTTGTTATATATGTTGCCCTCTACCATCCTGTTAATTTTCATGCCATGAAAGATGCTGTAGCATATATAAACCATGCTGTCAATATGCCATCAGGTTAACTCAGATTCCAGAAAACTGGAATTTTCACTAAGTCCCTAAAAATCTGGTTCAACATGCCATCTTGTGATCTTCATTGCTATTGATCTATGCTTCCTTTCAAGTTTGTGTAGATATATTAATTGTTAAGCATGCTGTTAGGTTTCTGTACATGCCTTGGTTTTGATTTAAGACCTGCTGTAGCTCTGGCTATGTGTGTGACAAGATGCCATGTTGCTGTTTTGGGACAGGATGTGTGTTTGATTGTTTTGTGACTTGTGGGAGCTATACTCCATTGTTTTGTTTGATCTTTAGCTCTATTCTTGTTAGATTTTCATTACCTATCTAGTGGCATCCTTGGGACACCAAGGTATAGCCCAGAGATTGCCTCATCTTGTGTTTTGTCTCCGTTAACGTTCGTACCTTGCCGTGAGCATACCGTGAGCTACGTTACTCCGTTTGCAACGTTCTACATATGCATTTGCATCGTTTTTGCATGAAGCATCCATATTTGCCATGATCATGCATGTCCAAATAAGTAATATTGAGGTTCTCTCCAGAATACTAAATATCTTAATAAATGCATGTGAAATATGACTAGCATAGGATTGCCATGCTATATTCCTTAATATGACCATGCATCATCTTGTTTGTGCATTGCACCTTGCTGTTTGTTTATTTGGTGCTGTTCTCTTTGGGTAGACGCGAGTGTTGAGCCTGAGTACGAGGATTCCGGAGAGTACAACTACGAGGACCCAGCTCTTTGTCCCTCTGAAGAACCAACAGGCAAGATGATCATACCCGGATCCCGACACTATTTTTGCCTTGCTAGATGTCTCGTTTTTACCGTTATGTTACGATGCCTACCACTTAAACTGTCAGCCTCCTAATTTGCCATGAAAGCCTCTAACCCTTCCACTACCTAGCAAACCTTGTTTGGCTATGTTACCGCTGCTCAGCCCTTATCTTATAGCGTTGCTAGTTGCAGGTGCAAGCTTTCCATGTGTCAACATGGATTTGTTTATATCACCCTATTTACTGTTATTTAAATTAATGCACATATATATCTGGCAACGGTGGAAGGCTTGGCCTTTTGCTCAGTGTTTTGTTCCGCTTTTGCCGCACTAGTTCCGAGTTCCGGTGTTATATTCCATATTTTGCGCTCCTAACATGCTCGGGGTTGTTATGGGGACCCCCTTGATCATTCGTTTTAGATTAAAACTTGTCTGGCAAGACCCAACATTGGTACTACATTTGCTAAACAACTTAATAAAATTGCATAGGGCTTAGCTACCCCGTGGATAATTTAATCAACCCCCGGGCCAGTGCTCCTCATGAGTGTTGGTCCAAACTAGAGTCGTGTGCGGGGCCAACCCGGGGCAACTCGGGAGATTTCTAACAGGCCACCGTACGCTGCGCTCATCCGGTCGTGTCCTGAGAACGAGATACGCGGCTCTTATCGGGTTCGTCGACACGTCGGGCGGTCTTGCTGGACTTGTTTTACCTTTCTCGAATGTCTTGCGCGAGGAATTCCGGTTATTCTTCGGGCTATCTCGAGGTTGCGGTTTTCCAGTGGAATGGCCTAGGACGATCACGAGATTCGTGGTCGAGGTTATACCCGCGAAGTGTGGTTAGTTTGTGATGGATGAGTTGGAGCACCCCTGCAGGGTTTAATCTTTTCGGAAAGCCGTGCCCGCGGTTATGTGTCAACTTGGAAATTTGTTTAACACCCGGTTATAGTTAACTTGAAGTAAACTCCAATAAAATACACCAACCGTGTGCGTAACCGTGACCGTCTCTGCTCGTGAACATGACCCGAGAGAGAACACGGTGGGGTTATGATTGACGTAAGTAGGTGTTCAGGATCACTTAGTGATCATGCTAATTCACGATCGTCTTACGTATGCCACCATATTTACATTCATGTTCTCGTAAGTTAGCCACCAAATATATGCTTAGCGCTTGCTGCAGCCTCACCACTTAACCAATTCCTTACCCAATGGCTTACATACTTTCGGTACCCGGGTTATGAGATTGTTGAGTCCCTGTGGCTCACAGATTACAACAATACAGGTACAGGTGTTGATGAGAACGTGCCACATTATGTGACTCAGCTCCAGTGGGAGTACGACGAGGAGTGTAGACGTATGTATGTTACGTATCCAGACGAGTAGGGAGCTTCTTGGTGGTGATCCTGGGATAGCAAGGCAGTTTTTCATTGCTTCTTTTACCGTTTGTTTTCGTCCGTAGCCGGACCCTGTCTTCTGGATGATGTATTGAATAATTGTGTGGACTTGTAATTTAGCTTGTGGCGAGTGTAAGCCAACTCATATACTCATCTCTTCCTACATGTATTGCAATGTTTAGTGTGCTTGCGAACGACGAGATGCGCTTCTATCCCCGTCGAGGCCACAAGCCTTAATAGGGATAGGACCGCATCTTGGGCGTGACAAGTTGGTGTTCAGAGCCATACCGACCATAGGAGCCCCTTGCTTGATCGAACTTGGCCGAGTCGAGTCTAGTGAAAAACTATTTTGAGTTTAGTTATATCGGAGAGTAGGATTCTTTTACTCCTCTTCTATACTCTGGTGAGGTATTCGACTTAGGAATTTTCATTCTACTCCTCTTCTCGCTCAAAATTTTTTTAGGATCACGCGGGTATTTTGGAAACTATATGATGCCGATGTGACGGAGTTCTGTCTTGGTGCCTCCTGTCTGACTTGATTTCTTCCGGGGAGTTGAGCTCCAGGGGATTCTTGACACATCGTTATCATTCAGTTTCCTTAGTATCTCAGGACGGAGGATGTTCGAAATTGCTTCAATACTAGTAGTGGCGAGAGGAGTCCGGCATCCCCAGTACTAGTGGAGAGAGTTCGGATGTACTGCCATACTTAGTATCGTTGTGATTACGAGTGTCTGTGGTAGACGAGTTTGCGGAGTTTTCTTGAATTATGGTGTGGAAGGTTGCGGGTGCAGTTGTAGCTGCTTACCTTGGGTACGTTCCTGGGTCCGCAACCCGAATCGCATAAACAAGAAAGACTTCGGAAATTCTTAGGTGGGAATTCCAGTAGTTCTTAGGATAATCTTCCGACAGATGTATAATGGTTGTACATTTGTTCCGAGCAACCTTAGCTCAATACTTGTTGTGTTATTTCAAGTGGCTTCATGTTCTAATGATGTTTTCAAGATCCTGCAGAAAGCGTTCTTACTATTTGCAGTTTGAATGCAATTGATGATATTCCGTTGCAATTTCTTTCAAGCCGTTGATTCAGCTTATTTCAATCATCTTTGTCAATGGTGTGCTGATATTCTGTCCACCTTCAGGATGGCGCCAGCAACTCGTGGGAACCAAGGTCGTGATGGAGAGCCGTCTGATCCTCCACCACCCCCACCACCACCTCCACCTCCGGAGGCTTGGCAAGCAGTGATGGCCGCAACCAATGCGAACACTCAGATGTTGCTCAGGTTGCTGCAGGAAAGAGAGCAGGGACAACAAGGTTATCAAGGGAATTTTCAGAATCAGCCTCAGTTCGCAACTCTGAACCAGTTTCTCGCAAATCAGCCCAAGTCCTTCACCTGTTGTGAGCAGCCTTTCGATGCGGATGATTGGCTCCGTGACATGAACAAGCATTTTGAGTGCAGCAATGTCAGGCCTGCAGACTATGTCAAGTTTGCGACTTTCCAGCTCAAGGGTCAGGCAGCAGATTGGTGGCAGCAGTACAAGGATTCCAGAGGTGATCGTGTTATCAGCTGGGATGATTTCTGTCGTGACTTCAGAGCTCATCACATCCCGACGAGCTTTGTCGAGGAGATGTGTGAGAAGTTCAGGAATTTGAAGCAGGGGAGCAAGTCTGTCTATCAGTATAACATCGACTTCCAGAATCTGGCCCGCTATGCTAAGCAAGATGTTCCCAATGATAAGGCAATGATTTACCAGTTCAGAGGTGGTCTCAGGGATGATCTGCAGCCGGGTCTAGTCCTACAAGAGCCTCCCGAGTTTGATCAGTTCTACAACATGGCTCTAAAGGTCGAGGCATCTCAGCTCAGGTTGGAGAATTCCAGGAAGCGATTCAGAGACACCAACTCTTCTTCTTCCAGCTCTCAGATTGTTCCTAAGCAGCAGAAGTATTGGGTTCCTCCTCCTCCTCCGTTTCGTCCCCCTCAGCAGCAGAGGCAGCACGGTGGTCGTGGTCCTTCCCACCCACCCAACTCATGTTTTCAGCAGAGGCCTCAGGCTCCCAAGTTAGCAAATGCTCCTCCTCCAGGCAACTTCCGTCCGCTCTCAGAGGTTACTTGTCACAAGTGTGGTCAGAAGGGCCACTACTCCAACAAGTGCAACAACCAGCGGCGTCTCCCGCCTCCTCCTCCTATCAGGCCCCCAGGCAATGCTATGGTGAAGCACAATCCCAAGTCAGCAAGAGTGAACATGGTGAATGCAGCTGAAGCAGAGGATTCTTCTCAAGTGATCATGGGTAATCTCTTGGTTAATTCTATTCCTGCAAAAGTTTTGTTTGACACTGGTGCATCGCATTGTTTCATGTCAAAGCCATTTTTCGTCAAGCATGAGTTCGATTATAAAGATTTGCCTAGGTCCTTGTCTGTTGTTTCTCCTGGTAAAATGTTGAACTCCAACCGCATTGTTCCGGATGTTTCTATCAAGATGGGCAATTATTCTTTTCTGGCCTCTCCTATTGTGCTCGGCAATTCCGATATTGATCTTATTCTTGGCATGGATTTTCTGGCGATGAACAAGGCTTATGTTGATTGCAAAGCTAAAGAAGTTCAATTGACTCATCCTTCTGAAGACGTGATCATTTTCGCTGCTCGCGATGACACGATTCGTCTATTCTCTCTCAATGAGAAGGGTGAAATCTCTGCCATTTCTCAAATTCCCGTTGTCTCGGAGTATGAAGATGTCTTTCCAGAAGAGTTGCCAGGAATGCCTCCTCACAGGCCAGTTGAGTTTGTGATTGATCTCGAGCCTGGAACTGAACCGGTGTGCAAGCATCCTTATAAGCTTGGCCCCGAAGAGCTGAAAGAGTTGAAGAAGCAGCTAGATGAACAAGAGTGTCTGGGTCTGATCAGACCAAGCTCTTCTCCTTGGGGCTGTGGTGTTCTGTTTGTCAAGAAGAAGGATGGCACGGACCGACTATGTGTCGATTACCGTCCATTGAATAAGAAGACAATCAGGAACAAGTATCCACTTCCCAACATCAATGAGCTGTTTGAGCAATTGAAAGGTGCCAAGGTTTTCTCGAAGTTAGATCTCCGTATGGGCTATCATCAAATCCACATTCGTGAAGAAGATATTCCAAAGACAGCTTTCAGGACGAGTTTTGGCTCCTATGAGTACACCGTCATGTCTTTTGGTCTAGCAAATGCGCCTCCGACCTTCTCCAGAATGATGAACTATATATTCTCTCCTTTCAAGAATGAGTTCGTCTTGGTCTATTTGGATGATATTCTCGTGTTCTCGGAGACTGAAGAAGAGCATGCAGAGCATCTCAGACTTGTGCTTGACAAGCTGAGAGAACATCAGTTTTATGCGAAGTTCTCGAAATGTGAGTTTTGGCTCAATGAAGTGGTGTACCTTGGGCATGTCATCTCTGCCGAGGGCATTAAAGTGCACCCTGAGAAAGTCGAAGCAATTGTGAACTGGGAGCCTCCTCAGAATGTCAAGCAGCTTCGTAGCTTCCTCGGCCTTGCAAGCTATTGCAGAAGATTCATCGAGAATTTCTCTCAAATTGCTAAGCCTCTGTCCAACCTCCTTCAGAAGAATGTCAAGTTTCTGTGGTCTCCTGAGTGTGACGTGGCGTTCAATACACTCAAACAGAAGCTAACTTCGGCTCCAGTTCTTGTTCCTCCCGAGCAATCCAAGCCTTTCCAAGTTTTTTGTGATGCTTCTCTCCAGGGCCTCGGTGGCGTTCTCATGCAAGATAAGAAAGTTGTGGCTTATACATCGAGGCAGTTGAAGCCTGCTGAGAAGAACTACCCCACTCATGATCTTGAGCTGGCGGCAGTAGTGCATGCTCTGATGACGTGGAGACATCTGTTGTTGGGAAGGCCAGTTGAGGTGTTCACCGACCACAAAAGCTTGAAGTATATCTTCACCCAACCCAATCTCAATCTTCGGCAGTCTCGTTGGGTGGAGATGATCGAGGACTTCAATCCGAGTATTGAATATACTCCTGGGAAAGCAAATGTAATTGCAGACGCGCTGAGCAGAAAAGCGTACTGCAACAGTCTTATCCTCAAGCCTCTTCAGCCCGAGCTTTGTGAAGCATTCCGCAAGCTCAATCTCCAAATGATTCCTCAAGGTTTTCTTGCCAATCTTCAAGTCTCTCCGACTCTAGAAGATCAGGTTCACCAAGCTCAGCTTCTTGATGCTATGGTGAAGAAAGTCAAGAAAGGTGTGGCCAAGAGCATTCCAAAGTATAAGTGTTTCCGTGTTGATGACAAAGACACCCTGTTCTTCGAGGACCGTCTGGTGGTTCCGAAAGGTGATCTCAGGAAAGTTATCATGGATGAAGCACATAATTCCCTCCTCTCAATTCATCCAGGCAGTTCCAAAATGTATCAAGACCTCAAGCAAACCTTCTGGTGGACTCGCATGAAACGCGAGATTGCTCAGTTCGTGAACGAGTGTGATGTTTGTCGCAGAGTGAAGGCGGAACATCAACGTCCAGCAGGTCTCCTTCAGCCTTTGCCTATCCCAGAGTGGAAATTCGATCATGTTGAAATGGATTTCGTCACTGGGTTTCCTAAGTCCAAGAGAGGGAATGATGCCATCTTTGTGGCCATCGACAAGCTCACCAAAGTTGCCCACTTCCTTCCGGTCAAAGAATCTATCTCGGCAGCTCAGCTAGCAGAGTTGTATACGTCAAGGATAGTTTCTTTGCACGGTGTTCCTAAGCTCATATCCTCAGATCGTGGAAGCATCTTCACTTCCAAGTTTTGGGATTCCTTCCAGACTGCAATGGGGACTAATCTCCGTTTCAGCACAGCTTTCCATCCTCAGACTAGTGGTCAAGTTGAGAGAGTCAATCAAATCCTCGAAGATATGCTCAGAGCTTGTGTGATTTCTTTTGGCATGAAGTGGGAAGATTGTCTCCCGTTTGCTGAGTTCTCATACAACAATAGCTTCCAAGCAAGTTCCGGCAAAGCTCCTTTCGAGATTCTCTACGGCAGAAAGTGCCGCACCCCGCTCAATTGGTCTGAAACCGGTGAGCGTCAAATCCTTGGTAATGACATGATCACTGAAGCAGAAGAAATGTGCCGTGTCATTCGTGCAAATCTCAAAGCAGCTCAGTCCCGCCAGAAGAGTTATTATGATAGCAAGCATCGTGACATGACCTTTCAGATCGATGATTTTGTCTATCTCAGAGTGTCTCCCATGAAGGGCACTCAACGCTTTGGCATCAAAGGAAAGCTCGCTCCACGCTTTGTGGGTCCTTTCAAGATTGTGGGCAAGAGGGGTGACCTTGCCTACCGACTCGAGCTTCCTTCCAATTTCTCCAATGTGCATGATGTGTTTCATGTCTCTCAGCTCCGGAAGTGCTTCAAGACTCCCGAGCGCACCGTTGATCTCCAAGAAATTGATCTCCAAGAAGACCTATCCTATCATGAGCATCCAGTTGCTATCCTTGAAGAAACTGAGCGTAAGACTCGCAACAAGTCAATCAAGTTTCTAAAGGTGAAGTGGTCACATCACTCCGACAAAGAAGCCACTTGGGAACGAGAGGACCATCTCCGTTCCGAATTTCCCGAATTCTTCCGTTCCTAGATCTCGGGACGAGATCCTCATGTAGTGGGGGAGAGTTGTAACAGCCCAAGTGTAATTCTTGCCTTATTTGTAATCATTCTCATGTGTGACCTTCCATGGATGCTATCTATGCCATTGTGGTTTGCTTCTCAACATATTTGATTCTTGCCATTTTCATCTCATGCATCATGCCATCATGATCATCATATCCTATGCATTTTATTCTTGCCATGTTTGCCTTGTGAGTGTATGTGTTGGTGTGCTAGTATGTGTTGCCTTGATGGAAGTGCTCCTCTTTCTCTTAACCATCCCAAATATTGCACCTCCCTCTTCTCTCTCATTCAAATATTCCCATGTTAAATAATTTACTTGCTGTTTTCACCTATTAAAAATGTTGATCATTTCAGAAATATTCCAAATTGAATTCTAAACCAGCTCCTGTTCCTGCTTGAAATTTATCCACCCACAAACATCAAAAACAGATTGCATTCTATTAAAAAAATATGATTTTATTTTGTGGTTCTAAAAAATGCCAATTCTATTTTTCTTAAATAGAGTACAATTTGGTGTTTCCAAACATATTTTTTCTTCCTCCCAAATTCTTTTCAAACTTGCCTGGTTTTTTTTCCTTTTTTCTCTCTGAGCTGTTTTATTTTAAAGGGGAGGCCTGTGTTGTTTGCGCAGAGAGTGAGTGGGCCGGCCCATCTGGGCAACCGCCTTCCTTCCTTCCCTCCAGCGGCCCAGCTAGCTCCCGCGCGCGCTCTCCTTCCAGCGTGGCGTGAGCCGGGCCCGCACGTCAGCCTCTCCCTTCCCCCTTCTTCTTCCTCGCTTTACAGCTCCCTCTCAGAGAGCTCCCGCGCGGGGACCCGCCAGGGCCAGGGTGGCGAGGCTAGGGCGTGCCTCCAGGGCTATAAAGCCTCGACGTCCGCGCCCTCTCCCTAGGGTTCCCCCTCTTCCTTGCCTCCGCCGCCAGGTTCGTTCTCCCCCCCCCCCCAGATTCAGGAGTGAGCGGGTTCAGAGAGCGCCGATCGTCGCGGGCGCATCTCCGGCGAGCCCCTCGAGCCGGCGAGCGTCGGGATCGCTCCGCGTCATCCTCTTCTTCCCCGTCGTCCTCTGCATCGCCGTTCAAATTCGTCGACGTCCGTCTTCCTCAAGCCCGTTCATCGACGCTAGAGCCTCCCTGTGAGCTTCTTCCCGTCCCCGCTAGTGTCCTGCGTGCGATTGCGTCGTGTAGCGCCGTCTCCGCGTAGCCAGGTTCTCGCCGCCGTCGGACCTCGTCGCCGGCGAGTGTTCCGTCCAGTTCTTGCGTATGCGCGTTTGTTCTTGAGCTCCAGACCATGTGAAGGTTCCATTTTTGCAACGTAGCGCTCGATCCCTTCCTCGTAGCTCGCTGAACGACTCCGCCGTCGCCGCCGGAGTTCCTCAACGCCGGGTGCGTTCTAGCGCATCTCCGGCCCTGTGCGTGTGCGTGCGTGTGCGGGACGTTGTGGTGCGTGTAGTGGTGCCATCCGCCGCTCGATTTGGTCATCGGTGGCCCCTCCGTCGCGAGCGCGTCTCTGTTCGTCGCCGATGAGTTGCAGTGTGTGTGTCTGTGTTTGTGTCGCTGCAGTTGGGGCCAGGCCTCTCGCCAGGGAAGGGCCAAGTGTGGTCGAGCCCATCTCTGGTCAGATCCGTGTGGTGGCCGAGTGGTTCGACCGAACCAGCTCGACCAGGAGGGCGTGGGTTCGATCCCCAGTGGGCACATCGCCCCCCCCTTTTTATTTGTTTTCTGTGCAGGTGTGTGCTGAGTGTGTGAGGCCCTGACAGTGGGACCGGGCCCCACTTGTCATCCTCAGGGGGGCCTGGTGAGTATGCCAGTGGGACCCCCCCTCTAGTTGTTTATTTTATTTTATTTATTCTGTTGTCTTATTTCTTTCCATTTTTGGAGAGATCCAGATCTGGACATGGCCATTTTTGGCAGTAGCCAAATAGGGCAAGATTCCACTTATAAGCCAAGGGTGGTTTTTGTGTGATTCTCTTTCTAGTGTTGTGTGAGTTTTCCTTACTTGAACATATGAGTATGATACATGATTTTGGGGTAGAATTTCCCAAGGAATCCAATGGTGCAATTTGTTTTGTCATTTGAGCAAGTTTGCAAAAATGTCATTTTGTCCCAACATGCCATTTTGTCATTTTCATATGATTTAATCTATGCAATATATGTGAAACTTGTCAACATGAATATGCTAGTGTTTTGTGGGTGCTAGACCTTGGTATTTTTGTTTGGCATCACAAACTTGTGGATAAGTGGGTTCCTTGCTGTTAACATGCTAAGATAATAACACTGGTTGCATGCCTCTAAATATTGCTAAGTGTTGGATCTGTTATTTTCTTGCTATGTTTAGATGATGGTTCCCTTGGATGTGTTGGTCCTTTGAGTTTGGGGCATGAACATGTTTTGTTGTGCCCAGCATACTCTACTAAATTGTGCTAAAAACTTGAGCATTAAGCTCTTGCATCATATTTAAAACATGCTGTCAAGTTGCTATTCTGTTAACAGGTGCCCAGTTTTGCCCTTGATAAATATTTCTAAGTCTGAGAATCTGTTAATATTTTTATGCCTTGGAGAGTGGACGCTACCAAGTTATGTGTTGTGTTCTAGCTCATGCTCAGTGCTACTGTTTTGTTATATATGTTGCCCTCTACCATCCTGTTAATTTTCATGCCATGAAAGATGCTGTAGCATATATAAACCATGCTGTCAATATGCCATCAGGTTAACTCAGATTCCAGAAAACTGGAATTTTCACTAAGTCCCTAAAAATCTGGTTCAACATGCCATCTTGTGATCTTCATTGCTATTGATCTATGCTTCCTTTCAAGTTTGTGTAGATATATTAATTGTTAAGCATGCTGTTAGGTTTCTGTACATGCCTTGGTTTTGATTTAAGACCTGCTGTAGCTCTGGCTATGTGTGTGACAAGATGCCATGTTGCTGTTTTGGGACAGGATGTGTGTTTGATTGTTTTGTGACTTGTGGAAGCTATACTCCATTGTTTTGTTTGATATTTAGCTCTATTCTTGTTAGATTTTCATTACCTATCCAGTGGCATCCTTGGGACACCAAGGTAAAGCCCAGAGATTGCCTCATCTTGTGTTTTGTCTCCGTTAACGTCCGTACCGTGCCGTGAGCATACCGTGAGCTACGTTACTCCGTTTGCAACGTTCTACATATGCATTTGCATCGTTTTTGCATGAAGCATCCATATTTGCCATGATCATGCATGTCCAAATAAGTAATATTGAGGTTCTGTCCAGAATACTAAATATCTTAATAAATGCATGTGAAACATGACTAGCATAGGATTGCCATGCTATATTCCTTAATATGACCATGCATCATCTTGTTTGTGCATTGCACCTTGCTGTTTGTTTATTTGGTGCTGTTCTCTTTGGGTAGACGCGAGTGTTGAGCCTGAGTACGAGGATTCCGGAGAGTACAACTACGAGGACCCAGCTCTTTGTCCCTCTGAAGAACCAACAGGCAAGATGATCATACCCGGATCCCGACACTATTTTTGCCTTGCTAGATGTCTCGTTTTTACCGTTATGTTACGATGCCTACCACTTAAACTGTCAGCCTCCTAATTTGCCATGAAAGCCTCTAACCCTTCCACTACCTAGCAAACCTTGTTTGGCTATGTTACCGCTGCTCAGCCCTTATCTTATAGCGTTGCTAGTTGCAGGTGCAAGCTTTCCATGTGTCAACATGGATTTGTTTATATCACCCTATTTACTGTTATTTAAATTAATGCACATATATATCTGGCAACGGTGGAAGGCTTGGCCTTTTGCTCAGTGTTTTGTTCCGCTTTTGCCGCACTAGTTCCGAGTTCCGGTGTTATATTCCATATTTTGCGCTCCTAACATGCTCGGGGTTGTTATGGGGACCCCCTTGATCATTCGTTTTAGATTAAAACTTGTCTGGCAAGACCCAACATTGGTACTACATTTGCTAAACAACTTAATAAAATTGCATAGGGCTTAGCTACCCCGTGGATAATTTAATCAACCCCCGGGCCAGTGCTCCTCATGAGTGTTGGTCCAAACTAGAGTCGTGTGCGGGGCCAACCCGGGGCAACTCGGGAGATTTCTATCAGGCCACCGTACGCTGCGCTCATCTGGTCGTGTCCTGAGAACGAGATACGCGGCTCTTATCGGGTTCGTCGACACGTCGGGCGGTCTTGCTGGACTTGTTTTACCTTTCTCGAATGTCTTGCGCGAGGAATTCCGGTTATTCTTCGGGCTATCTCGAGGTTGCGGTTTTCCAGTGGAATGGCCTAGGACGATCACGAGATTCGTGGTCGAGGTTATACCCGCGAAGTGTGGTTAGTTTGTGATGGATGAGTTGGAGCACCCCTGCAGGGTTTAATCTTTTCGGAAAGCCGTGCCCGCGGTTATGTGGCAACTTGGAAATTTGTTTAACACCCGGTTATAGTTAACTTGAAGTAAACTCCAATAAAATACACCAACCGTGTGCGTAACCGTGACCGTCTCTGCTCGTGAACATGACCCGAGAGAGAACACGGTGGGGTTATGATTGACGTAAGTAGGTGTTCAGGATCACTTAGTGATCATGCTAATTCACGATCGTCTTACGTATGCCACCATATTTACATTCATGTTCTCGTAAGTTAGCCACCAAATATATGCTTAGCGCTTGCTGCAGCCTCACCACTTAACCAATTCCTTACCCAATGGCTTACATAGTTTCGGTACCCGGGTTATGAGATTGCTGAGTCCCTGTGGCTCACAGATTACAACAATACAGGTACATGTGTTGATGAGAACGTGCCAGATGATGTGACTCAGCTCCAGTGGGAGTACGACGAGGAGAGTAGACGTATGTATGTTACGTATCCAGACGAGTAGGGAGCTTCTTGGTGGTGATCCTGGGATAGCAAGGCAGTTTTTCATTGCTTCTTTTACCGTTTGTTTTCGTCCGTAGCCGGACCCTGTCTTCTGGATGATGTATTGAATAATTGTGTGGACTTGTAATTTAGCTTGTGGCGAGTGTAAGCCAACTCATATACTAATCTCTTCCTACATGTATTGCAATGTTTACTGTGCTTGCGAACGACGAGATGCGCTTCTATCCCCGTCGAGGCCACAAGCCTTAATAGGGATAGGACTGCATCTTGGGCGTGACAGGCCCTCCCCGGAACCGGCCGCCATTTGCGGCTGTAGAGAGGAGTCCGTCGGGAGAGAGAGAGAGAGTGAGAGGGCTCGCGGGAAGGAGAAAGGGCTGGGTGCTCGGTGGGGGCGGATTTGACAGCTGCCTGAGGTGGGGGAGGGGAGGGAGAGAGGGGCCGTCCGACGGCGAGGTGGGTCGCCGGCGGCTGCGAGATGAGGTAGCTCGATGTTCCTTTTTTCTCTTCTTGAGACACTTGATGTCTCCTTCTCTCTCGTTATTTTCTTTTCTTTGAATTGGGCTTTGGGAAACAGAGAGAGAGCTAAGCTAGCGTGGGCTGGTTTTTTTTGGCCCAATGAGCAAATAGTACAGGCCCATTTCACCGTTAGTCTCAGTGGCGTGGGTTGCATAGAATTACTGGTGACGTGGGATGTACTTTAGACACCATCAATAACTCGTCTAGATTTTTTTTGTTTTTGAATAATTTTGTACGATTACTGATGACGTGGCAAAAAGTCCGATGCCACGAGTAGGGCAAATACTGGTGGCGTGGAAAAAAGGTACACACCACCACTAACCTTCGACCGAGTAGGCTCTTGGATCCCAAATAGCAGTGGCGTTGAATTTAGGCGACACGCCACCAGTAATGACATAGTCATTACGTACCAAATATGCCAAAGCCACCACTATTTGAAAAAAAATAGTGGTGGCGTGGCTTGAAAATGAGGCGCCACCAATTAAAGTTGTGGCTAGCCATTTCTCTACTAGTGTATTGCTGTTGGAAGATCCTATCTGAAGGGAGCATAGTAGACAACGTTTTCTTTATCTTCTCCCCCTCAGTAGGTTCTTTCTCACAAAAGCGTAGTTTGGAACATATCTTATGAACATGATTGTACTCATCAATGGACTTGAAATCCTGAAGGTGGAGATGAGTCCAATCAAGGAGTGCTTCTGGCAGGACTACTGCCTTCTGTTGTTCATACCTCCTTTTGAGGGCCAGAAACAAAGTACTGGGAGATTCCTCCTGTAAATACCCAGACTTGAGATCTGGATGAATATGGTGCCTTATGATGTATAAGGCAGCATAGTTCGGCTATTCTGTCAGCGGCGTGGCTCCGGCCGGGAGAGGAGTCTCCAGGGGTTGGATTGCACGTGCTATCCCACGGGATACAAGACTGATCTTGATGTCCATAGCCCATGTAGGGCAGTTGTGGCCATTGAGGGCAAGCTCCTCAAAATCTTTGGCGATCATCTTTGCCTACATGAGGAACCAAAGATAATTAATTTATGACCGGTAAATTAAAAACCATCATGGTTATTTAATAAGAATGCAAAAAATTGATACTCAAGTGAAAACTTGAAAAATTCTCAACCTCAATTGTGTGAACATAACACATTGAAGATCACTTAGATCTCACAGTAATAGGCTGCATTGCTATTACCTTTGTGTATGCTACAATTTCAATATAAGGAATACACGTTGGAGGTAATCGCTTGTCGAGATTGATGAAAGTGTAGACCTCACAGTAAGAGGGGATAATCTGCAGATGAGCATTAGATCCCAACTCATTACCTTGTGATTCCAAATATAATGAGGGAGAAATATTGAAAATTTTGCAAGTTTGATATGCAATTAGAAGATGATCTCAATCGCAAAAACATGTTCAAAGAATTTGATATGTGGTAAACACATGGAACATGTCATTCTTCCCGGATGAAATCCGGTGCTTTATTTATATTATCAAGCCATTGCATAATATAAACACACCTACTAATAATTACATAAGTCCTAACTAGAATAAATCTAGAACTTGAACTATAACGTAAGTAGTCAAACTAGGTACTAAACAGTACTAGACATAGTCTAAAACTGCACTAATACAATAATTAGTACTAGATTAATAAAAACAGAGAAAATAAAAATATGCTCTGGACGGCCCACAGCCGAGCGGAGGAAACGCCAGAGTCCACCCACTCCATGGCGGCGACGGGCGATGAGGCGGTGGCGGCGACCGTCCTCCCGGATGAGGCGAAGGAAAAAAGAAGACAAAGCCGGTCATCTCACTGACGGCAAGGTGCTCCCTCCCTTCTCTGGTTTCTCTGTTGCTCTCGTTGGATGTCTACGTGCGTGATAACATATTTGAGAAAAGTGAAATCTCTATTGGATTGATAGTTACATGCGCTACTTATATCCTCTGGAAAGACACGACGATGCCAAGGGATGCGTCGGTTCCAAGGGGACATGAGAGAAGAGCCGTCCATGCGGGAGGAACCGCATGACGGTTGGGCAAGGGGAGATTCCCCTCTAATTACATGTTGTAATTAATCTTAACAAAATTGTCGTGGATTCCCGGTTGGCTGATTACTAGTCGCATGCATAGAAACGGGGTTGTTAGTAATTAGATTGAGACATGCATTTACCTAGCTTCGAGGGAAGGGAGTGCACGTACTCATAAAATCATAGGACTTTGGACAAAGGTTAGCTCTACTCAAAATAATTATGCCAAATGTTTGGAAGGCAATTATTGCTCGGGGTGCCTTTTGAAAAGACGATGTTTTATAAAATCCATGACTCTCTCGGACAAGCTTTTAGGCCATCTCCAATGCAGACATACAAAACACCCGCATATGTCTCGATGTAATTGACCATCCAACGTGGTACCGAATCGATCCGTGGACTAATCAGGACGTCTGCTTTCCTGGAAACCAGCCGCGACTCAGAAGGCTTTGCGGGTGTCCGAACCGCTACCACGTACGTACACGTAACGCACCCCGGTCCCATCCAAAAACCTCCCTTGTGTGAGGCGGCTGCCGCGCATGTCGGTCTAGATTGCCAACCTCACATTCATGGCGTCACAGAGCTGGTGCAACCTCTCACTGGAACCAAAATTGAAGCAACACGCTGGACGAGAGCCGCCCGGTCTCCACGACCGTTTTAATGCCCAAGACGCTTGACCGGACAGGACTGGACGGTTGTTTACCACATTCAAACCGGCTCCTATTCGTCCATTTGCCAGCATTAAATAGGCATGGGAGCCGAGAAACCCACTACGACGGCTGTACTGACACAGCCCGCCTCTCGGGAGCCATGTATTACTCGGGTTGACTTTTGTAATTTATAATGGATTGCCTCTATATCGTCCTGCCGTGTACTCGTGGTTTGTGCTTTATATATAAAGCGGGGCGAAAGCCTGTTTCGAGATGGATTGCCTCTATTTGATCTAAGGAGAGACCCTTTCCCCTCTGAAGACTATCGTCGAATCATTTGCAACTTTGGCTAGAGGCCCAAGAGGGATGGAATCTAGTGCGGAAAAAGGACAAGGATGGACAGGGGAAGAGGTGACCAAAGTACCTGCTACCAGGTTCCAATCAGCGGCTAGGGAGGGAGCCGAGGAGCCCAATGGCATGGCGGCATCGATGTGCCGCGATATTCGTCAAGCTCATAAGTTATTTTGTTGCTCATGTTGGCCCTTGGCCGATTTGGCAGGACATTTTGCAAGATACTCCCTCCGTCTGGGTTTATTAGGCCTAAGAGCATCACAAGCATGTCCCTCTTTATAAGGCCTTACTTTGGAAACCTAAATGCATGAAACGATTTCATTGGCCGTAGTAAGAGTCACTATTGCTAGTCCCATAGCTGAATAATAAATACACTGCATGCATGCTTTTTCATTGGTTGCATGTCAAAATTGGCATATCAGTAAGTGCATTGAGAGTGGGATGAAAGAATTAATCTATACTACTTATAAAAGAGCAAACAAAATCTTCTCTAAACGCACACATAAAACGTACACGGACCCATTACCGCCGCATGATTAGATCCATTAAACCTGATCTAACAGTTAGGCTTAATCTAATTCATTTTTTGATGTACCCTTAATATTTTAAGTTGACTGAACGTGCTCCACCGCAGAGAAAAATACGAAGCTCCGCGCCCACGCCCGCAATCCCTACAATCACGCGCGAGGCACGCGAAAAGGAAACTGATCGCAATCCCCTCAATTTGTGAGCTGCCTTGCTCAAAACAACTCCCCCCGCGACCCACCCAGCCTGCCACCTGATCCTCCACCACAGCCGCCGCGGCAGAATCGACCAGTGCGCCGGCCCTTTCCCACAGCGACCCCCGACGCCGGCAGCACCTCCCACTCCCTCCTATCATCTTCCCCTTCCGTACGCACTGGACGGCCAGAGGAGTTGGAGCCGACGTCTCCCTCCTTCACCTACACCGACGACGAGCTCCAACGGCGCCGTCTCGCCGTGCACGTCCCTGATCTGGATGGCACCGCCAAGCCCGTGGCCCTTATCCCCTGGTTATCGAATCCAGCCGAGATTCGTCCCGTCCGATCTACCACCGGGAAGCATCAACTTCTCGCGTCTTCCACATCGGCCTCCATGGTCGTCCTACTCTGCACCCAAGCTCTGCCTATAAGCTTCATGCGCATCAGCAGGTTTGAGCCGAGGATCTGGATCGAGCAGGTCATAGGAGCTTGCCGGCAACACCCGATCTTGGATCTGGTATTCTGGTTTGAAGTTCGTCTCAGGTGATTTCTACTCTGTAAAGTAGTTTGGAACATCAAAAACTGCATTTCGAAATCGTTCATGCAAACTGAATTTTATCGATCGTACATTCATGAAAATATATGGATAAGACAATTGTTCGCGTTTGCTTCTAGGCGTTCTGGCGTATCAAATCGCTCTGAACATCCATACATTGAGGTTGAAGCGATGCCATGATTGTTGGCATTCACGCTGGGAGGAATGAGATCAGCTCCATCATCTCCAATTAGTCTTCTTTCTTGCCATCCAGGTCTTAATTTAAGGGGTGGATGGGAGTACACGTTTTGGACCCCTCCACAGAATTGAAACAATTTTCTAATACATAGATTATAATTTTCGGAACTTAAACACAGTTAGGTTCCAGTTGCGATTCCAATGTACAATTCCGATTAGTATTTTTTTCATGTTACTTCATCATCCCCTTTTGTTGGCGCTTAGACTTGGAACATTTATTCCCACTGGCTGTATATACTGCTATAGTGGACCTACCTATTTTGTGAAATTTTGATTAAATTTGTAATGCATGGCCTGTCTGCATATATTGTCTATCTTGTTCATTTGTAAGCCCAGCTACACTAATTATGCCAGTTGTATTTGATTGAGAAATAACATGAGCTTACAATTCGCAAGCTTGTGATTTGATTTCGCATATTAGTTTGTCAAGTCCGGTTGTATTTGGTAACCTGTTTTTAATTTTCAGTTCCTTTTAGGGGAGCGGCCTACTGATTATTATGTCTGATAGTTTGCAGACACGGATGGCGGCGACCATCTTTCACTATCCGACATCGCCTCGGCCAACTGGAGAAACCTAGCACCGCTAACGGTTCATCTTGGTTTGTCTCTCTTCCTTGCATTTTCGTTTCAGTCATAGGCTTTTTTTCAGGATACATCTTGCTTGCGAGGATGATTGTTCTAGCCACATGAAGCAGAATTGGAGTGCAACCTGGTGCGTCGTTCCCTTCTACTTAAGTGAGACTGGTTTCCTTCGGGGGCCTTTTGCCATTTGGAAAACTTGTGATGCTGAACCTGTGTCTCTGCTCATCTCCCCTTCCCTGAAACTCTGAACCTGCTGCCCTCTTTCTTCTCTGATTTCTACTCTCTGTCGCCTGGATTCTCTATCCTATGAAGATAGAAATACCAAGCGGGTGGGTGTGTATGCTGGTTCTGAACATAACTGGATCGAATTACTCCGCTGGACTGATGCCTTAAGGTACTCCGATTTCGGCTTCAAAGAAGAATAGTGACTCAGCAGGACATGTATATGCATCTCTGCCTGCCATAAGTAAGCATGGAAATAAATTTCGGTAAGCAGCAGCAGATATATTCAGTCAATGAATTCTGTACCTAATTCAGCACATTATTGAAGCATGGAGCTCACTGGAACTGCATGAAAGCTGCAATGCTATTTAATTTATTGGATTTACTTATTTTGGTAATGGCGCCCTCTCATGTTTATTTTAGATCAAACATGTACAACTCAATGTGCACACACAAAGGTAAGGCTCTTCAAATCCTGTGGTAGCAGTTTGTCAATAACTCCACGATATCTCCAAGTAGGAGGGATTTTTGAGATGTTCTTGTGAGGATTTTTGACTGGATGTGAGGATCTCCGAGATCGAAAAAATGCGACCACACACTATGTGAGGATCGGTTTAGAATCACAGCTTCCCTTGATAAATTATTTGACAAACTATAAACATGTAAGTTACTTGTTCATGTGTGCATTTGAATTTAGATAGCTACTTGTTGTAAGGAGAGTGGCCTATTGCATTGTGGTGTCTCAACAATAACTCAGATTGGCAGAACCATAGGAGAGCATTCTGACTCCTAACTTATAAGGAAGGAAACTGTTACTTGCTTCTATGTGATTGAACCGTGTGCATACACCATTTTTCTTGTACTCTCACCCGACGAACAAATTGACTGTGACCTGGTCAAGAGAGTCAGCCACCAATATGAACTCATAAAAGTTTGAGGTATTTCTATTTTTGGCTGGGAATATTGTTCGATTGATCAGCTCGAAGTTGGGATCGATGTTCTTTTTTGACGGAAGGATATTCTAGGCAGGCAGACACTCTGCACTCTATACACTGCTTGGAGCACAAAATATGTTGAGATGATATGTATTTAGTTGGGGTGGGCCTTTATTATGTTTTTTTTACCTAATTGGTATAATTTCGTAATATTAAACAGCCTTTATAGTTAGGGTAATATTTCTAAAAGCATGAACAATTAAGTACATATATGGATAAACTATTGTTAAAAGAATTTTAAATATATTGATCAATAGTAGGATCGTGCGTTGCACGTGCACGTTTACTAGTGTGAGCAAATTACTATGTGCCTTGGTCCAAGAGAAGTGGTCTCCGGGCCTAATAAACCCGGACGGAGGTAGTATGTAACTTGTTGACCTTGTCTATTTTTTTCCCGCAGACAACATTGGTTTCCTCAATGCAAGGATTCCAACTAACGCCACTTTCAATGCCTCGGTGGTAAAATGAGGTGCTAAGAACATTAAAGAGTTCAGCAACTAAAGTCTCCAATGCATTGATGCTTAATTTGTACTTCTTTCGTCCCATAATATAAGAGACGGATGAAGTAGTTGCTAAGAATCCTTTATTTAATAATTTAGTTATTAAAGTTCTTCATGTATTGTTGGGCTTCTTTCATTTAATTGTTTTGCCTAGGTTCACGCACTTGGCATTGTTTCTTTCTGGCACAGGTACAATAAGAGCATCTCCAGCCGCACCCCCAACAGGCCCCCCAAGACGCCATTTTTACAGCCGGCGCCGAAACAAACCCAATCGCCCCTAGGACGCCGATTTCCACTGGTTCGGCCCATTTTTTGGGCCAGCGATCCCAGGCCGAACCTAGCGCACTTGGGGGGCACTTGGGGGCTCCAGCGGAAAGAAAAGTGGTGCGTGGGCCACCACTGTCAGGCGAGAAACTCCTTTTCCCCGGCCAGAATCGACCCGCACGCCACAGGACGCCACTTCCTCGATCGCCGCCATGCCGATCCCGGCGATGCCCATTTTCTCACATGTGACGCCCCTAGCCTCGACCGTACGCTAAACAATCACGCAATGCGTACGACCAAGATTAGGGACTCACTAATCAATATCACAACACAACTCTAGACACAAATTAAAGTCATACATCTTTATATTACAAGCCAGGGCCTCGAGGGCTCGAATACAAAGCTCGACGAGCATAAGTCAGCGGAAGCAAATGATATCTGAGTACAGACATAAAGGTACACAAGTCTTTGCCTTAAGAAGGCTAGCACAAACATAAACAGCGGATCGAAAGAGGCGAGGCCTCCTGGCTGGGAACCTCCTAACTACTCCTGGACGTCAGAGAAGTCTACGTCGTAGTAGGCTCCATCCTGGTAGTAGTGGCCTCCGTCGGGGTAACTGTAGTCGTCGACGGGGTAAGCTGGATCCTGGGTCTCCTGGGCTCCAACATCTGATCGCGGCATCGTATCAAGGGGGAAAGGGGGAGCAAAGCAACGGTGAGTACTCATCCAAAGTACTCGCAAGACTTATATCAGAACTATGCTAAGTATGCATCAGTATCAAAGAAGGGATTGTATCTGGACTGACTGCAGAAAGCAAGAATGTGGGGGAAAGGCCTAGTCCTATCGAAGACTAGCATCTTCAACATCTTGCAGCATGAGAAGAGAGTTCAGAACAACATATTTTATTAACAGGGGTAAGTTAGCAAGGCCCAGAGATCCTTCCTCGACCCCATGCGAGAAAGCAATCCCGGAGCCAAATGTAATTCAAGTAACAATAATAAGTATCCAATTCTAGTTATCATAGATCAGGATACAACTCTGAGCGTCCATAACCGCGGACACGGCTAATCGATTAGTTTAACTTCCCTACAGGGGTGCACAAACTTACCCAACACGCTCGATAAACTCTGGCCGGATACAATTTTCGGGTCATACCCGGCCTCATCCATCGACACGACGTAGTCCTACCTAGGCTCAACAGAGAGGCCAGCACGCCGGTCTACTTCCTAATGACTCGGGGTCTTGGGCCATCGCCCTCGCCATCCTGCACGTTACGCCCTCGGCCGTGATCAGTCCTAGCACGCCTTCCGTCAAGGTCCCTGCGTTCCAGACCACCCGGGCGCGAGTCGATGTGGCATCTGAAGAGCTTTCGGGAGAATGTACGCCATAGAGTGCCCACTTTTGTTCCCGCGTGGTGGTTAGTGCGAAAGAGACCAGAGCTTTCGCCGAAGGCCTTCTCAGATCACATATCCAAACCCATTAGTGACTTGCTCTATTGCGGTGACGATCGGTCCCACCATCCCGTCGCCCCGTCTCGAGAACTTGTGGCAAGGACAAAGTAGGTCCGGCCACGTCCCGTCTATATCCCTTCGGGTGCCTTACCGGCGCACCCCACCACATCTCACACTCGCGGGTACCCTTGGGGCCGACCCGTCTTTCTCATATATCTCAGTGTTAAGTCAAAGTGGCTGTGAGTCAGTGCCCCAAGCGTTTCCACACTCAGGGTGTGTGAGGTGATGTGTCGGTAACGGCTTGTCAGTCAGGATGACTGAGTCTTCTGTCTTCAAGTCCTCGATGGCGACGGTGATGAAAGCAGGGGCATCGACAATAGTAAACTGGGAGTCACAGGGGGATATTATCCATACCTATACTACAACATGGTATGAAAGCAGGTATGAAAGCAGTATTCAAAATCAGGCTATGCATCAGAATAGGTACTTGTGTAAATACAATAGCAAAATCTAATGCAAGCATGAGAGAGAGAGAATAGGTGATATCGGAATGCTCAAGGGGGTTTTGCTTGCCTTGCTGCTCTGCGGCAAAAGGCTGGTCGTCAGGGGCGTAGTCGTACTCGGCGGCAGCGTCCGTCTCGGAAACTACCGGAGAGAAGAGGGGGAAGAAACAATAAATACAAGCAACAGATGCAACATGATGCATGACATGGCAATACACAGTGCTAGGGGTAGTCTAACCCAGTACTACTCGATACCGATGAAGAGGGAACCCATCCGGAAAAGTTTTCCCGGTTCCGGACAACTGTCGGACCACTACTAGGAAAAGGGCTGCTAGTGGCGCACCTGTTTTCGCTACTAATGGCGCACTACAGGTGCGCCACTAGCACCACGCCATTAGAATTTTTTACTAATGGCGCACCACTGGTGCGCCATTAGTATCTGGTATACTAATGGCGCACCATGCAGTGCGCCATTAGTATAGCCCACGGTGCGCCATTAGTATGCCTCCCAGGGGCCATATTTACCCATGTGCTTTGGCATACTAATGGCGCACTGGTGGATGATGCGCCATTAGTGTGCTCTGGCTTACTAATGGCGCACTATGTGGTGGTGCGCCACTAGTATGAATATTAGGGATTTTTTTTTTTCGTTTCTGATATTTTCACAGGTTACAAAATATATTATTTGACAGAATATAGCTAGCACCACACAGCAACAGCAGATTCATCGAATACAATAGAAGATTAGTGTCCGAATACAATTCATCATATTAGTCTCCGAATTTAAAACACCGAACAAAGTTAGAACATTACAAGTCTCGAAACCGCGAGTAGCGAGTTTGTCTTCACATTACAAGTCGATATCGATCATCTAAACTACCATCACATAGAAGAGAGTTGCGGTCATCACGATGAGCATAATCGCGATGAAACTGGTCTTCATCCGGTTCCTCCAACGCTCCCTCCTCTCTCCCGCTAGATAGCGCGCGTATCTAGATTCCGCCTCCGCCCTAGTGGTGTACCCTTTGTAACTGTTACCGCCCTACTGATTCCGCCTCCGCCCTAATGATGCAATTGTTCATGCACACATGGTATTTCACGTGCGGTAAATCCAGAGGACACACGATTTTCTTCGCCTCCTCGAAACTGGTCGGGCACTTGTTCCCCTTGGGAAGACGTTCGTGCCAGAATGACATGTTCTCGTCGAAGCATGCGTCGGTCATTTTGTGTTTTACCTTCATCTCCAGAGCCATGAGCGTTACTTTCAGGCGGGTATCCTCGGGCCTGCATCCTTCATACAATGGAGTAACCGCGTCTATCTCCAGTTGATCCAGCTTGGCTTTCTCTCGGGCGGCAGCTCTTGCGTTATCCGTCTGCTTGAGAAGCAGCTCTTGAATATGAGGGTCCTGCACCCAGCATCCATCGTCGTCTGCTCCGGCATCTTCATCTTCATGATCATGCCCTTCGTCTTGATCTTCCTCATCATCATGTCCGGCATCTTCTACATGATGACTGTGTACAGCATCACCGTCGTGATCATGTCCTGGAGATTCTTCGTCTTCTCGACCGCCCTCGCCGCGGTGGTTGTCTTGCTGCCCTTCCTCATTTCTTGCCCGGCCCCCATGGACGACTTCATAGTCATCTTCATCACCTTTCCACCGATAGCCATCCATGAAACCACGCAAGAGCAGGTGGTCCCGCACCTGCCCGGAATCCGGGTCCGCAATAAGGCTCTTCAGCTTGCATCTTCGACACGGACATCTTATCTCCGTCTCGTTCTTTTGAAGCATCTCGGCCTTCGCGGAGCTCAAAAACCTATTCACGATGCCTTCGGTCATCGTGCGGACCATGGTCGCCTGCGGGGTAGAGCAAAACGATATTTTAGAACCAAGAAAAAATTTGGCATGACTTTCCCTAAAAATAGGACCAAAAAGAATGCATAGTGCCAAAATTCTCGCCGAAACGGAAATGAATCAACATTCCGGCAAAATATTGGCAACTATCGCATTTCAAATACCAGTACCTGCAAACACAAACATATATGCAACACCACAAACATATGCAACACCACAAACATACATAGATCTAGCAAGGCCATAAAAAGTGCATGTGCACGTTGTTGGAGCGAGGGAGAGAAAAAAATTAGATCTACAACATAAAGATAGCTTTCCCCTTACTTACCTATCAAAAAAGGTAATTTAACCACTAATTTTGATGAATCTATGGTGCAAATGAGGTGAGGAGGAGGAGGCAGCCGACACAATCTTGGAGGAGGAGGTGGAGAGAATGAAGTGGGGAAAGTGAGTGTGTAGGTGTGGCTGTCCAAAATATCTAGCTGGTCCCAGGTTACTAATGGCGCACCACCCATATATGCGCCATTAGTAACCCTGGTTACTAATGGCGCACCAGCTTGAGGTGCGCCATTAGTAGTTTTGCAAAAAAAAAAAAAAGTAGTGGCGCACTGTGTTGGAGGTGCACCATTACTAGTTAAACTAGTAATGGTGCACTCTTCCCTGGTGCGCCATTAGTATTTTTGGAAAAATGAAAAAAAAACATTTGTCACTAATGGCGCACCGTGGGACTGGTGCGCCATTAGTGTCTACCACACTAATGGCGCACCAACTCATGGTGCGCCATTACTATATAGTAGTGGCGCACCACATGTCTGGTGCGCCATTAGTAGCCATATCATCTATAGCCCTTTTCCTAGTAGTGGACAGATGACCGGAGGGAGGGGGCAATGTTCCAGGCTTGCGGTGCTAGGGGCATGGGGCAGCTAGGATGCAGTGCAGGGTGATATACTGCCTATCTAAGTGCTCTAGTTAATTTAGGAATTTATCTGGAATTATTTTATTAAAGTCACGCACTATTCACCTGCCAGAAACAGGCGAAAAGTTAAATGTTTGCTATGCTAGGGACATCTGACAGACTAACGGACTACGCAGTTGGAACCGTAGAATTATTCTGAGCAACTTTCATGTTCAAAACTTTTTAATCCTGGCTACGGTTTAGTTTATATTAATTTCTAAAGTTTTAATAATATTCTGAAATTAATTTAATTATTTAATTCGAATTAATCAAACAGTAAATATTACTGTTTAATTAACCTAAACAGTAATTATTGATTAATTAATTAACTAATTAGTAACTTAATTATCTAATTAATTAAATTAATTAATTAATTAATAATATTAATATCTATTTATTTATTTTATTTTCTAAATTCATTTTTATTAATAAAGTGTATATGTGTATGTATACATATGTATGTATATACATACATACGTATGTATATACATACACACACACACACTACACACGCACGCACACATACACACACACAACCGCACGCACGCACACACACAGCCGGACCGGGCCGGTGCGGCGGCGGCCGTCGGGGGGAGGGGGGGAAGGAGGCGGGAGGCCTCGCCGTGGGGCGCCGGCCGGCGGGCGGGGAGGCGTGCGGCGGCGGCAGATCTGACGGCGGCGGGCGACGCGGGCAGAGGCCGCCGGGAGGCGGCGGCGGCGGCGCGGCGCGGGCCGGTCGGCCGGCCACGGGCGCGTCGGGGGGGGGGGAGCGGCTGGCCGGCTCGGGGCCTGGCGCCCGTCGGGGGGGGGGGGAACGCGAGGGCGCTGCGCGCGGCGGCGGGGGGGGGGGGGGGGACGGGAACGGTTAGGGCTGCCCCCGCGCTGGCTTAAATAGGGCCCGACCGGGCCATCTAATTTCGGTCCGGTTCGGGTCTAAATTTCCCTACGTTTCAAAAATCGTTTTTAATACTTTTAGGGTACCAAACAAATATGCTTCTTCATAACCGACCCGACCAATTCCAGCCGTGTTGTCGTGAGGAGAGGCAAAAGGAGCATCGTCGGAATGGATGGAGTCGCCAACGAGGAAGACTACGACCAATACGGCAACCCGATGAGGGAAGATGATGATGACGATGAAGCATACGTGAAAAGAAGAATCAATACTACATTACGTAAGAAAGATCGTACTCCATGGTTCCGGAAAAGTCACAAGGAGGGGCTCAATTATTCGGCAACGAACAAGAAAGGGAAGAAGCTCAATGTGAAACGTCGTCGACGCAGCTGAGAAACCATCATTTATATATATGTATCTATTTTGTGTACGCACTTAAGTAACCGTTATCGGTCAAATGATGTATACATCATATCCCCTTCAATTACCACCACATGATTCCGGTGATATTCGCGCAGTGTGGGAGAGGGAGATCGACGTTCTCGTCGACTGCGCGCGAGGCCGTCGGGAGAAAAACAAGAAAAAACAAAAGGGAGAAAGCAATACAAAAGAAAAAGAAAAGTAAACAGAAAAGGAAAGGAAAATAATAAAAAGAAAAGAAAACTAAAAACTAGAAAAGGAAAATAATAAAAAGAAAAGAAACTAAAAACTAGCTATAGTGCTGGATCCTGATCAAGCACTACTGCTATGTGTATTTTAGAATTAAAAAACCTAAAAATTGGAATATCTAGCTGTAGCGCTAAAGCGCTGGGTCCTAATCCAGCGCTACTGCTATTTTTAGTTAACGCCCCGCCGCGCGGGCTCAAAATTTCGCCAAGTCCTTCCCCCCCCCTCTCCACCTCTGTCACCGCCGTTGCCCTGCTCGCCCTCGACCTCGACGCCGGCCGCCGCCCTCTCCCCTCTCTCCCCTGAGCACGCCGTCAACCTCACCGCCGCCGCCCTCGACCTCACCGCCGCCGCCGCCCTCTCCCCTCTCTCCCCCCTCTCCCCCTCTCCTCTGTCGCCTCTGTCCGAGGCCGCCCTCGAACTCACGCCGCCGCCGCCCTCTCCACTCTCTCCCCCTCTCCCCCCTCTCCTCTGTCGCCACCGCCCGAGGCCTCCCTCGACCCCACGCCGCACGCCGCCGCCGCCCTCTCCCCTGCCTGCCCTCGACCTCGCCGCCGGCCGCCCGAGCCCGCCCTCGACCTCACCGCCACCGCCGCCCTTTTCCCTGCCTGCCCTAGACCTCGCCGCCGTAAGCCTCTCGCTCTCCTCTCCCCTGCCCTCCTCTCTCTTTAGCTAAGGCAAAAAAAAAAAAGGAAATTAGTTAGGGCAATTTTTTTTAGGAAATTTGCTTGGGCAAAAAACAGTAGCATTTAGTTTTCATTGATGTTCATTGTTGCTTGGTTAGCTAGGGCAAAAAATTAGCTAGGACAAAAAACTAGCTAGGAAAAAAAATAGCCAGGGCAATTTTTTATATGAAATTAGCTAGGGCAAAAAACAGTAGCATTTAGTTTTCCTTGATGTTCATTGTTGCTTGGTTAGCTAGGACAAAACATTAGCTAGGACAAAAAATTAGTTAGGACAAAAAACAGAATTGATGTTCATTGTTATATGATATATGTCATTGATGTTCATTGTTGCTATATGTTCATTTGCATATTCCACTTTTTAGGAATGTAGTATGATATATGTTCATTGTTGTTCATTGTTGCTATATGATATATGATATATGTTCATTTGTTATATGATATATGTCATTGATGTTTTGCCGGAATGTCCGAGTGGCCTATGTTTTGCCGGAATGTTGATTCATTTCCGTTCCGGCAAATTTCAGGCGCTCCACGTGTCCACTTTTTAGCAAAGGTCATGCCGAAAATTTCTGTGATTTTCGGCATGACTTGTGCTAGAAACTATGACATATGGAGTGCCCAGGATTTGCCGGAAGGGGAATGAATCAACATTCTGACCAAATATAGGCCCCTTTTTTCTCTTCATTATATCTTTTATTTACAATTGTTGAATAGGAAACATGTCTAGCCACGCCTCAGCCGGGGGTTCTGCTCGCCTCGAAGAAGACCCCATCGCGGCAGCAAATCACTATTTCGAATACCTGGACGAACACCAAATGGGGGAGCATGGTGGCGGTAGTGGAACCAACCCTGACGCCGACGCCGACACCGGCACCAGCACTGGCACCGGCACCGACACCACCCCCGAGACCGGCAACGATGCTGTCGTAGCCGGTAAAGCACCGAAGCAGAAGAGGTCACAAAGACCAAACGAGCTCGGCGTCGAACAAATTGTGGCCACGGAGATGCACCCCAAGAAATTAGAGCCAACAGCGCCGGATGAAGCGCGCTCGTGCTGGGGCAATCAACTAGGATGCATCCTCAGGGAAACCGCCAACATCAACGACGAGAAGTTGAAGAAGATACCACATATGGAGCACATGCTCCTAAAGAAGTTGCACAATAGGTTCCTGTTCCCCGGCCGCACAGAAAGCAAAGAACCGTGGGACGACGACGCCATGACAAAGATAAACAACAAGGCGATGGTGACGTTCACCAACGACTTGTCCGCCTGGAAAGTTCGGGTTAAAAAAGCGATTGATAAGAATGAACCGTGGTCCAAGATTCATGCTGACAATCAGACACTTACGGAAGAGGACTTCGAAAAATTCAAGGAGACTTGCGCTAAAGATGAAACCAAGAAAAAGTCAGAGAAAATGAAGGCACTCCAGGCCAGGAACACGCCTCCCCACCGCCTCGGAAGCCGTGGTTACGAGGGGAAGAGGCACGTATGGGCCAAGGAGGAAGCCGAACGTGAAAGTCACGGAATCCCAGACCCCTTGGTGGAGTTCACCGACCCGTTGGAGCGTGACTGGATCAGGGCCCGGTACAAGTGGGATCGCGTCAAGAAGACCTTTTACACGGACCCGAACACGAGGGAGTTCATGAGACTTCTGGTAATTGTTATATTACCACATTATCATATTAGCTTCCAATCAATTCGACTACAAGTTTTGTCACATTATTAGTAAACCATCCACGTTCCTTTTGCAGAAAAAGCAGCACCAAAAGGCAACCGAAAGCGACGAGTCGTCCCAGTCGTCGGCGAGGCCCAATTGGGACACCCATTTCAACTGGGCCCTGAACATACTGAAAAAGGTCCCGGAGGACACACCGCCGTCCTATGGACGTGTGCACGGCATCGGAGATGGCGCCTCGTGGAAGACGTGCTACCGCAAGGAGCTAGAGGAAAGAAGGAAGAGAAAGTTGCTTACTCAACAGACCATCGACCAGAAGGTCGCGCTTGCGATCAATAAGTCCAAAGCTGAGACCAAAGCAGAGTTGGAACAGATAGTCGATGCAAGGGTCAGTGCAGCGGTAGCTGGCGTCACGGCTGACTTTACATCTTCCATTTCCAGTTTGCTTCCGGCATTTTTTGAATGGACGAAGAAAAATCCAGATAAAGGGCCAGTGGACTTTCCCCTTCCCAGCTACGTCGGGAGCAATTCGGTGAACATCGCACCACCAGCACCTGCTCACGCCACCGCACATGCTCCCACTCCTGTTCATAGCAGCCTGTCCTCCGTCTCTGGCCTACTCGGCGGGCCTTCGTCTATGGCTGAGCTCGACGCCCTCACGGTAATTACGCGTCATACCCTTTTCACCAGCATGTCTATATAGTCTTCCGTTTCAATTGCCTTTCGGATGTTTGACGTCACACACATGTCTTCGTAGGCCAACGATACCCCGGGCACCCTACTGTATGACATCAAGGGCCAGAAGGTGGTCGTGGGAAAGGCAACGATCGTGAAGCTGAAGGACCGCATGTTCCACAACCGAGAGATGCCCGATGGCATCTTCAAGGTTAACGTGGCCAGTGTCTTAGCGGGCTTCGAGGATTTGCCTCCTCCGGTACTAGTCGATGACGAGGAGACCCCTCAACGGATTGGCGCATGCAAGAGCTGGTTCTTGCCTTGCCCGAAGACTCTTTTTCGTGTCGAGGCGCCCAGTATCACACCAACGACAGCTTCTCAAGAAGGTATGAACACCACACCACCTACCAAATTACCTGCACCTGTCGTGGCGGGTGATAGCAGACGACGCGAGGGAGAGCCTCCATTAGTGCCAGATGACGTCGCCCCCGTTGTCGAAGAAGAAAATGCTGATGATGACATGGAGGAGGATGATGATGACCCAGACAAGTATTTCAATACCGCCTATGATGATGGAGGATTGATGGCTCAGGACGACGAAGACTCAGGCTATGAGCGTGGAGATGATGACTTGATGCTGCCTGATTTGCCAGAGCCGGAACGTCCTAAGGCGGAATGCAAAAAGTCTCTCTTCAAGCGATCCTCGCAGGAGACGCCTCCAGATGCCACATCTACCCAGCCACAACCAGAGGGCCGTCCACTGATTAGCCCGACGACAATGGGGGTGATAGTTAGGGAAGGTATGGTGGGCTCACTACCGCCACCTGCCAAGAAGCAAAGGAGGAGACCGGACACGAAAGGCCCTAAAGGCGCCAGAGCTGCTTCAAGTAGCTAGCCGCCTCTGAAGCCCCGGGAGGTTGATAGAATACCTGTCGTAGATGCGGAGCGTTTCCATGTCGCCGGCCACCCGATCCTACCTCAGAAAGCGCTAGAGGACATACTGAACAATGATCTAAGGAGACTTCATGATGATGTGCTAGCCAGAGAGAAAAGCCTTCTCATCTCGGAAAAACCAGGATACCAGCTTTACGCAGCTCAGGTGCTGGGTGGGAAGTTGTACGTCGAGGGATGGCTTGCGGATAAGTTCATCCTGCGATTTGACTACATCTACGACATGTTCCACATGACCAACCTGAATTTCCAGTTCATCCGCATATATGCGCTGTATCTCAACTACATCATCAGGATCGAGAACATAAAATATATCTGCGTCGCGGACTCGTACCATATGCACGAGAGCTTCTTGGATGTCTGCAAAGAGCACCGTGACTATGCGAGCAAGTACATCTGCGGCTTCATGATCGCTAATAAGGACAAGGAAGCGATTCTCCTGCCTTATCATCCCACGTAAGTCATCCGCGCATATCCTTTCGTAAGTGTTAATCATTCCTTTGCAAGCATGGAGGCTAATTTGAGGTGTACTTAATTTGCGCAGCAGGGGGGGGGGGCGCCGTCCTCATCGTTCTGTACCCAGAATACTCCCATGCTATATACTTGGACTCATCGAAGAACATCAAGAAAAAGGATTACAAGTACATAAAGAGTGTTCTCGATAGTGCCATGTTAACCTTCAGCCTGTCTGGTGGATATATCAAGGTGAAAAAGCACAGGAAGAACGGGTCGGTTTTCAGCCATAAGACCGACTTCTGCTGCATCCAGCAACCGCACAACAGTAAGGCTGATGGATTCTACCTCATGCATGACCTGCTCGAGTTCAGAAGGGATAATCAACGCCTTCGGATGTCAGCTACTACCAACGATGCCGAGATTGTCAACTGGGCCACAAGCATAGGAAAGACACCGGATCATCGAATCCGAGCTGAGTTTTATCACGTACAGTGTGAACTTGCCCAAGTGATCATGAAGCAGGTCCTCGAACCAACAGGGATGTTCTACCATGGGCCAATCACGCGGGATGATGTCCGAGCACTGCTAATCGCTCAGCGTCTGGACCTGAAGCCTTTCAAGAAGCTCGGGTGCTTCCTCCCTGACTATGAAGAGTGGACCGAGGACTGATTGTCGTTGACAATATATGTGTCACTAGCGTCCAGACGAAACTATGTGATGTAATTAAACCGTGATCCTGAACTAGCGTAGATCGCTCTAGTTAATTAGTTTGGGTATGAGGAACTTTGTCATTTATGTTTACTATAGGTTGCTTCTATTTTGCTAATTATGCCTCTTTGTTTTCTTAAGTACATTATGTTGCATATTATCGTTCAGTTCATCAACTGACGATGAGGTACATAGATCAGAGATGGCGAAGGACTGCTACGCCGTGTTCGTTGGGAGGGTTCCAGGAGTCTACGACCACTGGCCAGACGCTCAGGCCCAGGTGGACAAGTACCGGGGTGATAGCCATAGAGGGTTCGACAGCAGAGCCGAAGCGGAAAGTAGTTACTTGAGGTGGACGCTCCGGCAAGAGCGGGGGCGGAACCGTCGGTGCCTCAAGTACTACATAGTCGCGGTCTTGCTCATGCTGATCGCTCTTTTCTTCTACATCATGGTTTAGATAGAGATGATGAAACTTGTGTGTGTGCCATGACCATGCAGTTGCACTTATTCGAGACATGACATGACTTGTGTATTGCTATTTTCGAGATGTGATCATATTTGTGTTGAATGATGATGACGATGGTATGACGAGACTACTGTATGTGTATGATATGATGAGAATAGTGTATGTTTATTGTGATCTGATGAAACTACTGTATAGAGCCTATATAAATACATCACAAATACGTAAAGGGTGTATGAATCTATGAAAGCAGGAATACTAGCAGCAGCGCTGGAAGGCATCTAGCAGCAGCGCTGGATTAGCAGCAGCGCTTGCCTTTCTGTGGCGCTACAGATAGTTAGCAGTAGCGCTGGTCAGCGCAGCGCTACTGCTAATCATACTTAGCTGTAGCGCTGCACCAACCAGCGCTACTGCTACAACTTAGCTGTAGCGCGTTAGCAGTAGCGCTGGACCCAGCGCTACTACTATAGGTTTTTCAAGCGCTAGTAGTAGGGTTTCTCCTAGTAGTGGGCCGCCGCGTCGCGCGAGGCCATCGGGTCGGTGTAGAGGCCGGGTCGCGCCGATGTCAGAGTAGAGGCGCGGGGTCGACGACGACGGCGGGTGACGCAAACCGATCTTAGATCGGAAAACCAAAAAGAAAATGCCAATCAACACGACCGGAGGACAAAACCTAGGTACGGGCGCCGCGGCCCCCGGCGGCGGTCATGGAGGCCGATCGCCCCGGGGGCGGCGCACGATGCGGAAGCGATGGGCGGTGGCTAGGTCTAGGAACTGGCGGCAGATACCATGTTAGAAGCGAGAGAGGGGAATTGGTGAAATAGTTGTTGTATTGCTTGAGCCTCGTGGGTATATATATAGGAGTATAAGGACCAACTTAGAGTACAAGACAAGGCAGGACAAATCCTAGTCTATCTCATATTTCCTAATAATCAATATACTCATAAGGCCACATGGAAGTTTTGGCTTGAAGCTACGAAGTTGTTGCTCCGCATGTTGGTAAACGTAGTAGAAAACAAAAGAAAGCATCCTACGAACTCGATCTAAGATCAGATGCATTAGAGGTTTAGATCAGATCGGCACCAACTTTGAGTTGCAGTGGAAAAAGAATCCTTGAAAATCAAAGAACAAAGTCAACGCACGTAGTTGTACGTACATAATTTCAATCACACCATCCTTACCTTTGCATATGGATCCTTTCCCCCAACACATGTCAATCTGGACCCAATAAAAAATTTCCTACATTTAAAATTTTAAACCACTAAAATAGGGTTGCTCCCATTACAAACAGTTATTAGCGAGTTATAATTAACCCGAATGCTCAAAAGTGCAGCTGCACTTTTTGGTGGAACCGAGCGCACACGTCTCAGCCGTGTGATTGTGCTGATCGCGACGGAGACAGCGGGGCCGTCCTGACAAAGGTGGGGACAGAAGGGAGTTCAGGCGCGCGGTGTAGTGGTGGAAGTGGGCAGCGTACAACTCACGGATTGTCTGCATGCATGTGGTGATGTCATCCCACTTTATTCCGTCTTATTTTTTTTCAAAAAACTATAACTTTTAAACTGAGTGTCCGAATGACGATTCGTTTTCACTGTTAGGTTTCTCGCGACGAGCTCTTCAAAACTAGATCCCATCTGGATATGTTTTGACAAACTTTTTTTAGGCAACTTTGGTTCTAGATGAAGCAACTTAAAAGCTAAACAGAAGCAACTTCCTTGCACCATGTGTATTGGTGAATTTACCTAGCAAGTATATCGTAGACAACATAGAAACCATGACAGACAAATTTTCACCGTATGTAGACAATTGAGCATCACCCCGAGGCAACTTTGGGATTACATTGAGACAACTTTCAGCACTAAATGAGGCAACTCAAAACGACGTGGAGATGGATGGTATGAGAGCCTTTTTCTTTTCTTTTCTAGGGTAGTCTGCCCGCCTATGCTACTGAGCACGCAGGTGTTGACTAGTCAGGCCGCGGGTGTTGACTAGTTGCAAAAGTCAGGACAGATCAGAAAATGCATAGGGGTAATGAGAAATTTCAAAGGGGGCGGATCAGACAGTTGCCTGCAAACCTACAACTTTTTAATATATTGTAGGCAACTGAAATAGTAATGGCAGTAACCTGGGCATCACTGATATGCAATTTCATAGTGTTTTTAGGCAACATAGAAAAAAACAATTATAAGCAACTTTGATGCTAGATGAGGCAGTTTTAGTGCTAAACATAAGCAACTTCACTCCATTAAAAGTAAGTAATTAGCAACAATAATGTGACGCCCGGATAATTAGGCTACAGTAATTTCGGTAATTAAGCTACAGTAATCCCACGCTAATGTTGCCACGTCACCGCGTTCACTGTTGCCGCGATCGCGGTTGTTGAATTCGCGCCTGTGCGAACCCCGTTCGGTTCCGACGCAAATTTAATCCGTCCGAAAAAGAGGATTATAAAGTTGTGCGAAACTAAGATTAAAAATGTTGGATGGGTTGCAAGTATTCCGTAATGTTTTATAAAATTGAAATCGGAATTTTAGGAATTAGTTTAGTGCCCCAAAATCATTTTAGACGTTTTTAGAAACGGAGGGAAAATTGGACCTAACGGGGTCAAAATCGACTGGCCCAGCCGGACCCATATAAAAGACCGAACCGGGTCAAACCCTAACCGCACCCGTGCCCCAGCCGATTCCCCCCCCCCCCCCCCGCGTCGCGCGGCTACGCCCGCGCCTGAGCCTCGCTCGCCCACCGATGGCTCGGCCCGCGCCGGCGCCAGCCCGGCCGCCCCTCCGACTCCCTCCCCCCCCGACGGGCCGCGCCAGATCCGGCCGCGCCCGCCGCCTGGCCCGCCGCGGCGCGTCCGCCGGCCCCGCGCCCGCCGATGGCCACCGCCGCCTCGCTCCGCCCCGGCGCCGCCTCCCTCCGCTGGCCCGCATCGCCCCGCCTCCGCGACCGCCGCCGCCGCGCACCGCCCCGCCCCGGCAGCCCTCTGCACCGCGCCGCCGCCCCGAGCGCTCCCGCCGGCCGGCCACCGCGCCGTCCGCGCCGGCCGGCCCGGCTCAGTCCCGCGCGTGTGTGCGTGCTGGTGTGCGTGTGTGTGGTGTGTATGTATGTGTGTGTATATACGTACATACGTACGTATATACACACACATATATATATATATATAGTTTTAAAAGAAAAAAAAAGAAAAAAATAATAATAATAAAAGTATTTAAAATAAAAATGAAATTAGAAAATAAATAAATAGAAATTATTAATAATAATTAATTAATTACAATAATTAGTTAATTAGTTAATTAGTGGGTTAATTAGTTAACTAATTAATTAACTAATTAAGGTTAATTAGAGAAATTAATTAATCTGTTAATTAATTGGTTTAAATAAACAGTAAATACTGTTTTGGATAATTAGGATTTATTAATTAAAAAGAAATTCAGAAAATGATTAGATCTTTAATAATCAATATAAAATAAACCGTAACCCGGATCAGAAAACTTTGAACATGAAAGTTGCTCAGAACGACGAGACGAATCCGGATACGCGGTCCGTTTATCTGTCACCTGTCCCTAGCATAGCAAACATGCAACTTTTCGCCTGTTTCTGGCAGGTGAATAGTGCGTGACTTTAATAAAATAATTCCAGATAAATTTCTAAATTAACTAGAGCACTTAGATAGGCAGTGTATCACCCTGCACTACCTCCTAGCTGTTCCATGCTTCTAGCATCGTAAGCCTGGAACATTGCCCCCTCCCTCCGGTCATCTGTCCGACATTTGTCCGGAACCGGGAAAACTTTCCGGATGGGTTCCCCCTTAATCGGTATCGAGTAGTACCGCGTTAGACTACCCCTAGCACTGCGTATTGCCATGTCATACATCGTGTTGCATGTGTTGCTTGTATTTATTGTTTCTTCCCCCTCTTCTTACCGGTAGAGCCCGAGACTGACGCTGCCGCCGAGTACGACTACGCCCCTGACGACCAGCCTTTTGCAGCAGAGCAACAAAGCAAGCAAAACCCCCTTGAGCATTCCGATATCACCCATCTTTCTCCCTCTTATGCTTGCATTAGAATTTTGCTACTGTAATAGATAGCTCCTATTCTGATGCATAGCCTGTTTTTGATGAACTGTTAATACACATGCTTTCATACCAACTGTCTAGCATAGGTGGATCAGTGAACCCCTGAGACCCCCCTTAGTCCCAGTTGCCCCTGCTTTCATCGTCGACAACGAGGACTTGAAGATAGAAGACTCAGTCATTATGACTGACAAGCCGTTACCGACACATCACTACACACCCCTTTAGTAGGGCACTGCAGAGCTACTACCGAGTGCCGAGGGTGATACCTCACTTAGTACTCACGGTGTTAATTCTGTAGCGTAGTTATCGGTCATGGGTATCGAGGGTGATTCCTCCTTCCCATTTACCGGTATCGACTCTTGTCTTACTCTTACCTCGAGTGGGATCCATCGAGGGTGATTCCTCGGATCTCCACTTGGTGTATAACCACACAGTTACTATGACCGGGTGATTGAAACATGTTAAAGACGGGTCGGCCCCAAGGGTACCCACGAGAGATATTGGTGGGATGCGCCGCAAGGCATCCGTAGGCTTGGTGGAGTGCGCCGAAAGGCACTCGAGTGTTCTTGGCGGGGCGACGGACTGCACTTTTGGTTCGAGCTTGCCCCGCACAAATAAATTGCTAATGGGTTGAGTATTTAATCTGAGTTAGGTCGTTGGCCTAACATGCACTAACCACCACGCGGGGTAATCAGTATGGGCTGCTCGGCGGCGTACATTCTCCCGAAAGCTCTTCAGATGCCACATTTTTCGACTCGCGCCCGGGTTGGTCTGGAACGCATGGCGCTTGTTACTAAGGCATGCTAGGACTGCTCCCGGCCGATGGCGTAACGTGCAGGATGGCGAGGGCGATGGCCCAAGACCCCGAGCCATTAGGATGTAGACCGGCGTGTTGGCCTCTCTGTTGAGCCTAGGTAGGACTACGTCGTGTCGATATGTCGAGGCCGGGTATGACCAGAAAATCGTATCCGGCCGTAGCTTATCGAGCGTGTTGGGGAATGTGGTGCACCCCTGCAAGGAAGTAAACTATTCGAATAGCCGTGTCCACGGTAACAGGACGACTTGGAGTTGTGCTCTGACCTACTACACCTAAAATCATAAACTAATTAAAATGAATTGTGGCTCCGGGATTGCTTCCTCGTAGGGAGTCGAGGAAGGATCTCTGGGCGTGTTACTTAATAAAATTTGCTTCAACAATATGACTATATATGAGCTGCAGGTCTACTCTCTTCTAATGCTGCAAGATGTTGAAGATGCTAGTCTTCGATAGGACTAGGCCTTCTTCTCTATTCTGGCATTTCTGCAGTCTAGTCCAAAGATATAGCCCCATTCCTTTGATACTGGTGCATATCTAGCTTAGTTCTGATGTAAGTCTTGCGAGTACTTTGGATGAGTACTCACAGCTGCTTTGCTCCCCTTTTCCCCTTCGATACGTTGCTGCGTTCAGTCGATGGAGCCCAGGAGATGGAGTTCGCCGGAGACGCCTGCTACACCACCGCTGAAGCCTGCTTCGTGGAGACTGCCGACGCTCAGGAGTAGTTAGGAGGTTCCCAGGCAGGAGGCCTCGCCTCTTTCGATCCGCTGCTTATGTTTGTGCTAGCCTTCTTAAGGCAAAACTTGTCTAACTTATGTCTGTACTCAGATATTGTTGCTTTCGCTGACTCGTGTTATGTCGAGCTTTATATTCGAGCCCTCGAGGCCCCTGGCTTGTAATATTAAGCTGTATGACTCTCTGTTTGTGTCTTTTGTCGTGTTGTGGTACTAACCAGTAAGTCCCTAATCTTGATCGTACGCATTGCGTGATTGATTAGCGTACGGACAAGAATGGGGGCGTCACAAGTTGGTATCAGAGCCGACTGCCTGTAGGTAGCCCCCTTTCCAACTCCTTGGCCGAAGTTGAGTCTAGTCATTGAAAAACTTTTACTAACACTGATGCTGTGGCTTACGGGCCCACATCTCAATCGGGTGGTATTAGGATCTTTTATTCCTCATCCTTACTCTGGGTTCTCATCTCTCTTCTCTTTCGGGTTAAAGATTTTATTAATTCTGACTCTAGGTTCTCGTAACCACTTCTCCCGGAGAGCCCTCGTACCAGAAGATCACCTGCTTCGTCAGAAGATTCTAAAGATACCCTCTTGATGTTTTCCGAGACTTTGTACTCATCGACTTTGCGATTCCCTACCATCGATAAGTCCCTATGGATGAAAAATTGCACTTGTCATTCATACTATCTATTCTCGTGCTCTTGTTATTACAAGATGCCCCGAAATACTCTTCGTTGCCCCGAAAACTCTTTGAGTTTACTGCCTTGTAGTTCTTTTCCGCATGGAAGTCTTACGGATAATTCCTCACATTTGTCGAGGATCCGTTCATCCCAGTTGTTCATGTGTTTCACAAAAATTCTTCGAAATGCTTTTCGATCTTTCGAAAATCCTCTGCAGCTTGCTGCTCTTGAAATTCTTGCCTGCTGGCATTATGGTTAATTCCATATGTCTTGTAGTCTTCGTTGACGTCCCTTGTCTTTGCCATTTTGAGCCTATTGATTCAAGGTGTGCGTAGGCACGCAGTCATCAGGTGATCCGTTTAAATTATCTTTCCGACTCAGACGTCCTTCCGGACATGAGTTGGTTCTCGGCAATTCAAACATGTGTTGATTGTCCAACTAAGTCTTTTTAACTTATCCATCCTTGATCAGAGCATCTGCTTCTGATCCTTCGCTTTGGGAATCATAATTCCTTTGTGTTTTACGCATCAGACTATTCAGGTGTTTCTTGAATCCGATGCCTCTGCATTCCTTATTCCTCTGATTTAGTACCGATGCTCACATCAGGTCCTTGTGGACCGCCAAAACCATTGCTGGGTTATTAACCATTAGCATCCTTCACATTCAAAATATTTGTGCTGGTTTTCCCCTGATACATGATGCTATCGGTAAATTTTGTCTTCTTCCTCTGATAAGTTGTACCCTATGCTTTTGTCAGCCATGCTCTGTTGTCAAGCATGTTTTAATTACTCTTGTAGCTTGTGGTATATGTTCCTAAGATGCCCCGATGGGTTGAACCTATGCCTTCCCCTAATCCGTGAGAACCCGAAGGTCTTCACAAGTCATATCCTTCTGGTGTTCTATCAGATAAAATTCCAACACTACAGCTTTATCAGAGCGAGAGGTGAATGAAATGTTATGCATTGGAGAAGTGGGAGTCGACCTTGAACTTTGTGTTCATGCCCATGGAAACGATGTAGACCGTCTTGGAAGCTTCTTGCAAAATAATTATCCAGCTATATGATTCTTTCAGTATCGCTGAATTGATCCCTGGTAGTTATGGTTCCGACCATGCTGTCCTTATTCAGAATGTTTGAAAGAAATTCATTCCCGTGCCTCGTCAATTTTTTTTGACAAGACTAAAATATCTGCTGTCGTCGGTCAACGACCCAGCTCTACTTTATCATGTTCTGCCTTCGAGTTTTACCCTCTGGTATCTCGAGGATATCATGCCTTTGCATGGCATCTTACTAACTTTGTTTAAGTAATACCTTTCCTTGTCGTAATCACTCTACGGGTTCTGGGTTGCTGTCAACCGAGGACACCGTTTAGTAAATCAAGTCCGCTCTAAAAATTCAATACCCCTAGTAATTGTTACTGGGAAATTTTAAAATTCAATCATGTCATTCCTAGGCTATCGGTTGCATCCTTTGTCTAGCTGTCTTGGACTGTGCCACCTCGTCCTTCTCTGGTGCACCAATTCTTCAGAGTATGAGCACGACTTACGTCAAGTTTTCAACATCATGTTCCTTGTCTTGAAAGGCAACCTTGGTTCCGAGCTTGCATCTTGTCTATTGTTCCTATAAGTTTCCACTTCGTCATTCCCTACTTGAAGCCGTCGCTGTTCGATTGCATTCTCTTGAAAGCTCTCGACAAATGGTGTCGTGATCATCGATCACATTTTGACGTCTCCTGAGACGTCAGCTGATTCATGATGATAAATACCCTCCTTGCCCTCGATGATTTTTGATATCATCAACAACATCCTTGACTTCCTTTCATCGCGGACTTGTCCACGTTGTGAATGCAGCTTACTCTCCAGCGTGCATTGTGTTTTGCCTTGAAGTATTACTGTCTTTTATGCTGAGTATGTTGTGAGGATTGCTCCACCTCTCAGAAATTCTTGGCATAGTGATACCTCTCACCATCACCATTCTTTCTTGGTCCCCGTGTTGATTCTAACCGGGATACCATCAAACAAGCGATGCTGCTTGGATTCTGCAATTCTATCAACCCTATTGCCTTGAAGTTAACGATCGACAGTTCGTTCTTTGACTATTGGTTATTGAGTCGCCACTCTAACGTTGATCTTGCTGCCTAAGGTCATATTTCGGGCGCGCTTTTCAACCAACGAGTAATGATGTATGTTTTCCTCGATCATACAACATTATATCATTTGAGCTGACAAAGGTCATCTCCTTGTTCACATAATTGTGGAAATCCATCCGTTTGGAATTCTCGATGAATTGTCGCTGAGTCCATCAGCCACCTTCTCATCCTCTCCTTGGTTTAATGATGAACTATATATTCATGGGTTACCTCGATAAATTCGTCGTGTTTTATCTAGACGATATCCTGGTTTACTCCATGAATAAAGAAGAGCATGCTGAACATCTTCGTCTTATACTGGAGACGGCATACAGATACATCCCGTAGGTCCCTGATGGATTTGGTACTGCAACCGACGCTGAGATCTTGACCTCTTTCGCGCGTAACAGTGTCCCGTCTTGCAGAGACCTCCATCCATGGCCACGTGCCATATGTTCTGGTCGATCGGTGATCAATCCCAGGTCTATCGTCCACGGTGACCTCTCAGCTGTTCTTGTCCAAAGTGGAGAGGCGCCACGGTTAAACACAGTCAGGTCAGTCTGTCCATACATGCGCCGGTACGGTACGTGTCACGCGTGTCCCTCCACGTGAGAAGCCAGCCACACATGGACCCTCCATGCCCTCCATGCAACAATGGCGCGCAGAATGAAACTCTTCACCTAACTCATGGGTCGGTGGATGGATAGAGTTTACCGTCTCGTCCTCACGCAGATAAGGATCAGGTACCTCCACACCCCACCTCCCCGCAATAACAAGTAACCGCATCCACATCCACATCTCCGTGGATCTCGCATCCCCGTTGTTGTAGAACCAAGCATCTGAAGTACCTGTAAACTCTGCCAGATCTGAATCTCAGTTAGATACGATGGTTGGAACATTATCAGGAAATATAACATTGGTCTCCGTTACTCGATGAAGTGATGTTATGGCTAGCACACCTGTCCGGAGCAACTAATGTTATAGTATCTTGCTCAGCAAGGTTAGCCATTCTTCTATGGGGAGATTGAATGACTTATTTTATAAGTTGTTCCCACTGGCTCCCTGGGTAACCAAAGTCTAACCCTTGCCTGGTGACCATGTCTTTGTTGTCTCGAAGCATGTCTGTGGTACATTGATCCTCAAACAAGAACATTGGCGGCATAATGCTAAATGTTTCTTGATAATTTATCCAAACATCGTTGTATGGGTAAACATCATAAATTCCTTGCCCCCTTGTCTTAATGGTTACCTACCTGGAGCCTTATCATGATTGTCTCGCTCTGTTGCTCTTGGAAAGGATTTACACCTAATGTTCGTGTATACACATTTTCCTTTCCGTTGGTCTGTTTAATGTGATAATCACATTTTCCTTTCCATTGGTCTGTTTAACCTTTCTTGAGATTATATGATCTAAGCAGTAATAATTCTCTGCTTAGGTAAGCACCTCGGTGTACAACCCTGTCAGTAAAACCCTGTTACTATTATTGTTAACATTCCGGTAACCGCCGGTGGACGAGAACTTTGCCTATTGGTCCGCCTCGTGTCAACGAGCAGGAAGATGGTTCTCTTCGTCCCCCGCTGACGGGGATATTACCCCACGATATAACCCAGCAGGAAGTATGACCCGGCCGGGGACTTGGCGACTCACTGGTGACCCGGTCGAGACTTGGCGGTTCATTGGTAACCCGGCAGGCGGGTCAGACGAGTGACAAGACCCAAGGCCCAACGAGCAAGCCGGCGCTAGGCGGCTCGTGGACGGGTTTGGAGGGGCGGCTCACAAGAGAAGGCACCGTGTGTAAGCCCGCGGAGGCGGCTTACAGAGAAGGCCCAAGAAGAGAAAGGATTCCCTCACGAAGGAAGCAAGACCCGGATTAGGATTCTAGAGAGACTAGTCCTAATCCTACTCCCAGTGGGACTCTTCATGTAAACTTACCCCTTCCACCTATATAAGGAGGGGTAAGGCGCCCCTAGAGAGAGGAGTTTTTTAGACGTCTCAATTGACAAGTTGAGATAGACAGATTAGACGCCACAATAGACAGATTAGAGGCTAGACATCACCCTTGTAACCAAGAGGTCTTCCTCATCATCAATGCCAGACAAGCAGGACGTAGGCTTTTACCTCCATCGGAGGGGCCGAACCTGGGTAAACCGCCACGCGTCTCTCGATTCCGACCAACCCCTTCAAGCCGCCACATAGTTGCGACGCCTCGAACCTAAAGTCCGCTAATCCGGACATCTGCCGTGACAAAACCACGACACCCGCCCTTGGTATTGATGTTGTTGGCGACATAGTTGACAGACTATCATCTGACATGTCTTGCTAGCATGACCATGCAAGATGTCACCGCTCTTCTGCTCTTAGCCACATGTTCGGCCCCTAACCCATAGTTCCACAGGATCGAAACCTGACTCTCCTGTATCACTTTGATTCCAAAGTATCCTTTGCACTTGGCTTCGTACGTAATTTCCGAGCCACCGACCAAGGGATGATCTATTCTAATATCAGACGCAATATTTAATTCGTTGCTCTGAACCCTTCCATCTTTGATTAGGCATCGAATGATTGCCTACCCGTTTGGAACCTTTGAACCACCGCATTTTGCTCTCAATAAATTCCTTGGGAGATCACTCGAGGGATAACTCATGCATTTTCCTTGAGTTCACCGTCAGATGCCCAACTTTATGGAGATACGTTCTTCCAGAGGTTTCCCTCCCATCGCATTCGTAGGACGATGAATATCTCGAAGGGAGGATAACGACTTCATCAGGATGACCCGGAACAAAGAATTGAAGACATCAACAAAAGGGATCAACCTCTTCGATGAGATCAATAAGAACAAGAAGAATCGTTAGAATTACGTGACCGAACCTTTTCTCCCTTACTCTACCTCTTAATTCTCGGGACGAGAATTCTTGTTAGACGAGGAGAATTGTGACGCCCGGATAATTAGGCTACAGTAATTTCGGTAATTAAGCTACAGTAATCCCACGCTAATGTTGCCACGTCACCGCGTTCACTGTTGCCGCGATCGCTGTTGTTGAATTCACGCCTGTGCGAACCCCGTTCGGTTCCGACGCAAATTTAATCCGTCCGAAAAAGAGGATTATAAAGTTGTGCGAAACTAAGATTAAAAATGTTGGATGGGTTGCAAGTATTCCGTAATGTTTTATAAAATTGAAATCGGAATTTTAGGAATTAGTTTAGTGCCCCAAAATCATTTTAGACGTTTTTAGAAACGGAGGGAAAATTGGACCTAACGGGGTCAAAATCGACTGGCCCAGCCGGACCCATATAAAAGACCGAACCGGGTCAAACCCTAACCGAACCCTTGCCCCAGCCGATTCCCCCCCCCCCCCCCCCCGCGTCGCGCGGCTGCGCCCGCGCCCGAGCCGCGCTCGCCCACCGATGGCTCGGCCCGCGCCGGCGCCAGCCCGGCCGCCCCTCCGGCTCCCCTTCCCCCCCTCGACGGGCCGCGCCAGATCCGGCCGTGCCCGCCGCCTGGCCCGCCGCGGCGCGTCCACCGGCCCCGCGCTGCCGCCGCGCCCGCCGCTGGCCACCGCCGCCGCGCTCCGCCCCGGCGCCGCCTCCCTCTGCCCCGGCGCCGCCTCCCTCCGCTGGCCCGCGTCGACCCGCCTCCGCGACCGCCGCCGCCGCGCACCGCCCCGCCCAGGCAGCCCTCTACACCGCGCCGCCGCCGCCGGCCACGACCACGCCGCCTGCCTCCTTCACCCCCGGTGAGCAGCCCCCCCTGAGCGCTCCCGCCGGCCGGCCACCGCGCCGTCCGCGCCGGCCGGCCCGACTCAGTCCCGCGCGTGTGTGCGTGCTGGTGTGCGTGTGTGTGGTGTGTATGTATGTGTGTGTATATACGTACATACGTACGTATATACACACATATATATATAGTTTTAAAAGAAAAAAAGAAAAAATAATAATAATAAAAGTATTTAAAATAAAAATGAAATTAGAAAATAAATAAATAGAAATTATTATTAATACTTAATTAATTACAATAATTAGTTAATTAGTTAATTAGTGGGTTAATTAATTAGTTAACTAATTAATTAACTAATTAAGGTTAATTAGAGAAATTAATTAATCTGTTAATTAATTGGTTTAAATAAACAGTAAATACTGTTTTGGATAATTAGGATTTATTAATTAAAAAGAAATTCAGAAAATGATTAGATCTTTAATAATTAATATAAAATAAACCGTAACCCGGATCGGAAAACTTTGAACATGAAAGTTGCTCAGAACGACGAGACGAATCCGGATACGCGGTCCGTTTATCTCTCACCTGTCCCTAGCATAGAAAACATGCAACTTTTCGCCTGTTTCTGGCAGGTGAATAGTGCGTGACTTTAATAAAATAATTCCAGATAAATTTCTAAATTAACTAGAGCACTTAGATAGGCAGTGTATCACCCTGCACTACCTCCTAGCTGTCCCATGCTTCTAGCATCGTAAGCCTGGAACATTGCCCCCTCCCTCCGGTCATCTGTCCGACATTTGTCCGGAACCGGGAAAACTTTCCAGATGGGTTCCCCCTTCATCGGTATCGAGTAGTACCGCGTTAGACTACCCCTAGCACTGCGTATTGCCATGTCATACATCGTGTTGCATGTGTTGCTTGTATTTATTGTTTCTTCCCCCTCTTCTTACCGGTAGAGCCCGAGACTGACGCTGCCGCCGAGTACGACTACGCCCCTGACGACCAGCCTTTTGCAGCAGAGCAACAAAGCAAGCAAAACCCCCTTGAGCATTCCGATATCACCCATCTTTCTCCCTCTTATGCTTGCATTAGAATTTTGCTACTGTAATAGATAGCTCCTATTCTGATGCATAGCCTGTTTTTGATGAACTGTTAATACACATGCTTTCATACCAACTGTCTAGCATAGGTGGATCAGTGAACCCCTGAGACCCCCCTTAGTCCCAGTTGCCCCTGCTTTCATCGTCGACAACGAGGACTTGAAGATAGAAGACTCAGTCATTATGACTGACAAGCCGTTACCGACACATCACTACACACCCCTTTAGTAGGGCACTGCAGAGCTACTACCGAGTGCCGAGGGTGATACCTCACTTAGTACTCACGGTGTTAATTCTGTAGCGTAGTTATCGGTCATGGGTATCGAGGGTGATTCCTCCTTCCCATTTACCGGTATCGACTCTTGTCTTACTCTTACCTCGAGTGGGATCCATCGAGGGTGATTTCTTGGATCTCCACTTGGTGTATAACCACACAGTTACTATGACCGGGTGATTGAAACATGTTAAAGACGGGTCGGCCCCAAGGGTACCCGCGAGAGATATTGGTGGGATGCGCCGCAAGGCATCCGTAGGCTTGGTGGAGTGCGCCGGAAGGCACTCGAGTGTTCTTGGCGGGGCGACGGACTGCACTTTTGGTTCGAGCTTGCCCCGCACAAATAAATTGCTAATGGGTTGAGTATTTAATCTGAGTTAGGTCGTTGGCCTAATACGCACTAACCACCACGCGGGGTAATCAGTATGGGCTGCTCGGCGGCGTACATTCTCCCGAAAGCTCTTCAGATGCCACATTTTTCGACTCGCGCCCGGGTTGGTCTGGAACGCATGGCGCTTGTTACTAAGGCATGCTAGGACTGCTCCCGGCCGATGGCGTAACGTGCAGGATGGCGAGGGCGATGGCCCCAGACCCCGAGCCATTAGGATGTAGACCGGCGTGTTGGCCTCTCTGTTGAGCCTAGGTAGGACTACGTCGTGTCGATATGTCGAGGCCGGGTATGACCAGAAAATCGTATCCGGCCGTAGCTTATCGAGCGTGTTGGGGAATGTGGTGCACCCCTGCAGGGAAGTAAACTATTCGAATAGCCGTGTCCACGGTAACAGGACGACTTGGAGTTGTGCTCTGACCTACTACACCTAAAATCATAAACTAATTAAAATGAATTGTGGCTCCGGGATTGCTTCCTCGTAGGGAGTCGAGGAAGGATCTCTGGGCGTGTTACTTAATAAAATTTGCTTCAACAATATGACTATATATGAGCTGCAGGTCTACTCTCTTCTAATGCTGCAAGATGTTGAAGATGCTAGTCTTCGATAGGACTAGGCCTTCTTCTCTATTCTGGCATTTCTGCAGTCTAGTCCAAAGATATAGCCCCATTCCTTTGATACTGGTGCATATCTAGCTTAGTTCTGATGTAAGTCTTGCGAGTACTTTGGATGAGTACTCACAGCTGCTTTGCTCCCCTTTTCCCCTTCGATACGTTGCTGCGTTCAGTCGATGGAGCCCAGGAGATGGAGTTCGCCAGAGACGCCTGCTACACCACCGCTGAAGCCTGCTTCGTGGAGACTGCCGACGCTCAGGAGTAGTTAGGAGGTTCCCAGGCAGGAGGCCTCGCCTCTTTCGATCCGCTGCTTATGTTTGTGCTAGCCTTCTTAAGGCAAAACTTGTCTAACTTATGTCTGTACTCAGATATTGTTGCTTTCGCTGACTCGTGTTATGTCGAGCTTTATATTCGAGCCCTCGAGGCCCCTGGCTTGTAATATTAAGCTGTATGACTCTCTGTTTGTGTCTTTTGTCGTGTTGTGGTACTAATCAGTGAGTCCCTAATCTTGATCGTACGCATTGCGTGATTGATTAGCGTACGGACAAGAATGGGGGCGTCACAAATTAACAACTAGCAAATAATAGAGAACAACTTTGAAACAAAGGTAGATAAGATCATATTACCTTCATAAGCAATTTCCCTTCTACTAGAGGCAACAGTCGTGCTAAAACCAGGAACTTCACTACATTTTGTGCCCTTGCTAGTTTTGTCTAACATTTTCCCAACTTCCTCACCAGTACTTCTAAGTTGCCAATTGTTCATGCACGTATGTTGGTGTTTTCCAAATTGCCTATAAAACTATGAAATCGTCTACCGTTGATGCTCTTGTGTCTGCTATTGTTAGTTATGCTAGGCAACCTGATGATGAATCTAAGCCACTCCAGAGTGTTTGAAGGCAACTTAGAAAAACAATGAAAAAAACTTCATAATATTGTAAGTAACTATTTTATAAAGTTAGGCAACTGAGCAGCAATTATGATAACTAATTACCAATAACAGGCAACTGTGCATCAATGGTAGGCAATTATAGTATCTATAGGCAACTAAACATCAACCGTAGACAACTGACCATTAGTAATAGGCATCTGAGCATCAAATTTGAGCAATTTCATAGTATTTATAGGCAACTGAGATCAACCATAGGCAACCGAGCATCATTAATAGGCAACTGGGCAGCAATGTTTGGCAATTTCATAGTATTTTTATGCAATTGAGCATCAACCGCACGTAACTAATCATCAATGACAGGCAATTGAGCAGCAACAATAGGGAAGTTAAGATATTGTTGGCAAGATTCACAGGTACACATAGTGTAGTGGAGTTACTTGTATGTAGCACTAAATGCGCCTCATGTTTTGTGTGATTTTCTCATTTTTACAAAAAATCAACCAAATAGGTAGTTCTACTAGGACAAAAAGAAAACGTTGCTTTCCTATAGCAGTAAAGTTGCCTCAATATCATCCAAAGTTGCCAAAAAAAAGTTTATCGAAACCTATCCATATATGATCTAGTTTTGAAGAACTCGTCGTAAAAAACCTAGCCGTAAAGATGTAGTTTTTTAAAAAAAAGAAAGGAAAATAATTAATTGCACTGCAGGAGGGAACCAGGTCGCACATAGTTTCTTTGGTCTGTTCTCGTGCGCACGCGGCTGCTTCTTCCATTTACGGGAGTGCGCTCGCGCCAGCAAACTGGCGCCCTGGCACTCACTAGCCGCGTCCTATAATTAAAGGCTGAATCATGCGACACTTGACCTCATCCTTCTGTTTCGTGGAAAAGGTAGAATACCCGCAATGATCGATCAATAGAAGGTGGAGTTGGATTAACTAGTGGATAAGGATCAGAGCACCATATAAATACGTGATTGTGCTGTCAAAGAAAAAAATCATGCCATGTCCATGTCACGCGGTCAATTGGTCGCCTAGTTGGCGATGCCATGAGCGATCTCATGAAAGAGACGACGGAGATTGCTGCCACTGTGGCCATGGTGTGCTAGGTTTCCCCGGAACCCCTATTGCAGGAGGAAATTAGCTAACCAATTAATCAATCTGATCTAGCCTCACCGATTGCCTCCGATGTCATTATAGAATATAAAGTAGGTGAATACATACGATTCAAGTCGACGGTAATGCATTTTTTAGAAAGTCGGCGACAACTTAGAGCATCTACAGCGTTCGGCCCACACAGGGGCCAGAAATAGCACCGCCTGGGGGCTAACCGGCGCTATAATCGGCTTGGGGGGCTCGGCTTCCCAGCCGCCGCCCCAAGGTCGCCCCCAAACCGGCGATTTCGGCCCAGTTACGTCGAAGATTCGGCCCAAATACGGCCCAAATTCGGCGCTCTTTCGGCATAAATTCAACACAAACTAATTTTTTATGCCAAAGTTCATCACAGAAATTAATACAGATCAAATAGTTCAACGAAGTAAGCTCATAATTCCAACACAAATTAAAACAAATCGAACTAGGCGTTGCCCTTGAGCCTCCATAGGTGCTCCACCAGATCATCCTACAGTTGTCGATGCACCTGTGGGTCTCGGATCTCCTGGCGCATATTGAGGAAGGCAGCCCATGTTGCCGGTACCTGGTGATCACCAACTGCAAGAGGTCCCTGCCTGAAATATGGTTCAGTGTCAAACACTGGCTCTTCCCGCTCGTTCTTAATGATCATGTTGTGCAAGATGACAGAACAATTCATGACCTCGTCGGCGGTGTCGCCCTCGGCTTCCTCCTCCAACAGAGCCGCGAATGCCTCCTCGTTGTCCGAGTCCATGGCCGAATAGGCAAATCGCCGAATACCTTGTGGGCGTGGTGGGCGGGCAGCCGTCGGTGCCCCGCCTGCATGGTGGCCGTCGGAGAGCGGGGATGGACGGGATGGAGGTTGAAGCGAATCCGACGGGGAAATGGCCTTTTCTAGCGGCGGTGGGCAGGCGGGCGGCGCCGGAGTCGGCGTGGTGGTGGGGCGCGAGGGCGAGCCTGGCGATGAAAAGGGCGAATCTCGCTTGACAGTGGTGTCCCACGCGCCGCTTTTCCTTCCGCCGGAGCCCCCAAGTGACCCAGCGCGCTGGGTTCGGCCTGGGATCGCCGGCCCAAAAAAAGGGCCCAACCGGCGAAAATCGGCGTCCTGGGGGGCGCCTGGGTTTTTTTTTCGGCGCCGGCGATTAAAAAGTGGTCTGGGGGGCCTGTTGGGGGCACGGCTGGAGATGCTCTTAGATCAGAGATATCCGTACGTATAATTATTAAGGCCGTGGCTGAGTCTCAATCGAGCGAGACTTAACGAAGTACGGCTTTGTCTTTGTTAATTGGGAAGGTCATGTTTAAGCATTGTTTGCGTTCTTGTAATGAAGTGACTCATGTGCTAGCAAATCATAGTATTGTAATAGATTATTTTATACCTGGTTAGATGAACCTTCTGACTCAGTAAACTTGTGAACAATGTAACCGTATTTTGATTTTAATAAAGCTGATCATGATGACATTTCTTAAAAAAACTAATATAATATGTAAGAAAGAAAAAAGAAAAACTGAAAAGAAATTTTCACACGGATCTTAAATGTAAGATCTCATGAGTATAACGTCGACTAAGACTTATAGCAAGACTTAATGATTAATGATTGTTACTATTAAAGGAGGGCTGGTACGTTTGCATCACTTCCCAGCATTACACCCTTCCTTCCATCCTCTCCCATGTAACAGCTTTTACGATTTTCATCCTAAAAACAGCATGCCCATTAACTCAATCCCCCCTCCCCTCGACAAGCCATGCTACATCAACAGAGGGTTTGCGAGGGTTTTACATGGCTAGGCTGATGTGGGTTGTTGTGATTGAAAATTAGGAGTTTTTGAATTATGTCGGCTAGCCTTTGGCTTTAACTCATCGGTGGCCGATCAGGAGAACTGCAACTGCAACAAAGGAGCGCTCCCATTGCCAACAGAGCCGAACCAGCGGTTTATGGACGAACGATTGAGCAGGGAGAACCAGCTTGGCAATGACACAAGTTTAAAATCTCATGACAGAAAAAGTCAGCAAACAACTAAGGAAGAAAACACTTAGGCCGGCTAGCGGTGCAAATTTGAATAATGGTTGTTACATCCCCCAAGTCCGTCTGATAGAAAAACCAAACGTCCAAAAAATCGGACTGGGTAAATTTTTCAGCACAGTCAAAACAAACATCTGTAAATCATCTTTATGACATATATAATGTTTGATCGAAATAAACAGAAAGTAAGAAAACTAACGATTTTCAGTATGAAAGTGACTTGGCTATTTTTATACTATAGATGTTCATGATAAGGTCCGGGCTCGCGGAGGGACAAGGCCTCAGCCCCCCAAGCCAGTCGACGTGGCAGAGCAGGCTGGAGGAGCGAGGCGGAGCTCCCTGAGTAGGTTGATGTGGCGATGTTGGAGCCCCCGAGTCAACAAACATGACAGAGCAAGTCGGTGTGGCGGAGCGACAAGGTCGGCCCGATGAGTTGATGAAGGGGCGCGGTCAACATGGCTCGAAGAAGTAATAATTTGACAATGTCGGTGCAGGTCGGCTCGGTGGAATGGTGGCACCTTCGGGGCCGTCCGTGCTGAGGGCATGCCCCCGTATCGGGATGTGAAGACGTCTAGCTCCGTAGGGGGGCGATGTCAGCGGTGACGAAGTGATGGCGCAGCTATGTCGGCATGGCGCGGTTTGAAGAAACCCGAGATCACAAGGAGGCTGAAATTTGTGAAGGGACGAGTTCGTCCTGGTAAATAACAGTGCAACTAGGGAGAGCACCCTCGGTATAGGTTGAAATTTTGCAGGCATGTGCTTGAGAATACCACACGTTACCCCACAAAAAAATTCATCATTCAAAAGTAGTCTCATAGGTCGGTCATGGACAAAGATGAACTCGGCTTGGATTTGTTCCGCGTGAGAAACATATTCGCAAATTGAAAGACTTCTCGGGCGTCCGCCGAAGTTTGGATCGTCGAACCGATCTCAAATTTTAAGGGGTTGCAGCCATGGCAATTCCATAATATGAACGCCGGATCTTCCAAAGGATGTCGGAGTTGTCCACAACCCTCCTCCTACAAACCTCACACGGATTTCCGTTCAGATCTGAGAGAGGCTCACCTTTTTGGAGCACCCAGAGATCCCACCAATGGAATATGATAAATTTTTACAGGGTTGTTAGGCATAAGTTCCAAAGGGATCGACGAAACGATGCTCGAGGAGGCAGGGCCAATGTAAATGAATCTGTCATTCATGCAATTTTAGATGGCCGCATGAGAACAATGTTGAGGTCGGGCTTCCGAGCTTCATCGACGAATTTTTCCATGATCCGGGTCGAGACCGTAGCTGATGTTGATGAAGAAGCACGTCCGATCTTTGGGTTCACCACATGGGACCTGCATGAGCCAGTACCGTCAGAGATTATTTCGGCACATCACTTGGTTGGGTATCCCTGAGAGGTGATTAGATCGTAGGGGAAACACGGAGGCAAGTTAACTTACGCCATTGTGGTGGAGGTAAAACCCTACTCATGCTATGCATATATTGTGATAGGGGTGTACAATGTACAAGGTATATAATCAATGGATTGTATATCTAAGTTATGGTCTATCGACTAGCACGACCCCGGCTGATATAAAATAGCAGGGGCCTTAGGTTAACAACAGTCCTAACTGGCTATGTCGGTGGAGATGTCCTCAAAGACCCGACTTCCTTGTCTTGGACGACAAGTCCTCTAGAGTCTTCATCCGAGAGCGCCATGGGCCGACATGGTGGCCCAAGGTGGAACCAACTTTGGGGCGCTCAAGCTGGCCCACCAGGCTGGAAACCAACATGGTGATGTATCAATGGGTCGTAACACCGTCAGTTACCTTGTGTTTCTTGGCATGAGTACGGGAAGAAATATTCCTAAGACATTTGTCATATTCCTGTATGGACATTGTAATCCAGCTATCTGAGTACCATAGATCCCTTTTGCCTACTCATGCATGAGAGAGAGTTTTATATTACAAGTTTGGCAGTTTCCATTTCTTTCTTATATATACATACACTAATACTTATCAGGTTTGACATGAACCCTTGGCCCTTGTTTGACTAGGTTAAGGCTTGGTGGGCAAGTAATTGCGGCAGCGCTACGCCATTCAAGCAAGCAATGGCATCCCTCATCATGCTTGTCTCATGAACTATTTGGAACAAGCGAAATGCAAGAGTCTTCAAGCACAAGAGCACGCCACAAACTATTTTGCTTGCCTTCATCACGACAGAGGCTAACCTCTAGACCATCGTCAGTGCCAAAAAAACTAGGGTCCATAATATTGCGAGAGTAATTTGCATGTCGTGTAATCGGGTTGCTTGTAACAAACTCCATTCTTTCTTAATTAATGGATGAGGCAAAGCTTTTGCCTCCGTTTCAAAATAAAAAAGTACTTTGTCGATGGAGCCCTTCTGCTATTCAATAAATTCCGTCGCCACCAATCCGTTGATCACGAAAAATGTTAAGCGACCATGTGTTTGCATTAACTTGGATTTTTAATATGCATGATTCCTTGACTTCAGTTGATTTTTGGGCACCTTGTCAGTCATTCGGAATCAGATTCTATCAACTCAGGACATGACTATGTGTCGCCTAAAACGAGCCATACGCTCGTGTTCCTTGCACATCTAGTGGTGGGTCGGCCCAGTTATAAGAGGGTCTCATCAGGCTAATGTTACACATTTTTAATCTTAAAAAATACATATATTATGAAAAAAAATACAATATCCAGTGTAAAGTAAACGGTGTACAAAGTTTGCCCCACTATTAGAAACTATTTCCACAATTATGAAAAAATTATGAATATTTCGAAAATATTCATGCGTTCCAAAAATGTGTATATTATATTCTTGTAAATATGAAATACAATGTAAAAAATATTCGTGTAACTCAATAAAAAATGTTCACACGTTTCAAACAAAATGTTTGTGACAATTTAAAAAAAATGTTGAGCAATGTAAAAAAAGGTTTGCATAAACTGTTTCATATAACACAAAAAAATTTAAATGTGTATTTGGAAAAATGTTTAATGCTTATTTAAAAGATGTTCAAAACAGGTATTTAGAGAAAATGTGAAATCATGCATTTAAAAATGTTAAACATATATAGAAAACAATTTTAGATGTATACAAAAAATGTACAGTATGTACGAAAAAATAGAAATGAAGATTTATATTTTGCAAAAAATGTTAATTATGTATTTGATAAACGTTAAATGATTACAACGAATTGTTCCCCTGATATACAAAAGGAATGTAATGCTTGTGAAAAATATTGACATGAAAAAAAACATGAAGAAAACCGAAGTAAAAAGGAGAAAAAAGGAAAAACTCAATAAAACATAAAGAAACCCTGAAGGAAATCCCAAGAAAAACATAGTACAAATAATGGAAAAGCCATTAAAAGAGCAAAAACCAAAACCTCTAAAACATAATAAAAATCTGCTAGAGATGCTCTAAGTCCTGTGGGTCCCTCGAAACAAGCTTTCGCCCCGCTTTACAGATAAAGCAACATAACAGAGTACACGGCCGAATGATACAGTATGGTGAGGAGGCCCTCTTACAAAGCAGATCAAAAGATACAACATTATCTTAGAACAAGCTACCAACTCGTCAAGACCCAACCGAAGACTCCCGAGCTCCACGACAACGCCCCCAAGAAGGTGACGACGCAAAGCGCCGCCGTTGCTGAGTCCAAGCAGACAGAGGTTTTCACCCGGAGCCCTGGCATAACGAGCCCCACGACGACGGCTCCAAGAAGCACGCGACACCCACAGGTGCCGCTGCCGCCATATAGCGCGAAGCTTTCGCTTGGACACCCACCAACGCCACCAAGAGGGGTCCCGATCACCATCTTCACGAGTGTCAGCCCATCCTCACCAGATCTGGGCACTGCTAGAGCAGGCCAGGGCCTCCCACTACTCTACCCCTTGCCGCCCACACGACCAAGAAGTAGAATCACCACCGCAACCACGGAGCCTGCCGGGAAGCTAACCGTGAGGCCCACCATCCGAGACCGCCGCCTCGGCATCCATGACCCCGGGCTCCACCGGCCATCCACATCACAACCCCCGCCACGGTAGTAGGCGTGAAAGGGACCATCTTTCATTCCTAGCCCGGCATCAGCCACTAGGTCTGGGTTAGCGCCTCCATAATAGGAGGTACTCACGCCTGCCTCCCCAGACGGTCCCGGTGGACCGTGGGGATGCAACCTAGTGACTGCCGACGGCCGCCGACGAGCACCTCGAACGACGCTAAACCCATGGCCACCGAAGCCGATCCATCCGACGACACGGCAGCACCCGAAGAGCCGAACTCGGACCGACGCCACGGGCAACCGGGCGACACGAAGAGCACAACGCGAGGAGGAGCCACGAGGACCAAGTCAACCCCTCGTATCACCACACCAGGCGCCGTCCACCAGCACGGACCAGAGCCACGCCGACCACCCCGTCGTTGACCACCACCGAAGGACGCAGTCGAGGTCAATAGCCCACGCCAAGCGCAGCCCGCGGCTCCTGCCATCGCCAGACGCCACCCAAGGCTGGATCTGGCCGAGCGCAGCAGGCCCGCCACCACCAGAGAGCGCCGCAGCAGGGGCCAGCCACCGGAGCTAGTCAGCCCCTGCAGCGAGCCGGAGCCCCGCCACCACAAAGGCACAAGCCCCACGAACCGAGCCGCGCCAGATCTGGGCCGTACCCAGGGCCGCCGCCGCCGAGATCAGGGCACGCCCCCTACCCGCATCAGCCACTCCACGCTGCCGCCTGTAGCCCGCGCCCTCGCCGCCAGCTGCCGCCGCCGCGCCCTGAGCATACGCCGCGCCGCCGCTCGACCCAGACGGCCCGCGCCATCCAACGCCGGACGGGGGAAGGAGGAGGCCCCGCCGCCGCCCAAACTGGCCGGGCTTTGCCCGCCAGCACGCCAGGGCGGCGGCGAGGGGAGGGAGGCACAGGGAGGGAGGGAGGCACGGGGTGCTAGGGTTTCCCCCTCGGCGCTCGCGGGAGCGACGCGGGAGGGGGGAGGGGGAGGGGGGCACCACATGCCCTTCAATCCCGTGGGTCTAACCTCCAAAACATCTTTTTATTTGTAAGGTAATACGTGTTTCATTCGTATCATCAAGATCAAATTACAGGTCACATAAAGACCGACATGACAAAACTGAAAAGATAGCAGAACATTGCTAAGCTTGACACCAACGTCCGTCACCTACCTCCGGCACCACCATAGCAGCCAGCGAAGAAAAAGATGACGGATCACCTCCTCACCCGAGCTCGATACGGCTCCATCGCTGATATGCAACTTTGCGGACCTCCAAGGTGGCTCACCAAAGATGAAGCCATTGCCGTTGAACGAATCCGACCGGGGCAACACACCGGTCACGCCATCAAACTTCAGATCTGGCACCCCACTACGAGTAAGACGCCGAAGGAAGAAACCATACCTGTCATCCATCAACCACGAACTCAGCACATGCTCCGTCCTCCAGATGTCGTCGATGCAGACCATAATCTGCATCCGCTCCTATACTACCTCCCAGGCTCCACGCCGACACTGGAGCAGACGTCGTCGCAACGGCGGAGCCCGAGGACACAAGTTCACCATAAGGATGCCGTCGCCGCCACGATATCCCCGTTTGAACAAACCGGTTCCCAAATCCATCATCGACCATAGAGATGATCGCCTCGCCGATGAAGCCATGACATCGGATGATCCAAAAATCTAAGCTACTAGGGCCCTAAAACTTAAAGCAAAAACGATCCGCACGCGCGGGATCCGGCGACTCCCCTCACGACCGACGACCAAGAGGTCGCCGATGGAGGAGAGCCGCTAGAAAATCGTTTCTCTTGGCAGTGGCGGCTAGGGTTTCTGGCCGCTAGCCAACCCCGCCCCGCACACACGAAGCGTTATGATAACTCGTGTTACCTCCAAAACATCTTTTGTCAATTGGCCTACTCATCACTTGATTGGTTGGATATAAAAGACAAGGGTGAACTCGACCGAAGTATTCCCTGGCTTCAACTTCGAAAATCTGTTGATGGTTTGGGCTCGGATAAGGAGCCGAATTCCTGAAAAATCTGTTACCAAGCTAATCTCGCCGTTAGTCTACCTCTTATCTCGCCATTTTCTTCGCTTTGAACTGCACACGCCCCTATTCTTTCTTTTCTCGACTCCTGCAACCAAGTGCCGTATCACTATGCCATCGGGTACGCATGCCATCAGGGCACGTACAATGGTGCTATCTTAGGAGCGACACGTAGGATAAATGATGATGTGGAGGAGAGAGAACTTGAAAAAAAAGCTTTGCCTTCTATTATTTAAGAGAAGACAAGAGGTGATCTCTTAGCACAATATGTGTCATCATGTTTTTAGGAATCGCTAGTTATCGAAGATAAGGCTAAGAGATGACCCATTGTAGACAATTTTTTTTGTCATCTCTAAATTACATGCAAGACTTAAGATAAGATTATCTTATCAACCATTGTACATGCCATCAAGCAATTGACTGTTTATTGCCCTTTCATTCCAGATCTTTAGCGTGACGAGTATTTGATCAGATCTACTTCTTTTCTCAGGCGTAGGAGGCACCGGTTCTTCGGTACGATTCGGCAATCTCGGTGAGTGGCGATTGGATCCTCGTTTTTCCTCTGCTGATGAGTTCTCGTACTCACCCAATCATCCATATGCATCGCATTTTGTTTTGTGCACATTGATTTAATCTTTGTTTTCCACTTTATTTCGCACAGGAGAGCTCAGTCAAGATCTCGTATGTCAGACCAGTCTTTCCTAGTACGTATGTCTTCTCTCTTTGCCCAGGTATAACTTTTTGACTGCTCCTACATGGCTAGGACATGCAGTTTTCCATTCGGATATGAGGATGGTATCTTTTCTTAACGTGTGATTGATCAAGCATCCTTTTCCAGCTTTAGGCGTTTTGGTTTCATGCTTGGCACGCCGGCAAGTTTTATAAGAACTTCGTCTGTCAGTATTTTCATCTTAGTTTTTTCTTATTATATGCCAGAAATTTTCCCATGATTGTCGTTCCGACAAGTTCTTATATGGGCTTGGTCCGTTGTACAACCATGAAGACTGGCCTGATATGTGCGATGCTTTAATTTAAGATTTTTCTAATTATATGAAGGAAATTCTCTCACGGTTATCATTCCAGCAAGTTCTTATGTGGGCTTAGTCCGTCGTACAACCGTCGAGACAAGCAAGAATGACATGTATGTATTCTGTTGAAACATGATTTCTTTCTGGTTGACTATCTGGCAAGTCCCTGTATGGGCTTGATCCGTCATACAACTGCGGAGACGATTACGAGAGACACGTATATATTTATTCAAAATATATGATTTGTTAGGGTTGGCGTTCTGTCAAGTCACCATATAGGCTTGCGTCGCACAATTGTTGAGAGAATTATAACCATGAGCATAAATATAGCCATCCATGTGCTTGGATCTATTGTTGTGTTTCTTTACTCAAGTGTTTCCCTTCTTCTTTTTTGGTTCCTACAGGAAAAGTATTGAGTGGTCAGCTGAGAACAGTTTCTCATTAAGCTAGGTAACAAACACGGTGGCTTTTCCTTCTTTTTTGCATTTAATAATTAATAACTAAGTGTTTCCTTTTAGACATATATATGTCATCGTATTTATTATATGCCTTTGTACATATACATGGTGCATGGTCAAGTGTATGTTTCTCCAAAAGAATTATCAATTTGTTAATTAGCCGAGCAACATTTGTATGAGCCTGGTATCCTAGTGACGAGGTTAATCTAGTGATCAGACAACATATGCCAATGCATGCAGATTTGACACGTCATCCTCATGGCTCGAATTTGGGGCCTACACTTGGTGATTATTCCTTTCATCCGCTAGCATCTTCTCCTAAATTTGATTATAAAGCCTACACCCTAAAACCAGGGTGGTAGCAAAAGGTCTTGGTTGGGACGGCCACATGGTCAAGCAGGTTCTTCGTCCCAAAGACTATGTTGAATAGGACAACTCTATCCTAAATCATTATTCATTTTGTTCGGAAGGAGGAAAAAATAACAAAGACTATATATGGGGCCATTTATTGCTCCCACGGTTAATATAAAATGTTTAATTCATTACTAAGGTCAGAACTAGAAAGACGGGATCCAGATTCCCATACTTATCTTTTTTCATCTGATGAATGCATTGTGACCCTGCTTAATAGGCTTCTAATGTCGGTCTTCCTTTAGTTAGAGATCCACATGAGGAATATATTCTCTCAATAGATGATCTAGAATCTCCCAAGCTTATACTCCCAGATTTCTTATCTGGCTTTCTAGAAGAATTGTATCAGCTCAGTTGTGAAAATGTCAGATCTAACTAAAGATGGAGGGAAACAGGTCTAGGGTGCGGAATACACTCACCGCATACGCCGCCGCGGCCGTGAACGAAAGCTCTACCGCCAAAACGAAAGCTCCCCCATCGCCGTCGATGAGAATGAAGAAGGGAGCAGCAACCAGAAGCAGGGGAGCAGCACGGTTTCAGTCAAGCGGGAAATCGTTAACCTCGATGCACTGCCAAGTGGGACCCACCACCAGATGCACTGATCAATTTGACCCCATGTTTTTAACTTAACTGTACTCCCCGTTGACGACCGTTCCCTGTGTTTTAACCACCTGGTCTTATAGGGGCTATTATTGCCATGTAAGACGTCGCACACGAGCTATTTCTGTAAACTACGTTGCATCCTTTCCAATTCGCATAAAAAAACGTCGCACATGAGCTATTGACCCCCTTAACACCTAGCCTGACCATGGCTAGCCTATGAGAGAGTACATTACACTCACGAGGGCAATACTCCACACTGTAACCTATAAACCCCAACTAGAGCATGGATTTTGATTCCTGGAATAGGACACCCAGGCTTGAGGGTCCAGTCCGTTCGATCCGATGGCTTGCTTCAGGGAGATAATCTGTCATAAAGATTACACGGCCCATACTGAAACCCTCTGCATGTTTGATTGCTTCCAAGAGCGCTAGTACGTCTGCATGGAACGTCGACCAAAGACCGTATAGCTTCCCAGTTGCTGCAAAAATGACGACATTACCCACTGAATCCTGAGCAACGCAACCCTAGCCACCATGTTATGTTGTACTTTCTTAAGCTACATCAGTATTTATCATAATCCAGTCCATTGGTGGGCGCTGCCACTTAGTTTGCACTTGTGTCTTGGCTTTAGGGAGGGATTTTTAATTTACTCTCCAATCGCCTATCAGGGAAGAAACCTGGCTTGCAAACTCTGTCAGAGACCACACTCGTTCCTCATGTCTTGCCGGTTGTTGCCACCGTCGGGATGGGTGTTGGCGCAGGCGTGAGCTCCAGGGGCAAGGCGGGTAGCCATTTTATAGGCAACTATGTGGCGAAGCGACGGCTGAGTGGTGGGCAAAGGAGGTCCCGACACCATGCTAGTCTTCTAGAGGGGGATCGACACACGGAAAGAATGGATAGGAGAAGAGAAGACCTATGTGTGAACCGCTAGCCACACAATTCGTTATGTCCACCATGGGAACATACCCCACCAGCAAATAAGGCAAAAAATCGCCGCAAAATTGTTGGATACACACGATAAACGTACCTGCCCTGGTCCCAATCACTAGTAGAAAACAGGCCATTAGTCCCGGTTGGGAAGGGCCTTTAGTCCCGGTTCCCCAACCGGGACTAAAGTATAGAGACTAAAGGGTCCAAGCCTTTAGTCCCGGTTGGCTACGAACCGGGACTAAACCCTGGCCACGTGCTCGGCAGCACGCGCCAGGGCATGGGGACCTTCGGTCCCGGTTGGTAATACCAACCGGGACTAAAGGTTTAGGGGTTTAGGGGTTTAGGTGTTTAGGGGTTTAGTATTTATTGTTTATTTTTCCTTTTCATTTTGTCTTTTCCATTTAATTCTTTTTCATTTCAAACATATTTTACGCTACTACATACTATACACGTTATGCATATATAATAGAATACTTCGTAGAACCGATCATATATCATAAAATTTCTCATACAAGCAATCACATAGATCACATGCATACACATATATATATACAACTTGGTATATACAATTTCTCGTACAATTTGCAGATCATTTGGGGATCGGGTAATGGTATTCTCCGTCGGGAGATATGACCTGCTCAAGCAAAGATCCCATAATTTCCTCTTGAATTGCTCGTATGCGGTCCGTTGGTAGGAGCTTATCCCGCATCTCGTGCATCTTTAAAGAAGGTGATCAATATGAACATGTTAGTTGTGTGTATATGTATTAGATCATGATAAAAAAAATATGAATGGTGTTTACGTACCCAAAGATCTCTTGCACTCCTGTTGCTTTCGGTCATAAAACGAATGTTCTCGCAAACGTAATATGCACATAGTTCAGTCCCCTGTGCCTGCCTCATGCACTTTACGAGAATAGAATTCAATCAGATAATAATGAAGCATGACAATGGTATTGAAACTAGAATTAAAGAGATGCGCGGACGTAGCTAGTACTACTTAATTACCCTGGGCTTTTGCCATCTCAGCTCCTCTTTCCATTCACCTCTAACATCTTTGGTGAACTTTTCCCAAACCCTGCCCGACAAACAAAATGAATAAAGGAGTTATTAATTACTTGATATCAGGAAATGAACTAATAAAGAAGCCGACATAGTGCGTCAATGATTGAAATTACCTTTCGAGCACCAAATGCAAGCTTTTTTAATCTTGAGGGTCTTTACTTAGCGAGTCCAGTACTTCAACAGTTCCATCGTCAACTCTAATGATTAGAAGGATCCAGTGGTAGCTGCGCACACGATTTGTATAAGCGGGCATGCATAACTCATCAACTACACTTAACATCAAGTATATATATATTTATATAAGCTAAAATAGAATTTGTAGTACAAGAAAGTAACACTCACTGGAAGTTCCAAGGTAAAAGTATTTCTGCTTTGTACTTTAGGGCCTTCAAAAACCTTAGAAGCATTTTCTCCGTGTCTTTAGGGTCCCTTCTCAACACTTCTTCATTGACGGTATTTGGGTCAATGAACCCAATGCCATAGACTCCAGCTCTTTTCAATTCAAAAATCTTCATTCTGCATAATACCACAGAAAAGAATATAGTGATGAGTATAATAACAGGCAATGAACGAGCTGAGCTAGAGACTTAAATTATAGAAAGAAATCACTTACAGACAATAGCAACTGGCGATAGATTTGTCGAGTGCTTTTTGATTGAATAACTGAAAAAATTCCGAGTTTTCAATCCACAAATCATTTTTATGGACGTAATGCTATTTCTTGACTTTCACCATGAGGCTCTCCATCCCGTTCTTTATTTCTCTCATGTACCAGGCATGCAATTTGTACATTTGCGTTGTTAGAAGCTTCTCGTCGTCAGGAAGGACCAGAGGTTCCCCAGGGACATATTGCCATTCTATTTCGTTCTGATCTAACGGTGGAAATTCCTCGATCTCTAGGAATTGTTCAACGGTGATACCGAGCATTCTAGCAGTCTCTCTATCAGCGTCGGTTATTACCACGTTATTGGCACTCACCTTGAGCGGGCTGATCGATTGGACTGCCTGTTCTCCGAGCTGGGGAACAGTTTTCCCGCATTTACTACTACCGCTCGACTTCTGTCTTTTCTGGGATGATGCATAGGACTTGGTAATACATCGTTCATAGTCTGATACCGGTCTTTTCTCCGTCGGTTTAGCTACATCAATAAAGTGTTGTACGACCTCCTTGGGTATTTTCTCCTTTGGCGGCGGGGGTGATTTCGGTCCAAAACAGGCACGCAAAGCGTGCTTCATTGATTCTTCGAGTTCCTCGTCAGTCTTCTCGTAAGATAACTTCTTTTTGGCAGGAGGCTCGGGTTTCTTCTTTTGTGTTCTCTTCTGCTTTGGAGACGTTGTTTTTTGATATCGCGGATGTCTCGCGCTAGGCTCCGTCTCGGGGTGGGATGGACTCTGCTGACGTGGCGGAGCATGATATCGCGGACTCGCCATGCGCTCCGTCTCGGGGTGGGATGGATTCGGCTGGCACGGCGGAGATGGATTCGAATGACTCACCCTGCGCTCCGTCTCGGGGAGGGTTGGAGTCTGCTGACGCGGCGGACTTGGAGGAGGAGTCGGTGGCCTTGGCACCGAGTTTGGAAACACGATGCATTCCTTTTTCCATAAAATGACACAACGCCTGGCTTCTCCCAGTGTCCGCTCCCCTTCACCTCCAGGGTAGTCAAGATATAGTGTTTCATATGCCGGCACAACTTGATCCACCCCGACACGAGCATAGCTAGGTGTAATCGGATTGCCGTGGAAAGTTGCTTCATGTCCACTCGGTAAAGCAAAGCCGCCCGCCGCCTTCATGGATATGTTCTTCAGTTTCACGTGTAGCTCATAAGGTGTCAACTCTAAGATATCATCCACGGGGTAGCGAGCCAGCAGTGCATCATCGGCCGGGACCTCCGTGGAACCCACGCTGCTTTTCGGCATAGATGATGGAATGGTACCATCCAATGCTGGATCTGGTTGCTGCTGCTGCTGAGACGCGCTTTGCTGGCTAAGTTTGTTGATTTGCTCCTGCTGCATGTTATATTTGCGTTCCAAGTCCTGGATCCGATCTACTTCATGCTTCTTCTTTCTGTCACGACTTCTGTAGCTGTCGTTCCAATCCGCAAACCCCATAAACCACGGAACCATGCCTTTGCCTCGTGTTCGTCCCGGGTGTTCAGGATTCTTGAGGGCGCGTGAAATCTCGTCGTTCTCTCTCTCCGGCTGGTACACACCCACTCGAGCTTCTTCTATTGCCTTAATTATCTCGTCCGTGGCATCTTTAAGACTGGCCTGTTCAAGAACCTAGCCTGTCTTTGGGTCCAACTTTCCCCCATGTGCATAAAACCAAGTCCTGCACCTCTCGGGCCAAGTATCTGTTACTGGAGAGACCCCTGCAGCCCTCATGTTTCACTCAGATTCATCCCACTTAGGCAACCCAGACTTGTAGCCGCCTGGCCCCAGACGATGGTGCCACGTTTTTTTGTCGGCATTTTTCTTGTTTATTCTCGACCGTTTCTTAGCTTCTTCTGATTCCTTGAACTTCACAAATTCGTCCCAGTCATCTGCTAACTTCACATATTCTCCTTTGAATTCTGGAGTCTTCCTTTTGTTTTCCACGTAACTTTTCCATAATCTTTTCTTCCAAGACTAGAATTGTGTGGCCATCTTCTTAAGAGCACACTTCTTGACTTTCTCTCGTTGGAGATCTGTGAGAGCCTCTGGTAGGGTGAAATGTTTCATTAGCTCCTCCCAAAGCAGATCTTTTGCTCTTTGGCTGACAAAAGAAACTGCTTGGGTATTTTTTGGCTGATTCCATTCTTGAACGGTGATTGGGATTTGGTCCCTAACGATAACTCCGCATTGACGAATAAATTTGTTCGCATTCTCTTTAGGAGCAATCGGTTCGCCATCTGTTCTGATTTGATCGATGTTAAACTTTACGCCTTGTTTCAACTTTTTTGTCGGGCCACGTTTAACCCTCGTAGAAGATTTGCTCGATCCGGAGGGCTAAAAGTAAGAAAGATTCGTTAATATATACAAATCAATCAATACATCTAATGATCACCAGAGGGCAAATTAATACCTCGCCGGACTCTATTAAATGGACAAAAATTTCTTCGCCATCGTCATTGTCAGCTGGTTCGCCTTCGTCTCTTGGTTGTTCTTCCTCAATTCCCTCACCGGATGGGTTAAGGTATTGTGAGCCATCATCTACTTCATTATCTTCATTTCCGGAGCGTATCAGGTCGTACATGGCTTTCTCTTGATCACGGTCGTCCATAGCTTAACTAATCCAAAACAAATATAAAACAATTAGAATGCATTCAATAAGCAGAACCGGAGATATGCAAATCAATACAAGGCTTATGGTCCCATTATGTACACGAATTTCTGTGCTAGACCATTCGATTACCTGCACATCTATTTTTAGTTGTTCGTCTTGCTTTATTAATTGATCATTTGTAGTGAGCTTCAAAGTTCCACTAAAACTGTGAAATACATCACATTCATGATTCTTAAGAAAAGACCAACTCGAAGAGCATCAAGCAGTTAGTTAAAAATGTGTACTTTGACAATCACTTGATCTTATTTAAACAATAAAAAGTAAACACACAATAGCCAAAAAATAATTTCAGCAGTGCCTCTTATCAAGATATGTTAGACAACAATAAAGCATTTAGCACTTCACCATAATTAGTTAAAGACACAGTTGCACCCATTATATACTAGTAAAAGGCATGTGCCATTTACGAAACATTGAAATTTCTAGGGAAAATGATGACGCGAAAACTGGCGATGCATCCAACTTTTCACACATATCATGAACGCATATTTTTCAGCTAGTAAATAGGCAACCTAGCAACACTATATTTCACTACTTTTCTCATAGTAGGTTACATGTGTTTCCTCCAAGCAATGGTGTAAAATGGGAGGGGAAAACTACCATCTCTGAACCAGGTAGTACACCAATAGCAACACTATTACTTATGTTCAGTTTATTGCTCCTCAATTTTTTCAGTATTCATTAAAATAAATTGAGCAACTGAATTATGTATCCTGAAGTCTGAAAATAGAATATTTTCTTGTAACTAAGTAGTTGATTCAGAGATTAAATCCCACTGCATTTTTTTCTTGGCATACATGATCATATTACTACTACCATCATGGCACATCTTACAGAAAAATGTTCAACGAAAAATGTTCAGATTAGCCATTTTACAGAATTCTTTGATTTTCAAAGAAAAATGTTCAGATTAGCCATTTTACAGAATTCTTTGATTTTCACCTTTCTTTTTTGTGTGTCTATCTTTTAACTGCAGTATAATAGTTTCTCCACATGATAAAATCTAACCAAACTTAGACTACTGCATAACAAATAACAATGACCTTTCTTTTTCTGTCCATGAATTTCTTTTTAAGATAGCGGGAATTCATTCTTTCTTGAGCCGTCAAATGAACTGAATGTATCACAGCAGGTCACTGAAGAAACTATGTACAACACGATTAAAATGGTGCTTACGGCGTGGAGGAGGAGAGCGGCGCCGGCGGAGCTGACGGCGACGGCGTGGAGGAGCGGCGCCGGCAGAGCTGAGGGTGCCGGCGTGGAGGAGGAGAGCGGCGCGCGGCGGAGTCGGCGGAGGTGAGGGAGGATCGTCGGAGCTGAGGGCGACGGCCGGCGGCTGGGAGGAGCGGCGCCGGCGGAGCTGAGGGCGACGACGCGGAGGAAGAGAGCGGCGGCGGCGTGTGGACGGACGACGCCGTCGATCGAGGGCGTGGGCGGGGCAGCCTGGCGTCGTCGTCGAAGCGAGTGAAGACGGAGTGAATTTGGGGGAGGAAGGAGAAGTTGCTATATAGGAGGACCTTTAGTCCCGGTTGGTATCACCAACCGGGACTAAAGGTCCATTTTCTCTTTTTTTGTTTTTTTGTTTTTATATTTGGAATAACTGTTTTTATATTTGCAATAACTGTTAAAATATTTATAGTTTTTTAATGAATCTTTTTGCTTTAGGTCAAAACAATTACAAACTTTCTGTTAGTACAAAATGGACAATCACTTTCGAAGTATCAGGGTTTCGGACGAAAACTCGTCTGTTACGAAAGGATTTCAATTTTTTAACTTATTTTAACTCCAGACTTTTTGTCCATTCAATATGAACCATTAGAAGCCACATCCTAAAATTTCAACCCTATCTAACTTCATTTGCTATTTTTCATGCATTTAATGAATTGTTTTGAGCTAAATGACCCTGAAATTAAAAAGCACCACAAGTGAACTCTGAAATGGTTGAAACTTGGCATGGTATCATAATTTCACCCACTTAGCATGTGCTAAAAAGTTGAGAGGGTTACGGAAAAAACTGGATGCACTTCGTGTACAAAATGGACAATCTCTTTCGAAGTATCAGGGTTTCGGACGAAAACTCGTCTGTTACGAAAGGATTTCAATTTTTTTAACTTATTTCAATTCCAGACTTTTTGTGCATTCAATATGAACCATTATAAGCCATATCCTCAAATTTCAATCCTATCTAACTTCATTTGCTATTTTTCATGCATTTAATGAATTGTTTTGAGCTAAATAACCCTGAAATTAAAAAGCACCACAAATGAACTCTGAAATGGTTGAAACTTGGCATGGTATCATAATTTCACCCACATAGCATGTGCTAAAAAGTTGAGAGGGTTATGGCAAAAACTGGATGCACTTCGTGTACAAAATGGACAATCTCTTTCGAAGTATCAGGGTTTCGGACGAAAACTCGTCTGTTACGAAAGGATTTTAATTTTTTTTAACTTATTTCCAGACTTTTTTTGCATTCAATATGAACCATTAGAAGCCACATCCTAAAATTTCAACCCTATCTAACTTCATTTGCTATTTTTCATGCATTTAGTGAATTGTTTTGAGCTAAATGACCTTGAAATTAAAAAGCACCACAAATGAACTCTGAAATGGTTGAAACTTGGCATGGTATCATAATTTCACCCACATAGCATGTGCTAAAAAGTTGAGAGGGTTACGGCAAAAACTGGATGCACTTCGTGTACAAAATGGACAATCTCTTTCGAAGTATCAGGGTTTCGGCCGAAAACTCGTCTGTTACGAAAGGATTTCAATTTTTTTAACTTATTTCAATTCCATACTTTTTGTGCATTCAATATGAACCATTATAAGCCACGTCCTAAAATTTCAACCCTATCTAACTCCATTTGCTATTTTTCATGCATTTAATGAATTGTTTTGAGCTAAATAACCCTGAAATTAAAAAGCACACAAATGAACTCTGAAATGGTTGAAACTTGGCATGGTATCATAATTTCACCCACATAGCATGTGCTAAAAAGTTGAGAGGGTTACGGCAAAAACTGGATGCACTTCGTCTACAAAATGGACAATCTCTTTCGAAGTATCAGGGTTCCGGACGAAAACTCGTCTGTTACGAAAGGATTTTAATTTTTTTAACTTATTTCAACTCCAAACTTTTTTTGGATTCAATATGAACCATTAGAAGCCACATCCTAAAATTTCAACCCTATCTAACTTCATTTGCTATTTTTCATGCATTTAGTGAATTGTTTTGAGCTAAATGACCTTGAAATTAAAAAGCACCACAAATGAACTCTGAAATGGTTGAAACTTTGCATGGTATCATAATTTCACCCACATAGCATGTGGTAAAAAGTTGAGAGGGTTACGGAAAAACTGGATGCACTTCGTGTACAAAATGGACAATCTTTTTCGAAGTATCAGGGTTTCGGACGGAAACTCGTCTGTTACGAAAGGATTTCAATTTTTTTAACATATTTCATCTCCAGACTTTTGCGCATTCAATATGAACCATTAGAAGCCACATCCTAAAATTTCAACCCTATCTAACTTCACTTGCTATTTTTCATGCATTTATTAAATTGTTTTGAGCTAAATAAACCTGAAATTAAAAAGCACCACGAAATAACTCTGAAATGGTTGAAACTTGGCATGATATCATAATTTCACCCACATAGCATGTGCTAAAAAGTTGAGAGGGTTACGGCAAAAACTGGATGCACTTCGTGTACAAAATGGACACTCTCTTTCGAAGTATCCGGGTTTCGGACGAAATCTCGTCTGTTTCGAAAGGATTTCAATTTTTTTAAACTTATTTCAACTCCAGACTTTTTGTGCATTCAATATGAACCATTACAAGCCACATCCTAAAATTTCAACCCTAGCTAACTTCATTTGCTATTTTTCATGCATTTAATGAATTGTTTTGAGCTAAATGACCCTGAAATTAAAAAGCACCAGAAATGAACTCTGAAATGGTTGAAACTTGGCATGGTATCATAATTTCACACACATAGCATGTGCTAAAAAGTTGAGAGGGTTACGGAAAAAACTGGATGCACTTCGTGTACAAAATGGACAATCTCTTTCGAAGTATCAGGGTTTCAGACGAAAACTCGTATGTTACGAAAGGATTTTAATTTTTTTTAACTTATTTCAACTCCAAACTTTTTTTGCATTCAATATGAACCATTAGAAGCCACATCCTAAAATTTCAACCCTATCTAACTTCATTTGCTATTTTTCATGCATTTAGTGAATTGTATTGAGCTAAATGACCTTGAAATTAAAAAGCACCACAAATGAACTCTGAAATGGTTGAAACTTGGCATGGTATCATAATTTCACACACATAGCATGTGCTAAAAAGTTGAGAGGGTTACGGCAAAAACTGGATGCACTTCGTGTACAAAATGGAAAATCTCTTTCGAAGTATCAGGGTTTCAGATGAAAACTCGTCTGTTACGAAAGGATTTCAATTTTTTTAACTTATTTCAATTCCAGACTTTTTGTGCATTCAATATGAACCATTATAAGCCACGTTCTAAAGTTTCAACCCTATCTAACTCCATTTGCTATTTTTCATGCATTTAATGAATTGTTTTGAGCTAAATAACCCTGAAATTAAAAAGCACCACAAATGAACTCTGAAATGGTTGAAACTTGGCATGGTATCATAATTTCACCCACATAGCATGTGCTAAAAAGTTGAGAGGGTTACGGCAAAAACTGGATGCACTTCGTGTACAAAATGGACAATCTCTTTCGAAGTATCAGGGTTTCGGACGAAAACTCGTGTGTTACGAAAGGATTTTAATTTTTTTTTATCTTATTTCAACTCCAAACTTTTTTTGGATTCAATATGAACCATTAGAAGCCACATCCTAAAATTTCAACCCTATCTAACTTCATTTGCTATTTTTCATGCATTTAATGAATTGTTTTGAGCTAAATGACCCTGAAATTATAAAGCACCACAAATGAACTCTGAAATGGTTGAAACTTTGCATGGTATCATAATTTCACCCACATAGCATGTGCTAAAAACTTGAGAGGGTTACGGCAAAAACTGGATGCACTTCGTGTACAAAATGGACAATCTCTTTCGAAGTATCAGGGTTTCGGACGGAAACTCGTCTGTTACGAAAGGATTTCAATTTTTTTAACATATTTCAACTCCAGACTTTTTGCGCATTCAATATGAACCATTAGAAGCCACATCCTAAAATTTCAACCCTATCTAACTTCACTTGCTATTTTTCATACATTTAATAAATTGTTTTGAGCTAAATAAACCTGAAATTAAAAAGCACCACAAAAGAACTCTGAAATGGTTGAAACTTGGCATGATATCATAATTTCACCCACATAGCATGTGCTAAAAAGTTGAGAGGGTTACGGCAAAAACTGGATGCACTTCGTGTACAAAATGAACACTCTCTTTCGAAGTATCAGGGTTTCGGACGAAATCTCGTCTGTTACGAAAGGATTTCAATTTTTTTTAACTTGTTTCAACTCCAGACTTTTTGTGCATTCAATATGAACCATTAGAAGCCACATCCTAAAATTTCAACCCTAGCTAACTTCATTTGCTATTTTTCATGCATTTAATGAATTGCTTTGAGGTAAATGACCCTGAAATTAAAAATCACCACAAATGAACTCTCAAATGGTTGAAACTTGGCATTGTATCATAATTTCACCCACATAGCATGTGCTAAAAAGTTGAGAGGGTTACGACAAAAACTGGATGCACTTCGTGTACAAAATGGAGAATCTCTTTCGAAGTATCTGGGTTTCGGACGAATACTCGTCTGTTACGAAAGGATTTCAATTTTTTTAACTTATTTCAACTCCAGACTTTTTGTGCATTTAATATGAACCATTAGAAGCCACATCCTAAAATTTCAACCCTATCTAACTTCATTTGCTATTTTTCATGCATTTAATGAATTGTTTTGAGCTAAATGACCCTGAAATTAAAAAGCACCACAAATGAACTCTGAAATGGTTAAAACTTGGCATGGTATCATAATTTCACCCACATAGCATGTGATACAAAGTTGAGAGGGTTACGGCAAAAACTGGATGCACTTCGTATACAAAATGGACAATCTCTTTCGAAGTATCAGGGTTTCGGACGAAAACTCGTCTGCTACGAAAGGATTTCATTTTTTTTAACTTATTTCAACTCCAGACTTTTTGTGCATTCAATACAAACCATTAGAAGCCACATCCTAAAATTTCAACCCTATCTAACTTCATTTGCTATTTTTCATGAATTTAATGAATTGTTTTGAGCTAAATGACCCTGAAATTAAAAAAACACCCACAAATGAACTCAGAAATGGTTGAAACTTGGCATGGTATCATAATTTCACCCATATAGCATGTGCTAAAAAGTTGAGAGGGTTATGGCAAAAATTGGATGCATTTCGTGTACAAAATGGACAATGTCTTTCGAAGTATCAGGGTTTCGGACGAAAACTCGTCTGTTACGAAAGGATTTCAATTTTTTTTAACTTATTTCAACTCCAGAATTTTTGTGCATTCAATATGAACCATTAGAAGCCACATCCTAAAATTTCAACGCTATCTAACTTCATTTGCTATTTTTCATGCATTTAATGAATTGTTTTGACCTAAATGACCCTGAAATTATAAAGCACCACAAATGAACTCTGAAATGGTTGAAACTTGGCATGGTATCATAATTTCACCCTCATAGCATGTGCTAAAAAGTTGAGAGGGTTACGGCAAAAACTGGATGTACTTCGTGTACAAAATGGACAATCTTTTTCCAAGTATCACGGCACTACTAGGAGAAACCCTACTAGTAGCGCTTGAAAAACCTATAGGAGTAGCGTTGGGTCCAGCGCTACTGCTAAGGTGCTACACCTAAGTTATAGCAGTAGCGCTGGTCGGTGCAGTGCTACTGCTAAGTCTGGTTAGCAGTAGCGCTGCACTGACCAGCGCTACTGCTAACTATCTGTAGCGCTGTGGAAAGGCAAGCGCTACTGCTAATACAGCGCTACTGCTAGATGCCTTCCAGCGCTGCTGCTATAATTCCTGCTTCCACAGATTCACACCCCCTCTACGTATTCGTGATGTATTTATACATGCTCTATACAGTAGTTTCATCAGGTCACAACAAACATACACTATTATCATCATATCATACACATACAGTAGTCTCGTCATACCATCATCATCATCATTCAACACAAATATCATCACATCTCGAAAATAGGGATACAAGTCATGTCATGTCTCGAATAAGTGCAACTGCATGGTCATGGCACACACACAAGTTTCATCATCTCTATCTAAACAATGATGTAGAAGAGAAGAGCGATCAGCATCATCAAGACCGCGACTATGTGGTACTTGAGGCACCGGCGGTTCCACCCCCGCTCTTGCCAGAGCATGTGCTCCATATGTGGTATCTTCTTCAAAACCTATTGTGTAACTTCTTTAGGAGCATGTGATCCATATGTGGCATCTTCTTCAACTTCTCATCGTTGATGTTGGCGGTTTCCCTGAGGATGCATCCTAGTTGATTGCCCCAGCACGAGCGCGCTTCATCCGGCGCCGTTGGCTCTAATTTATTGGGGTGCATCCCCGTGACCACAATTTCTCCGATGCCGAGCTCGTTTGGTCTTCGTGTCCTCTTCTGCTTCGGTCTTTACCGGCTATGGCAGCATCGTTGCCGGTCTCGGGGGTGGTGTCGGTGCCGGTGCCAGTGCTGGTGCCAGTGTCGGCGTCGGCGTCGGGGTTGGTGCCACTGCCGCCACCATGCACCCCCATCTGGTGTTCGTCCAGGTAATCGAAATAGTGATTTGCTGCCTCGATGGGGTCTTCTTCGAGGCGAGCAGAACCCCCGACTGAGGCGTGGCTAGACATGTTTCCTATTCAACAATTGTAAATAAAAGATATAATGAAGAGAAAAAAAGGGGCCTATATTTGGTCGGAATGTTGATTCATTCCCCTTCCGGCAAATCCCAGGCACTCCATATGTCCTAGTTTCTAGCACAAGTCATGCCGAAAATCACGGAAATTTTCGGCATGACCTTTGCTAAAAATTGGACATATGGAGCGCCTGAAATTTGCCGGAACGGAAATGAATCAACATTCCGGCAAAACATAGGCCACTCAGATATTCTTCGACATTCAACCAACATTAAAACATTTTATAACAACAAACAAAGGGAGTAACAAGTAACATGAAGGAAGCATCCCAATCAACCTAGGCAAATTAAATCCCACAAGAAGTTGACCTAGCTGGTAGTCGTGATGGATGAAACCAAAAATACACAGATCGGACCTCACCTCACCACACACACATCATTTACAGGAGCAAATATGAAGGAACCGATTTTTTCTCTGCCCCTGTTTTCCCCGGCCTAGGAAACCCTAGCTAGCGGTCGGCGGCGGCGGTGTGCGTCTCGGGCTAATGAATGTAGAGAAGAAGGACGGGGAATCGCCGGAGGGAGCTCACCTTGGTTGAGCGAAGGTTGAGGCTGCAGGCGACGGCGAGGTCGAGGGCGGGCCCGCGCAGCGACGGTGAGGTCGAGGGAGGGCTCTGGCGACGGCCGACATCGAGGGCGACAGCGGGCAGGGGCGACAGCAGACAGGGGCGACGGCGGGCAGGGGCGACAGCGGGCAGGGGCGACGGCCAGCGGCGACAGAGTGGGGGATTCGGGCAGTGACAGAGTGGGCGGCGACAGAGTGAGGGGAGAGGTGGAGATCGAGGGCAGGGGGGGGGGGATTCGGGCTTGGCCAAATTTTGAGCCCGCGCGGCGGTTAACCAAAAATAGCAGTAGCGCTCGGTTAGTATCCAGTGCTATAGCTAAATTAGCTATAGCGCTGTGCGGTAATCCAGCGCTACAGCCAACTGTTTTAAATTTTAGTTTTTTTAATTCTAAATTACACATAGTAGTAGCGCTTTTTAGGATCCAGCGCTATAGCTAAATTAGCTATAGCGCTGGTTCATAATCCAGCGCTACTGATATGTTTTCTTTTATTTTTTTTATTTTCCTTTTCTTTTCTGTTTAGTTTTCTTTTTCTTTTGTATTACTTTCCTTCTCCCTTTTGTTTTTGTTTTTTTTGTATTGCTTTCTCCCTTTTGTATTTCTTTTGTACTGCTTTCTCCCTTTCTGTTTACGACGGCGTCTCCCTCCCACACTGCGTGAATATCACCGGAACCATGCATGTGGTGGTAACATATATATCAGTTGACCGATAACGGTTACTTAAGTGCGTACACAAAATAGATACATATATATAAATGATGGTTTCTCAGCTACGTCGACGACGTTTCACATTGAGCTTCTTCCCTTTCTTGTTCGTTGTCGAATAATTGAGCCCCTCCTTTTGACTTTTCCGGAACCATGGAGTACGATCTTTCTTATGTAATGTAGTATTGATTCTTCTTTTCACGTATGCTTCATCATTATCGTCACCTTCCCTCATCGGGTTGCCGTATTGGTCGTAGTCTTCCTCGTTGGCGACTCCATCCATTCCGACGATGCTCCTTTTGCCTCTCCTCACGACAACACGGTTGGGATTGGTCGGGTCGGTTATGAAGAAGCATTGTGTCATGTGCTTAGCGTGTACCCATGGCTCAGTTTTGGCGATGAAATTAACGTTCACGGTTGCGCTCTTCGCGTCAGGTATAGACATGGTAGTGAAATACTTGTTTTCTCTTACGACGTCCTTAGCCCATTTGACACGGAACATCGTCGCATCGTGCAATCCAGTATAGTCAAGCTCCCAGATCTTTTCGACCCTTCCGTAGAATCTTTCAGTTGTGCCGTTAGTGTCGGTCACGCATTGAATCGTCACCCCGGAGTTCTGGTAATCACTGTCCATGTCTTTGGCCTCCGTGTAGAACGTGTACCCGTTGATATCGTATGACTGATAGCTCGCAAGTTTGGGCGCGGGGCCATGAGCTAAGGCGTGTATGAGCAATCCGTCCGAACTGTCCTCTTCCGGGGGATTTTCAAGAACTTGCTCTTTGAACCAACGCAAGAAAGTGGCGTTGTGCTCTACAGTAACTTCGTCGTTCGTCTTGAGCATCCCCTTATCACCGTATTTATTTGCGATGGTTTCTTTCTACCGTGCCACATAATCATGTACCACATCTAGGTGTTGTAGCACTACTAAGTTAGCCCTGTCAAAGTCGTTCCGTCGATCCGAGTAGTCTACGTGCAATTCCCTCCGGCCGTTGTTGTGACCTTCTCCTTCGAGCCTCCCATCGTGCTTGTTGACGGGCAAACCAACAACAGGGTCTCTGACGCCTATATAATTCTCGCAAATGGAGATGCACTCATGTGTCAGATACCCCTGGACGATGTTCCCATCGGGACGGGACATGTTACGAACGAATCCTTTGATGACCCCATTCATCCTCTCGAACGGCATCATGCTATGAAGGAATGTCGGCCCGAGGTCGATGATGTCATCCACGATGTGGACACACAGATGCACCATGACGTCAAAGAACGCGGGCGGGAAGTACATCTCAAGCTCACATAGTATGACAACGATCTCTTCCTGTAGCCTTCGGAGCTGCTTCACACTTATGGACTTTCGAGAGATAACGTCGAAGAAGTTGCAGAGACCAGTAAGCGTGTCACGGACGTGCTTGTCCATTATCCCTCTAATGGCAACCGGGAGTATCTGTGTCATCATCACATGACAGTCATGAGACTTCATCCCGCTGAACCTTTTCTTCTTGGGGTCTAGAAATCTTCTTATCTTCCCACAGTAACCGGAACTGACTTTGATTCCCATAAGGCACTTGATGAATTGATCGATCTCCTTCGCACTTAAGGTGAAGCAAGAAGGGGGGCAATAATTCTCCTCCTTCTTGTTGACTTTTCTGCCCCTTTCCCCCTCCTCCGTCTCCGTCTCCGTCTCCTCCGTCAACTTTTTACGGTGGAGATCTTTCCTGATCTTCAAATCTTCCAAGTCTTTCCTTGCCTTCGGCCCGTCCTTGGTCTTCTCCGGCATGTTCATCAATGTGCCAAGCAAGATCTCGAGGACATTCTTCGTGATATGCATTTGATCAAGGCAATGAGGCGTGTCGTGATTGGGCCAGTACTCCAAGTCCCAGAAAACAGACCTCGTTTTCCATACCTTCAGTAGCGGCTCCGGTGCCTTTTTCATCGTTCCCGGCATGGGGCACTGTCCCCAGTTTTTCAACAGCTCATTGATTTCGGCGCCGCTTCTCTTACGTGGAGGTCCTCGATGCTCAGTCAACCCATTGAATAGATCTCCACGCTTTCTCCACAGGTCATCCTTCTCGAGCCATCTACGATGCCCCATGTACACGATTTTCCCGGACACGCCATCTTTCATTGACGTAAGCTGCTGAGACGTTGTATCATCCATGCACCTCGTGCATCCGCAGTATCCGTGGCACACCTCGCCTGAGGTGTACCCGTAACCAAGATAGTCGTGCACCGTCGTCATCAGCGCGGCTCTCATATAGAAATACTCTCCTTTGCTGGCTTCCCATGTCCATGCCGGTGTTTTCCATAACGTGTCTAGCTCCTCTTTCAGAAGCCCCATATACAGGTTAATATTATTTCCCGGTTGTTTCGGCCCTTGAATCAGCATGCTCATGTGTATGTACTTTGTCTTCATGCACTTCCATGGGGGAAGGTTGTACATCCATACAAAGACGGGCGATGTGCCGTGGTTGGTGTTTTGGTTTCCAAACGGATTCATGCCATCGGTACTCGCACCAAGCACGATGTTCCTTGGATCTTCTACAGCAAATCCATATACGGTGTTGAATGCTCTCCACTGGCTACCATCTACGGGGTGTCTCAGCTTCGGATCATCTCCATCATCGGGCTTCTTCCTCTCCGCGTGCCAGCGCATGAGCTTTGCTTCCTTAGGATCTATGAAATACCGCCGTAGACGGGGAGTGATCGGAAAGTACCATACAACTTTCTGAGGAGCTTTCTTTCCTGCCTTCTTGTATCGAGAAGCATTGCACATTGGACAGCTGGTTTTTTCCGCGTGCTCCCCCCGATAAATGATGCAATCGTTGATGCATGCGTGGTACCTAATGTGCGGCAAATGAAAAGGGCAAACGATTTTCTTGGCCTCATCGACACTAGTAGGACACAGGTTCCCCGCGGTAAGAACTTTATTATGTAGATACTTCAAATGCTCATCGAGGCTTTTGTCTGTCCATTTGTTTTTGGCCTTCGTCTTTAGAAGTTCGAGCGTGAAACTCAAGCGGGTCACCTCGGGATCGCAACCGTCATACAATGGAGTCTTCGAGTCTACTTCAAGTTGCGCCAGCTTGGCCTCCTCTCTACAAGTAGCTCTCTCGCTAGTCGTACTCTTGCGAAGGAGGTCTCGAACATGAGGGTCCTGCACGACTGCACTTAGTCGCGTCGAAGACTGCGACGTGACCGCCGCCTCTGCTTCTCCGCCATGTCCGGACTCTTCTTCGCAGTGTCCGGAATCTTCTCCGCCGCCATGTTCAGAATCTTCTCCTCCGCCGTCATTTAACTCTTCCCCGCCGCCATGTCCGACGCCATCGTCTTCGTGTCGATCGGTCATATCTTCGTCTAGCCCCATGTCGTTATTCCCTGCCATGTGGACGTCCTCATCATCATCATCTTCACTTATCCACCGAGTATAGGCATCCATGAAACCATTTATCAGTAGTTGCGCCTTCAACCTACCACGATCATAAGGGTCCAAAAGGACTCCTTCTTTGCATCTTGTACACGAACATCTAATCCTAGTCCGATTATTTGCATGCATGTCCATCACCGCGGATTGCATGTATCGCTCCACCTTCCATCCACTCACCTTCATGACCGACTGCATGCACAGTATAACAAGCAAAAGGGTTATAAACAAAATGCATGCATGCATCAAAGTCATATAAAAATTTGGCATGACCTTGCCTAAAAATAGGATATATCGAGTTTGCTCGAAATTCACCGAAACGGAAATAAATCGACATTTCGGCAAAACATAAGCAACTCGGGGGCATGTCACTCGCACAAATCTCTCCATATCCCAAACACACATATTCCCATTCACACACACATATTCCCATTCTTGAAATGAACAACTTTTTACTCACCTATATCTAGCTAGATTTAGTTGTTGGGGACATGTCAATAGCTAGCTAGATCAAGTTGTTGGGGAGGAGAGATGACTCTAGGTAACTAATGGAGAGGGAGAGAGATGAGCTAGCTAGATCTATATCTAATGGAATGGAGGGAGATCCAAACAAATGAGGTAGGGGGGCATTTATGGAGCTAGCTAGAGATGAGAAGGCCATTTATGGGGGAGAGTTATGGTGGAGGGGGGCATTAATGGGGAGAGAAGAGAGGTAGGAGGAAGAGAGAAGAAGGGCAACGATGGTGAGGGGAGAGGGGAAAGGAGGGGGAGAGAGGGCAAAGGGGGGAGGAGGGGGGGTGAAAAGGTGGCACCAGCCACGCATAACAGTAGCGCTATTTTTCAGCAAGCGCTACTGCTATGTTACTTAGTAGTAGCGTTTTCCATAAAGAGCGCTACTACTAAGTGGGGCCCATTAGCAGTAGCGGTTCCACCAAATAAAGCGCTACAGCTAAAGTCTTAGTAGTAGCGCTGTATTATGGACTGCGCTGCTACTACCAATAGTGTCGGTGGGCTCGTCTGGTCCCGCTTAGCAGTAGCGCTCTTTATGTTTCTAGCGCTACTGCTAAGTCCTTACTTGTAGCGCCGCTCAAATCCAGCGCTACTGGTAATTAGGAGCAGCGCCTGTTACATTCCAGCGCTACTCATATTATCCTGCCTATAAGGTTTCTCCTAGTAGTGGGGTTTCAGACGAAAACTCGTCTGTTACGAAAGGATTTCAATTTTTTTGAACTTATTTCAACTCCAGACTTTTTGTGCATTCAATATGAACCATTAGAAGCCACATCCTAAAATTTCAACCCTATCTAACTTCACAATACTGGCCCCCATGGAAGTTGCTCATCAACCACCATCTGACTCAAGGGATCAATGAGAAGTACCAATGATGGTAAGAACCGTATGGAGTCCTTCGAAAATTTCGAGGTGTGGTTCAAGTACGATGGTTGGCCTCACTTGGACAAGCATGGGAATATATTATGGCTCAGAAGAAGGTAGGAATGAACCACGTTCCCCAAACTCAGCAGGAGTGATTGTTAGACAATTCTTGTCAGGCAATCAACAACAGAAAATTATGAGAATGTATAGGTTGAACCTGGCTCAAAGGGAAGTCTTGGAGTAGGAAGCTTCTGGCATAAGACACCAAAAATTTTCCCCAACAAGCAACCAAGAGGAAAAGCTCCTAAAGAAAGGTACCCAGCCTTATCTAGCACGTTATCGAGATTGATAACAATGAAACCCAGGCTTGCCAGGACACAAGAAATGGTCTTCCGAAAAGATGTTCAAATACCCAAGCTTCCGTATGAATTGAGAGCATAGTATCAGTGTTATGCTAAGGAACAGCTGAGTTCGAGCAGGTCGACTGGTGGAAGGTAAGAACTTAATATTTATTTGAGTCATGCAAGAGGAAAAAGGTCAGCCCATATTTTGGCGATCTGAGGGGATGGATAAGTTATGAAGTAAGTCGGGTTGGAGTAATGATTTTAGCAGTAGACAACAAGGTACCCATAAATCCAGTAAATGTGACTCTGACAAACCCTTGCTTGTTTTTTTTTCCGGCACCACGCCTGAGTCTGAGCTGTTTTCGGCCGTCCGGGGTGAATGCCGATTTTATGTTCTCTTTTCAACGACTGGCCGTGTTCTGAGTCGTTTTGCGACCGTCTCAGACAGTTGTTGAATTTCTCTCCGTAATAGTGACCCGACGCTCTGAGCTGTTTCTCGGCCGTCTTCGGGAACTGCTACATTCTTTTTATCAACACCGTCTCATGCTCTGAGCTGTTTTCCAGCTGTCTTGAGCCGGGGTTGAGTTATTCCAGTAATGTCCCAGGTCTGATTGTAAAGACCGATTTGGTGGCTACTGGTTTCTTTGCCAATTTTACGCAAGGGGTTCAGATGATCATTGCTCTGGAGGTAACACCTGCAGATTGAGAAACTTGCCAGCGAAATATCATTGCTCTGACACAAGTTAAGAATAAGGTATACTTGCGAGAAGGGTACACCTAACAGCATCCATGGTCACACGAAGAGTTAAGGGTATGTGCGACCAAGCCCTTCCGACAAGAGAGTTGAAAAGAGAGGACCTTAAGGAAGGAGCAAGATAGGTAAGGAGTATATATACTCCAGGGAGTCTACTCGGTTCAAGGCAACCCACTTGTTTAATGGCAGGATGGCCCACAGCAAATGTCCAAGTCTGTTGTGACCAAATACTCCTTAGCCAGCCCAGCGGTTCGACTTCAGCAACGGTGTTAAGGCATGGCTTAGATGTACATATAAGTAGTCAGAGCACTGAACAATCACACGGGATTATGTGATCTCACACCTGGCACTCAGAAAATTGAAGGTCTTCCATAGACAAGATTCTTTCACTAAGACCACTGACGGATAAGTCTTTGGAAAACTATAAGGCCATATTCTTTCATATCGGGCACGACAAGTGATAGTCGAATCTTTGGTACGGATACTTGAGACAGGGAAACTGAACAAGATGATTCAAAAGAAATTCTTGCAAGCAAAAAGGGTCCGCCAAAAGAGCGGTTGACCCCTCCAGTATGGTTTGAAACTGGAGGATACGCCCTTACCAACAAGGAGTCTATGCAAAATGTCAATGGATGGTGTCCACCAAGAAAACCTGGTTCACAACTCCACTCGGTACCGTGGGTACGGGATATAAAAGATCACGCCAGCTAGGAGGCCACTCACAGATTCATGAGAAGATAATAGGCTCCAATCATAATAGTATATACGCTGGACTAGCATATTGGACAAAAGTGGAGATATTAAGCATAAGTTTGTGGTGTGGAACCTGTCAGAACGTTGGATGTGGTGAAGGAAACCACCCCGAGCAGGGAAGCCAGAGATTCCATGGAATCAATTTATAAGGATACCCGAGTTGGAAACGGTTTCCTTAAGGCAGAATATGCAAACTTGTTCCCTGAGCAACCAAATCTCGAGGACGAGATTTTTGTAAGGGGGGTAGGTTTGTGACACCCTGGTTTTCACAACTTTCTTTTTCAAATTTTATTTGAAGACTTTCCTTGGAAATTGGTTTGAATGGCTCTATGGACTTAAAACTTGGGAATAATTTTCATTCCCAAGCCTCCTAAAACTTCTCCCAAGCCACCCTTGCCCAAACCCAACTTTATTCCAATGCAAGTATTCCTCTTTTGTTGAAGACATAATCTTTTAAGTCCTAGTTTGTGAAGCAAGCCCCATTTCTGTCCTCCCATTTATTCCAAAAAAATTTCAAAATTCAGATGACTCATATGAACCTTGGATATGTGAAAATATTCAAGCTTCAAGATTCATGGTGAGCTCATCATCCAATCTTTGTCTCTGGCTAGGATTTCAGTTTGTGAAGCAACTGCATTTTATATTGCTTCACAATTTCTGAAATTTTACCAGGACATTCTTCCACCCATTTTAACCCTTTCCTCCAATTTTTAGCTTATTTTGTTTAGCCATTTATTCTCAGTAATTCCTCCAAGTTTCTGTCCAGTGGGAAGTGTTGTGAAGGAAGTACCCTGTAGACTTGTCCAGATGCTATGAAATTTTTATGGCATCTTGGCAATCTCAAATGATGCTCCTACACCAAGTTTCAGGCAAATCTATTTAGCCAATTGAGCACTATCTCAAGATTTTCATATCTGGACCAGAATGTGGTTTGTGAGTGAACCATGAGCAAATCTGGTTGATAGTGTCTCAAACTCGGTCAGTAGGTAGTCCTTCCAACACTGAACTCTCCAGACAACTTGTTTGCCTCCGGGTCCAACCCATTTCTCTTCTGGATCCCTCCCTAGTTTCTGTTCAGAATCTTGTCTGTGATCTATCCCTCTGTTCGGGCTATCTCTTGTCAAGCCAGTGGCACTGTGAGGCCTCAGGGAGCAGGGTCGATCGTGTAGACACGATTGGATGGGTCGGAGCGCACCTTGGGTGCCAAGGCACGCGGTGACCACGCGTCGGCCGAGCCAAAACCGCGCTCTGCACGCCTCCCGCTTCGGTCACGATCGCCCTGACCTCTCTCTCGACTCCTCTCCGTGTCCACTTGTGCCGACCTCCTCCCCATCGTCCATCTGGCCAGTCTGGAACCCTCGCGGCCGCCGGAGAAGCTCGCCGCCGCTTGCTGCCAAGCTCCGCCACGGGCATCACAGTAGGCTCTGGTCGCCATCCTTGTCCCCGCGCCATTTATGGCCCCGGACCGGTCCTGTCGCTCCTGCGCGCTCATGTCGACCTCAGGCGCGCCGCGACGACCAGCTAGCTGCCAGCTCGCCGTACCTGATGTGCCCTCACGGCCGTGGCGGGATCCAGCTCGGCCTCCCTCCGTTCCTCTATAAAAGGCCCCCTCGGCCTTGCCTCTCCTCATCCGCCTCTCCCCTCTCCTCCTCAATCTTCTCCCTGAGCTCAGAAGCGGAGCTGGGAAGCTCCTCTGCTCCATCTCCGGCGAGGAGCTCCGCCACTCTGCCTCTGCGCTTCCCCCTCGTCTCCGACCACCCCTGGTCAAATTGAAGCCTCCGTGGAGTTCCTAGAGCTCCACTGGTCCTCCCTGGCCCCTCCCTTGCCCGAGAGCTCGCCGGAATCGTCGGATCCGTCGGCCACCAAAACCCACCGCCGCCTGAGTCGGAGTGGGCGTCGCCGTCCGGCCACCATCCGAGGAGCCGTGGGTACAGGAGTGACCGCCGTCATCTGCTCGATCCATTCCCGCCATCTCCCAGCCCCTCCGCCGTATCTTCGCCGGTGAGCATCGCCGGTGAGCGCCGCCCCTCTCTGTTTCCCTCTCCCTCCTGTTTGATTCTCGGGTGAGCCCCACCCGCCAGTGGCTCAGCGCGCGCCGAAGGGGTACGTGAGTGGAGACGTATCTCCACTTTACGCCTTCGACGTGGCGGCTTCTGGGTTTTCTGTTTCTCTGTTTTAAATCAATTTAAATCAGAATGTTGACTGATCTTTGACCATGAATATCTCTTAAACCATAAGTCCAACTGAGTTCATTCTTTTTGCAATATTTTTCTTATAAGCTCCTTTATTTTCTGTAAAATTTTGGTATTTTTCTCTACTGTCTAGAATTTCTGGACAGTGGCAAATGCTTTATGTGATGATTTAAAAGTTATTTTCAAACATGCTTTACAGATTATTTTGAGGACCAGGAGAACTCCTCTTATATATTTGGTTCAAGGCAAGCCACGACAGCCACTTGCATGACAGACTTGCAGTAGCTATGGTTTCCACCTGAATAATTACTTAATTTGTGCATGTTAATATTCATATGTTCATGGGACATGCTAGCTAGTAAGTACTTATTGGTAGAATTATGCTCATGCTTATTCCTTGCAGTAGTTCATGCTAGGATGATAACATGTCTGCATGTTCATTAAAGGGTTGTTATGGATATACTGAGATTATTCATGCTCATCATGATCATCCGCATTTAGCTGGATAAATGCTTGTATGTTGTTGATACTATGACCCAGATAGTATGCTTCCCATCCCTGCTAGGATTGTATCATGCTCATGTGCATTCTGGTTTCATTATGTATCATGACTCAGCATATCATCATGCAAAGTTTAACCGGATGTTAATCAAACTTGAACACCTGTTGGCTGAGTCATAGTGGGTGCCGAATCGAGCTCACCAGTGCAACCACACTTGCTGGGATGGGGCAGCCCTAACTTTGTCTATTGTCATGCCTCTCGCCGGTGCCTCCAACCAGGGAAGGTTATGCGGCAGCGCTACCCTGGCCCGGTAGGCGGCAGAAGCCTTGTGTACCCAGGTTTGGTATTGTGCACAGGTCCCCGTTTGGGACAGTTTTGTTTGGCCATGACGATGGCAGGTGTCGGAAGGACACAGGGTCACCCATGACATAGCCCAAAGGGGAGTTTGTCGGAGTGGCCGGGAGAGTGCCATGCAATAGATTGGGTTTTGTCGGAACGTCGTTGGTCCACCCGAATGGGAGCACGAGGCCATGAGTTCCGTGGTGTGGGTACAGTGTACTAACCTCTGCAGAGTGTATATAATCTATCGATAGCCGCGTCCTCGGATATGGGCACAGTTCGTAATAGGACACACTATGGGTCAACAGAATAATAATTCTTGCTAATAACAACCCCCTGGTGTTGAGAAAGAAGTTGGTTGATCTTTAAGTGATCGTGGGAGAATCACCACGGTATCGAGGATACCGATGTTGATTGATCGTGATCACGAGAGGATCACTGTGGTATCGTGGATACCGGTTGTGATTGATAGTGTCATGTGGTGATCTCGGGGTGGACCAAGCTCCCTGTGATCAAGTATCACTACGGTATTGTAATACCAAGTTTGGTTGGTCCCGAGGATTATCAAGCGGCACGTTGGAGGGTAAACTTGGCATACCGTGGTTACAAGGTAACCCCGGAACAGAGTAAGTTGCATCATGATAATGAAAACCTGCTGCATATAGTGTCACATGCCATGCCATGCCTATATCGTCTTAGCATTGCCATGTTCATACCTGCTAATGCCATGCCATTGCTTGTCTTGATTGTTTTGGTTGCTATGAGCTTGCGAGTACATCCAAAGTACTCACCTGGCGTGTCATGCCAGTTTGCAGGTCATGCCATGATTGCTTGCTTGTCGAGGATTCTGCGTTTGCGAGCTAGGATACGCGTTCCAGCCAGAGTCCCTGTGGAGTGGAGTCCATCACCGTGGTTACGCTTCCTCGGATCGATTCGCTGTTAGCATAGAGCTACTCTAGTCAGGCGTAGTTTTGCCATGCCAATGAAATCCTTGTACCCTTGTAACCATAGTAATAAGGAGCTGATTTGTTCTATGCCAACAGTGCCGTATTCCAGAAGACTTGTCTCTTGGCTGGAATACGGGGCGTTCCGGTTTCCTCTGAGCCGGGGTGCCACAAGCGTTGGTATCAGAGCCAGGTTTGGCTATAGGACGCCCTAGACCACGCGAACGCTAGAAATCGGTAGTATAGGCTCTAGTGAGTTTGTTGCTCTTGCTTGTTGCACTTGGTTGACACATTGCTTGTTGCATAGCATGCATATAGTTGGTTCCCCTAACCGGTTGATTTTGTAGATGGCATCCGTCCTTGTTGACTACAACTCAGCTCCGGCACCGCTCAGCTTTGCATCCCTGCTTTGGGATGTTTGGCGTCTTCTCTACCCCAGTGGGGAGATGCCACGGTACCAAGTGTTCCAGACCCCGATTGGAGGAGTGGTGCTTGAGTATCATGCTAGCAAGCATCTGACCGTCAATTTGCCCTTGGGTAATCGAGCCTATAGTTTCCGTGGTGGGTACGCCTCAACACCGGATCGCGCCGTTCAACTTGCCGCTCTGGCAGGTCTGACTGTCCTTCGTCATCAGGAAAGGGCGATGCAAGAGAACCATGCTTTCCAGTATTATCCCACCATAGCCACCCCCAGACGGATTCGTTTCCCTCCGGTTCGTCAAGATGACGATGTTGCCATTGCGTTCATGTCCCGTTACATGATCGCAGAGTACGTCCTCATCGCCGAGCTGGTCAGAGATGCAACCCGTGCTCGGAGAGCGCTTGGTATAGCTTTAGCCCCGCCAACCTCTCCGCCAGCCCCTTCGCTCTCCAGTAACCTGCCGTCCGAGCGTAACACCTAAGTATCTGCGAGGCTCATGTCACACGAGTTCCGATAGTATTAGTATTGTAAATTACCCCCGAATTGCAATAAAGTATGGGCGTTGCGACTTTGGCATTTTCATCAAGTGGTTTTCTTTCGTGTTCTATTGACTCTTTGGTGTCACAATACTGGCCCCCATGGAAGTTGCTCATCAACCACCATCTGACTCAAGGGATCAATGAGAAGTACCAATGATGGTAAGAACCGTATGGAGTCCTTCGAAAATTTCGAGGTGTGGTTCAAGTACGATGGTTGGCCTCACTTGGACAAGCATGGGAATATATTATGGCTCAGAAGAAGGTAGGAATGAACCACGTTCCCCAAACTCAGCAGGAGTGATTGTTAGACAATTCTTGTCAGGCAATCAACAACAGGATATTATGAGAATGTATAGGTTGAACCTGGCTCAAAGGGAAGTCTTGGAGTAGGAAGCTTCTGGCATAAGACACCAAAATTTTTCCCCAACAAGCAACCAAGAGGAAAAGCTCCTAAAGAAAGGTACCCAGCCTTATCTAGCACGTTATCGAGATTGATAACAATGAAACCCAGGCTTGCCAGGACACAAGAAATGGTCTTCCGAAAAGATGTTCAAATACCCAAGCTTCCGTATGAATTGAGAGCATAGTATCAGTGTTATGCTAAGGAACAGCTGAGTTCGAGCAGGTCGACTGGTGGAAGGTAAGAACTTAATATTTATTTGAGTCATGCAAGAGGAAAAAGGTCAGCCCATATTTTGGCGATCTGAGGGGATGGATAAGTTATGAAGTAAGTCGGGTTGGAGTAATGATTTTGGCAGTAGACAACAAGGTACCCATAAATCCAGTAAATGTGACTCTGACAAACCCTTGCTTGTTTTTTTTTCCGGCACCACGCCTGAGTCTGAGCTGTTTTCGGCCGTTCGGGGTGAATGCCGATTTTATGTTCTCTTTTCAACGACTGGCCGTGTTCTGAGTCGTTTTGCGACCGTCTCAGACAGTTGTTGAATTTCTCTCCGTAATAGTGACCCGACGCTCTGAGCTGTTTCTCGGCCGTCTTCGGGAACTGCTACATTCTTTTTATCAACACCGTCTCATGCTCTGAGCTGTTTTCCAGCTGTCTTGAGCCGGGGTTGAGTTATTCCAGTAATGTCCCAGGTCTGATTGTAAAGACCGATTTGGTGGCTACTGGTTTCTTTGCCAATTTTACGCAAGGGGTTCAGATGATCATTGCTCTGGAGGTAACACCTCGAGATTGAGAAACTTTCCAGCGAAATATCATTGCTCTGACACAAGTTAAGAATAAGGTATACTTGCGAGAAGGGTACACCTAACAGCATCCATGGTCACACGAAGAGTTAAGGGTATGTGCGACCAAGCCCTTCCGACAAGAGAGTTGAAAAGAGAGGACCTTAAGGAAGGAGCAAGATAGGTAAGGAGTATATATACTCCAGGGAGTCTACTCGGTTCAAGGCAACCCACTTGTTTAATGGCAGGATGGCCCACAGCAAATGTCCAAGTCTGTTGTGACCAAATACTCCTTAGCCAGCCCAGCGGTTCGACTTCAGCAACGGTGTTAAGGCATGGCTTAGATGTACATATAAGTAGTCAGAGCACTGAACAATCACACGGGATTATGTGATCTCACACCTGGCACTCAGAAAATTGAAGGTCTTCCATAGACAAGATTCTTTCACTAAGACCACTGACGGATAAGTCTTTGGAAAACTATAAGGCCATATTCTTTCATATCGGGCACGACAAGTGATAGTCGAATCTTTGGTACGGATACTTGAGACAGGGAAACTGAACAAGATGATTCAAAAGAAATTCTTGCAAGCAAAAAGGATCCGCCAAAAGAGCGGTTGACCCCTCCAGTATGGTTTGAAACTGGAGGATACGCCCTTACCAACAAGGAGTCTATGCAAAATGTCAATGGATGGTGTCCACCAAGAAAACCTGGTTCACAACTCCACTCGGTACCGTGGGTACGGGATATAAAAGATCTCGCCAGCTAGGAGGCCACTCACAGATTCATGAGAAGATAATAGGCTCCAATCATAATAGTATATATGCTGGACTAGCATATTGGACAAAAGTGGAGATATTAAGCATAAGTTTGTGGTGTGGAACCTGTCAGAACGTTGGATGTGGTGAAGGAAACCACCCCGAGCAGGGAAGCCAGAGATTCCATGGAATCAATTTATAAGGATACCCGAGTTGGAAACGGTTTCCTTAAGGCGGAATATGCAAACTTGTTCCCTAAGCAACCAAATCTCCAGGACGAGATTTTTGTAAGGGGGGTAGGTTTGTGACACCCTGGTTTTCACAACTTTCTTTTTCAAATTTTATTTGAAGACTTTCCTTGGAAATTGGTTTGAATGGCTCTATGGACTTAAAACTTGGGAATAATTTTCATTCCCAAGCCTCCTAAAACTTCTCCCAAGCCACCCTTGCCCAAACCCAACTTTATTCCAATGCAAGTATTCCTCTTTTGTTGAAGACATAATCTTTTAAGTCCTAGTTTGTGAAGCAAGCCCCATTTCTGTCCTCCCATTTATTCCAAGAAAATTTTCAAAATTCAGATGACTCATATGAACCTTGGATATGTGAAAATATTCAAGCTTCAAGATTCATGGTGAGCTCATCATCCAATCTTTGTCTCTGGCTAGGATTTCAGTTTGTGAAGCAACTGCATTTTATATTGCTTCACAATTTCTGAAATTTTACCAGGACATTCTTCCACCCATTTTAATCCTTTCCTCCAATTTTTAGCTTATTTTGTTTAGCCATTTATTCTCAGTAATTCCTCCAAGTTTCTGTCCAGTGGGAAGTGTTGTGAAGGAAGTACCCTGTAGACTTGTCCAGATGCTATGAAATTTTTATGGAATCTTGGCAATCTCAAATGATGCTCCTACACCAAGTTTCAGGCAAATCTATTTAGCCAATTGAGCACTATCTCAAGATTTTCATATCTGGACCAGAATGTGGTTTGTGAGTGAACCATGAGCAAATCTGGTTGATAGTGTCTCAAACTCGGTCAGTAGGTAGTCCTTCCAACACTGAACTCTCCAGACAACTTGTTTGCCTCCGGGTCCAACCCATTTCTCTTCTGGATCCCTCCCTAGTTTCTGTTCAGAATCTTGTCTGTGATCTATCCCTCTGTTCGGGCTATCTCTTGTCAAGCCAGTGGCACTGTGAGGCCTCAGGGAGCAGGGTCGATCGTGTAGACACGATTGGATGGGTCGGAGCGCACCTTGGGTGCCAAGGCACGCGGTGACCACGCGTCGGCCGAGCCAAAACCGCGCTCTGCACGCCTCCCGCTTCGGTCATGATCGCCCTGACCTCTCTCTCGACTCCTCTCCGTGTCCACTTGTGCCGACCTCCTCCCCATCGTCCATCTGGCCAGTCTGGAACCCTCGCGGCCGCCGGAGAAGCTCGCCGCCGCTTGCTGCCAAGCTCCGCCACGGGCATCACAGTAGGCTCTGGTCGCCATCCTTGTCCCCGCGCCATTTATGGCCCCGGACCGGTCCCGTCGCTCCTACGCGCTCATGTCTACCTCAGGCGCGCCGCGACGACCAGCTAGCTGCCAGCTCGCCGTACCTGATGTGCCCTCACGGCCGTGGCGGGATCCAGCTCGGCCTCCCTCCGTTCCTCTATAAAAGGCCCCCTCGGCCTTGCCTCTCCTCATCCGCCTCTCCCCTCTCCTCCTCAATCTTCTCCCTGAGCTCAGAAGCGGAGCTGGGAAGCTCCTCTGCTCCATCTCCGGCGAGGAGCTCCGCCACTCTGCCTCTGCGCTTCCCCCTCGTCTCCGACCACCCCTGGTCAAATTGAAGCCTCCGTGGAGTTCCTAGAGCTCCACTGGTCCTCCCTGGCCCCTCCCTTGCCCGAGAGCTTGCCGGAATAGTCGGATCCGTCGGCCACCAAAACCCACCGCCGCCTGAGTCGGAGTGGGCGTCGCCGTCCGGCCACCATCCGAGGAGCCGCGGGTACAGGAGTGACCGCCGTCATCTGCTCGATCCATTCCCGCCATCTCCCAGCCCCTCTGCCGTCTCTTCGCCGGTGAGCATCGCCGGTGAGCGCCGCCCCTCTCTGTTTCCCTCTCCCTCCTGTTTGATTCTCGGGTGAGCCCCACCCGCCAGTGGCTCAGCGCGCGCCGAAGGGGTACGTGAGTGGAGACGTATCTCCACTTTACGCCTTCGACGTGGCGGCTTCTGGGTTTTCTGTTTCTCTGTTTTAAATCAATTTAAATCAGAATGTTGACTGATCTTTGACCATGAATATCTCTTAAACCATAAGTCCAACTGAGTTCATTCTTTTTGCAATATTTTTCTTATAAGCTCCTTTATTTTCTGTAAAATTTTGGTATTTTTCTCTACTGTCTAGAATTTCTGGACAGTGGCAAATGCTTTATGTGATGATTTAAAAGTTATTTTCAAACATGCTTTACAGATTATTTTGAGGACCAGGAGAACTCCTCTTATATATTTGGTTCAAGGCAAGCCACGACAGCCACTTGCATGACAGACTTGCAGTAGCTATGGTTTCGACCTGAATAATTACTTAATATGTGCATGTTAATATTCATATGTTCATGGGGCATGCTAGCTAGTAAGTACTTATTGGTAGAATTATGCTCATGCTTATTCCTTGCAGTAGTTCATGCTAGGATGATAACATGTCTGCATGTTCATTAAAGGGTTGTTATGGATATACTGAGATTATTCATGCTCATCATGATCATCCGCATTTAGCTGGATAAATGCTTGTATGCTATTGATACTATGACCCAGATAGTATGCTTCCCATCCCTGCTAGGATTGTATCATGCTCATGTGCATTCTGGTTTCATTATGTATCATGACTCAGCATATCATCATGCAAAGTTTAACCGGATGTTAATCAAACTTGAACACCTGTTGGCTGAGTCATAGTGGGTGCCGAATCGAGCTCACCAGTGCAACCACACTTGCTGGGATCGGGCAGCCCTAACTTGGTCTATTGTCATGCCTCTAGCCGGTGCCTCCAACCAGGGAAGGTTATGCGGCAGCGCTACCCTGGCCCGGTAGGCGGCAGAAGCCTTGTGTACCCAGGTTTGGTATTGTGCACAGGTCCCCGTTTGGGACAGTTTTGTTTGGCCATGACGATGGCAGGTGTCGGAAGGACACAGGGTCACCCATGACATAGCCCAAAGGGGAGTTTGTCGGAGTGGCCGGGAGAGTGCCATGCAATAGATTGGGTTTTGTCGGAACGTCGTTGGTCCACCCGAATGGGAGCACGAGGCCATGAGTTCCGTGGTGTGGGTACAGTGTACTAACCTCTGCAGAGTGTATATAATCTATCGATAGCCGCGTCCTCGGATATGGGCACAGTTCGTAATAGGACACACTATGGGTCGACAGAATAATAATTCTTGCTAATAACAACCCCCTGGTGTTGAGAAAGAAGTTGGTTGATCTTTAAGTGATCGTGGGAGAATCACCACGGTATCGAGGATACCGATGTTGATTGATCGTGATCACGAGAGGATCACTGTGGTATCGTGGATACCGGTTGTGATTGATAGTGTCATGTGGTGATCTCGGGGTGGACCAAGCTCCTTGTGATCAAGTATCACTACGGTATTGTAATACCAAGTTTGGTTGGTCCCGAGGATTATCATGCGGCACGTTGGAGGGTAAACTTGGCATACCGTGGTTACAAGGTAACCCCGGAACAGAGTAAGTTGCATCATGATAATGAAAACCTGCTGCATATAGTGTCACATGCCATGCCATGCCTATATCGTCTTAGCATTGCCATGTTCATACCTGCTAATGCCATGCCATTGCTTGTCTTGATTGTTTTGGTTGCTATGAGCTTGCGAGTACATTCAAAGTACTCACCTGGCGTGTCATGCCAGTTTGCAGGTCATGCCATGATTGCTTGCTTGTCGAGGATTCTGCGTTTGCGAGCTAGGATACGCGTTCCAGCCAGAGTCCCTGCGGAGTGGAGTCCATCACCGTGGTTACGCTTCCTCGGATCGATTCGCTGTTAGCATAGAGCTACTCTAGTCAGGCGTAGTTTTGCCATGCCAATGAAATCCTTGTACCCTTGTAACCATAGTAATAAGGAGCTGATTTGTTCTATGCCAACAGTGCCGTATTCCAGAAGACTTGTCTCTGGGCTGGAATACGGGGCGTTCCGGTTTCCTCTGAGCCGGGGTGCCACATTTCAACTCCAGACTTTTTGTGCATTCAATATGAACTATTAGAAGCGACATCCTAAAATTTCAACCCTATCTAACTTCATTTGCTATTTTTCGTGCATTTAATGAATTGTTTTGAGCTAAATGACCCTGAAAGTAAAAAGCACCACAGATGAACTTTGAAATGGTTGAAACTTGGCATGGTATTATAATTTCACCCACATAGCATGTGCTAAAAAGTTGAGAGGGTTACGGCAAAAACTGGATGCACTTCGTGTACAATATGGACAATCTCTTTCGAAGTATGAGGGGTTCGGACGAAAACTCGTCTGTTACGAAAGGATTTCAATTTTTTTACAAACAAACCCTACTTAAATAGGGACATAATAGAAATAATAGTTCAGATATCCATTACAGAAAGTACTGCATAATTGAAGATACCAATACTACTCGTCGTCCGGATCAGAATACCCCCAAGCAGGAGATACTAGCGGTACGGGGTGACGCTGCCCATAATTGAAGATTCCAATCATGCGGTACAACTCGTATGCAACGTACCCATCTATTGCATACTCAATGTTGATAGGGTCAAGTGGGGTCTTCTCCCAATGTTGGTGCCCTGACTTGGGGAATTTTGTCTTCATATCAGCGTAGTCCTCGTCGATCAGGGCGGCTGCCATATCAGCCATTGAAGTCTTGTCATGCTCAAGCCTGTACCTGCCCTGAAGATCAATGTGACATTCAGCTGGTATCTCAATACCCCAGGTGCGCCTCATCTTGATCTTGTCATTCGTTATATCAACGCTAGCAAAATATATGCCGCTGCGAAGGAACTCCATGAGTTTTGGACCGTGCTTGTCACTACTGCAACAACAAAATGGAACATATGTGTTAAATACTGCTGCAACAAGTATATTTTAGAACAAGTATAATAAGAATCATAACAAGTATATTTTAGAACAAGTATAATAAGAATCATAACAAGTATATGTCGGCACAAGTATAATAAGAATCATAACAAGTATAATAAGAATAACCATAACAAGTATAATTTAGAACAATGATATAATAAGAATCATAACAAGTATAATTCGGAACAAGTATAATCGGAATCATAACAAAGGAAAATTCCTATGCATTTCCTACCCTATGAATCAAAAGAAGCCCCTAAACTATGTCATATTCTCCCACGATGGCCAATATATATATGCAACTACAAGGAAAATTCTTATGCAATTTTCCTATCCTATTCCTATCCTCCTATTCCTATTCCTATGCAATTTTCCTAATCCTCCTATTCCTATGCAATTTTCTATTCCTATGTAATTTTCCTATGAATCAAAGAAAAAGCCCCAATTTTCCTATGAATCAAAGAGAAGCCCCAATTTTCCTATGCATTTTTCCTATGAATCAAGGAAACTATGACATGTTCTCGACATTCCCAATCCTCCTATTCCTATATGCAATTTTCCTATCCTATGAATCAAAGAAAAGCCCCGATTAAAACTATGACAAGTTCTGTATTACCTTGCCCACTTGAAGACCATGACATGTTGCTTCAAACAAAGTTGGACGATGGCAACATTGCGACCATCGGCCGTGTACTCGAGATCGAGGCCCATGAACTTGTGTTTTTCCTCTTGAAGCCATTCCTTGAACATGGAAAGAAAACCCTCAACTTTGGCGCTGTCGTACGTGTAGACGACATGGAGATTGGTCGTGCCATGTGCGAGCACGTTCCCGTAGCGAGTTCGTGGATTCATGGTGGAGGATGGGGAAGATGAGAGGAGAGGGAGACGAATAGAAGTGGTGGCCGGTCGCGTTACTGTAGTGTTTCCGATGTATATGATCTCGCGTGGAACAAGTTCCAAGGCGCGAGATTTGAACGGTTGGGACCTTTAGTCCCGGTTGGTGACACCAACCGGGACTAAAAGGGCACGCGCTAGGCGAACGGTTGCCACCACCCCTTTAGTCCCGGTTGGTGACTCCAACCAGGACTAAAGGGTCCTCACGAACCGGGACTAATGCTTATCGTCACGAACCGGGACTAATGGAGGCATTAGTCGCGGTCCAAAATGCGACCGGGACTAATGCTCCGGTCGAAAGGCCTGATTTCTACAAGTGAATGCACGTGGCTGGCACTGGTTGGCTGATTTGGTAGTGAAAAAAAAATCAAAAAACATCGAATAATTGCTATTTAGAAAGAGTGCGGGTATACCTAAATATGATTATAAAGCCTACACCATAGGAACCAAGATGGTAGCAAAAGGTCTAGGTTGGGACAGTCACACAGTCGAGTATGTTCTCATCCCAAAGGCTATGTTGAATGGGGCATCGCTATCCTAAATTATTGTTTATTTTGTTTGAAATGAGGAGATAACACGCACTATATACATGGGGTCATTTATTGCTCCCTTGGTGAATATGAAGTTTCGGAAATATGGGATATAGAGACCAATAATTTTCCTTTTTCATCTGGTGAACACACTGCGATCCTGTTTGACATGTTTGTAGTGTCGGGCCTTCCATTAGTTGGAGATCCATCCAAAGAATATGTTCCCGCAATAGAGGATCTAGAACCTTCTAGTCTTATGTTCCTAGATTTCTTATCTGGCCTTTTAGCAGATTTCTCTCAGCTCAATCGCGAAAATGGAATGTAACATTTAAGACAAAGGTGTAACAGCACCCGGGTGCCTAGGCACCCTCTATGAACAGTAAAATCAAAAAAAAATAGGAAAACATTTTTAAAAAATCTGAAACTTTGCAGCATCAAATGTGGTCAAACTTTATAGGTTCTTGCAAGTTTTCATGTCAAAATATCATGTAGAGAAATGTGTACAAACAAGTTTCAGATTTCAGTGCTAAAAGTGCTCAAAATTTGAAGCACTGAAATGTTTTTTTGTGTGTACAGCTCCTCAAATGTTTTTTTGGCATGAAAACTTGCAAGCACCTAGAAACATTGGTCATCTTTGAAGTTGCAAAGTTTCAGATTTTTTCAATTTTAGAAAATCGTTTCTCTTGGCAGTGGCGGCTAGGGTTTCTGGCCGCTAGCCAACCCCGCCCCGCACACACGAAGCGTTATGATAACTCGTGTTACCTCCAAAACATCTTTTGCCAATTGGCCTACTCATCACTTGATTGGTTGGATATAAAAGACAAGGGTGAACTCGACCGAAGTATTCCCTGGCTTCAACTTCGAAAATCTGTTGATGGTTTGGGCTCGGATAAGGAGCCGAATTCCTGAAAAATCTGTTACCAAGCTAATCTCGCCGTTAGTCTACCTCTTATCTCGCCATTTTCTTCGCTTTGAACTGCACACGCCCCTATTCTTTCTTTTCTCGACTCCTGCAACCAAGTGCCGTATCACTATGCCATCGGGTACGCATGCCATCAGGCAATTGACTGTTTATTGCCCTTTCATTCCAGATCTTTAGCGTGATGAGTATTTGATCAGATCTACTTCTTTTCTCAGGTGTAGGAGGCACCGGTTCTTCGGTACGATTCGGCAATCTCGGTGAGTGGCGATTGGATCCTCGTTTTTCCTCTGCTGATGAGTTCTCGTACTCACCCAATCATCCATATGCATCGCATTTTGTTTTGTGCACATTGATTTAATCTTTGTTTTCCACTTTATTTCGCACAGGAGAGCTCAGTCAAGATCTCGTATGTCAGACCAGTCTTTCCTAGTACGTATGTCTTCTCTCTTTGCCCAGGTATAACTTTTTGACTGCTCCTACATGGCTAGGACATGCAGTTTTCCATTCGGATATGAGGATGGTATCTTTTCTTAACGTGTGATTGATCAAGCATCCTTTTCCAGCTTTAGGCGTTTTGGTTTCATGCTTGGCACGCCGGCAAGTTTTATAAGAACTTCGTCTGTCAGTATTTTCATCTTAGTTTTTTCTTATTATATGCCAGAAATTTTCCCATGATTGTCGTTCCGACAAGTTCTTATATGGGCTTGGTCCGTTGTACAACCATGAAGACTGGCCTGATATGTGCGATGCTTTAATTTAAGATTTTTCTAATTATATGAAGGAAATTCTCTCACGGTTATCATTCCAGCAAGTTCTTATGTGGGCTTAGTCCGTCGTACAACCGTCGAGACAAGCAAGAATGACATGTATGTATTCTGTTGAAACATGATTTCTTTCTGGTTGACTATCTGGCAAGTCCCTGTATGGGCTTGATCCGTCATACAACTGCGGAGACGATTACGAGAGACACGTATATATTTATTCAAAATATATGATTTGTTAGGGTTGGCGTTCTGTCAAGTCACCATATAGGCTTGCGTCGCACAATTGTTGAGAGAATTATAACCATGAGCATAAATATAGCCATCCATGTGCTTGGATCTATTGTTGTGTTTCTTTACTCAAGTGTTTCCCTTCTTCTTTTTTGGTTCCTACAGGAAAAGTATTGAGTGGTCAGCTGAGAACAGTTTCTCATTAAGCTAGGTAACAAACACGGTTGCTTTTCCTTCTTTTTTGAATTTAATAATTAATAACTAAGTGTTTCCTTTTAGACATATATATGTCATCGTATTTATTATATGCCTTTGTACATATACATGGTGCATGGTCAAGTGTATGTTTCTCCAAAAGAATTATCAATTTGTTAATTAGCCGAGCAACATTTGTATGAGCCTGGTATCCTAGTGACGAGGTTAATCTAGTGATCAGACAACATATGCCAATGCATGCAGATTTGACACGTCATCCTCATGGCTCGAATTTGGGGCCTACTCTTGGTGATTATTCCTTTCATCCGCTAGCATCTTCTCCTAAATTTGATTATAAAGCCTACACCCTAAAACCAGGGTGGTAGCAAAAGGTCTTGGTTGGGACGGCCACATGGTCAAGCATGTTCTTCGTCCCAAAGACTGTTGAATAGGACAACTCTATCCTAAATCATTATTCATTTTGTTCGGAAGGAGGAAAAAATAACAAAGACTATATATGGGGCCATTTATTGCTCCCACGGTTAATAGAAAATGTTTAATTCATTACTAAGGTCAGAACTAGAAAGACGGGATCCAGATTCCCATACTTATCTTTTTTCATCTGATGAATGCATTGTGACCCTGCTTAATAGGCTTCTAATGTCGGTCTTCCTTTAGTTAGAGATCCACATGAGGAATATATTCTCTCAATAGATGATCTAGAATCTCCCAAGCTTATACTCCCAGATTTCTTATCTGGCTTTCTAGAAGAATTGTATCAGCTCAGTTGTGAAAATGTCAGATCTAACTAAAGATGGAGGGAAACAGGTCTAGGGTGCCGAATACACTCACCGCATACGCCGCCGCGGCCGTGAACGAAAGCTCCGCCGCCAAAACGAAAGCTCCGCCATCGCCGTCGATGAGAATGAAGAAGGGAGCAGCAACCAGAAGCAGGGGAGCAGCACGGTTTCAGTCAAGCGGGAAATCGTTAACCTCGATGCACTGCCAAGTGGGACCCACCACCAGATGCACTGATCAATTTGACCCCATGTTTTTAACTTAACTGTACTCCCCGTTGACGACCGTTCTCTGTGTTTTAACCACCTGGTCGTATAGGGGCTATTATTGCCATGTAAGATGTCGCACACGAGCTATTTCTGTAAACTACGTTGCATCCTTTCCAATTCGCATCAAAAACATCGCACATGAGCTATTGACCCCCTTAACACCTAGCCTGACCATGGCTAGCCTATGAGAGAGTACATTACACTCACGAGGGCAATACTCCACACTGTAACCTATAAACCCCAACTAGAGCATGGATTTTGATTCCTGGAATAGGACACCCAGGCTTGAGGGTCCAGTCCGTTCGATCCGATGGCTTGCTTCAGGGAGATAATCTATCATAAAGATTACACGGCCCATACTGAAACCCTCTGCATGTTTGATTGCTTCCAAAAGCGCTAGTGCGTCTGCATGGAACGTCGACCAAAGACCGTATAGCTTCCCAGTTGCTGCAAAAATGACGACATTACCCACTGAATCCCGAGCAACGCAACCCTAGCCACCATGTCATGTTGTACTTTCTTAAGCTACATCAGTATTTATCATAATCCAGTCCATTGGCGGGCGCTGCCACTTAGTTTGCACTTGTGTCTTGGCTTTAGGGAGGGATTTTTAATTTACTCTCCAATCGCCTATCAGGGAAGAAACCTGGCTTGCAAACTCTGTCAGAGACCACACTCGTTCCTCATGTCTTGCCGGTTGTTGCCACCGTCGGGATGGGTGTTGGCGCAGGCGTGAGCTCCAGGGGCAAGGCGGGTAGCCATTTTATAGGCAACTATGTGGCGAAGCGACGGCTGAGTGGTGGGCAAAGGAGGTCCCGACACCATGCTAGTCTTCTAGAGGGGGATCGACACACGGAAAAGAACGGATAGGAGAAGAGAAGACCTATGTGTGAACCGCTAGCCACACAACTCGTTATGTCCACCATGGGAACATACCCCACCAGCAAATAAGGCAAAAAATCGCCGCAAAATTGTTGGATACACACGATAAACGTACCTGCCCTGGTCCCAATGCACGTGGCTAGCACTGGTTGGCTGATTTGGTAGTGAAAAAAAATCAAAAAACATCGAATAATTGCTATTTAGAAAGAGTGCTGGGGGTATACCTAAATATGATTATAAAGCCTACACCATAGGAACCAAGATGGTAGAAAAAGGTCTAGGTTGGGACAGTCACACAGTCGAGTATGTTCTCATCCCAAAGGCTATGTTGAATGGGGCATCGCTATCCTAAATTATTGTTTATTTTGTTTGAAATGAGGAGAGAACACGCACTATATACATGGGGTCATTTATTGCTCCCTTGGTGAATATGAAGTTTCGGAAATATGGGATATAGAGACCAATAATTTTCCTTTTTCATCTGGTGAACACACTGAGATCCTGTTTGACATGTTTGTAGTGTCGGGCCTTCCATTAGTTGGAGATCCATCCAAAGAATATGTTCCCGCAATAGAGGATCTAGAACCTTCCAGTCTTATGTTCCCAGATTTCTTATCTGGCCTTTTAGCAGAATTCTTTCAGCTCAATCGCGAAAATGGAATGTAACATTTAAAGTTTGGTGTGACCATTTACATAAGAAATGAGAACGCACTTCGTCTTCTATCTCTCTTTGAGAAACACACTTGTACGCCACAACCTTTTTTACCCTGTGTCTTTGCTAGTATGTGGTTGTTCATGGGGAATGACGGTCTGCTAGTTGGCAATCTGATCTAAGCTGAACCTAATCGTATGGAACACACCAATAGTGAGAACGTTTTATTCTTCACTTGCTACTTTTTTGCTTCATTGTGCACTAATAAGACTTCCGTGTGAAGCACGGATGAGGGGCTTCTTCTGTTACTGGGGAGAGTACATTGTGTTTTGGTTGCCACTGCCCCCCAACCACTACTAGGGAAAACCTTATACACAGAAACTTACCAATAGCGCGTTTTAAAAGGAGGCGCTGCTGCTACTTAGCAGTAGCGCGTGTACGTAAACAGCGCTACTAATAAACACATATCAGTAGCGTGGCACGCATAAAACGCGCTACTACTATAATTGCCACACCATTCCCGCCAGGCTAGGTATAGTAGTAGCGCCCTTCCTCAACCAGCGCTGCTGCTATTCTACTTAGCTGTAGCGCTTGGAACCAACCCGCGATGCTGCTATGCCCACCTTATCCACCCCGTGCGCTTCCTCTCTCTTCCTCACTCCCGGCTCCTCACTCCCCCCTCACACTGTCGCTCCCTCTCTGCCCCCCGCCGCTCGCCGCCGCCGTCGCCTACCCCTCCTCCCTCTGCCGCCGTCACCTCCCCTCCTCCCCCTCCTCTCTCCTCCCCGCCCCACCTCCTTCGTCCTCCCTCCACTGCTCCATTCGCCGCCGGCCGGCCCCTCCTCGCTCTGCCTTCCTCCTCCGTCCTCCTTCCTCCTCCCTCCTTCAGTCGCCCCTCCTTCTCCCTCCTCCCTCCTCCATCCACAACCCCTCCTCCCTGCTACATTTTGATTTAGTAGGCTAGTTGAAATTTTCTTGTTGATATGCAACATTTTGAATATAGATGATAATGTGTTGTAAATGTCGATGATGAAAATGCTAGTGCTAGTCGCCATGTCATTGATGTCGATGATGATGCATTCTGAATACAGACGATGTCTTGGTGTTCTTGTTTGCAATGTACCTCCGAATGGCCTATGTTTTGCCGGAATGTTGATTCGTTTCTGTTCCGGCAAATTTCAGTCTCTCGATATGTCCTGTTTTTAGCAAAGGTCATGCCGAATTTTTTTCATGAATTTTAGCATGACTTGTGCTACAATGTAGGACATATCGAGTGCTTGTGATTTGCCAGAATGGGAATTCAATGATATTCCGGCAAAACATAGGACATTTTTTCTATGTCATTGCTCGATATATGGAACGGGTTGACTTTAGATCAGTTTCGGCTCCTTGTGTGTCTTTCAGTGAGGGAGAGTGTCCACCATATATATATATGAGAGAGGAAGAATCCCGACTGTTGTCGTGGGGGTCGCTTCTCCTTCTTTTCCTTGTGCTAGATATTTGTAATGCACTAGGGAAAGGAGGAGTAGCGACCATCACCGACGGTCGAAATATGAGAGAGGAAGAATCCCGACTGTTGTCGTGGGGGTCGCTTCTCTTTCGTTCCCGTGTGCTAGACATTTTGGTGTAATGCACTCGGGAACGAATGGAGGAGCCACCATCACCGACGGTCGCAATATCAGAGGGAGTGCCCACCATATACGTGAGATGAGAGTTTAGGAAGGAAAGACTCGACAGACCTAAAGTCAACCCGTTGCATATTGAGTAATAGTGATCTGTGTGTTGATCAGTTTCCTGGTAGTTGCCTTCGATCGATTTTAAATGTTTCAACTATGAACATAGGAAATGTCTGACGACGAAAGGAAATTCGTTATGTGCGAATGCTGCGAAGACGAGCGCGGCCTGTGCGACAAGCCTCACCTAGTTGATGGTAGGCGCTTCAGCATCATGCTGGATGAGACCTTCGAAGTGGATACAGTAAGTCACAACGACAAGTCTTTTTTCGTAATTAAGCATGACTTCTGCTTCTTTTGCTTCAACTTATAATTTTAATTTTTTACTATTCTACTAGCGTATCCCCTGCCATGCAAGAATTTATCTCTTGGATAAGATTGGTTTCAGTACTAAAAAAAGTATGAAGGTAAAGAGAGTTCACTTGAGGACCGAGCATGGTTATACTTTTGCATTAAAATTGTACAATGCAGACACCTACTCCTATTTTGAATGCAAAAGTTGGAGAGCACTATGCAAGGCTTATGCATTTGAGCCTAATATGCTTATCACCTTTGATATTCGTCCGGAAGATGAAATTGAAGGTAATATCGACATCTGGGTCGATGTGCAGACGCCTCCAGTTCTATCATTATGTGAGTTTCTCAACCATATTTATTAAGTAATTTATATTGTTTATTTAAAAATAGTTGACAACTAATTTCTATTGACAGCTTATTTCCATTCAAGCAAACATGTCCAGCACTTGGTAGACAGCACCTACTACTGTCCCGGGGCTAAACTAAACTGCGAGGAGATAAGTCATTATGTTTCATGGCTGGAAGATCTTGATACTGTCAAGACAGATTATTTTCCTGGACTTCGAGATATTAGTACTCAAAACGTGCGGTCACTAGTGTGCGTATTGAACTACGGTCACATCTATCTAGGAAAGATGGTAAGATTTTTACTATTTGTTCTCAGTGCATCTTTTGCATACATTATTTTTTAAGCTAAACTTCATTGCTAAGTATGTTACTACGATGTTCTTCAACAGGGACTCCCGATGAGTGTTGTGCCTCGTTGGATCAAGTCTAAAGGTCGCATGGCAATGGTTAGCTTACGGTCAAGATATCCTGTATTGCACATGAGTGCTTTCATCATTTCTCGAAGCGAGCAAGTCTTAATAGTCAAAGACTGGAGCAAAATTGTGAAGGATCGCAGAGAAGTACTAGGGGGCAGCAATCAGAAGCGCAACCCACAATTAGGAGACAGGTTCATATGCATTCTCCAATATGATGAAGAAGGAGTGCTACACATGTTTTATGCTATTTTACCTGAGAGAGAGCAGCAGGAGTAGGTCCTAGGTATTAAGAACAATTAGTTAGTGCTGATTATATATGACTATGATGATGATGAGAAGTTTTTATTATGTGCTACAATGTGTTAGAGTTGATGGTGATGCTGAGGAGGAGTAGTGATTAGGAGTAGGTCCTAGGAGTTGTTATTATAACTAGTGACCAAGTTGTTATATGATGTCTCATGGACGAAAATGATGATGATGAGTAGTTGTTATATGACAATGATGTATTATGATGATACTGCATGAAAACTTGTATAATGGCGTATGAATATACGGCATAAATAAAAAAGAAATACGTAATAATAGTAGTAGCGCGGGTAGAGAGGTGCGCTGCTAGTAACTACCAGCAGCGCTTCCTACAAAAACCGCTGCTGCTAAGCAGGTATAACAGTAGCGCGTGTCAAAACGCGCTACTGATAGACTTAGCAGTAGCGCTGGTACAGAAAGCGCTACTGCTAAGTAGGTATAGCAGTAGCGCGTGTCAAAACGCGCTACTGATAAACGTTAGCTGTAGCGCCGTATCAGCAGTGCGGTTACCCACGCTACTGATACACCAAATACCCGCGCTACTGCTAGGGTTTTCCCTAGTAGTGAACCTTGGGTTCCTCTAGAAGCTGATAAGATGGGCAATCCACCATTGTTACAGAAAATGTAAACCTCTTTGTTATGTAAATGTTGTGATATGGCAAAGCAAAGAACGATCATAGGAGAAAATCCATGTTCTGGAATTAGTACTGCATCATCAGAAGTTGCTATCATATTCGAAGATGCACAACTCACTGAGTCATCTTCTAGGGTGGCGACATTTGCTACAGCCATTTTTCTTCCTTTTGTCGTGCTTTTGAGGAGATCTGTATCATTAATCCCTTCATCAATCATTTTTTGGATGATGTCCTTTACGACAAAGCAATCTTTGAGTGTATGGCCCAAAATGCGATGATAGTGAAAAGAATTTGGTTCACTGAATTTTGAGGATTCTTCTGGCATTTTTGCCCGAGGAAGTTCTACAAGACTTAACTCTTTTAAGTGTGTGAAGCGGGCACCAATTTCTTCTAGGGGAAAAAGAATATTACCTGTTTTGGCGCTTGCTGAGAGTTGGCCTCCTAGCAAGTTGTGTAGCTTTTTCTTCTTGGTTCCTTGGGCTAGTGGAGCCCGAGCTTAAAGTGATACTTCATCATTGTCGATTCCATGGATTGTGCTGACTTGGGATTCATTGGCAATCTCTGTCATCGACCACTTTCCTCTGCAAGCTTGTTGAATGGCATTTTTGTTCGACGAGCAACGAGTTGCATATAGTTTTATATACCTGCACTCTTTGAAGATAACCCAGTCAAAGGTGATGGGTCATAATCATTGTAGTTGTACAACCACCTTAGACCGCAGATTATTTGTGCACATACGCACTGCTTTCGCCTCGGTGATTGGTTGTGGGCAGTGTAGACTTAAATTTCTCCATCTATTTATGAAATTTGACGCCTTCTCATTAAGTCATTGTTATGTTTGGGTTAGCTCCGTGATATCTACAGTCATGTGGGGCTTGAGCAGTATCCTGACAAACCGTGAGGAAGTAGAGCGTTATCCTCATAATGGGGAACTTCTCCTGAGACAGTTTGTGTAAACATTGTCCGGGCTGCTTTCACTTAGTATAGTAAGTCAGCTCCAAGCTCCATCAAAATATGGGAGCATATGCAAAATGCTTTTCTCGAACCGATCTATAGTACCTAGAGGACTGTAGAAATTACGAAGCTGACACAAACAGAGCAAGGATTTAATAAGACGGCAACTTATCTCATAAATAGATGGAGAAACTTAAGTCCGCACTGCCCACGACCAACCACCGAGCCAGAAGCAGTGCATACGGGCACAAATAATCTACGCTAAGAGGTAGTTGTACAGATAAAAGGAGTACGACCCGTCACCTTTGAGGATTTATCCTCAAAATCTATAAATATAGAGAACTATATGCCGCTCGTTGCTCATCGAACAAAAACAATGTTCAAGATGCCTCAAAGAAAAGTGGTCAACGAAAGAAATTGGTAGTAAATCCCGAGTCAGCACAAGCCATGGAAATAACAACGGTGAATTCTCACTTTCAGTCCAAGAGAGTTGCGCCAAGGAACGAAGAAAAAAAAAGTGCACAAGTTGCTAGGAGGCCAACTTGCAGCGACGTGTAAACATGGAGTATTCTTTTCCCATAGATGAAATCGTTGACCTTTTGACAGGCTTAAAGGGGTTAAGTATCATAGAACTTCCTAGGCCCAAAAGGCCAAAAGATGTCTCGAAGTTCAATGAGTCAATTTTTTGTGATTACCATCGCATTTTGGGTCATACACTCAAGGATTGCTTTGTTGTAAAGAGCATGATCCATGATTGATGAGGAGACTATGGATGCAGATCTCCTCAAAAGCATGACGACGGGAAGGGAAATGGTTATAGCAAATGTTGCTACCCTACAAGATGATTCCGTGAGTTGTACATCTTGAAATACAAGAGCAATGTATGATGATGCAGTACTGATTCCAAATATGGATTTTCTCCTCTGATCATTTCAGGCATTGCCATATTGCAAGATTGGCACAAAGGAGAGGCTTACATACCCTGCAACAATGTTGTGTGCCCCAACTTATCCTATTCTCGAGGAGACCAAACTTGGGCAGCAGCCATCAAAATGTATTGTACTATCCCCTGTGACGGAAGAAGTCCCTTATTTGTGCTTCACACAAAAGGTATATTATATCAGTGCACCACGAAGCACATGAAATAATAAGTGAATAATTTAACGTTCTCACTATTGGTGTGTTACGACAATGATGAGTCTCTTTGCTTCCCTAAAGAAGAACCATTAGAAGTTGATCAGATTCAACTTAAATCAGGTCGCCAATGACCTGCCAGAGGGATATGGTGATCGGTTGTTCAAGGGATTAGGCTGGAGGTGACGAATCTTCAGGATGACACCGCTACTCCAACACTATTTCCACCATGAGCAATGTGTGTCTAGTGGTAATCACGTGATCTATCTGCTAAACATGCTCCTCGGTGTTCTACGCGGTGTTTTTTTATGCAACCGTTGCACTTCACGTAGCCCAACAACACATCACATACAAATTAAACGACTTCTCACAAATATGTGCGGTAGGAATTTAAAGTTTGTATACTTAATCACAAAAGCACCGGCAAATGCTTAATGGTAACTTAAGGATGCACAAAGATAGCCCGGGAATCCCATTATTCTTGTTCTGTAAGCTTAAAAGACAAAAGGAAAAAATGCGAGACAAAACCACCGAACTCTTGCAATGGCGTCGTGGCAAACCTCTCAGTCAAACACCACCTACACTAGTGAACGACGTCGTCTGGCGCTTGGAGTCAACATCAGTGACAAAATGACAAGCAAGTCGTGGGGTGGGCACAACGCAGAGCCTAGTGGCGCGTGGTGCAGTGAAGCCAAAGATGTCGGCCATGTCAAGATCTGATGGCTTCATGCCATTAGGCAATGCCCAGCTAAAACCATGGGCAAGCTGCGCGACGATGAGCTCGAGCGAGTATAGGCCCAACGCCATTCCGGGACACGAGCGGCGGCCAGACCCAAACGGCAGGAATGCGAAGCACCCACCCTTGAAGTCGACCCCGGCGGCCTCCCCTTCACCTGGCATAAACCGCGATGGTCGGAACGTGTCGGCGTCCTTCCACGCCTTGGCATCGTGGCCGATGGCAAAGACGTTGATAATGACGCGGGAGCCCTGGGGCACGGAGTAGCCACCAATGATGCAGTCGTCAGCGGACTCGTGGTGGAGCAGCGGAAATGGCGGATGCAGTCGGAGCGTCTCCTTGACGACACACTTCAAGAAGGGGAGCTTGTCGAGGTCTGAATCATCAACTTTCCGGTCAAGACCCACCACGTTGGTGATCTCCTTTTGCAGCCGCAAAAGGTCATCAGGGTTGTGCATCATCTCCGCCATTGCCCACTCGACCGCCGTCGCCACCGTCTCTGTCCCACCAAACATCACGTCCTGTCGTCCATACACATACATGCACGCAACCGTGTGACCGCATTAGTTTATAAAAATAAGATAAGACTCTTATGACTTTATCATAGTATATTAATTGGAATTGGTAAGTGTCTATCAATTGAGAGTTGGTTAAATTTCAATCAATTGGAAATTGGCTAAATCTCAATCGATGCTATGCTATCTGATTTTACTTGGAGATTTGTGCGGATTTTGTTTTGGACTTTGTACTTGTTATTTCCAGGGTTTTTTTTACCTTTTATACAATTTATTTATTTATTTTCATGTCTTCCTATATTTGTCATTTTTCCGAGCGCAACTATAGTTGCATGTTCATCAGCCGATGCTCAACTACAGTGGCACATCTTTCCATTGGTCTCTCAACTAGAGTTGCACATCCACCATCAGTAAGAACAAGTACAATAATGGGCTTAGAGCTCGCTTACATGACACTTTTGCCTATGCGAAGGAAAAAGACATGGAAAATGGTGGGCTTGGCCTGTCATGCAAGAGCCTAGCTATGTGCGTATGCCTATGCAAATAGAATAAATATGAAGAGAGATAGAGAGAAGATGAAAAAAAGTAGTACTTTTATAGTTAACCTTATAGCTAACCTTGTTGTATGAATAACTATAAGTGATGACTATATATGACATTGACAACATCACATAGTCAGTAGTTCGCTATACTATTAACCATGATCTTATTGCACTATAATTGATTAAAAAGATAGAAGTAGGCATGTTTCACCTGATATGTTCTGCAATATAATGTATCAAATAGTAGTAGTGAAAACAAATTAACACCGGGCCGGGGGTAAGAAAAAGGAGAAATGTCTGTTACATAACACACTTTATATATGTATTGACCGAAAAAGCATAAAAAGTAAAGTTGCACTTTTCTAGTCCAAGCTATCAATAAAAAAATGTGCAAAGTACTTATATTAGTTTGTGCAATTTGAAGGTACTGAGCACCCGACAAATAAGAATAATGTCGGAATGGTTAAAAATGAAAATAATACCCATTCTTAACATATCCTTGATCTCTTATATATTTGGCCTTCAATATGTGTACTTGCTCTTTTAACAATAATTTTATACTAGTAATAAAATATGTGATTATAATTATTTGGTATGCATCTCAAATGTCCAAGAACCTTTTCACAAAAAATAATAAATACCGAGACCCTGACAGGAAAAACATAAAAACAATTAGAAAGGCCCATCACGGACACGATGTAGCCAACCAAGCTGCTACAAACTGAAAATAAGAGCACCACAACCCAGTTACACCCCTGGTCGACAACGGGCACCCATTACCTGCATACCCCTATTAGGATAAACGTATGGGACAAAAATTATCCATGGATATATTAAATAGGGAAATCTCAAATCCATCGGGTAGAGTGGGTAGAGGTATGAGATTGTATAACACATACCCGTGTACCCATCTACCCTTACGATATATGATAAATGGGCCTTGATATTTTTGTTGAACTTGTTACAATGTTGCAAGTCTATTGTAATGATTATTTCGTGACTTATGTATGTCCAAAGTATCTCTAACTTGATTGTGAATTTGTAAACTTAAAATGTATGACTATGTGTTGTTGTTTCATTAAATTCTATTGTTGTTTGGAATATGTTGATGTTTATGTCATGTTGTTGCTTATAAGTATGTGATGATGTTAATAATGTCTTGTTGTTTATAAACTATGACTATATGTTGTTTTTGACAGTGTGTTGCTCAAGTTGGCATGTTGCAAACATGAGTATTTTTACCCATGGGTACCTAATTACCCTGCCGGATGACGGGTATAGAAAATAATAATACATGTTGACACATATAGGTACTTATTTTGTTTGCGGGGTAAATGAATATTTCATTACTTAAGATGGTCGATCAGCCGCACACAAGTTTATAATATTAATTAGGCCTAATGTCAGCCATACCCGGTGCGAGGGGTGTTGCGTCCGTAGGCAGCAAGAGTGTGACAAACAATGTTTTGGGAATTACTAATATGTGTAATGGAAATTTCACTAGGATCCTCAGTGATCAACCCAAAAATCTTCTCCATGAGTGTGACAAGTATGGACATATGTGATGGATAAACTCAGAGGAGATAGGTAAGGGTATGAGATGCTTTGACGGTACCCAAACCTAGCGGGTCTCATCCCTAGTCCTCGCACCTGCTAAGTATGGATACATGTCTCATCATGAAATAGTTGACTCCGACTTAACTAATCACATACTCCTAATTAGCGGATCCGTTTTCTTTAGCACGAGGAGACAGACAATATTAATTAGGCTGGTCATAGTGGGGAATAATTTATAATAGTGTCATGCATATAATACTGGTCTAAGTTACTCCCTCCGTCACGGTTTACTCGGCGCGCATGAGAAATCTCTGGGATCTAGGTGAAGAACGATTGGCTGCAAATTCCTTTGCCCACGAAGAAAAAATAGCATGAGTAGTTAAACCATGGCGCCTAATTACTTGGACAATTATGACGCGTTACTCCCCCCGGCCAATAACCGAGCCGTCACCGTGCATTCATTGGCTGCATGCTGTTGCGTTTACACCAGCGCACCAACAAAAGAATAGGAAGTAGAGGAGGCTGCAGGCTGCTTTTTCTTTTCTCACCCCTCTAATTAACCGAGCAGTTAATGTATTGCGCCGTAATACCCTCCCCATATGGAAATGCATGGTTTTGGAAGGGTGCCGTGTAAACCGTGATGGAGGGAGTATTACTTTTATAGTCCATAGTAACATAGTAGTTGTGTCATAGATGACTTCATTTATTAGCTTGTAGACTTATCTTGTCTTAAAAAGCGCTATGTTACAGTAACATAGTATTATGTTACTCCAAACATTTCTCTCCTCATTAACTATGTGCCACATAAGAAAAGTTGTCTTGAAATGCGCTATGTTACTAGCTAAATTACTCTTACTATGACCGGCCTTAGAGAGTATACAAGACTTCTATAAACTAATCACTGAAGTTTATTATAGAAAAACTACTCCTTAAATTTGCAAAAATGTCTTATATTGTGGGACTAAGGGAGTAATTAGAGGTTTGGTGTAAGTGTACCTACCATAATGATGGCCTTGATGTTGTCACGGGTGAGGCGGAGCGTCTTGTGCAGGTCGTCCCCGCCGTCGCCAACGGGCATCCTCGGTTTCGCCTCAGGGAGGAACGCGAGCATGCCGTCCACCATGTCGGCGTCGACGTCGTCGGGGTTCTTGCCCCTCTTCATGTGCTCGTCGATGATCTTGTCGATGAACTCGTCGAGGGCGGCGCGCGTGGCGCGGACGCGCACGTTGATGCCCTGCGTGTCCGCCCAGCTGAGCCACGGGATAAAGTCGCCGATGCTGAATGCGCTGAAGAGCTGGGAGAATTCCTTGATGATGGCGATGAACTCGTCCTGCTTCCCGCCGTCGCCGTCGACGGCGGTGCCGAACGCGGCGCGGAAGGTGACGTTCTTGGTGAGGTTAACGATGAGCTCGCCGAGGTTCACGAGCTCGCCGCTCCGGCGAGCCACGGCACGGACGAGGGCCGCGGACTCGTCGCGCACGGCGAGCCACGTCCCCGCGCAACGCCGGCTGAAGAGCTTCGTCACGCACAGCTTGCGCATCTGCCGCCAGAAGGGCCCGCAGTGCGCGAACGCCATGTCGGCACGGTCGTAGGTGAGGTAGGTGCTGGCGATGGTCGCCGGCCGGTTCGAGAAGGTACCGTCCTGCGCCTGCAGCACCTCCTGAGCGTGCTCCGGCGTCGACACGACGACGATGTGGAGCTTGCCGAGGCGAAGGTGGAGCAGGCCGCCGTACTGCTTCGCCAGCGCCACGAGGCCCCGGTGGGTCAGCTGGTCCATCATTAACATGTTGCCCACGATCGGCAGCGCGTATGGCCCCGGAGGCAGCGGCGGCGCCTTGCCTCGCCGCCGCCGCTGAAGCACCACGAAGACCACTGAGGCAACGAACAGCCAGCTGAGTGGATCTTGGAGACATTCCATGGCGATCTTGGCCATGCCCACCATTGACTGACTCAAACAAGAAGCTCTAACTTCTTTTGTTTTTGTCGGGGTGTTCGATAGTGTGGGTTTTAGGTTCGATAAGTGAAGGTGCCGGGTGCCCGGGTTTACATATAGCTGGACTTGGAGGCAGTCGCTTAGATGAGGGACATTTTCAGATTAGGATGAGACATGTGTATGGTGAATTGGTGATGGCATGCAGAAGCACATTTTCCGGTGTTTCTTTCCGTTGGCAAGGGGTAGATTAATGATATAGGGCATAATATATAAGGCCTCTTTCAATGCATCGATGATGTTTAGATGAGGTGTTAAGTGTATTAAAAATATTAGCTACTAGTCTCCCAATGCATAGGTGCTTAGCTTTAAGCTTTCTTCATGAAATTGTTTAATAATTAAACTTCTTCATGCATTGATTAGTAATAGTCATTGCGAGCGCCAAGGATTTTTATTTTAGAGTATGATGTGGATGATCAAGATGAAGTTCGGAGACCGTACATTGCAAAGAATGCAGTCCAACCACAACTTTGAAGTAAAGAAAATGTATGGTAAAAATCGACACTTCAACTTTGTTTGGTTTGCGTTTTCGCTCGCGTCGCTCCTCACAGGCGGCACGGCAAAGGTGGATTCCTATTTTAGAGTATGATGTTGATGATTAAGATGAGGTGCTAAGTGGAGAAGAATACGTGGAGTTACTCAAGCCTTTGAATGATTTGACTTTGTTTTCAATCTTCACTTGATGCTTGTTATTCTTGGCTATACAAATGAGTTGTCCAAATCTTTGCAAAAGAAAGGTCAAGATATTGTTAATGCAATGGCACTTGTTAGTTTGGCAAAGAGTAGAATGCAACACATGAGGTCTCATGGTTGGAAAGAATTCCTTGCAAAGCTAACCTTATTTTGCAACAAACATGACATTCAAGTTCCTTTGTGGGAGGATACTTATGAGCCTCATGGAAGATCACGTCGGTATTATGAAGTACAAACAAATGATGATCGTTATAGAAGAGAAGTATCTTGGTGTCATTGATCAAACCATTCAAGAGCTTGAAAATCGGTTTGATAAGGTTAACACGGAGTTCCTTATTTGCATGTCCGCTTTGAATCCCCTCGATTCATTTGCTTCTTATGATGCACTCAAGGTAATGAGACTTACTGAATTATATCCCATGGACATATCAAGCACCGATTTGATAAGGCTAGAATTTCAACTTGCTACTTTTATTGATGATATGAGACAAGACGATAGGTTTAGAAATGCAAGTAATATTGGTGAGCTCTCTATTATGCTTGTTGCAACAAAGAAGCATGTTCTTTATGATTTGATCTACTTACTCATCAAATTGATATTGATTTTACCGGTGGCAACGGCGAGTGTTGAAAGGGTATTTTCTTCAATGAATCTAGTGAAAAGTAAATTGAGGACTAGTATGGGTGATGATCGCTTGAATGATTGCTTGGTGACATTCATTGAGCAAGATGTGTTCATGAAAGTAAGTGGAGATGGCATAGTTGATGCTTTCATGGCAATGCAACGACGTAGAGTTACCGAGTGTTGTGATTTTCTACTTCTGCTTCTTTCATGTAAGCCTTTCGTATTCTAACTGAACAAATTTGGGATATATTTTGTGAACTAAATGGTTATGAGATTTGAATTGAGTTATTCATGTTATTCTTTTGTCATATTTTGTTACACTTGGATTAGGTAGATATTTTTTAGTGTGCACGCCCTTCATTTTATTCTTGGGTCCGCCACTACTTCGCTCCCCCAAATAATGGACTACTGTACCGATCCCTTTCAGTTTTAATGGATCAAGATCCAGTCTCGTACTTCTCAACAGTCAACTCTTGCTGTAACTATTGTACACTCAATTCTTTTTTATACACTTGATCATTTGCATATGTAAACTGGCTGATCTTCTCTATGGTTGACTATGCATAGAAGTGAAGTCAAGTCTTCTCCTTTTTATCTTCGTCCAAGGAGATTTGAAGTCAAGTCTTCTCTTCGCAACAGCTTGTCACGTCGGCAGATGCAAGTAGTTGCCTGGATTCCCGTTCAAGCTTAGTCAATTTAATTAGTCCACTATAGTTTTTTTTAATTAGAGCATCCCAACACACATACACCCTCTATATTACCAAGGTCACGAACAGATTGTATAAAAGGCGGGTTGCAATCGACTTCTTATTTACTCGCGTAATTTGGAGGTCATTGAAACCGTAAAGACTGAAGGACGGTTCTGCGAGTACGACAGCGATTTTTTTTATGATTGTTATTACTTAACTTATAATTTTTCATCACTAATTTTGAACATTATAAAGAAAAGCAAATAAGGTTGCTCATGAACTTGCTAAGTTAGCTAGATTTTCTTCGACTTTTTACTGGTTTGAGGAGCCTCGAAGTGCAATTGCACACTTCCTCATACACGATATGTTTGTTATTTTAAGTGAATAAAGTGATGTGATTTTTCAAACAAAATACTCACAGATTTAATTTCGCCATTTAGGACAGTAAAACTGAGCCTAAACTCAGCTCTCTCACGCCTCCAACGATTTTGGCCATTGGATTCGCGTTTAGATCATTCTTGACTGTCAGATTTGCTTTATTAGCTCCATGGCCCAACACCTGTACCGTCCTGGCCCAGCCGTCCTAAGGGGCTGCTGCTCCGGAAGAAAAAAGCGAGGCCTCGGGTTATTTGGGCCTCCCGAGACAACCCATTTAATCGAACAAGGCCCGACTCTAATCTATCGTTGGCTCGCTGCTCCTCTTCCTTGTCCAGGAGCAACTAATTAGCGAGCACTCCCTCAAAAGCCTCCCAACGATCACTCTCACGCGCCGTCACTTGGCGCTTTCTCAGTCGCCGCCACGCACTACTAGGGAAAACCCTAGCAGTAGCGCGGGTATTTGGTGTATCAGTACCGTGGGTACCCGCGCTACTGATACGGCGCTACAGCTAACGCGCTACTGCTATACCTGCTTAGCAGTAGCGCTTTCCATACCAGCGCTGCTGCTAAGTCCTTTAGCAGTAGCGCTTTCCATACCAGCGCTACTGCTAAGTCCTTTAGCAGCAGCGTTTTTCCTGTCCAGCGCTAAAGAGCGCTACTACTATATTTTCTCATATCTTTGTTTTTGCTACGTATTTGCGATGTTTCTGTACAGATTTCATACAGTATTCTAATCATATCTTTAACATGCAATATGCTCATCATATCATACACATAATAGTCTCATCATATCATCCAACACAAATCATGTCGTCACATCATAATCACGATATAGCTATACAAGTTACATGCCATGTCTCATCGTACATAATGTAGTACTTCTTGAGGCGTCGGTTCGTATCCCTCTCTCGCACTAGCGTGAACCTAAACTAACTACTGGCTGTCGCTCGGAAACCGGAAACCGGTACACCTAGGCCTGACAGTCCGGCCACTCGTCGTATACTCCTGCCGTAGCACTTCTTCGCCATCGATGATCTATGCACCTGCATCGTCACATGAGTTGATGATATGCAACATATATAGTTGAGCAACCGAAAGGGACAGACTTGGCAAAAATAGAAGCAACATATCATAAGCATACAAAGTTCATCGTACCCAAAATGCCCTAACTAGAGTGATCTTCGCTAGTTGAGGAGGACGGTTTAATTACATCGCAAATAAAGTTTCATCGTGCATAACTCAAAGTTTCGTCATAGAGAAAGTATGGACTAAACGGACACATTGTCATATATCGTCAATCACTCCAACATGTCGTGCCATCCATGCAAGTCAGGGAGATAGTCCCCGAGCGCAGTGAAAGGCTTCAGGTCGAGACGCTGAGCGGCTATGCGTGTTCGGACGTCTTCCCGCGACATTTGCCCTTCTTCGTAGAACATCCCTGTTTTTTCGACGACCTCCTTCATGATGATTTGGGCAAGTTCACGCTGGATGTGATAGAACTCAGCTCGGAGTTGATGATCCGGGATATCTCCTAGGTTCTTTGCCCATTGCAGAATATGGGCATCGCCGGATCTAGGTGACATGCGAAGGTTCTGCTGATCCCGTCTGAACTCCTGCATGTGGTGGAGGACATAGAATCCATCACTGATAGTACCACTCGGTTGCTGGATGCACCAGAAGTCAGTCTTATGGCCGAAGCAGGGCGCGCGGTTCCTTGTCTTCTTGACCGTGATCTCTCCACCCCGTACGCCGTACGTAAAGGTAGCACTGTCGAGAACAGACTTGATGTGGGTGTAATCCTTTTTCTTCATGTTCTTCGACGAGTCCAAGTAAAGAGCGTGGGAGACTCGGGGGTAAAGGATGATGAGGACGGCGCGCCCGTCGCTGCGCAAAATAAGTACACCTCAAATTAGCCTCCACGCATGCAAATGAAATGATTGAAATGGAAGGAAGGATATCCGCGCGGATGACTTACATGGGATGATAAGGCACGAGAATCGTCTCCTTGTCCTTATTGCCGACCATGAAATCGGCGATGTAGTTACTCGCGTATTCACGGTGCTTTTTGCAGACTGCCAAGAAGCTCTCGTGCATGAAGTACGGGTCAGTGACACAGATATAAGGTATCTGCTCAATCCTGATGATGTAGTTCATGTACAAGGCAAAAAGACGGACAAACGTAAAATCCAGCCTTTTCAAGTGAAACATGTCAAAGATGTAATCGAATCGAAGGAAGAACTTTTCCGCGTGGAATGTGTCGACGTACAACCTTTGATGCGGCACGTTAACCACGTAGAGCGGGTATCCTGGATTTTGCGAGGCGATCAGGCTTTTCTCTCTTCGCAACACATCGTCATGAAGTCTCCTGAGATCGCCGTATATGGCCTCTACCGCTGCCTTATTAGGTAGGATTGGTTCACTGGGGATATGGTATTTCGCCGCACCCATGACAGGTATACGGTCTTGAGCCCGAGGCTGCGGAGGCGGCTGGATCATAGAAGCAGCTTTGTTGCCTTTCCTCGCTCTCTTCCTATGCTTCTTTGCTACTGGAAGGTCGTCTATAATACGTTCAGCCTCCGAAGGCGGCAAGTCAGGCACCGACTCATGACGCTCAAACCCTGAGTACTCATACTGCTGAGCCATCAATCCTTCGTCGTCATAGGCGCCAGTATTGAGATACTGTAGAGTGTCATCGTCATCCTCATCGATGGCATCGATATCATGCATTGCTTCTTCGACGGCGGCGACGTCATCAGCGACTAATGGAGCCTCTTCCTCACCCCGTCCGCTATCACCCGGCACGACAGGCGACGCTAATTGGGTAGGTGGGGTGTTGATGTTCATACCTTGCTGAGGCTGCGTGGTCGTGGGTGTGCTCCCGGCCGCCTCCAGACGAAGCAGACTCTTTGGCCACAACAGGACCCACCTCTTGCAATCGCAAAGCCGCCGCGGGGTCTCGTCGTCGTCTCCCCTAGTACCGGAGGAGCCAAATTCTCGTGGCCCGGTTTGACACTGGCCACGGAAACCTTGAAGACGTCAGGGGGGATCTGCCGGCTGTGGAACAATTGTTCCTTCGGCTTCACTATCGTCGCCTTCCCCACGTCCACCTTCTGTCCGCTGATGGTGTACAATATGGTGCATGGGGTTACGTCGGCCTGCAAAGACATGTCTGCGACGTGAGACATCCAAAAGGCAACGAAAACGGGAGATTACACATTTATTGAAGAGGGCCGGTGTGACAGGTACCATGAGGTCGTCGAGCTCAGCCAAAGACGAAGCACCGCCGAGCACCGCCGAACAGGTGCAGGAGCAGGTTCGGGAACCGGTGCAGGAGCAGGTGCGGGAGCCGGTGCAGGAGCTGGTGCAGGAGCAGGTGCTGGTGCAACGCTAGTCGAGCTGCTCCCGAAGAAGTTGGAAAGGGGAAAGTCCGCTGCCTCTTTATTTGGATTTTGCCTGCTCCAACTGACGATATCCGGAACCAAGACACCATACGAAGCTGCAATCTCCTGTTTTGCGGCAGCTACCGCTGCTGCGACCGCAATCGCAACCTTCTTGCCGATGTTTTCTTCATTTGACCTCCGTCTTTCCTTTCTCTCCTCAGTGGTCTCATGGTAGTACTTCTTCCACGTGGCGCCGTCTCCGACGCCGTGCACGCGTCCATACGACGGCCGAGTGTCCAACGGGAGTCCTTTCAATATGTTCAAGGCCCGGTTGAATGGGGTGTTCCACTTGGGCCTCGCCAACGCCTCAGACGGCGAGTCGCTTTCGGCCGCGATCCTGTGCTGCTCTCTCTGCAAAAGGAACAAGGATCGTTTACAAATATGACTAAACGTGTAGTCGAATTGATCAGAAGCTAAAATTAGGGGGTAAATTAAAAATTACCAGCAGTCTCATGAACTCAGTCGTGACCGCGTCCGTCTCGAAAACCTTCTTGACTGGGTCCCAATGGTACCGGGCCATGAGGACGTCACGCTCCTGCGGGACGGTGAACTCCGCCAAGGGGCACTACTAGGGAAAACCTTATACACAGAATCTTATCAGCAGCGCGGGACAGGACGGAGCGCTACTGCTACTTAGCAGTAGCGCGGTCTTAATACAGGCGCTACTGCTATAAACTTAGCAGCAGCGCGGTTCGGTAGAACCGCGCTGCTACTAAAATTGACCGACCGTTCCCGCCACGCTAGGTTTAGCAGTAGCGCGCTTAAAATAACCGCGCTGCTGCTAACGTGATAGTAGTAGCGCGCTTTCTTTTCATGTCGCTACTGCTAATTCTGAAACTGGCCACATGGCGGGCCCCCACTTAGCAGTAGCGCGTGTGACAAAGACGCGCTACTGCTATATTATTAGCAGCAACGCGTTTTTCTCCCAGCGCTACTGCTAAGCCGCAGCCATACCACCTTTTTCCTCCCCTCTCCCCTCCCCTCCTCTATTCCTCACTTTCCCCTAGCTCCCACCTCCTCTCTCCCTCACTTTGCTTCTTCCTCACTACTTCTCCCCCCATTACTCTCCTTCTTCTACCTATCTTTCTCTCTCTTTATTACTCCTACCTAACTACACCAACCTCCATAATGCATCTACTTTCTCTTTTTCCTTCCCCCTCCACTAGTTGAACTTGTCTCCTCCCAAATTAGCAAGCTAGGTAGATCTAGCTAGCATTTAGTGAAGTGACCTATGTACCTCCCTAACTAGATCTATCACCGTGTTCGATCTCGAGATAGGTGATTAAAAATTTATGCTTTTGCAAGAATGGAAATATGTGTATGTGTGCGATATGACATAATCGGGCAATATGATGGAAATTGTGTGTGTGGCATGAGTTGCCGCCGAATTGTGCTTGTGAGTTGCCTATGTTTTGCCAAAATGTCGATTTATTTCCGTTTCGGCGAATTCCGGGCAAACTCTATATGTCCTATTTTTAGGGAAGGTCATGCCGAATTTTTGTATGACTTTGATGCATGCATGCATTTTTATAATCAATTTGTTTATTATTACCGTGCAGGCGTTCATGATGGTCAGTGGAACGTTGGTGGACAGGTGGTTGCGGTCGGCGGTGCAGGACATGAAAGAAAATAACCTGACAGAGGTTTTATGTCCGTGTCGAAGATGCAAAGGACGAGCTTGGCTCGACCCCTATGACGATGGTCGTGTGATGGCGCACCTGCTCATGACTGGTTTCATGGATGGCTATACTCGGTGGATAATTGAAGATGAGGATGATGATGTTGAGGACGCCGACGGGGCAAGCAATGAAGACACGGGGCAAGACGAAGAGATGATCGATAATGGCGGCGGAGAAGGGGCCGGACATGGTGGTGGGGAAGAGGCCGAACATGGCGGCAGGGAAGAGGCCGGACATGGCGGCGGAGAAGGGGCCGGACATGGCGGCGGGGAAGAGGGCGCCGGACATGGCGGCGGAGAAGGGGCCGGACATGGCGGCAGAGAAAACGTGGACTCCACGCCGCAAAATTCGTCGGTACTAAGTTCAATCGTGCGGGACCCTCATGTTCAAGCACTGCTTCGTAAGGAGACAAGTACTGAGAGAGCTGCTTCTAGAGAGGAGGCCAAGCTGCAGCAACTGGTGGTAGACTCGAACACTCCATTGTATCATGGTTGCAATCCCGAGGTGACCCGCTTGAGTTTCACGCTCGAACTCCTAAAGACGAAGGCTAAAAACAAATGGACCGACACTAGCCTCGATGAGCTTCTCAGGTACCTAAAGGATGTTCTTCCCGCGGGGAATCTATGTCCTACTAGTGTGGATGAGGCCAAGAAGATCATGTGCCCTCTTGATCTGCCACACGTTAGATACCATGCATGCATCAACGATTGCATAATTTATCAGAAGGAGCACGCGGAAAAAACAAGCTGTCCGGTGTGCAATGCTTCTCGATACAAGAAGGCCGGGATGAAATGTCCCAGAAAGTTGTATGGTACTTACCGATCACTCCCTGTCTCCAACGGTATTTCATAGATCCCAAGGAAGCAAAGCTCATGCGCTGGCACACGGAGAGGAATAAGCCCGACGATGGAGATGATCCGAAGCTGAGACACGTCGTGGATGGAAGCCAGTGGAGAGCGTTCAATGGCAAATATCGGTATTTCGCATGTGATGCAAGGAACATCGTGCTCGGCGCGTGTACCGATGGCATGAATCCGTTTGGCAACCAGAACACCAACCATAGCACATGGCCCGTGTTTGTATGGATGTACAACCTCCCCCCTGGTTGTGCATGAAGTCGAAGTACATACACATGAGCATGCTGATTCAAGGGCCGAAACAACCGGGAAATAATATTAATCTGTATCTGGGGCTACTTCAAGAGGAGTTAGACACGTTATGGAAAACACCGGCCAAGACATGGGACGCCAGCAAAGGCGAGTATTTCTATATGAGAGCCGCGTTGATCACGACGGTGCACGACTATCTCGGTTATGGATATGTCACAGGACAGGCGTGCCATGGATATTGCGGATGCACGCGGTGCATGGATGATACGACGTCTCAGCAGCTAACGTCAAGGAAAGATGGCGGGTCTGGGAAAATTGTATACATGGGGCATCGAAGATGGCTCGAGAAGGACGACCCGTGGAGAAACCGTGGAGATCTATTCAATGGTGAGGCTGAGCATCGAGGACCTCCACGTAAGTGGAGCGGCGCCGAAATCGATGAGCTCTTGAAGGCGCCAGAGCCGCTACTGAAGGTATGGAAGACGAGGTCTGTTTTCTGGGACTTGGAGTACTGGCACAAACTCGACACGCCTCATTGCCTTGATCAAATGCATATCTGTAAGAATGTCCTTGAGAGCTTTCTTGCGACACTGATGAACATGCCGGATAAGACCAAGGATGGGCCGAAGGCAAGAAAAGACTTGCAAGATTTGGAGATCAGGGCAGATCTGCACATGCCGCCCAGTAAAAAGTCAGAGGAGACAGAGACGGAGACAGAGGCGCGGGAGAAGAAGGGCAAAAAAGTAAAGGAAGAGGATTATTGCCCCCCATCTTGCTTCACCTTAAGTCCGGCTGAGATTGATCAATTCTTCAAGTGCCTTACCGGAATCAAAGTTAGTTCCGGTTACTGTGGCAAGATAAGCAGATATCTGGACACGAAGAAGAAAAGGTTCAGCGGGATGAAGTCCCATGACTGTCATGTGATGATGACGCAGATACTACCTGTTGCCCTTAGAGGGATAATGGACAAGCACGTCCGTGACACGCTTATTGGTCTCTGCAACGTTTTCGACGTCATCTCTCGAAAGTCGATCAGTGTGAAGCAGCTCCGAAGGCTACAGGAAGAGATCATTGTCATACTAAATGAGCTTGAGATTTACTTCCCGCCCGCGTTCTTTGACGTCATGGTGCATCTGTGTGTCCATATTGTGGACGACATAATAGACCTGGGGCCGTCATTCCTGCACAACATGATGCCGTTTGAGAGGATGAATGGGATCATCAAAGGATTCGTTCGTAACATGTCCCGTCCGGATGGAAGCATCGTCCAGGGCTATCTGACACAAGAGTGCATCTCTTTCTGCGAGAATTTTCTATATGGCGCAGACCGGCCGCCTGGTGTTGGTTTGCCCGTTAACAAGAACGATGGGAGGCTCGAAGGAGAAGGTCACTCCAACGGTCGCAGGGAAATGCATGTGGCCTACTCAGATCGACGCAACGACTTTGACATAGCAAACTTGGTAGTGCTACAACACCTATATGCAGGACGGACGCCGAAGTTACTAAAGAGCACAACTCCACTTACCTGCATTGGTTCAAAGAGCATCTTATTGGTAATCCCCCGGAAGAGGGCTCTAAGGACAGATTGCTCATATAGGCCTTAGCACATGGCCCCTCGCCCAACCTCGTCACCTATCAGGCATACGATATCAACGGATACATGTTCTACACAGAGGCCAAAGATATGGACAGTGATGATCAGAACTCAGGGGTGACGATGGTATGCATGACCGACAGCGACAACGGCGCAACTGAGAGATTTTACGGAAGGGTCGAGGAGATCTGGGAGCTTGACTACTCTGGACTGCACAACGCGACGATGTTCCATGTCAGATGGGCTAAGAATGTCGAAAGAGAAAACCGGTATTTCACTACCATGACTATACCCGACGCCAAGAGTGGTACCGTGAACGCTATCGCAAAAAACGAGCCATGGGTACACAGTAAGCACGTGACACAATGCTTCTTCATAACCGACCCGTGCAATCCCAGCCGTGTTGTCGTGAGGAGAGGCAAAAGGAACATCATTGGAATGGATGGAGTCGCCAACGAGGAAGACTACGACCAGTATGGCAACCCAATGAGGGAAGATGACGATGACGATGAAGTATACGTCAAAATAAGAATCAATACTACATTACCTAAGAAAGATCGTACTCCATGGAAAAGGAAAAGTCACAATGAGGGGCTCAATTATTCTTCAACGAACAAGAAGGGAAAGAAGCTCACTCAAAAACGAAAACGTCGACGCTGAGGAACCGTTATCGGTCAAATGATGTAATCTATATGTTCCTATATTGTGTACACACTTAACCGTTATGCATGGGTCAAATGATGTAATCTATATGTTCCTATTTTGTGTACACACTTAACCGTTATGCATGGGTCAAATGATGTAATCTATATGTTCCTATTTTGTGTACACACTTAACCGTTATGCATGGATCAAATGATGTAATCTATATGTTCCTATTTTGTATACACACTTAACCGTTATGCATGGGTCAAATGATGTATTTTGTATACATACTGGCTATAGCAGTAGCGCTTTTCTAAAAAAGAGCAATAGCTACCTGTGTTAGTAGTAGCGCTTCACCGAAAATGCGCTATAGCTACCTGTTATAGTAGCAGCGCTTCTTGGAGAAATGCGCTATAGCTACCTGTGTTAGTAGTAGCGTTTCTTTTAGAAACGCGCTATAGATAACTTAGCTATAGCGCTTTTCTAGGAAACGCGCTACTGCTATGTTGACTTAACCCCCAAATCTGCTTCCCGCCTCTTCTTCTTCCCCGAAATCCCCACTCTCTCTTCTCCCCCCTCGTCGCCGCTGGAGCCCGTGCCCTCGCCCTCGACCTCGCCGCGCCCCTGCGCTCGCCCCCGACCCCGGCACTCGCCCTCGACCCCCCGACCCCGGCGACCTCGCCCTCGCCCCCGACCCCGGTGACCTCGCCCTCGCCCCCGACCCCGGCGCTCGCCCCCGACCCCCCGACCCCGGCGACCTCGCCCTCGCCCCCGATCCCAGCCCCGGCGCGCCACGCCTCCCTCCTCTGCTTCCTCCCCTCGCAACCTCGGCTGTCGTCGGGCCTGCCTCCTCGCCCCTGCACCCTCTCTAAGCCCCCCACCGCTCCTCCTCTCTCTGCTAGCTAGGGTTCTTCTGTTAATTTACTTAGGTTTTAGTTAGGGCAGTAGGTTAATTAGGTTATCTATTTAATTATGAACCGTAGTTATCAAACTAGTAGGTTAATTTGGCTATATTATGAACCCTAGTTAGTATGAACCCTAGTTAGTTAGGGCAGAAGGTTAATTAGGTTCTTCGTCAAATTAGGACGGAAATTTAGGGTTAGGTGTTTTAGGTGTAGTTAAAAGAAAAAACAGAATTGATTATATAGGTTTCTTGCATTTTTTAGTTTAAGAAATTGTTGCTATTTAAATTTTGCAGTGCTAGTTAGTTAATTAGAATTAGTATGAAACCTAGGACAGATTAGTTAAAGCAACTGTTGCTATTTAAAAAAACAGAATTTGAAGTGGACAGATTAGTTAAAGCAACTGCTGCTATTTTTTAGTTTCAAATTTAGGTAGGCTGAATTTAGTTTCAAATATTGTGAAGAAAAATGACTTCTTGCATTTTTCTTCAAGTTCTATATTTTTCTTCCTTTTATATGCAAATTTGAAGTGGACATGTGATATGTGGACATGTGATTTGGACATGTGATATTTGGACATGTCATATTTGGAATTTGGACATGTCATATTTGGACATGTGATGTTTTGGACTTGTCATATTTGAAAAATGATGATTATGTGCAGGGTAAATGATCCGAGTGGCCTATGTTTCACTAGAATGTTGATTCATTTCCGTTCCGGTGAATTTCAGGCGCTCGATATGTCCACTTTTTAGCAAAGGTCATGTCGAAATTTTCCGTGAATTTTGGCATGACTTGTGCTAGAAAGTAGGCATATCGAGTGCCGGGATTTGCTGGGAAACGACATTCCGGCAAACATAGATCTTTTTTTATGTCATTTCTCATTTTTTTTATAGTTTTAGAATTAAACGAGGAGACTTAATCATAGGAAACATGTCGAACAACGAAGAAACCGGGCCTTCTGACCAAGATGTAGACGAGATGGATTATGAGGGTGAACAATAGTACCTCGACTTTTTTCTGCTAAGCACAGTCAAGGTTTGCAGGTCGGCCTAGATGATGATAATGACGCCGGCATCTACACCGACGGCGCCGGTACCGATGGCGGCGCCGAGACCGGCGGGGAAGGTACCGGCGGGGAAGGTACTGGCGAGGAAGATACCGGCGGGGAAGGTACCGGCGCCGATGCCGCTAACGAAAAGAAGAAGCAGAAGAAGCAGAGGATACGAAAACCTAACAAACTCGGCATCGGACGACTGGTGATCACAAAGATGGCCCCTGGCTAGTTTGAGCCTTTAGAGCCGGAAGAACCTCGCAAGTGCTATGGGAACCAAGTAGGATGCATCCTACGGGAATGCGCGAGCATCAACGATGATGCCATAAGGGGTAAAGAACATTTGATGCAGTTGCTCCTGACGAAGCTGCACAAGAGATTCAAGTTCCTCGACCGGGATGACGCCATAGAAAACCCGTGGGATGATAACAAAATGAAAAAGATTAACAATCACGCCCTGGGCATGTTCAGCAATGATTTGGCCTCCTGGAAAGGGAGGGTGAAACGAGCTATTGAGGCTGCGGAAAATCCGACACTTACGGAAGAGGAGTTCGAAAAGTTCAAGGACACTTGCGCTACCGAGGCAGCCAAGGCTAAGGCTGCGAAATTCAAGAGCCTTCAACAAAGGAACACGGGGAAGCATCGCCTCGGAAGCCGTGGCTACCTTGGCAAAAGGCCCATATAGGATAAGGAGGACGCGGAACGTGAAGCCGCGGGTGTCCCAGACCCCTTCGCGAAGTTCACCAACCCCTTGGAGCATGACTTCATCAGGGCCCGCTACAAGTGGGACAAGGAAAAGAAAGTTTTTTACACAGACCAGATAACGAGGAAATTGATTAGAATACTGGTAATTATTCTTTTACCACCTTACATTTAGCTTCTGATCAAGTTGACTACACATTCGTAAACGGTTCACGTTCCTTCTGCAGGAGAAGCAACACAAGCTTGCAGCCAAAAGCCCTACTTCGCCGATGAGGCCGAAGTGGGACACCCCTCTCAACCGGGCCTTGAACGAACTTAAGGGACTCCCTTTGGGCCAGCGGCCGCAATATGGACGTGTGCTCGGCGCCGGAGACGGCGCCACGTGGAAGGTGTTTTACAACGAGGGCCCGGAGGCCAAGAAGCAGAAAAAGAAGTTTAGTCAGACGGACATCGACAAGAAGGTGAAGCTTGCGTTCGAGAAAAAAGCAGCTGAGGACGTGGAAAAAGCAGCTGCGGAGAAAAATGAGTTGCTACAGCAGGCAGTCGACGCAACTGTACATGCCTGCAGAAATGATTTCGCTACTAACTTGATCCCAACTATCATCAACTGGACGAATGAAAATCCAGACAAGACGGTACATGATTTCCCCATGCCCAGTTTCGTCTCGAGCAACTCGGTGAACAACACCACCGCACCATCACCTGCTCACGCAACCGGGCCTGCTCCCGCACCCGCACCCGCACCCGCTCATAGCAGCCCGTCCTCAGTCTCTGGCGTGCTAGGTGGGCCTTCGTCTTTGGCTGAGCTCGACAACCTCACGGTAATTACATGTCACACCAACATATATCTAGAATATTCTATTTTCGTTGCCTTTCGGATGTTTTACGCCGCAGACATGTGTTTGCAGGCTGACGAAACCCCGTGCACCATACTCTACTTGATCAAAGGCCAGAAGGTGGATGTGGGAAAGGGGGTGATAACGAAGCCCTTGGAACTCACGTTCCATGGCCAGCCGATGCCCGGTGGGCACTTCAGGGTTACCTTGTCGAGTGTGAAATCGGGGCACAAGGATTTGCCTCCCCCAGTACGGCTAGGGGGAGAGGACGACGAGACCCCATCGCGGATTGGAAGCTGCAAGGGTTGGGTGCTGCTATGGCCGAAGAATCTTCTTCGTCTGGAGCCGGCCGAGAGCACACCAATAACCACACATCAACAAGCAGCTATGGACACCACCACCCCGCCTACGCAATTACCAGCGCCTGTAGTGCCGGGTGAGAGCGGCGGACGACGTGATGAAGGGGGCCCAATAGTGGCTGATGTAATCGCTCCCGTAGAACAAAGAATGGATGATGAGCTGGAGGAGGACCCTCTTCGGTTCCTCAACAATACAGGCGCCTGTGACGGTGACTTAGATATGATGAGTCAGCCATATGACGACTCGGGCTATCAGCATGCTAATGAGGATATGGATGATCTGCCCGGGCAGGAACGTCCTAGCAAGGATTGCAAGAAGTCTCTCTTCATGCAATCCTCACAGGACACGCCTGAAGATGCAGGGGGTCGTACAGTAGTGCTTAGCCTGACAACACTGGGGCAAGGGTTAAGGAAGGGTCTGGAAGGTCAGCGCAAGAAAAAGGAGAGGAAGAGATCGGGGAAGATAGGCTCAGCTGCCTACAAACAAGCCAGAGCACATAGTAGCCAGACGGTGACCATGATCCATGTCACGGGCGAGCCGATGCTACCGCCGAAACCGCTGGAGGCAATATACGGGGATCTCAGGAGACTGCACGACCATGTGCTGTCGACTGAGAAAAGCCGACTAGCCTCGAAGGATCCAGGATATCCGACATATGCGGCTCGTGTGTCTGAGGGGAAGTGCTACGTCGACACACGGCCCGCGGAGGTGGTCTTCCTGTGATTTGATCATATCTTCGAGATGTTTCTGACAAGGCCGCTCGATTGTACAATCCTCCGCCTTTTTGCGCTACATATGAGCTCCGTCATGAAGAGAGAAGAAGTCTCGCAAATCTGTGTGGCGGATCCATACTACATGCACGAGTCCTTCTTGAGTCTCGGCAACTTTGAGCGTAAAACTGCTAGGGAGTACCTCAAAAACTTCATGGTACAGAACAAGGACCAGGAAATTGTCCTCCTGCCTTATCATCCAAAGTAAGTCAGTGCCGGACAACCCTTTCGTACATTTCAATCATTCCTTCTCGCTCATATGGAGAATAATTTGAGTTGTTTTTTTCCCCGCAGCAACGGTCGCGCCGTCCTTATCGTTCTTTACCCGCGAGTCTCCCACGCCGTGTATTTCGACCCTACCAGAAACAACGAGAAGAAGGACTACACCCACGTAATGAATATTCTAGATGATGCTCTCCAAGGCTTCAGCTTCAGGGGTGGCCACATACAGATCAGGAAACAAAGGAACCGCAAGGCGGGTTTCTCGCATAAAACCAACTTCTACTGCATCCATGTCCCGAAATCAAGTACGAACGATGGATTCTACCTCCTCCATCTCATGATGGAGTTCAGAAGGGATCACCAAAAGCTTCGCATGACAACCAGAAACGATGATCATATCCGCAAGTGGGTAGAATCTCAAGGAGAAGTGGATTATAAACTTAAAGATGACTTCTTTCACATCCAGATGGACATTGCGACGATCATCATGAAAGAAGTCGTCGAAGTGAAGGGGATGTTCCACCACGGCCCTATATCGCGAGCTGACGTCCGAACTAACATAGGCATGCAACGTCAGGACCTCACGCCGTTCAAGAAGCTAGGGTCCATCCTCGATGATCTGGAAGGATGGAAGTTCTAGTGATTTATGATGCCGATGATGATGATATGTGTCAGTTGAACTTGTATATACTTTCTGTAGCGATGAAACTTTATGATGTCCACGGTCCCTACCGAACTTGTGTAACGCTACTTTGTTAGTTTGGGTACGATGACCTGCGTACCTCTAGTTAATTAGTTTGCGTATGATGAAACTGCGTTGATTATTTATGTTTACTATATGTTGCATCTAGTTGCTAACCCTTTCTTTTTTGTGTTGCTCAAGTATATTTTGTTGCATATGATTGTACATTCTCTGGATGAAGATGCATCTCTAACAGGTACCTAGATTCTTGATGGTGAAGTACCGGTGCTATGTCGTGTACAAAGGAAAGGTTCCGGGAGTATACGACGAGTGGTCCGAGTGTCAGGCGCAAGTGGAGGGGGTCTCAGACGCCAGCCATAAAGGCTTCAAAAGCAGACAAGAAGCAGAAGCTAGTTACATGAGGCTCACGCTAGCGCGAGAGAGGGTTAATAACCGCCGCCTCATGTACTACATAGTTTCGCTCTCACTCATAGTGATAGCTCTTCTCGCGTATATCATTGTTTAGATGCATGACGATGTAGTTGCAAGTATTCGAGACTTGTATCGCTATTTTCGAGATGATGACGAGAGACCACTTTGTGTTGGATGATGATTATGATGATGACATGATTTGATGAGACTATTTGTACACTACTAGGAAAAGCAATGTTAGTGGCGCACCTGTTTTGGCCATTAATGGCGCACTATAGGTGCGCCACTATCATCACGCCACTAGTAACAAGTACTAATGGCGCACCCCTGGTGCGCCATTAGTATACCAGACAATAGTGGCGCACCTGCCAGTGCGCCATTACTATGTCCCCTGGTGCGCCATTACTATGCCTCCCAGGGGGCCATATTTACCTTGTGCTCTGGGTTACTAATGGCGCACTTCTAAATAATGCGCCACTAGTGTGTTTATTGCAGTGTGCCACTAAAGTGCAGTGTGGTGTGCCACTAGTATGAATATTAGGATTTTTTTTCTTTTCTGATATTTGCACAGGTTACAAAATATATTACTGCACAGAATATAGACAGCACAACATATAAACAGCAGATTTATCGAATACAATAGAAGATTAGTCTCCGAATACAATTCATCATATTAGTCTCCGAATTCAAAATACCGAACAAAGTTAGAACATTACAAGTCTCGAGACCGCGAGTAGCGAGTTTGTCTTCACATTACAAGTCGATATCGATCATCTAAACTACCATCACATAGAAGAGAGAAGCGGTCATCACGATGAGCATCATCGCGATGAAACTGGTCTTCATCCGGTTCCTCCAACGCTCCCTCCTCTCTCCCGCTAGATAGCGCGCGTATCTAGCTTCCGCCTCCGCCCTAGTGGTGTACCCTTTGTAACTGTTACCGCTGAAATGGTGAACATGTTTCCGACACTCCTCCCAGTCGTCGTAGACTCCGGGAACCTTACCCTTGTAAACGACATACCACGGCATCTCTATGCACTAGACAAACAAAACGTTAGTAGCAATTCACAGATAATACATAAGCAATATATAAGTATGCAACAAAAGGATCGGAAGAGAAAAGCAACACATTAATAGCACGATTCATGGTCCTACTAATAAATAGCATCGATTACATATAAGTTGAACGACTGTCCAAACTAAAGAGACATACAAGTTCATTAAAGTTTAATTACAACATGAGCTAATCGATATTTCAGAACTACATAGCATCACTACTTTCGACTCGACTCAGGGACCGGAGCGTGGATGAAGCCGCCGTCTATCGTGATGGTCATGAAATCGCGGTCGTTGTCAGCCTGCATTTGTAGCGTTGTTTCTATCTCACTGTTGGACGGTTGATATCTAAGGTAGAACTGCCCCGAGGTACGAAGGACATCTTGATGGATGATTTCCGCAAACTCCGACTGGATGCGAAAGAATTCTTGTCTGATGTCCGCGTCCTGGATTGCCGACAAGCGTGCGGCCCAATCTTTGAGATTATTTGGTAGCAGAAGGTGATTATGGTCCCGCACGATCGCCCGCATCTGATGGAGGGCGTAGTAGGCATCCTGCTGATCGCCAGGCAGCTGCTTGACGCAGGGGAATGTCGTATTGTGGGTGAACACGTGCTTGCCGTACCTACAAATTGGCCTCTTGAAGGTGCCTCCAGATCTGGCGTAGCCGGGGAGAGCTTCATCAAGAACTTTCTTGATATTTGTGTAGTCTTTCTTCGACTGACGGTCCGAGTCGAAATACGTGGCCATGGAATATTTCGGGCTTAAGAGGATGAGTGTGCAATGTGTGTCACTGCACAAAACACGGAATGTTAGAAAAAAAAAGAACGATCGAAATCTAAGAAATCATATGTTACGGGGCGGTGAGGGGATGACTTACTCGGGAAAGTAAGGCACGAGGAAGTTATCCTTATCTGGGTTCGCCAGAATGACGCCTTCAAGGTATGAACTCGCGACTTGCCGGTCCCCAGCGCTGCCCAAGATCTTGGCACGCATGCAGAAGGGGTCGACTATCACGATGTCCGGGGTCTTGTCTCTAATGATCCGCATCTCCATACTGAGCGAAAATAGCCGAATGAAGGTGTAGTGCAGCGGATGAAGGTTAAACATAGCGAAGATGTCATCAAACCGCAGGACGATCATACCCCCGATGGTGCTATCGACAAAGCCCTTGCCCTCTGGCACCTTGGCCACGAAAACCGGGTATGCCACATCATTCTCGGAGAGACGCCGCTTCTCCAAAGAAAGAACACTGTCATGCAGACTCCGCATAGCACCGGTTGCAGCATTGAGCATATTAGTCGATAGCATTGACCGGCCTACCCGCCACATGCACCCTCCTCAAGATATCCTTAGGTGAAGGTGGCCCGTCCTGAGCACGGATCGTACTCGGTGCCGGCTGGCTCGCACCCTTAATCTTTCTTTTCCGTCCCTTCTTCTTCTGCTGTAATGGGATCGAGTTCTGCTCAGAGACCGCCTTCTGGAGTGTGTTGGGGCTGATAATATTTCGCACCTCGGCTATCTGAGGCTCGGTGAAGGCGGCAGCTGGAGGCGTCTCCTGAGAACTGAACGCCAGACGACGCCTGTTGCAATTGGGTTTCTCCGCGGTACCAGGTAGATCGCGATCGTCTTTTGCAGGGTTGGGTTCTTGAGAAGGAGGCCCCAAGAATTCGTCACCGTACCCATGTTCGTTGAAGTACTTATCAACTTTGGTAAATGTACCATCGTCGTCGTCGTCGTCGTCCGGATCCTGTGCCATATGCATGTCCGGATCCTGTGCCATATGCATGTCCGGCATGTCCGGTAGCGTTGCGGCGGTCTTGCCATGGCTTGGCGCCGGCACGACTGGCGGTGTTCTTTGTGGGGTGGTGTCCCCCGCCCCCAAACGAATCTGGCTCTTCGGCCAAAGCAGGGGCCAGCTTAAGCAGGCGCTGAGGGTCATCACATCATCTTCGTCAGCCCCAGCGGGTCGAAACGGAGGTAACAAGTCGTCGCAGCCCGGCAGCACCCGAACCAGTTGAACCCTATACACGGTGGGTGGCATCGGATTACCGTGAAACACGGGGTTGCCCGGTTGAACGATTCTGGCCTTGGCGACATCGATCAACTCGCCGCCCACGAAGTGCAGGAGAGTGCATGGAACGTCGGCGGCGCCCTGCGAAAACATGTAGGGCATCAGGGATGCCCAGTCAAAGGCAAGGAGATGAAGTCATCGGCCAAGAGGCTTAGTTACCGTGATGGCGTCGAGCTCGGCTAATGTCGAGGCACCGCCAACGGCGGGCGTGCAAGTGACGGAGGGGCCGCTTGCTGCCGAGGTGCCGGCCGGCGTATTCTTCCCACACCTGGGTGCATTAAGCTCCAATGCCCGCACCGGCGCCAGAGACACCAATGCCGCCTCCGCCGGAGACACCAATGGCGCCGCCGGCGCGTTGTGCGAGTTGCTGCCCGTGAAGCTGGGAATCGGGGGCGGCCCCTGTTGGCCGCCCGCAATCCACGCCTGCAACCCCTCAATCAAGGTAGGCACAATGGCGGTGATCGTCGCTCCCAGTTGGTCTCGCACTTGCTCTTGGACCATCTCCGGAATCCGCGCCACTTTTGCCTTGAGTTCTTGAACCTCGCGCTGCTGGCTTTCCGAGCTGGTCTTTCTCTCCTTTCGCCCAGCGGTATAGTATTCCGACCATTTCGTGGACAAGCCTTTGCCGGCCACACGACCAGCTGACGACGGCTTACTGAACATATCCTTGTTTTTCATTACGTTCAACGCCCTATTTAAAGTGGTGTCCCAAGGGGAGCTCTGAGATGACCCCGCGCTACTGCTTTCAGTGTCCTGCGGAAGGAATGTGAACCATTTAGAAATTTGGCTTCATTAATTAGAATGCAACCATATGGAGCTAATTACGCGGGGGTGTATTCCTTACCAGAACAAGCTCAAGCGCCTTGGTCTTCGGATCCGTGGTAAGCTCCTTTGTTACCGGGTCCACCTTGTACCGGGCCCTGACATAGTTCCTGGTCTACTTGTCACGGTATTTATCGAAGAGGGGCGGTAGGCCTTGCTCGGCACGCTCCGCGTCCTCGTTGTCCCATATAGGTTCCGCCTCTCTGTAACCGCCGGGACCGAGTTTGTGGACCCCTAAGTTCAAGTCCCGCATATCTTTCCCCCACTGACTTGATTCCGCGGACCCCGGGGACTCGCACTTGGCCTTGAACTCGAGGTAGTCAGCTTCGCTGATCGAAGGATTTGTCTCCTTTATCTTCTCATAACGATCACCTCTTAGAATCCTTCTCCTCACCGCGGCTCTCCAAGTAGCCAGGGCCGTGCTCATCTTCATGAGGGCGACACTGTTCACTTTATTCCCTGAGAGGCGTGTGTTTGCGACGTCACCGGGGAACTTGTATCGTTCGTGCAGCTTCGTGAAGAGGAGGTTGCGCAAATTCCCTCGGTCACGATGCCTTAGGTTCTCGGTGTTGATCGAGACGGTGCTCCGGAGAATGCACCCGAGTTGTCCCGAGTACCCACTGACTAATTCTTTGGGCGCCGTTGGATGCCCACTAGAGGACACTTCAGTAAATTCCTGCTTCACGGTGTCGAGCACGTTCGGGCGCCGGTCCTTCCGTTGCCTCTTCGGTTGGCTGCCATCTGTGCGTGCGCTGCCATCATCAGTGGTGGCATCCTCGGCGGCACCATCAGTGGTGTCAGCCCCGACGCCACTAGGGGTTGTGTAGTCGGGATCGGTGTCTTTCGCGGCGTCCTCATAGCAGTGAGGTTCTTCCTCCATCTCCTGGGATAGCTCCCAGAATTGCTTGCCCGAACCGCCGGCATCGTTGTGGGCCATGTTCGCTCTAAATAGGAAAAAAGTTTGGTCAAAAAGTTGGTTATTGTCAAGGAACAAGATCTCTAAGTTGACCAAATAACCTAATTCTCGAGGAATGTCGCCAAAAAGTTGGTTATTGTCAAGGAACAATTGAGAGATGTTTGTGATATTGCCTAGGTGTTTTGGGATGGAACCTGTTAGTGTGTTGTTGCTAGGTGTTTTGGGATGGAACTAGTAGCTTCCTTGCAACCCACAAAAGACAAAGGAAAAGGGGTGAAAAGGGGGAGATGGTTAGCTTTGATGAGCAGGCAGCATCTTCCTAACCCCCTTCTTCTTGTCTCCTCTCACTATCTCTCTCACACACATGGCAAGCAAGGGTGTCTGAGTGTGTGAAAAAATACTAAACTAATCCAACCACTAAAGCACTAGATCACTACTATTGGTTGATGTCAAGATACATGCTGATTAATTTTTGTTTCGGTTGAGAATTGGGCACCTTCTAAGTCAAGAAAATTGGGCATGACCTTTGCTAATTTTCTTGACCTAGGAGTGCCCCAATCTCAACCGAAACGGAAATTAATCAACATTTCAGGAGAAAGGGGTAACGAAGTGATGGGGCAAATGTGCCAGGCACCACAATGTGATCACAGAAACAAAACAGCACCACTGGTGTTGGATTCACAGTGTAAATGATGGATGAAAAGGCCACAGACCATATGGTCCTCTGCTTTCATATGGAGAAAATAAAAGTTCACATGAATGGCTACTTGACTGAATGGTGCCAGGTAAACAAACTCCCAAAGTCCACTAGCAGATCCAAGATCTAATTCTATTACACACAACATAGCAATTTAAGAGAATTAGAATAAGGATAGTAGGAAATGAAAAAGAATTATGCTCAAAGAACAATGGTAACAGCAAAATATTGAAACCTTTGGTAAGCATTATATTACAAAAAAACAAGATATACAGTACTATACAATATCCATTACCAGAAAACAAGACATGCATCTTCTTAGGCAGAGTAAAATAGTCCTGCATTCTTGGCGGTTCATATCTGAAATGTGTAAACAGCATCATATCTGAAATTAACCTGTCATGTTCACTTCTCAAACATGATGATTGTCAACTATAAAATGTAAAATTGTGTTTTACTCACACAACCTATCAAAAAATCAGAGTTGTGTTGTTCTGAATGACAGTTATGTTTGTCAGAATATATAATATGCATCATCAGAAAGAATGGGTGTTGAAATGGGTGTCGAAGATTGTTTCGTACCTCTGGGCCTGCTGCTCCTCAAGCTCCTTGGTTCTGTACACCACCTTCACCCCCTGAAACAGAAACAGTGACAGAGATTCAGACTCAGACTCAGAACAAACAAGCAGAGATTCAGACTTGGTGGTACGCACGGGGATGGACTCGAGGACGCCGGCGACGCTGGGCTTGGCGGCCTTGCCCTCGACGAAGAGCAGGAAGTGCGTGACGCCGACGACCTTGTGGTAGAAGAGCCAGGGCAGGATCTGGTCCAGGCCGGCGGAGGTGCTCGTCTGCACGCAAACCTGGCAGACAGGAGGGCGAAAGATCAGCAGGCTAGACACATCGGCCGGCGGCCGGCGAGGAAGAGGACGGAGGCGAGATTGGGAAAGGCAATACCTTGGGGTGGTGGGTGTCGGCGCGTCGAAGTGGAAGGACCAGCCGCGGAGGTAGGGGAAGGCGGGGGCGGCGGAGGCGGCGAGCACCTCGACGCAGGAGGCGACGGAGGAGTGGAGGGACTGCAGCCTCGACGGGGCCGGCACGGCCAGCCGAGCGGGCAGGGGAGGGCACGGGGGCGACGGCGGCGAGGCTTTCTGGGCTCTGCTCGCTGCTGGGCCGGGGAGGGCGAGGGGAGCGGGCGCGGGCGGACGGCGGCGGTGGAGCGGGCGCGGGGGTCGTCGGGTGCGGGGGTCGTCGGCGGCGGTGGAGCGGGCGCGGGGGTCGTCGGGTGCGGGGGTGGTCGGCGGCGGTGGAGCGGGCGCGGGGGCGAGGGGGATCTGGCGAGGGAGGGTTAGCGATGGGCAGCACACACCTACATACAGAGGGGGGAAGGTTAGCAATGGCGCACCTCCAAGGGGTGCTCCATAAGTACCTTGATAGCAATGGCGCACCTTCTCCTGGTGCGCCATTAGTAACTTTTTTTTTTGGATTTTTGGTTGCATTCATTGGTGAATTGGTAAAACATTTATGAATATGAAAAAATATCATCAAATTTGAAAAAATATTCATGAATTCAAAAGGTGCCCATGAAATTTAAAAATATTCATGAGTTCAAAAAATATTAACAAATTCAATACTTTTTGCGAGTTAGAAATTCAATACCAGAATAAACATAAATAAAAATTGGTATACCAGAATAAACATAAATACCAGAATAAACGTAAATACCAGAATAAACATAAATAAATATTCATGAGGACTAGAACAGAAGAAATGTCATTTCCATATGTCGAAATACAATCGAGAAATGAAGACTACAATTTAAATACAATCGATCTTAGCTAGCTATCTTTTCACAATCTTCTTGCCCTTCTTTTTCGCAAATGGAGTTCTTCTCTTGAACGGACGTCCTTTAGGTAGGGTGGTCCTGCTTCTTCTTGTGGTGTATGGCACTTCATCGTCGTCGTCATGTTCCATCTTCGGGTCGCCGTACTTGTCGAAGTCTTGCTCATTGGCGACTCCATCCATTCCGATGATCTTCCTTTTGCCTCTCCTCACGACAACACGACTGGGCATTGACGGGTCGGTAATGAAGAAGCATTGGTCCACTTGGGAAGCCAGTACCCATGGCTCATTTTTCGCGGTGACGTTTGCGCCCGCGGTCTTGGATTTGGCTTCGGGTATAACCATGGTGGTGAAATACCGGTCTTCTTTTAGGACGCTCTTGGCCCATCTGACACGGAACATCGGGACCTTCTCTCCAGCGTAGCTCAGCTCCCAGTGACAAGGCGAATATGAGTTGTTCTTCCGCGGAAGAATCCTCATGTAAAGGGTACGACAGAAGCTTCTCCTTGAACCAACGCGTGAAACATGAGTTGTGCTCTTTGATTATATCTCCGTCCGTCCTTTGTTGGCCTCGGTCATTGTACGTCTTCTCAATAAAGGTTTTGTGCTCTACCACCCAAGGATCGACCACGTCTATGTGTTGTAGCGCGACTAGGTTTGCTCTTTCAAAGTCGGCGAGTCGACCCTCGAAGTCGACATGCATTTCGCGGCGACCCACGCGGTGACCCCATCCAGCGAGCCTGCCGAGGTGCCTGTTGACGGGCAGACCAACGGGGTTCTCGATGCCTAGATAATTCGTGCAGTAGGAGATGCACTCTTCGGTCAGAAAGCCCCTGGCTATGCTTCCCTCTGGACGTGACATGTTGCGAACGTATCCTTTGATGACACCATTCATCCTTTCGAACGGCGTCATGCTGTGCAGGAACGTCGGCCCGAGTTGGATGATATCCTCTACGATATGGACCAGCAGATGCACCATAACGTCGAAGAATGCGGGCGGGAAGTACATCTCAAGCTCGCATAGTATCACCACGATCTCTTCCTGTAGCCTTCTGAGTTGCCTCACGCCAACCGACTTTCGAGAGATGATGTCAAAAAAGTTGCATAGGCCAAATAGCGTTTCACGGACGTGCGCGTCCATGATCCCACGGATTGCAACTGGAAGTATCTGCGTCATCAGCACGTGACAGTCATGAGACTTCATCCCGCTGAACTTCTGCTTCGCTGAGTCTAGGTATCTGCTTATCTTCCCCGCGTAACCGTAAGGAAGTTTTACTCCTACGAGGCAGGTGAACAACTGCTCGATCTCCTCCTGACTTAGAGTGAAGCACGTGGGAGGGAAGTCATTTCCGATCTTCTTGGCCTTTTTGCCTTTGCGACGACTTTCCGTGTCCTTCGCCTCATCATCATCATCATCGTCATCATCATCATTAGCGTGAAGCTCCTCCCTGATGCCCATTGATTTCAAGTCTGTCCTTGCTTTCGGCCCATCTTTGTTCCTCTCTGGCATGTTGAGCAGGGTACCAAGCAGACTCTCGCACACGTTCTTCGTGATATGCATGACATCAAGGCGGTGAGGCACACGGAGGATCTTCCAGTACGGCAAGTCCCAGAAAACAGACCTCGTTTTCCATACCTTCAGCAGCGGCTCTGGCGCTTTCGCTTCTTTCCCGGCTCTGGCACCTTTCCCGGCTCTGGCGCCTTTCCCGGCGGTGGGCACTCTTTCCAATTTTTCAACAGCTCATCTATTTCCTCGCCGCTCCTCGTACGCGGGCGTCTTCGGGGTTCGGTTTCACCATCGAACAGATCCTTGCGTTTTCTCCATGAGTCATCGTCGTGAAGCCACATTCGATGTCCCATGAACACGGTTTTCGAAGACCTAGGATCTCTATCTAGCTGGCGATACGTTGTGTCATCCATGCACCTGACGCATCCAGAAAATCCGTGGACCACCTGCCCCGCGACATATCCGTAACCGAGATAGTCATGCACCGTCGTGAGCAGTGCGGCTCTCATAGGGAAATATTATTTCTCTGCGGCGTCCCACGTATTGGCTGGCGTTTTCCACAGCGTGTCTAGCTCCTCTTTCAGCAGCCCCAGGTACAGATTGATGTCGTTCCCTGGTTGTTTCGGCCCTTCAATTAGCATACTCATGTGAATGTACTTCCTCTTCATGCACAACCAGGGGGGAAGGTTGTACATCCACACAAACACAGGCCAGGTGCTATGTGTGCTTCTCTGGCTGCCAAACGGATTGACTCCATCGGTGCTCGCGCCCAGCACGATGTTCCTTGGATCATCCCCAAATTCTGGGTGTTCGAGGTTCAACGCTTGCCACTGGCTCGCATCCTTAGGGTGACTCAGCATCTTGTCTTTTTTATTTATCTCCGGATCATTTCCGTCATCTTCTCGCTTCTTCTCCTCCCTATCCGCGTGCCAACGCAGGAGCTTTGCTACCTTAGGGTCCGCGAAATACCGCTGCAGACGAGGAGTGATCGGAAAGTACCACACCACTTTTCGAGGAGCTTTCTTCCTCTTCTTGTATCGAGTGACGCCGCACACCGGATGTATGGTAGACTTCGCGTGCTCGTCCCGATAAATGATGCAATTGTTCATGCACACATGGTATTTCACGAGCGGTAAATCCAGAGGACACACGATTTTCTTCGCCTCCTCGAAACTGGTCGGGCACTTGTTCCCCTTGGGAAGACGTTCGTGCCAGAATGACATGTTCTCGTCGAAGCATGCGTCGGTCATTTTGTGTTTTACCTTCATCTCCAGAGCCATGAGCGTTACTTTCAGGCGGGTATCCTCGGGCCTGCATCCTTCATACAATGGAGTAACCGCGTCTATCTCCAGTTGATCCAGCTTGGCTTTCTCTCGGGCGGCAGCTCTTGCGTTATCCGTCTGCTTGAGAAGCAGCTCTTGAATATGAGGGTCCTGCACCCAGCCCATCGATGGTCCATCGTCGTCTGCTCCGGCATCTTCATCTTCATGATCATGCCCTTCGTCTGCTCCGGCATCTAACTCATCATCATGTCCGGCATCTTCTACATGATGACTGTGTACTACTGCATCTACTTCGTGATCATGTCCTGGAGATTCTTCGTCTTCTCGCCCGCCCTCGCCGCGGTTGTCTTGCTGCCCTTCCTCATTTCTTGCCCGGCCCCCATGGACGACTTCATAATCATCTTCATCACCTTGCCACCGATAGCCGTCCATGAAACCACGCAAGAGCAGGTGGTCCCGCACCTGTACGGAATCCGGGTCCATAAGGCTCTTCAGCTTGCATCTTCGACACGGACATCTTATCTCCGTCTCGTTCTTTTGAAGCATCTCGGCCTTCGTGGACCTCAAAAACCTATTCACGATGCCTTCGGTCATCGTGCGGACCATGGTCGCCTGCGGGGTAGAGCAAAACGATATTTTAGAACCAAAAAAAAATTTGGCACGACTTTGCCTAAAAATAGGACCAAAAAGAATGCATAGTGCCAAATTCTCGCCGAAACGGAAATGAATCAACATTCCGGCAAAATATTGGCAACTATCGCATTTCAACTACCGGTACCTGCAAACACAAACATATGCAACACCACAAACATACGTAGATCTAGGCCATAAAAAGTGCATGTGCACGTTGTTGGAGGGAGAAAAAAGTAGATCTACAACATAAAGAAAGCTTTCCCCTTACTTACCTATCAAAAAAAGGAAATTGGGTGAATCTATGGTGCAAATGAGGTGAGGAGGAGGAGGCATCCGAGACAAGCTTGGAGGAGGAGGTGGAGAGAATGAAGTGGGGAAAGTGAGTGTGGTAGGTGGCTGTCCAAAATATCTAGCTGCTCTCAGGTTACCAATGGCACACCACCTTAAAATGCCTGGTTACTAATGGCGCACCTGTCATGTGGTGCGCCATTACTAGTTTTGCAAAAAAAAAAAATTGTTAGTAGTGGCGTACCGTGGTTGGGGTGCGCCATTACTAGTTTGAACTAGTAATGGCGCACTATACCCTGGTGCGCCATTACTAGTTTTGAAAAAAAAGTAAAAAAAAAATTTGTGAGTAGTGGCGCACAGAGTGTGTGGTGCGCCATTACTAGTTAAAACTAGTAATGGCGCACTAGACCCTGGTGCGCCATTACTAGTTTTGGAAAAAAAAATGTTAGTAGTGGCGCACCGTTGGTGTGGTGCGCCATTAGTGATATGGACACTAATGGCGTACCTACACATGGTGCGCCACTGCTATATAGCAGTGGCACACCACATATGTGGTAAGCCATTAATGTCCATATTAGCTATAGCCCTTTTCCTAGTAGTGGTATGTATATGCTATGATTACATTCGTGGTCTCGCAGCCATTTCTATGTGTATGATGATGACATTTGTATGTGCTAAAGATTCTTGTATAAAGCCTGTTCAAATACAAAACAAATATGCAGAAAAAAAAATCAGAAACTAATAAAGTTAGCAGTAGCGCATGGAGTAAAGTTAGTTGCCGCATGCCATTACCAGTAGCGCGGTCTACTACAAGGCGTTACAGATATTAGCAGCAGCGCGCTGTTCTGGAGCTCGCTGCTGCTACGCATGTATAGCAGTAGCGCGGGACAACCCGCGCTACTGATACAGGTTAGCTGTAGCGCCGTATCAGTAGCGCGGGTTCCCGCGCTACTGCTATACATAATACCCGCGCTACTGCTAGGCTTTTGCCTAGTAGTGGGGTCTGGGATGCCCAGACTTTCGCGTTCCGCGTCCTCCTTGGCCCATATGGACCTCTTCCCCCTGTAACCATGGCTTCCGAGGTGGTGGCACCCCATGTTCCTCTCTTGAAGCCCCTTCATGTACTCCGACTTTTCTTTGGCAGCTTCGGCAACGCAAGCCGCCTTGAATATTTCAAACTGCTCTTCCGTAATTGTCGGATTATCCTTTACAATCTTGGAGTAGGGTTCCTTTTTGTCGATGATCCTTGCTTTCACCCTTACTTTCCAGGCGGACAACGCGCCGCTAAACTTGCCCATGGCGCGTCTGTTTATCTTCTTCATTCCCGGGTCTTTATCTGGATTTTTATATTTGATTTCATCCCGGCCCGGGAACAAGAACACCTGGTGCAGCTTCGTTAGGAGGGCCTGCTTCATATCTGGTATCTTCCATAGTTTCGCATCGTTGATGGTGGCGGTTGCCCGTAGGATGCAGCCTATTTGATTGCCGAAGCACGCGCGCGCTTCCACATGCTCTTTTGGCTCAAAATTGCCATCGTCCACCTCCGTGACCACCAGTCTAGTAGTGATGAGCTGGTTTGGGCGCCGTTGCCCTTTGGTTTCGGTTCTATATCGGCTTCGCCAGTCTCGGTGCCGGTCTCAGCGTCGGTGTCAGTCTCAGCGCCGGTCTCGGCGCCGGTGTCAGTCTCAACGCCGGTCTCAGCGCCGGTCTCAGCGCGGGTCTCGGCACCGGTCTCGATGTCGATCTCAGTCTCGGATGTGACAGGTGGGCCCTGCAACAACCGTTGCTCATCGAGAAGGTTCAAATAGGCGTCTGCCGCCGCGTAGACATTGCAATCACCATAACCCTGTACTTCATCGTTGCTAGCCATGTTTCCTACAATTAAATCTAGTCAATTAATTCTAGACCTAATAAAATGAATAATGACATAAAAAAAGGCCAATGTTTTGTAGGAATGTTGATTCATTCCCGTTGCGGCAAATCTCGGGCACTCGATATGTCCTACTTTGTAGCACAAGTCATGCCGTAATTCACGGAAAATTTCGGCATGACCTTTGCTAAAAAGTGGACATATCGAGCGCCTGAAATTCACCGGAACGGAAATGAATCAACATTCCGGTGAAACATAGGCCACTCGGATCATTTACCCTGCACATAATCATCATTTTCCAAATATGACATGTCCAAAACATCACATGTCGAAATATGACATGTCCAAATTCCAAATATGACATGTCCAAATCACATGTCCACATATCACATGTCCAAATTCTGTTTTTTTAAATAGCAACAATTGCTTAAACTAAAAAAATGCAAGAAATCTATATAATCAATTTTGTTTTTTTCTTTTAACTACACAAAAACACCTAACCCTAAATTAACCTACTAGCAGAGAGAGGAGGAGCGGTGGGGGGCTTACAGAGGGTGCAGGGGCGAGGCTGGGAGGGGAGGAAGCAGAGGAGGGAGACGTGGCGCGCCGGGGCCGGGGTCGGGGGCGTGGGCGAGGTCGCCGGGGTCGGGGGGTCGGGGGCGTGGGCGAGGTCGCCGGGGTCGGGGGGTCGGGGGCGAGCGCCGGGGTCTGGGGCGAGGGCGAGGTCGCCGGGGTCGGGGGGTCGTGGGCGAGTGCCGGGGTCGGGGGCTTGGGGGCGAGCGCCGGGGTCGGGGGCGAGAGCAGGACTCCGGCGAGGGCAGGGCTCTGGCGCTTGAGGCAGGGGCGCGCGGCGAGGGCACGGGCTCCGGCGGCGATGAGGGGGCGGGGATTTGGGGGAAACAGAGGCGGGAAATGGGGATTTGGGGGAAGAGAGAGTGGGGATCCGGGGGTTAAGTCGACATAGCAGTAGCGCGTTTCCGAGAAACGTGCTATAGCTAAGTTATCTATAGCGCGCTTCTCCAAGCGGTGCTACTGCTATTTTGGCTAGCTATAGCTCTTTTTCGGAAAAGCACTACTGCTATTTTGACTAGCTATAGCTCTTTTTAGGAAAAGCGCTACTCATATAACCAGTACCTATAGCAGTTTTCCTATTTGTTTCTTCTATTTTCTTTTCCTTTATTTTCTCTTCCTTTTCTTTTCTTCTTTTTCTTTTCTTTTCTTTTCCTTTTTTCCAAGAGCATGAACGAAGGGAGGTGATACAATGTATATAACTAAGGCGATATATATTGCATCATTTGACGGTTAAGTATGTATACAAAATAGGAACATAATTGACCCGCTCATTGTGACTTTTCCTTTTCGATGGAGTACGATCTTTCTTAGGTAGTGTAGTATTGATTCTTATTTTGACGTATACTTCATCGTCATCGTCATCTTCCCTCATTGGTTTGCCGTACTGGTCGTAGTCTTCCTCGTTGGCGACTCCATCCATTCCAATGATGTTCCTTTTGCCTCTCCTCACGACAACACGGCTGGGATTGCACGGGTCGGTTATGAAGAAGCATTGTGTCACGTGCTTAGCGTGTACCCATGGCTCATTTTTTGCGATAGCGTTCACGGTACCGCTCTTGGCGTCGGGTATAGTCATGGTAGTGAAATACCGGTTTTCTCTTTCGACATTCTTAGCCCATCTGACACGGAACATCGTCGCGTTATGCAGTCCAGGGTAGTCGAGATCCCAGATCTCCTGGACCCTTCCATAAAATCTCTTAGTTGCGCCATTGTCACTGTCGGTCATGCATTCCATCGTCACCCCTGAGTTCTGATCATCACTGCCCATATCTTCAATTATCTACCGAGTATAGCCATCCATGAAACCAGTCATGAGCAGGTGCGCCGTCACACGACCATCATCATAGGGGTCGAGCCAAGCTTGTCCTTTGCATCTTCGACACGGACATAAAACCTCTGTATGACTTTCATGTCCTGCACCGCCGACCGCAACCACCTGTCCACCACTGTTCCACTGACCATCATGAACGCCTGCACGGTAATAATAAACAAATTGATTATAAAAATGCATGCATGCATCAAAGTCATACAAAAATTCGGCATGACCTTCCCTAAAAATAGGACATATAGAGTTTACCCGGAATTCACCGAAACGGAAATAAATCGAGTTTCAGCAAAACATAGGCAACTCACAAGCACAATTCGGCGGCAACTCATGCCACACACACAATTTCCATCATATCGCCCGATTATGTCATATCGCACACATACACATATTTCCATTCTTGCAAAAGCATAAACTTTTAATCACCTATCTCGAGATCGAGCTATGTGATGATGATGTCGATAGGTGTCGCCACACACACCTATGGAATGATCAAAAGTGGACAAAGCTCTTCTTGATAAGGCTATAGATCTAGTTAGGGACGTACATAGGTCACTTCACTAAATGCTAGCTAGATCTACCTAGCTAGCTAGTTTGGGAGGAGACAAGTTCAACTAGTGGAGGGGGAAGGAAAAAGAGAAAGGAGATGCATTAATGGAGGTTGGTGTAGTTAGCTAGGAGTAATAAAGAGAGAGAAAGATAGGTAGAAGAAGGATAGTAATGGGGGGAGAAGTAGTGAGGAAGAAGCAAAGTGAGGGAGAGAGGAGGTGGGAGCTAGGGGAAAGTGAGGAAGAGAGGAGGGGAGGCGGGAGGAAAAAGGTGGTATGGCTGAGGCTTAGTAGTAGCGCTGGGAGAAAAACGCATTGCTGCTAATAAGATAGCAGTAGCGCTCCCCTGTACCACGCGCTACTACTAGGAGGGGCCCACCATGTGGCCAGTTTCGAAATTAGCAGTAGCGAGTTGAAAAAAAAGAGCGCTGCTACTATCACATTAGCAGTAGCGCGGTTATCGTGGACGTGCTACTACTAAACCTATCGTGGCGGGAACGGTCGGTCAATTTTAGTAGCAGCGCGGTTCTACCGAGCCGCGCTACTGCTAAGTTAGTACCAGTAGCGCGTGTCTTCATACCGCGCTACTGCTAATTAGCAGTAGCGCCCCATCCTGTCCCGCGCTGCTGCTAAGATTATGTGTATAAGGTTGTCCCTAGTAGTGATGTGTCGTGCTCTGAGCGTTCCCTTCGGATTTTTTTTATTTCGCACGCGTTTTCGGCTCTTTAGATTGGTTTTTTGGGGGGTTTTTGGTGTTCCGGTTTTTCACCGGTCTTTCTTAGCTTTTGTATGAAAAAAATTAAAAAAAAATTTGCACAAAAAAAGCATTTTCTATTTTTTTCGCGAGAGGCACGGTTTTGCTTTTGCGAGAAGAACGGCCGTGCCTCTCGAAAAATGGAAAAATGTGTTTTTTCGCGAGAGGCATGGCCGTGCCTCTCGAAAAGGGGGAAAATGTGTTTTTCTGTTTTTTTCGTGAGCGGCACGGTTTTGCTTCTGCTAGAGACACGGTTTTACTTTCGCGAGCGGCACGGCCGTGCCTCTCGGAAAAGGAAAAAACGTGTTTTATGTTTTTTTTTCGCGAGGGGCACGGTTTTGCTTCCGTGAGAGGCACGGCCGTGCCTCTCGGATAGGGAAAAACACATTTTTTTCTATCGCGAGAGGCACGGTTTTATCGTCCCAATTTTTTTCATCCTGTTTTTTCTGAAAAAAAAAGTTCGTCAAACCTATCAACATGGGATCTAGTTTTGAAGATCTCGACGCGAGGAACCCAACGGTGAAAACAGTTCGAGATTTGAACGCACAGTTTAAGAGATAAAACGTTTTGAAAATATGGATCTACGAAAAAAGGGAAAACTCCCAGGTTGCGACAAGTGACACACATGCAGTGCGCTGCTTGTCGCAACCTGGAAAGATGGGAGTGATCCTTGAAAGGAGTACTCCTCAATTAGTGATTTCGTCCTTGTCCGTAAAAAAAATCGATCAAGAACTCGAGATCGAGAGGATGTGGGGAACGCGAAGTGAGGAGGTGCTCGAGAGGAGCAGAGCGAAGCCAGCCCTCGCGCAACGGGATCCAGTGCCACACGCTTTAGCGTTTAGCCCATGTGCGCGAGGGGACCCAATCCAGCTGACGAGGAGATCCAGCAGCCGCTAGGGATGCGGATGAATCAGGGCCGGTCGATCCAGCCGATGCGGTAGATGATGGCCGGTGCCTCTTCTGCAGTGAGCAATCCATGGTTCCGCAGCAGTCGGTCAAAAGGTAACCATACCTAGCGTCCCTGCTGCCCCTTTCTCCCCTGAGCGCCATGCCTATGTTGAATCTAATTTCCACCTTTTTCTACGGGCCATATATCATGGTTTTTGTTATTACCCCGCCACTAACCATAAGAAGGGATGGGGATGAGGTTGTGCTGTTTGACCATGATATGAAGACATATAAAACTTACTCAGCTAGGTTGTTATGTATATCCTGCCAATTTAATTTTTTAGTATGCTAACTAAGAATTTTCATCTGCTCAGCATCTTTGGATTGGAATATAATGACTGGGTTCACAGGCATTTTGCTTCTCGACAAAGTAATAGATGTGCAACATTGATTAAACAAATGACTCAGAAGATATTTTGCTGTGTTTTATAGGGCCACTTATTTCATCCATCCATTGTTGGTAGGTGCATAATTTCAAATGATTCGGATGGCCTAGAAGCACTGATCTCCAGTTAAGGTGATGAAGAAATTGTGGAACCTGAGGAAGAGAACCTTGTGTCTTTGCATATCATTAGCATCATGGATATTTAGAGAATTCATACTAGCAACATTGCAATCATGCTCATAATTCAAGGAATTCTCATTAAGTATTTTCATAATTTCTTCCTCTACCAATTGAGCACAATTTTCTGAATCCTTACTTTCACGAAAGACATTATAAAGACGATACAAATGATGCAACCTAAACTCCATTTTTTTGTAGTTTTCTTTTATAAAAGCAAACTAGTGAAAAACAAGAAACTAAAACATTCAATTGCAAGATCTAAAGATATACCTTCAAGCACTCACCTCCCCGGCAATGGTGCTAGAAAAGAGCTTGATGTCTATTAACTTGTTCTTGTCGACTCGTGTTGGGCCTCCAAGCGCAGAGTTTTGTAGGACAGTAGCAAATTTCCCTCAAGTGGATGACCTAAGGTTTATCAATCCGTTGGAGGCGTAGGATGAAGATGGTATCTCTCAAACAACCTTGCAACCAAATAATAAAAAGAATCTTGTGTCCCCAACACACCAAATACAATGGTAAATTGTATAGGTGCACTAGTTCTGCGAAGAGATGGTGATACAAGTGTAGTAATGATAGTAGGTATTGATTTTTGTAATAGTAACAATAAAAAACAGCAAGGTAGCAAGTAACAAAAGTGAGCAGAAACGGTATTGCAATGCTTGAAAATAAGGCCAAGGGTCCGTACTTTCACTAGTGCAATCTCTCAACAATGCTAATATAATTGGATCACATAACCATCCCTCAACGTGCAATGAAGAATCACTCCAAAGTTCTTATCTAGTGGAGAACATAAGAAGAAATTGTTTGTAGGGTACGAAACCACCTTAAAGTTATCCTTTCTGATCAATCTATCCAAGAGTTCGTACTAAAATAACACCAAGTTATCCTTTTCGATCGATCTATCTAAGAGTTCGTACTAAAATAACACCATATGATACGCATCAACCAACTATAATGTCACCTAGATACTCCAATGTCACCACAAGTATCCATGAGTTAATTATACGATACACATCAAACAATTTCAGATTCATAATACTCAATCCAACACAAAGAACCACAAAGAGTGCCCCAAGATTTCTATCGGAGAAAGTAGGATGAAAACGTGCATCAACCCCTATGCATAGATTACCCCAATGTCACCTCGGGAATCCGCGAGTTGAGTGCCAAGACATAGATCAAGTGCTCTCAAATCCATAAAAGTATTCAATCCAGTAATAACGAAATTCAAAGGGAAAACTCAATTCACCACAACATGTTAGAGAGGGGAAAACACCATATGATCGGACTATATTAACAAAGCCCGTGATACATCAAGATCATGGCATCTCAAGAACACGAGAAAGAGAGAGAGAGAGAGAGAGAGATTGAACACATAGCTACTGGTACATACCCTCAGCCTGAGGGTGGACTACTCCCTCCTCATCATGGCCTCCGCCGGGATGATGAATATGGCCACTGGAGATGATCTACCCTCGACGGTAGGGTACTGGAACGCCTCTAGATTGGTTTTTCGTCGTTACAGAGAGTTGCGGCGGTGGAATTTCTGATCTAGGGTTATTTCTGGGGTTTTCTGAATATATAGGATTTTTGGGCGTCGGTTTCACGCGAAGATGGCCACGAGGGGCCAACAAGACACCAGGGTGCGCCAGAGGGGGCTGGCCCGTCCTGGTGGGTTGTGGCCACCTCGTTGCTCTTCTAGCGCTCCCACGAAGCTTCTAGTGCCTCGTTTGTTGCAAAAAAAATCGTCAAAAAGTTTCGTTGCATTCGGAGAACTTTTATTTCTACACAAAAAACAACACCACGGTAGGTCTGCTGAAAACAGCGTCAATCCGAGTTAGTTCCATGCAAATCATACAAAAACCATATAAAATTGTTGTAAATATGGCATGAATACTTCATAAATTATAGATACGTTGGAGACGTATCAGCATCCCCAAGCTTAATTCCTACTCGTCCTTGAGTAGGTAAATGATAAAAGAAAATAATTTATGAAGTGTGAATGCTAACATAGTGCATAAGTTTGATCAATGATAATTTCAACCACTTTTCCTAGCATCATAACAACAACTCTTTCTCATGAAACTCATCATGATAAAGTAGCAACCAATTCACATGTTATGGTTCAAACAATGAATTCTCTTGAAACTTAACAACATATGTTCTTAGTCACCAAACAATTGCAATTCAACTTATTCTCAACAAAGTCTAAGTAAGAGCTCCACATACTCCATCATCATATAGTCTTCTATGATTGCTAGTACTCAAAGCATATTTTTAGAACAAATGGCATCCATCGAACACAGAGAAAGATAGGGGCTTAATGTTTCGCCTCCCAACTCATCTATCATAGAGATAATTGTCAACAATAATAAGTCATGATCAAATATATTTGACTGGCCATATGTGCCTAGATCTTTCCCCACCACATGATGCTTGCCAACTAGAGAATAATTGAGGTTGAAATGAGAATGCATACTATTTACTCTTGCATAAAAGTAAATACTGAAAGGTGAAAGATAGGCCCTTCGCAGAGGGAAGCAGAGGTTGTCATGCGCTTTTTGGTTTTGTATGCACATTCCCTTAATGCAAAAGAACATCACATTGTGTTGCCCCTTATGATAGCAACCTTTATTATGCAGTCCGTCGCTTTTATTACTTTGCCATCACAAGTTCGTACAATGCTCAATTTTCTCTTGCACTAAATGATCAAACACATTTAGAAGAAATTTTTATTGCCTTTTTGCACTAATGACAACTTACTTGAAGGATCTTATTCAATCCATAGGTAGGTATGGTGGACACTCATGGCAATAAACTAGGTTTAAGGGTTTTTGGATGCACAAGTAGTATCTCTACTTAGTACGGATTTTTGGCTAGCAAAAGATCCTAAGCAAACACCACATGTTGGAGGATCCATAACAATATAACTTATATGCAAATATACACAACCATAACTCATTACGTTGTCTTGCTTGTCCAACTTCAACTAATTTGCTCAAGTTTGAAAATAATTAATGGGTATTCACAATCATAGAAGATGTCCAAGATAATGTATTTGTATGTGAAAGTTCTCTTCCTTATACTAATCATTCAAGAATTGCTTGTATGACTAATATTGTGATTGTCAAGCTTCAAGAGATTTCACTTTCTAAACCCAATGTGACGCTACTACTAGGCATCATATGAACATATAATTTCAAGTTCATGGTATTCAATTCATTCAACAATTTACTCATAGGATATAAGTGAAGCTCAAGAGTAAATGACAATCTACTCCAAAAATATATAAGTGAAGATCAAGCGAGTAGTTAAGTAAATGGGTAGCCATTTGAGAACTCTCTCTCATCTAAAAACTTTCAGATCTAAGTATTTTATTAAAACAGCCAGCAAAACAAAATAAAATGACATTCCAAGAATAGCACACATCATGTGAAGAAGCAAAAACTTAGGCTCAACCGCTACTAACCGATAATTGTTGATGAACAAAGGTGGGATGCCTATCGGGGCATCCCCAAGCTTAGATGCTTAAGACTTATTGATATATTATCTTGGGATGCATTGGGCATACCCAAGCTTGATATTTTTAGTCTCCTTAATTCCTTTTATATCACGGTTTCCCTAAATCTTAAAAACTTTATCCACAAAAACTCCAAAAGAACTCGTGAGATAGGTTAGTACACATAAGAATAAGTCCACACTTCTTGTACTGCCAAGACAAGTTACACAATAGTTTCCAAACATCATCTACTGTTTACTATCGTTTCCATAATTTATATCTACCAATATAGGCTATGGAAACTATAGGATAAGTAGATAACAAAACTATGACCGCAATCTGTCCAAACAGAACAGTCTGTAGCAATTTATAAAAACAGTGTACTTCTATAACTCAAACAATTATGAAAATTTATTACGTGATAAATAATTTATATTTCAACACTGGGTAAAAATTTCAGAAACTTTCCACGTTCCTGTAAAATATGAAAATTCAAACACTACAGAGAAAGTTTCTGTTTTTACAGAGCACACATCAAACATGCAATGCAAGCATCCTAAAGGCAATTCTTGGAACTTTTTATTGAAAAACAAGATTATAAATAACATAAAGCAAATAATAACAAAATAAAATGGTGCTCCAAGCAAAACACATATTATGTGATGAATAAAAATATAGCTCCAAGTAAGATATACCGATAGTGTTGAAGACGAAAGAGGGGATGCCTTCCGGGGCATCCCCAAGCTTAGACGCTTGAGTCTTCCTTGGATATTAACTTGGGGGTGCCTTGGGAATCCCCAAGCTTAGGTTCTTGTCACTCCTTATTCTCCTCATATCGGTGTCTCACCAGAAACTTGAAAACTTCAATCACACAAAACTTAACGGAACTTCGTGAGATGGGTTAGTATAATAAATAAAGATCATTCACTTAGGTACTATTAAGACAAGATTCATAATTGTACCCACATGATACCTACTGTATTCTATCATTCCCATAATTTATACCACTAAATATAAGCTATGGAAACACTAAAACAAGCAAACTATGCATGCAAAACAGAATCTGTCAAAAACAAAACAGTCTGTGAAGATCTGTAGTATAACCATACTTCCCTGTCTCTAACAATTCTGAAAAATTAGGAAAACTTAAAGAATTTGCAAATAAATATTGTGAAAAAATATCAGAATTATTTGATGCTCCAGTAAAATCAGAGAATTTGCATATAAATATTGTGCAAAAATATCAGAATTTTCTGTTTTTGCACAGAATCAAATCAACAAGTATCCATACTATCCCAAAGGCTTTACTTGGCACTTTATTGAAATAAAAGACACAAAACATGATTACTACAGAAGCTTAATCATGTGAACACTCAAAAACAGAAAGTAAAAGTGTTGGGTTATCTCCCAACAAGCGCTTTTCTTTAATGCCTTTTAGCTAGGCATGATGATTTCAATGATGCTCGCGTAAAAGTAAAGAATTGAAACACAAATAGAGCATCATGAATCACATGGCAAGCACATTTAAGTCTAACGCACTTCCTATGCATAGGGATGTTGTGAGCAAACAAATTATGGGAGCAATAATCAATTAGCATAGGAAGGCAAAACAAGTATAACTTCAAAATTTCCAACAAATACAGAAGAAACTTGATATTATTGCAATATGTAAAAGAATAGGTTCCTCTCTTATAGTAATTTTCAGTAGAATCATGAATAAATTCAACAATATAACTATCACATAAATCATTCTTTTCATGATGCACAAGCATAGAATTTTCATTACTCTCCACATAAGCAAATTCCTTTTCATCCATGGTAGTGCGAGCAAACTCAACAAAATAACTATCATGAGACACTTGATTGACATAACCACATGCAATATTAAAATCATGATGACAAGTTTCATGGTTACTATCACTCTTTATTGCATACATGTCATCACCATAATCATCATATATAGGAGGCATGCCATCATCATCATAAATTTGCTCATCAAAACTTGGGGGACTAAAAATATCTTCTTCATCAAACATAACATCCCCAAGCTTGTGGCTTTGCATATCATTAGCATCATTGATATTCAGAGAATTCATAATAGCAACATTGCAATCATGCTCATCATTCAAGGTATTCTCATTAAGTATTTTCATAATTTCTTCCTCTACCAATTGAGCACAATTTTCTGAATCCTTACTTTCACGAAAGACATTTTAAAGACGATACAAATGATGCAACCTAAACTCCATTTTTTTGTAGTTTTATTTTATAAAAGCAAACTAGTGAAAAACAATAAACTAAAAGATTCAATTGCAAGATCTAAAGATATACCTTCAAGCACTCACCTCCCTGGCAACGGCTCCAGAAAAGAGCTTGATGTCTACTACACAACTTGTTCTTGTAGACTCGTGTTGGGCCTCTAAGCGCAGAGTTTTGTAGGACAGTAGCAAATTTCCCTCAAGTGGATGACCTAAGGTTTATCAATCCGTGGGAGGCATAGGATGAAGATGGTCTCTCTCAAACAACCCTGCAACCAAATAATAAAAAGTCTCTTGTGTCCCCAACACACCAAATACAATGGTAAATTTTATAGGTGCACTAGTTCGGTGAAGAAATGGTGATACAAGTGTAGTAATGATGGTAGGTATTGATTTTTGTAATAGTAACAATAAAAAACAGCAAGGTAGCAAGTAACAAAAGTGAGCACGAACGGTATCGAAATGCTTGAAAACAAGGCCTAGGGTCCGTACTTTCACTAGTGCAATCTCTCAACAATGCTAATATAATTGGATCACATAACCATCCCTCAACATGCAACGAAGAATCACTCCAAAGTTCTTATCAAGCGGAGAACATAAGAAGAAATTGTTTGTAGGGTACGAAACCAGCTTAAAGTTTTCCTTTCCGATCGATCTATCCATGAGTTCGTAACAAAATAACACCAAGTTATCCTTTTCGATCGATCTATCTAAGAGTTCGTACTAAAATAACACCATATGATACGCATCAACCAACTCTAATGTCACCTAGATACTCCAATGTCACCACACGTATCCATGAGGTAATTATACGATACGCATCAAACAATTTCAGATTCATAATACTCAATCCAACACAAAGAACCACAAAGAGTGCCCAAAGATTTCTATCGGAGAAAGTAGGACGAAAACATGCATCAACCCCTATGCATAGATTACCCCAATGTCACCTCGGGAATCCGCGAGTTGAGTGCCAAGACATAGATGAAGTGCTCTCAAATCCATAAAAGTATTCAATCCGGTAATAACAAAATCTCAAAGGGAAAACTCAATTCACCACAACAAGATAGAGAGGGGAAAACACCATATGATCTGACTATGTTAACAAAGCCCGTGATACATCAAGATCGTGACATCTCAAGAACATGAGGGAGAGAGAGAGAGATTGAACACATAGCTACTGGTACATACCCTCAGCCCCGAGGGTGGACTACTCCCTCCTCGTCATGGCCTCTGTCAGGATGATGAAGATGGCCACCGGCGATGATCTACCCTCTCCGGCAGGGTACTGGACGCCTCCAGATTGGTTTTTCGTCGATACAAGGAGTTACAGCGGAGGAACTTCTGATCTAGGGTTATTTCTGGGGGTTTATGAATATATAGGATTTTTGGGCGTCGGTTTCACGTGAAGATGGGCCACGAGGGGCCCACTAGACACCAGGGCGCGCCAGAGGGGGCTGGTGTGCCCTGGTGAGTTGTGGCCACCTCGTGGCTCTTCTGGCCCTCCCACGAAGCTTCTAGTGCCACTTTTGTTCCAAAAAAATCATCAAAAAGTTTTGTTTCATTTGGAGAACTTTTATTTCTGCACAAAAAACAACACCATGGTAGTTCTGCTGAAAACAGCGTCAGTCTGGGTTAGTTCCATGCAAATCATACCAAAACCATATAAAATTGTTGTAAATATGGCAGGAATACTTCATAAATTATAGATACGTTGGAGACGTATCAGCACCCACTGGGTGTAGTCGCCGAGACTGTCGTCGACTGAAGCAGCCGGCGGTAGTCTTAGAGTCCGAATGCAATAAAGTGTAATAGATAATCCTAAGTGATGAGGTACTTGTCGAAGAGGATGCGGTGATGGTCCATGGACCAGAGCCTCTCGACGTTGACCATTGGGGTGCAGAACCTATAGTTCTCGAGTGGGGGCGCGCTGAGCGCACCCACTGGGTATAGTCCCCGAGGCTGCCGTTGATTGAAGCAGTCGGCGGTAGTCTTTGAATCTGAATGGTTTTGAATCTTGATCTTATATCCAATTGTCGTTACTGATGTTCCGTTGTTTCTTGTCGGCAGAGCGTGTGCAAGCTCGGGACCCGCTACAACGCCCTAGAGAAGGAGGTACATGACCTGCGTCTCAACATTGAGGCTGAGAAGACCAAGAGTGCACGTCTAGAGCAAGAGAAACGTTCACTCGGAGGTAAGCGTGCCTTGCCCGATTGCTTTGAACTTGATCCTTTTCCCAATCCGACTGAAAGTACTTTATTAGATGTACGTAGTGAAAATCTTCAACTTACAAAGAGACTCCGGGCTTCCATTTCATAGAGACCATGAAGGAGGCCTTGGAGAAGAAAGACCAAGAACTGGCGTCTGCCCAGAAGGAAGCTGGTCAGAAAATGAAAGAAGCCGAGGACAAGACAAAGTCACTAGAGAAGTGGGAAGGAGAGAAGAAGGCACTGGAAGAAGTCGCCAAGAGGTCTACAGCGGAAGCTGTCGAGGCTGAAACGAAGTTAAGACAGGCCGCCTCCAAGAAGCTCGAGTTGGAGAAGTTCATCGAAGAGTACTGCAATGAGATGAACGAAAGACTCAAAGGTACGTGTCCGGCCCGACTGTGTTTCAAGTCCCTTCAATTTTCACTCGTCCTCCATTGACTCTCCTTTCCCATGTATTCTTCAGGACTCTGCGTGGACGTTGAAGAGGAGACCTCCAAGATCGAGAAAGATCTAGATCCGAGTGCGGGTATCCTTCGTGATAGCTCGGCCCTTGCATTGCTTCGTCTGGACGAGCACACTGCAGAGGTGAAAATCTTCCTCAACCATTTACGAAATGCATTCAAGGACGTTGACAAGGAGATTGCCCCCGGAGAGGAGTCCCCGAGTGACTTGGATGCCCTCATCCGACAACTGCAAGACGTTCCACGCCGAGTGCAGTCATGGAAGAAGTCTGCAGCGCGTGCCGGCGCCGATATCGCCCTTTCCCTCGTCTGCATGCATTGCAGAGGTGTAGACGAAGACAAGCTGAAGTCGCTCAAGGTTGCCAACAAGAAGAATGCCAGGATTGAGGATTTCATGGAGACGTTCTTGCCAGCAGCCACTCGGATCGCAGACTTCATCGATCTCGACACCTTCACGGATGCAGCATCTCCTACCGCAGCCGAGTGATCCTCGGGTAAAAAACTTTAAGTAACATTTTCCTCGGTATGCCGAGTGGTTTCTGTAACCGTACATTCGCCGTGAGTTAGCGGCCACAGCTATCTGCACTTTTGCTTTGAACTGCATGTCGTTTGGATGTCTTTGTTTAACTGTTTAAGCTCTTGGCTCGGTTTTCGCTCGGAGTGATTTTGTTTTACTTAGACGATCTTCGGATCGCATCTAAGTTCCCCGAGTGTGGATGATGTCCTCATTCGGAGTGGTTTTTAACTTGGGCGATTACAGGATCGCAGCTAAGCCCCCGAGTGTGGATGATGTCCTCACTCGGAGTAGTTTTTAACTTAGGTGATTATAGGAAAGCAGCTAAGCCCCCGACTGAGGATGACGTCCTCACTCGGAGTAGTATTTTTTAACTTAGGCGATTACAGGATCACAATAAGTCCCAGAGTTTGGATGATGTCCTCACTCGGAGTAGTTATTAACTTTGGTGATTACAGGATCGCAGCTAAGCCCTTGAGTGTTGATGATGTCCTCACTCGGAGTAGTTTTTAACTTAGGCAATTACATGATCGCCGCTAAGCCCCCGACCGTGGATGATGTCCTCACTCAGAGTAGTTTTAACTTAGGTGAAACCAGGTTCGCAGCTAAGCCCCCGAGTGTGGATGATGTCCGCACTCGGAGTTGTTTTTAACTTAGGCGATTACAGGATCACAGCTAAGCCCCCGAGGGTGGATGATGTCCTCACTCAGATTAGTTTTTAACTTAGGCGATTACAGGATCGTAGCTAAGCCCCCGAGTACGGATGATGTCCTCACTCGGAGTAGTTTTAACTTAGGTGAAATCAGGTTCGCAGCTAAGTCCACGAGTGTGGATGATGTCCTCACTCGGAGTAGTTATTGACTTAGGCGAAATCAGGTTCGCCGCTAAGTCCCCGAGTGTAGATGATGTCCTCACTCGGAATAGTTTTTAACTTAGGCGATACGGGGTCGCAGCTAAGTCCCCGAGCGTGGATGATGTCCTCACTCGGAGTAGTTTTTAACTTAGGCGATTACAGGATCGCAGCTAAGCCCCAGAGTGTGGATGATGTCTTCACTCGGAATAGTTTTTAACTTAGGCGATACAGGGTCGCAGCTAAGTCCCCGAGTGTGGATGATGTCCTTACTCGGAGTAGTTTTTAACTTAGGCGATACGGGGTCGCAGTTAAGTCCCCGAGTGTGGATGATGTCCACACTCGGAGTAGTTTTTAACTTAGGCGATTACGGGATCGCGGCTAAGCCCCCGAGTGTGGATGATGTCCTCACTCGGAATTGTTTTTAACTTAGGCGATTATGGTATCGCAGCTAAGTCTATCCATACACCCACTGGGGGTGAGGAAAAAGAACGAAAGTGAAAAGTTTTGACAAAGAGTAGGAGAAGTAAGAACTTTTATTCATCAAACACACTCAGTAACTCATTACACGAATGACAGACTGTTTTCTAGATTAAGTGTAGAGCTTGCGGAGCAGATCCGCATTCCATGCTCGGGGCTCTTCCGCGTCGGTTTTGAAATTATACAACCGATAGGCTCCATTGTTCAGGACTTTGGAGATCGCGTAAGGTCCTTGCCACGGAGGTGGCAACTTGTGTGGCTTCTGCTGGTCCAGTCGGAGAACGAGGTCGCCTTCCTAGAAAGCGCGCCCTCGGACTTGTCTGTCATAGTAGTGTCTCAGGTCTTGCGGATAATGCGTCGACCTGACCAAGGCTAACTCTCTCTCCTCTTCCAAGAGGTCCAGACCATATTGACGTGCCACTTCTGCTTCGTCTTAATTGTAAAGTTCCACTCGGGGAGTGTTGTCGCGTACATCACTCGGCAGCACGGCTTCGGATTCGTATACCATGAACCAAGGAGTGCGCTTGGTCGAACGGTTCAGAGTTTTCCGAAAGCCCCATAGGACAGACGGTAGTTCTTCAACCCAAGCACCAGCAGCGAGTTCCAGATCTCTCACCAATTGGGGTTTCAATCCTTGAAGAATCATCCCGTTTGTTCTTTCTGCTTGTCCGTTCGATTGCGGGTGAACTACGGAAGCATAATTGACCCGAGTACATTGAGAGTAGCAGAACTCACGGAATTCATCCTAATCGAAATTCTTCCCATTATCAGTGATGATATCATGGGGAACTCCGAATCTGAAGATAATCTGCCGAATGAAACTGCGTGCGGTAGATGCATCCAAGCTTTTGATGGGCTTCGCTTTGACCCACTTGGTGAACTTCTCCACTGCCACCAGAAGATGGGTAAACCCACTCGACCCGGTATGCAAGTGACCGACCATGTCGTGGCCCCACACGGCAAACGGCTAGGTGAGCGGAATGGTCTTCAGTGCGGATGCAGGCTTGTGCGTTTGATTCTTATAAAACTGACATCCGACACAAAGGTCGACCAAATCCTTCGCTGCCTCTTTGGCTCGGGGCCAATAAAAACCCGCACGGAACGCCTTTGCGACCAACTCCGAGAGGACGCATGATGGCCACAGGTTCCCGAGTGAATATCATGTAAGATATGTATCTCTTCCTATGGAGAAATGCATTTGTGTGTTACGCATGTAGTGCTCTTCTTGTATAGCCGCTCTCCCATGACCTCAAAAGACTTGGATGTCGGACGATCCATCGAGCCTCCTCTTCGTCTTCAGGGAGCTCTTGCCGGAGCAAGTATGCTAAGTAAGGTTGGGTCCACTCGGGAGTGATCACCAACATCTCGTGGACGAGATCCACTATGGCTGGAATGTCAACTACAGTCGAGTTCGTGGGTCCGACTTCTTGCGGGGGATCTTCAGTAAAAGGGTCTTCCTTGACTGAAGGAGAATGTATGTGCTCAAGGAATATTCCTTTCGGAAGCACCCGCCGAGTGGAACCGATCTTGGCCAGATCGCCAGCTGCCTGGTTCTTCGCTCGGGGTAGGTGATGAAGTTCCAAACCTTCAAAGTTCTTCTCTAATTTCTGGACCGCATTACAGTATCCGGTCATAGCCGGACTCCGGATATCCCATTCCTTCATCACCTAATTGACCACGAGATCCGAGTTGCCAAATATCATCAAGCGTCGGATGCCGAGCGAGATAGCCATTCGGAGCCCATACAGGAGGGCTTCATACTTGGCCTCGTTGTTGGACGAATCAAAATGAATTTGAAGAAGGTAGCTCTATCGGTCTCCCCTGGGGGAAACGAGAATCACTCCGGCACCGGATCCTTGGAGCATCTTGGAACCATCAAAAAACATGGTCCAATGTTCGGGGATACTCGAAGCTGGCTGTTCTTGCTTTATCCACTAGGCTAAGAAGTCCACAAGCGCTTGAGATTTGATCGCTTTCTTGGCTTCGAACTTGACTTCCAACGGGAGGAGCTCAATCACCCATTTTGCTACTCGGCCCGTAGCATCTCTATTATGCAGTATTTCCGACAAGGGGGCATCGCTGATAACTGTGACCGAGTGCTCTTGGAAGTAATGAGCTACCTTCTTGACAATGAGGTAAATGCCATAAACTAGCTTCTGGTAGTGTGGATACCATTGTTTGGAAGGAGTCAAGACTTCAGAAATGTAGTAGACAGGCCTTTGCACTTTGAATGATTTTCCCGATTCCTCGCGCTCCACGGTGAGGACAGTGCTGACCACTTGGCTGGTAGCCGCGATGTACAAGAGCAAAGGCTCTCGACTGCTCGGAGCAGCTAACACCGGCTGGGTGGAAAGCAAGTCCTTGAGCTTATCAAATGCGGCTTGCACTTCGGGAGTCCATTCAAAGCTATCAGACTTCTTCATCAATCGGAAAGGAGGTAATGCCTTCTCACCGAGACGAGAGATGAATCTTCTCAGGGCGGCAAGGCACCCCGTGAGGTTTTGCAGTTCATGCAGACAGACTGGTTTCTTCATTCGGACGATGGCACCAATTTTGTTGGGGTTAGTGTCGATTCCCCATTCGAAAACGAGAAAACCGAGTAGCTTACCCTATGGCACTCTGGATGTAAATTTTCCAGGATTAAGTTTTATTTGAAAGTGTCGAAGGTTCGCGAAGCTTTTGGCAAGGTCAGTCAGGAGGTCGAAACCTTTCCTAGACTTGACCACGATGTCGTCCATATAGGCCTCTATGTTCTGACTGATTTGCTTTTGCAAACACTTTTGTATTATGCGCATAAAGGTTGCCCAGCATTCTTGAGGCCGAATGGCATAGTGATATAGCAGAAACACCCGAATGGGGTGATGAAAGCTGTTTTTATTTCATCTAGTCCATACATTCGGATCTGGTGGTACCCGGAGTACGCATCCAGGAACGATAGGCGTTCACATCCAGCTGTGGAATCTACTATCTGATCTATGCGGAGATGGGGAAAATGATCTTTCGGGCAGGCCCGATTGAGGTGCTTGAAGTCGATGTACATCCGGAGGGACTTGTCCTTCTTGGGTACCAACACAGGGTTGGCCAGCTGAGGGAGTCCGGGATTAAGGGGTCCTCGGACTGCCGACCTATTTCTCATAGGTCGGGCTAATGGGCCGCTCGCTGAGGATGAGATTAATCGAAGGCCTTGTCACCAAGGAGGAGACCTCAGGAGCCGTGGCGTGTCCGTCAAGTTGAAGATGGTAGTTTAGGCATGTTTTTTCCCTCCAGTGGGCAACCGACCATTTGTAACCCTAGTGACCCCTGGTGTCTATATAAGCCAAAGGGTTTTAGATCATACGGGACAGAAACTCATCTAGGGTTTTAGCTAGTCGATCTCGAGGTAGATCAACTCTGTACCTTCATACCATCAATATAATCAAGCAGGACGTAGGGTTTTACGTCCATAGGAGGGCCCGAACCTGGGTAACCATCGTCTCCTTCGTCCCTTTGTTACCATCGATCCTAGTCTCACAGCTTGGGACCCCCTACCCGAGATCCGCCGGTTTTAACACCGACATTGGTGGTTTCATTGAGAGTTCCGCTGTGATCGCCAGAGGAATCTATGGCTTGCCTTGTCATAAGCAACGAGATCTGCATCCAGGATATTCTCATCCCTGATCAGATCTTCACAGGTGGCGATGTCTCGTCGCACGCCGTCCCGACCGGCCATCTTGGCCAGATCGGAAGCTTTGCCCCCGATTAAGGAATCAGATTCGGAACCCTAGAGTTCGTCGCTGATTCGTGGGGAGAACTTGTCTTGATAGGACCCTCAACTCTCATGGAGGAGCCCGCAGATCCTGACGCCTTGACGTCGAAGACATCGGGCCCCACCTCTAAGGCGGCTTTCACCCTCAGGCTGTCTAGAACGCCCAATCCAGTCATTGTGACCGGATCCGCTATGGCCGAATAGGACCCGGATCTGCTTTCAAGCAACTCCGGAACTGCCACGCCGCAGATTGACCCCACGCGCTTCAGCGACACACATCCTACCGTCGCCTCATTCCTAAATGATTTGTTTGATCGGATTCAGACCATGCGTATGACTGACGACCAGACCCCGGTCTATGACCGGATCGGGCTTAAACCCGACGTTAGGGAGATTCTCATGCCCACGGTCACTCACCTAGTCGCCGCCGTCGAGTGTCCGGCTAGGGGCTTGTCCCCCCAACGACCGGAATTAAAAACGGTTCATACCCCAATCTCCGATCATCGAGGCCTCGCTTGTAACCCAGACCCTGGAGTTCGCTCCGGAGATAGATCGGTATCGGTCTCTGATCTAGCATGCAACTCGGAACCCGTAATTTCGGACTCACATCGCGGCGTGGAATCAAAGTTTTTCCCACCCACCACCCAAGTCGAGCACTCAAGCATCGCACCAGAGTCCAAGTCTTCAGACTTACAAAATGTTAAACATTTACCAGGAGAGTCGGTTCATCATTTTTGGGCTAGACTCCTCCTCGCTAGAAACAAAGTACGAGGTCTTAGTGACCAGGAGATAATGGCAACCTTCAATCACAATTGCCATGACAAAGGGATTCTCAACGCCCTGGCTCGTCGGCACATTCGCAACTTCACCGAGCTGTCTGACTTGGTGCAAAAATATTGTGCCATGGAGAGCACCTAGCAAGCCGAGCGGCTACTTTTGGAACCAACCTTTACCGAGTACCCTAGAGGAGACCGGAAAAAGAGGATACCTCCGAAGCAGCTAGCCGAACTCGAGCACGCCGAAAAGAGAAATCGGCCCCTTGCGGTGGTCAGAACTGTCCTTGATGGGCTATTGGATAAACCATGCCCTATACATTCTGTATTGCTGAACACAAGTCCGACTCACAGCCTTAGAGCCAGCTGGGTCATCAGGCAGGTCACAAAAAGTGGTGAAGCAATCCTTGAGGCACTACCGCCGAACAAGTGCTCCACATCGCCACCAGAATACAATGCCAAAGTCCTGACGATCTACGAAATGTTCCCCTCAAGGAACAGGAGGAAAAGAGCTCTTAGAGAACTCGAACAGGTCTATCATGTGGCAGCAACAAGTTCATGGGCAGACATACCCATCACCTTCGGAGATACTGACCGACCAACCATCCGTCCCAATCATACACCGGCCGCACTGGTGTTAAACCCCATCGTCGATGGCTTCAGGTTGAATAAAGTGCTAACGGATGGCGGCAGTGGTTTAAACCTTATCTACGAAGATACCCTGGAAAAAATGCAATTCGACCGATCTCGCATCGAGCATAGCAACACAACATTCCGGGGGATCATTCCTGGGAGAGAGGCGCGTTGTTCAGGACGTATCACCCTGGACGTAGTGTTGGGCACGCCCGAAAACTACCGATCTGAAGAACTTCTCTTCCATATCGTGCCCTTCCCCAGCGGCTACCACGCCCTGCTGGGGCGTGACGCCTTCACAAAATTCCAGGCTATACCACATTACGGGTATATGAAGCTCAAGATGCCAGGCCCAAACGGAGTAATCACAATCGCTAGTGATCCAAACATAGCCCTTCGAGCTGAAAACAAAACAGCAGCGCTCGCCCTCGAGGCACTAGCTGAGACCTTCGCTGCAGAAGAACTGACCACACTCCGGTCAACAGTAGATAAGGACGATGTGATCCTTAGCAAAAGGCCCAAATCCACGTCCTTTAAACCTGCAGATGAAATCGTTAAATTCCAGGTACACCCGACGGACCCCAACAAGACATCGTCCATCGGAGCTCAGCTGGACCCCATGGTGGACGAAGCACTACGAGCATTCTTACGAGAAAATTGGGACATCTTTGCCTGGCACCCTTTCGATATGCCCGGAATCCCACGGCGGCTAGCAGAACATAGTCTAAACATCATCTCAGGCTTCAAGCCCGTCAAGCAGACTCTGCGCCGCTTTTCCGAGCCCAAACGACAAGCTATGGGTGAAGAATTAGCCAAACTGCTAGAGGCCGGATTCATACGGGAGATTAAGCACCCCGACTGGTTGGCAAACCTGGTGATGGTACCAAAGAAAGACAAATCCTGGCGGCTGTGCGTCGACTTTAAAGACCTCAACGAGGCCTGCCCTAAGGACCCTTTCCCCTTACCACGCATAGACCAGATTATTGACGCCACAGCCGGACACGTCTCATTGTGTTTCCTCGATGCTTATTCCGGATACCATCAAATCAAAATGAAGGAATCTGATCAAGCCGCAACCGCATTCATCACGCCCTATGGGCCAATCTGCTTCAACACGATGCCTTTCAGGCTAAAAAATGCTAGGGCTACGTACCAGCGCAGGATCCAGACTTGTCTCGCCAAACAAGTCGGTAAAACAGTCAAGGCATATGTGGACGACGTGGTAGTCAAAACCAAACACGTCAGCCAACTGATTGACGACCTAAGGCAAACCTTTGCCAGCCTACGTGAGTATGATATACGACTCAATCCGGAGAAGTGTGTATTCGGAGTTCCCACTGGTAAACTGCTCCGATTCATCGTTTCCCATAGAGGAATAGGAGCGAATCCGGCCAAGATCCGTGCCCTATCAGAACTTGCAGTTCCCACAAAGCTAACGCATGTCCAAAGGTTGGTTGGTTGCGTGGCGGCGCTAAGTCGCTTTATCTCCCGCCTCGGTGAAAAGGCTTTACCGCTCTATAGATTGCTGAAATGGACCGATGAAGCAGTGGCTGCGCTAGAAGAAACTAAAACACTGCTGGCAAGTAATCCCATACTCACAGCACCAGGCACTAGTGAACCCATGTTATTATACATATCGTCCACCAACCAAGTCATTAGCGCAGTGCTCGTCGTCGAACAAGAGGAGGAGGGACACAAATTCCGGATACAGAAGCCAGTCTATTACGTGTCAGAAGTACTTACGCAGTGCAAGTCCAGATACCCGCACTACCAGAAGATAGCCTATACAGTATTTATGGCATCATGGAAACTAAGACACTACTTCCAAGAGTGTTCGGTTACGGTGGCATCCGAAGTACCCCTGAACGATATAATCAACAATAGGGACGCCATCGGCCGCATAGCCAAATGGGCCATTGAGCTCCTTCCTTTTGAAATTGCCTACAAACCACGACGAGCTATTAAATCTCAGGTGCTGGCAGATTTCCTCGCCGAATGGACAGAGGCCGAGCTCCGCAGGGAATATAGTACATACTCCCATTGGACGATGTACTTCGATGGATCCAAAACTTTGGCCGGACTGGGGGCTGGAGTTATTCTCACATCCTCCACAGGCGATAACGTTCGATACGTGTTGCAGATCATGTATGCCGACTCCAACAATGCAGCCGAATATGAAGCACTCTTGCACGGTCTTCGGATGGCAGCCTCAATGGGCATACAACGGCTGGAGGTATGGGGAGACTCCAACTTGGCCATCTCTCAAATCAACGGTGAGTTCGATGCCAAAAACCCGAAGATGGCGGCATATAGAAACGCCGTCCTTAAAATATCTGCACGGTTCGAGGGGCTGGAATTCCATCATGTCGCTAGAGACAACAACCAGGCCGCTGATATATTGGCCCGCATGGGGGCCAAACGCGACCCCGTCCCGAAAAACACTTTCCTGGAACGGCTCTTTAAACCATCAGTGGTTTGGCAGGACGACAATAAGGGCACCAGACCCATCAGTGCGGAAGAGGTTGTTCCCCCTATAAACGAACCAGACGACCAAATCATCGGCGGCTCCGTAATGGACAAAACGCCTTCGGCTCATGAGGTCATGGCAGTAATCGCACCATGAACCGAGCCTTTCCTTGCCTACCTTCTTCACAAAGAACTCCCCGACGATCAGACAAAGGTGTGACGCATAATCCGGCGATCCAAGGCCTACAAAGTCCATGAGGGTGAGTTATACAAGGAAAATACCACCGGAGTACTCCAGCGGTGCATATCTGAGGAAGAAGGGCGGAAGCTCTTGGCCGAAGTCCACGCAGGAATGGGCGGCCATCACGCCACAGCAAGGGCCTTAGTAAGCAAAGCCTTTCGGGCTGGTTTCTTCTGGCCCATCGCTCGAGTGGACGCCCAGTCGCTTGTCCAGCATTGCGTGGGATGCCAACTTTTTGCAAATCAAAGTCACATGCCCCCAACGGCTCTTCGGACTATCCTGATCACTTGGCCTTTTGCGGTCTGGGGGCTGGACATGGTCGGACCACTTAAAGGGGGGACCAAGAAAAATAAATACCTACTGGTCATGGTGGACAAGTTCACCAAATGGATCGAAGCAAAACCTGTCAAATCAGCCAAGTCCGGACCAGTAATCGACTTTATATGTGGCGTGGTACACCGTTACGGTGTCCCGCACAGTATAATAACGGACAGTGGATCCAACTTCACCACCCAGGAAGTAAAAGACTGGTGCGCAAAAATGGGCATTAAGCTCGATTACGCATCGGTGTATCACCCGCAGACCAATGGACAGGTCAAACGAGTCAACGGCCTCATTATGAGTGGTATTAAGCCACGTTTGGTCCGATCTCTTCATGAGTCCGACTGCCATTGGGTGGAGGAACTTGATTCCGTTCTGTGGGGCCTGCGTACCACCCCGAATCGATCAACGGGATACACATCGTTCTTCATGGTCTACGGGGCAGAAGCGGTCCTTCCTTGTGATATTATTCACGATGCACCAAGGGTGTGCATGTACGAAGAAAAGGAGGCCGAGCTCGATCAGCAGGACGACTTGGACGCCTTGGAAGGGGAGCACGACATAGCTCGGGCTCGCTCTACTTTTTATCAACAGTAGGCCCGGTGTTACCAGAGCAAGGAGGTCAGGGCGAAAGCATATAACGTGGGTGAACTCGTCTTATGGCTCCCCGAGAAGCAGAAGCATAAGCTCAATCCCAAATGGGAGGGCGCCTTCATAATCGACGAAGTCCTCGCAGGGGGGTCTTATCGTCTTCGCAACCCGGCAGACAACCGCCTCGAACCAAACCCATGGAACGCAGCTCGTCTTCGGCGCTTCTATGGCTAGACCGATGTCGTCATTCTCTTTACCCTCCCCTTTTATTTTTTCTCTCTTATTTTCATTTTTCCTTCCCGTCCACCTTAATTCTTGGCAGGCCAGGGCCTTTCTCTCCCCAAGTTTGTGCTCGTCTAAACCGAGCTAGTGTTTAGATATTCGGCATACATCGTCAAATGTAAAATCCTAATACAACACCTGGGGGCTTCTTCCCGAAGCCGATGAGTTTTTGTTTTAAGCATCCGTTGAAATTTCTTATGCATGAATGTTTCCTTTGTCGATTGTAAAGCCATCATATGCATCAATTCGAACTAAGATTTTTGCCATGCTGGGTTGCCTCGCTCCTGTGTTTACTGTGACACCCTGGGCTTATGCTACAGTGATCAATGTAATTAAGCTACAGTAATGATCATGAACAGTGCCTAGCTATTTTGCTAACTGGAGTTTGGGCAAGTTGGAATCAAAACCCAATTCAAATTCCCATGCAAATGCCATGTGGAATTAAGTGATGAAATTAAATTTTCAAACAGCAAAGGTAAAATGTTCCAAAATTGTGGAATATTCTAAAACAAATAATGTTAAGGAAAACAACAGCACTAAACTACTGGTGTGGACCCCACCAGCTAAAACAGTAGCTGAAAGTATTTTTAATTGCATTTAAATCAATAATGAAAATGCAAACAGTTTCTAAAAATCCCCAAACTTGTTGTGGACCTTTAGGATATTACAAAGTATTAAGTGTGACCAGTGGCACATTTTTATTTAAATAAATAATGCCAAAGGAAATTAAAACAGAAACTAAAAATAAAAACAAATAAAACAGAAAGAAAAAGAAAAAGGAAAAGGGCAAAGGCCCTGGCCACTGGGCCACTGGCACAGTGCCGGCCCAGCCGACCCAGCCAGCCCACTGGGGCCCTTCTCCCTCCTCCCACCTGCTCCCGCGCCGTGTCATGGCCGGAGCCGCCCCGATCGCCGGCGGCGCACGCGTCGCCCATCTGGCGATGAACCGCGGGGATAAGGCCACCCCGGGCGGCTCTCCTCTCCCCCGCAAACCCTAGCCCCCTCTCAGATCTCGCTCTCTCCCTCCCCCACGCCCGCTCGCATCTCACCGAGCGCAGCCATGGCGCGGCCGCCATAGAGCCGCGGCCACCGTCGACCTCGAGCCCAACCAAGCCAACCACGGGCTCCGCCGCACCCTCCTCGACCTCCTCGGCTACGACCTCGAGCTCCTGGAGCCCCCGCACCGTCGATGTCCATCGTCTTCTACCTCGGGACAGAGAGCTCGCCACCGTCGATTCGTCACTTCCCCGGGCCTTCCCGTCACCGCTGGTGAGCATCTCGCCGTGCCCTCCGGCCCCCTGTGCCCGCTTATGGTCGCCATAGCCGTCGTTTAGCTTGAGCCCGAAGCCGTCGCAGCAGTTGCTCGATGCCGGCGGCCGTCCGGCGGTCGTTTGGTCCCGCAACCGGGCCCGTTCGGTTGCGGTGGATGCGTAGAGCCCATTCCCGTCGAAAGCCCCCTCGTTTGCCCGCTAGTTGCACGCGCCCGTGCTCGCCCGAGCTCCGGTCTCCGCCGGTGAGCTCCTGGCCGTCACTACACGCCGTCTCCGGCCGCCGCTCCGCCACAGATCGACGCGGTTTGGTCTCCGCGTTCGAACGCGCCCTACCGCGCCGCAAATGGCCGCCTCTGTGCGAAACCCGAGCCTCCCCGCGATTCGGGGGCTCGCTGGAGCGTCGCCGGCGCGTTTCCAACGCTGGCCGCCGACGTGGCCGGCTGGGGCCCAGCCCCAGGGTCACTGCCAGTGGGTCCCCCTGGCCCCGTTGACTGGGTTGACCAGTCAACGTGCTGGCTGGGCTGGGTCAGCCCACTGACATGTGGGGCCCAGGCCCCCTGTGTCACTGACATGTGGGTCCCCCACTAATTAATTAAACTGATTAGGTTTTAAATTAATTTGGATAATTAGATTAATCTAATGTCTCACTGACAGTGGGAACCATTCACTAATTAATCCCTGTTAATTTAAATTAATAAACTGAACTGGTTCTATGAGTATGACATGTGGGACCCCCACTGTTACTATTCATTTGGATAAGGCTGACCCAGTCAGCTGCTGACTCAGCCCCCTGGCCCCACCTGTCATTGACTGTGGCTAGCTGTGGCTGAGTATAAAAAGTATTTGCCACTGTTTTGGATAATGTTCTGGATGATGTTGAATTAAATAATTAAAATAATTTCAGAAAATAATTAAAACTTTAGAAAATCATAGAAAATAATCTGTAAGTCAGATGAAAATAATTTATATATGAAAGTTGATCAGAAAAATACCACGAATGCAATGGTGCCACCCATTCATATGTCACGTGCCCCTAACTAGCTGAACATGCAACTTTTTGCCTGTTTCGGTTAGGTGAATAGTGCATGACTCTGATGAAATAATTTCAAATAAATCTCTAAATTAACTATCGCACCTGGATAGGCCGTAAACACCGCTAGCCCTGCATATTGCTATGTCATGCATCATGTTGCATCTGTGTGCTTTATATTTATTGTTTCTTCCCCCTCTTCTCTCCGGTAGGCCCCGAGGCCGACGGAGCTGCCGGGTACGACTACGCACTTGACGTCCAGCCTTTTGCCGCAGAGCAGCAAGGCAAGCAAACCCCCCTTGAGCATTCCGATATCACCCACCTCTCTCCCTCTTATGCTTGCATTAGAATTTTGCTACTGTATTTGATAGCTCCTATTCTGATGCATAGCCTGATTTTGATGAACTGCTACTGCACTTGTTGTTATATCAACTGCCTAGAATAGGTGGATCAGTGAACCCCTGAGACCCCTTAGTCCCCGTTGCACCTGCTTTCATCGACGACACCGAGGACGTGAAGACAGAAGACTTAGTCATTATGACTGACAAGCCGTTACCGATACATCACTACACACCCCTTTAGTAGGGCACTGCAGAGCTACCATCGAGTGCCGAGGGTGATACCTCACTTAGCACTCCCGATGTTAATTCTGTAGCGTAGTTATCGGTAATGGGTATCGAGGGTGATTCCTCCTTTCCATTACCGGTAACGACTCTTGTCTTGCTCTTACCTCGAGTGGGGACCATCGAGGGTGATTCCTCGGATCTCCACTTGGCGTATAGCCACACAGTTACTATGACCGGGTTACTGATACATGTTAAAGACGGGTCGGCCCCAAGGGTACCCGCGAGAGATATTGGTGGGATGCGCCGCAAGGCATCCGGAGACTTGGTGGGGTGCGCCGGAAGGCACTCGAGTGTTCTTGCCGGGGCGACGAGCTACAATATGTTCGAGCTTGCCCCGCACCTAATAATTTGCTAATGGGTTGGGTGCTGGATCTGAGTTAGATCATTGGCCTTAATACACACTAACCTTCGCGTGGGGTAGTTATGGGCACTCAGCGTCGTTGTATCAGCCAAAGCTCTTCGGACGTCAGCAAAGGAGTGGCGCGCGACGGATTGGACTGGACGGTGCAGCTCTTGGACTGGACTGTACTAGGTCTGTTTTCGGCCGCGTACGCACCGTGCAGGTGTGCAAAGGGTGATTGGGCCCATGACCCCTGAGCGCATAGGATTTAGACCGGCGGGCTGGCCTCTGCGATGAGTCTAGGTGGGGCGACGACGTGCTGATATCCCGAGGCCGGGCATGACCCAGGAAAGTGTGTCCGGCCGGAGGTGACTCAGGCGCGTTGGGGAATATGTGGTGCACCCCTGCAGGGATGAAATATCTATTCGAATAGCCGTGTCCACGGTAACAGGACGACTTGGAAAGGTGCCATGACCTTATAACAACTTTAATCATAATTCAATTAAAAATGAATTGTGGCTCCGGGATTGCTTCCTCGCAGGGAAGTCGAGGAAGGATCTCTTGGCGTGTTACTTAATTAGAATTGCTACAACAATATGACTATGTATATGAGATGCAAGTCTACTCTCTTCTCATGCTGCAAGATGCTGAATATGCTAGTCTTCGATAGGACTAGGTCTTCTCCCTATTCTTGCTTTCTGCAGTCAGTCCAGAGATACCCCTTTCATTGAGAATGATGCATATCTAGCTTAGTTCTGATACAAGTGGATGGAGCCCTTCGATACGTTGCTGCGTTCAGTCGATGGAGCCCCGGAGATGGAGTTCGCTAGAGACGGCTACTACACCGCCGATGGAGCGTTCTACTACGTGGAGACTGCCGACACTCAGGAGTAGTTAGGAGGTTCCCAGGCAGGAGGCCTCGCCTCTTTCGATCCGCTACCTTATGTTTGTGCTAGCCTTCTTAAGGCAAAACTTGTCTAACTTATGTCTGTACTCAGATATTGTTGCTTTCGCTGACTCGTGCTTGTTGGAGCTTATATTCGAGCCCTCGAGGCCCCTGGCTTGTAATATTAAGCTGTATGACTCTTTAATTGTGTCTTTTGTCGTGTTGTGATATTGATCAGTGAGTCCCTAATCTTGGTCGTACGCATTGTGTGCATGATTAGCGTACGGACAAGAATGGGGGCATCACAAGTTGGTATCAGAGCCGACTGCCTGTAGGTAGCCCCCTTTCCAACTCCTTGGCCGAAGTTGAGTCTAGACAAATAAAATTGTTTTACTAACTTGGCTGTGTGGCTTACGGGCCCACGTCGCCATCGGGTGGTATTAGGATCTTTTATTCCTCGTCTATACTCTGGGATTCTGATCTCTCTCCTCTTTGGGTTAAAGATTTTACTAAATCTAACATTAGGTTCTCGTGATCACATCCAACGGAGAATTGTTTCGTCGACAGTTGTTTGCTCTTGAAGTATGATACACGCACCGTCATTTGACATCCTTAATCTTCTTGTTACAGATGCGTCCCGCTAGGCAGATCGTCCATCTGACCTATGCGCACGATACGACTGGGTTCCCGGCCATTCTGAACGGCCTCTTGAAGACACTGGGTTATCGTTGGTACCCCGAGTACACTGTTTACGAGGATTACCACGAGTTCAACCAGGAGCAGTATGAGGCTGAGATGGTTATCTGGGATAAGCATGATCGTACCAGAGATGGGCTGCACACCTTCTGTGGCATTGGAGTGATTGTTGAGATGGCAGTACAGGATGCTGCCTATGCTGCTATTGTTCGTCTCCGTGCAGCGAACCCCAGCTTAGAGGATTCGGTATATCGGTACATTCCATATACCCCTGCTGGAGTTGATACGCCAGCCAACACTGAGGTCTTGATTCCTTTCGCTCCGCAGCGTACTGATCAGTCCTACACTGCTGTTTGCGCCCCCTATGTGAGTCGTCGCTACGACCCACGGGTTCGGATGCAGTACACTCAGGCTAACAATATTGATCTGAATCAAGTTCAAGACCAGCCTGCTACTGTGATGGGTACACTTCTCGTCAACTCAGTACCAGCTTCTGTATTGTTTGATACAGGAGCATCGCATTCTTTTATGTCTGAAAATTTTGCATACATGCATGACATTAAGTGCGAAGAGATGGACGTCCCAATAGTGATAAACACCCCCGCAGGCCAATGTCAGACTTCCATTAATAGTCCCGATGTCATCATTGAAATTGAAGGGTTGGAGTTCCATGCCTCCCCCATAATGCTGAAGTCTTCCAATATCGATCTCATTCTCGGAATGGATTGGTTGAAAGCACATACTGCTTCTGTAGTGTGTGCCACCAAAACTGTCCACCTTCTGCATCCTTCGAATGAGATAGTCAGCTACCATGCTCATCTTGTTCGAACTGTTGAAGCTCGACTGTATGCCTTGAATGCATTAAATGAATCACCACTTGAGGGGATTGAAAACATACCAGTTGTCCGGGATTTCCAAGATGTTTTTTCGGAAGAACTTCCAGGGATTCCCCCTGCTAGAGTAGTCGAGTTCGTTATCGACTTGGTACCTGGTACCACTCCTATTGCCAAGCGTCCGTACAAGATGCCACCTCATGAATTGCTTGAGCTTAAGAAAGAAATTGATAATTCGCTTCGTCTGGGTTTTATTCATCCAAGTTCCTCTGCATGGGGAGCACCTTCTCTCTTTGTCAAGAAGAAGGATGGTCCGAATCGGTTGGTCCAAGATTACCGACCTATCAACCAAGCAACAATTCAAAAAAAATATCCGCTTCCACGGATCAACGATCTGTATGATCAACTTGCTGGTTCAGCAGTGTTTTCTAAACTCGACTTGAGGTTGGGTTATCATCAGATCCGGGTTCGTGAAGAGGATATACCCAAGACTACATTTGTTACTCGCTATGGATCATACGAGTACACCGTCATGTCCTTCGGTTTGACTAATGCTCCAGCAACTTTCTCTCGGTTAATGAATTATATATTCATGGATTACCTCGACAAATTCGTCGTGGTTTATCTGGATGATATTCTGGTGTTCTCCAAGAATAAAGAAGAGCATGCTGAACATCTTCGTCTTATATTGGAGAGGCTGCGAGAACATCAACTTTATGCAAAGTACTCAAAGTGTGAGTTCTGGATGGACGAAGTAACCTACCTTGGTCATGTGATCTCCAAGGATGGTATTGCGGTCAACCCTGAACGAGTTCAGGCTATTCTTGACTGGACTCCCCCAAAGAATGTCAAGCAAGTCAGAAGTTTTCTCGGTCTCGCCAGCTATTGCCGTCGATTCGTCGAGAACTTCTCCAAGATTGCAAAGCCCTTAACCAACTTGCTTCACAAAGGAGTTAAGTATGAGTGGACAGGAAAATATCAGGAGAGCTTTCAAGCACTTAAGGACAAACTGACATCTGCTCCAGTGCTAGCTCCTCCGGATACTCGTAAGGACTTTGTCATTTATTGTGATGCTTCACATCAGGGAATGGGTTGTGTTCTAATGCAAGAACGCCGAGTGGTTGCTTATGCATCCCGTCAATTGCGTCCTCATGAAGAGAACTACCCAGTTCATGACCTTGAACTTGCCGCGGTAATCCATGCACTAAAAGAGTGGCGACAATACCTTGTTGGAAACCGTTGCGAGATCTACACCGACCATCAAAGTCTGAAGTATCTGTTTACTCAGCCAGATCTGAACCTCCGTCAACAAAGATGGATGGAACGGATAGCAGATTACAATGTGGGTATTTCTTATACCCCAGGCAAGGCTAATGTAATGGCTGATGCTTTGAGCCGCAAATCATACTGCAACTACCTCGAGGTTCATAAGGTTCATCCTCGTCTTCAAGAAGAGATGCGCAAGCTGAACCTCCATATTGTTCCTCAGGGTTATCTTGTTCCCCCACCACCGGAGGCCCGTAAAATGCACCTCCGTGTTGTTAACCAGGGTTCTATGTGCAACTTGGTTGCTGTGCCAGATCTCGAGGGCAGTATCAAAACTATGCAGCACTATTGCAGTGAGGTCGAAAAGATTAAACGCCATCTGGCGGAGGGTAAACCCTCATGCTTCACTGTGGTGGATGATGAAGCCGTGTACTTCAAGGGTCGATTATTCGTTCCCACAAAGAAGAAAAACCTGGATATGACCGCTAAAATAATGGAAGAGGCTCACGATACCCCATTGTCTATTCATCCGGGTAGTACCAAGATGTACCAGGACATCCGTCAAAGATTCTGGTGGCCAAATATGAAGCAAGACATTGCACGCTATGTTTCAGAATGCAACATTTGTCGTCGGATCAAGGCAGAACACCAAAAGCCTGCTGGAACTCTGCAACCTATTTCTATTCCTGAATGGTAATGGGATCATGTTGAAATGGACTTCATTACTGGTTTTCCCAGGTCGCAAAAAGGTAATGATGCTATTCTTGTCGTCATTGACCGACTGTCCAAAGTTGCACATTTTCTGGCTGTCAAGGAAACTATTACTGCTAGTCAGCTGGCAGATCTGTACATGTCTAGAGTTGTTTCACTCCACGGTATTCCACTGGTTATCAGTTCGGACCGTGGCAGTTTATTCACTTCAAGATTCTGGACAAGTTTCCAGGAAGCTATGGGAACTCGTTTGAATTTCAGCACCGCTTTTCACCCTCAATCTCAGGGACAAGTTGAAAGAGTCAAACAGATCCTCGAAGACATGCTTCGAGCTTGTGTCATCTCTTTCGGCAAGAAATGGGAGGAATCTCTTCCGTTTGCGGAGTTCTCCTATAACAATAGCTATCAAGCTAGTTTGAAGATGGCTCCCTTTGAAGTGTTGTATGGACGTAAGTGTCGGACCCCTCTGAATTGGTCAGAAACTGGGGAACGTACACTTATCGGTCCGGATATTGTCCAGCATGCCGAAGATCAAGTTCACATTATTCATGCAAATCTGAAGGCTGCTCAGTCTCTCCAGAAGAGTCAGTATGACCGTCATCACAAAGACATGGTCTATCAACCTGGCGATAAGGCTTATCTTCGAGACACGCCTATGAGAGGTACACTCCGGTTTGGGATCAAGGGCAAGCTGGCTCCTCGATATATTGGTCCTTTCACCATTCTCGAACGGCGTGGTAAAGTGGCATATCAGTTGGAACTACCGCCAAACCTTTCTCAGGTTCACGACGTGTTCCACGTGTCACAACTTCGTCGCTGCTTCAAGGATCCTATTCGAGCAGTGGACCATGAAATGCTGGAACTACAACAAGACCTTTCTTATAAGGAACAACCAGTCCGCATTCTAGATGAGACTGAACGTCGGACTCATCAGAAGGTTACCAAGTTCTTCAAAGTGCAGTGGGCAAATCATTCTGCAGATGAAGCCACTTGGGAACGCGAAGTTCATCTTCGTGCAGAATACCCCGGGCTCTTCCCTTCTACTTCTTAATTCTCGGGACGAGAATTCTTGTTAGTAGGGGAGAATTGTGACACCCTGGGCTTATGCTACAGTGATCATTGTAATTAAGCTACAGTAATGGTCATGAATAGTGCCTAGCTATTTTGCTAACTGGAGTTTGGGCAAGTTGGAATCAAAACCCAATTCAAATTCCCATGCAAATGCCATGTGGAATTAAGTGATGAAATTAAATTTTCAAACAGCAAAGGTAAAATGTTCCAAAATTGTGGAATATTCTAAAACAAATAATGTTAAGGAAAACAACATCACTAAACTACTTGTGTGGACCCCACCAGCTAAAACAGTAGCTGAAAGTATTTTTAATTGCATTTAAATCAATTATGAAAATGCAAACAGTTTCTAAAAATCCCCAAACTTGTTGTGGACCTTTAGGATATTACAAAGTATTAAGTGTGACCAGTGGCACATTTTTATTTAAATAAATAATGCCAAAGGAAATTAAAACAGAAACTAAAAATAAAAACAAAAAAAAAGAAAACAGAAAGAAAAAGAAAAAGGAAAAGGGCAAAGTCCCTGGCCACTGGGCCACTGGCACAGTGCCGGCCCAGCCGACCCAACCAGCCCACCGGGGCCCTTCTCCCTCCTCCCACCTGCTCCCGCGCAGTGTCACGGCCGGAGCCGCCCCGATCGCCGGCGACGCACGCGTCGCCCATCTGGCGACGAACCGCGGGGATAAGGCCACCCCGGGCGGCTCTCCTCTCCCCCGCAAACCCTAGCCCCCTCTCAGATCTCGCTCTCTCCCTCCCCCTCGCCCGCTCGCATCTCACCGAGCGCAGCCATGGCGCGGCCGCCGTAGAGCCACGGCCACCGTCGACCTCGAGCCCAACCAAGCCAACCACGGGCTCCGCCGCACCCTCCTCGACCTCCTCGGCTACGACCTCGAGCTCCTGGAGCTCCTGCGCAGTCGATCTCCGTCGTCTTCTACCTCGGGACAGAGAGCTCGCCACCGTCGATTCGTCACTTCCCGCGAACTCCGGCTTCCCCGGGCCTTCCCGTCACCGCTGGTGAGCATCTGGCCGTGCCCTCCGGCCCCCTGTGCCCGCTTATGGTCGCCATAGCCGTCGTTTAGCTCGAGCCCGAAGCCGTCGCCGCAGTTGCTCGACGCCGGCGGCCGTCCGGCGGTCGTTTGGTCCCGCAACCGGGCCCGTTCGGTTGCGGTGGATGCGTAGAGCCCATTCCCGTCGAAAGCCCCCTCGTTTGCCCGCTAGTTGCACGCGCCCGTGCTCGCCCGAGCTCCGGTCTCCGCCGGTGAGCTCCTGGCCGTCACTACACGCCGTCTCCGGCCGCCGCTCCGCCACAGATCGACGCGGTTTGGTCTCCGCGTTCGAACGCGCCCTACCGCGCCGCAAATGGCCGCCTCTGTGCGAAACCCGAGCCTCCCCGCGATTCGGGGGCTCGCCGGAGCGTCGCCGGCGCGTTTCCAACGCTGGCCGCCGACGTGGCCGGCTGGGGCCCAGCCCCAGGGTCACTGCCAGTTGGTCCCCCTGGCCCCGTTGACTGGGTTGACCAGTCAACGTGCTGGCTGGGCTGGGTCAGCCCACTGACATGTGGGGCCCAGGCCCCCTGTGTCACTGACATGTGGGTCCCCCACTAATTAATTAAACTGATTAGGTTTTAAATTAATTTGGATAATTAGATTAATCTAATGTCTCACTGACAGTGGGACCCATTCACTAATTAATCCCTGTTAATTTAAATTAATAAACTGAACTGGTTCTGTGAGTATGACATGTGGGACCCCCACTGTTACTATTCATTTGGATAAGGCTGACCCAGTCAGCTGCTGACTCAGCCCCCTGGCCCCACCTGTCATTGACTGTGGCTAGCTGTGGCTGAGAATAAAAAGTATTTGCCACTGTTTTGGATAATGTTCTAGATAATGTTGAATTAAATAATTAAAATAATTTCAGAAAATAATTAAAACTTTAGAAAATCATAGAAAATAATCTGTAAGTCAGATGAAAATAATTTATATATGAAAGTTGATCAGAAAAATACCACGAATGCAATGGTGCCACCCATTCATCTGTCACGTGCCCCTAACTAGCTGAACATGCAACTTTTTTCCTGTTTCGGTTAGGTGAATAGTGCATGACTGATGAAATAATTTCAAATAAATCTCTAAATTAACTATCGCACCTGGATAGGCCGTAAACACCGCTAGCCCTGCATATTGCTATGTCATGCATCATGTTGCATCTGTGTGCTTTATATTTATTGTTTCTTCCCCCTCTTCTCTCCGGTAGGCCCAGAGGCCGACGGAGCTGCCGGGTACAACTACGCACTTGACGTCCAGCCTTTTGCCGCAGAGCATCAAGGCAAGCAAACCCCCCTTGAGCATTCCGATATCACCCACCTCTCTCCCTCTTATGCTTGCATTAGAATTTTGCTACTATATTTGATAGCTCCTATTCTGATGCATAGCCTGATTTTGATGAACTGCTACTGCACTTGTTGTTATATCAACTTCCTAGAATAGGTGGATCAGTGAACCCCTGAGACCCCTTAGTCCCCGTTGCACCTGCTTTCATCGACGACACCGAGGACGTGAAGATAGAAGACTTAGTCATTATGACTGACAAGCCGTTACCGATACATCACTACACACCCCTTTAGTAGGGCACTGTAGAGCTACCATCGAGTGCCGAGGGTGATACCTCACTTAGCACTCCCGATGTTAATTCTGTAGCGTAGTTATCGGTAATGGGTATCGAGGGTGATTCCTCCTTTCCATTACCGGTAACGACTCTTGTCTTACTCTTACGTCGAGTGGGGACCATCGAGGGTGATTCCTCGGATCTTCACTTGGCGTATAGCCACACAGTTACTATGACCGGGTTACTGGTACATGTTAAAGACGGGTCGGCCCCAAGGGTACCCGCGAGAGATATTGGTGGGATGCGCCGCAAGGCATCCGGAGACTTGGTGGGGTGCGCCGGAAGGCACTCGAGTGTTCTTGGCGGGGCGACGAGCTGCAATATGTTCGAGCTTGCCCCGCACCTAATAATTTGCTAATGGGTTGGGTGCTGGATCTGAGTTAGGTCATTGGCCTTAATACACACTAACCTTCGCGTGGGGTAGTTATGGGCACTCAGCGTCGTTGTATCAGCCAAAGCTCTTCGGACGTCAGCAAAGGAGCGGCGTGCGACGGATTGGACTGGACGGTGCAGCTCTTGGACTGGAGTGTACTAGGTCTGTTTTCGGCCGCGTACGCACCGTGCAGGTGTGCAAAGGGTGATTGGGCCCATGACCCCTGAGCGCATAGGATTTAGACCGGCGGGCTGGCCTCTGCGATGAGTCTAGGTGGGGCGACGACGTGCTGATATCCCGAGGCCGGGCATGACCCAGGAAAGTGTGTCCGGCCGGAGGTGACTCAGGCGCGTTGGGGAATATGTGGTGCACCCCTGCAGGGATGAAATATCTATTCGAATAGCCGTGTCCACGGTAACAGGACGACTTGGAAAGGTGCCATGACCTTATAACAACTTTAATCATAATTCAATTAAAAATGAATTGTGGCTCCGGGATTGCTTCCTCGCAGGGAAGTTGAGGAAGGATCTCTTGGCGTGTTACTTAATTAGAATTGCTACAACAATATGACTATGTATATGAGATGCAAGTCTACTCTCTTCTCATGCTGCAAGATGCTGAAGATGCTAGTCTTCGATAGGACTAGGTCTTCTCCCTATTCTTGCTTTCTGCAGTCAGTCCAGAGATACCCCTTTCATTGAGAATGATGCATATCTAGCTTAGTTCTGATACAAGTCTTGCGAGTACTTTGGATGAGTACTCACGCTGCTTTGCCTCCCCTTTTTCCCCCTTCGATGCGTTGCTGCGTTCAGTCGATGGAGCCCCGGAGATGGAGTTCGCTGGAGACGGCTACTACACCGCCGATGGAGCATTCTACGACGTGGAGACTGCCGACGCTCAGGAGTAGTTAGGAGGTTCCCAGGCAGGAGGCCTCGCCTCTTTCGATCCGCTACCTTATGTTTGTGCTATCCTTCTTAAGGCAAAACTTGTCTAACTTATGTCTGTACTCAGATATTGTTGCTTTCGCTGACTCGTGCTTGTCGGAGCTTATATTCGAGCCCTCGAGGCCCCTGGCTTGTAATATTAAGATGTATGACTCTTTAATTGTGTCTTTTGTCGTGTTGTGATATTGATCAGTGAGTCCCTAATCTTGGTCGTACGCATTGTGTGCATGATTAGCGTACGGACAAGAATGGGGGCATCACATTTACCCTCTACGTTCCCGATTGTTCGGCTAGAGAGTAAAGGGAGCACCTCTACGATTGTTACGGCCGGGTCATCCGGATACGTACCTCAGACGGGTGAAGCCAAAAGCTATCTATCTTTAGTAGAAAATTGGCCGGCTACAACGGAAGCAACAAGTAAAATTATGGTTGTTATTACCATCACACGGTTTTCGCAATAAAGCTATTAGTCGCATACTCGTAGGATGTGGCCTTATTACCTACGATTTACATAGCAACCTAAAGGAAGGCACCGATAGAGGTACTATCTTCTTTGGAAGATGTTTCTTACGCTAAGCAGTGATATAACATGTCTCCATGTGCGCCTTCTGTCTGTTCGTACCAAATGGCCGGATTGCTTGGTTCCTCAAAAGAATTCCCTCTCAATCAAGGGATATTTTATACGGAACACTCCCGAGCTCTCTGCACGGGAGGTCGAAGCCGTTGGCTGGTTAAGACAAAGTTTACAACACAGTTGGAGCAGCTTTTTGATTTAAAGTACATAGATACATAGAATCACACATCTGGCTGCTGGTCAAGATTGTCTATTATGGCATCCAGGGTGCAATCTTCCTGCGAGAGATGAGCCGCAGGCATCACTAGATCGTACACCAAGTGAAGTGGGACTTCTTGCCCATCAGGTCCTACTGGCCCAACCCGAGCCATATGTTCGGGGTTAAGGCTGGTATAACGGGTCTTGATCATTGCCCACGCTTCTCGTGCTCCCTCCCGACAAGCCGATGTCTTCCATAGCTCGAACTGACCCCGGGCTTCTTTGAACCGATCGGTTAATTCGGCCATCCTTTCCGGAGGCTGCTCGGCAGGCCATAGCGCTTTTATCACACCCCTCATAGCCTTCCTAGCCCGCTCATGCATGGCGGATAGTTCCTTCAGGAGGTTCCCCCAGAAGGAGCTGATCTCTTCTTTAGGCTGCCCGGTTAGGAGACCTATACATGAGACAAGGCATGTCCGTTACACCTTATGAAGGGGATGTCAGGACCGGTTTTCCAGGATATTAATTTCCCAGTAAATGGTCCTTGTGCTCACCAGCCCCAGGATTACTGTTAGCTGATGAGACACAATCTTGATACAGAAATTCCAAGCAAAATACAAAAAATATGTAGTACAAGACCATTCTGGTCTATGAGTACAACAACAGGTTTCTAGTGGTTGATGGCGGAAGCGGTTTGCGGATCATCAGCGTCTATGGGACTCCATTTCCCACAGGAACAGCTGACCTGGATAACTCCTATCTTCGCGAGGCTGCTATCATCGTTGCCTAGGTTCCGGGGCTATCGTCATTGCGCTCTTCTCCAAGCAAGAAATTCGGCCAAGACAATAGCCAGGGACAAGCCAGTGAGTACTTTGAATGTACTCGCAAACATCACGAACACAGGAATAATATAACAGATGATAATCATGCACTGAAATAATCCACGATCACTTAGTCAGTCACAAAATAAAATTCATAACGCAAGGCTTAAAAGGAGGAATAAATAACATGCGTGCCACAGTCGGGCGTCTGAGCGACACCACATAAAGGGCTTATAAAGAAAATAAACAACAAGCATGCCACAGTCGGGCGTCTGAGCGACACCACATAAAGGGCTTATAAAGAAAATAAAAACAAGCATGCCACAGTCGGGCGTCTGAGCGACACCACATAAAGGGCTTATAAAAAAAATAACAAGCATGCCACAGTCGGGCGTCTGAGCGACACCACATAAAGGGCTTATAAAAAAAATAACAAGCATGCCACAGTCGGGCGTCTGAGCGACACCACATAAAGGGCTTATAAAGAAAATAAATAACAAGCATGCCACAGTCGGGCGTTTGAGCGACACCACATAAAGGGCTTATAAGGAAAATAAATGACAAGCATGCCACAGTCGGGCGTCTGAGCGACACCACATAAAGGGCTTATATAGAAATAATCACAATGAATATCCAGGAGGTAGAACCGTCCCAGGAATACTCAATAATTCAACAATATAAATGGTTAGTCCATAATAATAATAATCATAATCATCATATGTCTCATGTCATGATCAATGTTCCGGTTTAGAAGTTTTTCCTCCGAAGACCGCAGTAAGACCGACACTTGACCCATCCCAGACTGTAGTCCTTAACCGCGGACACGGCTATTCGAATAGATGTAAACTCTGCAGAGGGTGTACTCTTTACCCACGAGTAACGGATTCCTTTAGTCCACCGGGACTAATTCCGCTTACGGTCTTTGAATTGAAAACACACCTGACCCGCACACACCAGCTTAACTTACCGATGCCTGGAATCACCCACGACACCCGTCAAGCAAAACTCTAAGTGGGGAGGCTACAACCTCGACTAGCATGGGATCACAAAATTTATAACGCGCGCAAACTAGGGGAGGTACCCCCTCGGCTCCAACCGGAAACACCCATGCCCCCGGACCAGGTGGCATGCCTACCGGATGCAGCCGGTATCTTCCACCATGGCCTCTCTGTACGGTGTGTGCTAAGAAAGGGGTTGACAACTTACTGAACCGTACCCTACCTGAGGCAGGGACAAGTGGTAGCACGAAGCAAGTATGGGGGTTACTGTCACAAGACTCGATCTACGGTCGACTCTGGAGGTTAAAGTGTTTCCTGCATGATTAGCATAACAAATATATACCACACCAACAGTCTGTATCACCACCCATCATACCTCACCATGCCTCACTGAATATACTCGCCTCAACAATATATCAGTAACAAGCTCGTGTCTACCCAAGATAGAGACTTTCCCCGGATCCCTTCCAGTAGGCATGAAAGGTATATGAGGGTGATTACTCTCACAAGCATTCAATTCCAATAGCAAGGAATTATCATCATGCAATAGTAAACATGATCACATCATCACATGAAATAACGCATAATTCATGTCAACTAGGTGTTGTAGTCACATCAGCCAACACCAAACATATATTAACCGAGGTTCAGGATGCTTGCCTTCCATTTGTAGAGAGACAATGAGCACTCCAAAACTTTTGAATTTATTCTTCTCCCTCCAATTCCTATTTGGAAAAGTATTGAATTAACACGCAATTCAAAACAGTGCAATAAGTTGTCTTGGAAATTTTTCAAATAAATATGAAAATAAACTAGACAAAATATGAGAGCCAACAGAAAAAGAATCAAATCAAAAGGGGTTTTTGTTTAAAAGATATGATCAGTCAAACTTGTGGTCAAAGTCTGTTTTTTTTAATAAATCAGAAAAGGGAAAACGTCTCGACGCCTATATGCTATCGCAACAGAGAAACGTACCTAGCGGAATGCGCTTTCACTTAAGACACCGCAGTAGCGCCTGGGTCACTGGCAGGAGGGGCCCACGCTGTCAGGATCATCCCCCTCCTCTCACGCGTGCTGGGACAGAGACAGGGGTGGGCTTCCGCGGTGATTGCCGGAGCTAGAGGACGCCGTTCTCGACGTCCGGCTCATCCACGAGCTTAGGAGGATGACCCGCATCGGATGGAGGGGAAGGGAGTGCCCGGAGAGCTCCTGGTTGAGCGCAGCTTCGTCAACGGCGGAAGGGAGCTTCGGCCATTGGTTGGTTTCCTTCCCTGGTATGCTTTAGGATGCAACGAAGGGAGAGAATGGGCTAGCTGGGTCCTGTAAGAGCTACTGCCGTCGAGAGGGAAGCGCTGGCGACCTATTTATAGCGCGGCGAAGACGGTTCCGCGGCTGCGGATAAGAACGCCGGCGAACCGCCGTTCTGTTGCCCGCAGGACGACGTGGCGGCGACGGTTGCTAGCGGACGAGCTTGCGAATAAGAATGGCCTGCTCACAAGGGCAGCTGGCGAGCGCGTGTGGCTTGGGCGGCGCTGCCATGGCTGCGGTCGTCCGCTAGTTGCCATGGCCGACCTGACGGCGGCGCTGCGGGGCTCCAGGAGGTGGCCAGGGCGGCTCTGCGACGAGAGAGGGGTCGGGGCGCGTTGGCTGCGAGCGGGAACGGATCAGAACGAGCGCGGGGGGCTGCATCTGGTCGCGGTGATGCGGGCGCGGCGGGTGCTAAACGTGCGCTCTGGGCGCGCCCAGAGCACGCACGCGAGGTGTTCGGCAAAATGCCAATGCCTGCCAGGGGGATCTATTCCACATGGGGTTCTACAGTGGTGGATTGTTGGTCAAGGCAAAGCTAGAAGACAAGCTGATAAGGCCAGATGAGCTAACCTCCAATGCAAAGCAAAAAATCATGCCCAAATAGTTCATGCACTACAACTGTTCGACAAAATGCTAGTGGCATCCAGAAGGTTTGGCTAGTGACCAAAATTTCCAGTTCATAGTCTCTTTAGATGATAAAGAGGATGGCAAGGTTATTTTGGCCAACGCAGAAACTTCCTAGTGCAAGTTTTTGAGAAAACCAAATCTGGACAGAAAGGAAAGGATATTATTGCATGTGTATAAAATCTTCCAATGGCTCTGAACTCCTGGACTTAAGAGTTTGGTAGCAAGTACTAATAGCAGGAAAAATTTCATAGGCAATAGGGCAAGATAAAATGGGGTTGCAGTAGAAACTTCCAAACTGAACCAGAATGAATATAAGGATGGTTTGCTCAATTTTTCCAAAGAACACATATGGGTTTTTGCATAAAAATGAATTATATACTTCTACCAACATCTCCAAATTTTTATGGAATTTTTAAAGTAATATTTAAATAGGTTGTAGTGCAAACTACAAACTGGACCAGATTTGAAAACTTGAGATAAAGCTCAAAATCTCCAAATGACTAAGAGAGGTTTTTGCATAAAAGTGATGTAGGAACATCACATGTCATCTACAATTTTTTTGTAGAATTTTTTTAAGTGAAGTTACCAAAGGGTTGTAATGCAAAAGAAGCTCTAAAAATAATGAGAAACCATTTTAGAATAATTAAAACTCAGGAAAAATAATTATAGAAATATCTCCACTGATCATATATCATGAAAATGAAATGCTCTGAAGTCCAAAAATATTTTAGAAAAGTTTCTATTAGTAGGGAAAATTCCACAACTCGGAAAAAGGAAATGATCCTGAAATCAACAGATGATCCAGAAAATAAAAAATTTAATTTCCTGGCAAAATTTTAATTAATAAAACATGGTCAACATTTTTGGGGTGTTACAACACTACCCCCCTTAAGAAAAATCTCGTCCTCGAGATTTACTGAGAGTGAAAACAGTTTGATCAATAATCACAGCAGTACAAATCACTCACATTCAATCTAAAACCGAACAATTTAATTCATAGCACAAACTTAGGATACAACGCACAAGCTGCAACACATAAATAAATGCTAGGATAACAAACACAAAAGTGGCGTCTACAACGTAAACGTAAGCTGGGCAGGGTCGTGAGAAAATGTCTCCTGCATTGGGACACATTCCTCTTCTACCGGAGGAAGCGGATTGACCAGTCGAAGAACGCGCATCTCCTGGTCTGGTCTCAGGGGTCTGCTAATGGCAATCTGAGGATTCAAATCGGCGAGCTGCTGGAGATAACCCATTACTCGCTGGGTCAAACGCTCTTGAGCGATGACGTACTGGGCAAGATTGGCCAGTACCGGGTCCCTCTCAATCCGCACACCGGGAAAAGATGCCACTTCTCCGGGTGCTGCACGACTCGGGAAGTAATAATACCCCCTTTCACTGGCATAGGGTACCGCGAAGCGAAGGCGGGCAAGCGCTTCGTACGCAGCAGCTTCTATGGCCATTTGCGGAGTCGGCATAGATTTCCCCACGAAAGAGACTTCCGTTGGGTCTTGATTCGGGTTCGCGGGAGGGATGTGCACTACTGCCCAATATTTCGAGGCGGAAGGGGTGATCCTCGTTTTGAGCAGCTCGTACTGGGGTGGATGGGTAGAACTCATGGTACTGCAGGTAAAGTCCCATAGTATTTTGACGAAACTACCCGGGGTTGCATCTGGAGTTCTCAGATGAATACTAGGGCTCGGCATGGCAAAAATGGCTGTGAGAGCTGTGCATAAGGTGAGGGATGCTTGGTGAGGTCACGGAGTGGCCTCTTATATAGTATCAGGGCGGGGTTACTGATTGCGGTGTGGGGGCAGACTAGTTCGTCGGTTCTGCTCTATGGGGGTCGGAGTCAATGCCACAGATACACATATCTCACAAAAGTGACGTATTACTGTGGGAGCCGTCTGGGGTGGTTTTTGGTAGCTACGCCTGGAATTTAATATGCAACCGTACGCCAAAATGTTATGCATGGCTACTATACAAAACAGAGGCACACAAGCAGCCTGCATTTTATTTATGGAGATTTCAAGGTCACACTATTACATGGCGTAGAATACTAAGACTCGGTACTACTCGAGTAACTTAGTCTACCTCGTTAATATCTAAACGAGCGTGCCTTGTGGACGTCGAGGCCTCTCCATGGGCTTCTCCATCGGGGTTCGCTGGATTGGGTTGAGGAGGGTCGGGGTAGCGATGATGACCATCGCGGGGATTGGTGGTCACAATCCCGTTGGAGCGTGTCCCCAAAAGGCGACGAAGCTCCTCCGGGGATACAAATGCACTCCGGTCGGTTGCAGGGGCAGACCTCAGGGACTCAATCGGGTGTCCGAACAGCACAACTGGGTTGTCGGTGTCGCGCACATCTTCTCCTCTTGCCGAGGCTCGACGGACAAGTTCTCCACGAGCTGCAATCAGATCAAGAGTGACCTGATCGAACAATGCCTCTAGTGCACTTACATAGCGCACCAGATGCAGCAATGCAGGGTCCGTCTCGTGGTCTCCGTTGGCTACCTGGGGTGGCCTACTATACCCATCACGGCTGGGGTAGTAGTAGAACGAGCGGCAGTTAACTCTTGGCGACAGGTGCCGGAGTTGAACTATAGCCTCTCGAGCGGCCAGCTGGATGGCTTGTGGCTCAAAGGAAGTCGTCCTTCCGGTGAACCTGTAGGGGCGTTCTGGCGATATACCCCTACCATAAACGTGCACCGTGGCCAGAATTGATGGCTCTCACCGCCCATGAGCCCTTGGTACACAACATATTCTGGGGGCTCTTCTAATGCAAAGGCACGACGGGTGAGGTTTGCTAGCACGGTGACAAAACCTCCAAGGTTGGTTGCTGTGGTCTCATTGTGAACAATGGGGCCAGGCATTTGGCTTGGTTTGGGGTAGAGGTTGTGCTGTGCTGGGTTGGGGCTAGCATTCCCTTTTATAGAAAAAGAGAACGGAGTCTTCCCTCGCACGCATGCGAATGAGACAATTTAGGTGTCGGTCACTGGCGCGTGATCGACAGGCTAGGCTGATAGGTTGGGCACCCACTGACAAAAAGGTGTCCGGGTCACTGTGTGGCTATCGTGCACGAGAAGCTTGGCTGGGTTAGGTTAAGGTCTGGTGGGTGGGTTAACCTAGGTTTATTGACCTAGCTAAGATAGGATTAGCCAATGGCCAGCCTGGCTCTGATACCAAGGTTGTCAGGACCGGTTTTCCAGGATATTAATTTCCCAGTAAATGGTCCTTGTGCTCACCAGCCCCAGGATTACTGTTAGCTGATGAGACACAATCTTGATACAGAAATTCCAAGCAAAATACAAAAAATATGTAGTACAAGACCATTCTGGTCTATGAGTACAACAACAGGTTTCTAGTGGTTGATGGCGGAAGCGGTTTGCGGATCATCAGCGTCTATGGGACTCCATTTCCCACAGGAACAGCTGACCTGGATAACTCCTATCTTCGCGAGGCTGCTATCATCGTTGCCTAGGTTCCGGGGCTATCGTCATTGCGCTCTTCTCCAAGCAAGAAATTCGGCCAAGACAGTAGCCAGGGACAAGCCAGTGAGTACTTTGAATGTACTCGCAAACATCACCAACACAGGAATAATATAACAGATGATAATCATGCACTGAAATAATCCACGATCACTTAGTCAGTCACAAAATAAAATTCATAACGCAAGGCTTAAAAGGAGGAATAAATAACATGCGTGCCACAGTCGGGCGTCTGAGCGACACCACATAAAGGGCTTATAAAGAAAATAAACAACAAGCATGCCACAGTCGGGCGTCTGAGCGACACCACATAAAGGGCTTATAAAGAAAATAAAAACAAGCATGCCACAGTCGGGCGTCTGAGCGACACCACATAAAGGGCTTATAAAAAAAATAACAAGCATGCCACAGTCGGGCGTCTGAGCGACACCACATAAAGGGCTTATAAAAAAAATAACAAGCATGCCACAGTCGGGCGTCTGAGCGACACCACATAAAGGGCTTATAAAGAAAATAAATAACAAGCATGCCATAGTCGGGCGTTTGAGCGACACCACATAAAGGGCTTATAAGGAAAATAAATGACAAGCATGCCACAGTCGGGCGTCTGAGCGACACCACATAAAGGGCTTATATAGAAATAATCACAATGAATATCCAGGAGGTAGAACCGTCCCAGGAATACTCAATAATTCAACAATATAAATGGTTAGTCCATAATAATAATAATCATAATCATCATATGTCTCATGTCATGATCAATGTTCCGGTTTAGAAGTTTTTCCTCCGAAGACCGACAGTAAGACCGACACTTGACCCATCCCAGACTGTAGTCCTTAACCGCGGACACGGCTATTCGAATAGATGTAAACTCTGCAGAGGGTGTACTCTTTACCCACGAGTAACGGATTCCTTTAGTCCACCGGGACTAATTCCGCTTACGGTCTTTGAATTGAAAACACACCTGACCCGCACACACCAGCTTAACTTACCGGTGCCTGGAATCACCCACGACACCCGTCAAGCAAAACTCTAAGTGGGGAGGCTACAACCTCGACTAGCATGGGATCACAAAATTTATAACGCGCGCAAACTAGGGGAGGTACCCCCTCGGCTCCAACCGGAAACACCCATGCCCCCGGACCAGGTGGCATGCCTACAGGATGCAGCCGGTATCTTCCACCATGGCCTCTCTGTACGGTGTGTGCTAAGAAAGGGGTTGACATCTTACTGAACCATACCCTACCTGAGGCAGGGACAAGTGGTAGCACGAAGCAAGTATGGGGGTTACTGGCACAAGATTCGATCTACGGTCGACTCTGGAGGTTAAAGTGTTTCCTGCATGATTAGCATAACAAATATATACCACACCAACAGTCTGTATCACCACCCATCATACCTCACCATGCCTCACTGAATATACTCGCCTCAACAATATATCAGTAACAAGCTCGTGTCTACCCAAGACAGAGACTTTCCCCGGATCCCTTCCGGTAGGCATGAAAGGTATATGAGGGTGATTACTCTCACAAGCATTCAATTCCAATAGCAAGGAATTATCATCATGCAATAGTAAACATGATCACATCATCACATGAAATAACGCATAATTCATGTCAACTAGGTGTTGTAGTCACATCAGCCAACACCCAACATATATTAACCGAGGTTCAGGATGCTTGCCTTCCATTTGTAGAGAGACAATGAGCACTCCAAAACTTTTGAATTTATTCTTCTCCCTCCAATTCCTATTTGGAAAAGTATTGAATTAACACGCAATTCAAAACAGTGCAATAAGTTGTCTTGGAAAAATTTCAAATAAATATGAAAATAAACTTGTGGTCAAAGTCTGTTTTTTTAATAAATCAGAAAAGGGAAAACGTCTCGCCGCCTATACGCTATCACAACAGAGAAACGTACCTAGCGGAATGTGCTTTCACTTAAGACACCGCAGTAGCGCCTGGGTCACTGGCAGGAGGGGCCCGCGCTGTCAGGATCATCCCCCTCCTCTCGCCCGCGCTGGGACAGAGACAGGGGTGGGCTTCCGCGGTGATTGCCGGAGCTAGAGGACGCCGTTCTCGACGTCCGGCACATCCACGAGCTTAGGAGGATGACCCGCATCGGATGGAGGGGAAGGGAGTGCCCGGAGAGCTCCTGGTTGAGCGCAGCTTCGTCAACGCCGGAAGGGAGCTTCGGCCATTGGGTGGTTTCCTTCCCTGGTATGCTTTAGGATGCAACGAAGGGAGAGAATGGGCTAGCTGGGTCCTGTAAGAGCTACTTCCGTCGAGAGGGAAGCGCTGGCGACCTATTTATAGCGCGGCGAAGACGGTTCCGCGGCTGCGGATAAGAACGCCGGCGAACCGCCGTTCTGTTGCCTGCAGGACGACGTGGCGGCGACGGTTGCTAGCGGATAAGCTTGCGGATAAGAATGGCCTGCTCACAAGGGCAGCTGGCGAGCGCGTGTGGCTTGGGCGGCGCTGCCATGGCTGCGGTCGTCCGCTAGTTGCCATGGCCGACCTGACGGCGGCGCTGCGGGGCTCCAGGAGGTGGCCAGGGCGGCTCTGCGATGACAGAGGGGTCGGGGCGCGTTGGCTGCGAGCGGGAACGGATCAGAACGAGCGCGGGGGGCTGCATCTGGTCGCGGCGATGCGGGCGCGACGCGTGCTAAACGTGCGCTCTGGGCACGCCCAGAGCACGCACGCGAGGTGTTCGGCAAAATGCCAATGCCTGCCAGGGGGATCTATTCCACATGGGGTTCTACAGGGGTGGATTGGTGGTCAAGGCAAAGCTAGAAGACAAGCTGATAAGGCCAGATGAGCTAACCTCCAATGCAAAGCAAAAAATCATGCCCAAATAGTTCATGCACTACAACTGTTCGACAAAATGCTAGTGGCATCCAGAAGGTTTGGCTAGTGACCAAAATTTCCAGTTCATAGTCTCTTTAGATGATAAAGAGGGTGGCAAGGTTATTTTGGCCAAAGCAGAAACTTCCTAGTGCAAGTTTTTGAGAAAACCAAATCTGGACAGAAAGGAAAGGCTATTATTGCATGTGTATAAAATCTTCCAATGGCTCTGAACTCCTGGACTTAAGAGTTTGGTAGCAAGTACTAATAGCAGGAAAATTTTCATAGGCAATAGGGCAAGATAAAATGGGGTTGCAGTAGAAACTTCCAAACTGAACCAGAATGAATATGAGGATGGTTTGCTCAATTTTTCCAAAGAACACATATGGGTTTTTGCATAAAAATGAATTATATACTTCTACCAACATCTCCAAATTTTTATGGAATTTTTAAAGTAATATTTAAATAGGTTGTAGTGCAAACTACAAACTGGACCAGATTTGAAAACTTGAGATAAAGCTCAAAATCTCCAAATGACTAAGAGAGGTTTTTGCATAAAAGTGATGTAGGAACATCACATGTCGTCTACAATTTTTGTTTAGAATTTTTTAAGTGAAGTTACCAAAGGGTTGTAATGCAAAAGAAGCTCTAAAAATAATGAGAAACCATTTTAGAATAATTAAAACTCAGGAAAAATAATTATAAAAATATGTCCACTGATCATATATCATGAAAATGAAATGCTCTCAAGTCCAAAAATATTTTAGAAAAGTTTCTATTAGGAGGGAAAATTCCACAACTCGGAAGAAGGAAATGATCCTGAAATCAACAGATCATCCAGAAAATAAAAAATTTAATTTCCTGGCAAAATTTTAATTAATAAAACATGGTCAACATTTTTGGGGTCTTACAGGGGAGATACCTTTCGACGTCATAATCAAAACTTACCGAACATGCCCCTCTGTAGTTTCTGGTTCTCTTTTTGGGCATGGGCCAATTTAGTCTTTAAATTCTCAATATCTTCGGCCTGATGTTTGTTTTCCACCTGGAGGCGTTTCTTCTCCTCCAGGTTTCGCTGCAGCAAAAGGCAGCCAGCCTCATACTGGGATTCGGCGTACCTCTGGGATTCTTGGGCTGCATCTAAATCTTGTTGCAATTGCCCTATTGATTCAGCTGCTAAAAGTACCATCGCTCAGCATGGGATTATACGCTAAGATCAGCAGAATAGTTATACTCACCATGTGCCTCCCGAGTAAACTTCTTCACTTGTTCAAGCTCGGCCTTCACGGTTTCCACCTGTGTTTGGCTCACTATCAATTCATTGGCCAATTGCTCGTTCTGCTGCCTTGAGGCCTGCATCATCCATGCAAGCAATGTGCAGATCCTTAATTCGGTCGTCCCGACCAAATCAAGGCTCGGGGGCTACTGGGTTTACATTTATGTCCGGATTTTTAATCACTTACCTTCAGGCCAAACGATTCAGTTTCACAGCCTCGCCGAACCCGGCTCGGGCAGCTCCAAGGTGTGCGTCCGCCGAGCATAGAGCATTGAACTCCTGTTCGGAAAACACCGGGTCGCGTAGGATTCCTCGCCGCTGCCAATGTTTCATCGCGCTCCCTGCTTCGGATTTAGTGACTGATACCTCATCCCTAGAGTCTTTGGGGGTCGGATTGACCATGGGGGCCTCCGTGGCGGGTTCGGCGTAAGCAGAAGATCTTGATTCATGCGTGTTGCCGGGCGTCCCGGCAATGTCTTCGGCAGAGAAGGGTTGTACTCGCTTCCTGAGTAAGTCGAGTAATTCGACATAAGATTTTCTATAAGATCCTACCGATCATAACAATAATAGATTAAGAGATCGAACAAAGTACCTTTTGGTTGATCGAGTGTTCGGCACCGTCTCCACGACCGGCTCACATGAGGGACTCCTGTTGGCGCCCGGCTGGGGCATTGCTACTGTAGCCGACGTTCATCGCTAGGACCGGCGGCGCTTGGGAGTGGGAGCCGGTATGTTTGGGTCGACGGAGGACGCCTGCCTTTTGCGGGTAGAATTTTTCTTCTTGCCCGCAGTGGAGGAGGGGAGTGATCCGGGGTGATCAGCTATGATGGCCACCTTGGATCGATCAAGGCTCTCCTGGTAAAAGACCCCGTCTTCATATGCCAGTGACAGCTCCGGATCGTCATGAAATCCTGGATCATCGTCGCGGGAGTAGTATTCTGGTTGGGGGCGGACAGTTGATTGTCTCGGCAAAGCTCCGCCATTCCTGTTTGCACAGATTAAAAGCGTTAGTCAAAAAGGGCGAATAAATGCCCGAACTCAAGACGCAGAGTCGACGGGCTTACCCATTCAATAGGGTTGTAACTCGAGTAGCCCTCCTTAACCTGCAACTAAACACAATCTTCTTTTTCTCCTTTGTACAAGTCGGCAAGTGCGGCTGCCAAGGCCACCTGATTGGCAGGGCCCAGCCGTCGGGAGCGAGTGGTGTCACTCGTTCTGTTGTATTGCCACAAAGGATGTATCCTTTGTTGAAGAGGTTGGATGCATCGGGAGATGGCGGCGGCCATCACGTCAATCATTGTCAGCTTGTGATGAGCCAGTATCCTTACGTGGGCGGCCAAACGTCGAACTTCGGCACTGTCCTCTTGGGATGAACTCCTCGGTCGCCAATTATACTTTTTCTTCGGAGGAGCGTCGGAGTATTCGGGGAAGCCCCTCTGAGCTGGATCGAATAGGGGAACGTCGTCGATGTAGAACCACTCCGAAGACCACTCTTCGGATTCCTTCTTTGGTGTCCCCGCTGGGTATCCTGTTCCCGCTATGCGACATACTTCGGCTCCTCCGATTTCCTGAATTGTCTCGCCCCGAGTTCGGGGGACGAGGCAGAAGTACTTCCTCCATAATTCGAAGTGTGCCTCGCAGCCCAAGAACATTTCGTAGAGAGCGACAAAGCCCGAAATGTGCAGAATGGATCCGGGGGTAAGATGATGTAGCTGGATCCCATAGAACTCCAGTAACCCCCTAAGGAAAGGATGAATGGGGAACCCTAGGCCCCGTAAGAGGAAGGGCACAAAGCATACCCGCTCGCCCTGGTTAGGATTGGGGAAATTCTCCACGAAAGCTTCGCCGTCAAAAGAAGTCAAGCCGGCGCGAGTTGCCGCCAGATCTGAGGAAGGAAGATACCCCTGGGTCTCGAGGTCGCGCAACCGGAGGAGGGATACAGAGCAACTCGTCCAATCCCCAGGATGGGAGCTATAAGGGCACGAGGAAGAGATGGGGACGCTCGCCATGATTTTGTGATGGTCTCTCGCTTGAAGTTTTTCTCTAAACGGGCAAGAAGAGGAAGCTTTGACCCAGACTGCAATTTAACTTGTTTAAATAAGTGGTGCCTCCCTTGCGGGAGGGGTAAGCTTGTAAAAAGCTGCCAGGCCATTCGTCTCCCCTCGGCGCACAAGGATCGAGAAGCGCTGAAGGTTATTATATTGGGTCCCACAAGTTCTCAGCAATCGAGGACTCTCCGATGACGGGATGGTTGCCAAGCCAGAAGAAGTTGAGGGACTTGCCTCGCCAGCCGCAGACTTGGACACGTAATATTTTCCGGATATACCTCGGCGTTGGAGGCTAGTCCGGGGGCTACTTAGGGAGTCCGGGATTAAGGGGTCCTCGGACTGCCGACCTATTTCTCATAGGTCAGGCTAATGGGCCGCTCGCTGAGGATGAGATTAATTGAAGGCCTTGTCACCAAGGAGTTGACCTCAGGAGCCGTGGCGTGTCCGTCAAGTTGAAGATGGTAGTTTAGGCATGTTTTTCCCGTCCGGTGGGCAACCGACCGTATGTAACCCTAGTGACCCCTGGTGTCTATATAAGCTAGAGGGTTTTAGATCATACGGGACAGAAACTCATCTAGGGTTTTAGCTAGTCGATCTCGAGGTAGATCAACTCTGTACCTTCATACCATCAATATAATCAAGCAGGACGTAGGGTTTTACCTCCATAGGAGGGCCCGAACCTGGGTAAACATCGTCTCCTTCATCCCTTTGTTACCATCGATCCTAGTCTCACAGCTCGGGACCCCCTACCCGAGATCCGCCGGTTTTGACACCGACACCAGCCACTCGGAATGGTAGACTTCATGAATGAACTCGGCAGCTAGGAGTCGAGCAATCTCTTCACCGATAGCCTTGCGCTTCTTGACGGATGATCGATGCAAGTGCTCCTTGACCGGTTTGATATTCGGATCGACTCTGAGTCGGTGCTCAGCTAGCTCCCTGGGAACCCCCGGCATGTTAGACAGTTTCGATGCAAAGATATCCCAGTTCTCACGAAGGAACTGGATGAGCTCGGCTTCCTATTTTTCACCGAGTGTGGTCGAGATGTTGGTTGGAGCAGCACTCGGGTCGTCTGGGTAAATGTGAACCCGCTTGGACTTACCGGCCGACTGGAAAGTTGATTCCGTTGCCGGATGCTTGGACTTGAGCAGGTCCGCCGTGTGCACCGCCTTCTTGTACCCGTCAAGTTCTACCGCGAGTACTTGTTCATTGGCTATCTTGGAGCCGTGGTGGAGGCACTCCTCGGTGACTACTCGGTCACCGGTCACCGTGATAACTCCTCTCGGCCCTGGCATCTTAATTTTACGATACACGTAACATGGACGAGCCATGAAACATGTGTAGGCAGGCCTACACAGGATGGTATGATACGCGCTCCGAAAGTCCACCACTTCGAAGGTCATGCGTTCCTTTCGCAAATTCTTTTCCCCTTTGAACACGACGTCCAGAGCGATCTGGCTGAGTGACTCGGCTTTCTTCCTAGGGATGACCCCGTGGAAATGCATGTTACTATTGCTCAGTCGGGGCAGCGGGATGTCCATTGCTCCGAGCGTGTCCGCGTAGATTATGTTGAGTCTGTTGCCTCCATCCATGAGGACTTTGCGTAGTTGGACTCCATTCACGGCTGGATCAACAACCAGCGCCTGCCTCCCAGGGGTGGCTATGTGTGCTGGGTGATCGGACTGGTCGAAGGTAACTGGAGTCTTCGTCCGGTTGAGGTACTTGACGGCAGTCGGAGCTGCCATGTTCACCTCCCGATTGACAACCTTCAACCGACTCTTGCTTTCGACGTCAGCGAAGATCATGTTCAGGACTTTGTCGATGCTCGGATACTCGGGAGTATCCTCACCTTCCTCGCCGTCGTCCTTCTCGGCCGAGGTCTCTCTACCCATCTCTTGTTTGAGCATTCGGCACTCCCGAGTGGTGTGCTTAGGGTAGATGATGTTGTCCTCTTCATCTTTCTTTGTATGGACAACACAGGGTTGATCCAATACTTCCGTTTTGTACTCGGGCTTCGTCTTATTGGCCCACTCCTTATTTTTGTTCTTCTTTGGTTTGGACTTCCCTTGGCCTAGAACAGCAGCAACTTCTGCCTGTCTCGGAGGATTGGCTTTCCGTTTCTACTTTTTGCCTGCGTTTCCTCCCGACTGAGGGGCGTCGCCAGCTCGTCCTTTGCCACTTCGGAGGCGGTCTTCTTCCTCGCCATTGGCGTACTTGTTAGTAATTTCCATGGCCCGACTGAGAGACAGATCTCCCGATCGGCCAAACTTCAGGATAAGCTCTCGATACCGAGTGCCTGCCTTGAAAGTGCAGACGGCCTGATGCTCGGTAATGTTCTCGACCGTATTATGCAGCATAGTCCACCGCTGAATGTACTCATGGAGAGTTTCATTGTTCATATGAACACAGTGCTGCAACTCTATTAATCCACCTAGACGCATGTATGTACCCTCAAATGTCTTGATGAACACCTGCGCCAGGTCCTCCCAGCAATAGATGCTGCTAGAAGGCAACTGGTTTAGCCAGGCTTGTGCAGATCCCTCCAGCACGAGAGGAAAATGCTTCATCGTGACGAAGTCATCGCCGCCCCCAATCTTAACGGCCACTTGGTAATCCTCGAGCCACGTTTCCGGCTTGGACTCGCCGTTAAACTTTCCGATCCCTGTTGCCAACCTATACTTGGAGGGAATCTCAGCCTCTCGGATATACCTGTAGAAGCACTCGATACTTGATGTCCCCCATCTGCTCACTCGGTCTCTGACCAATCGGTTCTTGTCCACCACATTCTGTGTGATGGTAGATCTGGCGTTGAGCGGTGGAGGGCACCGGCCAGCTTCCTCATAGCCCCTGGGTCGAGGGAGACTCCGATTGCGGTCCACTCGTCGAGGTCACCCGCCAACATAAGGCTGCTTGCCATACGAATCACCCCTCGGAGGGGGAGTCCGATGTACGTCACGGTCGTCATGCCAACATCCTCCATGCTGATCTCTCGGAGGAGGAGGAGAATATTGACGCTTCCCATAAGCATACGGGTTGTGCGTGGACTGAACCGTGTCAGCCCGAGCGGACTTGCTGTAAATGCGCTGGTGCGACTGAGACACCTTTGAATTTTGCCTTAGTGTGGTCTTCAGCAGAGTCTGGATCGGCCGAATGCCCTCTCCAGCCGCAGAACCGGATGGCTGAATAGATTCAGCTATCCGAGTGGCTGCGGCCAGGTTCTCCGTCGGTGTGCGCATCACTGGGATCTTGGGTGGCTTGTCACCCGGAAGTAAATGTCGCCGACAGTAACTGGAGCTGGGCTGCTCCCTAGCTGCATGGTCGTTGAGTGACCGCTGAAGTCACTCGAGGCGCTCATGCTCAGCCAAGGTGGCCTGGCGCATAGCCACCAGAGCTATCTCCTCTGGAGAAGTTCCCGTGATGGGGATGAGTAGGACTTCGTCGTCCCGCCTCCTCCTCTCCTCCCTCTGCTCTCAACTGAGAGGCTAGGGAAAATAGGCGTCGGTGTGACCGTCGTCGTGGCCGCCGTCCCGACCACGAGAGCCCCCGCAGAGTACCCAGGAGGTCCGTGGTCGGTAGTGTGCACCATCAATATTTCTGCAGCGTTCTCGCTACTTTCTCACTCGGACACATCGGTCAACTCGTTGCTCGTCGCGGGGGACAAACTGACGGTGGGTTCACTGGAGTCAAGTACGGCCACTGATACGTCTCCAACGTATCTATCATTTTTGCTTGTTCCATGCTGTTATATTATCATTCTTGGATGTTTTACAATGATTGTATAACAACTTTATATCATTTTTTGGGACTAAGCTATTGACATAGTGCCAAAGTGCCAGTTGCTGTTTTTGCTTGTTTTTTACTTCGTAGAAAATCAATACCAAACGGAGTCCAATCGCGACGAAACTTTTTGGAGATTTTTTCTGGACAAGAAGACAAACAGTGGGCCAAATAAGTGCCGGGGGAGTGGGCCGAGGACACCACAACCCACCAGGGTGCGCCAGGGGGGCCCCGGTGAGCCTGGATGGGTTGTGCCCTCCTCGGGGCCCCTCTCCACCGCCTCTGATGGCTATAAATTCCCAAATATTCCAAAGACCCTAGGGGAGTCGACGAAACACAATTCCAGCCGCCACAAGTTCCAGAACCTTGAGATCCAATCTAAAAACAATCACTGAGGGGTTCATCTTCCTCACAGGTGCCTCTCCGATGATACGTGAGTAGTCCACCATAGACCATTATGTCCGTAGGCAGTAGCTAGATGGCTTCCTCTCTCTCTCTTATGATTCTCAATACAATTGTCTCTTGGTGATCTATTTGATGTAAACTTTTGCGGTGTGTTTGTTGGGATCCGATGAATTTTGAGTTCATGATCAGTTTCTATGCATGAATATTATTTGAGTCTTCTTTGATCTCTTATATGCATGATTACTTATAGCCTCATATTTCTTCTTCGAATCTTTGGTTTAGTTAGGCCGACTAGATCGATTTTTCTTGCCATGGGAAGACGTGCTTTGTGATGGGTTCGATCTTGCGGTGTTCTTTCCCAGTGACAGAAGGGGCAGCAAGACACGCATGTATCGTTGCTATTAAGGATAACAAGATGGGGTCTATTCCTACATGAATAGATCTTGTCTACATCATGTCATCGTTCTTATTGCATTACTCCATTTCTCCATGAACTTAATACACTAGATGCATGCTGGATAGTGGTCGATGTGTGAGTAATAGTGGTAGATGCAGACAGGAGTCGGTCTACTTATCTTGGACGTGATGCCTATATAATGATCATCGCCTTGGATATCGTCATGACTATTCGATTTTCTATCAATTGCCCAACAGTAATTTGTTCACCCACCGTGTGCTATACTCATGAGAGAAGCCACTAGTGAACCCTACGGCCCCCGGGTCTACTTTTCCAACATATTCCTTTCAGATCTATCTTTTTGCATCTCTGTTTTCAGATCTACAAAACCAAAAACCCAAAAACATATTGCTGCATATTTTATTTCCCCTTTTTATTTTGTGTTCCTGGGAGATCTATCTCTCCTATCTATCACTACCTAATCTATCTTTTTACCGTAGAGAGATTGACAACCTCTCTTTCGCGTCGGGTTGCAAGTATTTGTTGTTTGTGTGAAGGTGGTGCTTATTGGGTGGTGGTGATCCTCCTACTGGTTCAATAACCTTGGTTTCATAACCGAGGGAAATACTTACCGTCGCTGTGTTGCATCATCCCTTCCTCTTTGGGGCAATACCAATGCAATCTCAAGCCACGTCAAAGGAATTTCTGGCGCCGTTGCCGGGGAGGAAGTGGTCTCTTCTACGTGCCTATCGTAGGTGCCGAGGGGACTCCATCATCATCTACCAGGTTCCTAATCACAAATCTCATCTCCTTGCAATTACATTATTTGTCATTTGCCTCTCGTTTTCCTCTCCCCCACTTCACCAATTTGCCGTTTTATTCGCCTTCTTTTTCGTTTGCCCTTTTTCTTGCCGGATCTCTTCCTTGCTTGCAATCTTGTTTGCGTAGTCACGATGACTCAAGAAAACACAAAGTTGTGTGATTTTTTCTAATACTAATAACAATGATTTTATTAGTACTCCGATTGCTCCTCCCGCCACTAGTGCGGAGTCTCGTGATATTAATGTCGCTTTGTTGAATCTTGTCATGAAAGATCAATTTGCCGGTACTCCTAATGAGGATGCCGCATCCCATCTAAACACGTTCGTAGAATTGTGTGATATGCCAAAGAAAAAAGATGTGGACAATTATATTGTTAAGTTGAAACTATTTCCTTTTTCCTTGCGGGATCGTGCGAAAATTTGGTTTTCCTCTTTGCCTCGCAATAGTATCGATTCTTGGAATAAGTGCAAAGATGCTTTTATCACTAAGTATTTTTTGCCCGTGAAAATTATTTCCCTTAGGATGCAAATCATGAATTTTAAGCAACTTGAGCATGAACATGTTGCACAATCTTGGGAAAGAATGAAGTTGATGCTAAGAAATTGTCCTACTCATGGTTTAAATCTTTGGGTGATCATACAAAAAATTTATGCGGGATTGAATTTTGTCTCTAGAAATCTTTTAGATTCCGCCGCGGGTGGTACTTTTATAGTGATTACTTTGGGTGAATCTACTAAATTGCTACATAATATAATGGCTAATTATTCTCAATGGCATACCGAAAGAGCACCTACTTGTAAGAAAGTTAATTCAGTTGAAGAAATTAGTACTTTGAGTGATAAGGTTGATGCTTTGATGAAATTGGTTGCTAGTAAAAATGCTCCTATTGATCTTAATGATGTGTCTTTGTCTACCTTGATTGAGCAAAATAGTGATTTCGTAGATGTGAATTTTGTCTCACGAAACAATTTCAATAACAATGCTTATAGAGGTAATTTTAATCCTAGGCCTTTTCCTAGAAATTCCTCTAATAATTATGGTAATTCCTATGGTAATTCTTCCTACAATAATAATAGGAACACCTCTGATCTTGAGAGTCATATTAAAGAATTTATCAATGCGCAAAAGGCTTCCAATACTACGATAGAAGAAAAGTTGAATAAGACTGATGATATGTCTAGAAGCATTAATATAATTTCTCATGATGTTGAAAATCTCAAGTTGAAAGCTTTTGTGCCTAAGATTCATGAATCTATTAAAGCTTTATATGTCTCCATGGATGAAAGTAAGAAAAGAACCGCTATGCTTAGAGCTAAAAGAGAAATCTTAGAAAAATCGTTTTCTAGTGATTGCCTTGATAAAAAAGATGAGGATCTTAATGTGATTGGTGTTTCTTCTATTGATTCCTTGTTTAGTAATAATAAGATTGATACTAAAGGGACTGAAGTAGAGTCAACATTAGCTAGAAGGCGTCCCAATAATTTGGAGAGTGAAAATCTTGATGATAATTTTGATAAAAGTGGGTTTGAAGAGGTCAAATCTTTAACTAGTGATGTGCCCACTATCTTGTATTGCAAAAACTTTAATTATAATAGTTGCTCTTTGATTGAATGTATTTCTTTGCTGCAATCCATGTTGAATTCACCCCATGCTTATGAGCAAAATAAAGCTTTTATTAAACATATCATTGATGGCATGATGAAATCTTTTGAAGAAAAGGTGGAGTTGGAGATTTCTATTCCTAGAAAATTGCATGATGAGTGGGAACCTACCATTAAGGTCAAGATTAAAAATTATGAGTGCTTTGCTTTGTGTGACTTGGGTGCTAGTGTTTCCACGATTCCGAAATCTCTATACTATGTGATGTGCTTGGTCTTACCAATATTGAAGAATGTTCTCTTAATTTGCACTTGGCGCATTCTACTATTAAAAAGCATGTGGGAAGAATTAATGATGTTCTTATTCTTGCAAATAGGAACTATGTCCCTATTGATTTTATTGTGGTTGATATTGATTGCAATCCGTCTTGTCCCATTATACTTGGTAGACCGTTTTTACGCACTATAGGTGCCGTGATTGATATGAAAGAAGGCAATATTCGTTTTCAATTTCCCTTGAGAAAGGGTATGGAAAACTTCCCTAGAACAAGAATTAAGCCACCATATGAATCAATCATGAGGGCATCCTATGGATCCAAAACCAAAGATGACAATACTTGAATCTATGTGTTATGCCTAGCTAGGGGCGTAAAACGATATAGCTTGTTGGGAGGCAACCCAATGAATAAATAATTTTTTGCTTTTTCCTTTATATTTTTGTGTGTTGAAACAATTATGCCTCTTTTATAATTGTGTTTTTATGGTTTATTTAGTGTTTGTGCCAAGTAAATCCTTTAGGATGATTCATAGGATGAGTAGAAGTGATGTTGAATCTGAAACAGAAACTTTGCGTCCAGTATATGAATTTTCATTTTTGGCTGGAACGTGATCTTGAGCTGACATTTTAAAATAGTGTTTCTATACAAATTCTTTACATTGCCCTAATTTTTAAGAACTTTTAGAGTTACAGAAGTATGGTTAGAGTACAGATTACTACAGACAGTTCTGTTTAAGACAGATTCTGTTTTCGTTGCATTGTGTGCTTGTTTTGACGAATCTATGGGTTATATTGAAGGGTATGAGCCATGGTAAAGTTAAAATACAGTAAGTATAATGCAATAATAAAATATGAATAGGTTTGCAACAGCACCTAAAGTGGTGATTTGCTTTATTATACTAACGGATCTCACGAAGATTTTGTTGAGTTTTGTGTGATTGAAGTTTTCAAGTTTTGGGTGAGATCATGATGGGTGAAGGAATAAGGAGTGATAAAATGCCTAAGATTGGGGATGCTACCGCACCCCCAAGATATATCCAAAGAGTAACAAGCAACTAAGCTTGGGGATGCCCCCGAGTGGCATCCCCTCTTTCTTCTAACGACCATTGGTATTTTACTTGGAGCTATATTTTTATTCATCACATATCATGAGTTTTGCTTGGAGCGTCTTGTATCTTTGCTTGCTTTGCTTTTTTGTTTTTCCTTTGTATCCTTGCTGTACACACCTATTTGGGAGAGCCAAAATCATACTATCATTTGTTAGAATTGTTCTATGTGCTTCACTTAAACTTTTTGAGCTATAGAATCGCTGTAGTGCTTCACTTATATCTTTTTAAGCATGGTGTGCTTGGAAATTTTTGTAGAAATACTCTCATGCTTCACTTAGATTAATTTGAGAGTAGGTAAACTTTGTAGAAATCCTCTCATGCTTCAATTATACCTTTTTGAGAGATGAAATTTTATGCTCATGTGCTTCGCTTAAATTTGTTTGAACTTGCGAAAAAGCAATGACAATATATGAAACTAGTACCAAAGTGATAGATATCCAACGAGGATATAATAAAAACATTCATGAAGATCATTGGACAAATTAAACTTGATTCCTTGTAATAGTTTGGAAACATGATGATAGTAATATGTGAGTCATGTTAGTGAGTAATTATGCTTTAGTAGGAATATTTGTGTTAAGGTTTGTGATTCCCTATGCATGCACGAAAGTCAATAGTTATGCAACTTTATTTTTTATTCAAAGACACAAAAGCAAGCACAGTACAAAGAGATTGGACTCTCGGATGATACTAAGCAGCTACCATTCTGACGCGCCCCTGGCCCTATCTTGATTCAAACCGAAAACCCTCTCTAAGGTGGAGCCTAGTTGAAGCTGTCATTCAAAGAAAAAATGCTTTTTATTGATATCTCTCTATGAATGGAAAAGGGGTGCTTCGGATCGAATGAAGTTACATCCTACTTGTGGTGCATTATTCGGTGTTAGTTATGCTCAATGGTCTCTTATGTGAATTTTCGTTTCTTGGTTTGGTTGCTTCCCAATCGTTTTGCTAGCCTCCATTTGTACAAAGTAGAAATACTACTTGTGCATCCAAAATCCTTAAACCAAGTTTTGCCTTATGAGTCCACTATACCTACCTATATGCGGTATTTCCATGCCGTTCCAAGCAAATTTGCATGTGCCATCTCTAAATTTTCAAAATAAAGTTTCTCTTTTGTGTGCTCGTACCGCTCATGAAACGGTGGAGAGTGTCCAATATTTTTCCATGCTAGATGTGCTATTCTCAAGATGAGTGTTTATTCACTTGTCATTGCACGAGAGTGTGGCAGTAATAGGGATGCCCATTCCCAAAATGAATAAGAAAAAAATATTTACTTTATGTTGTCAAATAATAAATTCCTTGGAAAGTGTTGGTATGGAAGGCAACCGTGGATACGGCCTGCCATGGAAAGTGAAAGTTTGGTGGAAAAAGGAATAAACTTTATTTTCTGTTTGGGAACCGCCTATGATATATCTAGCATGGAAAGTATTGTGAGCTACTTTGTCGTTTTTGTTGACAGGAAAAGCATGCCACCCGAAATATTTTTCTCTCTCAATTTAAACTTTGAGCTCTGGAACCTCTACAAATCCCTAGTTCCCTCTGCGAAGGGCCTATCTATTTACTTTATGCAATTTTTATTTTTGCTTTGAGTCTCCATCTTCTCTTATAACACTACTGGAATCAGGGACTTTGCCATCTGCCAGCTCTTTGCCGTCTGCTGGCAGACGGCAAAGAGGTTGTTTGCCGCCAGCTTTCGGAAAGCAGACGGCAAAGAGCTGGCAGATGGCGAAGACACTATTTGCCATCAGCCAGCTCTTTGCCGTCTGCCAGCGGACGGCAAAGAGGTGGGGTGGGGCCCAATGGAGGACAGTTAACTGCAACGGCCCACCCCACCTCTTTGCCGTCTGCTAGTGGACGGTAAAGAAACTTTGCCGTCTGCTAGCAGACGGCAAAGAAAAGAACTCATAACGGGCGTTACCCCCCCTCCTCTCTCTCTTCTCTCTCTCCCTCTCTCTCTCTTCTCTCTTCCATTTTAATTTTCGTTCCCGCCGCCGCCGCCCTCCGCTCCCCCGCCCCTCCCCCTCCGCCGCCCCCCCTCCGCCGCCCCGCACCGCCCCCCCGCCCCCCCCCCCCCGGCGCCCGCCCCGCATCGCCCCTCCCCGCCCCCCGGAGCCCGCCCCGTCGACCGCCCCCCCCCTCCCCCCCCCGCCCCCGACCGCACCCCGCCGCCGCCCCGGCCCGCCTCCCGCCGCGCGCCGCCACCGACGCCCCCCCGACGCCCAGCCGCCCCGCGGCCCCTACGGCCCAGCGCCCCGCCGCTCCGACGCCCACGCCGCCCTGGTGCACCGCCGCCCTCGCCGCCCCGCCGCCCCGGTGCCCCGCCGCCCCACTCCGGTGAGCTCTCCCCCCTGTTTTTTTCTTTTTTTTGCTGTTAGTTATGTTAGTTACCACTGTTAGTTAGGTTAGTTAGATTAGTTCTAGGTTAGTTAGGTTAGTTCTTGGTTAGGTAGGTTAGTTTCTATGTTAGTTAGGTTAGTTCTTGAAAAAAAATTATTAGGAGAAGAAAAGAAGAAGAATAAGAAGAATAAGATGAAGAAGAGGAGGAGGAGGAGAAGAAGAAAAGGGGGAGGAGAAGAAAAGAAGAAGGAGAAGAAGAAGAAGAAGAAGAAGAAGAAGAAGAAGAAGAAGAAGAAGAAGAAGAAGAGGAGGAGGAGTAGGAGGAGAAGAAGAAAAGGGGGAAGAGAAGAAAAGAAGAAGAAAAAGAAGAGGAGGAGGAGGAGGAGGAGGATCGAGGGGTTGAGGGTCGCCGAGGGGTCGAGGATCTAGGGGTCAAGGGTCGAGGGTCGAGGGGTCGAGGCTAGAAGAAGAAGAAGAAGAAGACCCCCGACCCCCGACCCCCGAGGATCGAGGGGAAAAGGAGTCGAGGGTCGCCGAGGACACGACACCACCGACACCCCGACCCCCGACACGACACCCCGACACCCCGACACGGCACCACCGACCCCGATACGACACCCCCTGCGTTCGTGGGTGAGCACAAATGACACCCCGACCCCGACACGACACCCCGACACCCCGACCCCGACACGGCACCCCGACCCGGACACCCCAACACCCCAACCCCGACACGGCACCCCAACCCTGACACCCCGACACCCCTGACACCCCGACACCACGACACCCAGACACGACACCCCCGACACCCCGACCCCGACACGACACCCCGACCCCGACACGACACCCCGACCCCGACACGACACCCCGACACCATGACACCTCGACACACTGACACGACACCCCCGACCCCCGACACCACTTCGGCCTCCTGTTGACCGAAAGGGTGCTCTTCGGCCTTCCAGAGGCCGACGGGGTCATATATGTGTGAATTATGAGTTAGGTCATATAATTTCCGATTTTGTTATGAAAAACATCATATATATTTGTGTTGATCGGGTGGATTTAAATGTGCAGTTGTTTCATCGCTGCGAGGGTTTGGTGTTCGACGACCTCCCCGTGCGTTCGACGAGCTCGGCCCCTGCGTTCGTGGGTGAGCACAAATGACATCTCCTCCTCCCCCCTTCATTTGCTCTGTTCCGATCTTCGTGCCGATGAAACTTGCTAGCTGTAGGTAGATTGAATCATCAGTATGCGTGACCACGATGCGTCTCCCGTTCGAAAGGGTTACATCTATAAATATGCATGCATTTGCATATTTATAACCGTGATTCTTTCGAATTGTCCAACGTTATCCATGGACAGCCCGAGTATGTGTAGATTGGGTTCGTTTTCCCATATGCTCTGCTCCGGATCCGATGCAGAATTTCGTCAGTGCCTCCCTGTTGTTCTCCGGGTACACATCCTCTCTGCTAAGCAGAGCATGGAAATTTTACTCGGGTGGGATTAGGACCTATCATTACCTACTAGTGTCTAGGTTGCATGGACGTAATAAAACTGACAAACTTGATTAACGGATGAATATAGATGATGAATTATATATATATTTCTTGTGTGTTTAGTAGGTAGGCAAGATGAGTGATCGTGCTTGGATGTACACCGGTCACCCTAGTCAGAAAGAAATGACCACTGAATGGTTAACAAAAACCAAGGAGTTTCTGAGCGCCGCATTTGCAAATGGCCAGGAAATAACCTGGTGCCCCTGTGTCCGGTGCGACAACCATAAAAAGTGGACACGGGATGAAATGGGTAAACACTTGCAGAAGTGGGGTTTTATGACTGATTATACGGTGTGGAGATTTCATGGTGAGTCTGCCCAACGTGCCAGAGCTGAGGTGGTTCGTCGTCGCACCGACGAGCATGGTACCGGGATCGAAGACATGGTGCAAGACTTTGATGATGCTCGGGATTCGGACGATGAGATGGAGGAATCTGCAAAGGCCTTCTATGAAATGTTGGAGTCTTCAAAACGTCCTCTCCACGAGCACACTGAGCTTTGTCAGCTGGATGCCATCGCGCAAGTAATGGCTCTCAAGGCTCAGTTCAACCTGGGCAGAGAATGCTACGACGCGATGATGACGATATTTGGACGCTTTCTACCCAAAGGCCATGTATTGCCAGCAAACCTGTACCAGTCGGACAAAATCCTATGTGCGCTTAAGATGCCCTATGAGAAGATAGATGCCTGTGAGAATGGATGTACCTTATTTAGGCTTGAGTATGCGGGCTTCAACTATTGTCCCATTTGCAAGTCTTCCAGGTATGTTGTGGTAGACAACGGTATGGGTGAGAAGAGGCAGACCAAAATCCCAGTTAATGTTCTTCGGTATATGCCAATCATACCAAGACTTCAACGTCTTTTCATGGTCGAAGAGACGGCCAGACAAATGACGTGGCATAAATTGGGCAAAAGAAACGAACTAGATGCAGATGGGAATCCGATGTTGGGACACACTTCAGACGCTTTTGCGTGGAAGCACTTCGATGCTTTACATAAGGACAAAGCGGCAGATCCAAGGCATCCTCGAGTCGCCATCAGCACGGATGGGTTCCAAGTGTTTGGTATGACGGCAACCCAATACAGTTGCTGGCCTGTATTTGTCATTCCACTCAATCTCCCCCCCGGAGAGATTATGAAAAGAAAGAACATTTTCTTGACGTTGATAATTCCAGGGCCCAACTATCCGGGGAAGAATATGAATGTGTACATGCAGTCGCTTAAGGATGAATTGCAAGAAGCTTGGGATAATGGGATCAAGACATATGATGCCGCTACAAAACAAAACTTCAAAATGCATGTGTGGTACATGTACTCGACGCATGACTTGCCGGCGTATGCGCTATTCGTTGGCTGGTGTGTGCATGGAAGCTTCCCGTGCCCCACATGCAAGGCAGCTCTTCAGTTCCGTTGGCTGCAGGCGGGTCACAAGTATTCTTGCTTCGACTTGCATAGACAGTTCCTGGATCCTGGCCATAAGTTCAGAAAAGACAAGAAAAATTTCATGAAAGGTAGAGTTGTCAAAAACTCTGCACCACCTGCATTGACAGGCCAACAGGCCCTGGATCAGTTAAACGCTCTCGAGCCTAATCCAGAGCGTCCAGGATATTTCCAAGGGTATAATTCGGAACACGCGTGGACTCACAAGATATGCTTGTGGGATCTGCCTTACTTTAAAGACCTCATTTGCCCACACAACATCGACGTGATGCACACTGAAAAGAATATCGCCGAGGCCCTTTTTGGTACATTGTTCGGCATAGAGGGGAAGTCAAAGGACAACCCTAAGGCTAGATTCAATCAAGAGGCTCTATGTGATAGACCGTTACAAAACATGCGACAACCGAAAGGAAAGAAGAACTGGAGGAAGCCAAAGGCATGGTTCAATCTTGGAAGGCCAGCTATGAGGGAAATGATCTTGTGGGTGAAAATGCAGTTGATGTTCCCCGATGGGTATGCAGTGAATCTAAAGAGGGGAGCGAGTCTTGACAAATTGAAAATATTTGGTATGAAGAGTCATGATTGGCACATATGGCTTGAGCTGGTAATGCCGGTGATGTTGCGTGGCTTTATCCCTGAGGATGAATGGCTAGTACTGGCAGAGCTGAGCTATTTCTTCTGTGCTCTTTGTGCGAAAGAACTATCGCCTGACGTGCTAGACGAACTGGAAGAGTTGGAGCCGGAGTTGATCTGCAAGTTAGAAAAGATCTTTCCACCGGGATTCTTTAATCCAATGCAGCATTTGATTTTGCATCTCCCGACCGAGGCAAGATTGGGGGGGCCCATGCAAAATCGTTGGTGCTTCGCAACTGAGAGGATGCAGAAGACGCTTCGAGCAAAATGTAAAAATAAACGTAGAATTGAAGCATCGATGGCCGAGGCATTCATTACTGAGGAGGCCGCAAACTTCGTGACAGCACACTACAAAGCCAAGAATCGTCATTTGCATAATACGAAGCCTCGGTACAATGATGGTGACCATGAAAAAGGTCGATCCAACCTCAGCCTATTCAAAGGGAAGCTCGCACCAGCCGGTGCTTCGAAAGCAATAGCGTTGGATGTCGAAGAATGGCGGACCATTTCGTTGTATATCTTCAACAACCTAACAGAAGTGCGGCCGTACATCGAGTAAGTTCTCGGTACATTGTTTCGCAACTTCTAATTCCTTTGAAATGTTCTTATTCCCGGATATGTGATACAGTCGATACGTCGCCAAATTCTCGGATGGAGCGGTGATCCAAAAGGATTCCATCGAAGAGTATGAGCTTCTGGCAAAGCATGGAGGAGGCTATCCTGGTTTCATCTCTTGGTTCAAACAAATGGTAATTTCCATTAGACCATTTCATTTCTTCGTCTAGTTTGCAGCTAATGCAACAATCCTTTCGTATTAAACTTGTAGGCTAATGCAGAGTCTATGGACTCCGAATTGAGACAAGTCGCAAATGGTTTTGACTATAAGGTCCGTTCATTTGACAAATACGACATCAACGGGTATCGCTTTCGTACTTTTGGCAAAGAGCTATCTATTTAGATGTTCCCGATGTCTATATTACGGCTCAACAGGCGACCCAAGTTTTCTATCTACCGTGGGCCTGCCAAACTGATCCAAATCTGAATGGTTGGGATGTCGTTTATGATGTGCCGCCACATTTTAGACCACCTCCCCTCAATGAAGATGATTATGACCCTCACATTAACCCAGACACATATGAAGGAGAATTCTTCCAAGAAACACGTGTTTCCAAAAAACGTTTCAAGAACCGCTCTACTTCACCCCAGAACATTGAGGTAGACAGCGACAGTGAATCCGACTTCACCCCTGAGCCAGAACAAGAAGAGACGGAAGAAGAAGAGGGTACTGCTGCGGATGACCTGTCAATGCTTGACCGATTACATAAAGGAGGCCTTCCACATGTTGATGCATTTATTGATGATGCTGATGAGCACGTCATTACTGATAGTGATGATGATTCTGCATTTATTGATCCCGGAGCATATATAGTAGATGAAGATTAATATTAGTAATGTTAGGTATTCAATTATTATTATGTACATATATATTATTAATTAGTTCATGTTATTAGGTATTCAACAAAATGACATTGACTTAGCTTATTTTCCTCGAAAATGACATAATAACCTTACTTAGCTCCAAACTGACATACTTTACCTAGGATAGCTATAAAATGACCTATACTTAGCATTTTTCCTCCTAAATGACTTAATATGCTTACTTAGATAAAAAATGGCATAACTACCTAGGATAGCTCCAAAATGACCTATACTTAGCTTCTTTAGTTCATTTATGACATACTTAGCATACTTAGGTAAAAAATGGCATGATAACCTTGGTTTAGCTCCAAAATGACATTGACTTAGCTTATTTTCCTCCAAAATGACAAAATAACCTTACCTACCTCCGAAATGACCGATTTTAACTAGGATAGCTCTAAAATGACCTACACTTGCCATTTTCTTGTATGATTGTATGATTTATATAGTTACTTGTATAATTTTCTTACTTTGTATGATTGTTTCTTATACATAGTGCCATGGGCTTGAAATCCGTCCCCGTCGGCCCTCGCCCGCTTTATGATTCGGATGTGGTAAATTCTCTTTTATAACTATTTGTTGCATTTCGCATTTATGATAATTATGGCCATCAAGTTGACATAGAGATATTTTAATCTAGGAGGTATGTGAACCAAAATTTGCAACCGACCCTCTTGTCGAGAAGTTATATTTAGTTGAAAAAGAAAATGAGTATTTGAAAGAAAAAATTAAAAGAATTGAAAAAGAGAAGATGACATTGGAGTTGTATGTTGCCGATGTCGTCGATGATCACAAGATGAAGATGAATGCAATGCGCTTGAAGATGGATGCAATGCGCTTGAAGATTAAGAAGATTAGAAAATATGCCATTGATAATGAGGCTTGGTATCATTATGCCGTTGGATCAATTGTTACCTTAGTTGCGATCTTCATCGCATTTGTTGTGATGAGGGTACGTTTTCTCTATACTTAGCTTATTTTCCTCCTAAATGGCATAATTACCTAAGTTAGATAAAAAATGAGCTATACTTACGTAAGTTGGCTCAAAAATGGCATCATCCTCGAAAATGACATAATAACCTTGCTAAGCTCCAAAATGACGTATTTACCTAGCTTAGCTCTAAAATGACCTACACTTAGCATTTTTTCCTAGCTTAGCTAAAAAATGGCATTTTTACCTACCTTAGTTAGAAGAAGAAGATAAAGAAGAGGAGAGGAGAAAAAGAAAGAGAAGAAAAATTCTTCTTCTTCTTCTTCTTCTTCTTCTTCTTCTAGTCTTCTTCTTCTTATTCTTCTAGCTAGTCTTCTTCTTCTAGTCTTCTTCTTCTTCTTCTTCTTCTTCTAGTCTTCTTCTTCTTCTTCTTCTTCTTCTTCTTCTTCTTCTTCTTCTAGTCTTCTTCTTCTTCTTCTTCTAGCTAGTCTTCTTCTTCTAGTCTTCTTCTTCTTCTTCTTCTTCTTCTTCTAGTCTTCTTCTTCTTCTTCTTCTAGCTAGTCTTCTTCTTCTAGTCTTCTTCTTCTTCTTCTTCTAGCTAGTCTTCTTCTTCTAGTCTTCTTCTTCTTCTTCTTCTTCTTCTAACTTTCTTCTTTCCCAATTTGCAGATTTGCTTTCGATGAGGAAGCTTGCGTTGATGGAGTCTACTCTTCTTCTTGTGCTTCCTTTTTGTTTTGATTTTGTAGGATGAACAATGTCAAACTTGCTACCTATGTATGTATGTATGGATGGAACTATATGGACCTTTTGCTTAATTGTTGGATATGTTGGACTTTTCATTTGGTGTATATATGTGTTGGATGATCATATCCATATGACAGGGATATGTTGGCTATATGTACTTGTTGAAATATTTTGAAATGAATATATATATATATATATATATATATATATATATATATATATATATATATATGTGAAATTGATTGAATTTAAGAAAAAAAACAGCGGCAATATAGCCACTTTGCCGTCTGCTAGCAGACGGCAAAGGTCTTCGCCATCTGCCAGCAGACGGCAAAGAGGCCACGTGGCAGCAGCCTGTGCAACCTGGGCTGGCCTATTTGGCCTCTTTGCCGTCTGCTGGCAAACGGCGAAGACCTTTGCTTCTTTGCCGTCTGCTGGCAGATGGCAAAGAGCCTGCGTTGGCCCAGCTGACGCCTGACGTTAGCTGACGTCAGCTGGAGCTCTTTGCCGTCTGCTGGCAGACGGCAAAGAAGCAAAGGTCTTTGCCGTCTGCCAGCAGACGGCAAAGATCGCCGTTAGCCCCCTAACGGTGCTGGCACCTTTTGTCTGCCGTCCAGGGGCTTTGCCGTCAGCCAGCAGACGGCAAAGAGGTTGGCTTCTTTGCCGTCTGCCAGCAGACGGCAAAGTGGCCTTTGCCGGCAGCTCTCCGGCTGGACTGTTCGCCGTCTGCTGGCGGACGGCAATGGCTTTGCCGTCCGCCAAGGAGGCCTTTGCCGTCTGCTATGGCAGACGGCAAAGAAGCTGATTCCAGTAGTGTAAGCACCAACTAGGGGGCACTATGACCGTACTTGAGCATTGGGTATAGCTAATATTTGAGTGTGTTTCATGAATGGATCAATGATTGAGCATGATGGGCTAGGGATAACTTTCTTTAGTGTTGATATTTTTAAAGACATGGTTGCTTGTTGACATGCTTTTGTATTGAAGTCATTATGTTAAAACTAGACTATTGCTTTGAATCATTTACAAGTCCAAATGTCCATGCTATACAAAAGAAAAGAATAAGAGATGAACATGTTAGGCAGCATTCCACATCAAAAATTCTATTTTTATCATTTACCTACTCAAGGACGAGTAGGAATTAAGCTTGGGGATGCTGATACGTTTCCAATGTATCTATAATTTTTGCTTGTTCCATGCTGTTATATTATCATTCTTGGATGTTTTACAATCATTTTATAACAACTTTATATCATTTTTTGGGACTAACTTATTGACATAGTGCCAAAGTGCCAGTTCCTGTTTTTGCTTGTTTTTTACTTCGCAGAAAATCAATACCAAACGGAGTCCAATCGCAACGAAACTTTTTGGAGATTTTTTCTAGGCCAGAAGACACCCAGTGGGCCAAAGAAGTGCCGGGGGGAGTGGGCCGAGGAGACCACAACCCACCAGGGCGCGCCAGGGGGGCCCCGGCACGCCCTGATGGGTTGTGCCCTCCTCGGGGCCTCTCTCCACCGCCTCTGATGCCTATAAATTCCCAAATATTCCAAAAACCATAGGGGAGTCGACGAAACACAATTCCAGCCGCTGCAAGTTCCAGAACCTCGAGATCCAATCTAAACACCATCACGGAGGGGTTCATCTTCCTCATAGGTGCCTCTCCGATGATGCGTGAGTACTCCACCATAGACCTACGGGTCCATAGGCAGTTGCTAGATGGCTTACTCTCTCTCTCTCTTATGATTCTCAATACAATTGTCTCTTGGAGATCTATTTGATGTAAACTTTTGCGGTGTGTTTGTTGGGATCCGATGAATTTTGAGTTCATGATCAGTTTCTATCCATGAATATTATTTGAGTCTTCTTTGATCTCTTATATATATGATTACTTATAGCCTCGTATTTCTTCTACGAATCTTTGGTTTAGTTAGGCCGACTAGATTGATTTTTATTGCCATGGGAAGAGGTGCTTTGTGATGGGTTCGATCTTGCGGTGTTCTTTCCCAGTAACAGAAGGGGCAGCAAGACACGCATGTATCATTGCTATTAAGGATAACAAGATGGGGTCTATTCCTACATGAATAGATCTTGTCTACATCATGTCATCGTTCTTATTGCATTACTCCGTTTCTCCATGAACTTAATACACTAGATGCATGCTGGATAGCGGTCGATGTGTGGAGTAATAGTGGTAGATGCAGGCAGGAGTCGGTCCACTTATCTTGGACGTGATGCCTATATAATGATCATCGCCTTGGATATCGTCGTGACTATTCGATTTTCTATCAATTGCCCAACAGTAATTTGTTCACCCACCGTGCGCTCTACTCATGAGAGAAGACACAAGTGAACCCTACAGCCCCCGGGTCTACTTTTCCAACATATTTCTTTCAGATCTATCTTTTTGCATCTCTGTTTTCAGATCTACAAAACCAAAACCCCAAAAACATATTGCTGCATATTTTATTTGCCCTTTTTATTTTGTGTTCGTGAGAGATCTGTCTCTCCTATCTGTCACTACCTAATCTATATTTTTACCATAGAGAGATTGACAACCTCTCTTTCGTGTCGGGTTGCAAGTATTTGTTGTTTGTGTGCAGGTGTTGCTTATTGGGTGGTGGTGATCCTCCTACTGGTTCGGTAACCTTGGTTTCATAACTGAGGGAAATACTTACTGTCGTTATGCTGCATCATCCTCCCTTCCTCTTTGGGGAAATACCGACGCAGTCTCAAGCCACGTCAGCCACCTGCTCGGAGGCAGGTTGACGCACCATAACATGCTTGAGCCACCGCTGAAGGCGCGAACGCCCGAAGCGCTTGCGATGGCTAGAAGCCGAACGAGCTGGCACAGAGCCATAAGGCTCCGACGGCTGTTGCAAAAGGACGTCGTGTGCCGCCGCACTGAAGAGCGTCGCCTCGCGGGCGGGGAACGCATTCGGGTCCAGTGGTGCCTCGTGCAGCCAAGCTGAACCACCAGCAATGAAGCGGAGGCTGCCGAAGAGGATCTCACCGCCGAGTGCCAACATGGTGACAAGGAAAACTAAATCTCCACTTGCGCCGGAGTTTGCTACGTAAGATTAGGGTGGAGCCCTACGGCGCAAGTGTAACACTCGGATGTACGAATTCAGGCCCCACTCGGAAGAGGTAAAGACCATACTTCTCAAGCCCTGAGGCTTAGTGTTTGCTTATACTGAGTATCTGTATACAGGGAGTTTGTAACCCTCGCTCTAGCGTCGGGGGGTGGCATATATAGAGTGCACCACCTCCAGTCGAGTGCCTTTACTAGGGCATTTAATGATGGTACACTACTACAGAATGGTCCAAAGACGACACAGCAATCAGAGACCCTTCGACGAAACTGTGTGCGATGACCAAATCGCAAATGGTATAGTTATAGCACTGTCGCTAATGACGCGAACTGTGTGTGATGACGGGCCCATCAAATACGATCCCAAAAAAGTTGCGTGTGTGATCTATGGCAAACAGTTCACCTAGATAAATTGTTTGCGATTGTACAATATAACACAAATGGTTAGAAAAATGCAAGTGTGTGCTATGTACGGCATACAGTTCACCCTGAAAAACTGTTTGCGCTGATACAGCAGAACACAAGCGATTGTGCAAATGATTTTGTGTGCGATAGATGGCACACAGGTCACCCGGATGAACTGTTTGTGATGAGATAAGATAACATAAATGGTTACATAGATCAAGATGTGTGTGATAGACAGCATACAGGCCACTGGGATGAACTTTGTGCGACAAGAAAAAATAACACAAACGGTTGCTCAGATCAAGATGTGTGTGATAGACAGCATACAAGCCACTGGGATGAACTGTGTGCGATAAGCAAAAATAACACAAACGGTTGCTCAGATCAAGATGTGTGTGATGTACAACATACACAGGCCATTCGGATGTGTTGTGGGCAAACGGTTCCGGAAAAAGAACTGTCAGGGACTGATGAAATCATCACCGACGGATATGGTTGTTTATTCCACATGCGATGTGATTTGCTCAATCCGCCGAGAAACATCTATGTTTCTGTTTAGAACAATATGATTGCAGAACCAAATTAAACATCCAAATACATAAGTGACTACACACATAACATTGGCACACCTCAATAAACAATTACACACATAACAACATGATTGCCATAACCTAATTAAGCATCCAAATACATAAGTGACTACAGACATAACATTGGCGCACACACCTCAATAAACTATTACATGCATAATAAACTTATCCCTCTAAAACTACAAATATTTCGGCATAGAGGGAGTATGAGCAACGATCATCAAATCATCTACTTCCTGTGACGCTTGCCGCCACCACTCTGCTTGTGGCTCGATCCCGCGTCGTCTTCAGGTAGGAGGCACTTCCTCATGTCAACGATCCGCCTGAACATCTCGTAGCAAGTGTACGCTTGCTTTGCCGCGGTCTGGAGGTGATATTCATCCAGTTTCTTCACCAAGCCCTGTGCCAGATGATGTCTACTACGCAACTTTATTCTTGTAGACTTTGTTGGGCCTCCAAGCGCATAGTTTTGTAGGACAGTAGCAATTTTCCCTCAAGTGGATGACCTAAGGTTTATCAATCCGTGGGAGGTGTAGGATGAAGATGGTCTCTCTCAAACAACCCTGCAATCAAATAATAAAAAGTCTATTGTGTCCCCAACACACCCAATACAATGGCAAATTGTATAGGTGCACTAGTTCGGCGAAGAGATGGTGATACAAGTGTAATATGGATGGTAGATAAAGGTTTTTGTAATCTGAAAATATAAAAACAGCAAGGTAACAAGTAACAAAAGTGAGCACAAACGGTATTGCAATGCTTGAAAACAAGGTCTAGGGTCCGTACTTTCGCTAGTGCAATCTCTCAACAATGCTAATATAATTGGATCACATAACCATCCCTCAACGTGCCACGAAGAATCACTCCAAAGTTCTTATCTAGCGGAGAACATAAGAAGAAATTGTTTGTAGGGTACGAAACCACCTTAAAGTTATTCTTTCCGATCGATCTATCCAAGAGTTCATACCAAGATAACATCAAGTTATCCTTTCCGTTTGATCTATCTAAGAGTTCGTACTAGAATAACACCATATGATACGCATCAACCAACTCTAATGTCACCTAGATACTCCAGTCACCACAAGTATCCATGAGTTAATTATACGATACGCATCAAACAATTTCAGATTCATAATACTCAATCCACACAAAGAACCTCAAAGAGTGCCCCAAGATTTCTGTCGGAGAAAGTAGGACAAGAACGTGTATCAACCCCTATACATAGATTACCCCAATGTCACCACGGGAATCCGCAAGTTGAGTACCAAAACATATATCAAGTGAATCAATAGAACACCCCATTGTCACCACGGGTATCCGCAAGCAAGACATATATCAAGTGTTCTCAAATCCAATATTCAATCCAACATAATGATATCTCAAAGGGAAAGATTCAATTCATCACAACAAGGTAGCAAGGAAATAGCATCATGTGATCGACTATATTAACAAAGCCCGTGATACATCAAGATCGTGACATCTCAAGAACACGAGAGAGAGAGAGAGAGAGAGAGAGAGATTGAATACATAGCTACCGGTACATACTCTCAGCCCCGAGGGTGGACTACTCCCTCCTCGTCATGGCCTCCACCCGGATGATGAAGATGGCCACCGCAGATGGATTCCCCTCTCCGGCAGGGTACTGGAATGTCCCTAGATTGGTTTTTCGTCGATACAAAGAGTTGCGGCAGCGAAGCGGAGATTCTCGTGTTATTTTTTTATGGTTTCTGTATTTATAGGATTTTTGGGCGTCGGTTTCACGCCAAGATTGGCCACGAGGAGGGCACGATACACCAGGGCGTGCATGGGCCCTCTGGCATGCCCTGGTGGATTGTGCCCACCTCGTGGCTCTTCTCTGGTGGTTCTTCGCTCCAATATTTCTTATTTGGTCCAGAAAAAATCACCAAAAAGTTTCGGGCGATTCCGAGAACTTTCATTTTCTGCACAAAAACAACACCATGGTAATTCTGCTGAAAACAACGTCAGTTCGGGTTAGTTCTAAATAAATCATATAAATTGCATCAAAACCATATAAAAGTATTTTAAACATAGATGAATATGGCATGAATACTTCATAAATTATCGATACATTGGAGACGTATCAGCATCCCCAAGCTTAATTCCTACTCGTCCTCGAGTAGGTATATAAGTTTGATCATTGATAATTTCAGTCAATTTTCTAGCATCATAACCAGCAACTTTTTCTCATAAAAGTCATCATGATAGAGTAGCAACCAATTCACATGTTACGGTTCAAACAATGAATTCTCTTGAAACTTAGCAACCTATGTTCTTAGTCACCAAACAATTGCAATTCAACTTATTCTCAACAAATTCTAAGTAAGAGCTCCACATACTCAATCATCATATAGTCTTCTATGATTGCTAGTAATCAAAGCATATTTTTAAAACAAATGGCATCCATCGAACACAGAGAAAGATAGGGGCTTAATGTTTCGCCTCCCAACTCATTTATCATAGAGATAATTGTCAACAATAATAAATCATGATCAAATATATTTGACTGGATATATATGTTTGGATCTTTCCCCACCACATGATGCTTGCCAACTAATAGACTGAGGTTGGAATAAGAAGTTGACTCAACAAGAATAGTAAATAACATGAAAGTAAATAGATTGTCCCTTCACAAAGGGAAGTAGGGATTTGCATATGTGCCAGAGCTCATTGTTTAAAAACAGAGATGAATATAGTTTTGGGAGGTGCACCCTTCCTGTCAACGTTACGACCAAGAGTTATCAATATCTTCCATGTTAAACACATTAGCGGCGGTTCCCAAGCAGTAAAAGTGAAGGTTTACTCCCCCTCCACCAACAAACACACTCCACGGCTAGCCGAATCCACGAGTACCGTCCATACCAACAACATTCCTGGGGGAGTTTTGTTTAATTATTTGCATTTTTTTATTTCGGGACTAGGAATCACTATTACCGTCCCCTCTCATGCAAGGACGAGTGAATAAACACTCGTCATGAGAATAACTCGCTTAACATGCAACATACTGACCGCCCCCCGTCGCTCCATGAGCGGTCCCAGGCACACAAAACAGATGTTTATTTGAATGTTTAGAGGTGGCACATGCAAATTTACTTGGAATGGCAGTGAAATACCATATATAGGTAGGTATGGTGGACTCTTATGGAAGAAACTTCGCTCAAGGATTTGGATGCACAAGTAGTATCTCTACTTAGTACAAAGTGTTGGCTAGCAAAAGGTTCTAAACAAGCACCACATGTTGGAGGATCCATAACAATATAACTTCTATGCAAATATACACAACCATAACTCATTACGTTGTCTTCCTTGTCCAACTTCAACTAATTTGCTCAAGTTTGAAAATAATTAATGGGTATTCACAATCATAGAAGATGTCCAAGATAATATATTTGTATGTGAAAGTTCTCTTCCTTATACTAATCATTCACGAATTGCTTGTATGACCAATATTGTGATTGTCAAACTTCAATAGATTTTACTTTCTAAACCAAATGTGAACTTGCTACTAAGAATTTAGCACATTGATAATTTCAGATTTATGATATTTCATTCATTCACAATTTACTCTTAGGATATAAGTGAAGCACAAGAGTAAACATCAAACTACTCTCAAAAGATATAAGTGAAGATCAATGAGTAGTCAAACAATTAAGTAGCTATGTGAGGACTCTCTCTCTTAATCAAGATTTTCAGATCTGAGTATTTTATTCAAACAGCAAACTAAACAAAAAGAGGACTCCAAGAATAGCACGCATCAAGTGAACGAATAAAAATTTAGGCTCAACATAGGCTAACCGATAGTTGACGAAGAGAGGTGGGATGCGTAGCATCCCCAAGCTTAGATGCTTGAGACTTATTGGAATATTTACTTGGGGTGCCTTGGGCATCCCCATGCTTGAGCTTTTGTATCTTGTTCAATCCTCTCATATCATGGTTTCACCTATTCTCAAAAACTTCATCCGCACAAAACTCGAAAAGAACTCGTGAGATAGGTTAGTACACATAAGAATAAATAAACACTTCATGTATTGCCAAGGCAAGTTGCACAATAATTTCTAAACATCATCTACTGTCTACTATCATTTCCACAATTTAGATCTACCAATATAGGCTATGGAAACTATAGGATAAGTAGATAACGAAACTATGACAACAATCTGTCCAAACAGAACAGTCTGTAGCAATCTATTAAACTAGTGTACTTCTGTAACTCGAAAATTATGAAAATTTAGGACAAGCTAAATAATTTATATGACAACACTGTGTAAACATTTCAGAAACTTTCCACGTTCCAGTAAAATATGAAAATTCAAACACTACAGAGAAAGTTTCTGGTTTTACATAGCACACATCAAGCATGCAATTCAAGCATCCTAAAGGCAATTCTTGGAACTTTTTATTGAAAAACATGATTATAAATAACACCTAACAGAAAATAAATAAATAAAATGTCGCTCCAACCAAAGCTCATATTATGTGACGAATAAAAATATAGCTCTAAGTAAGATATACCGATAGTGTTGAAGACGAAGGAGGGGATGCCTTTCGGGGCATCCCCAAGCTTAGGCGCATGAGTCTTCCATGTATATTACCTTGGGGGTGCCTTGGGCATCCCCAAGCTTAGGTTCTTGTCACTCCTTATTCTCCTCATATCGGTGTCTCACCCAAAACTTGAAAACTTCAATCACACAAAACTTAATGGAACTTCGTGAGAAGGGTTAGTGTAATAAAGATAAATCATTCACTTAGGTACTGTCAAGACAAGATTCATAATTGTTCCCACATGATACCTTATGTACTCTATCATTCCCATAATTTATACCACTAAATATAAGCTATGGAAACACTAAAACAAGCAAACTATGCATGCAAAACAGAATCTCTCCGAAACAGAACAGTCTGTGAAGATCTGTAGTATAGCCATACTTCCCTGTCTCTAAAAATTCTGAAAAATTAGGAAAACCTGAAGTAAAAAACTGAAAATTCTTGTACTGGAGTCAAAAGTTTCTGTTTTGGTTCACCATCAATTCTACTCATCTTGTGAGTCATCCCAAAGGCTTTACTTGGCACTTTATTGAAATAAAAGGCACAACACATTATTACTACAGTAGCTTAATCATGTGAATAGATCAAAACAGAAAGTATAAGTGTTGGGTTTTCTCCCAACAAGCGCTTTTCTCTAATGCCTTTTAGCTAGGCATGATGATTTCAATGATGCTTACATTGGAATAGTATTTGAAACATGTAAGAGAGCATCATGAATATCATGACAAGCACATTTAAGTCTAACCCACTTCCTATGCATAGGGATTTTGTGAGCAAAAAATTTATGGGAGCAAGAATCAACTAGTATAGGAAGGTAAAACAAGCATAATTTCAAAACATTGAACATATAGAGAGGAAACTTGATATTATTGCAATTCCTACAAGAATAACTTCCTCCCTCATAATAATTTTCAGTAGCATCATGAAGGAATTAAATAATATAACTATCAAATAAAGCATCCTTTTCATGATCTACAAGCATAGAAAATTTATTACTCTCACCATAAGCAAATTCCTTTTCATCCATGGTAGTGGGAGCAAACTCAACAAAATAACTATCATGAGAAACTCTATTGACATAACCACATTGAATAATAAAATCATGATGACAAGTTTCAAAGTTGCTATCACTTTTTATATCATACATGTCATCACCATAATCATCATAGATAGGAGGCATGCCATCATCATCATAAATTTTCTCATCAAAACTTGGGGGACTAAAAATATCTTCCTCATCAAACATAGCATCCCCAAGCTTGTGGCTTTGCATATCATTAGCATCATGGATATTCAGAGAATTCATACTAGCAACATTGCAATCATGCTCATAATTCAAGGAATTCTCATTAAGTATTTTCATAATTTCTTCCTATACCAATTGAGCACAATTTTCTGAATCCTTATTTTCACGAAAGACATTATAAAGACGATACAAATGATGCAACCTAAACTCCATTTTTTTGTAGTTTTCTTTTATAAAAACCAAACTCATGAAAAAACAAGAAACTTAAAGATTCAATTGCAAGATCTAAAGATATATCTTCAAGCACTCACCTCCCCGGCAATGGCGCCAGAAAAGAGCTTGATGTCTACTACGCAACTTTATTCTTATAGACTTTGTTGGGCCTCCAAGCGCAGAGTTTTGTAGGACAGTAGCAATTTTCCCTCAAGTGGATGACCTAAGGTTTATCAATCCGTGGGAGGTGTAGGATGAAGATGGTCTCTCTCAAACAACCCTGCAATCAAATAATAAAAAGTCTCTTGTGTCCCCAACACACCTAATACAATGGCAAATTGTATAGGTGCACTAGTTCGGCGAAGAGATGGTGATACAAGTGTAATATGGATGGTAGATAAAGGTTTTTGTAATCTGAAAATGTAAAAACAGCAAGGTAACAAGTAACAAAAGTGAGCACAAACGGTATTGTAATGCTTGAAAACAAGGCCTAGGGTCCGTACTTTCGCTAGTGCAATCTCTCAACAATGCTAATATAATTGGATCACATAACCATCCCTCAACGTGCCACGAAGAATCACTCCAAAGTTCCTATCTAGCGGAGAACATCAGAAGAAATTGTTTGTAGGGTACGAAACCACCTTAAAGTTATTGTTTCCGATCGATCTATCCAACAGTTCATACTAAGATAACATCAAGTTATCCTTTTCCGTTCGATCTATCTAATAGTTTATACTAGATTAACACCATATGATATGCATCAACCAACTCTAATGTCACCTAGATACTCCAATGTCACCACAAGTATCCATGAGTTAATTGTACGATACGCATCAAACAATTTCAGATTCATAATACTCAATCCACACAAAGAACCTCAAAGAGTGCCCCAAGATTTCTATCGGAGAAAGTAGGACAAGAACGTGTATCAACCCCTATGCATAGATTACCCCAATGTCACCGCGGGATTCTGCAAGTTGAGTACCAAAACATATATCAAGTGAATCAATAGAATACCCCATTGTCACCACGGGTATCCACATGCAAGACATATATCAAGTGTTCTCAAATCCAATATTCAATCCAACATAACGATATCTCAAAGGGAAAGATTCAATTCATCACAACAAGGTAGCAAGGGAATAGCATCATGTGATCCGACTATATTAACAAAGCCCATGATACATCAAGATCGTGACATCTCAAGAACACGAGAGAGAGAGATTGAACACATAGCTACTGGTACATACCCTCAGCCCTGAGGGTGGACTACTCCCTCCTCGTCATTGCCTCCGCCGGGATGATGAAGATGGCCACCGGAGATGGATTCCCCTCTCCGGCAGGGTACTGGAATGTCTCCAGATTGGTTTTTCATCGATACAAAGAGTTGTGGCGGCGGAGCAGTGAGTCTCGGGTTATTTTTGATGGTTTCTGTAATTGTAGGATTTTTGGGCGTCGGTTTCACGCCAAGATGGGCCACGAGGAGGGCACGATACACTAGGGCACGCCTGGGCCCTCTGGCGTGCCCTGGTGGGTTGTGCCCACCTCGTGGCTCTTCTCCGGTGGTTCTTCGCTCCAATATTGCTTATTTGGTCCAGAAAAAATCACCAAAAAGTTTCGGGCGATTCCGAGAACTTTCATTTTCTGCACAAAAACAACACCACGGTAATTCTGCTGAAAACAGCGTCGGTTCGGGTTAGTTCTAAATAAATCATATAAAGTGCATCAAAACCATATAAAAGTATTGTAAACATAGATGAATATGGCATGAATACTTCATAAATTATCGATACGTTGGAGACATATCACCAGACAGGCTTGTTCTTGTCACACTCAGCCTTCATGTCTCTGTAGTAGGGGTTGATGATGGCCTCGGCCAGGTCAACATGGGAGTCCATGTTCTTCTTGCTGTCCCGGACCTTGTAGTGGCCACGGATGTCGAGAAGCTTCTGGCAGGCCAAGCCCGAATTCTTGAGCACCTTTGGATCATCGGTGGTTGTCCACCGTAGCGAACCTGTAGTTGGGGCTATTGACAAACCTTGTAAACGCTCGCAAGGCACTATGGCCAGGCAGTAGTGGTAGAGGAGGACGTGATAGCTGACGCACAACTGGACGACGGCAACCTTCTGATCATGCCCGGCACGACCGCCGGTGTAAGCGAGGTCAAAGCCGACCACTTTGTACTTGTCATCCGCATCAAGGAACCGCTCCATAGTGCAAATGGAGTCCTCCACCATGCCTGGGTCGTTGGTCTACCCCACCGTGACCTCCGTCTTCCTCATGTGGGTCTCCACATGATGCTGGTCGTACTCCATTGGAGCGCCGCTGCACATCCTCTCTGTATGCGTCATCGAGGGTGTGCTTATTGTGTTGTGGGCGTGATCGAAAGCATGAAGAGACTATGGTTAATGGCCATGTGTATAAATGGGGGCCGGACATCCTGTAAAACCGGCACTTCCCGATGGCAGTTTTTGCACCGCACGCATGGTTCAGCCGAGGAAGCACGGAACTGCATGGGGTGACGCACGTGGCACAACCGTATGCATATGGAGCACCGAACGGGATCATGGGCCGGCCCCAACCATTGGCAAAGCGCGTGCGGGGGGCGCGAGAGCAGAGCACGCGGAGGGACGCAAGAGCAGAGCACGCGATGGGACGCAAGGTCGAACCAGACCACTTTGTGCGTGTACACTACGTCATGCATGATGAACTGGCACTCATCGTCGACAGCCGCTGGGAGCGCCATTGGAGCTGCGCAGGATACCCTCTGTAACACCCTGGTTTTCGCTCCTATTTTTTTTCCTTTGCGGGATTCGACTCCTTTTTTTTTCTCGGTGTTATCGGATTTCTCTAACTTTTGGGTATGTGAAGATGGTCATCTAGCCTTGCCTTCCCCATCCAACCAGAGATTCTCTCCAGTCCAACCTTGCCACCGAAGATCTATCTCATGACTTTGCCTCCGAAACCCTACCTTCCGAGTTGCCGGAAGGGAAACCCTGATCCTTTCAGTTACAAAGGAACCTCAATTTCCTTTGACCTTCTGCCTCCCAAACTTTTCCCAGAGATCATTCTTCATCTATAAACCCTGGATATGCAAAAATATTGCCAAGACATTTGCAATATTTTTCATTTATAATTAATTCCTTTTTCTGGCAGTTAAAGGAATTAAATCCAGGAAAATATCTATCCATCTCCACAGTTCATGAAAACTTCTGGAGATATCCTTTGTGATCATATTGAGCTCCCACAAAAATATTGGCCATAATTAAATAAGGGAAATTGTCTTTTCCTATTTAATGCCAATATTGCATTTTGGGCACTTTCTAAAGAAACTACCATTTTGGTAGCCAGGAAAAATCCCAAATAATTTGTGGAGCTTCTCATGTCCATATCTTCCCCATTTCCATCAAGATCCCAAGTTCCATAGTTCAAATTTTGAGCACCACATCCATTTGCAGATTCTGTCCAGTTAGGCAAATTGCAAAGGAAGTGCTTTATTCCTTGATCTATTTGATCTGAAACTTTTCATGGTGGTTAAGATTGCTAAATCACTCATGGATACCAAAAATCAGCTCAATCCCTCTATCCATTCATCCACAGGAAGTTTGCCAAGTTTCTGTCCATTTGGAAGCTCTGTGAAGGAAGTATCATTTTGGCATCTTCAAATGATCTGAAACTTTTACAATATCTTCCTATGTTCAAATCATTCACCTCCTCCAAATTCCAGCCCAATCCCTTTTACCATTTTGCCCAGTATCAACATCTCCATTTCTGGCCAGTTTGCAAGTTTGCAACGGAGGTATCATCTAGACTGATTCATTTGTGCTGAAATCTTGGCATCATGACCACCTTAGTGGATGACTAATCCATGCCAAAGATCAGGCCAAGATCACTACTGTGGTGGTCACACTACAACACAAACACTTTCATGTCAGGACAATTGTGAGCTCAAATCAGTCAGTCTTTGCCTCCTCTTCCATCCAAAACTTGGCAGGACAACTCTAGAGACATTAATGCATCTATTTGACATGGCCTGGAGTCAAATAGGCACTCTGGACGCGTGGTGCCCGTGGTGACCACGCAGAGAGCAGGCAAAAACGGCGCTCTGCGCAATGTTTCCCCATGGCCGGCCACCTCTGGTCAGTCCCGGCCATGTGGTCGTGTCCATCGTCTCCGCGGCATCCACCTGCCCCTCCCTAGACCCTTCTCCACTCCTCCTTGTTCATCCCCACGCCACGGCAAGTCCCGCCACCGTCCTGTGCCGCCCGTGACCATCGTCGTCTTCCTCCCCGAGCGTTCTGGAGCACCCCCGAGACCCCTCCACTCCTCTGTGACATCTCCCGACACCAGAAACAGCCAGCCACGCCATCCCCATACCTCCAGTGCCCGGCTAAGGTTGCCACGGCGGCCGCCCCTATCTTCTCGCCTCGGCCGGCTATAAATAGCCGTGGCCTGAGCTTCCCCGGGCATCCCCGAGCTCACCAGTCCACTCCCCTCCTTCCCTAACCCACTCCCGTGCCCCTGCCCGGTCGGAAGTCTCGCCAGAGCAACCGAATCGCCAGCGAGCTCTGCATTCTGCCTCCGCCTTCAAACCCCGCCTCCGGCCGTCCCCGGTGCCCGTGGAGTCCACCCCTAGAGGCGCCGTTCTCCGACGACCATCCCCGTCCCCTCGCCCGTCCCATTTCCCCGCCGGAGCTCACCCAATGGCCGGAACCCCGTCGCCGTCCACCGCCGTCGACTGTCCGGCCGCCTCCGTCCATCCCCGCCTTCACCACGGGTACATATGGGTGCGGCACCGTCCGACGCATCCATCCCCACCCTCCGCTAGAGCCCTCGCCCACCGGAGCCGCGGCAACGCCGGTGACCGGCCGCCCTCCATTGCTAGTTGGGGGAAAGAAGAAGGAGATGGAGGGAGGAGAGAGAGGCAGCGTGGGCCCCGCGCATCAGTGAGCCGGTCACCGGTCCCGCCTTGCCACGTTAGTTAAGTGGTGGGGGGATGCGGGTGGGCCGGCCCAGCGATGGCAGCGGCTGCGCGGCCCAGCCAGTGCCCAGGCGGCGGCCGAATCCAGCCCAACTTGGCCCATCGGCACAGTACCTTTAATCTTTTCCGAGGAAAAACTATTCAGGGACCCGGATGTGACTAATTCTTTCAGATAAGTCCTTGTTGCCCAAAACTCTTACATCTTTTTAACCGTGACTCCGATTCCGGTGAAACCAACGCCCACATCTTCGTCTTGTCAAGCCCGTTCTTTTGGTATCATTTCCACAAGGTGGTCACACAGTGGAAATTACCATTTTGCCCTTGCCCTTCGTTCATCTCCTCCGAGAGGGAATCCTTTCCGGCGGGTTGTTCTGCGAGGCTACCGCTCTGCTTCCCGGAGTATTTCTTCGAGCCCAGGCAAGCCGACCATCTGATATATGCCCTGAAGCATTGCTCTGTGTTATTCTTGCGTGTTTAATTAGTAATTATGCCCGTGATAGAAATAATTAAACCGCTGTTAGATTGCATCTACTGTTTACATTACTTGCATAGTTTGCTGTGTAGTTTACTTAAGTGCATAGTTGTTGTCACTTCAACTTGTGGTGATACATAACCATCCTTGCTAAATGATGGCTAAAGCTAAACTTAGTCGGTTGATCTAGAGTCACCTGTCCGGCCTTATCCGTGCAGCCACATTTGCCGGTATGGGACGGCCCTGACTTGGGCTGGTCGCGTGCTCTTTTATCGGTACCACCAAAGAGGGAAGGTTATGCGCGCACGCTACCCTGGCCCGGTAGGCGGCGATAACCTTGTGAGCCCAGTTGTTGATTGTTTAGCCCGGGAGTCCCCGTTTGGGACGGATAGCCCCCGTTTGGGACTATTTAGTTTGGCCACGACGGTGGCAGGTGTCATGAGGACACAGGGGCCACCCAAGGCAGACCTCCGGGGGAGGATGAGTGCCGGTGGTACGATGAAAGAGTCACGGGTCAGGCAGGTTTTGTTGAAGCAACGCTGGTCCACCCGAGTGGGATCACGAGGCCAGGTGCTTCATGGTGTGGGTAAAGTGCGCAACCTGTGCAGAGTGAAAAATCTATTCGAATAGCCGAGTCCACTGTATTGGACAGCCCGTCCAGACCTCAGTAGGTGGTCAACCATAACCATGTTAACAATGATGGAAGAACTCGTCTAGTGTAGACATCAGATGATGTCAGGAATATGATATGTTAGCCATGGGGTGGCTATGAGACGAGTGGTCGGATGACCACATGATTTGGTTTGGATTTGGATCAGATTCAGATTGGATCGTGAGGATGTTTGGAGTATGGAATATTTACCTAGTATGCTTTACCTTACTATATTTACTTCAGTAGTTATCTTGCTAGATAATCCTGTTATGCCATGATAATTAACATTGCTCTAATAATAATGCATGCTTGAATATCATGGATTGCTTTGCTTGGTGTATATGTTAGTTTGGTTTGCTTGCGAGTACATTCAAAAGTATTCAACGGCCTTTAATGTGGCCAGGTTAACATAAGGATTCGTCGTTCGTCGTCAAGGAGCCGGAGCATTCGCGGGCTAGAAGAGTAACCTAGTCAGATCCCTGTGGATTGGAGCCGCACCAAGACCATGCTGCCTTAGATAGAGCCTTTCCGCTGCCATCACTCCTGTAATATACCCATGTAAGAATCATATATCTATTAATAGAAATACCTGTGTTCATGATACCTGTTGTAGATGCACATGCCAGAGTGATTTCTTGGGCTGGTATGCGTGGCGACCGTCTGGCTACAGTAGTAATCAGGCGGGGAGCCACACCCTCGGTCATGGTTCTTCTTCTTAAGGTCTGGATACTAATCGTCAATTGCATATTTATGTCCAGATATTAATCGTACATTGCAAACTAAGGAAAAGATGGTACTACAGAACAACATCATGATTGCATAACCTAAATAAACATCCAATTACATTACTGACTACAGATAACATTTGCACACATCACTTAACAAGTACAGGCATACTAAACTAGTAGTAACGATCATCAAATCATTCATCTATTCTTCTTGTGACGAGGGGTGCCGGTCGGCGCAGGACGGAGGCACTTCCTCATGTCAACGATCTGCCTGCACATCTCGTAGCTTACGTACGCGTCCTTGGCCGTGTACTTGACCTTATCTTCATCCAGTCTTCGGACCCAGGTGCGGTGCCAGGCAACCTTCTTCTTCTTGCAGACATCCTTCATGCCTCTGTAGTAGGGGTCGATGATGGACATGGCGAGGTCAACCAGGGAGTCCTTATGCTTCTCCTCGCTGCCCAAGATCTTGTACATGCATTGGATGTCCACAAGATTCCGGCAGGCCAAGCTCGTGGCCTTGAGCACCTTTTCATCGTTGGTGGTGTCCACCATAGCGAATATGTAGTCGGGGCTGTTGACAAACCTGACGAATCGATCGCAAGGCCTTGTGGCCAGGCCATAGTGATAGATGAGCACGTAATGGCCCACGCATAGCTGGGCGACGGCAACCTTCTAATCATGCCCGGCACGACCGTCGGTGTACTCGAGGTCGAAGCCGACCACTTTGTACTCTTCATAGGCAAATAACTGCCCCAAGGTGTGGATGGAGTTCTCCAACCAGAACGGGTCATTGGTGTACACCACCGTGAGGTTCTTGAACCTTACGTGGGTGTCCACGTAGGCACGAATGGTGAACTGCCGCTCGTCGTGGGCAGCCGCTGGGAGCTCCGCCATTGGAGCCGAGAAGGATATCCTCTCTCTATTTGGAGTATGGGTGTGCTTCTTGCGTTGTGGGAAAGGTTGAAGAGAGACAGTAGGTTAAAAGAGCGGTGGAGTAAATGGGGGCTGGACGGGTTGTAATTGGCACGTCTTGTCACCACGTTACCCACGGAGGATTGCTGTGCAAGCTTGACCAGCACACGAACAAGTGTTCCCGGTGGTTCGTTTGACCACGCGGCGGCTCGAAGTGCCGCCAACGTATCGTTGGTGAGCCCGTTCCCACGCGCAACCGCGCATAGCCTCCCGCCCGGCTCGGTTGGCCACGCATCGGCTGGAAGAAGCTCCCATTATTGGGGGGCGTTAAATGGCAAACGGTTAGCAAAACTGATGCGTGTGCAATGACTTCAAGCAGCGTACACGTTCAGCACTAAGCAGCGAGTGCGACTGGGAAGGATGGTGCGGGTTTTGTAACTTTTGTTAAGCGGGGACGATGGTGAGGGTTTTCTCGGCCAGAATAATAATGCGCTTCGGAGGCGACGGTTCAGTAGACATAGCCGTTTGTGATAAGTGTCACTACGGTGCAAGTGGACTGGCGTGGTCCGCGGGAATGCCTTCTGGACAATCAGGACACACCCGTGTCGCGGAACAATGTGAGTCCTCGCACTCGGTTTCAATCCAGGAAAATAACCAAGTTTGTGGGTTCCAAATTTCAGCTTACGTGTGACACCTGAATTTTTTACCGCATTCAACAAGTTTGCAGGTAAGTGAAGCATTTTTTACCGTAATATGCATAGTGTAAAAAACTGCCTAAAGTTAAACGTAGCTGTGCGTGCTGTAGGCAAACAGTTGCTAGTAGTAAATTATGTGGGGACTCTAAGATAAGCATAAATATTCCATCTACCAAACCGATTGCAGCTCAAGTCTGCAATTACATTGTTCTACGTATTAGTACATAAAACAGAGTCTCACCAAAATCTAGATCAACATATAATAAACATAACTCAAGTAGTGATATATGACGCACAAATTATAGATAGCTAGGGTAGTGCTGGCATCAGGACATGTATATATAACTCAATCCTAATCGTACCGACCAACAACGTAAACTTTCTCTAGGTACTCTGCGTACGCGGCGTGCGTCACCCTCCGAGAATACTTTTGCCTGAAGGAGCCAATGGCTCATCCTCTAGCATGCGCCATAACACTTGCAAATGCGGGGTTAAGCCTTTGGGCGCAAAACGGGCATCCGAAGACCCCATTCCGGGTCCTGATACGACGATTATGCATTCCCGCATAGAGCTCCCTGAGCTTTTGTTTCTTGTACCTTCTCTGGTCGTATTTACCGCTGCCAACGTCGTCAGATAGCACCTATACATATAATAAAAAATCATGACATTGATGAATAAAATGCATAAAATGAAGTCACAAACAACTTAGGGCAACAAAATAATTAACTAATGACTTTAAATGCATGGACCGATTATTGTCAAACAAACAAGGAACTTTGAAGTAAGTAGTACTCTCCATTATCACTAAAGTAGTGATCTACATGCTCTTATACAGTGTTTATTTACAAATGGGTACATGTACAATCATCTATGTAGACGGATTATTAGCAAAATGATTATTTGTACAGGTCAACCATTAAATCACTTTAAAACCATAGACATAATATTAGTAATCGTATGTACGGATGTCACTTATCCAAGTCACTTATCATTTACCTAACAAACAATCAATACGTACAAACTAACACGGATCTATCGAATTTCACTCTGATTACATGGATTGAAATCACATGAACCCCGGGCGAATTCCAAAAAAAGGCAGAAATAGAACTAATCAGAGATACCCTATGATATAGTTACCAAAATAGAGGGGGGGTTGTCTAAACTGTTCTCCATCGTAGCCGGAGTTGTCGCCGTCGGAGTCGTCAGAGTCGTCGTCGGTCGAGTGGTCATTAGAGAGGTCATAGTAGTCTTTGTGCAGCACCGCTTCCTCCTGGGGAGGTACGACGGGGCTTATGATGTCATGGCGGTGCTTCTGTCCGCGCGAGACCTCATCAGCGGGGAGGGCAACCTCGTCGCCCAGCATCAAGAGATGATTAGTTGCTTCGCTGGCCCCGGCTTCGAACCCCGCATCACCACTCCCTCCGATGGTGCGCTTGGTCGCCATCTGATACACTTACGACTAGGAACGGCGGCGAGGATGAAGGCGCAGTATGTGTGGAGAGAGGGGAGTGCGGCTGCCTTCTATAACCAGCGGCACAGACGCGATTAATATAGAGTGGTTGGGAGCTAGGTGGGAGGTGGTTAAAGGGTTCGCCTCCCGGTGGACCTGCTCAGTGGTCTTCTCGCATGCCTCACCCCTGCTCGCACGTCTCCCGGTTAGCCTGGACTGCTCGCACGTCTCCCGATTAGCCTGCGTAGAGGACTGCGCGCAAGCGTCCCGTCAATTCACACACCAGCTCGCACGTCTCCCGGTGGGCCAGAGCGGCCTGCTCGCATACGCCCCGTCAATTTACACACATGCTCGCACGCCTCACGGTCAGCCTGAGCAGTGGACTGCTCGCATGCATCCCGTCAACTCACGTCCGCTCGGACGGCACACGAGGCTCGTGGTGGTACGTAATATTTTGTTGGGACCAACGCACACGGTTGAATACTGTAATCGTTCGAGATGGTAACGTGACAAGTGTGTGTACTAAGTACCAACCTTTAATAAGCTCCTGTTTATATCATGAAACGGAATCCCATGTTTCAAGATTTTTAGTTGATTTTTGGATTTACTTCAATTTAAAATGATTTTTTCGATGTTCGAGGACGATATGTCTAAAAACTAATATTTTTATTATTTTCCACGACACCAAGAGGTTTGAGGTTCCTTACCATTTATTTCATGGTGACTAAACATGAACCCACACTAGTGGAAAAAGGCCCTTTTGTCCCGGTTCCAGAGGCCCATTTGTCCCGGTTCTGGAACCGGGACTAAAGGGTCGGGACTAAAGCCCAATACCTTTAGTCCCGGTTCGCTTACGAACCGGGACAGATGGTGCTCCACGTGGCCGCTGCGGCGAGCCCAGGCAGGAGGGCCTTTAGTCCCGGTTGGTAATACCAACCGGGACCAATAAGCATCCACGCGTCAGCAGCTCAGGAGCTAGGGTTTTTTTTTTGAAAGGGGGGGGGGTTGGGGGTTTTGGAGGGTTAATTTGGGTGTTTCATATATTGTGTTAGCTAGCTAATAGCTACCTAGAGAGAAGTGACCTCTCTTATCTCCGTGCTTGGTCGACGCTATGTACTATACGTATAGAGAGAACTCGACACGCTAGGTAGTAAGCAAATGAAGGAACCAGAAAGTACATAAGATCGTCATGAACATATACAGAGAGGAGTGATCGACCTCTCTTTCTCCGGAGAGATTGGTCGAACAACAAGTTATCATAATAACAAGTCATACTAGATCATCATCACCATAGTCATCTAACCAACCATACTTAATTGTTCTTAGCACATGATCATGAGTATTAGCTAGGACCTAACTACCCGGCCTCTCTTAGGTAAAATAGCATAAAACAAGATAGGCCCTGACTCTCCATTATGGAGAATGGAGATTATCCTGTCTCCAATTCTTGCACGTCGCACAATGTTGCTTCCAAGTAGCTCCCTACGATCGACCATACATTTTTTCCAATCTTTGATTGTCATGTCTTCATCGGTTTTAGAAATCCGGTATGGACAACAGTGATGCATATGATGACCTGGTGGCAGTAAGCTCATAACATCAAGGTGACCTTTCGGAAACATCAGATGAGGCACACAATCATTCGGGATTTTCTGTTGAAAAACATAGTAATAACTTCGTAGTTAGCAATGTAGTTTAGTTTTAAAAATAATTTATGCAAAAGATGCACGGATGTCGTAATAGTAAAAAATCTTACCATGCGATCTCCATGGATGTTACCGTAGTTCAACACGTGCACTAGTGGCACGTATTGACCATAATGTGTAGGAGTTTGATAATAGGTATTGTAATTCTGAAGATCATTAATAAATGCGATAAGATGATTTTTCTCCTGACAAGTTAATTCTGCGCCATCGGTGTAGTAGGTTCTGTCTACCATCTTCCGTACATTTTTTGAAGAATGAAAATAAGCTGTCAACTATTTTGAAATAAACAATATAAATTACATAATAAATATGTTTAACAAACTCACAAGGAGACAGAATCGGAATCATAATAAATATGGTTGAGAAACTCACATAATGGTAGAACTGGAGGTGTCTGCACATCGACCCAGATGTCGATATTACCTTCAATTTCATCTTCCGGACGAATATCAAAGGTGATAAGCATATTAGGCTCAAATGCATAAGCCTTGCATAGTGCTTGCCAACTTTTGCATTCAAAATAGGACTAGGTGTCTGCATTGTACAATTTTATGGCAAAAGTATAACCATGCTCGGTCCTCAAGTGAACTATCTTTACCTCCATACTTTCTTTAGTATTGATACCAATCTTATCCAAGACATATCTTCTTGCATGGCAGTGGATACGCTAGTAGAATAGTAAAAAATTAAAATTATAAGTTGAAGCAAAAGAAGCAGAAGTCATGCTTAATTACGAAAAAAGACTTGTCGTTGTGACTTACTGTATGCACTTCGAAGGTCTCATCCAGCACGATGCTGAAGCGCCTACCATCAACTAGGTGAGTCGTGTCGCACAGACCGCGCTCGTCTTCGCAGTATTTGCACATACCGAATTCCCTTTCGCTATCGTCATCAGACATTTCCTATGTTCATAGTTGAAACATTTAAAATCGATCGAACGCAACTACCAGGAAACTGATCAACACACAGATCACTATTACTCAAAATATGCAACGGGTTGACTTTAGGTGTGTCGAGTCTTTGCTTCCTAAACTCTCATCTCACGTATATGGTGGGCACTCCCTCTGATATTGCGACCGTCGGTGATGGTGGCTCCTCCATTCGTCCCCGAGTGCATTACACCAAATGTCTAGCACACGGGAAGGAAGGAGAAGCGACCCCCACGACAACAGTCGGGATTCTTCCTCTCTCATATTTCGACCGTCGGTGATGGTCGCTACTCCTTCTTTCCCTAGTGTATTACAAATATCTAGCACAAGGAAAAGAAGGAGAAGCGACCCCCACGACAACAGTCGGGATTCTTCCTCTCTCATATATATATATATGGTGGACACTCTCCCTCACTGAAAGACACACAAGGAGCCGAAACAGACCTGAAGTCAACCCGTTCCATATATCGAGCAATGACATAGAAAACATTCCCTATGTTTTGCCGCAATGACTGGCAAAACACAAGCACTCGATATTAACTAATACATCATCCCGAACAATCCAGTTAATGCATCATCAAATATTAACTAATACATCTCGAATATTATCATATAAGATCACTAATACAGATCGAATATCCTAGAATCCAAAGTGGAGGACGGTGAACTAGGTTCACTAGCGGTCTCTGAGTCGCCGGCGGTGGACACCCAAAGATAAGGAACCATCACGGGATCATAACTCGGGTGAGATCCCTGAAGAATCTGCCAGGTATTGTCGAACCGGGCGTCCAACGCCGCCATGTAGCGACGGACGTGCTCGTCCTCCTCCCTGACACGGCGACGTACCACCTCCGCGGGGGCCCGCTCCCTCCGCACCGAAAGTGGCCCGCGTGACCGCCACCACAGAAGCTCCGGGTCGACGACGAGACCTGGATTCCTCACCAACCTCCGAGCCCGGGAAGGTAGCACCTCCCAGTGCCAGCCCGGCGGAGCCCAGTCCCGGACATGGCGCCTATCAAGCAGGCTCTCGCGGACCACTCGACGACGAGGATGAGGGCCGGGCATCGTCGACGTCGAGACAAATTCCTATGAGAACGTTTTCTTATCGTTTAATCACTAATTTTTCATAAAACCAAATTTTTTTCTGTAATCTAACATACACATACTAATTTTTTCCTAAGACGCCTAATAATTTTAACTTAGAGTTACATGCATCCATATAGTTACATCCATCCATTCATCCATCCATACATACACATACATATATACATGGACATATACACACATATACATGAACATATACACATATACATGAAAAAAACATATACATGAACGACGGCGCCACGTCAGCGCCACGTCAGCGTCGCCAGAGTTAAGCCGGCGAGGCCCTTCCCGACGGCGGACGACGGGCGACGGGGCGCGACAAGCAGAGCTACGGCTCGCAGAGCGCGGCGGGCGATGGGCGACGGGGCGCGGGCGGACAGCGGGCGGCGGGCGGCGGCTCGCAGAGCGCGGCGGACGGCGGACGACGGGCGGCGGGCGGCGGGCGACGGCGTCGGGGCGCGGGGGGGGAGGAGGAGAGGAGGGGAACGGCGCGGCGGGCGACGGCGTCGGGGCGCGGGAGGGGGAGGATGAGAGGAGAGGAACGGCGAGGCGACTCACAGTGGGTGCGGGGACAGCGTCGGGGGCAGCTCGGCGACGGCGACGACGGCGAGGTGGAGCAGCCTGACGGCGTCGGGGCAGGGCTCGGCGGCGATGGCAACGAGGAGCAGGGCGTCGGGCGGAGAAGAACACGATTTGGAGAAACTGCTAAGTGCGTGGCTTATATACACACACCTTTAGTCCCGGTTGGTGGAACCAACCGGGACCAATGCCTCCCTTTCGTCCCGGTTGGTGCCACCAACCGGGACCAAAGGTCTCTTTTCGTCAGCCCAAAGGGCGGGAAACAGGGACCTTTGGTCCCGGTTGGTGCCACAAACCGGGACCAAAGGTCTCTTTTCGTCAGCCCAAAGGGCGGGAAACAGGGACCATTGGTCCCGGTTGGTGGCACCAACCGGGACCAAAGGTGGGCATTGGTCCCGGTTGGTGCCACCAACCGGGACCAAAGGGTGGTGCTGCCCGGGGCCAAATGTTTAGTCCCACCTCGCTAGTTGAGAGGGCTCGAGAGTGGTTTATAAGCGCTGCTGTGCACAACCTCTCGAGCTCCTCTCAACAGCAGGCTTACGTGCCTAATTGCACACCCCTGCCTGTGGGCCTTCTAGGCCGGCAGCGATCCCGAATCCTGGCCGTTGTGGCCTAGTAGGCGGCATTTTTTTTAATTTTTTTCTACTTTTTTTGTTTTCTTTTTTGCTTTATTTATTTTCTTTTGTTTCTACTTATAGTTTTTCAGTGATTCTTTTTGCTTTTAGGTCACAAAAATTATAAACTTTCTGTTAGTGTCATTAGTTTCCAAATTTGAATAGTTTAAATTTGAATTCTTTTAAATTGGTGTGAATAACTAGTTTGTGAATAACTTTACTAAAAAAATAGATTTTTGAGTGATTCTTTTTCCTGCTATTTAATGTTACTGTGTTTTATCATTATATTCAATTTGGTAAGTTTTAGGTTATTTTAAATGTCTGTTTTAATCAAAAACAGATTTGGTTATTTTAGTTTGCTATTAATGATTTTTTTGAGCTAAATGACCCAGAAATTGAAAAGCACTACAAATGAACTCTGAAAAGGTTGAAAGTTGGCATGGTATCAACCTTTCACCCACATAGCATGTGCTAAAAAGTTGAGTGGGTTACGGCAAAAACTGGATGCACTTCGTGTACAAAACAGACAGTCCCTTTCGAAGTATCGGGGTTTCGGACGGAAACTCATCGGTTACAAAAGGCATTTCATTTTCTTGAACTTATTTGAACTCCAGGCTTTTCGTGTGTTCAAAATGCACCATTCGAAGCCACATCATCAATTTTCAACCCTTTCTGACTTCATTTGGTATTTTTCATGCATTTAATGATTTTTTTGAGCTAAATGACCCTGAAATTGAAAAGCACTACAAATGAACTCTGAAAAGGTTGAAAGTTGGCATGGTATCAACCTTTCACCCACATAGCATGTGCTAAAAAGTTGAGTGGGTTACGGCAAAAACTGGATGCACTTCGTGTACAAAATGGACAATCTCTTTCGAAGTATCAGGGTTTCGGACGAAAACTCATCTGTTACAAAGGGATTTCATTTTTTTGAACTTATTTGAACTCCATACTTTTTGTGTGTTCAAAATGCACCATTCAAAGCCACATCATCAATTTTCAACCCTTTCTGACTTCATTTTGGTATTTTTCATGCACTTACTGATTTTTTTGAGCTAAATGACCCAGAAATTGAAAAGCACTACAAATGAACTCTGAAAAGGTTGAAAGTTGGCATGGTATCAACCTTTCACCCACATAGCATGTGCTAAAAAGTTGAGTGGGTTACGGCAAAAACTGGATGCACTTCGTGTACAAAACAGACAGTCCCTTTCGAAGTATCGGGGTTTCGGACGGAAACTCATCGGTTACAAAAGGCATTTCATTTTCTTGAACTTATTTGAACTCCAGGCTTTTCGTGTGTTTAAAATGCACCATTCGAAGCCACATCATCAATTTTCAACCCTTTCTGACTTCATTTGGTATTTTTCATGCATTTAATGATTTTTTTGAGCTAAATGACCCTGAAATTGAAAAGCACTACAAATGAACTCTGAAAATGTTGAAAGTTGGCATGGTATCAACCTTTCACCCACATAGCATGTGCTAAAAAGTTGAGTGGGTTACGGCAAAAACTGGATGCACTTCGTGTACAAAATGGACAATCTCTTTCGAAGTATCAGGGTTTCGGACGAAAACTCATCTGTTACAAAGGGATTTCATTTTCTTGAACTTATTTGAACTCCATACTTTTTGTGTGTTCAAAATGCACCATTCAAAGCCACATCATCAATTTTCAACCCTTTCTGACTTCATTTTGGTATTTTTCATGCACTTACTGATTTTTTTGAGCTAAATGACCCAGAAATTGAAAAGCACTACAAATGAACTCTGAAAAGGTTGAAAGTTGGCATGGTATCAACCTTTCACCCACAAAGCATGTGCTAAAAAGTTGAGTGGGTTACGGCAAAAATTGGATGCACTTCGTGTACAAAACGGACAGTCCCTTTCGAAGTATCGGGGTTTCGGACGGAAACTCATCGGTTACAAAAGGCATTTCATTTTCTTGAACTTATTTGAACTCCAGGCTTTTCGTGTGTTCAAAATGCACCATTCGAAGCCACATCATCAATTTTCAACCCTTTCTGACTTCATTTGGTATTTTTCATGCATTTAATGATTTTTTTGAGCTAAATGACCCTGAAATTGAAAAGCACTACAAATGAACTCTGAAAATGTTGAAAGTTGGCATGGTGTGCGTGCTTGCCAACAATGACAACCCACTTTTTTGTTGCATTTTGTTCTCAGCCACAATCGGAATTTAAGAAAAAACTGAATTGAAAAGCACTACAAATATATAATAGCTAGAGAGATATGTAATATATATATAATAGTTCAGATATCCATTACAGAAAGTACTCGTCCAAGCGAACACTACTAGCTAGTCTGAATCAAAAGAATATTCCAATGGTGGTGGTGGTGCGAGGTGACGCTGCCCATAGTTCACGGTTCGAATCTTGCGGTACAACTCATATGCAACGTATGCATCTTTTGCTGCATACTCAATGTTGATAGGCTGAAGTGGGGTCCTCTCCCACTCTTTGTGCTGCGCCCGGGGGAATTTGGTCTTCATATCTCTGTAATAGTCGTCGATCAAGGCGACTGCCATAGAAGCCATCGAAGTCCTCTCATACCGAAGCCTGAATATGTCTTGGATATCAATAAGGCAGCCAGCTGGTATCTCAATACCGAAGCTGCGCCTCATCTTCAGCTTGTCATTACTTACATCAACGCTAGCAAAATGTATGCTGCTGCGTAGGAAGTCCATGAGTGCTGGGCAGTGCTTGTCACTACTGCAACATCAACAAATTAAAATGGAACAAATGTTAAATACTGCTGCAACAAATATATTTCGGCAGAATTATAATATGCAACTATATAAAGGAAAATTATTTCGCTGCAACAAAAGAGGAAGACGCAGAGTTTTTGCTCCCCGGGCTCATTTGAGCCCGGTGAACAGTAATATCATAAAAAAATTGAAAATTATTTCACTACAACTTAAGAGAAATTGATCTTTGCCATAGGATTCAAAATAGAACATATATATTGCTATATCCTATATATATGCAATTTTCATATCCTATGAATTGATGAAGAAACCCGAAATTAACTATATGACATATATGTTCTCCCACGTTTTGCAACAAGGAAAATTGTTTCACTACAAACTTAAAAGAAATATTGATCTTTCCCATAGGATTCAAAATGGAACATATTTCTATCCTATGCAATTTTCATAATAATCTATAAATTATTAATTGATCAAAGAAAACCCTCAAAACTCACCTTGCCCATTGGAAGATCATGACATGTTTCTTGAAACATAGCTGGATGACAGCAACATCTTCTTGCTTGGCCGTGTACTCGAGATCATGCCCTATGAACTTGTCTTTCTCATCCGCCACTTGAAGCCATTTCTGCAAAAGGGAAAGAAAATGCGGCACCATGGCGCTGTCGTTTGTGTAGACGACATCGAGATTGGTACTGCCATGTGCGAGCACCTCCCCGTAGCGAGTGATTGGATTCATGGTAGAAGATATGGGGAAGAAGAGAGGAGAAGAAGAGAAATGGGCGAAGTTACTGTAGCCCTCGCCGAGGAACAGTTGCTTTATCCTCCTGTTTCTCGGAGCGCGAAACGTCGTGGGATGCGAGACGTTCGAACCTTTAGTCCCGGTTTGAACCACCAACCGGGACTAAAGGGGCGCGCACCAGGCGAACGGTTACACATTTGGTCCCGGTTCCTTCCACGAACCGGGACCAATGGTTGTGGGCCAGGAGCGAGGCACATTGGTCCCGGTTCGTGTCTGGAACCGGGACCAAAGGTTCCAGACGAACCGGGACCAATGCCCCACGTGGCCCGCCCGGCCGTCTGGCCGCACGAACCGGGACTGTTGCACCCATTAGTCCCGGTTCGTGACTGAACCGGGACTAATGGGCTGGCCCGGCCTGGACCAATGCCCTGTTATGTACTAGTGCCAAGGGGACATATGATTTCCCCCAATGAATTCCTGGAAACTCATTGTTGCATATTTTTCGAATGATATATTAACATTTTATAATTATAACACGGACTGATGTGCCATGTGTTTTCTGCATAAAAATAGTTTGACGCGTCTCGACATGGTGTTTTCGGTGGTGGCCGTGGGGGGAGGGGGGCTCTTTCCGTTTCACTTGTTGCACGAGCCTCTATGTGTGGGATTGTCCGTTTTGAGAGGCACTTGCCACCCCAAATTATCAAAATTGTGCATTGAAAGTTTTAAACCAAGGCACACCTCTAACGTCATGCATGTGTTTAGGACACATGCACACAGTGGTTGTGCTCCCTCGGACAATAATCCTTCGTGTGCTATTAGTGACGTGCACATTCCTGGGTCCACATGGTCTATCACTTTTGAGCCGCACCGGTAGGGGTTTGACAAAGGTGGGTTCAGTTAATCTGCTCTGTGTTGCGGTTGATCATGGTGAGATTCCACACCAAAGATTGACGTGACGTACTCATGAGTACCTCCTACCGCTCAAAGTTGAGGGGGTGGATGGGAGGAGGCATACATATTGCGCACAATTTTCTTTAGCGTGGGGACTTTCCAAATTGTGAAGCACACATTGGATCAAAGTCGTGTAGTTGGCATTTTGACATCAAAAAACAAACCCATGCATATGCTTGTGTCACATATAATTGATGGTGGCCCTAAGTGGCTCCCTCACATGGTAATCGGTGACGCGTCAATCTATGGGGCCCATGTGTGGTCATCTATATTATATATCGTTTTGACCAATGTGGATCCTGATACATCTCCAACGTATCTATAATTTTTGCTTGTTTCATGCTCTTATATTATCATTCTTGGTTGTTTTACAATCATTTTATAACAACTTTATATCATTTTTTGGGACTAACCTATTGACATAGTGCTGAAGTGCCAGTTGTTGTTTTTGCTTGTTTTTTACTTCGAAGAATATCAGTACCAAATGGAGTCCAATCGCGACGAATTTTTTTGGAGATTTTTTCTGGACCAGAAGACACCCAGTGGGCCAAAGAAGTGCCAGAGAGGTGGGCTGTGGAGGCCACAACCCACATGGGCGCGCCAGGGGGCCCCCGGCGCGCCCTGGTGGTTCGTGCCCTCCACGGGCCCCCTCTCCACCGCCTCTGACGCCTATTAATTCCCAAATATTCAGAAAACCCTAGGAGAGTCGACAAAACACAATTCCAGCCGCCGCAAGTTCCAGAACCACGAGATCCAATCTAAACATCATCACGGAGGGGTTCATCTTCTTCATAGGTGCCTCTCCGATGATGCGTGAGTAGTCCACCATAGACCTACGGGTCCTTAGGTAGTATCTAGATGGATTCCTCTCTCTCTTTTGATTCTCAATACAATGGTCTCTTGGTGATCTATTTGATGTAAACTTTGCGGTGTGTCTGTTGGGATCCGATGAATTTTGAGTTCATGATCAGTTTCTATCCATGAATATTATTTGAGTCTTCTTTGATCTCTTATATGCATGATTACTTATAGCCTCGTATTTCTTCTTCGAATCTTTGGTTTAGTTAGGCCAACTAGATCGATTTTTCTTGCCATTAGAAGACGTGCTTTGTGATGGGATCGATCTTGCGGTATCCTTTCCCAGTGACAGAAGGGGCAGCAAGGCACACATGTATCGTTGCCATTAAGGATAACAAGATGGGGTCTATTCCTACATGAATAGATCTTTTCTACATCATGCCATCATTCTTATTGCATTACTCCGTTTTTCCATGAACTTAATACACTACATGCTTGCTGAATAGCGGTCGATGTGTGGAGTAATAGTGGTAGATGCAGGCAGGAGTCAGTCTACTTATCTTTGGCGTGATGCCTATATAATGATCATCGCCTTGGATATCGTCATGATTATTTGATCTTATATCAATTGCCCAACAGTAATTTGTTTACCCACCGTGTGCTATACTCATGAGAGAAGCCACTAATGAAACCTACGGCCCCCGGGTCTACTTTTCCAACATATTGCTTTCTGATTTATCTTTTTGCCTCTTTGTTTTCAGATCTACTAAACCAAAAACCCAAAAATATATTGCTGCACTTTTTATTTGCCCTTTTTATTTTGTGTTCTTGAGAGATCTATCTCTCCTATCTATCACTACCTAATCTATCTTTTTACCGTAGAGAGATTGACAACCTCTCTTTCGCGTCAGGTTGCAAGTATTTGTTATTTGTGTGCAGGTGCTACTTATTGGGTGGTGGTGATCCTCCTACTGGTTCGATAACCTTGGTTTCATAACTGAGGGAAATACTTAGCGTCGATGTGCTGCATCATCCCTTCCTCTTTGTGGAAATACCGACGCAGTCTCAAGCCACGTCAGATCATTTTCGGTATGCATGTTAATTACCATATGCCATGGTTAGACATCGAGACAAATGTTTATTGGGCGCATGCATATATATATATATATATATATATATATATATATATATATATATATATATATATATATATATATATATATATATATATATATAGAGAGAGAGAGAGAGAGAGAAAGAGTAAGACTATTCTGATCCCAGGATCAGAATAACTATTCTGATCACGACGCTCCTATAAGGGCCCAATGGGATGCTCCTGAGATCTGGTGCTGCGCAGACCGGCCCATTAACGTGTTCCCGAACGGCCTAAAAACGTGCCCACGACCTTCCTATGGCCGCTCTCCCCTGCACCCCGCGCCGCCGGCCTCCTCCCATGACCCAGCCGACGACCTCCTCCAGGGTTCCGCTGCCATCTTCCTTCCTCCCAAACTCGGCCATGCACACCGGCCCCTCACCCTCCAGCGCGCCACCGGCCTCCCCCTGCTTCTATCAGGCGACGACCTCTCTTCCCTGGATCCACCACGACGGCGTCCTCCTTCACCCTAGATCCAACATGGCGGCGGCCTCCCTCCCCCCGGGTTCAAGGCAGCGATGGCGGCCTCTCTCCCCCTCGATTCATGGCAACGGCGGCGGCTTCCCTCCCCCTCGATCCAACGCGGCAGCAACGTCCCCCTATATTCATGGCAGCGGCGGCGGAAGGGGGATCGCCGGCTACCTGGGAGAAGGCCAGGGAGATGCACGGGTCGCGGGGGCGCCGGCGTTGAGGAGCGGTGCGGTGCTGCCATCCAACTCGTCAACGAGATGCGGCCCCTTCCCCGTCCAACTACGACCGTCGCGTTGTCCAACCTAGGAGGCGCGCGCAGTCCATCCTCGTTCGTCGCTCGCCAGCAGAGGTGAGACCTCCCCCTCCGTCCCCTCTTCCACCTCACATGCTCCATCCGGACTGCTATGCGCAATTTTGCCTTGACTGAATTTTGCCACGGGTAACAACTGAGCTTGTTTCAAGGTACGGAGCTGCTTCTCTGCGCCCCCAATACTTCATATTCGGGGATCTCACTCTCATTGTTAGGTGGGACTAGATCCAAGTGGAATCATTGCTTTTCCCATATGATGTAACCACAAATGTTACCGTTCTTCACCATTTTTCTTGAGGGTGAGAGCGTGATTGAGGTGGGAGACAGAGCTAGTTATGGGCAACCGACCTGTTGGAATCTACTCGTTGAGCTTTTCGTGAAAATAAAAAGCATCGATCTGCTGTCAACTTTAGACTGAGGGGGTACTAAGTCTGCATATTCTTTTTCTTCTTATTAGTAAGATCGATCGACTACATGTGTAGAGTTAGTGCCTGGTTGTCTGATTTGATATTGGCATGTTGTAAGTTGTATACCAGTAGATAATGTTAATTGACAAGTACATATTCCCCTGATCTCTTCCGTTTACATACACAACTGAGTGAACCATGTACCGTATGTTAATTGACAAGTACGTATTCCTCTGCCGCCCAACAAGATCCCCAAGAGCCCCTTCCCACCAGTATGTTCTTTATCTGCACACCTGAACTGAACATTTTTTGCATGGCTTCTGAAGCTGAGCTGAACTGAAGCTGAAACTGTTTGTGTGTGTGCAGGAGAAGAACTCGATGAGATGCACGGCTTTGCGGACGATGAGATGCCCCCCGCACAAGGTTGACCTTCCCATTCTTCTATTGTTGATCTGCTCTGCTCCAGGATGTTTTCAAAACGGCGATGGTGATATTCTCGGGAGCCATGTCCCAACCTCTCTCTCACCTAGTGATGCACGTCATAGTGTGAATTATGCAGAGAACATGTTTGGATTATGTGCTTTGTAAATGCTTGTTGATATGTCAATGAGGACCTATACTTTCTTTTTCTTCAGGTTGTTTTGCCGCTATTTGAGAGTTAATATTTTTGCAAGTTGTAAACTCCAGGTTATGAAGTTCGATGGATGCGAGACTACTTTTGACCTTGCACTATTAAAAGAGCTTCCGAAAATTTCCTACATGGTGATGCATCCCGCATGCACAACCTCAACCTCCTTCATGTATTTTCTATGTTTAGAAAAGTGCCCAATGAAATTTATGTTCCGAGAAGTTCATATACTACACAATAAGTTAAAAATTGCATACCACAATTTTCTGCAGTAATAAGTGAATGATGCAGAAAATATATGCTACTTACGTAAAAATATTTTTTAAAAAATAAACTAAGAAGTTCAAATTAAAAAAACAGCGAAGTTCGAAGTTTATGAAAAACTCGGATTTTTTCCATGTTACTAAAGAATAAAATGAAGAAGTTCAAAAAAAAGGTGAGAAGTTTAAATTAAAACTTAAGAGAAGTTCGAAGTTTATGAAAAACTCAGATTTTTTCTCGTTACTAAATAATAAAATGAAGTTCGAATAAAAAAAGACGAGAAGGTCAAATTAAAATAGCAGAGAAGTCTGAAATTTTTTAAAAACTCAGCTTTTTTTTCTCGTTACTAAAGAGTAAAATGAACAAGTTCATATAAAAAATTTGAGAAGTTCAAATTAAACTCGTGAAATTCCTTACACGAAAAACATATTAGTTTTATTTTCCCCATTTCTAAAATAAATACATAGAATTTCAAAATAAAAAATCTAAGAAGTTCAAATTAAAATAATTGAGTAGTTCGACGTGTAAACCAACCTGAATTTTTTTCATTACTAAACTAGGAAAAGTGAGAACTTCAAGGAAGAATGTGACAGAAGTTCATAGTGAAAACAACAAGAAGTTCAAGTACTGCAAGGAATGCGTTTCAGGTGAGAATAAAAAAATAGAAAAATAAAAGCTGAAAAGGTTTGTTGAAAGAAGTTCACGTGCTCTGCGCGGGAAAGTTTGATGTGTATAAAAAACTCAAATTATATGACGAACGGTCCAATATTTCTTAAATAAATGATTTTTAAGTAAACATCGAAGTACTTTCAAAAAAAATTGAACTTCTCTACTTTTAAAAAAATAACAGAGAAACTCAAAGTATATAAACTACTCAGATTTTTTCTCGTTACTAAATAATAAAATGAAGAACTTCAAATTAAAACAGAAGAGAAGTTCGAAGTTTATGAAAAACTCAGATTTTTTTTCTCGTTACAAGAATTATTTACTCAAAAATAGAAAACGTGAAGTTCAAATTAAAATAACATAGAAGTTCAAAGTGAAAACAACGAGAAGTTCACGTGTTGCATGGTGTGTGTTTTCATATCAGAAAAAAGAATAAAAAGACAAAGTATACAAAATTTGTTGCTAGAAGTACAGGTGCTCGACACGGGAAGATTCAAAACTTCTGTGAGTGTGGTTCACTATGTATTTCTCACCCATTCTCGTGAGTGAGAAAAATGAATAAAAAGGCAAGGTCCAAATTTTTTCTTGCTATAAGTTCAAGTTCTCGGTCGGAGAAAGTTAGAAAAATATTGTGAGAGAGGTTTGTATAAAAAGGAATATTATTTGTGTAACACCGACGAATGGATGAAAAATTACAAACAAAAATACGCGACAGAAGTTCAACGTGGAAACAGCAGGAAGTTCAACTACTAAGCTAAATGAATTTCGGATGAAAATCTTTTAAACCATCGTGAGTATGAAAAAAATGATCAAGACGGAAAAGTTGCGCGTTTACAGCAGCTTTCCATCGGTATATCACTTCCTCAATTCCGGTGAGTGGATGGAGAGCTACAAGCAAAAAACAGTACGTGAAGAAATAGAGTGACGTTCAGGTAGACGTGCTGATGAAGTTCAAGTTCTTCACGCGGTGCATTTTTGAAGACCTTGTTTCGCGATAAAAGGCAGAATGCATCATTTCGCCGTTTTCGAAATTGCGTAAAAACGGCTAGGAATCAGAGAAAACCATCTACATGAAAAAGTTGCGCATTTTCCGTAGCTTTTCAACGGTATATTATTTGCCCCATTCCGATAAAATTTCTAGAAATGATGGCCAAAATACGTTTTCAGCCATTTTCGAAATTGACTTAAAACCGTAAGGAATTCGGAAAAACAATCTACATTTCGAAGTTTTGCATTTCTTCAAGCTTTCCAACGCCATATCATTTGCCTCATTCCGACGAACCGTTGAGAAAATAACGTGAAAATACGCACTCGGTACAGATTCGGCCATTTTCTAAATTACTTTTGAACCATTCATAGTTAGAACAAAATTTTTATATGGAAAGATGCGCATTTTCATAAGCTTTCCAACGCCATATCATATGCGTCGATAGGACTAGCCGTTTTGAAACTAACCATGAAATACGAACCCGGCTGTTCGGTTTCAGAAATTCCGTCATTTTTGAAATTCCTCTTTAACCGTAGGGAATTTGGAAAAACGTTCAACATGTGAAATGAGCGGATTTGCAGCAGTTATCCAACGCCATCTCATTTGACTCATTCCGATGAACAGTTAAGAAATAGCGTTGAAAATACGATTCACGTTTTTTTGTATGAAGAAAAACAGTTTTCAAAACTGCTCTTAAACCGTGTACATTTTGCCACAAATTCAACCAAGGCTGTTATACTGGTGTCCATAGCTTTCAAACGGTATATTGCAAGACCCATTTGGGCACTTTATCGGAAGTTCAACCAAGGACTCGGGTAAGTTCAAGTGCTACTGCTGGGACGAGTCAGGGAGTTATCAGAAATATTATTCTCATCCCGTGAGCAAATCCGCCAATGAGCGAGATTCCTATTTAAAATGGGCATTTAGTTGCTAAAACCCGTTCCCAGATTACACTTACATCACATAGAACATGACTGGCCAGAAAAATTCGCGCGGGGAGACACGGTTGCGAAGATAGCCCGAAGGTCGGGTTCCTATAGAGGGAAGTTCAGGGTTGTGTAACTCAGGAAGTTCAGGTTGTGATCATAATATTATTCTCATCCCGTGATCAGAATAGTGTTTATATATACCCATGAACCCATCCCACCACCAACTCGAAATGGGGGATTGGGCCGGGTGGGGGGCATACATATACTATGGCCCTGTTTGGATACTCTAACTTATATAGCTAGAGGTTGAAGTTAGTTTCTAGCTCATGACTAACCCTAAACTAACTATAGCCAAAGAGGTGTTTGGATGACAGGGTTAGATTGACAATAGATGGCACTTGATGAAGAGAGAAAAGTGATTTTACAGTGGGCCCCACGAGAACTAGCTCCAATTAGGACCTCTTGGCTGGTGGGGTAAAGAGGGCCCCGTGAGAACTAGCTCTAATTAGCACCTCTAGGGTGGGATAGTTTTTTTTGGGTGGGGTAATTAGATGCAACTAGCTCCAATCTAACCCTCATGTTTGAATACTTTAGGGCTATTTGAGCCCCAGCTAGCTCAAACTAACTCTAACCCATGGATCCAAACAGGGCCTATATGCGTTGTGATCGATCCTCTTCGTAAGTCGACTTGCAGTTTCTAAGGCAATTGAAATTCAAGTTCCATTGGGTACTAATTAACTAAACAAACACTTAATTACATATATACATATATGTGTGGGCCTCATGGCGTGGTCGTTTGTTTTGTCAAACACTCTATCACGTGGTCATCTGCATCACACCGGCACAACCATGTCCATGTGGGTCGTCACTTTGACAGGCGGCTGTAGAGATGTTAATTTGACCAAGGTGGATTCTTCTTGTTGGTATACGTATGTTATATATATATATATATATATATATATATATATATATATATATATATATATATATACTATACGTAGTTCATATATGCATCGACATTTAAATTCTAAGAAAAAATCAAACGCATCGTACACACTGAATCGCTCCTATCGGCTCGAACTGTGGGCGCGCGTGGGGCTATATATGCATGGGTCATTAACCTTAGTACGGGGCCATTCTGGTCCGGGAGACACACATGTGGTGGCGAAAGTTGTGCTATTGGTATTTGAAAACATCGCACAACACTTTCATACATTGTGCCCGGGGCCATGCATGTGCGTTGGTGTTGTCTACAGACACTCCCTCGCGTGGTTATGGACGACATGCCAAATTTGTGGACCTGTGTGGTCTATCACTTAAACCGGCCCATATATACTACAGGTTAATTTGACCAAGCTATATATATATATATAGTCTTCTCATTATTTGTTTCGATATAGTTCATGGTGAGATACGAGACACAAGTTCGAACGCATACATATATATATAGGTCGTGGTGTCTATTTAAAGTATGTGTGTGCGTGGGGCGGAGTGGGGGCAGGGGAGGGATATCACAATAGTATGTATACACGAAACCTATTTATGAGGTCAGGTACTACATATCGTTCGACTTTTGAGCCACATCAAAAAGTTATGCACGCACGAAATATCACACCACCTTAATTAATTAGTTGAGCCACACACATGTGGTTGCGGTCTCACCCATCTTGTGAAGTTTCCGAGACGCGTCCATGAGTGGGCCCATGCAGTCTACCTCAGAACTAAAACACGGGGGAGGGGGTGATCATGATGGATTTATATTGGTTTTGTGTTATGGTTGGGTGAATTTGCAGTCGTAGTATAAGTTCGTACGTTCATATATATACTGTAGCTACCATCCCCCCGCCGACTCGAAGGTGTGTCGGGGGGGGGGGGGGGGGGGGGCATAAGCCAACTTTACCGTGTGTTCTGCAAGACATTGTGTGTCACATGAAAGTTGTGCATTCCGTATTTGAACACCACAACAACCTTTCCATACATACATTTGGTCCACAAGCAGGTCTGTTTGTGATATGCCCCTAGATTTATCGTGTTTATTTTCCAATGTTGTTAGATAAATGGCAGGGTAGTCTTTTTTTAAGTTTAAATAGCAGACGAGTCGAAGGAGACAACTGTGTGCGATTGTGTACGCAGTGGACACGGTTCCCGCATGCTAACTATGTCTTAAAAATAGCTACCCGCCTTGATCAATTTAACAATTGATGGCTGCGCGGGTTTATCTCTTTGAATTGCACATGGGTATTATGTTCGGGCAGTGTGCGATGTTTGTTCCTCCGGCGCCACTTCAAACCCTTCATAAAAAATTTGGTTTGTCCCGGCTTTTCATTCCCTCCAAGTAAAATTTAAAGTAGTCACGACATTTCCTCAAACACCACCTAGGCCCCTCCCACCCCCACCCCTACACAACTCCCTCGCTAGAACACTAGCTACCTCGCCGTCGCCGCCGCCGGCCCCGATCCCGCTCCGCGTTCCACAGTCAACCTCCCCTGCTCTCCCCGTCCAGGTTACGTACCCATCTCCGTACCCTCGCCGCCCTAAATTTCTTAGATGGCACATACTAAACACCCATTTCCTCACAGATCCGCACTGACCCCCACCGCAGACCGTCGCAGCCCAATCCTAGCTACACTTGCAGGGGAGATCGAGGAGCGAATGGCCAAAAGGAGGTATATCGAGGCCTTTCTGCTGGACAATGCCGAGGTGGCCGTCGAGGCTGTCGAGGAAGCTGACTACGATGACGAGGTGCCCGCCGGGATCGCCGGGGAAGCTGACTACGATGACGAGGTGGCCGCCGAGGCCGCCGGGGAAGCTGTCTACAATGACGAGGTAGCCGCCGAGGCCGCCAGGGAAGCTGACTACGATGACGAGGTGGCCTCCGAGGCCGCCGAGGAAGCTGACGACCACGACGCTGTAAGACAGCGGGTTCCCGTTTCGATGCATATCAACGCAGCCGGCTACGACATCGAGCTCGTCAACGGTGACGGCTTGTCACGGGCTATGTCATAGGTTAAGTGGCCCAACCCCGACCCCTCGGATTCAATCCCCGTTGACCTCATGCAGGGACCTGCCGCTGATCTACTCTGCTTCACCCTCAAGAATTTGCCTTCCTTCATCTTCATGGAGCCTCTTTTGTCATTTCTGAAGGACACGTTCTATGGCGGTCGCTCGGCATCGTCAGCTGCCAAGTCAGACCTCATCGCCGACGCCGACGCCGACAACGGCACCCTATTCGTCTCTTCCAAGGGGAAAGAGCCCATCCGTGACATCAGGGAGGGCACCCTGTGTCCCTGCTCTTCCAAGGGGGAGAGCCCATCTGTGACAACAGGGTGCACACCCATAATCCGCGCTCTTCTAATGGGAATGAGCCCATCTGTGACAGGTGAGGAAACCCATCTCATCTTAAATTACTCCACTCATGCTAAATGTATGGACTCTGTAGTTGAATTTCGGCAATACCTGTTTCAAGAGCCATATATGGTTCCTGTTAAACCTGGTGCAGTTAACACGTGAACTATTTATTTTAATTCTTTCACATGTGATGTTCAGTTATAAAATTTCATGTTTAAGCACCAGCTACGTTCTATGCAATTTCAACAGTATTGTACGAATGACTATTTTTGGTTGCTATCAAGCCTGTTGTAGTGAGCATATGCCTTGTTTATCTGTTTTTCCTAGCTCGGTTGTTTGTACTAGGCATATGTCTTGATTCAATTGCTATATAGTATGTCTTGTTTATTTCAGTTATTCACATTGTGAAGTTCTATATATGCAAGTATGTACTTTCCAGTTCAATGTCATCATACCAGTTAACAAGCCCACTCTTTATTTTTGTTTTCTCACAATGTGATGTTCAGTTATACAATTTGATGTGTAAGCACCAGCTACATTCTATGCAATTTCAACAGTACCACTATGAATGACTATATTTGATTGTTGTTAAGCTTGTTGTAGTGAGCACAAGCCTTTCCATTTTTATGTAACCATAACTAGTGTGCTTAAACGTGCACAATACCAGTTTGAATGACTATATTTTGTTGTTGTTAAATGCTAAGCCTATTGCAGTTAACACACACCTCCACTTATTATTAGCTTAGCTAGCGTGCTTAAACCTGCACACTGAAGCTATCATTTTGTGATCATGTTGTTTACCATGCATATATTTGGTTGATGTTTAGCCTGTCAGTACTTAACATGCCTTTCGATGTACTTACCTAGGACATTATCGGGAACAACTGTTGTTTTTCATCGAGGTTAGTTTCATCACATGGCTTATATATATACTCCATCCACCCCAAAGTATAAGATGTTAATACATCAAATATGTGAGTATTTTGGATGTAATAAGATCTTATATACTTGGACAGGGAATATTGAACTATGTCATTGTACAATTTTAGTTTACCTTCTAATACTAACTTGTTGCTTGTAGGTACATATGTCACTGGTAAAGATCCGCGTGTCGACCCTTTTTGCGTATGGGGCAATGAGATATTCATGAACCAGCATCAAGTGAGGAAACTTATAAAGGTTGTTAATAAAATGGGACAAAAAATGGCAATTAAACTATTTCTTTACACCTTATCCAAGACAACAGTGAACTCCAAGATGGTAACTACGAACTCTATACCCTTCTTTTTTACTGTCCATAATGAGTTGTTAGCTTACAAATTTACAATGTCTGAATCTATTTTGTTTGTAGTGGTTCTCAAAGCAGTTTACTCAGGATTACCTCTCAAACTACATGATTGATGGACGTGCAAACTGTTGGAAATATGTCCTAGAGGCAATAATAAAAGTAGTTATTATCATATTTCCTTGTTCATGATAATCGTTTATTATCCATGCTATAGTTGTATTAATTGGAAACACTGATACATGTGTGGATACATAGACAACACTGTGTCCCTAGTATGCCTCTAGTAGACTAGCTTGTTGATCAAAGATGGTCAAGGTTTCCTAGCCATAGACATGAGATGTCATTTGATAACAGGATCACATCATTAGGAGAATGATGTGATGGACAAGACCCAAACTATGAACGTAGCATATGATCGTGACAGTTTATTGCTATTGTTTTCTGCATGTCAAGTATCTATTCCTATGACCATGAGATCATGCAACTCACTGCCACCGGAGGAATACCTTGTGTGTATCAAACGTCACAACGTAACTGGGTGACTATAAAGATGCTCTACAGGTATCTCCGAGGGTATCTGTTGAGTGGACATGGATCAAGACTAGGATTTGTTACTCCGTGTGACGGAGAGGTATCTCAGGGCCCACTCGGTAATACAACATCACAACAAGCCTTGGAAGCAATGTGACTAAAGTGTTAGTCACGGGATCTTGTATTACGGAATGAGTAAAGAGACTTGCCGGTAACGAGATTGAACTAGGTATAGAGATACCGATGATCGAATCTCGGGCAAGTAACATACCGAAGAACAAAGGGAACAACATACAGGATTAACTGAATCCTTGACATAGAGGTTCAACCGATAAAACTCTTCGTAGAATATGTAGGAACCAATATGGGCATCCAGGTCCCGCTATTGGTTATTGACCGTAGAGGTGTCTCGGTCATGTCTACATAGTTCTCGAACCCGCAGGGTCTGCACACTTAAGGATCGGTGACGTTTCGGTAGTATAGAGTTATGTATGGTGGTGACCGAAGGTTGTTCAGAGTCCCGGATGAGATCCTAGACGTCACGAGGAGCTCCGGAATGGTCCGGAGTTAAAGATTGATATATAGGAAGTTGGTGTTTGAACTCCGAAAAGTTTCGGGCATTTCCGGCAGTGTACCGGGAGTGACGAATGGGTTTCGGGGGTCCACCAAGTGTGCCCACCACACCCCAAGTGGGTCACATGGACCTGAGGGTGGCGCACCAGCCCCTGGTGGGCTGGGCGGCCGGCCCAAGAAGGCCTATGCGGCTGGGCTTGAGGGAAAGGAAAGTCCAAGTGGGGGTAGGGAAGGAATCCTACTAGGAGTAGGATTGGAGGTGGACTCCTCCACCTCCTCCTCCTTGCGGCCGACTCCTAGGAGGAGATTTCGGCCGGCTAGCCCCTCCCCTCCCTCCTATATATACTAGAGGGAGAGAGGGCAAAAGCACTTCAACCCAGAAAGGCCATAGTGCAGCCCTCTCTCCCGATAGATCAAATCCTCTAGTTTTTCAGGAGTGCTTAGGCGAAGCCCTGCTGGAATAGTTCCACCACCACCGCCGCCACGCCGTCGCGCTGCCGGAGAACTCATCTACCTCTCCGCTCCCTCTTGCTGGATCAAGAAGGCGGAGATCGTCAGCGAGCTGTACGTGTGCTGAACGCAGAGGTGCCGTCCGTTCGGCACTAGATCGTGATTGGATCGTGGGACGCTCGGTGATTTGGATCGCGAAGACGTTCGACTACATCAAACGCGTTTCTTAATACTTCCCGCTTAGCGATCTACAAAGGTATGTAGATCCACTCTCCCTCTCGTAGATGCTCATCACCATGGATAGATCTTGTGTGTGCGTAGGAAAAAATTTGTTTCCCATGCAACGTTTCCCAACACAAACGTTAAAGTATATCTACCAGGGCATGATGACTACCTAGATGTCATCACCAACATAGAGAAGGATGGGCGGTCCGCCATCACAAGGGGCTGGCCTAGAGTCGTCCGTGCATTCTTCATGGAGGAGGACACAATATGGGCATTCCGCTTCACCTTGTATAACTGCCAGAGTGTCTTTCGCCTCTTCCTTTACCGTATTTAATACAAGTATGCAACCGTGGTTCATCATTATTTATCTAGTCCTAATGTAATTATTATTTCTTGATGTAATTCTTGAACATATGTACCTGTGAATGGAATAATGCATTGGTTGTTGAACCTATGTATATATAGGATGGATATGAAAAATGTTGTAGCCTACTATCAAATTCAAATCCTATAGAATCACTAGTAGAAAACAGGCCTTCCGTTTAACCCTTTAGTCCCGGTTTGGCTTTGGCCCGGGACTAATGTGACCATTAGTTCCGGTTCCAACGGCTAGGAGCGGTCGTGGGGCACGGGCACCATTAGTCCCGGTTCATTTGGAACCTATAGTCCCGGTTTGTATCACAAATCGGGACGAAAGGGGTGGTGGCAGGCTGGTGTCTGCCTGGGGCCCCCACGAGCCCTTTTAGTCCCGGTTTGTGATACAAACTGGGACTATAGGTGGACCTTTAGTCCCGGTTTGTATAACCAACCGGGACTAAAGCTTTCCCTATATAAATCCTTCATCCAGCCCGACTCCATTTCTCTGTTTTCTCCATTCGAATTCCCCTCTCTGTTCTTCCCCTAGCTCTAGCTCCTCCCTCCATTTTTGCCAAGATTTTTCAAGATTTGAGGCACCCCAATCCATCCAAGTGTCCACAAAGGTTAGCAACTTTGTCCTTTCATCTCTTATTGCTAGATCAGCTCGTGCAATGCTTTATAAGTATAGTGATTTGTGGGTTTTAGTTTGGGTGTAATTATGTGGTAGTTTTTTTATTTATATGCAATTTGAGCTCAAATTAACTCCTTAGTTTGCATATGTGTAGGTGTGGTTTACTTAGCGTGCCTTCCCTTACCCGTCCTAACCACCGTCGATCGCCCGCACCGTCCCGTCACCGGCACCACCTTGGTGAGCCTCTTCTTGTGTTCTTATCCTTTTTATTAAAAAAATCTTATTTGTATGATTTAGATAGTTACTTGCATATTTTTCTTACTTGTATGATTGTTGTTATATATAGTGCCATGGTTATGATATCCGTTCCCGTCGGCCCTCGTCCGGTTTACGATTCAGATGTGGTATATTCTCTTTTACTAGGAGAGTGCCCGTGCGTTGCCACGGGTCATGAATATTTTTTTTGTCAGTTCCATATATAGACATAATGCATGTCAAATTTTGCATATGTAGAAATGATAGCCCATAACAATCGAAAAGTAATTGAAATCCACTCCACTTTTGATGTTGTAAGATGATAAAAGACATAATAGAAAGTTGTGTACATAGAGAGCAATGATCTAACTAATTATTTGTTGCAAACTTAGATCTATTTGATGGATTTAAAATATTTCAATAGAATGTGAGAAATGTTGTCTTTAGCTTCATTTGTATGTACAATGTGAGTCGCATCCCGATTTTAACGAGTTAGAAATAATAGCCCATAACTATAGATCACTTGGATGGTATTTTTTTTCTAAAGAAGACTTGCTATGCTATGTGGCATTTATGTCACCACGTAGCAGCTACTCCTTTCTCCTTTTCTTGAAGGAAAAAACAGTCATTCCTCTCACTCACTCACTGCACAGCCGCCTCCCGCTCTCCCCGCCAGCCAACGGGTGTCGACAGATCTCATCTCCCGCCACGTATCATTGCCACCATCTTTACCAGGCACCCTCCCTCCACGCCATGGCTAAGCACAAGGCTCCCTCTCCCCACCGGCTCCCTTTCCCTCCACGTCGTTGACCGCCCCTCGTATCCTCACCACGACATAGCCCTCCTCCTTCTCTACCCAACAACCTCTTCCGTCGCGTCTTGACACTAAGCCAGCACGCCCGCCGCCGGTCTAGCATCCTGGGCAGTTGGATCTGGACGGGAGGTGCAGATAGGCTCACAACTCTCGATTAGTTTGAGGCACATAGCTGACATGTTTGTATGTGTGGCGTGGAGAGGAAGTTGGACGACACCCTTGTCGTCGGGCATGATCTTCTACCCTGCCGAGTCGTGCCAAGCACAGTCGTGTTGTGTCGCCATACAATCTGTCACACCTCTAGTAGAACGCCCGTGTGTTGCCACGGGCTGTTTAATTTTCTTTTGCCCCAACTGCACCCACATGATACAATGCATATCAAAATTCATAGGTCTAATTTTTTTCTGATTGCCCGTCTGTTGCCATGGGTCTTTTAATTTGTTTTTCTGATTGCACGTATGAATATAATGCATAACTGTTTCGCGCTCCCCTCACTCTATCTAACACCCTCCATCTCTCTACATACCCTTCTCTCTCCCACACCCTCTCTCTCACACACAAAGATGCTTCAATGCCTCTTATGCGCAATTATAAGCAGAATACTGATTACAAATAACAATAAAATGAAGTTCATTAAAGTATGATACCCAAATCATGAGGCACAAAGGCTTGTTCTTCTTAAACTTTTAGAAATAAACAAAGTTTATGTTGGAACATCATTATGTGAAATTTAGGAGACATTCCACACTTTTGTGAACAAGAAAAAAGGGGAAAGGAATAGACTTATTTGGCTCCTATACATGTCTCATTGACATGAAATGATAAATAATAAAGTAAGTAATATGCTATCATTTCAAATGGTACAATGCAGTGACATTAATCATGTTTACTACCCAAGAAACTTTATACAGTTTTAAGAATATGTCGCCTAGAAAAATGGCATATATTCAGAAAAGGGTAAGTAATGTAGATAGAACAGTACATTATTCAGAAAAGGGACTGGGGGTCTGGGTGTGGTTGGTGGCCCCGAGGGCCTAGTCGGTGCAAAGCATGGTGGCCGATACGGCCAACACGAGATACAAATATGATCTAAGAAACATGTACATGGACCACCACAATAAGATAATTGATGGTTATATGAAACATCTGCAATTTTAAGAAAATCCATTGGAAAATAACCTTTGTTGACTGGAATATTGCCAATTCCACTCCTTTGTTTCAACACCAACCAACACTCAGTCCAGCACATCTCCTTTGTCACAGATCAATAGAAGGCAAAAATGGAGCCACATTTGTGTGGGCTTACTCCTATCATAGTTTGCATAGTAAAAAACTGAGACTACATATGGCTAGATAAAGAGATTCCTTTTGCACCACCGCATTCTTACCTGAAATATGGTAGCAACAATTAGAAATATACCAATACGTTAGTTTTAGCATAGCTAAAATTTGGGTATCGATCAAGAAGCACAAGTTGAGAAAAACCAACAAATTTTGGTTCTTATCTGTTGGATATCTTTTAGCAATAACAGTAAGGAAAGCATCTGAAAAAATCTAAGCATTTCTAACTTAAAATTAACAGATGTACAACATGCCTGCTTGTATATAACCAACCTGCAAACATTTTTGGAATCATCTCTGCTAGAAATGTATCCATGCGCACAGTTAGCAAGATTTAAGCTGTGGAAGTGTAGGCAACACAAAGGAATCCACATTTAGTCCGTATCTTCCCTGAACTTTTTAGTTTGACCACCCCGAGGCATATAATTGCAGCTTGACGAAGATGACATTGCTCCATGGGACTCTTCATAGATTCAACTCGAATAAAGAAGAAGATTTATTAATGGATTCAAATGATGAAGACGAAGCTATTGTCCTATGGCCCAAGTAAAAGGATAAGTTTGGTAATTGGAAAGGTGGGTAGATACCTCGATGGAGCGGTCATGTTTGAAAGTCTAGGGAGGCCTTGGAGAAGACGATCTTCTGGGTGAGCAGCTTTTGCAGGGACTCCACATTGGTGCCCAACTCCCTGAGGTTGCCAATGCTCCTTTGGGTTTGGAAACCATCAATTAGCACAATTGTAAATCAATTTGTGAAATCCGTAGGACTGAACAAAAGGCATACTTCATCTGAAAAAATAAAATAACTGTAATGAACTAAGAAAGTTCATAGCATATGCACATCACCCAAAGGTATAGTATTCACTCTTTCTATACAGTGAAAAGTTCAAGAAGATTGTAGGTGCATCCTTTTGTCAAACAGCTTGCATACGTAACACGATGGAAGGCTTTGACGCCTAGTGCATCTGATGGCACTCATGCATGTATTTCCAATTTTCCATCCTAGCAATGGTCAGAGAGTGGAGGGAGTCACGGAGGGGAGGGAGCCACGGGGTGGCTTCTCACGGAATTAGATAGCTGCTCTCATCGGCGTATGTGTGACCTGCTGATGCCGCCACCTTGAGCACGCAGGATTCACGTGTGTGGAATGACGGAGGGAGGGGGTACCACTTACATTGGGCTCGCCATCGATGGTGATCCGGAACTGCTCGTCCGGCTCGCATGTGATCTTGAATTGCCCATCATCGTCCCGGCTTCCACATCGGGGCCCTGCGATGCTACCGCCGCTCGGCCGCTGCCCTTGCGCCCAAGTGCTTCCTGAGCTGCTCCTTGTCGTGGTCGAGTGTGTCAGTCATGGTGCAATGCAGTATGAAAATGTGCAATTAAGTTCAAGCTGTTAAAAGTTCAATGTCTTTCTTGTCAACAAAAACCCTGAAGGTTACTTGATTTTAGCTCTAGGTGTGGTGCTATGCAGATGATGGCCACAATAAGCCCTCACTCTTTTTCTCCAAAAAAAAATCGATAATATGCACATTTCAGGTGCACGCATGATACCACAAAGGCCAGCGACATAAATACCTCTTTGTAAAAGAAAATATAATTAACTAATTATATTCATTTTGCATGTAACAAAAACTGAACGACAACACTGAACTCTTACTTTCTAACACAAATTGCTTCTAATAACGATATAACATGTGTCGAAGCAACCGAGACGTTGCCTGTCGTTTCCATTAAGAGAGATAATAGACATGTGCCATAACGCAAAGATGTTCCTCACAAAGATACTTGTCCTTCCAAATAAATACATGCTGAAATTTTGGATTGGCTTGCAAATAAATACTGTAGGAGCACGTCCGCGGACTTGCAGTGGTGTCCAGGCAATGTGTTGTATAGGCAGTGCAAGTTGAGGAGTAAGAGTACATACCGGCTTCCTTCTCCATGGAAAACTTGAGATATGTGACGGGTATCATCATGTCTGCACACCCACAACCCCACGCAGCTTCCGGCCAGGATGAGAACAAGAGCAGGAAGCACCAAAGGCCTGGGTCACAAATCCTGTCCTTATCTTGATAGGGCCGATCAGTAGGAAATCCCTGGAAAATTTGATCCTGATTTATCAAACGAGATCCTAATTGAGGAGAAAGTTTCATCCGCCGTTGTCTTTCATCGGAGACCTTGATGCGCGATGAGGAGGCGATGTCATGAGAGCCGAGACTCCCGGCGGCGCCCTCCAACACCTGCATCTAACAGGATCCAAAGAAGAGTGCCACCGTCGTCCTACTCGCCTGGAGAGGGCCACGACCGGAGCGGCGCTGATGGAGACCGTGCGGCGGCAACGCGTAGAGGGGAGGATCGAGGACGCTGCGCGGTGGCGCGGGCGAGCGATAGGGGCGCGCGGTGGCGCTGGGAGATAGGGCGGACGAGTCGTGGTGGCGATGGAAACCCCCATGAAGCGACCCACACGCTCGGAGATAGGGCAAGTGATGACGTACGTGGGTAGGTTTTCATCGACGGGGCTTTTTTTGGTTCTCTTTTTTGTGCATAGGGTGAGCCGAGAAACAAACCGGCAACGGACAGGTTGGATCGCAAAAAATCGGTGGAAGTGGGGAGGTCGTGCGAGAAGGGGAGCGAGCGAACAAACGAACATGACTTACGGAATGCTCCAGATTACGTGGCAATCAATTTTAAATCCTAACTTTCCTAACACATTAATTGTCATTTAATAATAGAGATTTAATTGTTAGAAAGGATCCATGTATTAGGAAAGTTAGGATTCAAAATTAATTGCCACATAATTAGATTTCATTATTTGGTAACGTATTATTGGTTCCTGCCATTTGTAACATGACTGATTAGGAAAACTTAAAAATATTAGGAAAGTTTTTATTGGGAGGTGAAAAAACCAATGTGAAGGGGTGGTGGTGGGAGGAGGAACAAAAAACCGGACGAAAAAAAACGGACGAAAATAAACCCAGACAAAGGTGGGAGGGGAGACGAAAAAAAACCGAGATTGAAGCTACCAACTCCCCCTTTAGGAGTAGAGATAACTATTTGTTGCATTTCGTGTTAATGACAATTATGCCCATCAAGTTGACATAGATATTTTTATCTAGGAGGAAGTTGAACCGGAAATGCCAACCGACCCTATTGTCGAGAAGTTAAATTTAGTTGAAAAAGAAAATGAGGATTTGAAAGGAAAATTGAAAAGAGTTGAAGAAGAGAAGATGAAATTGGAGTTGTACGTTGTCGATGTCGTTGATGATCACAAGATCAAGATGGATGCAATGCGCTTGAAGATTAGAAAGATTAGAAAATATGCCATTAATAAAGAGGCTTGGTATCATTATGCTGTTGGATCAATTGCTACCTTAGTTGCGATTTTGATCGCACTTGTTGTTGCATTTAAATGTTTTATCTAGATAGTTGTATGTTGTTTTATGAGAAAATAAGTGTGTATGAACTTTATGTATGAACTTGTATTAATTTGGTCTTTTCGGTGTTGTGTAATGAATATGAACCGGCAATGGTTGTACGATGACCGACGCTCTCCCCAGTTCATTAATGGCGTGTAGAGTTTTTTGCGTGCGGCTGAGGCAAACAAGCGGGATGGTTTTATGTGTTGTCCATGTGGTGTGTGTAAGAATGATAAGACTTACTCTAGCTCAAAACAGATTCACGTCCACCTGTTTACGTCCGGTTTCATGTCCAGCTATAATTTTTGGACCAAGCACGGAGAAAGAGGGGTTCTAATGGAAGAGAATGAAGAAGAAGAGGATGATGACAACTATCCTGGGTGTCCCGAATATGATGGTACTACAATGGGGGAAGAGAATGAAGAAGAAGAAGCTGAGGCATCATATGAGCCCGCTGATGATCTTGGTCGGGCCATTGCTGATGCAAAGAGAAACTGCGAAAGTGAAAAGGAGAAGTTGAAGTTGCAGCGCATGCTAGAGGATCACAAAAAAGGGTTGTACCCAAATTATGAAGATGACAACACAAAGCTCGGTACCACACTGGAATCGCTGCAATGGAAGGCAGAGAATGGTGTATCTGACAAGGCATTTGAAAAGGTGCTGAAAATAATGAAGAATAAGCTTCCAAAGGACAACGAATTGCCCGATAGTACATACGAAGCAAAGAAGGTTGTCTGCCCTCTAGGATTGGAGGTGCAGAAGATACATGCATGCCCTAATGACTGCATCCTTTACCGCGGTGAGTACGAGAATTTGAATGCATGCCCGGTATGCAATGCATTGCGATATAAGATCGGTCGCGATGACCCTGGTGATGATGTTTAGGGCGAGCGCCTCAGGAATAGGATTCCTGCCAAGGTGATGTGGTATGCTCCTATAATACCACGGTTGAAAGGTTTGTTCCAAAACAAAGAGCATGCAAAGTCGTTGCAATGGCACAAAGAAGACCGTAAGAAAGACGGGAAGTTGAGAGTACCCGTTGATGGGTCGCAGTGGAGAAAAATCGAGAGAGAGTGGCCAGACTTTGCAGATGACCCAAGGAACTTATGGTTTGGTTTAAGTGCAGATGGCATTAATCCATTTGGGGAGCAGAGCAGCAAGCATAGCACATGGCATGTGACTCTATGTATCTATAACCTTCCTCCTTGGTTGTGCATGAAGCGGAAGTTCATTATGATGCCAGTGCTCATCCAAGGCCCTAAGCAACCCGGCAACGACATTGATGTGTACCTAAGGCCAATAGTTGATGAACTTTTACAGCTGTGAAATAAAAAAGGTGTACGTGCGTGGGATGAGCACAAACAGCAGGAATTTGACCTGCGAGCGTTGCTATTTGTAACCATCAATGATTGGCCTGCTCTTAGTAACCTTTCAAGACAGACAAACAAGGGATACCATGCATGCAGGCACTATTTAGATGAGACTGAAAGTATATATTTGGACAAATGCAAGAAGAATGTGTACTTGTTACATCATCGATTTCTTCCGACCAAGCATGCCTTAAGAAAGAAAGGCAAGCATTTCAAAGGTGAGGCAGAACACTGGAAGAAGCCCGTCCTCCGTACTGGTGATGACATACTTGATATGGTCAAGGATTTACAAGTAATATTTGGAAAGGGTCCTGGCAGACAATCTGTTCCGACTGACGCTGAGGGACGGGACCCATGTGGAAGAAGAAATCTATATTTTGGGAGCTAGAATATTGGAAAGTCCTAGAGGTCCGCTCTGCAATCGACATGATGCACGTGACGAAGAATCTTTGCGTGAACCTGCTAGGCTTCCTGGGCGTGTATGGGAAGACAAAAGATACACTGGAGGCACGGGAGGACCAGCAACGTGTGCACGAAAACGACGGCATGCATTCAAAGCAGTATCAAGGTCCTGCCAGCTACGCTCTTACCAAAGAAGAGAAGGAAATCTTCTTTGAATGCCTGCTTAGTATGAAGGTCCTGTCTGGCTTATCGTCGAATATAAAGGGAATAATAAATATGGCAGAGAAAAAATTCCAGAACCTAAAGATTCATGACTGCCACGTGATCATGACGCAATTGCTTCCGGTTGCGTTGAGGGGGCTTCTACCAGAAAATGTTCGATTAGCCATTGTGAAGCTATGTTCATTCCTCAATGCAATTTCTCAGAAGGTAATCGATCCGGAAATCCTACCAAGCTTACAGAATGATTTGGTCCAATGTCTTGTCAGTTTCGAGTTGGTGTTCCCACCATCCTTCTTCAATATTATGACGCACGTCCTAGTTCACCTAGTAATAGAGATTGCCATTCTGGATCCTGTATTTCTACACAATATGTTCCCCTTTGAGAGGTTCATGGGAGTCTTAAAGAAATATGTTCGTAACCATGCTAGGCCAGAAGGAAGCATCTCCAATGGCCATGAAACAGAGGAGGTTATTGAGTTTTGTGTTGACTTTATTCCTGACATTAAGCCGATTGGTGTTCCTCAATCGCGGCATGAGGGGAGACTGCATGGAAAAGGCATGCTTGGACCAAAATCAATAATATGTAGGGACGGGCATTCTTGGGTGCAAGCACACTACACAGTTCTACAGAATTCTACCTTGGTGACCCCGTATATCGAGAAACACATGGATATTATATGCTCGAAGAACCCGGAGAAGTCTGACCTTTGGATTCAACGTACACACATTGAGGCTTTCGGCGGTTGGTTGCGAACTCATCTCATGAATGACGACAATGTTGAAGATGACTTGTACTTGTTGGCCAAGAGACCATCTTCGACTATATTGACTTTCCAAGGGTACGAGATAAATGGGAATACATTTTACACGATCGCCCAAGATAAAAAGAGCACCAACCAAAACAGTGGTGTCCGCTTTGACGATGCGGCAAACAGCAAGGAGAAGGACACATATTATGGTTACATAGAGGAGATATGGGAACTTGACTATGGAGGTGATTTGAAGGTCCCTTTGTTCCGGTGCAAATGGGCCAATCTGACTGAAGGAGGGGTAATGGTAGACCCGCAGTACGGAATGACAACAGTGGATCTCAACAATCTTGGGCACACAGACGAACCATTCGTTCTAGCCAATGATGTGGCGCAAGTTTTCTATGTGAAGGACATGTCTACCAAACTGAGAAAAAGGAAAGATAAGAAAGCGGATACATCATATGATGAGCCAAAGCGCCACATAGTGCTTTCTGGGAAAAGAAACATCGTGGGAGTGGAGGACAAGACAGACATGTCACAAGATTATGAAAAGTTTGACGAAATTCCTCCCTTCGCAGTGAAGACTGACCCAAGCATCCTATTAAATGATGAAGATTGTCCATGGTTACGGCGCAATAATCAAGGGACACACGCGAAGAAAAAATTTTATACCCCAAGATCCCACTCTGGGATGTGATTGGCTGCACCGTCATCACTTTTCTTCTCTAGTGAGTAGCCGGGATGGTCCAGTTTTGTATACGAAGTGCATCCAGTTTTTGTTGTAACCCTCTCAACTTTTTAGCATGTGCTATGTGGGTGAAATGATGATACCATGCCAAGTTTCAACCTTTTCAGAGTTCATTTGTGGTGCTTTTTAATTTCAGGGTCGTTTAGCTCAAAAAAATCATTAAATGCATGAAAAATAGCAAATGAAGTTAGAAAGGGTTGAAATTTGAGTATGTGACTTAGAATGGTGCATATTGAATGCACAAAGAGTCTGGAGTTGAAACAAGTTTTAAAAAAATGAAATGCCTTTGTAACAGATGAGTTTTCGTCCGAAACCCTCATACTTCGAAGGAGATGGTCTAGTTTGTACATGAAGTGCATCCAGTTTTTGCCGTAACCCTCTCAACTTTTTAGCACATGCTATGTGGGTGAAATGATGATACCATGCCAAGTTTCAACCTTTTTAGAGTTCATTTGTGGTGCTTTTTAATTTCAGGGTCGTTTAGCTCAAAAAATCATTAAATGCATGAAAAATAGCAAACGAAGTTAGAAAGGGTTGAAATTTGAATATGTGGCTTAGAATGCTGCATATTGAATGCACAAAAAGTCTGGAGTTGAAACAAGTTTAACAATAATTAAATGCCTTTTAACAGATGAGTTTTCGTCTGAAACCCTCATATATACTTCGAAGGAGATGGTCTAGTTTGTACACGAAGTGCATCCAGTTTTTGCCGTAACCCTCTCAACTTTTTAGCACATGCTATGTGGGTGAAATGATTATACCATGCCAAGTTTCAACCTTTTCAGAGTTCATTTGTGGTGCCTTTTAATTTCAGGGTCCTTTAGCTCAAAAAATCATTAAATGCATGAAAAATAGAAAATGAAGTTAGAAAGGGGTGAAATTTGAATATGTGGCTTAGAATGGTGCATATTGAATGCACAAAAAGTCTGGAGTTGAAACAAGTTTAAAAAAATGAAATGCCTTTGTAATAGATGAGTTTTCGTCTGGAACCCTCATACTTCGAACGAGATGGTCTAGTTTGTACACGAAGTGCATCCAGTTTTTGTCGTAACCCTCTCAACTTTTTAGCACATGCTATGTGGGTGAAATGATGATACCATGCCAAGTTTCTACCTTTTTAGATTTCATTTGTAGTGCTTTTTAATTTCAGGGTCATTTAGCTAAAAAAAATCATTAAATGCATGAAAAATAGCAAATGAAGTTAGATAGGGTTGAAATTTGAAGATGTGGCTTAGAATGGTGCATATTGAATGCACAAAAAGTCTGGAGTTCATTTGGGTGATTTTGATTAAAACAAATGAAGGTATAAAACTAAAAGAGTTAAACAGAATCTAGTTTTGATTAAAACACCTATTTAAATTATCCTAAAAATTCCCAACTTTAACATAATGATAAAACATACTAATATTAAACAACAGGAAAAACAATCACCCAAAAATCTAATTTTAAACTAAAATTATTCACAAATTACTGTTTCACACAAATTTCAAATGATTTCAAATTTAAACTATTTAAAGTTGAAAACTACTGGCACTAACCGAAAGTTTGTAGTTGTTTTGACCTAAAGCAAAAAGATTCATTAAAAAAACTATAAATATTCTAACAGTTATTCCAAATCTAAAAACAGAAATTAGAAAAACAAAACAAAACAAAAAAGAGAAAATACAGCTTTAGTCCCGGTTGGTGCTACCAACCGGGACTAAAGGTCCCTTCCCGCGCGGAATTTGGGCCGCCGAAAAGATGGGCCTTTAGTCCCGGTTGGTGATACCAACCGGGACTAAAGGGTCTTTAGTCCCCACCAACTAGGACTAAAGAGTCCCGGGGTATTTAAAGCGCGCGCTCCCTCCTCAGTTTCTCCCCCCCCCCTCAGTTTCTCCACACCACGCCGCCAGGCTGCTCGTCTCCGTCGCCACTCCTCGCCGCCAGACCTCGACGTCGGCCCGCCCTCTGCTGCCCGCCGACGAGCCCCTACTGCGCCACTCCTCCCACGGTGAGCCTCCGCCTCCTTCCCCCCTCTCTGTTCCGCCGCCCTGACCTCCCCTCGCCATGCCCGAGCGCGCGCGGCGGCGCCATGGCCATCCCCTTGAGCCGACGCCTCCTTCCCCCCTCTCTGTTCCGCCGCCCTGACCTCCCCTCGCCATGCCCGAGCGCGCGCGGCGGCGCCATGGCCGCCGGCCTGCCCGAGCGTGGTGGCGCCATGGCCATCCCCTTGAGCGCGCCTGGACATTTCAATAACGATGAATTTGCATGTAAGCACTAGAATTTTATTGTTGTTTGATCCTGCTAGCATTTTTACAGCATCTACCCCGGTGCCGCCGCCCGACCCCGGTGCTGCCGCCTCCATCGACCCCCATGCCTCCAGCTCTTCCCGTCCGGCTAGCCCGTTCGTCAAGGTGAGGCCCTTGATCTCCAAATTCATTCACATGTTTTGATGTTTAGATGTTTGATGTTTGATGTTTAGATAGATGTTGTTTAGATAGATGTTTGTTGTTTAGATGTTTGATAGATGTTTAGCTCCAAAAAAATTGGTAGATGTTTAGATGTTTGATGTTTAGATGTGTATAGATGTTGCTGATTAGCTAATCCCACGTTTGTTTAGATGTTTGATGTTTAGATGTGTTTAGATGTTGCTGAATTTGTTTATAAATATGAGTAGGATAATAAAATGATAATCATTGTTAGGCAAATCCCACGTTTATAAGTTCTCGAGTCGACGATGCCCTCCCGCATCCTCGTCGTCGACTCGGCGGCAACCAACTGCTTGAGAAGCGCCATGTGCGGGACTGTGCTCCGCCAGGCTGGCACTGGGAGGTGCTGCCTTCCGGGGCGCGGAGCTTGGTGAGGAATGAGGGTCCCGTCGTCGACCCGGAGGTTATTTGGTGGCGGTCGCGTGGACCACAGTCGGTGCAGAGGGAGTCGGCCCCCGTGGAGGTGGTACGTCGCTGTGTCAGGGAGGAGGACGAGCACGTCCGACGCTACATGGCTGTGTTGGATGCCAGGTTCTCCAATACCTGGCATGTTCTTCAGGGATCACACCCGAGCTATGATCCTGTCATAGTTCCTTATCTTTGGGTGTCCACCACCTGTGCCGCGAGCGTCAACTATTCTGATGATGTATTAGTGATATTATATTCGATGATGTATTAGTGATACTATTCGATGATGTATTAGGGATACTATTCGATGATGTATTAGTGATATTATATGATCGCATTTGTTGTTGCATTGCCTTGTATTGATTTGCATATCTCCGGTTCTGCTTATTGAATGCATTCTAATTGTTTTATATTTGTTCTGGATTAGTTAAGCTATGGACGGTAGAGACAGAGACCATGATCAAGAGAATACCATGTACGACCTGATACGCTCCGGAAACGAAGAGAATGAAGTAGATGATGGCTCACAATACCTTGACCCATCTGGTGAGGGAATTGAGGAAGAACAACCAAGAGATGAAGGCGAACCAGCTGACAATGACGATGGCGAACAATTTTTTGTCCAATTAACAGAGTCCGGCGAGGTATTAATTTGCCCTTTGGTGATCATCAGATGTATTGATTGATTGGTATATATTAACGAATCTTTATTCCTTTTAGCCCTCCGGATCGAGCAAATCTTCTACGAGGGTTAAACGTGGCTCGACAAAAAAGTTGAAACAAGGCGTAAAGTTTAACATCGATCAAATCAGAGCAGATGGCGAACCGATTGCTCTTAAAGAGAATGCGGACAAATTTATACGTCAATGCGGAGTTATCGTTAGGAACCAAATCCCGATCACCGTTCAAGAATGGAATCAGCCTAAAGATGCCCAAGCAGTTTCTTTTGTCAGCCAAAGAGCAAAAGATCTGCTTTGGGAGGAGCTCATGAAACATTTCACCCTACCAGAGGATCTCACGGATCTCCAACGGGAGAAAGTCAAGAAGTGTGCTCTTAAGAAGATGGCCACACAATTCCAGTCTTGGAAGAAAAGATTATGGAAATGTTACGTGGAAAACAAAAAGAAGACTCAAAAATTCAAAGGAGAATATGTGAAGTTAGCAGATGACTGGGACGAATTTGTGAAGTTCAAGGAATCAGAAGAAGCTAAGAAACGGTCGAGAATAAACAAGATAAATGCCAAAAAAAAAACGTGGCACCATCGTCTGGGGCCAGGCGGCTACAAGTCTGGGTTGCCTAAGTGGGATGAATCTGAGAGAAACATGAAGGCTGCAGGGGTCACTCCAGTAATAGAGACTTGGCCCGAGAGGTGCAGGACTTGGTTTTATGCACATGGGGGAAAGTTGGACCCAAAGACAGGGGAGGTTCCTGAACAGGCAAGTCTTAAATAAGCCACGGACGAGTTACTTAAAGCAATAGCAGAAGCTCAAGCGGGTATGTACGAGCCTGAGAGAGAGAAGGACGAGCTTTCGCGCGCCCTCAAGAATCCTGAACACCCTGGACCAACACGAGGCAAAGGCATGGTTCCGTGGCTTCTGGGGTTTGCGGATTGGAACGACAGCTACAGAAGTCATGCCAGAAAGAAGAAGCATGAAGTAGATCGGATTCAGGACTTGGAACGCAAATATAACATGCAGAAGGAGCAAATCAACAAACTTAGCCAGCAAGGCGCGTCTCAGCAGCAGCAGCAACCAGATCCAGCGCTAGCATTGGATGGTACCATTCCATCATCTATGTCGAAAAGCATCGTGGGTTCCATGGGGGTCCTGGCCGATGATGCACTACTGGCTCGCTACCCCGTGGATGATATCCTAGAGTCGACACCTTGTGAGCTACACGTGAAACTGAAGAACATATCCATGAAGGCGGCGGACAGCTTTGTTTTACCGAGTGGACCTGAAGCAACTTTCCACGGCAATCCGATTCCACCTGGCTATGCTCGTGTCGGGGTGGATCAAGTTGTGTCGGCATATGAATCACTAGATCTTGACTACCTTGGAGGTGAAGGGGAGCGGACACTGGGAGAAGCGAGGCGTTGTGTCATTTTATGGAAAAAGGAATGCATCATGTTTCCAAACTCGGTGCCAAGGCCACCGACTCCTCCTCCAAGTCCGCCGCGTCAGCAGACTCCAACCCTCCCCGAGACGGAGCACAGGCTGAGTCCGCCATATCCATCTCCGCCGCGCCAGCCGAATCCATCCCACCCCGAGACGGAGCGCATGGTGAGTCCGCGATATCAAGCTCCGCCACGTCAGCAGAGTCCATCCCACCCCAAGACGGAGCCTAGCGCGAGACGTCTGCGATATCGATATCCGCCGTCTCCAAAGCGGAAGAGAACACAAAAGAAGAAACCCGAGCCTCCTGCCAAAAAGAAGTTAGCTTACAATATGACTGACCAGGAAATCGATGAACAAGAGGGTAAGGAATTGAAGGCCCATTTTGGACTGAAAGTGCCCCCGTCGCCAAAGGAGAAAATACCCGACGAGGTCATACAACACTTTATTGATGTAGCTAAACCGGCGGAGAAAAGACCGATATCAGACTATGAACGTTGTATTACCAAGTCCTATACATCCCAGAAAAGACAGAAGTCGAGCGGTAGCAGTAAATGCGGGAAAACTGTTCCCCAGCTCGGAGAACAGGCAGTCCAATCGATCAGCCCGCTCAAGGTGAGTGCCAATAACGTGGTAATAACCGACGCTGATAGAGAGAATGCTAGAATGTTGGGTATCACCGTTGAACAATTCCTAGAGATCGAGGAATTTCCACCGTTAGATCCGAAGGAAATAGAACGGCAATATGTCCCCGGGAAACCTCTAGTCAGTCCTGACGACGAGAAGCTTCTAACAACGCAAATGTACAAATTGCATGACTGGTACATGAGAGAAGTAAAGGACGGGCGAGAGAGCCTCATGGTGAATATCAACAAAGAGCATTACATCCATGAAAAAGATTTGTGGATTGAAAATGAAGAATTTTTTCAGTTATTCAATCAAAAAGCACTCGACAAATCTATCGTCAGTTGCTATTGTCTGTAAGTGATTTCTTTCTGTAATTTAAGTCTCTAGCTCAGCTTGTTCATTGCCTGTTATTATACTCACTATATACTTTTGTGTGCTATTATGCAGAATGAAGATTTTTGAATTGAAAAGAGCTGGAGTCTATGGCATTGGGTTCATTGACCCAAATACCGTCAAGGAAGAAGTGTTGAGAAGGCACCCTAAAGACACGGAGAAATTGCTTCTAAGGTTTTTGAAGGCCCTAAAGTACAAACCAGAAATAATTTTACCTTGGAACTTCCAGTGAGTGTTACTGTCTTGTACTACAAATTCTATTTTTGCTTATATATATATACTCGATGTTAAGTGTAGTTGATGAGTTATGCATGCCCACTTATACAAATCGTGTGCGCAGCTACCACTAGATCCTTCTAATCATTAGAGTTGACGATGGAACTGTTGAAGTACTGGACTCGCTAAGTAAAGACCCTGAAGATTACAAAAGCTTGCATTCGTTGCTCGAAAGGTAATTTCAATCATTGACGCACTATGTCGGCTTCTTTATTAGTTCATTTCCTGATATCAAGTAATTAATAACTCCTTTATTCATTTTTTTTGCCGGGCAGGGTTTGGATAAAGTTCACCAAAGATGTTAGAGGTGAATGGAAAGAGGAGCTGAAATGGCGAAAGCCCAGGGTAATTAAGTAGTACTAGCTACGTCCGCGCATCTCTTTGATTCTAGTTTCAATACCATTGTCATGCTTCATTATTATCTGATTGAATTCTATTCTTGTAAAGTGCATGAGGAAGGCACAGGGGACTGAAATAAGTGCATATTACGTCTGCGAGAACATTCGCTTTATGACCGAAAGCAGCAAGAGTGCTAGAGATCTTTGGGTACATAAACACCATTCATATTTTTTTATCATGATCTAATACATATACGCACAACTAACATGTTCATATTGATCTCCTTCTTTAAAGATGCACGAGATGCGGGATAAGCTCCTACCAACGGACCGCATACGAGCAATTCAAGAGGAAATTGCGGGATTTTTGCTTCAGCAGGTCATATCTCCCGACGGAGAATACCATTACCCGATCCGCAAATGATCTGCAAATTGTACGATAAATTGTATATACCAAATTGTATATATATATGTGTATGCGTGTGGAAGTACGAGAAATTCTATGATATATATATATATGATCGCTTGTACGAGAAATTTTATGATATATGATCGGTTCTACGAGAAATTCTATTATATATGCATAACGTGTATAGTATGTAGTAGCGTAAAAAATGTTTGAAATGAAAAAGAATTAAATGGAAAACACAAAATGAAAAGGAAAAATAAACAATAAACACTAATTAAACCCCTAAACACCTAAACCCCTAAACCCTAAACCTTTAGTCCTGGTTGGTGTTAGCAACCGGGACCAAAGGTCCCCATGCCCTGGCGCGCGCTACCGACCACGTGGCCAGGGTTTAGTCCCGGTTCGTAGCCAACCGGGACTAAAGGCTTGGACCCTTTAGTCTCTATACTTTAGTCCCGGTTAGGGAACCGGTACTAAAGGCCCTTCCCAACCAGGACTAATGACCTGTTTTCTACTAGTGAATTTTAAATTGTAGCGATTAAAATAGCGGAAAAATAAGCTCTGTAGGTCATTACACCACACATGGTTTATCAAGCAGGACGTGTGTGATATACCTCATGATTCGACACGTTTCGGAGAGAGAAACCGTATGCGACAATGCACACAACTGCCATCTACAAACCGTGTCTGATGTTAAACAATATCAGAAACGGTTAAGCAGGCCTAAATGTTTTATGACAGTCTTCTTATCATACACGATTTATAATGTTTAACTATTTGTTATGTCGTATGCATCCGACACGAGTATAACTGTTGGAGCGTTTGAGAATCTTGGTGTATCGCAAACGATGCGGTAGGACAAAATGTGTGTGATTATCTCCTTATCATACACGCTTTGCAATTATGAACTGTTTGTGATTTGCCACACATCGTAAACGGTGCGCTACAGAATAGCGCGTGTGATGTTAGTGTGATCTCACACGAGATCCAAGGATGGACAGTATGGGAAGGATGCCATATCTCAAACGGTTGACCGGTGACTCTCGTTTATGATAGATGCGGACATTCCATACGCTTAGCTTTGCAAAACGTTTGCGTTCGTTGGCCACCATCGCCGACGGGTTTTCCGTGTCGTGTGGGATGGACCCCCCCCCCCCCCCCCCCCCACATCGCCCACACATGCAAGGCGACGGTTTAAAACTACGTCGCGGAAAGGGGTTAAAAACCGTTTGTATAGCACGTCGCTGCACCAGTGGTAACTGCTGGAGTTACTGGTAATGGTTGCAATAACTAAAGGCGTTACAGGTAACGTAGTCTTCACAGCTCTTTATACTAATTAAGTCCTTCGAACGTTGGAGTTCCCACGTCGCCTCTGATTCTTCACGTCCGAGTGCTTAAGCCTGACCGACTAGTTGACGACGTCCGAATGACTTCTTGGATCCGAGTGGATCTCATTCATACGTCTGAATGCCATAGTAGCCCAGGGGCTTCCATGAACTTGTAGGACCCTAGGTGTCCTCCAGATGTAAGGTCCATGACCCTACTAAGGGTAGGTGACCTCATTAGTGATCATAGAGAACTTCGTAATAGTGGAGAGCTATATTTTTAAAACAACCACGACACCCAAACCAATTTGAGCAACTCTCATTGATATCTTCAACCAGGCGTGTTGCAGGTCCCCGTACTTACCCTTTTAAAACTGGAACATTGTGATTTTTTGTACAATTTTTTCATTATATCTCCATGTGCCTAGCATTCATTTCTTACGGCTCACTTCTGTTTAAAATCACGGATGCCGCAAAACAAGTTGGTGCTGTAACGGTTTGTTTGCCTGTTGAAGACGAATTACTGGTTTATTTTCCCTGCCAAACCATTATCCCCTTGTATGGCGTGATATTCCTGCTGCTACAGCTTGCATCGATACAAAATGCCAATTAACTACACCAGCATGCATGTGGGCAGGTACCATTCCCTAGTTACTTGGGATCACTCTGTGGACTTTGTTGGAAAAGTACTGTTGTGTGGCATGAAGAGAAGTTGGATGAATTTATGTTGGCCAGCTAGCTTTTGTACATATTACGACTTACTATTGTATGGCACTCTATTATCTTAATTAGATGTATGAAATTTTTCAAGATATAAATATTACGTTGAAGATAGTGTTGAGTATATTGATTAGTTAGGAAATATGAGATATATTAGGATTTGTCCTGCCTTGTCTTGTACTGCAAGTTGATCATGTACTCCTATATATATGCCCACGAGGCTCAAGCAATACAACAACTATTCCACCAAATTCATCTCTCCCTTCTAACATTGTATCTGCCGCAAGTTCCTAGCCCTAGCCACCGCCCACCGCTTCCGCATCGCGTGCCGCCCCCGGGGCGGTCGGCCTCCATGACCGCCACCGGGGGCCGCGCCGCCCATACCTAGGGTTCGTCCGCCGGTCGTGTCGACCGGCTGTCCTAGAGAGTCCTTTTCCCGATCTCTTGATCCGGGGTTTTCTCTCTTCCGCCGATCGCATTGATCGGCGTTTTCTCTCTGCCGCCGTCGACCCCGTGCCTCTACTCCGACATCGGCGCGACCCGGCCTCTACACCGACCCGGCGGCCTCGCGCGCGCGACGCGGCGGCCCCTCACCGCCGTCGCCCGCGTGTCTGCTCGCCCGTCGCCCTATGCCGGTCGTCAGCGCCCTACTCTCATTGGGACTCCTGCATCGCCCCAACCCGGCGGCTTCGCGCCATGCAGCAGCCCATCACAGCCGTCGTTCGCGCGCCGGCCCGTCCGTCGATCTCCGCCGTCGCCTCGTACGGTCGCGCACCGGCTGCGTCGTGCCGGCTCCCGGCTCCTGTCGCGCCGGCTGCGTCGGGGCGCCTGCCAGCTCCGGCCGCGCCGGCCTTCGGCGGCCTCGCATCGGCTGCTTCGGGCCGCCTGCCGGCTCCGGCTGCGTCGGCTGCCTCGCACCGGCTGCTTCGAGCCGGCTGTTGGGCCGCCTGCGTCGCGTCGGCTGCTTCGGGCTGGCTGTCGGGCCGGCCACGTCGGGCCGGCTGCCGGCTGCGGCCGTGACCGTCGTCGCCGGCTTCATCTCGGACTCCGCCGCCATCCCGCCTCCACCGAGCGGCGTCCTCGACCTCGCGCACGATTGGATTAATCACCCGCCCGTGCCGCGATCCGCCTCATCTACGCCGTGCGACTGACCTGGCCCGTCGGTTGCGCGCGCCTCCGCAGGTCCCGTGAAGACTGTCCTGAGTAAAGTGCGCCCCTCCATCGATCGAGCACCGGGCTGCCGCTGCGTCGCCCCGTCGGGCCGCTGCGCCGCCGCCCCGTGGTTCTCCTCGCGACTGCACCGACTTGTGCGTTGCCGCTACACCGCCCCTTCGGGTTGTAGTGCCGCGACATGTGGTCCCCGCCGCCGCTCGAGGCCGTCCCCGTGGCTGCGCCAACCCACGCACCGCCGCTACGCTGCCCCTTCGGGCCGTAGCGCCACGGCACGCGGTCCATGCAGCCGCCCTGAGGTCTTCCCGCCGTCGCCCCGACTGCCCGCTGCCGTTGCGTCGCCCCTTCGGGCCGCAACGTCGCGGCTCAGGGTTCAACCTGCCGTCTCCGCGCGTCGACTCTACGTGGTATGCGCCGCGCCGCCTCCCTTGGCGCGGGAACACCACCGTCCGTGCCGGTCTTCGTCGCGCTGTCGGGTTCTTCCTCGCCTACTTCGAGCATCGCCGCCGCGCTCCTAACCAGCCGCCACCGCCGCTCTTCTTTGGCCACCGCCGCTGCTACCCCCGTAGCCGCCGCCGCCGCCGCTCTTCTTCGGCCGCCGCTGCTACTACCCCCGTAGCCGCCGCCGTCGCCCGTCCACCTCCTTCGTCTTCGTCTAGCACCAGCTCATCGCCAGCGACGCCGTCGTCTACCCCGACCACTTCATCTACTCCGACCACCGCGGGCAACATTGGCCCACCGCCGATTTGCGCCGCAGCCGTCGTCGAGTCCTTCTCTGCTAGCCTCCTCGACATGGCGTACCAGTTGTGTGTAGGTCCCCGTCTACGCATGCCCGGTGCTGGCAACACCGACGCGTGCCTTCGTCCCCGATGTGTTCCTAGGCCTGGCAAGCCTGGAGCAACGCATTGTCAACATCGACTTCGTCCATCTACGCATGCCCGGTGCTGGCAACACCGATGCGTGCCTTCGTCTACGACGTGTCCCCGGACCTGGCAATCCCGGTGCGACGCGTCTCAACTTCGTCTTCTTCCCGGCGCACCACTACTTTGACACCACTGCGTCCATGACTAACTCGGCGCCTCCTTGCGCCCGCAGCTCCATGACGACTTCCTCGACACCGGCTACCCCGACTCGACATCGACCACGGCATTCTTCGCACGGCTACCTCGACCACGGGTATACCACCCTACGCTCTCGGCCACCTCGACATCGGCACAAAGGGCTACCGCCTTGCTTGCGCAACCTCGTCGGTTTCTACTCCAGCCACGACTTCCGCAATGCATCGACCGTTACGACTGTGGGGGGGGGATGACCATCGGCTTACCTTCGGATTCTTCTCCAGTCTCACCGTCTGCGTCGCTACCGTTGTGACTGCGGGGGGATGTTGAGTATATTGAGTAGTTAGGAAATATGAGATAGATTAGGATTTGTCCTGCCTTGTCTTGTACTCCAAGTTGATCATGTACTCCTATATATATGCCCACTAGGCTCAAGCAATACAACAACTATTCCACCAAATCCCTCTCTCCCTTCTAACAGATAGAACAAAATTGTGATGGTTACAAATAGTACAAAATTTTCTCAATATTTCAATCATTCTTGTGTTAAGATATCTTTAAGATGGGCGGGCGCAGCAACGTACTATAATTACTCTGTACAATATCATTATATACCAAAATTAGGTGCTTTTGGAGGAAAATCAATTTGTCTTGGTGCTTATATTTTCACTTAGACAAAACTTTAACTATATATATTTGATTCATTAGTTTTATTTGCATCAAAAACTACATATTTTCGTCAAAATATGTTGAAGACACTGCAGGAAATTGTCTTCCTGTAATGCCTATTTAATTTTGCTTCTTGGTCAACTTAATCCTGACGATAAGTTCATACCATTTAATTTTGCTTCTGTCAATTTAATCCTAAAGGTAAATCCATACCATTATATTGGGTGAATTGAAGAGACAACATGCGCCATTAAGGTTTGTGCTGGGAGTCTATGTACGACGCAAACAAATAAGTCCCACAACCAAGCCAATGGAGACTCGATGGAACTTCCATTCCGCACCCTCTCATTTAAAAATAAACATTAACTACATGTTTTATATAAATTCTTAACACTATCAAGAAACAATTAAAATGGACCGACGCGGCAACGCGCGCCATCAACGATCTAGTACACTATTATTTCTCGGTAACTTTACACACGCGCACAATGCTCAAATAAATATGGATTCAATGGGTACAAAACATAAATTATCGATTGTACACCCGAACAAACAATAGGCTTGGGGGGCACCCTTGGGGCGAGGGTTAGCCCAGTCAAGAGGAGGCGCTCATTTCCTCTCCTTCGTGCAACTTCATGTCACCGTCCACTAGCCAATAATGTTAGACATATGGGCCACCTCTAACGCTAGTCATATTGGAGAGTAACTTAAACTATTGTCATGCATATGACATTAGTCTATGTTATTACCTTTATAGTGAGGAGTAATTTAGAAGTAATATCATAAATAGATACATTTATTAGGTTGTAGACTCATTTTTCTGGGGTGTGTTATGTTACGGTAACATATATTATGTTACCACAAACACCTTTCTCCTCATTGACTACACATGCCACATAAGCAAAATTGTCATGAAATGTGTTGTGTTACTAGCTAAGTTACTCCCACTGTGGCCAGCCTAAGGGATTATATAGTGATAAACATGCCCTCTTCTAACTGGCACACTGGTAGCCCGTCGCCCTTAACTAAATCCCAACCATTACTACTGCCTTTGCATCCAAAAAAAGCATTACTCCCGCCTAGCATGTGGGATCCATGGAGATGGTCTCTCTTCAAGTTCTAGACTTCAAGGGGGGTGCTTCGTACCCGGTAGTCCTCCTTAGACGATGCTAGCTTAGAGCTAGAATCAAAGGCAACACTATCTTAGAGTTAGCTTACGAAGGCAACGCAAGCTTATACCTAGAATATGAAGGTAACACTACCTTAGAGCTAAAGTCTGAAGATAGCAATGGTCCGAGGGAACATTCGGGGCTTGAGGAAAGGTCCTTGACATTTCGGATTCTCCCCTATCTCCTCGCCACGCTCCAGTTATATGTACATAATGTCGAAGGTTTGGCCATGGCATGGATGTCCTAGCACGGCAATGTCTCCTTCTCCTGGCCATGTCTACGACGTGACCCGACCATATTTGTCCGAGCTAGTTTGTTGAGCCCTTGACCTCTCCTACCACCACACTTTCCCATATGTCCAGTCAAACAACGTGGCTCCGAGCCAACTGCGTATCCTTCGCTCCATCTTCCTCTTCCCAAGCACAAAGTGAAAGAGTTGGTGTCCAAATCTTTGGCCCTCCCAACATGAGGGGAGGCACTCTACTCATACGAGAAAGTTGTGGATATTTACGTGGCATCTTATTGGGCATATTGCATTAGTGACCTTGCCTTTCTCGGGACGAAAACTGGAGGGGAGAAATACTCGTAAGACATATGTCATATTCCTGTATGGTTGTAGTAACCCAACTACTCCCTTTGGCATGCGAGCAATGTTAATAGTACAGCCGGCAATCGGCTATAAAAAGTTGTCACATTGCTTACATCATCTTATTATACTTGCTCCGAGTTAGTTACCATAATTCCATTTGCCTACTCGTGCACGAGAAAAAGTTTTGGTAATTACAAGTTTGACATTTTTCATTTCTCTCTTCTCTACTCCTTTTCACGAGTATTTTGTTGATGGAGGCCTTCTGGTATTCTATAGATTCCGTCAACACTAGTCCATTGACCATGGAAAGGGTTAAGGCTAGTCGTAGTGGGGAGTAACTTAGACTAGTGTCATGCTCCATATAGAATTAAAATATGTCTAGATATATTCATTTCTCTAATAAGTATTTCCTTACAGAGGGAGTATGATACTGGTCTATATTACTACCTTTTATAATACAAAGTACATATAGGTAGTATCATTAATTGTTACCGTCATCATCTTTGTCTTCATTTAATATTATGTCATGTCATCAATATGGCTAGTTGGCATTGCATGAGAATGCATGTTACTACCTATGCTACTTGGATCAACTTGGATTTTCAACATGTCGGGAAATTGACTTCACTTGACTTTTCAGCAGCTTCTAATCACGGGAATCAAATTCTATCAACTGTCATGCCTTGTTGTCATGCTCTTGGCCTTGCTCCTTTATTTTGAAGGCTTGTGGGGATGATCTGGGGCCTTATAAGGCCCGTGGGTCCAACCTTCAAAACATCTTGTCGAACAAATTTTGACAGCTGGCCTACTCTAAATGGTTGGATATGGGATGGATGGAAGGCCATCTCGCGTGAAGAGTTTTAGTCTCTGTCGTTTCTGGGCCGACCCGTTTCGGTGTGTTTATTTTCGTCCGTTGGCTTTTTGTTTGCACAATTGTTGTGTTGTTCGGTTTTCTTCTTCTTCTTCTTTTACTTTTTCATTTTCTTTGTCCTTTTTCTTTTGCGTTTCTTTTACTCCTCACGGATTTCTTCCTTTTTTTCGTTTCCTTTACTTTTTTTCACTGGTTTTCTTCATTTCTTTCCCGATTTTCACTTGTTTTCTTCCTTTTTTTCTTCTATATGATTTCTTCGGTTCCTTTATTTCTTTTCCATTTTTACTGGTTTTTCTTTTCTTTCTCTCTTTTCCTGTTTTTTTAACTATTTCCATTCTTTATTCCTGGTTTTTATTGTTTCTAGTTTTATTTGTTTCTTTTTCTATTTTTATTGGTTGTCTTTATTTCTTTTTTTTTATTTTCTTTATTTCGCCAGTGAGGATGGCAAGCGACCTAAGAGATGGCACATCCTGCCATTTTTTGCCGCAAAATTTCTCTTATTCCCAGGAAATGTCATGCTATTCTAAAGAAACTATCGAACCATACAACTAAACTTGCCATCTAAAACGTTCACAAATAACAACCCCTCTCGGCGTGTTTGCCAGATATTGCGGTCGTTTTGATTTTGCTTCATTGATGTTCTCGGCTTCTCACTGCTGTGGTAGAATCTCTACTCCTAAAGGGGGAGTTGGTAGCTTCTTTTCGTTGGTTTTTTCGTCTTCCCTCCCACCTTCGTCTGGTTTTCTTTTAGCCCACGATCTTTTTAAACCTATTTTAAATGCCAATAAGATCATTTTTCGGTATATTTAGTAACTTTTGTATGGAAAGAAATAAATGTCAATCAATCTTTAATTAATTTTCGGTATATTTGGTAACTTTCATATTCGATCTTTAATCAATTTTCGGTATAGTTGGTAGCTTTTGTATCAAAAGGACTAAATCATGATCAATCTTTAATTAATTTTTGGTATATTTGGTAACTTTCATATTCCATCTTTAATCAATTTTCGGTATATTTGGTAACTTTTGTATGGAAAGGAATAAATCACGATCAATCTTTAATTAATTTTCTGTATATTTGGTAACTTTCATATTTAATCTTTAATCAATTTTCGGTATATTTAGTATCTTTTATATAGAAAGGAATGAATCACAATCAATCTTTAATCAATTGTCGGTATCTCTACTCCTAAAGGAGCAGTCTGCGGTCGGTGATGGTAGGTTGTACGTGGTTTGTTTCGTTCGTTCCTTCGTCACAGCCCCCGCACGGATCCATTTGACCCACCGATTCGTGTTTATTTTTTTCCACATCGCTCCCTACAACCCGTGCCCTCCCTTACTCTCATCGCTCGACCTGGACGCCATCGCTCCCCTATCTCACCGCCTCTGGATGGATCCCTCCTCCCTTCCGCCGCTCCCAAACCCCCACCTCTTGCAGTTGCCACCGCCAAACCTTCCATTGGTCCCTTCGCCCGCGAACGGATGCGGTGGCCAGGTTGCCGCCCGCAGGCCCAAGCAGTCGCTCCCCCCACCCCACTCCAACCAAATCCACCAAGAGCATACCAAAACTGGGCGGTCGCGCTGATCCGTGCAATGGAGGAACTCTATATCCCACCCCGTTAAGCCCAGCATCGACCGGATGCCATCGACCGCGGCTTGTCCTCATATCCGGACGGAGCTCCTCCACCCCGCCGTTCCCTATCCCTTGTATCACTGGCGTGTGAGGTGGCCCGATTGTCGGTGCTCGGTTGGCGATTGCCGGTGTTCATGCGGTTGGTGTTATTATTCACTACAGGAATCGATACCCTGGCATATAATTTTGCTTAGTTGCATAGTGTGTTTACATATTTGTCTGAGCCCTATCGCGTTGATGTTTCGTACCATGGTAGTTGTTTATGGTTGTAATATTACGACATTGATAGTATAAGAAAAGGTGTCTGCTGGTTAAGAAAGTGTAGAGACAACTTAGAAACACTATAACAGTTAGAATTTTATTGTTGGGCCCAAATTATGTCATGATTTATATACATGTCATCAATTATTCATGTAGCTCACTACTTGATCATGTCTTGAAAATAACAATTGTTGATAGAGTCGTTAATTGAAAATGTCTTATGTAAGCCTTGCTTCTTTGCCAGATGAATAGCTTCATTATGTGTTCTGTGTGTGCCATCCGAGGTAAGTTGATAGTGCCTACTGTAGACAAATTAGAGATGCATTAGGAGGGGACGAGGTGCCATCGGCATGGGTGCTCGACAGCGTGCCGTAGAGCAGGCGGAGGATCTTTGGGTGGAGCATTGACAGATGGGAGGCGCTTGGAGGAGGAGACGCCATGGAGCCTGTGCCCACTGCTGGTGAGACTCCGTGAGGATGAGTCAGGAGGATCTGTGGCAAAGGCCTTCTGTGTCTGCACCAGAGGTAGGCAATGACTTGTTTCACTACCAACCTGCTACAAGTATACAAGGCTTTTTGCGTTCAAGCTGAGAAGGCAAGAAAATTTCATTGTTAACAGGGACAAAAAATGTGGCTCATCTTCTTTGATAGAAGTACACAATGGTTGGCTGAAGCGTTGGAGTCTTAAACTACCAGGAAAGATAAGAATCCACCTCTAGCGTATTTGTTTTGCTGTTGGAGACAAGCTTACGAGGAGAAATATTAAAGATGTGGTAACTGTCCTTAATGCTTCAGCTGGACGTTTTTATCTCCGCTTTTGGGGATGTATCTATGTCAGTCATGGAGGGAGCTGGAGCAAATTTGTGATTTCTTGTGGCCACTTTTCTCTGAAAAGTGTAGGTTGCATGGTGATCTAAAATTGTGGATCGGAAATGTTCTTCACCAATGCCCATCCCAGTTGTTGACAAATTTGTTTGCACTCTCAGGTAGGTGTTTTTATTTGGTGATTTACTAAACATACTTTGGGTAATGACCCTTTTGACGTGGACATATGTGTCCCCTACACATAATTTGGGTCATGATTCCCTTTGACAGAGATGTATATATGTATCCCCTACATATTAGTAAGGAACTACAAAAAGTAGATTGCTGAGTTTGCCAAGCATATTGATGAATGCATCTTTGTCTAAATTTATTATTTCGTGGCAGCTCAAGGAAATTTCTCCTTTGTAGGATCGAAAGTATGTCTAGAGGGGGGGTGATTAGACTACTTGAGCAAATAAAAATTCTACCTTTTCCCAATTTTAAGTGTTGGCAGATTTTAGCAATGATAGCAAGCCAAGTACACCCTACACATGCATGTCTAAGAGTATAGCAGTGGAAAGTAACAACAAGCATGTATAGTAGAGGGTAGGGAGGAAGATCAAACGCAATTTGTAGACACGAAGATTTTTCCCATGGTTCCGATAGGTGGTGCTATCGTACGTCCACGTTTATGGAGTCTTCAACCCACGGAGAATAACGGTCACGAGAGTCCACGGAGGGCTCCACCCATAAGGGTCCACGAAGTAGCAACCTTAACTATTCCATAACGGCTTCCGTCCACGAAGGACTAGCCTCACTATGGGTAGATCTTCACGAAGTAGGCGATCTCCTTGCCCGTACAAACTTCTTGGTTCAACTCCACAACACGAAGTAGGAGGCTCCCAAGCGACACCTAACCAATCTAGGAGACACCACCCTCCAAAAGGTAATAGGCTCGGTAATGTCGATGAACTCCTTGCTCTTGTGTTTCAAGATGATAGACTCCTCAACACACAATCACTCTCTCACAGATTTGGTTATGGTGGAAGAGATTGATTTGGTGGAAAGCAACTTGGGGAGGCTAGAGATCAAGATTCATATGGTAAGAATGGAATAGCTTGATCTCAACACATGAGTAGGTGGCTCTCTCTCAGAAAATAGGATGGGGAAAGTATGGAATAGTTCTGAGTGCTTCACTTTCGAGTGAGTGGTGGTGAAGGGGTATATATAGGCATCCCCAAAAATCCAACCGTTACACCTAAAGTGACCAACTCGGTGACACCGAAGTATAAAACTCGGTGGTACCGAAGTGACCAAAAGGCAGTAACTTTTGAATCTCGGTGAGACCGATACATAACTCTCGGTGGTACCGATTAGGTGACCAACGGTCAGATTGCACAACTCAGTGACGCCGATTCTCACGTCTCCGTGGTACCGATTCTTGACCATGGCTAACCAGAGAGTTGGTCCAGAAACTCGGTGGGACCGATTCACAAAACTCGGTGGTACCGATTCTTGTGAATGGCTAACCAGGGAGTTGGTCCAAAAACTCGGTGAGACCGACTGGCAAAACTCGGTGGTACCGATACTTGAAAATAGCTAAACAGAAAGTTGGCAACTGAACTCGGTGGCACCGATGCAGAATCGGTTGCACCGAAATGCTTGGGTTTGGCATGGGTCTGTCTGAGTTTGGGAATCGATGGGACCGAGTGGGAATTGTTTGTTGCACCGATTTTGGATGTTTGGCTTGGACAGACTTTTGTGGAAGAGCTTGTGGGTGTTTTTGGTGACTATCACTTGTGCACGTGGAGCATCTTGTTCACCAATAGTACCTTACCCCCTTTTAATAGTATTGGCTTTCCTATGGACTCAAAGTGATTTCTCACAAAATAAAATGTAGATTCCTCTTGCTTGAAGCTTTGCCCATCCATTTCCTTGCATCTAGGGGTATCTCCACAATCCTTTTGCCATCCCTATCATTGAACTTTTCCTGAAATATGCTTAGTGGAAACATTAGTTCAATGACATATATGTTGTTATTAATTACCAAAACCACCAAGGGAGCAAATGTGCCTTCATCCTTTGTGTCAACATAGTATACTAATTTTGCAATTTCTTCCTTGGGTTATCCCTTTATCCTCCTCCCCCCCCTCCAGCGATTCCTCAAAAGAAAAAACCTGGTACTGTCAAGGTGATGATGTCAAACATAACAACCTTCATCGACATGTACAAATAATTTAGGATATGTTTTGCCTTCTGTTGTCCCGTCCTCTAATTTTTCTATTCATCGACATGTACAAATAATTTACATGTACATTCTTTATATAGTTGTATCCCCTTTTAAACAGTAGAGATTTAGACAAAGAGAAACTCTTGTTACATTTGAGGCTAATTTCTTGCTTTAAATTTTCCTGTATATAAGTATATATTTCCTTCTTTGTCGTGCTATGATTGCTGATGTGAGTTCCATTGATGTTTGAATCCAGGAATAAATGTTGTCACTTAATGCTTGAAGTAACAACTCAAACATTTACATTGAGCATATAATAAGGAAACGGAGAAGTAAGCACAATATAAAGAAAGCATAAATGATGACTAGCTATTGAAAAACTCTATATGCTCTTTTATTTCTTCTTGCTGGCATCAAGGCCAGTCAAATATGTTCATGTTCATCTCAATGAAATGGAATAATGGTAGTGTTGCTCCATTTATTAACTAGAGCCCCTAATAGCTTATCCATCTAGATGGTTTTATATTTCCTTCTTAGATAATATACAAATAGCTCCCAGTAATAGAAGTGATTTTTCTTTATATATGATGATGTTGCAACTTCAATTCTACTTGATAATATGTATGAACCACTTAACCTGCTTCAAGTTGATGTTCAATAAAACATTTGTATCTGCATGTTGTAGAATCATAAACTGATTTATTTCTATCCTCTGAAATCTTGCATAAATTGGTTGCAGGTTGTTGTGACTCATCATTGCAAGTAGTTAGTGATCATCTAGAAATACTAAAGGTGTTCCCTGAAACTCGTGCATTAATTTTTTAATCTTTTTGATTGAAATGTGTTGGGAAGTGAGTCAAACTTTGTGAGAGTAGAAGTGAGGGGGCGGCTGAATGGTATATGTGTGATTCATTCATTCATTCATTCATTCATTCATACATCTCATCCCCCCGCATTCCATTCGAATCAAATTCATTTTCTTTTGCACTTACACATGGTTTGATCCTTCCATATCCCATAGGTTGCCAGGCAATTGCATAATGCAATGAAGTTTGTGTTGTAGTATCTTGGAACATTTGTGTAAAGAGAACAAAATCAATACATGCATTGGAGCACCCAGGTGCCACACACCCCTTTATGAAAATAGCATTAAAAATCAGGAAATTTCAAAAAAAAAATCAGAAATTTTGGGATACGAAGCCTGAGTGCCCATTGCACACCCAAGTTCATTTTTCGTGGGGAATGGTTGTCCGTGGTATCCGCAGCGCAGGAATTACGGGCAGACATGCTTTACACCCAATTTTTTCTACACATACGTTTTTTTTTGTCTTTTTACTGGCATTACCACAGGCATCCACTCCCCCCCCCCTCCCCAAATCTGATCGTGTGTGTGCAACGGGCACCCAGGTTTCATAAATTTTTATATTTTTTTAAAATTTCCTAATATGTTTTTAATGTTATATTCGTATAGGGTGTGTGGCACACGAGAGCCACAAATCCTCTTTCGAACAAAATCCTCCATGTATTATATTTAACTAACAGATAATAACAACGTGCATGCTTCATCTCTTAAGCATAAAAGGCATCAGGTGGTGTCTAGCATTTGTTGTAGGAGATATGCCCTAGAGGCAATAATAAATGTTATTGATTATCTCCCTGTTCATAATTATGTTTATGTTCCATGCTATAACTGCAATGATTCTCGAGTCTACAAATAAAACGAGGCTCGGAGGAAGACTCATTTGCACGTGTGGAATAATAAACGGTAAAATGTATTCCTAGTCTGGCCTCTAAGACTAGCTCAAGTATTGCATGATGATCCTGTTTTCCTGATCATGGGCATGGCTATGCCGGCAATTTTGAGGGCGCAATGTTGGTAGAACACTTGTGTTGAATCGACCCGTATTGATGTTATGCTATGAGATACATTCGTCATAAGTTAATGGTTAATAACACAGAGATGGTTAATGTTTGCATGATTCCTTAGACCATGAGAGTATTGAGTTTCTTCATGCTTGCTTCATGAACTTTGGGGTTTGTTAAACGTCATCCGTAAATGGGTGGCTATTACGGCGGCTTACGGGTTCATGGAAAAGTATGTCAAGTAACTTGATAGCTCAAGATTGGGATTTGCTCCTCCGACGATGGAGAGATATCTCTGGGCCCTCTCGGTGTTACGGTATCCATCATCGTCTGGCCAGACACTTTGTGATTTGATCACGGGGATGCCGGAACACGGGAACGAGAAAAGAGAACAATACCGGTAACGAGGTAACTGGCATAGTGGACAAGGTGTTGATCCACGGGGATGCCAACATGTCTCACCTCGGGTATTTGTAACATATTGCGAAGCAACAGGAATAGCACACGGCAACTGGAGGTTCACTCGAATATTCATTCGTGTGGGTATAGGGGTCAATATGGGTGTCCACGGCTCCGATGTTGATCATTGATCGGAAGGGGTTCCGGGTCATGTCTATACTTCACCGAACCTATAGGGTCACACGCTTAAGGGTCATCTATCTGTTGAATGCTAGACAGGGAGTCTGAGAGAAAATCACCGAAAAGTTTCAGATGCCAGAAAAGTTTCGGTCAACGGAAAAGTTCCGAAGAGAGAGGTCACCGGATGAGTTCCAGTGAAACTGAAAAGTTGTTTCAGAGGATACCATAAATTCAAATTGGTTTTGGCACATGCCTGATAATTCTTGGAAGATGCCAGAATCGTTCTGGAAACTTTTTGGAATTTTCCGGGATAAAAACCGGAAATGTTCCGGAGCTGCCGAAACCGCTTCAGATGCTTTTCGCAGATGAAAATCACTAAACCGGAATTGTTCCGGCTCGCGTTGAAAATTATTTTGGTGGGTACTGGAATTGTTCTAAGCCCACATGAATATTTTCAGTTCGATCAGACGCTGAAAAATGTCGTCGTGAATAGTGAAAGTGCTTTTTGGATATTTTTGGAAAAGTGCCTTTTGGGATATTTTCCCAAAAGGTTTCTAGAAGGCTTGGGGGCTAATAAACCCCCTTGGGGGGGGGGGGGCCCAAGAGATGGTGGCCGGCCACAATGGGGCTCCTCCATGGAGCCCCCACTTGTTCCTTGGTTTCACCATTAGGTCCTTGGGAAGGACTCCTTTCCATGTGGGTTTTGGGTTTTCTTGTAAAACCACCCTACCCCTTGGGTTTCCTATAAATAGGAGGTGAGTGGGCTGCCATCTCACACATCCTTACTCTCATACACAAGCCATGCATGATCTGGCATTCTCTCTCCCTCCCAGCGAAATAGTTTCGTAGAGCCGAAAGGCTGTCTGGGTTCCGGCAGGAACTAGTTCTAGACGGCGAAGCCCTGCCGGATAGATGACACCGTATGTGTGCAACTCTGTAGAGAGATCGTAGTTTCGGTCTTAGTTCGAGAGTGCCTCCCGAAGGGCTGTCCGTGTGACCGTCCGAGTTTTGGAGGTCCTCCCGAAGGGCTGTCCGAGTGACAGTCCGAGTTTCGGAGGTCCTCCCGAAGGGCTGTCCGCGACACCGTCCGGGGGACTGTGCGACCGCCTCCCGGAGGGCTGTCCGCGGGGCATATGAGGGTATACATCCTCGCGGTTGGGAGGTTGTAAAATCCTAGCTGCGGGGATCTGCACCGCCGTTCGTCATCGACTCTACTTCTGCTGCGCTACGAGTCGGTAACGAAAATGATCAAACCTTGTATGCAGTCTCCATAGTGGTCCCGGGCTGGTGCGTAGGTCGGAAAATTTTTGTTTTCTGCTGCGTCACCCTACAGTGGCATCAAGAGCCGTGCTATGCGTAGATGCAGGTTGCGATCTAGAATACATAGAGATGTATGGGTGTTGCACAATATAATTAGGTAGTAGATGAGATCTATTGCTGAAAATTATTTGTGCGGGTAGCAGATGAAATCTGTTACCCGATGTTCCTGTTGCTTCCCCTGAATTTGCATAGTCCTGATCTTGACGGCATGGTGGAATCTCACAAAGTTCTGGCAATCCGCGATCCTTTCATGCTGCTCCTGAGTATGCTGATTGACAGATCAACGAAGTGCTAACAGTTCTTTGGGTTCCACCATAGTTGAGAAAGATGGATGTTTCGCAGACGAAAGGGCAATGCAGATATGATCTGCACGGGGGTCACGCGTATGACGAAGTTTAGTATGGGGCTCGAGATTTTATTATCTCGTGTTTCATACACCCTGGAATGTTAATCTAGCGACTTGGATTATCATGCTTGATGATGGACGTTGGTAGCTTCGGTTTGTTTCGAAACCTTAGAAGCCACGTAAAACAAGTTTTTGCATGAACCGATTAGAGGCGTCTAACTTGGTTTTGCAGGATGGTTTGCATGTGCATGTGATGTGGTATAGTAGTGTTCATAATAATTTGATTATCTATGAGATGACTATATGATGTAATTTGATTAACATGACCTGCGTGTCATGATTCGACATGATGGCTGGAGCCATATGATTGCACTTTAATGACCTGCGTGTCAACCTTATGTAATGCACTTATTTTATTAGCTATAGAGATAGCAATATTATCTGGTGCATCGACAAGGTGGTGGCAATCTTCGCAAAGGTAAACACCGACGCGAATGCCGAAGACGAAGAATACTTGACTTCTCCGTCAGAAGTCGCTTTTTATTAGGGTGATCTCTCACTTAAATAGCAAGTAGTTAGTGTTCTCCCAAGTGTAGCACCGTCACGGCACCTATCTCTTCGGGGTATCACATGGTTGCATGCGTACGAACGATTAGAGAAGTGTGAGGCGGGTAAGTTGAGACCTCGCAGCGAGATCACTTGGTTGTCTTGACGTTCAGGCATGAAAGTCATGAGCTCGGAACACACGCATCGAAAGATGAACAAGAGTCGTATAGAGATGTGATTGGCAAGTTGGCCTACCAATTGAAATTCTCGTCACTTGAGATGGTTGCATCCTTGACGCTGAATTGAAATTTGGATCTTGAATCACTCACAATCAATTATGAGAGATATTGATTTGAGTGGGAGCGCACTGTAGAATTGAATTCTTTTAATTCTCAATGCAATTAATTTTGAACATTGTCTAAGTGTGTTTTGCATAATAGTTGTAGAATAATGGCTCGCGTTTCCACCTTCCCTATTAAAATTGAATAGCTGTTAAATATCTGGTTAAAACTTTACGGTTGGTAATGTAATGTGAGGATTGTCCTCAAGAGTGCCGAGAAGGACTTTGTCCTATCGCATACTTTCAGTATTCTCCCGCTAAAGCTATGGATGATATGACTCTCGTCCTTCGATCCAAAAGCTAGAATTCCTTTTCAGTCAAAAGTGCAATATGTTTGCTTCCATAAAACCCGAACTTCGAAAGTTTGGATAGTTATGTGATATTCATGGAATCTGAAAATCATTTTCAGAGACAGACAAATGCTAAAAGATATGAGATATCCAAAGCAATGTTTGTTTGCAAACTATTAGTAAAAGTGTTTACTGGGCATTTGACTGATAAGAGAGGGATCCAGAAGAACGCCTGTCATATGATGATGGTGAATAAAACAACAATTTAAAGAGAAAGGAAGTGTCCGAAGGGTGTTAGTGAAACTTTCACGCCTAGGAAGTCCGAGGCTAACACCACTCTTAAGTTGGGTGCTTCTTCTGAGAGTAGGAGAAATACTAAAAGTTAAACTGTTAGAAGTATAAAGGCAAAAGGAAAGAAGACTGGAATATCCAGCTCATGTATGAATGTCATACAAGTTTTTGATGTATAGAAGGCTGGTCAAATATATAGTTCTTGGGAATTATGGTTAAACATGTTAATCACTAATTCTTGGGTATTGTGAGTTAATCACAAAGATACCCGCTCGATTGCACTCTGTTGCAACTCGATGAAAGAACTACTACGGCCTAAAAGACTAGCCAGGAATGAGGTTTAGATACACACAGGGAACATAGTAAATGTTACTATACCTTCCATTAGTGTATTCCCTATGTATTTACTTTCATAATTCATTTAGAGTTTCATACACTCTAGCCCTTTGCATAAGGTATTTTGCAAGAAGGTTATTCATAAGAGAACTTTTGATGTTCGATGTTATGAATAACATAAGGGCCATACTTTCATTATGAATGAGATGTATGTTATGAATATTGATATTAATACATTGCCTCTGTATTTACTTTCATAATTCATTTAGAGTTTCATACACTCTAGCCCTTTGCATAAGGTATTTTGCAAGAAGGTTATTCATAAGAGAACTTTTGATGTTCGATGTTATGAATAACATAAGGGCCATACTTTCATTATGAATGAGATGTATGTTATGAATATTGATATTAATACATTGCCTCTGTATTTACTTTCATAATTCATTTAGAGTTTCATACACTCTAGCCCTTTGCATAAGGTATTTTGCAAGAAGGTTATTCATAAGAGAACTTTTGATGTTCGATGTTATGAATAACATAAGGGCCATACTTTCATTATGAATGAGATGTATGTTATGAATATTGATATTAATACATTGCCTCTGTATTTACTTTCATAATTCATTTAGAGTTTCATACACTCTAGCCCTTCTCATAAGGTATTTTGCAAGAAGGTTATTCATAAGAGAACTTTTGATGTTCGGTGTTATGAATAACATAAAGGGCCATGCTTCCATACAGGATGGGATGTATGCTATGAATATTGATGGTAATATGATACATCCATAACACTGACGCTAAATGTCGCAAGACTAAAAGAATACCACACAAGTGTGGCACTGCATTTGGTCACATTGGAGAAACCCGCATGGAAAATTCCATTATGATGGATTTTGAAGTCGTTTGATTTTGAATCATCTAACACTTGCAACTTTCCTCTAAAAAGTGAAGTGACTGAAATACCGTTCACAGGCCATAAGGAACGAGCATAGAACATATTGGTGATCATACATTATGATGTGTGTAGTCCAATAAATGTTATTGCAAGTAGTGGATTTATCTATCTTCAGAAATGACTCAAGTGGATATATGGATATTTACTTGATAAGACGTGAGTCTGGATCTTTTGAAATCATTCGAAAGGTTTTAAAAATGAAGAAGAAAATATTGTAACAAGAAAATTATGTTTCTACAATTCGATTGCAGAAAGGAATATTTGAGTTACAAGTTTAGCGAATGTCTGATGAGTTATGAAAGGGGTTTCATAACTTGCACCTCCCGGAACACCACTGCAAGTGGAGAGTCTGTGAAGATGTAATCGAACCATTTATGACATGGTAAGATCAAAGATGACATGAATAGATTTACCATTATCCCTTTTAAAGTGATGCTTTAGAGACTGCGGCTTTTACACTAAAAAGAGCTCCATCAGGTCTGTTGAAATGACGCCATGGTTTGGTACGCCCAACCATGTTATATCTTTTCTTAACATTTGGAATATGGGGCTTGTGTAAAAGGTTACAAACCTATTCCAAATCAGACAAGTGCTATTTTGTAGGTTATCCCAAGTCATTGGAAATTCCCCCACCACTATACCGAGGCAAACGATTGTGCCACAAAACGGTATGCTTTTAAAGAGAATAGTTCTTACAAAAGGTGAGTGGGAGGACAGTGCAACTCGACGAGATAACCAATATCTTCGTCATCAGGTCAAAGGAAAGGAACCTTGGAAGTGATTCCGGAGTTTCCTACTGCGACTGATACGGAAGCCTATACATGAGATGTATGGACTTCGGTCGATCTTGCAGCTGAACCACGTAGGCAAAGCTCGTGCAAACCTATCAGGTGCGCAAACGAGATATTGTTGTTGGACAACAGTATACCTACAATACACAAGGAAGTGTTGATGGGCCCTGACTCCGGAATTGGCTAAAAGCCAATACAATCCGAGATAGTTTCCATATAAATGATTCAAGATTAAGATCTTGATACACCTTTCGGAAGACTTAGAGTCTAACGAATATTTATGGAACTAAAAACTGATACGGATAAAAATGTTTTATCCATAAAGCTCGACTTGTTGCAATAACAAGTTCAAGGAGTTGACTACGATGAGATTGTCTCACCATAGCGATGCTTAAAGTCGGTTCGGGTTGAACTAGCAATTAATACATATTTCAATCATGAGATATGAAACATGGATGACGAAAGGATTTCCATCTGATGGAAATGAAACCTAGGACTTGTATGTGATACAGTCCAAAGTAATTTGTCGATCCAGAGGATGCTAGTAAGTATGCAAACTTCAGAGTTCCAGCGATGGACAGAAGAGAGCAAAGTGGAGTTGGAATCTTCGGTTTTGATGGAATGGTCAAAGGGGTTTGACTTCATCAAATGGGTATCGAAGATGCTTGTGATTCAAGAAAGTAAGTGGGAGCATAATAATATTTCTAAAAACCGTGTGTACTTGACACATTGTTAATTGGAAATAAATTTCTTGACACGAATTAGGACTTCATTTGAAAATAGTTTTTTGATGAAGTGCTTAGGCTAAATAGCCTCAATATTAGGCATGATGATCTATGGAGATAGATTTACCTAATGGGGCTAAGCTATGAATACATATTGACAAGATGCTAAAAACTTTTTGGCATTTAAAAGGCCAAGGAGTGATTCTTGCCGAAGTCACATGGAAAGAGTTTTTACAAGACTCGGTGTCCCAAAACACGGATGAGTAAAATACATGATGGAGATTCCACACACTCTTGTGTTTGGATTAATCATGTATTCCATGGTATGTAAAACAACCAGATATGTCCAATACTCCAAAGTTGTTGCGAGTATAGATACCAAAGTGATCAAAGTACTGATCATAGGACAACAGTGAAAGATGTCACTGAGTACTAGAGTAGTACTGATGACATGTTTTCTCGCAAGCAGAGATTATGAAGTGCTCGTTGTAAGTAATTACATCGATACAGTCTTCATCAATGCTCCATGCGATTTTCGATTTAAGTTTAGGGTTTTGTGTAATACACAATATGGTGGCACGGTAGTTGGAAATTGTTCCAAACAAGATACTGTGGCGAATTCTATAACAAAGGCTAAGTATGTTGACGCTTTAGAAGCGACAAAGAAGTTGTTGAATCATATAGTTCATTCATGAACTTAGTATGGTTCCAAGATGGCTTTGGTCTATGGGACACTATTGCAGATAGTTGCTCCATAGCTCAGTCTGAGGAATCAGGTTTCGACCAATGATTCACACATATGCAAAGCCAAGTCCACACAAAATATGAATTTTGTGAAAGCGTGAAAACGCGAGGATATGCAAAGTTACACACGGAGCTGAAGTCGTCAGATCCGTTGGACATCAGGCTATACCACAAGCGAAGCATATTTTACACCAGTATGCCATAGGTGTAAAGTGCACTAGCATTGACTAGATTATTGACTCTAGTGTAAGTGGGAGTCTGTAGGAGATATGCCCTAGAGGCAATAATAAATGTTATTGATTATCTCCCTGTTCATAATTATGTTTATGTTCCATGCTATAACTGCAATGATTCTCGAGTCTACAAATAAAACGAGGCTCGGAGGAAGACTCATTTGCACGTGTGGAATAATAAACGGTAAAATGTATTCCTAGTCTGGCCTCTAAGACTAGCTCAAGTATTGCATGATGATCCTGTTTTCCTGATCATGGGCATGGCTATGCCGGCAATTTTGAGGGCGCAATGTTGGTAGAACACTTGTGTTGAATCGACCCGTATTGATGTTATGCTATGAGATACATTCGTCATAAGTTAATGGTTAATAACACAGAGATGGTTAATGTTTGCATGATTCCTTAGACCATGAGAGTATCGAGTTTCTTCATGCTTGCTTCATGAACTTTGGGGTTTGTTAAACGTCATCCGTAAATGGGTGGCTATTATGGCGGCTTACGGGTTCATGGAAAAGTATGTCAAGTAACTTGATAGCTCAAGATTGGGATTTGCTCCTCCGACGATGGAGAGATATCTCTGGGCCCTCTCGGTGTTACGGTATCCATCATCGTCTGGCCAGACACTTTGTGATTTGATCACGGGGATGCCGAAACACGGGAACGAGAAAGGAGAACAATACCGGTAACGAGGTAACTGGCATAGTGGACAAGGTGTTGATCCACGGGGATGCCAACATGTCTCACCTCGGGTATTTGTAACATATCGCGAAGCAACAGGAATAGCACACGGCAACTCGAGGTTCACTCGAATATTCATTCGTGTGGGTATAGGGGTCAATATGGGTGTCCACGGCTCCGATGTTGATCATTGATCGGAAGGGGTTCCGGGTCATGTCTATACTTCACCGAACCTATAGGGTCACACGCTTAAGGGTCATCTATCTGTTGAATGCTAGACAGGGAGTCTGAGAGAAAATCACCGAAAAGTTTCGGACGCCGGAAAATTTTCGGTCAACGGAAAAGTTCCGAAGAGAGAGGTCACCGGATGAGTTCCGGTGAAACTGAAAAGTTGTTTCAGAGGATACCATAAAGTCAAATTGGTTTTGGCACATGCCTGATAATTCTTGGAAGATGCCAGAATCGTTCTGGAAACTTTTTGGAATTTTCCGGGATAAAAACCGGAAATGTTCCGGAGCTGCCAAAACCGCTTCAGATGCTTTTCGCAGATGAAAATCACTAAACCGGAATTGTTCCGGCTCGCGTTGAAAATTATTTTGGTGGGTACTGGAATTGTTCTAAGCCCACATGAATATTTTCAGTTCGATCAGACGCTGAAAAATGTCGTCGTGAATAGTGAAAGTGATTTTTGGATATTTTTGGAAAAGTGCCTTTTGGGATATTTTCCCAAAAGGTTTCTAGAAGGCTTGGGGGCTAAGAAACCCCCTTGGGGGGGGCCCCCAAGAGATGGTGGCCGGCCACAATGGGGCTCCTCCATGGAGCCCCCACTTGTTCCTTGGTTTCACCATTAGGTCCTTGGGAAGGACTCCTTTCCATGTGGGTTTTGGGTTTTCTTGTAAAACCACCCTACCCCTTGGGTTTCCTATAAATAGGAGGTGAGTGGGCTGCCATCTCACACATCCTTACTCTCATACACAAGCCATGCATGATCTGGCATTCTCTCTCCCTCCCAGCGAAATAGTTTCGTAGAGCCGAAAGGCTGTCTGGGTTCCGGCAGGAACTAGTTCTGGACGGCGAAGCCCTGCCGGATAGATGACACCGTATGTGTGCAACTCTGTAGAGAGATCGTAGTTTCGGTCTTAGTTCGAGAGTGCCTCCCGAAGGGCTGTCCGTGTGATCGTCCGAGTTTTGGAGGTCCTCCCGAAGGGCTGTCCGAGTGACAGTCCGAGTTTCGGAGGTCCTCCCGAAGGGCTGTCCGCGACACCGTCCGGGGGACTGTGCGACCGCCTCCCGGAGGGCTGTCCGCGGGGCAGATGAGGGTATACATCCTCGCGGTTGGGAGGTTGTAAAATCCTAGCTGCGGGGATCTGCACCGTCGTTCGTCATCGACTCTACTTCCGCTGCGCTACGAGTCGGTAACGAAAATGATCAAACCTTGTATGCAGTCTCCATAGTGGTCCTGGGCTGGTGCGTAGGTCGGAAAAATTTTGTTTTCTGCTGCGTCACCCTACATTTGTAATGTGGTGTATAATAAAGAGTTATATGTTTTTCGACCACTTTTTTTTATTTTGTGCATCAGACCAAATAAGTCTATCTATGTATATGTTATCGAATTACATTTTTTAATCAACATATATTGCAAGTGAAGTGGATTTTAATATTTTTCATCTACTACTAGCTACATGTTTTTTCATACATGTAAAATTGAGCATACATTATGTTTACATATGCAACCAGTAATTTTTTTTAAATATAGCCCGTGGCAACGCACGGGCATTGTACTAGTCATCATTAGGAAGCACTTGCCATCAGACTACTGATACAAGGCTTTCATCAGACTACTCATCCACCGTAAGATTGAATTAATCATGTATGTGTGATGGCCTAATAAAAGGAGCACACTCGTGATTGGTTTGGATGTATGGTAATTGTGATTTGCTTCCATAATTACTTCCATAAATCACGCCATATTTACTGTGATTATTAATTGTACTGGATGAGACGGAATCAACTCATGATATCTCCATTTCCGGTTTTCATGTCACGCGGTTTGCTTCTTTGGAACAAATAAATCCTAATTACATTATCATTTTAATTTGCTTCCAAAATGGGTTGGCTTTGCTACATGGTTTGCTTACTGTACCCAGAGTTATTTAAACAAGGTACCAATGTCACTGGAGTTTGTTCGACAACATTGACATTTTCTTTCTAGTGTATTAATTAATGCTTTGTTTCATCTACGCCAAGCAACAAATTTTGCAGCTTACTTCCATATAAAAGTGAATTTTCATCCTCGATGAGCTAAACTTACTATGGTAATAGAAGTTTGATTCTTATGTAATGGAAATTTTTGCTTCAAAAACATCAAAATCTTGTTTTCATCGACTAGGGAATCGCTACTAAACAAGTAAGGCACTCTTTTAATCAAAAAGACCACTAACATGAATATACATGACAAATGGTTCAAGCAGAATAGGGACATGATTCCAAGAAATACAAATGTGCTCAATTTGTGTCCATAATATGACAGTCATGCATCCAACACTACAAACTTCTATTCATAATTCAGTCATTCTCAAAGCATTGTCATGACTCATGTGATTTACTTCCTTTATTTTTCATATATATGCTTTCATGTGTTATGCTTGCAGATTTTGGTTTACTAGCAATCCAATTGCTTTGTACAGTACATAGCATGTACACTTACTGTCTTCACCGTGTAGACGAAGCATGGAAATGTGCTATGTCAATAAGAATCCTCTCAACCAGAAGCTAAATAAACTAAGATTCTGACCAACATGGGGAGATGCATGTTTTCTACTACCTAGATGCCTAATTCACCAAAAAAAGTGTGGAACTGCAGAAGCAATTTATCTTGATGGTAGAAGCACGTGTAGTACTAACTGGAAGCTCCATTGCAGGAAGCATGCAAAAAATTCTATCTCAACATAACTCAATTTAACTGGAAGCATATGAATTTGAAAACATAGATTAACTAAAAGATTGCTGTCAGCATATCTATACAAGTTCGTGTGATCTAAAAATTGCCGGAATAATTAAATTCTATGATGCTTTAGTGATATATATAAATAAAATACACAATGGACAGAACAAATTCATACCCAGCAGCAGTCAAAAACTCGGCGGACAATTCAACATATCTACCAATGAATATCTGGCACACCATGTATTAGAAACCTAATTGAATTGGGAAATGATTCCCTTCAGCCGGCCGATCTGTATGCGAGCATCCGTCGCCTCCACGTTCGTTAGATGGGCTTTTAATCGGATGGTCGGGAGTCAATCCTTACATCTCCACCTTCTGTAACTGATCCATTGTTTCAGAAAGGGTTTTGCAACTAACCCCTTGTTGCAAACCCAGCTGAGATCAGATTCTAGATCGACCCCTATTGCAAAAAAAAATTGTTCTGCAACACGACTCATGTTGCAATTTATTTTTCTGCAACACGGCTCATGTTGGAAAAAAAATAGTCACGCAACACAACCTATGTTACAAAAAATACGCAACATAACCTCTGTTGCAAATGTTTCCGCAACAAAACCTCTGTTGCAAAGTAGAGGAAGACATCGGGCTGACCAATTGTGTTACATCCAACGGCTCGGGAGGCGGCGGATCTTTTAAAAAGATCCACCGGCCAACACACGTAGCAGGCCCCAATTGAATTGCTAAAACTTCATATTTTCAAATATACTATATCACTAATCCCCTTAGAATTGGAGGCCTCTCATTCAACTGAGGTCTTCAATTTAGAATTGGGTGATCGATTTTGACCGGTTCAACATTTTTTCACTCAATTATTTTAATCCTCTATAACACTAAGCTCCCTATTTTTTAAGGCCTCACAATTAATTGAGTTCTCAATTTGGAGTTGGGTCATCCAATTTTGACCGAGTCAACAATTTCACAATGAGCTCTGTCATTTATTGTTTAATACACTATGCTCCCTAATTTTAAAGCTTCCTTCGTCAATCCTTGATTTAGACTCCGTCAATCCTTTGTTGTAGCAATGAAATCTCTAAATTCTTTAAGTTATCCCGTTTTAAAGCGCCTCATTCAACTCAACAACTTCACAATGAGCTCTCTCATTAATTTTTTAATACACTATGCTCCCTTTAAATCTTTTCCCATCAATCCTTGATTTTGACTCCATCAATCTTTTGTTGTGGCAATGAAATCTCTAATTTCGTTAAGCTATCCCGTTTTAAAGCCCCTCATTCAACTCCTCAATTTGAATTGGACACATAATTGATTGGGTCGTTCACCCTGACTTCATAGTGGGATCTCTCGATGAATGGGTGACAAAACAGAAGTGTCGCCCATGACACGTTTAGCACCAGCATAACACACGTGTCCCACAACGTAAGTAATTTTCTCATGTTACGTCCTCCAATCACATGGTCAAAAACATCCACCAAAACACCTCAATAAAAAAAGAAAAATGATAAACTCACGAACGATTCACTACGGATTGGTCATACCAAACATTGTCCCACCAATCACTTCCCCGATTTGCACCGTTGTCCCAATTTTTCCCTAATCTCACACCATAAATTGACACATCCATCTGTAAGCATGATTTCATAAAGTTCGTCCGTAGGAGTAGCATATCTGATAAAGAATGCACTTCATTGTATCCCCATACGCCAAACCAACTAATACGTAAATATTTTTTCACAACTTCAAAAAAATTACATAAAACATATGCAACCTCAAGAATATAAGCGGCGCGGCAAAGCGTGCACATGCCTTCTAGTATACTATATGACTAAACCTCCTAGGATTGAAGGCCTTACAATCAATTGAGGTCTCCAATTGGATTTTGGTCACCCAATTTTGACCGGGTCAACAATCTCTTTCATTTATTTTTTAATACAATACACTATGCTCCTAATTTTTAAATCTTCACAACTAATTAAGGTTTCAATTTAGAAGAGGGCAACCCGATTTTGACCGGGTCAACAATTTTTTAAGGAGCTCTCCCATTAATTTATTTGAAGTATCTATGTTTTCTAATTTTAAAGCTCTTTCATTCGATTGAGGTATTCAATTTTGAATTTGGTTTACAATTTTGATCGGGCCAATGATTTTTAAAATCAATCAACAGCAGCAGGCCTATCAAAATATATTAACCCTCGCAGACTTCTATCACCACGAAAAAAGCGCCACCATGTGATATTATAGCCGAATAAAATACACGTAACCAACGATGAAAAAATATCCCCACATAATTATAGTTTGATTAGCGCATAACACGGAATGACAACGCGAAAGGCCCACCAAATAACCGCATTATAAATAAACATAAAACACACTCCATCGTCTCCCCCACCGACTAAAGTAAATAGTCCATCAATTTCAAAACATAAGGATTATTAGTTTTTTCAAAAGTCAAATTTATATAATTTTGACCAAGTTCAGAGTCAAAAATATCGACTTGCACAATATTAAACAAAAAATATATTAAAATTCATTTCCTGATGAATCTAATAACACTGATTTGATATTAAGAATTTTGATATATTTCTCTACAAATTTAATCAGATTTAAAGAGGTTTGACTTTTCAAAAAATAATACACCATATATTTTCAAATAGAGTGGGTAAAGAAATTTGAGAATCTCAACAAATTCAGCGGCGCAGCAAAGCGCGCCCAACCCTTAGTTTTTTTTTCTGAGGTAAGAACCCCCTCATCTATTAGCTCATGATGTTAATGGGGATAATTACAGAGTCATGCTAGATGCCAAACCACACATGGCGACCAAAATCCAAAAATAGCAAATCTAGCTAAATCATGTGCTTCATTATTACTCCTACTTTCAAAACGGAACGTGCAAGTTTCAAAATCAGCTCTTCCGGCTGTGATCTCCTTCACTATGGCTTCGTTTCTTCCTCCAGTACCTTCTGCAATGTCTTTAATAACCGATTGGCAGTCAGAAGCAATGATCAGATGATGTTCGTCTAGGTCGAGCGCCAAAGACATGGCCTCCCTGCAAGCCAATGTTTCAAGTGTCGGTGGGTCTGTGATCGCATAGACCATAGCCGAAGCGCCCAAGTACACGCCCCTTTCATCCCTGCAAACAAACGCAGGCGAACCCCTGCCATTATGTGAAGATACAGCAGCATCGACATTGAACTTTGAAAATCCCACAGGTGGAGGAACCCATGGTTCGTGAGCAATGCGAGTGGGTAACTGATTTGCTTGAATGTGTCGCTGGGGCTTCGGAGTCAAGGCTAGATCCTCGATGAACCTCCTAACAAACATATGAGTTGTCATTGGAGATTGGAATTCTGCCTCATGGATCGCCTTGCGGCGTGCAAACCAGATCGCCCATAGATTTACTGTTAGCTACACAAATTCCACATGCGATAGCGTTGCCTTCAGGGTGAATAACCAATTCCGGGCATGGTTCTCATTTGTAGTCTGTGTGGTTTGGAAGACTCCTGGAAGCATGCTCTGTTAGAATGTTCGGCGTCGCGATGTGTGTGGGCGTTGGCAGATTCAGATATGGTCGAGCATATGTTGAACGCCCAACCCTTAGTTGAGATGATGGAAGAAAAGAATCCAAGTGCCACAGTCGAATTCCTAATCAGGCCGGATCAGAATTGGGTGAACAAAATAAAACGGGCGAAGGTCCCTGCTGGGATTTTTTTTCAAAAGTATTACCTATTTTGTACCAAATTCGAAAACCGTATGCACAAATTGGAAAAAATCAAAAATAGTACCCCGTCGGCCTCTGGTGGGCCGAAGAGGGGCCCGTCGGCCATCCCCGGGCCGAAGAGGGTCCGTCGGGCTCTGGCAGGCCGAAGAATGGCCTGTCGGCCTCTGGATGGCCGAAGAGCTGCCTGTCGGCCTCCAGGCGGCCGATGGGCCCCTGGATAAGGCCGACCACTCCTTTCTTTCTCCTCTGACCACTCCTTTCACCCTCCCCCGTCCTCCAGGCTCCCCAGCTCCACCTCCCACTCCCGTTGCTCTCTGGTGCTTGCACCCCCGCGCCGATCTCTTCGCTCGTCCACCCATTTTCGTATCGAACCTGCGTAAACAATAGGTCAGGGCTCTCTCCGCCGGCGTACGGTATTTTTTTTTTGCTTCCAACACAATCAAATGTCAACTTTCAACTCGGTTGTGGATTCAGTTCTTATTGGTCACCGTTTCTTTGCAGGTAAATGGCTTGCCCCTTTTGTCGAGCTCCAAGTGGCCCTTGTTCTGCCTTTGATTCTGGTGCGTCTGTATTCACCATGGTGCTGGATCGTCGATGTTCAAGGCGTGTTGTAAGATTCTATATCTTGTTTATCTGATTGTGGCATATGGTTGATGTTGTTTTGGTTGTAATGTATTCTAATGCCTTCGTTTATATGATTATGATGTGTGCTTTCATTATTGTTGTAGTATGTTCCGTGCAGTGTTAGATCACATCTTGCTCGGTACATTGAGGAGTGCAGAGCTTTAGCTATTCGGAGGGGTGACACAGATATTGATCTTGCTCTTCACAACAGTCAAATTTACGGATTCAGACATTTTCACCTGTCAGACATTGCCAGCTTCTCATTATTCGCAACGAACATTATATCGAACATTACCAGGGCCGTAATAAACTGTCAAATTTACGGATTCAGACATTTTCACCTGTCAGACATTGCCAGCTTCTCATTATTCGCAACGAACAAAATAAACCTACACTACCAACACGTACACTAAAAAGTACCTACACTAAATAGAACCTACACTAAAATAAACCTACACTAAAAAGAACCTACACTAAAATAAACCTACACTAAATAAACCTATACTAAAATAAACCTACACTAAAATAAACATACGTACACTAAAAATGACTACACTAAGTAAACTAAATAAACTTACACTACCAACACGTACACTAAAATGACTACACTACATAAACTAATTTTACGTACAATAAAAAAACTAACCTAAACTAAAAAAAAATCGGTATACCTTCGACGCGTGTCCCCTTCTTCTTCCTCTCCACCTTCTTCTTCCTCTCCACCACACCACCTCCTCACCATCCACACCTCCACCACCCCACCATGGCTCCTCCAAACGAACAAAATACTACCCCATGGCACAAAATGAGACCGTAGGCTGGTGGAGATGGGTATGATCTATTGTTTCAGCGGATTGAATAGGCAAATGGGTGAAGGATGGAGGAGATCGGAGGTGGGGGCAAAATCTGTTGAAAAACGAGAGAGAGGATGAACGAGCGAGAGGAGGAAGAAGGTCCCGTGCGGTCGGCCTTATCCAGTGGCTCTTCGGCCTCCTGGAGGCCGACGGGTCCTCTTCGGCCACCCGTGGGCCGACAGCAGGCTCTTCGGCCACCCGGGGGCCGATGGGCCCTATTCGGCCTCCCGCCGGCCGACAGGCCCCTCTTCGGCCCACCAGAGGCCGACGGGGTACTAATTTTGATTTTTTCCAATTTGTGCATACGGTTTTCGAATTTGGTACAAAATAGGTAATACTTTTGAAAAAAAATCCCCTGCTGGCCCAGCCCAACTCCCACGAGAGGGGACGGCCACCTCTGTCCTCGCGTTCGTCTCCCGCACGACGGCCGCGATCGGCGGCGGCGGCAGCGGCGGCCAGGGCACGGGCGACGCGATCACCTGTTCGTCCCATCTCACGCGCGCACACCCGACGGGAGAGCTCCAGGGCGACCCCCCAAACCCTAGCTAGCAATGGTGATGGCGGCGGCCGGCGACCCTCGCCGGGTCCGCAACACCTGCATCATGGCGCACGTGGACCACGGGAAGACCACGCTGGCCGGCCACCTGGTGGCGTACGGCGGCGGCGGCCTCCTCAACCCGAGCATGGCCGGCAAGGTCCGCTTCATGGACCACCTGCGGGAGGAGCAGGAGCGGGCCATCACGATGAAGTCCGCCGCCGTCTTGCTCCGCCACCGTGACGGCACCCGCGTCCACCTCATCGACTCCCCCGGCCACACCGACTTCTGCTCCGAGGTCTCCGCCGCGGCCCGGGTGGCCGACTCGGCGCTCGTCGTCGTCGACGCCGTCGACGGCCTCGGCGTCCAGACGCACGCCGCGCTGCGCAAGGCCTTCGCCGAGCGCTTCCACCCCTGCCTCGTCCTCAACAAGCTCGACCGCCTCATCACCGACCTCTGCCTCGACCCCGGGGAGGCCTACGAGCGCCTCCGCCGCATCGTCGCCGAGGCCAACCCCGTGTACTCCACCCTGCGCTCCGGCTCCTACTTCTCCTCCCTCGACGGGCTCACCCCGGCCCACCAGGACGCCGCCGATGATGACGGCGAGGACACCTTCATGCCTCGAAAGGGCAATGTCGTCTTCGGCTGCGCCCGCGACGGCTGGGGCTTCCGGATCCAGGATTTCGCCGCCGTGATGGCCATGGGGTGCCCCGGCAAGGCCAGCAAGCTGGTGGGATGGCTATGGGGGGCGTACTACTGGGATAAGGAGAAGAAGAAAGCTATGGCCTTGGCGGACGGCATAAAGCAACAGCCCATGTTTGTGGAATTTGTGCTCAAGCGACTGTGGAAGGTATACGATCATGGTCTGAAGGTGGACGGCGCAAGCTAGCTGCGTGATCATGTTGTCCAGACCTTCAATCTGAAGGTATCGGAGCGGGAGTTGCAGAGCAAGGACCGCCCCAAGGCCGCGCTGGAAGCCGTGATGAGGGCATGGCTGCCGCTTGCGGAGACAGTGATGACAATGATTGTGGAGTGCACGCCAGACCCGGTCACCGCCCAGAGATTCAGAGCGCCGACACTTATGCCGGAGAGGGAGCTGCCGACATGGGTTTCGGCAGAGCATGCCGGCATCGTCGCCGAGGCGGAGAAGGTGAGGAGGTGCGTGGTGGCCTGCAGTGCCAGCTCAAGCGCCCCTGTGGTGGTCTTCGTGTCCAAGATGTTTGTGGTGAAACACAAGGATCTGCCACCTACCCTCAACCACTGCCAGGAGGCCGCCGGTAAGCCGGAGGAGTGCTTCTTGGCATTTGCGCGGGTCTTCAGCGGTGTATTGCACGCCGGGCAGAAGGTGTTTGTGTTGTCACCGATGTATGATCCGGTGAAAGGGGACACAACAGGCAAGCATCTGAAGGAGGTGGAGGTTCAGCAGCTGTATGAGATGCTAGGAGAGGGCCTCAGGCCGGTGGCCAGCGTAGGTACCGGGAATGTGGCCGCCATCAAGGGCCTTGGTGAGCATATAATGAAGACGGCCACACTGTCATCGACAAGGAACTGCTGGCCCTTTGCGAGCATGGCGTTCCAGGTCTCGCCGATACTGAAGGTCGCGATCGAGCCCGCCAATGTGGCTGATCTGGGCGCGTTCCGCGAAGGGCTTAGCCTTCTCAACCGGGCAGACCAACTTGTTGAGTATTCATATCAGAAAAGGGTGAGCATGTCCTTGCTGCAGCTGGGAAGGTACATTTGGAGCATTGTGTAAAGAATTTGCGGGAGAGGTTCGCGAAAGTCGAATTGAATGTCTCAGAGCCCTTGGTGTCCTTCAAGGAGACCATCCAAGGGGAAGGTGTTTGTTTGATAGATAGCTTGAAGGATCCACAGGGATACGTTGAGAGGATTGCTCCAGATGGGAAATTTGCTGTGAGAGTCAAAGTCATCAGGCTTCCAGATGCTCTGGTTAAGGTCCTTGAGGAAAATGAGGAATTGCTTTCTCGAACAATTAAGGTGCAAACGGCGAGAAGCGACGGAGCAATGGGTTCAGAATGTCCTCGGGGTGATGACGGTCGCTCCGTGGCAGTGCTTAGGCAAGATATGCTCAGTGCTGTAGAGAGCGAACTGGAAGCGCTCTCTGCGGGGGCGGATCAAGTTAAGCTCGAGTGGTATAGGAAGACACTGCTGGGATACTTGCACAAAGTCTGGGCCCTAGGCCCTTCCCAGGTCGGTCCGAATCTCCTCCTCATGCCCGGTGTAAAACTAAGCAGCGGTTTGACAACCATCCAAAATGGAAGGGAAGGTATTCTAGTGTGCGGCACGTGTCATGTCTCAGAGAAACTGGGGTTTGTGAGTGTGCCTGATGATGCAGAGATTAGCAATGGCATTATCGACGACAGTGAGCCATCCACAGATGTTCCTGATCCTGAGGCACTAAGGAACATCATCATCTCAGGATTTCAGGAGGTCACAAATGCAGGGCCCTTGTGTGATGAACCTATGTGGGGTCTGGCATTCATCGTCGAGCCCTACGTATTCTCTGGCAGCCCAGATAGTGTCAACTACTCTTATCAGCACAAAGCGGTAGTCAGGGAAGCGTGCCGGGCGGCCGTGCTTCAGAGCAAGCCCAGGCTTGTCGAACCCATGTACTTCTGTGAAGTGACCACTCCTATAGAGCGCCTAGGAAGCGTCTATTCTGTTCTTGGTGATTGTCGAGCAAAGGTGCAGGAAGCTGAGATGCAACTAGAAACTTTCTTGTACATGGTGCACGCGCATTTGCCGGTTGCCGAGAGCTCTGAATTCTCTGAAAAGCTTTGGAACGGAAGTTCAGGTGCGGCCACTGCCCGTCTCACATTCAGTCACTGGGAAGCTATTCCTCAAGACCCCTTCTTTGTTCCGAAGACTAAGGAGGAGATTGAGGAATTCGGAGATGGTTCAAACATGGGACCAAACTTGGCTAAGAAGCTCATCGATTCCGTGAGGCGAAGAAAGGGACTACATGTTGACGATAAAGTCGTCAAGCATGGCACAAAACAGAGGACTCGGGCTAAGAAAGTGTAGATGCGTTCTTTGGTTTTGTATATGAAACTGTACATTCTGTTCCACAGCTTGTCCTGGTAAACCGAGATATAACCAATATGTAGCTAGTGTGGTTTTTGAGTTTTTAAATGCTGAGGAATTTTGGTCAGGTATGTTTATAATAGTTGCTGATTTGGCTCTTCTAATACCTGTGAACTCAACTTAGAATGGTTTATTATGTCTTATGTGGGTATGTCAGGCTAGAAAGTTTCACAACATTCTGCTTTAAAAACCTTAACTTGATGGGAAATGGTAGAAAGGTTTGTGAGTTGTTAACCAAAAGTTAGTAGAACTCGGTTAAACATGACGTAGTAATTTGTGCACTACTACTTGGTGAAAAAGTGTAGGAATAAACATAGCCAGGAAATAAAATGGCCAGTATGCTAAAGAGGCTTATTCTGAACATACTGCATCTTTACGTCTGTTACCTACAGTGTCTAAATTCTTACTGTCCCACTTTCCCTGGTAATTTTTTGTGTCCTTCCTGTTAGCCTTTAGGCATTGCAAGCCATATATGTGGAATTGCCTGTCTCCAGCAGTAGCATTTCATTCATTGTGGTCTAGAGCAAGTGATGGAGGCTTTGATGTGCATGATCTTAAACTATATATGTTGGCAGGCAAATGCAATCCTGCCGTCGACATGGTTCAGTCTCCATGGGCCAAACTGTGCAACGGCTTGCAGTCAACTAGAGATGGCTTTGGAGTCTTCATCGGACAACACCTTGGCCTCGGCTCGGATGAAACTGCGCCTCCTGTTCAACATCATGTCCTGGTAAGCTTAGATGTGATCAAATCTGTAGCAAATGTGATTTTGGAATTTTGATGTGCTGAGGAATTTTGGTGGAGATGGTTGCTTTGGGTCATGTGGTGGTGCTGTTGGAATTTCGGGAGAGGTTTCTAATAATCGCTGATTCCTGCTCATCCATGTTTGGCTCTTCTAATACTCCCTCTAAACGATCTTATATTTCTTTTACGGAGGGAGTACCTGTGAACTCATCTTAGAATGATGATTTATGTGGGTATGTCAGGCTAGAAAGTTTCACAATATTCTGTTTCTGTTGCATTAACTTGATAGTAAATGGCAGGAAGCTGCACAGGGTCCCCTATTGGCCTATAAGGAAAACAGACACATCCTGAACTTGTGTTCTTTGCAATGCCCTGGTGAAAGTTCTTATCAACCTGCATGAGTCGGTTAACTGAAATTTAGTAGAGCTCATTGAATCATGATGTACTAGTAACTTGTGCGCTGCTGCTTGGTGAAGAACTGCAGGGATACATACAAGCAGGAACTAAAACGATGCCTATGCTTAAAGAGGTTTATTCTGAAAATACAGCGTCCTAGTCGACTTATTTCTGAACTTGTGGGATTCTTGAGGTTTCTATCATTTCGCGGGTTTACCTATTTCTTCAGGGATAGAACAAATGGGTGTAGGCTTTTATGTGATTTTTCTGTTGTCATCAAGATATCTCTCATATTCCTAAGATGCTTCTTGTGCTACATAAATCAATCATATCAAATACTAGGTCCTAAGCTTACTTATGTAACAACACAACACATGCTGAGTTTGCCTTGAAAACCATCTACATGACGAATTCTTTGCCTTCAAACATCTGGGCTTGCCTCCTTTTTCAAACATCACTGGCTACAACACTAATACGCATCTACTTGTGCACATTTACACGGAGCTCTCTTCTAAAACGGACAATGGAGCGGACTGTATTGCTAAACTTCACGGCTGGCCTGTCACCAATCATTCTTCACGGCCATCTTTATTCGTTTAACATGCATGGTTCATCTTCATCGCATGAGCTGCACACTGTGTTGCTAAACTGACACGGCTGCTGCTTGTCTTCATCTATTCTACCAGGAGTATTAATCATCTTCGTCTATATTACTATGCTCCCTATTTTTAGAGGGCTCACAGTCGATTGAGGCTATCAATTTGGATTTTGGTCTTTCAATTTTGACCAGGTTGCCTCCTGGGCCGCGTGGAGGGAACCGGGACTAGGTGTGCTCCTTTCATCAGTGCGTCCGGCTGGGGAAGGTTGCGGGTTGGGAGCTATTCGCGTTCTCTGTGGCGTGCTCGGTTCCTGTTGCCGCTGTCGTTGCTACTGGAGAACGGTTTCCATATTCACATATCTTTAAATTTAGCTTCCACTCCCCCATTCTATAGTTGTGAGAAGCTGATTGTTCCCGACACTGATTTGCTCTCTGAATTTGATTTCTAAACTGTAATTGAGATATATTTAACTTAATTAATTATGGTTTGTCTTCCTTTGGATAGGGATTACAGTTCTTCCATACATGGTCCCAAATGCTAACGACTTTTAAGTAATATATAATGTTCAGCATGAGATTATCACGGGAGATGGTGAAGAATTTTATGTCATACAGTTCTGCACATGTACGTGTTCTCCTAGCTATATGAGAATATGGATTGAGCCATGGTGAAACGTTTCCTTAGGCTGAGATAACCTCTCTTCTCTTCAATTCCCATGGTTTATCTCTCTGTTTTGTTACATAATATGGTGTTTATATAAGGAAGCACCTTCTGTTGGCTTATTTATTGTTCCTTATGTGCATTATTTTTCTCTCCATTTAAGTTTTTGGCAAAGTTTCTGGAAATTATTGGAGGATAACATATAAATGTTGATGGTGGCACATTCTTCATTATATCTAGGATCAGTTCTCGCACATGCTATGCTATGGCTCTTCTCCACAGCAACTCTTCTAACTATTAAATTGTTTGATGTAGGCCTTGTTCTGGAGCTACTGAAGTTACTCCAGCAGATGAAGCAGCAGAGGCACTATCACCTGAAGACCTATTTTCCTAAGACAGAGAAAAAGAAGTGCACGAGAAATGAATGAGATAAAGATAAAGAAATTTATGTTTTAGGAAATGTTACCTGGTGCTGATTTTATCCTCAACTGCAGGGAAAGTTTCAGTGGAGCTATGCAGTTAGCATACCTATGCCCAACTAACTTACAGTTGTTACATGTGATAGATTCAATTCTTGAAGTCCTCTTGGGCTGGGGCACTTCATACTGCCCTTTCGACCTTTTTATTTGCAATCTTCCCTTCTCACTTTTGAAGACAGGAGGGTCAGTGTCAGGGGTGTCAGACTGTCAGTGCATAAATCCTCCCAGGAACAGGGTAGATAGCAGGATTGTGGGCTTCCAAATACATTGGCTTCTTGAAGAATTCATGCACAAAGTCTTCAAGGTACTGCCTTGACTTGTGAATTGCAGAAATAGCATGGTGGCAAGGCAATCCAGTCATATCCCATTTTTTGCAGCCACGTGTTCTATTCTTCAGGTCAACAACATATATATTTTCCTGACTGCTGCTTACTTGCCACAGTTCACCTACATACTTCACAGCTTTGCAAGGTCTGGACCATTTCTTTGCTTCTTCTAACTTCTCAGAGTAGAGTGTGATCTGCCACCTAGCATTTGCTGCACCAGATCTCTTTAAGTCCTGATTCCATCAAACATTGTTTTTACTGGTTTACCTCTAATGTCAAGGATCATTCTGTTGAACACCTCACTAAGATTGTTCACAACCAGATCAGTTTTGTAATTGCAGCCCATTGCATGCCTAGCCCAACTTTCTATAGGGATTTTGCTAAGCCATGCTCATGCTTGCTCATGGACACTTTCATGTTTTGCATTGCAATGTCAAAGCCTTGTTTAGTGTAGGAATAGTTAGCAGAGTCCATATGTTTCTTTAATTCCTCTCCTCTACAACCAGCAGATTGCTCAGTTGCTCATTTCATTATGTAACTGGCCGATGATTAAAAAGTTGAAAAATAACTGGCTATCGATATGAAGCACACAATGTTTGATTGCTTGTTTGCTGAAATGATCTGGCTAGTCTATATAAGGCCCCCAATGTTTGATTGCTCATTTCGTTGTATACGTCGCCTATATTAGGTACACGCTGGCTTAATTGCATGATTGTCCTATGTTTTTTATGAGTTAGCCGATGATTAAACCATGCCACATTCTAGTGTGGATTCATATATATGATTATAATGACCAGTATGAATCTCCATTTGATTGGACGTGTTGTTTTCTCGGGCAAATGATGAGTTCCAAAATCTTTGACAATGAACATGGTACTGTGTTTGCCTTGTTTGCTGTTGTAACTTGTTATTCTTAGTTTCAGACTGCAAATAAAACTGCGAAGGCAGAGAGGACACCTAAATCATGTGTTAAGGTCGTCTCCAATGTAGCGTCTGAAAGCTGTAGTATCCCCTGCAACATGCTTGCTCTCGTCCCCAACGCCGATTGTTCAAGAAGATTTTGAGGCTGAACTACAGGAACAAAGACAAAATTGTTGCTTCCCTCCGAGATGAAGTTGATGACTTGTTGAGAAAGCTAACTCAGGTAAGGGGTTAGAAGTAATCATCACTTGAGAGTTGACTAACAGCCTACTTGATAATCTCCTGTGGATTTAATGGTAACCCACTTCTTACATATCTCGCGAACCAACCTCGATAAAAGGAACCCTGATGAATTGCTGACTCTGTTGTTCATCTGTCAGAGTGAAGCTTATGATGGGAGTGTAATGCTGAATTTAATCACTATTAAATTTGTTGAGCTTATGTAATAAATTTGAAAAGTTTGCAGGTGATGTAATATTTAGTTAATTTGTATAGCTCATTTATGCATTATCGACCATTATACTGTGATCACATCGGAATGAAAATCATACTGCTGGGCATACTGTGAGAATTCAAATCATTGGAATGAAAAATATTGCCAGGCATCCAGTTCTGGTTCGCTTAATTAATCGGCACAGATTCGAGTGGACCAAACCTCAGCAGATATGAACTCTTATCTCACTGTCAACTGCATTTCAGTTTTAACACATTCGCCTGTTGAACCAGATTGGTCGACAAACAAATTCAGAGGCGCTTTCGCGTACATCAGTGGTCATGACCAGGTTCCTTACCTCTCACCCGCCTTGCCAGTAAGTTGATACGCCTCTGGATTTGCACATCAATGTCGAGGCCGCTACGCTTCTGAATTTGCACTACTCAACGCCTCGACCCTATCATGGAAACATAAAGCAGGTATTGCTGGTTAATAATAGAATAAAATCACAAAAATGTGCTTTACCTCAGTATATGATGCTCAAATAAAAACATTCGTATAGCATATATGTACTGATGCAGTACAGATAAGAATTAAGACGAAAATGAATAATTCGATGCAGAGCCAACTGAAAAATCCAAGCAAGTTTACGGAACATGCATCAGGTTCAACCTGTGTATTTTCAAGCCTGTACGCTTTCAAAGTGGTATGTGTTCATTAAATGAACACAACACTCGGATCACTCCAATAACACAAAGGATATACGTATGCAGGCTGGTAATAATAACCATGACGATGAAATTACCAAACTGAAAAGGATTATTAACAGACAAGAATTAGGTAAGCTAGACCACCATATGGTTTCATGACACCAAATTACCACCTGAAGACGGATCACTAAGGCAGAACTGGGGATGGCTCCTCCTCTCCCTCTCCCCCCTCCCCCCGCTCCTCCCCCAGCTCCGGTGAGCCGCCGGCCACCCACCATCCTCACCACCTGTAGCCTTCCGGTGGCTACTTTCACCTCCCCTCCGCTCCCACTAGACAGCCGGTTCGACGACTCCCCGATCCAGGCCGCCATTCGGGCTGCGCTTGGGGTTGGAACGGCAATGGGTGCCGACTTTGAACACCAAGTTTGGTCAGCCATTCTTCAACCAATCACTCCTTTCCGCCACAAATCCTCAGGCATCCACCTCATAGCAAAAATCGAGCGTGCGGTACTGGAAATTGACTGCCTCATGCTTGCTTGCTACCTACAAGCTTGTCTCGGGGGGGAGTCTGACATGTTCATGACACTCCAGCTTTCACCCTCGGTTTTTCGCTTCGCCGTCTCCTCGGTTCCGGTGGCCCTAGCTATACTCCGGGAGATGGAGATCGCCACCACTCCTCCCATTCATATCTCCTTCTTCCCTTGCTCACCAGCGGATGCCGCAAAAGACACACCCGCATCCATCGCGCCGCGCCTTCTCGCTCCACCGCCACTCCAGCCTCCGCCGTCGCCCGCCCTCCCTCAAAGCGTTGTCCAAACGCTCGACATCGGCGATCGCATGCAGCACGCTTTTCGCTTCGTTCGACACTCCCTCAACCTCGACTCCACGATCGGGCTCGCTTTCCAGTCCGCACTCTGGCAGGCAAAACGATCCATGGTCTCGCCACCACACCATTCAACGCCGTCCGCTCGCGGCACCATCATTTTCTTCCACAAATCCCGCCTTCCCCTCGACTGCTTCCTCGTCGCGGCCCTACTGCAAACCAGGTTCGGGGGTAGGGCAGAAACTCTCGACGTCAAAACTTTGTCGCCGTCGGCCTACTCCTTCTGCGTTGCATCGCCGGACGCGCAAGCCGCCATCACTGCATGCTCGCCGATCTCCACGCCCTTCTTCTTGGCCTCGATCGTCACCGCCTCCACCACGACCACGCAGGTGGCCGGTGCAGCTCTCCCTGCCCCGACTCAGCTTAGGCGCGCAATCAATGCCCAGCCATGATCACCAACGAAGGTTCCCGCTCCGCTCGTGCTCCCTCACGCCCCGGCCATCCTGCCGGACACGACAACGACGCCGCTCGCTGCTGCAACTGAGGTTAGGCCCTTCCGCCATGGATTAAAATTCTTTAATCGCGTTCTAAACATGTACCACACTGAGATCACTCGCCCTATATTTCCACCTCGCCATGCACCGCCTGTTCCCTTTTGGATAGTTTGCATTTCAAAAACTATCATGCCAAATAACACGCTCATATCAACTGCTTTAGACCACCACTTTTCGGTTAAACCAGATTTTCAGGCAACTAATTAAGCTAGCAGATCACGTGTTCCGCTCCTCCGTGTTGACCAAAGAAGTTAGATTCGAAATTCTGAAAAAGTCGCCGTTGGTTTTCAAATGCTTCTCCCTGTATTTCTTTGACCAACATACCTCGGCCACTGCTCATCAACAGCGAATGCTCGCTCAGCATGGACCGGCCATGATCTTTCAAAAATCAGCAGAACTAACCCCCACAACCGAATCCATCCTTGGACCGCATCCATCCTCCCTTGCCATGCATCGCTACACTACAAACACTCGAGCAACCATGCTCTTGTCTAGCGGTTCAAGCCGTACACGCACCACTCACACAAGCAAGCCATCAACAGCTCCCTGCCACAGCCATTCTGCGAATATATCCACACCGCCGTTTTCAGCGCCTTTGACCACTGCTGAGAATAAGACATCCACTCGTACGCACGTCACTGAAGAAGTCAGGACCGACCCATCTAGTACTCTACTGGACCCCGTGACGATGGAACCCACTACCATGCAAGAAAATCACCTGCTACTCCTTCCGTTTCATAATGTAGTGCATATAGATTTTTAGAAAAGTCAAACTTTACAAACTTTGATTAAATTTATAGAGAAAACTATTTATATCTACAATATCAAATATATATAATATGAAAATATGTCTTGTGATGCATCTAAGGATATGTATTTGGTATTCTAGATGTATATATTTTTTCCTACAATCTTGATCAAAGTCTATAAAGTTTGACTTCTCAGAAAATCTATATGCACTACATTGTGAAACGGAGGGAGTACCTGATAATGCCACGGACGCCCAACAGCCTCTGCGAGGGGCCCCTCGGCTACAGTGCTCAAGACCAGGCCCTGCCCGCATGCATGCATGCGCCACTGCTGCTCACTGAACCGAGCCAGCTCGCCCACTCTCCGCGTCTTCCGTCGCCCGTGACTACTCCATGCCCTGCCAACTTGACACAGGTGCACATCTCCTCCGACAGCACCTGCGCGGGTAGTCCTTTGACCGACGGCATGACGCCATCCACTGTCAATAGGTCTCGAAAGAATTGGTCTAAGAAACTAGATGATGCACTTTGGGCCTATAGAACAGCTTATAAAAATCCTATGGGTATGTCTCCATACAAAATGGTATATGGAAAAGCTTGTCATTTGCCTCTAGAGTTAGAACATAAAGCATTTTGGGCAATTAAAGAACTCAATTATGATTTCAAACTTGCTGGTGAGAAGAGGCTATTTGATATTAGCTCACTAGATGAATGGAGAAACCAAGCCTATGAAAATGCCAAACTATTCAAAGAAAAAGTAAAAAGATGGCATGACAAAAGAATCCAAAAGCGGGAATTCAAAATAGGAGACTATGTTCTTTTGTTCAACTCTCGTTTAAGAGTTTTTGCACGTAAGCTTCTCTCCAAATGGGAAGGACCATATATTATCGAAGAGGTTTATCGTTCTGGAGCTATCAAGATTAATAATGCCAAAGGTACTAACCCGAAGGTGGTCAATGGACAAAGAATTAAGCACTATATATCTGGTACGCCTATTAATGTTGAAAGCAATGTTATTCAAACCATGACATCGGAGGAACACATAAAAGAAACCTTCCGGAACACTCCAGAATTCTGAAAAATAGGAGGTACGTGATACGGTAAGTAAACGGACTCCGAAAAATCCGCAAAAATATTTTTTGTCGGTTTTGGAATATTAGAAAAATTAGGAAAAATAAGAAATAAACCGGAAGGCAACCGAGGTGAGCGCGATACACCAGGGCGCGCCAGCCCTGCCAGGCGCGCCCTGGTGGGTTGTGCCCACCTCGGACATCTTCCCGACTCTGTTTTCCTTCCATATGCTTGTTTACCAATAATAAAAATTCTCTATTTATAGATTTTTAGATTTTTAGTGCATATAGATTTTTAGAAAAGTCAAACTTTACAAACTTTGATTAAATTTATAGAGAAAACTATTTATATCTACAATACCAAATATATATAATATGAAAATATGTCTTGTGATGCATCTAAGGATATGTATTTGGTATTCTAGATGTATATATTTTTTCCTACAATCTTGATCAAAGTCTATAAAGTTTGATTTCTCAGAAAATCTATATGCACTACATTGTGGAACGGAGGGAGTACCTGATAATGCCACGGACGCCCAACAACCTCTGCGAGGGGCCCCCCGGCTACAGTGCTCAAGACCAGGCCCTGCCCGCATGCATGCATGCGCCACTGCTGCTCACTGAACCGAGCCAGCTCGCCCACTCTCCGCGTCTTCCGTCGCCCGTGACTACTCCATGCCCTGCCAACTTGACACAGGTGCACATCTCCTCCGACAGCACCTGCGCGGGCAGTCCTTTGACCGACGGCATGACGCCATCCACTGCTGGGCACATGCAAACCAGGACATATCGGGATGTCCCCCCCCCCCCCCCCCCGCGCGCATGCACATGCTCTCCACACACACCCTATACATAATGCATGCACCTCGCCCAGCTCTCCAACACTTCACCGCTCCCCACTGGACCATCAGGTTCAGCACTGCCGAGACCCAGTCCGGTGTGCTCGCTGCTGGTGCTCCGGCCACAAAGCTCATCGGTGATCGGTGCAGGTCCGTCCGCCTCCTCCCCTTCTTTCCATCCATGCCGAAAACGCCCTCCTCTAACCCAGCCTTCTCTGTCCCGACCAGATACCAGGCGGCTGTCGACATGGCCAACTCGCCTGCGCCTACTCCGGTGGACCTCTCATCGTCGCTCCCCCTTGCCTCGTTAACGATGTTTCCCACCTTGCTTTCGCCCACCTTCGCACTCCTATCCACAACCCGGCGCCGCTCATCCACGCCGCGATCATGGAGCACGCTGGCAACACAAGCCTAAGCGTTGCGGGCTCATGGCGCGGGGCTGGATGCATCACCTTCGAATCCGCAAGCGTGCGTGAATACCTCCTCAGCCTCGGCCCCCTCAACTTTGGCAGCAACCAGGCCACATTCGAGCCGGTCGAGCTGGCTGACCGCGCGTCGCCCGTCTTCGATCAACTCATCGAGGTCAGGGCCGTGGGTTTCCCGCACGAGCTCTGGCACGACGCAGGCATCCGATGGGCTCTCAGCCGCCTTGGGGATGTCTGCTCGGTCGATCGCTACTGCCTCGAGGGCCGGGATTTCACGGCAGTCCGCACCCTCATCATGGTCAACCGGCGCAAGCAGCTGCCGGACTCTCTCGCCATCCAGCTCCCCCCGACCAACGACATCAAAGTCGTCAGCATCACCAAGCTTGCCACGGTCCTCGATCAGATGGGACCCCACGACCCGTCGCCATTCTCCTCCGACTCCGACTCGGACTCGAACGTCCCGCCGGGCGACCGCGCTCACCCTTTCGGCGCGCCTCGCGGGCCTGAGGAGGAGCTGCCCCGCTGCCCTCCGCCGTCCCCTGTCTCCTCCAACGCGCCCCCGCCACCCAACCGCGTCGCCGGCTCCGCCAACATGCCCATCCACGTCTCATCCGACGACGACGCTCCTGCTATCCAGGGGCATCCCATCATCAACATATCGTCCGATAGCGACTCGGCCCCTCCATCGCAGCAGGCCTCGCCACCATCGGCGTTCTCTGCCTCGGCCATCGTCGACTCGTCTTCCACGCCGGCCAGCATCAACCGCCCCACGCCACGCCTCTCCATTGCCGTCGGGGGGCTCTCCTCGCCGCCGCCACCTCCCCTGGCGTCCGACGACGTTGGAGACCTCGACGACTCCTCTCCTCCCTCCAACTTGCAGCTGCCGTCTGCGTTTCGCCCGTACGACAGCTCAACCTCCTCAGCCCTGAACATTGACATATCCGGCATAGCCTTCTCGGCCGGGGCATCCTCTTCCACTGGTATGGTCCCATCATAGCCATGTCCCTCCTCTCACACAACTAGTGAAAATGTGCTCTGCCTAACTCTAGACACTCCCGCAACGGAAGCTGCAGATCCTCCTTTGCACGAGTCTGTTCTTCGCAAGCTGCGTCGCAGCGCCAAGCGCTCGGTGGACAAGACCATGAGTCTTCGTCGGAGCTCACGCTTGGCTGCAAAAGAGCCCCGACACTTCACCGACATGACCACCAAGGCTGTCCGAGCCCGAGCCGCACGCCTCGCTGCCACTGATGTGGAAAAAGCCCTCAAGGACGCCATTCGTACGACCCAACTCGACATCCCGGAGGCCCCGCCTGCCTCTGCAGCAGCTCTTGCGGAGATTGCCGTGCTCTGCGGTGCGGATGCCACGGCAGCCGCTTCAGTTGCCCATGCTGACGACAACAACGACGACGGAGGTGCTGACGTCGTCCCATGATAAGCTCAAACAACCATGCGCGTCTCAGTGGCGTCCGGACGGAGACAACCCGTCACTACCACGGCCCTACCTCGCGGGTCTACTACTTCCCCTGCGCGTGTGCTTGGAGCGATCCTCTGATCTGCTTCGTGTATCCCTTAGTTTCGCGCAGGACGTGGATTTTTAAAGCTCAGGCTTTTGGACATCCATTATCCTCACCCATCAATATTGCTTTAAGATCTGTGCTAGACAACTAAGTTACTATATCAGATTTTCTTTTTTTTGTTTCTCCCACATAAAACGACATTTGAACTTCAAACTTTGCAGAACAACATAAACATTCTAACTAGAATCTGGGAAAAAACTTTCAGATTTTGTGGTCCAACATAAATGTATGAAATCAGATTTTTTGGATTAAAAAATGTTATTTTTAGTATTTAGGATGCACGAAAAAATCCGAAAGTTTTTTCCCACATTCTTGTTAGAATGTTTTGTTGTGCTGCAAAGTTTGAAGTTCAAATATTGTGTTATGTGGAAGAAACAAAAAAGAGAAAAGTGTTCGCACGAATCGCGATGCATAAATGAGTGGTTGGATAAGGGGATGTCCTGAAGCCTATGCTCTATAATATGTTTACCGTTTCGCGCATATTCCCAGCTTTATGCATGTCCCTTTCTACTTCCAGTACCCTGCTCGTATTTAGGTGTCCGATGTATCGCTATGAGTAGTGCCACTCTATCTATCTGTTCGTGGAATGTAAGAGGACTTGGTGATGAAACAAAATGTGCTGATATCCTCTCTGAACTAATCAGTATAAAACCGCACTGCGCCCTTTTACAAGAATCAAAGCTAAATGATATTACTGAACGCAAATTCAACTCCTTCTTACCACGATTTCTAGACCAAAAAATCTATCTGCCTGCGGACGGCTCTGCCGGAGGAATTATCTCCGCTTTTAACTCAAACAATTTCTCTCTAACCTCTCACACTCACCATAGCTTTGCCACTTCTGTAACACTCTCGTCCCTCGCTCACCCTCTTCCATTCACCATCACTAATGTTTACGCTCCTTCAAACCGCAACCTTAAGCAAGCTTTCTTAGACGAGCTAAAACTAATAAAGGTAGATGACGCTACCCCCTGGCTCATTATAGGAGATTTCAACTTAGTCCGCTTTTCTCACGAAAAAAATAACCTCAACTTCCACCAACGCAAAGCTGATGCTTTCAACAGCATGATTAATGAACTTGCATTAATCGAGCTTCCTCTGTTGGACCGACGGTTTACCTGGTCCAACAAACGATCAAACCCAACCTTAGAACGTCTGGACAGAGCCTTTTTTAACATCGCATGGAACAACTGTTTTCCCAACACAACTTTGTCATCTCTATCTCGTATCGTTTCAGATCACGTACCTCTAATCCTCAATATTCAAACAACTGTACCACGGCCACGTCACTTCAGATTTGAAATGTCCTGGACCACATCGGCGACCTGTCATGACATAGTAAAAAAATGCTGGAACAATCAACCCCGCTCGCCCCAATCTCAAAACTCCGCCGCTACCCTGTCAAAACTGCTCAAAAAAACAAGAAGCGCTCTCAAAAAATGGGCCTCCTCACGGTCGCCTGCCCACACTCGTGAGATGGCTGCCAAACAAATCATCAATCTCGTTGATCTTAAAGAGGAGGCTCGACCACTCTCGAAAGCCGAACAAATGTTGAGAGCTGTTGTGACAAACGCCCTACACTCGGCCGTTTCTGAAAAAATGGCCTTCTGGAAACAACGAGGAAAAGTTCGCGCGGCAATCCAAGGTAAGGAAAACACGCAATATTTTCACACCGCAGCCTCTCAACGACTTCGTAAGAACACTATCACATCACTCCTTGCCGAGGGGACTGAGTTTTTCTCCCACAGCCAAAAGGCGGACATCCTCAAAGATCATTTCACGGCAATAATCGGCTCTTCGCCAAACACCAGCTGGTCCTTCCAACCACAACAATACTATCCCCAAACGCTACCTCAACTACTCGCACTTGACTCTCCCTTCTCAAAAGAGGAAATTAAAGATGCATTCTTCCAAATGAACCCTCTAGCCAGCCCTGGTCCAGATGGCTTCGGGCCACAATTCTACCGGAAATTCTGGAACATCGTAAAAAACCAAATCAACACATTCATGGAAGATTTTCAAAGCCTCACAACTCAAACTGAATGCCTGAACAGAGCTCACCTAATCCTTCTGCCCAAAAAAGATCATGCAAACACCCCTGACGCCTACCGCCCGATCTCCCTTCAAAATTGTCCGATCAAAGCCGTCGCAAAGGTTCTCACCAACAGACTAAAACCCCTAATACCAATGCTCGTTCATGGCAACCAAACTGGCTTCATCTCAGGACGTTGCATCGCGGAAAATTTTGTCTATGCTGCAGACATCATTGGAACCTGCCATAATAGAAAAGCTCCAACCATGGTCATTAAACTAGACTTGAGCAAAGCCTTTGACTCACTATCCTGGGACTCCCTCTCAGCTATTCTACGCTGTCGAGGCTTCCCGCCAAAATTTATAGCATGGGTTCACGACCTTCTCTCGACCGAAAAAACTGCTGTCATGCTAAACGGGATCCCCGGAAATTGGATAAATTGCAAAAACGGCCTCAGACAGGGTGATCCCGTATCCCCCTACCTCTTCATCATCGTCGCTGATCTTCTTCAACAAATGATCCAACAAGACTGCAACCTACTTCACCTCAGCCATCCACTGTTCTCGCATCTACCCCCAACCGTCCTACAATATGCTGACGACACTCTTATCATCGCCAAAGCATCTAATGACGCAACCCTTCAATTAAAAAGCATTCTTCACACTTTTGCCATGGCAACCGGCCTCACTATAAACTTCGCCGAAACAACGTTCGTACCTTTACATGTCCAACCCGATATAGCCGACTCCATCGCCTCAACTCTGCAATGCACAACCTCAGCATTCCCGCAGATCTACCTAGGCCTCCCCTTAGCACCCACACGCCTGCCAGCCAACGCTTTCCTACCCATTATAGAACGATGTAGAAAATTCTTGACGGGTTGGCGAGCAAAAATCCTCTCCAAAGGGGACAGGCTAATACTACTATCGGCTGTCCTTGACTCCATCCTAGTCTACTTTATGTCTGTCTTCCTCATCCCCAAAAGTGTCCTAAAAACCCTAGACTCCATCCGGCGAGCCTTCTTCTGGGCTGCAGAGGAAACATTCACTGGTGCACAATGCTTAGTTGCCTGGAAAAATGTGTGCAAACCTAAAAAGTTTGGTGGTTTGGGCCTAAAAAACCTTCAAACACAAAACAATTGCCTACTAATGAAATTTGCTGTAAAAGCGCTCCTCCCAGCTCAGGAACCTTGGATTGACTGGCTCGCCTTGCAACACCCAAATGTTTTCATTGCTCCACAAAACAGCTACTCATTTCTTGGCAAAACTATAAACCAACAATTACCTGCACTCCACGCCATCTCTTTCGTCCTCACAAATTCGGGCACTAATACATATTTTTGGCTAGATATTTGGCTACACCAGAAACCACTGGCTGCTTTGTTCCCCTGCCTTTTCTCACACACCACTACTCCACTCGCTCGTGTGGCTACTGTTTTGAACCTCGGTTTAGAATCAATCCTACGGAACCGCCTAACCTCTAATGCTGCTACCGAGTTGTGCTCCTTGTTGTCTCTCTTGCAGGATTTCCAGGTGTCGCCAGGACCGGACGAGCGCTACCTAAGCGGTGGCCTTCCCTTCTCCACGAAGGCCGCCTATGAGCTGACCATGTCTGACAACGATGACGACACGCATGCCGTGTCCATATGGTCCTCTTGTGTTCCCAACCGTGTAAAGATCTTTGCAAGGCTCTTGTTCCGCGGTCGACTCAACTCCAAGAGCAACCTTCTCCACAAGCATATCGTCTCTGACTCACTCTGCATGCGATGTGGGTTCGATGGCGAAACCAGCCACCACATCTTCATTCACTGCCCGCTCGCGCAGCGAATATGGCAAAGGATTGGCTTCTCACCTACAGACAACATTGATGATCTCTGGGGCTGCTGTCTACCTCCCCAAGTAGACATGGTCATTTGGCGCTCAATTCTCCTCATTATTCTATGGAGGATTTGGGACTCCAGAACTGCTATGACCTTCAGGCAGGAAAACCACCACAACATCTACACCCTCAGGCGAATCGTTGATGATCTCATGCTCTGGACACACAGGATCAAGAAACCAGAGCATAAACAGGCCGCCGCCTCGTGGCGTTCCTATCTATTATCACGTTTACACGTGCTTATGTAATTCACCTTGTAATCTGACAAACATTGGGTTACAAATTTGAGAAATATATTCAGGTGGGGAGCTCCCCTTCGGTGATTTTTCAAAAAAAAAAAACAAATTACCACCTGAAAGCAGAAACGATAAAAAAATACTTCTATAAACCAAAGATGCATCGTTCACTGAAACTAGCAGAAACGAGGTTGCAAACATTCTGGCATGAATTGAAAAGGAATAAATTTGAGACAAAAGGCATGAAGGACATCCTTTTTCACTAAATCAAGTTATATGATAGATAAAATATAGTTCGTAGTTGCTGCTGTTAGCAGCTTAAATTACAGTACCAAACAACAAAACCGACAACAACAACCAACTGGAGGGCACGATAGTGCAATAGCACATAAACAAGCATAATAGCACATAAAATAAACTACTGACGAACCCCTTCAAGCGGCAAGTTCGGATTTGAAGCTTGAGCTTAGACACCAACTCCTCCGCCCAGGTACAATTTTGACTAAGCCACAAAACATTCCATCACTGAGTGAAGTACATCCTTTCTTCGAGCATCGGATCTCACAAAGTTGGGACAACATCAGGCTAGAAGAAACAAATATAGCGACATAAAAGTTGGGCTTTGAACACAAGACAAGGCAATCTTCAAAATGGTGATCCACTACACTTTTTGCATCCGCTGGAGGGCACGTCAAAAGGATCAACCGTTGTTCATTCAGCATTCCTATATGCAGGCCGTTGTTCTTATGAATGCACTTGTTTTTTACGCCTTTAGAGAGCGCACCCAGTAGTTTCTTCAAATCATCTCTATCATTACAAGCAAGGAACTCTCTAGCTATCTCCCCATTCATAACATAACCTTCGGGTACATCAAGCATTTCATATCTATTCGGAGAGCTAGGCATAATGGGTGAATCATAATCTTCATCAATTTCAACATTTTCAGTTTCTATAGATCTAGCAATATGAGCATCAAGTAATTCACCCAGTGGTACAGTTTCAGTTTTATCAAGCATATCAGTAGCATCATCATTAATTTCAGAAGTAGCATCATCAAGTACTTGCGACATATCAGTACGAGTAGCAATTGGTGATGTCATAAGCTGATTCAAAAGAGTAGGTGAATCAAAAGCAGAGCTAGATGACAGTTCCCGATGACAGTTCCTTACCTCCCCTAGTCTTAGAGGGTATGATCTTGGTTCTAGTATATTTCAGATTCTTCATAGTGAGAATTGGATATCCTCAAGTGAACACAATTAATAGAGTTATGCTCCCCGACAACGGCACCAGAAAACAGTCTTGATAACCCACAAGTATAGGGGATCGTCACAGTCTTCGAGGGAAGTATTTTACCCAAATTTGTTGATTCGACACAAGGGGAGCCAAAGAATATTTATTAGTCTTGACAGTTGAGTTGTCAATTCAACCACACCTAGGATATCTCTATGTAGCAAAAGTTTTAGTAGCAAGGCAAAATAGTAGTAGTAACAATAGGAGTGATAGCAGCAGTTTTATAGTGATTGTAACAGTAGCAGCAGCAATAGTAACTTAGCAAGATACAGTATATGAAAAGCGTAGGCACGTGGACCTGTGATGGATAATGATTTAGATGACATTTATCATGTAATGATTACACACTAGAGCGACACAGAACTAGCTCCAACTCATTAATGTAATGTAGCCATGTATTTCATATATAGTCATACGTGCTTATAATAAGAATTTGCATGACATCTTTTGTCCTACCCTCCCGTGGTGGCTGGGTCCATAAGGAAATCTAAGGGATATTAAGGCCTCCTTTTCATAGAGAACCGGAACAAAGCATTAACACATGGTGAATACATGAACTCCTCAAACTACGACAATCACCGGAAAGAATCCCAATTATTATCACCTTGGGGTATGCGGATCATGACACGTGAACTTACTTTTAACTCAAGTGAACTGAATTTGTATTTGTTGAACTAAAATTTGAATGTTGGTGAACTGAATTCGGATTATAGTGAACTAAGTTTTATTTACAATGAACTATTTTTTAATAAGAAAAATCCATCGCTCCCGTGTCGCTCTGACGGGCGATACCGGGGCGCCCCAAAACCTAGCCGCCAGCCCACTCTCTCAACCAACACCTCGCCACCGGGCGCACGCAACTCTCCCGTCTGATCCAAATGCAATCGCTCCAGCAATTTCCCATCCGTGTCCGACGTCGTCGTCCTGCTCACCGGAGGAGGAGGACCTCCCTCCGCCTGTGACCTTGTCGACGGGGCGGCGTGACATATGCATCCACCCGGTCTTCGTCTCCTCCCGCTGTGCCCGGTCGCCGATCGATTCGATCTGGGTGTGCCTGCACGTGCAACATCCCCGGATCTGAGCCGAGCAGGGGACTTCCTCCACGGATCTGAGTCTCGAGGCAGCTCGTTCCAGCAGCCAAGATGTGGGCGGACGTGCGCATCTTTCTGCCCCCGTGTAGGTGCTGCAGCGCTCCTGCGGCTGCTTTTGTGTACCTGTGCACCGTTCAGCTTCCTGCCAGTTCACTGCTACTCCTGGGAGCACCGCAATGTGCGGCTGGTGGATGGAGGTGGCTTGGGCTGGCTGGATTCGGCCGGATCTGGCCTGCCGTGGACTGGTTCTAGCCATGGGCGGCCGTGGCGCTGCCATGGTCTCTGCTTTGTGGTGGTGCACTAGTCAGGGCATTGAGGCGCTTGGTGTTGTGATGGTTTGGCCCTAGCGCTCTTCGGCGGCCATGGCGTATACTGTCGGACGTCGATCTCTTCGATCTGGCCTTGACAAGTTCCGGTCTTTTCCGTCAGAGATCTACACAGATTGACGTATGTTGTCCTTGGATATCTAGATCGGAAAGGCTCTGGTCGCGCGCGCTCTTATTATCAGCCATCACGGTTTCAAGAGGGCGTGACGCGAAGCTTCGCTCTTTTATCGAAGTCATGGGACATGTCTAAGTCAAGATTCCCAGGGCATTGATAGAGGTGGAGAAAGTCATGGCCGTTGTGATTGGAGGTCTTGAAGCGTTGACGCAAAGGTGTGCTAGATGCGATGCAGATTGTGTGCTAGGTGTTTGGTGACTTGCAACAGCAACCTCGGCAAGCGGGGGCGACAACACTGGAGGACTGCAATTTTGGTGGTGCTCCTCGAGTACCGAGTCTCGATTCCCAGGGTGAAAGCCCAAGGTCTGGCCTTTATTGGTTGTACCTGACAATGGCCTTGTGGAAGGCATCATTTTTGGGTGAACTCAGACTTTTCTCCAGGGTGAAAACTCAAGATCTTCGATCGGGCAACGACAACGTTTGTGCATTATTTCTTTCTTGGAGGCGTTGCTTTTGGAGAACCTTTTCTTGTATGCTGAGTGTTGTCTTCGGTGGTGGTTAGAGTGTTGTTGTTGCTAGTGACTGATCACACTAGCAGGGCTTTTTTTTTCTTTTTCTTTCGTTCTTTTTATTTTATTTTTTTAACTGTGTGTATCCTTAATGTCTTTAGACATCTTGTTGGTACAGAGGCTGGGTGTAATTGATATCTCCGTGATATTAATATATTCCCTTTTTTGAAAAACTATTTTTTAATTCAAGTGAACTAATTTGAATTTACATGAACTAAGTTTGAAATATCGTGAACGAAAGTTCAAAATGAAGTGAACTTATTTTTAACTCAAGTGAATTGAATTTGTATTTGTTGAACTAAAATTTTAATGTTGGTGAACTGAATTCGAATTATAGTGAACTAAGTTTTATTATAGTGAACTATTTTTGAATTCATGTGAACTAATTTGAATTTACATGAACTAAGTTTTAATTATCATGAACGAAAGTTCAAAATGAAGTGAACTTATTTTGAATTCAAGTGATCTGAATTTGAATTTTATGAACTAAAATTTGAATGATGCTGAACTGAATTCAGATTATGGTAAACAAAGTTAAAATTACAGTGAACTGTTTTTGAATATAAGTGAACTAATTTGAATATTCATGAACTGATTCAATTAACTAAGTTTTAATTCAAGTGAACTGAATTTGAATTTTTTGAACTAAAATTTGAATGTTGGTGAACTGAATTTGGATTGTAGTAAACTAGGTTTGAATTACAATGAACTATTTTTGAATATGAGTGAACTAATTTGAATCTATATGAACTAAGTTTCAATTATCATGAACAAAAGTTAAAAATGAAGTGAACTTATTTTGAGTTCAAGTGATCTCAATTTTAATTTGGTGAACTAAAATCTGAATGTTGGTGAACTAAATTTAGATACTACACTAGTGGAGAACGGGGCTTAGATCCGTCCATTTTGCATCATGATTTCCTACTGTTATTTATAATGTTTTGTTAAATAATAATGCTTTAAGGAGTGATTCGAATGCCTTTTCTCTCATAATATGCAAGGTTTACACATAGAGGGAGAATATCGACAGCTGGAATTCTGGACCTGAAAAAGCACATCAGAGATACCTATTCTGCACATCTCCAAACAAGCTGAAACTTTACAGAGAATTAATTTGTATTATATTAAAAATACTAGAGCAAATAACTACCGGAGGGGGCCACCCTGGTGGGCACAAGACACTAGGGCGCGCCAGGCCCCCCCCAGGCGCGCCCTGGTGGGTTGTGCCCTCCTCGGCCCACCTCTGTTGCCCATCTTCTGGTATATAAGGTATTTTGACCTAGAAAAAATAACGGGAAGACTTTCGAGACGGAACGCCGCCGTCTCGAGGCGGAACTTGGGCAGGAGCACTTTTGCCCTCCGGCGGAGCGATTCCGCCGGGGGAACTTCCCTCCCGGAGGGGGAAATCAAAGACATCGTCATCACCAACACCCCTCTCATCTTTGGGAGGCCAATCTTCACCAACATCTTCAACAGGACCATCTCCTCTCAAACCCTAGTTCATCTCTTGTGTTCAATCTTTGTACCGGAACATCGGATTGGTACCTGTGGGTGACTAGTAGTGTTGATTACCATGCGTAGTTGATTACTATATGGTTTATTTGGTGGAATATTATATGTTTAGATCCATTATGCTATTTAATACTCCTCTGATCATGAGCATGATTATTATTTGTGAGTAGTTACCTTTGTTCTTGAGGTCACGGGAGAAGTCATGTTGCGAGTAATCATGCTTGCGAGGGGGTTAATCATAAGTGGGAGGTTGTTCAAGTAAGAACATCACCCAAGCATCGGTCCACCCACATATCAAATTATCAAAGTAGCGAACACAAATCAAACCAACATGATAAAATTGACTAGATGAAATTCCCATGTACCCTCAAGAACACTTTGTCTATTACTAGAGACTGTTCTGGCATGTCCTTTGCCACAAAAGGATTGGGATACCTTGCTGCACTTTATTTACCGTTACCGTTACTTGCTCATTGCCAATTATCTTGCTATCAAACTATCTATTACCTACAATTTCGGTGCTTGTAGAAATTACCTTGCTGAAAACCGTTTGTCATTTCCTTCTGCTCCTCGTTGGGTTTGACACTCTTACTTATCGAAAGGACTACGATTGATCCCCTATACTTGTGGGTCATCAATACTCTTTTTTGGCGCCATTGCCGGGGAGTGAAGCGCTCTTGGTAAGTGGAAATCGATAAGGAAAAACTTATACTACGTGCTGAAATTTATTTTTACTTGCTACTATGGAAATTAAAACAATCCTTTGAGGGGTTTGTTCGGGGTATCTTCACCTTGACTGGAACCACAATTAGTTGCCCCTCAACCTACTGCACCTACTGAAAATATTGGTTATGGAATTCCTTCGGGTATGTTAGAACAACTGCTTGCTAAACCTTATGCAGGAGATGGAACTGAACATCCTGATATGCACCTATTATATGTGAACGAAATTTGTGGATTATTTAAGCTTGCAGTTTAACCGGAGATGATGCTAAGAAGAAGGTTTTCCCTTTATCTTTGAAGGGAAAAGCATTTACATGGTATAGGCTATGTGATGATATTGGATCATGGAACTGGAATCGATTGCAATTGGAATTCCATCAAAAGTTTTATCCCATGCATCTAGTTCATCGTGATCGGAATTATATATATAATTTTTGGCCTTGTGAAGGGGAAAGCATCGCTCTAGCTTGGGGGAGGCTTAAGTCAATGTTATATTCATGCCCCAATCATGATATTTCGAGAGAAGTTATTATTCACAATTTTTATGCTCGGCTTTCTCATAATGATCAATCCATGCTCGATACTTCTTGTGCTGGTTCTTTTATGAAGAAGACTATTGAATTCAAGTGGGGTCTCTTAGAAAGAATTAAACACAACTCTGAAGATTGGGAACTCGACGAAGGTAATGAGTCAGGTATAAAGCTTAAGTTTGATTGTGTTAAATCTTTTATGAATACCGATGTTTTTCACAAGTTTAGCACTAAATATGGACTTGACTCTGAGATAGTAGCCTCTTTCTGTGAAGCATTTGCTACTCATGTTCATCTCCCTAAGGAGAAGTGGTTTAAATATCACCCCCCTATTAAAGAACTGGTCATAGCTAAAGAAGAAACCATTGTTTACAATGTTGATCCAGTTGTGCCTACCGCTTATATTGAAAAACCACCTTTCCCTGTAAGGATAAAGGAACATGCTAAGGTATCATCTATGGTTCGCAAGAGTAATATTAAAGCACCTAAGCCCCCTGAGAAAATTAATGTAGAACCTAGTGTTGCTATGGTTAAAGATCTCTTGGTAGAAAATATTGATGGGCATGTTACCTACTTCTGTGATGAAGCTGCTAGAATTGCCAAACCTGATGAAAAAGATAAACATAGACCCGTAGTGGGCATGCGTGTTGTCTCAGTGAAAATAGGAGATCCTTGCTATTATGGTTTATGTGATTTGGGTGCTAGTGTGAGTGCTATCCCTTTTACCTTATACCAAGAAATTATGAATGAAATAGCACCCGCTGAAATAGAAGATATTGATGTTACTATTAAACTTGCTAATAGAGACACCATCACACCACTTGAGATTGTTAGAGATGTTGAAGTCTTGTGTGGTAAAGTAAAATACCCTACTGATTTTCTAGTTCTTGGTTCCCCACAAGATGACATTTGTCCCATTATTTTTGGTAGACCTTTCTTGAGCAACGTCAATGCTAAGATAGATTGTGAAAAACAAACTGTCGGTGTCAGTTTTGGTGATAGAGAATTATCTAATAAGGATGAAATAATTGGTCTTGCTTCTATTGCCGTGCCTCCTACTGATCCATTAGAACAATATTTGCTTGACCATGAAAATGTTATGCACTTGCGTGAAAGAAATGAAATAGATAAAATTTTCTTTGAACAACAAAATCTCCTAAAACACAATTTGCCTATTGAAACTCTTGGAGGTCCTCCTCCTCCTAAAGGTGATCCTGTGTTTGAATTGAAGCAATTGACTGATACCTTGAAGTATGCTTATCTTGATGAGAAAAAGATATATCCTGTTATTATTAGTGCTAACCTTTCAGAACATGAAGAAGAAAGATTATTGAAAATTTTGAGGAAGCACCGGGCTGCTATTGGATATACTCTTGATGATCTTAAGGGCATTAGTCCCACTCTATGTCAGCACAAGATTAATATGGAACCTGATGCTAAACCCGTTGTGGATCACCAACGGCGATTGAATCCTAAGATGAAAGAAGTGGTAAGAACTGAAATATTAAAGCTTCTGGAAGCAGGTATAATCTATCCCATTGCTGACAGTAGATGGGTAAGCCCCGTTCATTGTGTCCCTAAGAAGGGAGGTATTACCGTTGTTCCTAATGATAAAAATGAACTTATCTTACAAAGAATTGTCACTGGCTATAGAATGGTAATTGATTTTAGAAAATTAAATAAAGCTACTAGAAAAGATCATTACCTTATGCCTTTCATTGATCAAATGCTAGAAAGATTATCTAAGCACACACACTTTTGTTTTCTGGACGGATATTCTCATTTCTGTCAAATACCTGTATCACAATCTGATCAAGAGAAAACCACCTTTACTTGTCCTTTTGGAACCTATGCTTATAGACGTATGCCTTTTGGTTTATGCAATGCACCTGCTACCTTTCAAAGATGTATGACTGCTATATTCTCTGATTTTTGTGAAAAGATTGTGGAGGCTTTCATGGATGATTTTTCCATTTACATAACTTCTTTTGATAATTTCTTAAGCAACCTTAATCGAGTTTTGTAGAGATGTGAACAAACTAATCTTGTCTTGAATTGGGAGAAGTGCCACTTTATGGTTAATGAAGGTATTGTCTTGGGGCATAAAATATCTGAACGAGGTATCGAGGTGGATAAAGCTAAAGTTGATGCAATTGAGAAAATGCCATGTCCTAAAGATATTAAAGGTAGTCGAAGTTTCCTTGGTCATGCTGGTTTCTATAGGAGGTTCATTAAAGACTTCTCTAAAATTTCTAGGCCTCTTACTAATCTTTTGCAAAAGGATATCCCTTTTGTTTTTTATGATGATTGTGTGGAAGCCTTTGAAACACTCAAGAAAGCCTTAAGTTCTGCACCTATCGTCCAACCACCTGATTGGAACTTGGCTTTTGAAATTATGTGTGATGCTAGTGATTATGTTGTTGGCGCTGTTCTAGGACAAAGAGTTGATAAGAAATTGAATGTTATCCATTATGCTAGCAAAACTCTAGATAGTGCCCAACGAAATTATGCTACGACTGAATAAGAATTTTTAGCAGTTATGTTTGCTTGTGATAAATTTAGATCCTATATTGTTGACTCCAAGGTTATTGTTCACACCGATCATGCTGCTATAAAATATCTTATGGAAAAGAAAGATGCTAAACCTAGACTCATTAGGTGGGTTCTCTTGCTTCAAGAATTTGACTTACATAGTGTTGATAGGAAGGGAGCTGAGAACCCCGTAGCTGATAACTTGTCTAGGTTAGAAAATATTCTTGACGACCCACTACCTATTGATGATAGTTTTCCTGATGAACAGTTAGCTGCAATAAATGTTTCTCAAAACACTCCTTGGTATGCTGATTATGCTAACTACATTGTCGCTAAATATATAGCACCTAGTTTCACATACCAACAAAAGAAAAAATTCTTCTATGATTTAAGACATTACTTTTGGGATGACCCACATCTCTATAAAGAAGGAGTAGATGGTATTATTAGATGTTGTGTACCTGAGCATGAACAGGAACAAATCCTACGGAAATGTCATTCCGGAGCTTATGGAGGACATCATGCGGGAGATAGAACTGCTCACAAGGTATTGTAATCTAGTTTTTATTGGCCTGCTCTCTTCAAAGATGCCCGTAAGTTTGTCTTGTCTTGTGATGAATGTCAAAGAATTGGTAATATCGGTAAGCATCAGGAAATGCCTATGAATTATTCACTTGTTGTCGAACCATTTGATGTTTGGGGCTTTGATTATATGGGACCTTTTCCTTCCTCCAATTGGTACACTCATATTTTGGTTGCGGTTGATTATGTCACTAAGTGGGTAGAAGCTATTCCAACTAGTAGTGCTGATCACAACACCTCTATTAAAATGCTTAAAGAAGTTATCTTCCCGAGGTTTGGAGTCTCTAGATACTTAATGACTGATGGTGGTTCACACTTTATTCATTGTACTTTCCGTAAGACGCTTGCTAAATATGATGTTAACCATATAATTGCATCACCTTATCATCCTCAATCTAGTGGTCAAGTTGAACTTAGCAATAGAGAAATAAAATTAATATTACAAAAAACTGTCAATAGGTCTCGAAAGAATTGGTCTAAGAAACTAGATGATGCACTTTGGGCCTATAGAACAGCTTATAAAAATCCTATGGGTATGTCTCCATACAAAATGGTATATGGAAAAGCTTGTCATTTGCCTCTAGAGTTAGAACATAAAGCATTTTGGGCAATTAAAGAACTCAATTATGATTTCAAACTTGCTGGTGAGAAGAGGCTATTTGATATTAGCTCACTAGATGAATGGAGAAACCAAGCCTATGAAAATGCCAAACTATTCAAAGAAAAAGTAAAAAGATGGCATGACAAAAGAATCCAAAAGCGGGAATTCAAAATAGGAGACTATGTTCTTTTGTTCAACTCTCGTTTAAGATTTTTTGCACGTAAGCTTCTCTCCAAATGGGAAGGACCATATATTATCGAAGAGGTTTATCGTTCTGGAGCTATCAAGATTAATAATGCCAAAGGTACTAACCCGAAGGTGGTCAATGGACAAAGAATTAAGCACTATATATCAGGTACGCCTATTAATGTTGAAAGCAATGTTATTCAAACCATGACATCGGAGGAACACATAAAAGAAACCTTCCGGAACACTCCAGAATTCTGAAAAATAGGAGGTACGTGATACGGTAAGTAAACGGACTCCGAAAAATCCGCAAAAATATTTTCTGTCGGTTTTGGAATATTAGAAAAATTAGGAAAATAAGAAATAAACCGGAAGGCAACCGAGGTGAGCGCGATACACCAGGGCGCGCCAGCCCTGCCAGGCGTGCCCTGGTGGGTTGTGCCCACCTCGGACATCTTCCCGACTCTGTTTTCCTTCCATATGCTTGTTTACCAATAATAAAAATTCTCTATTTATACCCCCGACTTTTTTGACCACCGCATCGCAGAAAAATCCTCTTTTTTCCTTCCATATGCTTGTTTTCACCCCCGACTGTTTCGTGCAGTTTTCATATCAGATCTACCAAGCCAGGCAACATGTCTTCTCCCTCCTCCAATAACGTAGAAGAAGATGCCTGGTTAATGAAGATGGAGCTGAAGAGAGAGGAGCCAAAAGAAGCCAACAAGGAAGATAAGGGCAAGGTGGCTATGAAGGATCAAGCCCCAGAAGGAGGGCAATCCATGCTAACAAAGGAGGGGGAAGAAGAAGATATCCTTCAACCTTATTACAGTCAGCTCACCCCCATTGAAATTGAAGCTTTTAGCGCTTTAGAAGCGGTTCGTGTTCAGAATAAATTTCTCGCTCGTGAAAATATTTTGCTAGTTGAGCACATCAATACCCTTCGGAGAGTCATCCGCAAATTGGAGTACCTATTGAGTCTGAAGTGTGATACTTCTTCACCACCACCTTCATCATCACCACCACCAAAGGATACTTGAGCACACGGGTATGGGCACCCTCCTTGGCTTGAGCCAAGCTTGGGGGATGTGCCCCGTTATCGTATCACCATCACTTTTATTCGCCTTTACCTATTTTAGTTTGATCTTTAGTTTCCTTTTGATTTAGTTGAATAAAAGTTTAGCATGATCTATTTTTGTGTGTTAGTTTCGTGGTCTATCTATCTATGTAATCGAGTGAGAGTTATATAATAAAGTTTGGTTTGAGCTTTTGCTCCTCTACTTTCTTGTTGCAATCAAAATAAAAGGAAAGAGAAATAAATGAAAAGAATCATATGTTAATCTTATGGTAAGTAATGACATCACATAAGAAAAAGTATAAGTGGTAAAATTTATTGGAGATTGACAAACATAGCATTCGTCAATGATGCAATTCATGAAAGAATTAAAAAGGGAAGAGAAGATTCACATGCAAATACACTATCTTGGACATCTTTTATGATTGTGAGCCCCCATTAAATATTATATGTCAAAATTGTTGACGTTGGACAAGGAAGACAACGTAATGATTTATGTTTGTTCATATTCACATAGAAGTTATATTGTCATAGATCCTTCAACATGTGGTGCTTGTTCAATATCTTTGCTAGCCAAAAATTCCGCACTAAGTAGAGATACTACTTGTGCATCCAAAAAACCCAAAACCCAAATTCATGTTTTGAGAATCCATCATACCTACCTACGGATCGAGTAAGATCCTTCAAGTAAGTTGTCATCGGTGCAATAAGGCAATAAAAATTGCTTCTAAACGTGTTTTGATCAATTAGTGTAAGAGAAAATTGAGCGCTATACGAACTTATGGTGGCAAAGTAATAAAAGCGCCGGCCTGCATAATAAAGGTTGCTATCATAGGGGGAAATATAGCGTGACGTTCTTTTACATTAAGGGATTGGGCATACAAACAAAAAAGCGCATGACAACCTCTGCTTCCCTCTGTGAAGGGCCTATCTTTTACTTTTATGTATTTACTTTTATGCAAGAGTCAAAGTATTCTCCCCTATTCCTTTTTACTTTTTCTTTTTGCAAGCATCATGTGGTGAGGAAAGATCTAGGCACATATACCCAGTTGGATGTGAGTGGGCATGAGTTATTATTGTTGACGTCACCCTTGAGGTGAATACGTTGGGAGGAGAAACTATAAGCCCCTATCTTTCGATGTGTCCGGTTGAAACTTTTTGCTCATGGGTATGTTGTGAGTGTTAGCAATCATAGAAGACTAAATGATAGTTGAGTATGTGGACTTTCCAAAAGGCTCCGACACGAGACCCTTCCTGAAAATATGGTGAATTGTAGTTGCAAAGTTGACTGAGAACATAGTTTGTCGGTTTTCAATAAGGTTTATGCTTTATACTTCTATGTTGTGATGAATTATTACTTGTTCATGAGAAGTTATATGATGAAGTTATATGAATAAGCTTTATGATAAAGTTTGTTGCCATTATAATAATAAACATGATGCTATTATGTCCGTATTTTGTTTTTATCGACACCTCTCTCTCAAACCATGTGGACATGCTTTTCAATATCGGCTTTCGCTTGAGGACAAGCGAGGTCTAAGCTTGGGGGAGTCGATACGTCCATTTTGCATCATGGTTTCCTATTGTTATGTGATGCCCCCATTCTCGTCCGTACGCTAATCATGCACACAATGCGTACGACCAAGATTAGGGACTCACTGATTGATACCACAACACAACAAAAGACACAAATGTAAAGTCATACAGCTCCATATTACAAGCCAGGGGCCTCGAGGGCTCGAATACAAAGCTCGACATAAACACGAGTCAGCGGAAGCTAATATATCTGAGTACAGACATAAGTTAGACAAGTTTTGCCTTAATAAGGCTAGCATAAACATAAGCACAGATCGAAAGAGGCGAGGCCTCCTGCCTGGGAACCTCCTAACTACTCCTGAGCATCGGGGGCAGCCTCCACGTAGTAGAAGGCTCCATCGGTGGTGTAGCAGTCATCTCCGGCGTACTCCATCTCCTGGGCTTCATCGTCTGAACGCGGAATCGAATCGAGGGGAAAAGAGAATGCAAAGCAGCAGTGAGTACTCATCCAAAGTACTCGCAAGACTGACATCAGAACTATACTAAGTATGCTTCATTATCAAGGGGAGGGTTATATCTGGGCTGACTGCTGAAAGCAAGAATAAGGAGAAGGCCTAGTCCTATCGAAGACTAGCACCTTCAATATCTTGCAGCATTAGAAGAGTGCAGATTAGTATCTCATATATAGCCATATTGTTGTAACAATTTTATTAAGTAACCATGCCCAGAGATCCTTCCTCGACTCCCTGCGAGGAGCAATCCCGGAGCCACAATTCATTTCAAATTAAAGTCACAATTATAGTTGTTTAAGGTCAAGTACAATTCCAAGTCGTCCTGTTACCGTGGACACGGTTATTCGAATAGATTTATCATCCCTGCAGGGGTGCACCACATATCCCAACACGCCTGAGTCACCTCCGGCCGGACACACTTTACTGGCTCATGCCCGGCCTCTGGATATCAGCACGTCGTCACCCCACCTAGACTCAACGAAGAGGCCAGCCTGCCGGTCTAAATCCTAAGCACGCAGGGGTCATGGGCCCAATCACCCTTTGCACTCCTGCACGATGCGAACGCGGCCGGAAGCAGTCCTAGCACCCCTTAGTAATAAGCGCGATGCGTTCCAGACCAATCCAGCGGGCGCCACTCCACTGCTGACGTCCGATGAGCTTCGGCTGATACAACGACACTGAGTGCCCATAACTTTCCCACGTGATGGTTAGTGCGTATTAAGGCCGACGACCTAACTCAGATCAAGTACCCAACCCGTTAGCAATTTATTAGTATGGGGCAATCGCGACCCTCAAAGTGCGGTCCCGTCACCCCGTCTCGAGGATGTGTGGCAAAGGCCTCTCTCGCCAGTCCACGCCTCATCATAACCCGGATGCCTTACCGGCGCATCCCACCACATCTCACACGGGTACCCTTGGGGCCGACCCATCTCAGGACTGTCGGGAACTCAGGTCCACCTCAACCAGGGTGGTACCGCCTGTCCCTCCAGTCCCGTCTTTCACATGTAACAATGTCAAGTCAAAGTAACTGTGTGTCTAAAACATCAAGGCGGGAACTGAGGAATCACCCTCAATGGTCCCCGCTCGATGAAACCGTCAAGGTGGAACTAGAGGAATCACCCTCGAGGGTCCCACACTTGAGGGGTTGCATGACAGAGTCATCGACGGGAGTGGTGAAGGAGGAATCACCCTCGATGACCACGACCGACTAGCTACACTACAGAGCTAGCATCATGAGTAGTTCACGAGGTGTCACCCTCGGTACCCGATAGTAGCGCTGCATAGTCGTACAACTAAGGGGTGTGCGGTGATGTGAGGGGCCTGGCTCGTCAGTCGGTTGACCGAGTCTTTGGGTCTTCGAGTCGTCGAGTCGTCAATGAAGAAGCAGGGCAACTGGGACTAAGGGGTCACTGGGGATTCACTGATCAACCTATACTAAGCAGTTGGTATGTTTGAAGGTATAGTAACAGTTCATCAAAAACAGGCTATGCATCAGAATAGGAGCTATCTAATACAGTAGCAAAATCTAATGCAAGCATAAGAAGGAGAGAGATGGGTGATATCGGAATGCTCAAGGGGGTTTTGCTTGCCTTGCTGCTCTGCGGCAAAAGGCTGAACGTCAACGGCGTAGTCGATCTCGGCAGCACCGTCAGTCTCGGAGGCTACCGGAGAGAAGAGGAGGAAGAAACAATAAATATAAAGCAGACAATCGTAACACAAAGTATAACATGGCGATACGCAGTGCCGGGTGTGACCTAGCCCAGTGTTACACGATATCGAGAAAGGGGGAACCCATCCGGGAAAGTTTTCCCGCTTCCGGACAAATGTCGGACAGATGACCGCAGGGGGGGAATGTTCCAGATTTGCGGTGTTAGAGACATGTGACAGCTAGGATGCATTGCAGGGTTGCCTAAAATCATGTCTAAATCATATTAGTTATTTTTAGGGTTTAAGTTGGATTTATTAACCGGTAGGCATGCACTATTCATCTACCGGAAACGGGCTAAAAGTTGCGGGTTCACCTCCGTAGAGGGTCCCGACACAGAAACAGATGTCACGGTTAGATTCGTGGGATTTTTCTGAGCAACTTTCATGTAGAAAGTTTTTCCACCCGAGCTACGGTTTATTTTCTACGAATTTTACAAATTTTTGCAATATTCTAGATTTATTTAAATTAACATAAATAGTCAAAAGTGGAATATGAAGTCCTGATGATGTCAGCACTGCGTCAGCAGTCAACTGACCAGTTGACTGGTCAAACTGGCAGGTGGGACCCACCTGTCAGCGACTCAGAGGCTAAATAAATTAGTTAAACTAATTAAACTGCTTGTGGGTCCTACTGTCAGTTTTAGTAACTAATTAACAGAATACTAATTAGTTGTTTAACGTTAATAAAGTTAGAGGGGCCCACACGTCAGTGTCTACCGTGAATAGTGCCGACGTTGACCATGGTCAACGCGGTCAAACAGGCGTAGGGGCCCACACGTCAGTGACCCTGGGCGGGCCCCATGCCACGCCAGGTCAGCAGGGCCACCGGAGTCGCGCCGGCGAGTCTCTCGCGAGTGGCTCGGGATTTGCCTACGGGGCACCAAAACGAGCGTCGTAACTGGCGTTAGGACGAGGAGAGTGCACCGCGTGGATTGGTGGCGGCGCCAGACCAAGAGGTCGCCGGAAACGGAGCCGGTGATGAGGTCAGCGGCGGCGAAGCTACTGGCGACGACGGAACTAGCGATGCAGCGCGCGCTAGGGCAAAGCAACGGGGCAGGTCGCACCTACGCGACGCCCTGAGCTCGATGACGAGCTCGGTCTGCCACGGCATGGACGGAAATGGCGACGGCGAACCGCACGGCGGAGCTGAGCTCGGGCGGTAATGGCGACGGTGGCTAGAGCTCGAGAACGAGCTGGGGAAGGAGAGAAGGGAGGGTGGAGCTTACGTAGGAGCTCACGGGTGCTCGGCGATGGGCTTAGTAGCAGCAGGGGGCCGGGGACGCCGGTGATCGCCGGCGATGCAGAAGTGAGGAACCGGCCCGATTCGCGCGAGGGAGGCCTCTTCGGCTCCGCCTGGAAGCACCAGGGGACGAGGCAGACGCAGGCGGAGCGGACGGACGGGTCAAACGAGCACGGGGCCGCCGGTGGCCGCGGGTACGACGGAGATGTGGCGATGGTGGCGCTCGGCCATGCTGACAGAGAGGGGAGAGCGGCGTGGGAGCGAGGGAGAGAGGGGGGGGGAAATGGAGGAGGCGACCAGGGGGAACGGCTCGAGGGCGAGCTTATCCCCAGCCACCTGCTCCCGTCGCCGTGGCGAGCGGTGGCCGGCGCGGGCGCTCTCAGCCGCGGGCGAGGCGACACGGGGGAGAAGAAGGACGACGGGCAGGTAAGCGTGGGCTAGGCCGCACTGTGGCTGCGGCCCAGTGGCCAGGTAAGTGGGCTTCTGCCCTTTTCATTTTGTTTTTTGCTTTATCTATTAACAGAGAGGGAGAGAAGTAATTATTTGGGCATGCAAATTGTTCTGGAAAAATATGGAACTAGGCCCAATAATTCCAAAGCATTTTTATGCACTGCCACAAATATTCTGGGGTCCAGTGGAATTCTTTTGGAATTTTCATAAATGATTTGGCAATTTAAATTGCTGAAATGGCATTGTTTTAAATGCTACTGCCCATTTATGCAAAGGAGTGATGTTGTTTTCCTTAATAGAATTAGTTATGGAATTTTTGCTATTAAGTGAACATTTTAGTTTTCATTTTTGAACAACTTTTATTTTCCATTTGAATTTCCATTTGAATTTGAATTTGAAAAGCGATATGTTACTAATAATGATTAGGCACTGTTGATCATGGTCATTACTGTGCTTAATTACAATGATCACTGTAGCTTAATTATCCGGGCGTCACATGTTATTTATAATGTTTTGTTAAATAATAATGCTTTAAGGAGTGATTCTAATGCCTTTTCTCTCATAATATGCAAGGTTTACACAAAGAGGGAGAATACCGGCAGCTGAAATTCTGGACCTGAAAAAGCACATCAAAGATACCTATTCTGCACATCTCCAAACAAGCTGAAACTTTACGGAGAATTATTTTGTATTATATTAAAAATACTGGAGCAAATAACTACCGGAGGGGGCCACCCTGGTGGGCACAAGACACCAGGGCGCGCCAGGCCCTCCAGGCGCGCCCTGGTGGGTTGTGCCCTCCTCGGCCCACCTCCGGTGCCCATCTTCTGGTATATAATGTCTTTTGACCAAGAAAAAATAAAGGGAGGAATTTCAGGATGGAACGCAGCCGTCTCGAGGCGGAACTTGGGCACGAGCACTTTTGCCCTCCGGTGGAGCAATTCCGCCAGGAGAACTTCCCTCCCGGAGGGGGAAATCGAAGCCATCGTCATCACCAACACCCCTCTCATCTTTGGGAGGCCAATCTTCATCAACATCTTCAACAACACCATCTCATCTCAAACCCTAGTTCATCTCTTGTGTTCAATCTTTGTACCGGAACCTCAGATTGGTACCTGTGGGTGACTAGTAGTGTTGATTACATCTTGTAGTTGATTACTATATGGTTTTTTTGGTGAAAGATTATATGTTCAGATCCATTATGCTCTTCAATACCCCTCTGATATTGAGCATGAATATTATTTATTAGTAGTTACCTTTGTTATTGAGGTCAGGGGAGAAGTCATGTTGCAATTAATCATGTGAATTCGATATGTGTTCGATATTTTGATGATATGTATGTTGTGATTCCCTTAGTGGTGTCATGTGAACGTCGACTACATGACACTTCACCATCTTTGGGCCTAAGGGAATGCATTGTGGAGTAGTTATTAGATGATGGGTTGCTAGAGTGACAGAAGTTTAAACCCTAGTTTATGCGCTACTTCGTAAGGGGCTGATTTGGATCCAAACGTTTAATGCTATGGTTAGATTTTATCTTAATACTTTTCTCGTAGCTGCGGATGCTTGTGAGGGGGTTAATCATAAGTGGGAGGTTGTTCAAGTAAGAACAACACCCAAGCACCGGTCCACCCACATATCAAACTATCAAAGTGACTAGATGAAATTCCCGTCTATCCTCAAGAACATTTTGCCTATTATAGAGACTGTTCTGGCCTGTCCTTTGCCACAAAAGGATTGGGCTACTGACGTGGCTTGAGCCTGCGTCGGTATTTCCCCAAAGAGGAAGGGATGATGCAGCACAGCAACGGTAAGTATTTCCCTCAGTTATGAAACCAAGGTTATCAAACTAGTAGGAGGATCACCACCACCCAATAAGCAGCACCTGCACACAAATAACAAATACTTGCAACCCGACGCGAAAGAGAGGTTGTCAATCTCTCTACGGTAAAAAGATAGATTAGGTAGTGATAGATAGGAGAGATAGATCTCTCAAGAACACAAAATAAAAAGAGCAAATAAAATATGCAGCAATATTCTTTTGGGTTTTTGGTTTTGTAGATCTGAAAACAAAGAGGCAACAAGATAGATCGGAAATCAATATGTTGGAAAAGTAGACCCGGGGGCCGTAGGGTTCACTAGTGGCTTCTCTCATGAGTATAGCGCACGGTGGGTGAACAAATTACTGTTGCGAAATTGATAGAAGATCAAATAATCATGACGATATCCAAGGCGATGATCATTATATAGGCATCATGTCCAAGATATGTAGACCAACTCCTGCCTGCATCTACCACTATTACTCCACACATCGACCGCTATCCAGCATGCATCTAGTGTATTATGTTCATGGAAAAACGGAGTAATGCAATAAGAACGATGACATGATGTAGACAAGATCTATTCATGTAGGAATAGACCCCATCTTCTTATCCTTAATGGCAACGATACATGCGTCCCTTGATGCCCCTTCTGTCACTCGGAAAGGACACCACAAGATCAAACCCATCACAAAGCACCTCTTCCCATGGAAAGAAAAAATCGATCTAGTCGGCCTAACTAAACCAAAGATTTGAAGAAGAAATACGAGGCTATAAGTAATCATGCATATAAGAGATCAAATAAGACTCAAATAATATTCATGGATAGAAACTGATCATGAACTCAAAATTCAGATCCCAACAACCACACCGCACAAGTTTACATCAAATAGATCTCCCAGAGGCCATTGTATTGAGAATCATAAGAGAGAGAGAGGAAGCCATCTAGCTACTGCCTACGGACCCGTAGGTCTATGGTGGACTACTCACGCATCATCGGAGAAGCACCTATGAAGAAGATGAACCCCTCCGTGATGGCGTTTAGATTGGATATCAAGGTTCTGGAACTTGCGGCGGCTGGAATTGTGTTTCGTCGACTCCCCTAGGGTTTTCGGAATATTTGGGAATTTATAGGCATCAAAGGCGGTGCAAAGGGGCCCCGTGGAGGGCACAACCCATCAGGGCGCGCTGGGGGCCCCCTGGCGCGCCCTGGTGGGTTGTGCTCTCCACAGCCCACCTTCTTGGCTCTTCTTTGGCCCACTGGGTGTCTTCTGGTCCAGAAAAAATCTCCAAAAAGTTTCGTCGCGATTGGTCTCCGTTTGGTACTGATATTCTGCGAAGTAAAAAACAAGCAAAAATAGCAACTTGCACTTTGGCACTATGTCAATAGGTTAGTCCCAAACAATGATATAATGTTGTTATAAAATGATTGTAAAACATCCAAGAATGATAATATAACAGCATGGAACAAGCAAAAATTATAGATACGTTGGTCGCAGAGGGAAGTAGGGATTTGTAGAGGTGCCAGAGCTCAAAGTTTAAACTGAGAGAGAAAAATATTTTGGGTGGCATGCTTTTCCTGTCAACGAAAACAACAAAGTAGCTCACAATACTTTCCATGCTAGATATATCATAGGCGGTTCCCAAACAGAAAATAAAGTTTATTCCTTTTTCCACCAAACTTTCACTTTGCATGGCGGGCCGTATCCACGGTTGCCTTCCATACCAACACTTTCCAAGGAATTTATTATTTGACAACGCAAAGTAAATATATTTTTTTCATTTTGGGAATGGGCATCCCTATTACCGCCGCACTCTCGTGCAATGACAAGTGAATAAACACTCATCTTGAGAATAACACATCTAGCATGGAATAATATTGGACACTCCCCACCGTTTCATGAGCAGTACGAGCACACAAAAGAGAAAAAATATTTTGAAAATTTAGAGATGGCACATACAAATTTGCTTGGAACGGCATGGAAATACCGCATATAGGTAAGGTAGGTATGGTGTACTCATAAGGCAAACTTAGTTTAAGGGTTTTGGATGCACAAGTAGTATTTCTACTTAGTACAAATGGAGGCTAGCAAATAGATTGAGAAGCAACCAAACCAAGAAACGAAAATCCACATAAGCGAGCATTGAGCATAACTAACACCGAATAATGTACCATAAGTAGGATGTAACTTCATTGCATAACTATTGACTTTCGTGCATGCATAGGGAATCACAAACCTTAACACCAATATTCCTACTAAAGCATAATTACGCACTAACATGACTCACATATTACTATCATCATGTCTCAAAACTATTACAAGGAATCAAGTTTAATTTGTCCAATGATCTTCATGAAAGTTTTTATTATATCCTCCTTGGTATCTATCACTTTGGGACTAGTTTCATATATTGCCATTGCTTTTTTTGACAAGCTCAAACAAATTTAAGTGAATCACATGAGCATAAAGATTTCATCTCTCAAAATAGTATAAGTGAAGCATGAGACGATTTCTACAAAAATTTCCAAGCACACCGTGCTCAAAAAGATATAAGTGAAGCACTAGAGAAATTCTAAAGCTCAAAAAGTTTAAGTGAAGCACATAGGGCAATTCTAACAAATGATAGCATAATTTTGGCTCTCTCAAATAGGTGTGTCCAGCAAGGATACAAGTGAAGAACTAACAAGCAAATCAAGCAAAGATACAAGACGCTCCAAGTAAAACTCATGATATGTGACGAATAAAAATATAGCTCCAAGTAAAATACCGATTGTTGTTAGAAGAAAGAGGGGATGCCACTCGGGGGCATCCCCAAGCTTAATTGCTTGTTCCTCTTTGGATATATCTTGGGGGTGCTGTAGCATCCCCAAGCTTAGGCTCTTTTCACTCTTTATTCCTTCATCCATCGTGATCTCACCCAAAACTTGAAAACTTCAATCACACAAAACTCAACAAAATCTTCGTGAGATCCGTTAGTATAATAAAGCAAATCACTACTTTAGGTGCTGTTGCAAACCCATTCATATTTTATTATTGCATTATAACTACTGTATTTTAACTTTACCATGGGTCATACCCTTCAATATAACCCATAGATTCATCAAAACAAGCACACAATGCAACGAAAACATAATCTGTCTTAAACAGAACAGTCTGTATTAATCTGTACTCTAACCATACTTATGTAACTCTAAAAATTCTGAAAAATTAGGACAACGTACGGGATTTGTATAGGAACACTGTGTTAATATTTTAGCTTAAGATCACGTTCCAGTAAAAAATGAAAATTCATATACTGGACACAAAGTATCTGTTTCAGATTCAGCATCGCTTCTACTCATCTCATGAATCATCCTAAAGGCTCTACTTGGCACAAACACTAAATAAAGCATAAAAACACAATCATAACAGAGGCATAATCGTGTCAACACTCAAGAATAGAAAGGAAAAAAGCAAAATTTTATTTATTCATTGGGTTGCCTCCCAACAAGCGCTATCATTTTACGCCCCTAGCTAGGCATAACGCATAGATTCAAGTATTGTCATCTTTAGTTTTGGCAACTTTTGTGAGGGATTTCTCAAATCCGGGGGCTCTTTACGCTTCCCCAAATTTTCAGGAGAAGAAACCATCTTGAGATCCAAAATATCCAAACGCTTGTTGCAAAGAGTAATCAAAGTATTCAAGCGACTGAGGTTCCCACTAATATGTTTGAGAGGTTCATTATACTTTTGCAACTCAACCAAGTGCTTATGTAAGTCACCCAATTTGTCGAGAATTTGAACCCCTTCTTGTGTGAAAGAAGGCCCCTTTTTTAATGGAGGAATCCCCAATATTCCTTCCAAAATTTCATAAGCGGTGTTTGCATCAAGCTCAATAAAATTCCCCTAAGCGGAAAAATCCAAGAGTTCTCTATGATGCAAAGCTAATCCTATGTAAAAATTTGTAAGCAAAATTTTTGCGTCTCCTTTTAGATTGGAAATACGATAGGATTCCATTAGCCTATACCAGGCATCTTTCAAATTTTCCCCTTGTCTTTGTTTGAAGTATAGAACTTCAAAGTCTGGTGACAAAGGGGGAGTAGTAACGCTAGTCATAGCAACAAGCAAGAGATCCAGCGAGAAGAAGGCAAACGAAAAAGAGGGCGAATAAAACTACAAATTGGTGAAGTGGGGGAGAGGAAAACGAGAGGCAAATGGTAAATAATGCAATTGCAAGGAGATGACATTTGTGATTAGGAACCTGGTAGATGATGATGGAGTCCCCTCGGCGCCTACGATAGGCACGTAGAAGAGACCGCTTCCTCCCCGGCAACGGCACCAGAAATTCCTTTGACGTGGCTTGAGACTGCGTCGGTATTTCCCCAAAGAGGAAGGGATGATGCAGCGCAGCGACGGTAAGTATTTCCCTCAGTTATGAAACCAAGGTTATCGAACCAGTAGGAGGATCACCACCACCCAATAAGCAGCACCTGCACACAAATAACACATACTTGCAACCCAACGCGAAAGAGAGGTTGTCAATCTCTCTACGTTAAAAAGATAGATTAGGTAGTGATAGATAGGAGAGATAGATCTCTCAAGAACACAAAATAAAAATAGCAAATAAAATATGCAGCAATATGTTTTTGGGTTTTGGATTTTGTAGATCTGAAAACAAAGAGGCAAAAAGATAGACCGGAAAGCAATATGTTGGAAAAGTAGACACGGGGCCGTTGGGTTCACTAGTGGCTTCTCTCATGAATATAGCGCACGGTGGGTGAACAAATTACTGCTGGGAAATTGATAGAAGATCAAATAATCATGACGATATCCAAGGCGATGATCATTATATAGGCATCATGTCCAAGATAAGTAGACCGACTCCTGCCTGCATCTACCACTATTACTCCACACATCGACCGCTATCCAGCATGCATCTAGTGTATTAAGTTCATGGAAAAATGGAGTAATGCAATAAGAACGATGACATGATGTACACAAGATCTATTCATGTAGGAATATACCCCATCTTGTTATCCTTAATGGCAACGATACATGCGTGCCTTGCTGCCCCTTCTGTCACTGGGAAAGGACACCGCAAGATCGAACCCATCACAAAGCACCTCTTCCCATGGCAAGAAAAATCGATCTAGTCGGCCTAACTAAACCACAGATTCGAAGAAGAAATACGAGGCTATAAGTAATAATGCATATAAGAGATCAAAGAAGACTCAAATAATATTCATGGATAAAAACTGATCATGAACTCAAAATTCATCGGATCCCAACAAACACACCGCAAAAGTTTACATCAAATAGATCTCCAAAAGACCATTGTATTGAGAATCATAAGAGAGAGAGGAAGCCATCTAGCTACTGCCTACGGACCCGTAGGTCTATGGTGGACTACTCACGCATCATCGGAGAGTCACCTATGAAGAAGATGAACCCCTCCGTGATGGTGTTTAGATTGGATCTCGAGGTTCTAGAACTTGCGGCGGCTAGAATTTTGTTTCGTTGACTCCCCTAGGGTTTTCAGAATATTTGGGAATATATAGGCATCAGAGGCGGTGCAGAGGGGCCCCGTGGAGGGCACAACCCATCAGGGCGCCCCGGGGGCCCCCTAGCGCACCCTGGTGGGTTGTGCTCTCCACAGCCCACCTTCCTGGCTCTTCTTTGGCCCACTAGGTGTCTTCTGGTCCTGAAAAAATCTCCAAAAAGTTTCGTCGCGACTGGACTCTGTTTGGTACTGATATTCTGCGAAGTAAAAAACAAGCAAAAACAGCAACTTGCACTTTGGCACTATGTTAATAGGTTAGTCCCAAAAAATGTATAAAGTTGTTATAAAATGATTGTAAAACATCCAAGAATGATAATATAACAGCATGGAACAAGCAAAAATTATAGATACGGTGGAGACGTATCAGCATCCCCAAGCTTAATTCCTACTCGTCCTCGAGTAGGTAAATGATAAAAACAGAATTTTTGATGTGGAATGCTGCCTAACATGTTCATCTCATATTCTTTTCTTTTGTATAGCATGGGCATTTGGACTTGTAAATGATTCAAAGCAATAGTCTAGTTTTAATATAATGACTTCAATACTCAAGCATGTCAACAAGCAACCATGTCTTTCAAAATATCAACACTAAAGAAAGTTATCCCTAGCCCATCATGCTAAATCATTGATCCAATCATGAAACACACTCAAATATTAGCTATGCCCAATGCTCAAGTAAGATCATAGTGCCCCCTAGTTGGTGCTTTATAAGAAGATGGAGACTCAAAGTAAAAATAAAAATTGCATAAAGTAAATAGATAGGCCCTTCGCAGAGGGAAGTAGGGATCTGTAGAGGTGCAAAAGCTCAAAGTTTAAATTGAGAGAGAAAAAGATTTTGGGTGGCATGTTTATCCTGTCAAAGAAAACGACAAAGTAGCTCACAATGCTTTCCATGCTAGATATATCATAGGAGGTTCCCAAACAGAAAATAAAGTTTATTCCTTTTTCCACCAAACTTTCACTTTCCATGGCGGGCCGTATCCACGATTGCCTTCCATACCAACACTTTCCAAGGAATTTATTATTTGACAACATAAAGTATTTTTTTTCTTTTTCATTTCGGGAATGGGCATCCCTATTACCGCCGCACTCTCGTGCAATGACAAGTGAATAAACACTCATCTTCAGAATAACACATCTAGCATGGAAAAATATTGGACACTCCCCACCGTTTCATGAGCGGTACGAGCACACAAAAGAGAAAAATTATTTTGAAAATTTAGAGATGGCACATACAAATTTGCTTGGAACGACATGGAAATACCGCATATAGGCAGGTATGGTGGACTCATAAGGCAAACTTGGTTTAAGGGTTTTGGATGCACAAGTAGTATTTCTACTTAGTACAAATGGAGGCTAGCAAATAGATTGAGAAGCAACCAAACCAAGAAACGAAAATTCACATAAGCGAGCATTGAGCATAACTAACACCGAAAAATGCACCATAAGTAGGATGTAACTTCATTGCATAACTATTGACTTTCGTGCATGCATAGGGAATCACAAACCTTAACACCAATATTCCTACTAAAGCATAATTAGTCACTAACATGACTCACATATTACTATCATCATGTCTCAAAACTAGTACAAGGAATCAAGTTTAATTTGTCCAATGATCTTCATGAAAGTTTTTATTATATCCTCCTTGGATATCTATCACTTTGGGACTAGTTTCATATATTGCCATTCTTTTTTCGACAAGCTAAAACAAATTTAAGTGAATCACATGAGCATAAAGATTTCATCTCTCAAAATAGTACAAGTGAAGCATGAGAGGATTTCTACAAAAATTTCCAAGCACACCGTGCTCAAAAAGATATAAGTGAAGCACTAGAGCAATTCTATAGCTCAAAAGGTTTAAGTGAAGCACATAGAGCAATTCTAACAAATCATAGCATAATTTTGGCTCTCTGAAATAGGTGTGTCCAGAAATTATACAAGTGACAAACTAACAAGCAAAGCAAGCAAAGATACAAGACGCTCCAACTAAAACTCATGATATGTGACGAATAAAAATATACCTCCAAGTAAAATACCGATGGTTGTTAGAAGAAAGAGGGGATGCCACTCGGGGGCATCCCCAAGCTTAATTGCTTGTTCCTCTTTGGATATATCTTGGGGGTGCTGTGCCATCCCCAAGCTTAGGCTCTTGTCACTCCTTATTCCTTCATCCATCGTGATCTCACTCAAAACTTGAAAACTTCAATCACACAAAACTCAACAAAATCTTCATGAGATCCGTTAGTATAATAAAGCAAATCACTACTTTAGGTGCTGTTGCAAACCCATTCATATTTTATTATGTCATTATAACTACTGTATTTTAACTTTACCATGGGTCATACCCTTCAATATAACCCATAGATTCATCAAAACAAGCACACAATGCAACGAAAACAGAATCTGTCTTAAACAGAACAGTCTGTATTAATCTGTACTCTAACCATACTTATGTAACTCTAAAATTTCTGAAAAAATATTACAAGGTAAGGGATTTGTATAGGAACACTGTGTTAAAATTTCAGCTTAAGATCACGTTCCAGTAAAAAATGAAAATTCATATATTGGACGCAAAGTTTCTGTTTCAGATTCAGCATCACTTCTACTCATCTCATGAATCATCCTAAAGGCTCTACTTGGCACAAACACTAAATAAACCATAAAAACACAATCATAACAGAGGCATAATCATGTTAACAGTCAAAAATAGAAAGAAAAAATCAAAAATTTACTTATTCATTGGGTTGCCTCCCAACAAGCGCTATCATTTTACGCCCCTAGCTAGGTAGAACGCATAGGTTCAAGTATTGTCATCTTTAGTTTTGGCAACTTTTGTGAGGGCATTCTCAAATCTGGGGGGCTCTTTACGCTTCCCTAAATTTTCAGGAGAAGAAACCATCTTGAGATCCAAAATATCCAAACGCTTGTTGCAAAGAGTAATCAAAGTATTCAAGCGATTGAGGTTCCCACTAATTTGTGTGAGAGGTTCATTATACTTTCGCAACTCAACCAAGTGCTTATGTAAGTCACCCAATTTGTCGAGAATTTGAACCCCTTCTTGTGTGAAAGAAGGTCCCTTTTTTAATGGGGGAATCCCCAATATTCCTACCAAAATTTCATAAACGGTGTTTGCATCAAGCTCAATAAAATTCCCTTTAGTGGCAAAATCCATGAGTTCTCTATGATGCAAAGCTAATCCTATGTAAAAATTTCTAAGAATTTTTTTTTGCGTCTCATTTTATATTGGAAATACGATAGGATTCCATTAGCCTATACTAGGCATCTTTCAAATTTTCCCCTTGTCTTTGTTTGAAGTATAGAACTTCAAAGTCTGGTGACAAAGGGGGAGTAGTAACGCTAGTCATAGCAACAAGCAAGAGATCCGGCAAGAAGAAGGCAAACGAAAAAGAGGGCGAATAAAACGGCAAATTGGTGAAGTGGGGGAGAGAAAAACAAGAGGCAAATGGTAAATAATGTAATTGCAAGGAGATGACATTTGTGATTAGGAACCTGGTAGATGATGATGGAGTCCCCTCGGCGCCTACGATAGGCACGTAGAAGAGACCGCTTCCTCCCCGGCAATGGCGCCAGAAATTCCTTTGACGTGGCTTGAGACTGCGTTGGTATTTCCCCAAAGAGGAAGGGATGATGCAGCACATCGACGGTAAGTATTTCCCTCAGTTATGAAACCAAGGTTATCGAACCAGTAGGAGGATCACCACCACCCAATAAGCAGCACCTGCACACAAATAACAAATACTTGCAACCCGACGCGAAAGAGAGGTTGTCAATCTCTCTACGGTAAAAAGATAGATTAGGTAGTGATAGATATGAGAGATAGACCTCTCAAGAACACAAAATAAAAATAGCAAATAAAATATGCAGCAATATGTTTTTGGGTTTTGGTTTTGTAGATATGAAAACAAAGAGGCAAAAAGATAGATCGGAAAGCAATATGTTGGAAAAGTAGACCCGGGGGCCGTAGGGTTCACTAGTGGCTTCTCTCATGAGTATAGCGCACGGTGGGTGAACAAATTACTGTTGGGAAATTGATAGAAGATCAATAATCATGACGATATCCAAGGCGATGATCATTATATAGGCATCATGTCCAAGATAAGTAGACCGACTCCTGCCTGCATCTACCACTATTACTCCACACATCGACCGCTATCCAGCATGCATCTAGTGTATTAAGTTCATGGAAAAACGGAGTAATGCAATAAGAACGATGACTTGATGTAGACAAGATCTATTCATGTAGGAATAGACCCCATCTTGTTATCCTTAATGACAACGATACATGTGTTCCTTGCTGCCCCTTCTGTCACTGGGCAAGGACAGCGCAAGATCGAACCCATCACAAAGCACCTCTTCCCATGGCAAGAAAATCAATCTAGTCGGCCTAACTAAACCAAAGATTCACAGAAGAAATACGAGGCTCTAAGTAATCATGCATATAAGAGATCAAAGAAGACTCAAATAATATTCATGGATAGAAATTGATCATGAACTCAAAATTCATCGGATCCCAACAAACACACCGCAAAAGTTTACATCAAATAGATCTCCAAGAGACCATTGTATTGAGAATCATAAGAGAGAGAGGAAGCCATCTAGCTACTGCCTACGGACCCGTAGGTCTATGGTGGACTACTCACGCATCATCGGAGAGTCACCTATGAAGAAGATGAACCCCTCCGTGATGGTGTTTAGATAGGATCTCGAGGTTCTAGAACTTGCGGCGGCTGGAATTGTGTTTCATCGACTCCCCTAGGGCTTTCGGAATATTTGGGAATTTATAGGCATCAGGGGCGGTGCAGAGGGGCCCCGTGGAGGGCACAACCCATCAGGGCGCGCCGGGGGCCCCCTGGCGTGCCCTGGTGGGTTATGCTCTCCACAGCCCACCTTCCTGGCTCTTCTTTGGCCCACTGTGTCTTCTGGTCCAGGAAAAATCTCCAAAATGTTTCGTCGCGATTGGACTCCGTTTGGTACTGATATTCTGCGAAGTAAAAACTAAGCAAAAACAACAACTGGCACATTGGCACTATGTCAATAGGTTAGTCCCAAAAAATGATATGAAGTTGTTATAAAATGATTGTAAAACATCCAAGAATGATAATATAACAACATGGAACAAGCAAAAATTATAGATACGTTGGAGAGGTTGCCAAAGGCCTTTAGTCCCGGTTGGCCAACCGGGAGTAAAGAGTGGGGACTAAAGGCCACCGCCCTTTAGTCCCGGTTGGCCACAACCCGGGACTAAAGGCCCTCCACGTGGCCGCAAGTGTGCGGTGGGGGCTAGGACCTTTAGTCCCGGTTGGTGACACCAACCGGGACTAATGGTTTTGTGTTTTTTTAATTGTTGGGGTTTAGGGTTTTAGGGTTTATGGTTCATTTTTCCTTTTCATTTTGTGTTTTCCATTCAATTCTTTTTCATTTCAAACATATTTTATGCTAGTACATACTGTACACGTTGATGCATATGTAATATAATTTCTCTTACGACCATACATATATATTTATATATAATTTGGAGATCATTACATGCAGGCATTAACGGCAATGGTATTCTCCGCTTTCAGATATGACCTGCGTAAGCAAAAATCCCGCAAATTCCTCTTGAATTGCTCGTATGCGGTTCTCTGGTAGGAGCTTGTCCCGCATTTCTACAATCTTTAAAGAAGGAGATCAGTATGAATATATTAGTTGTGTGTATATATATTAGATCATCATAAAAAAATGTGAATAGTGTTTACGTACCTGAAGTTGTGTGTGATCTCTGCGCCATTCGGTCATCATGCGAATGTTCTCGCAAACGTAGTATGCACATAAATTAGTCCCCTGCTTCTGCCTCATGCACTTTGAGAGAATAAAATTCAATCAGATAATAATCAAGCATGATAATGTTATTAAAACTAGAATTAAAGAGATGAGCGGACCTAGCTAGTACTACTTAATTACCTTGGTCTATCGCCAATCCAACTTCGATTTCCATGCACCGACAAATTCTTTGATGAATCATTTCCAAACCCTTCCCGGCAAAGAAAATGAATAAAGGATTTATTAATTACTTGATATCAGGAAATGAACGAAAGAGGCCGATATAGTGCGATAATGATTGAAATTACCTGTCGAGCATCAAAACCACGCTGGAGTATTCTCGAGGGTCTTTATGTAGTGAGTCCAGGGTTTCAACAGTTCCATCGTCAACTCTAATGATTAGCAGGATCCAGTGGAACCTGCGCAGGTCTATATAAGCAGGCATGCATAACTCATCAACTACACTTAACATCGAGTGAGCAAAATAGAATTTATAGTACAAGACAGTAGTAACACCCACCTGAAGTTGGAAGGAAATAGTATTTCTGTTCTGGTATTTTGTGACTTTAAAAACCTTAGCAGGTTATCCTCCGAGTCTTTGGGGTGGTCTTCTATCAATCTTTCATTAAGGATATATGGGTCAACGAATCCAATTCCATAGACTCTGTCTCTTTTGCATTTGAGAATCTTCATTCTACATAATAGCGTACAAAAGAATATAGTGAGGATAATTACAGGCAATGAACGGGCTGAGGTAGAGACTTAAATTCCAGAAAGAAATCACTTAAAGACAATAGCAACTGACGATAGATATGTCGAGTGCGTCTTGATTGTATAACTGGAAAATTTCTGATAACTCAATCGTTATCTCGTTTTCATAGAAGTAATGCTCTGCCTTGACTTTCACCATGAGCATCAGTGGCCCGGTCTTTACTTCTTTCATGTACTAGTCATGCAATCTTCGCATTTGTGTTGATAGATGCAGGACTGATACTTGTGATCTGCGTTGGATTTTCCGTGAAGAGGAACGGGTAATTGCAACACAAAGCGGATAAGTATTTCCCTCATTTATGAAACTGAGGTTTATCGAACCAATAGGAATATCAATCCTCAACCGTCTTCAACGGCTGCACACAAATGAACAAACAACTTGCACCCAACGCGGGCAAGAGGGTTGTCAATCCCCTTGATCTCGTTATTTGCAAGTAAATGAGTTGTGTAGATAATTGTTGATAAATATAAATTGCAAAATATATAAAAAGTAAATAAAGTCGGCAAGGTAAATATAGTGTTTGTGAATATATAAGTGAATAGACCCGGGGGGCCATAGTGTTCCCTAGCGACATCTCTCATGTAGGCAGCATACGGTGGGTAAACAAATTACTGTTGGGCAATTGATAGAAAAGCGGATAGTTATGCGATGTTCACGGCAATGATCATGTATAGATAAGCATCACGTCCATAAGCAAATAGGCCGACTCCTGCCTGCACCTATTACTATTACTCCACTCATTGACCGCTATCCAGCATGCATCTAGAGTATTAAGTAAAACAGAGTAATGCTTGGAGAACGATGACATGATGTATACAAAGTAAACTCAAACAATATGAATGAACCCTATCGTTTTATCCTTAGTAGCAACAACACAAAGACACATCTTGTCCCCTACTTTGTCACTGGGATATAGAAACTCGCCAAGTTGAACCTACCACAACGCACCACTTCCACTGATGAAATATCAATCTACTTGGCCAAAGCATATCAATAGATCGGAGAGCATTACGAAGCTATAATGATCATGCACTTAAGAGATAATATAATTCAGAGGCATCTCAAATACTTTTCATGAATAATCTGAACATAAACCCACAATTCATCGGATCCCAGCAAACACACCACACAATAGGATTACATCGGATAGATCAAAGCGAAGATGCGATGACCATTGTATTGAAGATCATAAGAGAGAGAGAGAGAGATTGGCATCTAGGTACTAGCTATGGACCCGTAGGTCTGTGGTGAACTACTCACACATCATCATGAGGGCAGCAAAGTTGATGAAGAGGCCCTCCGTGATCGATCCCCACTCCGGCAGGGTGCCGGAACAGAGCTCCAGATGGCCTCACGACGGAACAGAGACTTGCGGCGGCAGAAAAAGGGTTTTGGGACTTCCTCCAGCGTTTTCAGAGTATTAGAGAATTTATAGGCCAAAGAGGGACGTCGGGAGGTGCCCGAGGGGGCCACCACATATCAGGGCGCCCCCTCCCCCCAAGGCGCGCCCTGATGTGTGGTGGGGCCCTCGTGCGCCTCCCGGCTTCCTTCCGAAGCTTCTAGGTCTTCATATAGTCCACAAAAAATCATCAAAAAGTTCCGTGGCAATTGGACTTCGTTTGGTACAGTAAACCTGCAAAGCCAAAAACACGCAGAAAACAGCAACTGGCACTGGATCAATAGGTTAGTGCTCAAAAATATTATAAATTGGTAAATAATGACCCAAAAAGTATCCTATAATGATAATATATCAGCATGGAACAATCAAAAATTATAGATACGTTGGAGACATATCAAGCATCCCCAAGCTTAATTCCTGCTCGTCCTCGAGTAGGTAAATGATAAAAACAGATTTTTTGATGTGGCATGCTATTCACTATGTAATCTTATTCAGGTATGCTCATTGAGAAAAGATGAATCAACAAATATTAACATAGCAATATTCAAAGTGTAAGAAACAGAATTATTAATTCCTAAAAGTATATGATTCTTAAGAAATGCTTACCCTCCCCCCCCCATTCATCTTATTGTATTAGCAAGGCATGGCTATATCTTCACCACATTAATAAAAATGTTAAGCACCATGGTGTCCAAGTCAGGCAATTGGTTCATACTTTTTCAATATACATCAACCTTTTATTCTTCACGCAATACATGAGCGTGAGCCATTGGACATAGTATTTAGATGGAACAGAGTATGGTGGTAGATATCAAAGGGGTAGGAAGTGGAGAAGATAGTCTCACATCAACTAGGCGTACCAACGGGCTATGGAGATGCCCATCGGTTGATGTCACTGCAAGGAGTAGGGATTGCCATGCAACTAATGCACTAGAGCTATAAGTGTATGAAAGCTCAAATGAAGCTAAGTGGGGTGTGAATCCAACTTGCTTGCTCATATTCTAACCAACGACTACTACACAAAATGAACAACAACTATTAATATTTCAAATTGCAGAAAATACTCGAAACCTAGCATACTAAGGGGAAATTGCTGCAAATTCAGGTTGTAGTTGAAAAACAGAAAACTCATCTTGTAGCCAACTACTACTACACAAGATGAACACCAACTACAAATATATAAAATTCGAGATAATACTTGAAATCCTAGCATACTAAGGGGAAATTGTTGCAACTTCAGGTTGTAGTTGAAAAATAGAAAAGAGCATCTTGTATCTAACAACTACTACACAAGATGAACACCAACTATGAATATTTCAAATTTGAAATAATACTTGAAACCCTAGCATACTAAGGGAAATTTGTCAACAAACCCTAAAATACTAACGGGAATTTGCTGCAAATTCAAGTTGTAGTTGAAAAAACATAAATGAGCATCTTCTAACCAATAACTACTAGACAAATGAATACCAACTATGAATATTTCAAATTCGATATAATACTCGAAACACAAGCATACTAAGGAAAATTTGTCAACAAACCCTAAAATACTAAGGGGAATTTGCTGCAAATTCAACATCCAACTCAACAAAATCCACGACTATTTTTCTGTTGTAGATCCAACTTAACAAATACTCTGGCATCTGACAAATGGTATTCAGAGCCAACTACTTCCTCAGCATCGACTTGATTTGGTGAATTTCGGCTAGGGTTGTGCATGGAACTCTAAAGTTCCCAACCCAAATCCCACCCCATGGCTTACGTTGCACAAAAAACAGATAGCAGCTACAAACCTATCACCGCATGAACAAGATGGCGCCAGATGGGTTTACAAAAAGTTGCAGCACAAGACCTAAAAAGGGGGGCAATTTTTTTTTACCACAAACCCTAAATACAAGAGACACATAACAAGAGAAATACAGGAACGAGTACCACAAAATCACGCAAAAAAAGTTAGGGTTGGAAGGGGGACGAACCAGTCGAAGCCATCACGGGACAAAGGAAGAACAGAATCGCCGACGAAGCGCGAGTCATGGATGCGCGAGTCGTCGGTTTAGGGTTCGACGCCGCTTCAGATTCGCCAGGTTCGATGACAGAGGAACGACGACAGGAAATTCGTCGGGGGAGGGAGGAAGAACCAGACGACTCGCCTCTCGTGCTCTGGATAAGAGAAGGGAAACGCGGACGACTCTCGCACCCTCTCCGCCTCTCGCACGGGAAACAGAATGGGCCGACCCGGGAAAAGCGCCTACAGGCGCCGGTTTACGGAAAACCGAAGTAACCGGCGCCTGCAGCGCTAAATAGCAAATGCCGCTTATAGCTAGCACTACTATGTATGCAGATGTTTTTTTTTTGCCTTTTACAAATGAATGTACGCTAGAATCAGAGTTCGCCCGAACAAAAAACCAAAGAAGAGGTTCGCTCGACCAACGTCGAGCAAAAAACCACATGCATATATGCGCGCGCTATCGCTCCCGGGCTAGCGAATTTGCGTGCACGCGGCGCCTCGCGACCACCATGCTTCTTTGCTCTCTCTCGCTCTCGCTTCCGACCCATCATTGTATCGTCCCGTCATGTAACCAACAGATCATTAATTGTGCTCCCTCCAGCTCACAACGGCTAGTGTAACAAAATCCTATGGCTTCACGTATTTTGACACACAACCTAGACTCGTTGTCACAAAAACAAACACATAATCTAGACTCTAGAGCTATATCTAGCTCTTTTTTTCAGGTCACTGATAGGCGTCCGTCGACAGGCCCAAATTTAGGCCGGTCGCACCGCGCATCATCTGATTCGCGCTTTTTTAGCCGCACGATACACCACTTTATCATTTTCCTTCCACCAATTCGATTCAAGAACACAAGCCATGACGCATGTCTCCTCTTGTGCAACAGGCCTTTCTCCCAGACGCAGTCAGCACCGCCCTGCAGTTGCAGCATCAGTACCATGCCGCCGTGCATGAGTAGGAGCTTGCCGTCGTGCCAGCTCGTTGTCTTGCCTTTGCGGTTGTTGCGTAGAAAAAGGAGAGGAGGAGCAAGATGAATCTACCCCGATGTGGCAGTAGGTGGAAGAAGGAGCTGGGGTTTGGGATGGGGATGCAGTGGGGAAAGGACAAGGGAAGTGGGGATAAGAAACGTACACGGCTGACTGTTGCTGGCAAAGTTGTGCGTGGGCCATACTAGCGCATGACGCAAAGTGAGCGGCCGATAGAGCGTTCCGCCGACGGCCGCAGGGAAACATTTCCCATTGGTTTATAGCCGGAGGGAAGGAGCTCTCACCTGAAGGATTTTTTTTGGTTCGCTCCCTTCAGCTGACGGCCTAGTTCGTTGTTTTTTATTGTTCCCTCGCTCGCTCGATGTAAGTTTCGTTATTTATTCTTCTGTATGTTTACTGGTTGGACTGGTTTGATTCATTGGTTTCATCATTTCTTTCTTTCATTCTTTCTTTGATTTTCCTTTTTTTTTGGTATTCATCTGTTTTCCTTGTTTGTTTCTCGGTTTTCACTGTTTTCATTCTTTTGCATTGGTTTTTTTTGCTTTACTAATTTTCCTTTGGTTTTCTTTGTTTCCATTTTTAGTTTTATTGGTTTTCTTTGTTTCCTTTTTCGGTTTTTTTTTGTTATTCTTTGCTTCCTTGTTGGTTTCAATGTTTCCACTCTTTTGCATTGGTTTTTCTTTCTTTTTCTTTTGGAAAACGTTTGGGGCCGGGGCGCCGGCCGAACCGTTCGGCCAGCTCGCGCGCCACGCTGGCCCCAGCGTCCACGAAAACCATCCCGCGTAAGACGCGTGTACTGGTGGGCCTTCGCACAACCACCCCTCTCATATCCTTATCCTTTCCCTCGCCTTCCCTTTTTTCTTTTCTTCTACATCCAGCCGGGGCTTCATAGCCATGATTTCTCTCTCCTCCCTGCTGCTCACATATCACTGCAAGCTCCCCTCGTCGCCGGCCAGATCTGTTCGGATCCGCGCGCATCGGAGCTCTACTTGCCTTGTCGGACCCGGCCACGCCGGAGTTGCAACCGGTTGAAGCTTTTTTCATAGCTGCTTGTAGCTCTCGTCAACGCTAGTTGTAGCTTTCGCCCTCACCCCGTAGCTCTCGCCAACACTTGTTTTTTGGAAGTTTCACGGTGGAAGCTTTTTTTCATATCGGTTGAAGCTTTTTTTCACGCCGGATGAAGCTTTTCTGCCATGGTTGAAGTTTTTTTCCATTCCGATCGAAACATTTTTTCATAGCGGTTGAAGCACTTCTTGACGCCGGTTGAAGCATTTTTTCACGCTGGATGAAGCTTTTCTGCCATGGTTGAACTTTTTCCCATTCCGATCGAAACATTTTTCACAGCGGTGGAAGCTTTTCTTGACGCCGGATGAAGCTTTTTTTTCCATGGTTGAAGCTTTTCTTGACAGCGATGTGAAAAAAAGTTTTCAATCTCAATCGATGTGAAAAAAAGCTTCAAACCACGAAAAAAGTTTCAACCGAAGTGAAAAAAGCTTCAACCGGAGTTTAAAAAAGCTTCAACTGGGGGACAAGTTTATGCACGCACGAGCGTCGACGGCGACGAGCGACGAGCGAAGGGGGGAGAGGGCACGGGGTGCTGCGACGAGCGGCGACGACAGGGAGAGGACGCGGGTGCTCGTGTGGCAAGAGGTCGGAGGCGCGTGGGGCGGAGGCTCGTGGGGACAGAGGTTGAAGATGAAGTCAAAGAGGGATGAGATGCCAGATCTGACGGCTATTGGAGCCCAGATCGACCGGCTGCTGCCCGACCGGCCGAAAATTCGGCCGGCGCGCCGGCGCAGAGTGCTGCCCTTTTCTTTTTTGTCGGTTTTCTTTGTTCATTTCTCTGTTTTTTTTACTTGTTGGTTTTCAATCATTTTTTATTTCACCATCTGGATAAGACATGAACATTTTTATACACATTTCACATTCTTCAAATACATGGAACATATTCCTATCCAAATGGAGAACAATTATACACATTGCACATTTTCTAAATACATGGTTAATATTTTTTAAGTATAAGATTTTGATGTCTACATTTTTTATATACATTGTGCATTTTTTGTATACATAGAGAACATTTTTTGACACATGTTTAACTTTTATAAAATACATCATTAACTTCTTATCATATATATATATTTATGCCTATTTGTTATACACATTTTCATTTTTTGTCCACATTTGAAACAATATTTTTATACACGGTTAATTTTTTTCTTCCAAATATATGTTTTTAATGTCTAATTTTTAAATACACATTTTACTTTTTCGTATACAACAATAACATTTTTTGACACAATTTTAATATTTCTAAATACATAATTAGCATTTTTCATATATTTTTGCGTGGTATATATTAGGTCATATATGTTATTCATGTCTATTGTTTTCATATATGGAGGGAGTATTATTTATATAATTCAGAAACATTTCGTATGCAAGTTGAACATTTTCATACACATTGTACTTTTTTCATAAACATGATACTTTTTCGTATTCATCTGAAACATTAGTTTAATACACATTTAACATTTTTTAAATACGTGATTAATTTTTTTCCAATACATGTTTTGATGTCTATTTTTCGTTCACATTGTACATTAGTTGTATACATCATAAACATTGTTTTTATACATGTTTTACATTTTTTAATATGTGATTGACAACTTTTTTTCAAATACACGTTTGATGTCTAAGTTTTTCATACACATTGTACATTTTTTTACATCTAAAACAGTAATTTTATATATATTTAAGATTTTAAAGTATATGATTTTTTAAATACACGTTGAACATATTTTAATATACGGTTGAAACGTTTTAATACACGAGTGAACATTGTTTGGAAATATGGTCAACATTTTTATATAACTAGTAAAAAATAAAGAAAATACATATATACTTTACAGAAAAAAGGTAAGACACTTGCGCCGGCAGAATTCCATCTCGTGCCGCTGCGGTCGAATGTGGCCGCTCTAGCAATTGCGATACGTGTGTGTGCTTGGGAAAATGAGCAGTGCAAGCGGACCCACCTAGCCCATGCATGTAAGGCGCTGCGCAGTCGGGCGTTCCTTCCAACTGGCTCTAGGCGACAAATAGATGCTCTCCCTTGCGGCCACAGTTCTTTCCTCTTGTTGTCGCCACTGGCCCATCGCTGCATCGACCTGTCATAACCGGGAGCAACTAATTAGGGAGTACTCCCTCCGAAGCCTTTCAACGATCACTTCCACGCGTCGTCATTTGGAGCGTTCTCAGCCACTACCACATGTCACGCTATGAGCCTTCCCTTCGGATTTTATTTTTTATTTTTTGCATGCGTTTTCGCCTTTTTAGATTGATTTTTATTCGGGTTTTTTTAGTGTTCCGGTTTTTCATCGATCTTTTTTAGCTTTTGGATGAAAAAAAATTAAAAAAATTATGCGAAAAAACGTGTTTTCTGTTTTTTTTTTGCGAGATGCACAGTTTTGCTTTCGCGAGAGGCACGGTTTTGATTTCGCAAGAGGCACGGCCGTGCCTCTTAGAAAGGATAAAAGGACGTGTTTTTTTTTTTTTGTTCTTTTTCGCAAGAGGCACGGTTTTGCTTCTGCGAGAGGCACGGTTTTGCTTTCGCGCCGTGCCTCTTGGAAAGGAAAAAAAACGTATTTTCTGTTTTTTTTGTGAGGCACGGTTTTGCTTTCGCGAGTGGTACGGCCGTGCCTCTTGGAAAGGGAAAAAACGTGTTTTCTATTTTTTTAATTTTACGAGAGGCACGGTTTTGCTTCTGCCAGAGGCACGGTTTTGCTTTCCCGAGAGGCACGGCCGTGCCTCTCGGAAAGGGAAAAGAAAAACACATTTTTTATTGTTTTTTTCGCGAGAGGCATGGTGTTGCTTCCGCGAGAGGCACAGCCGTGCCTCTCGGAAAGGAAAAAAAAACTCTTTTTTTGTTTTTTTTCTATCGCGAGAGGCACGGTTTTTTCGTCCCGGTTTTTTCGGCAGGTTTTTTTCGTGAAAAAAAGTTCGTCAAAACCTATCAATGGGATCTAGTTTTGAATATATCGACGCGAGGAACCCAATGATGAAAACGGTTCAAGATTTGGACGCATAGTTTAAGAGATAAAACGTTTTGAAAATACGGATTCACGAAAAAAAGGAAAACAGGTTGCGACAAGTGACACACATGCACTGCGTCACTTGTCGCAACCTACGGAGGTGGAAGTGATCCCTGAAAGGTGTACTCGTCAATTAGTGATTTCGGTCGATATAAATTGTACTCCCTCCAGCTCACGAACAAAACCCTATGGCTTCACGGATTTTAACACATAATCTGGACCCTAGAGCTATATTTCACCTAAAGCGAGATCGAATGAGCCGTCGTCCGAAGGAATGTTTTTCTAACGTAGCTATTGGGCTGGACAGGTTCGATCTTTATCGATTTTTTCCTTTCTTTCCATTTCTGTGTTTTCTTACCCTTTTCTTCCGTTTTCACCGGTTTCCCCTCTTCTTTCTTTTTGTCATCATTTTAATTTACTTTTCTTTGTTTATTTCTCAGTTTTCACTGTTTTCATTCTTTTGCATTGGTTTTTCTTCAGTTTTTCAGTTTCTCTTTATTTTCTTTGGGTCTTCTTCATTTTCGGTTTTCATTGGTTCTCTTTGTTATTCTTTGTTTCCTCCTCTATGTTTACTGTTTCCACTCTTTGCATTTGTTTTCTTCGTTTTTTTGTTTCTTTTATCTTTGCTTTTCGTTATTTCTTTATCAGTTTTATTTTTGTTTTTCTTTGTTTATTTGTCGATTCTTCATTTTTATTTTCTCTTTTTGTATAGAACAGGAACATCTTTTTATACATGTTTAATATTTTAAAAATATATGAAATAATTTTTTTTACATATTGAACATTTTGTAAATACATGATTAACGATTTTATAAAATATAAATTTTTGATGTCTACATTTTTATATACATTATATATTTTTTGCATACATAAGGAACTCTTTTTTACACATGTTGACATTTTTAAATACTCCCTCCGTCCCAAAATAAGTGTCGATGATCTAGTACAAAAATTGTACTAGTTTAGTACAAAATCTGCGATACTTATTTTGGGACGGAGGGAGTACATGATTAGCACTATTTTTTTGTACACATTTGGAACATTATTTTTATACACGGTTAACACTTATAAAATTCATGATTTTTTTAAATATATGCTTCTAATGTTTTCTATTGTTTTTCATTCATGTTGTACATTTTCTGCATACATCAGGAACATGTTTGTACGCATGTTTCACATTTTCTGTATACATCAGGAACATGTTTTTACACATGTTTAACCTTTTAGAATACATGATTTTTTTTCCATATATATGTTATTGATGTCAATTTTTTACACTTTTAACACTCTTCATACACATTATACAGTTTTTAAATATATGTTTTGACGTATACTTATTTTATATGCATGTTATTTTTTGTAGATATCTGAAACATTATTTTATACACATTTAAAAATTTTCAAATACTTGATTTTTTTTTCAAATACATGTTTTCATGTCTATTATTGTTCATACATATTGTACATTAGTTGTACACATCAGTAACATTTTTTCAAAATACATGTCTAGTGACTGATTATTAATTGTACTCGCTCCAGATCACAACGTTTAGTGTAGCAAAACCCTATGGCTTCATGGATTTTAACACATAGTCTGGACCCTAGTAGATCTAGTGAGTAACAAAATACTCTTAATTCCAGCATCTAGTTGCTTGACAAGGAGTCTAATAGGTGGGCCACATGTCATTGTGAACAAAACCTAGTAGCCTGGTTCGGCTTGAGCCGAGGCAGGACAAGCCTACCTATGGCTCAAATTTGAAAGAACATTCAAAACATCTAAATTGATGGGAAAGATGACCTGAAATTTCTTGAATACAATGTGTCAATGTTTTATTTAGTATAGAATCACTTCACCCTTTTTTTTTATGTTGTTTGCATTTTCACCTCACAGTTGGCCTAGGCTAGAAAAAATAATACTCTTAAAAGGTCTCTAATTTGAGGTGTACATTTCTTAGAAAACTCACGCCATATAGTTTGTCACTAGAATGTTTTGAACTTTTTGTCTTTTGTGTACATTTCGAAATTCAGTTCATATATTGGCTAATTTTAGAAAATTAAACACTCAAGATTCATGGATGGTTGGGCATAGTGCTCTGAAAATTCCCAATAAATTAAACACTCAAGATTCATGGATGGTTGGGCATAGTGCTCTGAAAATTCCCAATAAATTAAGGGCTCCAGGCTGTAGGCCCCGGCTCAATTGCACTGCTCAATGAAACCATGTGTCACAGAAACAATCTTACAGGTTGCGGAGAGCAGCACTGCCTCAGGACAAACATAAAAGCTAAAATAATTCCAAAAGAACAACAGAAACAGCTATCTCCGGATGATTACATGAAGATCTCCAATTGGCGCGCAGAAGCTTGATGCAGCCTAGTCTTTTTTTAACTTCAAGGAAGCGCAAGAGATGCAGGGTAATGTATCCAAAGCTAGCACGGTTGAGGCCAAAGCAGTAGTGGGGGTCTTGAGTAATTTGCTCCAGATTTCCTGACACCCCCAACAGTTGATCCTTGACAATCCCTGAGCAGAGTATCTCCCATTGAGACAAAATAGCAGCAGTTTTCTGTAATATAATCTGCATACAGACCACACAGAACGATTGAAACATGCATTGTTTCGAACTTTCCAGAGAGCCCAAAGGACAGGCGTCGCACTTGTATTGCTGGAGCGCCTGCGCCTCGACGCGTCTCTGTGCAGTCATTTTCACACGGGTTCACACACATTCATCTTCCACAAATAGCAAACTAAGATGTTGGCATCAAGTTATTTGTTTTCTTTTGTAAAAGGGGTGGAAGCTTTGGCCTAATTAACAAAGCAAGCTTTACCGAGCAAGAAAAAAATAAAAAAAATTTACGACATCAAATGAATCAGCATTTTCCACGCCAGTCGGATAAAAAAAACAAAACAAATTTTACATAATACTTGTTAGGTTGTAAAAAATGAAGATTCGTGTATCCTGAACTGCACAAGAATATAGCATGTTTAGCTATAAAACCTTGTATGCTTTGATTTGGAAAACTTTATATTAGGTTAAGTACACAAGAAAACAATTATCCTAGCAATATTATCACAAAAGAAATGAGCACATAGCATTATTCTCAGGATTTATATATTTTTCCTTCCATGTGACTATAGAAAGCTACCCCTTGATTCAGTCCGAAGGCACAGAGTATACAAGATTCTGCATATCACCAAATGGATTGGATTCACAAGTTTCACAATTCTACTTACATATACATGTATCAGTTCTATTAGATTAACGGTCACCTAGAGAATAAAGTTTCCATCTGTAGTAGCAAATCATAAAAATTAGCAACGCAAGTTAATAAGATACGCAAGTCTGGCTTGCAATGCCTGAAGCCTAAAAGGAGGGACATATATATAATAAAGAAAAATGTGTGTGTGTGTGTGGGGGGGGGGGGGGGGGGGGGGGAGGATGAGCCTTTAGGCACTCTAGGCAACTGCCGTAAAGATGCTATGTTCTGTTCAGAATAAGCCTCCTTAGCATACTGGTCATGATTCAGTGAGTTCTACTTTCAATGAAAGATTCACGCAGGTTGATAAAAGATTTCACCAGGGCATGGCAAAGAACACCAGTTCAGGATGTGTCTATTTGCCATATAGGGGATCCTACACAACTTTCCACCATTTTGTACCAAGTAAAAGTAAAAGAAACATAATATTGTGAAACTTTCTAGCCTGACATGCCCTTGTAAATCATCATTCTAAGATGAGCACATGTACCAGAAGAGCCAAACATGGATGAGCAGGAATCAGCAACTACTATAAATCCTCTCAAAAGTCCCAAATCACAAACCACATGCCCAAAAACAACCAATCTCCACCAAAATCCCTCAATACATCAAAATTATAAAATCACATTACCTAAAGGTTTGGTTACATCTCAGCTTACCAGGACAGGATCTTGAACAGGAGGTACAGTTCCATGAGTTGAGGCCAAGGTGTCCAATGAAGGCTTGAAGATCATCTCTGGTTGCCTACGAGCCGTTGCGTAGTTTGAACCATGAAGACTGAACCATGTCAACGACAGGATTGCATTTGCCTGCCAACATATATAGTTCAAGATCTTGCACATCAAAGCGTGGATCTGGAGGTTGGAGATGCCACGGTGGAGCTCGGGTGGGCGAGGCCGAGCAGGGAGGCTCGGCAGGCGCGCGGAGCGGGCGCGGCGGCCGCGCGGGTCTGGTGCTTGGGGGGCAGGGCTCGGAGGCCCTGAATAGCGCGATGAGGTGGCCTGCTGCGGCAGGGTGGAGGACTGCCGTGGTGCTGGTGCTCAGGCGGTGTTGCTGCCTTGGCGGAGCCCATGGTGGAGGGGTTTGAGCGGCCTGTACGGCGCTCGAGCGGCGACTTCGGCCGCGAGGGGCGTGGCCGCTGTGTGTCTACGCGGTCTGACATCGCGTGGGCGCCCTGGGGGTGCGCGGATCGGAGGCCCATGGTGACGAGGAAGTGCGCTCCGGCGGCGTGTGATGCGGATCTGGTCTCCGGTCGTTGGTGGTCTCCGCGAGGTGCGGTTGGCTGCGGCGGGTCTTGGTGCTTCTTCGTCGATCTACAGCTTCGATGTGGTGATGTTTGGTGGGCTTACCGACGCCAATGCGGGATGATGTGTGGCTGAGGTGGTGTGGAGCTTGGTGAAAACCATGTCTTGGCCTCATGCCGTGACCAGCGATGGCGGCGGCTGTGGCCGTCGTTAACCTTCATGGAGGCATCGTTGCTTGTTCTCCCACCCCTCCTGCACGGATCTGGCCATTTTGGCCTCTCCGGGGGAAACCTTGATCTGTGATTGGACGATGGCGGCGCCTTGGTGTCGTATTCCCTCTTGGGGGCTTCGTCTTGGGAGCTTGGCGCCGTCGAGCGGGACCGGTGGATGGCGGTTGGCGGCGGGTGTGGCTTCCAGACTTCTGTGGCAATGATGATGGTGGGAGCGTTGTCGGCGACGCGGCAATGGCTGCGGTAGTCGGCTCTTCTTCAGTGTGTCTACGGTGTTGGCTCGGTTTGTTTGTTGCTATGGAGTCGAAGCTGCGGTGGCGGGGCCCTGCGGTATACGATGACTGGCTGCAGGTAGCTCGTTCGGCGATCTCCCGTGGCGCCAGCCGTGCCTGGTTTTGTCCTACAGTGTTCTCCGTCAGAGTCAGGGTTGCGTCGTCTGGCCGCTGGTGGTTGAGATTTTGGCATAGATCTTCATGCAGCTTCACGTGTCCGCTACAGTGTGGGTGGGTCGATGATTGCCTACGGCGGAGTCGGAGTCGTTTGCTCAGAGTGTAGGGATGGCAATGACGCCTCTAGGGGAGGAGTGATGACGATGACGCCTGCGTGCTGTCTCGCCGAGACCCTCTTTGGAGTGGTGTGCGTGGGCTTTTCTATGTGTGCCGCTCAACGGTTGTAACGGTTTTTGTCCGCTTTTCCATAATTAACTGGACAATCTGGTTTTCGCTCGGTTTTCGCTAATTAACTGAGTAACTCTTTTCTTCTTAATGAATGCAGGATAACTGCCATTTCGAAAAAAAAAAGCGTCCGTCACTTGCTCTAGACCACAATGAAGGACATGCTACTGCTAGAGACATGCAATTCCACATCTATGTAGCTTGCAATGCCTAAAGGCTAACAGGAAGGACACAAAAAGTTACAAAGGAAATTGGGACAGTAAGCATTTAGATAATGTAGGTAACTGACATAAAGATGCTATATTCAGAATAAGCCTCTTTAGCATAATGGTCATCTTATTTCCTGACTATGTTTATTCCTATAGTTTTTCACCAAGCAGTAGTGCACAAATTACTACATCATGATTACGCGAGTTCTAGAAACTTTTGGTTAACAACTCACAAACCTTTCAACCATTTTTCATCAATTTAAGGTTTTAAAAGCAGAATGTTGTGAAACTTTCAAGCCTGACACACCCACATAATAAACCATTCTAAGTTGAGTTCACAGGTATTAGAAGAGCCAAATCAGCAACTATCGTAAATAACTGACCATAATTCCTTGGCTTCCCTGACTGCCGCTTTGTGCTGATAAGAGTAGTTGACACTTTAAACATTGGCCTTCGCAAAAATGCCACTCTCAAGATGGGTTTCTCAAAAAAGCCACCCAGCTCTATTGGAGGAAAAATGACTCCTCCTCCGCTCCTCCTCGCTGGTTTCAGAACATGGACTGAACCCGTATGCACGCCGCCGTTGATCTCCCCACCGCGCCCCTTCATGCCGTCTGCGGCCCTCGACGGGGTCTTCCTGGACTCTGCGACATTAAGTCCCAGCAGGGAGCGTGTGGCGGCCTCCCCTCCCGAGTTGCAGGACGAAGCCCTCACCTCCACGGCCCGGGTCGGCCTGCGCTCCACCATTACTGCGCCTCACGGCTACCGTCTTGGCTGTGAGGTGGTTGCGGGGGTCCTTCCGCTGTCCCCTCATGATGCTGCTTCGCCTCAAGACAAGGCCCCATGGCTGACTGTTGTGAAGTCGCGCCGCTCGCTGCAGGATAGTGGTGCTCGACGAGGCGATGGTGCATCGGCCAGGCCCATGCCGTGTTCGCGTGAGGAACAAGCCCATGCTAGTTTCCTTCGATACAAGAATCGGACGGCTGGCTTGTGCTTGCATTGCCTCGCACCGCTCGCCCCGGGTCACCGTGCTTCGACATGTCATGACGATGTTCGCTGCATCGCCTGCAACCTCTCCGGTCACCGGGAGCGTGACTGCCCGACGCGCTGTGCCCTCAAGAAAAATGTGCGCCCAGCTGCACCTGTGTCCACCAGGCAGATTCCCACTCCAAACAAGCAAGGTGCGCGGTCGTGGGCTACGATTGTCGCTGGCACTCCTCAACCTTCAACCCTGCTCCCGTCGACTGACGTGATTCATGTCAATGACGTCTGCCTCGCTGATCAAGCACTGCTCCTGCGTGAGGGCCTACAAGCCGACCTCGACGCAGCTGTTGTGCTGTTGAAGGAGGAGGCCTCCAAACTCCATCAGTTGATATTGCGCGCGTCTTCTTTCATGGAGAGGATCGAGGTCGTGTTAGGTCACTTTGAGGCTCTCTTGCCATTGTCCCCTGGTGGTCGGTCGACTTGTCCCGCCAAAGGTTGCATCCCCTCTCTTGGGGAGGATCTTCTTGCTGCAACTCTCTCGTCTGGACCAAGGGACATTGATTCGCGGTATGATCCTATGCCTGATGAAGCATCGGCATCACATCCTACTGATTGGTGTGATAAGGTGGACCCTATTGTTCCTTGCTCGGAGGAGCCTCTTGGTCTCTACACGGAACACATGATGGGGACCTTCGACACGCCTAGGGTTGAGGGGGACCCGCATGTTGACTCTATGTGCTCGGAGGCTACGCTCTGGACCCCATGCCCTGGAGGCTCCTCCTTGTCTTCCATGATGTCCCTTGCACGTCCAATGCTGAGTCCAGAGGAGCCGCTTGGCCTCAACGCGCCAAACATTCTGGTGGGGCCTATAGTTGAGCTGTGCAATGTTGTTGCGAAGGTGGCGCAATCTGAAGTTGCACCATTATCTCTGGAGGATTTTCTCAGCAAGGTTACTTGCCTGCTCCCACATCCTCTGCTGGGGACCCCGGTGCCTTCGCAGGGGGAGAAAAATGACGGCCGACGGAGCGGGCGTCTGGATAAGAAGAACAAGACGTGCAACATTCCAACATCCAAGCGCGCGGAGTATAGGATGCTGGAGGCTTTTGGTGAGCTGCCGGAGGTCAGAAATGCAGAGGGTCTTGAGCAAAAGATGCAAGCATATTTGGACATGTACAAAAAACCGCTATCACCGCAAGTGATCGAGGCGTTGGGCTCTTTGGCGAGGATCACGGGGAAGTCAAAGTTGGACCTCTCATGGTGTGTTCCACAAGATAATGTTAGCACATGATTCTTTGAGGCCGAGTTAGAAGAGCCATTCGATGTGGGTGGTTTTCCTTCGACGAGTGGCGGTCAGTTTGGCTACACTTGAGCATCGCCTAACTGCTTTGGGTCTAGGTGCTCTGGTGTCAAGCTCCGACGATGTCCCTTGAGGACTTTTTGTCTTCCCCCTATCCCCAAATTCTTGTGCCTCTTCTTTCTCGTTTTCTTTTTTCTTCCTTTTAGGGTTTTTATTCGGTTTTCCCTGATCAACCGAGAATGTTAGGTTTTCGGGTCCGGTTTTCCTTATAAACTGGACCAACTCTCTGCTTCTTAATGAAATGCAGGAACCCCCTGCCCCACTCGAGGTGTTCTCGAAAAAAAAACATGTGAGCTTGGCCTGGTGCGAGAGTCCTATAAACTGAGGAATAATATGAACTGTTGTCAAACAGTATTAAGAGAATATCTAACACGTGGTGGGCAACCTGGCGAGGGCGAGGTCTGGCCGCGAGCCGGCAAGAACGAGCTTCGGCGGTACGCGCAGGCGTGGCGAGTTACAGCGGCGAGCAATCGAACCACACATGATTAGGAGAGACAAGGGCACTTTGGTCCTTTCAAGCGCAGGTAAATTAACTAAAGACAAAACAGGAAAAGGGGGAAATGGCATGGTAATCAAGATGTCCATGAGCTGGGTGACATTTTTAAGAAGCCCATATGGAGAGTGGCATTTTTGCGGAGCCCAATGTGTAAAGTGGTAAATATCCAAAAAAAATTGACTCTCACAACAAATTTTCCATCTGGAGAATTCCTCGCAACGTATCCATGTGGACCCTTTGAGCTATCTATCAAACCAACATCTTCCCCTTGGATGGTCTCCTTGAAGGATACCAAGGGCTTTGAGACATTCAATTCGACTTTCGTGAACCTCTCCTGCAAATTCTTTACACAATGCTCCAAATGTACCTTCCCAGCTGCAACCACTAGTAGAAAAAGGCCCATTTGTCCCGGTTCCAGAGGCCCATTTGTCCCGGTTCTGGAACCGGGACTAAAGGGTCGGGACTAAAGCCCAAAACCTTTAGTCCCGGTTTGCTAACGAACCGGGACCAAAGGCCCTCCACGTGGCCGCTGCAGGGAGCCCAGGCAGGAGGACCTTTAGTCCTGGTTGGTAACACCAACCGGGACCAAAAGGCATCCACACGTCAGCATCTGGCAGGAGCTGGGTTTTTTGTTTTTTGTTTTGAAGGGGGGGGGGGGGCTTAGGGGGTTTTGTAGGGTTAATTTAGGGGTTTCATATTGTGTTAGCTAGCTAATAGAGAGAAGTGTCCTCTCTTTCTCCGTGCTTGGTCGACGCTAGCTACTATAGAGAGAACTCGACACGCTAGCTAGTAAGCAAATGAAGGAACCATTAAGTACATAAGATCGTCATGAACATATACAGAGAGAAGTGATCGACCTCTCTTTCTCCGAGAGATTGGTCGAACAACAAGTTTTCGTATATCTATCCGACGCTACTACATATATACAATATAACATCTTTTACAATCCCTAACATCATGTACCTAAGATCCAATCACAAATCCGCATGGTATTCTCCGTATTTAGGTATGACGTGGTCAAGAAAGAATCCCGCCAATTCCTCTTGAATTGCTCGTATGCGATCATGTGGTAGGAGTTCATCCCGCATCTGCCAGATCTAATTTAAAGAAGGGGGTCAATACATGCATATATATGAATAAAACTCAACACAATTGATGGTAATATATAAAATAAAATTGCGAATATTATTTACGTACTTCAAATTGTTTGTCAGAGAAGCCCCGCTCAGAGGTCGAGTGGCGAATGAACTCGCATACGTAGTATGCACATAAAGAAGTCCCTTCTTTCTGGTACAAGCACTTTACGAGAATAGAGTTCAATCAAACTGATAAGCAAGCATGGTAATGATATATTGATGACAATTTGAATCAATTAGAGATGCGCGGAACTAGCTAGTACTACTTACTTTGGGGTGCGTAAATCGCAACTCTTTGTTTAGACCGGGAACCTTTCGGGTGAACTTCTTCCAAACCCTGCCAGGCAAAGAAAATGATTACTTGATATCAGGAAATTAACGAAAGTTGCATGCCGATATGGTCCCGGTATTGACTGAACTTACTTCTTGAGCATTGCAGTCATGTCCGCATAATTCTCGGGATCTTTACATCTCGAGTCTAAGACAGTTACTAATGCCCCGTCAAGCTTAATGGATAGCAGAATAAAGTGGAAACTACGCACGCATATATAACTCATCAATTACATTACTTAACCTCGAGTAAGCGAAACCGAGTATACAGAGAAGACAACAACACTCACTTGAAGTTGTAAGGAAAGAGTATTTCCCTTTTGTTTTGATGTATAAGGAACGACTTTAGCAAGTTCTCCTCGGTCTCTTTGATTGAGTTTCGTACCGTCCATTCATTTACGGCATCTGGGCTAATGAACCCAACGTCGAAGATTCCTAGTTTTTTGCATTCGACGATCTTCAATCTGCATAATATAGTGAGGATAATTATATATACATGCAATGAACGAGCTGAGCTAGAGACTTAACTATAGAAGTAATACTTACAGACAGTAGGCAGTCATGAGTTGTTTGTCGAGGGCCAGTTGATTGTATAACTGAAATAACTCCACAAATTCAACATGCATCACGGTAAGTCCAATGAATTCGTGCTCTGGTTTCACTGCCATATACATAGTGTCTCTCCCAGACTCCCTGCAGGTTTTCATGTACCACTCATGCAATTTATACATCATCGTTGTTAGAGGAGGATGATCAGGTTTGACGAGAGGCTTCCCGTGCATGTATTCATTTTTTTTTTGTTACCTCAGCCGTTTGAAAAATTACATCATCCCCCAAGTAATCACCAGGATTGGTACCGGGCACCATCCCCGGATGATTTGCGACGATATCGCTAGACACCATGAGCGGGGGGCACGATTGCTTCTCCTGTTCGCCGAGCTGGGGAATTGTTTTCCCACTTATTCGTTCTGCTAACCTTTCATCACTAGAAGTACTTCCCGACCGCCGCGCTTCTTCATATGTCTTTTTAATAATCCGGACATAGTTGGAATCCGGCGGAGGCGGTGGTGGTCGCTTCAGGGCATCAATAGTGCGCTTCACTTTCACTGGATCTAGCTTCTCCTTCGGAGGTGGAGTTTTCTTTGCAAAATGGGCCCTCAATTGGTCCTGACATATCTCCTCGTTTTCAGACTCGGTCCTCTCATATGGTAACTTTTCCAGAGGCTTGAGAGATGGACCGTATCTGTATTCCCTCCCGCCTGTGCTTGTACTGCTAGCCGCCGGAGCGGCGGCGTCTCTCTTCCGTCGTTGCTTACGAGGAGGAGAAGGAGGCAGAGTGCTCCGACGCGCTGGAGGAGCCGGAGCGGCGGCGTCTGTCTTCCACCGTTGCCGACGAGGCTGAGGAGGAGGTGTACTGCTCCGACGTGCCGGAGTAGGCGAAGGAGGAGGCGGAGTGCCCTCACGCGTCGGAGGAGCCGGAGAAGGAGGCGGGGTCCCCTGATCACTCGCCGGAGGAGGAGGAGGAGGAGGAGGAGGAGGAGGAGGCGGAGTGCCCTGACTCGCCGGAGGAGGAGGAGGAGGCGGAGCCGTCCAGTTTGGAAGCTTGATATACTCCTTCTGCCATAGACATGTACTCCTCAGGGCACGACCCAGCCGATTGTCCCCTTCACCTGTAGAGTGGTCAAGCTCGAGCTTCGCAAATCCCTGAATTACTTCATCCACCATCACAACAGCATAGCCATGTGGAATCGGACGTCAGTGAAAAGTTCTGTTGGGTTGAGGAGGTGCAACAGAGCCGACAGCCGCCAATAAAGTGAAGTTCTGGCATTTCGTCATAAGCTCGCAATGTTGAGCCTCCGTGATAGTATCCACGGGGTAGCTAGGAGACGTGAAGTCAGGCTGAACGGGCTCCATGGAAGCGATGCTGCTTCTCCGCTGAGATGGCGGGGTAGCTTCGTGCCGCTGAGATGGTTGGCTGGCAGCTCGCTGGCTCTCAGCTTCCTCTAGCTTTTGTAGTCTTGCATTGAGCTTCTGAATTTCGCTGAGCTCCACTTTCCTCTTTCTCTCCCGGCTTCTGTAACCGCCTGCGTCGGGAAACCCAACCTTCCACGGAACGGAGCCTGATGTGCCTCGTGTTTGTCTAGGGCGCTCAGCATTCCCTAGGGCCTCAGTCAGCTCGTCGTTCTCTCTGTCGGGAATGAACGTCCCTTCCTGCGCTGCGGTGATATACTCCTGAAGCTTGTTCATGGGTATTGCAAGTTGCTCGTTCGTCCAGCAGCACTTCCCTGTTTCAGGGTCCAAAGTTCCCCCAACCCCGAAGAACCAAGTCCTTGAACGGTCTGGCCAGTTCAATGTCTGTGGTACTACGTTTTTAGCAATCAGGTCATTCTCAGCTTTGTCCCACAACGGCCAGGCTTTGAGGTAGCCACCTGACCCCGTGTGATGGTGATACTGCTTCTTTACATCATTGATCTTGTTTGTCTCTGACATTTTCTTACTCTTGTCCGATGTCTTGTAGGCCACAAATGCGGGCCAGTGATCTCTTATCTTCTCAAATCGGCCGGTGAATTTTGGAGTCTTCCCTTTGTCGATAAACTTTGATTTCAACTCATTCTTCCACCTCCTGAATAGATCTGCCATCTTCTTAAGAGCACACGCCTTGACCAGTGGCTCTATAACTGGCTTATTCGGATCCTCCTCTGGCGGTAGGGTGAAATTTGCCTTCAGCGCGGTCCAAAGATCATCTTTATGTCTATCGGTGACATAATCACCATCAGGGGCGTCGTCCTTAGGCTTATTCCATTGCTTGATGCTGATCGGGATGTAGTCCCTAACAATAGCTCTGCACTGAGCAGAAAATGCATCCTTGGTCCGCTTGGGTTCAATCGGATGGCCATCGTGCGCGAGTGCTGTGATCGTGAACCTTTTCATCCTTGCGCAACCTCTTCTTCGGGCCTCGTCTCGTTACCGAAGTTTGGCTCGATCCGGAGGGCTATAAAAGAAGAAAGAAGAGTTAATTAATATATGTACATACCAAAACAATTAATGCATCAATTAGCTAGTCAGCACAGGCTTAATTAATATATATACCTCGCCGGACTTTGCAATAGCTCCCTCCTCCGTTCGGTCACCGGAGCCGTCATCATGGTATCCTTCTTCGTCCGGCATTCGGTCACCGGAGCCATCATGATCATGTCCTTCCTCCTCCATTGTTCGATCACCGGAGCCATCAGCCTCTCCTTCCAGACCATCGGTGTCGTTGAGAAACGACAAGATATCACGTCCGCCGTGGATTATGTCCCCTAACAACTGTTCTCGTTCCAAGTCTCTTGGATCCATAGTTTCTGCAAATATTACAACATGGCAATTAATATACAAACATGAATTTCCGACGTCCGGACCGCCTCTCTCATGAATGTCAAACAAGGGATTCTCTTAACCTTTAAGGGATTTAATTAACAAAATGGCGCCATTCTAGATGTGCAGAAAATGGTCCATATTTTTCCTGATCTCATCTACCCTTCTATATGTCACGTTGTCTAGTGTCAAAGGATTCAAGAAAACCATGGCTTCATCATTAGCTGGAAGTAACAGGCGCATAAATCTATGTTACTGGAGTTTTCTATATGAACAAAAAAAATTCCACATGACATGTCCGACGTCCCCCCTCATGTCGAAGTTATTGGGGAGGGGGTAGACGACAACGACGCTCACCCCTCATGTCATGTCCGACGTCCCCCCTCATGTCGAAGTTATTGGGGAGGGGGTAGACGACAACGACGCTCACCCCTCATGTTCGACGTCCGACGTCCCCCCTCATGTCATGTCCGACGTCCCCCCTCATGTCGAAGTTATCGGCGAGGTGGCCTCGACAACGCTCTTTTAACTTGGTAAATTTGGGTGGCCTCGACAACTCTTCTAGGCTTTGGGGTGGCCTCGACAACGCTCTTTTAACTCATTTAACTTGGTAAATTTGGGTGGCCTCGACAACGCTTCTAGGGTTTGGGGTGGCCTCGACAACGCTCTTTCAGTCCCAGTTTGGGTGGACTCGAGAGTTCTATGAGCATAAAAAAATCTATACAAAAAACTTTCTTCTATGAACAAAAAAATTTCTATGAACATCATTGCTCATATATCAATGCATACATCCATGGATCATCATTGCTCATATATCCATGGATCATATATAAAAACTTTCTATGAACAAAAAAAAGTTCTATGAAAAAAAAAATTCTATGAACAAAAAAAAGTTATATGAACAAAAAAATTATACATCAATGCATACATATCCATGGATCATCCATATACATCCGCATACACATCTGCATACATATACATCAATGCATACATATGAAAAAAAAGGCAGAGGTGGCGACGGCGCCGCGGCAAGCAGAGTGCGGCCGGGGCGGCGGCGGCGGCGTCGGGGCGCGGGGGGGCGACGGCGTCGCGGCGGGCGGCCGGAGCGCGGGCGGCGGCGGCATCGCGGGGCGGGGGGGGGGGGGCGAGAGGAGAGGAGGGGAACGGCGCGGCGGCTCACAGTGGGAGCGAGGACGACGTTGGGGCAGCTCGGCGACGGCGACGACGGCGAGGTGGAGCAGCCTGACGGCGTCGGGGCAGGGCTCGACGGCGACGACGACGAGGAGCAGCCTGGGGGCGTCGGGCAGAGAAGAACAAGTGATTTCGAGAAACTGCTAAGTGTGTGCTTATATACACAGAGCATTGGTCCCGGTTGGTGCCACCAACCGGGACCAATGCACCCCTTTAGTCCCGGTTGGTGCCGCCAACCGGGACCAAAGGTTAGTTTTCAGCAGCCCGAAGGGCGGGAAACAGGGACCTTTGGTCCCGGTTGGTGGCACCAACCGGGACCAAAGGTAGGCATTGGTCTCGGTTGGTGCCACCAACCGGGACTAAAGGGGCGCATTGGTCCCGGTTGGTGCCACCAACCGGGACCAAAGGGTGGTGCTGCCCGGGGCCAAAATTTTAGTCCCACCTCGCTAGCCGAGAGAGCTCGAGAGTGGTTTATAAGCGCTGCTGCGCATACCCTCTCGAGCTCCTCTCAGTTGCAGGCCTCCGGGCCTAAACTGTCACTGCCTGTGGGCCTATTGGGCCTTCTACGGGCCCAGTAGGTGGCATTTTAAAAAAAAAATCAGTTTTTTGTTTTGTTTTTTGCTTTATTTAGTTTTTTAATTTTTTCTAGTATTTTTCTTCTGTTATTTTAGTTCATTCTTTTTAACAAATAAATACTTTGATAATTTTAGTTGCATTTATTTATTTTTGTTTTGTTTTTGTTTTGTTTTTTGCTTTATTTATTTTTGTTTTATTTTTTGCTTTATTTATTTCCAGTGTGTTTTATCATTATATTCTTTTTGCTATTAATGTTTTGAACAAAAAATACTTTGATAATTTTAGTTGCATAATTTTTATATAATTATAGTTTCAAAAATACTAGAGGTTTATAAAGGCTTTTTAGTTGATTCTTTTTTGAACTCCACTCCCACGATGTTTTGAAAGAAATTAGAAAGCACTTCAAATGAACTCTGAAAAGGTTGAAAGTTGGCATGGTATCATCATTTCACCCACATAGCATGTGCTAAAAAGTTGAGTGGGTTACGGCAAAAACTGGATGCACTTCGTGTACAAAATGGACAATCTCTTTCGAAGTATCACGGTTTCGGACGAAAACTCATCTGTTACAAAGGGATTTCATTTTTTTGAACTTATTTGAACTCCATACTTTTTGTGTGTTCAAAATGCACCATTCAAAGCCACATCATCAATTTTCAACCCTTTGTGACTTCATTTGGTATTTTTCATGCACTTACTGATTTTTTGAGCTAAATAACCCTGAAATTGAAAAGCACTTCAAATGAACTCTGAAAAGGTTGAAAGTTGGCATGGTATCATCATTTCACCCACATAGCATGTGCTAAAAAGTTGAGTGGGTTACGGCAAAAACTGGATGCACTTCGTGTACAAAACGGACAATCTCTTTCGAAGTATCAGGGTTTCGGACAAAAACTCATGTGTTACAAAAGGATTTCTTTTTTTTGAACTTATTTGAACTCCATACTTTTTGTGTGTTCAAAATGCACCATTCAAAGGCACATCATCAATTTTCAACCCTTTCTGACTTCATTTGGTATTTTTCATGCACTTACTGATTTTTTTGAGCTAAATAACCCTGAAATTGAAAAGCACTTCAAATGAACTCTGAAAAGGTTGAGAGTTGGCATGGTATCATCATTTCACCTACATAGCATGTGCTAAAAAGTTGAGAGGGTTACGGCAAAAACTGGATGCACTTCGTGTACAAAACGGACAATCTCTTTCGAAGTATCTGGGTTTCGGACGAAAACTCATGTGTTACAGCCCGACGGTGGCTCGTGAGTGCCCGCATATGAAATGCACCGTCGGACCGTATGCAGGGAATCCGAATGATTTGTATTCGGTCGATGAACTAAAGGATTTCTAGATAGATCAACAAAACACACGGTTTCCCCTGCATACAGCCCGACGGTGGCTCGTGAGTGCCCGCATATGAAATGCACCGTCGGACCGTATGCAGGGAATCCGAATGATTTGTAATCGGTCGACGAACTAAAAGATTTCTAGATAGATCAACAAAACACACGGTTTCCCCTGCATACAGCCCAACGGTGGAAATATGAAATGCACCGTTGGACCGTATGCAGGGAATCCAAATGATTTGAATCCGAATGAGTACACACACTAAGTGTCGAACATGTCCGAGAGGTGGGCTATATATAGGGTCGTGTGCCTCTTTAGTCCCGGTTGCTAGCACGAACCGGGACTAGTCGTTATAGTGCTGATCCAATAGCTCACAAGCGCTTGAATGAAACACACGATCCGTGTGCTTCTTCCTGATTGGTACGACCTTCACCCACATAGCATGTGCTAAAAAGTTGAGAGGGTTACGGCAAAAACTGGATGCACTTCGTGTACAAAATGGACAATCTCTTTCGAAGTATGAGGCTTTCGGACGAAAACTCGTCTGTTACAAAGGCATTTCATTTTTTTGAACTTATTTGAACTCCATACTTTTTGTGTGTTCAAAACGCACCATTCAAAGCCACATCATCAATTTTCAACCCTTTCTGACATCATTTGGTATTTTTCATGCACTTACTGATTTTTTTGAGCTAAATAACCCTGAAATTGAAAAGCACTTCAAATGAACTCTGAAAAGGTTGAAAGTTGGCATGGTATCATCATTTCACCCACATAGCATGTTATAAAAAGTTGAGAGGGTTACGGCAAAAACTGGATGCACTTCGTGTACAAAACGGACAATCTGTTTCGAAGTATCAGGGTTTCGGACGAAAACTCATGTGTTACAAAAGGCATTTCATTTCTTCACATGTAACTGCAATGATATAGTTGTGGAGAGAAAGTCTTTACTTTTTCTTCGCTTGTGTCCTTTGCTTATTGCGCCGTAACCATGGATAATCTTCATCGTTTAACAGGGTGCTTGGGTCAGCCTTGACTTTGAAGGGAGGAATTTCATGAAACTTTTCATAATCTTCAGACATGTCTGTCTTGCCCTCCAATCCCACGATGTCTCTTTTTCCTGAAAGAACTATGTGGCGCTTTGGCTCATCGTATGATGTATTCGCTTCCTTATCTATTCTTTTTCTCGGTTTGGTAGACATGTCCTTCACATAGAAAACCTGCGCCACATCATTGGCTAGGACGAATGGTTCGTCTGTGTACCCAAGATTGTTCAGATCCACTGTTGTCATTCCGTACTGTGGATCTTCCTGTACCCCGCCTCTTGACAGATTGACCCACATTTGCACTGAAACAAAGGGACCTTGAAATCATGTCCATAGTCAAGTTCCCATATGTCCACTATGTAACCATAATATGTGTCCTTTCCCCTCTTGGTTGCTGCATCAAAGCGGACACCACTGTTTTGGTTGGTGCTCTTTTGATCCTGGGCGATCGTGTAAAATGTATTCCCATTTATCTCGTACCCTTTGTAAGTCATTACAGTCGAAGATGGTCCCCTGGCCAACGAGTACAGCTCATCAGAAACAGTGTTGTCACGCATGAGACGTGTTTGCAACCAACTGCCGAAAGTCCTGATGTGTTCACATGTAATCCAGTCGTCACACTGCTCCGGGTGTTTGGAGCGCAGAATATTCTTGTGTTCATCGACATACGGAGTCACCAAGGTAGAATTCTGTAGAACTGTGTAGTGTGCTTGAGACAAAGAATGGCCGTCCCTACATATTATTGAGTCCGCTCTTAGCGTGCCTTTTCCAGTCAGTCTCCCCTCATACCACGATTGAGGGAGACCAATCTTCTTAAGGTCAGGAATGAAGTCAACACAAAACCCAATGACATCCTCTGTTTGATAGCCCATGGAGATGCTTGCTTCTGGCCTAGCGCGGTTACGAACATATTTCTTTAAGACTCCCATGAACCTCTCAAAGGGGAACATATTGTGTAGAAATACAGGGCCCAGAACAACAATCTTGTCGACTAGATGAACTAGGACGTGCGTCAAGATATTGAAGAAGGACAGTGGGAACACCAGCTCGAAACTAACAAGACATTGCACCAAATCACTCCTTAACCTTGGCAGGATTTCTAGATCGATCACCTTCTGAGAGATTGCATTGAGGAATGCACATAGCTTCACAATGGCTAATCGAACGTTTTCCGGTAGAAGCCCCCTCAATGCAACTGGAAGCAGTTGCGTCATAATCACGTGGCAGTCATGAGACTTTAGGTTCTGGAACTTTTCCTCTGCCATATTTATTATTCCCTTTATATTCGACGAGAAGCTAGACGGGACCTTCATACTGAGCAGGCATTCAAAGAAGATTTCCTTCTCTTCTTTGGTAAGAGCGTAGCTGGCAGGACCTTCATACTGCTTTGGATGCATGCCGTCTTTTTCATGCACACGTTGCTGTTCCTCCCGTGCCTCCGGTGTATCTTTTGTCCTCCCATACACTCCCAAGAAGCCTAGCAGGTTCACGCAAAGATTCTTCGTCACGTGCATCACGTCGATTCCAGAGCGGACCTCTAGGTCTTTCCAATAGGGTAGGTCCCAAAATATAGATTTCTTCTTCCACATGGGTGCGCGTCCCGCATCGTCAGTCGGAACAGATAGTCCGCCAGGACCCCTTCCAAATATTACTTGTAAATCATTGACCATATCAAGTATGTGATCACCAGTACGGAGGGCGGGCTTCTTCCGGCGATCTGCCTCACCTTTGAAATGCTTTCCTTTCTTTCGACATTGATGGTTGGTCGGAAGAAATCGACGATGCCCCAGGTACACATTCTTCCTACATTTGTCCAAATATATATTGTCGGTGTCATCTAAACAGTGTGTGCATGCGTGGTATCCCTTGTTTGTCTGTCCTGAAAGGTTACTGAGAGCAGGCCAATCGTTGATGGTTACAAACAGCAACGCATGTAGGTCAAATTCCTCCTGTTCGTTCTCATCCCACACACGTACACCTCTTCCATTCCATAGCTGTAAAAGTTCATCAACTAATGGCCTTAGGTACACATCAATGTCATTGCCGGGTTGCTTAGGGCCTTGGATGAGCACTGGCATCATAATGAACTTCCGCTTCATGCACAACCAAGGAGGAAGGTTATACATACATAGAGTCACAGGCCATGTGCTATGCTTGCTGCTCTACTCCCCAAAAGGATTAACGCCATCTGCACTTAAACCAAACCATACGTTCCTCGGGTCACCTGTAAAGTCGCTCCACTTTCTCTCGATCTTTCTCCACTGCGACCCGTCAGCGGGTGCTCTCAACTTCCCGTCTTTCTTACGGTCTTTTTTGTGCCATTGCATCAACTCGGCATGCTTTTTGTTTCTGAACAGACGTTTCAACCGTGGTATTATAGGAGCATACCACATCACCTTGGCAGGAACCCTCTTCCCAGTGCGCTGGCCCTCAACATCACCAGGGTCATCTCTTCTGATCTTATACCGCAATGCACCGCATACCGGGCATGCGTTCAAATCCTCGTACGCACCGCAGTAGAGGATGCAGTCATTAGGGCATGCATGTATCTTCTGCACCTCCAATCCTAGAGGGCATAGAACCTTCTTTGCTTCGTACGTACTGCCGAGCAATTCGTTATCCTTTGTAAGCTTCTTCTTCATTATTTTCAGTAGCGAACTAAATCCCTTGTCAGATACACCATTGTCTGCCTTCCATTGCAGCAATTCCAGTGTGGTACCGAGCTTTCTGTTGTCATCTTCGCAATTTGGGTACAACCCTTTTTTGTGATCCTCTAACATGCGATCGAACTTCAACTTCTCCCTTTCACTTTCGCATTCTCTCTGTGCATCAACAATGACCCGGCGAAGATCATCATCGGGCACATCGTCTGGTTCCTCTTGATCTTCAGCTTCCCCCATTGCAGCATCACCGTATTCAGGGGGGCAGGTAGTTGTTGTCATCCTTTTCTTCTTTGTTGTCTTCCATCATAACCCCTCTTTCTCCGTGCTTGGTCCAAACATTATAGTGTGGCATAAAACCCTTCTGAAGCAGGTGGAAGTGAATGGTTTTATAGTTGGAGAAAGCCTTCGTATTCTCACAGACAGTACATGGACAATGCATAAAACCATTCTGCTTGTTTGCCTCAGCCGCTTCGAGAAAATTATGCAGGCCCTTAATATACTCGGAGGTGCGTCGGTCACCGTACATCCATTGCCGGTTCATCTGCGTGCATATCATGAATAGAGAAGTGACCAAATTAATAGAAATTCATCATCATATTAAAGCCAAAGTACAGTAGTGACCAAAATAAATACATAACGTTCATACATAGTTCTCATTATTGAACAATATATAGCTCTCTAGAGCATCTAATTAAAATATACATTGAAACTATAAAATTTAAATGCAACAACAAATGCGATCATAACCGCAACTAAGGTACCAATTGATCCAACGGCATAATGATACCAAGCCTCAGTATGAATGGCATATTTTCTAATCTTTCTAATCTTCAAGCGCATTGCATCCATCTTGATCTTGTGATCGTCGACGACATCGGCAACATGCAACTCCAACTTCATCTTGTCCTCTTCAACTCTTTGCAATTTTTCTTTCAAGTAATTGTTTTCTTTTTCAACCAAATTTAACTTCTCGACAAGAATTTCTATGTCGGTTGGAATTTCCGGTTCACATAACTCCTAGATTAAAAAATCTATGTCACGTTGGTCGGCATAATTGTCATAAACACTAAATAAAACAAATAGTTATAAAAGATAATATATACCACATCCGAATCATAGACCGGACGAGGGCCGATGTGTGCGGATACCATGACCATGGCACTATATAATAACAAACAATAATAAAAGTAAGAAAATTACACAAGTATCTATCTAAATGATACAAGTAAGAACTTTTTTCTTTTAGAAAGAAGACAAGAAGAAGAGGCTAACCACGGTGGTGCCGGCGCCGAGATGGGCGCGGGCGATCGACGGCGGTGAGGACGGGGACGGGACAGGACGGACTGCGAAACCTAAACAAATCTTGAGGAAAATGGAGTTTGGACAAGGAGCTTCGAGAGGAGAAAGCTTAAGTGTGGTTCGGGCATTTCATCGAACACCTCATGTGCATAGGAGGTGAGCTAGAGCACCACAAAGCTCTCCCACGACCAGCCAAAAAAAAGTGAGCAGTGCATTGCTCTGCTCGCGGGCAGGGGGTATATATAGGCCGACCATTGGTCCCGGTTTGTGGCTGGAACCGGGACTAAAGGACACCATTTGGTCCCGGTTCCAGCCACAAACCGGGACCAATGGTTGTGGGCCAGGAGCCAGGCCCATTGGTCCCGGTTCGTGTGTGGAACCGGGACCAAAGGGGTCAGACGAACCGGGACCAATGGCCCACGAGGCCCGGCCGGCGCCCTGGCCTCACGAACCGGGACCAATGCCCCCATTGGTCCCGGTTCGTGAGTGAACCGAGATTAATGGGCTTCTCAGGGCTAGACCAAAGCCCTGTTATGTACTAGTGAACAAGGAATACTCAACAAGTGGGTCTGCCCGATTGAGAAGGCTAAGCCCTTCACGAGACATCTTCATTACATGTTCGCCAAGGCCCTGGGTGGCGGCCACATTCCCGGCACCTACGCTGGCCACCGGCCTGAGGCCATCTCCCAACATCTCATACAGCTGCTGAAGCTCCACCTCCTTTAGATGCTTGCCTGTTGTGTCCCCTTTCACTGGATCGTACATCGATAACAGCACAGACACCTTCTGACCGGCGTGCAGGACACCACTGAACACAAAGACCAACACAGTGGCCCTTGAGCTGGCACTCCAGGCCACCACGCACCTCCTCACCTTCTCTGCCTCGGCGACAATGCCGGCATCCTCTGCCGAAACCCTTGTTAGCAGCTCCCTCTCAGGCATAAGTGCTGGCGCTCTGAATCTCTGGGCGGCGACAGTGTCCGGCGTGCACTCCATGACCATTGCCATCACTGTCTCCGCGAGCGGCAGCCACACCCTCACCACGGCTTCCAGCGCGGTCTTGGGACGGTCCTTGCTCTGCAGCTCCCGCTGTGATACCTTCAGATTGAAGGTCTGGACAACATGATTGCACAGCCAGCTTGCGCCATCCGATTTTTTTTCAAAACTAGCAGGTTTTTTTAAGCAATTTTGAAAAATAGCAGGGCCAACTATTTTTTTGCAAAAATAGCACCCCGTCGGTCACCTGGAAGCCGAAGAAGGAGTTTTCGGTCACCTGGGGGCCGAAGAGGTACTCTTTGGTCGCCAGGAGGCCGAAGAGTCTCTTTGGTCGCCAGGAGGCCGAAGAGTACCTCTTTGGTCGCCTGGAGGCCGAAGAGTACCTCTTTGGTCTCCTGGTGACCGAAGAGTGGCTGAACTGGCCATCAGCGCTTGTCCGAAGATGCAAGTGCACTTCGGGTTACAGAAGTCCTGCACAACCATTCCCCCTCGCCCGTCTTATAGACATTCTAAAAATATGTTTCCGCGCAACTATTTTTCCCGCCAATATTGTTCCCGGCATCCCTTTCCCGTCAATTATGTTCCCGCCAATCCTTTCCCGCCATCCCTTTCTCGTCATCCCTTTCCCGCCAATATTGTTCCCGCCATATTTTCCCGGCATCCCTTTCCCGCCATATTTTCCCGCCAATCCTTTCCCGCCATCCCTTTCCCGCCAATATTGTTCCCGCCTTTTTCTTTCCCGCCATTCTCTCCCGTCATCTTCTCTTCTCAACCTATAAAACCCCCTCCCCACTAAGGAGGGTAAGCAGCCCAGTGTAGTCTCGTCAAGATGTCCGGTTATCCTTTGGATCGTAGTTGTTTTCACCCTAGTATGTCCAAATGTCTTCTGAATTTAGCCTTTGATTTCAAGATAGACAATAGGATAGTTCCATGGGATGAACTCCTTAGTAGTGACACCTTACTAAATGAGTTGGCTCACGCATTAAGTAGGAGTGGGTGGCCTGCAAGGACTTATGAGGAGATACGAAAAGAACTTCTCAGGTTGCAAGGAAGGTGGAAGAAGCAACAACATAAGGGTGAAGCATTCCTAAATGCTGTAGCAGAACATACTTATTTATGGACCCAAGACAGCGAGGACGAAGATGAAATTTTCATGCCGAGCACCAAGGGCAAGAGTACCGCATCGTCGAAGGCCAAGAGTGCGGCATCGTCGAAGGCCAAGAGTGCCGCATCATCGAAGGGCAAGAGTGTTGCATCGACGGAGGATGACGATGATGCCTTCATGTAGTCTGTAAGCTTTATTTTTAAGTTCAGGCCTATTGTTTAATTCAGATGTACCTGTATCTTAATGAACTGTAATCGACGGAGGATTTGCGAACCTACAATGTTTAAAAGAATGTACATGTATCTTAATGCCTAGTGTTGCATGGACGGAGGATGACGACAATGCGAATTAATAGTAATATGTTTCTCGCATACATAGGTCGATATATGTCTCGAACTCTGACAGAAGCAAATGCGATAGTAACACATACATCAAGCATGTCTCATACATACATAATGACTCATACATAGATAATCATATCACTGCTGGGGACGACGATGAGTCTGGATCTTCCTCGGACGAGGACCAGAAGGCGAAAAGCGCTGAGGCGCTGGACGATGCTGACGATTACCACGATCATAGACAACCTCGTCTGTTTGTGTCTCCTGCGTCGATGGTGGTGGTGGAGTGTGAAGAACTGACTGCGATAACTCATAGGTGTTTGCAACTCGGTCATCGTCATCGCCGTCGCCGTCGCCGTCTAAGAGCGTACCAGCACCACTAAGCATCGGTGAGTGGACTGAATGCATGAACGGCTGCGACTGGTTGCCGACTGCGGTAAAGTAAAACATGTAAAAATGATTTGCGAACCTACAATGTTTAAAAGAATGTACAAAGTAGTGTTACCTATGTCCATCTGATGATGCCAGGAAGAGCCCCCTGCTTGTGAAGGAGGTGGCGGCTGATAGAAAGAGCTCCCTGGTTGTGAAGGAGGTGGCTGCTGATAGAAAGTGCTCCCTGGTTGTGAAGGAGGTGGCTGCTGATAGAAAGTGCTCCCTGGTTGTGAAGGTCGTGGTTCTGAACGCTGCACCGAGCGTCGAGGTTCTGAACGCTGCACCGAGGGTCGACCTTCTGAACGCTGCACAGAGTGGCGTGGTGGACGATGTGATGGAGGAGGAATAGCAACATCTGAAGCTCGTCTACATGTAACAGCTGTGTAAATCCCGCGTAGCTTCTCAACATGACGCCTCAACCATGAGACGTTCTCTAGCGGTGGGATATTATCTCCCCTCTCAAAGCGTTGCATTAAAGCGGAAGCCTCCTCTATCGCCTCGCTTGTCAAGTCACCCTGTACACGGAGAGTTAACCAATTAGATCATCGTGGTATGGCAGAGAACACAAATAGTTAACCAGTTGTATATGTTCACGTTAAGAAAAAAGAGGTGAGAACCATAGCACGTACCGCGTGGTGTCTGGTTCCCACAACCGAGGCAGTTGGGTACATATCGCTGGTGAGAGGGTCGTCGATCTGATCAGGAGCTGCTGATGGAACCAAGTAGATCCTCGTGCTATGCCGGTAATGCTGCAGATACAATCCGAACTTGTCCCAGTCAAAGGGCCCAACCTGATCCCAGATATTTATCGGCGCAGTAGTCCATTCGTCCACGTAGGGGCCAATGTTCTGAAGCCAAAAATCCAAGGACTTGTTTCCTCCTACGCGACTGTACCTGAGATTGACATGTACGTAAATGATTAGTTATATTCTGATTGCCAACATGAGAACTAAAAGAGTATTACTTACTTGTGCACATGGTCATCTAAGTGTGGAATATCTGGAATGACCGGCTCTTGGCATAGACCAAACTGTCTCATCACCCTAGGAAGAGCCATCTCCTCAACCGTCACATCGAACACCAACTTAGCCTTGGTCATCCAATAGTGGCGATCTCTAGTGCACAATCCAGAAATCCCAACTGGGTACCTGGATATTATAGCCTGATGGGAGTATGGCTCCCAGATAACTTGTGCCTCGTGCAAACTATCAAACTGCGCCGTGAAGGAGGGGTAGCAGCCCCTCACCTGGCTATGCACAAACTGTCTCTGAGAATGACAACAAATAAGTATTAGTAATACTGTTGAATGACAAGAAATAAACATTAGTAATTTGTATTGTTACTTAATATGAACATACCTCTCTCCGTGTCCAAACAGATCCCATAGTAGGCAAGTCGCCGATAGCAGGCACGTAAGTCCCAGCTAAGTCCTCCAAATCAAAAGGTTTATCAATGTTGACATAGGGTCGACCAATAGGGAATCTCTCGTATGACCAGAGCTGCAACAATAGTGGACATCCAACAAGACCTGATTTTCTAGACTTCAACAAGCAACCTTTGCACAAGCCTCTGTAAGTAGCCGCTAACACAGCAGAACCAAAACTCCTCTGTAGAATGTCCCCAGGGCAACGTGCGTCAGCTATCTCTCGTGCAATACCGATGAGTCGTGCATCGACAGTGGTCACATGGTTCTCCGTGAACATCGTCTTGCCGAACAACCACAGAATATATGCCTCTAGGCATCGGTCAATTTGTGCCTCTGACAACTGAACATCGGGATATCCTAAGGAGACAATCTACATAGAAACCAAACGATTCTATGAACTATGGAAGGATGACAATAATGAAAACAACATTGTTTAAACTGGCCGTGATGGTTACCTGAAACTGGCTCAACCACTTAAAACGAGGCCCGTGAGGATCGTTGTCTAGGCTCCTAGCAGTTGGCACCGCAGCCAAAAAACGGGCCTGCAACGATGCTAGCCAACCAGGTTCTGCCTCTAAAGGACCTATGGCAGCACCGGCCAGAGGTAATCCCAACAAGTAAGACACATCCTGTAAAGTAGGCGCCATCTCTCCCCAGGGAAAGTGAAACGTATGTGTCTCTGGTCTCCATCTATCTACTAAGCAGGTAAGGAATGACCTGTCGTAAGAGAAACGTTTCACTTGCCTCTTTTTTAACTGCAATGGTTCACCAGCCTCGTCTAACTCCGGACCATCAATCCACTCATCCAATGTACCCTCAACCAGTCGTGCCAAGGGTAGAAGTCCAGCCCAACGTAACCTACAAAATAAAGAGAATGTAGCATACAGTTAGCGGCTAACAATAGTATGTTGCACATAGTAAGTCATTATACCGACACATACCTATCAACCCATAAATGGTGTATCATCCAAAAAGACTTTGGGGTGCGAGTGATCAACACGTCTAAGTTCTGGCCCGCTTCCATAAGTGCGGCCCGGTGCCCTCTTTCGATATTACGATTAAGCAATGGATACGAAGCCATATCTGCAATTCCAACAAATTACAAAATAAAACATAGTCCGACATATTACAAAATAAAACATAGTCCGACATATTACAAAATAAAACATAGTCCGACATATTACAAAATATAACATAGTCCGACATATTACAAAATATAACATAGTCCGACATATTACAAAATATAACATAGTCCGACATATTACAAAATATAACATAGTCCGACAAATTGCAAAATAAAACATAGTCCTGACACATTATATAGCTTGTGAGTTATTTCTTCCTCGTCCGCCCCTTCGGCCTCGACTGCCACGACCACGTCCGCCTCTTGCTACTGTTGTGGCAGTGGTCGATGTGGAAGCACTCGTCGATGTGGAAGCACCGTCTTTGTTTAGGTCGGGACAATATTTCATCCTATGCCCATAAGCCGCGCATAGCAAACATTGTCTGGTTGCTCCACCAGCTTCAGATTGGTCCATATCGTTTCGGATACGTTTGACCTTACGTCTACCCCTGCTTGTGCGCCGAAGAGCTGGATCTGGGATGTATACTCTCTCATTGTCGTTTACCTTGTTAAAATTGCCAACGACTCGAAACCCTGTCATCTCACCGGTCCAGACATTGAGTACTGCCTCTTTTGAATAGTATGGGGACACGAATGATATGGCGTCCAACTCAATCTGGCCACAGGCAGCCAACACATGTGAGCAAGGCAGGTGCAACAACTTCGGTTTGTTGCATGTACACTCACACGTTGGATAAACTTCAGCTCCAATTCTTACCTCGTGCGTCTTCACCTCATTTCCAGAACCAAAACCATCAGTAGGAAGCTGAACCTCATACCTCATTTCCTGATTACCTATGAGTCTGACAGTGTGCTTCTTTGCTTTCTCTATCTTCTTTGCCATGTACTCCATGACACGGCTACAATAAGGTGTGTTCTGCTTATCTGCAATATGCTTCTTTGCTAACTCGTGCCTTTCTCTGAAATATCTCAAAGTGCCATGGAGTACAGCCTCCACAATAGCTGTGAGTGGCAATGCTCTATTCCCTCTAAGTACAAAGTTATACACCTCTGCAAGGTTGGTTGTCATGTGACCATACCTAGCTCCATGGGTGTCATGCAGCAAAGACCAATTTACGGGAGGCTCTTTCTCTATCCACTGAGAAAAACTCTTTATTGCCCTCCCCTTCTTTCTCTTAGTATTAGGAGGGTCAATTCCTGGCAAGTCACAAAGACCTACAGGCTCCTCTAGCTCGGTCATGAGTGTTGCTAATTTAACCTGGTCTGCTTCCATTTTCTTCCTGGCAGTAACCTGCTTCTTAGTGAACTCATCAAGTTTTGACCAAATAAAATGGTACTTACGCTGCTGGTTCTGCTTGCATAATTTTTTGAACAAGTTCATCAACCGCTTGTTCTTGAACTGTGAGAAAAAATTTGCCCCAAGATGGCGCATGCACCACCGGCTCTGCAAGTCCTTCCAAGGTGTTCGTTCGTCTTCTGCTGGATTCCTTAGTGTCTTCACAGCCTTCAATATACCAGCATGTCTGTCATGAATGACACACACGTTTGGTCGGTCCTTCACGATCGCAATTTTCACTTGCCGGAAGAACCATACCCAGCTTGGAAAGTTCTCACCCTCAACAAATGCCATGGCAAGTGGGATGATTTGATTGTTCCCGTCCACACCAATTGCAGTCAGGATTTGCCCTTTGTACTGACCAGTCGGGAATGTACCATCCACAAACATCACAGGAGGACAATGCCGGAAAGCTTCGATGCACATAGCGAAAGAGAAGAATACTCGTTTCAACACCTTGAAATCTGGTATACTATCCAACCTCGTGTGTTGTATGTTAACATAAGTGCCAGGATTCCTCTCCTTAAGTATGTCAAGGAGACGGACAACATTATCATATGAGTCAAAGAACGTCCCAAACCTTTCCTCCATAGCCTTCTGCTTAGCCCTCCAAGCCTTCCCATAAGGAATCTCATAATTCCATCTGACCTTCACTGCTGTCTGGATGTGTTTTGCTTCCATATCTTTCTTCTCCACTATCTCAGTATACATGAGTTGCGCAATGAGAGTTGAAGACAGGTTTGGATGATGAACCAACAAGTTTTTCCTCACACAATTGTGTGGGACCACATTGGTGACAACCCAGTGGATGCTATACTTCGGCACGTGCCCATGCACCTTAGAAGGACAACCTGTTTCAACACACTTCACGGTATAGTTTGTTGTATTTGATATGTGTGTCCGGAATACCCTCTGCGTAGACATAGCCCACTTTATCACAGCATACTTCAATTTTTTCTTTGTATCAAACATAGCACCTATCTGGACTTGGTTCAGATTATATTGCCATGGAGTCTCATGGCCATCATTGACCATAAGACCGGTGGATATGTCCTGATCCCATGCGGAAGGAATAGGTACCTCCACTTCATCTTCGGAATTTTCAGAATCCAGATCCTCCGCAAATCCATCTTCGTCCTCTTCCTCCATCACCCTCTGCATTTCACCGGCTTCCTCATCCCCGTCAGCAACCCCAGAACCAGCTAATATAATCGACTGAATACTCTGCCCAATAGCATTGTGTGTCATGTTGTCTAACTCTTTCTCGGCTAGGCTAGCATCCACATCCGGTGGCTGTGAGCCGGATAAATAATTCTCGTTACCCACTTGACTACCCTGGCCGGGTTCATACCCCACGTGGAGTTGTGCGGTATTCTCCTCCTTCGCCACTGGTTGCACTAGGGCATATGGGTGAATTCTTCGGTCTCGACAACGACTTAGCAGAGTCAACCAATGCTGGCTCCTATCTATCGGCATCAACTCCCACTTGACTTCTCTACAGGATTTGGTCCACAATGCATGAATACTGACGGAACATACTTCAGGATCCAGCCCAAAACTAGTAGTCAACCAGTGCTTCAACTGTCTAATGTCCAGTCTGTCCGGGTTTGAAAGTGTCATGACGCCATTTTTAAACTCGCTAAGATCAACCCCCAACTCATTATATCGAACATTACCAGGGCCGTAGTAAACGGTCAGATTTACCGATTCAGACATTTTTACCTGTCAAACACTTCCATCTCATTAATCTAAACAAACAAAATTATTAACCCCCTACACTAACTAACCGCTAAAATGACAGCACAAACAAATTAACACTAAAATAAATATGACACGCGATTATACCTTCGACGCGTGCGGACACTTCACGTAGAACTTGCACCAACGGACAACGCGAACGGCACCTCCTCCTCACCAGCCAAACCTCCTCCTCCTCCTCCTCAGCCCACCATTGCTACTCCTCCTCCTCAACCCACCATGAATCCACTTGAACGCACAAATAACTATCCCATTTCAATAAAAATTACCGTAGGCCGGTGGAGATGGCTACGATCTACCAATTCTGCGGTTTGGATTTGAAAAAAGGTGAAGAAATGGAGAGATCAAAGTGGGGGGCGATGTACAGAAGAGGAGGCAGAGAGAGGAACGAACAGAAGCCAGCCAGGGGAGAAGCAGGGGAGGAAGATGGCGCTGGCTGCTTATCTAGTACTCTTCGGTCTCCAGGTGACCGAAGAGGTCTTCGGCCGCGGGGTGGCCGAAGAGTCTGTCTTCGGCCCAGCTGACGCGTCTTCGGCCCAGCGGACACGTCTTCGGCCCCCAGGTGACCGAAAACTCCTTCTTCGGCTTCCAGGTGACCGACGGGGTGCTATTTTTGCAAAAAAATAGTTGGCCCTGCTATTTTTCAAAATTGCTTAAAAAACCTGCTAGTTTTGAAAAAAAATCATCTATCATTCATTCCCCTTTCATAATGCACCTTCAATAACACAACGAACATGTGATTTTGATCAGCTTAGCATACTATAGACACATTTGATTCACTCTGTAAAAGCAAATAGAAGTACACATCGTAGTAAAAAAGGAGAGCTGAAGGCTTTGAATATACAGAAGATAATGCAAGAACAATTCACTAACCTCAACTAAAACTGACATGCCAAGTATTTTCCATATTTTCAGCATTCACTTGATATTGCGATCAGGTAACACGATAACAATTAGTAGAATATTATCTGCTCCTTTGGACCATGCACTGTAAAGCTACCAAGCATCCATAATGAACTCTTTGTACAGAAGAGGACACTATGGTCAAAACAACAAATGATGAACCTTCCTTTCATTTGAAATTTCACGTTCAGAAGGTGAGATCATGGGCCTTCCGTGCATTTGAATTGTAATATATGGCCAAGTATACAGTACCTTTACTACATTGTGCATAACATCAAGTAGTCAAAACTTATATGGTACATATTACAAAAGTTTGCTTTGTTGTATGCGGGAATGAAATGTAGCGCGCATACTCATCCCAATCCTTATTTAACCTGACCCATCGAAATAAAAATAATACCTGAAGTAGCTAAAATGGATAATTTTGATGCTCTAGAGGAGCCTCTAGTTTTAAGTCAAATTTGTCCTTAGCTAGTCAACAATGGAAAAATGATGCTCATAGTAGTAGTACCATGTTTCTTTCTTTCTATATATGTTCGAGCATGTGTTTTGCTGTCCCTTCCTCCAGACAAATTGTGTGATTGAAATTGGGGTTGGGTGTCAAGATGTAGATACTAATTAATCAAACTCCCGCTGAACCAGTGCGTCAGCATACAACATAGAGCAAGGTACAAAGTATATTTAGTGCAATGGTTAATGTCTATCATCTATGTTATAGTTCCTACGGAGTGATCAGTTTGAAAGAAATTTGCAGGATTTTGCCCTCATATATGTCTATCACGAGTTTGCTCATGGACTTTCATTGGTGCAATATTTGACAACAGTTTTAAGATGATAAAACAATTGTGTTAGTCAAGCAACCCCTGTAAGCTAACTATAAACTATCAGTACTATTCCACAAGGGATACACATAAAATTAAACATGTGTGCATGCCTTCTTTCTTAGGAAAGCAGCGTATTTAAATTTATATCTACAAAATCTGAAAATTTGCAGCCTCTGAAACAGGCCAAACATTACTTGCACCAGAACACATAGGAAATAGGGGCGCAGGTCCCAGCGAGAAAAAAATCACATGTGGTCTAATAGGAGGAAGAGGTTACTGGAGTTCAAGTCGGGGACGCGCCAATCAGGATGTAGTGGAGGCTGTCGGCAAGGTGGAAGCGGCCGAGGCAAGACGCTAGAGCCGAGGAGTCAGGGAGACGACCGAGATAGGGTGGCCGAGGTAGGTGAAATCAGTAGGGCGGTGTCTGGAGGACGACGATCTTGCCGACTTCATGGCGCTGCCCCACCCCCCCCCCCCCCCCCCCCCGTGCGGCAGCGGGGAGATGCATTAGAATAGAGAGCGTGATGGTGAGGTCACATGCAATCCATGATGCTACGCAACCCATTCCAAGCTCCCATAGTTAGCCAGGGTAGGCATGGTCGAGTGGGCGAGGTCGGAGGCATGCGGTGTTCTGCTGCCATGAGGGGCATCGTTCAGCGGCCATGGAAGAGTCGACGCTTCTGATACATAGGGAGGAGTGGATCTGAATCAGGAGGATGAAGAAGAGAAGAAGGCGCCAATGATGGTGGGTCGAGTGCGGGGCCATGATGCACTGCAACCCATCCCAAGAAATCCATGCCGGCGGCTGCTGGCTCCCATAGCCAGCCAGGGTAGGCATGGTGGAGTGGGCAAGGTCTGGGGCATGCGGTGTTCTACTGCCATGGGGAGAGGTTGGGCGTCGTTCGACGGCCACGGACGAGTCGACGCTTCTGATGCAAAGGAAGGGTGGATCTGAACCAGGAGGATAAGAAGAGAAGAAGACGCGGTTGTGCCAGATCGATGCGAGAGGATAAAGCGATAGGGTGGGACCCATGTAGTTTAGCGAGCTATAGCAAAATAGCAGCACCTGTAAAATACACTATTACCGATAAATTATACACTAATTTATTTAGCAAGGCATTTCTCAGAATACTAGAGCTAGAGCGTAATATTATCGGTGCTATAGTGTGCTATTTTTCAGTGGTCTAAACACACTACAAAATTGTGAATGAACTTTGTTAGGAAAAACCAAGAGTGGGCCAGAGGAAAACCCGGACACACGTCGTTTTATGTATTGATACGTCTCCAACGTATCTATAATTTTTAATTGTTCCATGCTATGATATTATTATTCTAGGATACTTTTTGAGTATTTATTTACCAATTTATAATATTTTTAAGCACTAACCTATTGACCCAGTGCCCAGTGCCAGTTCCTGTTTTTTTGTGTGTATTTTGTTTCGTAGAAATTCCATATCAAACGAAGTCCAAACGCGATAAAAAAATTACGGAGATTTTTTTTGGAATATATGTGAATTTTGGGAAATCGGAATCAACGCAAGACGGTGCCCGAGGGAGGCACAAGCCAACAGGGCGCGCCACTGGGGGGTCGCGCCCTGATGGCTTGTGGCCCCCCTTAAGTCGGTTGAGGCTCTCCTTCTGCTGCAAGGAAGATATTTTCGCGATAAAAATGTTGGGTAATGTTGCATGGGAAACAAAATTTTTCCTACGAACACCCAAGATCTATCCATGGAGATGCATAGCTACGAGAGGGGGAGTGTATCTACATACCCTTGTAGATCGCTAAGCGGAAGCATATATAACGCGGTTGATGTAGTCGTACTCTTCACGATCCAATCGCGACCCGATCTGATCTAGTGCTGAATGGACGACACCTTCGCGTTCAGCACACGTGCGGCTTGATGAAGTCTCCTCCTTCTTGATCCATCAAGAGAGGAAGGAGAAGTAGATGGGATCTCAACCAGCACAACGGCGTGGTGTAGATGGTGGTGGAGCAATCCCAGCAGGGCTTCGCCAAGCGCCTGCGGAACTGCAAACGAGGAAGAATGGGAGAGAGGGGAGGCCGCACGGAGTTGGAATTATTGTGTCCAGCCCTTGTGCCTCCTCCCCACTATATATAGGGGTGTTGGAGGGTTGTGTCCGCAGCCCTAGCCCCTCCTCCAAGGAGGGGAGGCGGCCAAAGGGGCAGGAGTGCCCTCCAAGCCAGGTGGAGGGCCCTCCCCCTTAGGGTCTCCCTTCCCCTAAGCGGATGGGCCTTAGGGGGCTGGTGCGCCTGGCCCAATAAGGCTAGGATGCCCCCTACAGCCCATGCATGCCCTAGGTGTTGGAGGGACTCCCCAGGAACCCTCTGGGACCTTCTAGAACCTTCCGGAAGCTTCCCGATACAATACTGATAAAACCCAAAACTTTTCCAGTAGTCAAAATATGACTTCCCATATATAAATTATATTTACCTCCGGACCATTCCGGAGCTCCTCGTGACGTCCGGGATATCATCCGGGACTCTGAACAACATTCGGTCACCAACGTGAATATCCCAATACTACTCTAGCGTCAACGAACGTTAAGCGTGCGGACCCTACGGGTTCGAGAATCATGTGGACTGTAGGGTAACGCAGCAAAAAACAAAAATTTTCCGACCTACGCACCAGCCCAGGACCACTATGGAGACTGCATACAAGGTTTGATCACTTTCGTTACCGATTCGTAGCGCAGCGGAAGTAGAGTCGATGACGAACGGCGGTGCAGATCCCCGCAGCTAGGATTTTACAACCTCCCAACCGCGAGGATGTATACCCTCATCTGCCCCGCGGACAGCCCTCCGGGAGGCGGTCGCACAGTCCCCCGGACGGTGTCGCGGACAGCCCTTCGGGAGGACCTCCGAAACTCGGACTGTCACTCGGACAGCCCTTCGGGAGGACCTCCAAAACTCGGACGGTCACACGGACAGCCCTTCGGGAGGCACTCTCGAACTAAGACCGAAACTACGATCTCTCTACAGAGTTGCACACATACGGTATCATCTATCCAGCAGGGCTTCGCCGTCCAGAACTAGTTCCTGCCGGAACCCAGACAGCCTTTCGGCTCTACGAAACTATTTCGCTGGGAGGGAGAGAAGAATGCCAGATCATGCATGGCTTTGTGTATGAGAGCAAGAGTGTGTGAGATGGCAGCCCACTCACCTCCTATTTATAGGAAAACCAAGGGGTAGGGTGGTTTTACAATAAAACCCAAAAACTCCCATGCACTAGCTCACACATGAGGGTGTTAAGTGCAAAATGGGATGCCATGTGGAGCTCCATGGAGGAGCTGCACATGTGAACGTCCCACCTTCATGGGGGGCCCCCAAAGGGGGTTCCTTGATCCCCAAGTCCTTCTAGAAGCCTTTTGGGAAAAGCCCTAAAAGGTGGCTTTCCAAAAAAATATCCAAAAAGCACTTTCACTATTCATGACGACATTTTTCAGCGTCTGATCGAACTGAAAATATTCATGTGGGCTTAGAACAATTCTAGTACCCACCAAAATAATTTTCAACGCGAGCCGGAACAATTCCGGTTTAGTGATTTCATCTGCGAAAAGCATCTGAAGCGGTTTCGGCAGCTCCGGAACATTTCCGGTTTTCATCCCGGAAAATTCCAAAAAGTTTCCAGAACGATTCTGGCATCCTCCAAGAATTATCAGGCATGTGCCAAAACCAATTTGACTTTTTGGTATCCCCTGAAACAACTTTTCAGTTTCACCGGAACTCATCCGGTGACCTCTCTGCGGAACTTTTCCGCTGTCCGAAACTTTTCCGGTGTCCGAAACTTTTTCGGTGTTTTTCTCTCAGACTCCCTGTCTAGTATTCAACAGATAGATGACCCTTAAGCGTGTGACCCTATAGGTTCGGTGAAGCATAGACATGACCTGGAACCCCTTCCGATCAATGATCAACATCGGAGCCGTGGACACCCATATTGACCCCTATACCCACACGAATGAATATTCGAGTGAACCTCCAGTTGCCGTGTGCTATTCCTGTTGCTTCACGATATGTTACAAATACCCGAGGTGAGACATGTTGGCATCCTCGTGGATCAACAACTTGTCCACTATGCCAGTTACCTCGTTGCCGGTATTTTTCTCTTTTCTCGTTCCCGTGTTCCGGCATCCCTGTGATCAAATCACCCTATGTCTGGCCAGGCGATGATGGATACCGAAACACCGAGAGGGCCCAGAGATATCTCTCCATCGTCGGAGGAGCAAATCCCAATCTCGAGCTATCAAGTTACTTGACACACTTTTCCATGAACCCGTAAGCCACCGTAATAGCCACCCATTTACGGATGACGTTTAACAAACCCCAAAGTTCATGAAGCAAGCATGAAGAAACTCGATACTCTCATGGTCTAAGGAATTATGCAAACATTAACTTCTCTGTGTTATTAACCATTAACTTATGACGAATGTATCTCATAGCATAACATTAATTCGGGTCGATTCAACACAAGTGTTCTACCAACAATTGTGCCCTCAAAATTGCCGGCATAGTCATGCCCATGATCAGGAAAACAGGATCATCATGCAATACTTGAGCCAGTCATAGAGGCTTGACTAGGAATACTTTTTACCGTTTATTATCCCACACGTGCCCATGAGTTTCCCTCCAAGCCTCGTTTTATTTGCAGACTCGAGAATCATTGCAGTTATAGCATGGAACATAAACCTAATTATGAACAGGGAGATAATCAATAACATTTATTATTGCCTCTAGGGCATATCTCCTACAGACTCCCACTTGCACTAGAGTCAATAATCTAGTCAACGCTAATGCACTTTACACCTATGGCATACCGGTGTAAAATATGCTTCGCATGTGGTATAGCCTGATGTCCAACGGATCTGACGACTTCAGCTCCGTGTGTAACTATGCATATCCTCGCGTTTTCACGCTTTCACAAAATTCATATTTTGTGTGGACTTGGCTTTGCATATGTGTGAATCATTGGTCGAAACCTGATTCCTCAGACTGAGCTATGGAGCAACTATCTGCAATAGTGTCCCATAGACCAAAGCCATCTCGGAACCATACTAAGTTCATGAATGAACTATATGATTCAACAACTTCTTTGTCGCTTCTTAAGCGTCAACATACTTAGCCTTTGTTATAGAATTCGCCACAGTATCTTGTTTGGAACAATTTCCAACTACCGTGCCACCATATTGTGTATTACACAAAACCCTTAACTTAAATCGAAAATCGCATGGAGCATTGATGAAGACTGTATCGATGTAATTACTTACAACGAGCACTTCATAATCTCTGCTTGCGAGAAAACATGTCATCAGTACTACTCTAGTACTCAATGATATCTTTCACTGTTGTCCCATGATCAGTACTTTGATCACTTTGGTATCTATACTCGCAACAACTTTGGAGTATCGGACATATCTGGTTGTTTTACATACCATGGAATACATGATTAATCCAAACACAAGAGTGTGTGGAATCTCCATCATGTATTTTACTCATCAGTGTTTTGGGACACCGAGTCTTGCAAAAACTCTTTCCATGTGACTTCGGCAAGAATCATTCCTTGGCGTTTTAAATGCTAAAAAGTTTTAGCATCTTGTCAATATGTATTCATAGCTTAGCCCCATTAGGTAAATCTATCTCCATAGATCATCATGCCTAATATTGAGGCTATTTAGCCTAAGCACTTCATCAAAAAACTATTTTAAATGAAGTCCTAATTCGTGTCAAGAAATTTATTTCCAATTAACATTGTGTCATGTACACACGGTTTTTAGAAATATTATTATGCTCCCACTTAATTTCTTGAATTACAAGCATCTTCGTTACCCATTGATGAAGTCAAAACCCTTTGACCATTTCATCAAAACACGAAGAATCCAACTCCACTTTGCTCTCTTCTGTCCATCGCTGGAACTCTGAAGTTTGCATACTTACTAGCATCCTCTGGATCGACAAATTACTTTGGACTGTATCACATACAAGTCCTAGGTTTCATTTCCATCAGATGGAAATCCTTTTGTCATCCATGTTTCATATCTCATGATTGAAATATGTATTAATTGCTAGTTTAACCCGAACCGACTTCAAGCATCGCTACGGTGAGACAATCTCATCGTAATCAACTCCTTGAACTTGTTATGGCAACAAGTCGAGCTTTATGGATAAAACATTTTATCCGTATCAGTTTTTAGTTCCATAAATATTCGTTAGACTCTAAGTCTTCCGAAAGGTGTATCAAGATTTTAATCTCGAATCACTCATATGGAAACTATCTCGGATTGTATTGGCATTTAGCCAATTCCGGAGTCAGGGCCCATCAATGCTTCCTTGTGTATTGTAGGTATACTATTGTCTAACAACAATATCTCGTTTGCGCACCTGATAGGTTTGCACGAGCTTTGCCTACGTGGTTCAGCTGCAAGTTCGACCGAAGTCCATACATTTTATTGTAGAGACTTCCGTATCAGTCGCAGTAGGAAACTCCGGAATCACTTCCAAGGTTCCTTTCTTTTGACCTAATGACGAAGATACTGGTTATCTCGTCGAGTTGCACTGTCCTCCCACTCACCTTTTGAAAGAACTATTCTCTTTAAAAGCATACCGTTTTGCGGCAAAACCCTTTGCCTCGGTATAGTGGTGGGGGAATACCCAATGACTTGGGATAACCTTACAAAGTAGCACTTGTATAATTTGGAATAGGTTTGTAACCTTTTACACAAGCCCCATATTCCAAATGTTAAGAAAAGATATAACATGGTTGGGCGTACCACACCATGGTGTCATTTCAACAGACCTGATGGAGCTCTTTTCAGTGTAAAAGCCGCAGTCTCTAAAGCATCACTTTAAAAGGGATAATGGCAATTTTATTTATGTCATCTTTGATCTTACCATGTCATAAATGGTTTGATTACATCTTCACGGACTTTCCACTTGCAGTGGTGTTCCAGGAGGTGCAAGTTATGAAACCCCTTTCATAACTCATCAGACATTCGCTAAATTTGTAACTCTAATATTCCTTTCCGCAATCGAATTGTAGAAACATAATTTTCTTGTTACAATAACTTCTACTTCATTTTTGAAAACCTTATGAATGAATTCAAAAGATCCAGACTTACGTCTCAACAAGTAAATATCCATATATCTACTTGAGTCATTTCTGAAGATAGATAAATCCACTACTTGCAACAACATTTATTGGACTACACACATCATAATGTATGATCACCAATATGTTCTTTGCTCGTTCCTTATGGCCTGTGAACGGTATTTCAGTCACTTCACTTTTCAGAGGAAAGTTGCAAGTGTCAGATGATTCAAAATCAAACGACTTCAAAATCCATCATAATGGAATTTTCCGTGCGGGTTTCTCCAATGTGACCAAATGCAGTGCCACGCTTGTGTGGTATTCTTTTAGTCTTGCGACATTTAGCATCAGTGTTATGGATGTATCATATTTCCATCAATATTCATAACATACATCCCATCTTGTATGGAAGCATGGCCCTTCATGTTATTCATAACACCGAACATCAAAAGTTCTCTTATGAATAACCTTCTTGCAAAATACCTTATGCAAAGGGCTAGAGTGTATGAAACTCTAAATGAATTATGAAAGTAAATACAGAGGTAATGTATTAATATCAATATTCATAACATACGTCTCATTCATAATGAAAGTATGGCCCTTATGTTATTCATAACACCGAACATCAAAAGTTCTCTTATGAACAACCTTCTTGCAAGATACCTTATGCAAAGGGCTAGAGTGTGAAACTCTAAAATGAATTATGAAAGTAAATACATAGGGAATACACCCATGGAAGGCATAGTAACATTTACTATGTTCCCTGCATGTATCTAGCCTCATTCCTGGCTAGTCTTTCAGGCCATAGTAGTTCTTACATCGAGTTGCAACAGAATGCAATCGAGCGGGTATCTTTGTGATTAACTCACAATACCCAAGAATTAGTGATTAACATGTTTAACCATAATTCCCAAGAACTATATCTTTGACCAGCCTTCTATACATCAAAAACTTGTATGACATTCATACATGAGCTGGATATTCCAGTCTTCTTTCCTTTTGCCGTTATACTTCTAACAGTTTTAACTTTCAGTATTTCTTCTACTCTCAGAAGAAGCACCCAACTTAAGAGTGGCGTTAGCCCCGGACTTCCTAGGCGTGAAAGTTTCACTAACACCCTTCGGACACTTCCTTTCTCTTTAAGTTGTTGTTTTATTCACCTTTCATCATATGACAGGCGTTCTCCTGGATCCCTATCTTATCAGTCTAATGCATAGTAAACTCCTTTACTAATAGTTTGCAAACAAACATTGCTTTGGATATCTCATATCTTTTAGCCTTTGTCTGTCTCTGAAAATGATTTTCAGATTCCATGAATATCACATAACTATCCAAACTTTCGAAGTTCGGGTCTCATGGAAGCAAACGTATTGCACTTGACTGAAACAGAATTCTAGCTTTTGGATCGAAGGACGAGAGTCACATGATCCATAGCATTAGCGGGAGAATACCAAAAGTATGCGATAGGACAAAGTCCTTCTCGGCACTATTGAGGACAATCCTCACATTACGTTACCAACCGTAAAGTTTTAACCAGATATTTAACAGCTATTCAATTTTAATAGGGAAGGTGGAAACGCGAGCCATTATTCTACAACTATTATGCAAATCACACTTAGACAGTGTTCAAAATTAATTGCACTGAGAATTAAACAAGTTAATTCTATAGTGCGCTCCCACTCAAATCAATATCTCTCATAATTGATTGTGAGTGATACAAGATCCGCATTTCAATTCGACGCCATTGATGGATTCATCACTGATGACGTGAATTTCAATCGGTAGGCCAACTTGCCAATCACATCTCTATGTGACTCTTGTTCATCTTTCGATGCGTGTGTTCCGAGCTCATGACTCTCATGCCTGAACGTCAAGACAACCAAGTGATCTCGCTGCGAGGTCTGACCTCACCCGCCTCACACATCCCTAATCGTTCGTACTCATGTGTACATGTCGTACCCCGAAAAGTTAGGTGCCGTGACGGTGCTACACTTGGGAGAACACTAACTACTTGATATTTTGTGAGAGATCACCCTAATAAAAGCGACTACCGTGCAATCAAGAAGGGTGCATCATAAGGGATAAACATCTCAGGCAATTCATAATAGCATGATATGGTATAGCCCTTTCTGACGGAGAAGTCTTTCATTTCTTCGTCTTCGGCATTCACGTCGGTGTTCACCTTCGCGAAGATTGCCACCACCTTGTCGATGCACCAGATAATATTGCTATCTCTATAGCTAATAAAATAAGTGCATTACATAAGGTTGACACGCAGGTCATTAAAGTGCAATCATATGGCTCCAACCATCATGCCGAATCATGACACGCAGGTCATGTTAATTACATCATATAGTCATCTCATACATAATCAAATTAATATGAGACCTGCTATACCACATCATATGCACATGCAAACCATCCTGCAAAACCAAGTTAGACGCCTCTAATCGGTTCATGCAAAATTTTATTTTACGTGGCTTCTAAGGTTTCGAAACAAACCGAAGCTACCAACGTCCATCATCAAGCATGATAATCCAAGTCGCTAGATTAACATTCCAGGGTGTATGAAACACGAGATAATAAAATCTCGAGCCCCATACTAAACTTCGTCATACGCGTGACCCCCGTGCAGATCATATCTGCATTGCCCTTTCGTCTGCGAAATTTCATCTTTCTTTTTAACTACGGTGGAATTCAATGAACTGTTAGCACTTCGTTGATCAATCAGGATCGCAGATTGCCAGAACATTGAAACTCCACCATACTGTTATCAAGATCAGAAATATGCAAATTCTAGGGAAGCAACAAGAACATCGGGTAACAGACTTCATCTGCTAGCCGCACAAATAATTTTCAGTAATAGATCTCATCTACTACCTAATTATATTGTGCAATACCCATACATCTCTATGTATTCTAGATCGCAACCTGCATCTACTCATAGCACGGCTCTTGATGCCACTGTAGGGTAACGCAGCAGAAAACAAAAATTTTCCGACCTACGCACCAGCCCAGGACCACTATGGAGACTGCATACAAGGTTTGATCACTTTCGTTACCGACTCGTAGCGCAGCGGAAGTAGAGTCGATGACGAACGACGGTGCAGATCCCCGCAGCTAGGATTTTACAACCTCCCAACCGCGAGGATGTATACCCTCATCTGCCCCGCGGACAGCCCTCCGGGAGGCGGTCGCACAGTCCCCCGGACGGTGTCGCGGACAGCCCTTCGGGAGGACCTCCGAAACTCGGACTGTCACTCGGACAGCCCTTCGGGAGGACCTCCAAAACTCGGACGGTCACACGGACAGCCCTTCGGGAGGCACTCTCGAACTAAGACCGAAACTACGATCTCTCTACAGAGTTGCACACATACGGTATCATCTATCCAGCAGGGCTTCGCCGTCCAGAACTAGTTCCTGCCGGAACCCAGACAGCCTTTCGGCTCTACGAAACTATTTCGCTGGGAGGGAGAGAAGAATGCCAGATCATGCATGGCTTTGTGTATGAGAGCAAGAGTGTGTGAGATGGCAGCCCACTCACCTCCTATTTATAGGAAAACCAAGGGGTAGGGTGGTTTTACAATAAAACCCAAAAACTCCCATGCACTAGCTCACACATGAGGGTGTTAAGTGCAAAATGGGATGCCATGTGGAGCTCCATGGAGGAGCTGCACATGTGAACGTCCCACCTTCATGGGGGGCCCCCAAAGGGGGTTCCTTGATCCCCAAGTCCTTCTAGAAGCCTTTTGGGAAAAGCCCTAAAAGGTGGCTTTCCAAAAAAATATCCAAAAAACACTTTCACTATTCATGATGACATTTTTCAGCGTCTGATCGAACTGAAAATATTCATGTGGGCTTAGAACAATTCTAGTACCCACCAAAATAATTTTCAACGCGAGCCGGAACAATTCCGGTTTAGTGATTTCATCTGCGAAAAGCATCTGAAGCAGTTTCGGCAGCTCCGGAACATTTCCGGTTTTCATCCCGGAAAATTCCAAAAAGTTTCCAGAACGATTCTGGCATCCTCCAAGAATTATCAGGCATGTGCCAAAACCAATTTGACTTTTTGGTATCCCCTGAAACAACTTTTCAGTTTCACCGGAACTCATCCGGTGACCTCTCTGCGGAACTTTTCCGCTGTCCGAAACTTTTCCGGTGTCCGAAACTTTTTCGGTGTTTTTCTCTCAGACTCCCTGTCTAGTATTCAACAGATAGATGACCCTTAAGCGTGTGACCCTATAGGTTTGGTGAAGCATAGACATGACCTGGAACCCCTTCCGATCAATGATCAACATCGGAGCCGTGGACACCCATATTGACCCCTATACCCACACGAATGAATATTCGAGTGAACCTCCAGTTGCCGTGTGCTATTCCTGTTGCTTCACGATATGTTACAAATACCCGAGGTGAGACATGTTGGCATCCTCGTGGATCAACAACTTGTCCACTATGCCAGTTACCTCGTTGCCGGTATTTTTCTCTTTTCTCGTTCCCGTGTTCCGGCATCCCTGTGATCAAATCACCCTGTGTCTGGCCAGACGATGATGGATACCGAAACACCGAGAGGGCCCAGAGATATCTCTCCATCGTCGGAGGAGCAAATCCCAATCTTGAGCTATCAAGTTACTTGACACACTTTTCCATGAACCCGTAAGCCGCCGTAATAGCCACCCATTTACGGATGACGTTTAACAAACCCCAAAGTTCATGAAGCAAGCATGAAGAAACTGGATACTCTCATGGTCTAAGGAATTATGCAAACATTAACTTCTCTGTGTTATTAACCATTAACTTATGACGAATGTATCTCATAGCATAACATTAATTCGGGTCGATTCAACACAAGTGTTCTACCAACAATTGTGCCCTCAAAATTGCCGGCATAGTCATGCCCATGATCAGGAAAACAGGATCATCATGCAATACTTGAGCCAGTCATAGAGGCTTGACTAGGAATACTTTTTACTGTTTATTATCCCACACGTGCACATGAGTTTCCCTCCAAGCCTCGTTTTATTTGCAGACTCGAGAATCATTGCAGTTATAGCATGGAACATAAACCTAATTATGAACAGGGAGATAATCAATAACATTTATTATTGCCTCTAGGTCATATCTCCTACAGACTCCCACTTGCACTAGAGTCAATAATCTAGTCAACGCTAATGCACTTTACACCTATGGCATACCGGTGTAAAATATGCTTCGCATGTGGTATAGCCTGATGTCCAACGGATCTGACGACTTCAGCTCCGTGTGTAACTATGCATATCCTCGCGTTTTCACGCTTTCACAAAATTCATATTTTGTGTGGACATGGCTTTGCATATGTGTGAATCATTGGTCGAAACCTGATTCCTCAGACTGAGCTATGGAGCAACTATCTGCAATAGTGTCCCATAGACCAAAGCCATCTCGGAACCATACTAAGTTCATGAATGAACTATATGATTCAACAACTTCTTTGTCGCTTCTTAAGCGTCAACATACTTAGCCTTTGTTATAGAATTCGCCACAGTATCTTGTTTGGAACAATTTCCAACTACCGTGCCACCATATTGTGTATTACACAAAACCCTTAACTTAAATCGAAAATCGCATGGAGCATTGATGAAGACTGTATCGATGTAATTACTTACAACGAGCACTTCATAATCTCTGCTTGCGAGAAAACATGTCATCAGTACTACTCTAGTACTCAATGATATCTTTCACTGTTGTCCCATGATCAGTACTTTGATCACTTTGGTATCTATACTCGCAACAACTTTAGAGTATCGGACATATCTGGTTGTTTTACATACCATGGAATACATGATTAATCCAAACACAAGAGTGTGTGGAATCTCCATCATGTATTTTACTCATCAGTGTTTTGGGACACCGAGTCTTGCAAAAACTCTTTCCATGTGACTTCGGCAAGAATCACTCCTTGGCGTTTTAAATGCTAAAAAGTTTTAGCATCTTGTCAATATGTATTCATAGCTTAGCCCCATTAGGTAAATCTATCTCCATAGATCATCATGCCTAATATTGAGGCTATTTAGCCTAAGCACTTCATCAAAAAACTATTTTAAATGAAGTCCTAATTCGTGTCAATAAATTTATTTCCAATTAACAATGTGTCATGTACACACGGTTTTTAGAAATATTATTATGCTCCCACTTAATTTCTTGAATTACAAGCATCTTCGTTACCCATTGATGAAGTCAAAACCCTTTGACCATTTCATCAAAACACGAAGAATCCAACTCCACTTTGCTCTCTTCTGTCCATCGCTGGAACTCTGAAGTTTGCATACTTACTAGCATCCTCTGGATCGACAAATTACTTTGGACTGTATCACATACAAGTCCTAGGTTTCATTTCCATCAGATGGAAATCCTTTTGTCATCCATGTTTCATATCTCATGATTGAAATATGTATTAATTGCTAGTTTAACCCGAACCGACTTCAAGCATCGCTACGGTGAGACAATCTCATCGTAGTCAACTCCTTGAACTTGTTATGGCAACAAGTCGAGCTTTATGGATAAAACATTTTATCCGTATCAGTTTTTAGTTCCATAAATATCCGTTAGACTCTAAGTCTTCCGAAAGGTGTATCAAGATTTTAATCTCGAATCACTCATATGGAAACTATCTCGGATTGTATTGGCATTTAGCCAATTCCGGAGTCAGGGCCCATCAATGCTTCCTTGTGTATTTTAGGTATACTGTTGTCTAACAACAATATCTCGTTTGCGCACCTGATAGGTTTGCACGAGCTTTGCCTACGTGGTTCAGCTGCAAGTTCGACCGAAGTCCATACATTTTATTGTAGAGACTTCCGTATCAGTCGCAGTAGGAAACTCCGGAATCACTTCCAAGGTTCCTTTCTTTTGACCTAATGACGAAGATACTGGTTATCTCGTCGAGTTGCACTGTCCTCCCACTCACCTTTTGAAAGAACTATTCTCTTTAAAAGCATACCGTTTTGCGGCAAAACCCTTTGCCTCGGTATAGTGGTGGGGGAATACCCAATGACTTGGGATAACCTTACAAAGTAGCACTTGTCTGATTTGGAATAGGTTTGTAACCTTTTACACAAGCCCCATATTCCAAATGTTAAGAAAAGATATAACATGGTTGGGCGTACCACACCATGGCGTCATTTCAACAGACCTGATGGAGCTCTTTTCAGTGTAAAAGCCGCAGTCTCTAAAGCATCACTTTAAAAGGGATAATGGCAATTTTATTTATGTCATCTTTGATCTTAACATGTCATAAATGGTTTGATTACATCTTCACGGACTTTCCACTTGCAGTGGTGTTCCAGGAGGTGCAAGTTATGAAACCCCTTTCATAACTCATCAGACATTCGCTAAAGTTGTAACTCTAATATTCCTTTCTGCAATCGAATTGTAGAAACATAATTTTCTTGTTACAATAACTTCTACTTCATTTTTGAAAACCTTATGAATGAATTCAAAAGATCTAGACTTACGTCTCAACAAGTAAATATCCATATATCTACTTGAGTCATTTCTGAAGATAGATAAATCCACTACTTGCAACAACATTTATTGGACTACACACATCATAATGTATGATCACCAATATGTTCTTTGCTCGTTCCTTATGGCCTGTTGGAGCGGTGATCCGAGACCATCATGGCAAATTCATTGCGGCTGCAAATGAGAAAATTGATCTTTGCTTTGATTCGTTTACAGCAGAAGCCATTGCAGTCAGGTTCGGCCTGAACCTAGCTACTACAGTTGGTTGCAGTAAGCTGGAGATTAATTCGGACTGTGTGGAGGTGGTGACTGCGTTGAATGAGGGCTATTCTTCTTCAGTGGCTTCTGCCATCATTGATGATTGTTATTATATGTCCCTAGATTTTAATCATGTCATTTTTGATCATTGTATTAGAGAATGCAATCAAGTAGCCCATGAACTAGCTAGGTTAGCTAGATTTTCTCCTCCGAGTGTTTGGATGGATAACGCGCCTAGTGATGTTATCCCAATCCTTGTATCTGATGCTACACTACTACTGAATGAATAAAGGAGGTGATGATTATCAAAAAAACTTTGTGTACGCAGAAACATTTGTAATAAAGATCTTGTTGCAGAAACATTTGTAATAGAGATTGTGCTGCAGGCTTTTTCCGTTCTTATTTTTTGCAACATAGATGATGTTGCGGGAGGACTTTTACAACATGAATAATGTTACGGAATTTCTCGCCCGAAAAGATGGGGTGAATCGAGAAATTTCTGCAACAAGGCCTTTGTTGCGGGTGGACTTTTGCAACAAGGCCTTTGTTGCGGAAAAGTATAAACGACGGAGGCGAGAGGGGAGGCCGTAGCGGAGCTGGGGCGTGCCCGCTCGAGCGGCGGCCATGGCTGCAAGCGGGCATAGGGGGGGTGAGGAGAGGAGCAGTTGGAGATGAAAATGAGGAGAGAAGGACTTGCATCTCAACGGGCTACTTGAAGCTGCAGCTCCGGCCAGGCGACGACGGCGACGCTTGCAGCACCATGGCGAGCAGTGTCGAGCTGCAGAAATCGGCCGCTCTCACACCAGTGGCGCGGCGGACGGATCTCGACGAGGGATCCAGAATGACCTGACTTCAGCTTGCTCGCCATCAGCAGTGGCGTTGGTGCATCGGGCGTGGGCGGTGGCGGCGGCCGGTTGCCAGCGCTGGTCCAGATCTGTAGCGAAGGAGATATGCAAGAGAGTGAGAGAGAGAGAGAAGTACGACATGAGTTGTTTCAGTAGTGGAAACGTGAGAGGGCCCACGAGGCACGTATCGATCGTGCAAGGTGGCGGAGAAAATTGTGTGATCCGCCAAGAGATGGCAATCATTTCCCTATTTATATTGCTCGCACCTCTGTTTAATCGCAGAAGCTTTTTTTGGTGAGAAAAGAAACAGAGCAGCTGGCCAATTATATGGTACCTTTAGGCGCCAAGGAAACTTGTGAGGAGTCAAATGCAAATGCAAGAGAAATAGAAATACCGCAGCGCTAGAGAGATTGTTGCAACGTTTGAATGTCATTTTTTCAGAAACACATACAAACGTGGGAGAGGATTTGTGGCACGCGGTTTGTGGGCCACCGATCTGTGCCACGATTTAAAAATCGGTATGTGTATTTTGTGTATTCGCGATCGTAAACCAGTATGCACATATATGTATTCGCCTCGCAAATGGAAAGCGTTAGACCTGTTTCCTTGGGACTGTTTTCGAGTGTACAAATATTTTGATGAACGGTACCTGCAACAGCTGTCTAGTAAAACGGTAGCATTGTGTTGAAACCGCTCATTGTTCTTCTTTCTGTTGTCTGTTCTTGAAGTAGCGTGTTCTTCTCTTTCTTAAAACTCACTAGCAGGCGGAAGGCGCGGTGGCACGCCGCGCCCAAGTACGAGCCCGTTGTTGGCTAAATTGCAGCTTAATTTATTGGTTCCTCGTGTTTACTTTCTATTGATCAGTTTTATTTAGTAGGCCGAAAAGATTACGAAATGTCGAAAGGAGTACAAATTGTTGGGTTGATTACAGAATCTGATGACATATATACAAAGATAAATGGAGGAGTATAATGAAGTGAACATTGGACAACAAGGTTATACACCTCATAAAGTGAAAATAACCAGATTTTCTAGCTCGGTAATTGTCGGTGCATATTATCCTCCTGGAATTGCTCCCTTTCACTTATCTACTTTGCTCATGATGTCGAATGCCGAAAACTCTTATAGATGCCAATAAATTGAATGCTATCTATCATTCATTCCCCTTTCATAATGCACCTTCAATAACACAACGAACATGTGATTTTGATCAGCTTAGCATACTATAGACACATTTGATTCACTCTGTAAAAGCAAATAGAAGTACACATCGTAGTAAAAAAGGAGAGCTGAAGGCTTTGAATATACAGAAGATAATGCAAGAACAATTCACTAACCTCAACTAAAACTGACATGCCAAGTATTTTCCATATTTTCAGCATTCACTTGATATTGCGATCAGGTAACACAATAACAATTAGTAGAATATTATCTGCTCCTTTGGACCATGCACTGTAAAGCTACCAAGCATCCATAATGAACTCTTTGTACAGAAGAGGACACTATGGTCAAAACAACAAATGATGAACCTTCCTTTCATTTGAAATTTCACGTTCAGAAGGTGAGATCATGGGCCTTCCGTGCATTTGAATTGTAATATATGGCCAAGTATACAGTACCTTTACTACATTGTGCATAACATCAAGTAGTCAAAACTTATATGGTACATATTACAAAAGTTTGCTTTGTTGTATGCGGGAATGAAATGTAGCGCGCATACTCATCCCAATCCTTATTTAACCTGACCCATCGAAATAAAAATAATACCTGAAGTAGCTAAAATGGATAATTTTGATGCTCTAGAGGAGCCTCTAGTATTAAGTCAAATTTGTCCTTAGCTAGTCAACAATGGAAAAATGATGTTCATAGTAGTAGTACCATGTTTCTTTCTTTCTATATATGTTCGAGCATGTGTTTTGCTGTCCCTTCCTCCAGACAAATTGTGTGATTGAAATTGGGGTTGGGTGTCAAGATGTAGATACTAATTAATCAAACTCCCGCTGAACCAGTGCGTCAGCATACAACATAGAGCAAGGTACAAAGTATATTTAGTGCAATGGTTAATGTCTATCATCTATGTTATAGTTCCTACGGAGTGATCAGTTTGAAAGAAATTTGCAGGATTTTGCCCTCATATATGTCTATCACGAGTTTGCTCATGGACTTTCATTGGTGCAATATTTGACAACAGTTTTAAGATGATAAAACAATTGTGTTAGTCAAGCAACCCCTGTAAGCTAACTATAAACTATCAGTACTATTCCACAAGGGATACACATAAAATTAAACATGTGTGCATGCCTTCTTTCTTAGGAAAGCAGCGTATTTAAATTTATATCTACAAAATCTGAAAATTTGCAGCCTCTGAAACAGGCCAAACATTACTTGCACCAGAACACATAGGAAATAGGGGCGCAGGTCCCAGCGAGAAAAAAATCACATATGGTCTAATAGGAGGAAGAGGTTACTGGAGTTCAAGTCGGGGACGCGCCAATCAGGATGTAGTGGAGGCTGTCGGCAAGGTGGAAGCGGCCGAGGCAAGACGCTAGAGCCGAGGAGTCAGGGAGACGACCGAGATAGGGTGGCCGAGGTAGGTGAAATCAGTAGGGCGGTGTCTGGAGGACGACGATCTTGCCGACTTCATGGCGCTGCCCCACCCCCCCCCCCCCCCCGTGCGGCAGCGGGGAGATGCATTAGAATAGAGAGCGTGATGGTGAGGTCACATGCAATCCATGATGCTACGCAACCCATTCCAAGCTCCCATAGTTAGCCAGGGTAGGCATGGTCGAGTGGGCGAGGTCGGAGGCATGCGGTGTTCTGCTGCCATGAGGGGCATCGTTCAGCGGCCATGGAAGAGTCGACGCTTCTGATACATAGGGAGGAGTGGATCTGAATCAGGAGGATGAAGAAGAGAAGAAGGCGCCAGTGATGGTGGGTCGAGTGCGGGGCCATGATGCACTGCAACCCATCCCAAGAAATCCATGCCGGCGGCTGCTGGCTCCCATAGCCAGCCAGGGTAGGCATGGTGGAGTGGGCAAGGTCTGGGGCATGCGGTGTTCTACTGCCATGGGGAGAGGTTGGGCGTCGTTCGACGGCCACGGACGAGTCGACGCTTCTGATGCAAAGGAAGGGTGGATCTGAACCAGGAGGATAAGAAGAGAAGAAGACGCGGTTGTGCCAGATCGATGCGAGAGGATAAAGCGATAGGGTGGGACCCATGTAGTTTAGCGAGCTATAGCAAAATAGCACCACCTGTAAAATACACTATTACCGATAAATTATACACTAATTTATTTAGCAAGGCATTTCTCAGAATACTAGAGCTAGAGCGTAATATTATCGGTGCTATAGTGTGCTATTTTTCAGTGGTCTAAACACACTACAAAATTGTGAATGAACTTTGTTAGGAAAAACCAAGAGTGGGCCAGAGGAAAACCCGGACACACGTCGTTTTATGTATTGATACGTCTCCAACGTATCTATAATTTTTAATTGTTCCATGCTATGATATTATTATTCTAGGATACTTTTTGAGTATTTATTTACCAATTTATAATATTTTTAAGCACTAACCTATTGACCCAGTGCCCAGTGCCAGTTCCTGTTTTTTTGTGTGTATTTTGTTTCATAGAAATTCCATATCAAACGAAGTCCAAACGCGATAAAAAAATTACGGAGATTTTTTTTGGAATATATGTGAATTTTGGGAATCGGAATCAACGCAAGACGGTGCCCGAGGGAGGCACAAGCCAACAGGGCGCACCACTGGGGGGTCGCGCCCTGATGGCTTGTGGCCCCCCTTAAGTCGGTTGAGGCTCTCCTTCTGCCGCAAGGAAGATATTTTCGCGATAAAAATGTTGGGTAATGTTGCATGGGAAACAAAATTTTTCCTACGAACACCCAAGATCTATCCATGGAGATGCATAGCTACTTGAGGGGGAGTGTATCTACATACCCTTGTAGATCGCTAAGCGGAAGCATATATAACGCGGTTGATGTAGTCGTACTCTTCACGATCCAATCGCGACCCGATCTGATCTAGTGCTGAATGGACGACACCTTCGCGTTCAGCACACGTGCGGCTTGATGAAGTCTCCTCCTTCTTGATCCATCAAGAGAGGAAGGAGAAGTAGATGGGATCTCAACCAGCACAACGGCGTGGTGTAGATGGTGGTGGAGCAATCCCAGCAGGGCTTCGCCAAGCGCCTGCGGAACTGCAAACGAGGAAGAGCGGGAGAGAGGGGAGGCCGCACGGAGTTGGAATTATTGTGTCCAGCCCTTGTGCCTCCTCCCCACTATATATAGGGGTGTTGGAGGGTTGTGTCCGCAGCCCTAGCCCCTCCTCCAAGGAGGGGAGGCGGCCAAAGGGGCAGGAGTGCCCTCCAAGCCAGGTGGAGGGCCCTCCCCCTTAGGGTTTCCCTTCCCCTAAGCGGATGGGCCTTAGGGGGCTGGTGCGCCTGGCCCAATAAGGGTAGGATGCCCCGTACAGCCCATGCATGCCCTAGGTGTTGGAGGGACTCCTCAGGAACCCTCTGGGACCTTCTAGAACCTTCCGGAAGCTTCCCGATACAATACTGATAAAACCCAAAACTTTTCCAGTAGTCAAAATATGACTTCCCATATATAAATTATATTTACCTCCGGACCATTCCGGAGCTCCTCGTGACGTCCGGGATATCATCCGGGACTCTGAACAACATTCGGTCACCAACGTGAATATCCCAATACTACTCTAGCGTCACCGAACGTTAAGCGTGCGGACCCTACGGGTTCGAGAATCATGTGGACATGACCGAGACACCTCTCCGGTCAATAACCAATAGCGGGACCTAGATGCCCATATTGGTTCCCACATATTCCACGAAGATCTTTATCGGTCGAACCACGATGCCAATGATTCAATCAATCCCGTATGCAGTTCCCTTTGTCCATCGGCATGTTACTTGCCCGAGATTCGATCTTCGGTATCTCCATACCTAGTTTAATCTCGTTACCGTCAAGTCTCTTTACTCATTCCGTAATACAAGATCCCGTGACTAACTCCTTCACTAGTGCAGAATCGGCCTATAGTGCCGGTTCGTAAGGGCCTTTAGTGCCGGTTCTCCAACCGGCACTAAAGGGTGGGGACTAAAGCCCCCCCCCCCCTTTAGTGCCGGTTCAACACGGCCCGGCACTAAAGGCCCACCACGTGGCACCTGCCGGTGCCGTGGGCTGGGGGACCTTAATTTAGTCCCGGTTGGTAATACCAACCGGGACTAAAAGTATTTAATTCTTTTAATTTTGGTTTATTTTTCCTTTTAATCCTTGAGGGGTTTATGAATTAATTATGGTTTATTTTTCCTTTTAATTTGTGTTTTCCATTTAATTATTTTTCATTTCAAACATATATTACGCTACTACATAGTGTACACGTTGTGCATATATATATATATAAATAGAATTTCTCGTAGAACCGATCATATATATATATCATCGAATTTTTCGTACGACGACCATTCACACATACATATATATATATATATATATATATATATATATATATACAATTTGGTATATACAATTTCTCCTATAATTTGCGGATCATTACATATATGCAGGGCATTACTTCATCTTGATCTTGTACTGGTATTCTCCTTTGGGATCTATGACCTGGTCGACCAGAAATCCAGCTATTTCCTCTTGAATTGCTCATACGCGAGCTGTTGGTAGGAGCTGGCCCCGCATCTCGTTCAGCTATAAACAGGAGATCAAGATGAATATATTAGTTGTGTGTATATATATTAGCTAGATCATGATAAAAAAATTATGGATAGTGTTCTGGCAAACGTCGTACCCAAAGATTTCTTTCGTTTCTGCTCCTTTCAGACGTGATCATGCGAATGTTCTCGCAAACGTAGTATGCGCATAAAGCATTCCCCTGCTCCTGCTTCATGCACTTTACGAGAATAAAATTCAATTAGGTAATAATTAATCAAGCATGATAATGGTATTGAAACTAGAATTAAAGAGATGCACGGACGTAGCTAGCTAGTACTACTTAATTACCTTGGGTCGCACCCATGTCAGCTTTTGTTCCCAGTCGCCTGGGACCTGTTTGACGAACTTGGCCCAAGCCCTGCCCGCCGGCAAAGAAAATGAATAAAGGAGTTATTAACTAGTTGATATCAGGAAATGAAGTAAAGAGGCCGACATAGTGCGATAATGATTGAAATTACCTGTCGACCATCCCCCTCACGGTTGCGTATTCGGATGGATTCTTATATAGTGAGTCCAGTACTTCAACTTTTGCCTTGTCAACTTCAATGATTAACAAGATTCAGTGGTAACTGCATGCGCACACGTTTTGTATAAATAAGCGGGCACGTGCATAACTCATCAACTACACTTATTAACATCTAGTAATTAAGCAAAAAAAAAAGAATTTGTAGTACAAGATATAGTAACACTCACCCGAAGTTGTAAGGAAGTAGTATTTCTGGTTGGGTGTTTAGTTGCTTCAAAAACTCTAGCAGGGATTTCTCTGTGTCTTTTCTCGAATATTGATCTTCCCATATCGCCTGATTAACCGTATTTGGGTCAATGAACCCAATGCCATAGCGTCCAGCTTTTTTCATTTCATACATCTTCATTCTGCATAATACCACAGAAAAGAATATAGTGAGGATAATTACAGGTAATGAACGAGAGCACAGCTAGCTAGCTAGAGACTTAAATTACAGAAAGAAATCACTTACAGACAATAGCAACTGACGATAGATTTTTCGAGTGCGTCTTGATTGAATAACTGTAACAACTCTGAATAATGAATCCACACATCTTTTTTATGGAAGTAATGCCTTTTTTTGACTTTCACCATGAGGGACTCTTCATTGGTATTTGCTGTTTTTTGCATGTACCACGTATGCAAATCGTACATTCTCGTTGGTAGAAGTTTGACTTCGTCAGGCTTGACCAGAGGTTTGCCGCGGACATATTGCCATTTTACTTCCTCCTCTGTAATCCCGGGGATTTTCTCAAGGCCTAGGAGTTGTTCAACAGTGACACCGGCCTCTTTAGCCTGCCTTCTAAGATCGTCGGTTATTACCAGCTGATCGGCGGTACTCACAGTTGTTTTTACAATGAGTGGGGGGATCGATTGCACTGCCTGTTCTCCCAGCTGGGGAATAGTTTTCCCGCTTTTTTTGCCAACTGCTTGGCTCGAGCTCGAGCTCGACTCCTTTTGCCCTGCCAAATATGACTTCTTGATAGACTGCACATAGTCGGAGTCCTTCTGATTGTCAGCCGGTGCAGCCATATCAATAAAGTGTTGTGAGACATGCTCAGGTACTTTCTCCTTTGGCGACGCGGGCGGTTTCGGTGCAAAATGGGCCTTCAATTGGGCATCACATGCGTCGTCGAGTTCCTTCTGGGTCAGGTGGTAAGACAACTTCGGAAGAAGCTTGAGATCTGGACCATATTTGAATTTCTTGCCTGTTGTACCGCTAGCCGTCGTAGCTGCGGCCTCTCTCTTCCGCTGTTGCTTAGGCTGACGTCGTGCCGGACTTGAAGGAGGAGTCGGCTGATGCGGTGCCGGCGGACTCGGAGGAGGAGGAGTTGGCTAACGCCGTGCCGGACTTGGAGGAGGAGTCGGCTGACGCGGTACCAGACTTGGAGGAGGAGGAGTCGACTGACGCGGCAGCGGACTTGGAGGAGGAGTCGGTGGCCTTGGGAAGACGATGCAATCCTTTTTCCATAGAATGATACGATGTATGGCCTCTCCCAGTGTTCTCTCCTCGGCACCTCCAAGAATGTCAAGTTGTAGCTCGTTATATCCTGACATCACTTCATCAACCTCGACACGAGCATAGCCTGCTGGAATGGGATTGCAATGGAAGGTTGCTTCAGGGGGATTTGCTAAAGCATAGCCGTCCGCCACCTTCATGGATAAGTTCTTCACTTTCATGTGTAGCTCACAGTTAGTCCTGTCTTTGATATCATCCACAGGGTAGCTAGCTAGCAGTGCATTATCGATATCGGCGGGGGCGGAACCCATGCTGCTTCTCGACATAGATGGGACGGTGCTATCCAATGCTGGATCGATATGCTCATGCTGCCGCTGAGACGCCCTTTCCTGGCTGAGTGAGTCGATCTGCTCCTGCTGCCGCCTGACAAATTGTTCCAACTCCAGGTGCTTTGATTCTAGGCCTTCAAGGCGGAGTGCTTCCTCCTTCTTCTTCTCCTCCCGCATCTTCTTTCTCGCACGGCTTCTATAGTCACCGTTCCAATCCGCAAACCCCTCAAACCACGGAACAACGCCTTTGCCTCGTGTTCTTCCCGGGTGTTCACGATTCTTCAGGGTGCGCGTAAGCTCGTCGTTCTCTCTATTGGGCGTGAACACCCCCGTTCGAGCTTCTTCTATTGCAATAAGTATTTCGTCTGTCGCTTCTTTAAGACTTGCCTTCACCATAACCAGCCCTGTCTCTTGGTCCAACCTCCCCCCATGCGGATAAAACCATGTCCTGCACCTGGGGGGCCATGTCAATGTAACTGGACTGACCCCTGGACTAATCATCTCTTGCTCAGATTTATCCCACTTAGGCAGGGCCACCTGGTAGCCACCTGGCCCCATATGATGGTGCCACTTCTTTTTCGCAGCATTAATCTTGTTTTTTCTCGACCGTTCCTGAGTTTCTTCCGATTCCTTGAACTTCACGAAAGCGTCCCAATGATCTTTTGCCTTCACCAGTGCTCCCGTGAATTCTGGAGTCTTCTTTCCGGATTTGACGTACTTAGTCCATGTATTTTTCTTGAAGGTATTGAATGCGATCGCCATCTTTTTAAGAGCATACTTTCTGACTATCTTCAGATCTGCATCTGTCAAATTATCTGGTAGGGTGAAATGTTCCATGAGCGTAGTCCAAGGCACATCTTTTGCTCTTTCGTCAACAAAAGTAACTCGGCCTGCTCGATCTCCCTTTGTTGGATTTTCCATTCTTGAACGGAGATCGGGATTTGGTCCCTGACAATAATTCCGCATTGATTCTTGAACTTGGTCGCATTTTTACTAGGTTCAAGCGGTTCGCCAGTTGATGTTTTGATGGAATCGATGTTGAACTTTACGCCTTTATGCAACTTTTTGGCCGGGCCTCGAACTAGCCTGTCGCTTGTAGAAGATTTGCTCGATCCGGAGGCCTAAAAGAAGAAAGATCGATTCGTTAGTACATACAAATCAATTAAGACATGTAATGATCACCGGATGGCTTATATAATAAATATACCTCGCCGGTCTTTGTTATTTGAAGAACATTTTCTTCGTCAACATCGTTGTCATCGCCTTCATCTATTCGTTCGTCTTCATCAAATATCATACAACCCTCACCGGAATTGTTCAGATATTGCGAGCCGTCATCATCTTCAGGTTCATGCTCTGGGCTCTTGGAGCGTATGATGTCGAATAGAGCCTCTTCTCCTTCTCTGCCGGTATTGTCCATAGCTTTTATTTAACTAATCCAGAAGAAAGATAAAACAATTTAGTATTCAAATTAGAATGCATGCAATCAATAAGGAAAAACTGAATCATAGTACATAATATTCATCTTGAATAATTCATATAATATGCATCATCGAATATAATCTCGAATAAATCGTCTCGAATATTATCGAATATAATCTCGAATACATCTCGAGTATTATCACTAGCTAATACAGATCGAATATTATCGAAGAATCTAGTTCACTCGCGGTTCCTGAGGCGCGGGCGGTGGACACCCAAAGAGAAGGAACTATGACAGGATCATAGCTCGGGTGAGATCCCTGAAGAACCTGCCAGGTATTGCAGAACCTGACGTCCAACACATCCATGTAGCGACGGACGTGCTCGTCCTCCTCCCTGACACGGCGACGTACCTCCTCTGGCGGGGCCAGCTGCCTCCGCACCGAAAGTGGCCCACGCGAACGCCACCAAAGAAGCTCCGTGTCGACGACGGGACCCGGGGCCGGGTTCCTCACCAAGCCGCGCGCCCCCTGAATGTAGCACCTCCCAGTGCCAGCCCGGCGGAGCCCAGTCCCGAACGTTGCCCCTCTAAAGCCGGACGTCGTCGCGAACGAGTCGATGACGAGGATGGGGGCCAGGCATCGTTGACTCCGAGAAAAAATTCTTATGAATTTTTTTTCTAATTAACATTTCTATACATCTAATTAACATTATATACATCTAATTAACATTTATAAAAAAATTCTATACATGTAATTAACATTTAACATTTCTATACATCTAATTAACATTTAAAAAAAATTCTAATTAACATTTCTATACATCTAATTAAAATTATTAGTATACCCTAATATCTAACATTTCTATACATCTAATTAACATCTAATTAACATTATATACATCTAATTAACATTTATAAAAAAAATTCCATGGCGGCAGGGGCTCACAGCGGGGCGACGGCGACTGCGACGGCGACTGCGACTGCGACGGCGACGGCGACGACGACTGCGACGGCGACGGCGACGGCGCGCAAGCTCGAGGAGGGGCGACGCGCGACGGGGGCAGCGACGGGGGGCGGCGCATCGGGGGCTGCGACGGCGTGGGCGGCACGTACACCTTTTCCATTCCACAGCTGTAAAAGTTCTTCAACTAATGGCCTTAGGTACACATCAATGTCGTTGCCGGGTTGCTTGGGGCCTTGGATGAGCACTGGCATCATAATGAACTTCCTCTTCATGCACAACCAAGGAGGAAGGTTATAGATACATAGAGTCACAGACCATGTGCTATGATTGCTGTTCTGCTCCCCAAAAGGATTAATGCCATCTGCACTTAAACCAAACCATACGTTCCTTGCGTCCTTTGCAAAGTCCTTCCACTTTCTCTCGATTTTTCTCCATTGCGATCCGTCAGCGGGTACTCTTAACTTCCCGTCTTTCTTACGGTCTTCGTTGTGCCATCGCATCAACTTGGCATGCTCTTTGTTTTGGAACAAACGTTTCAACCGTGGTATTATAGGAGCATACCACATCACCTTGGCAGGAATCTTCTTCCTCGGGCGCTCGCCCTCAACATCACCAGGGTCATCGTGGCCGATCTTATAGCGCAAGGCACAGCATACCGGGCATGCATTCTAGTCCCGGTTCGTGGCACGAACCGGGACTAAAGGTTATCGTGGGGCCCCAGGCTGACGCTAGCCTGCCACCACCCCTTTAGTCCCGGTTCGTGGCACGAACCGGGACTAAAGGTCCGGAACGAACCGGCACTAATGATGCCCGTCACGAACCGCGACTAATGGTCACATTAGTGCCGGTTCAAAACCAGACCGGGACTAATGATGCGGACAAAAGGTCTGTTTTCTACTAGTGCTTAGTCACATTGCTTGCAAGCTTCTTGTGATGCTGTATTACCGAGTGGGCCCAGAGATACATGTCCATCATACGGAGTGACAAATCCCAGTCTCGATCCACGCCAACCCAACAGACACCCTCGGAGATACCTGTATAGGACCTTTATAGTCACCCAGTTACGTTGCGACGTTTGATATACACAAGGCATTCCTCCAGTGTCAGGGAGTTGCATGATCTCATGGTCTTAGGAACAGATACTTGACATGAATAAAGCACTAGCAATAAACTAACAGGATCAAATGCTATGCTCACAATTGGGTCTTGTCCATCACATCATTCTCCTAATGATGTGATCCTGTTATCAAATGACAACTCATGTCTATGGCCAGGAAACCTTGACCATCTTTGATCAACGAGCTAGTCTAGTAGAGGCTCACTAGGGACACACTGTTGTCTATATATCCACACATGTATCAGAGTTTCCGATCAATACAATTCTAGCATGGATAATAAACGATTATCATGAACAAGGAAATTTGATAATAAACAATTTATTATTGCCTCTAGGACATATTTCCAACAGTCTCCCACTTGCACTAGAGTCAATAATCTAGTTCACATCACCATGTGATTAACACTCAATGAGTTCTGGGGTTTTATCATGTTTTGCTTGTGAGAGAGGTTTTAGTCAACGGGTCTGCAACACTCAGATCCGTGTGTACTTTGCAAATCTCTTTGTCATACTGTAGATATTGCTACCATGCTCCACTTGGAGCTATTCCAAATGATTGCTCCACTATACGTATCCGGATTGCTACTCAGAGTCATCCGGATTGGTGTCAAAGCTTGTATCGACGTAACCCTTTACGATGAGCTCTTTATCACCTCCATAATCGAGAAACATTTCCTTAGTCCTCGAGTTACTAAGAATAATTTTGACCGATGTCCATTGATCCACTCCTGGATCACTTCTTGTACCCCTTGACAGACTCATGGCAAGGCACACACTAGGTGCGGTACACAACATGTCATACTATATAGAGCCTACGGCTAAGGTATAGGGGACAACCTTCGTCCTTTCTCTTTCTTCTACCGTGGTCGAGCTTTGAGTCTTACTCAAATTCATACCTTACAATACAGCTAAGAAATCCTTGTTTGACTGATCTATTTTGAACTCCTTCAAAATCTTGTCAAGGTATGTATTCATTGAAAGTTTTATCAAGCGTCTTGATCTATCTCTATAGATCTTAATGCCCAATATTTAAGTAGCTTTATTCCAGGTCTTCCTTTGAAAAACTCCTTTCAAACAACCCTTTATGCTTTCTAGAAATTCTACATTATTTCTGATCAACAATATGTCAACCACATATACTTATCAGAAATTCTATAGTGCTCCCACTCACTTTCTTGTAAATACAAGTTTCTTATAAACTTTGCATAAACCCAAAAGCTTTGATCACCTCATCAAAGCATATATTCCAACTCCGAGATGCTTGCTCTAGTCCACAGAAGGATCGCTGGAGTTTTGCATGCCTTTTAGCATCCTTAGAATCGACAAAACCTTCCAGTTGTATCACATACAACCTTTCCTCATAGAAACCGTTAAGGAAACTCTGTTTTGACATCCATCTCTCAGATTTCATAATCGAAAAATGCAGCAACTGCTAACATTAGCCCAACAGACTTTAGCATCGCTACGAGTGAGAAAGTCTCATCGTAGTCAACTTCTTGAACTTGTCATAAAACTCTTTGCAACAAGTCGAGCTTTTATAAATGGTGACATTACCATGAACGTCTGTCTTAAAGATCCACTTGTACTTAATGGCCTGCCGATCAACGGGCAAGTCTACCAAAGTCCATACTTGGTTTTCATACATGGATCCTATCTCGGATTTCATGGCTCCTAGCCATTTGTTGGAATCCGGGCTCACCATCGCTTCTTCATAATTCGTAGGCTCATTGTTGTCTAACAACATGATTTTCAAGACATGATCACCGTACCACTCGGGGCAGTACATGTCCTTGTCAACCTACGAGGTTCGGCAGTAGCTTGATCCGAAGTTTCATAATCATCATTATTAGCTTCTTCTTCAATTGGTGTACGCATTACAGGAACACCTTTCTGTGCTGCGCTACTTTCCAATTCAAGTAAAGGTTCGATAACTTATCAAGTTCTACCTTCCTCCCACTCATTTCTTTCGAGAGAACCTCCATCTCTGGAAAGGATCCATTCCTGGCAACAAAGACCTTGCCTTCGGATCTGTGATAGAAGGTATGCCCAATTGTTGCTTTAGGGTATCTTATGAAGATGCACTTTTCCGCTTTGGGTTCGAGCTTATCAGATATAAGTGTCGCATTCCCAAACTCTAAGAAATGACAGCTTAGGTTTCTGCCAAACCATAATTCATATGGTGTCATCTCAACGGATTTAGATGGTGCCCTATTTAAAGTGAATGTAGTTGTCTCTAATGCATAACCCCAAAACGATATCGGCAAGAGACATCATAGTACACACCATTAAGGACAGTAAATCTGCCCCATATCCGAGCCTTCTCACGCGTCCTCACTTTTTGGCCGTCGGATCATGTGTCCTGATCGTTTCTAGGCATAGGATTGCTGCCCATTCTCGTGGTTAACAATAAGTGGGCCTGCTGTCTTGGGGAAGCTACTCCGGTGGCAAAATCGGTGGCATCTCGTTAATTTGGGCCGTCACACCACACAAAGCCCACACATAGTCTGCTCGAAAGAGGATCCACACCGATCGCCGCCGCCGCCACCGTCCCCACATTACCGGCGACCTCGCTCCCTGACTCGGCCCTCTCCCACCGCAGCCGCCCCCACCCCCAACCCGTCTTCTCACCTTCGCTCCCAGATCGAGCAGCAGGTCAGGCGGGGAGCGCTTGCGTGACCAGGAGGAAGAAATTGCAAATTGTCAAACCTTCACTTTGTTCGTTCTCCAACAGTTAGGTGTTCATCCTCCCAATCTTCCACTCGCCTTCAACAAGAACAGAGGAACGGACTAGGGATGTGTGATGATAAGATCCGGCGCTGCGCGAGAGATGGGAGGACGGTGCGGACGGGACGGTCGATGCGAGAGAAAGAGGGGATGGGTCGATCGGTCGCGGCGGCGGTGCACCATACACTCGCACGCGATGGCGAGGCGACAAAGACTGGGCGCAAGCGGAACTCCGGTGTGCCCAGCTCATCCCGTGCTCAATCGGGCTAGACACTCATGGCGGCACCTCCCAGACCATCTTGCCGCTGGTAGTGTTGTCTGGCGGATCGAGGACATGGTGAGGTTTCAACGAATCTTCCATGGATTCGACGATTTAAAGGTTCGATCTCCCCCTTTTTTCTCCCTTTACTCCTATAAAACAATTCAACAGAGTTGGGGGTTAGGTACTACAGATCTTGCATGGATCATGGTGTGATTATTGATTATGCTTATTTTAGGGTTCATAGGATCAAGCCTGGCAACATCAAAGGAAGTTCAATTGGTGTTCCTAAGCTGAATGTGTGGCAGCAGACTCCATCCTTTGCTACAGGTAACTCTTTCCGTAAACTATCAAATCATTGATTTCTTTAACAATGTGCATGTCATGCGTTCGATGAGATGCACAATAGGAATCATTGTATGAGAGTATAGCAGAGTGGAATTTGTTGTGTTGTTAACATCAATAGTCCATTGTTGCAACTAATGGTTACGTGAAGCTTACCGTAAAATTTATCTGTCAATAGAAATGTATTGACTCAAGAGGCATTGAAACTACAGACTGAATATAAGTAAGTCAAATTTTAAACACGCTGATATTGCCCAAGATCGACCTTATGTCGTACTACTTATAATGAACTTCTTGCAAGCAACACACATGGCCACACTCTCCCGGGCTGCAGCCCCACGCCTTGGCTTCTGCTCCTCAGAGCCAAAAGCTCCATCATGTTCTTCTCTTGCATCTTCCTCCTTGACACTAAGGTTTAGGAAAGTTGGTGTGGAAGTCCTTGTAGTTGTACACATTTATTGAGAATTTCTCATATGATGATTACCACTTTGTTGTAGACTTGATTGCTACTGCTATCAACCCTCTACTACTAAATAATTTTTCTACTCATGTTGGAATAGCACAGTGATGGCCCTGTGAGACAATGAAACTTAAAAACGTTTATCAATTAGTTCTTAGTTGTAGGTTCATCACTGATAAGCTCAGGAAAAATAACATGTGAAGACATTCTTATATTATTTGACTATATATGTCCATGATCTATGCCTATCAAGTGATTAAATTATTTTTTAGGAAAAGAAGCCATTTTTTGTACAACAAGCAATATATTCCAAGGTTACCAACAATAAAATAAATATTCTTGCAGAAAGCACCTACAACTCGATATCCTCTATGGAATGCATAATCATGTTAACTATCTCCATGCTTCACATTTATCGAGTAAAATGGACACGTTATGTTGAAGAAAAAAAGGCTTTGGTTTTCAATATTGTTATTGGTTGTATATATAGATGTATACTATCATATAGAACGATAGCATTCAATACCCCGAGTGTGTTATGGTTACATGTTTTACTACACTTTTGTACAAGAAAACTGCAGTTAATGGTAAAGACTTTCCTGGCTACTTATAAGACTCAGATTTGCCTTGTTAGACTGAGTTAGAAAGTAGTCTGGCATCACAGTCAACAAATTTCCATGTTAAACACAATTTTATAACTTGGCAATGAAGGGAGATACTATGAGTTCTGCAGCGGAGGAGCCGAAGTACTCTAAGGCAACCGTGTGATAGAAGTTGATCTGGACGTTGATGCTTATGTTGAAGGTTAGTTTGGTACTTACTACATATAAGTTGCTTTTCATTGACTTGATTTTGGAAATTGCAAAAATACTTGTGTTCATTTTTTCTACGGACAACATCCAATTTGAAAATAACATAATTGCCTTTTAGGTTATAATCTCACCCATATTGTCAATCTAAGATGGCTACATGCAGCCCTGACCTCTTTAGATGTGACATATATTTGCATAATGCTTATATTGCAGTATTGGACTTTGATACCTCAGCAATTAGAGACGGTTATAAGTCAAGCTTGATATCTCACATAATTCTCTTCTCAAACCTTTGAAAGCAATGGTTTATTAATTAGTATATATAATGGTTTGTTGCTCAATATATAATTGTCTGATCTAGAATAATATGGTAATTACTTGAATTTCATAAATTTATCACCTTCTTTTATTATACTGTCAATCCTGAAACAGAACGACATCAGTTTACCCCTGTAGACAACCATCAATTGATAAGCCAAAATCCGATGTGGGTGAAGTAAAATCGAGACAACAATGAGTGACTTAGGATGGGCAGGACAAAGAGCTGCCATCACGACCAACCCATGATAATTGACAAGAAAAACCAAGATCGCACAACATAGGTCTTTATGCTTCCAGTGCTCAGAAAGATCATGTGTCGCCTTTAGAGTTGTCTCATTGTCTATGGTATCTCTAAAACTCCTAGCGGATTACAACACACTTATAATCTTAGGTTTTGGTGACTTATCTTACAGCTACAAGAGACATATATTCACTGCTATATGTTTCGCTTTATTATCATCCAAAGAACATGTACCGATGTTGAGTGCTAATCCAGAAGGTTCATTTTGTTGGTGTCCTTACCTTAAATTCTAAAGAACCCATATTTTGTTTAACTTCCATGTTGCATACTGTACATATTTATAGAAATTCCTATGATTCAACCAGAAAAGTAGACGGGCATGGCAATGCTATGCTGTTTCCCTCATGTGCTATATGGCCTGAAGGGTTATTATGTTCATCTCAAATAAGCAAGCAAGTTTATAATATTTATTATAGCTTATGACATTATCTTTATTATACCTCATCTTGATACAAGAGAGCTGATGCCAAGGAAATTTAATAAACCAACCAACAACATAAATATTTGCGTACATCCCTCCTCGGTGTAAATGTGAAGTATGATTCCTGTCAACTAGCAAATGGTTCAAGATAAGAAGACCAGGGTGTATGTTTGAAATATACGAGATTGTTGCTTGTGACAACTTTGCAATTGAAAACCTATTACAAACCAACAAACATGCACAAATAATTATGAATAATCATGTTTGGTATTACTTCTATGAAGAAGTTACTAAATTAGTATGATGATCACTGATCCGAGGTACATACATACATGATTCGTTTTGCAAAGCAGTGTACGGTGAGAACTTAGATTTGGCAATTCTGTGACCTGTCAATACTCAATAGTGTTCGATGCAAAACGCATAGCTTTGGACCCACTTGATTTGGTTGTGTTAACCCTTACAATGGCATTTCAATTTTAATTTATAATTCCGTGTTTCCTATATTCATATTTCAGGTTACTGTTTAGTGAAGGCTAGCTGTTGCTCCTATGTTCATAGTTAAGTTCCGGCTATAAATCAAAGTGGGCTACAAATGGACATGCTCAATTTTAAGAAACTAAAATAGTACTACGAGTCGCCAGAATGTCTGCTTAGTATTTTCAGTTGTGGGTTATTACTTACTACCGACTTGAGTACCTCTTATTTTAAAATGGACAGAAAACTTCCAATAAACAATTTATTTCGGTCCATTTTGTCTTTCTCTATAGCTTAGCACGCGCGTTTGTTTCTATCTCACAGAGTGAGGTGCCACAGAAGATTGCCGCGTGGTTGAGGTTGGTGGTCGATGACAAAGGCACAAGGCACAATGGGGATGGCTCAAGGAAATGCGCGCGCTTGGGTGCTCCAGATATGCAGTCCAGTCTCGGCGGGGCCTGACTCTGGTCACTGTCAGCAATGGTGAGGCCCTTTAGGCGTCATTTCCCTTGTTGGAGACATTGTCGTGGAAATCCTCTCTTGGGTCTGAGTGAATACCTGTCTGATATTCAGAGTAGGCAATGGTGGTATGCTCAGGTGTAATCTCTTTTAGAAATTTGTGTGTTAGACTGCAATGTAGCATTTTATTATATGCCAGAATGCATTGATTTCTTTAGATAATAAATGCTGTCCAAAAATTCTGAAATATTTGCACAACCTATATTTACTTTTATTTTCTTCAATATTCCTGTTGATTTTCTTCAATATTTCTATTTTTAGATGTCTTGACCTGAGCCTTTGCATAAGAGCTTTTTTAGGAGCCAATAAGAGGTCACGATCAATCACAGAACATTTATGCATCAATAATCCCTAATTCAAATTTCATAACCAACAAGTCAATTACATGTAAGGAAAAGACCTTACAGCACATGCACAAAGAAATAACCAACAAGTCAACTGGAGCCAAATAAGACTCGACTTCAAGACCAACGAGACCCGATTTTTCTCATTAGTTACACTAGCAAACATGCCCGTGCGTTGCAACGGGAGAAAAAAAAATCATAATTTCGAATGGCAATGATTACATTTTACTACATCATCGATATACACTATCACTCTCATTTTTGTGAAAACATGAACAATTTTTTAAACTCGTGAGCATAATTGAAATTGTGAACATTTTTTAAATTCACGAACATTTTGTAAAATCAAGAACGTTTTCAGGAATTCATGAACATATTATACTATTTGCAAATATTTTGTTTAATTGACGAACATTTCTAGAATCGACTAACATTTTTTTGGGATTTGATGAAACAATTTTCTAAATTAATGAACATTTTTTGAACTGCATGATCTATTTTGAATCAGCGTATATTTTGTGAATCAATAAACTATATATTTGAATTTATGAACAGTTTTATTTTATGCTTTTTTTAATACATGAATATTTTTTGAATTGGCAAAATTTTGTGAAATTTTAAAACATTTTTTAATACATGAACTTTTTTAGAAAAACTCATGAATGTATGTTTATTTCCCGGACATTTATTAGTTAATTTGCTAATATTTTTGAAGAATCACAAACAACTTCTGAAGCCACAAACATTTATGAATTATTAAATATTATTTTAAAATTCCCAGTTTTTAATTTTGGAATTTTTTTAAATTCACAAATTATTTAAAGTTGAAAAAAACAACGACGGAAAAGAAAAACCAAAAATAAAAAATTGATCACCCATATATGGGCTGGCCCAGGCGAGCTGTGTCTTTTTCTACCGCGCTGGGCGTAGTGTAGGAGATTCTTAAATGGGCCGGCCCAGTCTGGATTTTTCTGTGTGGAACATTTTTTATAACTTATAGGTGGCATTGGTGGGTAATATTTTGCAACTTCGGCGGCAATTTTAATGACGTACGGGCAGAAGCACTCCGTACTTTAATAGTAGGTATAGATATCATTATTTTGCAAATGGAGGAGACTAGAATAGAAAGCATGATATTTCATAGCATTTCAAACTAATGTATACAAATTATTTTATACCCCTAATGACTAAGAGCCAAAATAGACGGACGCAGCAACGCGCGTCATCAACGATCTAGTATCCAATAGAGCACGACTACGACATTCGGACACACCATTACACTATGGTGTTCTAGGTGGCGTGAGTTGTGAAACAATTTTCACACTGTCTTAAGTTGCATACCAAACTCGTAACTCAGATATTCACCTCCACGATCATATCGTAGGCATTTTATCTTCTTGTCACGATGATCTTAAACTTCACCCTGAATTTGGTTGGACTTCTCATGCATTTCAGACTTGTGTTTCATTAAGTAAATATACCAGTATCTACTCAAATCATCTATGAAGGTAAGATAATAACGATATCCACCACGTGCTTTAATGCTCATTGGACTGCATACATCAATATGTATTATTTCCAATAAGTCACTTGCCCACTCTATCGTACCGGAAAACGGGGTCCTAGTCATCTTGCCAATGAGGCATGGTTCGCATGTCTCAAGCGATTCAAAATCGAGTGAGTCCAAAGATCCACCAGCATGGAGCTTCTTCATGCGCTTTACACCAATATGACCTAAGCAGCAGTGCCATAAGCATGTGGTACTATCATTATTAACTTTGCATCTTTTGAAATCAATATTATGAACGTGTGTATCACTACGATCGATATTGAATAAACGATTCACATTGGGTGCATGACCATAGAAGGTATTATTCATGTAAACAGAATAACCATTATTCTCTGACTTAAATGAATAACTGTATTGCTATAAACACGATCTAATCATGTTCATGCTCAACGCAGACACCAAATAACATTTATCTAGGTTCAACACTAATCCCGAAGGTAGAGAGAGCGTGGGATGGTGATCACATCAACCTTGGAAACACTTCCAACACACATCATCACCTCACCCTTAGCTAGTCTCCGTTTATTCCGTAGCTTTTGTTTAGAGTTACCAATATTAGCAACTGAACCGGTATCTAATACCCAGGTGCTACTAGGAGTACTAGTAAGGTATACATCAATAACACGTATATCAAATATACTTTTGTTGATGTTACCAGCCTTCTTATCTACCAAGTATTTGGGGTAGTACCGCTACCAGTGACCGTTCCCCTTACAATAGAAGCACTTAGTCTCGGGTTTGGGTTCAACCTTGGGTTTCTTCACTGGAGTGGCAACTGGCTTTCCATTCATGAAGTTTCCCTTCTTGCCCTTGCCCTTCTTGAAACTAGTGGTCATGTTAACCATTAACACTTGATGCTCCTTCTTGATTTCTACCTTCGCGGCCTTAAGCATCGTGAACAGCTTCGGGATCACCAACTCCATCCCTTGCATGTTATAGTTCATCACAAAGCTCTAGTAGCTTGGTGATAGTGACTGGAGAACTCTGTCAATCACTATCTTATCTGGAAGATGAACTCCCACTTGATTCAAGCGATTGTAGCACCTAGACATTCTGAGCACATGCTCACCGATTGAGCTATTCTCCTCCATCTTGCAGGCAAAGAACTTTGTTGGAGGTCTCATACCTCTCAACATGGGCATGAGCCCGGAATTCCAATTTCAGCTCTTGGAACATCTCATATGCTCCGTGACGTTCAAAACGTCTTTGCAGCCTCAATTCTAAGCCGTAAAGCATGACGCACTGAACTATCAAGTAGTCATCAGAACGTGTTTGTCATATGTTCACAACATCCACAGATGACGCTTGAGGGGGTGGCGCACCGAGCGGTGCATCAAGGACATAAGCCTTCTGTGCAGCAATGAGGACAATCGTCACATCACGAAACCAGTCCGCATAATTGCTACCATCATCTTTCAACTTACTTTTCTCTAGGAACGTACCAAAAACAGGGGAGCTACAGCACGTGCTATTGATCTACAACATAATTTGCAAAGACATTTTGACTATGTTCATGATAATTAGTTCAGTTAACCAAATTACTAAAGAACTCCCACTCAAATCAACATCCCTCAGGTTGTCCAAGTGTAACATGATCCAAATCCACCAACCCAAGTCCGATCATCACGTGAGATGGGGTGGCTTCAATGGTGAACATCTCCATGTTGATCATATCTACTATATGACTCATGTTCGACCTTTTGGTCTCCTATGTTCCGAGGCCATGTCTATACATGTTAGGCTCGTCAAGTTTAACCCAAGTATTCCACGTGTGTAAATCTGGCTTACACCCATTGGATGCGAACATAGAGTCTATCACACCCAATCATCACGAGGTGCTTCGAAACGAGGAACCTTCGCAATGATGCAAACTTGGGGAGAGCACAATTTATCTTGAAATTTCAGTGAGGGATCATCTTATAATGCTACCGTCATTCTAAGCAAAATAAGATGCATAAATAGGATAAACATCACATGCAAATCATATAAGTGACATGGTATGGCCATCATCATCTTGTGCTTTTGATCTCCATCTTCAAAGCACCGGCATGATCTCCATCATCACCATCATGACACCATGATCTCCATCATTGTGTCATCACGAGGTTGTCTCGCCAACTATTGCTTCTACAACTATTGCTAACGCATAGTGATAAACTAAAGCAATTACATGACGTTCAATGATTGACACGCAGGTGTTGACACCTGATTTTGGCATGATGCAAAATACAGTGAAGATGGACTCAAACGAAAAGTTTTTTATACGACAAAGTTCATATTGCCGAGTGAAACAACTTTGATGTTTAGGCCATCACCATTCGGCATCATATCAAGGGCCAAAATTACACATGGATTGTCATGTTAGATGTTCTAAGTGCTTTTTGGTCGATTACGCCTCCAAGACAACCTCGGATGAAGGAATTCTCTACATGGATTGTCTTCGTCTCGTCGAGCTGATCGATTTTGATATATAAATCATCTCAATCCGAGTTCGTATGCAAAAGTTAGAAGCAAAACACTGCGGACTGATCCTGAGCTAAAATATGGCGCAAGGGATCAGACACATGTCTGATGGGTCGCGCGAGTCATTCAGCCCTCAAGACGTCCTCGGATGGAAAAACTTACAACATGAAAAAGTTTCACGTCGTCGAGCCGATTGATTTTGATATATAATTATTCTCAATCCGAGGTCGTATGCGACCTGGAGAGGCAAAACAAGATCAGGCTGAAGTCTCAGTCGGGACATCCGAGTGAAAGTTTGCCGTCCGGCCGAGTGAAACGTTTGCCGTCCGGTCGAGTGAAAAGTTTTCCGTCCGTCCGAGTGAAAAATCGCCGACCGAGTGAAAATATAGCTATCCGAGTGAAAAGCCTATCATCCGAGTGAAAATATAGATATCCGAGTGAAAAGCTTATCATCCGAGTGAAAATATAGCTATCCGAGTGAAAAGCTTGCCATCCGAGTAAAATTCTTCCGAGTGAAATCCTTCCGAGTGGAATATTGCCATCCGGGTGAAATTCTTCCGAGTGAAATCCTTTCGAGTGGAATATTGTCATCCGAGTGAAATTCTTCCGAGTAAAAGATTGCCGACTGAGTGAAAAAGTTACCGTTCGAGTGACACTTCGGTGACAGAATCCGAGTGACATAAAGTCCGGCTAAACATTTGTCTTCCGAGTGGAAAGTTCCGAGTGGAAAATTGCCTGTCAAGTGGAAAATTTCCTGTCGAGTGAGGACTCCAAATCCGAGTGATTCAACCAGAAGGTAAAGATTGGCCTATATGGTCATCTAGATAGCCTCGGATAGAAAAGTGTTCAACATGAAAGTTGTTCGTAACGTCGAAACGGTCAACTTTTCTTTTAAGGTCATTGTTATCTGAGATAGTATAAGGCCTGCAGAGACGCTACAACACTCGACGGTCCAGTCCGCTACATGACCAAGTCCGATTCAAAGATAAAGATGACCTCGTGGAGTATTCAAGATGGCCTTATTTGAAAAAGTGATCAACATACGGATTGTTGGTCTCGTCGAGGCACACAAAATTGATGTTTGGACCGTCTCCATCGGAGGTCATATGCAGATTCCACGGCCCACGCAAGGAGCAAGACAGAAGATTGGGCCAGATTCGGGCTGAATCCGAGTGGGACTAGAACTAGGACTCTAGGACGTGAATTGATGTAATTTTCTTGTAAGGAAAGCCTAGATGAATCCTTTGCTTGTACGGGAAGTCCAGCCGCCTCTTATATATGTTGGGGGTGACGGCCGATTGAACAACACACAATCAAACAAATCAATCTATACTACTTTTCAGTCTACGTTTTATCTCTCCATCGTTTTTCTCTCTCGTTCTTCGTCGTTCTTCGTGTTGGAGAGCTGCGAATCCCGAGGCTCTAGGGGCGAGCGAATTGACCTAGAGCAGCCCATAGCCGCCGCACTCCCTGACGGGGTCCCTCCCGGGCGTGCGGGGTTTCGGGTCTGCAAAAGCGACCGCCGGCTGTCTTGCGTATCGCGCTGCAGGACGGTCCTCCTTCGACGTGAGCTGCGGTGCATCACCCCCGACGTCGAGGGTACACGGTGACATGTTCGTGTGTCAACACACTTTTTGGCGACTCCGCTGGGGACAATCGAAGATCCATCATCATCATCATCCATCATGTCTGATCTTCCCAACCCATCTGAGGTAGACGCCGATAACATCATTAAGCCCAAGCTTGATGAGCTATCGGCCGATCATCGTCAAGCTTATGAGGAGTACAAGAATGCACGTGAAGAGAAGGAGTTGCAGGAGTTCCTTGGAAACTTCAAGAAAGATCGTCAAGGCAATATCACTCCGATTGGAGAAATCAAGTTCCCTCTTCTTCAAGCCGAACAGGTTAAACCTCCTGTAAGTACTACCTTTTCTCCTGAGCAGTGGGCTGAGATTGAGAGTCGTATTGCTGATGGTAACAATCTGGTCTATCAATCTTTTTTAGAGAATACTAATGCTCAGAAAAATATGCCTCAATCATCTACTCATAATACTGGTGTGTCGACTGGTGTAGAAAGCCCTAATTTGTCTTTACCTATTTCATCGGCACCTCCCATGCCGATGAATTATTATCCTACCCACACCAATCAGATCATGGTTGCACCCGCTAATCCCACCATGAGCATGCCAAGTTCGGTGCCAATACCGAACCAAGCTTTACCTATAGGTGCAAACACTCGGCCACAGCCGAACTATGGTTCGGCATATGTGCCACAGTTCCTGCCTACTGCTAGTAATTTTACTCCTCCCATCCCACAGCAGCAAGCTTCGCCGTCTACTACGGACGATGCTTTAGCTAGTTTTAGAGAGGAGATGGCTAAGATGCTTCGAGAAAATTTTGGAGTTGAGTTACCTCGGAATCGGATTTACCAAAAACCGTACCCCGAGTACTTTGATGCTGTCCAGTGCCCTCCGGGATATAAAATTCCAGATTTTGTTAAGTTCAATGGAGAGGGCACAAAAACCACATGGGAGCATGTTAGTCAATACTTAGCACAATTGGGAGAGGCAGGCTCGCTGAATGAATTAAAAGTGCGTTTGTTTCCTTTATCCTTAACTGGTACTGCCTTCTCATGGTTCTCTTCTCTACCACATGGTTCCATTCGTGTGTGGTCGCACCTAGAGAAGAAATTTCATGATCACTTTTATAGCGGCGACAATGAACTTAAGTTGTCCCATCTTACATCGGTTAAGCAGAAACATGATGAATCGGTCTCCGATTATGTCAAGAGGTTTAGAGAAACAAAGAACCGGTGTTATAGTTTGGTGATAACCGAGAGGGATTTGGTAGATCTTGTGCTTAATGGTTTAAGAACTCACATTAGAGAAAAGCTGGAAGGTTATGAGTTTTTAAATATCAACCAAGTCTTACAAAGGGCTTTGGCTCATGAAAGCCGAAGTAAAGATCTCAAAGAAGTGCATAGATATAAAACTGATCGTCCAAAGATGAATATGGTTGAATATGGTAGTGATCACTCGGACGATGAAGGTGATATGTATGCTGCTGAATTTGTTTGGCCATCTAAGGCCAAACCATTTACTTGCAATGATCTGAAACCGATTCGTAAGAATCGTGATGAAGAGATGAAGTTTACCTTTAACATTGCTAAGTGTGACAAAATATTTGATGCTTTGCTGCAAGCTAAGATCATTAGGATATCTCATACTTTACCGTCGTTTGAAGAGCTAAAACGGCGTGCTTATTGCAAATATCATAATTCTTTTTCTCATGCTACTAATGATTGCAATGTTTTCTGACGACAGATACAATCGGCCATTAATGACGGACGATTGAACTTTTCTGAGATGCAAGTTGATAAGCAGCCCTTCCCAATGAACACTCTGGATTTGGAGGGGAAAAAGTTGCTCATTCGGCCGGAGGTAGCCGAATCTGCTAATAAAACTAATGTCATTGTTGGTGAGCCCAGGAAAAGCAAGGAGGACAGCAAGGTCTTGGGGAGGCAGGTTGTGCTTGACAAGCAACCCGATGGCAAGGAAGTAATCAAGATCACCATCAAGAATCCTACACTCGGGGGGCAACAACAGGTGCAACAAGACACTCGTGTTAAATTTGTTAAACCCAAGAGTCCAGAAGTTGGCCAGTGGAAGAGGAATGAAGCTAAGGTACAGCGTAAGCGAATCAAGCCAACTTTTGATATGCTGCTATCCAAATATGCAAATCAGTCGGCCGGTTCTAGCTCTAATCGGTCATCGTACCTGAAGCGACCAAGGTCACCATCAGCTGATATGTTCAGTCGGTATGCAAAACCGACTGGATCAAGGGTGCTGTTTCCACAAGAACAACGACAACCTGTTTGGGATCGACTTGGATGCTCGTATGAAAACCGACTGAACATTGGTGTCCATCACTCGGTTGGTCAAAATATGCCGCCGAGTGAAAACTATCCGAGTGTAAGAATGCACCTGGGTGGAAGTTATCTGAATGAAAGAATACGGCCGAGTGGATTCTACTCAGTTGAACGTCCGAGTGGATTTCGTCCGAGTAAAAAGGTGCGCCCGAGTGAAAACTTCGTAGGCCAGAAAAGTCAACAAGAGTGGCGTGTCAAGTCGTCAAGTGTTGGAGCAGTGGAGTCAGGAAAGGGCAAGGAAAATATCAATGCTGACTCACTCGTCTTGGGGACTGAAACATTCACCACACAACAGCCGACTGTGCATAGCAACCCAACTGAGCCGATACTTGTTATCGCGCCAAAACACTCGGCCAATTATCATGAAGCAAGTACCAGCCAAGTGAAGCCAATTGATCCTAAATACACTCAGCCAAGGTGGTGTCCTCCAGGGCTGACAAAGACACAAAAGAGGAAACTACAGAGGTTGAGAAATCAAGAGATGGTAGAACAAGAGGCCGAGAAGCAAAGGGACGAGTTGTTCAATATCACTCGGCCCATGGTACCAGCAAAGCAAGTGTGGAAGCTTAAACCAATACAAAATATAGTGGCATCTACATCTATCACAGTAGCGCTTACACCGCCAAAAGAGGATGATGCAACCATTCTCACATCGTCCACGTTACCTATTACTTCTCCTTCACTCGGACAGAATTCAGATTTGGTGGACGCGCACGAGGAGGAAGATGATCTGTTGGACTATGAATCTACACCGGTTCATGAAAGTATGGATATCAATATGGTGTATTACTTGCCCGCTGAATTCCGTGCTGTAGATGAAGAAGGGGAAGTGGCTCAGCTAGATTTTGGCCCCAAAAATGCAATATTCGAGAAGCCAAAAGAACCAGTGACGCACTTGAAACCATTGTACCTCAGAGGTCATATCAATGGATCACCACTCACTCGGATGCTTGTTGATGGTGGTGCTGTGGTGAATCTCATGCCTTATTCGGTCTTCAAGAAATTCGGCTTGCCCGATGAAGAGTTGATAAAGACCAATATGGTGCTTAACGGATTTGAAGGCAAAGAGAAAACTGAAGCCAGAGGTGTGATGTATGTGGAGCTTACAGTCGGAAGCAAAACTTTGGCTACTGCATTATTTGTCGCCGAGGTGCAAGGTAACTACAATGTTATTTTAGGCCGTGATTGGGTTCATGCAAATCAGTGTGTGCCATCTACTATGCACCAGTTTTTAATCCAGTGGGTCGATGATGAAGTGGAAGTCATTCATGCGGATAATTCGGCTTGTGTTGCTTTGGCCGATGCATCGGTGGATTGGCAACATCCTAATGCTACTTGCTTGACGGGGCGCGACCTATCAGAGTTTGATTTTCTCAGCGCTACGAAGAATGGTTTTGTGCCTGTTTCTTTAAAGCCGGTTGGTGGCAATCGGCTACAAAACATAATGTTTTAAATGGATCCTAATTCTGAGTGGTTACAAAAGAGACTTACAGAATATCGGTCCAATGGGAACGATATGTATGAGTCTATAGAGGAGTTAGATGATATGGATAAACTTGGATAGGGTTTTCAGTCGGCTGATCCATTAGAAGAAATAGATATAGGAGATGGTTCAGTTCCCAGGCCGACATTTGTAAATGAAAACTTAAGAGCTGATCATAAAACTGAGTTGATCGGGCTATTGAAAGAATATGTTTGTTGCTTTGCATGGGAATATCATGAGATGCCAGGTTTAAGCCGAGAGCTAGTGGAGCATCGGTTACCTATAAAGGCTGGTTTTAGACCTTACAAACAGTCGGCCAGAAAATTTAATCCAAAAACATATGACCGGATCAAGGAGGAGATCGGTCGGTTGCTCAAAGCTAATTTCATTCGACCTTGCAGGTATGCCGAGTGGATTTCTAACATTGTGCTGGTGGAGAAGAAAGGATCTGGCAAGTTAAGGGTGTGCATTGATTTCAGAGATTTGAATAGAGCTACACCCAAAGATGAGTATCCCATGCCAATAGCCGACATGCTTATTAATGATGCTTCTGGACATAAGGTTATTAGCTTTCTTGATGGTAATGCGGGTTACAATCAAATTTTTATGGCCGAAGAGGACATGTCCAAGACAGCCTTTCGTTGCCCTGGTTTCCTTGGTTTATTTGAGTGGACAGTGATGACGTTCGGATTAAAAAATGCTGGTGCCACATATCAGAGGGCTATGAATTTAATTTTCCATGATTTACTCGGTATCATACTTGAAGTCTATATTGATGATATTGTTGTCAAATCGGATGCTTTTAAGTCTCATTTGGACGATTTGTGTTTAGCTTTTGAAAGAATGAAAAAATACGGACTGAAGATGAATCCTTTGAAGTGTGCATTTGGCGTGTCGGCTGGAAAGTTTTTGGGTTTCATTATTCATGAGAATGGCGTAGAAATTGATCCCAAAAAGATAGAAGCTATACAAAAAGTGGAGGCTCCAACATGCAAGAGAGATATGCAAAAATTCCTTGGCAAGGTCAATTATTTGAGAAGGTTCATAGCTAATTTGTCAGGGAAGGTTGATGCATTCACTCCTATCCTTCGGTAAAAGAATGATGCTGATTTTACTTGGGGGGCAAAACAGCAAGAGGCATTCGACATGATCAAAACTTATTTGAGCACTCCTCCGGTGATGAAAGCACCCAAACATAAAGAGCCCTTTAGGCTTTACATTGCGGCGGAGGAAGGTGTTATTGGTGCTGTATTGACTCAAGAAACCGAAGGAAGAGAGCATACTATTACATATCTGAGCCGACGCTTATTGGACGCCGAGACAAGGTATACATTTATTGAAAAATTATGCCTCTGTTTATATTATGCTTGCACAAAACTGAGACATTACCTAGTGCCGAGTGCCTGCATAGTAGCTTGTCAAACCGATGTCATTAAGTACATGTTGCATAGGCCAATTCTTAGTGGTAGAATTGGCATGTGGGCTTATGCTTTAATTGAGTATGATTTGGCTTATGAATCTCTAAAATCCAGGAAAGGCCAAATTGTTGCTAATTTTATTGTTGAGCATCGGATTAATGACAAGCATGATGTTGATATAAACCTTGTCTCATTAGTGCCATGGAGGTTATATTTTGATGGTTCAGTTTGTAGCAATGGCCAAGGTGTTGGTATTGTTTATATATCTCCTCATGGTGCTGTTTTTGAAGCCTCATGCCGATTGGAATATTTTTGCACAAATAATCAAGCCGAATATGAAGCATTGTTATTCGGTTTAGAGATGTTGCTAGCTATAGGTGCTACACATGTTGAGGCTTTTGGTGATTCGTTATTAGTAGTGCAGCAAGTGTCCAAAGTCTTTCAATGTTTAGACGAATCACTTAATGTTTATCTTGATAAGTGTCTAGATACGATTTCTACTTTGGATTATTTTAGCATTGCTCATATATCTAGACATGACAATTGGAGAGCAAATGAGTTGGCACAACAAGCATCCGGCTATCATATTGATCATGGCATGTTTCATATTTCTCAGAAGCCGATGTCTTGTCTTGCTAATATGGGAGAGGCCGAACCAGAGCCCACTGATTCGGCCACTAACAATAAATCTAGTGCAGGTGAAAATCATGACTGGAGGAAGCCCATTATTGATTACTTGTGCAATTCGAGTGAAAGGGTGGACAGGGCTGTTCGGTGTATGGCTTTCAAATATACAATGAGAGATGATGGTCTTTATCGCCGAACGGTTGAAGATGTTCTTTTGAAGTGTTTGGACGAGGACCAAGCAAGAGTTGCTATGGGAGAGGTACATGAAGGCATTTGTGGTACTCATCAGTCGGCACCCAAAATGAAATGGCTCTTATGACGTGCTGGATTTTATTGGCCGACTATGATCAATGATTGCTTCAGGTATTATAAAGGCTGTGAAGCTTGTCAAACATTTGGTGATATTCAGTTGGCTCCTGCTGCTATGTTACATCCTATTATCAAGCCGTGGCCTTTTAGAGGATGGGGTTTAGACTTCGTTGGACAAATTCATCCATCTTCTTCAAAGGGGCATCGGTTCGTGTTGGTGGCAACCGATTATTTCACTAAATGGTCTGAAGCAGTACCTCTCAAGAACATGACACATACGGAGGTAATTCAATTCATAACTGAACACATTATTCATAGATTCGGCATTCCTCAGACGTTGACTACAGATCAAGGTTCATCTTTCATGTCACATCAAGTTAGAGAATTTGCCGAATCATATAACATAAAGTTGCTCAATTCATCTCCGTATTATGCCCAAGCTAATGGACAAGCTGAGTCTAGCAACAAAATATTGATTAAGCTCATCAAGAAGAAGATTGAGGATAATCCAAGAAAATGGCATGAGTTGTTGTCTAAGGCTTTATGGGCACATAGAATCTCAAGGCATGGTGCTACGAAGGTAACTCCGTATGAGCTAGTATACGGTCAAGAGGCTGTTTTACCAGTGGAAGTAAATTTGAGTGCTTTGAGAATAGCCAAACAAAATGATTTATCGGCAGTGGACTTTTATGATTTGATGATGGACAATATTGATGAGGTTGCTGATAAACGTTTGGCTGCATTAAAGGCCATAGAGAAGGACAAGTTGAGGGTAGCAAGAGCTTACAATAAAAAGGTCAAGTTGAAGAATTTTCGAGTTGGCGATCTTGTGTGGAAAGTGATTTTGCCGATTGGTTCTAGAGATAGAAAATTCGGGAAGTGGTCTCCAAACTGGGAAGGTCCTTTTAGGATTGCAAGAATAGTTCCTGGAAATTCATATTTGGTGGAATCCATACAAGGAGTATTATTACCTCGAGCTCTCAATGGCAGATATCTGAAGAAGTATCACCCGAGTGTGTGGCAAGAAGCCTAATTAGGCAATGGCCGATATATGATTATCGCCCTTAGCATAAACATGGCCGATATATGATAATCGCCCTTAGCATAAACATGGCCGATACATAATTATCGCCCTGAGAAATATAAATGGCCGATGGAGTGTTGACATCGTCCTTAGAACAAACATGGTACAAACTATTTTTCGGCATGCTAGCTTTGCCGAAAAACAGGGGGGCATGTGTTGACACCTGATTTTGGCACCATGCAAAATACAGTGAAGATGGACTCAAACGAAAAGTTTTTTATACGCCAAAGTTCATATTGCCGAGTGAAACAACTTTGATGTTTAGGCCATCACCATTCGGCATCATATCAAGGGCCAAAATTACACTTGGATTGTCATGTTAGATGTTCTAAGTGCTTTTTGGTCGATTACGCCTCCAAGACAACCTCGGATGAAGGAATTCTCTACATGGATTGTCTTCGTCTCGTCGAGCTGATCGATTTTGATATATAAATCATCTCAATCCGAGTTCGTATGCAAAAGTTAGAAGCAAAACACTGCGGACTGATCCTGAGCTAAAATATGGCGCAAGGAATCAGACACATGTCTGATGGGTCGCGCGAGTCATTCGGCCCTCAAGACGTCCTTGGATGGAAAAACTTACAACATGAAAAAGTTTCACGTCGTCGAGCCGATTGATTTTGATATATAATTCTTCTCAATCCGAGGTCGTATGCGACCTGGAGAGGCAAAACAAGATCAGGCTGAAGTCTCAGTCGGGACATCCGAGTGAAAGTTTGCCGTCCGGCCGAGTGAAACGTTTGCCGTCCGGTCGAGTGAAAAGTTTTCCGTCCGTCCGAGTGAAAAATCGCCGACCGAGTGAAAATATAGCTATCCGAGTGAAAAGCTTATCATCCGAGTGAAAATATAGATATCCGAGTCAAAAGCTTATCATCCGAGTGAAAATATAGCTATCCGAGTGAAAAGCTTGCCATCCGAGTAAAATTCTTCCGAGTGAAATCCTTCCGAGTGGAATATTGCCATCCGGGTGAAATTCTTCCGAGTGAAATCCTTCCGAGTGGAATATTGTCATCCGAGTGAAATTCTTCCGAGTGAAAGATTGCCGACTGAGTGAAAAAGTTACCGTTCGAGTGACACTTCGGTGACAGAATCCGAGTGACATAAAGTTCGGCTAAACATTTGTCTTCCGAGTGGAAAGTTCCGAGTGGAAAATTGCCTGTCAAGTGGAAAATTTCCTGTCGAGTGAGGACTCCAAATTTCACTCGACCGACGGGAGGACTCCAAATCCGAGTGATTCAACCAGAAGGTAAAGATTGGCCTATATGGTCATCTAGATAGCCTCGGATAGAAAAGTGTTCAACATGAAAGTTGTTCGTAACGTCGAAACGGTCAACTTTGCTTTTAAGGTCATTGTCATCTGAGATAGTATAAGGCCTACAGAGACGCTACAACACTCGACGGTCCAGTCCGCTACATGACCAAGTCCGATTCAAAGATAAAGATGACCTCGTGGAGTATTCAAGATGGCCTTATTTGAAAAAGTGATCAACATACGGATTGTTGGTCTCGTCGAGGCACACAAAATTGATGTTTGGACCGTCTCCATCGGAGGTCATATGCAGATTCCACGGCCCACGCAAGGAGCAAGACAGAAGATTGGGCCAGATTCGGGCTGAATCCGAGTGGGACTAGAACTAGGACTCTAGGACGTGAATTGATGTAATTTTCTTGTAAGGAAAGCCTAGATGAATCCTTTGCTTGTACGGGAAGTCCAACCGCCTCTTATATATGTTGGGGGTGACGGCCGATTGAACAACACACAATCGAACAAATCAATCTATACTACTTTTCAGTCTACGTTTTATCTCTCCATCGTTTTTCTCTCTCGTTCTTCGTCGTTCTTCGTGTTGGAGAGCTGCGAATCCCGAGGCTCTAGGGGCGAGCGAATCGACCTAGAGCAGCCCATAGCCGCCGCACTCCCTGACGGGGTCCCTCCCGGGCGTGCGGGGTTTCGGGTCTGCAAAAGCGACCGCCGGCTGTCTTGCGTATCGCGCTGCCGGACGGTCCTCCTTCGACGTGAGCTGCGGTGCATCACCCCCGACGTCGAGGGTACACGGTGACGTGTTCATGTGTCAATAGCAGGTCATACAATAAATTAAAGACAACCCTATGGCTCCTGCCGGTTGTCGTACTCATCGACATGCAAGTCGTGATAACTAATACAAAACATGATCATCTCATACATCAACATATATCAAATCACGTCTTGGCCATATCACATCACAACATGCCCTACAAAAACAAGTTAGACATCCTCTACTTTGTTGTTGCAAGTTTTACGTGGCTGCTATGGGCAACTAGTAAGAACCTTTCTTACCTATGCAAAGCCACAACGGTGATATTCAAGTTGCTATTTTACCTTCTACAAGGACAACCTCTATCGAATCTGATTCAACTAAAGTTGGAGAGACAGACACCCGCCAGCCATCTTTATGCAACAAGTTGCATGTCAGTCGATGGAACCGGTCTCTCGTATGTGGACGAGTAAGGTTGCTCCAGGCCGCTTCATCCCACAATACCACCGAATCAAGATAAGACTAAGGAGGTAAGAAATCTGAAAATCAACGCCCACAAACTCTTTTGTGTTCTACTCGTGCATATCATCTACGCATAAACCTAGCTCATGATGCCACTGTTGGGTAACATTGCATGGGAAACAAAAAAATTCCTACGAACACCCAAGATCTATCCATGGAGATGCATAGCTACGAGAGGGGGAGTGTATCTACATACCCTTGTAGATTGCTAAGCGGAAGCGTATATAACGTGGTTGATGTAGTCGTACTCTTCACGATCCAATCGCGATCCGATCCGATCTAGCGCCGAACGGACGGCACCTCCGCGTTCAGCACACGTGCGGCTCGATAACGTCTCCTCCTTCTTGATCCAGCAAGAGAGGAAGGAGACGTAGATGGGATCTCAACTAGCACGACGGCGTGGTGGAGGTGGTGGTGGAGCAATCCCAGCAGGGCTTCGCCAAGCGCCTCCGGAACTGCAAACGAGGAAGATCAGGAGAGAGGGGAGGCCGTAGGGCGTTGGAATTATCGTGTCCAGCCCTTGCGCCTCCTCCCCACTATATATAGGGGTGTTGGAGGGCTGTGGCCGCAGCCCTAGACCCCCCTACAAGGAGGGGAGGCGGCCAAAGGGGGAGGAGTGCCCTCCAAGCCAAGTGGAGGGCCCTCCCCCTTAGGGTTTCCCTTCCCCTAAGAGGATGGGCCTTAGGGGGCTTGTGCGCATGGCCCAATAAAGCTAGGATGCCCCCTACAGCCCATGCATGCCCTAGGTGCTGGAGGGACCCTTCCGGACTCCTCTGGAACCCTCTGGGACCTTCTGGAACCTTCCGGAAGCTTCCTGGTACAATACCGGTAAAACCCGAAACTTTTTCGGTAGCCAAAATATGACTTCCCATATATAAATCTTTATCTCCGGACCATTCCGGAGCTCCTCGTGACGTCCGGGATCTCATCCAGGTATCCAAACAACATTCGGTCACCAACGTGAATATCCCAATACTACTCTAGCATCACTGAATGTTAAGCGTGCGGACCCTACGGGTTCGAGAATCATGTGGACATGACCGAGACACCTTTCCGGTCAATAACCAATAGCGGGACCTGGATGCCCATATTGGTTCCCACATATTCCACGAAGATCTTTATCGGTCGAAGCACGATGCCAAGGATTCAATTAACCCCGTATTCAGTTCCCTTTGTCCATCGGTATGTTACTTGCCCGAGATTCGACCGTCGGTATCTCCATACCTAGTTCAATCTCGTTACCGGCAAATCTCTTTACTCGTTCCGTAATACAAGATCCCGTGACTAACTCCTTAGTCACATTGCTTGCAAGCTTCTTGTCATGCTGTATTACCGAGTGGGCCCAGAGATACCTCTCCGTCATACGGAGTGACAAATCCCAGTCTTGATCCACGCCAACCCAACAGACACCCTCGGAGATACCTGTAGAGCACCTTTATAGTCACCCAGTTATGTTGCGACATTCGATGCACACTAGGCATTCCTCCGGTGTCAGGGAATTGCATGATCTCATGGTCTTAGGAACATATGCTTGACATGAATAAAGCAGTAGCAATAAACTAACACGATCAAATGCTATGCTCACGGTTGGGTCTTGTCCATCAAATCTTTCTCCTAATGATGTGATCCCGTTATCAAATGACAACTCATGTCTATGGCCAGGAAACCTTGACCATCTTTGATCAACGAGCTAGTCTAGTAGAGGCTCACTAGGGACACAGTGTTGTCTATGTATCCACACATGTATCTGAGTTTCCGATCTATACAATTCTAGCATGGATAATAAACAATTGTCATGAACAAGGAAATATGATAAAACACAATTTATTATTGCCTCTAGGGCATATTTCCAACAAAAAATCCCCTCAAAATTTCAGACCGATCGGAGTTACGGATCTCCGGATATTTAAGAAACAGTGAAGGGGTCAAAAACCAGTCGCGAAAGCAGAAGAGAGACAGAGAGATAGATACAATCTCGGAGGGGCTCCTGCACTCCGGGAGCCATGGAGGCCATGGACCAGAGGGGAAACCTTCCTCCCACCTAGGGAGGAGGCCAAGGAAGAAGAAGAAGGAAGGGGGCTCTCTCTCCCCCTCTATCCCGGTGGCGCCGGAGCGCCGCCGGGGCAACCATCGTGACGGCGATCTACACCAACAACTTCGCCGCCGCCACCACCAACTCTCTTCCCCTCTATGCAGCGGTGTAAAACCTCTCTTCCCCTCTGTAATCTCTACTTAAACATGGTGCTTAATGCTATATATTATTATCCAATGATGTGTGGCTATCCTATGATGTTTGAGTAGATCTCTTTTGTCCTACGGGTTAATTGTGGTATGATGTTATTGATATGAGTTGTATGTTGATATGGTGCTCTCCTATGGTGCCTTCCATGCCACACACACGTGGAGGATTCTCGCTGTAGGGTGTTGCAATATGTTCATGATTCGCTTATAGTGAGTGGCGAGAGTGACAGAAACTCAGACCCGAGTAAAAGGGATTGTTGCAACATGGGAGTAAAGAGGACTTGATGTTTAATGCTATGGTTGGGTTTACCTTAATGATTTCTAGTAGTTGCGGATGCTTGCTAGAGGTCCAATCATAAGTGCATATGATCGAAGTACGGAAAGTGTGTTAGCGTATGCCTCTCCCTCATTGCATATGACAAGTATCTATCATGTTATATTGAATTGCCTATGGACAATCTTTCTCTTGCGTTACACAAAAAGCTTTCTACTAAACAATTTACTTTATTGTTCTTTATCTAAACATCCCCTAACTTTTATTTACTTGTCCTTTATTACCTTGCAAACCTATCTAGCACACCTACTAATTACTTTAGTTTCTTTCCCGCAAAATAGTTTCATACTTGTTCTAGGTAAAGTAAGCTTTAGCGTGGGTAGAGTTGTATCGGTGGTCGATATAACTTGAGAGAATATTAATTCTACCTTTAGCTCCTCGTTGGGTTCGACACTCTTACTTATCGAAAAAGGCTACAAACGATCCCCTACACTTGTGGGTTATCAAGACCTTTTTCTGGTGCCGTTGCCGGGGAGCAATAGCGTAGTGGTTGATATTCTCGTGTGTGCTTGTTTGCTTTATCACTAAGTAATTTTTATTTTCTGTTATTAGTTGTTTTATTTTCTTTTATTACTTGTTTTATATCTTTAGTTATGGATATGGAACAGGAAACACTAAAAAAATTAGATGTACCTGCTACTCATGGAGATGGGGAACCACCTAAAACCCTCGATGCTCGTTATGTGAAACACGTTAATTACACCTTTGATAATCCTGAGGAATCCCCATTGAACTTTATAATGGGAGACACGCTGGATCAACGTGAGTACTTTAGGGATTATCGCTTATCTAAAAAAGGGAATCACTTATGGGATCAAATTAATATATTGTGTTGGTTTGCTTGAGATATATGCTTGAAATGTGATTATACTTGTTGCTCTAAGATAGAGGCTCCACACCTTCCCTTTCAATGTTTATTTAATGATAATGAAACCTTAGCTTCTTATGCTAATGGTATATATGATTACTATGATGTGGAACGAATAGAAGAATTTGTTGCTTTTAAGGGTGCTTATGAAATTGCTTCTTTGATTGAAAAGTATGATGATGTTTCTTACAAATCTGAAAATTTAGCCAAACTTAAATATTGCTATGATAATTATGAATGCAATGCTGATATTATTGAATTTATTGAGAGAATGTCCGCTGCCTTGGAAGAGATTAATATTTTGCAGGAATCTATGGAAGAAGAAATTGCCGAAAATGTGAGCTCATTAGATGAAAAAGATGAGGAGGAGAGCGAAGAACAAAAGGAGGAAGAGCGGATTGATCACCCATGCCCACCTTCTAATGAGAGTAACTCTTCAACTCATACATTGCTTAATTTCCTTTCGCAGATACCGAAGGATGAATGCTATGAGGATTGCTATGATCCCTTGGATTCATTTGAAATATCCCTTTTTCATGAACTTGATGCTTGCTATTCTTGTGGCCATGATGCCAATATGAATGATGCTTATGGAGATGAAATTTCTATAGTTCCTTGTGTTAAGCATGAAATTGTTGCTATTGCACCCACACAAGATAGTCCTATTATCTTTTTGAATTCTCCAAACTACACTATATCGGGGAAGTTTGCGCTTATTAAGGATTATATTGATGGGCTGCGTTTTACCACTACACATGATGATTTTGATGGATATAATATGCATGTGATTGCTGATCCTACTTGCAATTATTAATAGAGAGGAACCAAATCTTCACATCTCTATGTTTCTAATACGATAAAATTGCAAGAAACTACTTATGCTATGTGTTGGCCTTTACTTTGTGTGAATTAATTGTTCTTGTATGACATTCAATGCATAGGAAGAGAGTTAGACTTCGTTGTTACATGATATATATCACTTTGTGCTCACTAATTAATTACAAATCATTGTTAATTAAAATTGTCTTTGATATACCTTGGGATCCGGGTGGATCAATTACTTGAGCACTATATGCCTAGCTTAATGGCTTTAAAGAAAGCGTTGCCAGGGAGACAACCCGGAAGTTTTAGAGAGTCATTTATTTCTGTTGTGTGCTTTTAAAATAATTAAAAACAAAAAAATAAAGTGGGGAACTTAAAACCTTTTCAAAAAGAGAAGTGAAAGTGAGAAAGACAAGCATCGTTGAAGTGGGGGCTAGCCTTGAACTTTGTTCATGCCCATGGAAACTTTGTGGATCTTGATTACATAAACTTTTCAATAAAAATAATTATCCCCTTGTATAAATCCATTGTATTATAAAAATAATGTGCCAAGAATTACCTTTAGGATGTTTGAATTGCTTGTTTGATGTGTGCTGTTCAAAAACACAAACTTTTGACTCCAGTACAGGAATTTTCGTTTTTTACTGGAGCGTGATAATTATCTGAAATTTTTACACATTATTGATATATAAAATTTTCAGGTTTTTATAATGTTTCAGAATTTTTAGAGTTACAGAAGTGTACGTGTCTACAGATCTTTACAGACTGTTCTGTTTTAGACATATTCTGTTTTTTGCTTGCATAGTTTGCTTGTTTTGATGATGCTAGCGATTGTATCGGTGTGTATAATCCATGGAGAAGTTAGAATAAAGTACCTATTATGAAATAATGAAATATGAATCAATTTATAACAGTACCTACAGTATTTGATATGTTGCTTATACTAACGGATCTCACGAAGTTTTGTTAAGTTTTGTGTGATTGAAGTTTTCAAGTTTTGGGTGTTCTCACGATGAGAAGGAATAAGGAGCAGAAAGAGCCTAAGATTGGGGATGCCCAAGGCACCCCAAGGTAACATTTTATGAAGACTCAAGCGTCTAAGCATGGGGATGCCCCGGGAAGGCATCCCCTCTTTCGTTCCAAATAATCGGTATATCACTTGGACCTATATTTTTATTCATCACATGATATGCGTAAATTCTTGGAGCGTCGTGTGCCTTTTATTTTCCTTTTAGCAATGCACCATGCTGGTTTGGGAAAGTCCATTGTTGATTTATAGAATGCTCTTTGCACTTCACTTATATCTTTTGAGTATGGCTTTATAGAATGCTTCATGTGCTTCACTTATATCTTTTGAAGTTGGATGCCTGCTTCTCTTCATATAAAAAAACCATTATTTGTAGAATGCTCTTTTGCTTCACATATATTTATTAGAGCATGTCCAGGTCTTATGTAGAAAGATATTAAGCTCTCGTTCTTCACTTATCACTACTAGGGAAAATCTTATAGGTAGGATTTTAGCAGTAGCGCCGGTTGAGAGCACAGCACTACTACTACTTAGTAGTAGCGCGGGTGCAGGCCAGCGCTGCAGGTATCCTGTTAGCAGTAGCGCCTATTGTCAAGAAGACGCTACTGCTAATCGGTTCGGCCATGACACGCAGGGGCGACCTATAGTAGTAGCGTTGGTCAGGAAGAAATGATACTGCTAAAGCCATAGCAGTAGCACTCTTTTCGGACCCGCGCTACAGCTAATTAGGGCATGGACTTATCTCCTTCATCCCACGCACGCCCCTAACTCTCCCCCTCTCCCCTTCCTCACTCCCTGCCTCTCCACTCTGCGCCGCCGCCGCCGCTCCGCGCACGCCCCTCACCCCCTCCCTCTCCACTCCCTTGCGCCGGCCCCGGCGACCTCGACCCCGGCGACCTCGACCTCGACCCAGGCCCCGACCCCGACCCCGGCCTCTGCTTCTTCTCCGGTCGTCTCCTTCTCTGGTGAGACATCCCCATGCCTCCTCCACCCGTTTGCTTTTTAGTGTTTGGGTGGATTGCTAGGGTTCTTGGTAGGACATTGCTAGGGTTCTTGCTAGGAATTAAGCATTTCTGAAATAGCAAAACATTAAGCATTTTTGAAACATAGTTAATAAGAAAACCGAGTCAAAAATGAGTTTAAGAAATTAAGCATTTCTGAAATAGCAAAACATTAAATAATAAGAAAATGTTCTCATAGGAATTTGTCTCGACGTCGATGATGCCCGGCCCGCATCCTCGTCGTCGAGTCGGCGGCAACTTACTTGAGAGGCGCCATGTCCGGGACTGGGCTCCGCTGGGCTGGCACTAGGAGGTGCTACCTTCCGGGGCGCGCACCTTGGTGAGGAATCCAGGTCTCGTCGTCGACCCGGAGATTCTTTGGTGGCGGTCGTGTGGGCCACTATCGGTGTGGACGGAGCCGGCCCCCGCGGAGGTGGTACGATGCCGTGTCAGGGAGGAGGACGAGCACGTCCGTCGCTACATGGCTGCGTTGGACGCCAGGTTCTCCAATACCTGGCAGGTTCTTCAGGGATCTCACCCGAGCTATGATTCGGTGATGGTTCCTTTTCTTTGGGTGTCCACCGCCTGCGCCGTGAGACGTCAACTGGATATGTATTACTGATATAATATGATAATATTCGAGATGTATTAGTGATAATATTCGATGATGCATTAACTGGATTATTCGAGATGATGTATTAGTGATATTATATGATAATATTCGAGAAATTTCTAGTAAAAAAAATCAGGTACTTTCGGTCTGTCGTTGCTCCTTGTGTGACTTTCATTTGTGTTCTTGATGGAGGAATCCCGACTGTTGTCGTGGGGGGCGCTTCCTCCTCTTCTCTTCTTGTGATATATACCTCGGCATAATGCGCAAGGAGAGGAGAGGAGGTGCGCCCATCACCGACGGTCGAACTATTAGTGTGAGAGAGTGTCCACCAACATATATACACCTCCTAGTGCCTATGTTTGGACATGTGTGTATGTTATTGCAAGGAAAGCCTCGACAGACCGAAAGTCAACCGATATTGAATTAGGTCTATTTGGACATGTGTGTATGTTATTGCAGGGAACACCTCCTAGTGCCTCTGTTTTGACGTAATGTTGATTCATTTCCGTTCTGGCTAATTTCAGGCGCTCAATATGTCTTATTTTAATAATGGTCATGCATAATTTTTGAATCATGAACACATGAAGTGTCTGACAACGATAAGATCCCTGAGTGTGATTACCGCGGCGTTGATCGAGGTTTCTGCGACATGCCTCACCTGCGAGACGACGGGTTCTTAACCATCAAGCTTGACGAGACCTTCATTGTTTCTACAGTACGCAACGATGACAAGTGTTTTTTCGTAATTAAGCATGACTTCTGTTTCTTTGCTTCAACGTGTAATTTCTATTTTATACAATTCTACTAGTTCATCCCCTGCCATGCAAGACGGTATGTCTTGGAGAGGCTCGGTTTCGAGGACCACAAGAGTATAGAGACGATGAGAGCTAACCTGAGGACTAAACATGGTCATACATTTCTGAACAAAGTAATGAATGCAGTTAATAATACAGAATTATGGTGCTCAAATTGGGAAGCTCTTTGGAATGCATATGGATTTCAGGGGGATATGGAAATTGTCAGCATTCTGGGAACGGGGGTACCCAGACCTGCCTGCCTGCGTCCCAGGACGTGGCCCACTTCGACAGCCCGGTACGGCCTGGCGCGGGATCGCCCAGGACAAGACTCTCGCGAGGGTCCTACCCTCGCGAGGAGGACGACACCAAGAACCCCGGAAGGAGGAGGCCTCTCCAGGCTCCCTCCCGAGGGGCGGAGATCTCTATGCAATGCTCGGCCTCGAGAGGCTGAGGTGACGCCAGCTGGGCCAGGCGGGAGCCAGTGGGCACAGAAGGAGCAGTTTCCTCTTTGGTGCAAAGGAGGCAAGGAAGTACGCGGGTTACCAAGGCATCCACCCAAAGGTTTCCATTCCGGCACAACAAGACCAAGACCGCGAGCCACGCAGGACGGACGTCATCGCCGAGCCCACCTCTGCATCCCTACCAGCTACTTTGCAGGCGAAGACCACCTTTCGTCAGATAAGGTGTACTCCTTGTCCCCCTTCGAAATTGGCGTTGTGGGATCCCTTCCCGCCTCTGCGATAAGGGGAGAGGACCCGGGCCACTAAAAATAGACGCTAGACTGCACCATAGAAAGGGATCGAAAACCACCCGAGCACTCTCGCGAGGTTGCTCACAAATGTACCAGTTCATCCTCAAACCTCCTCGCGAGGCAATCCACCTAAAGCAGGAGTAGGGTTTTACGCTTCGCAGCTGCCCGAACCTGGGTAAATCCGCGTGTTAGTCTTCTTCCCCGCGATGGAGAGAGTTTGATTCGGCTAGGTTGTGGAGCTGTGGGCTTGAGGCCGAAGCTGGTGAGGATCTTCGCACACGCCCCTGAGTTCGAACCTCTTTGGGTTTTGCGGAGCCCGAAATCTGACAGAAATAACCTTCGATCTTCGTCCCGAAGATCATGTTGAAGGTAACATCGACATTTGGGTGGATGTCGATGTGCTTCCTGTTTTACCTCCATGTGAGTTCATCAACCATGCATATTTGTCAAGTAAGTTGCATTCTATATTTAAAAATAGTTGGTGTTCATCCATACTAAATTTGTTAATTTATAATTTATAGCTTATTTCGTTTCTTCCAGTGAAACACGGAAATTAATTGACATGACACACTACACTTATGGATCACATCTAACTTGGGAGGAGAAGGATGTTCTTATCAACTTTGTTATTGGTGTCCTAGTTGGTAGGGACAACTTCCCGTATAATTTGGTAACTGGCCCAAATTATATATTTTACATGCCACTAGTGCATAGGTTGAGGGAGGATGACATTTGCCGAAATATCTTGGTAAGAGTTGCTAATTAAGTACACTACTATTGCGTAAATGGTGTTATTACATTGCTAACTAGGCTACTATTATGTTCTTCAACAGAAACTGCCAAATGATGTTGTGCCTCCGTTGATGCATGGCGAAGGTTATATGACAATTAAAAGCCCTATTATCCCGAGTTCTCTTTTGCATACTCGACTGAGCGCAAACCACCAAGACGACTCCAAATTGAAGCATGGGGAGAAATAAAGAAGGATCGCAAGCCACAAGTCGGAGACCGTTGGATCTCTTTGCTTCATCATGGAGACATAGGTGTTATTCTGTTTTATGTCATTTTACCTAGGAGGGAGGACTGGGTCCTATGAGAGAAAAGTTTTTCTGGTTTATATTAACTTGCATGATCGATTAGGATGATTATTATTATGATGGTTTTCTGTTTTATGAGATTTTAACTTAGTATGATTAAGATGATGATGAGTTGTTAAATGAGTAAGATGATGATGAATTATATGTCATATATTTGTTTAAAGTGGATGAATGCAAGTGACGAAGTTGAATTAGAGGAAAATATGATGTTGCGATTGGCAACATCATATTTTCTTCTAATTCAACATGATCACTTGCATCCATCCACTTTAATCTAAATGTAGTTGCTGGCACAATAATTATTGATGTTGTATATTAATATGTGTAACCGTGTGTAAATACAACATAAATATAAAAAAGGAATATGTGCGTTTAACAGTGGCACGGGTTAGAGAAGCGCGCTACTGATAACTCGGTTAGCAGTAGCGCTGGTAAAGAGGCGCTACTGCTAAACTTTAGCTGTAGCGCTGGGTGACCAACACTACTGCTAAAAATTAGCTGTAGCGCCGTATCAGTAGCGCGGGCACCCGCGCTACTGATAGCTCAAAAACCGGCGCTACTGCTAGGGTTTTCCCTAGTAATGTATATTTGTTTGAGAGTTAATAAACAGTGACGGTACTTGCATGGGTTATATGGCTAGTCCAAAATTTAATAGGTATTCAATGAGTGATAATCAAAACCTTCATGTATGACATAAAAGGGAAATTGTGGGTTAATGATATTGATGTGGTAATATGAAAGGGTATGAGTGCATGGTTGTCGGTTCGTAGGAGTATCGGTATTAAGAGGTGTTAATTTCCTGTTTGTCTAAATATTGGTAAAAGGCATGGTGAGGATGTGTGAGCATTTTTATTCCTCGTTGAAATCCTAGTGTTGTTCCGGGTCGGAGGCGCGCGATGGTTTACTCCTCCCAACCTCCTCCCTAGGGGCATGCGAGTAGTACTTTGATTTGCGATAAAACTAATAAAACTTTGCAATAAGTATATGAGTTGTTTATGACTAATGTGAATCTGTGGACATACGCAATCTCACCTCCTGATATTTTCTAGTCTCTTCGGTACCGTGCATCGCCCATTCTCACCTCGAGGATCGATGCGAACTTCGCCGGTGCATCCAAACCCCGTGACATGAAACACTCAATTGCACATAAGCCTCATTATATCTTCCACAAAACAGCCACCATACCTACCTATTATGGCATTTCCTTAGCCATTCTGAGATATATAGCCATGCAACTTCCACAGTCATGTCATATGACTAGTACACTCATTGTTATATTGCTTTGCATGATCGTAAGACAGCTAGCATGATATTTCCATGGCTTGTCCATTTTTTGATATCTTTTCTACGCTAGATCATTGCACATCCTGGTACACTGCCAGAGGCATTCATATTGAGTCATATTGTTTCATAGTTTTCATGTGGAGTTGTAAGTAAATAAAAGTGTGATGATCATCATTATTAGAGCATTGTCCCAGTGAGTAAATAAAAAATGGGGGAGGCCAAATGAGCCCACCATTAAAAAACCAATGGGGGAGATGAAAAAGCCCACCATGAAAAAAAAACAAAAAATAAATAAATAAAAATGAGAGAAAATGAGAGAAGGGACTTTGCTACTATCCTTTACCACACTTGTGCCTCAAAGTGGCACCATGTTCTTCATATAGAGAGTCTCTTGTTTTGTCACTTCCATATGCTAGTGGGAATTTTTCATTATAGAACTTGGCTTGTATATTCCGATGACGGGCGTCCTCAAATGCCCGAGGTCTTCATGAGCAAGCAAGTTGGAGGCACACCCACTTAGTTTCGGTCGAGCTTTCATACAATTATAGCTCTAGTGCATCCGTTGTATGGCAATCCCTACTCCTCGCATTGATATCTATTTATGGGCATCTCCATAACCCGTTGATACGCCGAGTTGATGCGAGATTTTCTTCTCCACTTTTTACCCCGTTGATATCTACCACCATATTCTATTCCACCCTTATGCTATGTCCATGGTTCATGCTCGTGTATTGCGAGAAGAATAAAAAGTTGATGCGCTTTGAAAAAGTACGATCCAATTGCCTGACTTGGGCACCGCGGTGCTTGACATTACTAATGTGTTGAAGATGGAACCATGCCTTACTAATATGATAAAATGAATGGGGGCAAACATTCTTTGAGGATCGTATGCTTCGAAAGATTGATGATTGTGTTGCTTCTGCTTATAAATATTATTATGTTGATGTTTATTAATTCATCGTATTCTCAATGAGAATACATACAAAAGATTACATGTTGGGTAGCATGTCACATCAAAAATTCTATTTTTATCATTTACCTACTCGAGGGCGAGCATGAATTAAGCTTGGGGATGCTTGATACATCTCCAATGTATCTATAATATTTTTATTATTCCATGCTATGATATTATCATTCTAGGATACTTTTTAAGTATTTATTTACCAATTTATATTATTTTTGAGCACTAACCTATTGAGCCAGTGCCCAGTGCCAGTTCCTGTTTTTTGTGTGTTTTTGTTTCGCAGAAATTCTATATCAAACGAAGTCCAAATGCGATAAAAATTTACGGAGATTTGTTTTGGAATATATGTGAATTTTGGGAGTCAGAATCAATGCAAGACGGCGCCCGAGGGAGGCACAAGCCAACAGGGCGCACCCCTGGGGGGGTCGCGCCCTGATGGCTTGTGCCCCCGCCTCCCTTAATTCGGTTGAGGCTCTCCTTCTGCCGCAAGGAAGATATTTTCGCGATAAAAATCCCTTCAAAATTTCAGCCCGATCGGAGTTACGGATCTCCGGAAATTTAAGAAACGGTGAACGGGTCAGAAACTAGTCATGAAAACAGAAGAGAGACAGAGAGATAGATCCAATCTCGGAGTGGCTCCTGCCCTCCGGGAGCCATGGAGGCCATGGACCAGAGGGGAAACCCTCCTCCCACCTAGGGAGGAGGCCAAGGAAGAATAAGAAGGAGGGGGCTCTCTCCCCCTCTCTCCCGGTGGCGCCGGAGCGCCGCCGGGGCAACCATCGTGACGGCGATCTACACCAACAACTTCACCGCCGTCACCACCAACTCTCTTCCCGGCCTCTATGTAGTGGTGTAAAACCTCTCTTCCCCTCTGAAATCTCAAATTAAACATGGTGCTTAATGCTATATATTATTATCCAATGATTTGTGGCTATCCTATGATGTTTGAGTAGATCTCTTTTGTCCTATGGCTTAATTGTGGTATGATGTTATTGGTATGAGTTGTATGTTGATATGGTGTTGTCCAATGGTGCCTTTCGTGTCGCGCACACGTTGAGGATTCTCGCTGTAGGGTGTTGCAATACGTTCATGATTCGCTAATAGTGGGTGGTGAGAGTGACAGAAACTCAGACCCGAGTAAGAGGGATTGTTGCGTATGGGAGTAAAGAGGACTTGATGTTTAATGCTATGGTTGGGTTTACCTTAATGATTTCTAGTAGTTGCGGATGCTTGCTGGAGGTCCAATCATAACTGCATGTGATCCAAGTAGGAAAAGTTTGTTAGCGTATGCCTCTCCCTCATTGCATATGACAAGTATCTATCATGTTATATTGAATTGCCTATGGACAATCTTTCTCTTTCGTTACACAAAAAGCTTTCTAGTAAACAATTTACTTTGTTGTTCTTTATTTAAACATCCCCTAACTTTTATTTACTTGTCCTTTATTACCTTGCAAACCTATGTATCACACCTACTAAGTACTTTAGTTTCTTTCCCGCAAAATAGTTTCATACTTGTTCGAGGTAAAGTAAGCTTTAGCGCGTAGAGTTGTATCGGTGGTCGATAGAACTTGAGAGAATATTAATTCTACCTTTAGCTCCTCATTGGGTTCGACACTCTTACTTATCGAAAAAGGCTACAAATGATCCCCTACACTTATGGGTTATCATGTACCCAAAATTTTCTAGCGAGACATTGCTAAGAACGCTAGAGCATGCTATTAGCGGTGGTATAGCGTATTATTTTTTCAGTGGTTTAAACACAATACAATACCGGAAGTGAACTGTGTTGAAAGACCGAAAGTGGGCGAGAGGAAAACCGGAGATAGCTCCCTTATGTACACGAAATTATCTAGCGAGGCATTGCTCAGAAGTCAGAACGCTAGAGCGTGTTATTAGCGGTGCTATAGCATGTTGTTTTCTCAGTTGTCAAAATACTACAGAACCGTAGGGAAACTAAGTTAAGAAATAAAGAAAGGAAAACCAGACACGTGTTGTTTACGGAAGAGCTCACGGCTAACACCGTGGATGCACAGAAGGTGTCGTAGCTTAGGCGCTTTAATTCTCTTATTACTTATATATGTGTTCTAAGAGCAGCAGTGTAGATACTTCTGGAAATTACTATTTTGTCAAGTACCAAAAAAAACTCGACGAATGTCATTCCACATTCGGTGAATACTTTGCCGAGTATTGTTCTCAGCCCGGGGTACTCAGCTCGAATCCTGCCGGCAAAGCTCACTTTGCCGAGAACTAGAACACGGGTACTCAGCAAATACTTTGTCGAGCGCTAAAACGAGGACTCGGCAAGAAAAGGCACTTGGGGGCTGGATGGAGACGACAGCTGCTACGTGGTAGAAACCTTTTCCGAGTGTGGAATGCCAAGTACTCGGCGACCATGAAAGCCCGTGAGTGAGACATGCCGCCTCAATTATTTTGCCTAGTTGTTGGTCGCAAATCTCGGTAGCCCCACTTGGCATAGAGATACAGTGCCCAGGTAAGCCCCGGCAGCCCATGTTCACCGAGATTCTTTTCTTTAAACTTGACAAAGATATGAACCACGCTTTCAGAGAAGGACACATGGCTTCTTCGCCGAGTTGTGTTCTCAGCAAACATGTTTTGTCGAGTGGCGAACTCAGCAAAGATGAAGTCATATCTTCTGCTTTATTTGGTTCTGCATCAGCCCTGCAACAAAAGACATATAAACAGCAAAAAAAATCCCGCAGTCAGTACCACATCATAGGCAATGCACAAGAACTATAACAAGTTCAGTATTCTTCATCAAATTAACTAAAGCATCATAACAAGTCTAAAGTTCTTCATCAAACTAACTAAAGCATCATTACAAGTCTCAAATAGTCACTAAAACCTCAACGGGACCCATTTGTGTTACATGGACTACACAAGCATCAAACTAATAAAGACCAGAAGTAGGACAACGAGATAATGCATCCACATCCACCTGGTCTGATTTCTCCCTACTTGGAGGAAATACATGGATTAAGCATGCTCTGCCTCCTCTCTAGTATCATACCCTTAGTAGCAGTTGTGTTTGTAACAATTGACTTATTCGTGGCATGCTTTCCATGAATCATAGACTCCTGGATGTCTACCTGAGTACACCACATACCGCCTCATCTACAGAAGGGAGAAAAACAAAATTTCAACACGTAACAAAGCATTAGAAAAACACATGCATGAACACATATATAAGCAATATAAGGCTTCATGATTCATATACCAAAAGCATCAAAAGTTGTCATCCAAGTCCACATCATCATCATCTACATAAGTACATCATCCCTACATCGTCGTCAAGCTATCAAACACACTACTACAAGAATGGAGCTCTACTCCAAGGCATAGTCATTGAAGCCAGTGATCGTGGAGTCAGAGGAGGTGGGCATATCCCCCACACTGGAGGAGCAAGCGTCCTCTGGAATGATGCCAAGTGTCGAGCAAACGTTCTCCTTACGTGGCGGGCCCATGCTCTCCTTAGTAGGTGCATTCTTCTTGGACAAATCCTAAAAATGCTTTAGTAGGATGAGCTGGGGGTGCGCCTTAAGGAGCTCATCCAAAGGGTCCTCACGGGCGTTCTCCTCCCTTGACCGCGAAGTCGACCCTACCAAAAGTTGAGTCATCGTAGGAAGCCCTAACTGCGAGATCGATCGGTGCTATCACATTTTCAACACATGATGAAAAGATAATATAACAATCAAACATCAAAGAGTACTTCTATTATATTTGTCGTGCGTTACCAAGTTATCACGGGATGAACTCGCCCATATCGACCATCAATGTCAAAAGTCGATCTCACAACTCTCATCTCTTAGGTGGATGTATATATGATGGACACTGTCTCACTACTACTTTGACTTTCGGTGATGGTCGAGCTGGGTGAGCTCATCGTACGTTATCAAGGCGCACTAGTAGAGAAATGGCTAGCCACAACTTATGTTGGTGGCGTGCCAATTTGAAGCGACGCCAGCACTATTTTTTAAAATAGCGATGGTGTTGGACAAAATTGTACGCCATCTTTGCAAAGGTAGTGCCGGCGTGGACTTCAAGTGAAACGCCACCATTGTGTGGGCCCTCATGAGCTGACTGATACTTGTGATCTGTGTTTGGTTTTCCGTGAAGAGGTACGGGTTATTGCAGCACAAAGTGGGTAAGTATTTCCCTCAGTTATGAAACCAAGGTTTATCGAACCAATAGGAATATCAATCCTCAACCGTCTTCAGCGACTGCACACAAAAGAACAAACAACTTGCACCCAACGCGGGCAAGAGGGTTGTCAATCCCCTTGATCTCGTTATTTGCAAGCAAGTGAGTTGTGTAGATAATTGTAGATAATTGTAAATTGCAAAATAAAATAAAAAGTAAATAATGGCAGCAAGGTAGCAATGGCCTTTGTAAATATATAAGTGAATAGACCTGGGGGCCATAGTGTTCTCTAGTGGCATCTCTCATGTAGGCAACGTACGGTGGGAAACAAATTACTGTTGGAAAATTGATAGAAAAGCGGATAGTTATGCGATGTTTGTGGCAATGATCATGTGTATATAGGGACCACGTCCATACGCAAATAGGCCAACTCCTGCCTGCACCTATTACTATTACTCCACTCATCAACCGCTATCCAACATGCATCTAGAGTATTAAGTAAAACAGAGTAATGCTTGGAGAACAATGACATGGTGTAGACAAAGTAAACTCAATCAATATGAATAAACCCCATTGTTTTATCCTTAGTAGCAGGAACACAACATGTATCTTCTCCCTTTCTGTCACTGGGATATAGAAACTCGTCCGGTTGAACCTACCACAACGCACCTCTCTCACCGAAAAAATATCAATCTAGTTGGCCAAACAATTTCAATAGATCGGAGAGAATTACGAAGCTATAATGATCATGCAATTAAGAGACAATATATATCAGAGATATCTCAAATACTTTTCATGAATAATCTGAACATAAACCCAGAATCCATCAGATCCCAACAAACACACCGCACAAAAGGATTACATTGGATAGATCAAAGCGAAGATGCGATGATCATTGTATTGAAGATTATAAGAGAGAGAGAGAGAGATTGCCATCTAGGTACTAGCTATGGACCCGTAGGTCTGTGGTAAACTACTCACACATCATCATGAGGGCAGCAAGGTTGATGTAGAGACCCTCCGTGATCGATCCCCCCTTAGGCAGGTTGTCGGAACGGAGCTCCAGATGGCCTCCCGATAGAACAGAGACTTGCGGTGTTAGAAAAAGGATTTCGGGACTTGATTAAGGGTTTCCATGATAGAAGAGAATTTATAGGCCACAGAACAAGGCCGGGAGGGCCACCAGGGGGCCACAAGCCATCAGGGCACGGCACCCCTAGGGTCATGCCCTGATGACTTGTGGGGCCCTGGTGTGGCTCCCGGCCATCTCCCGAAGCTTCTAGGTCTTGTATTGGTCCAGAAAAAATCGTCAAAAAATTTCGTGACAATTGGACCTCGTTTGGTAAAGGAAACCTGCAAAGTAAAAAACAAGCAGAAAACAGCAAGTAGCACTGGGCACTGGGTCAATAGGTTAGTGCTAAAAAATATTATAAATTGGTAAATAATGACCCAAAAAGTATCCTAAAATGATAATATATCAGCATGGAACAATAAAAAATTATAGATACGTTGGAGTTGTATCAAGCATCCCCAAGCTTAATTCCTGCTCGTTGATAACCCACAAGTGTAGGGGATCGTTTGTAGCCTTTTTCGATAAGTAAGAGTGTCGAACCCAATGAGGAGCTAAAGGTAGAACAAATATTCCCTCAAGTTCTATCGACCACTGATACAACTCTACGCACGCTAATGCTTGCTTTACCTAGAACAAGTATGAAACTATTTTGTAAGTGATAGGATAGTTTGCACGAATAAAACTAGAAGTACTTAGCCAGAATAAAACTACGAGTAAAAAGCAAGATAATAAAAGTTAGTTGTTTAGTAGAAAGCTTTTGTCAAACAAGAAGGTTATTTGTCCCTAGGCAATTGATAACTAGACCAGTAATCATTCTTGCAATTTTATATGAGGGAGAGGCATGAGCTAACATACTTTCCATACTTGGATCATATGCACTTATGATTAGCAAGCATCCGCAACTACCAAAGATCATTAAGGTAAAACCCAACCATAGCATTAAGGATCAAGTCCTCTTTACTCCCATATGCAACAACCCACCTACTCGGGTCTGTGTATTCTGTCACTCACGCCACCCACCATAGGCAAATCATGAACACATTGCAACACCCTACAGTGGGGATCCCTCACGTTTGTGCGAGACGGAGGGCACCGTAGGACAGCACCAAAATAAAATATACACTCATACCAACCACGATCATCAATTAGCCCATAGGACAAAGCGGATCTACTCAAACATCATAGGATAGCCAAATATCATTGGGAAATAATATATGGAGTTGAGTGATGACCCACAAGTATAGGGGATCAATCGTAATCCTTTCGATAAGTAAGAGTGTCAAACCCAACGAGGAGCAGAAGGAAATGACAAGCAGTTTTCAGCAAGGTAATTTCTGCAAGCAATGAAATTGTAGGTAACAGATAGTTTGATAGTAAGATAATTGATAACGAGCAAGTAACGATAACGGTAAGTAAGGTGCAGCAAGGTAGCCCAATCCTTTTGTGGCAAAGGACAGGGCAGAACAGTCTCTAGTAATAGGCAAAGTGTTCTTGAGGGTACACGGGAATTTCATCTAGTCACTTTTATCATGTTGGTTTGATTCGTGTTCGCTACTTTGATAATTTGATATGTGGGTGGACCGGTGCTTGGGTGCTGTTCTTACTTGAACAACCTCCCACTTAGGATTAACCCCCTCGCAAGCATCCGCAACTACGAGAAAAGTATTAAGATAAAATCTAACCATAGCATTAAACGTTTGGATCCAAATCAGCTCCTTACGAAGTAGCGCATAAACTAGGGTTTAAGCTTCTGTCACTCTAGCAACCCATCATCTAATAAGTACTCCACAATGCATTCCCTTCGGCCCATGAATGGTGAAGTGTCATGTAGTCGACGTTCACATGACACCACTAAGGGAATCACAACATACATATCATCAAAATATCGAACACACACTACAGGAATCAGGTTCTTTGCCATCTGCCATGGCAGACGGCAAAGGCCCAGTCCACGGATGGCAAAGGTCTTTGCCATCAGCCGGTAGACGGCAAAAGTTTCGGCACTGCTAGCGCCAGCAATGCGGCTGTTTGCCGTCTGCTAAGACACAGCAGATGGCAAAGAATCTTTGCCATCAGCTAGCTGACAAGACGCTGACGGCAACGTATGGCTGTTAGCCCCGTTAGGTGGCTAACGGCATACTTTGCCATCCCAAGCCCTTTGCCATCGGCCTGCCCAAGACCTTTGCCATCTGCATGGCCCCTGGCCCCCAGCCCTTTGCCATCTGCCTACCCCAAGTCTTTGCCATCTGCCAGCTGATGGCAAAGTGACCAAATGGGGCAGACCTGGTGCTCCTAGGGTGCGCAGGCTGCTGCCATGTGGCGTCTTTGTCGTCTGCTAGTAGATGGCAACGGGCTTTGCCATCTGCTAGCAGATGGCAAAGAACCTGTATTGCCCCTTTTTTGTTTGTTTTCTTTTATTGCCCTGCATTTTCACAGCACACACGCACACGCACACGCATATATATATATATATATATATATATATATATATATATATATATATATATATATATATATTCAGACATCTTCATGTTATATTCTGATATATATTCCCACAGAGTAGATATTTGTTTTACATTCCTTTGTATCAGTTGGGAGAAAAACTGTGAAATTGAAACGATGCTTTTTTTAGTCATTGTAACTACTGTGCTGAATCTTCTATTATTATATTAAAAAGGTGATTGAAGGGTTAATCAGAAAAAAGAAAAATAAGCAAGGAAATTCCACAAAAATTAGAAATATCTGACCGTTCATTTGATAGATCTTCTATTAATTAGCACAGCCTGGCCGTTAGATGTACATAACCCAGTGGGCCCTAACTCTCACGTGTCCCAGGAAAGAAAACCTGCTCTCACGTATCCACCCAGGAAAGAGAAAAAAGAAGATAATAAAAAAGGTGATTGAAGGGTTAATCAGAAAAAAGAAAAATAAGCAAGGAAATTCCACAAAAATTAGAAATATCTGACCGTTCATTTGATAGATCTTCTATTAATTAGCACAGCCTGGCCGTTAGATGTACGTAACCCAGTGGGCCCTAACTCTCACGTGTCCCAGGAAAGAAAACCTGCTCTCACGTATCCACCCAGGAAAGAGAAAAAAGAAGATAATAAAAAAGGTGATTGAAGGGTTAATCAGAAAAAAGAAAAATAAGCAAGGAAATTCCACAAAAATTAGAAATATCTGACCGTTCATTTGATAGATCTTCTATTAATTAGCACAGCCTGGCCGTTAGATGTACGTAACCCAGTGGGCCCTAACTCTCACGTGTCCCAGGAAAGAAAACCTGCTCTCACGTATCCACCCAGGAAAGAGAAAAAAGAAGGCAATATCCCTCACGTATCAATCATCCAAGAAAAAAAAATCATCTCCCCCACGTATCCATCAGGCGCTTACACATCTCTCATTTATCTTTTTATTTTTTGCATAGTATGTGTCACATATCTATCTAGGGAAAAGAAACCAACCATTCTTGTATCCATCTACGAAAGACACAAAAGACACATTCTCTTGCATATATATAACACATGTATAGAGCTCACGTCCATAATCAAGGAAAGATTACGAAAGTGTAAACTATTTTTTCCGGATACCTTCGCAAATTGCCGCTACCATCACCGTGTTATCACCATAACAATGTTGATTTAAAACAATCATGCTCGCTGCACACATTTGCTGCAGCTTTTAAAGGTATTCCATGGTGTTCTACGACGCGGGATTATGGCAGGACCATCATGAATCTTCCCCATCTTTGTTTATTTGATTTGACGCACATCATTAGATGGCATGTCGAGTGCTTTTTAGACGCCACAATGTGTGCCTAAGGTAAGGTAGCCAATAGTGTTGTAGCTAAAGCTGATGAATTGCAATGTGCAGAAGTAAGTATGATTTATTCATAATAGATATCCAGTCTGCGTGTTTTTTTGTTTTCGATTAATGCATGTGTCTCTGCTGTAACTATATGACGACATGTGTGAACTGCTTAGGGTATACATTCAAGAGATGGTTCTCATCGACAACTACAGCTTGGCTGATCAGCGCATGGCGTTGTTCTTCCATATAAGATCCCTACCAAAAGCATAATACGGATAAAAATAGAAAAAATTCTAGAGAATCTCACAAAAACCAGTAACGTTTGCCTGTGAATTCGGGTGACCTTTATAAATACACAGGTTACAATGGTATTAGTTCAAGTTTTTTGGTACTTAGCATAAGTTCGATTGTTTCTCCATGTAGCACTACCTTCTCTCATGTGCCCGCTCCTTCTTCGCCAAACCTCATAAGGAGCTCTAAAAAAATTACCTAATAAGACCGTCGATCTTATTACATGTTCAATCCCCTGGACCGCTGAATCACAAGAGTTGAGAAATGATGTGGCTTTATTAGTGTTTATCGTATACAACCGGAGCTACAACAATTTGTGTGACTGTGTGTTACTGTGTGTACGCTGCAGCTGCTCTTAGACGCTTCAGCTCCTAAGGGGCTACATCGTTGTGTGTGACTGTGTGTACGCTACAGCTGGTGTACGTATATGCGGAGATGCATTGTCGAGGTTGTATCGTCTCAGTTCATGTCCCTGTACCAGCATGGCTTTGCAGTGTCGTTTAACATCTTTGGCCACCAATGCATATCAGTTAGCCTTGGGGTCAACGGACCAATCGAGTGGTGCTAGGACTTAGATAATGGTCTTTATATCCGGCATCATGCAGCATAGGTGGAGTGTTGCATATTCCGCAGATCATATAATTTTCATTTGGTCATCGCCAAAGTGAACTAGGATTAAATTTGGACTACCATCTACATATTTGGGTAAATTTACAATAATGATGCCAATGCCTAATAATCTAAATCTTGACATCGCAAGCTAATCAAACATTGCCTATTATCTGTATGCTTACCTATCTGAACTTTTATTCTAATACACAAGCAACATATATGGTTACCAATATGGGTTTTAAAAACGATCATTTGGGCAAAACATACAAATATCAAAAATAAGCACAATATTTACGTCGCCTACAGAGATGTATTGCTTCCTTCTGTATAATATGTATTTTCCAATCACTTTGAATAATCTAAAGATGGCCCCACCCAAATAAGTGGGCATAAACAAATTAACATCACACCTTAAGTTCTATTTGGCACTGATAACTTACTATCATCGTAAAGTATCTTGACCATAAGGTCATCAGATGAAAATCAAGATGAAATTGTATCAGGATGCAACAAAAAAAAAACATATAGGGGAACATTTGTCATCACATTTTGCTACATTTTTTCTTTAGACAAACCACATATAGGGGAAGGCATGGGGTGCAGAGGTTCTATACCGGCCGGGCGGACGGGGGCGGGGCTCGGGGTCGAGGGGCGCGGGCGGCCTGGATCCGGAGCGGCGACCGACGGGGACGGGCCCGATCCTTGGTGGCGGCTGGCGGCGATCGACGGGGAGGCGACCAGCGGGGAGGCGCGAACCGGTCGGTCTCCTCTCTCGCGGTGGGGCGGGAACGGAGCGACGGGCTGGCGGCGGCAACCGGGGAGGGCAGCGGCGGCAACCGGGGAGGGCAGCGGCGGCAACCGGGGAGGGCAGCGGCGGGGACGGCGCGGTGGTGGGGGCACAGAGGGGGGGAGCCGCGGGGAGGGGGTGTCGCAAGGAGGTGGGAACCGCGGGGAGGGGCCGGTCGGCGCGTTGGTGGTGGTGTGCGGGCGGCGCGGGATCGATGGGGGAATCGTATGGGGAGTGGCCGAGAGTGCGGGAGAGAGAGAGGGGTTTTTTTTAGGGACACTACTGGAGGGGGCCGAACGCTGTGACCGTTAAGTGCCCATCCCTTTTGCCATCTACTAGCTGATGGCAAAGAGGCTGCGGCAGATGGCAAAGATGTAGCTGACGGCAACCATGCCGTCCACGGTGCAGTGGGGCCCGTCTGGTCTCTTTGCCGTCTGCCTGGTGTATCTTTGCCGTCTGCCAGCTGACGACAAAGAACGCACCGATGGCAAACAGTATCTTTGCCATCAGTGCGTTCTTTGCCATCTGTTTTTTGACAGCTGACGGCAAAGTTTTTCTTTGCCATCTGCCAGTAGACGGCAAAGAACAAGCAGATGGAAAATTCTCTGATTTCAGTAGTGACATATCAAATTCACATGATTACTTGCAACATGACTTCTCCCGTGACCTCAAGAACAAAGGTAACTACCCACAAATAATAAACATGCTCAAGATCAGAGGGGTATTGAATAGCATAATGGATCTGAACATATAATCTTCCACCAAATAAACCATATAGTAATCAACTACGCATGGTAATCGACACTACTAGTCACCCACAGGTACCAATCTGAGGTTCCGGTACACAGATTGAACACAAGAGATGAACTAGGGTTTGAGAGGAGATGGTGTTGTTGAAGATGTTGATGAAGATTGGCCTCCCAAAGATGAGAGGGGTGTTGGTGACGACGATGGCTTCGATTTCCCCCTCCGGGAGGGAAGTTCCCCCGGCGGAATCGCTCCGCCAGAGGGCAAAAGTGCTCCTGCCCAAGTTCCGCCACGAGGCGGCGCCGCTTCATCCCGAAAGTCCTCCTCTAATTTTTTTCTAGGTCAAAAGTGATTTTATACCAGAAGATGGGCACCGGAGGTGGGCCGAGGAGGGCACAACCCACCAGGGCGCGCCCTGGTGTCTTGTGCCCACAAGGGTGGCCCCCTCCGGTAGTTCTTTGCTCCAGTATTTTTTATTAATTGCAAAAATAATCTCTGTAAAGTTTCAGCTTCATTGGAGTTGTGCAAAATAGGTATCTCTGTTGTGCTTTTTTCAGGTCCAGAATTCCAGCTGCTGGTATTCTCCCTCTTTGTGTAAACCTTGCATATTATGAGAGAAAAGGCATTAGAATCAGTCCCTAAAGCATTATTATTCAACAAAACATAATAAATAACAGTAGGAAATCATGATGCAAAATGGACGTATCAACTCCCCCAAGCTTAGACCTCGCTTGTCCTCAAGCGAAAGCCGATATTGAAAGCATGTCCACATGGTTTGAGAGAGAGGTGTCCATAAAAACAAATTACGGACATAGTAACATCATGCTTATTATTGTAACAGCAACAAACTCTAACATAAATTTTATTCAATACATTTTTATCATATAACTTCTCATGAACAAGTAACAATTCATCACAACATAGAAGTATGAAGCATAAACCTTATTGGAAACCAACAAACTATGTTCTTAGTCAACTTTGCAACTACAATTCATCATATTTTCAGGAAGGGTCTCATGTCGGAGCCTTTTGGCAAGTCCACATACTCAACCATCAATTAGTCTTCTATGATTGCTAACACTCACGCCATACCCATGAGCAAAAAGTTTCAACCGGACACATAGGAAGATAGGGGCTTATAGTTTCGCCTCCCAACGTATTCACCTCAAGGGTGATGTCAACAATAATAACTCATGCCCACTCATATCCAACTGGATATATGTGCCTAGATCTTTCCTCACCACATGATGCTTGCAAAAGGAAAAAGTGAAAAGGAATAGGGAAGAATACTTTGACTCTTACATAAAAGTAAATACATAAAAGTAAAAGATAGTCCCTTCGCAGAGGAAGCATAGGTTGTCATGCGCTTTTTGGTTTGTATGCCCAATCCCTTAATGTAAAAGAACGTCACGCTATATTTCCCCCTATGATAGCAACCTTTATTATGTAGTCCGTCGCTTTTATTACTTGGCCATCATAAGTTCGTATAGCACTGAATTTTCTCTTACACTAATTGATCAAAACACTTTTAGAAGCAATTTTTATTGCCTTTTTGCACCGATGACAACTTACTTGAAGGATCTTACTCGATCTGTAGGTAGGTATGGTGGACACTAAAAGAATGAATTTGGGTTTGGGTTTTTGGAGGCACAAGTAGTATCTCTACTTAGTGTGGAATTTTTGGCTAGCAAAGATATTGAGCAAGCACCACATGTTGAAGGATCTATGACAATATAACTTCTATGTGGATATGAACAAGCATAAATCATTACGTTGTCTTCCTTGTCCAACGTCAACAATTTTGACATATAATATTTAATGGGGGCTCACAATCATAAAAGATGTCCAATATAGTGTATTTGCATGCGAATCTTCTCTTCCCTTATTAATTCTTTCATGAATTGCATCATTGACCAATGCTATGTTTGTCAATCTCCAATAAATTTTACTACTTATACTTTTCTTTATGTGATGTCATTACTCACCATAAGATTAGCATATGATTCTTTTCATTTATTTCTCTTTCCTTTTATTTTGATTGCAACAAGAAAGTAGGGAGGCAAAAACTCAAACTAAACTTTATTATATAACTCTCACTCGATTATATAGATAGATAGGCCACGAAACTAACACACGAAAATAGAGCATGCTAAACTTTTATTCAACTAAAGCAAAGGGAAACTAAAGATCGAACTAAAATAGGTAAAGGTGAATAAAAGTGATGGTGATACGATACCGGGGCACCTCCCCCAAGCTTGGCTCAAGCCAAGGGGAGTGCCCATAACCGTGTGCTCAAGCCTCCTTTGGTGGTGGTAATGAAGCAGGTGGTGGTGATGTAGTAGGCTTGTCCTCCAGCTTACAGGGCAAGGACTCCCCATCAAAAGTTGACGCAAGAGTCCCTTGAGTCCCGCAACTGGCAGCTAAACTCATACCTTTAAATCTTGCTTCATATTCAAAAACCTGGTTTTGAAGATCATAAACTTGGCTCTGCAGAAAATTAATTTGCTTGTTGAGGGTGGATATGATGTCCTTCACAGACCGGCCATCCACCATCTGATCACGGGTGAATTCCGTGATCATGGAGTGGTTGGCACTAAGCCCACTTTCCACCATCTTCTGGCACTTGAAGATTTCCTGTTCCGCCGCCTCGAGCCTAGCCTCCACGCTTCCGGTCTTCTTTGGTCCTTGAACATCGCGGATGTGGAGCACCCCCTCACGCATCTCAATGGCTTGAGGGTGCTTCATCACCTCTGGCAAGTATGAGTTGACGACCTTCTCGAAGAACTTGTCCTTGGAGGAGCTTGGTGGAACCATGGAGATCTAGATCTGACGAGAAAACAACAAGAAACAAGAACAGAGGATTTTTCTGCGATGTGGTCGTCAAAACAGTCAGGGGTATATATAGAGAATTTTTATTCTTGGGAAATAAGCATATGAAAGGAAAACGGAGTCGGGAAGGTGTCCGAGGTGGGCACAACCCACCAGGGCGCGCCTAGGGGTGCCTGGCGCGCCCTGGTGTATCGTTCTCACCTCGATCACCTTTCGGTTTATTTCTTTATTTCCAAAATTTTCTAATATTCCAAAACTGACAAAAAATATTTTTGCGGATTTTTCAGAGTCCGTTTACTTACTGTATCACGTACCTCCTATTTTTCAGAATTCTGGAGTGTTTCGGAAGGTTTCTTTTATGTGTTCCTCCGGTGTCGTGGTTTGGATAACATTGCCTTCAATGTTAATAGGCGTACCTGAGATATAGTGCTTAATTCTTTGTCCATTGACCACCTTCGGGTTAGTACCTTTGGTGTTATTAATCTTGATAGCTCCAGAACGATAAACCTCTTCGATAATATAGGGTCCTTCCCATTTGGAGAGAAGCTTACCTGCAAAAAATCTTAAACGAGAGTTGAACAAAAGAACATAGTCTCCTATTTTGAATTCCCGCTTTTGGATTCTTTTGTCATGCCATCTTTTTACTTTTTCTTTGAATAGTTTGGCATTTTTATAGGCTTGGGTTCTGCATTCATCTAATGAGCTAATATCAAATAGCCTCTTCTCACCGGCAAGTTTGAAATCATAGTTGAGTTCTTTAATTGCCCACAATGCTTTATGTTCTAATTCTAGAGGCAAATGACAAGCTTTACCATATACCATTTTGTATGGAGACATACCCATAGGATTTTTATAAGCTGTTCTATAGGCCCAAAGTGCATCATCTAATTTCTTAGACCAATTCTTACGAGACCTATTGACAGTTTTTTGTAATATTAATTTTATTTCTCTATTGCTAAGTTCAACTTGACCACTAGATTGAGGATGATAGGGTGATGCAATTCTATGGTTAACATCATATTTAGCAAGCATCTTATGGAAAGCACCATGAATAAAGTGTGAACCACCATCGGTCATTAAATATCTAGGCACTCCAAACCTCGGGAAGATAACCTCTTTAAGCATTTTAATGGAGGTGTGGTGATCAGCACTACTAGTTGAAATAGCTTCTACCCACTTAGTGACATAATCAACAGCAACAAAAATATGTGTGTACCCGTTAGAGGATGGAAAAAGCCCCATATAATCAAAACCCCAAACGTCAAATGGTTCAACAACTAGTGAATAATTAATAGGCATTTCCTCATGCTTACCGATATTACCGATTCTTTGACATTCATCGCAAGAGAAGACAAACTTAAGGGCATCCTTGAAGAGAGTAGGCCAATAAAACCAGATTGCAATATCTTGTGAGCAGTTCTATCTCCCGCATGATGTCCTCCATAAGCTTCGGAATGACATTTCCGTAGGATTTGTTCTTGTTCATGCTCAGGTACACAACGTCTAATAATACCATCTACTCCTTTATAAAGATGTGGGTCATCCCAAAAGTAATGTCTCAAGTCATAGAAGAATTTTTTTCTTTTGTCGGTATGTGAAGCTAGGTGGTATATATTTAGCGACAATGTAATTAGCATAATCAGCATACCAAGGGGTGTTTTGAGAAACACTTATTGCAGCTAACTGTTCGTTAGGAAAACTATCATCAATAGGTAGTGGGTAATCAAGAATATTTTCTAACTTAGACAAGTTATCAGCTACGGGGTTCTCAGCTCCCCTTCCTATCAACGATATGTAAATCAAATTCTTGAAGCAAGAGAACCCACCTAATGAGTCTAGGTTTAGCATCTTTCTTTTCTATAAGATATTTGAGAGCAGCATGATCGGTGTGAATAATAACTTTTGAGTCAACAATATAGGGTCTAAATTTATCACAGGCAAACACAACTGCTAAAAATTCTTTTTCAGTAGTAGCATAATTTCGTTGAGCATTGTCTAGAGTTTTACTAGCATAATGGATAACATTCATTTTTTTATCAACTCTTTGTCCTAGAACAGCACCAACAGCATAATCACTAGCATCACACATAATTTCAAAAGGCAAGTTCCAATCAAGTGGTTGAACGATAGGTGCAGAGGTTAAGGCTTTCTTGAGTGTTTCAAAGGCTTCAACACTATCATCATCAAAAACAAAAGGAATATCCTTTTGCAAAAGATTAGTAAGATGCCTAGAAATTTTAGAGAATCTTTAATGAACCTCCTATAGAAACCAGCATGACCAAGGAGTCTTTGAATACCTTTAATATCTTTAGGACATGCCATTTTCTCAATTGCATCAACTTTAGCTTTATCCACCTCAATACCTCGTTCAAATATTTTATGCCCCAAGACAATGCCTTCATTGACCATAAAGTGGCACTTCTCCTAACTCAAGATGAGATTAGTTTGTTCACATCTCTGCAAAACTTGATCAAGGTTGCTTAAGCAATCATCAAAAGAAGTCCCGTAAATGAAAAAATCATCCATGAAAACCTCCACAATCTTTTCACAAAAATCAGTGAATATAGCAGTCATACATCTTTGAAAGGTATCAGGTGCATTGCATAAACTAAAAGGCATACGTCTATAAGCATAGGTTCCAAAAGGGCAAGTAAAGGTGGTTTTCTCTTGATCGGATTGTGACACAGGTATTTGAGAGAAACCAGAATATCCATCTAGGAAACAAAAGTGTGTGTGCTTAGATAATCTTTCTAGCGTTTGATCAATGAAAGGCAGAGGGTAATGATATTTTCTAGTAGCTTTATTTAATTTCCTAAAATCAATTACCATTCAATAGCCAGTAACAATTCTTTGTGGAATGAGTTCATTTTTATCATTAGGAACAATGGTAATACCTCCTTTCTTAGGGACACAATGAACGGGACTTACCCACCTACTATCAGCAATGGGATAGATTATACCTGCTTCCAGAAGCTTTAATATTTCAGTTCTTACCACTTCTTTCATCTTAGGATTTAATCGCCGTTGGTGATCAACAACGGGTTTAGCATCAGGTTCCATATTAATCTTATGCTGACATAGAGTGGGACTAATGCCCTTAAGATCATCAAGAGTATATCCAATAGCAGCCCGGTGCTTCCTTGGAACTTTTAATAATCTTTCTTCTTCATGTTCTGAAAGGTTAGCACTAATAATAACAGTATATATCTTTTTATCATCAAGATAAGCATACTTCAAAGTGTTAGGCAATTGCTTTAATTCAAACACAGGATCACCTTTGGGTGGAGGAGGACCTCCAAGAGTTTTAGTAGGAAAATTGTGTTTTAAGAGAGGTTGTTGTTCAAAGAAAATTTTATCTATTTCATTTCTTTCACGCAAGTGCATATCATTTTCATGGTCAATCAAATATTTTTCTAATGGATCAGTAGGAGGCACGAGAATAGAAGCAAGACCAATTATTTCATCCTTACTAGATAACGCTTTATCACGATGTTGTCTACTAAACTTGGAAAAATTAAACTCATGAGACACACCACCAAAACTGACACCGACATTTTGTTTTTCACAATCTATCTTAGCATTGACGGTGCTCAAGAAAGGTCTACCAAAGATAATGGGACAAAAGTCATCTTGTGGGGAACCAAGGACTAGAAAATCAGTAGGGTATTTTACTTTCCCACACAAGACTTCAACATCTCTAACAATCCCAAGTGGTGTGATGGTGTCTATTAGCAAGTTTAATAGTAACATCAATGTCTTCTATTTCAGCAGGTGCTATTTCATCCATAATTTCTTGGTATAAGGTAAAAGAGATAGCACTCACACTAGCACCCAAATCACATAAACCATGATAATGATGATCTCCTATTTTGACTGAGACAACAGGCATGCCTTCTATGGGTCTATGTTTATCTTTTTCATTGGGTTTAGCAATTCTAGCAGCTTCGTCACAGAAGTAGATAACATGCCCATCAATATTTTCTACCAAGAGATCTTTAACCATACTAACATTAGGTTCTACTTTAATTTGCTCAGGGGGTTTAGGTGCTCTTATATTACTCTTACGAACCAGAGTTGATACCTTAGCATGTTCCTTTATCCTAACAGGAAAAGGTGGTTTTTCAATATAAGCGATAGGCACAACTGGACCAACATTATAAATGATGGTTTCATCTTTAGATATGACCGGTTCTTTAATTTCTTCTTTAACAGGGGTATGATATTTAAACCATTTCTCCTTAGGGAGATCAACGTGAGTAACAAATGCTTCACAGAAAGAGGCTACTATCTCAGAGTCAAGTCCATATTTAGTTCTAAACTTATGAAAAGTATCGGTATTCATAAAAGATTTAACACAATCAAACTCAAACTTTATACTTGAATCATTACCTTCGTCGAGTTCCCAATCTTCAGAGTTGTGTTTAATTCTTTCTAAGAGATCCCACTTGAATTCAATAGTCTTGTTCATATAAGAACCAGCACAAGAAGTATCGGGCATGGATTGATCATTATGAGAAAGTCGAGAATAAAAATTCTGAATGATAACTTCTCTCGGGATGTCATGATTGGGGCATGAATATAACATTGACTTAAGCCTCCCCCAAGCTAGAGCGATGCTTTCTCCTTCACGAGGCCAAAAATCTTCTATTTACTAATTGGATGCACCATACGAGACTCCACGTTAATCCTTGAAAACTAAGAAAATTATCCGTCTGATCTAAGTAATGATTGTCTACAGCCGTTAGATGGTTTCTGGAGTCCTCGGCCGATGTCCCACGTCCTCCCACAAGAATTAGCCCACAAACTGCAGAAAAAAAAAGAAACCGGAATTTTTTTTACTGCACGGATACAGGAACCACCTTCCTCACGGGCAAAAATAATACCTTGCTCGCAGACTATATCCGCTCCGCCACCACGGACGCATCATCCACACCCGTAGCCCTGCTCCTCCTCCTCCGGTGCTCCTCCTCCTCCTGTACTTTATCCACTCTTCATAGGACAATCATCTAGAGCGGTCTAGCCACCCTCTGCCCAATCCCTGCCTCAACGATCTTTGAATCTCCACTTCCCCAACCTTCTTCAATCTATCTTGGCTAAGGAGGTCTCTCCAATCTCCGCTCTGTGCCCGATCAAACTGAATCCAATGCAATGGAGACGACATCCAAGGAAGTTTGTATACGATCGGACAACTGCAATTGTTGGTGTAGCTAGAAAGTTGAGGAAGTAAGTCAGGACTGGCTGAAGACTCTTAAGGTTTTGATTTTTGAGGATTTTTACTATTCGGTCTACTTCTCTCTATTCGTGCTGCCTTCTGGAGTCTCGCATGCCTCTGCTCTAGCCAAGCCGATGTCGCCCGCCTCTCCATCCCCGACCTAGCAGCGGACTCTACCAATTCTTGGCTCAAGTTCATAAAGATTTGTGCTTTGCAGAATTATTCTTATGAATTCATTGGCAAAGTTCTGCTCTGTTCGAATTGAATTTGAGAAGCTTTCCACGGAGCAACGTCATCTCCATCTTGACTCAGGCTGTCCAAACCTGAAACGTTATGTGAAGATTCAGACTTTCAGAGTACAGGTAGACTGTCTTTTGTTACCTACAATCCTATAACTTAATTTTTGCTAAATGTACGTGTTGACATTTCTACAAGACGATGCAGAAAGTTGATTGCAAATAGGTTCTGTGGAACATGCATGATGTAGATATGTTTATAATATTTTCCAATAACGGGATTTGTTCAAATGCATGTAGTGCTCTACGAGAACATAGATCCATTTGCTTACTATTGTTGCTAACTAATTTTTTTTGTGGTATATAAGGGTGTCAAGCCAACCACCACACCTGGGAGTCGTCTCCGCCGAAGCATCCACCTTGGTCGCGTATCTAGAAGTAATTAATTTCATTCACTCAATTGGATGAAGATGCCCTCTTATATGTGGTTTAGTCCGTTTCATGCAGGCTAGATACTCCTGAGCTGTTTATTGATGTTTGATAAAGCTGGGAATATTTCATTATGCTTAGAATTTTGTGCACCTTTTTCTGGCAGTTGAATTCCTGAAATGAATGTTTTCTGTCAATAGGATTGCCCATGGATCTTAGTTTAATACATTCTTCATGTCTTTGTTTCAGGTATCAGATGATTAGTTGGTTTTTGAGAACATGCATATGCACGCTTTCCATGATAATCAAGGAAGTTCGGATCTTAAATTTTAATGTTCAGCCACAAGTAGAATATTATTGACCAAATTGTAGGCCACCATAGTTAGTTCTAGGTATGTGATCACCAGTCCATTGTGATTGGCTGATTACCAAAGGCCATGGTTTCCACAAGACACAAGCAAGTATACTTGACATGAATTTAAAAGATCCAGGGAACTTAATTGGCTCATTTCTAGGCCACCATAGCTAATATTTCTCAAGCATTTGTGCTTTATGATGCAAAATTTTGAGCCGCTAACAACAGCCTCTTAGGTTTACAACTGCTAGTGAGGATAATCACTAAGTGCATAATGCCTTTTCAGTTTTTTATATGTAAATACTTTAGGTTAATAGATAAATATATAGTATCCATGTTTAGACAGTGCCAAGTATTAGATGTACCATGTTCACATTGGTTTTTTTCCTGAATATAACATACTATAAAGGTATGAGTACTACTTTGTTGGAGTTTTACCATGTCCTCCGTATATAAAATACAACTTATGCCCTTCCGGGATTGTTCAATTCTCTAGAGATAAATTGGTTCGTGTTGTTCATGGGCTTATTTCTTCGGTATGAAATTGCTTCCCCTGTTCCCGTGCATACTGTGTAGAGAATTAGCGGAATGTTTATTCTGGCTACTTCCCCTCACCCCAAAACATGATTTGTAAGCAAATGGAACTAGCTAGCGTCCTTAATTTAATTATGATGATGCATCCGGCAGAGTAATATGACTATCCTAACCATAGTAGCAAATGTTGTTAGTTAGGTGGATTCCCTACAACTCCGAGTAAAAAAAAGTTAGCTTTTATATGGCTTCAACACTTCATTTAGGTGATATTATCTGCTTTCAGTTGGTGAAATAAATGAATGGTTTCATTGTCATGCCGTGAAAGTATGGTTTCAGTTTGTTGTACTCAAAAGATTTTGCATTGCCATCTATGAGGTGACTACAAAATTTGTGATAAGTGCAGTCAAATTAGGTATATGTCGATTTTTATGCTCTGGGATATCACCTAGCTCTGTAGATCTCAGTTTCAGTTTCAGTTTAGCTAACTGGCGATGCCGACTTTTTGTTCTTTGCGGAAAGTGTGAATGAAATAAATTGGATAGCCCACACATAGTTTAATTGCAAAATCAGGAGAAAACGATATGTTATATTAGAGATGATAAGGGTATTTATTGGTTGAAAATATGACGTGTACACTTAATTTCATATAAATTTTACACGAAGAAAACCCATCGTTTTCGTGCTATTGGATATTACTCAAATCGGTCTATCACATAATCGCATTCTAACTTGGCATCATGAGAGATGTAAAATGTCCTATTCATCTTGACTGTGTACTTATAACCCAGATTATTGCTTTCCTATGTTATTCAGTAATGAATGTTGAATCCCCTTGGTGGTTCTGGAGTTATTTTTATGTTACTATTGTTGTGCTCCAAGCGATGTAAGATTTTTTTGTGAAGTTCACAGTGGTTTTTGTGAAGTTCATAGTTTACAGTGGTTAGGGTAGAGTATTTAGCCATACATTTATGGTAGAGACCATCACCTTATATGCCTTTTATTAAACTGGCCACAAGCTTAGCCTGTGGTATATACTTTTGCTTTTTTACATATCATATCTAGCTCAGTAGAAAGCATGTTCAGTAGAGAGCCTTCTAACGATTGCACTAGCAGTGCCCATTCCATGGTAATGTTGTGTACATTGACAATAAGTTTTCGTGAGAAAGAGGAGCATGCTTGGTGCCTTTCATCTAATGTCGTTTGTTCCTATTTCCTTTGTCGAACCGATGATTCACACCTCTAGCTTCTACTACTATATCCTTTTGGAAAAAAGCTTTTGTAGCCATGATGTTTCACGTGCTGCTACATAAGTACATGCTTCAATAAAAGTGGCAGAATTTATATTCGTACATATTAAGCTAATATTCAGTAACAACTTTTTGTCCTGTTTAATATTGCAAACCACTTTATTCATTGTAAGGAAGAAAATATATTTGCAGCTGGAACCAAAGCGTACAACAGACAAATTTACTTGGTGGGAAGAAATTGGCAAGGGTTAGTCTTACACATAATAGGAAGTGGTGTTCTAAGCCTTATCTCACCCAACTGGACGTCATTATAAAATTTGCTATAGATGTAGAACAGTTGATGGGAATTTTGTGCGTTGATTATTTGTCATATTTTCTTACTATATATCATACCTTTGTAGTGCTTACAAAAAGTGGATAGATTTATAAATGTACTGTTCCTTAATGTTATCAAGGATTTGAAATTTTACATGCTACTAAGTATTGCAACTTCAAATCTTCTTCAACATATGTTTGGTATATATAAAAGGATGTTCTTTAATATAAAATATTCTTTAGAACATTGTTAAGTGCTTGATATCATGTATATACGTGTGCCATCGATGTCAGCTGACTTGGTTTGTGTACAGATAATTACACAAAAAGGTTACATCAACCTTGATGCAAGTGTCATACTTCTCTTCCATTTGCATGTTCAGAAAATGCAGACCAGGAAAAAAATCAGGCATTACAATATACGTATACATCTACGTTCTAAAAGATTGTAATTGCACTATATTTTATTTCATTTAATCTTAGAGATCACACAACCCATATGACAATCCTAAGAATTTCAATCTTCTAAATTCCGAAGATCTCTTTCGAATTTCATATCAAGAGTCTTCAAAACAAAGAGTCCAAGAATATCAATGTAGATGTTGGATATATAATACATGTGTTTTAAGCTATAAAGCTTTAGCAACAACCTACAATAAGAACACAACCTCCTTAAGCGTGTAGGCAAACCTTTTGTTAATCTTTGACACCGAATTAACAAAACAATTTGGATTTGTTAGTTCAGAATAGTACTTCGAATTATATATAGTTTATAAAGCTTAATTAATATCTTCATATAAACACATCGGGCCAAATTGCATATTCAATACCATGTCTATATCAAAAACATCAATGCATTTCAGGATGCAGATAGTTCAAAACTATGTTCCTCGCAAAAAAAAGATGTTTAAAACTATGCATCATGTGAAATATCTAATTTTGAACTGTTGATGGAAACTTAAACTCTTTTTTCATAGACGTGATAATGAACAAATTTGAATGTACTCTATAATACTTTTTGAAAGCAAATCCTCGAGCTAATATTATGTATCACAGCCTTCTTACTTAATGTGTCACTACAAATTAAGCTAGCCCGTGCGGTAAGCACGGGTTGATGACTAGTTATATATATAATTCCGATCACGATGAAACTAGATGCATGGGATAAAACTTTTGATGGAATTCCAATTGCAAACGATTCCAGTTCCACGATCCAAGATCATCACATAGCCTATACCATGTCAATGCTTTTCCCTTCAAAGATAAAGGGAAAACCTTCTTCTTAACTTCATCTCCGGGTAAACCCGCAAGCTTAAATAGTCCACAAATTTCGTTCACATATAAGAGGTGCGTATCAGGATGTTTAGTTCCATCTCCTGCATAAGGTTTAGCAAGCAGTTGTTCTAACATACCCAAAGGAATTTCATAACCAATATTTGCAGTAGGTGCAGTAGGTTGAGGGGCAACTAATTGAGGTTCCGGTCGAGGTGAAGATACCCCGAACAAACCCCTCAAAGGATTGTTTTCCATAGTAGAAAGTAACAATAAATTTCAGCTCGTAGTATAAGTTTTTCCTTAGCGATTTCCACTTACCAAGAGCGCTTCACTCCCCAGCAACGGCACCAGAAAAGAGTCTTGATGACCCACAAGTATAGGGGATCAATCATAGTCCTTTCGATAAGTAAGAGTGTCGAACCCAACGGGGAGTAGAAGGAAATGACAAACGGTTTTCAGCAAGGTAATTTCTGCAAGCACTGAAATTGTAGGTAACAGATAGTTTGATAGTAAGATTCTCTACTCCTAAAGGGGCACTTGGTAGCTTCTTGTCTTGGTTTTTTTTCGTCATCCCTCCCACCTCCATCTGGTTTTTAAGTTTCCACTCCCACCTGCTACAAAACCAGGGTGTATGCACGTAATCCCTCGTGCTCCCAGCAAAAAAACCGGACGAAGGGACTCCCACCTACAAAACGAAGAAAAAAACGGACGAAAAAAGGTCGATCGAAGCTCCCTCATCCGTCGTGAATAAAAATCGGATGAAAAAAAGCCGATCGGGGAACCCACATCCATCACGGAAAAAGGCCCCGACGTTCCAGACAATCGCCATTCCATCGCTGCGATAGAAAACCCCAGATCGCCTCCATCGCCGCCATCGCCAATCGCCTCCATCCCGGAGGCCTTCGCTGCCATCGCCGCCATCCATTCGCCATCATCCAGGATCCCGCCGGCCAAGCAACTCCTCTACGCCTCCCTCCCTTCTACTCCGCCACCGGGACCTCGTCGTTCCAGGTCGCGGTCACGCGTGGCCGTCGTGCCCACGCATCCTGGGCCTCCGCCGGCGCGGTCCTCTCCTTCACCCCTGTCGCCGTCGAAGCTCCTCCCACTCCTTTCGCCTCGTCTGCATCGCAAGGGTAATCCTTTCCTCAGTTTTAATTTCATTCCCCCGAACCATCTGAGGACCGATCCAACAAGTCAACTTTTTTCCCCTCCAGCTGCACCTCCTGCAGCAGGGCCGCCGCCGGGCAGCGCAAGCGGGAGCACAAGCTCGACTGGTGCTACCTACAGGACGAGACCAACCACGACGTCTTCCTACACGAGCTCAAACCCATCCTCACCCACCACCTGCACCAAAAGACGACCACCAGTACCACCGTCGGCAGCAGCAACGCCTGTGTGGTTGCCTACGGTGCTGCGGCCACCAAAGACCATCACTTCAAGGTAGAAAACATGCTCCCACAATTCTTACCATTTTTAGAGACCATATGCCAGACAGTGTGGATATGAATCTCATTCAAATTTCTGCCCCCAATTCTTGCTATTTCTCGGGGATCGCAGGACCAGCCAGGCCTGGTCACCATTGTCATGGAGGAGATCCTCGGGTTCGCAGCGTTCATCCTACCAGGTGGTGTAGGACACCCACGTTTTTTATCTGCTGGAGCCCAAGGAGCAAGTGGTCCTGGTGCTGGAGGACTCTGCAAGGTAGTAGAAATAATGCATTATTCCGCTCTCACAATGCAATGCAGCCTCTTTTGAAATTGTTTCAAACAGAGAATACTAACAAAATACATATAGAAGAATTTTTTTATGGATGCTTGGCCCTAACACTCGTACAACTTGTTTTCACATCCCAGCCAACTTAACCACTATAGCCGCGTGGCGGTTTCAATGTATTAATATTGTTTTTCCTTTGCAGGTCGCCTTACAATTTTAATAATTAATTATGCAATTCTAATGCTCCCAATGAGAGCCTTTAATGTATCTCATACCTCATGAAATACAAAATGAATTGTTAGTGCTTTGACAGATACCATGCATACATAGTGAATGTTTTTCTCTCTTGAACCAGAAATATGTTGTCCAAATTGTTTGTTCTTTATCTGCTTTGCCATGTCGTTGGGACGGGTATTCCCGATCTAGACATTGCCTCTTGCTACATTATTATATCATATTCTTAGGGGTGACAAATTGCTGGTACCACATGGATCTTATTTCTTTTTTTATCTAATAGAGTGTCCTTTTGTGTTGCCTTTTTCTTTTTCTTGGATATTGTAGCCTCACTAGGATGGATTAAGAGGTCATCTGTTCCCTTTCCCTAATCAAATAGGACTTCCAAACTAATAAGACGTGCAATCCGTTTTATCTGTGGGCCAATATTCATCTTCTTGCTTCGTGCATTTTTCTATTTCGCTCGATGTTGGATGCTATTCATGTCCTTGAGGCCCTGGTCATCGGCATTGGTCAGGTTGTTGTACTGCTTTTCCTCCCTGATGTTATGTTGTTTGCCCCCGTTAATGTTTGTTGTACATTTTCCTTGATTTTTTCCTGCCTTGCGGTGCATTGCATATATTCTGTGGTTGGCATGTCTTTTGAGATAAATCTTTCTATATTTAGGAATTGTAGCCTCTTGATTAATGTGAGTATGTTCTATGTTGAAAAGTACAGTAATAAGCTTGAGTATGTCATTTGTTCATGCTTGGGTCGAATTCTTATTTCATGGGTCTTTTCTATGTTGTTAGCTTTAAGCTACCTTAGGCGCATGTACCTTTCATAGGAGGAATTGTGCCCTTGCAATTGTTATTTATCATTGCCTTTTAGTCTCGTTCCCTAAAAGTATTCACTACTGCTAGGTCCTTTTCTACAATATTATATCTACATGATTATATAATCTCTCTTATTGCCATGTTTTTTGCAGGGGAACCATGCCCATGTGACAGTCTTGAACAAAGTTGAGGACACTCTACACTAAATAATTTTCTATATATGTACAATGCTCCATTTGATGGTACTCAGTTTCTTGAATCCTGTACATTTCGCAAACATAACATATTACTTTTGATGTTTTGGATTTTACCATGTGAGTGCCTCTATAGAGATTGTTTAATTGCTTTCTTATGCTTCCACCTATTTTCTTGCAGAACGATGATGTGCTTTGTGCTACAATTGTACACTATGGTATTGATAAGCATGAATTATTTGTTTTCCTCAGATGCAGTCGTAAGCTTTATCAACTTGTGTTCTCTTTTCATTTGTTAGCAGCAGGATTGAAGGGTGAGATTACCAGCTGGTGCAAGAGAAGATATTTATTTGGCGTGTCGTGAAGAGGTAGTCCACGAACCGGCAATGGAGGAAATAGTGTAGAGACGGCGATAGCAGCAAGTAGGTCAAGCGCTAGGGATGTGGATATGGTGTGGCATAAAGAGGTAGTCCACAAACCTCTGTTAGGGGCTCCTGTCTCACCTCTTGCATCCTCTTGCACTGTGATTTGATTTCTAATATATGGCTTCTCTGAATACGATGTGGCCAGGTCCGTGAAAGAAGATGGATAATCCAGAAGATGGTGTTGCTGCAGTGGACAGATGCCATGGAGCAATAGTGGTGCGATTTAGATGTAAGTTTCAGTAGCCTTTGAGCATTGATATTTCTTTGGAAGCTAAAATACCAGTCTTCGGTTTTGTATATGAGCCCGTTGGCTTACATTAAGATAATTAGGAAACAAGTAAAATCATCTGATACTTATAGATAGTGGTAACAAAGGTGAAAACTGGACTGGGTGTATGATCTCCAAATTAATGATGGGATATCCTTATTTGGGGCTTCACCGAGAAGTTGTTCTAAGATTGAAATATTGAATGGCATGTCGATTCCACTCTGGTGTAGTTTATATATTCTCAGCATATACTTGGTAATTTTCAAGATTATCTAGGCGTATATATAAATTGTTGTTTGCTGAGAAACTCCGCGATGAGTAGGAACACGATATGCCCCTTGAACAGGCAATTTCAATGGTGCTTGAGAGGCACCCTGATCTCAAGTATGTATAAAATCTTTTATCATGTTGACACAATGATTTTTCCAAGATACAATATATAAATTGGATGGTTGCTGCATAAGAGCTGGACTGATATTGTTGTAAATTTATAGACTAGAAGGGCTAGATAATCAAATCTTGCAATGGTGTGTCTGCCTGCTGGAGGCATGGTTTGCTGCAGATGCAGATGAAATATCTCTGAAAAACTAGGATCAGGAACATGTTCTCACTGGTGGCCATGGTCTGATAGTCGATGGGTACTATCCTATAATTCAGGCCCTGGCTCAAGGTCTCGACACTGTATTATTTCTTTCTTTCCCAACATACATATACCGCAGACTGAATAATTTTAGTATGTCTTACCAAACAAGTTTTTATTAAACTATCCTGTCATGATGGTTCCAAGTACAATTGAAATATAAGTTAACCATGTTACTTGAGTGAAACCATAGTCATTTTGAAACTTCCTTCTGTTCTGCCTCAGAGTCAGATCATCATTTTATTTTAGGTGCACCTGCTAATTGCAGTTTGTAGATACATTTACTTACCTTTGCTACTACCATATATTCAGAGCAAAGAAAATTGCACGCCAGCAAAAGGGAGTGACGGTCGCAATATATTCAGATGTACTCTCTTTGGATGTTTGATGTAATCGTTTCCTACTTACACTTTTGATTATGTCAAATTATGCCAGATGTGACCTTTTACTTTACTGTAATATTTATGGATTCATTATTGTCGTGTCCTATCTTAGGTGTTCTTCGTATGAAATTAGGCTGCTCCTGCAATGTCTATCAGTGAAATGCCTCCTTCCATGATAAAGCAACCTAATCTTAGGTTCTTACATATGGTTGAACCATCAGTAATTCAGGCTTTTTTTAGTAGTGATTTGGTGCACCAAAAATTAGATGTTCCTACTGTCTTAGAAAGTTTTAGCATGTGACACGGGATCCAAACTTGATTTATTGATTGTGTGCTGCCTAATTTGTTTTGCAGGTACAAATCTTGGTGTTGATTGTGCCTCACCTTTCCAGCCAACAGTGGTTCGGTTTGCTGCAGGTTTGCTCGGTGTTCAGGTAGCTGATTTTACCCCTACCCCATTTATTTTACTTAGGTTTGATGCATTCTAGGTATTGTTTGTTGTCGAATGGATTCAGAACCGTCGTACTGGCATAAAAAATAGATGGTGATGTATCCACACATTCCAAGTGTAGAATTACTTTATTATGCAAAACAAAGATAATTCTCAGTAGAAATATATTATCAAATGTGTGCTACAATTGTAATTAGGGATCGGGGTCGGATCAATATTTTCGTCTTGTATTAACATTTCTTTTATCTAGGAAGTTAGTACCTTTCTTGGTGTGTATAAAAGGCTTGAGATTTTCAAAGTTTGTAGGAACTCCTTTTGAACAGATCTACCAAGATACATGTACTTGAGAATAGAAAGAACAAATATTGGGAAGAAAACTTTTAAAGTTAAATAATATTGCATGACACACCACATACACTTGATTTTTTTTTGTCATGGCCAAAAGAAAGAATGGGACAAAAAGGCTCACATAAAGCATACATCTTTATAGGAGCTCGGATGATTAGCATTTATCAGAGCCATTCCACCCCTATGCTTTCTTCGATGGGCAGATTACTGAAAGTCCTCATACTTAATGAGATGATGGCCCTACTTACTAGAAATTATTTATTCATGATTCTTAATGTAAAAATCATTCCATTAATTAGTTTTGTATGGTCCATGTGATTCATGTTGCAATGATTTTCTTCAGTCTACTAAGCGTATAGTAATTAGACGGTGTAGTACTATGGCGGTGGTATACTGATTTGGTGCTAGAATCACTGACACGGCTTCGTGTGTACAAATCTTACAAGGTTTATGATATTAAGAATTAGCAGCGTGTTTTTTTGTTTACTGCTGGATCTGCTAACAAACTGTCTACTGTGTGGTAGAGGGGTTTGGTTAAGGGGTGTTAGGGTGGTTGTTCTGGCATGCTATTGGGCCTCGCTAGAGTGCATTTATTCAGGCTGGTTGTAAACGACCTAAAAGTTGCATTGATACACTTCACACAAAATTTAAAACTTATTTTGTTGAACTGGATAATATGTCATACGAGCAGTGGTGGAGCTACAAACAATATGGTAGGCGGACAAAGCTAAAGAAGAAATTCTGAATCAATAACATTAATAATTACCTTATATTCCCATTTGTTACAAGATCTGGTGACAAAAGAAGCTATACCGAAATATAATTTCATTATTATAGTATTTTAGTTATCCATTAACAATACTTGGAAACATAGATATGGAGTAAACAACCAAATTGGTAACAGTGAGACAGACAGATGAAGATCTAAGTTAAATTTATGGAAATTATTACCGATGCAGCCTGTAAAGATTTATCTGAATTTAGAGAAGAATCTCACTTACCTGTTTGTGGGCTGGCCGGCTGAGGCTGGGTTGCCGCTGCTTGATGCGTGTAGTTCCGCGCCTGCGTGCGCGTGGGGTGCAATACTGGTGGGGTGGTGGCCTCATGGTCAGCCGGGTCATTGTGCTGCTGTTCGGCCATGGGCAGTGGTTGAAGTTTTCCAGTGGCTAGCGGGTGGCATAGCGGTGGCCGGCGGCTGCAGGCTGCTGTTGTACACGGAGATCTCATTTTTGTGACCACTAAAAGCAACCGGTGAAGTAGTAGGAAGTAGGAACTTAGTCCAGAGGAGATGTGTGCTCTGCAAATCAAGCTTTTGGTATATCCATGCAGATGTGTGCTCTGCAAATCAAACTACAACGAAAGAGATTTTTCTTCTATGAATAGATGTTGAATGCTGATATAAATCGGATATATGTCTCAGGAAACATAGTACCCAGAAACCAAATGTGCATTTTCAGTACACACGATGTTTGAATTTCATTTGATGCGTATAGATTGTTGATATCTTGTGTACGATCCTATATTGTTTGATATTAGGAGGATTCTGTGATTTTTATGATATGTACTTTTGTTTTCATTCATGCATGCCCAGTCTACAATGAAGAGGTATTTAGTTAACTCGTGATGTTCGTGGTGTTGCTATGGCCTCATCGTATTGTGATGTTTGCGGTGATGCTATGGCCTCGTCGTCGCACCATGATAATGGAAAATCTTGCTCTCCTGTGGCCTATTAAGCTACATGATACTCTTGAAGAGGTATTTGGTTAACTTGTGATATTCGTGCCAATGCTATGGCCTCATCGCATTGTGATGTTTGAGGTGATGATATGGCCTCATCGTCACACCATGATAATGAAAAATCTTGCTCTCCTATGGCCTATTAAGCCACGATACTCTTGTGCTTAAGTCTTTCATACTAGCATAGCAAAATAGTGTGTATTACAAACGATTAAATTCCTATGTCTCATGGTCGATGGAATGTCTTCCAATTTGTCTTTAGGTATTGGATTTTTTTTTCAGCGTTCACTAATTTCTACAGAAAAAGTGTTCACTTATTTCATGGCATCTTAGATCACTTCTATAAAACAATTCCACTCACAATGACATTATTATTCTACACATGTGCGCGCAAGCACAAACATACACACACGTGCATATATTCGACAAGGTAATGAGGAGCATGTTATGTCATATTTTCCGGATACATGGATAGGTTCTGTAAGTAAAATACAGTGTAAAAAGGAAAGTGATATCTATTTTAAGAAAGGAGAGATTGTATCGTCGCCCGTAGCAACGCACGTGCATTTAACTAGCTGATCTTCCGCCTAGCATAACGAATTCGTCATTGTTCCTCGTCTCCCCATCCAATAGATTTCTCTAACATACTTGTTCTCATTGCTGGTATGTATACTATATCATTTTTAACATGTTGGCATGTGATTTCAAATAAGTTTTTTTGGTTGAGAAAAAAATGTAATCTTCAATATTCTCCACCCAAATAGATCTCTCTAACATACTTGTTCTCAGTGCCGGTATACGAGCTTTTATTATTATTATTTTAATATAGTTTACTTTTGTAAATAAGAGATAAAAATCGAAGACTTTGATTATGCTTTGAAACTGTCGATTGACAAAGTTACTGACGCAACTATGATGGATCAGAAAACTAATCGAGTTTTACACAGTCAGAAGAGATGCATATAAATAATAATTTTTCTTCTGTATATATGTTCCACACAATAATACAAAAGGTGTATTTCTATATATGTTTATTTTTGCATACTATAGAGAGATTTGAGATGGAGATGGAGATGGATTATGTCCATATTAAAAAAAATCCATTGACAAGGCTCCTAAGACGATGTAGGTTGTACAGGCCAAAAATTCACCGTGTTCTATACAACAATACAAAAAACAATTAAAGGCCCGTGGCAACGCATGGGCGTTCTACTAGTAATTGGTAACGAGCAAGTAATGGTAATGGTAAGTAAGGTGCAGCAAGGTAGCCCAATCCTTTTGTGGTAAAGGACAGGCCAGAACAGTCTCTAGTAATAGGCAAAGTGTTCTTGAGGGTACACGGGAATTTCATCTAGTCACTTTTATCATGTTGGTTTGATTCGTGTTTGCTACTTTGATAATTTGATATGTGGGTGGACCGGTGCTTGGGTGCTGTTCTTACTTGAACAACCTCCCACTTATGATTAACCCCCTCGCAAGCATCCGCAACTACGAGAAACGTATTAAGATAAAATCTAACCATAGCATTAAACGATTGGATCCAAATCAGCCCCTTACGAAGTAGCGCATAAACTAGGGTTTAAGCTTTTGTCACTCTAGCAACCCATCATCTAATAAGTACTCCACAATGCATTCCCTTAGGCCCATGAACGGTGAAGTGTCATGTAGTCGACGTTCACATGACACCACTAAGGGAATCACAACATACATATCATCAAAATATCGAGCACATATCAAATTCACATGATTACTTGCAACATGACTTCTCCCGTGACCTCAAGAACAAAGGTAACTACTCACAAATAATAAACATGCTCAAGATCAGAGGGGTATTGAATAGCATAATGGATATGAACATATAATCTTCCACCAAATAAACCATATAGTAATCAACTACGCAACGTAATCAACATTACTAGTCACCCACAGGTACCAATCTGAGGTTCTGGTACAAAGATTGAACACAATAGATGAACTAGGGTTTGAGAGGAGATGGTGTTGTTGAAGATGTTGATGAAGATCGGCCTCCCAAAGATGAGAGGGGTGTTGGTGATGACTATGGCTTCGATTTCCCCCTCCGGGAGGGAAGTTCCCCCGGCGGAATCGCTCCGCCGGAGGGTAAAAGTGCTCCTGCCCAAGTTCTGCCTCGAGGCGGTGGCGCTTCGTCCCGAAAGTCCTCCTCTAATTTTTCTAGGTCAAAAGTGATTTTATACAAGAAGATGGGCACCGGGTGTGGGCCGAGGAGGGCACAACCCACCAGGGCGCGCCCAGGGGGGCTTAGCGTGCCCTGGTGTCTTGTGCCCACCAGGGTGGCCCCCTCCAGTAGTTCTTTGCTCTAGTATTTTTTATTAATTGCAAAAATAATCTCCGTAAAGTTTCAGCTTTATTGGAGTTGTGCAGAATAGGTATCTCTGTTGTCCTTTTTTCAGGTCCAGAATTCCAGCTACTGGTATTCTCCCTCTTTGTGTAAACCTTGCATATTATGAGAGAAAAGGCATTAGAATCACTCCCTAAAGCATTATTATTCAACAAAACATAATAAATAACAGTAGGAAATCATGATGCAAAATGGACGTATCATTGAGCACCATGTTTAAGTAGAGATTACAGCGGGGAACAGAGGTGTTACACCGCTGCATAGAGGGGGGTAGAGTTGGTGTTGACGGCGGTGAAGTTGTTGGAGTAGATCGCCGTCATGATGATTGCCCCGGCAGCGTTCCGGCGCCACCGGGAGAGAGGGGGAGAGAGCCCCCTCCTTCTTCTTATTCCTTGGCCTCCCCCCTAGATGGGAGGAGAGTTCCCCCTCTGGTCCATGGCCTCCATGGCGGCGGAGGGGCAGGAGCCCCTCCTAGATTGGATCTCCCTCTCTGTTCTCTTCTGTTTCGCGTTCCTGTTTTCTGGCCGAAAACTATTTCTTATATTCCCGGAGATCCGTAACTCCGATTGGGCTGAAATTTTGAGGGGATTTTTATCCAAAATTTTTCTTCCTTGCACCCGAAGGAGAGCTCCAACCGACTTACGAGGAGGGCACAACCCATCACCATGCATTTGGGCCCTTGGGCGTGCCCTGGTGTCTTGTGGGGGCTATGGGCCACCGTTTGCATTGATTCCACTTCTCAAAATTCACAAATATTCCAAAAAAATCTCCTTAAATTGTTATCGCGTTTGGACTTCGTTTGATATGGAATTTCTGCGAAACAAAAAACACACAAAAAATAGGAACTGACACTGGGCACTGGATCAATAGGTTAGTCCAGTAAATCATATAAATTGTTGCCAAAAGTATGTGAAAGCTATATAATATTGGCATGAAACAATCAAAAATTATAGATACGACGGAGACGTATCACTCGTCCTCGAGTAGGCAAATGATAAAAACAGAATTTTTGATGTGACATGCTATCCATTATGTAATCTTTATGCATGTATGCTCAATGAGAAACGATGAATCAATCAATATTAACATAGTAATACTTATAAGTATAAGAAACAAGATCATTAATTTTTTTCAAAGTATATGATCCTCAAGAAAGTTTACCCCTTATTCATCTTCTTAAATTAGCAAGGCATGGCTTCATCTTCACCACATTAATACAAATGTTAAGCACCACGGTGCCCAAGTCAGGCAATTGGATCGTACTCTTTCAAAGTGCATCAACTTTTTATTCTTCACGCAATGCATGAGCGTGAACTATTGGACATAGCATTTAGGTGGAATAGAATATGGTGGTAGATATCAACGGGGTAAAAAAGTGGAGAAGATAGTCTCACATCAACTAGGCATATCAACAGGCTATGGAGATGTCCATCGATAGATGTCAATGCAAGGAGTAGGGATTGCCATGCAAATATGATGCACTGGATCTATAAGTGTATGAAACCTCAAATGAAGCTAAGTGGGTGTGCACCCAACTTGCTTGCTCAATGAGACCTCGGGCATTTGAGGAAGACCGTCGTAGGAATATACAAGCCAAGTTTATAATAATGAAATTCCCACTAGCATATGAAAATGTCATAACATGAGACTCTCTACATGTGAGGAACATGGTGCCACTTTGAGGCACAAGTGTGGTAAAGGATAGTACACTAGTAGAAAACAGACCTTTCGTCCGCCCCTTTAGTCCCGGTTTGATTACGGCCCGGGACTAATGTGACCATTAGTCCCGGTTTGATTTCAGCATCATTAGTCCCGGTTCATTTGCTACCTATAGTCCCGGTTTGTGATACAAACCGGGACTAAAGGGGTGGTGGCAGGCTGGTGTCAGCTGGGGCCCCCACGAGCCCCTTTAGTCCCAGTTTGTATCACCAACCAGGACTGGAAAAAAAATTCAAATTTTTTTTTCATATTTTTTTTGAATTTTTTTTCAAATTTTTTCCCAGCCCTTTAGTCCCGGTTGGTGTCTTCAACCGGGACTAAAGGTCTATCTTTAGTCCCGGTTGGAGATACCAACCGGGACTAAAGGGGGGGCCCCTGTGAGCCCCTAAATCTTAGAAAAATCATAACTAAATCATTCTAATTCAGAAAAATACAAATAATATATCAAAATTTGCAGAAAAAAAAGATTTGTCCGAAGGGAAAATAGAGTTTTTGGACGTTTTAGACGTTTTAGGGTTTAGGGGCTAGGGTTTGGATTTCTAAGTTTAGGGTTTGAACCTTTAATTTTACTGTTTATAATAGAGTTTCGGACATTTTAAGTCCCGGGTTTGGGGTTTTCGGACGTTTTAAGTCCCGGGTTTAGTGCTTTTCAATTTCAGGCTAATTTAGCTCAAAAAATCATTAAATCCATGAAAAAATAGCAAATGAAGTGAAAAAGGGTTGAAATTTAAGGATGTGGCTTTGAACAGTTCATATTGAACACACAAAAATTCTGGAGTTGAAATAAGATTAAAAAATGAAATGTCTTTATAACAGCCGAGTTTTCGTCTAAAACCTTGTTACTTCGAAAGAGATGGTCCAGTTTGTACACAAAGTGCATCCAGTTTTTGCTATAACCCTCTCAACTTTTTAGCACAAGCTATTTGGGTGAAATGATGATACCATGCCAAGTTTCAACCTTTTCAGAGTTCATTTGTAGTGCTTTTCAATTTCGGCCTAAGTTAGCTCAAAAAATCATTAAATACATGAAAAATAGCAAATGAAGTCAGAAAAGGTTGAAATTTGAGGATGTGGCTTTGAATGGTTCATATTGAACACACAAAAATTCTTCAGTTAATATAAGTTTAAAAAAATGAAATATGGTCAAACTCTAGTCAAACAGTGGTCAAACTGTGGTCAAACTATTTATTCAATAAATATTAGTGTTACTATATAATATTGTTTTTTAGAATAATAGTTTCAAACTCAAACGGTGAAGCGTGTGACATCATGCTCATATTTTTCTGATAATAATGGATATATTATTTGTCGAATTTTGATTTACAGATTTAAAGATATTAATTATGCCATTTTAAATGAATAAATGGCAAAATAATAATAATATTATTATTACTTATTTTATTTTCATTGAAATTCATTATTATTATTACTTATTTTATTTTGACCATTTAGTATTATTTTGGATTTTTGGGTTTTTTTGTTTTTTGATAATTTTTGATTTTTATGAATTTTTTCCTTTTTTTAAAATTTTAAATTAATCATTGTTGTTTGTTAATCATTATTATTTATTTTAATAATTGTTTGGAGTTCAAAAAATTAAATCATGTGACATCAAGACCTAAGGGTTAATAGGATTGATAGCTTACTATTGTCTGGAAAACAACAAGTGCAGACTTGGAAACTAGGGGAGATAGAACCTGAAAGTTAAGCGTGTTGGGGCTGGAGTAGTGAGAGGATGGGTGACCGGCCGGGAAGTTAGACGATTTGAAATGAGTATGGAGCAGTGAAGAGGGGTGATTAGAGATTAAATTGTCAAATAATTCAAAGATTCGAAAATCAGAAAAAAATCAAAAAAAAAATCAAAAAAATTTTCCTTTAGTCCCGGTTGGTAAGACCAACCGGGACTAAAGGTCCTGCATCCCCCGCCCCAGACAGCGCCACGTGGAGGGCCTTTAGTGCCGGGCCGTGTTGAACCGGGACTAAAGGGGGGGGGCCTTTAGTCCCCACCCTTTAGTGCCGGTTCCTAAACCGGCACTAAAGGCCGTTTTAAACCGGGACTAAATCCCGTTTTTCCACTAGTGGTAGCAAAGTCCCTTCTCTCATTTTCTCTCATTTTCATTTTTTATGGTGGGCTCATTTGGCCTCCCCCATTTTTTAATTTTTCGTCCGGAGTCTCTTCCCGAATTATGGGGTAATCATAGTCTCCATCATCATTTCCTCACTAGGACAATGCTCTAATAATGATGACACTTTTATTTTACTTACAACTCAATATGAACTAATATGAAGATATGACTCTATGTGAATGCCACTGGCAGTGTACCAGGGTGTGCAATGATCTAGCGTGACATCTATCACAAATATGATGAACGGTGGCTTTGCCACAAATACTATGTTAGCTCTATATGATCATGCAAAGCAATACGATGATGAACAACTAGTCATGTGAAGTGACGATGGAATTTGCATGGCAATATATCTCGGAATGGCTATGGAAATGCCATGATAGGTAGGTATGGTGGCTGTTTTGAGGAAGATATGATGAGTCTTGTGTGCAACAGAGCATATCATGTCACGAGGTTTGGATGCACCGGTGAAAGTTGCACCAATCCTCGAGGTGAGGACGGGCTATGCACGGTACCAAAGAGGCTAGCAAATAATGGGAGGTGTGATTGTGTATGTCCATGGCTTGACATTAGTCATAAAGAACTCATATACTTATTGTAAAGTTTTATTAGTTTTATCACAAATCAAAGTACTCCCTGCATGCCCCGAGGGAAGAGGTTGGTAGGAGTTAACCATCGCGCGCTTCCGACACGAAACAACACTAGGATTACAACGAGGAATAGAAATGCTCACACATCATCACCATGCCTCTTTAATTTTTAGACAAATAAGAAATTAACCTCTCTGAATATCGACACCTTTATAAATTGATAATTTTGAACTTACACCTCTTCATATTACTACATCAATATTGTTAATCCTCCTCTTCTCTATGTGCTACATGATGGTCTTGATTATCACTCATTGAATACCTAATATTTTTAGACTAGTCTTATGACCCATGAAAATTACCGTCACTATTTATTAACTCTAAAACAAATATAAGTGAAGAGTGAGAGTGGAAATATTTCTATAAAATCTACATGCCACCGTGCTCAAAAAGATATAAGTGAAGTACTAGAGCAACTGTTATGCTCAAAAGATATAAGTGAAGCACATAGAGTATTCTAACAAATTATGATGAAGGTGTGTCTCTCTTTAATAGGTGTGTCCAGCAAAATATGATTCTGGCAAACTGAAAGTAAAAGCAAACGCCGCTCCAAGCAAAACTCATATCATGTGACGAATAAAAATATAGCTTCAAGTGATATACCGATGGATTGCGACGAAAGCGGGGATGCCTTCTGGGGCATCCCCAAGCTTAGACGCTTGAGTCTTCCTTACAATATTACCTTGGGGTGCCTTGGGCATCCCCAAGCTTAGGCTCTTGCCACTCCTTATTCCTTTGTCCATCGCGATAACACCCAAAACTTGAAAACTTCAATCACACAAAACTCAACAAAACTTCGTGAGATCCGTTAGTATAAGCAACATATCAAATACTTTAGGTACTATTGTAAATTGATTCTTATTTTATAATTTCATAATAGGTACTGTATTCTAACTTCTCTATGGCTTATACCCCCCAATACAATCCATAGCATCATGAAAACAAGCAAACTATGCAAGCAAAAACAGAATCTGTCTAAAACAGAATAGTCTGTAAAGATTTGTAGACACGTATATTTCTGTAACTTTAAATATTCTTAAAAATTATTAAAATCTGAAAATTTTGCATAGTAATAATGTGTAAAAAAATTCAGATAATTATCACGTTCCAGTAAAAAATGAAAATTCCTGTACTTGACGTTAAAGTTTCTGTTTTTGCACCGTATCAATTCTACTCATCATGTGAGTCATCCCAAAGGCTTTACTTGGCACAAACACTAATTAAAACATAAAAACACAATCGTAACAGAGTCAATAATCATATTATCACAAACAAACAGAAATTAAAAAATCAAAAAGTAAGATAACTACTGGGTTGCCTCCCAACAAACGCTATTGTTTTATGCCCCTAGCTAGGCATAATGCATAGTTTCAAGTGTTGTCATCTTTGTTCATAGGGGGTCCACTCCCTTTTACAATATTATTCTCCCTAGCACAAAGAGCATAAAGCTTTTGTCCCATGGTATCAAGTCTCCTATTTTGTAACATGACGTTCCCATGAATTTTAGAGATAGAGTTAAACACCCCCCCCCCCTAAAATTTGACTCATACTAGTTCTAGCCTCGTTAATTTGCTCGGCTTGGAGGTGGCAAACTAGTATAGCAGGTTCAATGGTTTCTATTTTAGGTTGCCCGAATATATTTTTCATTTTATCATAACTGTCAAAAACATTGTTCCCAAGGAAATCTTTTTCAAACATAGAATCCAAGACACGTCTATGAGAAAGGGGTAGACCAACATAAAAACTTCTAAGAAGCAATTTAATATGACTCTTAGGATTAGCTCTTGCTTGTATTACTAGTAATCTATCCCAAGCTTCTTTAAGTGACTCATCACCTTCTTGCTTAAAATCTAAGATTGGAGAACCCTCTCCAAAATAAGGAGATTGAGGCATATCCAGAGGGGAACTAGCCATCACGACGAGCAAAAGGTAAGCTAATAACTAGCAAAGATAAATGTTTTTTTATTTTTGATTTTTATGAGATAATCTAAATATAACAGCAAATAAAAATAAGAACAAGTGAATGAAAATTTGTGAGAAGCTACTTGATAATTGATGATGATACTCCCCGACAAGTATTTGAAAATCCTTCCTGATACTTGTGATCAGCGTTGGGTTTTCCGTGAAGAGGAGCGGGTTATTGCAGCACAAAGTGGGTAAGTATTTAAATTTTCCTCAATTATGAAACCAAGGTTTATCGAACCAATAGGAATATCAATCCTCGATCGTCTTCAGCGACCGCGCACAAAAGAACAAACAACTTGCACCCAACGTGGGCAAGAGGGTTGTCAATCCCCTTGATCTCGTTATTTGCAAGCAAGTGAGTTGTGTAGATAATTGTAAATTGCAAAATAAAATAAAAAGTAAATAATGGCAGCAAGATAGCAATAGATTTTTTAAATATATAAGTGAATAGACCCGGGGGCCATAGTGTTCTCTTGTGGCATCTCTCATGTAGGCAACGTACGGTGGGAAACAAATTACTATTGGGCAATTGATAGAAAAGCGGATAGTTATGCGATGTTCACGGCAATGATCATGTGTATATAGGCATCACGTCCATAAGAAAATAGGCCGACTCCTGCCTGCACCTATTACTATTACTCCACTCATCAACCGCTATCCACCATGCGTCTAGAGTATTAAGTAAAACAGACTAATGCTTGGAGAACAATGACATGATGTAGACAAAGTAAACTCAATCAATATGAATAAACCCATCGTTTTACACTTAGTAGTAGCCAAACAAGACGTATCTTCTCCCTTTCTGTCACTGGGATATAGAAACTCGTCCGGTTGAACCTACCACAACGCACCTCTCTCACCGAAGAAATATGAATCTAGTTGGCCAAAATAGTTCAATAGATCGAAGAGAATTACGAAGCTATAATGATCATGCAATTAAGAGTCAATATATATCAGAGATATCTCAAATACTTTTCATGAATAATCTGAACATAAACCCACAATTCATCCGATCCCAACAAACACACCGCACAAAAGGATTACATCGGATAGATCAAAGCGAAGATGCGATGATCATTGTATTGAAGGTCATAAGAGAGAGAGATTGCCATCTAGGTACTAGCTATGGACCCGTAGGTCTGTGGTGAACTACTCACACATCATCATGAGGGCGGCAAGGTTGATGTAGAGGCCCTCCGTGATCGATCCCCCCTCCGGCAGGGTGCCGGAACGAACCTCCAGATGGCCTCCTAACGGAACAGAGACTTGCGGCGGCGGAAAAAGGGTTTCGGGACTTGATTAAGGGTTTGCACGATAGAAGAGAATTTATAGGCCAGAGAACGAGGTTGGGAGGGCCACCAGGGGGCCACAAGCCATCAAGGCGCCCCCCTAGGGTCGGGTCCTGATGGCTTGTGAGCCCTGGTGCGGCTCCCGGCAATCTCCCTAAGCTTCTCGGTCTTGTATTGGTCGAGGAAAAATCGTCAAAAAGTTTCGTGACAATTGGACTTCGTTTGGTAAAGGAAACCTGCAAAGTAAAAACAAGCAGAAAAGAGCAACTAGCACTGGGCACTGGGTCAATAGGTTAGTGCTAAAAATATTATAAATTGATAAATAATGACCCAAAAAGTATCCTAGAATAATAATATATCAGCATGGAACAATCAAAAATTATAGATACGTTGGAGACGTATCACTGACCAGTCGGAATATAGTGGTGGCGTCGGATATCCAGCCTCGTCACAACTTGTGCAAATTTTGCTGTCGTGGCCCATTAGCCCATGCCAGAACTAGTGCATTTTAACATCCCTCCCGCGATAAAAAAAACTTAGGTCAATTCACTCTCGCATCTCCCCCCAGCCCCTCTCTCTCGCCCGACGCCGCTGCCGCCACATCCCGACCCCGCGCCTCGCATCGCCGCCGGACCAGCACGTTGGATGATTCTTGCTTACCATAATTACCGTTGGATGATTCTTTATACAATGGTGGACCTATGTATGCAGATGTTCTAAGTTGATGATAATGTACAAATTATATCGAAGAGACACACCATACTTCCTAGGATTGTAGACTATGATAAGCAACAGATAAATCTTATGATTTCATCTTGTAAGAAAACAAGAGATGGACTAACAACTTATTATGCATGAACGATGTGTAGTATGTTGTTCAACAAAAATGTTGTTATCAGTAATCAAGAATACTCTATTTTTTCTTATTTGTAGATTGAAAAGACCTGAACTTGTATGCTATATGAGGAGTAATTTTGTGAGGAAGTCAAAAAAAAATTTGTGGAAAAGTTTGGAAGGACAACGGTTCCTCGGAGATCACGCTCAGTTGGACTTGTCGGTAACACTTTGTCAAAAAAATCACTGAAGAACAACGGAGATATCAAAAGGCTTGAAGTTGTTCGAAACAATGTGCAGTTTTTCTTACCTAGCTTCAACAAATCCACAACCAATATCAAATGGAAAGTTCAGTGATCGCATAAGAGATACTTACCAACAAATGGTAACTTTTCTTTTATATATTTTAGAAACTAGAGATGTTTTTCATTTTTGTGCACTGATCAAAACTAAATTTGTAGGTGAGGCATTTTGTAACTCAAGAATTCAAGTCGGGGCATGCTAAAAGAATTCGTGAATGGAATATTAGGAAGGATAATATAATTCGAGAAGATGTTGAATTTATAGATAAGGTATTCTTGTTGTTAAATAAAACATGCATGTGTTGCACTCAAAGAGGCTTGTCTCTGTGCTGGTTTGAGGGAACAAATACGGCCACAAAATTACCAAAATAAATGAATTATTCATGGTACTTCACTTTTAAAATGTTTGTTACTAGATATTTATATTAGTTCATCATCTCAGGTAATGAAATTCAGCGTAGAATTTTCAAAACAAGATTTTGTTGTCAGTAATATTGTTGCAAGATGAGAAGGTAATATTTTTAATCACTTGTTTTTTCGCTCTGTTAATGTATTATCATTAATTATTTGTTGGTTGTACAGATGAAGGTTCTACCGACAATGCAAGTGCTGCAAGGAGAACATGTATTGAGAGAGTTGAACCAAACATAGACGAAACAATTGAAGGGGAAAGTATGATAAGGGTTAAAGATGGTAAGTTCTTTTTAGCTATAATAATGACACATTTTCTCATCAATGATATTATCTAAGGTAATTGTTGGATTCCAGATTTAAATGCAGAAAGGTCAATTATACTAAGTATGATCCAAGTCAAAATCTAAGAATTAAAAGTGTTGAGCACGACCATGACAATTCTACATCAAGTGCGTCAATTATAGAAACATAATATTTGCAATTTTTTCTTTAGATTTGAACAAGAAGGTCAAGCAGCATTACAAAAAGATTGAAATAACTCGAGCGCATCATGTTGATTTGTCTGACCGTGAGATTTTCCAGACAGAAGTTAATTATGTTCAACTGAAATGTAATATAATGTTTTGGGGAATTATGTTCACACTATGCGGTCCAACCTGCCAACTAAGTCACAACGAGAATATTTTGGGGAATGTATATTAGTGACAGAAGAGATGAATTTGATAGACAAGTAAATTTTTATTATTAGTTCATATTTTATTAGATTATTATGTTAAATATATGTATTGTTACAACTTATGGATAAAACATTATAACCAAGGTATGTGAAAGTTTATATATGGAAGTGATATAGAACAACAACTAATTGGCACAAAGATAATGGATCATGAGGTATACGGTTCATTGTCTTTGTGCCAACTAGTTGCCACAAAACTGGATATCTCTGATCTTGAAAACAGGGAATATTTGTACTAATAATGGCATGCAGGGAAGATTCGGGAGCTGCATCTTTGATGATAGCAATGTTCTTTGATGTCACTGAAGTCAAATACAAACTAAAACAAGGTGAATTGTAATGCTAACTACGTCTATGTCTAAATATGTTTATACTAAATTTATACTAAAACAAGGTGAATTGCAATGATAATGCATCTAGGTATATATTTCTACTAAATTTTATTGTAATAAATTATGTTTAGATCATCTATGTTGATCTTTGATCATATATGTGAAGATTATAAATCAGAAAATGTGTATTATTTTCTTTATAGGAGATGCAATATAACTAACTATGTCTACTCATTCTCTATAGAATGTTCCATGTCGTGGAGTAAGACCGTTTAGGTACTATATCACATGTTATTTCTTAGTCAAAACAAACGAGGGATGAAGGTACATGATGCATGATTTCCTGCAAGAGCATAGGGTTGTTGTATAGCATTTTCGTGTGATAAGTAGATGTGAATCTACAGAGAGCAAATAAGAAGACACTACCAACCCCGCAACTACGTCGTCAGCGTAGCTACATTCGCACTCAAACCGTAGTTTGGAAATAGCATATTCTATCTGTTGCTACATGAATGATAATAAATAGGGGTTTAATAGACTACAAACTAGGACATTAAATATACTAAACTAGAACACAAAGTAAAAGGGGTTGTGCTTGTAGGATTGGAAGAGCAAACGGCGGTGTCTAGGATTTCGGTCTCACTAGTACTAGAGGAGCATCTTAGTGGCATACAAGCATTATAGACTACTAAGAATCTCCTATGGTTTTGCATCCGCGGTCTATCACTCCTAGGTGTACTAGAAATAACATCGCGACAAGGCATGGCTGTCAATAATACACAACCAAACCAAAGGATCATGAAGTCCATCTCTCTACTCCATGTACGTGCATGTGCTAATCATGCAACATGAGAGAGAGTAAATACTAAACGAAGCCACGAAGAATAGTTGTGCATAATAAATCATGCCCCAATCTAGAACCTGATCAATTACTCCAACATAGATGAATGGACACACAAAGAGGAATGATTTATTTCTGCCATTAACATGTTCAATTTTACAAAATACAAGTGCGAGGATGGAGATGGAGATGAAGATGGGCACCGGCGCGCCCGACTTATGGCCGGCGCCCGGTGAAGGCGGCAGTGCCTCCTGCTCCTCCTCTTGTGTGGACTTCGTGGCTGGTGATGGAGGGAGAGGCCTCCATCTAGATGAGATGGGAGAGCCTCCTAGCAGCTGCGTGGACTTGTGGTGGAATGAGAATGATGATCCTTGTCGTCGTTTTCTCACGACAGATGCCATGGGGTGGCTTATCGAGAGTGGTTGGGGCCGAAGGACGCCGACGGGCTCCGGGAGCGGGATTAGGCACAAGCAGTGATAGACACACGATGTACCCAGGTTCAGGGCCCTCCGTGGGAGGTAATACCCCTAGTCCTACTGGTCTAGTTGGATTGGGAGAGGTGTTACAATGATGCTCCTCGAGCTGTTTGTCTGGAGGTAGAAGAAGGAGCAGCCGGCTCCTCTTCCCCCGCTATGTGTGAGTGTGAGAGAGGGTCGAATGCCTTCGTGCCTCCTCCTCCCTCGATGCATGGGGGCTCCGGGGGGTTTTATAGGCCAACCCCCCGGTGTACATTATCCTTAAGATATTACAGGGGGACCCGGCTGGCAGCCTCTCCAGCTGGCCTGGGGGCCCGCCGGTTGGGTCGTCTCGTCGCCCGTAGGGCCCGCCGGCTGTGCGGTCCCATCGCCAGCTGGGGCCCGTCAGCCTGCTCTCCTATTGGTCCGCGCTCACCTGCCGCGGCATGGGCCACCCCGCCCGGCGTCGTCTTATGCCAGCCGGCCGAAGTCAGCGGAACGGCCGGCGACGTTGTAGCCACGCCGGGGCAGGTAATGGAGTGGACGGCGGCGTAGAGGTACTGTGGCTCCGCCGGGTCCCAATCAGTCCTCAGTCAGTGGTTCGGTCAGCCAGACTGTAGCCATGCACGTCCGTGCGTCAGCGTCCGCTGTAGCTACATTGGAGTTCGTCGTGGGGGTCGCGTCTTGTCAGCGTACCCGGCCGCAGTAGGAAGGGACGGGTACCTGCCCGCCCGGAGGTCAGCGGGTGAGCTAGTCGCGTAGCGGCCAGGCGTGCCAGGCCGGGGGCCAGACGGCCGGCATCCGTTCAGCCGGCCGTGGGCCAGCCGGCCAGGGGACCAGCCGGCACCTCACTGTCGGTCGCGGGCCAGCCGGGCACAGACCAGCTGGCCGTATAGTTTTCTCTTCGGGGAGGAGCCGAAACTACCTCCCTTCGGCATACCCAGGGGTAATAACCCCGTCAGTAGTCCCCGAAGCTGGCAGGGGCCCACGTCCTCCTGACGAAGGGCAACCGGCGGTTTCATCCGGCCACGCCCGCCGGTCGTGCCAGGCCGGCCGGGCGGCCGCGCCAGCCATCGCCTCCGATGCCTTGGGTCCCGTCGCGCCGCTTCGAGCCTCGTGTCAGGCCGCAGCGCGCTATGTGGGCCGTAATGATGTCGTGGGCCCCGTGCATGTGGCCCGATGAGACGCCTTCCCGGCCCTAGTCCGATAGGCCGCGAGCCTAGCCTGGTAGGCCTCGGGCCGCAGGCCGGGATCCTCTGCGCCTGGACGCCAGCGGCCAGGGCACACGATGCTCACGTCCCGCGGGTTTCCCGGGGGAGTGGGCACAGTTAATCCCCACGTCCCCTGGGCGCCGCCCCGTGTTTATAAGGGGAGGGGGAGGGGTGGAGGCAGCTCACGTGCCCCTCTCTCCTTCGTCTTCCTTCTCTCGCGCCGCTCGTTGCTTCGGTTCGTGTCGCTGTGCCGCCCAACTTCTTCCTCGCGCTCAGTCGCTGCGGAGATGGCCGACAGACCTTCCGGCAGCTGGGACGGGTCAATCATCACTGAGGAGGACATCGCGCGCCTCCGCCGCGCCCGGATGCTGCCGTCGGAGGACCGCGTCGCCGCCCGTCCTGCGGGCAGCGAGGTGGCGCCCGAACCCCAGGAGGGGGAGTTCGTGGTTTTCGCCTGGCATTTCTCGCGCGGCTTCGGATTGCCGGTGAGCCAATTCTGTCGCTACTTCATGGATACATTCGATCTTCTGCTACAGCACCTCGGCCCCAACTCCGTCCTCCAGCTCTCGAGCTTCGTGACGCTCTGCGAGGGCTACCTCGGCCTCCTCCCCTTTGTGGAATTGTGGAGGAAGCTCTTCTACCTCAAGGGCCTGAGGAACGAGGACGAGACGTACGCCTGCGGGGGTGCGGTGATATGCGTCCGGGGCCCTCTGTTCCCCCGCATCAAACTCATCGAGTCCGTAAAGGGGTGGCACCGGACGTTCTTCTACGTGAAGAACGTCGACCCGGCGCGGGACTACATCCGGCTGCCGGCCTTCGTCAACGCCCCGTCCTCCGGGATCAACTGGACGGGCGACGGGCCGTTTGCAGATGTCGCCGCGGAGCTGGCCCGGCTCAAGACCATGAGAGCCGGCGAGGGGCTAGTCGCGGCCGATCTGGTGGACGCCTTCATCGACCGCCGGGTGCTGCCTCTGCAGCAGAGGCCGCACTGGATCTGTGACATGTAAGGCCGGCGGGACCCCTGTCGGCTGTCCACCTTCGACTAGTCGCCGTCCCAGGTGGCGAAGCGGGTGAACGCCATCACCAATTTCAAGCTGGCGCCGGGGACTTGGAGGTTTGGCAAGCTGCCGTACAGCCGGCACGACCCGGCGCCCCTGGTACGCCCTGCCGCAGTAATTTTCTCCCCTCTTTGACTCTTTAGCCGGCCCCTACCAGCTCACATTCCATGCTGACCGCAGCACTCCGTGTGACAGAACACACCGGACGGCCCGCACCCCCAGGTTTTCCAGGCGGAGCGTGCCGAGTCCGACACGGAGGACTTCGAGCCGGGGGCGGCGTCGAAGAGGGGGGCGGTTCCTCGGGAGAGGTCGATGCAGACGTCGCGATGGGAGACCCGGGAGCCGGCGGGTCCAGGGCGGCTGGTGATTTCCCCTCCGGACCCTCCATCAAAGACTGGACTGACGACGATGATGACGATGATGATGTTCGGATCCTGGACGCGCCACCCTCCGCAGCTCGGCAGGAGACACGCGGACAGAGCGAGGAGCGTCCGGCTCGTGGTCAGACGGCCGAGGCTGCACGCCGGGTGAAGAGGTCGGCCGCGGGGCAGCCATCGGCCCAGCCGCCGGCTCGCAAGAGAGCGCGAGCGGCCGCCGCGAAGCCGCCAGCCCGGGCCAAGCGGGTCCTACCTGTTGTCGCCGGGTAAGTGCTTTTTTTTGGACTTTTACTGGTTTTCTGGTTTTGCGAGCCAGCGAGCGTCTGAGGCCCTGTTTCTTTGTCTGCCCCAGCGACGCCATCGAGCTCCATGATACGGAGTCGACTACTGGCCCGACGGATGCCGCCACCCTACAGGCGCGGGAGCACGCGCCCACGGCGCGGGAAGAGAAGAGGCGGCTTGCGGAGGTGCTAGCCGCGAGGGCGGGGGCGAAGGGCGCGCCCACGCGCTCGGGGGCCTCGAGCGACGCGAGGCGGAGGTAGTCCACTGACCCGGAGCGCGCGACGGACTCCGCTGCGGAGTCGACGCGGAGGTCAAGGCCCTCGTCGATCGAGCCGCAAGAGCCGGTCGTGGAGACGTCCGGGGCTCCTCCCGAGACGGAGGTGATCCGGCCGGCCGGAGCGACGTCCGAGCCGGCTGCGGAAACGGCGCAGCGGGGGGAGGCGGTGGTGACCCCTCCCGCCATCGAGCCGGTCGCAGGCGGCGAGCCCGTTGTCCCGACTGCGCCAGAGGCGGCGCCGGAGGCACCCCCCGATGGGAGGAGTGAGCCGGCCCTGCCGGCAGTCAAGCCGGTCTGGCAGGTGGCGGAGCCGGTGGTGCCGGTCGTGGAGGGGCCCGAGGCTGGCTCCTGTGCCTTGGCGGTCACCGCCAGCCCTCCACCGGCTGCTGCTGTTGTGGATGCCGGGTCGAGCGGCGGGTCGAGCCGGTCGGCACGGACCATGCTGGACGTGATCCGGGACTGGGAGGCGCCGGCCCTCTTCACGGCCGCTCCGGCCCCGCCAGCCGGTGCCCCAGCCCTCGTGCCTGGGGAGCCCGGCCGCATCATGGCGCACTGCCGTGAGGGGCTGGCCCGGTTCGCGGAGGCTGCCGAGAGCAACTTTCGGAACGTGGAGGCGGCGGTGGAGGTAAGACTCTTCTGTCATGTGTTTAATTATCAGTGGGGGCGCGCGAGGACACCCACTGGGTGTAGCCCCCGAGATTCGGGCCGGCTGCGTGGCTGCGTGGCAGCCGGGCCGGATCTAACCCTTTCTTGCTTGTCTCACTTTGGTCTCGTGGCGCGGGCAGGCCGAGAACGCCAGGCGGCAGGCGGTTTTCAATGAGCCGGTCCGCATCCACAACCGCGGCAAGGTTGGCTACTACCGGGTCCAAGAGGAGTTGAAGAGAGCGCAAGGTACGCCTATTCCAGTTGGGGCGCGCGAGCGCACCCACTGGGTGTAGCCCCCGAGAGACGGGCCGGCTGCGCGGCAGCCGGTCCGGGTCTTCTGCTTTTGAGTGGCTTATGCTTGGTTTTTTATGCAGAGGAGCTAGTCCCGATCTGGCAGAAAAGGGATGAGCTGGCCTCCGAGTGGGACCGGCTGGGGCAGGAGCTCCAGGCGGCCACGTCGGAGCGAGGCCGGCTGGGGCAGGAGCTCCAGACGGCCACGTCGGAGCGAGGCTGGCTGGGGCAGGAGCTCCAGACGGCCACGTCGGAGCGGGAGCGCCTGACCGCGGAGCTGCAGCGGGATGTGGCGGCCCGGGAGGACGCCGTCAAGCAGGCGGCCGACGCCACCCAGCGGGCCGCCTCTCTTCAGGTTGAGGTGGATCACCTCAAGGGGGAGCTCGAGACGCGCGGGGTTTCCCTTGCTCATGCAGAGGAGGCGCTAGAGAGGGAGAAGAGCGTGGGCCTCCAGTTCGCCCTCGAGATGGACGAGGCTTTCCAGAGTAAGCTTTGTTTGAATCTTTTCTTCCTTCGCCGACTGCTTTCGACCTGCTTTTGTCTTATTCGTTGATTCTCCTCTCTCCCCAGACCGGTTCCCGGAGACCCAGCGCCGCGCTGAGCAGGCTGTGGCGGATCACCGGGAGTGCCTGCGGCGGTGGGGCAGGAGATCGAGGAGCACGCCGGCTGGGACGTGTCGGAGCTTGCGCTGGCCGTTGAGAACCGGCTGCTTCACGTCCGGCGCTGCATGAACCGGCTCCTCACGGCCGGCAAGGAGGTGGTTGCGGCCCTCTGGCCGGGTCATGGAGCCCTAGAGGGCCGCGTGGCGCTGTGGCTGGAGAACGCGGTGGCCCGGCTCGGTGTCTGGAAGGAGTCGGCGGCTCGGGCCGGGGCGCAGATGGCTCTCCGATTCGTTACGTCGTGGTACACCGGCGTCAACCTAGACCAGCTGACCACGATGCGCGAGGTCCCCGAGGCGGAGCGGCTCGCCCGCGAGGATGCCCTCGTCTGCCGGGCCAACGAGCTGGCCTCGTATGTCGACCCGGACGTTCTCCTGCCGGCGCTGGGTGAAGACGGCGAGCCGGTTGCCGAAGACTCCTTTGGCAATCCTCAGGGCCCCGAGGACGACGAGGTTGCTGACGAGAGCAACGAGTCTAGCACCGGCAGCGACACCGAGGCCATGGAGACCACGGAGGCAGATCCGAAGGCTGCGGCTTCCCCTGGGCGAACTGTTGAGCCGGCCGATGACGCCCCGGCGGTATGAGCGATCCTGCGCGCTTCGTTCCTTTTTCTTTTGCCAACAAACTTGTTTATTTAAGAAGACGCATTTCCACCCACTGGGGGTGTATTGTAATGAACCCTTGGCCGGCGGCCTTTTGTTTATGACTCTGTTTGATGTTTAAAGCATTTGCATGCCAGCTCCTCACTTGCCCCTTTCCCTTTCGACTCGTATTTCTCGCACAGGTTCCTTCCGGCTTCCGCCCCGCCTGTCAGCCAGCCGGGAGCCAGTCTGGGACAGGGACGGGGCTTCGTCCTTAGGGAAAACGCGCGGTCCTTAGAGTCGTCCGGCTAGGGTTGGGGCGAGCCGGCAGAGGCGGTTTTTTAAAGCAATACGGCCGGGTTGGGCCTGCCCGGCTGCCACTCTTTAGGAGGCGTTCGCGTGGTAAGTGCTTTTTTACCCCGTGGTTCCACCAGCCAGACAGCCGGGTGCCAGTCTGGGACTGGGTAGGGATGGTAGAAAAAGGTTTCTTGCCCACGCTACTTGTCTGCTTTAGAGGAGAGCCGGCAAGCCCCCGGGCCAGGGAGCCGGACCCGGGAGCCCTACCTAAGAGGATGACGAGCCTTCGAAGGAAATGAAAAGTGGGTGTGCCCCAAGTGCCGGCTTGGGGCCCCCTTTGCATTCATAAGGGAAGATACATACATACATGGGTTTTTTCTAAACAGTAGAACGGTCGGAGGAGTGCTGCGTTCCATGGGCGTTCCATTTCTTCGCCGGAGGCATCTCTTTTGCGCTTCTGTGATTTCTGGGCATCTATCAGGTAGTATGCATTGTTGTGCAACACCTTACTGACGATGAACGGGCCCTCCCATGGGGAGGATAGCTTGTGCTGGCCAGCGGTTCGCTGGATACGTCTGAGCACCAAGTCCCCCTCGCGGAAGGAGAGGGGCCGGATCCACTTGCTGTGGTAGTGTCGGAGCTTCTGCTGGTAGATGGCCGTCCGGCTCACGGCCAGCTCACATGCTTCTTCGAGTAGGTCGACGCCGTCTTCTCTTGCTTCCTTCGCGTCTTTCTCCGTGTACAGGGCGACCCGGGGCGAATCGAACTCGACGTCCGTGGGGATGATCGCCTCGGACCCGTAAACGAGAAAGAAAGGGGTGTAGCCGGTCGACCGGTTAGGAGTGGTCCTGAGGCTCCAGAGGACTACCGGCAGCTCGTCGACACAACAGCCGGCTGACCGTACGAGGGGAGCCACGAGCAAAGGCTTGAGGCCGGCTAGGATCAAGCCGTTTGCCCTCTCAGCCTGGCCGTTTGACTGTGGGTGGGCCACCGACGCGAGGTCGAGCCGGATGCCCTCCTGGGAGCAGAAGCGCGCCATCGCACCTTTGGCGAAATTTGTGCCATTGTCGGTGATGATGCTGTGGGGGACGCCGTAATGGACCATGACATCCTTGATGAACCGGATGGCCGTGGGGCCATCCAGTTTCTTCATGGGTCTGGCCTCGATCCACTTGGTGAACTTGTCGACAGCCACCAGCAGGTGCATCATGCCGCCTCGGGCGGTCTTGAAGGGGCCTACCATGTCCAGCCCCCAGACGGCAAAGGGCCACGAAAGTGGGATGGTCTGGAGGGCTGTGGCCGGCAGGTGGCTCTGCGTGCTGAAGCGTTGACACCCCTTGCATTTGTCGACTAGTCGCTTCATCCAAGGGCTCTAGGGGAGTCAAATCTACCCCCAAATGATGCCTTGTCTGCCAAATATCATGTATGGACAAACCGGAACAAAATCAGAGCAAGATCAGGAAAGTTTTGACCAATTTATGAAGCGATGTGGAGATCATATGAGTGGCTATGCTCGCATTAAAGACCGTCATATGTTCTATACCTCGGGAGCACTTTCGTATTCTAGTCACCATTTCTTCATACAAACTCCGATTTTGACGTTCTTGAACTTGTTGGATTGCTAAAGAAAATCTCAATGCATCAGTGGCCTTGGATACTCAATTTTGGACACTTTAATAAATCTGAGAACATCAAATACTCCATATGGCCTTCATCTGGTGCCTGGAACTTCTCCGGTTTAACTCCCAACTTGGTTCTTTTGATGTGCCAAGTCCTTAAACATGCCAATACACCTAGAAGATAAGAAAAGAAAGGAATACTAATAACTAAAATAAAATAAAATTTGTGCAACAAACTTGGTAAAATAAGTAAATACCGAAAGCTATGCACTGAAGACATGTATAAATGCTAGATGGATATGTTATGAGGGATTATTGCACTATAATATACCATAAAAGTGCATAAAATCCTCTCATCAATGCACGTAAGAAAGAACGTAGATGGACTTCAAATCGGCGGAATTGGATGGGACTACTTTTGTTGTGACAACGATGTCAAAACAGGAGATATCATACATTTCCATTACAATAGTGTGGATTTCACCATGTACCTTTCAGCAATACATCCAAACGGCGAACCCAAGCGCCCGACACGTAAGTGCACTTTTTATTAAATATTCCTTATTATATAATGCTATATAAATATCTACATTTACCATTCAATTTAAATAAAGCTGGCATTTACGACGAATGAGAAAAACCGATCGCCTATAGCAACCACTTTTACCTCAGTAACATGTAAATCTGAAAAATGCACTCCATTCTACACAGGTGGAAGATTACCCTACTCAGGTACATTGTCTCACCGGTGCAAACATACATGATCATCATACGGTTAGCAATTATATTTACTTTATCTTCAGTTCACTAGTAGAAAATAGGGCATCAGTCCTGGTTAAAGAGGGCCTTTAGTCCCGGTTCTGCAACCGGGACAAAACGATCGGGACTAATGCCCATCACTTTTAGTCCCGGTTGGCTTACGAACCGGGACTAAAGGTGCTCCACGTGGCCGCCATGGGGCGCCCAGGCAGGAGGACTTTTAGTCCCGGTTGGTAACACCGACCGGGACTAAAAGGCAGCCACGCGTCAGCACCTGCCAGGCGCTGGTTTTTTTTAAAGGAGGGGTTTAGGGGTTTTAGAGGGTTTAGGGGTTTCATATTGTGTTTCCCCTTTTCTTTTTGTGTTTACCATTTTTATTTTATGCTTTTCATTCAACTCGACGCTAGCTACTACATATAGCAATGAAGGAACCATTACACAACATCGTCATGATCAATATATAGAGAGAAGTGACCTCTCTTTCTCCGTGCTTGGTCGAACAATGCAACAAGTTTTTGTAAATCTATTCGACGGTATTACATATAGTACACGTTCATGCATATATACAATATAACATCTCTTACGATCCTTGACCAAGACCGCATTTCATATCCCGATGGCATTCTCCGTCTTTAGGTATGACATGCTCAACAAAGAATCCCGCCAATTCCTCTTGAATTGCTCGTATGCGATCAGTTGGTAGGAGTTCGTCCCGCTTCCGCCAGATCTAATTTAGAGAAGGGGGTCAATACATATATATATATATATATATATATATATGTATGTATGTATATATGAATGAAACTCAACACAATTGATGGTAATAAAATTAAAATGTGGATATTGTTTACGTACTTCAAATTGTTCTGGAGATATGCGCCGCTCAGAGGTCGAGATGCGAATGAACTCGCAAACGTAGTTTGCACATAAATTAGTGCCGGTTGCCTGCCACAAGCACTTTACGAGAATAGAGTTCAATCAAAATGATAATCAAGCATGATAATGGTATTGAAACTAGAATCAATGAGAGACGATGTGCGGTACTAGCTAGTAGCTAGTACTTACTTTGGGGTGTGAAATCACAGCTCATTTTTCCATTCACCCCTAGCCTGGTTGGTGAACATTTTCCAAACCCTCCACAGCAAAAAAAATGATTACTTGATTTTAGGAAATGAACGAAAGTTGCTGATATGGTGCGATAATGATTTAACTTACTTCTGAAGCATTTCACGCATGTTCGTCCACTCCTTAGGATCTTTACGTCTCGAGTCCAAGACAAGTACTAGTCCCTCGTCAGGCCAAATGGCTAGCAGAATGAAGTGGAAACTGCGCGCATGCATAACTCATCAATTACACTTAACCTCGAGTAAGCGAAACAGAATGTGCACATACAAGACAGTACCACTCACTGGAAGTTGTAAGGAAATAGTATTTCCCTTCTGTCTTGTTGTCCAAGTAACGCCTGTAGCAAGTTTTGCTCTATTTCACGGGGGTTGTTTTTTAACGTATGTTCATTGTTGGTATTTGGGTTAATGAACCCAATGTCATAGATTTGTCGTTTTCTGCATTCAATGATCTTCAATCTGCATATAATATAGTGTGAGGATAATTATACATGCAATGAACGAGATGAGCTAAAGACTTGACAGAAAAAATACTTACAGATAATAGGAACTGGCGATAGTTTTGTGGAGCTCCTTTTGGTTGTATAACTAAAAAAAATCATTTAATTCAATGAATAACTCCTGGACTCCATTGAAGAAGTGTTCATTTTTAATTCCCACGAAGATATTGCCGGTCCCGTCCTTGCAGGCTTCCAAGTACCATTCATGCAATTGTCTCATCCTCATTGGTAGACCCTTGAGCTCCTCATGTCTGACGAGAGGCTTCCCGTGCTCGTAACTTAAGGATTGTACTACCTCGGCCTTTTCGAACTATACCAAATCGGGCAAGTAATCACCAGCAGTGATAGCAAGACCACCGGACGCTATCTCCGAATCATTAGCGATATCGGTAAAAACCTTGAGCGGGGGGGGGGGGGGGGGGGGCGATTGTTTTTCTTGTTCGCCGAGCTGGGGAATTCTTTTCCCACTTCTTGCGCCACTGCTACTTAAGCTTCCCGACCACTTCGCTTGACCCAATGTCTTTTGAATACAGCGGTCATAGTCTGATTGCAGCGGAGGCGATGGTGGTCGCCTAAGGGCATCCAGAGTTCGTTGCGCTTTCACCGGATCTATTTTCACGTTTGGAGGCGGACGTTTTGGTGCAAGCTGGCGTCTCACATCATCAGCCACGATCTTGTTGAGTTCCTCGTCAGTCCTCTCGTAGGGTAACTTGGGAGGGGCCTTGAGGCTTGGGCCAGCTCTAAATTTCTTCCCTGTTGTATTGCTGCTAGCCGCCGGAGCGGTAGTGGCTCTCTTCCGCCGCTGAGGCAGTGGAGGAGGCGGAGTCCGCTGATGTGGTGGAGACAGCTGAGGCGGAGGTGGATTCTGCTGAGGGGCCTCCACCGTCGGAGTCCGCTGACGCGACGGAGTCCGCTGAGGCGGCGGAGTCGGCTGACGCGCCGGAGATGACTCAGGCAGCGGAGACGACTGACGCACCGGAGACGGCTGACGCACCGGAGACGGTTGACGTGCCAGAGACGACTCAAGCAGCGGAGACATATGACGCACCGGAGACGGCTGACGCACCGGAGACGACTCAGGCACCGGGGCCTCCTTCGGCCGAGTCTGCTGAGGCGGCGTCCAGTTTGGAAGCAGGATGTTCTCCTTTCTCCATAGACAGGTAGTCCTTAAGGCATTTTCAAGAAGAGTCTCCCCTTCACCTATAGCGTACTCAAGCTCCAGCCCCTCAAATCCATCCATTATTTCATCCACCCTGACAATAGCAAAGCCAGCTGGAACCGGAGTGAAATGGAAAGTTGCACCAGGTCGAGGAGGTAAGACATAGCCGACGGCCGCCTTGAAGGTCAGGTTATGGCATTTCACCATTAGCACACAATATGCATTACCCGTGATACCATCCACGTGGTAGCGAGGAGCCGTGCTATCAGGTTGAATGAGCTCCGTGGAAGCCACGCTGCTTCTCCACTGAGATGGTGGGGTAGCATTGTGGGTAGTATCCAATGAAGGATCTTCGTGCCGCTGAGATGGTGGGCCAATAGCTCACTGGCTGTCGTCGTTTTGTCACGACAGATGCCATGGGTAGGCTTATCGAGAGTGGTTGGTGCCGAGGGACGCCGATGGGCTCCGGGAGCGGGGTTAGGCACAGGCGGTGGCCGACACACGATGTACCCAGGTTCGGGGCCCTCCGTGGGAGGTAACACCCCTAGTCCTTCTTGGTCTAGTTTAGACAATGGTGAGGTTACAATGGGGCTCCTGGAGCTGTATGGCTAGAGGAGGAAGAAAAAGCTAGGTTGCCCTTGCTGCCTCTCTACGTGAGTGTGTGTGCGTGGAGAGAGTCGACCCGTTGCACGGGCGAGGCCCGGGGGGTTTTATAGACCAACCCCCCGGAGTACAATATGAATAAGAGATCTCAGGGGGGCCCAGCCGGCAGCCTCTCGGGCCGGCTGTGGGGCCCCCGGCTGAGGGGTCCCGTCGCAGGTGGGGCCCGCCGGCTCCAGGGTCCCGTCGGGAGCCGACGGGGCCCGCACGGTGGGTCCCCATGATGGTCACGTCCCGACACGGGTCGTCCTTCAGGGGGCGAAGTCTTGTGGCAACCGGCTGAGGTCAGCGGTACGGCCGGCTGCACTGTAGCCATGTCGGGGCAGGTAATGGAGTGGTTGAGGGCGTGCCAGCACTGTTGGGAGTCCCGTCGCAGTCGGCCAGAGTCGCAGGCACTGCCACCTCCACTGTGGCCTTGCGGGCGCTGACCCCCGATGGGATGGGGGCCACTGTAGCCACGCGCACCCTGACCGCGGCATCCAATGCGCAGCCGGCTAGGGGGCCAGGCACCCCCGCCCCTAGCCAGCTGGCACGTTACAGCCGGCAGGGTGTAGCCAGAGGGGCACAGCCGGCAGGGCGTCGTCGGCAGCGCGTAGCCGGCAGGCGCAGCCGGGCTATAGGGGGAGGCGGCTCGCCCCCCGTTGTTTCAGAAAGTTGGAGTAGTGGGTCGTTTGAGGCTACCCCGGGGTCATCCCCCCGACAGTAGTCCTCGAAGCAAGGGAGGCCCGCCGACGAATCGAGGCGGTCCTCGCTGGCTTGAATATTTCCTTTGCGTCGCAGCATGCCTCGGAGTCCAAACTACGCGGGCAAGCAGCGGCCGGCCCCGCAGCCGGCCGACGCTCCGCGCGCCGCCTCGGGCGCCCCGTTGAGTGGGGAAGCCGCGCCACGTGGAAGACGCTGCGGGCCATAGCCTGACAGGCCGCGCGGCGGACAAGACCGGACCGCGGGGCGGGGCCCTTCATGCACGCGGCCTCGGCCTGCGCGGGGATCTATTACGGCCCGGGCCGTCGGTTGGCTTTCCCGAGCATCATAATTCCTGCTCGGCACGTGGCGGGAATCGTGGGGATCGTGCGCAATGGATCCGCCCCCCACGATCGACCGCGCGGGGTTTAAATGGAAAGGCGAGAGGAACCGAACGGCTCATTTGTTCCTCCCGCCCCCGTCGCATCGTTCTTCGTCGCCCTTCCCCTCCCGCTTCGAGAGAGAGAGAGAGAGAGAGAGAGCCAGGCCTGCGAGCGCGCCGCGCTGCCGCCCGCCGCCGCCGGAGGCCCGCACCGCAGCCGAGCATCCGCGTCAGTCGCCGTGACTGCGAGCCCCTCCAGTGACCATGGCGAGCAAAGGTGCGTGGGACGGCAGCATCGTGGAGGAGGAGTTCATCGAGCACCTCCGCTACCGCCGCAAACTCCCGTCGGCGGCGCTCCTGGAGGCGCGCCCCGCCGGGCCGGAGAACTCCCCGATCCCGCAGGAGGGCGAGGTGGTCGTCTTCGCCGAGCACTTCCTCCGTGGGCTCGGACTGCCGGCGAGCACCTTCTTCCGCCGATTCTTGACACGGTTCGGCTTGCAGCCGCATCGCCTCGCCCCCAACGCCGTCCTGCAGTTGGCGGCGTACGTCACCCTCTGCGAGGGATTCTTGGGGGTGGAGCCGAGGCTCGACCTCTGGTTCCGGCTCTTCTTCCTCAAGCGGCAGACGGCGGTGGACCTGGCAACGGGGGCGAAGGTCATGACCGCCTGCGGGGGCGCCCTGATCCATATCCGCAAGGGAGCCGGCTTCCCGAAGCTGCCGCTGCAGGACTCGGTAAAGAACTGGCAGCGGGGGTTCTTCTACGTGAAGAACATGAAGCCGGAGGAGGACTACATCAACCTCCCCGACTTCGTCAATCAGCCGCCGGCTGCGATGATTAACTGGCGGGCGGCTCCGCCACAGGCGCCCGAGACGGCGGACCGGCTCTGTGAGCGCCTGCTGGTGATGATCGGGATGGAGGGGCTGATTGCCACCGACCTGCTGGCCGCGATGGTGGTGCGCCGGGTGCAACCGCTGCAGAGCCGGCCGACCTCATCTGCCAGATGGGAGGGCAGCACGACCCCTGCCGGCTCTCCACCAAGGAGCTAAAGCCGATCCACGTGGCAAGGAGGGTGAACGCCATTTCGTCGGCGAAGCTGGAAGAGGAGGGATGGCGATGGGGGAAGACTCCGTACAGCCGGAGCCATCCGGTGCCGCGGGTCAGTGACTGGCCGTCTCCCCCTCCCCCTGTTCCAGAGACGGCGCTCCCTCCCTTTGGCCTGACGGCGCGCCGCCTCGCCTGTTCGCAGGTTTTCCCGCAGCTGCAAGACTACAAGGAGCCGGCCGTCGACAGGGTACAGTCGGACCCCAAGGAGGTCGAGGACGTCGACGACGTGGAGCCGGCGGACTCCGACCGAGCCCGCGCGTCAGAAGCCGGCGAGGCGGAGATGGAGGAGGAGGAGGCCGAGGATGCCGAATCGACGGGGGAGGACGAGGTCGCGGCGCCGAGGAGGCGCCCGCGCCCAGCCGACAACGAGTCCAGTCGGGGCGGCCCGGACGCGGGCGACAGGGGGAAGCGGCCGGCTATTGCCAAGCTGGCGCCCAAACGGGCGGCCACCACGCAGCTGGGGGGCAGCCGCGGAGGAGGAGGGAAGAAACAGCGGGTTTCCCAGGCGGGACCCGTGAGGAGGGCGGTCCCCGTCGTCGTCGGGTGAGTCCATCTCCCCCTCCTCCTTAGTTTGTCCCTTTTCCCCCCGGTTCCTTATTTCGCCATGATCAGGGAGGCGCGCGCCCTGGGGAGGACCCCAGGCGGCGAGACCACGAGGACGGCGCCGCCGGACGCCGCCGAGGAGAGGGAGCGCCAGGCGTGGCGCGACCTTGAGGCGGCCGAGCAGGAGCGGTGCGTCGAGGAGCACCGCCCCTGGGAGGAGGCGGCGAAGAAAAGGCAGCCGCCGGGAGGGACCAGCGGGGAGGCCGCTGGTGGAGCGTGGGAGATGTTCCCCCGCGGCCGGGAGAGGAGGTCGAAGGACCACCACGACCCCGAGTGGCGGGCAGAAGCAGATGCGAAGGCCGCGGGAGACGCGCGCGCGGCTGCGGGCGTGGACGTGGCCGGCGCTGGAGGAAGGGCGGGGATGGACCATGACGCCGCCCGGCCAGGGGCGGGCGATGTGCCGCCGGAAGCAGAGGAGCCTCCGGAGGCCGAGATCCCGGCTCCGGACGCGCCGGCTCTGGAAGTGCGGGCCCCGGAGGCTCCGGCTCCGGAGGTGCCCGCGCCGGAGGAGAGCCGGCCAGGAGCGAACGGAGGCGGAATTTCGGAGGGGACGGTCGCGACGACTGGAGAGACGGCCGCCGCGGGCCCGTCGTCGGGGGCCCTTGGTACGACGGCGCCGGGAGGGGCCGGTCCCATGGTGGTTTCCGGCAAAGGGGAGCCCGCAGACGGGGGCCGGCCGCAGCAGAACTGGGCCGCAGCCGGCCACCCGGCCCTTGGCGAACCGCCGAGCGCCCTTGGGGCGGCGGTGGCCGCCGTCGTGGATGCGTTTGCCGCCTGCCGCGCCCAGACGTCGTAGGATGCCCGAGCCGCCAACGACCGGTTGGTGCACCTGGAGCAATCCGTCGCGGTGAGTTTTTATACTCTCTTGCTTTTTCATTTTCTTTCTTTTCCAGTGGGGCGCGCTAGCGCACCCACTGGGTGTAGCCCCCAAGGCTCAAGCCGGCTGAGGCGCAGGGGGGTTGAGCCTAAAGCTGTCCCGTGTCTTCTTTGTTTGCAGGCAGCGCACGACCGCCAGGTGGCCGCGTACAACACCGTGCTGGGCTTGTACCGGGAAGCTGAGGGCCGACTGGCCACCCTGTCGGCGGACCTGCGAGGTATGGCACCTCGCGATCTTCCAGTGGGGGCGCGCGAGCGCACCCACTGGGTGTAGCACCCGGGAATCAGGCGGGCTGATTCCTTTTCCTCTTTTTGTTTGCTGACAGCGGCGTCTTCGTCCCAAGCAGCCACCCATGCCGAGACGGTCAGCCTCCGCCGCCAGGTGGTGCAGCTTGGGGAGCAGCGGGGCCTCCTGACTGCGGAGCGCGACCGGCTCCGTGGGGAGACGGAGCAGGCGAAGGCGGAGAAGGAGGAGCGCGAGGCGGCCCACCGCCAAGAGCTGGCGGACCGCGAGACGGCCCTTCGTCGGGAAGTGGAGGAGCGGAAAAAAATCCTCCGCCAGGAGCTGGAGGCCAAGGATGCCGCACTGACCAAGGCGGCCGAGGACGCGCAGGCGGCCCGGGATGAGCGCGAGCGCCAGCGCCAGGAGTGGTCGGCCAGGGAGGTGGAGCTGGAGGAGCAAGGGTGCGAGGTGGATCGGATGCTGCGCGGTAAGTCTTTACCGCCTTGTTCTTTCCACGCCTTGCTTCTGGGTTTTCTGGCTTGCTTCTTTGCTCATCTCGCGCTTTCTTCTGAGGGCTTTTCCCCTACACGCAGGAAGCCGTGGAGGCGGCCGTGGAGGCCCACCGTGAGAGCCAGCGAGCGCAGGGGGGAAGTCTTTGGGCAGCTTGCCCCCTGGACCTTGGACGAGGTGGGGATCGCCTCCTCGGCGCGGCTATCGGAGGTGGTCCGGGCTCTGAAGCGGCTCCAGGCGGCCAGCGGGGCGCTGGTTCGCACCCTTTGGCCCGGCGCGGTGGACCCGGTCTCCATGAGCCGGCTGTCGAGGTGGCTGGAGTTCGGGACCGCGCGGGTGAACGCTTGGAGGGCCTCCGCAGCGCGCGCCGGGGCGAGCATGGCGCTTCGCCTTGCGAAGTCATGGTACCCCGAGCTGGACTTGCGTCTGCTCACGGCCCAGCGCGCCGGTACCGACGCGGAGTTGGAGGCGGTGGCCGATGCGATGGCGGTGAGGGCGAGCGACATTGCGTCCTTTGCCGTGTGGGATGAATACGTCCCAGAGCGCGGGGCAGACGGCGTGGTGATCCCTGAGGATCGATACGCGCTCGCCCTGGACGACCCGGAGGGGAGCGCCGCCGAGACGGATAATGAAGATTCCGGCTCCAGCACCGACGTCTACGCCGATTCCGAGCCAGCTCCGGACTTGGAGACGGGAGCCGACGCAGAGCGCGCCGTGGACAAGGATGGGGCTTCGTCGTCGGCCGCCGCGGGCGGTGCCGGAGGAGATGGCGGAGCCGGCGCCGTCTAGAGCATTTATATTTCTGCATAGTTAGACTGCTATTCCACCCACTGGGGGTGTACGTGTAATAAACTTGTGGCCGTGGGCCCTTCTTGAGTTGTAAAAAACTTTTGGTTGCTAAAATGTTGCTTTATGCGTGCCGGCTCAGCCTTATCCCTTTTCTTTTCTTTTGGTTTCGTTTGCTCAAAACCTTGTCCCCCTTGGTTTCGGTCCCGCCAGCCGCACAGCCGGGAGCCGGTCTGTAGCTGGGACGGGGCGTCCGTCTCGAGGGAGCCGGTCGTGAGTTAAGAAACCGCGAGAGTTTTTCGGGTAAGGTGAGTGACAGAGGCTAAAAAAGGAAGTGATCCGGCCAGCCCTAGCCGGCAATCCCCTTTGTGATCAATTTTTCGTGTGAGCTAAGTTTTGCCATCTCGAGGTCCCTTCAGCCAGACAGCCAGGAGCCAGTCTGTAGCTGGGAGGGGTGGGAGGGCTCTTTTTAGTTCACACTACTTGACCGCAGACGGGGGAGGCGGGCAGGACTAGCCGGCTAGCCCCCGGGACCGGGAGCCGGACCCAGGAGCCAGCGAGCGAAAATCTTAGGAAGAGACGAAAAGGGGCATGTCCCAAGAGCAGGGTTGGGGCACCCGTTGCATTCATAAGCCCAAAAGGGAAGGATATATACATACACTGGTTTTTAGCAGTAAAAAGGGCGGAGGAGCGCCGCGTTCCAAGGGCGCTCCATTTCCTCGCCGGAGGCGTCTCTCTTGCGCTTCTGCGGCTTCAGGGCGTCTATCAAATAGTACGCGTTGTTGTGCAGCGCCTTGCTGACGATGAACGGGCCCTCCCATGGGGAGCTCAGCTTGTGCTGGCCGGCGGTTCGGTGGATCCGCCTGAGCACCAAGTCTCCTTCGCGGAAGGAGAGTGACCGGATCCGCTTGCTATGGTAGTGCCGGAGCTTCTGTTGGTAGATGGCCGTCCAGCTCAGGGCCAGCTCGCGGGCCTCCTCGAGGAGGTCGACGCCGTCTTCTCTTGGTTCCTTCGCGTCCGTCTCCATGTACAGGGTAACCCGAGGCGAATCGAACTCGATATCGGTGGGGATGATTCCCTCGGACCCATACACGAGAAAGAAACGGGGTGTAGTCGGTTGACCGGTTGGGCGTAGTCCTGAGGCTCCAAAGGACAGCCGGCAGTTCTTCGACCCAGCAGCCGGCCGACCGGACCAGTGGTGCCACGAGCCGGGGCTTGATGCCTGCCAGGATCAGGCCGTTCGCCCTCTCAACCTGGCCGTTCGACTATGGGTGGGTGACGGACGCCAGATCGAGCCGGATGCCCTGCTTGGAGCAGAAACGCGCTAGTGCGCCCTTGGTGAAGTTCGTGTCGTTGTCGGTGATGATGCTGTGGGGGACGCCGTAGCGGACTGTGATGTCTTCGATGAACCGGACGGCCGTGGGACCGTCCAGCTTCTTGATTGGCCGAGCCTCGATCCACTTGGTGAATTTGTCGACGGCTACCAGCAAATGCGTCATGCCGCCTCGCGCGGTCTTGAAAGGTCCCACCATGTCCAGCCCCCAGACGGCAAAAGGCCATGAGAGGGGGATGGTCTGGAGGGCTGAAGCCGGCAGGTGGCTCTGCGAGCTAAAGCGCTGGCAGCCCTCGCACTTGTCGACCAGCTGCTTGGCCGCCTCCAAAGCAGTCGGCCAGTAGAAGCCGTGGCGGAACGCCTTGGCCACCAGGGTCCTGGAGGTGGCATGATGACCGCACTCGCCCTGGTGGATGTCGAGGAGGATCTCTTGCCCTTTTTCCGGCTCGACGCAGCATTGGAAAATGCCAGTGGTGCTGTGATAAACCAGTTCGTGGTTAATGATGCTGTAGGCCGGGGCTCGACGCTGGATTTGTCACGTTGTTGCCTCGTCAGAGGGGAGCTCGCCGCGTAGGAGAAACGCCAGGATGGGCTGGGCCCACGAGGGAGCCGAGACGGGAGCCGGCTCGGGCTCGAGCGGGACGTTGGAGGCGGCAGGAGCCCCCGGGTCCGGAAGACCAGTCCCTGGGACCGGCTCACCAGTCCCCGGAGCCGGCTCGCCAGCCCCCGAGACCGGCTCGCCAGCCCCCGGGAGTGAACCGGTGGGTGGAACGTCGATCACCATCATGACGGCCACGGGCCCAGAGCCGGCCGCTGCGGTCACGGCCGGCTCGACAGCCGGAGCGAGTGGCGCCGGCTGGGCAACTGGAGATGGCGAAGTTGGCGAAGTCGCCATAGCCGGCGCAGCCGGCTGGTCAGCCGGATCTGTCGATGGGTCGGCTACGGTAGCCGGCATGAAGATGGACTCCGATTCGGGAGAGGGTTCGATCGAAGGTTTGAGCAGCCGCTCGAGGGAGACGCCGGCTGGGATGGCCTGCCGGGTGGAGCCGATCTTTGCCAGTGTATCGGCTGCCTCGTTGTCCACCCGGGGGACATGATGGAACTCACAGCCCTCGAAGGAGCCGGTGAGCTGTTGGACGAGGAAGCGATAGCTGGCCATGTTGGCATCCCTGGCTTCCCACTCACCAGAGACCTGCTGCACCACGAGGTCAGAGTCGTCGAAGCATATGATGCGCTGGATGCCGATCTCCTTGGCGAGCTGGAGGCCGTGGACGAGGGCCTCGTACTCGGCCACGTTGTTGGAGGCGGCGAAGTGGATCTGGAGCGCGTACTTGAGCTGGTCTCCCCTTGGGGAGGACAAGACGATGTCGGCTCCCAGGCCGGCTCGCATCTTCGAGCCATCGAAGTGCATGAGCCAATGCGTGGAGTCGGGTGGAGGCGGCACGAACTGGGTTTCGGCCCAATCGACGAGGAAGTCGGCCATCGCTTGCGACTTGATGGCGGTGCGCGGCTCGTACCGTATCTCGTAGTCAGCGAGGGCGATGGTCCACTTGGCTATCCGGCCATTGGCGTCCCGGCCGCACATGATTTCGCCCAGCGGCGCTGTGCTGACCACGGTGATGACATGCTCCTGGAAATACTGCTTGATCTTCTGGGCGGCGAAGTATATGCCATAGCACATTTTCTGGTAGTGGGGGTAGTTCTGCTTGGAGGCGGAGAGGACCTCGCTGAGGTAGTAGACGGGACGCTGGGTTGGCAACGCTTTGCCCTCCTCCGGCCGCTCCACCACCAGGACGACCCTGATGACGCGCGTAGTCGTCGCGATGTAGGCGAGCAAAGGCTCCTTCTCAGCCGGCGCGGCCAGGATGGGCGCGCTGGTGAGGGCCCGCTTGAGGCCGCGGAACGCCTCGTCCGCCTCGTCAGACCAGTCGAAAATGCCCGGCTTCTTCGAGGGATCGCGGCCCGGCTCGACTAGAGCCGTCTTCCGCAGGAGCCCGTAGAGGGGCACGGCCTTCTCGCCCAGCCAGCTGATGAACCGGCTGAGAGAGGCGAGGCAGCCGGTGAACTTCTGGACGTCGCGGAGCCGGGTCGGCTTGGGCATGCGCTCGATCGCCCTAATCTTCTCGGGGTTAGCTTCGATGCCGCGGGCGAACACGAAGAAACCCAAGAGTTGGCCGGCTGGAACGCCAAAAACACACTTCTCCGGATTGAGCTTGATCTTGTACTCGCGCAGGTTGGCGAATGTTTCCCGGAGATCGTCGAGGAGGCTGAAGTGCTTCTTGGACTTGACGACGATGTCGTCAACGTAGACGTGGACGTTCCTGCCTATCTGTGGCAGGAGGCACTTCTGCATGCAGCGCTGGAAGGTGGCGCCTGCATTCTTCAGGCCGAAGGACATGGTGATGTAGCAGTAGGCCCCGAAAGAGGTGATGAAGGAGGTTTTCAGCCGGTCGGCCGGGTCCAGCTTGATCTGGTGATAGCCGGAGTGGGCGTCCAGGAAGGACTGCAGGTCGCAGCCGGCCGTGGAGTCGATGACCTGATCGATCCGCGGCATGGCGAACGGGTCCTTGGGGCACGCCTTGTTCAGGCTCGTGTAGTCGATACACATGCGCCAAATTTTGTTCTTCTTCAGCACCAGGACTGGGTTGGCCAGCCAGTCTTGGTGGAACACTTCCATGATGAAGCCGGCTGCGAGCAGCCGGGCGATTTCATCTCCTATGGTACGCCGCTTCTCCTCGAAGAAACGGCGCAGGGGTTGCTTGACCGGCTTCGCATCCGGCCGTACATGAAGCTTGTGCTCGGCGAACTTCCTCGGAACACCCGGCATGTCCTTGGGAGACCATGCAAAGATGTCCCGATTCTCACAGAGGAAGTCGACGAGCTCGCCTTCCTATTTGTTGTCGAGGCGTGAGCCGATGGTGACGCAATGGCTGGGGTTGGCCGGGTCGAGTGGCACTTGCCTGGTGTCCTTGGACGGCTGGAACGAGGCTTCGCCGGCCGACTGGGATGGAGGAGCCGGCACGGCTGGCTGGCCAGACGTGTGGGCCACGAGCCGGTCGAGCTGCTGTTTCTCCTCCGCTATCTCCAGTGCTTCGGCCAGCCGGCTGCCGTCTCGCGCGCACGCGATCGATATCTTGTAGTCGCCGGCGATGGTAATGATGCCCTTGGGACCCGGCATCTTGAGCTTGAGGTAGGCGTAGTAGGGGATCACCATGAACTTGGCGAGAGCCGGCCGGCCCAGCAGCGCGTGGTAGGGACTGTCGAGGTCCACTACCTCGAACCACACTGGTTCGCGGCGGAAGTGGCTGTGGTCGCCGAAGAGGACGTCGAGCTTGATCTTGCCGATGGGGGTGCAGGATTTTCCCGGCACGATGCCATGGAAAACCGTCCGGCTCGCTTGCAGGTCCTCCACCTTGAGTCCCAGCTTGTGCATCGTATCGAGGTAAAGGATGTTGATGCTGCTGCCCCCATCTATCAGCACTCGTGAGAAGCGGCACGAGCGCCTCTCGGAGGCGATGGTGGGATCGAGGACGAGGGCGTAGCTGCCCGGGCTTGGCATCACAGCCGGGTGGTTAGCCCGGCTCCAGGTGACTGGCTTCTCGGACCAGTGCATGAACTGGGGAGTCGCGGGCATAGTGGCATTCACCTCGCGGCGGAGCCGGCGCTGAGCGTGCTTGTCCGTCTCTTCACTGGTGAAGACGACGTAGGAACCGTCTTGGACGGGGAACTGATTGAGCAGCCGGCCGTCGTTCTGTGCCAGACCCGGGGCCTGAGCCGGAGCGGGAGCCGGAGGCGGCGTCGGCGCGCGAGGAGGCAGCGGGGGAAGCTGCACTGCCGGAGCGTGTGTGTAGACGGCTTCGTGCCGGAATGGTGTTTGCAGGGGAGGTCGAGCATCTGCTCGAACATGAGCTTGGGCTGCCAGGTAGCCTTGCCGGTGCATTGGCGTTGGCTGGAAGCCTGGGCAGCCGGCTGCTCTTCCTCGAGGGTGGCAACCTGCCGGCTCCCGTAGCGGGGATCCGGCTGGTCGGCCTTGCGCTTGTTATTTTGTAGCTGCCGGTTGTCGGCGGCCGCCCGCGGCGCGGCGGGCGGTGGAGCCGGCTTGGCTGGCGTGGCGACCTTCATCCGCATAGCGGAGTCGGCCGTGGCGTACTTGTCCGCCTTGGCCATCAGGTCCGCCAGGGTAGCCGGCTCGGAGCACAGGAGCTTGTGCTTAAGGTGGGTGCCGTCTCGGCAACCCTCGATGAAGTATTGGATGGCCTGCACCTCGTGCACCCCTTCGCAGGAGTTGCGGAGCTCGGTCCAGCGCATGAGGTAGTCTCGGAGGGGCTCCTCGAGCCCCTGAACGCACATGGCCAGCTCGCGGGGCCGGCCGGGCCGTTTGTAGGTGCCGGTGAAGTTGCGGATGGACGCTTCTTCGAAGTTCGTCCAGGTGTTGACGCTGTCGGCTGCCAGGCTGTTCAGCTAGGTGCGGGTCGAGCCGATCAGCATAAGGGGTGCGTAGCGGACGGCTACGCGCTTGTTCCCCCTGGCGATGCCGACTGCGGTGGTGTAGTCGATCAGCTAGTCCTCCGGCTTGGCAGCCTCGTTGTATTTCGGGGTGTCGCGGGGAAGCATGAAGCCGGGCGGGAACGGTTCGTTGCGGATCCAAGGGCCAAAACACGTCGGGCCAATCAAGCCCTCCTCCTCGAGGAGAGCCGACTGCGCCAGCCGATCGAGGCGGAGCCGCGCATCATTCTCGCTGTGAGGGACCCGCGGCCCGAGCCGGGCCACGAGTTCGGGGCGGACGGCCGGCGGGTTGGGCCACGCTGGGTCTTGTCGTGGAGGTGGAGTGTGTCCGCAGCTGCGCCGGCTACCGCCAGCCGGCGCCTCGTCGCGACGGTAGCTGCCAGCCGGGCTGTTGCTGCGCCGGCTATTTACAGCCGGCTGCTCGTTCCCGCGCGACTGGGAACGCCGAATGTTGCTTCCCTCGGCGTGCCGGCCGGAGGGACGAGGGGTGCTGGAGTGCTGAGCCGGCTGACAGCTTGCAGCCCCAGCGCCCTCGCCCTCGGGACGGGGAAGCTCGGAGACGGCTCCGCCAGGGGCGAAACCGACCTGTTGCGCGTTGGCGGTGTCGATGAGGTCCTTGATGTGCCGCTAGCGCGCGGCACGCTCCTCACCCACCAAGGTAGCCAGATCCTCGTAGGCTACCTTGGCGGCTCGCAGGTTGGCCGCGGGGGTGTCATAGACGGAAAGGTGGCCGCCAAGGATTTCCGCGACCACGCGGCCGTGGTCACGCATAGCCCCACGCCGGCTGGGCTCGGTGCCAGCCGGGGTGAGACCATATGCGGAGGCGTACTCCCGCTGCGCAGCTTCCATCCGGCGCTGCTCAGTCGCGAGGGTGCTGGCGTCTTCGAAAAGAATACGGCGGGCCACCTCCTGCTCGGTTCTGGCGGTTGCTGGGTCCGCCGTCGGGGCGATAGGGGTGCTCAGACCCCGGAGGGTAGCAGCGAGCGGGTCGGAGGTACCGGCGCGGGCGGCGGCCGCGTCGGCCTTGGCCCGCGCACGAGCTGAAGTGGTGGAGGAAGTGGTGAGGAAGACTCCCACACAACAGCGGGAGCCGTCAGCCTCGCCCGTGGCGAGTGCACCCACGGACGCGGGGGGATCGGTGCAGTCGAACACCCAGCTAGGGTACTCATCGGCCGCCGGCTCGCCGGCGAGGCTTAGTTTGCTAAAACGCTCGGCGAGCGCGGCGACGTCGAGTGCGGAGTCGCGGTCGAGGCACTCGTTAGAGAGGCCGGCAGCGTCGCCCGCAGGGCCTGCCGGAGCAAGCCCCACGAGCATGCAGTTCCGCCCGGACGCGGGGCGGCCGGGGGAGGTGCTGAAGGGCCCCGCCCGGAGCGTGACTCCGGCCGGCGCCGCGGACGGCCCCACGGTGGGCGCCAATTGTCGTTGTTTTGTCACGGCAGATGCCATGGGTAGGCTTATCGAGAGTGGTTGGGGCCGAAGGACGCCGACGGGCTCCGGGAGTGGGGTTAGGCATAGGCAGTGGCCGACACACGATGTACCCAGGTCCGGGGCCCTCCGTGGGAGGTAACACCCCTAGTCCAGCTTGGTCTAGTTTAGACAATGGTGAGGTTACAATGGGGCTCCTGGAGCTGTATGGCTAGAGGAGGAAGAAAAAGCTAGGTTGCCCTTGCTGCCTCTCTACGTGAGTGTGTGTGCGTGGAGAGAGTCGACCCGTTGCATGGGCGAGGCCCGGGGGTTTTATAGACCAACCCCCCGGAGTACAATATGAATAAGAGATCTCAGGGGGCCCCAGCCGGCAGCCTCTCGGGCCGGCTATGTGGCCCCCGGCTGACGGGTCCCATCGCTGGTGGGGCCCGCCGGCTGCAGGGTCCCGTCGGGAGCCGATGGGGCCCGCACGGTGGGTCCCCATGACGGTCACGTCCCGGCACGGGTCGTCCTTCGGGGGGCGTCGTCTTGTGGCAACCGCCCGAGGTCAGCAGTACGGCCGGCTGCACTGTAGCCATGCCGGGGTAGGTAATGGAGTGGTTGAGGGCGTGCCGGCACTGTTGGGAGTCCCGTCGCAGCCGGCCAGAGTCGCAGGCACTGCCACCTCCACTGTGGCCTTGCGGGTGCTGACCCCCGATGGGATGGGGGCCACTGTAGCCATGCGCACCCTGACCGCGGCATCCAATGCGCAGCCGGCTAGGGGGCCAGGCACCCCCGTCCCTAGCCGGCTGGCACGTTACAGCCGGCAGGGTGTAGCCAGCGGGGCACAGCCGGCAGGGCGTCGCCGGCAGCGCGTAGCCGGCGGGCGCAGCCGGGCTATAGGGGGAGGCGGCTCGCCCCCCGTTGTTTCAGAAAGTTGGAGTAGTGGGTCGTTTGAGGCTACCCCGGGGTCATCCCCCCGACACTGGCTCTCAAGTGCCTCTAGTTTCACTAATCTTTCATTGATCTTCTACATTTCGCTTGCTTCCTCTTTCTTCTTTCTCTGTCTGCTTCTATAACCAGTGGTGTCGGGAAACCCATGCACCCACGGAACGGAGCCTGATGTGCCTCGTGTTCGCCCAGGGTGTTCAGGATTCCCGAGGGCCATTGACAGCTCGTCCTTCTCTCTGTCGGGAACGAACCTCCCTTCCAGCGCTTCCTTGATTACTTCCTCAAGCTTTGTGACGGGTGTTTGAAGTTGAGCTTTCGTCCAAACACACTTCCCTATGACTGGGTCCAAAGTTCCCCCAACCCCGAAGAACCAAGTCCTTGCCTGATCTAGCCAGTGCAATGTCGCTAGTTGGACATTTTTAGCAAATAGGTCTTGCTTAGCTTTGTCCCACGTAGGTCGGGCTTTGCTGTAGCCACCTGACCCCGTAACATGGTGATACTGCTTCTTTGCAGCATTTTTCTTATTTATATGTGACCTTTGCTTGGCCTTCTCCGATTCCTTGTAGGCCACAAATGCGGGCCAGTGATCTTTTATCTTGAAGTATTGACCTTTGAACTCTGGAGTCTCGTCTTTGTTGACAAACTTTTTGTTCAATGGTTTCTTCCAGTTCTTGAATAGTTCTGCCATTTTCTTAAGAGCAAACGCCTTGACCTTTCGCTGTATAACTGGGTTGTTCGGATCCTCCTCTGGCGGTAGGCTGAAATTTCTCAACATCGAGTTCCAAAGATCATCTTTCAGTCTATCGTTGACATAAGGAACTTCAGGGTCCTTCTTCTTATTCCATTCTTGGATGCTGATCGGGACGCTGTCCTTAACAACAACTCCGCACTGATGTATAAATTTGTCCTTGGTCCGCTTGGGAGCAATCGGTTGGCCTTCTGGAGAGACTTCTTCGATCGTGAACCTTTCATCTGGGTCCAACCTTTTCTTCGGGCCTCGTCTCCTTACCGAAGTTTGGCTCGATCCGGAGGGCCAAAAGAAGAAGGAAACGTTAATATATGTACATACAAAACAATTAATGCATCTAGTCAGCATATATATACCTCGCCGAACTATGAAACAGTTAAGGCCCCCTTGTCCATTCGATCACCGGAGCCGTCATGATCTCCTTCCTCCTCCATTCCATCACCGGAGCCGTCATGATCTCCTTCCTCCTCCATTGGATCACCGAAGCCGTCATCCTCTCTTCTATCACCATCGTTGTTGTTGAGCCACGACAAGATATTATCATCGCCTCCGTCGCGGATTATATCCCCCAACAAGTCTTCTTTTTCTAAGTCTCTGTGATCCATAGCTTCTGCACATAAAGCATTGACACTTCAAACTAGCTATCACATAAACCAAAAAAGAAGTATATTTGTCACCAAAATACAACACTTGACAGAGTTTCCTCTATTTTAAAAATAGTTCTCTGTTTTCAAAAATCATTCCCTCCATATAGAAACTTGCGGACCCCCCACCCCCCTCATGTCGAAGTTATCAGGGATATGTTGAATTCCCGAGAGAGTTAGGGGTGTTCTAACGCGGCACTACACAATATAGGTGAAGGGGGATAACATCTGGGACTGAGATCCAGTGACTTGCCTCTAGCAAGTCACGTTGTAACTGGCTCCCCCTCATCTGCCATTGAAACAACATCTTTGTTGCCGACTGCTCGTGAAATACAACATGATAAAGACGGCGACACTCGGTAAAGACAGATTTTTAAGCACTGTTCTCACTAAGCCTCTCTCCGATCCAAATTTCATTGTGGTTACGTCCCTCTCCAACCAACAAGTTACGGCCTCATCTTGTAATTTGAAATCATTTGTTGCTTTTTTTCTCCTTACGGCACTAACACAATTATAATTCATCTTTATTTCCATTACTTCCTATCTCGAACTTCCCAAACATCGAGGCTTGAACTAAGTTTCTACATGGGTCTTAACATAGAATATCTTTCGGGAAAAATATCCTCTAAAGGAATACTCCAGAAGATTCCTCTGACTAGTTGTTGAAAGTGCATCTCTTAGATATCTTTAGAAAAATGGTCGAGGTGACTAAGGTAAGACCCCAAAAAACAAGTTATTGATTTTTGGTGTTGTTTTTTGGTCCTATCTTTTTCTTGTCTTTCATTTGGACTTTCGTGCAGGCGAAACTTGTTAACCCGATTTGCATATGGTGTACCATCTTCGATGGATGCATCGATCCCACTTAAAGCCCTAATTTCAGTATTTGAAATTAAACTCTACTCTTTCCTTTAGAAAGGAAATTCAATTGTTCCTCCTGGGATAAACTACTCCAAAAATTACAAGAGGTCCCCGGGTTATCTATACATACATACATACATACATACATGGACAAAAAAATTCATATATACATATACATATGAACATAAATACATACATATACATACATACATACATATGAACATATGAACATATGAACACATTGACAAAAATCCATTCATCCATAAGCAGGAGGGGCTCACTGGGGGCAGGGGTCGGCGCGGTGATGGCGACGGCGACGTCAGGGCCGGCCGGCAGGGGCGCGGTGACGGGGCAGGGGCGCGGTGACGGCGACGGCAACGTCAGGGCCGGCGCGGTGACGTTGGGGTCGGCAGGGGCGCGGCGACGGCGACGGGGCAGGGCCGCGGTGACGGCGACGGCGACGTCGGGGCCGGCAGGGGCGCGGCGACGGCGACGGGGCAGGGGCGCGGTGACGGCGACGGCATGGCAGAGTGAGGCGATGGCGGGGCAGGGCGAGGCGACGTCGGGGCAGGGGCTCGGGGACGGCATGGCGTCGGCGAGGGCGTCGGCAAGGGGCGTTGGCGAGGGCAAAATCCGGCAGCCTGGTGACGTCGAGGTGGTCGTCAGCGCCGTCTGGGGAGAGAAGAAACTGCAGATGGGGGATTGGAAAATTTCCTAAGTCCTACTTATATTACCCAACCCTTTAGTCCCCGGTTGGTGGCTCCAACCGGGACTAATGCCCCCCCTTTAGTCCCGGTTGGAGCCACCAACCGGGACTAAAGGTAGTTTTCGCCAGCCCAAAGGGCTGGAAGCACAGCCCTTTAGTCCCGGTTGGTGGCTCCAACCGGGACTAAAGGGGGGCATTAGTCCCGGTTGGAGCCACCAACCGGGACTAAAGGGCTGTGCTTCCCGCAGCCAAAAGTTTAGTCCCACCTCGCTAGTCGAGAGGCGCTCGGAGTGGTTTATAAACGCTGCTGCCACTGCCCTCTCGAGCTCCTCTCTATTGCAAGCAGTACATGCCTATCTCATGCCCTGTTGGGCCTGCTAGCACTGCGGGCCTGCATCCTGGCCCATTTCTAGGATTTCTAGTCGTATGCAGGCCGTTGTAGCTAGTAGGCGGGCCTTTTTTATTTTTTTGCATATATTATGTTTTTAAATTTTTAATGTTATTTTTTGCACATGTTTTAGTTGATTCCTTTTGCTATTAGAGTTTTATAAAAGTTTTTTACTATTAAAGTTTTTAACAAATAAATACTTTGATAATTTTACTTAATATTATTTGATTCTTTTTAGTTCATTCTTTTTGCTATTAGAGTTTTATAAAAGCTTTTTAGTTTTCTATTAAAGCTTGTAACAAAATATACTTTATGAAAATTCTTTTTACTATTAAAGTTTTTAACAAATAAATACTTAAATAATTTTAGTTAATATTATTTTGATTCTTTTCAGTTCATTCTTTTTGCTATTAGAGTTTTATAAAAGATTTTTTATTTTCTATAAAACCTTGTAACAAAATATACTTTATGAAAATTCTTTTTACTATTAAAGTTTTTAAAAAATAAATACTTTGATAATTTTAGTTAATATTATTTTGATTCTTTTTAGTTCATTCTTTTTGCTATTAGAGTTTATAAAGGCTTTTTAGTTTTTATTAAAGCTTGTAACAAAATATACTTTGTGAAAATTCTTTTTACTATTAAAGTTTTTAACAAATAAATATTTTGATAATTTTAGTTAACATTATTTTGATTCTTTTTAGTTCATTCTTTTTGCTATTAGAGTTTTATAAAAGCCATTCAGTTTTCTATTAAAGCTTGTAACAAAATATACTTTATGAAAATTCTTTTTACTATTAAAGGTTTTAACAAAAAAATACTTTGATAATTTTAGTTAATATTATTTTGATTTTTTTAGTTCATTCTTTTTGCTATTAGAGTTTTATAAAAGCTTTTTTGTTTTCTATTAAAGCTTGTAACAAAATATACTTTATGAAATTTCTTTTTACTATTAAAGTTTTTAACAAAAAAATACTTTCATAATTTTAGTTAATATTATTTTGATTCTTTTTAGTTCATTCTTTTTGCTATTAGAGATTTATAAAAGATTTTTAGTTTTATATTAAAGCATCTAACAAAATATATTTTATGAAAATTCTTTTTACTATTAAAGTTTTTAACAAATAAATACTTTGATTCTTTTTAGTTAATATTATTTTGATTCTTTTTAGTTCATTCTTTTTGCTTTTAGAGTTTTATAAAAGCTTTTTAGTTTTCTATGAAAGCTTGTAACAAAATATACTTTATCAAAATTCTTTTTATTATTAAAGTTTTTAACAAATAAATACTTTGATAATTTTAGTTAATATTATTTTGATTCTTTTCAGTTCATTCTTTTTGCTATTAGAGTTTTATAAAGCTTTTTAGTTTTCTATTAAAGCTTGTAACAAAATGTACTTTATGAAAATTCTTTTTACTATTAAAGTTTTTAAAAAATAAATACTTTGATAATTTTAGTTAATATTATTTTGATTCTTTTTAGTTTACTCTTTTTGCTATTAGAGTTTTATAAAAGATTTTTTGTTTTCTATTAAAGCTTATAACCAAATATACTTTATGAAAATTCTTTTTACTATTAAAGTTTTTAACAAATAAATACTTTGATAATTTTAGTTAACATTATTTTGATTCTTTTTAGTTCATTCTTTTTGCTATTAGAGTTTTTAAAAAAGCTTTTTAGTTTTCTATTAAATCTTCTAACAAAATATACTTTATGAAAAAAATCCTATTATAGTTTTTAACAAATAAATACTTTGATTCTTTTTAGTTAATATTATTTTGATTCATTTTAGTTCATTCTTTTTGCTAAATAACCCTGAATTTGAAAAGCACTGCAAATGAACTCTGAAAAGGATGAAACTTGGCATGGTTTCATAATTTCACATATATAAAATTTGCTAAAATGTTGAATGGGATACTGGAAAAACTGGATACACTTCGTGTACAAACTGGACAATTTTCTTTCGAAGTAACAAGATTTCGGACGAAAACTCATCTATTACAAAAGGGATTTCATTTTTTTAACATATTTTAAATCCAGACTTTTTCTGCATTCAATATGCACCATTCAAAGCCACATCATCAATTTTCAACCCTTTTCTGACTTCATTTGCTATTTTTCATGCATTTCATGATTTATTTTGAGCTAAAAGACACTGAATTTGACAAGCACTGCAAATGAACTCTGAAAAGGTTGAAACTTGGCATGGTTTCATAATTTCACCCACATACCATGTGCTAAAAAGTTGAGAGTGTTACGGGAAAAACTGGATGCACTTCGTGTACAAACTGGACAATCTTTTTTGAAGTAACAGGTTTCGGACGAAAACTCATCTATTACAAAAGGGATTTCATTTTTTAACATATTTTAACTCCAGACTTTTTCTGCATTAAATATGCATCATTCAAAGCCACATCATCAATTTTCAACCCTTTTCTGATTTCATTTGCTATTTTTCATGCATTTCATGATTTATTTTGAGCTAAATGACCCTGAAATTGACAAGCACTGCAAATGAACTCTGAAAAGGATGAAACTTGGCATGGTTTCATAATTTCACCCACATACAATGTGCTAAAAAGCTAAGAGGGTTACGGGAAAAACTGGTTGCACTTCGTGTACAAACTGGGCAATCTCTTTCGAATTAACAGCCTTTCGGACGAAAACTCATCTATTACAAAAGGGATTTCATTTTTTTAACATATTTTAACTTCAGACTTTTTCTGCATTCAATATGCACCATTCCAAGCCACATCATCAATTTTCAACCCTTTTCTGACTTCATTTGCTATTTTTCATGCATTTCATGATTTATTTTGAGCTAAATGACCCTGAAATTGACAAGCACTGCAAATGAACTCTCAAAAGGTTGAAACTTGGCATGGTTTCATAATTTCACCCACATACCATGTGCTAAAAAGTTGAGAGGGTTATGGGAAAAACTGGATGCACTTCGTGTACAAACTGGACAATCTCTTTCGAAGTAACAAGGTTTCGGACGAAAACCCATCTATTACAAAAGGGATTTCATTTTTTTAACATATTTTAACTTCAGACTTTTTCTGCATTCAATATGCACCATTCAAAGCCACATCCTCAATTTTCAACCCTTTTCTCACTTCATTTGCTATTTTTCATGCATTTCATGATTTATTTCGAGCTAAATGACCCTGAAATTGACAAGCACTGCAAATGAACTCTCAAAAGGTTGAAATTTGGCATGGTTTCGTAATTTCACCCACATACCATGTGCTAAAAAGTTGAGAGGGTTACGGGAAAAACTGCGCCACATAGAAAACCTGCGCCACATCATTGGCTAGGACGAATGGTTCGTCTGTGTACCCAAGATTGTTGAGATCCAGTGTTGTCATTCCGTATTGCGGGTCTAACTGTACCCCGCCTCCTGACAAATTGACCCATTTGCACCGAAACAAAGGGATCTTAAATTCATGTCCATAATCAAGTTCCCATATCTTCTCTATGTAACCATAATATGTGTCATTTGCCCTATTGGTGATTGTTGCATCAAAACGGACACCGCTCTTTTGGTTGGTGCTCTTTTTATCTTGGACGATCGTGTAAAATGTATTACCATTTATCTCATACCCTTGGTTGGTGCTCCAAAGTACACAGTGATCAAATGTTATTACTGAAAAAATAAATACATAAAGTTCATACATAGTTCTCATAGAACAACATACAGCTCTCTAGAGCATCTAATTAAAACATAAATTGAAACTAACATACAACTATGTAAAACATTTAAATGCAACAACAAATGCGATCATAATCGCAACTAAGGTAACAATTGATCCAACAGCATAATGATACCAAGCCTCATTATCAATGGCATATTTTCTTATCTTTCTAATCTTCAAGCGCATTGCATCCATCTTGATCTTGTGGTCATCAACGACATCGGCAACATGCAACTCCAATTTCATCTTCTCCTCCTCAATTCTTTTCAATTTTTCTTTCAAATACTCGTTTTCTTTTTCAACTAAATTTAACCTCTCGACAAGAGGGTCGGTTGGAATTTACGTTTCACATACCTCCTAGATAAACACATCTATGTCACGTTGGTCGGCATAATTGTCATAAACACTAAATGAAACAAATAGTTATAAAAGATAATATATAACATCCGAATCATATACCAGACGAGGGCCGACGTTGGCGGATACCATGACCATGGCACTACATAATAACAAACAATAATAAAAGTAAGAAATTTATACAAGTAACTATGTAAATCATACAAGTAAGAATTTTTTTCTTTCAAAAAGAAGATAAGAACAAGAGGCTCAACACGGTGGTGCCGGCGACGAGATCGGCGAGGGCAATCGACGACGATGAGGACGGGGACGGGATGTGACGGACCGCGAAACCTAGACAAATCTTGGGGAAAATGGAGCTTGGAGGTCGAGCTTGGAGAGGAGAAAGCTTAAGCGTGGCTCGGGCATTTCATCGAACACCTCGTGTGCAGAGGAGGTGAGAGCAGAGCAGCACACACCTCCCACACGCCGGCCGACCAAAAAACAGAGGAGTGAGCAGGCGGGGGCAAGCATATATATATAGCATATATATCTTTAGTCCCGGTTGGTGGATAGAACCGGAACAGAAGACTTCCCTTTAATCCCGGTTCCAGCCACCAACCGGGACTAAAGGGACCTTTAGTCCCGGTTCGTGTCTGGAACCGAGACTAAAGGGGTCAGACGAACCGGGACTGGTGCCCGCCGAGGCCCGGCCGGTGTCCTGGCCTTATGAACCAGGACTGATGCACCCATTAGTCCCGGTTCGTAACACGACCGGGACTAATGCAATATTCTGGCCTGGACCAAAGCCCTGTTTTCTACTAGTGTTATATGTACTATGTAAGACCATAATAAAACATTAATAGACGGATTTAACAAATTTGAGGTTCTACATAGGCCAATGGTTGGGAGGCTTGGGATACAACAGTACGGTACTGTCTAGTTGAAAATGAGTAGACAAACAGTCGAATTAGTTAAAAGTGATTACCATAGTAGACGAGATGGATGCATAGAAATCCACGAGAGTGCATGGAGTCATTTTCTGAGACTTCACAAACTACTACTCCCTCCGTTTCTAAATATAAGTCTCTTAAGATGTTTTACTAGGGGACCACATACGGGTGTATATAGACATACTTTAGAGTATAGATTCACTTATTTTGCTTTGTATGTAGCCCCTATTGATATATTTAAAAAGACTTATATTTAGGAAGGGAGGGAGTAGATGTTGGAGTGTGGGTTGTAATCCTCGTTGTTCCACGTGACGATAGACACGTATTGACCATGAGGTTTAGAATTCCATCATACTATAGACAAGCAATAAGTTCAGATGACGACTCGGACGATGAAGAGGATGATGAATATGAACATTTTTTTGTTTATTTTGGTTAGCATATTTTTATTTTAACATTCTAGATCATAATTTTATTTGTAATATATTTAGTTGGAACAATTTAAATTCGTACTATTTACTTGTTTGATGTTTGATTTCATGTTTGCTTTGATATTTACAAAAACAACTGGCATAACTTAAAGACAAGATCATGTATCAAACAGGGGTATTACTACCCGACGGGAATTAATCTGGATGAACTTCCTTTCAATCCGGCTAATCGAGAAAGAATATCACAAATACACTAAAAATTCTAAGAAACAAGGTGAGATCATAAGAAAATATTTAACCAAAGGACCTTATAGGGCAAAGGAAGGCTTTATCTATCCATAGAAGACCACCGCAGAACTTCGACAATGCCTGGGTGGCGGCCAGAGAGGTACAACGACGACGGCGAAGGAGGAGGGCGCGGATGCAAAGCAAGGAAGAACATGGACGAAGTGAAAAAGAATGAGATCGGTAGGGGGTTTGGATGGGCCGGGGATATTGGAGTCATACGTGTTCGCAAAGCCCCCCAGTTAGCTTCCTAATCGACAGACCGATACTGGTCTGTTGGATGGCAAAACACGTCCGGACCGAGCCTCGTATGTTCATTTTTCTTAAGGAACACTCTGGCATACTACGCAACAGTAGTAAGAGCAACTCCAAACCGCGCGACCCAAACGGATGCGCGTTTTGCCCGCGTTTTGTCCGTTTGGGTTGGCCGGGCGGACACCAATGTCTGCTTTTGTAATTGGGTTGGCGCTTGCGCCCAACGTTGTCATGACCCATTTTTAGGCGACGCGAAAGAAAAGCACAATAAATATTTTGGAAATAGGAAAAAACATTAATTAAACATTAATGCCGGCCTCAAAGGCCAGCGATAGTAGCAGCAGTCCACATTGCATTAAAGAAAATTTATGTAAACTAAAAAACGAGGAGGCGTGCTGCCTTAGGCGTCCTCCTCGTCGTCATCAGGGCTGGTGAGGTCGACGAGCGTCGTCACCGGGCCAGCCTAGGAGAAGGTCGCCTTCCAGGCAGCGGCGACATCGTCCGTCGGTGGCTGCACCGCCACTATGGCCTGGGCTTCGACATGACGCTCCTCCTCCTCAGCTTCGGCCTCGCGCTCCAGCTGCATGAGCCGCTGGCCCTCTAGGCGCTCCTCCGCCAGCCGCCGCTGTAACCAGTGCTCCAGGTACGCCGCCTCCTGCTCCGGTGTCGCATGCATCCAGATGGGTGGTGCGCTGACCCACTCACACACCACCCCGTCCCAAGCGTAATCCTCGGGCTTGAGGGCCAGCGGCCCTGGCTCGGCCTTGGCTGGGGATGGCGGGGCCGGCGGCGGCAGTACGCAGTCGCCGTCAGCGGAGAGCGCTATGGTCGCCGCCATTTGCGCCTGATAGGCCACTTCCTCCACCTCCTCCTCCTCCTCCTTGAGGCGCGCCTCCTCACGTGCATGGAGGACAGCCGCTAGCGCCTTCTGGTATGCCGCCTCCGCCTCCTGGTCTTCTTCATGCACGACGAGGGGTAGCGGCGCGCTAGTCACCACGTCGCGGATGCCACGGCGGTGATGCTCCTCGTGCTCCCACGCAAATCAGACCTCCCATTCGGGAGAGTCTGCAGCGTACGCGGGGTTGTGCCGCTGCTCCAGCGTCAGTTGCTTCCGCCGGCGCCTCACCTCCTCCGCATGCGCCAGCGCCGACCGCGGCACTGGAATCCTCTCTAGATCCAAATGCCAGTCGTGCGGCAGCGTGACGCCGGGATAGGAGAGGGGTGCGGTGGATACAGTACCACCTCGCCTGGTGCACGGGCACACTGATCCACTGCCGGCGCGGGCGGGTAGGGACGGCGGGAGCTTTGCCCTTATCTTTGCTAGAGCTAGCGCCGGAGAAGAAGCCCATGGGGACGGCGCTGGCTAGGGTTTGTTGCCGGAGGGGAGCAGTGGGTGGCTAGATGGGGACGGCTTCTGAAAGAGGATGAGGTCGGCCCTCCTGCACGCTCGGATTAAAAAGGACGCCTGAGGTCGCTGGCGCATGGGCCCGCGGTGGGCGGTCCTCATTAATAAAGACGCCACTGGTAGTTGACCGGGCGCCACATGTGGACGGACGCAGACATGAGAGGGCATCCGCTTCGCGCCCGCGCCGACACATTTCGACTCCAAATTTGGGCCTGAAATGGGTCCGTGCGAATGCAAAACAGACGCGTTTTGGGTATGGGTCAGTGCGTTGGGCCTTCACTTTTGTCCACGGCGACCCAACTATGGCGGACGAAATGGGTCGCCCGGTTAGAGTTGCTTTAAACGGCTAGGAGAGCCTCGTATGCTAAGCTGGTGAACCCGTGCCGTCTGATTGAGTCATGTACGTCGCCACTGCACTGCGAATCGGCCGCGATTGAGGCTCTAGTGCAGTGCAGTGCAGCCCCCCTCTCTGCGCAGCCAAGCAAGGCATTAGTTCGTATCTCGCTCGATCATGCCACTGCCAAGACCGAAGTCAAGCTCGATACAGGCTTTCGCCCCGCTTTATATTTAAAGCATCAACAAAACAGAGTACACGGCCGAACGATACAGGATGATGGGGTAGCCCTCAAACAATGCCGATCCTAGGCTAGCCATATCACGCACACACGCGACGACGCAACCAAGATAGAGTACAGGAAGAACTGAGAACAACGCCATACTAAGTCCTATAACACCTAAGTTCCACGACAACGCCCCCAGGAGGGAGAACGGCGCTAAGCGTCGCCGTTGTCGAGTCCCGAACAAACATAGGTTTTCACCCGGAACCCGGATACGGAGAGGAGCACCACGACGACATCTTCAAGAAGATAACGGCGCCCGCGAGCGTCGCCGTCGTCGGCGACAAAGTGCGGAGCTTTCACTCAGCAGCTCCCCCGCATCACAAAACGAGGTCTCCAGGACCAGCACGATGAGCTCAGAACTCCAGATCCGGATCGGGGCGCCGCCATCGTCAGGGACAAAAAGCGCGCCCGAGCCACCCGCGGCACCACCGCTCGCCACCCACACCACCGAGAAGTAATGCCATCACCGCTGCCATGGTGCCCGCCGGAGAGCCAACCATGCGGACCGCCATCCTGGGCCGCCACCCCGGCATCCATGTCCAAAGATCCGCACACTGTCCACGTCACGGTGCATCCACCTCGGTAGTAGGAGTAAAAGGGATTTCCTTTCACTCTTAGCCCGACATCAGTCCCGGAGTATGGGTCAACGCCTCCACACACTAGTAGAAAACAGACCTTTCGTCCCGAGCATTAGTCCCGGTCTGGTCACGAGCCGGTACTAAAGATGGTATTAGTCCCGGTTCGTGCCGGCTCCAACGGCTATGAGCAGGGCGACCTTTAGTACCGGCTCGTGAGCGATCTTTAGTACTGGTTCATGTCACGAGCCGGTACTAAAGGGGGCGTGGTAGGCTGTTGGTCAGACTTGGGCCCCGCTTGCACCTTTAGTACCGGCTGGTGATACCAACCGGTACTAAAGGGCAACCTTTAGTACCGGTTGGTGTCACCAGCCGGTACTAAAGACTTCCTACATATACGCTTCGTCCGCAGCGGATCGAAGGGAATCTCATTTCTCTGTTTTCTCCCATGTTCTTCTTCTTGCTCGAAGCTCATCCTCCATTTTGCCAAGGATTTGTCAAGATTTAAAGGCACCCCATCTATCCAAGTGTTCATAAAGGTTAGCAACTTTGCTCCTTCATCTCTCATTGCTAGATTATCTTGTGGTATGCTCAAAGATATGTGATTTGTGGGTTTTAGCTAGGTTTTGGAGGAGTGATCATTATGTGGGAGTTTATTTGATTTATATGCAATTTGAGCTCAAATTAACTTGTTAGGTTGCATATGTGTAGGTGTGGTTTATTTGGTGCCTTCCCATCCCCGTCCTAACCACCGTCGATCGTCCGCACCGTCTCGTCGCGGCTCCGGCCACCTTGGTGAGCCTCTTGTTCTTCTTAAAACCTTTTTGTTAAAAAAAATTACTTGTATGATTTAGATAGCTGCATGTACGATTTACTTACTTGTATCATTGTTAGTTATTCTATAGTGTCATGGTTATGGTATCAGCCCACGTCGGCCCTCGTCCAGTCTATGATTCAGATGTGGTATGTCGTTATCTTTTATAACTATTTCACACATCATCTAATGTCTATGACAATTAATTATGCCACCAAATTGACGTAGATGTTTTTATCTATAGGAAGTAGTTGAACCAGAAATTCCAACCGACTATGCAATTCTGCTCAAGAAATTAACACAAGCTGAAAAAGAAATTGATCATTTAAAAGAAAAATTGAAAAGAACTGAAGATGAGAAGATGGGATTGGAGTTGCATGTTGCCGATATCGTCGATGATCACAAGAACAAGATGGCTGGAATGCGCTTGAAGCTTAGAAAGATTAGAAAATATGCCATTGATAAAGAGGCTTGGTATCATTATGCCGTTGGCTCAATTGTTACTTGAGTTGCGATTATGATCGCATTTGTTGTTGCATTTACATGTTTTAGATAGTTGTATGTTGTTTTATGAGATGTATGTATGAACTATAAGTATCTATTATTTGCAGTAATAACATTTGGTCACTGCTAGCTCTACTTTTGGTTGTAATGTGATGATGAAGTTGTATTAATTTGGTCACTTCGATGTTGTGTAGTGAACATGAGCCGGCAATGGATGTACGATGACCGACTAAGTCCAGGGTTTCTTAATGGCCTGCATGATTTTATTCGTGTGGCTGAGGCAAACAAGCAGAATGGTTTCATGTGTTGTCGATGTCGTGACTGTAAGAATGATAGGAATTACTCTACCTCAAAAACCCTTCACTACCACCTGCTGAAGTCCGGTTTCATGTCCGGCTATAGCTGTTGGACCAAGCACGGAGAAAGAGGGGTTATAATGGAAGACAATGAAGAAGAAGAGGATGATGACAACTATCCTTTCGCCGATACAACAATGGGGGAAGCTGAAGAAGAGGCATCAATGGGGGAAGCTGAAGAAGAGGCATCATATGAGCCCGCTGATGATTTGGGTCGGGTCATTGCTGATGCAAAGAGAAACTGCGAAAGTGACAAGGAGAGGTTGAAGTTGAAACGCATGTTAAAGGATCACAAGAAATTATTGTATCCAAATTGTGAAGATGACCAAAAAAAGTTGGGTACCACGCTGGAATTGCTGCAATGGAAGGCGAAGAATGGTGTAACTGACAAGGGATTTCAAGAATTGCTGATAATGATAAAGAAGATGCTTCCAAAGGATAACGAATTGCCTGAAAGTACGTACGAAGCAAAGAAGGTTGTCTGCCCTCTAGGATTAGAGGTGCAGAAGATACATGCATGCCCTAATGACTGCATCCTCTACCGTGGTGAGGAGTATGAGAATTTGGATGCATGCCCGGTATGCGGTGCACTGCGCTATAAGATCCCCCGCGATGACCCTGGTGATGTGGAGGGCGAACGCCACAGGAAGAGGGTTCCTGCCAAGGTGATGTGGTATGCTCCTATAATACCACGGTTGAAACGTTTGTTCCAAAACAAAGAGCATGCCAAGTTGTTGCGATGGCACAAAGAAGAACGTAAGAAAGACGGGATGTTGAGAGCACCCGCTGATCGGTCGCAGTGAAGAAAAATTGAGAGGTAGTTCGAGGACTTTGCAGCTGACGCACCGAACTTATGGTTTGGTCTTAGTACAGACGGCATGAATCCATTTGGGGAGCAGAGCTCCAGTCACAGCACCTGGCCCGTGACTCTATGTATCTACAACCTTCCTCCTTGGTTGTGCATGAAGCGGAAGTTCATTATGATGCCAGTGCTCATCCAAGGCCCTAAGCAACCCGGCAACGACATTGATGTATACCTAAGGCCACTAGTTGATGAACTTCTACAGTTGTGGAAAAAACTAGGTGTACGTGTGTGGGATGCGCACACACATAAGGAAATTGACCTACGAGCGTTGCTGTTTGTAACCATCAATGATTGGCCTGCTCTTAGTAACCTTTCAGGACATACAAACAAGGGATACAATGCATGCACGCACTGTTTAGATGATACTAAAAGTATATATTTGGATAAATGTAAGAAGAATGTGTACCTGGGACATCGTCGATTTCTACCGATCAAGCATATCTTAAGAAAGGCAGGCAACCATTTCAAAGGTGAGCCAGATAACCGGAAGAAGCCTGGCCTCCATACTGGTGAATATATATTTGATATGGTCAAGGATTTACAGGTAATCTTTGGAAAGGGTCCTGGCGGACAATCTGTTCCGAATGACGCCAACGGACACGTACCCATGTGGAAGAAGAAATTTATATTTTGGGAACTTGAATATTGGAAAGCCCTAGAGGTCCGCAATGCAATCGACGTGATGCACGTGATGAAGAATCTTTGTGTGAACCTGCTAGGCTTCTTGGGCGTGTATGGAAAGACAAAAGATACACCGGAGGCACGGGAGGACAAGCAAAGAATTAACGAAAAAGACGGCATGCCTCCAAAGCAGTATCAAGGTCCTGCCAGCTACGCCGGCTCCTCCAAAGATACACCGTGGTCTCATCCTATGGAGTAAGGACTGCATCGTCTTTCCACAAACGGCGCTAAGGCCACCGGCTCCTCCGAGTATCGATGTCCAGCGCGAGGGATCCCAGCCAGAGGCATCGCAGCGCCAGCAGTCCTCCCCACCTCGCCAGCAGTCCTCCCCACCTCCCCAGCAGTCCTCCCCACCTGGAAAGGCGTCCCACCTCGCCAGCAGTCCTCCCAACCTCGCCAGCAGTCCTCCCAACCTCGGGACGGAGCACGACGCGAGTCCATATCGTTGATATCGATCTCCGCCACGTGAGCCGACTCCACCCCGACAGCGGTCCCGCCAGCAGGGCTCCCAAAAGAGGAAGGCCACCAGCAGTCCTCTTTGGAGGAAAGCAAAGAAGAAACCCGAGCCTCCGGCCAAAAGGAAGCTGCCTTACGACATGACACTAGAGGAAAACGAAATTGAAAGCGATCGCCAAGTGAAAGCCTTTTTTGCAAAGAAGACCGTGCCGCCAAAGAAGGTAATACCCAAGGAAGTCCAAGAGCACTTTATGGAACACTTTATTGATCGACCCCCGGCATATGTCGAGCGTATGCCGACACACTATGAGCGACAGATTCAGAAGGCAAGTGAGCAGAGAAGTCGGCCCAGCCCAAGGAAGAAGTCGGGAAGTACGGCATCAACGACAGGTGGTACTACTACCGGGAAAACAGTTCCCCAGCTCGGAGAACAATCCAAGCAATCGATCTCTTCGCTCAAGGTGAGTACCAATCCAAGCAAGCAATCGATCCAACCAGTTGACGTGCAAGGCAACCCAATCGACCTCGAAGAAGTACAGGCTGCAGGTCTCACTCTTGGCCAAATCCTTGGCACCGAGGAATTCCGCGGGTACGGTGCAACTGAGTACACAATGCAATATGCCGTCGGAAAACCACTTGTCACACCCGAGCAGTACAAGGAACTACCAACTGCGATGCGACTGTTGCATGATTGGTACCTGCGTGAAGCAAAGCGAGGGGAGACGGCGGTCATGGTCAAAGTAAGGAAAGAGCATTACGTCAATGCATGTGACATATATCTTGAATTCTCAGAACTTTTCCAGTTATACCACATGGACTCTATCGACAAAACTCTCATCAGTTGCTATTGTCTGTAAGTGATTTATATCTTTAATAATTTAAGTCTCTAGCTAAGATATCGTTCATTGGCTTATCCTCACTATATATGTTCTTTTCTACGCTATTATGCAGATTGAAGATGTTGGAATTGAAACAAGAGGGAATCGATGACATTGGGTTCATCGACCCAAATACCGTTAATGGTCATGTGGTAAAACATTATGCCAAGGACACAGAAGATCTCTTGGAAAAATTTCTAGAGGCACTAATGAATACCAAATCTACTATAATATTTCCTTACAACATGGGGTGAGTGTTTACTCTCTTGTATACTACAAATTCTATTTTTGCTTACTAGCTCGCTGTCAAGTGTAGTTGATGAGTTATATACATGCTTGCTTAATTATATAAACTTCTGCGTAGAGACCACTATATCCTCCTAAATATTATCCTCGCGGATGGACTTGTTCAAGTGTATGACTCACTAGATACACTAGAACAATCATACGTGGACTTGTATTTTATGATACAACGGTAATTTCAATCTTTATCGACCTCGCTTTCTTTCATTATTTCCTGATATCAAAAGTAATTATAATAACTCTTTCGTTCTTAGGTGGAAAAATATGCAGGTAATTAAGTAGTACTACTAGGTCTGCGCATCTCTTTAATTCTAGTTTCAATACCATTATCATGCTTGATTATTAATTATCTTATTGAATTCTATTCTTTTGCAAAGTGCGCGAAGCAGCCACAGGGGACAAATTTATGTGGATACTTCCCCTGCGAGAACATTCGCATCCAGATTGAAGGCCGTATACGTTGCAGAGGAGCACGTGAAAGACAACTCCAGGTTTGGCAGATGATGTCGAAGCTCTCACCCGAGCAACGCTTTGTAGCACTTCAAGAGGAATTTGCGGCATTTTTTCTTTAACATGTCATTGATGTAAACGGAGAGCACTATTACTTACCGCCGCCTCAATAATGCCAGCAAATCAGTAGTAGAAAACTGAGATTTCATCTGGAGCACTAGCTAGCTAGTCCCGGCCGGGTTTTGGGCCTTAAGTTATAAGTCCAAAATATATATGGATGTGTAATTCCATTTGTATATGTACTGTGTATGAGATATTGTATATTATATTACATATATATATATGCATCAACTTGTGTAATTAATGTTTACAGTATGTAGCACCGTAAAATAAATTTGAAATGAATGGAAAACACAATAAATAGAGAGGAAAACTAAAACCTAATTAAAAGCGAAAAAAAACAGAACACTTAGTACCGGTTGGTATCACCAACCGGTACTAAAGGTCCTCCACCACCAGCCCACGCAGGCAGCCACATGGTGGGCCTTTAGTACCGGTCCGTGGTCCAACCGGTACTAAAGGTCTGGACCTTTAGTCCCGACCCTTTAGTACCGGTTGGGGAACCGGTACTAAAGGCACATCCCGACCGGGACTGCTGATCGACATTCTACTAGTGACAGTAGGAGGCATCCACACCTGCGTCTCCATCCAGTCCCAGTGGACCGGGGGAAACACTACCCCGTGACTCCCGACGGCCGTCGCCGAGCGTGCTCGCACGACGCCATGTCCGTGGCCCGCCGATCTGCCCGACAGCGTTGCGAAGCCCCGACCACCACCAACGTTCACCGTACCCATGAGGAGAGGGACCTCACCGCCCACGGGCACCTCCTGGATCGAGCCCAAGCACACCTACCTGGAGCGCAAACTCCAACTCGTCCCGGGCCCCTTCCAGATTCGCCCGAGCACGAGTCCGAACTCACAGCCATGCCTGCGGCTTAGAGCCAGGGGAAGGAGGCCCGCCGCCACCACCCAACACCACTAGCGGGAGGCCGATACCCAGCTCCGAGCACCACCGCCCCACCGATCCACACCAACCGTGCCCGAGGACAAGGCAGCACCAGCCGCAAAAGCCACCGGACCACCCCACCATGACACACCACCGCGCCAACCACCACCGGTAGCTGAGAACACCGGCGTCGGCCAGCCCACGCCGCCTCAACACGCGCCGCCTCCGTGCAGCAGGCCGGAGCCCCTTCCCCCCCGATCAAGATCTGGATCGCGAGGCACACCACAGCCGCCCCCGCAGGCACGCCCCGCCCTGGCCGCGGACGTGCAGCCACCCACACCTCCACGCCCAGTGAGACACCGTCAGCCGCCCTGCAAAGCTGCGTGCATCCGCGCGGCGGTGCTGTCCCGCGCCAGCACCACACCACGCCGAGGGGAGGGGATCCCGCCGCCACCGACGCCGGCCGGGCTTTGCCCGGCGGTGGGGGACACTAGTACATAACAGGGCATTGGTCCAGGCCGGGCCAGCCCATTAGTCCCGGTTCAGTCACGAACCGGGACTAATGGGTGCAACAGTCCCGGTTCGTGCGGCCAGACGGCCGGGCGGGCCACGTGGGGCATTGGTCCCGGTTCGTCTGGAACCTTTGGTCCCGGTTCCAGACACGAACCGGGACCAATGTGCCTCGCTCCTGGCCCACAACCATTGGTCCCGGTTCGTGGAAGGAACCGGGACCAAATGTGTAACCGTTCGCCTGGTGCGCGCCCCTTTAGTCCCGGTTGGTGGTTCAAACCGGGACTAAAGGTTCGAACGTCTCGCATCCCACGACGTTTCGCGCTCCGAGAAACAGGAGGATAAAGCAACTGTTCCTCGGCGAGGGCTACAGTAACTTCGCCCATTTCTCTTCTTCTCCTCTCTTCTTCCCCATATCTTCTACCATGAATCCAATCACTCGCTACGGGGAGGTGCTCGCACATGGCAGTACCAATCTCGATGTCGTCTACACGAACGACAGCGCCACGGTGCCGCATTTTCTTTCCCTTTTGCAGAAATGGCTTCAAGTGGCGGATGAGAAAGACAAGTTCATAGGGCTTGATCTCGAGTACACGGCCAAGCAAGAAGATGTTGCCGTCATCCAGTTATGTTTCAAGAAACATGTCATGATCTTCCAATGGGCAAGGTGAGTTTTGAGGGTTTCTTTGATCAATTAATAATTTATAGATTATTATGAAAATTGCATAGGATAGAAATATGTTCCATTTTGAATCCTATGGGAAAGATCAATATTTCTTTTAAGTTTGTAGTGAAACAATTTTCCTTGTTGCAAAACGTGGGAGAACATATATGTCATATAGTTAATTTAGGGTTTCTTCATCAATTCATAGGATATGAAAATTGCATATATATATAGGATATAGCAATATATATGTTCTATTTTGAATCCTATGGCAAAGATCAATTTCTCTTAAGTTGTAGTGAAATAATTTTCAATTTTTTTATGATATTACTGTTCACCGGGCTCAAATGAGCCCGGGGAGCAAAAACTCTGCGTCTTCCTCTTTTGTTGCAGCGAAATAATTTTCCTTTATATAGTTGCATATTATAATTCTGCCGAAATATACTTGTTGCAGCAGTATTTAACATTTGTTCCATTTTAATTTGTTGATGTTGCAGTAGTGACAAGCACTGCCCAGCACTCATGGACTTCCTACGCAACGGCATACATTTTGCTAGCGTTGATGTAAGTAATGACAAGCTGAAGATGAGGCGCAGCTTCGGTATTGAGATACCAGCTGGCTGCCTTATTGATATCCAAGACATATTCAGGCTTCGGTATGAGAGGACTTCGATGGCTTCTATGGCAGTCGCCTTGATCAACGACTATTACGGAGATATGAAGACCAAATTCCCCCGGGCGCAGCACAAAGAGTGGGAGAGGACCCCACTTCAGCCTATCAACATTGAGTATGCAGCAAAAGATGCATACGTTGCATATGAGTTGTACCGCAAGATTCGAACCGTGAACTATGGGTAGCGTCACCTCGCACCACCACCACCATTGGAATATTCTTCTGATTCAGACTAGCTAGTAGTGTTCGCTTGGACGAGTACTTTCTCTAATGGATATCTGAACAATTATATATATATTACATATCTCTCTAGCTATTATATATTTGTAGTGCTTTTCAATTCAGCTTTTTCTTAAATTCCGATTGTGGCTGAGAACAAAATGCAACAAAAAAGTGGGTTTTCATTGTTGGCAAGCACGCACACCATGCCAACTTTCAACATTTTCAGAGTTCATTTGTAGTGCTTTTCAATTTCAGGGTCATTTAGCTCAAAAAATCATTAAATGCATGAAAAATACCAAATGATGTCAGAAAGGGTTGAAAATTGATGATGTGGCTTCGAATGGTGCATTTTGAACACACGAAAAGCCTGGAGTTCAAATAAGTTCAAGAAAATGAAATGCCTTTTGTAACCGATGAGTTTCCGTCCGAAACCCCGATACTTCGAAAGGGACTGTCCGTTTTGTACACGAAGTGCATCCAGTTTTTGTCGTAACCCACTAAACTTTTTAGCACATGCTATGTGGGTGAAAGGTTGATACCATGCCAACTTTCAACCTTTTCAGAGTTCATTTGTAGTGGTTTTCAATTTCAGGGTCATTTAGCTCAAAAAAATCAGTAAGTGCATGAAAAATACCAAATGAAGTCAGAAAGGGTTAAAAATTCGTGATGTGGCTTTGAATGGTGCATTTTGAACACACGAAAAGCCTGGAGTTCAAATAAGTTCAAGAAAATGAAATGCCTTTTGTAACCGATGAGTTTCCGTCCGAAACCCCGATACTTCGAAAGAGACTGTCCGTTTTGTACACGAAGTGCATCCAGTTTTTGCCGTAACCCACTCAACTTTTTAGCACATGCTATGTGGGTGAAAGGTTGATACCATGCCAACTTTCAACATTTTCAGAGTTCATTTGTAGTGCTTTTCAATTTCAGGGTCATTTAGCTCAAAAAAATCATTAAATGCATGAAAAATACCAAATGAAGTCAGAAAGGGTTGAAACTTGATGATGTGGCTTCGAATGGTGCATTTTGAACACACGAAAAGCCTGGAGTTCAAATAAGTTCAAGAAAATGAAATGCCTTTTGTAACCGATGAGTTTCCGTCCGAAACCCCGATACTTCGGAAGAGACTGTCCGTTTTGTACACGAAGTGCATCCAGTTTTTGCCGTAACCCACTCAACTTTTTAGCACATGCTATGTGGGTGAAAGGTTGATACCACGCCAACTTTCAACCTTTTCAGAGTTCATTTGTTGTGCTTTTCAATTTCAGGGTCATTTAGCTCAAAAAAATCAGTAAGTGCATGAAAAATACCAAAATGAAGTCAGAAAGGGTTGAAAATTGATGATGTGGCTTTGAATGGTGCATTTTGAACACACAAAAAGTATGGAGTTCAAATAAGTTCAAGAAAATGAAATCCCTTTGTAACAGATGAGTTTTCGTCCGAAACCGTGATACTTCGAAAGAGATTGTCCATTTTGTACACGAAGTGCATCCAGTTTTTGCCGTAACCCACTCAACTTCTTAGCACATGCTATGTGGGTGAAAGGTTGATACCATGCCAACTTTCAACCTTTTCAGAGTTCATTTGTAGTGCTTTTCAATTTCAGGGTCATTTAGCTCAAAAAAATCAGTAAGTGCATGAAAAATACCAAAATGAAGTCAGAAAGGGTTGAAAATTTATGATGTGGCTTTGAATGGTGCATTTTGAACACACAAAAAGTATGGAGTTCAAATAAGTTCAAAAAAATGAAATCCCTTTGTAACAGATGAGTTTTCGTCCGAAACCCTGATACTTCGAAAGAGATTGTCCATTTTGTACACGAAGTGCATCCAGTTTTTGCCGTAACCCACTCAACTTCTTAGCACATGCTATGTGGGTGAAAGGTTGATACCATGCCAACTTTCAACCTTTTCAGAGTTCATTTGTAGTGCTTTTCAATTTCAGGGTCATTTAGCTCAAAAAAATCATTAAATGCATGAAAAATACCAAATGAAGTCAGAAAGGGTTGAAACTATAATTATATAAAAAATATGCAACTAAAATTATCAAAGTATTTTTTGTTCAAAACATTAATAGCAAAAAGTATTTTCATAAAGAATTTTTTTGTTAGAAACTTTAATAGCAAACTAAAATAACCAAATCTGTTTTTGATTAAAACAGACATTTAAAATAACCTAAAACTTACCAAATTGAATATAATGATAAAACACAGTAACATTAAATAGCAGGAAAAAGAATCACTCAAAAATCTATTTTTTTAGTAAAGTTATTCACAAACTAGTTATTCACACCAATTTAAAAGAATTCAAATTTAAACTATTCAAATTTGGAAACTAATGGCACTAACAGAAAGTTTATAATTTTTGTGACCTAAAAGCAAAAAGAATCACTGAAAAACTGTAAGTAGAAACAAAAAAAAAAATAAAGCAAAAAAGAAAACAAAAAAAGTAGAAAAAAATTAAAAAAAATGCCGCCTACTAGGCCACAACGGCCTGAAGACGACCAGAAACACAACCACCAGATTGGGCCAGGATTCGGGCCCGCTGCCGGCCTAGAAGGCCCACAGGCAGGGGTCAATTAGGCCCGTAAGCCTGCTGTTGAGAGGAGCTCGAGAGGTTGTGCACAGCAGCGCTTATAAACCACTCTCGAGCCCTCTCAACTAGCGAGGTGGGACTAAACATTTGGCCCCGGGCAGCACCACCCTTTGGTCCCGGTTGGTGGCACCAACCGGGACCAATGCCCACCTTTGGTCCCGGTTGGTGCCACCAACCGGGACCAATGGTCCCTGTTTCCCGCCCTTTGGGCTGACGAAAAGAGACCTTTGGTCCCGGTTTGTGGCACCAACCGGGACCAAAGGTCCCTGTTTCCCGCCCTTTGGGCTGACGAAAAGAGACATTTGGTCCCGGTTGGTGGCACCAACCGGGACGAAAGGGAGGCATTGGTCCCGGTTGGTTCCACCAACCGGGACTAAAGGTGTGTGTATATAAGCCACGCACTTAGCAGTTTCTCCAAATCGTGTTCTTCTCCGCCCGATGCCCTGCTCCTCGTTGCCGTCGCCGCCGAGCCCTGCCCCGACGCCGTCAGGCTGCTCCACCTCGCCGTCGTCGCCGTCGCCGAGCTGCCCCCGACGCCGTCCCCGCACCCACTGTGAGCCGCCTCGTCGTTCCCCTCCTGTCATCCTCCCCCCCCCCCCCGCGCCCCGATGCCGTCGCCCGCCGCGCCGTTCCCCTCCTCTCCTCCTCCCCCCCCGCGCCCCGACGCCGTCACCCGCCGCCCGTCGTCCGCCGTCCGCCGCGCACTGCGAGCCATCGCCCGCCGCCCGCCCGCGCCCCATTGCCCGCCGCGCTCTGCGAGCCGTAGCTCTGCTTGTCGCGCCCCGTCGCCCGTCGTCCGCCGTCGGGAAGGGCCTCGCCGGCTTAACTCCGGCGACGCTGACGTGGCGCTGACGTGGATGTTTTTTTCATGTATATGTGTATATGTTCATGTATATATGTATGTGTATGTATGGATGGATGAATGGATGGATGTAACTATATGGATGCATGTAACTCTAAGTTAAAATTATTAGGAGTCTTAGGAAAAAATTAGTATGTGTATGTTAGATTACAGAAAAAAAATTGGTTTTATGAAAAATTAGTGATTAAACGATAAGACGTTCTCATAGGAATTTTTCTCGACGTCGACGATGCCCGGCCCTCATCCTCGTCGTCGAGTGGTCCGCGAGAGCCTGCTTGATAGGCGCCATGTCCGGGACTGGGCTCCGCCGGGCTGGCACTGGGAGGTGCTACCTTCCCGGGCTCGTCATGGACCCGGAGCTTCTGTGGTGGCGGTCACGCGGGCCTCTTTCGGTGCGGAGGGAGCGGGCCCCCGCGGAGGTGGTACGTCGCCGTGTCAGGGAGGAGGACGAGCACGTCCGTCGCTACATGGCGGCGTTGGACGCCCGGTTCGACAATACCTGGCAGATTATTCAGGGATCTCACCCGAGTTATGATCCCGTGATGGTTCCTTATCTTTGGGTGTCCACCGCCGGCGACTCAGAGACCGCTAGTGAACCTAGTTCACCGTCCTCCACTTTGGATTCTAGGATATTCGATCTGTATTAGTGATCTTATATGATAATATTCGAGATCTATTAGTTAATATTTGATGATGCATTAACTGGATTGTTCGGGATGATGTATTAGTTAATATCGAGTGCTTGTGTTTTGCCAGTCATTGCGGCAAAACATAGGGAATTTTTTCTATGTCATTGCTCGATATATGGAACGGGTTGACTTCAGGTCTGTTTCGGCTCCTTGTGTGTCTTTCAGTGAGGGAGAGTGTCCACCATATATATATATATGAGAGAGGAAGAATCCCGACTGTTGTCGTGGGGGTCGCTTCTCCTTCTTTTCCTTGTGCTAGATATTTGTAATGCACTAGGGAAAGAAGGAGTAGCGACCATCACCGACGGTCGAAATATGAGAGAGGAAGAATCCCGACTGTTGTCGTGGGGGTCGCTTCTCCTTCGTTCCCGTGTGCTAGACATTTTGGTGTAATGCACTCGGGGACGAATGGAGGAGCCACCATCACCGACGGTCGCAATATCAGAGGGAGTGCCCACCATATACGTGAGATGAGAGTTTAGGAAGCAAAGACTCGACAGACCTAAAGTCAACCCGTTGCATATTTTGAGTAATAGTGATCTGTGTGTTGATCAGTTTCCTGGTAGTTGCGTTCGATCGATTTTAAATGTTTCAACTATGAACATAGGAAATGTCTGACGACGATAGCGAAAGGGAATTCGGTATGTGCAAATACTGCGAAGACGAGCGCGGTCTGTGCGACACGACTCACCTAGTTGATGGTAGGCGCTTTAGCATCGTGCTGGATGAGATCTTCGAAGTGGATACAGTAAGTCACAACGACAAGTCTTTTTTCGTAATTAAGCATGACTTCTGCTTCTTTTGCTTCAACTTATAATTTTAATTTTTTACTATTCTACTAGCGTATCCCCTGCCATGCAAGAAGATATGTCTTGGATAAGATTGGTTTCAGTACTAAAGAAAGTATGGAGGTAAAGATAGTTCACTTGAGGACCGAGCATGGTTATACTTTTGCCGTAAAATTGTACAATGCATACACCTACTCCTATTTTGAATGCAAAAGTTGGCAAGCACTATGCAAGGCTTATGCATTTGAGCCTAATATGCTTATCACCTTTGATATTCGTCCGGAAGATGAAATTGAAGGTAATATCGACATCTGGGTCGATGTGCAGACACCTCCAGTTCTACCATTATGTGAGTTTCTCAACCATATTTATTATGATTCCGATTCTGTCTCCTTGTGAGTTTGTTAAACATATTTATTATGTAATTTATATTGTTTATTTCAAAATAGTTGACAGCTTATTTCCATTGACAGCTTATTTTCATTCTTCAAAAAATGTACGGAAGATGGTAGACAGAACCTACTACACCGATGGCGCAGAATTAACTTGTCAGGAGAAAAATCATCTTATCGCATTTATTAATGATCTTCAGAATTACAATACCTATTATCAAACTCCTACACATTATGGTCAATACGTGCCACTAGTGCACGTGTTGAACTACGGTAACATCCATGGAGATCGCATGGTAAGATTTTTTACTATTATGACATCCGTGCATCTTTTGCATAAATTATTTTTAAAACTAAACTACATTGCTAACTACGAAGTTATTACTATGTTTTTCAACAGAAAATCCCGAATGATTGTGTGCCTCATCTGATGTTTCCGAAAGGTCACCTTGATGTTATGAGCTTACTGCCACCAGGTCATCATGTGCATCACTGTTGTCCATACCGGATTTCTAAAACCGATGAAGACATGACAATCAAAGATTGGAAAAAATGTATGGTCGATCGTAGGGAGCTACTTGGAAGCAACATTGTGCGACGTGCAAGAATTGGAGACAGGATAATCTCCATTCTCCATAATGGAGAGTCGGGGCCTATCTTGTTTTATGCTATTTTAGCTAAGAGAGGCCGGGTAGTTAGGTCCTAGCTAATACTCATGATCATGTGCTAAGAACAATTAAGTATGGTTGGTTAGATGACTATGGTGATGATGATCTAGTATGACTTGTTATTATGATAACTTGTTGTTCGACCAATCTCTCCGGAGAAAGAGAGGTCGATCACTCCTCTCTGTATATGTTCATGACGATCTTATGTACTTATTGGTTCCTTCATTTGCTTACTACCTAGCATGTCGAGTTCTCTCTATACGTATAGTACGTAGCGTCGACCAAGCACGGAGATAAGAGAGGTCACTTCTCTCTAGGTAGCTATTAGCTAGCTAACACAATATATGAAACCCCCAAATTAACCCTCCAAAACCCCCAACCCCCACCCTTTCAAAAAAAACCCTAGCTCCTGAGCTGCTGACGCGTGGATGCTTATTGGTCCCGGTTGGTATTACCAACCGGGACTAAAGGCCCTCCTGCCTGGGCTCGCCGCAGCGGCCACGTGGAGCACCATCTGTCCCGGTTCGTAAGCGAACCGGGACTAAAGGTATTGGGCTTTAGTCCCGACCCTTTAGTCCCGGTTCCAGAACCGGGACAAATGGGCCTTACGAACCGGGACAAAAGGGCCTTTTTCTACTAGTGGGAGGGGGAGGGTTTCGAGGGTGTTGATGTCGATCGGAGTCAAGCGGCCGTGGTCGGAGCCAGGAGCCAGTAGCAACTAGTACAGCAATCCAGTAGTATTTCTTTTGTCTACTTTTTTTAGCCTGGCTAGCTAGCTCAGCACGTACGTACGGGTCCGTCCGTGACCTTCCCGGGCGGGCGCAAGCAGAAGCAGCAAGGGAGGAGAGAGCCGGAAGTGGATGGGTGCGTCGAGGAAAGTCCGTTGTGTGCATTCCCTGCTTGGATTTGGAACGGGAGGCAGGAGTTGCCGTTGGTGGACCAGGCGTCAACAGGTCAGGCGGAGCCGGACTTTGCTTCACTTTGCTTTGCTTTGCTTCGGGGGAGAATATCATACGGAAACCAACATTCAATGAAAACTTCGTGCAAACCATATTTTAAAGTTTAAAAAAAATCTGCAAAAAATATGGGATGTTAAGAGGGTGATGTTTTATTGCCACGCAAAATTTCAAATTGAAACACATTACGTGATGTGAGCTATGAAAAAGACAAATTTCAGCCCTGAATAGTTACATTACTGTTCGGCACTATTCAATGCTGATTTTGTCTTTTTCATAGCTCACATCTCGTAATGTGTTTCAACTTGAAATTTGGCGTGGCAATAAAACATCATCCTCTTAACATCTCGTATTTTTTTCAGATTTTTTTGAAACTTTTCAAAATCTTTTTTTCGTGGTTTTCACCGGTTTCCACCGAATGTTGGTTTCCGTATGATATTCCTTGCTTCGGGCCACCTCCAAAATTTTGAGACGACCGTGTGCGTGCCATGCACCCCCCCTCCCCTTCCCCCACAACCAAATCCATTGTAGTTGATCGACCCCATCATGTCTAGTAGTACTACCTATAGGTTGGATTGTTTTTTTTTCTCTTTCAAAAAGACCACATATATATCTGTATTATATTATAAAAGTTCACCAAGGTACAAATCATCCCAAGCACAATAAAACAGATAGATGAACTCGAGGAGGATCATTGTCCGAAGGACAAACTCGAAGAAGAAACGTCGCCATTCGCCCGAGCACCACACCTACGAGGACTAAAAAACCCTAACCTAAACCAATAACCGGGGCAAAAGCACCGGAATTCCCCTCCCCGCCATCGACCGTATGGAGCGACAGACAGAGGATAGGCGAATCCACGGGCTCTTCGGTGAAGTCTGGAGGGGAGAGTTCACCCTAGCCGCCTAGGGATATAGGTTGGACTGGTTAATGTCCATGCAATATGAATGGAAGTTTTAGGCGAAAAACCACTTTGGTGCACGTACTCGAGTGGGCACTATATTTAAATTAGTGCCAAAGTGATATTTCGAAATATCAAATAAATCCGAAAAATAACCATGTGAGCCACACAAAAATGATAAAATGATGATTTTTAAATAGTGAGGAGTACACGTTTACTTATTTCATCAGCAAAATTTGCACATGCTTAATATAGATCCATATGAAAGTGTAGATTTTTTTTCGATTTTTTAACTTTAAAATGTGAGTCTAACTATTCAAAATAAAGTGCTCCGATGCGCATGTTTGTGCGTCGTTTTTCTGTTGATGGTGGTGTTAATATCCCCTGGTTTAAGTTAAGTATTGGTTAGACTGCCAAAAACGGAATGCAAGCGATGACTGCCTCCTTAGCGGTATCTTTCAGTGTTGCGTCTTTGTTCGGTGACATGTTGCTCGACCGATAGACTATGGTCCACGGCTGCAAGGTAGGTGGTAGGTTTGTGGAGATATTGCCGCGAGGTAAGAGCATTTATAACCGGATCCCTCAAATCCGCCTCAATCGCCCGAGCAGGCTGTCCGGTGACGAAAAATCGACTCAGACAGGCCTCTTAAACCGGTCTCAAACATCGGGGCTAACCGGCACCCCTCATATCCAGTCCAAATATGGAGCGGATATGGGGGAGCCCGGACACGCCCGGGCACGTCCGTCACGTCAGCCTGACGGCGTGGCGCTGGGAAACCCGACGGTCCGATGGGCGCCTCGACCGTCGCCACAGTGTGAAGATTTTTTCAAAACTATGACGTATTTTATAGAAAATTCGGAAACTATAGGACCAAACGCAAAAGATTCAGAATCCTCTGGCTGAAGAGTGGCCCGTCGGCCTCTGGCTGGCCAAAGAGTGTCCCGTCGGCCTCTGGCTGGCCGAAGAGTGGCCCGTCGGCCTATGGCTGGCCGAAGAGTGGCCCGTCGGCCTTTGGCTGGCCGAAGAGTGGCCCGTCGGCCTGCGGTGGGCCGAAGAGTGACCCGTCGGCCTCTGACTGGCCGAAGAGGCCTGGTCGGCCTCCAGACGACCGAAGTGTCCCTGGGGCTGATCTGCATTTTTTCTGCCCTTCTTTCCCGCCATTTTCTTTCCCGCCCTTCTTTCTCGTCATTTTCTTTCCCGCCATTCTCTCCCGCCATTTTCTTTCCCGCCTTTCTCTCCCGCCATTCTTTCCCGCCATCTTCTCTTCTGAACCTATAAAACCCCCTCCACAGTAAGGTGGGTGAGCAGGCAAGTGTAGTCTCGTGAAGATGTCAGGTTATCCTTTCGATCGTAGTTGTTTTCACCCTGGTATGTCCAAAACTCTTCTTAGTTTAGCCGCCAATTTCAAGATAGACAACAGGATAGTTCCATGGGACGAACTCCTCGGTAGTGACATCTTCATGAATGAGTTGGCTCACCAGTTAAGTAGGAGCGGGTGGCCTTCAAGGACCTTTGAGGAGATACGGAAAGAACTTCTCAGGTTGCATGGTAGGTGGAAAAAGTACAATATAAGAGTGAAGCTTTTCAAAGGGCTGCAGTACAAGATACTTGGTTATGGAGCCAAGACAGTGAGGACGAAGACGATCTTTTCATGCCGAGCACCAAGCCCAAGATACCCGCATCGTCAAAGTCCAAGAGTACCGCACCGTCGAAGGGCAAGAGTGCTGCATCAACGGAGGATGACGACGATGACTTCATGCCGAGCACCAAGGCCAAGAGACCCACATCGTCGAAGTCCAGGACTACCGCATCGTCCAAGGGGAAGAGTGCTGCATCAACGGAGGATGACGACGATGACTTCATGCCGAGCACCAAGGCCAAGAGACCCACATCGTCAAAGTCCAAGACTACCGCATCGTCCAAGGGGAAGAGTGCTGCATCAACGGAGGATGACGACGATGACTTCATGTAGTCTGTGGGATGTATTTTTCTAGTTAAGTCGTACCGTTTAATTCAGATGTACTTCTATCTTAATTATCTATTGTAGTCTCTTTGGAAATGTATCTCGTACCGTTTAGTTGAGTCGTACCGTTTAATTCAGATGTACTACTAATATGAAGTAGACAAGTGTCTTGAAAACAAATAAGTCTCTTACATAGATAATGACTCATACATAGATAGTAACACATACATGAAGGATGTCTGATACATAGATAAGTCCTCACACATGGGAATAGTCTGAAACTAACATGGATGTCTCATACATATATAATCATATCACTGCTGGGGACATCGACGAGTCTGGACCTTCCTCTGACGAGGACCGGAAGGCGATAAGCGCTCAGGCGGTGGACGAGTCTCACGATGACCACGACCATAGACAACCTCGTCTGTCAGTGTATGTGTCTCCTGCGTCCATGGTGGTGGTGGAGTGTGAAGAACTGTCTGCGAGAACTCATAGGTGTTTGCAGCTTGGTCATCGTCGTCGCCGTCACCGTCTAAGAACGAACCAGCACCACTAAGCATCGGTGACTGGACTGAATGCATGAACGGTTGCGACTGGCTGCCGACTGCGGTAAAGTAAAACATGTAAAATTGATTTGCGAACCTACAATGTTTAAAAGAATGTACAAAGTAGTGTTACCTAGGTCCATCTGATTATGCCAGGAAGAGCTCCCTGGTTGTGAAGGAGGTGGCTGCTGGTAGAAAGAGCTCCCTGGTTGTGAAGGAGGTGTCTGCTGCCAGGAAGAGCTCCCTGGTTGTGAAGGTCGTGGTTCTGAACGCTGCACAGAGGGTCATGATTCCGAACGGTGCACAGAGGGTCGAGGTTCTAAACGCTGCAGAGAGGGGCGTGTGATACGTCCATTTTGCATCATGCTTTTATATCGATATTTATTGCATTATGGGCTGTTAATACACATTATGGTACAATATTTATACCTTTTCTCTCTTATTTTACAAGGTTTACATAAAGAGGGAGAATGTCGGCAACTGGAATTCTGGACTGGAAAAGGAGCAAATCTTAGATACCTATTCTGCACAACTCCAAAAGTCCTGAAAATCTACGGAGAATTATTTTGGAATATATAAAAACTATTGGGCGAAAGAAATACCAAAGGGGACCCACCAGGGAGTCACTAGCCAGGGAGGCGCGCCCTACCCCTCTAGGCGCGCCCCTGTGGCTTGTGGGCCCCCTGGCAGGCCTCCAGTGCCCATCTTCTGCTATATGGAGGGTTTTGACTTGGAAAAATCATAAGGGAGCTTTCGGGACGAAGCGCCGCCGTCTCGAGGCGGAACTTGGACAGAACCAATCTAGGGCTCCGGCGGAGCTGTTCTGTCGGGGAAACTTCCCTCCCGGAGGGGGAAATCGAAGCCATCATCATCACCAACGATCCTCTCATCGAGAGGGGGTCAATCTCCATCAACATCTAAACCAGCACCATCTCCTCTCCAAACCCTAGTTCATCTCTTTTATCCGATCTTTGTCTCAAAACCTCAGATTGGTACATGTGGGTTGCTAGTAGTGTTGATTACTCCTTGTAGTTGATGCTAGTTGGTTTACTAGGTGGAAGATCATATGTTCAGATCCTTAATGATAATTAATACTCCTCTGATTATGAACATGAATATGCTTTGTGAGTAGTTACGTTTGTTCCTGAGGACATGGGATAAGTCTTGTTATAAGTAATCATGTGAATTTGGTATTCGTTCGATATTTTGATGAGATGTATGTTGTCTCTCCTCTAGTGGTGTTATGTGAATGTCGACTACATAACACTTCACCATTATTTGGGCCTAGAGGAAGGCATTGGGAAGTAATAAGTAGATGACAGGTTTCTAGAGTGACAGAAGCTTAAACCCTAGTTTATGCGTTGCTTCGTAAGGGGCTGATTTGGATCCACCTGTTTCATGCTATGGTTAGATTTATCTTAATTCTTCTTTCATAGTTGCGGATGCTTGCGAGAGGGGTTAATCATAAGTGGGAGGCTTGTCCAAGTAAGGACAACACCCAAGCACCGGTCCACCCACATATCAAATTATCAAAGTAACGAACGCGAATCATATGAGCATGATGAAAAGTAGCTTGACAGAAATTCCCATGTGTCCTCGGGAGCGCTTTGCTTTATATAAGAGTTTGTCCAGGCTTGTCCTTTGCTACAAAAAGGATTGGGCCACCTTGCTGCACCTTTGCTACACTTGTTACTTGCTATCCGTTACGAATTATCTTATCACAAAACTATCTGTTACCGATAATTTCAGTGCTTGCAGAGAATACCTTACTGAAAACCTCTTGTCATTTCCTTCTGCTCCTCGTTGGGTTCGACACTCTTTCTTATCGAAAGGACTACGATAGATCCCCTATACTTGTGGGTCATCAGCGTGGTGCACGATGTGCTGGACGAGGAATAGCAACATCCGAAGATTGTCTACATGTAACAGCTACGTAAATCCCGCGTAGCTTCTCATCAAGACGCCTCAACCATGAGACGTTCTCTCGCGGTGGGATATTATCTCCCCTCTCAAAGCGTTGCATTAAAGCGGAAACCTCAAGATGGCGCATACACCACCGGCTCTGCAAGTCCTTCCAAGGTGTTGGTTCGTCAGCTGTTGGATTCCTTAGTGTCTTCACGGCCTTCAATATACCAGCATGTCTGTCATGAATGACACACACGTTTGGTCGGTCCTTCACGATCGCAATTTTAACTTGCCGGAAGAACCATACCCAGTTCGAAAAGTTCTCACCCTTCACAAATGCCATGGCAAGTGGGATGATTTGATTGTTCCCGTCCACACCAATAGCAGTCAGGATTTGCCCTTTGTACTGACCAGTCAGGAATGTACCATCCACAAACATCACAGGAGGACAATGCCGGAAAGCTTCGATGCACATAGCGAAAGAGAAGAATACTCGTGTCAACACCTTGAAATCTGGTATACTCTCCAACCTTGTGTGTTGTATATTAACATAAGTGCCGGGATTCCTCTCCTTCAGTATGTCAAGGAGACGGACAACATTATCATATGAGTCGAAGAACGTCCCAAACCTTTCCTCCATAGCCTTCTGCTTAGCCCTCCAAGCCTTCCCATAAGGAATGTCACAATTCCATCTGACCTTCACTGCTGTCTGGATGTGTTTTGCTTCCATATCTTTCTTCTCCACTATCTCAGTATACATGAGTTGCGCAATGAGAGTTGAAGTCAGGTTTGGATGACGAACCAACAGGTTTTTCCTCACACAATTATGTGGGACCACATTGGTGACAACCCAGTGGATGTTATACTTCGGCACGTGCCCGTGCACCTTCGCAGGACAACCTGTTTCAACACACTTCACGGTATTGTTTGTTGGACTCGATATGTGTGTCTGGAAAACCCTCTGCGTAGACATAGCCCACTTTACCACCGCATACTTCAATTTTTTCTTTGTATCAAACATAGCCCCTATCTGGACTTGGTTCAGATTATATTGCCATGGAGTCTCATGGCCATCGTTGACAGTAAGGCCGGTGGATGTGTCCTAATCCCATGTAGAAGGAATCGGTACCTCCACTTCATCCTCGGAATTTTCCGAATCCAGATCCTCCCCAAATCCATCCTCGTCCTCTTCCTCCATCACCCTCTGCATTTCATCGCCTTCCTCATCCCCATCAGCAACACCTGAACCAGCTAATATTATTGACTGAATACTCTGCCCAGCATCATGACCACAAACATTGTGTGGCACGTTGTCTGACTCTTTCTCGGCTTGGCTAGCATCCACATCCGGTGGCTGTGACCCGGATAAATAAATCTCGTTAGCCACTTGACTACCCTGGCCTGGTTCATACCCCACGTGGAGTTGTACGGTATTCTCCTCCTTCGCCACTGGTTGCACTAGGGCATATGGGTGGATTCTTCGGTCTCGGCAATGACTTAACAGGGTCACCCAATGCTGGCACCTATCTATCGGCATCAACTGCCACTTGACATTTTTACAGGATTTGGTCCACAATGCATGAATACTGACGGAACATACTTCAGGATCCAGCCCAAAACTAGTACTCAACCAGTGCTTCAACTGTCTAATGTCCAGTCTGTCCGGGTCTGAAAGTGTCATGACGCCATTTTTAAACTCGCTAAGATCAACCCCCGACTCATTATATCGAACATTACCAGGGCCGTAGTAAACAGTCAAATTTACTGATTCAGACATTTTCACCTGTCAGACATTGTCACCTTCTCATTAATCGCAACAAACAAAATTATTACCGGCTACACTAACTATCCGCTAAAATAACTATGTACACTAAATAAACTGTACAGCTCATAGAAAATTTGTGACGACATTGGTATACCTTCGATCCGTGTGTCCCCTTCTTCTTCCTCTCCACCCCACCACCTCCTCACCAGCCACACCTCCTCCACCCCACCATGGCTCCTCCTAACGCACAAAAAACTACCCCGTAGCAAAAAAAATACCGTAGGCCGGCGGGGAATGCTATGATCTATTGTTTCTGCGGGTTGGATAGGAAAATGGGTGGACGAGGGAAGAGATCGGCGCGGGGGTGGAATGTACAGAGAGCAACGAGAGAGAGAGGAGCAGCTAGCGAGCAGAGGAGGAAGAAAGGAGCGGCTCGGGCTTATCCAGCAGCTCTTCGGCCGCCTGGAGGCCGACGGGCTGCTCTTCGGCCGCCTGGAGGCCGACGGGCCCCTCTTCGGCCCATCGCAGGCCGACGGGCCAGTCTTCGGCCAGCCGCAGGCCGACGGGCCCCTCTTCGGCCAGCCAGAGGCCAACGGGGTCACATTTCTGAATTTTTTGCGTTCGGCCCTATAGTTTCCGAATTTGCTATAAAATACGTCATAGTTTTGAAAAAAAATCTCCCCGCCCAAGGTCGGGGCCGGCTATTTAAGCCGGCCGGCGCCCCCCAGCCCTAGCACATCCGTCTTCTCCCTCTCTCTGCCGCCACCCGAGCCCGTTAGCCATGCCATCACGCCGCCGGCACTACACGATCTAGCATCGTCTCTGGCTCCTTGAGCAGGTCCGGATCCGGAGGGCCGCGAGGCTACCTCTGGATCTGGAGGAGGATTTCTAGGAGGACGAGGAGGTGTGGGAGGAAGAGGAGGAGGAGCTGGGGGTCGAAGAGGACTACGAGCAGGAGCCGGCGGAGGAGGCGTCGTCGCTAGCTGTGGCCAAGGACCAGCAAGAGCCGGCGAAGGAGGCGCCACCGCTAACTGTGGGGGAGGACCGGCAGGAGCCGGCGGAGGAGGCGCCGCCGGAGGAGGAGGCGGATCAGGCCATCTCCGACGACGACGAAGCGTAGTATAGTAGGTAGTACGTAGGATTCATTTTGCATGCTTTTGTATAGATATAGGGGATGAAATATGAGAGAGTTGGATGTGGAGGAGCAGATTTGAGATGTGACCGGTCAGTGCATGGATATAAGCAGGCTTATATTTTAGTTCTTATAGCCTGCTTATGTGACCTTATTCTACGCGGAAGCATCTTCTACGCTGCCAGAACGGCTGGAGGCGGCCTACGCTGCCCTCTGTCTTGCGCGACGACAGGCCCACACCTTGGACTCCGGCAGCCACAGCCGCTAGCTTGGCGGTGGCGGGCGCGAGCACCCACCACCACCTGAGAGGAGGGTCGGAATGTACCGGGCACACCACCGGTCGCCCGACTATCTAACCGGTTGAGGCATGGACCAAAATGTGTGGCCCCGGGGCGGTGCGAAGCTGCAGGTGCCTCTTTGGGCCGCGCAAGGAAATGCGGAGCGCGAGCTCCTCGTCGTCCGGAGCGGACAAGATGTAGTCCTCCTTAATGACCGCTGCCCAGTAGATGGAGTCGGTTTCGTTGTCGGCCATGGTTCACGGAAGTGGAGAGGAAGGGGAAGAGATGTACAGCGGAGAAGAGCGGTTGAGAGGAGTGAGGCTTTGAATGGTTTGGTCCGGGTGGGGTATTTGTGGGGATAGGACGGAGAAGGTGTGGGCGAGCATGGGCCGGTCCAACATAGTGGACGCCTCCATGCACATCCGGTCCACGCCATACCCATCCAGATATATATAGGCTGGGTTTAGGAAGTGCCGATCAGTCTGGACGTTTGGACTAACTATGCGAGGTCCGGTTTGGTGGAATTTTTGTTTTCGGGTAGTGACCGGGCAGGCCATCAAGGCGTCTGGGAGTATGCGGCGGATTCGGCTATAGATGCTCTTATTTTTTTGCAAAAGGTTGACTACTTTGTATAATGTTACACACATGCATGTGGACCATATAAACCAAAAAATGTAGTGAAACTATGATATTTTCTTTTAAATAGAAATCTCCACATCCATTATCCGGGTGTTTGCTCAGCCACTGTTGATGGGCAACGTATAACTGGTGAACAGAAATGGGCCTGCAAAGACACCTCTCGCCCTCTCCCTACATGCACCGCCACCGCCGTGTGTATCATGTATAAGTAGCAGCATCTTCTTCTTCTTCTTTTTTTTTTTGCGGGGTAGCAGCATCTTCTTGTTGAAATAACACCGTCGTCGCTCTGTCTATGTAACCGGTTGGAAGGACACAAACTACGAGGAGACCATTTCACTACGCTCCGCTTCGGCCCAAGCCTACCGGCGACGGGCCTCGCTCCGCTCGCTCGTCAGAAGTTGGCCTTTCTCTTTATATTGGAATTTGGAGCATAACATAACAAACTCCACCTTGAGACAAAATCCATCTTGTAGCATGAATGAGAACCTTCTCCCTGAACAACAAAGAAAACACTTTCGGCGCCAAACAGCCACTAGGGCTAATGAGTTATACCAACTAAGTCTGAGCAAAGCTCAAACTTAGCAACAGGAACTGGCTTTGTCAACATATCAGCAGGATTATCATGAGTACTAATCTTGCATACCTTCAGTTTACCTTGCTCAACAATGTCTCGAACAAAATGATATTTGACATCAATGTGCTTTGTTCTCTCATGGAACATTTGATCCTTAGTGAGGTATATGGCACTCTGACTGTCACAAAACAGGTTAATGCAAGAATTATCTCCACAAAGCTCAGCATACAAACCTTTCAGCCAAACTGATTCTTTACATGCTTCTGCAATAGCCATGTACTCTGCTTCAGTGGTAGATTGAGCAACTACTGCCTGCAGTGTGGCCCTCCAACTCACGGCACAACCACCAACAGTGAACACATAACCTGTAAGGGACCTCCTCTTGTCCAAGTCGCTGGAAGCAAAATCTGAATCCACATAGCCAGCTAGTCCCTCACCAGTCCTGCCGAATTTCAAACAAGCATTGGAAGTGCCACGAAGGTACCTGAAAATCCACTGAACAGCCTTCCAATGTTCTTTACCAGGGTTAGCCATATATCTACTGACCAAACTCATTGCAAATGACAAATCAGGCCTAGAACACACCATGGCATACATTAAAGAACCGACAGCACTAGAATATGGAACTCTTGACATATACTCAAACTCTTCATCCGTACTAGGACATTGAGAAGATGACAATTTGAAATGAGGAGCAATAGGAATGCTTACTGACTTAGCATCATGCATGTTAAAACGATGAAGGACTTTCTGAATGTAACTTTGCTGACTAAGAAATAACAAACTAGAATTTCTGTCCCTGGTAATCTCCATACCTAGAATTTTCTTAGCAGCACCAAGATCCTTCATGTCAAACTCACTACTTAATTGTGCCTTTAAAGCAGTGATCTCTCTCTTGCCCTTGGCAGCAATCAACATGTCATCAACATATAACAGCAAGTATATAGGCGATCCATCAACAAATTTAATGTAAACACAACTATCATATGCAGACCTCTTAAATCCATGTGCAATCATAAATGAATCAAACCTTTTATACCACTGTCTTGGAGACTGTTTCAAACCATATAAGGACCTCTTTAACTTGCAAACAAAGTTCTCCTTACCAGGCACTACGAAACCCTCTGGTTGGTCCATGTAAATTTCCTCCTCTAGTTCTCCATGCAGAAAGGCTGTCTTGACATCTAACTGCTCAAGCTCAAGATCATTCATAGCAACAATACCGAAAAATGCACGAATGGAACTATGCTTGACAACTGGAGAGAACACATCATTATAATCAATACCTGGTATCTGACTAAAGCCCTTAGCCACTAACCTTGCCTTAAACCTTGCGGGCTCATTAGGAGACAAACCTTCCTTTCTTTTGAAGATCCATTTGCAACGAACGGTCTTCTTTTGTTTAGGCAAGCGCACAACATCCCATGTGCCATTTTTCTCAAGTGATTGCATCTCTTCCTGCATAGCAGCAACCCACTTCTCACGGTCACCGGAAACAATGGCTTCAGTGTATGTGGATGGCTCATGGATGTTCTCAACCTGTTCTGCACCACTAAAAGCATAATGAACAATGTCACACTCCTCAATTAGGCGTTTAGGTTTGTTAATGACTCTCTTTCTCCTTCCATCTACAAGAGACTGAATTTGTGGCTGCAAAACAGAGTGTGAGCGTTGCACAACATCATCATCATGAATCTCTGTATCTGGAGCATCATCAACATTATCATGAACTTGTGCATGTGGAGCAGTAACATTATTATCAACAATTTTGTTTTCCTCCTCATCAAAATGCTCCACCTGCACAGTAACTCGTTGTGGCTCCACATCAAAACTATCTGTGGACAGATCATCATGATACATAACAGATTCATTAAAAACAACACTCCTGCTCACAAAACCCTTATTAGTTTCAGGATTCCATAACCGATATCCCTTAACTCCTGAACCATATCCAACAAACACACACTTAATAGCTCTAGGCTCAAGCTTTCCGTTATCAACGTGTGCATATGCATTGCAACCAAAAACTCTCAATTGTGAATAATCAGCCGGTGTACCAGACCATACCTCAATGGGAGTTTTCTTATTAAGTGGAATGGATGGAGACCTGTTGATGAGGTAGCAGGCGGTGGAGGCTGCTTCAGCCCAAAAACGTTTGCCCATGCGAGCATTGGACAACATGCAGCGAGCCCTGGAGATGATGGTTCTGTTCATACGCTCAGCCACACCATTCTGTTGAGGAGTGTATGGGACGGTGTGGTGCCTGACGATACCCAAGTTTCTGCAATACCTGTTAAAAGCTTTTGAACAGAATTCCATACCATTGTCAGTACGAAGTATTTTTACCTTCCTCTCAGTTCGCCTTTCTACCATAACTTTCCAATCTTTAAAGGCATCAAACACATCATATTTATGTTTCAGAAAATAAGGCCACACTTTTCTGGAGTAGTCATCAATAATTGTAAGCATATAACGAGCACCAGCAAGCGAGGGTTTACGGGAGGGTCCCCACAAATCAGCATGTACATAATCTAATATACCTTCTGTGGTATGAACAGCAACATTGAACTTTACCCTCTTGTGCTTACCAAAGATGCAGTGCTCACAGAACTCCAAATCACTTACGTTGCAGCCATCCAAGAGTTCCCTCTTGGTCAATTCTGCCATGCTGTACCTAAAATAAGGCCACACTTTTCTAGATTTAGCATGTTTGTGTTTCAAAACTGGTTGTGCTTCCTTCGCCCAAGTGTGTGTGTATTTGTCAATGCGGCGCAAACTTTTTCCTACAATGCACAGATCTGACTACACGAGGTTGGGGTGTCCTGTCCAGGACGAGCCTGGGGTGTTAGCGCATCCATCTCACCGTGTTGTTGCGATTGCGCCTTCAGTTCACGCTCTCTGCTTCCTGCCCTTACTACAGCGATCCAGCCCTCTTGACGAGTGCCTAGTTTTGTATGATCCGTCCCTTTCCGCAACTTTCATCTGATGTATTATGTCGCGTTTGTTACAAATTATAATCACTGGCTAGGATCAGACAGAGTACTCATGTTCCGATTGATTATTATCTCTGTTCAATGCGACCTTGGGTGCATTGATGCTTAAGAAAAAATACTGCCTTTGCTGCGGATTGCTGGCTGATTGCACGTGTTCAAGGGGAAACTGGGTGGGATCGACAGCTTTGTACTAGGATGCAGTGGGTTTTCCTTTCACTTTCCTGCTCTTGTGTCTTTTATGTTCTGTAATATAGAAAGATGGTGGCCTCGGAGGATGGTATGAGGAGTGATGTAGTAGATTTTTGTAGCATGCAGTGATGTTCCTGATGCCATGATTCAGTTAAAATGTCGAGTTAAAGTCAGCTACGCCTCCCCTGTTTACAGAACATTGTCAACATTAGTCGCGCGTCCATCGTCAAGTGTGTACTAGTTCATGCACTGTAATTTTTCTCTCTAATGCACAGATGAACCAGTGGCTACCTTTTCTCTGCAGTCCTAAACAACAGTTGTTCTCTGCAGGATGTTCAACCCATTCCATATGATGTGGAGGGTGGGCTTACTGCATACACGGAACTGATGGAAGCTATAGTTCGAAGGAACAATCTCATCGCCCCACTGAGATATTGCAATGTGCCGGTGACGCCACACCGCAATCCAAGTTGCACAGATGCGGGTGACCATGATGATAAGGTGGAGCTGCAGGTGGAGGTGGTGGAGGAGGAGGCGAAGGTGGAGGAGAAGGCGAAAGAGCCGAAGAAGAAGAAGAAGAAGAAGAAGAAGAAGAAGAAGGAGAAGAAGGAGAAGGCGAAAGAGGAGAAAAGGAGTAGAAGATTCCAATACATAATAGAGGATAACGAGTATGAGGAGGTGAAGGTGAAGGTGGAAGAGCCGGAGGAGGAAGCCGAGGAGGATAACCGGGACGAGGAGAGGAGGAAGAAAAAGAGTGGCAGAAGCTACTATGTGATTGATATGTTCAGCTCCAATGATCCATCAGGAAGGGTGCAGCTTCTGGCGTGCGACTATGACGGCTACATTATCAGCTTTCGACTGCAATGGAAGGGTGTATGGAGTCCATGGTTCAAGTTTCTTCAGGAGTACATGATAGGATGGGATAGTCTCGATCTAACAGTGCTCTCCGAAGTAGTAGCAATCACTGGTCAATTACAAGAATTTCTGATGAATTCCCTTGACTACAAGAAGAACATAGGAGGAAAGGGAAAGGAGCTGGTAGCCACCGCCGTGTTGTTCGTTCTGATCCGCTGGATGCCTCTTTCGCTGGTGGATGTGGGTCAAGTAGCTGGCTAGCCCGTCACCCACTCGTCGCCCTGCGTCCGCACGTTGGGCCTGCGGAGACGGACCGGGCGTGTACCGCCCTGACCTGGGTTGACTGCAGTTGGGCCTCCATGCCCAGGGGTGCTAACATCCCCTTCTCTTTGGCTTGAGGCTTGCCCCCAAGCCTCTGCGTGTGGGAAGCGATCGCGCAGGGCCGCTTTATCCTCCCAGGTGGCGCCCATGGCTGCATCCCTGGACCAACGCACTTGTACTTGCTCGATAACTGCACCATTGCGCCTGTGCCATCGCGACTGCAAGATCTCCACTGGAACCGCCAACTCGTCAGCACAAATAGGAAGATCAGAATGGACTGACATACCATGCAGAAGAGCTCTTCGTAGCTGCGAAACATGGAAGACGGGATGGACAGATGCGTGCGCCGGTAGCTGCAATTTGTAGGCGACTTCATTGATGCGCTCGATGATAGCGAAGGGGCCATAGAACTTAAAGGACAGCTTGTGATTTGCGCGAGGAGCCACCGACGTTTGGACATAAGGTTGAAGCTTGAGGAAAACTTTGTCCCCCACTTGAAATTGCCTGAAGGATCGCTTCTTATCTGCTTGTGTCTTCATGTATTGTTTTTCTCTGTTTAGGTGTTGTTGTAGAAGGTCCTGGACCACCTTGCGCTCTTCCATCCAGGACTGTAATGAAGGAGCAGAGCACGATGTTGCTGCTGTGAGACCCCAGTGCTTTGGTTCTCTTCCAAACATGGCCTGAAAAGGTGACATTCCAATCGCTGAATGATGAGATGTGTTATACCAGTATTGAGCTAATGGCACCCATACACTCCAACGTTTTGGGCAGGCATGAGTGAAGCAACGGAGGAAAGTTTCAAGACACTGGTTCACTCGTTCAGTTTGCCCGTCCGTTTGCGGGTGGTTAGCTGTGCTGAGCCTCAATTCTGTGCCTGCACACTTGAAAAGTTCCTGCCATAAATGACTGGTGAAAATAGGGTCCCGATCTGATACTATTGCACCTGGGAGGCCATGGATCTTGTAGATGTGATTCATGTACATTTGAGCCACTTTTGCCGCTGTGTATGGATGAGTCAGAGGTAGGAAGTGTGCGAATTTGGTGCGCTTGTCGACAATCACCCACAAGCAATTGAAATTCCCGGACTGCGGCAGCCCATCAATGAAATCCATTGATATCATATCCCATGACTCCTTGGGAATTGGTAGGGGAAGGAGCAGGCCCGGAGCTGCAGATCTGTCAGGTTTAGCCTGCTGGCATACTTGGCAACAACGGGTGTATTGCAAGATCTGAGCCTTCATTTTGGGCCAGGCGAAGAGGCGTTTGATCCTGCGATAAGTAGCCGGAAACCCAGAATGTCCACCGAGGGCGCTGTCATGGAAGGCGCCCATAATTTTCTGCTGGAGTGCCGTGGATCCTCCTAGCCATATGCGGCCCCTGAATCTTAACAGTCCTTGTTGCAGTGTGAATCGTCCCTTGGGATCCTCTCTGACAGCAAGTTGTTCCAGCAATCGAAGGGCCTGCGGATTGCTATTGTAGCTACTGACAATGTCCTCTATCCACACTGGTTGGCAAGATGTGATGGCTTGAAGCGTTTCCGATGGACAAGCACGTGAGAGGGCGTCGGCAACATTGTTCTCCGATCCCTTTTTGTATTTGATACAGTACTGCAACCCTAGGAGCTTTGTGAAAGCTTTCTGCTGCCAGGGAGTTGTGAGGCGTTGCGACTCCAAATGGATGAGGCTTCGTTGATCTGTGTAGACCACAAATTCAGCATGCTGGGGGTAGGGACGCCACTGATCCACAGCTACAATAATCGCCAGGTACTCTTTTTCATACGTTGACAGTCCTTGGTACCGTGGACTCAACGCTTTGCTCATAAAAGCAATGGGGTGGCCATTCTGCTGCAGGACTGCTCCTATTCCTTTGTCACTTGCATCAGTTTCAACTGTGAACTGTTGTGAGAAGTCTGGAAGAGCCAGTACCGGAGCTGAGATAAGTTGCTTCTTGAGTAGTTGGAAAGCAGTCTCTGTTACTGACGACCAGACAAATGGTGTCCCCTTCTTAAGCAAGTTGAACAAGGGTCTGGCAATAATACCAAAGTGACGCACAAATCTACGGTAGTAGCCGGCCAGCCCTAAAAAGCTGCGGACCCCTTTTGTATCAATTGGTGTTGTCCACTCTGCCACTGCTCGGATCTTGCCGGGTTCTGTAGCTACTCCCTCTGAGCTGATCACATGTCCCAGATAAGATAGTTTTTGCTGTCCAAAAGCACATTTGCTTAACTTCACCTTCCATTGATCCCGGCGCAGCAGCTGTAGCACTTGCTTTAAATGATCCTTGTGGTCTTCGAGGGTACGGCTGAACACTAGGATGTCGTTGAAGAAAACCAATACACAGTAACGGAGCAGAGGGTGCAGAGTGAAGTTCATCGCCCCCAAAAACGTGGGGGGAGCACCCGCTAGCCCGAAGGATATGACTTTGTATTCATAGTGCCCAGAGTGAGTTTGGAATGCTGTTTTATATTCCTCGCCCTCCGCTAGTCTGATCTGGTGATAGCCTGCTCGGAGGTCTAATTTGGAGAACCATGCTGCTATGTGCAATTCATCCAAAAGTTCTTCGATGACTGGCACCGGGTATTTACTGACACAAGTGAGCGCGTTCAAATGCCTGTAATCAATGCATAAACGCCATGTCCCATCCTTTTTCTTCACTAAAATTGCCGGCGATGCAAAAGGGCTATTGCTATGTTGGATGATGTCAGCTTTGAGTAGTTCTGTCACTTGGCGCTCAATCTCGTCTTTATGGTCTGGTTTGTGTCGATAGGGTCTGATGTTGACCGGTTGAGCTCCTGGAATCAAAGGTATGCGGTGATCGCATGCCCATCTGGGTGGCAGTCCCTCGGGTTCCCCAAACACATCTGTGAATTCAGAGAGGACTTGTTGAATAACTTCAGGTATTGGTGTTGTTTGCTCCTCTTCCGCGATCACAGCACAGATGGGAACTACATGTGTAATGGCATTCTTCTTGCAAAGCCCCTGCAACTGAATGTTGTTGATTGTATGACAAGTGGACGATGATTCTGGGTGACCATGCAAACAAGCTGTCCCTGTGGCAGTAGTGAACTCGAGCTTCTTGGCACGCCAATCGACCTTCATAGGGCTATGTGCCTCCAGCCAATCCATCCCTAATATGGCATCATAAGTCCCCAGAGCTAAGATCTTCATATCAGTACTAAACTCGCAACCTTGGGAATACCAGGTGCATTGGGGAATTGCTGCAGAACATTGGAGTTCCCCACCATCTGCCACTTTAACTTTGCACACTCGTGTCAGAGGCTGCACTCCTGCCAATTTCTTGGCTAGCTCTTGATTAACAAACGAGGTGGAGCTGCCGGAATCGACTAGCATCAGGACCTCATGACCTTGAATCCAGGTTCTCAACTGGAATGCCTTGGCGGAAACACCTCCAGATATAGCCGAACGGGAAATTGCCAGCACAGTTTCGGCCGGGTGCACTTGAGGATTTTGCTCTTCCGAGTCGAAAACGGTGTTGATGCCGAACAGCTCCAGAAGCTCCTCCACCACGTGCAACTGCACCGATGTGGGGCAAACGTGCTCGTGCCCCCAGCGCTCGCCACACTTGAAGCAGAGGCCACGCGCGCGCCTGTAGTCACGCAAGGCCTTGATCTTGTTGTGGTCTGCACGGGCGTCGTCTGGTCGAACCGCTTCGGCGCGTGCTCCATCCACGCCGCGGCGATCCGTCGCGGCTGATGATGAGGCAGCTCTTGCTGGTGGAGGTGGGAGTGGTAGTGGCATCCCGCCTCGTGGTGGTGCGTCAGGCGGCCTTGATGCAGGCGGTCGAGACGCCTCGCCATAATTGCCTTGAATGACCTCCTCTTGCAGAAGTGCCAATGAACAGGCCGTGTCCAAGTCCGGTGGCCGTTGTACGAGCACCACCGCGCGAATATCTGACCTCAGACCTTCCACAAAACGGGTGAGGAAGAAATAGGGGTGAATAGCATCAGAGTAAGATGTCAAATGATTAATAATGAGCTCAAACTTCTCTATGTAATCAGTGACAGTGGTGGTTTGGCGAATTGTATAAAATTGGCGAATCAACAGTTGATGTTGGTCGCATTCGAAGCGAGTGCAAAGCAGAGCCGCAAATGATTCCCAGTCAAATTCGGCTAACTTGCGCTGAATAGACTGTAACCAGATGGATGCCGAGCCAGAGAAATCGAGCGATGCCATGGGTACCCAAAACGTGGGATGAATCCCGAACATATTGAAGTACTGCTCACAAAGGGTTTTCCAGAGACGGGGATTTTCACCTGCGAACACAGGAAAAACCACCAATGGGTGAGCCTGGCCCAATCCGGCAAGTAATTGACTTGCGTGAGTGAACGGAGATGCGTTTGAAAAGGGAGTTTGGGGATCGGGCTGACCGTTAGCCGGGAGCGGCGGCAGCGTCACGAAGGACGCCGCCGGGGCCCCCGTGGTTGATGAACCTCGCCGTGGTCCGCAGACCCATGAGTGATGCCCACCGCGCCAGCCGCAACTCCAGTGAGGGTGTTGGGCGTCACTGGTTGAAAAGGTGATGGAGCTCCGGTCTTGTTGATCTCCCCGCTCGAAGCCGATGGTGGGGCGTGCGCCAGTTGGAGCGCGGCCACCGCGTCACCGAGATCGGCAACCCGGCGCTCCAGATCGGGTCTCCATGAGACGAGTTCGTCGATCTTGGCGTTGGAGGCCTGGATGGCGGCGGTGTTGGCCGAGAGCGTGCCCTCCAGGCGGTCGAGGAACGCCTTGACGGCGGGATCCATGGCGATTAGATGATCCCGAGCCTGACTGAGACTCCTAGTCTTGATGAATTGAGCCAGATTCGAGCAGAGGAAGGGAAAGTGGTTGGTCTCTGATACCAGGTGATAGGATGGGATAGTCTCGATCTAACAGTGCTCTCCGAAGTAGTAGCAATCACTAGTCAATTACAAGAATTTTTGATGAATTCCCTTGACTACAAGAAGAACATAGGAGGAAAGGGAAAGGAGCTGGTAGCCGCCGCCGTGTCGTTCGTTCTGATCCGCTGGATGCCTCTTTCGCTGGTGGATGTGGGTCAAGTAGCTGGCTAGCCCGTCACCCACTCGTCGCCCTGCGTCCGCACGTTGGGCCTGCGGAGACGGACCGGGCGTGTACCGCCCTGACCTGGGTTGACTGCAGTTGGGCCTCCATGCCCAGGGGTGCTAACATCCCCTTCTCTTTGGCTTGAGGCTTGCCCCCAAGCCTCTGCGTGTGGGAAGCGATCGCGCAGGGCCGCTTTATCCTCCCAGGTGGCGCCCATGGCTGCATCCCTGGACCAACGCACTTGTACTTGCTCGATAACTGCACCATTGCGCCTGTGCCATCGCGACTGCAAGATCTCCACTGGAACCGCCAACTCGTCAGCACAAATAGGAAGATCAGAATGGACTGACATACCATGCAGAAGAGCTCTTCGTAGCTGCGAAACATGGAAGACGGGATGGACAGATGCGTGCGCCGGTAGCTGCAATTTGTAGGCGACTTCATTGATGCGCTCGATGATAGCGAAGGGGCCATAGAACTTAAAGGACAGCTTGTGATTTGCGCGAGGAGCCACCGACGTTTGGACATAAGGTTGAAGCTTGAGGAAAACTTTGTCCCCCACTTGAAATTGCCTGAAGGATCGCTTCTTATCTGCTTGTGTCTTCATGTATTGTTTTTCTCTGTTTAGGTGTTGTTGTAGAAGGTCCTGGACCACCTTGCGCTCTTCCATCCAGGACTGTAATGAAGGAGCAGAGCACGATGTTGCTGCTGTGAGACCCCAGTGCTTTGGTTCTCTTCCAAACATGGCCTGAAAAGGTGACATTCCAATCGCTGAATGATGAGATGTGTTATACCAGTATTGAGCTAATGGCACCCATACACTCCAACGTTTTGGGCAGGCATGAGTGAAGCAACGGAGGAAAGTTTCAAGACACTGGTTCACTCGTTCAGTTTGCCCGTCCGTTTGCGGGTGGTTAGCTGTGCTGAGCCTCAATTCTGTGCCTGCACACTTGAAAAGTTCCTGCCATAAATGACTGGTGAAAATAGGGTCCCGATCTGATACTATTGCACCTGGGAGGCCATGGATCTTGTAGATGTGATTCATGTACATTTGAGCCACTTTTGCCGCTGTGTATGGATGTGTCAGAGGTAGGAAGTGTGCGAATTTGGTGCGCTTGTCGACAATCACCCACAAGCAATTGAAATTCCCGGACTGCGGCAGCCCATCAATGAAATCCATTGATATCATATCCCATGACTCCTTGGGAATTGGTAGGGGAAGGAGCAGGCCCGGAGCTGCAGATCTGTCAGGTTTAGCCTGCTGGCATACTTGGCAACAACGGGTGTATTGCAAGATCTGAGCCTTCATTTTGGGCCAGGCGAAGAGGCGTTTGATCCTGCGATAAGTAGCCGGAAACCCAGAATGTCCACCGAGGGCGCTGTCATGGAAGGCGCCCATAATTTTCTGCTGGAGTGCCGTGGATCCTCCTAGCCATATGCGGCCCCTGAATCTTAACAGTCCTTGTTGCAGTGTGAATCGTCCCTTGGGATCCTCTCTGACAGCAAGTTGTTCCAGCAATCGAAGGGCCTGCGGATTGCTATTGTAGCTACTGACAATGTCCTCTATCCACACTGGTTGGCAAGATGTGATGGCTTGAAGCGTTTCCGATGGACAAGCACGTGAGAGGGCGTCGGCAACATTGTTCTCCGATCCCTTTTTGTATTTGATACAGTACTGCAACCCTAGGAGCTTTGTGAAAGCTTTCTGCTGCCAGGGAGTTGTGAGGCGTTGCGACTCCAAATGGATGAGGCTTCGTTGATCTGTGTAGACCACAAATTCAGCATGCTGGGGGTAGGGACGCCACTGATCCACAGCTACAATAATCGCCAGGTACTCTTTTTCATACGTTGACAGTCCTTGGTACCGTGGACTCAACGCTTTTCTCATAAAAGCAATGGGGTGGCCATTCTGCTGCAGGACTGCTCCTATTCCTTTGTCACTTGCATCAGTTTCAACTGTGAACTGTTGTGAGAAGTCTGGAAGAGCCAGTACCGGAGCTGAGATAAGTTGCTTCTTGAGTAGTTGGAAAGCAGTCTCTGTTACTGACGACCAGACAAATGGTGTCCCCTTCTTAAGCAAGTTGAACAAGGGTCTGGCAATAATACCAAAGTGACGCACAAATCTACGGTAGTAGCCGGCCAGCCCTAAAAAGCTGCGGACCCCTTTTGTATCAATTGGTGTTGTCCACTCTGCCACTGCTCGGATCTTGCCGGGTTCTGTAGCTACTCCCTCTGAGCTGATCACATGTCCCAGATAAGATAGTTTTTGCTGTCCAAAAGCACATTTGCTTAACTTCACCTTCCATTGATCCCGGCGCAGCAGCTGTAGCACTTGCTTTAAATGATCCTTGTGGTCTTCGAGGGTACGGCTGAACACTAGGATGTCGTTGAAGAAAACCAATACACAGTAACGGAGCAGAGGGTGCAGAGTGAAGTTCATCGCCCCCAAAAACGTGGGGGGAGCACCCGCTAGCCCGAAGGATATGACTTTGTATTCATAGTGCCCAGAGTGAGTTTGGAATGCTGTTTTATATTCCTCGCCCTCCGCTAGTCTGATCTGGTGATAGCCTGCTCGGAGGTCTAATTTGGAGAACCATGCTGCTATGTGCAATTCATCCAAAAGTTCTTCGATGACTGGCACCGGGTATTTACTGACACAAGTGAGCGCGTTCAAATGCCTGTAATCAATGCATAAACGCCATGTCCCATCCTTTTTCTTCACTAAAATTGCCGGCGATGCAAAAGGGCTATTGCTATGTTGGATGATGCCAGCTTTGAGTAGTTCTGTCACTTGGCGCTCAATCTCGTCTTTATGGTCTGGTTTGTGTCGATAGGGTCTGATGTTGACCGGTTGAGCTCCTGGAATCAAAGGTATGCGGTGATCGCATGCCCATCTGGGTGGCAGTCCCTCGGGTTCCCCAAACACATCTGTGAATTCAGAGAGGACTTGTTGAATAACTTCAGGTATTGGTGTTGTTTGCTCCTCTTCCGCGATCACAGCACAGATGGGAACTACATGTGTAATGGCATTCTTCTTGCAAAGCCCCTGCAACTGAATGTTGTTGATTGTATGACAAGTGGACGATGATTCTGGGTGACCATGCAAACAAGCTGTCCCTGTGGCAGTAGTGAACTCGAGCTTCTTGGCACGCCAATCGACCTTCATAGGGCTATGTGCCTCCAGCCAATCCATCCCTAATATGGCATCATAAGTCCCCAGAGCTAAGATCTTCATATCAGTACTAAACTCGCAACCTTGGGAATACCAGGTGCATTGGGGAATTGCTGCAGAACATTGGAGTTCCCCACCATCTGCCACTTTAACTTTGCACACTCGTGTCAGAGGCTGCACTCCTGTCAATTTCTTGGCTAGCTCTTGATTAACAAACGAGGTGGAGCTGCCGGAATCGACTAGCATCAGGACCTCATGACCTTGAATCCAGGTTCTCAACTGGAATGCCTTGGCGGAAACACCTCCAGATATAGCCGAACGGGAAATTGCCAGCACAGTTTCGGCCGGGTGCACTTGAGGATTTTGCTCTTCCGAGTCGAAAACGGTGTTGATGCCGAACAGCTCCAGAAGCTCCTCCACCACGTGCAACTGCACCGATGTGGGGCAAACGTGCTCGTGCCCCCAGCGCTCGCCACACTTGAAGCAGAGGCCACGCGCGCGCCTGTAGTCACGCAAGGCCTTGATCTTGTTGTGGTCTGCACGGGCGTCGTCTGGTCGAACCGCTTCGGCGCGTGCTCCATCCACGCCGCGGCGATCCGTCGCGGCTGATGATGAGGCAGCTCTTGCTGGTGGAGGTGGGAGTGGTAGTGGCATCCCGCCTCGTGGTGGTGCGTCAGGCGGCCTTGATGCAGGCGGTCGAGACGCCTCGCCATAATTGCCTTGAATGACCTCCTCTTGCAGAAGTGCCAATGAACAGGCCGTGTCCAAGTCCGGTGGCCGTTGTACGAGCACCACCGCGCGAATATCCGACCTCAGACCTTCCACAAAACGGGTGAGGAAGAAATAGGGGTGAATAGCATCAGAGTAAGATGTCAAATGATTAATAATGAGCTCAAACTTCTCTATGTAATCAGTGACAGTGGTGGTTTGGCGAATTGTATAAAATTGGCGAATCAACAGTTGATGTTGGTCGCATTCGAAGCGAGTGCAAAGCAGAGCCGCAAATGATTCCCAGTCAAATTCGGCTAACTTGCGCTGAATAGACTGTAACCAGATGGATGCCGAGCCAGAGAAATCGAGCGATGCCATGGGTACCCAAAACGTGGGATGAATCCCGAACATATTGAAGTACTGCTCACAAAGGGTTTTCCAGAGACGGGGATTTTCACCTGCGAACACAGGAAAAACCACCAATGGGTGAGCCTGGCCCAATCCGGCAAGTAATTGACTTGCGTGAGTGAACGGAGATGCGTTTGAAAAGGGAGTTTGGGGATCGGGCTGACCGTTAGCCGGGAGCGGCGGCAGCGTCACGAAGGACGCCGCCGGGGCCCCCGTGGTTGATGAACCTCGCCGTGGTCCGCAGACCCATGAGTGATGCCCACCGCGCCAGCCGCAACTCCAGTGAGGGTGTTGGGCGTCACTGGTTGAAAAGGTGATGGAGCTCCGGTCTTGTTGATCTCCCCGCTCGAAGCCGATGGTGGGGCGTGCGCCAGTTGGAGCGCGGCCACCGCGTCGCCGAGATCGGCAACCCGGCGCTCCAGATCGGGTCTCCATGAGACGAGTTCGTCGATCTTGGCGTTGGAGGCCTGGATGGCGGCGGTGTTGGCCGAGAGCGTGCCCTCCAGGCGGTCGAGGAACGCCTTGACGGCGGGATCCATGGCGATTAGATGATCCCGAGCCTGACTGAGACTCCTAGTCTTGATGAATTGAGCCAGATTCGAGCAGAGGAAGGGAAAGTGGTTGGTCTCTGATACCAGGTGATAGGATGGGATAGTCTCGATCTAACAGTGCTCTCCGAAGTAGTAGCAATCACTAGTCAATTACAAGAATTTTTGATGAATTCCCTTGACTACAAGAAGAACATAGGAGGAAAGGGAAAGGAGCTGGTAGCCGCCGCCGTGTCGTTCGTTCTGATCCGCTGGATGCCTCTTTCGCTGGTGGATGTGGGTCAAGTAGCTGGCTAGCCCGTCACCCACTCGTCGCCCTGCGTCCGCACGTTGGGCCTGCGGAGACGGACCGGGCGTGTACCGCCCTGACCTGGGTTGACTGCAGTTGGGCCTCCATGCCCAGGGGTGCTAACATCCCCTTCTCTTTGGCTTGAGGCTTGCCCCCAAGCCTCTGCGTGTGGGAAGCGATCGCGCAGGGCCGCTTTATCCTCCCAGGTGGCGCCCATGGCTGCATCCCTGGACCAACGCACTTGTACTTGCTCGATAACTGCACCATTGCGCCTGCGCCATCGCGACTGCAAGATCTCCACTGGAACCGCCAACTCGTCAGCACAAATAGGAAGATCAGAATGGACTGACATACCATGCAGAAGAGCTCTTCGTAGCTGCGAAACATGGAAGACGGGATGGACAGATGCGTGCGCCGGTAGCTGCAATTTGTAGGCGACTTCATTGAGGCGCTCGATGATAGCGAAGGGGCCATAGAACTTAAAGGACAGCTTGTGATTTGCGCGAGGAGCCACCGACGTTTGGACATAAGGTTGAAGCTTGAGGAAAACTTTGTCCCCCACTTGAAATTGCCTGAAGGATCGCTTCTTATCTGCTTGTGTCTTCATGTATTGTTTTTCTCTGTTTAGGTGTTGTTGTAGAAGGTCCTGGACCACCTTGCGCTCTTCCATCCAGGACTGTAATGAAGGAGCAGAGCACGATGTTGCTGCTGTGAGACCCCAGTGCTTTGGTTCTCTTCCAAACATGGCCTGAAAAGGTGACATTCCAATCGCTGAATGATGAGATGTGTTATACCAGTATTGAGCTAATGGCACCCATACACTCCAACGTTTTGGGCAGGCATGAGTGAAGCAACGGAGGAAAGTTTCAAGACACTGGTTCACTCATTCAGTTTGCCCGTCCGTTTGCGGGTGGTTAGCTGTGCTGAGCCTCAATTCTGTGCCTGCACACTTGAAAAGTTCCTGCCATAAATGACTGGTGAAAATAGGGTCCCGATCTGATACTATTGCACCTGGGAGGCCATGGATCTTGTAGATGTGATTCATGTACATTTGAGCCACTTTTGCCGCTGTGTATGGATGTGTCAGAGGTAGGAAGTGTGCGAATTTGGTGCGCTTGTCGACAATCACCCACAAGCAATTGAAATTCCCGGACTGCGGCAGCCCATCAATGAAATCCATTGATATCATATCCCATGACTCCTTGGGAATTGGTAGGGGAAGGAGCAGGCCCGGAGCTGCAGATCTGTCAGGTTTAGCCTGCTGGCATACTTGGCAACAACGGGTGTATTGCAAGATCTGAGCCTTCATTTTGGGCCAGGCGAAGAGGCGTTTGATCCTGCGATAAGTAGCCGGAAACCCAGAATGTCCACCGAGGGCGCTGTCATGGAAGGCGCCCATAATTTTCTGCTGGAGTGCCGTGGATCCTCCTAGCCATATGCGGCCCCTGAATCTTAACAGTCCTTGTTGCAGTGTGAATCGTCCCTTGGGATCCTCTCTGACAGCAAGTTGTTCCAGCAATCGAAGGGCCTGCGGATTGCTATTGTAGCTACTGACAATGTCCTCTATCCACACTGGTTGGCAAGATGTGATGGCTTGAAGCGTTTCCGATGGACAAGCACGTGAGAGGGCGTCGGCAACATTGTTCTCCGATCCCTTTTTGTATTTGATACAGTACTGCAACCCTAGGAGCTTTGTGAAAGCTTTCTGCTGCCAGGGAGTTGTGAGGCGTTGCGACTCCAAATGGATGAGGCTTCGTTGATCTGTGTAGACCACAAATTCAGCATGCTGGGGGTAGGGACGCCACTGATCCACAGCTACAATAATCGCCAGGTACTCTTTTTCATACGTTGACAGTCCTTGGTACCGTGGACTCAACGCTTTGCTCATAAAAGCAATGGGGTGGCCATTCTGCTGCAGGACTGCTCCTATTCCTTTGTCACTTGCATCAGTTTCAACTGTGAACTGTTGTGAGAAGTCTGGAAGAGCCAGTACCGGAGCTGAGATAAGTTGCTTCTTGAGTAGTTGGAAAGCAGTCTCTGTTACTGACGACCAGACAAATGGTGTCCCCTTCTTAAGCAAGTTGAACAAGGGTCTGGCAATAATACCAAAGTGACGCACAAATCTACGGTAGTAGCCGGCCAGCCCTAAAAAGCTGCGGACCCCTTTTGTATCAATTGGTGTTGTCCACTCTGCCACTGCTCGGATCTTGCCGGGTTCTGTAGCTACTCCCTCTGAGCTGATCACATGTCCCAGATAAGATAGTTTTTGCTGTCCAAAAGCACATTTGCTTAACTTCACCTTCCATTGATCCCGGCGCAGCAGCTGTAGCACTTGCTTTAAATGATCCTTGTGGTCTTCGAGGGTACGGCTGAACACTAGGATGTCGTTGAAGAAAACCAATACACAGTAACGGAGCAGAGGGTGCAGAGTGAAGTTCATCGCCCCCAAAAACGTGGGGGGAGCACCCGCTAGCCCGAAGGATATGACTTTGTATTCATAGTGCCCAGAGTGAGTTTGGAATGCTGTTTTATATTCCTCGCCCTCCGCTAGTCTGATCTGGTGATAGCCTGCTCGGAGGTCTAATTTGGAGAACCATGCTGCTATGTGCAATTCATCCAAAAGTTCTTCGATGACTGGCACCGGGTATTTACTGACACAAGTGAGCGCGTTCAAATGCCTGTAATCAATGCATAAACGCCATGTCCCATCCTTTTTCTTCACTAAAATTGCCGGCGATGCAAAAGGGCTATTGCTATGTTGGATGATGCCAGCTTTGAGTAGTTCTGTCACTTGGCGCTCAATCTCGTCTTTATGGTCTGGTTTGTGTCGATAGGGTCTGATGTTGACCGGTTGAGCTCCTGGAATCAAAGGTATGCGGTGATCGCATGCCCATCTGGGTGGCAGTCCCTCGGGTTCCCCAAACACATCTGTGAATTCAGAGAGGACTTGTTGAATAACTTCAGGTATTGGTGTTGTTTGCTCCTCTTCCGCGATCACAGCACAGATGGGAACTACATGTGTAATGGCATTCTTCTTGCAAAGCCCCTGCAACTGAATGTTGTTGATTGTATGACAAGTGGACGATGATTCTGGGTGACCATGCAAACAAGCTGTCCCTGTGGCAGTAGTGAACTCGAGCTTCTTGGCACGCCAATCGACCTTCATAGGGCTATGTGCCTCCAGCCAATCCATCCCTAATATGGCATCATAAGTCCCCAGAGCTAAGATCTTCATATCAGTACTAAACTCGCAACCTTGGGAATACTAGGTGCATTGGGGAATTGCTGCAGAACATTGGAGTTCCCCACCATCTGCCACTTTAACTTTGCACACTCGTGTCAGAGGCTGCACTCCTGTCAATTTCTTGGCTAGCTCTTGATTAACAAACGAGGTGGAGCTGCCGGAATCGACTAGCATCAGGACCTCATGACCTTGAATCCAGGTTCTCAACTGGAATGCCTTGGCGGAAACACCTCCAGATATAGCCGAACGGGAAATTGCCAGCACAGTTTCGGCCGGGTGCACTTGAGGATTTTGCTCTTCCGAGTCGAAAACGGTGTTGATGCCGAACAGCTCCAGAAGCTCCTCCACCACGTGCAACTGCACCGATGTGGGGCAAACGTGCTCGTGCCCCCAGCGCTCGCCACACTTGAAGCAGAGGCCACGCGCGCGCCTGTAGTCACGCAAGGCCTTGATCTTGTTGTGGTCTGCACGGGCGTCGTCTGGTCGAACCGCTTCGGCGCGTGCTCCATCCACGCCGCGGCGATCCGTCGCGGCTGATGATGAGGCAGCTCTTGCTGGTGGAGGTGGGAGTGGTAGTGGCATCCCGCCTCGTGTGTTGGCGCAGCCCAAGGTAGAAGAAGACTCACACAACACACACTGGACACAAGAGCACACAGAGTTTTTCCGGCAACACACTTCTGCCTCTTCTCTTACTCTTTTTCTCACTCACATAGCTGATTACAAAGTCCTTTAATAGAGACACACACGTACTACTGCCAACTACGTGCTGCTTGAGATCCGCTACTTTCTCTCCACTAGCCGGTAACATGGCCACGAGTAACAACCTCTTTGACGCAGCCACACGATTCAGCCGGCGTCACGCTTATCCCTAATTACTCGGTCCACATCTAAGCCACTACCGGCTATACAACACTGCCATGCAACGGCATACTCGTACGTGCATGCTACTAACCTGATGGACGCCGCACATGCATCCATTCTGTACTGACTTTCTCTCAACTAACTCACTGACTCTATTGTCCAGCTTTGCATTGTGTGTACGTGATCACAACTTGATGTACACACCCTGCCGCAGCTTGGACTAAATGCATGACTAACAAAATAAACATGACACTTAGCAACAAGGTTAACTCTAACATTCACCCCCTTAACCTTGTTGTCATTTATTTGATCACCTTCACGTCGACCTTCAAAGCAGCGCCGGCTCGTCGTCGGCGTCCACGGCGGCGAGATGGGCCTGCTCCTTCCTTGGCACGGTGCAGTGTTTCGCGTAATGCCCGTAGTCTTGGCAGTTGTAGCAGCGCACCTTGCGGATGTCGAAGTTGCTCCTCTTCTTGCCGGTGCCACCGCGCTCACCTTTTCGCGCCTCCCACTGCGCTGCCGTGAGCATGAGCTGGTCGCCGCCCCGTCCGCCGCTATCTTGAGTGCGCCGCCTCGTCCTCTCCTCGAACGCCTTCAGCCGTCCGAGCGCCTCCTCGAACGGCATCTTGTCGACGTAGCAGAACTGCTCAATTCCGGCCACCGCTGCGTACAGCCGGTCCGGCACGGTGTCGAGCAGTTTCTTCACCATTGCCGCGTCGTCGAGCGTCGCTCCGAGAGCCGCGTACCTTGCCGCCATGCCGCTGATTCTCCCGGCGTACACGTCCAGCTCGTCGCCGTCCTCCATGCGTAGGCGATCGAACTCGCCACGGAGAGTGGAGAGCCGCGCCGCCCTCACCCGATCCGCGCCGACGAACCGCGTCTTGAGGCTCGCCCACAGCTCCGCCGCCGTCTTCTTCGACGACACCTGCAGCAGGATGTCTTCGGAGAGCGCTCCGAGGAGGTATGCCCTCGCCGGCTTGTCCTTCTTCGCGATGACCGCCACCGCCGCGTCCTCCGCCGGCACCACCGCTTCCCATAGCCCCTGCGCGTCGAGGTTCGCCTCCACCTTGATCACCCACACTGTGTAGTTGTCACCGGTGAGCATCGCCACGGGGAGTGACACCGTACTCCCTCCGGCGCCGTACGGGACGAGGGACATGGCCACCAACAGGATCGCAACGAAGCTCTGTATACCAAATGTTGGCGCAGCCCAAGGCAGAAGAAGACTCACACAACACACACTGGACACAAGAGCACACAGAGTTTTTCCGGCAACACACTTCTGCCTCTTCTCTTACTCTTTTTCTCACTCACATAGCTGATTACAAAGTCCTTTAATAGAGACACACACGTACTACTGCCAACTACGTGCTGCTTGAGATCCGCTACTTTCTCTCCACTAGCCGGTAACATGGCCACGAGTAACAACCTCTTTGACGCAGCCACACGATTCAGCCGGCGTCACGCTTATCCCTAATTACTCGGTCCACATCTAAGCCACTACCGGCTATACAACACTGCCATGCAACGGCATACTCGTACGTGCATGCTACTAACCTGATGGACGCCGCACATGCATCCATTCTGTACTGACTTTCTCTCAACTAACTCACTGACTCTATTGTCCAGCTTTGCATTGTGTGTACGTGATCACAACTTGATGTACACACCCTGCCGCAGCTTGGACTAAATGCATGACTAACAAAATAAACATGACACTTAGCAACAAGGTTAACTCTAACATCGTGGTGGTGCGTCAGGCGGCCTTGATGCAGGCGGTCGAGACGCCTCGCCATAATTGCCTTGAATGACCTCCTCTTGCAGAAGTGCCAATGAACAGGCCGTGTCCAAGTCCGGTGGCCGTTGTACGAGCACCACCGCGCGAATATCCGACCTCAGACCTTCCACAAAACGGGTGAGGAAGAAATAGGGGTGAATAGCATCAGAGTAAGATGTCAAATGATTAATAATGAGCTCAAACTTCTCTATGTAATCAGTGACAGTGGTGGTTTGGCGAATTGTATAAAATTGGCGAATCAACAGTTGATGTTGGTCGCATTCGAAGCGAGTGCAAAGCAGAGCCGCAAATGATTCCCAGTCAAATTCGGCTAACTTGCGCTGAATAGACTGTAACCAGATGGATGCCGAGCCAGAGAAATCGAGCGATGCCATGGGTACCCAAAACGTGGGATGAATCCCGAACATATTGAAGTACTGCTCACAAAGGGTTTTCCAGAGACGGGGATTTTCACCTGCGAACACAGGAAAAACCACCAATGGGTGAGCCTGGCCCAATCCGGCAAGTAATTGACTTGCGTGAGTGAACGGAGATGCGTTTGAAAAGGGAGTTTGGGGATCGGGCTGACCGTTAGCCGGGAGCGGCGGCAGCGTCACGAAGGACGCCGCCGGGGCCCCCGTGGTTGATGAACCTCGCCGTGGTCCGCAGACCCATGAGTGATGCCCACCGCGCCAGCCGCAACTCCAGTGAGGGTGTTGGGCGTCACTGGTTGAAAAGGTGATGGAGCTCCGGTCTTGTTGATCTCCCCGCTCGAAGCCGATGGTGGGGCGTGCGCCAGTTGGAGCGCGGCCACCGCGTCGCCGAGATCGGCAACCCGGCGCTCCAGATCGGGTCTCCATGAGACGAGTTCGTCGATCTTGGCGTTGGAGGCCTGGATGGCGGCGGTGTTGGCCGAGAGCGTGCCCTCCAGGCGGTCGAGGAACGCCTTGACGGCGGGATCCATGGCGATTAGATGATCCCGAGCCTGACTGAGACTCCTAGTCTTGATGAATTGAGCCAGATTCGAGCAGAGGAAGGGAAAGTGGTTGGTCTCTGATACCAGGTGATAGGATGGGATAGTCTCGATCTAACAGTGCTCTCCGAAGTAGTAGCAATCACTGGTCAATTACAAGAATTTTTGATGAATTCCCTTGACTACAAGAAGAACATAGGAGGAAAGGGAAAGGAGCTGGTAGCCGCCGCCGTGTCGTTCGTTCTGATCCGCTGGATGCCTCTTTCGCTGGTGGATGTGGGTCAAGTAGCTGGCTAGCCCGTCACCCACTCGTCGCCCTGCGTCCGCACGTTGGGCCTGCGGAGACAGGCCGGGCGTGTACCGCCCTGACCTGGGTTGACTGCAGCTGGGCCTCCATGCCCAGGGGTGCTAACAGTACATGCCCAGCTGGATGGTTTTTACCGAGATCAGAGTCTTCGGCAATCACAGCAAAAAGTAAGTAATGGAACATACATCTTGGTACATTCTTTTTATCTGCAATATTCAAACTAGTGGAAATCATCACCAAGTAATACTATCTTGTGTACACTGTACAGGACCACTGTGGGAGGCACTGATTCCATCAGACACATGTTTTACGGGCTGGCTCGGCCTGACCGTACCACTGCTCAGATCAAGGAAGCATTGCTTCGAGCAGTGGTGATGTTCTGCGAGGCACTGCGTTTTCTTTGCATCATGCGGATGGTAGCAGACGCGATTCTGAAGAACCAAGGCGCCACCCCTCTACCTGACCACATTTGGGCACGCATCAACAACTGGGGCCAGCTCTCCAAGATGGTGCTGCAGGTGGGCAAGAATGGTGTCGTGGACAGTCCTGCTCTGTTGGCCGCGCTGATGCGCAAGTGCCGATACTCTACTTTTGAGGATATCATTGGAGATGGGAGACAGGGGTACTTGAGACAGCTGATGCGGAACGACAAGATTCTGCTCGACAAGGCAACGAGGGAGTCCCTGCAGGAAGAGGGTGCGGGAGAGGATGTCCATGACCCCGGTTTCTAGGTACCACCGACACACTGCTTCCTCTACGCTTGCTGCTACAATCTGCACCTTCTCTGCTGCTGCTGCTGCTCTTCACCGTCATCAGCGCGACGACAACTACCGTGTGGAGAGGAGAGGATGTCCATGTCCATCACCCTGGTTTATAGGTACCAGAGAGCCACTCCTTTCTCTACGCTTGCTGCTCCAATCTGCAATCTGCATCGCCTCTGTTGCTGCTCCTCTTCACCATCATCGGTGTGACGACAACTACCTCTTCGTCGTCAACCATGTGACCACTCCGTCGCTTTATTTTCCTGAGATGCCGAACATGATGTCTCTAAATACCTGAGTGTAGGTTCATGGTGTTAGTCCCTGATGAACAACTGATTATGAGCCGTCGAGGAGATGTGCATCCCGTGTGAGACAACTTATGAATGGAACAGGGGAGCCTTGGATTCCAGTAGAAATGCAGGCGTGCTTTGTTGTGCTGGTTTTGCTACTGGATTTTTGTTTTGATGATCAACTTAAGGTCGGACTGATGAAATGACCAACCTACTTCGGGCGGGGTGTCCCCTTGCGTTATCAAGCAGCAACAGAAGTAAAAAACAAAACAACTATCTGAATATCAACACCCAAACTCCTCACGATTCAGGGCAATGCACTTGTTTTAACGAATTAAGTGTAAAAATGCAGGATCGATCATCATTGTATGGTCAAATCTGTTGTAACAACAGACACCGCCAGTTTACCACAAATCAGGCTTGCCTAAAAATGAATCTAACTAGCGCCTTTCGTCAGTATTGTTTTTTTAAGGGTAGAGTTCTATAGGTCAGGTAATAGAGTCCGCGTCGCCCCTCCTCTAGCGACTCGGGGGACTCCTCCTCGTCGCGCCGCCGCGCTTCCCCATCCCTCCCCCCCGGTCTCGCCTCCACTAGAGGGGTCGCCGGCGAATGCCGCGCGCACTCCAGGGAAGGTGGCGGCGGGGCGCACCATGCTGCTCCTCGCGGCCGCCTCGTTGCCAGAGGAGGGCGACGGGCCATGCTGGATCTGGCCGGTAGGTGGTAGGCGGCGGCGGCGGCTGCTCCGGCGCGGAGGTGGCAGCTCAGCGTGCTGGCCGCGGCTCGAGGCGGAGCTGGGGGCTGCGCGGGTTGCCTGCCTCGGCGTGGCGTTGGTGTAGGCCAGATCTGGCCAGCGCGGGCGGGTGGCGGCGCGGCTCGTTGGCCGGCGGCCGTGCCTGGGCACGGCTCCTTCCGGCTGCTCTCGCATCGCCTCTCCTCGCTTCGTGGTCGTGGGGGCTCCTGGCTCTATGTTCTTGGTTGTTCGGGCGACCAGATCTGGACCGTGCGGGGCTCCGGCCAGCGAGGGTGGTGGTGGTGTGACTGCGGTCATTCCGGCTAGTGGTGGCGGTGGTGTGGTGTTTTGGCGCTGTGGCTCGCCGGTGGGGCTGTGGGCGGCGGCGGGATGCCATGGCCTTCTGGGTCGGATGGTTCAGGTGAGCAGCTTCCTCAGCTCAACCGGTGCTGTGGAGTTTGGTTGTGCATGCTAAACTCGGCGAAAGTCGTGCTCTGACCAGAGCCAATGATGGTGACGCCTGCGGGCGCCACGAACCTTCTTGAAGGCGTCGTTGTAGGTAGCTGGTCCGCCAATCTCTCCGTGACTTCGGGGGAAATCTTGGTTCCTGGCTTGCCCGGAACGGATGATGTCGGCGCAATATGCGTTGCAACCCTTCCTGAAGGCATCATCTAGAAGTCAACTCGGTTGTCCTCTGTTGGGTCGCTGCTCGCTACGGGGATGTTGATGGGTTGTTGGTGGTGGTGATGTGTTCGGCTGGGGGTCGACGGTGGTGTCATCTTGGCTCGGACACTCCTTGGAGTGGTTCCGGTTCTTCCATCCGAAGCCAGGTTAGCGGGGTGTGATCCTTTCTGGACCACCTCGTTCCTGTACGATACCTCCTCCCTTTGTGGGGTGTTGTTGGGTGGCGACCAGACGGCCAACGTTCAAGGCTCACCTTGCTTGGTCAGATGATGATGGAAGTTGAGACCCCGGGGGAAACCCTTAGCCCAGGTCCTCCTGGTGCGGATGATGGCGGCACAGATGGCGTCGCGCCCCTTCTTGAAGGCATCATCTTGGGGTCTGCTTAGGTGACGTGTCGTTGCTGCTTGCTGCGGTATGTTGTTGGTGGTGGTGCGACCGGATGGGTCGACGGTGGTATGTGTTGTTTTCAGTGGTGTTCTTCGCTATCGTCCGTGTTGTTGTGCCAAGACATCCCATGGCTGCCGTTGTGCTGCGGCGAGTCCCGTGTTCTTGGCGGTATCTCCGTTCATCTTTGTCTTCGACTGTCCATCGCGTGGTCTCCGTCATGTTGGCATGCTCAAGACCCTCCCATGGTTGCCGTTGTGCTGCGGTGAGCTTCGGGCTCTTGGAGTTGTCTTGGTTCACCTTTCTCAATGACGAAGCAATGATGCCTCCCCAACCTGCTAATCGTTTCAACCGCCCGTGGCGGATCTCCCAGTCAAGGTTCGTGTTAAGTTTGGCATTCGTTGTTTTGGTTGATCCTCTATTGTGTCGTGGGGCTCGGTACGCACGCCGGTGCGGTGCGTTAGGTTGTTTGCAGAGTCTTAGTATTGTGATCCTTCGACAACACCCCACTTCTACTTGTGTCTCTCATGGTGTTTGTCTTTCTGCCTGCTAGCTAGGTCTTGCCTCCTCCTGGGTGGCGATTTTTTTTCCTCATCTTCTGTAACCTTGTTATCTGTACGGTTTTCGGCCCGGTTTCCCTTATAAACAGGGTCAACTTGTTTAGGTTTTCAATCCGGTTTCCCTTATAAACTGGATCGACCAAAGCTCAAGGGGTGACTCTTGGCTTCAGCAGCTTTTTGAGCAATATATTCAGGTGGGGATCCTCTCTCCCGCAGTGACCGTTCAAAAAAAAAACAATCACTGTTAGTCAGACTCAGCACTATTCTGCCCCTTCTCCTGGTTCTATGTCAAGTTTGCAGCAAAAACAGAAAACCTGCCATTTTCTCATGGTGCCAAGCCTAAAAATCATCTTTACCATAATTAGATAAGCAGATATCAGGGATCACCTCTGCATCATGTGGATACAAAACTTCTGAACCAGATCCACATTCCAGCGCTTCGGGTTATGCAGCAGTAAGTCTGAGATAGATGTGACTCGAGCCTTTCCTGGGTTTGCTGAGTAGTGTCAGATCCTAACTGCGGCGCGCAATCCTATTCTCCAGATGATACCATGTTTCAGAAGGTCCAGGACATGATTAATCAATGTTTTAAATAGCCGCTATAGCCCCACGATAGCCATTGAGAGCTCTCCCGCTAAAGCTATGCGCTTTTAGTGCTAAATTGAAAATGACGCCAATAGCCCGCTATTTCCCGCTATTGCGCTAAATTTGGACTCATTTAGTCCGCTAAGCCGCTATACAAAACCATACTTCTGCATTATCTTTTGTTCTTATTTATGATATATATGATGCATTGATGTGAAGCGTGGTATTGAATTAGGATGTCTAATTAGTACTCGCGTTTTGATGTGCGAACATGTGTATATGTAAAGTATATGCAATATAGCATATATGATGCCTGATTATATACTTATTGTTTCAATTTTTCATGATTTAAGAGAAACGCTAAATGAGGCGGAGCTATAGCCTTTCATAGCTTATGGCCGAGCCGCCGCTAAATGGCATAGCCCGCTATTTAAAACATTGTGATTAATACCCCGCCACACCGGCAATGAATTTCGAATAGAAGCCGTGTCGGTCAATTCACCCCTTTGGTAATATGTTGCCTTCATTAATCTTGTGCAGATGGTTTCAGTAGAGCTTATGAGCCTCCAGGCTTGACGAGCTAGGAGAGTCTGATTAAGGTGTTTAAAATCAGGGAATCCAAACACCTTCGACATTTGTTCATCCCCCCACCAAAATTTCCGGATGAGTTGTGTGAGATCTTCGCAAAGCCAAACTGGAAACCTAAAATCTCCCACTGCGCAATGTACGTAAAACCGATGGCTATCTCATACTATTAGTTTAGAATACCTTTGATGATCTTCGCTTGCTCTATACTTGCATAGAAGAGGAGACTGTCGTCTGCGAAGGGCAAATGCGACACTCCATGCGCATGTCGGCGCATATGTGAAGCTCTTGCAAATTGCCCATTATAACTTAGTGAGAGGTCAGGGTACAAAGGCCATTAGCCACAAGGAGGAAACTGCAATGGGATAAAGGATCTCCCTGGCATCAAGTAGGGGTGAAGGGATCAAGAAGGTGACCATTGAAGTTAACCATGTTCCGCACAGTAGTCACACATTTCATAATCCACTGTGTCCATTTCCCATTCAAGCCGATTTTACCCCAGTTCCTTGAAGAAAATCCCAGTCCATCCGGTCGTAGGCTTTAGCCAAATCCAGTTTATAAACACAGAATTTACATTTCTTGTAATTACTCTGTTGAAGGCTGTGAATGCACTCAAAAGCAGTCATGCGTTTTCCGTAATCATGCGGTGAGACATGATTGCACTCTGAGTTTCATGAACCAGTTCGCCCAAAATTTGCCGAAGCCGGTTCAAGAGACATTTGGAGATGACTTTATAGATGAAGTTACACAAACTTATCTTTAAGCGGCCGGTATCATTCCCACCCCGCGGGTGTGATCTCCTTTGATGATGATGTCCTTCTTCATGATACCCAGTTTTGCTGGAAAATAAACATCATACCAGGTGCTCTTAACAGCCCAATTTGAAAGAAAAGAATGGCGGGCACCACTTATTTCTTTATCAATGAAATCTTTACCTTTACAGAGATCTTGATTCATCTCAGCACTCACTTTTTGTTGCACCGGGTTCAGAATTATCTCCGGATTAACCAACTTGTTGGTACTTGGTGTGTAGATGGGCAAAGAAGTCTCTTGCCATCTGTTTGTTGAACAATCTGCTCTGCTCCGTTCTTCTTTATGCGGTTCTTGTTTGCTCTCCAAGAAGTGGCCCTGCGGTGAAAAAAGGCTGGTCTCAAATCCATGTGATTCTTGGCCTCTGGAGCCACACAAGTTACCCGCGGTAAAGCAGCGACTCATCCAGCTCTGCGCGAAACTGTTTATGTTGCCTGACACTGGGTTCACCCCATCCCAGACATGATAGATGAGCAGCTCAAGCTTGTTGTCAATTTTTGTGTGGAGTGGAGTGGATCCTGCCGCTCTCTTGCTCCAGAACTGCATCACCTTCATTTGCGTCTCTCTCAGCCTCATTCACATCAGCCGCTCCCCGGCAGGCATGCACACAACACAAGCTCATCGGCCTGATTGTGCACTGTCCCGTCCCAAACTAGCACTAGTAGGAAAGGGCCCATTTGTCCCGGTTCGTAAGGGCCTTTAGTCCCGGTTCTGGAACCGGGACTAAAGGGTCGGGACTAAAGCCCAATACCTTTAGTCCCGGTTCGCTTACGAACCGGGACAGATGGTGCTCCACGTGGCCGCTGCGGCGAGCCCAGGCAGGAGGGCCTTTAGTCCCGGTTGGTAATACCAACCGGGACCAATAAGCATCCACGCGTCAGCAGCTCAGGAGCTAGGGTTTTTTTTTTTTTGAAAGGGGGGGGGGGGGGGGGTTGGGGGTTTTGGAGGGTTAATTTGGGGGTTTCATATATTGTGTTAGCTAGCTAATAGCTATCTAGACAGAAGTGACCTCTCTTATCTCCGTGCTTGGTCGACGCTACGTACTATACGTATAGAGAGAACTCGACACGCTAGGTAGTAAGCAAATGAAGGAACCAGTAAGTACATAAGATCGTCATGAACATATACAGAGAAGAGTGATCGACCTCTCTTTCTCCGGAGAGATTGGTCGAACAACAAGTTTCATAATAACAAGTCATACTAGATCATCATCACCATAGTCATCTAACCAACCATACTTAATTGTTCTTAGCATATGATCATGAGTATTAGCTAGGACCTAACTACCCGGCCTCTCTTAGGTAAAATAGCATAAAACAAGATAGGCCCTGACTCTCCATTATGGAGAATGGAGATTATCCTGTCTCCAATTCTTGCACGTCGCACAATGTTGCTTCCAAGTAGCTCCCTACGATCGACCATACATTTTTTCCAATCTTTGATTGTCATGTCTTCATTGGTTTTAGAAATCCGGTATGGACAACAGTGATGCATATGATGACCTGGTGGCAGTAAGCTCATAACATCAAGGTGACCTTTCGGAAACATCAGATGAGGCACACAATCATTCGGGATTTTCTGTTGAAAAACATAGTAATAACTTCGTAGTTAGCAATGTAGTTTAGTTTTAAAAATAATTTATGCAAAAGATGCACGGATGTCGTAATAGTAAAAAATCTTACCATGCGATCTCCATGGATGTTACCGTAGTTCAACACGTGCACTAGTGGCACGTATTGACCATAATGTGTAGGAGTTTGATAATAGGTATTGTAATTCTGAAGATCATTAATAAATGCGATAAGATGATTTTTCTCCTGACAAGTTAATTCTGCGCCATCGGTGTAGTAGGTTCTGTCTACCATCTTCCGTACATTTTTTGAAGAATGAAAATAAGCTGTCAATGGAAATAAGCTGTCAACTATTTTGAAATAGACAATATAAATTACATAATAAATATGTTTAACAAACTCACAAGGAGGCAGAATCGGAATCATAATAAATATGGTTGAGAAACTCACATAATGGTAGAACTGGAGGTGTCTGCACATCGACCCAGATGTCGATATTACCTTCAATTTCATCTTCCGGACGAATATCAAAGATGATAAGCATATTAGGCTCAAATGCATAAGCCTTGCATAGTGCTTGCCAACTTTTGCATTCAAAAAAGGAGTAGGTGTCTGCATTGTACAATTTTACGGCAAAAGTATAACCATGCTCGGTCCTCAAGTGAACTATCTTTACCTCCATACTTTCTTTAGTATTGAAACCAATCTTATCCAAGACATATCTTCTTGCATGGCAGGGGATACGCTAGTAGAATAGTAAAAAATTAAAATTATAAGTTGAAGCAAAAGAAGCAGAAGTCATGCTTAATTACGAAAAAAGACTTGTCGTTGTGACTTACTGTATCCACTTCGAAGATCTCATCCAGCACGATGCTGAAGCGCCTACCATCAACTAGGTGAGTCGTGTCGCACAGACCGCGCTCGTCTTCGCAGTATTCGCACATACCGAATTCCCTTTCGCTATCGTCGTCAGACATTTCCTATGTTCATAGTTGAAACATTTAAAATCGATCGAAGGCAACTACCAGGAAACTGATCAACACACAGATCACTATTACTCAAAATATGCAATGGGTTGACTTTAGGTCTGTCGAGTCTTTGCTTCCTAAACTCTCATCTCACGTATATGGTGGGCACTCCCTCTGATATTGCGACCGTCGGTGATGGTGGCTCCTCCATTCGTCCCCGAGTGCATTACACCAAAATGTCTAGCACACGGGAACGAAGGAGAAGCGACCCCCACGACAACAGTCGGGATTCTTCCTCTCTCATATATCGACCGTCGGTGATGGTCGCTACTCCTTATTTCCCTAGTGCATTACAAATATCTAGCACAAGGAAAAGAAGGAGAAGCGACCCCCACGACAACAGTCGGGATTCTTCCTCTCTCATATATATATATATATGGTGGACACTCTCCCTCACTGAAAGACACACAAGGAGCCGAAACAGACCTGAAGTCAACCCGTTCCATATATCGACCAATGACATAGAAAAAATTCCCTATGTTTTGCCGCAATGACTGGCAAAACACAAGCACTCGATATTAACTAATACATCATCCCGAACAATCCAGTTAATGCATCATCAAATATTAACTAATACATCTCGAATATTATCATATAAGATCACTAATACAGATCGAATATCCTAGAATCCAAAGTGGAGGACGGTGAACTAGGTTCACTAGCGGTCTCTGAGTCGCCGGCGGTGGACACCCAAAGATAAGGAACCATCACGGGATCATAACTCGGGTGAGATCCCTGAAGAATCTGCCAGGTATTGTCGAACCGGGCGTCCAACGCCGCCATGTAGCGACGGACGTGCTCGTCCTCCTCCCTGACACGGCGACGTACCACCTCCGCGGGGGCCCGCTCCCTCCGCACCGAAAGTGGCCCGCGTGACCGCCACCACAGAAGCTCCGGGTCGACGACGAGACCTGGATTCCTCACCAACCTCCGAGCCCGGGAAGGTAGCACCTCCCAGTGCCAGCCCGGCGGAGCCCAGTCCCGGACATGACGCCTATCAAGCAGGCTCTCGCGGACCACTCGACGACGAGGATGAGGGCCGGGCATCGTCGACGTCGAGACAAATTCCTATGAGAACGTTTTCTTATCGTTAAATCACTAATTTTTCATAAAACCAATTTTTTTTCTGTAATCTAACATACACATACTAATTTTTTCCTAAGACTCCTAATAATTTTAACTTAGAGTTACATGCATCCATATAGTTACATCCATCCATTCATCCATCCATACATACACATACATATATACATGGACATATACACACATATACATGAACATATACACATATACATGAAAAAAACATATACATGAATGACGGCGCCACGTCAGCGCCACGTCAGCGTCGCCGGAGTTAAGCCGGCGAGGCCCTTCCCGACGGCGGACGACGAGCGACGGGGCGCGACAAGCAGAGCTACGGCTCGCAGAGCGCGGCGGGCGACGGGCGACGGGGCGCGGGCGGACGGCGGGCGGCGGGCGACGGCTCGCAGAGCGCGGCGGACGGCGGACGACGGGCTGCGGGCGACGGCGTCGGGGCGCGGGGGGGGGGGGAGGAGGAGAGGAGGGGAACGGCGCGGTGGGCGACGGCGTCGGGGCGCGGGGGGGAGGAGGAGAGGAGGGGAACGGCGCGGCGGGTGACGGCGTCGGGGCGCGGGGGGGGGGGGGGGGTGGGAGGATGAGAGGAGGGGAACGGCGATGCGGCTCACAGTGGGTGCGGGGACGGCGTCGGGGGCAGCTCGGCGACGGCGACGACGGCGAGGTGGAGCAGCCTGACGGCGTCGGGGCAGGGCTCGGCGGCGACGGCAACGAGGAGCAGGGCGTCGGGCGGAGAAGAACACGATTTGGAGAAACTGCTAAGTGCGTGGCTTATATACACACACCTTAGGCCCGGTTGGTGGAACCAACCGGGACCAATGCCTCCCTTTCGTCCCGGTTGGTGCCACCAACCGGGACCAAAGGTCTCTTTTCGTCAGCCTAAAGGGCGGGAAACAGGAACCTTTGGTCCCGGTTGGTGCCACAAACCGGGACCAAAGGTCTCTCTTCGTCAGCCCAAAGGGCGGGAAACAGGGACCATTGGTCCCGGTTGGTGGCACCAACCGGGACCAAAGGTGGGCATTGGTCCCGGTTGGTGCCACCAACCGGGACCAACGGGTGGTGCTGCCCGGGGCCAAATGTTTAGTCCCACCTCGTTAGTTGAGAGGGCTCGAGAGTGGTTTATAAGCGCTGCTGTGCACAACCTCTCGAGCTCCTCTCAACAGCAGGCTTACGGGCCTAATTGCACACACCTGCCTGTGGTTAGGTTTCTGGTCGTCTTCAGGCCGTTGTGGCCTAGTAGGCGGCATTTTTTTAAATTTTTTTCTACTTTTTTTGTTTTCTTTTTTGCTTTATTTATTTTCTTTTGTTTCTACTTACAGTTTTTCAGTGATTCTTTTTGCTTTTAGGTCACAAAAATTATAAACTTTCTGTTAGTGCCATTAGTTTCCAAATTTGAATAGTTTAAATTTGAATTCTTTTAAATTGGTGTGAATAACTAGTTTGTGACTAACTTTACTAAAAAAATAGATTTTTGAGTGATTCTTTTTCCTGCTATTTAATGTTACTGTGTTTTATCATTATATTCAATTTGGTAAGTTTTAGGTTATTTTAAATGTCTGTTTTAATCAAAAACAGATTTGGTTATTTTAGTTTGCTATTAAAGTTTCTAGAAAAAAAATTCTTTATGAAAATTCTTTTTGCTATTAATGTTTTGAACAAAAAATACTTTGATAATTTTAGTTGCATATTTTTTATATAATTATAGTTTCAACCCTTTCTGACTTCATTTGGTATTTTTCATGTATTTAATGATTTTTTTGAGATAAATGACCCAGAAATTGAAAAGCACTACAAATGAACTCTGAAAAGGTTGAAAGTTGGCATGGTATCAACCTTTCACCCACATAGCATGTGCTAAAAAGTTGAGTGGGTTACGGCAAAAACTGGATGCACTTCGTGTACAAAACGGACAGTCCCTTTCGAAGTATCGGGGTTTCGGACAGAAACTCATCGGTTACAAAAGGCATTTCATTTTCTTGAACTTATTTGAACTCCAGGCTTTTCGTGTGTTCAAAATGCACCATTCGAAGCCACATCATCAATTTTCAACCCTTTCTGACTTCATTTGGTATTTTTCATGCATTTAATGATTTTTTTGAGCTAAATGACCCAGAAATTGAAAAGCACTACAAATGAACTCTGAAAAGGTTGAAAGTTGGCATGGTATCAACCTTTCACCCACATAGCATGTGCTAAAAAGTTGAGTGGGTTACGGCAAAAACTGGATGCACTTCGTGTACAAAACGGACAGTCCCTTTCGAAGTATCGGGGTTTCGGACGGAAACTCATCGGTTACAAAAGGCATTTCATTTTCTTGAACTTATTTGAACTCCAGGCTTTTCGTGTGTTCAAAATGCACCATTCGAAGCCACATCATCAATTTTCAACCCTTTCTGACTTCATTTGGTATTTTTCATGCATTTAATGATTTTTTTGAGCTAAATGACCCAGAAATTGAAAAGCACTACAAATGAACTCTGAAAAGGTTGAAAGTTGGCATGGTATCAACCTTTCACCCACATAGCATGTGCTAAAAAGTTGAGTGGGTTACGGCAAAAACTGGATGCACTTCGTGTACAAAACGGACAGTCCCTTTCGAAGTATCGGGGTTTCGGACGGAAACTCATCGGTTACAAAACGCATTTCATTTTCTTGAACTTATTTGAACTCCAGGCTTTTCGTGTGTTCAAAATGCACCATTCAAAGCCACATCATCAATTTTCAACTCTTTCTGACTTCATTTTGGTATTTTTCATGCACTTACTGATTTTTTTGAGCTAAATGACCCTGAAATTGAAAAGCACTACAAATGAACTCTGAAAAGGTTGAAAGTTGGCATGGTGTGCGTGCTTGCCAACAATGACAACCCACTTTTTTGTTGCATTTTGTTCTCAGCCACAATCGGAATTTAAGAAAAAACTGAATTGAAAAGCACTACAAATATATAATAGCTAGAGAGATATGTAATATATATATATATAATAGTTCAGATATCCATTACAGAAAGTACTCGTCCAAGCGAACACTACTAGCTAGTCTGAATCAGAAGAATATTCCAATGGTGGTGGTGGTGCGAGGTGACGCTGCCCATAGTTCACGGTTCGAATCTTGCGGTACAACTCATATGCAACATATGCATCTTTTGCTGCATACTCAATGTTGATAGGCTGAAGTGGGGTCCTCTCCCACTCTTTGTGCTGCGCCCGGGGGAATTTGGTCTTCATATCTCCGTAATAGTCGTCGATCAAGGCGACTGCCATAGAAGCCATCGAAGTCCTCTCATACCGAAGCCTGAATATGTCTTGGATATCAATAAGGCAGCCAGCTGGTATCTCAATACCGAAGCTGCGCCTCATCTTCAGCTTGTCATTACTTACATCAACGCTAGCAAAATGTATGCCGCTGCATAGGAAGTCCATGAGTGCTGGGCAGTGCTTGTCACTACTGCAACATCAACAAATTAAAATGGAACAAATGTTAAATACTGCTGCAACAAGTATATTTCGGCAGAATTATAATATGCAACTATATAAAGGAAAATTATTTCGCTGCAACAAAAGAGGAAGACGCAGAGTTTTTGCTCCCCGGGCTCATTTGAGCCCGGTGAACAGTAATAGGATTCAAAATAGAACATATATATTGGACGCAGCTCTTCTGCTCGCGAGCACACATGCTCCCGTTGCTACAGTAAAATCGAAAAAAAACAAAAACATTTCAAAAAATTCTGAATTTTTTTTGTGGCAAACATTGACAAATGTTCTCAGTGCTTGCAAAGTTTCATCGTGAAATGACATCGATGTGAGTCGTGGCAAAAAAAGCAAAATCGATGCTTAAAAAATGCTATTTTTTGGAATGCTGATTTTGTTTTTTTTGCCACGGCTCACATCGATGTCATTTCGTGATGAAACTTTGCAAGCACTGAGAACATTTGTCAATGTTTGCCACAAAAAAAATTCAGAATTTTTTGAAATGTTTTTGAATTTTTTTCGATTTTACTGTAGCAACGGGAGCATGTGTGCTCGCGAGCAGAAGAGCACTTTCGATATATATTGCTATATCCTATATATATGCAATTTTCATATCCTATGAATTGATGAAGAAACCCTAAATTAACTATATGACATATATGTTCTCCCACGTTTTGCAACAAGGAAAATTGTTTCACTACAAACTTAAAAGAAATATTGATCTTTCCCATAGGATTCAAAATGGAACATATTTCTATCCTATGCAATTTTCATAATAATCTATAAATTATTAATTGATCAAAGAAAACCCTCAAAACTCACCTTGCCCATTGGAAGATCATGGCATGTTTCTTGAAACATAGCTGGATGACGGCAACATCTTCTTGCTTGGCCGTGTACTCGAGATCAAGCCCTATGAACTTGTCTTTCTCATCCGCCACTTGAAGCCATTTCTGCAAAAGGGAAAGAAAATGCGGCACCATGGCGCTGTCGTTCGTGTAGACGACATCGAGATTGGTACTGCCATGTGCGAGCACCTCCCCGTAGCGAGTGATTGGATTCATGGTAGAAGATATGGGGGAAGAAGAGAGGAAAAGATGAGAAATGGGCGAAGTTACTGTAGCCCTCGCCGAGGAACAGTTGCTTTATCCTCCTGTTTCTCGGAGCGCGAAACGTCGTGGGATGCGAGACGTTCGAACCTTTAGTCCCGGTTTGAACCACCAACCGGGACTAAAGGGGCGCGCACCAGGCGAACGGTTACACATTTGGCCCCGGTTCCTTCCACGAACCGGGACCAATGGTTGTGGGCCAGGAGCGAGGCACATTGGTCCCGGTTCGTGTCTGGAACCGGGACCAAAGGTTCCAGACGAACCGGGACCAATGCCCCACGTGGCCCGCCCGGCCGTCTGGCCTCACGAACCGGGACTGTTGCACCCATTAGTCCCGGTTCGTGACTGAACCGGGACTAATGGGCTGTCCCGGCCTGGACCAATGCCCTGTTATGTACTAGTGTGGCATGCTATGCTAGACACCCAGGAACAGCACCAGCGAGCCAGCAGGGGAGGGAAGCAAACAGAGGCGGAGGGATCAAGATTTTGACGCCGGCAAAGCAAAGCCAAACGCTTATGACGCCTTGGAGCTCTTCCTTGTGCACCCAACGACGCCGTTCCGAGCCATGCATGCGTCTGACGCCTGCGCGCCCATGCATGGTGGCGCCCGGCAGGCGGCAGCGGCAGCGGCGCTCTTGGCACACGCCAGAATGCCGATCTCCTTTCTCATTTGTGAATTGTGATCCCCTTCACCTTCACCCGTGACCCCAATCCCAGTCCAAGAGTGCCCAATTCCCTCCTTATCAGCGGGCCAATAGCTCCTGTGCGACACCTTTGAGGTGAATTGGAAGGAGTGCGACGTAGTTGACGAAAATGGCTCTCGCAAGACGTTTTCAGAAGCCCAAATAGCCAAGGCCCACTCGGGCGATTGAAATGGTCGTCAACGGGAGTGAGGTTATGTTTAAGACATGCGGGCCCTACTTGGCAGTGCATCTAGTTACGGGCCCCACTTGTCAGTGCATCAGTTTTTCAAAAAAAAAATTGTCAGTGCATCAGGTGAAACTTTTCCCCGTGCCTGTCCGAACGGGTACCCCTTTCTGAACCTGTGTTGCTCCCTCCTCTTCATTCCCGGCGGTGAGCCGGCGGCGGCGGCGGAGCTTTTGTTCTGGGTGACAGCAGCGGCGGAGCTTTCATTCTCGGCGACGGCGGCGGCTCTGGTGAGTGAATCCGGAACCCTGTCCTGTTCTCCTCAGGTGTGTCGAGTTAGATCTCACCGCATTGCCTCTGTTTCCCTCTGTTTTTTGTCGATTTGATCCAGATTTGGGTGGGGGGAAGGGGGGCTGACCGCGATGGAGCCGGCAGAGACTACAACATCCATTCCAACCTATGCGATTTGTGCCTCGTCTGCTTCCGCTAGCTCACCTCACACTGCCCTGCCATTGACAAACAGGGGTGGTGGTGCTCGGACGTTCGAATTCACTGTGGAATTTCTTCCTTCTAAGGTGAAGCTAGGTGATGGTAGCATGCGGGACATAGAGAGAGATACAATTGTGAAGTGGGAGATTGATTTTGCAGAGATTGATCCACAAGACCTACAGAGCATGGAAGAGAAGGCCGTGAAGAATGTGGTGGAAAAAATTGAGGAGAGCATTTTTTGGGGTCCAGAGCAAGAGGTAGCATTGTGTTGGGGAACGTTGCATGGGAAACAAAAATTTTCCTACGCACACGCAAGATCTATCCATGGTGATGAGCATCTACGAGAGGGAGAGTGAATCTACATACCCTTGTAGATCGCTAAGCGGAAGCGTTAATAAACGCGGTTGATGTAGTCGAACGTCTTCGCGATCCAAATCGCCGAGCGTCCCGCGATCCAATCACGATCCTTCCGATCTAGTGCCGAACGGACGGCACCTCCGCGTTCAACACACGTACGGCTTGATGACGCCTTCACCTCCTCGATCCAGCGAGCGATGGTGAAGTAGTGGTTGAGTTCCAGCAGCACGACGGCGTGGTGATGGTGGTGAGGAACAATCTCTGCAGGGCTTCGCCAAGCACTACGGAGATTATGACGGAGGAACTAGAGGGCTAGGGTTGCCGGCACACGGCTTGGGAAATCCTGATGTGTCCCGTGTGCTAGCCCTGCCCCTCTATTTATATGTTGAGCCTTGGGGTCTAAACTTGGAGTAAAAGCCTCCTCCGGGTCGGTTTTGCCCGCACAAGGTCGGTTTGGCCCGCAGGAAAAGAGTCCAATTCGGACCCTGCCGAATCGTGCACAGCCGCGCACAAGCGGTAGTACCGCTTCACACAAGCGGTAGTACCGCTTGGGCGGTAGTACCGCTTCACACAAGCGGTAGTACCGCTCGGGCGGTAGTACCGCTTCACCAAGCGGTAGTACCGCTTACGCGGCAGCAAAACTACTTTTGCACTTTCCAATACCTTGTGGGCTTTATCCCTTTGGCTCATATAAAGTGTTGCTGCACCCGAACACTTCGGTAAACATCCGGAACCCCTTCCGGTGAACTCCGGAACCCTTCCAGAGATCAAAACACTATTATCACATATATCAATCTTTACCTCCGGACTATTCCGGAGATCCTCGTCATGTCCGGGATCTTATCTGAGACTCCGAACAACTTTCGGTCACCAACATAATAACTCAATTATACTAATCGTCACCAAACGTTAAGTGTGTAGACCCTGCGGGTTCGAGAACTATGTAGACATGACCAAGACACCTCTACGGCCAATAACCAATAGCGGGACCTGGATGCCCATATTGGCTCCTACATATTCTACGAAGATCTTTATCGGTCGAACCTCTATGTCAAGGATTCAGTTAATCCCGTATGCTATTCCCTTTGTTCTTCGGTATGTTACTTGCCCGAGATTCGATCGTCGGTATCACTATACCTAGTTCAATCTCGTTACCGGCAAGTCTCTTTACTCGTTCCGTAATACAAGATCTCGTGGCTAACACTTTAGTCACATTGCTTGCAAGGCTCATTTGTGATGTTGTATTACCGAGTGGGCCCTGAGATACCTCTCCGTCATACGGAGTAACAAATCCCAGTCTTGATCCATGCCAACCCAACAGACACCCTCGGAGATACCTGTAGAGCACCTTTATAGTCACCCAGTTACGTTGCGACGTTTGATACACACAAGGTATTCCTCCGGTGTCAGTGAGTTGCATGATCTCATGGTCAAAGGAACAGATACTTGACATGCAGAAAACAATAGCAATAAACTGACACGATCAAATGCTACGTTTACAGTTTGGGTCTTGTCCATCACATCATTCTCCTAATGATGTGATCCCGTTTATCAAATGACATCTCATGTCAATGGCTAGGAAACCTTAACCATCTTTGATCAACGAGCTAGTCAACTAGAGGCTTACTAGGGACACAGTGTTGTCTATGTACCCACACATGTATTTGAGTTTCCAATCAATACAATTATAGCATGGATAATAAACGATTATCATGAACAAGGAAATATAATAATAACCAATTTATTATTGCCTCTAGGGCATATTTCCAACAGTCTCCCACTTGCACTAGAGTCAATAATCTAGTTCACATCACTATGTGATTTACATTGTAATGAATCGAACACCCATGCAGTTCTGGTGTTGTTCATGTTTAGCCCTTGGAAGAGGTTTAGTCATCGGATCTGCAACATTTAGATCCGTGTGTACTTTGCAAATATTTATGTCGTCCTCCTTGATGTAATCGCGGATGGAATTGAAACGTCGCTTTATGTGTCTGGTCCTCTTGTGAAATCTTGGTTCCTTGGCTAGAGCAATGGCACCAGTATTATCACAAAACAGAGTCATTGGGTTAAGTGCACTAGGCACTACTCCAAGATCTGTCATGAACTCCTTCATCCAGACACCTTCCTTCGCCGCCTCCGAGGCTGCGATGTACTCCGCTTCGCATGTAGAATCAGCTACCACGCTTTGCTTGGAACTGCACCAGCTAACCGCACCCCCATTAAGAATAAATACGTATCCGGTTTGCGACTTAGAGTCATCCGGATCAGTGTCAAAGCTTGCATCGACGTAACCCTTTACGACGAGCTCTTGATCACCTCCATAAACGAGAAACATGTCCTTAGTCCTTTTCAGGTACTTCAGGATATTCTTGACCGCCGTCCAGTGTTCCATTCCTGGATCACCTTGAAACCTTCCGACCATACTTATGGCAAGGCTGACATCGGGTCTTGTGCACAGCATTGCATACATGATAGAGCCTATGGCCGAAGCATAGGGGATGACACTCATCTTTTCTCTATCTTCTGCAGTCACTGGGCATTGAGTCTTACTCAACTTCACACCTTGCAATACAGGCAAGAACCCCTTCTTGGACTGATCCATTTTGAACTTCTTCAAAACTTTGTCAAGGTATGTGCTTTGTGAAAGTCCTATTAAACGTCTTGATCTATCTCTATAGATCTTGATGCCTAATATGAAAGCAGCTTCTCCTAGGTCCTTCATTGAAAAACTCTTGTTCAAATATTCCTTTACACTTTCCAGCATTTCTATATTGTTTCCAATCAGCAATATGTCATCCACATATAATATTAGAAACGCTATAGAGCTCCCACTCACTTTCTTGTAAATACAAGCTTCTCCGTAAACTTGTATAAACTCGAACGCTTTGATCACCTCATCAAAACGAAGATTCCAACTCCGAGATGCTTGCACCAGTCCATAAATGGATCGCTGGAGTTTGCAAACTTTGTCAGCATTCTCTGGATCGACAAAACCTTCTGGTTGCATCATATACAACTCTTCCTTAAGGAAACCGTTAAGGAACGCTGTTTTGACATCCATCTGCCAAATTTCATAATCGAAAAAGGCAGCTATTGCTAACATGATTCTGACGGACTTAAGCATCGCTACGGGTGAGAAGGTCTCATCGTAGTCAACTCCTTGAACTTGTGAAAAACCCTTTGCCACAAGTCGAGCTTTATAGACGGTGACATTACCGTCCGCGTCCGTCTTCCTCTTAAAGATCCATTTGTTCTGAATGGCCTTACGCCCTTCAGGTAATACTTCCAAAGTCCATACTTTGTTTTCATACATGGATCCCATCTCGGATTTCATGGCCTCTAACCACTTCTCGGAATCCGGGCCCATCATCGCTTCTCCATAGCTCGTAGGTTCATCGTTGTTTAACAACATGACCTCTAAGACAGGGTTGCCGTACCACTCAGGAGCAGTACGCGTCCTTGTCGACCTACGAGGTTCGATAGCAACTTGATCCAAAGCTTCATGATCATCATCATTAACTTCCTCTTCAGCTAATGTAGGCTCCACAGAAACAACTTTCTGCGCTGCGCTACTCTCAGGTTGAAGTAAAGGTTCAACAACCTCATCAAGTTCTATCTTCCTCCCACTCAATTCTTTCGAGAGAAACTCTTTCTCAAGAAATGTTCCGTTTTTAGCGACAAACACTTTGCCCTCGGATCTGAGGTAGAAAGTATACCCAATTGTCTCTTTTGGGTATCCTATGAAGACGCATTTCTCCGCTTTGGGTTCCAGCTTTTCAGGCTGAAGCTTTTTGACATAAGCATCACATCCCCAAACTTTAAGAAACGACAGCTTTGGCTTCTTGCCAAACCAAAGTTCATATGGCGTCGTCTCAACGGATTTCGATGGTGCCCTATTTAAAGTGAATGCAGCTGTCTCTAATGCATAACCCCAAAACGATAGTGGCAAATCGGCAAGAGACATCATAGATCGCACCATATCCAATAAGGTTCGATTACGACGTTCGGACACACCATTACGCTGTGGTGTTCCAGGCGGTGTTAATTGTGAAACAATTCCACACTGTCTTAAGTGACTGCCAAACTCATAACTCAGATATTCTCCTCCTCGATCAGATCGTAGGAATTTAATCTTCTTGTTACGATGATTCTCAACTTCACTCTGAAATTGTTTGAACTTTTCAAATGTTTCAGACTTGTGTTTCATTAAGTAAATATACCCATATCTACTTAAGTCATCAGTGAAGGTGAGAAAGTAACGATAACCACCGCGCGCCTCAATACTCATCGGACCGCACACATCAGTATGTATGATTTCCAATAAGTCACTTGCCCGTTCCATTGTTCCAGAGAACGGCGTTTTAGTCATCTTGCCCATGAGGCATGGCTCACATGTGTCAAGTGATTCAAAATCAAGTGACTCCAAAAGTCCATCAGCATGGAGCTTCCTCATGCGTTTTACGCCAATATGACCTAAACGGCAGTGCCACAAGAAAGTGGTATTATCATTATCAATTCTACATCTTTTGGCATCAATGTTATGAACATGTGTATCATTACTATCGAGATTAAATAAGAATAAACCCCTCACATCGGGTGCATGAACATAAAAGATATTACTCATATAAATAGAACAACCATTATTCTCTGATTTAAATGAGTAACCGTCTCGCAATAAACAAGATCCAGATATAATGTTCATGCTTAACGCAGGCACCAAATAACACTTATTTAGGTTCATCACTAATCCCGACGGTAATCGAAGAGCGAGCGTGCCGACGGCGATCACATCAACCTTGGAACCATTTCCCACGCGCATCGTCACTTCGTCCTTTGCCAGCCTCCGTCTATTCCGCAGTTCCTGTTTTGAGTTGCAAATATGAGCAACCGCACCGGTATCAAATACCCAGGCACTACAACGAGAGTTGGTAAGGTACACATCAATAACATGTATATCATATATACCTTGTTTGTTGTTGGCCGCCTTCTTGTCAGCCAAATACTTGGGGCAATTCCGCTTCCAGTGTCCAGTTCCCTTGCAATGAAAACACACAGTTTCTGGTTTGGGTCCAGCCTTGGGTTTCTTCACGGGAGGAGCAACTGCTTTGCCACTCTTCTTGGAGTTACCCTTCTTACCCTTGCCATTTTTCTTGAAACTAGTGGTTTTATTGACCATCAACACTTGATGCTCCTTCTGAATTTCAGACTCAGCGGCTTTCAGCATCGCAAACAGCTCGGCGACTGACTTGTTCATCCCGTGCATGTTATAGTTCAACACGAAGCTCTTGTAGCTAGGTGGCAATGATTGAAGAACTCTGTCAGTGATAGCCTCTGGCGGAAGGGGCATCCCTAACTCAGCCAGACGGGTGGAGTACCCAGACATTCTGAGCACGTGATCACTGATAGACCCGTTCTCCTCCATCTTGCAAGCATAGAACTTATCGGAGATCTCATATCTCTCGATCCGGGCATTCTTCTGAAAGATAAACTTCAACTCCTGGAACATCTCATATGCTCCATGACGTTCAAAACGTCTTTGAAGTCCCGGTTCTAAGCCATACAACATTGCACATTGAACTATTGAGTAATCATCAGAACGAGCCTGCCAGGCGTTCACAACGTCTAGAGACTCAACTGGAGCGGGTGGATCACCAAGCGGTGCATCAAGGACATAAGCCTTCTGGGAAGCCGTAAGGATAATCCTTAGATTACGGGCCCAGTCCACAAAGTTACTTCCATCATCTTTCAACTTAGCTTTCTCTAGGAACGCATTAAAATTCAGGGGTGCTACTGCGCGAGCCATGATCTACAACATAAATATAGCAAAGACAACTTAGACTATTGTTCTTAGATAATGAGTTTAGTTAATCATATTTTAAAAAACTCCCACTCAAATTGACATCCCTCCGATCATTCGAGTGTAACATGATCCAAATCCACCAACTCAAGTCCGATCATCACGTGAGTTGAGGTGGTTTCAATGGTGAACATCTTCATGTTGATCATATCTACTATATGACTCATGTTCGACCTTTCGGTCTCTTGTGTTCCGAGGCCATGTCTGTACATGCTAGGCTCGTCAAGTTTAACCCGAGTGTTCCGCACGTGTAACATGGCTTACACCCGTTGTATGCGAACGTAGAGTCTATCACACCCGATCATCACGGCGTGTCTCGAAACGACGAACTTTCGCAACGGTGCACACTTGGGGAGAACACAATTTATCTTGAAATTTAAGTGAGGGATCACCTTATAATGCTACCGTCGTCCTAAGCAAAATAAGATGCATAAAAGGATTAACATCACATGCAAATCATAAGTGACATGATATGGCCATGAACTTGTGCTTTTGATCTCCATCTCCAAAGCACCGGCATGATCTCCATCGTCACCGGCATGACACCATGATCTCCATCATCTTGATCTCCATCAACGTGTCGCCATGAGGTTGTCGCGCCGACTGTTGCTTCCACGACTATAGCTAACGTTTAGCGATAAAGTAAAGCATTACATAGCGCTTAATGATTGACACGCAGGTCATACAATAATTAAAGACAACTCTATGGCTCCTGCCAGTTGCCGTACTCATCGACATGCAAGTCGTGATATTCTATACATCACATGATCATCTCATACATCACATATATCTCATCATGTAATTGGCCATATCACATCACAACATACCCTGCAAAAACAAGTTAGACGTCCTCTAATTGTTGTTGCAAATTTTACGTGGCTGCTACGGGTATCTAGCAAGAACGATTCTTACCTACGCAAAACCACAACGTGGTGTAGTGATTGCTTTTTGATCTTCTAAAAGAACCCTCTTCATTGAAATCGATTCAACTAAAGTGAGAGAGACAGACACCCGCTAGCCATCTTTATGCAACGAAGTTACATGTTAGTTGAAGGAACCTGTCTCGCGTAAGTGTACGCGTAATGTCGGTCCGGGCCGCTTCATCTCACAGTACCGCCGAATCAAATATCAACTAGTAACGGCAAGCAATATGTATACACCCACGCCCACAACTCGTTTGTGTTCTACTCGAGATCTCATCTACGCATAGACCTGGCTCATGATGCCACTGTTGGGGAACGTTGCATGGGAAACAAAAATTTTCCTACGCACACGCAAGATCTATCCATGGTGATGAGCATCTACGAGAGGGAGAGTGAATCTACATACCCTTGTAGATCGCTAAGCGGAAGCGTTAATAAACGCGGTTGATGTAGTCGAACGTCTTCGCGATCCAAATCGCCGAGCGTCCCGCGATCCAATCACGATCCTTCCGATCTAGTGCCGAACGGACGGCACCTCCGCGTTCAACACACGTACGGCTTGATGACGCCTTCACCTCCTCGATCCAGCGAGCGATGGTGAAGTAGTGGTTGAGTTCCAGCAGCACGACGGCGTGGTGATGGTGGTGAGGAACAATCTCTGCAGGGCTTCGCCAAGCACTACGGAGATTATGACGGAGGAACTAGAGGGCTAGGGTTGCCGGCACACGGCTTGGGAAATCCTGATGTGTCCCGTGTGCTAGCCCTGCCCCTCTATTTATATGTTGAGCCTTGGGGTCTAAACTTGGAGTAAAAGCCTCCTCCGGGTCGGTTTTGCCCGCACAAGGTCGGTTTGGCCCGCAGGAAAAGAGTCCAATTCGGACCCTGCCGAATCGTGCACAGCCGCGCACAAGCGGTAGTACCGCTTCACACAAGCGGTAGTACCGCTTGGGCGGTAGTACCGCTTCACACAAGCGGTAGTACCGCTCGGGCGGTAGTACCGCTTCACCAAGCGGTAGTACCGCTTACGCGGCAGCAAAACTACTTTTGCACTTTCCAATACCTTGTGGGCTTTATCCCTTTGGCTCATATAAAGTGTTGCTGCACCCGAACACTTCGGTAAACATCCGGAACCCCTTCCGGTGAACTCCGGAACCCTTCCAGAGATCAAAACACTATTATCACATATATCAATCTTTACCTCCGGACTATTCCGGAGATCCTCGTCATGTCCGGGATCTTATCCGAGACTCCGAACAACTTTCGGTCACCAACATAATAACTCAATTATACTAATCGTCACCAAACGTTAAGTGTGTAGACCCTGCGGGTTCGAGAACTATGTAGACATGACCAAGACACCTCTACGGCCAATAACCAATAGCGGGACCTGGATGCCCATATTGGCTCCTACATATTCTACGAAGATCTTTATCGGTCGAACCTCTATGTCAAGGATTCAGTTAATCCCGTATGCTATTCCCTTTGTTCTTCGGTATGTTACTTGCCCGAGATTCGATCGTCGGTATCACTATACCTAGTTCAATCTCGTTACCGGCAAGTCTCTTTACTCGTTCCGTAATACAAGATCTCGTGGCTAACACTTTAGTCACATTGCTTGCAAGGCTCATTTGTGATGTTGTATTACCGAGTGGGCCCTGAGATACCTCTCCGTCATACGGAGTAACAAATCCCAGTCTTGATCCATGCCAACCCAACAGACACCCTCGGAGATACCTGTAGAGCACCTTTATAGTCACCCAGTTACGTTGCGACGTTTGATACACACAAGGTATTCCTCCGGTGTCAGTGAGTTGCATGATCTCATGGTCAAAGGAACAGATACTTGACATGCAGAAAACAATAGCAATAAACTGACACGATCAAATGCTACGTTTACAGTTTGGGTCTTGTCCATCACATCATTCTCCTAATGATGTGATCCCGTTTATCAAATGACATCTCATGTCAATGGCTAGGAAACCTTAACCATCTTTGATCAACGAGCTAGTCAACTAGAGGCTTACTAGGGACACAGTGTTGTCTATGTACCCACACATGTATTTGAGTTTCCAATCAATACAATTATAGCATGGATAATAAACGATTATCATGAACAAGGAAATATAATAATAACCAATTTATTATTGCCTCTAGGGCATATTTCCAACACATTGTTACGGTTTAATAATTGGAAAGGAGAGTATGTGAGAATTGAGGATGGTGAAGAGATGGTTGATGAAATCGATCGACAAGATGATTGGACAACCAAACAGACTATGTTTCATGCAGAGCTTGTTGATCTGAAATCAGATTCTAAGGTTGGATATGTGCCCTCAAAGTTAGCTTCACAGATGGTAGATGATGATTGGGCTTCAGAGAGGCAGATAATGCCCATGTGTATAGGTGAAGTGACAGTATTACCTGAGGGGGTTGATGCAGAAGAGGGCTCTGATGGTGTTGTAAGGGTTGTTTCTGTTGATTGGAATTCAGTAGAATTAAATGACCCAACTGATTTAGTCATTGCACCAATGGATGACACTGAGATGGCCAAATTTTTTGGCATTCCAGTAGCTGATGAAGATAAGGAGGAGAAGGATGGTGAATCTAGTATGCCTACTGATACTGATGCTACCAGAGATAGAACTGGAGATGTGGATGGACAGCTGATGGAAGATGGTGCAGATGATGTAGATGATGCACATGATGATGAGTTGGTACATGTGTATGACAAGGAAAACCATGTTATTGCAGTGGGAAAGTTGTTCCCAAACATGGATGAGTTTAGGATGTGTTTCAAGACTTATGCAGTCAAACATGAGTTTGATGCCAAGACTAAGTGGACTGATAGAAAGAAGTTTTATGCAAGATGTAGAGGTTTTGATGGAAGTGTCAAGCCTTGCAAGTGGTACATATCTGCTAGACGCCAACCTGATGGAAGTACCATTAGGGTGAATCAAATCCCACACCAACATACTTGCATTACAAGTTCACAGACAGTATCAACCATGACATCACAGCTTTGGATTGCAGAAAAGATCACTCCTATTTTAGCCAAGAAACCAAACACTACTGCAAAGAAACTTAAAGTAGACTTGGAAAAGGGATACCCCATTAAGGTGAAGTATAACACGGTGTGGAAGGCAAAACAAAGGGCAATGAAACAATTATATGGTGACTGGGCAAATACTTTTAGGATGCTATATAATTTCAAAGCAGAGGTGGAGAAGAGGTCACCTGGCAGTGTTGTGGAGATAGATACCGAGGTAACAGAGGATGGAAGAGTCCTTTTCTCTAAGTTTTTTATGGCTTTAAAGCCTTGCATTGATGGCTTCAAGGCAGGTTGTCGTCCATATTTGAGCATAGACTCATCATTTTTGACTGGCAAGTGGAATGGTCAATTGGCAGCTTGCAATGCTTTGGATGGACACAACTGGATGTTCCTTGTTGCTATTGGCTTGTTTCAGTCAGAGACAGAGGTCTCGTGGACATGGTTCATGATGCAGTTGAAAAGATGCATAGGGCCAGTGTCACCTTTGGCAGTCCACACAGATGCATGCAAAGGGCTAGAAAACGCAGTGAAGAATGTTTTCCCCCATTGTGAGCAGAGGGAGTGCTTCGGCCATATGTGGATGAATTTGATCAAAAAATTCAGAGGTGAAGAATTTGGTCGCATGTGGCCAGCAGCAAGATCTTACACTAAACAGACACATTCATATCATCTTGGTAAGATAATGACAGCATGCCCTGAGTTTGGTCCATGGGTGAACACCTACCATTCTCTATTATGGTATAGGTTAGGATTTAACACTGCCATCAAGTGTGATCATATCAACAACAACTTGGTAGAAAGTTTTAACAACAAGGTGAAGCAGTTAAAAAATTTGCCTGTGCATGACATGGTTGACCAAATCAGGATCATGATCATGCGCTTGTGGGAATTGAGAAGAAGGATTGGGGATTGTCTACAAGGGGATAAGCTTCCTGCGGTGGTACAACAGGTGGTCAACAGGAGCAGAAATCTTACGCATTTATCTGTTGAAAAATCTTCTGTTTGTGGTGCTGAAGTTAGAGATACCAAAACTGGTAGAAGGCATGTTGTTAACACTGAAATGCATGCTTGCACTTGTTTGGAGTGGCAACACACTGGGAAACCATGTGATCATGCCATACTTTTCTTGGCCTCCCGACCGAAGATAAACATGCACCCATATTTGCACGAATATTACTCAGTAGCAAGATTCAAGGCTGCATATGCAACTCCAATTCCAGCACTTACAGATCAGTCTCAGTGGCCTGAAGTGGAAATTGAATTTTCCATGTGTCCTCCCCTAACAAAAAGAAAGGCTGGCAGGCCTAAAGAGAGTAGATTCAAGGCATGGTTTGAGAAAGGTGGGAGTAGTAAAAAGGGCAAGGGAAAGAAGGATGGAAAGCCAAAAAGGTCCCAAAAAGGTAACAAAAATAGATGCAAGCTGTGCCAGGAACTTGGGCACCGAAAAGGATCTCCAAAATGTTGTTACACTCCTGAAAGGCCAAAGTATGTGGGCATATGTTTGCCATGTTTACTATTTTGTTGCATTTTTCAATTACTAACCAGTTGACATGCTTTATCTTTTTAGGAGGAAACGTGCAGGTGAGCCCCTTGTTGTTGAAGAATGCTGGCCAAAGAAAAAGGCAAGAGGCAATGGCTGTAGAAAAAAGAGAAGTTCTGGTGAAACAATACACATTCAACCAGACTTGGATGGTGTGGTGCAAAATGAGCAAGACTTGGATGTGCTGCTGCAAGATGAGCAAGATTTGCCAACTGAAGATATGGGTACCTCTGAAGATATTCCAGCTGATGTTGTGCAAGCTGAGCCTATGTTGGAAGTTGAGTTGCCTTCTGAAGATATGGGTACCTCTGAAGATAGTCCAGCTGATGTTGTGCAAGCTAAGCCTATGTTGGAAGTTGAGTTGCCTTCTGAAGATATGGGTACCTCTGAAGATATTCCAGGTTATGTTGTGCAAGCTGAGCCTATGTTGGAAGTTGAGTTGCCAACTGAAGATATTCCATCTAATGTGGTGCAAGCTGAGCCTATATTGGAAGTTGTGTTGCCAACCCCTGTTGTGGTGCGAAATAAAGCTGCTGTTCCAGGCAGTCCAGTGAAGAAAATCAAGAGCTTGAGTGAACTGGGTGTTGTACAATCAAAAACAAGCATTGGTAAAAAGAAGAAGAAATTGAGTGGTAGGAGGAAGCAGAAGTGAAAATTTGTTAAAACTTGTGTATTGCTACTATGTTGTTGAAATTTGTTGAAAACTTGTGTATTACTTTGATATGATATGTATTTGTGTAATACTATTCAAGTTTGAGACTATTATTCCTGTTAGTTCATTAATCGGAGCAATTTTATTATGTGAAACTCTGGACATGAAAAATGTGCTCCACATGAGCTCCAAACCCCTCCAAAGCTAGGGAAAACAGACCCATTTGTAAGCAAGTTTTTTTTCGACCTTCTCTAAATGAGCCAAAAAAGGAAACTTGACATCTAGTGTGTGTATATAAGAGTCCGTCCTCAGATTGGATCGTTTCGATAAATTATGACATGTTTAACACTTACCCCTTACTCACTTCTCTTGAATACTCCACAACCTCGTTCTTGGTAGCCATCTTTTGTGAAGGTTTTTTCATGAAAAAATCCGTAGTCCAAGTTTCTTATTTTTCCTAGATACTTACTCACATAAAACGATGATCGGCACAAGTTTTTTATTTTTTTTATTTTTTTTGAATTAGTTATGCTCAACCCTAACCGTCGAAAACCTCTCAAAACCCCTCAAAGCCCCTCAAAACCCCATCAAAACCCCGCACCCCTCTGGGCCATTGGATCGCTATGAATGGACGGTCTGGATCAGGCACTAGGGCTACGTCAGCGATCCGCGGGCTGCACTCTGATTGGCTGATTCGAAGATGCTGGATATTATAACACGCAGCACCCTGGACCATTGGATGGATGAGAACAGAAGCAACGGTCTGGATCGGAGGCCACGTCACAGATCCGCGGGCTGCGCTTTCATTGGCTGGTCATTTTAGCCCATTTTTTTACGTTCGATGAGATTGAGCAGGCCTGCCATGTATTGTTGGGCTTAATTAAAGCGGCCCACCTGTTGGACCGATGGACACCACGCTGACCCGATTTGAGCAGGCCTAAAAAGCATGCACGCATGCGCGCGCAGCCCTGCGCCGCCCGCCTCACGTCGCTGCTTGGCTATTCTAGGTGCCCGACCATCGCTAGCCGCTGCATGCATGGCATCGAGCTCATCTCTCCACGCGTTTTTAATGGCCAGTGTGCTACGCGGGCTGTTGGCACTACTACCACGATGCCACACTTGCATGCGCGTGTACACACAGGCTGGCTCGATGCCACATTGCCCGTTTCCCATGCCATTATGAGGGGAGAGGAAAACAAAACAGCCGTCGACGCATGCATGCACGGGCGGCACACGCACAGAACGAGCAGGCGTGAACCCCGACCGACGGCACAGAGCGTGCAGCGCTGAAACGTCGCAGCCTGGCTATTGATGCCGCTTTCGGTTTCCCATGCGTGTACACACACCCCTCCCCTCCCCCGATGCCACCCAACACCGCCCGCTCATTACTTCCACCCGATGTAAACGACGTCGCACTAGGGCTATTTAAGCCACCTATCATCTTCCTCCTCCTCACCCATCCTCTCCCATCTGCATCCTCTTCTCACCACCACAAACAATCCCAAAACCAGGCCGCCGCAGCCATGAACTACACCGGGCCAACCTTTCGCTTTCCCCCCACCGTGCCGGAGACGCTCTACCCCGCCGACGTGTACGTCGAGAACACACTCCGTGTGTGGTCGATGTCAAGATGGACGGGCGCAAGGGATTTCACCAACGCCTTCCTTGCGCTCGGCTTCGGCCACCTCCCCCGGGGATCTCCAAGGATGTACCGAGTCGAGGAGGTCATCCACAACGGGGTTGTGGTTGCTATCCTTGCCCACTTCACCAACTCCTTCGATGCGTTCTACCTCCTCGGCCGTGTGTTCTGGTGTGGCTGCGAGTTCATCGCTTTCACCACCCACAACATCTTCACGGACTACACCAATATCTTCCCCACCGTGGGGCGCATGCACACTCTGCCGTACCCCATCGACAACATCCCGGAGGAGCAGTGAATGGCGCCCGGAGGAGTTGGCCATGGAGGAGTTGGCCTTGGAGCAAGCAAGCAAGCCGGTGGTGTTTTATCTTATCTAGGGTGCCGTTTTATTATTGTCGTGTTGGGTTGAACTATCTATATAAGTTGTAGTGGTACTATGTATGTCGTGCTTGAGTTTATCTATGTTAGTTGTAATGTCGTTCTTGAGTTTATCTATGTTGGGTTGAATTATTGGATTAACTCAAATGCCCAAAATAAATATTTCTGTGCTCCTAAAAATATTGCTTTGATTTTACCTCTGGCCAATATTTTCAGAGCAAAACAGGAACATTTTCTTGGACATATTTGAAGCGAATTTTAACTTGATCATTTCCAAAAATGATTTCTGAGGCTTTCATATATCCCCATTTAATTTGGGTTTCATGGAACCATAGACATGCATGAAAACAATCACAAAACAATAGTGGACAAGCAACAAAAATGTAAAGCAAAACAAAATTAAATAAGTTACAATACATACGGCCCAACATTTATTCGACATAAAAATTTGGCCAAAGTAAAAACAAGTAAAGAAGTATATGTTTGTTAGAGGTTTATTTGCCGAAGCAACATTTTATTTTAGTCGAAGCATTTTTTTCTAAACATGGGTGCCTCAATGCTATAAAACAGGGATGGTGCTCCTACGCGGGTGGGCTGGTCTCTATTTGGGCCTGGTTATTTTCTCACGGCCCAACATCTATTCGGCAAGCAAAGATTTTTTTTTCTAGAAACTGAATTTGGGGGGTGTGCACTCTGTTAACTGAAGAACAAGAACAGAGCATGAACACTGAATATTTCTGCTTCGATTCAATTACATGAACTTGGCATGACGCACAGATCGCATCCTCTGCCCTGACAGACCTAAATGCCCCCTCTAATGACGGATGAACAACAAGTAAAACAAGAACAGAGCAATGATACAACAATAGAACCCCCCTGCCATGAAATTTGCTTGCTTCAATGTACATATGATTGCACAAATTGACATGTTAAGAAGCAAATGAGATAGAAAAGACATAAGTGCATCTACAAAAGTTTGAGAACAAAGTTATCCTTGAGATACAATCAGCACACAGCAAGAGGCAAAAAGACAATACCCATGGCTGAAAAGCTCACTGACAGCGTATTAAAACCAAATTGCTTAGCCAAAGCACAAGAAAACACTTCCGATTTGCATGTGGGGTTTCCCCATAATACATAATTACATAGTGCATCACAGCATGCACACGGATCAAAGATACTCGTTGTCGGTCGTCGCTGGTTATTGCACATAACCAATGCACAGAAACCGGTTTGAATCCATAGCTTATAACCGTTAATAACCAAACTGTTTAAACCCATAACCAACTATACCCAAACTGGTTTCTCCAGATACCCAAACTAAAACCAAAGTAAAAAAATTCAGCCCAATAAAACCTAAACCAATCAAACCCAAAATAAGAACCAAACCGTTACACCCGGTTTTTTAATAACCATTCTCAGGTTTAGATAGACCAGCCCTAAAACACACACACACATACCAAGTCCAAGACCATGCATCAAAACGTTACTAAATGCCTGGATCACATGGTCTAGACACCTTTTGCAATCCAACGCTATGCATCAAACATTCGTGTACCGGTCTGCCGCCTCGCCCCACCTCTCTTCTCCTCTCCTCTCTATCGCACACCGCCACGATGGCCAAGCAGAAGGATCCGTGGGAAGCACCTGGCCCGCCAGCGTCCATTGCCCTCAAGTTCACCGGGTCCATGATACTTGTGATCTGCGTTGGGTTTTTCGTGAAGAGGAACGAGTTATCGCAGCACAAAGCAGGTAAGTATTTCATTCAGTTATGAAACCAAGGTTTATCGAACCAACAGGAATATTAATCCTCAACCGTTTTCAGCGACTGCACACAAAAGAACAAAATATTAATCCACCCATGCCCAGTCCACGCAACGACAAGCGCAACGTGTGAAGGAGAGGGAGGCCAAGGGTGCGTCGACCAAGAGATAGGGTACTACTACAATGAGGCATGTGAGGTTGATGAAGGGAAATCATCACATCCTTTCCATTGTTGAGCAGGTAAGCAAAACTTTGAGCCAAAACTAGAGACTCTTCTGGCGCATCAAATTTTCCCACTTCAACTATTTCATGGATTTTTAATTTTGAAGGATCTGGTTGAATAATGATTGGAGTGAATATGCGAGCTCCATTTCATTCTCGCATACAACAAAGTAATCCTTTATAATATGTAACCCGATTTTTCTTAACTATATGAGGCTATACTGCTCCCTTACATTGAATGCATGTAAGGCTCATGATCTCATTTCTGGATGTTCATGATCTAATTCTAATGTTCTGAATGTAGTGTCCTCTTATGTACAAAGAGTTCATCATCCATGCCTCGTAGCTTTACTATGCATGGTCTAAGGGAGCAGATAATGTTCTACTGACTGTTGCCACGTTAGCTGATCGCCGTATCAAGTGAATGTTGAAAAATATGAGAAATACTTGGCATGCCAGCTTTAGTTGAGGTGAGTGAATTATTTTTGCATTATCTTTGGTATATTGAAAGCCTTCAACTGTCCTTTATTGCTACATTAAGTAATTATATTTTCTTTTGAAGAATAAATTAAATCAGTCTTCAGTTTGCTAAGCATGATGGAATAACATGTGTTGAAGGTGCATTATGGAACGGGAATGAACGATCTATAACATTCAACTTGTTGGCATCTATGATGCTTTTAGCCATTCGGCAGCATGAGTGAAGTGAAGAAGCAGAATGTAGCAATCACTAGAGGATAATATGCGCGGACAGCTATCACACTAGATTCATGCACCAAACAAGATGCTTAAAAAACCAGCTAAAAATAACGTTATTTCCAATTTATGAAGTGTATAACCTTTGGATCCATTTTTCATTTCGTTGTACTCATCCGTCCATCTTTCTATGTATGCCACCAGATTTTGTAGTCAGCCCAATAATTTGCACTCTTTTTGATAGTTTGTAAGCTTCTTATGTTATTTAGTAAAACTGAACAATAAAAAGTAAACATGAGCAACCCATGAAGTAAGCTGCAATTTAGCCAATATCAGGCTCATACTCGGGCGCGGCATGTCACCACGACTTCCGCCTGCTAGTCTAATCCTATTTTGTGATTGCTCCCTGTCCGAGTGGACAAAGCCACAGGTCATGGTTTCGAACACATGAAGCGTGCAAGGGCATGTATAGTGGCTGCTGAGATGGTCTTATCTTAAACCTTGCATGTAGTTTAGAGATGACAGTAATGGGTCATCACTTAGCCTTAGCTAAGATAACAAGTTATTTTTCAAAACATGATGAGACATATTATGCTAAGAGATCATCTTTTAAATAAAAGAAGTCATATTTTCTTTATGGATTCTCTTTCCTCGACCTCGGCATTTATCTCATGTGGCAAACGTAAGATAGCACTATTGTATATACCTTAACCTGTTTTGTATTTGAATCGCAAGGAACATCGGGAAAATGGAGTCCGTCACGCCTATTTTTTAGCATGAATTATTGGAGGCCCAAGTATGTCCTGTTCGTTTCTTTTTGCACTTTTTTGGACTTGGCCCAAACACAAGCATCTCATGTAGACTTCTCTATCTAAAAAAGACGCACACATCTCTTCCGAGTAAACACGCCGCCACCGGCTGATAAACGTACCACAAGTTAAAATTGTTCATGCTTGCGAGGACACGCTTAAAAGTTCGAAAAGTGTTGTTCTAAACCCGAGCTCATGTGAGCTTGGATGAACAGTAAAAATTGAAATAAATAAATAAATAATTTTTTTCTGATTTTTGTGTGTAAAACATTGACAAATGTTTTCATAGCTTGCAAATTTTCATCATTAAATAACATTCATGAAAAATGTGGCAAAAAAACAAAATCGATGCTCCAAAATGCGTTTGAAAATAACATTTTGAAGCATCCATTTTTGTCACAGTTTACATGAATGTCATACAGTGATTAAATTTTGCAAGAAAACACAAAAATAAAATTGTATTCCATTTCTTCTTATGGTATTGTTCATTCGAGCTCACATGAGCTCGGGATTAGAATAACTGCATATGTTCCTTTTTGTCGTTTGTTCTTTCTTTACTCTTATCCCATCACCCATCTCTCTCTCTCTCTCTCTCTCTCTCTCTCTAGGTTTCCCATTCCCGCTGCCGGTTTACTTTATTCACCGATGCCGAGAAGGTTCTCTCATGTCCCTCATCTGATCACTACTTTCTTCAAGATACCAATAAGCAGGCTATTGTTGCTTCAGGTTTGCCTATCCGGTTCCTTCGTAACCTCTCATTGCAAAGATTATTCCCTTTGCCCTCTCTTCCAACTTGCGAGGTTAATTCCTTCGTCGGTTCCAGTCCTTTGCTTGTTGACTTCTGATGTAGCAAGGCAGCCCACATATAAAAGTTGATGGGATTGGGTTTAAAGGAGCTAGGTGAGATTATTATTTTGTCTAAGAACCTTCTTTTGCAGTAGAAGCACAACAAATCAGTTGGCCTCATCCTTTGGGATGGAGGGTCTGGTTGTGAGTTTGATCCTCAAAGCAAGTATTTTTCAGTGCTTACCCAATTCATCGTTTGTTTTGAATTTGCTGACTAGGCCGAGTTCGCCCACATAGATGACATGGACGAAACCTGTTCAATATGGTGGACGGATGAAAATTACGTACGAAATCTTGGGAGTAAGAAACGTTTCTACCTTTATTAGTATATATATATAATATTATATATATATATATATATATATATATATATGTATATGTATAGTATGTAAAATGTAATAGATAGTAGATTAATAATGAAAACATGCACGATGAAACATTTCCTTAATTTATTAATAAAAAAAGGAAAAGGGAAATAAAGGGAAAACGGAAATAAAAAATGAAAAAAATAGATGAAAGAAACAAAAAGAAAATCCGAAAAGGTAAATTGAATAATAAATACATATAATAAATATAAAACAAAACTAAAAAAGCAACCAAAGAAACGAACGAAAAGAACCAAAGAGCGAACGCGCAGCAGGCGTTGCCGCAAACTGGGCCAGCCCAGCCAGCCCACCCGACTGGGCGGATCCGAATCGACCTTGTTTTCCTGGTCGGCTTTGCGGAGCTCAGCCCAACACCCGAGCCGCTTATTTTATCATTGCCAAACTCGCATCCTCGGCCCTCAGCATTATACCACCCCCGGCATCCCCAAATCCCCCACCCAGAGAAGAGAAGAGAAGAGAAGGCGAGAGTCGATCTAGGGTTAGGGTTTTCTCCGTATAGATAGCGGCGATGGCGATGGCGATGGAGTTCACACGGCAGGAGCAGCTTGATGCCTGCATCGATTTGATATTGGCGGCTGGGCATCAGGGTACGGTGAAGGATGGCGAGGCGGCGGAGATAAGGAAGAAAAACAGAAAGAAGAGCGCGAGGAAGGCGGCGGCCTTGGAGTGGGCGAGGAAGAGCGTGGATTCTTAAAACGAATCGTAGCACATATTCCATAACAATGGCAACATAGACATAGTATTAAGTCACTATAATCAATCACTGATGTGAAATTCAACCACCTGGACGAATCATGTAAAGGACGATAACTGTAGTAAACTAGTAACAACACAAATAGTATATGGCATCTTCTTTTGCCTATTAATACACGGTTCCAACTCAGTAATTCTACCACTTGGGTCGGTGCAAGTTTTTTTCCGCAGGGGTGAAAAGAAAAAAATCTCGAACGCTTAGGTGTGAAATACAATTATCCCCACATTCAATTACCTTCAACAAACAGGACTTAATCCTTATTAATGATTTGTCCGAAAATTGATAAGGAAAACAATCTATGGCATGTGAGTAATTAATCATGAATAAGTGTGGATAGTCATCAAGAGTCTCCGTTCTGATTGTTGCAACGAGTCAACGACCAGTTCAGCCAACCCCAAGTAAGCGATTTTGTTTGAAGAAAACGGAATTTTTATCATCGATGAACTTATAAACATATACAGTTCTAAGACCTTGACCATTCCAATTCCATGAGTATACATGTTAGCAGGGTGTGTGTGTGTTAATTTATTAATGGCTATGGAATTAGCAGATCGAAGATGAAAGTGAAGCTAACAAAATCTGACTTAATATCAACTGGCAGATCCCACAAAAAATATCAAATTCCACCGTGACATTTTCTTACAATAGCACTGTTTGCGCCCTAATCATGCTCCTCCAGTCTCCAAGTGGCAGCCATGCTTCTTCCCACGTGCATCTCCACCTCTTGCAGCTTCTCCCAGCGTACAGTTCGGATTGATGAAAATAACCAGCCTGCTAAGTGTCCCCTCGCCGTGTCAGTCCTTCCAGCTTGTAAAACTGCAAACGACAAGCATTTTGGCAGCAACTCAAGAAATACAAAACAACAATTATCTGATAGCAACACAAAATCCTCATTGTTCAGAGTAGTGCACTTGGTTGAACGAAATTAAGAGTATAAAATCAGTATTGGTCGACATTGTGTGGTCAAATCTGTTGCACCTACAGAAATTGCCAGTTCACCACAAATTAAGGTTATATAATTACAAAGCTAAGTAGCTCCTTTCCTCAGCATTGTGTTAATGGTCAACATCACATTTAGTTCATGGCCGAAAAAAGGCTAAGGGTGGTCATCATGGCTTCCCTTCAGGCCACAGCTAGAGAAAAAATGGCCTTCTGCACTAGTAGAAAAAGGCCCATTTGTCCCGGTTCTGGAACCGGGGCTAAAGGGTCGGGACTAAAGCCCAAAACCTTTAGTCCCGGTTCGCTTACCAACCGGGACCAAAGGGGCTCCACGTGGCCGCTGTGGGAACTCAGGCAAGAGGACCTTTAGTCCCGGTTGGTAACATCAACCGGGACCAATAGGCATCCACGCATCAGCATCTGGCAGGAACTGGGGTTTTTGTCTTTTTTTAAAGGGGGGGGGGGGGGGGGGTTAGGGGGGTTTGTAGGGTTAATTTAGGGGTTTCATATTGTGTTAGCTAGCTAATAGAGAGAAGTGTCCTCTCTTTCTCCGTGCTTGGTCGACGCTAGCTACTATAGAGAGAACTCGACACGCTAGCTAGTAAGCAAATGAAGGAACCATTAAGTACACAAGATCGTCATGAACATATACACAGAGAAGTGATCGACCTTTCTTTCTCCGAGAGATTGGTTGAACAACAAGTTTTCGTATATCTATCCGATGCTACTAGCTACATATATACAATATAAGATCTCTTACAATCCCTAACATCTAAAGTCAAATTCCAGATGGTATTCTCCGGCTTTATTTATCACGTGGTCAAGAAAGAATCCCGCCAATTCCTTTTGAATTGCTCGTATGCGATCATGTGGTAGGAGTTCATCCCACATCTGCCACATCTAATTTGAAGAAGGGGGTCAATACATATATATGAATGAAACTCAACACAAATCATGGTAATAAAATAAAATTGTGAATATTATTGCTTACGCACTTGAAATTGTTTTTCAGAGTAGCCCCGCTTAGGGGTCGTCGCGTTGTAGATGAACTCGCAAACGTAGTATCCACAAAAATCATTCCCTTTTTCCTGCCACAAGCACTTTACGAGAAATAGAGTTCAATCAAACTGATAATCAAGCATGATAAATGGTATTGATGAAACTAGAATCAATGAGAGATGCGCGAAACTAGCTAGTAGTACTTACTTTCAGGTGTGTAAATCGCAGCTCCCTCGGCAGTGCCGGAACAATTGCGGTGAACTCTTTTCAAACCCTGCCAGACAAAGAAAATAATTACTTGATATCAGGAAATGAACAAAGTTGCCGATATGATGCGATAATGATCGATTGAACTTACTTCTGGAGCATTTCAGTCATGTCCGCATATTCCTGGGGATCTTTTCGTTTCGAGTCTAAGACGATTACTACTCCCCGCTCAAGCTTAATCTCTAGCAGAATAAAGTGGAAACTGCGCACGCATGCATAACTCATCAATTACATTACTATAACCTCGAGTAATAAGGGAAACCGAATATGCACAAGACAGTAACACTCACTTGAAGTTGTAAGGAAAGAGTATTGTCTCTTTGTTTTGATTTTTAAGCAACGATTGTAGCAAGTTGTCCTCGGTTTGTGTGACATTGTTTTTAACCGTAAACTCATGTATGATATTTGGGTTAATGAACCCATTGTCATAGATTTGTGCTTTTCTGCATTGACGATCTTCAATCTGCATAATATAGTGAGGATAATTATATATACATGCAATGAAAGAGCTGAGCTATATATAGAGAGAGACTTAATTACAGAAGTAGTACTTACAGACAGTAGCAAGTCACGATTGTTTTGTCGAGGGCCTTTTGATTGTATAACTGGAATATCTCGTCAAATTCAACATTCAACTGATCCATTCCACCGAGGTCGTGCTCCTCTTTAATTCCCAGCGTCAAAGTATCCTTCCCAGACTCGTTGCAGGTTCTCATGTACCATTCATGGAATTGTCACATCATCGTTGTTAGAGGAGGATGATCAGGTTTGACGAGAGGCCGCCCGTACCGGTAACTGAATTCGTCCACCTCCAAAGGCTCAAACTGTACATCATCGCTCAGGTAATCACCAGGATTGGTACCGGGCACCATCCCCGGTTGATTAGCGACGATATCGCTAGACACCTTGAGCGGGGGGCACGATTGGTTCGCCTGTTCGCCGAGCTGGGGAATTTTTTTCCCATTTCTTTGTTTTGCTAACCTTGCATCACTGGAAGTACTTCCCGACCGCCGCGCATCTTGATATGTCTTTTTAATACAGTGGTCAAAGTTGGAATCCGGCGGAGGCGGTGGTGGTCGCTTCAGGGCATCGATAGTGCGCATCACTTTCACCGGATCTAGCTTCTCCTTCGGAGGTGGAGTTTTCTTTGCAAAATGGGCCCTCAATTGGGCCTGACATATCTCCTCGTTTTCAGACTCGGTCTTCTCATATGGTAACTTTTCCAGAGGCTTGAGAGATGGACCGTATCTGTATTCCCTCCCGCCTCTGCTTGTACTGCTAGCCGCCGGAGCGGCGGCGTCTCTCTTCCGTCATTGCTTACGAGGCGGAGAAGGAGGCGGAGTGCTCCGACGCGCCGGAGGAGCCGGAGCAGCGGCATCTGTCTTCCGTCGTTGCCGACGAGGCGGAGGAGGAGGCGGACTGCTCCGACGCGCCGGAGTAGGCGAAGGAGGAGGCGGAGTGCCCCCACGCGTCGGAGGAGCCGGAGAAGGAGGCGGTGTGCCCTGATCACTCGCCGGAGGAGGAGGAGGAGGAGGAGGCGGAGTGCCCTGATTCGCCTGAGGAGGAGGAGGAGGCGGAGGCGTCCAGTTTGGAAGCTTGATGTACTCCTTCTGCCATAGACATGTACTCCTTAGGGCACGAACCAGCTTATTCTCTCCTTCACCTGTAGAGTGGTCAAGCTCGAGCTCCTCAAATCCCTCCATTACTTCATCCACCATCACAACAGCATAGCCATGTGGAATCGGACGGCAGTGAAAAGTTCCGTTGGGTTGAGGAGGTGCAACAGAGCCGACAACCGCCTTGAAAGTGAGGTTCCGGCATTTCGTCATAAGCTCGCAATGTTGAGCCTCCGTGATAGTATCCACGGGGTAGCTAGGAGACGTGAAGTCAGGCTGAACGGGCTCCGTGGAAGCGACGCTGCTTCTCCGCTGAGATGGTTGGCCGGCAGCTTGCTGGCTCTCAGCTTCCTCTAGCTTTTGTAGTCTTGCATTGAGCTTCTGAATTTCGCTCAGCTCCGCTTTCCTCTTTCTCTCCCGGCTTCTGTAACCGCCTGCGTCGGGAAACCCAACCTTCCACGGAACGGAGCCTGGTGTGCCTCGTGTTCGTCCAGGGTGCTCAGCATTCCCTAGGGCCTCAGTCAGCTCGTCCTTCTCTCTATCGGGAATGAACGTCCCTTCCTGCGCTGCGGTGATATACTTCTGAAGCTTGTTCATGGGTATTGCAAGTTGCTCGTCCGTCCAACAGCACTTCCCTGTTTCAGGGTCCAAAGTTCCCCCAACCCCGAAGAACCAAGTCCTTGAACGGTCTGGCCAGTTCAATGTCTGTGGTACGACGTTTTTAGCAATCAGGTCATTCTCAGCTTTGTCCCACAACGGCCGGGCTTTGAGGTAGCCACCTGACCCCGTGTGATGGTGATACTGCTTCTTTGCAGCATTGGTCTTGTTTGTCTCTGACATTTTCTTACTCTTATCCGATGTCTTGTAGGCCACAAATGCGGGCCAGTAATCTCTTATCTTCTCAAATCGGCCGGTGAATTCTGGAGTCTTCCCTTTGTCGACAAACTTTGATTTCAACTCATTCTTCCACCTCCTGAATAGATCTGCCATCTTCTTAAGAGCACACGCCTTGACCAGTGGCTCTATAACTGGCTTATTCGGATCCTCCTCTGGCGGTAGGGTGAAATTTTCCTTCAGCGCGGTACAAAGATCATCTTTCTGTCTATCGGTGACATAATCACCTTCAGGGGCGCCGTCCTTAGGCTTATTCCATTGCTTGATGCTGATCGGGATGTTGTCCCTAACAATAGCTCCGCACTGAGCAGAAAATGCGTCCTTGGTCCGCTTGGGTTCAATCGGATGGCCATCGTCCGCGAGTGCTATGATCGTGAACCTTTCATCCTTGCGCAACCTCTTCTTCGGTCCTCGTCTCGTTACCGAAGTTTGGCTCGATCCGGAGGGCTATAAAAGAAGAAAGAAGAGTTAATTAATATATGTACATACCAAAACAATTAATGCATCAATTAGCTAGTCAGGACAGGCTTAATTAATATATATACCTCGCCGGACTTTGCAACAGCTCCCTCCTCCGTTCGGTCACCGGAGCCGTCATCATGGTCTCCTTCTTCCTCCGGCATTCGGTCACCGGAGCCATCATGATCATGTCCTTCCTCCTCCATTGTTCGATCACCGGAGCCGTCATCCTCTCCTTCCAGACCATCGGTGTCGTTGAGAAACGACAAGATATCACGTCCGCCATGGATTATGTCCCCCAACAACTGTTCTTGTTCCAAGTCTCTTGGATCCATAGTTTCTGCAAATATTACAACATGGCAATTAATATACAGACATGAATGTCCGACGTCCGGACCGCCTCTCTCATGAATGTCCGACGTCCGGTTTGGGGTGGCCTCGACAACACTTCTAGGGTTTGGGGTGGACTCGACAACGCTTTTTCAGTCCCGGTTTGGGTGGCCTCGAGAGTTTATCGGGTAGGGACGGGAGGGGGTAGGGGATCGACAACGCTCTTTCTTCTAGGGTTTGGGTGGCCTCGAGAGTTTATCGGGTAGGGACGGGAGGGGGTAGGAGATCGACAATGCTCTTTCTTCTAGGGTTTGGGTGGCCTCGAGAGTTTATCGGGTAGGGACGGGAGGGGGTAGGAGATCGACAACGCTCTTTCTTCTAGGGTTTGGGTGGCCTCGAGAGTTTATCGGGTAGGGCGAGAGGGCCGGGATTCTCTTAACCTTTTAGGGATTTAACAAAATGGCGCCATTCTGGATGTGCAAAAAATGGTCCATATTTTTCCTGATCTCATCTACCCTTCTATATGTCACGTTGTCTAGTGTCAAAGGATTCAAGAAAACCACGGCCTCATCATTAGCCGGAAGTAACAGGCGCATAATGGTACGAAGCTCTCCAAAATTGTTTTGGAACGGAGTCCCGGATAGGATAATTAGCTTTCTGGTACGAAGTTATGCTGAAATTCGTACCAAAAAGCGAATTATTCTATCCGGAACTCCGTTCCAAAACAACTTTGAAGAGCTTCGTAACATCATACGCCGGTTACTTCCGGCTAATGATGAAGCCATGGATTTCTTCAATACTTTGACACACAACATGACATATAGAAGAATATATATATAGATGGGATCAGAAAAAAATTGGATCAACTTGTGCACATCCATAATGGGGGCATTCTTGATAAATCTATATTATCGGAGTTTTCTATATGAACATTTTACCTTAGTAACTTAGAAAAAAAATGTTATCGGGGAGGGGTATATCGACAACTCTTTTTTTCTAGGGTTTGGGTGGCCTCGAGAGTTGGTCGCCCGGTATATCGAGAGGGGGGTGAACATTTTACCTTAGTAACTTAGAAAAAAAATGTTATCGGGGAGGGGGTATATCGACCCCCCCTCATGTCGAAGTTATCGGGGAGGGGGTATATCAACAACGACATACATTCCGGATCGGTTGGAAAGCTCTCGGGGAGCCGATGCCAACGTGATGATAGGGGGCCGGGGTGCTCCCGTGGCCTTGTTGATAGATAGAGCCGATGCCAACGTGATGATAGAGCCGATGCCAACATTTTCATTTAACAAAAAAACTACCTTCAAAAAAAGACTTGCTTCGTCGCGGGTGCTCGGTGCGACGTGGACTCGGTGGAAAAACTTTATGAAAATGCGGTGGTGGCCGGGCCGGGCGGTTTTCTTTTCCTTCTTCATTTTTTCCTTTGTTTTTTCTTATATGTTTGTTTTCGTTTTCACTCTACATTTTGGTACATATGAAAAACAACGAAGACTTTTTACATGAACATATACACACATATACATGAACATATATACATATACATGAAAAAAAACATATACATGCCCGCAAAAAAAATACACATATACATGAAAAAAACAGAGCGCGCGCGGTGCTGCCGGCTGGCGACCATGGAGCAGCGGCGATGGGGAGCAGGGGACATGGGAAGGGGGGCTCACTGTGGGGGGGCGCGGCGATGGCTTGATCGGCGACGAGGCCGGCGACGAGGACGGCGGGCTCGGGGGGGCGAGGGCACGACGAGGACGGCAGGCTTGAGGCCGGCGACGAGGACGGCGCACGGCGAGGGCGAGGGCGAGGGCACGAGGGCGCGTCGGCGACGAGGACGGCGGGCTCGAGGCCGGCGACGAGGACGGCACGCAGCGAGGGCGAGGGCGCGAGGGCGCGTCGGCGAGGGCGTCGGCGAGGGCTGGGGGAGGAGAGCGCGTCGGCGAGGGCATCGGCGAGGGCGAGGGCGCGGTCCGGCAGCCTGGCGGCGTCGTGCTGTTCGGCGCGGCGTCAGGGGGGAAGATGAACTGGGACTAGAAAACGCTAAGTGTGGGCTTATATACCCAGAGCCTTTGGTCCCGGTTGGTGGCACCAACCGGGACCAATACACACCTTTAGTCCCGGTTGGTGCCACCAACCGGGACCAAAGGTCTCTTTTCGTCAGCCCAAAGGACGGGAAGCAGAGACCTTTGATCCCGGTTGGTGGCACCAACCGGGACTAAAGGTGGGTATTGGTCCCGGTTGGTTCCACCAACCGGGACCAATGGGTGGCATTGGTCCCGGTTTGTGCCACCAACCGGGACCAATGGCCTTGCACAGCGGCGTGGTGGGAGTTTAGTCCCACCTCGCTAGTTGAGAGAGTGCAACACCTGTTTATAAGGCGCGGTGCGCCAGAGCCTTCGAGCTCCTCTCTAAAGAAGGCTTACGGGCCTAACCACTTTGTATCTGCCTGTGGGCCTAGTGGGCCTTCTGCGGGCCTGAATCCTGGCCCAATCGGCTGGTTGGGTTTCTAGTCGTATTCAGGCCGTGGTGGACTAGTAGGCGGCATTTTTTTTATTTTTTTCCAGTATTTTTGTTTTGTTTTTTGCTTTATTTATTTTTTAAATTTTTTACCAGTATTTTTCTTCTGTTATTTTAGTTCATTCTTTTTAACAAATAAAAACTTTGATAATTTTAGTTGCATAATTTCCATTATTTTGTTTTGTTTTTTTCTTTATTTATTTTTGTTTTATTTTTTGCTTTATTTATTTCCAGTGTGTTTTATCATTATATTCTTTTTTATTTTTTAATTTTTTTCCAGTATTTTTCTTCTGTTATTTTAGTTCATTCTTTATAACAAATAAATACTTTGATAATTTTAGTTGCATAATTTCCATTATTTTGTTTTGTTTTTTGATTTATTTTATTTTTTTGCTTTATTTATTTCCAGTGTGTTTTATCATTATATTCTTTTTGCTATTAATGTTTTGAACAAAAAATACTTTGATAATTTTAGTTGCATAATTTTTATATAATTATAGTTTCAAAAATATTACAGGTTTATAAAAGCTTTTTAGTTGATTCTTTTTTGAACTCCACTCCCACGATGTTATGAAAGAAATTAAAAAACACTTCAAATGAACTCTGAAAAGGTTAAAAGTTGGCATGGTATCATCATTTCACCCACATAGCATGTCATAAAAAGTTGAGAGGGTTACGACAAAAACTGGATGCACTTCGTGTACAAAACGGACAATATCTTTCGAAGTATCAGGGTTTCGGACGAAAACTCATCTGTTACAAAGGGATTTCATTTTTTTGAATTTATTTAAACTCCAGACTTTTTGTGTGTTCAAAATGCACCATTCAAAGCCACATCATCAATTTTCAACCGTTTCTGACTTCATTTGGTATTTTTTATGCATTTACTGATTTTTTTTGAGCTAAATGACCATGAAATTGAAAAGCACTACAAATGAACTCTGAAAAGGTTGAAAGTTGGCATGGGATCATCATTTCAGCCACATAGCATGTCATAAAAAGTTGAGAGGGTTACGACAAAAACTGGATGCACTTCGTGTACAAAACGGACAATCTCTTTCGAAGTATCAGGGTTTCGGACGATCTCTAGATCAAAGGCATCATCATACTAGTTGTGGAGAGAAAGTCTTCACTTTTTCTTCGCTTGTGTCCTTTGCTTATTGCGCCGTAACCATGGATAATCTTCATCGTTTAACAGGGTGCTTGGGTCAGCCTTGACTTTGAAGGGAGGAATTTCATGAAACTTTTCATAATCTTCAGACATGTCTGTCTTGCCCTCCAATCCCACGATGTCTCTTTTTCCTGAAAGAACTATGTGGCGCTTTGGCTCATCGTATGATGTATTCACTTCCTTATCTTTTCTTTTTCTCGGTTTGGTAGACATGTCCTTCACATAGAAAACCTACGCCACATCATTGGCTAGGACGAATGGTTCGTCTGTGTACCCAAGATTGTTCAGATCCACTGTTGTCATTCCGTACTGTGGGTCTTCCTGTACCCCGCCTCCTGACAGATTGACCCATTTGCACTGAAACAAAGGGACCTTGAAATCATGTCCATAGTCAAGTTCCCATATGTCCACTATGTAACCATAATATGTGTCCTTTCCCCTCTTGGTTGCTGCATCAAAGCGGACACCGCTGTTTTGGTTGGTGCTCTTTTGATCTTGGGCGATCGTGTAAAATGTATTCCCATTTATCTCGTACCCTTTGTAAGTCAATATAGTCGAAGATGGTCCCCTGGACAACGAGTACAACTCATCAGAAACAGCGTTGTCACCCATGAGACGTGTTTGCAACCAACTGCCGAAAGTCTTGATGTGTTCATATGTAATCCAGTTGTCACACTGCTCCGGGTGTTTGGAGCGCAGAATATTCTTGTGTTCATCGACATACGGGGTCACCAAGGTAGAATTCTGTAGAACTGTGTAGTGTGCTTGAGACCAAGAATGCCCGTCCCTACATATTATTGAGTCCGCTCCTAGCGTGCCTTTTCCAGTCAGTCTCCCCTCATACCGCGATTGAGGGAGACCAATCTTCTTAAGGTCAGGAATGAAGTCAACACAAAACCCAATGACATCCTCTGTTTGATGGCCCATGGAGATGCTTGCTTCTGGCCTAGCACGGTTACTAACATATTTCTTTAAGACTCCCATGAACCTCTCAAAGGGGAACATATTGTGTAGAAATACAGGGCCCAGAACAACAATCTCGTCGACTAGATGAATTAGGACGTGCGTCATGATATTGAAGAAGGACGGTGGGAACACCAGCTCAAAACTATCAAGACATTGCACCAAATCACTCCTTAACCTTGGCTGGATTTCTGGATCGATCACCTTCTGAGAGATTGCATTGAGGAATGCACATAGCTTCACAATGGCTAATCGAACGTTTTCCGGTAGAAGCCCCCTCAATGCAACCGGAAGCAGTTGCGTCATAATCACGTGGCAGTCATGAGACTTTAGGTTCTGGAACTTTTTCTCTGCCATATTTATTATTCCCTTTATATTCGACGAGAAGCCAGACGGGACCTTCATACTGAGCAGGCATTCAAAGAAGATTTCCTTCTCTTCTTTGGTAAGAGCGTAGCTGGCAGGACCTTCATACTGCTTTGGATGCATGCCGTCTTTTTCATGCACACGTTGCTGTTCCTCCCGTGCCTCCGGTGTATCTTTTGTCTTCCCATACACTCCCAAGATGCCTAGTAGGTTCACGCAAAGATTCTTCGTCACGTGCATCACGTCGATTGCAGAGCGGACCTCTAGGTCTTTCCAATAGGGTAGGTCCCAAAATATAGATTTCTTCTTCCACATGGGTGCGCGTCCCGCATCGTCAGTCGGAACAGATAGTCCGCCAGGACCCTTTCCAAAGATTACTTGTAAATCATTGACCATATCAAGTATGTGATCACCAGTACGGAGGGCGGGCTTCTTCTGGTGATCTGTCTCACCTTTGAAATGCTTTCCTTTCTTTCGACATTGATGGTTGGTCGGAAGAAATCGACGATACCCCAGGTACACATTCTTCCTGCATTTGTCCAAATATATACTATCGGTGTCATCTAAACAGTGTGTGCATGCATGGTATCCCTTGTTTGTCTGTCCTGAAAGGTTACTGAGAGCAGGCCAATCGTTGATGGTTACAAACAGCAACGCATGTAGGTCAAATTCCTCCTGTTCGTTCTCATCCCACACACGTACACCTCTTCCATTCCATAGTTGTAAAAGTTCATCAACTAATGGCCTTAGGTACACATCAATGTCATTGCCGGGTTGCTTAGGGCCTTGGATGAGCACTGGCATCATAATGAACTTCCGCTTCATGCACAACCAAGGAGGAAGGTTATACATACATAGAGTCACAGGCCATGTGCTATGCTTGCTGCTCTGCTCCCCAAAAGGATTAACGCCATCTGCACTTAAACCAAACCATACGTTCCTCGGGTCACCTGTAAAGTCTCTCCACTTTCTCTCGATCTTTCTCCACTGCGACCCGTCAGCGGGTGCTCTCAACTTCCCGTCTTTCTTACGGTCTTTTTTGTGCCATTGCATCAACTCGGCATGCTTTTTGTTTCTGAACAGACGTTTCAACCGTGGTATTATAGGAGCATACCACATCACCTTGGCAGGAACCCTCTTCCCGGTGCGCTGGCCCTCAACATCACCAGGGTCATCTCTTCTGATCTTATACCGCAATGCACCGCATACCGGGCATGCGTTCAAATCCTCGTACGCACCGAAGTAGAGGATGCAGTCATTAGGGCATGCATGTATCTTCTGCACCTCCAATCCTAGAGGGCATAGAACCTTCTTTGCTTCGTACGTACTGCCGGGCAATTCGTTATCCTTTGGAAGCTTCTTCTTCATTATTTTCAGTAGCGAACTAAATCCCTTGTCAGATACACCATTGTATGCCTTCCATTGCGGCAATTCCAGTGTGGTACCGAGCTTTCTGTTGTCATCTTCGCAATTTGGGTACAACCCTTTTTTGTGATCCTCTAACATGCGATCGAACTGCAACTTCTCCCTTTCACTTTCGCATTCTCTCTGTGCATCAACAATGACCCGGCGAAGATCATCATCGGGCACATCGTCTGGTTCCTCTTGATCTTCAGCTTCCCCCATTGCAGCATCACCGTATTCAGGGGCGGGTAGTTGTCGTCATCCTCTTCTTCTTCGTTGTCTTCCATCATAACCCCTCTTTCTCCGTGCTTGGTCCAAACATTATAGTGTGGCATAAAACCCTTCTGAAGCAGGTGGAAGTGAAGGGTTTTATAGTTGGAGAAAGCCTTCGTATTCTCACAGACAGTACATGGACAAGGCATAAAACCATTCTGCTTGTTTGCCTCAGCCGGTTCGAGAAAATTATGCAGGCCCTTAATATACTCGGAGGTGCGTCGGTCACCGTACATCCATTGTCGGTTCATCTGCGTGCATATCATGAATAGAGAAGTGACCAAATTAATAGAAATTCATCATCACATTAAAGCCAAAGTACAGTAGTGACCAAAATAAATACATAACGTTCATACATAGTTCTCCTTATTGAACAACATATAGCTCTCTAGAGCATCTAATTAAAACATATATTGAAACTATAAAATTTAAATGCAACAACAAATGCGATCATAACCGCAACTAAGGTACCAATTGATCCAACAACATAATGATACCAAGCCTCAGTATGAATGGCATATTTTCTAATCTTTCTAATCTTCAAGCGCATTGCATCCATCTTGATCTTGTGATTGTCGACGACATCGGCAACATGCAACTCCAACTTCATCTTCTCCTCTTCAACTCTTTGTAATTTTTCTTTCAAGTAATTGTTTTCTTTTTCAACCAAATTTAACTTCTCGACAAGAATTTCTATGTCGGTTGGAATTTCCGGTTCACATACCTCCTAGATTAAAAAATCTATGTCACGTTGGTCGGCATAATTGTCATAAACACTAAATAAAACAAATAGTTATAAAACATAATATATACCACATCCGAATCATAGACCGGACGAGGGCCGACGTGGGCGGATACCATGACCATGGCACTATATAATAACAAACAATAATAAAAGTAAGAAAATTACACAAGTATCTATCTAAATGATACAAGTAAGAACTTTTTTCTTTTAGAAAGAAGATAAGAAGAAGAGGCTAACCACGGTGGTGCCGGCGCCGAGATGGGCGCGGGTGATCGACGGCGGTGAGGACGGGGACGGGACAGGACGGACCGCCAAACCTAAACAAATCTTGAGGAAAATGGAGCTTGGACAAGGAGCTTCGAGAGGAGAAAGCTTAAGTGTGGCTCGGGCATTTCATCGAACACCTCATGTGCATAGGAGGTGAGCTAGAGCACCACAAAGCTCTCCCACGGCCGGCCAAAAAAAGTGAGCAGTGCATTGCTCTGCTCGCGGGTAGGGGGTATATATAGGCTGACCATTGGTCCCGGTTTGTGGCTGGAACCAGGACTAAAGGACACCATTTGGTCCCGGTTCCAGCCACAAACCGGGACCAATGGTTGTGGGCCAGGAGCGAGGCCCATTGGTCCCGGTTCGTGTCTGGAACCGGGACTAAAGGGGTCAGACGAACCGGGACCAATGCCCCCATTGGTCCCGGTTCGTGAGTGAACCGGGATTAATGGGCTTCTCAGGCCTGGACCAAAGCCCTGTTATGTACTAGTGCTGGAAGCAACGCGGCAAAGTTCGCGCTGCAATCGAGGGAGAAGAAAACACCGAATACTTCCACGCTACGGCCTCCCAACGCCTAAGGAAAAACACAATCTCCTCCCTCTCAGTTGGTGGGACGGAATTTCACTCTCACATCCAAAAAGCAACCATTCTAGCAGACCACTTCACAAACATCATTGGAACCTCACCACACACGTCATGGTCTTTTGACCCAAAACGATACTACCCCCAAAACTTGCCACAACTGCTATCACTAGACTCGCCCTTCTCTGAGGATGAAATTAAGACTGCCTTTCTTCAAATGAACCCGCTCGCTAGCCCGGGTCCAGATGGTTTCGGCCCACTGTTCTACCGCAAATTCTGGAACCTTGTCAAGTCACACATCTTCAGCTTTATGCATGATTTCCAAAACTCTTCAGCTCACATCGAATGCATAAATAGAGCACACATCGTTCTTCTACCCAAAAAAGAAATCATCTCAACGCCTGATGCCTTCCGACCAATCTCTCTCCAAAACTGCCCAATCAAGGCCGCCGCTAAGGTGCTCACAAATCGCCTACAACCCTTAATCCCGCTGCTTGTTCATGACAACCAGACTGGGTTCATCTCTGGGCGCTGCATTGCTGAAAATTATGTTTTCGCCGCCGATTTGGTCAGCTCTTGCCACGCCAAGAAATCGCCAACTATGATCATAAAATTGGACTTCAGGAAAGCGTTCGACTCCCTATCCTGGGATTCACTCCTAACAATTCTGCGTATCCGAGGATTCACCACTAAGTTCATTGCTTGGATTCACAATCTCCTGACCTCCGGAAAGGCTGTCGTCATGCTCAACGGGGTCCCCGGAAATTGGATCACCTGTAAAAATGGCCTTCGACAAGGCGACCCAATCTCACCCTACCTATTTCTCATTGTAGCCGACCTACTACAACAAATGATACAGCAAGACTGCGACCTTCTTCACCTAAGCCATCCCTTGTTCTCCCACCTCCCACCAACAGTCCTTCAGTACGCAGATGATACGCTCATCGTTGCCAAAGCATCCACAGAAGCTGCCCTACAACTCAAAATCATTCTTGACAGGTTCGCCTGCGCAACCGGCCTAAAAATAAATTTCACCAAAACCACGTTTGTTCCAATGATGTCACCACCGATGTTGCAGCCTCCATTGCCTCTAAGTTACAATGCCCCGTCTCCTCCTTCCCGCAGATCTACCTAGGGCTGCCACTAGCTCCCACACGTCTTCCCGCCAATGCTTTCCTCCCTATCATTGAAAAATGCAAAAAATTCCTATCTGGTTGGCGGGCCATACTTCTCTCTAAAGGGGATAGGCTCATTCTATTGTCAGCTGTCATAGACTCCATCTTGGTTTACTTTATGTCGGTCTTTCTTATCCCGAAAAGCGTCCTTAAAACTCTTGATTCAATCCGACGCGCCTTCTTTTGGGCTGCTGAAGAAACTTGCACGGGTGCCGATTGTCTAGTTGCCTGGAAAAACGTTTGTAAACCTAAGAAGTTTGGTGGGTTGGGGCTAAAAAAATCTGGCCCAACAAAATCGTTGTCTCCTTATGAAATTTGCCGCCAAAACTCTCTCACCTACTCGAACACCATGGCTAGATTGGCTTGCTCTACAACATCCCAACGCCCTCATTAAACAAGAAAGCAACCAATCTTTCCTTTGTAAAACCATCAACCAACAACTACCCTTCCTACACCCCATCTCCTTTGTTCTTACCAATTCAGGAACCAACACATACTTCTGGCTAGATAAATGGCTACACCAGCAGCCGCTTGCAGAACTGTTCCCCTACCTATACTCACACACCACTCTCCCGCTCGCTCGTGTGGCTACTGTTTTGAACCAAGGTTTAGAATCATTCCTGCGGAATCGGCTAACATCTAATGCTGCGACGGAGCTCTGTTCGTTGTTGTCTTTGTTGCAGGACTTTCAGCCTTCCCCAGCACCAGACGAACGGTTGCTCACTGGCGGCGTACGCTTCTCCACCAAGGGCGCCTATGACCTCATCTTACGAGAAGACTCCATCGACATCCACTCCATGCCCATTTGGTCCTCACGGGTACCCACCCGTGTGAGGATCTTCGCATGGCTATTGTTCAAAGGCAGGCTTAACTCTAAGGAGAACCTACTACGCAAGCATATTGTTACAGATGCCCTCTGTCCTCGTTGTGGGTTAAATGGTGAAGACATCACTCACATCTTCATAACCTGCCCGCTCGCTCAGCGCATATGGCATCGACTCGGCTTCCACCCCACCACCACCGTTGATGAACTATGGGACTGTCAACTACCCGCTATGGCTACTCACGGAATCTGGCATACCATGCTCCTCATCATCTTATGGAAGATATGGGATTCTAGAAATGCCATGACATTTAGGCAATAGAACCACCACAGCATCACCACTCTCAGAAATATCATACAAGATCTCATGCTTTGAACTCATCGGATAAAGAAGACCAAAGAAAAACAGGCCGCCCACCTGTGGCGTGATTACCTGTCCTCACGTTTACACGTGCTTATGTAATTCCCTTTTGTAATCACTCAAACAATGGATTGCAAATCTTGAGAAATATATTCAGGTGGGGAACTCCCCCCCCCCCCCGGTTGATTTTTCACATTTAGTGCATGGCCAACACATAGATCAAGACAACAGCGTTGGATTCCTTTTTCAGAAATCAACTAACTAAGAACATCAAAGCAGACAGCACCAAGTAGTAACCATGCCAATTCAAAATCTCAGTGTACCATAATCTTACTGCAATCATTCACGATCCATTATGAGGCTTTTTTTCTAGTGAAACAAATAAGGCTTTATTTAATATATGAAATATATCAATGGGGCCTCATAGTTAATCATTAACAAAGGGATAGGGTAGAATACTTCACTTGAAGAGCAGTCATAAAGGCATCAGCACAGCAGTTTCTAGCACAAGTATCAGCATGACACTTGATACCCTCCTAAACTATCAACTATAGGTGTTTTAATAACATGTAAAACAGATATTAATCTAACTCCGTATCATCAAGTTAAGCTCTACAAATACAAGCTAATCAATTTATTCTTCTAAATTTACAGTCTGATCAATTTATTCTTTGTTGTTTCTTCAGTTAAGTGGTGACATGGAAATGCCAGTCATGAAGACACAACTTACAATGATAGGTTAACCAGCTGAATTATTATACTATACTAGGTAATTGCTTGTGCATTGCTACGGGGTACTTTGTATGCAATCATTATGATTTTCTTGTTGGCGACCAATCACTAGTACAAAACAGGGCATCGGTCCACCCCTGAGAAGCCCATTAGTCCCGGTTCACTCACGAACCGGGACCCATGGGGGCATCGGTCCCGGTTCGTGAGGCCAGGGCGCCGGCCGGGCCTCGTCGGCCATTGGTCCCGGTTCGTCTGACCCCTTTTGTCCCGGTTCCAGACACGAACCGGGACCAATGCGCCTCGCTCCTGGCCCACAACCATTGGTCCCGGTTTGTGGCTGGAACCGGGACTAAAGGTGACCCCTTTGGTCCCGGTTCCAGCCACGAACCGGGACCAATGCGCCTCGCTCCTGGCCCACAACCATTGGTCCCGGTTTGTGGCTGGAACCGGGACCAATGGTTGGCCTATATATAGCCCCCCGCCCGCGAGCAGAGCAATGCATTGCTCTGTTTTTTTGCCCGGCCGTGGGAGAGCTTTTGTGGTGCTCTAGCTCACCTCCTATGCACATGAGGTGTTCGATGAAATGCCCGAGCCACACTTAAGCTTTCTCCTCTCGAAGCTCCTTGTCCAAGCTCCATTTTCCTCAAGATTTGTCTAGGTTTGGCGGTCCATCCTGTCCCGTCCCCGTCCTCACCGCCGTCGATCGCCCGCGCCCATCTCGGCGCCGGCAACACCGTGGTTAGCCTCTTGTTCTTATCTTCTTTCTAAAAGAAAAAAGTTCTTACTTGTGTGTTTTAATTAGATGCTCTAGAGAGTTATATGTTGTTCAATAATAAGAACTATATAACGCACGCAGATGAACCGGCAATGGATGTACGGTGACCGACGCACCTCCGAGTATATTAAGGGCCTGCATAATTTTCTCGAAGCGGCTGAGGCAAACAAGCAGAATGGTTTTATGCATTGTCCATGTACTGTCTGTGAGAATACGAAGGCTTTCTCCAACTATAAAACCCTTCACTTCCACCTGCTTGAGAAGGGTTTTATGCCACACTATAATGTTTGGACCAAGCACGGAGAAAGAGGGGTTATGATGGAAGACAACGAAGAAGAAGAGGATGATGACAACTACCCGCCCCCTGAATACGGTGATGCTGCAATGGGGGAAGCTGAAGATCAAGAGGAACCAGACGATGTGCCCGATGATGATCTTCGCCGGGTCATTGTTGATGCACAGAGAGAATGCGAAAGTGAAAGGGAGAAGTTGAAGTTCGATCGCATGTTAGAGGATCACAAAAAAGGGTTGTACCCAAATTGCGAAGATGACAACAGAAAGCTCGGTACCACACTGGAATTGCTGCAATGGAAGGCAGACAATGGTGTATCTGACAAGGGATTTAGTTCGCTGCTGAAAATAATGAAGAAGAAGCTTCCAAAGGATAACGAATTGCCCGGCAGTACGTACGAAGCAAAGAAGGTTCTATGCCCTCTAGGATTGGAGGTGCAGAAGATACATGCATGCCCTAATGACTGCATCCTCTACCGCGATGAGTACGAGGATTTGAACGCATGCCCGGTATGCGGTGCATTGCGGTATAAGATCAGACGAGATGACCCTGGTGATGTTGAGGGCGAGCGCCCCAGGAAGAGGGTTCCTGCCAAGGTGATGTGGTATGCTCCTATAATACCACGGCTGAAACGTCTGTTCAGAAACAAAGAGCATGCCAAGTTGATGCGATGGCACAAAGAAGACCGTAAGAAAGACGGGAAGTTGAGAGCGCCCGCTGACGGGTCGCAGTGGAGAAAAATCGAGAGAAGGTGGGGGGACTTTGCAGGTGACGCAAGGAACGTATGGTTTGGTTTAAGTGCAGATGGCATTAATCCTTTTGGGGAGCAGAGCAGCAATCATAGCACCTGGCCCGTGACTCTATGTATCTATAACCTTCCTCCTTGGTTGTGCATGAAGCGGAAGTTCATTATGATGCCAGTGCTCATCCAAGGCCCTAAGCAACCCGGCAATGACATTGATGTGTACCTAAGGCCATTAGTTGAAGAACTTTTACAACTGTGGAATGGAGAAGGTGTACGTGTGTGGGATGAGCACAAACAGGAGGAATTTGACCTACATGCGTTGCTGTTTGTAACCATCAACGATTGGCCTGCTCTCAGTAACCTTTCAGGACAGACAAACAAGGGATACCACGCATGCACACACTGTTTAGATGACACCGACAGTATATATTTGGACAAATGCAGGAAGAATGTGTACCTGGGGCATCGTCGATTTCTTCCGACCAACCATCAATGTCGAAAGAAAGGAAAGCATTTCAAAGGTGAGGCAGATCACCGGAAGAAGCCCGCCCTCCGTACTGGTGATCACATACTTGATATGGTCAATGATTTACAAGTAATCTTTGGAAAGGGTCCTGGCGGACTATCTGTTCCGACTGACGATGCGGGACGCGCACCCATGTGGAAGAAGAAATCTATATTTTGGGACCTACCCTATTGGAAAGACCTAGAGGTCCGCTCTGCAATCGACGTGATGCACGTGACGAAGAATCTTTGCGTGAACCTGCTAGGCTTCTTGGGAGTGTATGGGAAGACAAAAGATACACCAGAGGCACGGGAGGAACAACAACGTGTGCATGAAAAAGACGGCATGCATCCAAAGCAGTATGAAGGTCCTGCCAGCTACGCTCTTACCAAAGAAGAGAAGGAAATCTTCTTTGAATGCCTGCTCAGTATGAAGGTCCCGTCTGGCTTCTCGTCGAATATAAAGGGAATAATAAATATGGCAGAGAAAAAGTTCCAGAACCTAAAGTCTCATGACTACCACGTGATTATGACGCAACTGCTTCCAGTTGCATTGAGGGGGCTTCTACCGGAAAACGTTCGATTAGCCATTGTGAAGCTATGTGCATTCCTCAATGCAATCTCTCAGAAGGTGATCGGTCCAGAAATCCTGCCAAGGTTAAGGAGTGATTTGGTGCAATGTCTTGTTAGTTTCGAGCTGGTGTTCCCACCATCCTTCTTCAATATCATGACGCACGTCCTAGTTCATCTAGTCGACGAGATTGTCGTTCTGGGCCCTGTATTTCTACACAATATGTTCCCCTTTGAGAGGTTCATGGGAGTCTTAAAGAAATATGTTCGTAACCGCGCTAGGCCAGAAGCAAGCATCTCCATGGGCCATCAAACAGAGGATGTCATTGGGTTTTGTGTTGACTTCATTCCTGGCCTTAAGAAGATTGGTCTCCCTCAATCGCGGTATGAGGGGAGACTGACTGGAAAAGGCACGCTAGGAGCGGACTCAATAATATGTAGGGACGGGCATTCTTGGTCTCAAGCACACTACACAGTTCTACAGAATTCTACCTTGGTGACCCCGTATGTCGATGAACACAAGAATATTCTGCGCTCCAAACACCCGGAGCAGTGTGACGACTGGATTACATATGAACACATAAGGACTTTCGGCAGTTGGTTGCAAACACGTCTCATGGGTGACAACACTGTTTCTGATGAGCTGTACTCGTTGGCCAGGGGACCATCTTCGACTGTATTGACTTACAAAGGGTACGAGATAAATGGGAATACATTTTACACGATCGCCCAAGATCAAAAGAGCACCAACCAAAACAGCGGTGTCCGCTTTGATGCAGCAACCAAGAGGGGAAAGGACACATATTATGGTTACATAGTGGACATATGGGAACTTGACTATAGACATGATTTCAAGGTCTCTTTGTTTCAGTGCAAATGGGTCAATCTGTCAGGAGGCGGGGTACAGGTAGACCCACAGTACGGAATGACAACAGTGGATCTCAACAATCTTGGGTACACAGACGAACCATTCGTCCTAGCCAATGATGTGGCGCAGGTTTTCTTTGTGAAGGACATGTCTGCCAAACCGAGAAAAAGAAAAGATAAGGAAGCGAATACATCATACGATGAGCCAAAGCGCCACATAGTTCTTTCAGGAAAAAGAGACATTGTGGGATTGGAGGACAAGACAGACATGTCTGAAGATTATGAAAAGTTTCATGAAATTCCTCCCTTCAAAGTCAAGGCTGACCCAAGCACCCTGTTAAACGATGAAGATTATCCATGGTTACGGCGCAATAAGCAAAGGACACAAGCGAAGAAAAAGTCTGGAGTTCAAATAAGTTCAAAAAATGAAATACCTTTGTAACAGATGAGTTTTCGTCCGAAACCCTGATACTTCGAAAGAGATTGTCCGTTTTGTACACGAAGTGCATCCAGTTTTTGCCGTAACCCTCTCAACTTTTTATAACATGCTATGTGGGTGAAATGATGATGCCATGCCAACTTTCAACCTTTTCAGAGTTCATTTGTACTGCTTTTCAATTTCAAGGTCATTTAGCTGAAAAAAATCAGTAAATGCATGAAAAATACCAAATGAAGTCAGAAAGGGTGGAAAACTGATGATGTGGCTTTGAATAGTGCATTTTGAACACACAAAAAGTCTGGAGTTCAAATAAGTTCAAAAAAATGAAATCCCTTTGTAACAGATGAGTTTTCGTCCGAAACCCTGATACTTCGAAAGAGATTGTCCATTTTGTACACGAAGTGCATCCAGTTTTTGCCGTAACCCTCTCAACTTTTTAGCACATGCTATGTGGGTGAAATGATGATACCATGCCAACTTTCAACCTTTTCAGAGTTCATTTGAAGTGCTTTTCAATTTCAGGGTCATTTAGCTCAAAGAATGAACTAATAGCAAAAAGAATGAACTAGAAAACCTTTATGAAACTCTAATAGCGAAAATAATGAACTAAAAATAATCAATTAAAAAATTCTGTTATGATCAACTAAAATAAAACTATAATATTCTTCAATACCAAAAATAATCAACTAAAAAGCTTTTATAAAACTCTAATAGCAAAAGGAATCAACTAAAAATATTTTATAAACCTCTAGTATTTATGAAACTAAAATTATATAAAATTTATGCAACTAAAGTTATCAAAGTATTTTTTGTTCAAAACATTAATAGCAAAAAGAATTTTCATAAAGAATTTTTTTAGAAACTTTAATAGCAAACTAAAATAACAAAATCTGTTTTTGGTTAAATCAGACATTTAAAATAACCTAAAAATTACCAAATTGAATATAATGATAAAACACAGTAATATTAAATAGCAGGAAAAAGAATCACTCAAAAATCTATTTTTATAGTAAAGTTATTCACAAACTAGTGATTCACACCAATTTAAAAGAATTCAAATTTAAACTATTCAAATTTGGAAACTAATGGCACTAACAGAAAGTTTATAATTTTTGTGACGTAAAAGCAAAAAGAATCACTAAAAAACTGTAAGTAGAAACAAAAGAAAATAAATAAAGCAAAAAAGAAAACAAAAAAAGTTGAAAAAAATTAAAAAAAATGCCGCCTACTGGGCCACCACGGCCTGAATACGACTAGAAACCCAACAAGAACTTGGGCCAGGATTCAGGCCCGCAGAAGGCCCAGAAGGCCCACAGGCAGAGGTGTGTGCAGTTAGGCCCGTAAGCCTGCAGTTGAGAGGAGCTCGAGAGAGCTGGCGCAGCAGCGCTTATAAACCACTCTCGAGCCCTCTCAGCTAGCGAGGTGGGACTAAACTTTTGGCCCCGGGCAGCACCACCCTTTAGTCCCGGTTGGTGCCACCAACCGGGACCAATACCAACCTTTGGTCCCGGTTGGTGCCACCAACCGGGACCAATGCCACCCTTTAGTCCCGGTTGGTGCCACCAACCGGGACCAAAGGTCTCTGCTTCCCGCCCTTTGGGCTGACGAAAAGAGACCTTTGGTCCCGGTTGGTGGCTCCAACCGGGACGAATGGTGGGCATTGGTCCCGGTTGATGGCTCCAACCGGGACGAAAGATGTGGCTATATAAGCCAACCCTTAGGATTTTTCCCCAATTTCTCCCATCGCCGCGCCCTGCCTCCTCGTCGCCGTCGCCGTCGACGCCCTCGCCCTGCCCCGACGCGCCGCCCTCCTCTCGCCGTTCCGACCGGCCCAGAAGCCTTCCCGCGCTCGACCTCATCGCCTCTGCCCGTTCGTTTGCCCGGGGAAGCACCACGCCGGCGCCCGCGTCCCCTTCTTCCCCGACGCTGTTCGTCACTGCCGCCACCGATTCCGGCGACCTCGAGCCCTCCCCGAGCCCGCTGCCGTTCCCTACGACAGCGTGGTGAGCCCCTGACTCCTCCCCTTTCCTTCTCATCGCCGGCCCCGCACGCCACCCGTAAGCGCCGCCGCCAACCATCGTCGCCGGCGACCAATCCGCCCTCCCCAGCTCCGTTCGTGGCCACCACCGAACGCGGCCTCGAGTGCTCGTTCGAGCAAGCCAAACCGACGCCCTCTGCATTTTTTTTTCATACAGAAATTTTTTGTTCATATAAATTTTTAGTAAATGGATATGTATGCATATTGTTTTTCTAAATATATGGATGTATGTTGATGTATGGATGATCCATTGATGTATGCTTTCTATTGTCCATTGATGTATGTTTTTTTTGTTCATATATATGATGATTTGTTTTGTCCATTGATGTATGTATGTATGTTCTCTGTATATGTTCATATATGCAAAAGTTACATTTTTAGAAAAGTTTTATGTATGTATGTTCTCTGTATATGTTCATATGTGCATTTTTAGAAAAAAAAATTGTGTATGTATGTTCATACATATATGCAAAAGTTACATTTAAGAAAAAAAGAAAATGTATGTTTTTTCATATGCAAAGAATATGCAAAAGAAAATTATGAAAGAGTTTATGGGAGGTTTCTGTCAAAAGGTTCAATGATTTGTCAAGGCAAAAAATTGAACTAATTAAGGTATCCCATGTTTTTGTATATATGATATATGTATTTTGTTGGCAGAAAATAAGTTGGCTAAAAAGAAGTTCCTTCACGAAGGGGTTTTACTTTGCCTAAATCGGGGAGGGGCAACTTCACTAAACGTTCATGATTTTTTTTGTTCATATTAAGAAAGAGCGTAAATCGGGGAAAATGAGGGGGGAGGAGTCCGCAAGTATGTCCCCTAACTCTCTCGGGAAAATGAGGGGGTAGGAGTCCGCAAGTATCCCCTAACTCTCTCGGGAAAATGAGGGGGGAGGAGTTCGCAAGTATCCCCTAACTCTCTCGGGAAAATGAGGGGGGAGGAGTCCGCAAGTATCCCCTAACTCTCTCGGGAAAATGAGGGGGGAGGAGTCCGAAAGTATACCCTAACTCTCTCGGGAAAATGAGGGGGGAGGAGTCCGAAAGTATGTTCATAGATGTATGTTTTTTTTGTTTATAGAAAGTTTTTATATATGAGCAATGATGATCCATAGAAAGTTTTTATATATGCATTGATATATGAGCAATGATGATCCATAGAAAGTTTTTATATATGCATTGATACAATTTTATTTTTGTTCATAGAATTTTTTATATATGTATGTATGTATGTATGTATGTGTAAGGGATCATATATGTATTTTTTTAGATGTATTTTTTGTATGTATGTATGTATGAGGGATCATAGATGTATTTTTTTCATAATTTTTCAGACGTTTTTAGATGTTTTGTATGTATTTTTTCAGATTTTCTATCGTGAATAGACCGATTTTAGACCACAGGAGCACCCCCCGTTAGCATTTTAGAGCGGCTCCTACCCCCTCCCGCCCCTACCCGATAAACTCTCGAGGCCACCCAAACCCTAGAAGAAAGAGCGTTGTCGATCTCCTACCCCCTCCCGTCCCTACCCGATAAACTCTCGAGGCCACCCAAACCCTAGAAGAAAGAGCGTTGTCGATCTCCTACCCCCTCCCGTCCCTACCCGATAAACTCTCGAGGCCACCCAAACCCTAGAAGAAAGAGCGTTGTCGATCTCCTATCCCCTCCCGTTCCTACCCGATAAACTCTCGAGGCCACCCAAACCCTAGAAGAAAGAGCGTTGTCGATCTCCTACCCCCTCCCGTCCCTACCCGATAAACTCTCGAGGCCACCCAAACCCTCCGCACTGAGCAATGATGATCCATAGATAACTCCGGTAACATAGATTTATCAAGAATGCCCCCATTATGGATGTGCACAAGTTGATCCAATTTTTTTCTGATCTCATCTATATATATATTCTTCTATATTTGCAGAAACTATGGATCAAAGAGACTTGGAACAAGAACAGTTGTTGGGGGAGATAATCCTCGCCGGAGGTGATGCTGTCTTGTCGTTTCTCAACGACACCGATGGAACAATGGAGGAGGAAGGACATGATCATGATGGCTCCGGTGACATGATCATGATGGCTCCGGAGGTGCTGACTAGCTAATTGATGCATTAATTGTTTTGGTATGTACATATATTAACTCTTCTTTCTTCTTTTATAGCCCTCCGGATCGAGCCAAACTTCGGTAACGAGACGAGGCCCGAAGAAGAGGTTGCGCAAGGATGAAAGGTTCACGATCACAGCACTCGCGGACGATGGCCTACCGATTGAACCCAAGCGGACCAAGGACGCATTTTCTGCTCAGTGCGGAGCTATTGTTAGGGACAACATCCCGATCAGCATCAAGCAATGGAATAAGCCTAAGGACGACGCCCCTGAAGGTGATTATGTCACCGATAGATAGAAAGATGATCTTTGGACCTTGCTGAAGGCAAATTTCACCCTACCGCCAGAGGAGGATCCGAATAAGCCAGTTATAGAGCCACTGGTCAAGGCGTGTGCTCTTAAGAAGATGGCAGATCTATTCAGGAGGTGGAAGAAGGAGTTGAAATCAAAGTTTGTCGACAAAGGTGAGACTCCAGAATTCATCGGCCGATTTGAGAAGATAAGAGATCACTGGCCCGCATTTGTGGCCTACAAGATATCAGACAAGAGTAAGAAAATGTCAGAGACAAACAAGAACAACGTTGCAAAGAAGCAGTATCACCATCACACGGGGTCAGGTGGCTACCTCAAAGCCCGGCCGTTGTGGGACAAAGCTGAGAAAGACCTGATTGCTAAAGGGGTCGAACCAGAGACATTGAACTGGCCAGACCGTTCAAGGACTTGGTTCTTCGGGGTTGGGGGAACTTTGGACCCTGAAACAGGGAAGTGCCGTTGGACGGACGAGCAACTTGCAATACCCGTCACGAAGCTTCAGAAGTATATCGCCGCAGCGCAGGAAGGGACGTTCATTCCCGACAGAGAGAAGGACGAGCTGACTGAGGCCCTAGGGAATGCTGAGCACCCTGGACGAACACGAGGCACACCAGGCTCCGTTTCGTGGAAGTTTGGGTTTCCCGACGCAGGCGGTTACAGAAGCCGGGAGAGAAAGAGGAAAGCGGAGCTGAGCGACATGCAGAAGATGAGTGCAAGACTACAAAAGCTAGAGGAAGCTGAGAGCCAACGAGCTGCCGGCCAACTATCTCAGCGGCACGAAGCTACCCCAGAAGCTACCCCGCCATCTCAGCGGAGAAGCAGCGTGGCTTCCACGGAGCCCGTTCAGACTGACTTCACGGAGCCTATCTACCCCGTGGATACTATCACGGAGGCTCAAAATTGCGAGCTTATGACGAAATGCCATAACCTCACTTTATTGGCGGCTGTCGGCTCTGTTGCACCTCCTCAACCCAACGGAACTTTTCACTGCCTTCCGATTCCACATGGCTATGCTGTTGTGATGGTGGATCAAGTAATGGAGGGATTTGAGGAGCTCGAGCTTTACCACTCTACAGGTGAAGGGGAGAATCAGCTGGTTCATGCTCTGAGGAGTACATGTCTATGGCAGAAGGAGTACATCAAGCTTCCAAACTGGATGCCTCCGCCTCCTCCTCCTCCTCCGGCGAGTCAGGGCACTCCGCCTCCTCCTCCTCCTCCTCCGGCGAGTGATCAGGGCACTCCGCCTCCTTCTCCGGCTCCTCCGACGCGTGAGGGCACTCCGCCTCCTCCTTCGCCTACTCCGGCGCGTCGGAGCAGTCCGCCTCCTCCTCCGCCTCGTCGGCAACGGCGGAAGACAGACGTCGCCGCTCCGGCTCCTCCGGCGCGTCGGAGCACTCCGCCTCCTTCTCCGCCTCATCAGCAAGGACGGAAGAGAGACGCCGCCGCTCCGGCGGCTAGCAGTACAAGCAGAGGCGAGAGGCAATTCAGATACGGTCCATCTCTCAAGCCTCTGGAAAAGTTACCATATGAGATGACCGAGTCTGAAAACGAGGAGATATGTCGTGCCCAAGTGAGGGACCATTTTGCAAAGAAAACTCCACCTCCGAAGGAGAAGCTAGATCCGGTGAAAGTGAAGCGCACTATCGATGCCCTGAAGCGACCACCACCGCCTCCGCCGGATTCCAACTATGTCCGGATTATTAAAAAGACATATGTAGAAGCGCGGCGGTCGGGAAGTACTTCTAGTGATGCAAGGTTAGCAGAACGAAGAAGTGGGAAAACAATTCCCCAGCTCGGCGAACAGGAGAAGCAATCGTGCCCCCCGCTCAAGGTGTCTAGCGATATCGTCGCTAATCATCCGGGGATGGTGCCTGGTACCAATCCTGGTGATTACTTGGGGGATGATGTAATTTTTCAAACGGCTGAGGTAACAGAAGAATATGAATACTTGCACGGGAAGCCTCTCGTCAAACCTGATCATCCTCCTCTAACAACGATGATGTACAAATTGCATGAGTGGTACATGAAAACCTGCAGGGAGTCTGGGAGAGACACTATGTATATGGCAGTGAAACCAGAGCACGAATTCATTGGACTTTCCGTGATGCCTGTTGAATTTGTGGAGTTATTTCAGTTATACAATCAACGGGCCCTCGACAAACAACTCATGACTGCCTACTGTCTGTAAGTATTACTTCTATAGTTAAGTCTCTAGCTCAGCTTGTTCATTGCATGTATATATAATTATCCTCACTATATTATGCAGATTGAAGATCGTCGAATGCAAAAAACTAGGAATCTTCGACGTTGGGTTCATTAGCCCAGATGCCGTAAATGAATGGACGGTAAAAAACTCAATCAAAGAGACCGAGGAGAACTTGCTACAGTCGTTCCTTATACATCAAAACAAAAGGGAAATACTCCTTCCTTACAACTTCAAGTGAGTATTGCTGTCTTCTCTGTATACTCAGTTTCGCTTACTCGAGGTTAAGTAATGTAATTGATGACTTATATATGCGTGCGCAGTTTCCACTTTATTCTGCTATCCATTAAGCTTGACGGGGCATTAGTAACTGTCTTAGACTCGAGACGTAAAGATCCCGAGAATTATGCGGACATGACTGCAATGCTCAAGAAGTAAGTTCAGTCAATACCGGGACCATATCGGCATGCAACTTTCGTTAATTTCCTGATATCAAGTAATCATTTTCTTTGCCTGGCAGGGTTTGGAAGAAGTTCACCCGAAAGGTTCTCGGTCTAAACAAAGAGTTGCGATTTACGCACCCCAAAGTAAGTAGTACTAGCTAGTTCCGCGCATCTCTAATTGATTCAAATTTTCATCAATATATTATTACCATGCTTGCTTATCAGTTTGATTGAACTTTATTCTCGTAAAGTGCTTGTACCAGAAAGAAGGGACTGTTTTATGTGCATACTACGTATGCGAGTTCATTCGCCACTCGACCTCTGAGCGGGGCTTCTCTGACAAACAATTTGAAGTACGTAAATAATATTCACAATTTTATTTTATATATTACCATCAATTGTGTTGAGTTTTATTTATATATATGCATGTATTGACCCCCTTCTTTAAATTAGATCTGGCAGATGCGGGATGAACTCCTACCACATGATCGCATACGAGCAATTCAAGAGGAATTGGCGGGATTCTTTCTTGACCACGTCATACCTAAAGACGGGGAATACCATGCGGATTTGTGATTGGATCTTAGGTAGATGATGTTAGGGATTGTAAAAGATGTTATATTGTATATATGTAGTACCGTCGGATAGATATACGAAAACTTGTTGTTCGACCAAGCACGGAGAAAGAGATGTCACTTCTCTCTATATATGTTCAGCATGACGATCTTGTGTAATTAATGGTTTCCTTCATTTTCTTATTAGCTAGCATCGAGTTATCTCTATATGTATAGTAGCTACCGTCGACCGAGCACGGAGAAAGAGAGGACACTTCTCCCTATTAGCTAGCTAACACAATATGAAACCCCTAAATTAACCCTCCAAAACCCCCCAACCCCCCCCTCAAAAAAAAAACCCCAGCTGCTGCCTGAAGCTGACGCGTGGATGACCTTTGGTCCCGGTTGGGGGGACCAACCGGGACTAAAGGTCCTCCTGCCTGGGCTCCCCGCTGCGGCCACGTGGATGCCTTTTGGTCCCGGTTGGTGTTACCAACCGGGACCAAAGGTCCTCCTGCCTGGGCTACCCGCAGCGGCCACGTGGAGCCCCTTTGGTCCCGGTTCGTAAGCGAACCGGGACTAAAGGTTTTGGGCTTTAGTCCCGACCCTTTAGTCCCGGTTCCAGAACCGGGACTAAAGGCCCTTACGAACCGGGACAAATGGGGGTTTTCCTACTAGTGAATCAAGTTAAAACCGACAATTTGAGAAAAACTGAATCCTTGACCTGTGTAGTGTTGGATTGGCAATGGATCGTGAAACTGTAAACTACCCCAATTTCACTAGTGCAATGTGCACAAAAAATTCAGTTCAGAGCAACCCTCTTTTCTTTTCTTCATTGCCACATCAGAGTCATTTATCTTGGTCATACGAGCACACACATAAATTGTAGGTCGGTTTGCCATGTGATCTGCTCCACCTGAACCTGAATGCATACTTCTCAGTGATGCCTCGTAGCTCTGAACAAAGTGCGGTTTCTCATCAGAACTCGAATCACACTAAATTCAGAGAGATATACCAGATTCATGAAGTTGTTAGCACATCGGGAAATGTTGGGACAAGAATGTTGAGGAACCCAACATCTATACTAACCATAGTTGACCAGAATTGGTGGCAGCACTTAGGAGTTGGGAGGGCGCGACAATGGCTCGGAGGGGGCAAGCCGTCATGCAAGGGAAGACCTGACCCAGTCGCCGGGTCGAAATCAGGGAAGGGCAGGGTGCATCAAGCAGGACATCATACGCAGCGTGCTTGTAATTGCCACTCGACCGTGACCGGTGAGAAAGACCGTACCAACTGCAGATTTCTTTGCAAAGTGCATCAAGCACACAACACGGCAACATCAATGCTAATACAAACAACTCTACTTCTGAATCAGGCCAGCGATTGAGTATCAAACACCACACACGCATCGATCAACACCACACATGCATCCACCAATTTACACGAGCTATTCAACTAATTCTGAAAAAACAACTGCAAAAAGTAAGCGACGGTGCCAGGGAGCAGCAACAAACTACAATTTCTAACGCAAGGCTATCTTCAGCTCCAGGTGCATATATATATATATATATATGCGCGCCGACAAATGTTAATGCCTGGCTCCGGAATATGGCTGGTTCTGCCATAGCGGCTACCTGCCGAGAGACGCAAAGACGAGATCGAGGATACATATTGCGGGATAGACTCAGGCCACCACCAACGTGTGCCCTTTCGCTCGTCGTCCACCTCCAGTCGCGCCCTACCCTTCGAGCCGCACGCGCCCTACAACGGCCACTGCGGGAGAGAAGAGATCCCGGGAACGGGATGGGACGCAGTGACCAAGGGACATGGGAAAGGTGAGGGTGCTTATCTCAACCCGCCGATGTGCTCCGTGCAGCCACCGCCGTGTTAGGTCCCAGCTGTATGAAGTAGATCAGATCGGAGTATAGCAGCGTAAATCAAGAAGAATTGGGGATGAACTGGCCGAATCAAGAGGCTCAGATTAAGCAGATCTAACATCTAACATCTAGACCTGTCATAAGTATCCCACATCTAAGTTATATGTCACTGATTTTACACGAAGATTTGTGTGACTTTTTTTTTTTTTTGCTTTCTATACTTGATTGAGTCACTTATATGTGCAATAACCAAGGCACATCTAGATGTGCCCTAAACATACCCGTAAAATATCTGTAAGGAATGCTCAAAAAAATTATTATCTGTAAGGGTAAAGTGTTATGCAAGCCAAAGGCTAGACATGGAAAATGGTTTGATGGGGATTACAGCCATAACCGTGTTGTTATGTAGGTTCACGACTTAATTACTGCGGAAGTAAATAATGTATTGTCCTGATACATCATGGCCGCCGACACGAGCGATGAGGGCCGCTGGATATGGCGAAGCATTTTCGCCTTTTCAGAAGCGCTACACCTAGCTGAAGAATTACGACAATTGTTCAGGTCCACAGCCTGACATTTGCCTCCCTCTGAAATGATGAAAAAGGGTTTCCCCCGCTTTATTGGGTCAATAGCTCCTATGCGACGTTTTTCCTGTGAATTGGCTGAGAAGCGACATCGTTCGCAAGAATAGCTCTATTGCGACATCTCTCTGCGCACAAATAGCCCAGGCACGACATGGCCCTTAAGCGCAATCTCTGTCAGGATTAGGGGGAGCCGGGTGGGACCCACAGCTTATCCACGTCGGCGTGGGACCCAGATTGCAGCGACATGGCCCTGTCCCCACATCGGTCAACCCCGTTTGACCGTTACATGGATTTGTTTATTACGAGTGGGACCTCATGCGCGTTGAGTCAGCCCGGTGCGTGCACTGTAGCGACCCGCTGTCCTTTGGAGCTCACCGGGGTTTTCTCCTGCCACGCGCCGCCGTCCCTTGGAGCTCACTCCTCTAGTCGTCTCCTCTGCAGGATTTTTCCGTTCCGTCTCGGCTTCTCCGGCTCAATCCTCGCGACGGCGGTAGATGGAGCGGGCTAGACGAGCGGCGGCGCGAGAAGAGAAGCGGCAATCTTCGCCGAGGCGGGCCGCGACGCAGGGCTTGCGGTCGCAATTGCAGGTAACGGCGGCAAGGGAGGGTGGAGGATGGGGTGGTGCGGGTCCACGGTCGCAGAGGAGACCGGCGGCCCGATTCAGACATAGACGAGCGGCGGCACGATACCGGATTTCGGTGAAGCAGGTGTTGAAGCTGGCGTGGTTGCATCACGGCTACAACGGCAAGGATTTTCCTCTACGGAGACAGAGGTTTGCCTCCATGCGCAACATTGCTGCGCGCGACCAGAGCTTATCGGGCCGGAGCTCATCGACGGGGATTTCAACACGCTCAACCCCGTTTCAACGCGAGCTGAGCCTGGACTTCGAAGTAGCGGTGGCTCTAGAGGATTTAAGTCAAGTTGCCGTGCTGGCGGAGGACAGATTGGTGTGCTCAGAAATTCTCTACGAGATGAAATTGCGCAAAGCTCCAGGGCCAGCTGCAACAACAGAGACAGCTCCAGGGTGTTCGGAGGGAAGATGGATGCTTGAAGATTGAGCTGCAGACTGTAGTTTAGTTTAGTTTGTGAATATTGTAGTTTAGTTTAGCGTGTGGGGGATTACTTTTGGGGTTACTTTTGAGAACTGGCCATGTAATCACTATGTCGAACACCTTGGGGCGTGCTCGGGACATGCCGATTTTGGCATTCGCACGTTCCGGTAGGTGAAATCTTGTCAGCAAGAGGAAAATTTAGTGCTCGTCCCCGTGTGGGGGATTACTTTTGAGAACTGGCCATGTAATCACTATGTCGAACACCTTGGGGGTGTGCTCGGGACATGCCGATTTTGGCATTCGCACGTTCCGGTATTGCTCTGATTGATCTGTATCCTGGCCATGGTACTGTAGCTACTAAAACTCAGCTCGAACTATCTAGCCGTTTGATCTCTGCACAATACAAACACTTAGTAACACGAAAAATGTAGGTGACCTACCACTCATGTATGTGCGTAATCTCACCAGAAATATTTCCAGTGCACTGTTGGAGCTAGTGTGCATACGTGTGACACGGTGTGAGAGGCTGTAAGCTACCACAGTGGCAAGTCCAGGCGGTGACCACGCCGGCAGCCGGCTGAAACCGTGCTCTGCCTTTCTGTCCAACGTGCGTGAGCAGCATGGAGGCCCTCAGCACATGCCACCGCGCCAGGCCACCGTCATGCACCTCCACGATGCCACTAGCGGAACCAGAAAATACAGAAAATGCTATAAACCTGTAAATTCAAACATGGTCAAACCTAAGTTTCACCGACATTTAAACAAGTTTCAAACATGAAAATGAAAAACCAAGCCTGGATCATTCTTAGTCACTCCAGAATGAAGCTTTTGTGAGGTTTTTGAAAGTTTCAAGTTCAACACCCAAAACCACTTGTCTTCACACATGAGTTTCAAATTAGCTCCAAAGGTAGGGTAAACAACCCATTTCTAAGCAAGTTTTTTTCTCCACCATGTGTAAGACAACCAAATGAATTTGAGTTGTTAGTATATGACAAAGTAAGAACATGTGCACTGGTTTTCCATTTTTTTGATTTTTTTAAATTTTTATGCTCATTTCAAACTTGATCAAACCTAAGTTTGACCAACATTTAAACAAGTTTTAAACATGAAAATGAAAAACCAAGCCTGGATCCTTCTTAGTCACTCCAAAATGAAGCTTTTGTGAGGTTTTTGAAAGTTTCAAGTTCAACACCCAAAACCACTTGTCTTCACACATAAGTTTCAAATTAGCTCCAAAGGTAGGGTAAACAACCCATTTCTAAGCAAGTTTTTTCTCCACCATGTGTAAGACAGCCAAATCAATTAGAGTTGTTAGTATATGACAAAGTAAGAACATGTGCACTGGTTTTCCATTTTTTTGATTTTTTGAATTTTTTATGCTCATTTCAAACGTGGTCAAACCTAAGTTTGACCAACATTTAAACAAGTTTCAAACATGAAAATGAAAAACCAAGCCTCGATCCTTCTTAGTCACTCCAAAATGAATCTTTTGTGATGTTTTTGAAAGTTTCAAGTTCAACACCCAAAACCACTTGTCTTCACACATGAGTTTCAAATTAGCTCCAAAGGTAGGGTAAACAACCCATTTCTAAGCAAGTTTTTTTCTCCACCATGTGTAAGACAACCAAATCGATTTGAGTTGTTAGTATATGACAAAGTAAGAACATGTGCACTAGTTTTCCATTTTTTGATTTTTTTGAACTTTTTATGCTCATTTCAAACCTGGTCAAACCTAAGTTTGACCAACATTTAAACAAGTTTCAAACATGAAAATGAAAAACCAAGCCTGGATCCTTCTTAGTCACTCCAAAATGCAGCTTTTGTGAGGTTTTTAAAAGTTTCAAGTTCAACACCCAAAACCACTTGTCTTCACACATGAGTTTCAAATTAGCTCCAAAGGTAGGGTAAACAACCCATTTCTAAGCAAGTTTTTTTCTCCACCATGTGTAAGACAGCCAAATCAATTTGAGTTGTTAGTATATGACAAACTAAAAACATGTGCACTGGTTTACCATTTTTTTGATTTTTTTGAATTTTTTATGCTCATTTCAAACTTGGTCAAACCTAAGTTTGACCAACATTTAAACAAGTTTCAAACATGAAAATGAAAAACGAAGCCTAGATCCTTCTTGTTCGCTCCAAAATGAAGCTTTTGTGTGGTTTTTGAAAGTTTCAAGTTCAACACCCAAAACCACTTGTCTTCACACATAAGTTTCAAATTAGCTCCAAAGGTAGGGTAAACAACCCATTTCTAAGCAAGTTTTTTCTCCACCATGTGTAAGACAGCCAAATCAATTAGAGTTGTTAGTATATGACAAAGTAAGAACATGTGCACTGGTTTTCCATTTTTTTGATTTTTTTTGAATTTTTATGCTCATTTCAAACTTGGTCAAACCTGAGTTTGACCAACATTAAACAAATTTCAAACATGAAAATGAAAAACCAAGCCTGGATCCTTCTCAGTCACTCCAAAATGAAGCTTTTGTGAGGTTTTTGAAAGTTTCAAGTTCAACACCCAAAACCACTTGTCTTCACACATGAGTTTCAAATTAGCTCCAAAGGTAGGGTAAACAACCCATTTCTAAGCAAGTTTTTTTCTCCACCATGTGTAAGACAACCAAATGAATTTGAGTTGTTAGTATATGACAAAGTAAGAACATGTGCACTGGTTTTCCATTTTTTTGATTTTTTTGAATTTTTATGCTCATTTCAAACTTGGTCAAACCTTAGTTTGACCAACATTTAAACAAGTTTCAAACATGAAAATGAAAAACCAAGCCTGGATCCTTCTTAGTCACTCCAAAATGAATTTTTTGTGAGGTTTTTGAAAGTTTCAAGTTCAACACCCAAAACCACTTGTCTTCACACATAAGTTTCAAATTAGCTCCAAAGGTAGGGTAAACAACCCATTTCTAAGCAAGTTTTTTCTCCACCATGTGTAAGACAGCCAAATCAATTAGAGTTGTTAGTATATGACAAAGTAAGAACATGTGCACTGGTTTTCCATTTTTTAGATTTTTTGAATTTTTTATGCTCATTTCAAACTTGGTCAAACCTAAGTTTGACCAACATTTAAACAAGTTTCAAACATGAAAATGAAAAACCAAGCCTCGATCCTTCTTAGTCACTCCAAAATGAATCTTTTGTGATGTTTTTGAAAGTTTCAAGTTCAACACCCAAAACCACTTGTCTTCACACATGAGTTTCAAATTAGCTCCAAAGGTAGGGTAAACAACCCATTTCTAAGCAAGTTTTTTTCTCCACCATGTGTAAGACAGCCAAATCGATTTGAGTTGTTAGTATATGACAAAGTAAGAACATGTGCACTAGTTTTCCATTTTTTTATTTTTTTGAACTTTTTATGCTCATTTCAAACTTGGTCAAACCTAAGTTTGACCAACATTTAAACAAGTTTCAAACATGAAAATGAAAAACCAAGCCTGGATCCTTCTTAGTCACTCCAAAATGCAGCTTTTGTGAGGTTTTTAAAAGTTTCAAGTTCAACACCCAAAACCACTTGTCTTCACACATGAGTTTCAAATTAGCTCCAAAGGTAGGGTAAACAACCCATTTCTAAGCAAGTTTTTTTCTCCACCATGTGTAAGACAGCCAAATCAATTTGAGTTGTTAGTATATGAGAAACTAAGAACATGTGCACTGGTTTACCATTTTTTTGATTTTTTTGAATTTTTTATGCTCATTTCAAACTTGGTCAAACCTAAGTTTGACCAACATTTAAACAAGTTTCAAACATGAAAATGAAAACCCAAGCCTAGATCCTTCTTATTCGCTCCAAAATGAAGCTTTTGTGAGGTTTTTGAAAGTTTCAAGTTCAACACCCAAAACCACTTGTCTTCACACATGAGTTTCAAATTACTCCAAAGGTAGGGTAAACAACCCATTTCTAAGCAAGTTTTTTTCTCCACCATGTGTAAGACAGCCAAATCAATTTGAGTTGTTAGTATATGACAAACTAAGAACATGTGCACTGGTTTCCCATTTTTTTGATTTTTTTGAATTTTTTATGCTCATTTCAAACTTGGTCAAACCTAAGTTTGACCAACATTTAAACAAGTTTCAATTATGAAAATGAAAAACCAAGCCTAGATCCTTCTTATTCGCTCCAAAATGAAGCTTTTGTGAGGTTTTTAAAAGTTTCAAGTTCAACACCCAAAACCACTTGTCTTCACACATGAGTTTCAAATTAGCTCCAAAGGTAGGGTAAACAACCCATTTCTAAGCAAGTTTTTTCTCCACCATGTGTAAGACAGCCAAATCAATTTGAGTTGTTAGTATATGACAAACTAAGAACATGTGCACTGGTTTTCCATTTTTTTGATTTTTTTTGAATTTTTATGCTCATTTCAAATTTGGTCAAACCTAAGTTTGACCAACATTAAACAAATTTCAAACATGAAAATGAAAAACCAAGCCTGGATCCTTCTCAGTCACTCCAAAATGAAGCTTTTGTGAGGTTTTTGAAAGTTTCAAGTTCAACACCCAAAACCACTTGTCTTCACACATGAGTTTCAAATTAGCTCCAAAGGTAGGGTAAACAACCCATTTCTAAGCAAGTTTTTTTCTCCACCATGTGTAAGACAACCAAATGAATTTGAGTTGTTAGTATATGACAAAGTAAGAACATGTGCACTGGTTTTCCATTTTTTTTATTTTTTTGAATTTTTATGCTCATTTCAAACTTGGTCAAACCTAAGTTTGACCAACATTTAAACAAGTTTCAAACATGAAAATGAAAAACCAAGCCTGGATCCTTCTTAGTCACTCCAAAATGAATTTTTTGTGATGTTTTTGAAAGTTTCAAGTTCAACACCCAAAACCACTTGTCTTCACACATGAGTTGCAAATTAGCTCCAAAGGTAGGGTAAACAACCCATTTCTAAGCAAGTTTTTTTCTCCACCATGTGTAAGACAGCCAAATCGATTTGAGTTGTTAGTATATGACAAAGTAAGAACATGTGCACTAGTTTTCCATTTTTTGATTTTTTTGAACTTTTTATGCTCATTTCAAACTTGGTCAAACCTAAGTTTGACCAACATTTAAATAAGTTTCAAACATGAAAATGAAAAACCAAGCCTGGATCCTTCTTAGTCACTCCAAAATGCAGCTTTTGTGAGGTTTTTAAAAGTTTCAAGTTCAACACCCAAAACCACTTGTCTTCACACATGAGTTTCAAATTAGCTCCAAAGGTAGGGTAAACAACCCATTTCTAAGCAAGTTTTTTCTCCACCATGTGTAAGACAGCCAAATCAATTAGAGTTGTTAGTATATGACAAAGTAAGAACATGTGCACTGGTTTTCCATTTTTTTGATTTTTTTTGAATTTTTATGCTCATTTCAAACTTGGTCAAACCTAAGTTTGACCAACATTAAACAAATTTCAAACATGAAAATGAAAAACCAAGCCTGGATCCTTCTCAGTCACTCCAAAATGAAGCTTTTGTGAGGTTTTTGAAAGTTTCAAGTTCAACACCCAAAACCACTTGTCTTCACACATGAGTTTCAAATTAGCTCCAAAGGTAGGGTAAACAACCCATTTCTAAGCAAGTTTTTTTCTCCACCATGTGTAAGACAACCAAATGAATTTGAGTTGTTAGTATATGACAAAGTAAGAACATGTGCACTGGTTTTCCATTTTTTTGATTTTTTTGAATTTTTATGCTCATTTCAAACTTGGTCAAACCTAAGTTTGACCAACATTTAAACAAGTTTCAAACATGTAAATGAAAACCCAAGCCTAGATCCTTCTTATTCGCTCCAAAATGAAGCTTTTGTGAGGTTTTTGAAAGTTTCAAGTTCAACACCCAAAACCACTTGTCTTCACACATGAGTTTCAAATTACTCCAAAGGTAGGGTAAACAACCCATTTCTAAGCAAGTTTTTTTCTCCACCATGTGTAAGACAGCCAAATCAATTTGAGTTGTTAGTATATGACAAACTAAGAACATGTGCACTGGTTTACCATTTTTTTGATTTTTTTGAATTTTTTATGCTCATTTCAAACTTGGTCAAACCTAAGTTTGACCAACATTTAAACAAGTTTCAAACATGAAAATGAAAAACCAAGCCTAGATCCTTCTTATTCGCTCCAAAATGAAGCTTTTGTGAGGTTTTTGAAAGTTTCAAGTTCAACACCCAAAACCACTTGTCTTCACACATGAGTTTCAAATTAGCTCCAAAGGTAGGGTAAACAACCCATTTCTAAGCAAGTTTTTTTCTCCACCATGTGTAAGATAGCCAAATCAATTTGAGTTGTTAGTATATGACAAAGTAAGAACATGTGCACTGGTTTTCCATTTGTTTGATTTTTTTTGAATTTTTATGCTCATTTCAAACTTGGTCAAACCTAAGTTTGACCAACATTAAACAAGTTTCAAACATGAAAATGAAAAACCAAGCCTAGATCCTTCTTAGTCACTCCAAAATGAAGCTTTTGTGAGGTTTTTGAAAGTTTCAAGTTCAACACCCAAAACCACTTGTCTTCACACTTAAGTTTCAAATTAGCTCCAAAGGTAGGGTAAACAACCCATTTCTAAGCAAGTTTTTTCTCCACCATGTGTAAGACAGCCAAATCAATTAGGGTTGTTAGTATATGACAAAGTAAGAACATGTGCACTGGTTTTCCACTTTTTTGATTTTTTGAATTTTTTATGCTCATTTCAATCTTGGTCAAACCTAAGTTTGACCAACATTTAAACAAGTTTCAAACATGAAAATGAAAAACCAAGCCTCGATCCTTCTTAGTCACTCCAAAATGAATTTTTTGTGATGTTTTTGAAAGTTTCAAGTTCAACACCCAAAACCACTTGTCTTCACACATGAGTTGCAAATTAGCTCCAAAGGTAGGGTAAACAACCCATTTCTAAGCAAGTTTTTTTCTCCACCATGTGTAAGACAGCCAAATCGATTTGAGTTGTTAGTATATGACAAAGTAAGAACATGTGCACTAGTTTTCCATTTTTTGATTTTTTTGAACTTTTTATGCTCATTTCAAACTTGGTCAAACCTAAGTTTGACCAACATTTAAACAAGTTTCAAACATGAAAATAAAAAACCAAGCCTGGATCCTTCTTAGTCACTCCAAAATGCTGCTTTTGTGAGGTTTTTAAAAGTTTCAAGTTCAACACCCAAAACCACTTGTCTTCACACATGAGTTTCAAATTAGCTCCAAAGGTAGGGTAAACAACCAATTTCTAAGCAAGTTTTTTTCTCCACCATGTGTAAGACAGCCAAATCAATTTGAGTTGTTAGTATATGACAAACTAAGAACATGTGCACTGGTTTACCATTTTTTTGATTTTTTGAATTTTTTATGCTCATTTCAAACTTGGTCAAACCTAAGTTTGACCAACATTTAAACAAGTTTCAAACATGAAAATGAAAAACCAAGCCTAGATCCTTCTTATTCGCTCCAAAATGAAGCTTTTGTGAGGTTTTTGAAAGTTTCAAGTTCAACACCCAAAACCACTTGTCTTCACACATGAGTTTCAAATTAGCTCCAAAGGTAGGGTAAACAACCCATTTCTAAGCAAGTTTTTTCTCCACCATGTGTAAGATAGCCAAATCAATTTGAGTTGTTAGTATATGACAAAGTAAGAACATGTGCACTGGTTTTCCATTTGTTTGATTTTTTTTTGAATTTTTATGCTCATTTCAAACTTGGTCAAACCTAAGTTTGACCAACATTAAACAAGTTTCAAACATGAAAATGAAAAACCAAGCCTAGATCCTTCTTAGTCACTCCAAAATGAAGCTTTTGTGAGGTTTTTGAAAGTTTCAAGTTCAACACCCAAAACCACTTGTCTTCACACATGAGTTTCAAATTAGCTCCAAAGGTAGGGTAAACAACCCATTTCTAAGCAAGTTTTTTCCTCCACCATGTGTAAGACAACCAAATGAATTTGAGTTGTTAGTATATGACAAAGTAAGAACATGTGCACTGGTTTTCCATTTTTTTGATTTTTTTTGAATTTTTATGCTCATTTGAAACTTGGTCAAACCTAAGTTTGACCAACATTTAAACAAGTTTCAAACATGAAAATGAAAAACCAAGCCTGGATCCTTCTTAGTCACTCCAAAATGAAGATTTTGTGAGGTTTTTGATTTTTTTGGATTTTTTTGAATTTTTTATGCTCATTTCAAATGAACCATATATGCATTTGCATATATTCCTACACTTTAAAGTGTTTTGTCATGATTATTTTTTTGCATAGTCATAATCCTTGAATTTTTCTAATCATTCTCCATATATATTTTATTTCATTTGGAGTTTCGGTTTTTAAAAGTTATTGAATTTACAAGTTTATAGCATTTTCTGGATTATTCAGTAAATAGAAAAGGTTTATTCATGCTGACGTGGGGGGCTGACCGGTCAATCTGACCCGTGGGCCAGGGATGTCAGTGTCACTAGTTAAATCCTGTACTTATACGGTCAAATGTGTCGTACCCTAGCTATTTACAGCCCCACCGGCGACCAGATTTGCGCCACTCTCGCCGCCGGCGACCACCACGCAATCCAGCCCCGCCGCCGCAGATCAAGCGCCGCCGTGCGACGATCATGAGGCCTGGACTTCCAGCTTGCGCGGCGGCCATTCCGGCGGCGGAAACCGCTCCGACAAGGATCGGAATGGAACGAAGCGGCCGGCGCCCGACTCTGACCCCGAACGGGCGGCGCGGGTTGCTTTCGACGCTGCTCGGAAGCGCGGCGCGCACAAGTACACCAACTGGGGGCTCACGCCGCCGCGTGCGTTCGCTCGCTGCGAGGTGGAGGAGTACGACCTCCAGATGGCGGGTCCCCAGATGGCGGCGGCGGCGCGAGGTGCTAGCTCCTCTGGTGCGGGTGGCGCGGGAAGCTCTGCCATTGCACGCGCACCGCTGCCGCCTCCGAAGAGGGATGGGGAGGAGCAGGGCTTGGCACCGCGCCCGCTCGGCTTTTTGCCGGGAGACTACATCGACGACGGCGACCTCGATGGCGTCATCGCCGAGATTATGGAGCGCACCAAGGAACAGCCGCAGTAGCTCGTCGCGCGCCGGCAGATGGAAGAGGAGCTTGACGAGTTCCGCCTCCGCCAAGCCATCGAGAAATCCCGCGCCGATAGGGGGTAGGGCGCCTCCAACTCCGAGTCCGACTGAGCGGCGCCGCCGCCTCGTCGGCGCCGCAACCCTGGGGCTCAGGTGAGCCCAATTTTGGAGATCTAACTAGGGGTAGGAGCTGCGGGATACCCGCGTAGATTTAGGTAATCGAAGTACTCCGTGTGGCTTTTGCTCCGACGAGTGTGGCTTTTGCTCTGACGAGCCCGCCATTAGAACTACGGGTACTACTCCGTGTGTAATCGAACCAAATTATCTGCTATGTTTGCTAAAATCTATCTATGTTGTTTGAATTCGGTCGATTTCGGTTAAATTCTTGTAAATATGCTTGTCTGAATCGGAGCTCGCTGGCGTTGCCGTGCTTCGTCGCCGGAGAAGAAGAAGATGGAGGATGCGCGCGCAGGGGAAAACAGTTTAACCGTAGTCTCCGCCATCTGGGTCCCATGCCGACGTGGATAAGTTGTGGGTCCCACCCGGCTCCCCCTAATCCTGACAGAGATAGTGCTTAAGGGCCATGTCGTGCCTGTGCTATTTGTGCGCAGAGATATGTCGCAGCAGAGCTATTCTTGCGAACGATATCGCTTTGCAGCCAATTCGCAGGAAAAACGTCGCACAGGAGCTATTCACCCCCGCTTTATTATAATATAAATCAACTGCACCAACATCGGACCACAACCAGGTTCAATGTAAGGTTCAAAAAAAAGGAAAGAAAATAGTGCTACATGTTCTCAAATAGTTTAGCTGGGGCACATCACATCAGACCCCTGCAATTGCAAAAGGAAGAGCAGCTAGCTAATCAGGCTCAGGAGGTGGCGGTGGTGCCGGCGAAGCGATGGAGCCGGGCAGTGGAACGAAGGCCCGTGATGATCATGCCTCCCTCTGGAATGAGATGTGGCCTCACGAAGCAGATGATGAAGATGCTCGCCACTGTTCCATCGTTTGTTTGAAAAATGTCCGGACAGTATGCTTGATGAATTCCACGTTCTCCAAGTAGCTTCCGCTGGTGCGAAATTTGTCCACTTAACCAATCATCGAACCACTGGCATATCGGGGCGAGGAATTTGACATACCCGCAACACCAGAATTGGGCAAGTCTTCGGATTACCATCCTCATTGACCACTGGCATGTTGGGACTTGGAATTGCTTTCGGACCCAGATGGCGTTTGAGTTGGCTGACGTGTAAAACTGGATGAATTTTGACATGGTCAGGGAATTGTAATTTGTAGGTGACATTTGCCCACCCGTTGCATGATGACAAAAGGGCCCTAGTACTTATGTTGTAATTTCAATGCCCCCGAAATCCAAAAGCTGCCAACCTATTTAGTGCCATTTTCATGTAAACCATGTCACCTACAGAGAAAACTCTTACCACACGCTTCATGTCTGCATATTTCTCCAGCCTCTTGTGAGAAACTTGTAAAGCATTTCTTGTTTACTGTCCAAGAAGTCCCTTATTGTAGGTCTTCGGGTCCTAGAACTGCCATTTCACTTATGAGTGGAGGAGGAAACCCATATAGAGCTTGGAAACGAATAATCTTCAAAGATGTGTGATAGGTGGTGTTGTACTGATATCCAGACAAAGCCAACCATGCCATCCATTTGTTAGGAGTATTGTGTGTCATACATCGCAAGTAAGTTTCAATGCATTGGTTCAATCTCTCTGTCCGCCCATCAGTTTGGGGATGATAAGAAAAACTGTACCCGAGCTCCACTTTTAGTGCTTGGAATATGTCCCTCCATAATTTGCGGTGAATATCATGTCTCTGCTAGAGATAATAAGCTCGGGAGCCCAATGCAATTTAATGATGTTGTTAATAAATTCCTGAGCAATCAATTCCACACTCCAAGGATGAGGGAGGGAATAAAGTTGGCATATTTGTGAACTTATTGAGCACTACCAAAATAACTTCTTTTCCTTGAGATTGTGGCAGACCCTCAATAAAAAATCCATCGATACATGTGACCATGCCATATATGGGACATGTAGTGGATCTAGTAGGCTAAGGAAGAGACATTGCTCATGTTTGGATATCTGACAGACAAGGCATTGTGAGATAAACAATTCAATATCTTTCTAAGGACCTGGCCAGTAGAAGATACCCTTGACCCTGTGATATGTTGCTCTCATTCCAGAATGGCCTCCTACAGGTGAAGAGTGTAGTGTTGTCAACAATTTGTTTCCCAGCTGCACATCCTTGCCCACAACAAGCTTTCCTTGGTATCTAAGAACTCCAGAAGTGAGGGTATAGTCAGATGGAAAGTGGCATCTTCGAGCAGCAACCTTTCCAATATTGGTTTGAAAGCAGTGTTTGAGTTGTAACTTGCAACCACTTCTTGTGCCCAGACTGGAGTGACTTGTGATATAAACATTAAGGAGCAGAACTTTCTTAAAAGAGCATCAACTACAATGTTCAGTTTGCCTTTTTTGTAATGGATTGTAAAAGCAAACTCTAGTAACTTCATCACGAATTCTTGCTGTATGCCTTCTAACAATTTATGATCTGAAATAAATTTCACAAATTGGTGATCAGTTTTAATTGTCAGTTGGTTTCTAAGGAATTAGTGTCTCCATCTTTTGAGTGCCTCTATCATAGCCAAGGCTTCCTTTTCATATGTTGAAAAGTGCAGCATTTCTTGGACAAAGAGCAGAGCTATAGTAGGTAATGGCCCTTCCTTGTTGCATCATAATAGCTCCAATTCCACTGTTTGAAGCACGAGTCTCCAATATGAAAAGCTAATTGAAATTGGCTAATGCCAAGACATGAGCATGAGTGAGAGCTGATTTTACTTTCTGAAAACCTGGTTCCTGAGCAGATTTCCACTGGAACATCCCTTTCTTTAAGGCATCATGTAAAGGCATGCATATCAGAGCATAATATTCAATGAATCTCCTGTAATACCCTACCAAACATAGGAAACTTCTCAGTTGTGTTATGTTCGCAGGTGTTTATGAAAGCACAACTTCTCCCTAGGTGGTTTTGGTAATTAATAACGACATACATTCCATTGGACTAATGATTCTATCAAGTATAATTCAGAAAAAGTTCAATGAATGGATTGGAAAAGGATTGTGAGGTGATTCCCTAGATGCATGGAACATCAATTGGCAACAATCTTGAAGACTCTACATTTTTCTTTTATGTGAGAAATCATTATTGAGTCCATAGGAAAGCCAATACTATTAAGAGGGGATGAGGTATCCATGATGATCTGGTTGCTCAAAATGCTTAGAGTTAGCCACTAAAAACACTCATCAAGTCTCCCACAAAATATTCTATCTTAAGCCAAATACCCAAATTCGGTGCCACCAACTTATACAATTCTTCCATACCGAGTTTCACCTCACACAAACCCTAAGCCAAAACCCTAGAATGTTGGTGACACCAACTTCTATTTCGGTGCAACCAAAATCAGTGACCAACTCTCGCGTATCCAACTTATTGAAATCGTAATTTTCGAGTTTTAGGAATCAGTGCCACCGAGATGAGGAACTGACTAGGCAAGACAAAATTGGACCCACCAAGATTCATATGTCGGTCGCACCGAAAATCCTAAAGTTGCCACATTTTGCACTAACCAGTGCAACCGAGTTTTTGCTTCAGATTCACCGAGTTGGACAATAATGTTGTAACGGTTAGATTTTTGGAGATGCCTACATATACCCCTCCACCTGCTTCTCACTCGTAGAGGAAGCACTCAGAACAGACCAACACTTGCCCCATTCATTTTTTGAGAGAGATCCACCTACTCATGTGTTGAGATCAAGATCTTCCACTCCAACCATATGAATCTTGATTTCTATCCTTCCCAAGTTACTTTCCACCCAATCAATCTCTTCTACCAAAGCCAAATCTGTGAGAGAGTGATTGAGTGTTGAGGAGACTATCTTTTGAAGCATAAGAGCAAGGAGTTCATCATCTACCGCATCTATTAACTTTTGGAGAGTGGTGTGTCCTAGATTGGTAGGTGTCGCTTGGTAGCCTCTGACTTCGTGTGGAGTTGAACCAAGAAGTTTTTAAGGGCAAGGAGATCGCCTACTTCGTGAAGATCTACCCCGAGTGAGGCTAGTGCTTCATGGAGATAAGCCGTGATGGAATAGACGAGGTTGCTACTTCGTGAACACTTCGTGGGTGGAGCCCTCCGTGGACTCGCGCAACTGTTAGCCTCCATGGGTTTAAGTCTTCATCAACGTGAACGTACGATAGCACCACCTATCGGAACTACGAGAAAAATCTTCGTGTCCCCAATTGCGTTTGATTATCCTTTCCTTCCCTCTACTTATACGCGCATGTGTTTACTTTCCGCTGCTATACTCTTAGACATGCATGTGTAGGGTGTACTTGACTTGTTATAATTGCTATAACTTGCCAACCTTAAAATAGGGAAAAGGCTAGAGTTTTATTTGGTCAAGTAGTCTAATCAACCCCCCTCTAGACATACTTTGGACCACTGTTCAAAAAATCTTCCAATTCAGCGATTTATCGTCCGATTTATCACTACTCACGGGGCGACCGATAAGATTATGCCTTATCTTCACCGTTTATCTTTTGGGCCTATTTATCGCTCTGACAAGCGATTTACTGGGAATCTTCCGATAAATCAGGCCTATTCCTAGCACCATACTTACAAAAATTATGTTTATTTGTGTTTTTTTGGACTTTGTTATGCAATATGTACCATTTCCCTATTTTGTTTGTTATTATACGTGGATTCGAAGTCTAGGAATCAAGGTAACACTTCTGTCCAATATATTTTTAGTGTTAAATATAGCATACTTCAGTGTTGGGAACCTAGGATTTGCAAAAAATGTCCGATTAATAATTGATCGATAAAATCGATTAATCGGCCGATTTCCGATTAATCTCTAATCCCCAGCTGACCGAGACGATAACGATAAGCGATATCCTCAACATTGCTTTGGATCCTACAAGTGGTATCAGAGCTTTGGTCTCCATTGCATTGGTTTCAAAAGCTAGGAGAGTATGACATCTAGTGAGGGAAATTATCACCATACAGGTCCATATTTTGATGGTACAAACTTTGCTAGTTGGAAGCATAAAATGAAAATGCATGTTCTTGGTAATAACCCCGCCGTTTAGGTTGTTGTTCGTGTTGGATTACAAGGTGAATTCTTTGGCGATGGAAAGGAACCGGATTGTGAAAAGAGACAATGGAAGAAATGAAGATGTTGCAATACGACGCTCAAGCATGCGACATTCTATTCAACTGCCTATGCTTAGAAGAATTCAACAAGATATGCCGTCTCAAGAATGCAAAAGAGATTTGGGATACTTTGGTTAATATGCACGAAGGAACCGAGTCCGTCGGGGAATCTAAGTTAGATGTGCTACAAAGTCAACTTGACAAGGTCAAGATGACAGATGATGAAGGAGTCACAGAAATGTACTCTAGACTTGCTATCATCACAAATGAGATTGCCGGCTTAGGAAACAAAGAGTGACCGACAAATTCACCATCAACAAAATTCTTAGAGCCTTCGATGGAAAGTACAACACTGTGTGCACATTGATCCAAATGATGCCCAATTGCAAAGATCTCAAGCCCAGAGATGTCATTGGAAGGATTGTCGCTCATGAGATGACACTCAAGGACAAAGAAGAGCTCCACACCAAGTCAAGCGGTGCATACAAAGCTACAAGTGACACTCTCGCTACCTCAAATGTCAATCTTTTTTACCAATGAAGATATAAGCCTCATGGCTAAGAAGTTCAATAAGTTCTACAAGAATAGAGGCAAAGTGAGAAGCTCCAATTCAAGATATGAAGAGAAGCATTCTTCTAGTCTTAATCGGAATTGCTACAATTGTGGAAGACCCGGACACTTTTCCAATGACTGTATGGCTCCCTACAAGAGAAGAGAAGAGTCACCTAGAAGAAGAAGTTCAAGAGATGAGTCACCTCGTAGAGAGAGAAGGAGTAGAGACGATTGCTATGAACGAAGACCCTCCCGGAGAAGCAAGGATTCGAAGAAGAAGGACAAGTACACCAAGAGCCACTCAATAAGAAGACATAAAGCTCATGCTGGTGAATGGGTTTCCACCTCCGACACCGACAACCACTCCGAGAGAAGCTATCACTCCAACCCCGACTATAGTCAAGATGAAGGTGGTGCCGGACTAGCACTTGTATCCTCCAATTACTATGATATATTTGACTGACCAAATGAAGGAAGTGGAAGTTGCTTCATGGCCAAAGGTCCAAAGGTATCACACCCAGAATACTTTGACTTTGATAGTGATGAGGAGGACTTGTTAGGAGAAGATGATTTACTCTTTGACAAAACTAGTAATATTAGCCAAAATGAACTTGATAATAATCATGCTAGTTAAGAAAAATCATTTGATGATGATAAGAAGGATATTGAACGTCTAACCAAAGAACTAAACACTCTCAAGTTAGCTCATGAATCTACTCAAGAAGATCATGGAGGGCTCTTAAGAACTCATGAGAAGCTACGTTCCGACAAGCTAAATTTAGAGCAAGAGCATGAGTTTCTGAAAGCTATCAATGAAGATCTTCGAAAGAAGAGTTCTTCTTTGTTGGGAATATGCCCTAGAGGCAATAATAAATTGGTTATTATCATATTTCCTTGTTCATGATAATCGTTTATTATCCATGCTATAATTGTATTGATCGGGAACTCAGATACATGTGTGGATACATAGACAACATTATGTCCCTAGTGAACCTCTACTAGACTAGCTTGTTAATCAAAGACGGTCAAGGTTCCCTGACCATAGACATGAGTTGTCATTGGATAACGGGATCACATCATTACGAGAATGATGTGATGGACAAGACCCAACCATAAGCATAGCATTTGATCGTGTTAGTTTATTGCTACTGCTTTATCCATGTCAAGTATCTGTTCCTATGACCATGAGATCATGCAACTCCCTGACACCGGAGGAATGCCTTGTGTGTATCAAATGTCACAACGTAACTGGGTGACTATAAAGGTGCTCTACAGGTATCTCTGATGGTGTTTGTTGGGTTGGCGTGGATTGAGACTCGGATTTGTCACTCCGTATGACGGAGAGGTATCTCTTGGCCCACTCCGTAATACAACATTACAAGAAGCTTGCAAGCAATGTGACTAAGGAGTTAGTCACATGATCTTGTATTACAGAATGAGTAAAGATACTTGCCGGTAACCAGATTGAACTAGGTATGGAGATACCGACGATCGAATCTTAGGCAAGTAACATACTGCTGGGCAAAGGGAACTACATACGAGATTGATTGAATCCTTGGCATGCATCGTGGTTTGATCGATAAAGATCTTCGTGGAATATGTGGGAACCAATATGGGCATCTAGGTCCCTCTATTGGTTATTGACCGGAGAGGTGTCTCGGTCATGTCCACATGATTCTCGAACTCGTAGGGTCCGCACGCTTAACGTTCGGTGATGATATAGTATTATTGGGATATGTATGTTGTTGATCGATGTTCGATGGACAAGACCCAACCGTAAGCATAGCATTTGATCGTATCACTTAGTTTATTGCTATTGCTTTCTTCATGTCAAGTATCTGTTCCTAAGACCATGAGATCATGCAACTCCCTGACACCAGAGAAATATCTTGTGTGTATCAAACGTCACTTCATAACCTGGTGATCATAAGGTGATCTATAGGTATCTCCGAAGGTGTTTGTTAGGTTGGCACGGATCGAGACTGGGATTTGTCACTCCGTATGAAGAAGAGGTATATTTGGGTCCTCTCGGTAATACAACATCACAAGAAGCTTGCAAGCAATGTGAATAAGGAGTTAGTCATGGGATATTTTATTACGGAACGAGTAACACTACTAGGGAAAAGCTTATAGATAGACGCTTACTAGTAGCGCTTGTTTTGAACCACCGCTACTGGTACTTACTAGTAGCGCTGGTTATAAACAAGCGCTACTACTAAGCTGATAGTAGTTGCGCGCGGTATAAATCCAACGCTACTACTAATATTGTGTAGCAGTAACATTTTAGCAGTAGCGCACCCCAGATAAACGCGCTACTGATAACACAGTAGTAGTAGCGCGTTTTTACTACCAACGCTACTGCTAAGTGGGGCTTAAGTTATCGTCTCGCCCACGCACGCCCCTCTCTCTCACACTCTCTCCCTCTCCCCCGGCACTCCCTCCCTCTCGCTCGATCTGCGCCACCGTCGCCGCCCCTCGCACCCTCTGCGCCGCCGCCGCCGCCCCTCGCACCCTCTACGCCGCCGCCCCACGCCTCACTCCCTCCCTCTCCCCCTCCTCCCCGGTGACCTCGCCCCCGCCCCGACCCCGAGCTCCACCTCGACCTCGGCCCCGACCCCGACCTCGACCCCGGCCCCGACCGCGACACCGACCCCGGCCTCTGGTGAGACATCCCCACGCCTACGGTTTTTGCTAGCTAGGGTTCTTGCTAGGGTGAACTTAACATATATGTTGTCCATGATTTTTTTTTCATTTTAATTAGTAGTAAACATGGAAGTTTAATTAAGTGTAGAAGAAAATTAGGACTTATTATGGTGATGTGCCTTATCTAGTTGGAAAAATAGGTTAGTGGCCACTAGCTAAATTCAAATGAGATGATTGATGTACAAATGATAACTACAAAGTAAAACATTAAACAATAAGAAAAATTTCTCATAGGAATTTGTCTCGACATCGACGACGCCCGGCCAGCATCCTCGTCATCGAGTGGTCGGCGGTGGCCTGCTTGATAGGCGCCAGCATGTTCGGGATTGGGCTCCGCCGGGCTGGCACTAGGAGGTGCTACCTTTCGGGGCTCGGAGCTTGGTGAGGAATCCGGGTCTCGTCGTCGACCCGGACCTTCTTTGGTGGCGGTCACGTGGGCCACATTCGTTGCAGAGGGAGCAGGCCCCCGCGGAGGTGGTACCTCGCCGTGTCAGGGAGGAGGACGAGCACGTCCGTCGCTACAAGGCGGCGTTGGACACCAGGTTCTCCAATACCTGACAGATTCTTCAGGGATCTCACCCGAGTTATGATCCCGTGATGGTTCCTTATCTTTGGGTGTCCACCACCCACGACTCAGGAACCGCTAGTCACTTAGATTATTCGATAGTATTCGATCTGTATTAGTGATCTTATATGATAATATTCGAGATGTATTAGTTAATATTTGATGATGCATTAACTTTATTAGTCATGGATTATTCGAGATGATATTATATGATGGATTATTCGAGATGATATTATATTCGAGTTCATTATAACGCATTAGTGATATTTTATCGGTATAATGCATGTGTGACTTTCGGTCTGTCGTTGCTCCTTGTGTGACTTTCATGTGTGTTCTTGATGGAGGAATCCCGACTGTTGTCGTGAGGGTCGCTTCCTCTTCTTCTCTTCTTGCGATATATATCTCGGTATAATGCACAAGGAGAGAAGAGGGGAAGCGCCCATCACCGACGGTCGAACTATTAGTGTGAGAGAGTGTCCACCAACATATATACACCACCATATCAGTGTGAGAGAGTGCACACCAACACACCATGACATATGAGAGTTATTTAAGGATAGCCTCGACGGACCGAAAGTCACACACGCATTAGGATCCAAGCATGCCGTAATTCTTGAATCATGAACACAGGAAATGCCGTCGTCATCAGACGATGATAGGATCCAAGCGTGTGAATTGTGCGGCGAAGATAAGGGTCTTTGCGACCAACCTGGGCTGCGAGATGGCATGTTCTTCACCATGAAGCTTTACGAGGACTTTGATATTTCTACGGTACGCAACGATGACAACTGTTTTTTCGTAATTAAGCATGACTTCTGTTTCTTTCCTTCAACGCGTAATTTCTGTTTTGAACATTTCGACTAGTTCATCCCCTGTCATGCAAGACGGTATTTCTTGGAGAGGCTCGGTTTCGAAGAGCACGAGAGTTTCGAGACGAGGACAGCCAACCTGAGGACTAAACATGGTCACACATTTCTGGTGAAAGTAAGGAATGCACTTAATAACACAGAATTAGGGTGCTCAAATTGGAAAGCTCTTTGCAAGGCATATGGATTTCAGGAGGATATGATAATAACCTTTGATCTTCGTCCTGAAGATCATATTGAAGGTAACATTGACATTTGGGTGGATGTCGATATGCTTCCTATTTTACCTCCATGTGAATTTGTCAACCATGCATATTTGTCAAGTAATTTGCATTCTATATTTAAAAATATTTGGTGTTCATCCATGCTAAATTTGTTAATTTATAATTTACAGCTTATTTTGTTTCTTCGAGTGAAACACAACAAATAGTTGACAGGACACACTACACTTATGGATCACATCTAACTTGGGAGGAGAAGGATGTTTTTATCTACTTTCTTATTGGTGTCCTAGTTGGTAGGGAGGTCACGTATAATTTGGGAATTGGCCTAAATTATACACCTTACATGCCACTAGTGCATAGGTTGAGGGCGGATGACATTCGCCAAAATGTCTTGGTAAGAATTATTAAGTACACTACTATTGCATAAATAGTGTTGATTACATTGCTAACTAGGCTATTATTATGTTCTTCAACAGAAACTGCCAAATGAAGTTGTGCCTCCGTTGATGCAACTCGAAGGTAATATGACAATTAAAAGCCCTATCTGGCCCCAGTATTCTTTTGCATACTCGAGTGAGCGCAACCCACCTAGGAGGCTCCAAATTGAAGCATGGAGACAAATAAAGAAGGATCGCATGCCACAAGTTGGAGACCGTTGGATCTCTTTGCTTCATCATGGAGACATAGGTGTTATTTTGTTTTATGACATTTTACCTAGGAGCGAAGACTAGGTCCTATGAGAGAAAAGTTTAGTTAACTTGTATTCACGATTACGATGATTACTATTATGATGTTTTCTTCTAATTCAACATGATCACAATGTAATTGTTGGCACAATAATTATTGATGTTGTCATATGATGAAACTAATGTATAGAGCATGGACAAATACGTAGAGGGGAATGTATTCTTTGAAAACAGGAAAATTAGCAGTAGCGCTGGTATGTATGTAGCAGCAGCGCTGGTTTATCAGTAGCGCTACCTGGTTTCCAGCGCTATTGATAACGCTACTTACCAGTAGCGCTAGTTTTCCAGCGCTACCGCTAAGCACTTAGCTGTAGCGCCTTAGCAGTAGCGCTGGCCCCAGCGCTACTAGTAGGGGGAAAAACAACACTACTAGTAGGCTTTCTCCTAGTAGTGTAAAGAGACTTGCCTATAACGAGATTGAACTAGGTATGGATATACCAATGATCGAATCTCGGGCAAGGAACATACCGATAGACAAAGGGAACTGAATACGGGATTGACTGAATCCTTGACATCGCGGTTATACCGATTATGATCTTCGTGGAATGTGTGGGAACCAATATAGGCATCCAGGTCCCGCTATTGGTTATTGACCAGAGAGATGTCTCGGTCATGTCCACATGATTCTCGAACCCGTAGGGTTCACACGCTTAACACTCGATTGACGCCGGAGTAGTATTGGGATGTGTACATTGGTGACCAAATGTTGTTCGGAGTCCCGAATGAGATCCCGGACGTCACTAGCACTGGTTTATATATGGGAAGTCATATTTTAGCTACTAGAAAAGTTTCTTGTTTTCCTGGTATTGTATCGGGAAGCTTCTAGAAGGTTCCAGAATCTTCCAAAGGAGTCCGGAAGTCCATCAAGGGTTCCACCATGTCCCAAGGGTTTGCATGGGCTGAGGGGAGGCGCCCTGGCCTTATTGGGCCAGGCGCACAAGTCCCTCAAGGCCCACGTGGCTTGGGTGATGTGGAAAGTCCACCTATGTATGGAAAGTGAGGGAATTGGACTAGGAGTCCAACTCCTCCCCCCTTGGCTACGCCCTAGGGCTTGGAGGGGCTGATCTCCACGCCCCTCCACCTATATATAGAGGGGAGGAGATGATCCTTGAGCTATTCGCGATGTTTTATGACGAGAAGGTAGAAATGAAGAAGGAGCATCAAGTGTTGATGCTAAGACCACTTGTTTCAAGGAGGGAAAGGGCAAGAAGGGAAAATTCAAGAAAGGCAAAGCAGTTGCCGCTCCAGTGAAGAAACCCAAGGTTGAACCCAAACTCGAGACTAAGTGCTTCTATTGTAAGGGGAACGGTCACTAATAGTGGAACTACCCCAAATACTTGGTAGATAAGAAGGATGGCAACGTCAACAAAAGTATATTTGATATACGTGTCATTGGTGTGTACCTTATTAGTACTCCTAGTAGAACCTGGGTATTAGATACTGGTTCAGTTGCTAATATTGGTAACTCGAAATAAAAGCTACGGAATAAACGGAGACTAGCTAAGGGCGAGGTGACGATGAGTGTTGGAAGTGTTTCTAAGGTTGATGTGATCACCATCGCACGCTCCCTCTACCTTCGAGATTAGTATTGAACCTAAATAAATGTTATTTGATGTTGGCGTTGAGCTTGAACATGATTAGATCGTGTTTATTGCAACCAGTTATTGATGTGGCTTGAGACTGCGTCGGTATTTCCCCAAAGAGGAAGGGATGATGCAGCACAACGACGGTAAGTATTTCCCTCCACGATGAAACCAAGGTTATCGAACCAGTAGGATAACCACGCAACACTATGTAAACGGTACCTACACATAAAGAACAAATAGTTGCAACCCGACGCATAAGAGAGGTTGTCAATATCTCCACGGTAAAAGATAGATGGATTTGTATCAGAATGAATAAATAGATCGCGTAGGAACACAAAATAAAAGATGTAAATAAAAAGTGCAGCAAGGTATTTTTGGGTTTTTGGAATGATAGATCAGAAAGCAAATACAAAAAAAGATAGATCGAAAAGCAATATGATAAAAGATAGACCCGGGGCCTAGGTTTCAGTAGTGGCTTCTCTCATGAGTATAGCACAATGTGGGTAATCAAATTACTGTTGGGCAATTGATAGAAGATCTAATAATCATGACGATATCCACGCAATGATCAATATATAGGCATCACATACAAGATTAGTAGACCGAAACGATTCTGCATCTACTACTTTTACTCCACACATCGACCGCTATCCACCATGCATCTAGTGTATTAAGTTCATGGAGAAACGGAGTAATGCAATAAGAACGATGACATGATGTAGACAAGATCTATTCATGTAGGAATAGACCCCACCTTGTTATCCTTAATAGCAACGATACATGCATGCCTCTCTGCCCCTTCTGTCACAGGGAGAGGACACCACAAGATCGAACCCATCACAAAGCACCTGTTCCATGTCAAGAAAAATTGATCTAGTTGGCCTAACTAAACCAAAGATTCAAAGAATAAATATGAGGCTATAAGTAATCATGCATATAATATATCAAAGAAGACTCAAATAATATTCATGGATAGAAACTGATCATGAACTCAAAATTCATCGGATCCCAACAAACACACCGCAAAAGTCGTTACATCAAATAGATATCCAAGAGACCATTGTATTGAGAATCAAAATAGAGAGAGGAAGCCATCTAGATACTGCCTACGAACCCGTAGGTCTATGGTGGACTACTCACGCATCATTGGAGAGGCACCTATGAAGAAGATGAACCACTTCGTGATGGTGTTAGATTGGATCTCGCGGTTCTGGAACTTGCGGCGGCTGGAATTGTGTTTCGTTGACTCCCCTAGGGTTTTTCGAATATTTGGGTATTTATAGAGCTGAGAGGCGGTGGAGAGGGTTCCCGAGGAGGGCACAACCCACTAAGCCGCGCTAGGGGCCTCTGGCGCACCCTGGTATATCGTGGCCTCCTCGGTCCTCCTCCCCGGTGCTTCTTGGGTCCCCCGATTCTCTTCTGGCCCAAAAAAATCTCCAACAAGTTTCGCGGTGTTTGGGCTTCGTTTGGTACTGATATTGTGCGAAGTAAAAAAAACAAACAAAAAACAACAACTGGCACCTGGCACTATGTCAATAGGTCAGCCCCAAAAAATGAAATAAAGTTGCTATAAAATGATTGTAATGCATCCAAGATTGATAATATAACAGCATGGAACAATCAAAAATTATAGATACGTTGGAGACGTATCAGCATCCCCAAGCTTAATTCCTGCTCGTCCCCGAGTAGGTAAGTGATAAAAACAGAATTTTTATGTGGAATGCTGCCTAATATTTTCATCACATATTCTTTTATTTTGTAGCATGGACATTCGGACTTTAGATGGTTCAAAGAAATAGTCTAGTTTTTGACATGAAGACTTTAATACTCAAGCATACCAACAAGCAACCATGTCTTTCAAAATATAAACACTAAAGAAAGTTATCGCTAGCCCATCATGCTCAATCATTGATCCATTCATGAAACATACTCAAATATTAGCTATAGTCAATGCACAAGTATGGTCATAGTGCCCCCTAGTTGGTGCTTTATAAGAGAAAATGGAGACTCAAATAAAAATTAAAAAAATTGCGCAAAGTAAATAGATAGGCCCTTCGTAGAGGGAAGTAGGGATTTGTAGAGGTGCCGGAGCTCAAAGTTTAAATTGAGAGAGAACAATATTTTGGGTGGCATGCCTTTCGTGTCAACGAAAAGGACCGAGAGCTTTCAATACCTTTCCATGCTAGATATATCATAAGCGGTTCCCAAACAAAAAATAAAGTTTATTCCTTTTTCCACCATACTTTAACAATCCATGGCTTGCCGTATCCACGGGTACCATCCATACCAACACTTTCCAATGAATTTATTATTTCACAACATAAAGTAAATTTATTTTTCATTTCGGGACTGGGCATCCCCATTTCCTCCATACTCTCGTGCAATGACAAGTGAATAAACACTCATCTTGAGAATAACACATCTAGCATGGAAAAATATCGGTCACCCCCTTCCGCTTCATGAGTGGTACGGTCACACAAAAAGGAAATTCATTTTGAAAATTAGAGATGGCACATACAAATTTACTTGGAACGGCATGTAAATACTGCATATAGGTAGGTATGGTGGACTCATATGGAAAAACTGGGTTTAAGAATTTTGGATGCACAAGTAGTATTTCTACTTAGTACAAGTGCAGGCTAGCAAATAGATTGAGAAGCAACCAACCAAGAAATTAAAATTCTCATAAACGGTCATTAAGCACAACTAACACCGAATAATGCACCATAAGTAGGATGTAATTTCATTGCATAACTATTGACTTTCGTGCTTGCATAGGGAATCTCATACCTTAACACCAATATTCTTACTAAAGCATAATTACTCACCAACATGACTCACATATTACTATTACCATGTCTCAAAACTATTACAAGGAATAAAGTTTAATTTGTCCAATGATCTTCATGAAAGTTTTTATTATATACTTCTTGAATATCTATCACTTTGGGACTAGTTTCATATATTGCCATTGCTTTTGACAAGCTCAAATAAATTTAAGTGAAGAACATGAGCATAAAAAATTCATCTCTCAAAATAGTATAAGCGAAGCATGAGAGAATTTCTTCAAAATTTTTACTAACTCTCAAATTAATCGAAGTGAAGCATGAGAGTATTTCTTCAAAATTATACTAACTCTCAAATTAATCTAAGTGAAACATGAGAGTATTTCTTCAAAAATTATACTAACTCGCAAATTAATCAAAGTGAAGCATGGGAGTATTTCTTCAAAAATTTAAAACATGTCGGGCTCAAAAAGATATAAGTGAAGTACTAGAGCAATTCCATAGCTCAAAAGGTTTAATTGAAGCATATGGAGCAATTCTAACAAATCATAGCATAATTTTGGCTCTCTCAAATAGGTGTGTCTAGCAAGGATACTTATAACAAAATAAAAAGAAAAACAAGCAAAGACTCATATAATACAAGACGCTCCAAGCAAAACTCATGATATGTGCCGAATAAAAATATAGTTCCAAGTAAGATACTGATGGTCGTTAGAAGAAAGAGGGGATGCCACTCGGGGCATCCCCAAGCTTAGTTGCTTGTTCCTCTTTGTATATTACCTTGGGGTGCTGTAGCATACCCAAGCTTAGGCTCTTTCACTCCTTATTCCTTCATCCATCGTGGTCTCACCCAAAACTTAAAAACTTCAATCACACAAAACTCAACAAAATCTTCGTGAGATCCGTTAGTATAATAAAGAAAATCACCACCATAAGTGTAACGCCCCCAGTGTTAGGATACAGTAATCTCACACTAATGGTGCCATGTCATCAAGATTTTATTAAGCCAAAATGCCTTCGATAAAATATCAAAGGCAAATTAAAGATTGCAAGTTAAAATTTCAATATTCAAATAAAAGGTGAAATAAGAAATTTACAAACCTGAAAACCAAAATCATGGTTAGGTTATAAATATTCCTTAAGTATTTGTAAAATATAAACAAACATTTTTCGAAGTATTTAAAAGCTCTAAAACAATTAAAACAGAGGCCAAAAGAATAAATAGGAGGCCTTTTGAATTATGAAAATATCCAAACCTAATCCAATTGCCCCCAAACTTTTTGGTGGCAGCACCTAATATTGCAATATGATTGGTTGGTCAAGTTACAAAAATTACAAAAGTCATTTGGTGAAGAAAAATAAATACAAGACCGAGACAGAAAATAAAATAGAAAACTAAAAAGAAAAAGAAACCTAGGTTACTGTGGCACTGGGCCTAAGTGCCACAGTACAATGTGGCCCAGCCCACCAGGGCCTTCTCCTTCCTCACCACAGAGGAGGAGGCAGGGCCATGGCGTGGCAGCCATCCCGCGGCCATGGCCGCGCCCCGGCCACACGTCGACCATCCCCGGCCCTCCAGGAGGATAAGGAGGACACCCCCGACCCTGTAGACGAAACCCTAGCCCCATTTTTTTGTTTCCCTCGCCTCGTTTCCTCTGGTTTAGCTCGCGCCCGAGCCTTTGCCGACGCGCTCGCCGTCGATCCCGCGGCCACCGGCCGTCCCTTGCCGCGCCAAGACGTCGAGGAGCTCCGCCATCGTCGTCTCTTCCACCCTTGCCGAAGAGCTCGAGCTAAGGTCCCCTGTACGCTCGCCATCGAGCCCATTCCCCGCCGCGGCCGTCGCATCTGGTCGACGAGTTTGTCGCGTCCGGTCGTCCCCGCGCCTCCAAACCACGTCCACGAGCTCCGATGTGAGCTCCCTTGCCCATTCCCCTCCTCTCCCCTTCGATTCGTCGCCGTTTGCCGCCGTCCCCGAGTGTACGCGTACGTGCGTGCGTGCTGCTTGCTGCTGCTCTCTGCTCCTGCGCGCCGGCTGCTCCTTGCGCTGCTGTGCTGCTGTTGCGGCGCTGCTGCCAGTGCTCCTGCTGCTAGGTGCTACTGCTGCTGCTCCGTGTTGCTGCTGCGTTACTGCTGCCCACTGCTGCTTGCTGCCGTGTATTGCCGCTGCTGTGTTACTGCTGCCGCTGCACGCTCGCCTGCCTCGCACCGCTGCCGTGCGCGCGCTCGCCTAGCCCGCTGATGCTTGCTCCGCTGCGGCCTGCTGCTGTTGCCGCTTGCCGCCGCTGCCGCTCTGTTGCTGCTGCTACTCCATTGCTGTTGGCCGCCGCTGCTACGGCTGGCCATGGCCGAGCTGTGTGGGTGCCGTATGTGTGTGTGGTTTATTTAGAATAGGATTAGTTTGTTGGAGTAATCTTGCCCTGGTCATGACAAGTTAGTAGTTGATTTAGTATCCATGAAGGATTAGTAGTTAAACAGAGTACGTATTAACTAATTGGTCTAGTTTATGTCCAATATGTGTGTGAGCTAGCTAATGTTTTGCACGTACGGTATTCGGAGTTGGTGTTCGGTTAGGATTTGTACTACGTGTAGGTTAGCTCCAGGTTGGTTCTGGTCATGTACATATGTACGTGACCATGGCTGCAGTTTTCATGTACTCATATCAAGTAATCAGATATGCAGTATCGTTGAGAGAAAAGGAGAAAACTAATAAAGAGAAGAAGAACAAGGCACGACACTTGCCGTTGGCTAAAAGTTTTTGCGCGTGCGTATTTGTGTTTTGATGTGATCGATCTTGTGGGTGACTTCCAACTAGGACTAATTTGGTGTTAAATTAGTAAACTAGCAAATGACATGTGGGTCCCCCTTTAATTAGATTAAATAAATTATTTTAGAAATTTAATAAAACCCTGACATGTGGGAACCCCAACCCTGTTCACTTTGACCAGTCAAATTGACTGGGTCAATTCGGATTAATTAAATATAATAATTCCAGAAATTCTTGAATATTGTTAAAAATTTAAAAAATTAATAGAAAATAAACCGTAACTCCGATGAAAATATTTTATACATAAAAGTTGTTTAGAAAAATATAACGAATCCGAATACGCCATCCACATACTTGCTAGGCCCCTCCAACATAATGAACGTGGACATTTTTGCATTAAGATCGTTTGTCAAAAAAAAAAAAAATACCTGGAGCTAGGAAAATATCGCCGAATATTTTCCCCCTTCTTTTAAAATGCTTAGGGATGCATTAGAGCATGTCAACCACACATCTTGCCGTGCCATTGCATTTGTTTTGCATTTGATTGCTCCGTTATTTATTCGTTTCCCCTCCGCTACTTCTTTTCCGGTAGACCTCGAAACCGCGATAGACCCCGAGACTGCTGATGACCCCGAGTACGACTACGTCGACGACGAACCAGCCTTTTTCAGCAGAGCAGCAAGGCAAGCAAAACCCCCTTGAGCATTCCGATATCGCCTATTCTTCTCCCTCTTATTCTTGCATTAGATTTTGTTACTGTCTTAGTTAGCTCCTATTCTGATGCATAGCCTGTTTTTGATGAACTGCTACTACACCTGTATCATATCAACTGCTTAGAATAGGTTGATCAGTGAACCCCTGAGACCCCTTAGTCCCAGTTGCCCCGGCTTTCATCGACGACACCGAGGACTTGAAGACAGAAGACTCAGTCGTCATGACTGACAAGCCGTTACCGACACATCACCACACACCCCTTAAGTATGGCACTGCAGAGCTACTATCGAGTGCCGAGGGTGATACCTCACTTAGCACTTCCGGTGTTAATTCTGTAGCGTAGCTATCGGTCATGGGTATCGAGGGTGATTCCTCCTTTCCATTTACCGATAGCGACTCTTGCCTTACCCATACTTCGAGTGGGATCCATCGAGGGTGATTCCTCGGATATCCACTTGGTGTATAGACACACAGTTACTATGACCTGGTTACAGAAACATGATAAAGACGGGTCGGCCCCAAGGGTACCCGCGAGAGAAAGATTTGGTGGGATGCGCCGCAAGGCATCCAGAGACTTGGTGGGGTGCGCCGGTAAGGCACTCGAGTGTTCTTGGCGGGGCGACGGACTGCACTTATGGTTCGCGCTTGCCCCGCACTAATAAATTGCTAATGGGTTGAGTATTTGATCTGAGTTAGGTCGTTGGCCTTAATACGCACTAACCACCACGCGGGGTAATCAGTATGGGCTGCTCTACGCCGTACATTCTCTCGAAAGCTCTTCAGATGCCACGAGATTCGACTCGCGCCCGGGTGGCCCGCGATGACGCATGGCTCTTGTTACTAAGGAATGCTAGGACTGACACCGGCCGAGGGCGTAACGTGCAGGATGGCGAGGGCGATGGCCCAAGACCCCGAGCCATTAGGATGTAGACCGGCGTGCTGGCCTCTCTGTTGAGCCTAGGTAGGACTACGTCGTGTCGATCGGCCGAGGCCGGGTATGACCAGAAAATTGTATCCGGCCGGAGCCCATCGAGCGTGTTGGGGAATGTGGTGCACCCCTGCAGGGAAGTAAACTATTCGAATAGCCGTGTCCACGGTAACAGGACGACTTGGAGTTGTGCTTTGACCTACTATAACTATAATCATAAACTAATTGAAATGAATTGTGGCTCCGAGATTGCTTCCTCGCAGGGAGTCGAGGAAGGATCTCTGGGCGTGGTTACTTAATAAAAATTTACTATAATAATATGACTATGTATGTGATACCAGTCTACTCTCGTCTTATGCTGCAAGACGCTGAAGATGCTAGTCTTCGATAGGACTAGGCCTTCTTCTTCTCTCTTCTGGCATTTCCGCAGTCTAGTCCAAAGATATAGCCCCATTCCTTTGATACTAGTGCATATCTAGCATAGTTCTGATGTAAGTCTTGCGAGTACTTTGGATGAGTACTCACGCTGCTTTGCATTTCTCTTTCCCCCTCGATACGATTCCGCGTTCAGATGATGGAGCCCAGGAGATGGAGTACGCCGGAGACGACTACTGCTACCCCGACGGAGGCCACTACTACCAGGATGGAGCCTACTACGACGTAGACTTCTCTGACGTCCAGGAGTAGTTAGGAGGTTCCCAGGCAGGAGGCCTCGCCTCTTTCGATCCGTTGTTATGTTTGTGCTAGCCTTCTTAAGGCAAGACTTGTGTACCCTTATGTCTGTACTCAGATATCATTTGCTTTCGCTGACTTATGCTCGTCGAGCTTTGTATTCGAGCCCTCGAGGCCCCTGGCTTGTAATATGAAGCTGTATGACTTTAAATTTGTGTCTAGAGTTGTGTTGTGATATTGATTAGTGAGTCCCTGATCTGGATCGTACGCATTGCGTGGATGATTAGCGTACGGTCGAGGCTGGGGGCGTCACAATAAGTACTGTTGAAAACCCATTAATATTTTATTATTTCATTATATCTACTGTATTATAACTTTACCATGGCTTATACCCTTCAATACAAACCATAGATTCATCAAAATAAGCACACAATGCAACGAAAACAGAATCTGTCAAAAACAGAACAGTATGTAGTAATCTGTACTATAACCATACTTTTGTAACTAAAACAATTCTGAAAAATTAGGAAAACATCATAAATTTTTATATCAATATTTTGTAAAAAATTCTGAATTTTTTGATGCTTCTGGGATTTTAAAAAATTCTTTTACTGGACGCAAAAGTTTCTATTTTTCAACGAGATCAAATCAACTATCACTCAATATCATCCCAAAGGCTTTACTTGGAACAAACACTAATTAAAACATAAAAAACACAATCATAACAGTAGCATAATTTTTTAAACACTCAAGAACAAAAAGAAAAAGGTAAAAATAAATTTTATTCATTGGGTTGCCTCCAAACAAGCGCTATCGTTTTACGCCCCTAGCTTGGCATAATACAAAGATTCAAGTATTGTCATCTTTAGTTTCCAACTCCTTAATCACACAACTAGAATTTTTCAATGACTTAGCATGCATGCCTTCAATGACAATACTTGTAGGAATAACATTGAAAAATTCATTCCTGTAAATAGGGTCTTTTGCTATTTCAACAAAATTGGGATAAACACTAATCATTTTAAGATCTCCCTTGTGGCTATTGTATGTGGTACCTTTGTTCTCAGTGACTTGTGTAGACTTGCAAATTTTTAGGGAGTTTTTTCAATAGTTATTATAGAAGAAAAGGTCGAGCTCAAGTTACTAAAATTTTCTTCCAACTTATCAATCCGGTAGGGACTTTCTTCTATTCTTTTGTTGACTACGGCTCCCTTTTCCCTTAATAATTTAAAGACATCCCCCACTTTTGACCAAATGTTATTAGCAAGGTTATGAATTTTCTTATACAACTTTTCAAGATGTTATTTGGTAATGATCTTCTTTTCAATAGCATCTAGTCTTTCCATAAAGTGTTCAAGAGTTAAAACCGTTTCATTGATAGTGATAGGTGGTGCACATACTAAATTTCCCATAGCATTATAAGAATCCAAAGTAGGATACATCAAGAAATTTCCACCTGTAATTGTATCAAGGACGAATCTATACCAAGTGTTGATACCCACATAAAAACTGCAAAGAAGAACAACGGTAAATTGCTTATGAATAGATATATTTTGAGAATTGCAAATCCTATACCAAGAATCTTTTAAATTCTCCCCTCCCATTTACTTAAAATTGTGAACTTCATTCTCGGGAATACACACAATAGAGTCAAAACTAGCCATAACAACAAGATAGGCAAACAAAAGAACTGTCGAGAAAAAGGGCAAACGAAAAAGAGGACGAATAAAACGACAAATTTTGTGAAGTGGGGGAGAGGAAAATGGCAAATAATGTAAATTGCAAGGAGATGAGATTTGTGATTAGGAACCTGATAGATGTTGATGATGTCTCCTCGGCAACGGCGCCAGAAATTCCTTTGACGTGGCTTGAGAGTGCATCGGTATTTGCCCAAAGAGGAAGGGATGATGCCACACAGCGACGGTAAGTATTTCCCTCAGTGATGAAACCAAGGTTATCGAACCAGTAGGAGAACCACGTAACACTATGTAAACGGTACCTGCACACAAAGAACAAATACTTGCAACCCGACGCGTAAGAGAGGTTGTCAATCTCTCCACAGTAAAAGATAGATCGATTTGTATGAGAATGAATAAATAGATTGTGTAGGAACACAAAATAAAATTTGTAAATAAAAATTTCAGGAAGGTATTTTTTGGTTTTTAGAATAATAGATCTGAAAGCAAATACGGAAAAAGATAGATCAGAAATCAATATGATAAAAGATAGGCCCGGGGGCCGTAGGTTTCACTAGTGGCTTCTCTCATGAGTATAACACACAGTGGGTAAACAAATTACTGTTGGGCAAATGATAGAAGATCAAATAATGATGATGATATCCATGCAGTGATCATTATATAGGCACCACGTCCAAGATTAGTAGACCAAAATGATTCTGCATCTACTACTATTACTCCACACATCGGCCGCTAACCAGCGTGTATCTAGTGTATTAAATTCATGGAGAAACGGAGTAATGCAATAAGAACGATGAAAAGATGTAGACAGGATCTATTCATGTAGGAATAGACCCCATCTTGTTATCCTTAATAGCAATGATACATGTGTGCCTTGCTGCCCCTTCTGTCACTGGGAGAGGACACCGCAAGATCGAACCCATCAAAAAGCACCTCTTCCCATGGCAAGAAAAATTGATCTAGTTGGCCTAAATAAACCAAAGATTCGAAGAAGAAATACAAGTCTATAAGTAATCATGCATATAAGAGATCAAAGAAGACTCAAATAATATTCATGAATAGAAATTGACCATGAACTCAAAATTCATCGGATCCTAACAAACACATCGCAAAAGTCATTACATCAAATAGATCTCCAAGAGACAATTGTATTGAGAACAAAAGAGAGAGAGAGAGAGAGAGAGAGAGAGGAAGCCATCTAGCTACCGCCAACGGACCCATAGGTGTATGGTGGACTACTCACGCATCATTGGAGAGGCACCTATGAAGAAGATGAACCCCTCTGTGATGGTGTTAGATTGGATCTCGCGGTTCTGGAACTTGCGACGGCTAGAATTGTTTTTTCGTCGACTCCCCTAGGGTTTTTGGAATATTTTGTTATTTATAGAGCTGAGAGGTGGTGGAGAGGGGTATCGAGATGGGCACAACCCACCAGGCCGCGCCAGAGGCTGCTGGCGCGCCCTGGTGTATCTTGGCCTCCTCGGCCCTCCTCTCCGATGCTTCTTTGGTCCCCCGGTTGTCTTCTGGACCAAAAAAATCTCCTAAAAGTTTCGCGGTGTTTGGGCTTCATTTGTTAATGATATTCTGCGAAGTAAAAAACAAGCAAAAACAGCAACTGGTACTTGGCACTATGTCAATAGGTTAGTCCCAAAAAATGATATATAGTTGCTATAAAATGATTATAAAACATCTAAGATTGCTAATATAACAACATGGAACAATCAAAAATTATAGATACGTTGGAGATTTATCAGTTAATCATTTAAGTCAGAGAATAATGGTTATTCTGTTTACATGAATAATAGCTTCAATGCTCATGCACCCAATGTGAATGGTTTATTGAATCTCGATCGTAGTGATACACATGTTCATAATATTGAGGCTAAAAGATGCAAAATTAATAATGATAGTACCACATATTTGTGGCACTGTCGCCAAGGTCATATTGGTGTAAAGCGCATGAAGAAACTCCATGTTGATGGATCTTTGGACTCACTCGATTTCAAATCGGTTGAGACATGCAGACCATGCCTCATAGGCAACATGACTAAGACCCCGTTTTCCGATATGATGGAGCAGGCAAGTGACTTATTGGAAATAATACATGTTGATGTATGCGGTCCAAATGAGTGTTGAAGCATGCGGTGGATATCGTTATTTTCTTACCTTCACCGATGATTCGAGTAGATATTGGTATATTTACTTAACGAAACACAAGTCTGCGACATTTAAAAATTTCAAGCAATTTCAGAGTGAAGTTGATGATCATCGTGACAAGAAGATAAAATGTCTATGATATGATCGTGGGGGTGAATATCTGAGTTACGAGTTTGGTATGCAACTTAAGACAATGTGGAAATTGTTTCACAACTCACGTCGCCTGGAACACCATAGTGTGATGGTGTGTCCGAACGTCGCAGTCGTGCTCTATTGGATATGGTGTGTACTATGATGTCTCTTACCGATTTGCCACTATCATTTTGGCGTTATGCATTAGAGCAAACTACATTCACTTTAATAGGGCACCATCTAGATCCGTTGAGATGAGACCGCATGAATTATGGTTTGGCAAAAACCTAAGCTGTCGTTTCTTATAGTTTGGGAATGCGACACTTATGTCTGATAAGCTCGAACCCAAAGAGGAAAAGTGCATGTTCATAAGATACCCTAAAGCAACAATTGGGTATACCTTCTATCACATATCTTAAGGCAAGGTCTTTGTTGCCAAGAATGGGTCCTTTCCATAGAAGAATGTTCTCTTGAAATAAGTGAGTGGGAGGAAGGTAGAATTTAGTAAGGTTGTCGAACCTTCACTTGAATTGGAAAAGTAGTGCAACACAAAAATGTGTTCCTGTGATGCGTAAACCAATTGAAGAGGAAGCTAATGATTATGATCATGAAACTTCGGGTCAAGTTACTATCGAACCTCGTAGGTCGACAAGGACACGTACTGCCCCGAACGATACAGTGATCTTGTCTAGGAGGTCATGTTGTCAGACAACAATTAATGAACCAACGACGAGCTATGAAGAAGCGATGGTGGGCCCGGATTCCAACAAATGGCTAGGATCCATGAAATCCGAGATAGAATCCATGTATGAAAACGAAGTATGAACTTTGGTAGACTTGCCCGATGAACGACAGGCCGTTAAGTACAAATGGATCTTTAAGAAGAAGAGAGACGCTGATGGTAAATGTCACCATTTAGAAAGCTCGACTTGTCGCAAAGAGGTTTCTGTTGGAAATATGCCCTAGAGGCAATAATAAATTGGTTATTATTATATTTCCTTGTTCATGATAATCGTTTATTATCCATGCTATAATTGTATTGATTGGAAACTCAAATACATGTGTGGGTACATAGACAACACTGTGTCCCTAGTAAGCCTCTAGTTGACTAGCTCGTTGATCAAAGATGGTTAAGGTTTCCTAGCCATAGACATGAGATGTCATTTGATAACGGGATCACATCATTAGGAGAATGATGTGATGGACAAGACCCAAACTGTAAACGTAGCATTTGATCGTGTCAGTTTATTGCTATTGTTTTCTGCATGTCAAGTATCTGTTCCTTTGACCATGAGATCATGCAACTCACTGACACCGAAGGAATACCTTGTGTGTATCAAACGTCGCAACGTAACTGGGTGACTATAAAGGTGCTCTACAGGTATCTCCGAGGGTGTCTGTTGGGTTGGCATGGATCAAGACTGGGATTTGTTACTCCGTATGACAGAGAGGTATCTCAGGGCCCACTCGGTAATACAACATCACAATGAGCCTTGCAAGCAATGTGACTAAAGTGTTAGCCACGAGATCTTGTATTACGGAACGAGTAAAGAGACTTGCCGGTAACGAGATTGAACTAGGTATAGTGATACCGACGATCGAATCTCAGGCAAGTAACATACCGAAGAACAAAGGGAACAGCATACGGGATTAACTGAATCCTTGACATAGAGGTTCGACCGATAAAGATCTTCGTAGAATATGTAGGAGCCAATATGGGCATCCAGGTCCCGCTATTGGTTATTGGCCGTAGAGGTGTCTCGGTCATGTCTACATAGTTCTCGAACCCGCAGGGTCTACACACTTAACGTTTGGTGACGATTAGTATAATTGAGTTATTATGTTGGTGACCGAAAGTTGTTCGGAGTCCCGGATAAGATCCCGGACATGACGAGGATCTCCGGAATAGTCCGGAGGTAAAGATTGATATATGTGATAATAGTGTTTTGATCTCCGGAAGAGTTCCGAAGTTCACCGGAAGAGGTTCCGGATGTTTACCGAAGTGTTCGGGTGCAGCAACACTTTATATGAGCCAAAGGGATAAAGCCCACAAGGTATTGGAAAGTGCAAAAGTAGTTTTGCTGCCGCGTAAGCGGTACTACCGCTTGGTGAAGCGGTACTACCGCCGGAGCGGTACTACCGCTTGTGTGAAGCGGTACTACCGCCCAAGCGGTACTACCGCTTGTGTGAAGCGGTACTACCGCTTGTGCGCGGCTGTGCGCGGTTCGGCAGGGATCCGAGTTGGACTCTTTCCCTGCGGGCCAAACCGACCTTGTGCGGGCAAAACCGACCTAGAGGAGGCTTTTACTCCAAGTTTAGACCCCAAGGCTCAACATATAAATAGAGGGGCAGGGCTAGCACACGGGACACATCAGGATTTCCCAAGCCGTGTGCCGGCAACCCTAGCCCTCTAGTTCCTCCGTCATAATCTCCGTAGTGCTTGGCGAAGCCCTGCAGAGATTGTTCCTCACCACCATCACCACGCCGTCGTGCTGCTGGAACTCAACCACTACTTCACCATCGCTCGCTGGATCGAGGAGGTGAAGGCGTCATCAAGCCGTACGTGTGTTGAACGCGGAGGTGCCGTCCGTTCGGCACTAGATCGGAAGGATCGTGATTGGATCGCGGGACGCTCGGCGATTTGGATCGCGAAGACGTTCGACTACATCAACCGCGTTTATTAACGCTTCCGCTTAGCGATCTACAAGGGTATGTAGATTCACTCTCCCTCTCGTAGATGCTCATCACCATGGATAGATCTTATGTGTGCGTAGGAAAATTTTTGTTTCCCATGCAACGTTCCCCAACAGTGGCATCATGAGCTAGGTCTATGCGTAGATGAGATCTCGAGTAGAACACAAACGAGTTGTGGGCGTGGATGTATACATATTGCTTGCCGTTACTAGTTGATATTTGATTCCGCGGTATTGTGAGATGAAGCGGCCTGGACCGACATTACGCGTACGCTTACGCGAGACTGGTTTCACCGCTGCGTGCACTTGTTGCATAAAGGTGACTGGCGGGTGTCTGTCTCTCTCACTTTAGTTGAATCGGTTCAATGAAGAGGGTTCTTTTAGAAGATCAAAAAGCAATCACTACACCACGTTGTGGTTTTGCGTAGGTAAGAATCGTTCTTGCTAGATACCCGTAGCAGCCACGTAAAATTTGCAACAACAATTAGAGGACGTCTAACTTGTTTTTGCAGGGTATGTTGTGATGTGATATGGCCAATTACATGATGAGATATATGTGATGTATGAGATGATCATGTATTGTATAGAATATCACGACTTGCATGTCGATGAGTACGGCAACTGGCAGGAGCCATAGAGTTGTCTTTAATTATTGTATGACCTGCGTGTCAATCATTAAGCGCTATGTAATGCTTTACTTTATCGCTAAACGTTAGCTATAGTCGTGGAAGCAACAGTCGGCGCGACAACCTTATGGCGACACGTTGATGGAGATCAAGATGATGGAGATCATGGTGTCATGCCGGTGACGATGGAGATCATGCCGGTGCTTTGGAGATGGAGATCAAAAGCACAAGTTCATGGCCATATCATGTCACTTATGATTTGCATGTGATGTTAATCCTTTTATGCATCTTATTTTGCTTAGGACGACGGTAGCATTATAAGGTGATCCCTCACTTAAATTTCAAGATAAATTGTGTTCTCCCCAAGTGTGCACCGTTGCGAAAGTTCGTCGTTTCGAGACACGCCGTGATGATCTGGTGTGATAGACTCTACGTTCGCATACAACGGGTGTAAGCCATGTTACACGTGCGGAACACTCGGGTTAAACTTGACGAGCCTAGCATGTACAGACATGGCCTCGGAACACAAGAGACCGAAAGGTCGAACATGAGTCATATAGTAGATATGATCAACATGAAGATGTTCACCATTGAAACCACCTCAACTCACGTGATGATCGGACTTGAGTTGGTGGATTTGGATCATGTTACACTCGAATGATCGGAGGGATGTCAATTTGAGTGGGAGTTTTTTAAATATGATTAACTAAACTCATTATCTAAGAACAATAGTCTAAGTTGTCTTTGCTATATTTATGTTGTAGATCATGGCTCGCGCAGTAGCACCCCTGAATTTTAATGCGTTCCTAGAGAAAGCTAAGTTGAAAGATGATGGAAGTAACTTTGTGGACTGGGCCCGTAATCTAAGGATTATCCTTACGGCTTCCCAGAAGGCTTATGTCCTTGATGCACCGCTTGGTGATCCACCCGCTCCAGTTGAGTCTCTAGACGTTGTGAACGCCTGGCAGGCTCGTTCTGATGATTACTCAATAGTTCAATGTGCAATGTTGTATGGCTTAGAACCGGGACTTCAAAGACGTTTTGAACGTCATGGAGCATATGAGATGTTCCAGGAGTTGAAGTTTATCTTTCAGAAGAATGCCCGGATCGAGAGATATGAGATCTCCGATAAGTTCTATGCTTGCAAAATGGAGGAGAACGGGTCTATCAGTGATCACGTGCTCAGAATGTCTGGGTACTCCACCCGCCTGGCTGAGTTAGGGATGCCCCTTCCGCCAGAGGCTATCACTGACAGAGTTCTTCAATCATTGCCACCTAGCTACAAGAGCTTCGTGTTGAACTATAACATGCACGGGATGAACAAGTCAGTCGCCGAGCTGTTTGCGATGCTGAAAGCCGCTGAGTCTGAAATTCAGAAGGAGCATCAAGTGTTGATGGTCAATAAAACCACTAGTTTCAAGAAAAATGGCAAGGGTAAGAAGGGTAACTCCAAGCAGAGTGGCAAAGCAGTTGCTCCTCTCGTGAAGAAACCCAAGGCTGGACCCAAACCAGAAACTGTGTGTTTTCATTGCAAGGGAACTGGACACTGGAAGCGGAATTGCCCCAAGTATTTGGCTGACAAGAAGGCGGCCAACAACAAACAAGGTATATATGATATACATGTTATTGATGTGTACCTTACCAACCCTCGTTGTAGTGCCTGGGTATTTGATACCGGTGCGGTTGCTCATATTTGCAACTCAAAACAGGAACTGCGGAATAGACGGAGGCTGGCAAAGGACGAAGTGACGATGCGCGTGGGAAATGGTTCCAAGGTTGATGTGATCGCCGTCGGCACGCTCGCTCTTCGATTACCGTCGGGATTAGTGATGAACCTAAATAAGTGTTATTTGGTGCCTGCGTTAAGCATGAACATTATATCTGGATCTTGTTTATTGCGAGACGGTTACTCATTTAAATCAGAGAATAATGGTTGTTCTATTTATATGAGTAATATCTTTTATGATCATGCACCCGATGTGAGGGGTTTATTCTTATTGAATCTCGATAGTAATGATACACATGTTCATAACATTGATGCCAAAAGATGTAGAATTGATAATGATAATACCACTTTCTTGTGGCACTGCCGTTTAGGTCATATTGGCGTAAAACGCATGAAGAAGCTCCATGCTGATGGACTTTTGGAGTCACTTGATTTTGAATCACTTGACACATGTGAGCCATGCCTCATGGGCAAGATGACTAAAACACCGTTCTCTGGTACGATGGAACGGGCAAGTGACTTGTTGGAAATCATACATACTGATGTGTGCGGTCCGATGAGTATTGAGGCGCGCGGTGGTTATCGTTACTTTCTCACCTTCACTGATGACTTAAGTAGATATGGGTATATTTACTTAATGAAACACAAGTCTGAAACATTTGAAAAGTTCAAACAATTTCAGAGTGAAGTTGAGAATCATCGTAACAAGAAGATTAAATTCCTACGATCTGATCGAGGAGGAGAATATCTGAGTTATGAGTTTGGCAGTCACTTAAGACAGTGTGGAATTGTTTCACAATTGACACCGCCTGGAACACCACAGCGTAATGGTGTGTCCGAACGTCGTAATCGAACCTTATTGGATATGGTGCGATCTATGATGTCTCTTGCCGATTTGCCACTATCGTTTTGGGGTTATGCATTAGAGACAGCTGCATTCACTTTAAATAGGGCACCATCGAAATCCGTTGAGACGACGCCATATGAACTTTGGTTTGACAAGAAGCCAAAGCTGTCGTTTCTTAAAGTTTGGGGATGTGATGCTTATGTCAAAAAGCTTCAGCCTGAAAAGCTGGAACCCAAAGCGGAGAAATGCGTCTTCATAGGATACCCAAAAGAGACAGTTGGGTATACCTTCTACCTCAGATCCGAAGGCAAAGTGTTTGTCGCTAAAAACGGAACATTTCTTGAGAAAGAGTTTCTCTCGAAAGAATTGAGTGGGAGGAAGATAGAACTTGATGAGGTTGTTGAACCTTTACTTCAACCTGAGAGTAGCGCAGCGCAGAAAATTGTTTCTGTGGAGCCTACATTAGCTGAAGAGGAAGTTAATGATGATGATCATGAAGCTTTGGATCAAGTTGCTATCGAACCTCGTAGGTCGACAAGGACGCGTACTGCTCCTGAGTGGTACGGCAACCCTGTCTTAGAGGTCATGTTGTTAAACAACGATGAACCTACGAGCTATGGAGAAGCGATGATGGGCCCGGATTCCGATAAGTGGTTAGAGGCCATGAAATCCGAGATGGGATCCATGTATGAAAACAAAGTATGGACTTTGGAAGTATTACCTGAAGGGCGTAAGGCCATTCAGAACAAATGGATCTTTAAGAGGAAGACGGACGCGGACGGTAATGTCACCGTCTATAAAGCTCGACTTGTGGCAAAGGGTTTTTCACAAGTTCAAGGAGTTGACTACGATGAGACCTTCTCACCCGTAGCGATGCTTAAGTCCGTCAGAATCATGTTAGCAATAGCTGCCTTTTTCGATTATGAAATTTGGCAGATGGATGTCAAAACAGCGTTCCTTAACGGTTTCCTTAAGGAAGAGTTGTATATGATGCAACCAGAAGGTTTTGTCGATCCAGAGAATGCTGACAAAGTTTGCAAACTCCAGCGATCCATTTATGGACTGGTGCAAGCATCTCGGAGTTGGAATCTTTGTTTTGATGAGGTGATCAAAGCGTTCGAGTTTATACAAGTTTACGGTGAAGCTTGTATTTACAAGAAAGTGAGTGGGAGCTCTATAGCGTTTCTAATATTATATGTGGATGACATATTGCTGATTGGAAACAATATAGAAATGCTGGAAAGCGTAAAGGAATATTTGAACAAGAGTTTTTCAATGAAGGACCTAGGAGAAGCTGCTTTCATATTAGGCATCAAGATCTATAGAGATAGATCAAGACGCTTAATAGGACTTTCACAAAGCACATACCTTGATAAGATTTTGAAGAAGTTCAAAATGGATCAGTCCAAGAAGGGGTTCTTGCCTGTTTTGCAAGGTGTGAAGTTGAGTAAGACTCAATGCCCAGTGACTGCAGAGGATAGAGAAAAGATGAGTGTCATCCCCTATGCTTCGGCCATAGGCTCTATCATGTATGCAATGCTGTGCACAAGACCCGATGTCAGCCTTGCCATAAGTATGGTCGGAAGGTTTCAAAGTGATCCAGGAATGGAACACTGGACGGCGGTCAAGAATATCCTGAAGTACCTGAAAAGGACTAAGGACATGTTTCTCGTTTATGGAGGTGATCAAGAGCTCGTCGTAAAGGGTTACGTCGATGCAAGCTTTGACACTGATCCGGATGACTCTAAGTCGCAAACCGGATACGTATTTATTCTTAATGGGGGTGCGGTTAGCTGGTGCAGTTCCAAGCAAAGCGTGGTAGCTGATTCTACATGCGAAGCGGAGTACATCGCTGCCTCGGAGGCGGCGAAGGAAGGTGTCTGGATGAAGGAGTTCATGACAGATCTTGGAGTAGTGCCTAGTGCGCTTAACCCAATGACTCTGTTTTGTGATAATACTGGTGCCATTGCTCTAGCCAAGGAACCAAGATTTCACAAGAGGACCAGACACATAAAGCGACGTTTCAATTCCATCCGCGATTACATCAAGGAGGACGACATAAATATTTGCAAAGTACACACGGATCTAAATGTTGCAGATCCGTTGACTAAACCTCTTCCAAGGGCTAAACATGAACAACACCAGAACTGCATGGGTGTTCGATTCATTACAATGTAAATCACATAGTGATGTGAACTAGATTATTGACTCTAGTGCAAGTGGGAGACTGTTGGAAATATGCCCTAGAGGCAATAATAAATTGGTTATTATTATATTTCCTTGTTCATGATAATCGTTTATTATCCATGCTATAATTGTATTGATTGGAAACTCAAATACATGTGTGGGTACATAGACAACACTGTGTCCCTAGTAAGCCTCTAGTTGACTAGCTCGTTGATCAAAGATGGTTAAGGTTTCCTAGCCATAGACATGAGATGTCATTTGATAACGGGATCACATCATTAGGAGAATGATGTGATGGACAAGACCCAAACTGTAAACGTAGCATTTGATCGTGTCAGTTTATTGCTATTGTTTTCTGCATGTCAAGTATCTGTTCCTTTGACCATGAGATCATGCAACTCACTGACACCGAAGGAATACCTTGTGTGTATCAAACGTCGCAACGTAACTGGGTGACTATAAAGGTGCTCTACAGGTATCTCCGAGGGTGTCTGTTGGGTTGGCATGGATCAAGACTGGGATTTGTTACTCCGTATGACGGAGAGGTATCTCAGGGCCCACTCGGTAATACAACATCACAATGAGCCTTGCAAGCAATGTGACTAAAGTGTTAGCCACGAGATCTTGTATTACGGAACGAGTAAAGAGACTTGCCGGTAACGAGATTGAACTAGGTATAGTGATACCGACGATCGAATCTCGGGCAAGTAACATACCGAAGAACAAAGGGAACAGCATACGGGATTAACTGAATCCTTGACATAGAGGTTCGACCGATAAAGATCTTCGTAGAATATGTAGGAGCCAATATGGGCATCCAGGTCCCGCTATTGGTTATTGGCCGTAGAGGTGTCTCGGTCATGTCTACATAGTTCTCGAACCCGCAGGGTCTACACACTTAACGTTTGGTGACGATTAGTATAATTGAGTTATTATGTTGGTGACCGAAAGTTGTTCGGAGTCCCGGATAAGATCCCGGACATGACGAGGATCTCCGGAATAGTCCGGAGGTAAAGATTGATATATGTGATAATAGTGTTTTGATCTCCGGAAGAGTTCCGAAGTTCACCGGAAGAGGTTCCGGATGTTTACCGAAGTGTTCGGGTGCAGCAACACTTTATATGAGCCAAAGGGATAAAGCCCACAAGGTATTGGAAAGTGCAAAAGTAGTTTTGCTGCCGCGTAAGCGGTACTACCGCTTTGTGAAGCGGTACTACCGCCGGAGCGGTACTACCGCTTGTGTGAAGCGGTACTACCGCCCAAGCGGTACTACCGCTTGTGTGAAGCGGTACTACCGCTTGTGCGCGGCTGTGCGCGGTTCGGCAGGGATCCGAGTTGGACTCTTTCCCTGCGGGCCAAACCGACCTTGTGCGGGCAAAACCGACCTAGAGGAGGCTTTTACTCCAAGTTTAGACCCCAAGGCTCAACATATAAATAGAGGGGCAGGGCTAGCACACGGGACACATCAGGATTTCCCAAGCCGTGTGCCGGCAACCCTAGCCCTCTAGTTCCTCCGTCATAATCTCCGTAGTGCTTGGCGAAGCCCTGCAGAGATTGTTCCTCACCACCATCACCACGCCGTCGTGCTGCTGGAACTCAACCACTACTTCACCATCGCTCGCTGGATCGAGGAGGTGAAGGCGTCATCAAGCCGTACGTGTGTTGAACGCGGAGGTGCCGTCCGTTCGGCACTAGATCGGAAGGATCGTGATTGGATCGCGGGACGCTCGGCGATTTGGATCGCGAAGACGTTCGACTACATCAACCGCGTTTATTAACGCTTCCGCTTAGCGATCTACAAGGGTATGTAGATTCACTCTCCCTCTCGTAGATGCTCATCACCATGGATAGATCTTATGTGTGCGTAGGAAAATTTTTGTTTCCCATGCAACGTTCCCCAACAGTTTCCGCCAAGTTCAAGGAGTTGACTGCGATGAGACTTTCTCACCCGTAGCAATGCTAAAGTCGGTTGGAATTATGTTAGCAGTTGCTGCATTTTTTGATTATGAAATCTGGCAGATGGATGTCAAAACAGAGTTTCCTTAATGTTTCCGTGAGGAAAGGTTTTATGTGATAGTGTGATACAACCACAAGGTTTTGTTGGTCCTACGCAAGCTAGAAGGTATGCAAGCTCCAGTGATCCTTCTATGGACTGGAGCAAGCATCTCGGAGTTGGAATATACACTTTGATGAAGTAATCAAAGCTTTTTGGTTTATACAAAGATTATAAGAAACTTTTATTTACAAGAAAGTGAGTGGGAGCACTATAGAGTTTCTGATAAGTATATGTGGATGACATATTGTTGATCGGAAATAATGTAGAATTTGTGGAAAGCATAAAGGGTTGTTTAAAAGGGGTTTTTCAAAGGAAGACCTGGATAAAGCTACTTAAATATTGGGCAATAGAGATAGATCAAGACGCCTGATAAGACTTTCAATGAGTACATACCTTGACAAGATTTTGAATGAGTTCAAAATGGATCAGTCAAAGAAGGAGTTCTTGCCTGATTTGTAAGGTGTGAAGTTGAGTAAGACTCAAAGCTTGACCACGGCAGAAGAAAAAGAAAGGACGAAGGTCGTCCCCTATGCCTTACCATAGGCTCTATACGGTATGCCATGCTGTGTACCGCACCGGATGTGTGCCTTGCCGCATGTCTGGCAAGGGGGTACAAGAGTGATCGAGGAGTGGATCACTGGACAACGGTCAAAATTATCCTTAGTAACTGGAGGACTAAGAAAATGTTTCTCGATTATGGAGGTGATAAAGAGTTCATCCTAAAGGGCTACGTCGATGGAAGCTTTGACACCGATCCAGATGACTCCAAGTGGGGCGTAGTAGCAGCATCTACAATATGACATAGAGATTTGCAAAGTATACACAGATCTGAATGTTGCAGACCCGTTGGCTAAAACCTCTCTCACAAGCAAAACATGATCAAACCCCAGAACTCATTGGGTGTTAATCACATTGTGATGTGAAATGGATTATTGACTCTAATGCAAGTGAGATACTATTGTAAATATGCCCTAGAGGCAATAATAAATTGATTATTATCATATTTCCTTGTTCATGATAATCATTTATTATCCATACTATTATTGTATTGATCGGGAACTCAGATACATGTGTGGATACATAGACAATACTATGTCCCTAGTGAGCATCTACTAGACTAGCTCGTTAATCAAAGATGGTCAAGGTTTCCTGACCATAGACATGAGTTGTAATTTGATAACGGGATCACATCATTAGGAGATTGATGTGATGGACAAGACCCAACCGTAAGCGTAGCATTTTCTCGTGTTAGTTTATTGCTACTGCTTTATCCATGTCAAGTATCTATTCCTATGACCATGAGATCATGCAACTCCCTGACACCGGAGCAATGCCTTGTGTGTATCAAACGTCACAACATAACTGGGTAACTATAAAGGTGCTCTACAGGTATCTCTGAGGGTGTCTGTTGGGTTGGCATGGATCGAGACTGGGATTTGTCACTCCGTATGACCGAGAGTTACTCTGGGCCCACTCGGTAATACAACATCACAAGAAGCTTGCAAGGAATGTGACTAAGGAGTTAGTCACGGGATCTTGTATTACGGAACGAGTAAAAAGACTTGCCGGTAACCAGATTGAACTAGGTATAGAGATACCGACGATCGAATCTTGGGCAAGTAATATACCGCTGGAAAAGGGAACTGCATACGAGATTGATTGAATATTTGGCATGCATCGTGGCTTGACCCATAAAGATCTTCGTGGAATATGTGGGAAACAATATGGGAATCTAGGTCCCGCTATTGGTTATTGATCGGAGAGGTATGTCGGTCATGTCCACATGATTCTCGAACCCGTAGGGTCCGCACGCTTAACGTTTGGTGACGATACAGTATTATTGCGTTATGCATGTTGGTGACCAAATGTTGTTTGGAGTCCCACATGAGATCCCAGACGTCACGAGGAGCTTCGGAATGGTCCGGAGGTAAAGATTTATATATGGGAAGTCATATTTTGGCTACCAGAAAAGTTTCGGGTTTTTCTGGTATTGTACCGGGAAGCTTCTAGAAGGTTCCGAAAACTTCCGGAGGAGTCCGAAAGTCCACCAAGGGTTCCACCACGTCCCAAGGGTTTTCATTTTTTTAGGGGTAATGGCCTATTTTCTTGATCAAAAACCATAGTTTGTGGGATACAATTTGGATCGTGGGGATGACCTAGCCACAAATGGCGCCCCTGACCGAGAGAAAGCGAAAACCTAGCTAAATTTTGACCATCACTATTTGCTGCGCGGCCTTCAAATTGAAACTTACAATTAAAATTTTCTGCCCGATGATTGATCTCCCTAAACACTGACCCATACCTTCCATTAACATCCTTGTTATTATCTTGCACCACTTGTTTGGAATCGCATGCGATAACAACATCACGAAGTAAAAGATCTTCTCCCAGTGAGAGAGCCACATGTTAGGACCGGTTTTCCAGGAAATTAATTTCCTAGGAAATGCCCCTTGTGCTCACCAGCCCCAGGATTACTGTTAGCTGATGAGACACATTCTTGATATAGAAATTGCAAGCAAAATACAGTATTTGAAGTACACGAACAGGATGGTCTATGAGTACAACAAAAATTTCTAGTGGTTGATGGCGGAAGCGGTTTGCGGATCATCAGCGTCTATGGGACTCCATTTCCCATAGGAATAGCTGACCAGGTTAACTCCTATCTTCGCGTGTCTGCTATCTTCGATACCTAGGTTCCAGGGCTGTCATCATTGCTCTTCTCCAAGCAAGAAATCTGTCCAACACAATAGCCAGGGACAAGCCAGTGAGTACTTTGAATGTACTAGCAAACATCATGAAAACATATATAATATAACAGATGATAATCATGCACTGAAATAATCCTCGATCACTTAGTCAGTCATAAAATAAAATTTATGATGCACGCAAGCCGGTCATTCATGTTAAACGTGAATAAGCAATCAGAGAATAAAAATGAAATAAACCGATCGGGTGTCTGAAGCGACGCCTCGAAAGGATAATAATATAAAGCATGCCTTAGTCGGCCGTCTGAGCGACGCCACATAAAGGGCTTAGAAGAAAAATAAATAACATGCGTGTCATAGTCGGGCGTCTGAGCGACGACACATAAAGGGCTTATAAAGAAAATAAATAACAAGCATGCCATAGTCGGGCGTCTAAGCGACGCCACATAAAGGGCTTATAGGGAAAATAATTAATCATACGTGCTGCAGTTGGGCATCTCAGCGACGCCACATAAAGGGCTTATAAAGAAAATAAAATAACAAACGTGCCACAGTCGGGCGTCTCAGCAACGCCACAGAAAGGGCTTATATATAATAAAGCAAACAACATGCATGCCACAGTCGGGCGTCTGTGCGATGCGACATAAAGGGCTTATATAATAATAATTACAATGAGTATCCAGGAGGTAGAACCATCCCAGGGATACTCAATAATTAAAACAATATAAATGTTTACTCCATAATAATAATAATCACAATCATCATTCATCACACGTCATGATCAATATTTCATTTTAGAAGTTTTCCTCCGAAGACCGACACTAAGACTGGCACTTGACCCATCCCAGACTGTAGTCCTTAACCGCGGACACGACTATTCGAATAGATATAAACTATGTAGATGGTGTACTTGATGGCCCACAAGTATAGGTGATCAATCGTAGTCCTTTCGGTAAGTAAGAGTGTCGAACCCAACGAGGAGCAGAAGGAAATGACAAGCGGTTTTCAGTAAGGTATTCTCTACAACCACTGAAATTATCGGTAACAGATTGTTTTATGATGAGGTAAATTGTAACGAGCAATAAGTAACAAGTGTAGCAAAGGTGCTGCAAGGTAGCCCAATCCTTTTTGTAGGAAAGGACAGGCCTGGACGAACTCTTATATAAAGTGAAAAGCTCCCGAGGACACATGGGGATTTCTCTCAAGCTAGTTTTCATCATGTTCACTTGATTCACGTTCGTTACTTTGATAATTTGATATGTGGGTGGACCGGTGCTTGGGTCCTGCCCTTACTTGGACAAACCTCCCACTTATGATTAACCTCTTTCGCAAGCATCCGCAACTACGAAAGAAGAATTAAGATAAATCTAACCATATCATGAGACATATGGATCCAAATCAGCCCCTTATGAAGCAACGCATAAACTAGGGTTTAAGCTTCTGTCACTCTAGCAACCCATCATCTACTTATTACTTCCCAATGCCTTCCCCTAGGTCCAAATAATTGTGAAGTGTTATGTAGTCGACGTTCACATAACACCACTAGAGGAGAGACAACATACATCTCATCAAAATATCGAACGAATACCAAATTCACATGATTACTTATAACAAGACTTATCCCATGTCCTCAGGAACAAACGTAACTACTCACAAAGCATGTTCATGTTGATGATCAGAGAAGTATTAATTATCATAAAGGATCTGAACATATGATCTTCCACCAAGTAAACCAACTCGCATCAACTACAAGGAGTAATCAACACTACTAGTAACCCACAGGTACCAATATGAGGTTTGAGACAAAGATCGGATACAAGAGATGAACTAGGGTTTGGAGAGGAGATGGTGCTGGTGAACATGTTGATGGAGATTGACCCCCTCTCAATGAGAGGATCGTTGGTGATGACGATGGCTTCGATTTCCCCCTCCGGGAGGGAAGTTTCCCCGGCAGAACAGCTCTGCCGGAGCTCTAGATTGGTTTTCTCCAAGTTCCGCCTCGAGACGGCGGCGCTTCATCCCGAAAGCTCTCCTCTGATTTTTTCCAGGTCAAAACCCTTCATATAGGAGAAGATGGGCGTCAGGGACCTGCCAGGTGGGTCACAAGCCCCCTAGCCGCAGTTGGCAGGCTTGCCACCTCCTGGTGGGCCCCCTGTGTTATTTGTTTTGCCCAATATTTTTTATATATTCCAAAACAATTCTCCATAATTTTTTAGGACATTTGGAGTTGTGCAGAATAGGTCTCTCAGATTTGCTCCTTTTCCAGTCCAGAATTCCAGCTGCCGGCATTCTCCCTCTTCATGTAAACCTTGTAAAATAGGAGAGAAAAGGCATAAGTATTGTACCATAACGTGTAATAACAGCCCATAATGCAATAAATATCAATATAAAATCATGATGCAAAATGGACGTATCAACTCCCCCAAGCTTAGACCTCGCTTGTCCTCAAGCGAAAGCCGAGATCAATAAATATGTCCACATGTTTAGAGATAGAGGTGTCGATAAAATAAAATACAAACATGAGGGCATCATGATTATCTTGAGAACATCAATACTTATTGATATATAATTTCTTATACTAGAGTAACAATTCATTCACAAGATCAAGTATGAACCAAGAACTCTATTGACAACCAACAAACTATGCTTTCAGTCATTGAAGCAATTTGCAATTTATCATAACATTGGAAAGAGTCAATATAAGAGCTTGTAAAGCAAATCCACATACTCAATCATCTTTTAGTCTTTCACAATTGCTAACACTCACGCGGTACTCATGAGATCAAAGCCTCAACTGGACACAGAGAAAGATAGGGGTTATTCACTACTGGAATCAGGTTCTTTGCCATCTGCCAGCTGATGGCAAAGAGGTTGTTTGCCGTCTGTCTTGCGAAAGCAGACGGCAAAGAACCAGCTGATGGCAAAGAGGGTCTTTGCCATCTGCACTTCTTTGCCGTCTGCTGGCAGACGGCAAAGAACTCTTTGCCGTCTGCCAGCAGACGGCAAAGACCAAAGTGGGCCCCACGGGGCACGGCACTGGCTAGGTCAAGCTCTTTGCCATCTGCCACTTCTTTGCCGTCTGCTGGCAGACGGCAAAGATTTCTTTGCCATCTGCCAGCAGACGGCAAAGAGGTGAGGGGGGGGCACAATGTCACGGCGGGGGAGGGCTAACGGTCACCGTCTTTGCCGTCTGCTGGCAGACGACAAAGAGGGGGACTTAATTTTTGCCCCCGCGCCCAAAGCCTCTCTCTCTCTCACACACATCTCTCTCTCCCTCTCTGTCTCAGCGCCGCCGCCCCGCCCTGCCCTGCCCCCGCCGCCGCCCCGCCCTGCCGTGCCCCCGCCGCCGCCCCGCCCTGCCCCGCGCCGCCGCCCCGCAGTCTGCCGCAGCGGCCACGCGCCGCCGCCCCGTCGAGCCCCCCTCGGCGAGGCCTCCCCGGCGGCACCCGCTGGCGAGCCCCCCCGATGGCACCCCCCCGACGAGCCCCCCGGCGGCACCCCCTCCGGTGAGCTCCCCCACCTCTGCCCTTTTTTTTCTTTTGTTTTTCTGTTTTTTTCCTTTTTTTAATATCATGATTATAGATATATATATAGATGCTACTGTTAGTAGATAGTAGATGCATCAATTAGGTTAATTAGTTAGATGTTGTTAATTAGGTTTTTTGAGTAGGTTAATTAGTTAGATGCTACTGGTTTCGACATCAATTAGGTTAATTAGGTTAGGAGAGGAGGAGAAGAAGAAGAGGAAAAAGGAAAGGAGGAAGAAGAAGAAGAAGAAGGAAAAAAGAGGAAGAAAATGAAGAAAAGGAAGAAGAGGAAGAAGAAGAAAAGAAAAAAAGAGGAAAAACCCCGACCCCGACCCCGACCCGACACCCCGACCCCGACACCCCGACCCCGACCCCGACCCCGACCCCGACCCGACACCCCGACCCCGACACGGCACCCCGACCCCGACCCCGACCCGACACCCCGACACCGACACGGCACCCCGACCCCGACACCCCGACACCCCGACCCCGACATGGCACCCCGACCCCGACACCCCGACACCCCTGACACCCCGACACCACGACACCCAGACACGACACCCCCCGACACCCCGACACCCCGACCCCGACACGACATGCCGACACCACGATTATGAGTTAGGAAGTATATTTCCCGATTTTGGTAAGAAAAACATCATATATATTTGTGTTGATCGGGTGGATTTAAATGTGCAGTTCTTTCGTTGCTGTGAGGGTCTGGTGTTCAACGACCTCCCCGTGCATTCGACGAGCTCCGCCCATGCGTTCGTGGGTGAGCACAAATGACATCTCCTCCTCCCCCTTCATTTGCTTTGTTCCGGTCTTCGTGCCGATGAAACTTGCTAGCTATAGGTGTCAATCATCAGTATGCGTGACCACTATGCGTCTCCCGTTCGAAAGGGTTACATCTATAAATATGCATGCATTTGCATATTTATAACCGTGATTCTTTCGAATTGTCCAACGTTATCCATGGACAGCCCGAGTATGTGTAGATTGGGTTCGTTTTCCCATATTCTCTGCTCCGGATCCGATGCAGAATTTCTTCAGTGCCTCCCTGTTGTTCTCCGGGTACACATCCTCTCTGCTTATTGCCGAGACGTGTATTAGGAGAACAACGGGGAGGTGCTGCCGAAATTTTGCGTCGGATCCGGAGCAGAGCATGGGAAAATGAACCCAATCTACACATACTCGGGTGGGATTAGGACCTATCTTTACCTACTAGCGTCTAGGTTGCATGGACATAATAAAACTGACAAACTCTATTAACTGATGAATATGGTTTGCTGAATTATGTATATATTTCTTGTGTGTCCAGTAGCTAGGCAAGATGATTGATCGTGCGTGGATGTACACCGGTCACAGTAGTCAGAAAGACATGACCCATGAATGGATAACAAAAACCAAGGGGTTTGTGACAGCCGCATTTGCAAATGGACAGAAAATAACCTGGTGCCCCTGTGCCGATTGCGACAACTATCATCGGAGGTCAGAGTTTGAAATGATCAAACACCTGCAGAAGTTTGGTTTTATGCCTAATTATACGGTCTGGACATTTCATGGTGAGTCTGCCCAACGTGCCCAAGCTGAGGTGGTTCGTCGTCGCATAGACGAGCATGGTACCGGGATCGAAGACATGGTGCAAGACTTTGATGATGCTCGGGATTCGGACGATGAGATGGAGGAATCTGCAAAGGCCTTCTATGAAATGTTGGAGTCTTCAAAACGCCCTCTCCACGAGCACACTGAGCTTTGTCAGCTGGATGCCATCGCGCAAGTAATGGCTCTCAAGGCTCAGTTCAACCTGGGCAGAGAATGCTACGACGCGATGATGACGATATTTGGACGCTTTCTACCCAAAGGCCATGTATTGCCAGCAAACCTGTACCAGTCGGACAAAATCCTACATGCGCTTAAGATGCCCTATGAGAAGATAGATGCCTGTGAGAATGGATGTGCCTTATTTAGGCTTGAGTATGCGGGCTTCAACTATTGTCCCATTTGCAAGTCTTCCAGGTATGTTGTGGTAGACAACGGTATGGGTGAGAAGAGTCAGACCAAAATCCCAGTTAATGTTCTTCGGTATATGCCATTCATACCAAGACTTCAACGTCTTTTCATGGTCGAAGAGACGGCCAGACAGATGACGTGGCATAAATTGGGAAAAAGAACCGAACTAGATGCAGATGGGAATCCAATGTTGGGACACACTTCAGACGCTTTTGCGTGGAAGCACTTCGATGCTTTACATAAGGACAAAGCGGCAGATCCAAGGCATCCTCGAGTCGCCATCAGCACGGATGGGTTCCAAGTGTTTGGTATGACGGCAACCCAATACAGTTGCTGGCCTGTATTTGTCATTCCACTCAATCTCCCCCCCGGAGAGATTATGAAAAGAAAGAACATTTTCTTGACGTTGATAATTCTAGGGCCCAACTATCCGGGGAAGAATATGAATGTGTACATGCAGCCACTTAAGGATGAATTGCAAGAAGCTTGGGATAATGGGATCAAGACATATGACGCCGCTACAAAACAAAACTTCAAAATGCATGTGTGGTACATGTACTCGACGCATGACTTGCCGGCGTATGCGCTATTCGTTGGCTGGTGTGTGCATGGAAGGTTCCCGTGCCCCACATGCAAGGCAGCTCTTCAGTTCCGTTGGCTGTAGGCGGGTCGCAAGTATTCTTGCTTCGACTTGCATAGACAGTTCCTGGATCCTGGTCATAAGTTCAGAAAAGACAAGAAAAATTTCATGAAAGGTAGAGTTGTCAAAAACTCTGCACCACCTGCATTGACAGGCCAACAGGCCCTGGATCAGTTAAACGCTCTCGAGCCTAATCCAGAGCGTCCAGGATATTTCAAAGGGTATAATTCGGAACACGCCTGGACTCACAAGATATGCTTGTGGGATCTGCCTTACTTTAAAGACCTCATTTGCCCACACAACATCGACGTGATGCACACTGAAAAGAATATCGCCGAGGCCCTTTTTGGTACATTGTTCGGCATAGAGGGGAAGTCAAAGGATAACCCTAAGGCTAGAGTCGATCAAGAGGCTCTATGTGATAGACCGTTACAAAACATGTGAGAACCGAAAGGAAAGAAGAACTGGAGGAAGCCAAAGGCATGGTTCAATCTTGGAAGGCCAGCTATGAGGGAAATGATCTTGTGGGTGAAAATGCAGTTGATGTTCCCCGATGGGTATGCAGCGAATCTAAAGAGGGGAGCGAGTCTTGACAAATTGAAAATATTTGGTATGAAGAGTCATGATTGGCACATATGGCTTGAGCGGGTAATGCCGGTGATGTTGCGTGGCTTTATCCCTGAGGATGAATGGCTAGTACTGGTAGAGCTGAGCTATTTCTTCCGTGCTCTTTGTGCGAAAGAACTATCGCCTGACGTGCTAGACGAACTTGAAGAGTTGGCGCCGGAGTCGATCTGCAAGTTAGAAAAGATCTTTCCACCGGGATTTTTTAATCCAATGCAGCATTTGATTTTGCATCTCCCGACCGAGGCAAGATTGGGGGGGCCCGTGCAAAATCGTTGGTGCTTCGCAACTGAGAGGATGCAGAAGACGCTTCGAGCAAATGTAAAAATAAACGTAGAATTGAAGCATCGATGGCCGAGGCATTCATTACTGAGGAGGCCGCAAACTTCGTGACAGCACACTACAAAGCCAAGAATCGTCATTTGCATAATCCGAAGCCTCGGTACAATGATGGCGACCGTGAAAAAGGTCGATCCAACCTCAGCCTATTCAAAGGGAAGCTCGCACCAGCCGGTGCTTCGAAAGCAATAGCGTTGGATGTCGAAGAATGGCGGACCATTTCGTTGTATATCTTCAACAACCTAACAGAAGTGCGGCCGTACATCGAGTAAGTTCTCGGTACATTGTTTCGCAACTTCTAATTCCTTTGAAATGCTCTTATTCCCGGATATGTCATACAGTCGATACGTCGCCAAATTCTCGGATGGAGCGGTGATCCAAAAGGATTCCATCGAAGAGTATGAGCTTCTGGCAAAGCATGGAGGAGGCTATCCCGGTTTCATCTCTTGGTTCAAACAAATGGTAATTTCCATTAGACCATTTCATTTCTTCGTCTAGTTTGCGGCTAATGCAACAATCCTTTCGTATTAAACTTGTAGGCTAATGCAGAGTCTATGGACTCCGAATTGAGACAAGTCGCAAATGGTTTTGACTATAAGGTCTATTCATTTGACAAATACGACATCAACGGGTATCGCTTTCGTACTTTTGGCAAAGAGCTATCTATGGCCGACCGAAAGTCTACAAATTGTTGTGTCTCCGCTGTCGGCGAAGGAGGGGTCGAGTATTATGGAAGAGTTGAAGCAATTTATGAACTTACATTCTTTGGTGAAAACCCACCAAACGTCGTAGTCTTCAAATGTTATTGGTTCCAGCCAAAGGAGACTAGAAGGACTCATGAACATATAGGGCTAGTCGAAATCAAACAAAGCACCCATTTAGATGTTCCCGATGTCTATCTTACGGCTCAACAGGCGACCCAAGTTTTCTATCTACCGTGGGCCTGCCAAACTGATCCAAATCTGAATGGTTGGGATGTCGTTTATGATGTGCCGCCACATTTTAGACCACCTCCCCTCAATGAAGATGATTATGACCCTCACATTAACCCAGACACATATGAAGGAGAATTCTTCCAAGAAACACGTGTTTCCAAAAAATGTTTCAAGAACCGCTCTACTTCACCCCAGAACATTGAGGTAGACAGCGACAGTGAATCCGACTTCACCCCTGAGCCAGAACAAGAAGAGACGGAAGAAGAAGAGGTTACTGCTGCGGATGACCTGTCAATGCTTGACCGATTACATAAAGGAGGCCTTCCACATGTTGATGCATTTATTGATGATGCTGATGAGCACGTCATTACTGATAGTGATTATGATTCTGCATTTATTGATCCCGGAGCATATATAGACGATGAAGATTAATATTAGTAATGTCAGGTATTCAATTATTATTATGTACATATATATTATTAATTAGTTCATGTTACTAGGTATTCAACAAAATGACATTGACTTAGCTTATTTTCCTCGAAAATGACATAATAACCTTACTTAGCTCCAAACTGACATACTTTACCTAGGATAGCTATAAAATGACCTATACTTAGCATTTTTCCTCCTAAATGACTTAATATGCTTAGTTAGCTAAAAAATGGCATAACTACCTAGGATAGCTCCAAAATGACCTATACTTAGCTTCTTTAATTCATTTATGACATACTTAGCATACTTAGGTAAAAGATGGCATGATAACCTTGGTTTAGCTCCAAAATGACATTGACTTAGCTTATTTTCCTCCAAAATGACAAAATAACCTTACCTACCTCCAAAATGACCGATTTTAACTAGGATAGCTCTAAAATGACCTACACTTGCCATTTTCTTGTATGATTGTATGATTTATATAGTTACTTGTATAATTTTCTTACTTTGTATGATTGTTTCTTATACATAGTGCCATGGTCTTGAAATCCGTCCCCGTCGGCCCTCGCCCACTTTATGATTCGGATGTGGTAAATTCTCTTTTATAACTATTTGTTGCATTTCGCATTTATGACAATTATGGCCATCAAGTTGACATAGAGATATTTTAATCTAGGAGGTATGTGAACCGGAATTTGCAACCGACCGTCTTGTCGAGAAGTTAAATTTAGTTGAAAAAGAAAATGAGTATTTGAAAGAAAAAATTAAAAGAATTGAAAAAGAGAAGATGACATTGGAGTTGTATGTTGCCGATGTCGTCGATGATCACAAGATGAAGATGAATGCAATGCGCTTGAAGATTAAGAAGATTAGAAAATATGCCATTGATAATGAGGCTTGGTATCATTATGCCGTTGGATCAATTGTTACCTTAGTTGCGATCTTCATCGCATTTGTTGTGATGAGGGTACGCTTTCTCTATACTTAGCTTATTTTCCTCCTAAATGGCATAATTACCTAAGTTAGATAAAAAATGAGCTATACTTACGTAAGTTGGCTCAAAAATGGCATCATCCTCGAAAATGACAGAATAATCCTACTAAGCTCCAAAATGACCTATTTACCTAGCTTAGCTCTAAAATGACCTACACTTAGCATTTTTTCCTAGCTTAGCTAAAAAATGGCATTTTTACCTACCTTAGTTAGAAGAAGAAGAAGATAAAGAAGAGGAGAGGAGAAAAAGAAAGAGAAGAAAAATTCTTCTTCTTCTTCTTCTAGTCTTCTTCTTCTTCTTCTTCTTCTTCTAGTCTTCTTCTTCTTCTTCTTCTTCTAGCTAGTCTTCTTCTTCTAGTCTTCTTCTTCTTCTTCTTCTTCTTCTAACTTTCTTCTTTCCCAATTTGCAGATTTGCTTTCGATGAGGAAGCTTGCGTTGATGGAGTCTACTCTTCTTCTTGTGCTTCCTTTTTGTTTTGATTTTGTAGGATGAATAATGTGAAACTTGCTACCTATATATGTATGTATGGATGAAACTATATGGACCTTTTGCTTAATTGTTGGATATGTTGGACTTTTCATTTGGTGTATATATGTGTTGGATGATCATATCCATATGGCAGGGATATGTTGGCTATATGTACTTGTTGAAATATTTTGAAATGAATATATATATATATATATATATATATATATATATATATATATATATATATATATATGTGAAATTGATTGAATTTAAGAAAAAAAAAACAGCGGCAATATAGCCACTTTGCCGTCTGCTAGCAGACGGCAAAGGTCTTCGCCGTCTGCCAGCAGACGGCAAAGAGGCCACGTGGCAGTAGCCTGTGCAACCTGGGCTGGCCTATTTGGCCTCTTTGCCGTCTGCTGGCAGACGGCGAAGACCTTTGCTTCTTTGCCGTCTGCTGGCAGACGGCAAAGAGCCTGCGTTGGCCCAGCTGACGCCTGACGTCAGCTGCAGCTCTTTGCCGTCTGCTGGCAGACGGCAAAGAAGCAAAGATCTTCGCCGTCTGCCAGCAGACGGCGAAGTGGCCTTTACCGGCAGCTGTTCGGCCGGACTGTTGGCCGTCTACTGGCGGACGGCAATGGCTTTGCCGTCCGCCAGGCAGGCCTTTGCCGTCTGCTATGGCAGACGGCAAAGACCCTGATTCCAGTAGTGATTGTTTTGCCTCCCAACGACTCACCTCATGGGTGATGTCAACAATAATAACTCATGATTACCGATTTCCGAGTTGATATATGTGTTTAGATCAATCACCAACACATAATTCTTGCCAAGTGAAAAAGGCAAAATATAGGAAGTGGTGAAGATCACCATGCTTGCCAAGCGAACAAGCAACTAAGCTTGCGGATGCCCCGAGTGGCATCCCCTCTTTCTTTTAACAACCATCGCATCTTACTTGGAACTATATTTTTATTCATCACATATCATGAGTTTTTTCTTGGAGCGTCTTGTATTATATGAGTCTTTGCTTGTTTTGCTTTTTATTTTGTTACAAGTATCCTTGCTGGACACACCTATTTGAGAGAGCCAAAATTATGCTATGATTTGTTAGAATGGCTCTATATGCTTCACTTAAATTTTTATGAGCTATGGAATTGCTCTAGTACTTCACTTATATCTGTTTGAACATGACGTGTTTTAATTTTTTTGAAGAAATACTCTCATGTTTCACCTAGATTAATTTGAGAGTTAGTAGATTTTTTTTGAGAAATACTCTCATGCTTCACTTAGATTAATTTGAGAGTTAGGATAATTTTTGGAGAAATTCTCTCATGCTTCGCTTATACTATTTTGAGAGATGAAATTTTTATGCTCATGTTCTTCACTTAAATTTATTTGAGCTTGTCAAAAGCAATGGCAATATATGAAACTAGTCCCAAAGTGATAGATAATCAAGAAGGATATAATAAAAACATTCATGAAGATCATTGGACAAATTAAACTTGATTCCTTGTAATAGTTTTGAGACATGGTGATAGTAATATGTGAGTCATGTTGGTGAGTAATTATGCTTTAGTAAAAAATTTGGTGTTAAGGTTTGTGATTCTCTATGCAAGCACAAAAGTCAATAGTTATGCAATGAAATTACATCCTACTTATGGTGCATTATTCAGTGTTAGTTGTGCTTAATGCCCGTTTATGAGAATTTTGGTTTCTTGGTTGGTTGCTTCTCAATCTATTTGCTAGCCTTCACTTGTACTAAGTAGAAATACTACTTGTGCATCCAAAATCCTTAAACCCAGTTTTGCCATATGAGTCCACCATACCTACCTATATACTACTTAAAGCAAATTTGTATGTGCCATCTCTAATTTTCAAAATGAATTTCCTTTTGTGTGCCCATACCGCTCATGAAGCGGAAGGGGGTGACCGATATTTTTCCATGCTAGATGTGTTATTCTCAAGATGAGTGTTTATTCACTTGTCATTGCATGAGCGTACGACGGTAATAGGGAGCCAAATTTGTATGTGCCATCTCTAATTTTCAAAAGAAATTTACTTTGTGTTGCAAAATAATAAATTCCTTGGAAATTGTTGGTATGGATGGTACCTGTGGATATGGCTAGCCATGTATTGTGAAAGTATGGTGGAAAAAGAAATACACTTTATTTTCTGTTTGGGAACCGCTTATGATCTATCTAGCATGGAAAGGTATTGAAAGCTATCGATTGTTTTCGTTGACAGGAAAGGCCTGCCACCCCAAATATTTTTCTCTGTCAATTTAAACTTTGAGCTGTGGCACCTCTACAAATCCATACTTCCCTCTGCGAAGGGCCTATGTATTTACTTTATGCAATTTTTTATTTTTATTTGAGTCTCCATCTTCCCTTATGAAGCACCAACTAGGGGGCACTATGACCATACTTGTGCATTGAGTGTAGCTAATATTTGAGTATGTTTCATGAATGGATCAATGATTGAGCATGATTGGCTCGCGATAAGTTTCTTTAGTGTTGATATTTTGAAAGATATGGTGGCTTGTTCGTATGCTTGAGTATTAAAGTTTTCATGTCAAAACTAGACTATTGCTTTGAACCATTGCTACCTCTTGAGCTTGCGTTGGTTTTCCCTTGAAGAGGAAAGGGTGATGCAGCGAAGTAGATAAGTATTTCCCTCAGTTGATGAGAACCAAGGTATCAATCCAGTAGGAGGAACCAGCAAGTTACCAATAGATGTACCTACACAAACAATCAAACTCTCGCACCCAACGCTATAAAGGGGTTGTCAATCCCTTCACGGTTACTTGCGAGGATTAAATCTAGTAGAGATAGTTGTAAAATAATGCGGAAAGTAAAAACTAAATAAATTGCAGCAAGATATTTTTGTGTTTTTGGATTTATAGATCTGAAAATATAATATGGAAAATAGACCCAGGGGCCATAGGTTTCACTAGAGGCTTATCTCTTGAAGGCTAGTATTACGATGGGTGAACAAATTACTGTCGAGCAATTGATAGAAAAGAGAATAATCATGAAGATATCTAAGGCAATGATCATGCATATAGGCATCACATCCGTATCAAGTAGACCGACTCTTGCCTGCATCTACTACTATTACTCCACACATCGACTGACTCCTGCCTGCATCAAGAGTAATAAGTTCATGAAGAACAGAGTAACGCATTAAGTAAGATGACATGATGTAGAGGAATTAACTCTAGCAATATGATGAAAACCCCATCTTGTTATCCTTGATGGCAACAATACAATATGTGCCTCGCTACCCCTACTATGTCACTCGGTGAGGACACCGCAAGATTGAACCCAAAACTAAGCACTTCTCCCATTGCAAGAATTACCAATCTAGTTGGCCAAACCAAACCAATAACTCAAAGAGACTTGCAAAGATATGAAATCATGCATATAAGAAATCAGAGAAGATTCAAATAATATTCATAGATAATCTGAACATAAACTCACAATTCATCGGATCTCGACAAACACACCGCAAAAGAGTATTACATTGGATAGATCTCCATGAAGATCATGAAGAACATGGTATTGAAGATCAAAGAGAGAGAAGAAGCCATCTAGCTACTAGCTATGGACCCGTAGATCTATGGTGAACTACTCACGCATCATCGGAGGGGCAATGGAGTTGATGTAGAAGCCCTCCGTGATCGAATCCCCCTCCGGCAGATTACCGGAAAAGGCTCCAAGATGAGATCTCTCGGGAACAGAGGCGTCTGGCGGCGGAAAAGTATTTCCGTGGCTCTTTTTGATAATGGGGGAATATTTGGGAATATATAGGCCAAAGATTAGGGTTAGGAGGGTCGCCAGGGGGCCACAAGCTTGCCAGCCGCCGGGTCCCCCCCATTGGCCACAGCTGGCTGGCTTCTGGGGCCTTGGTGGCTCTCCTGCCTTCCACTCCAAGTCTGGTATTTTTCTAATTTTCCAGAAAAAATCATCCCGAAGATTTTATTCCGTTTGGACTCCGTTTAATATTCCATATCTGCAGAACTCAAAAACAGGGAAAAATCAGAAACTGGCACTAGGCTCTAGATTAGTAGGTTAGTCCCAAAAGTAATATAAAATAGCATATTAATGCATATAAAACATCCAAAACAGATAATATAATAGCATGACACAATCAAAAATTATAGATACATCGGAGACGTATCAACCATCTAAAGTCCAAATGTCCATGCTACAAAAGAAATGAATATGTGATGAACATGTTAGGCAACATTCCACATCAAAAATCCTGTTTTTATCATTTACCTACTCGAGGACGAGCAGGAATTAAGCTTGGGGATGCTGATACGTCTACAACGTATCTATGATTTTTGATTGTTCCATGTTGTTATATTATCAATCTTGGATGCATTACAATCATTTTATAGCAAGTTTATATCATTTTTTGGGGCTAACCTATTGACATAGTGCAAAGTGCCAGTTGCTGTTTTTTGCTTGTTTTTTTTACTTCGTAGAATATCAGTACCAAACAAAGTCCAAACACTGCGAAACTTGTTGGAGATTTTTTTGGGCCAGAAGACAACCGGGGGACCAAAGAAGCACCAGAGAGGAGGGCTGAGGAGGCCACGATACACCAGGGCGCGCCAGAGGTGCCTCGCGCGGCCTAGTGGGTTGTGCCCTCCTCGAGACTCCTCTCCACCACCTCTCAGCTCTATTAATACCCAAATATTCTAAAAATCCTAGGGGAGTCAATGAAACACAATTCCTGCCGCCGCAAGTTCCAGAACCGCAAGATCCAATCTAACACCATCACAGAGGGGTTCATCTTCTTCATAGGTGCCTCTCCGTTGATGCGTGAGTAGTCCACCATAGACCTACAGGTCCGTAGGCAGTAGCTAGATGGCTTCCTCTCTCTCTTTTGATTCTCAATACAATGGTCTCTTGGAGATCTATTTGATGTAATGACTTTTGCGGTGTGATTGTTGGGATCCGATGAATTTTGAGTTCATGATCAGTTTCTATCCATGAATTTTATTTGAGTCTTCTTTGATCTCTTATATGCATGATTACTTATAGCCTTGTATTTGTTCTTCAAAAGTTCTATTTAGTTAGGCCAACTATATTGATTTTCTTGCAACGGGAAGAGGTGCTTTGTGATGGGTTCTATCTTGCGGTGTCCTCTCCCAGTGACAGAAGGGGCAGCGAGGCACGCATGTCTCGTTTCTATTAAATATAACAAGATGGGGTCTATTACTACATGAATAGATCTTGTCTACATCGTGTCATCATTCTTATTGCATTACTCTGTTTCTCCATGAACTTAATACACTAGATGCATGCTGGATAGCGGTCGATGTGTGGAGTAATAGTAGTAGATGCAGAATCATTTTGGTCTAATAATCTTGGACGTGATGCCTATATAATGATCATTGGCTGGATATCGTCATGATTATTTGATCTTCTATCAATTGCCCATCAGTATTTTTTTTACCCACCGTGTGCTATACTCATGAGAGAAGTCACTAGTGAAACCTACGGCCCCTGGGTCTATCTTTACTCATATTGCTTTCCGATCTATATTTTTCCGTATTTGCTGTCAGATCTCTTATTCCGAAAACCCAAAAGTACCTTGCTGCACTTTTTATTTACATCTTTTACCTTGTGTTGCTACGCGATCTATTTATTCAATCTCATACAAATCGATCTATCTTTTATCATGGAGAGATTGACAACCTCTCTTACGCGCCGGGTTGCAAATATTTTTTTCTTTGTGTAGGTACCGTTTACATAGTGTTGCATGGATATGCTCCTTAGATTCAGATGTTAATCAACTCCAAGGTTGGGAAGAGCAACTATCTGCTAGATAGACCACACCTGCCCCTACAGCCATACTTCCAGGACAAATGCTGTGGAGATCGACCCAAGTCATCCCACTTCATCTACTTCACACACTCAGACTGAAGCAGATGCCAGGGCAGAGGTAGCCAGAGGCACTAGTGCTCCAGTCAAAAGAACAAAGACAGATCAAATGGAATATCTAGTTAGTGCTATCTAAGGGATGGAAAAGAACATGAGTGAGATCACAGAGAACCAGAAGAGTTTCTAGAGGATAGTGGAGACAAAGTTCCATAACTTAGATAATAAGGTGAGATTGAGCTGACCAAGACGGTCAATGAGTTGAAGAAGGAAGTTGACTCAGTGCCTAGCCCTAGCTCTAGTGATGGTGATGATGACAGTCAAACACTCCCCGATCATACTCACTTCAGGACTCAGGCCAGGTCATCAGTAGTGATAGTTCCAGAGTTGAGACCTACGGTGTATGCACCTGCATCAACTCCATTACCACCAGCACCTCCAGTGTCAACTCCACCACCTTAGAGGACTTCAGCAGAAGCATTCGTCGACGCTCTTCTTTCGACTCGTTCCATAGCCACCGGAGCTGCTTCATCATCTCATGGAGGAGGCCATGCCTAGAGCGACATTTATCTCTATACCTTTGAACTTTTTGGTACTTGTTGCGAAATGGGGAGAAGTGTTATAGATCATAGGGCTTGGAGAGAGAGAGGGTGTTGCTTCTTCTTGTTTGAAAACATTTGGTTTATATCTTGTTTGTCTTAAACCACTTTATGGTTGATTCTAATGTTTCCTATCTTTGAGATATATATGTGATGATCATTCACTTATGTTTGGTGATATGCGCATTGTAATCCATTCCTTACTTATGCGCACAACCAAGTTATACGTGCCATGGAAGACTGACCCATGATCCTAATCGATTGTTGATACGCCTCCAACGTATCTATAAGTTTTGATTGTTCCATGCTATTATATTATCATTCTAGGATACTTTTTGAGTAATTATTTACCAGTTTATATTATTTTTGAGCACTAACCAATTGACCCAGTGCCCAGTGCCAGTTCCTATTTTGTGTGTGTTTTTTGTTTCGCAGAAATTCCATATCAAACGAAGTCCAAACATGATAAAAATTTACGGTGATTTTTTTTGGAAAATATGTGAATTTTGGGAGTCAGAATCAATGCAAGACGATGCCCAAGGGCCCCACAAACCAACATGGTGCGGCCTGCGAGGGGGGGGGGGGTGCGCCCAAATGGCTGGTGGCCAGCCCTTAAGTCGGTTGAGGCTCTCCTTCCGCTGCAAGAAATATATTTCCGTGATAAAAATCCCCTAAAAATTTCAGCTTGATCGGAGTTACGGATCTCCATATATTTAAGAAACGGTGAAGGGGTCCGAAAACAGTCGCGGAAAGAGAAGAGAAACAGAGAGAGAGAGAGATCCAATCTCGGAGGGGCTCCTGCCCTCCGGGAGCCATGGCAGTCATGGACCAGAGGGGAAATTCTCCTCCCACCTAGCGAGGAGGCCAAGGAAAAATAAGATCTAGGGTGCTCTATCCCCCTCTCTCCCGATGGCACCGGAGCGCCGCCAGGGCATCCATCATGAGGGCGATCTACACCAACAGCTTCGCCGCCGTCACCACCAACTCTCTCCCCCTCTATGCAGCGGTGTAAAATCTTTCTTCCCCATTGTAATCTCTACTTAAACATGGTGCTTAATGCTATATATTATTATCCAATGACTTGTGGCTATACTATGATGTTTGAGTACATTTCTTTTTTCCTATGGGTTGATTGATGATCGTGATTAGTTTTAGTTGTATGTTCTATTTTGGTGCTGTCCTAAGGTGCCTTCTGTGAGGGGCACACGTGAAGGAATCCCGCTGGAGGGTTTGCAATATGTTTATGATTCACTTATAATGGGTGGCTAGAGTGACAGAAGCTTACACCCGAGTAAGGGGTTGTTTACGTATGGGATAAATGGGACTTGATGAGTTAATGATATGGTTGGGTTTACCTTAATGAATTTCTAGTAGTTGCAAACTATTGCTAGAATTCCAATCATAAGTGCATATGATCCAAGTACGAAAACTATATTAGCGTATGCCTCTCCCTCATATAAAACAACAACAATGATACCAGTCTAGTTATCGATTGCCTAGGGACAAATCTTTCTCTTCCGTTTCATAAAAAAACATTCTACTAAACAATTTACTTTATTGTTCTTTATCTAAACAGCCCCTAACTTTTATTTACTTGTTCTTTATTACCTTGGAAAACTATCTATTAAACCTACTAAGTACTTCTAGTTTCTTTCCCGCAACGTAGTTTCATACTTGTTCTAGCTAAAGTAAGCATTAGCATGCGTAGAGTTGTACCGGTGGTCGATAGAATATGAGAGAATATTAATTCTACCTTTAGCTCCTCATTGGGTTCGACACTCTTACTTATCAAAAAAAGGCTACCAACGTGCCCCCCTATACTTGTGGGTTATCAAGACCTTTTTCTGGCGCCGTTGCCGGAGGGCAATACCGTAGCGATTGATATTCTTGTGTGTGCTTGTTTGCTTTATCACTAAGTAATTTTTATTTTCTGCTATAAGTTGTTTTCTATCTTCAGATATGGATATGGAACACGAAACATCAAAAAAAAGTTGTACTTGCTACTCATGGAGATGGGGAACCTCCTAAAACCCTCGACACTGGTTATGTGAAACACATTAATTACTGCTTTGATAATCCTGAGAATCCTCATTCAACTTGATAATGTGAGACACGTTGGATCAACGTGAGTACTTTAGGGATTTTTGCTTGTCTCAAAAATGGAAACACTTATGGGATCAAATTAAAATGTTGCGTTGGTATGCTTGGGATTTATGTGTGTGAGAAGTGATTATACTTGTTGCTCTAAGAGTAAGGGTCTACACATTCTCTTTCAATGTGAATTTAATGATAATAAAACCTTGGATTATTATGTTAATGGTATATAGTATTACTATATGTGGAACAAATATAAGAATTTGTTGCTTTAAAGGTGCATATGAAATTGCTTCTTTGGTTGAAAAGTATGATGACATTCCTTACAAATCTAAATTTTTTGCCATACTTTAAAATTGCTATGAGAAGTATGAATACAATGCTAATATTATTGAATTTATTGAGAGAATGACCGCTGCCTTGGAAGAGACGAATATTTTGCAGGAATCTATGGAAGAAAAAGCTGATGAAACTGTGAGCTCATTAGATGAAAAAGATGAGGAGGAGAGTGAAGAACAAAAGGAGGAAGAGCGGATTACCTACCCATGCCAACCTTCTAATGAGAGTAACACTTCAACTCATACATTGTTTAATTTCTCTTCGTTCTTACCGAAGGATGAATGCTATTATGATTGTTGTGATCCCTTGGATTCGTTTGAAATAACCCTTTTTGATGAACTTGATGCTTGCTATGCTTGTGGCCATGATGCCAATATGCATTATGATTATGGAAATTAACTTGCTATAGTTCCTTATGTTACACATGAAATTGTTGCTATTACACCCACACATGATAGTCCTATTTTTTTTATGATTTCTCCCAATTACACTATATCGGAGAAGTTTGCACTTATTAAGGATTGTATTGATGGGTTGCATTTCACTATCACACATGATGATTTTTATAAGTATAATATGCATGTGATTGCTGCTCCTATTTGCACTTATTATGAGAGAGGAACCAAATCTTTACCTCTCTATGTTTCCAATACGATAAAATTGCAAGAAATTACTTATCCTATGTATTGGCCTTTACTTTGTGCGAATGAATTGTTCTTTTATGACATGCTGATACGTCCATTTTGCATCATGTTTTCCTACTGTTATTAAAATGTTTTTATGCATAATAATGCTTTATGGAGTAATTCTAATACCTTTTCTCTCATAATATGCAAGGTTTACACAAAGAGGGAGAATGCCGGCAGCTGGAATTCTGGACCTGAAAAAGCTTGTCAGAGATACCTATTCTACACATCTCCAAATGAACTGAAATTTTACGAAGAATTATTTTGGAATATAAAAAAAATACTGCAGCAAATAACTACCGTAGGGGGGAACCTGGTGCCGAGAAGACACCAGGTTGCGCTAGGCCCCCCAAGCACAACCTGGTGGGTTCTGGGCAGCCCAGCCTAGCTCTGGTGCCTTTCTTCTGGTACATAAGGTCTTTTGACCTAGAAAAAAATAAGGAGATGAATTTCGGGACCAAGCATAGCCGTCTCAAGGTGGAACTTGGGCAGGAGCACTTTTGCCCTCCGGTGAAGTGATTTCGCCGGGGGAACTTCCCTCCCGGAGGGGGAAATGGAAGCCACCGTCATCACCAACAATCCTCTCATCTTTCGGAGGCCAATCTTCATCAACATCTTCAACAAAAACATCTGCTCTCAAACCCTAGTTCATCTCTTGAGTTCAATATTTGTAATAGAACCTCAGATTGGTACCTGTGGGTGACTAGTAGTGTCGACTACATCTCGTAGTTGATTACTATATGGTTTATTTGGTGGAAGATTATATGTTCATATCCATTATGCTATTTAAAACCCCTCTGATATTGAGCATGAATATCATTCATGAGTAGTTACCTTTGTTCTTGAGGCCACAAGAGAAGTCATGTTGCAAGTAATCATGTGAATTAGATATGTGTTTGATATTTTGATGATGTGTATGTTGTGATTCCCTTAGTGGTGTGGTACGTCTCCAACATATCTATAATTTTTGATTGTGCCATGTTGTTATATTATCATTCTTGGATGTTTTACAATCATTTTATAGCAACTGTATATCATTTTTTGGGACTAACCTATTAACATAGTGCCCAGTGCTAGTTGCTGTTTTTTGCTGGTGTTTTACTTCGTAGAATGTCAGTACCAAACGGAGCCCAATTTGCCTGAAACTTTTTGGAGATCTTTTCTGTAGCAGAAGAAAACTTGGGAGCCAAGGAAGCACATGGGGGAAGACCCGTGGGGCCCACGTGACACCACGGCACGCGAGAGGCCCTCAGGGTGCCCTGGTGTGTTATGGGGCCCACCGGAGTCTCCTCCACCGCCTCTCAGCTCTATAAATTCTCAGAAATTCCAAAACCACGAGATCCAATCTAACACCATCACGAAGGGGTTCATGAACCTCATTGGTTCCTCTCCGATGATGCGTGAGTAGTCCACCATAGACCTACGGGTCTGTAGGCAGTAGCTAGATGGATTCCTCTCTCTCTCTATTGATTCTCAATACAATGGTCTCTTGGATATCTATTTGATCTAATGACTTTTGCGGTGTGTTTGTTGGGATTCGATGAAGTTTGAGTTCATGATCAGTTTCTATCTATGAATATTATTTGAGTCTTCTTTTGATCTTTTATATGCATGATTATTTAAAGCCTCGTATTTCTTCTTTGAATCTTTGGTTTAGTTAGACGAACTAGATCGATTTTTACTGCCATGTGAAGAGGTGCTTTGTGATGGGTTCGATCTTGCGGTGTCCTCTCCCAGTGACAGAAGGGGCAGCGAGGCATGCATGTCTCGTTGCTATTAAGTATAACAAGATGGGGTCTATTCCTATATGAATAGATCTTGTCTACATCATGTCATCGTTCTTATTGCATTACTCCGTTTCTTCATGAACTTAATACACTAGATGCATGCTGGATAGTGGTCGATGTGTGGAGTAATAGTAGTAGATGCAGAATCATTTTGGTCTACTAATGTTGGACGTGATGCCTATATATTGATCATTGCCTTGGATATCGTCATGATTGTTTGATCTTCTATCAATTGCCCAATAGTAATTTGTTTACCCACCGTGTGCTATTTCTTGAGAGAAGCCACTAGTGAAATATAGGGCCCCTGGGTCTATCCTTTTAATATATTGCTTTCCGATCTATCTTTTTCCGCATTTGCTTTCAGATCTATTATTCCAAAAACCCAAAAATACCTTTCTATACCTTTTATTTACATCTTCTATTTTTCTTTCTTGCGTGATCTATTTATCCAATCTCATACAAACTAATCTATCTTACACCATGGAGAGATTGACAACCTCTCTTCCGCGTCGGGTTGCAAGTATTTGTTCTTTGTGTGTAGGTACCATTTACATAGTGTTGCTTGGTTCTCCTACTAGTTCGATAACCTTGGTTTCATCACTGAAGGAAATACTTACCGTAGCTGTGCTGCATCATCCCTTCCTCTTTGGGGAAATACCGACGCGGTCTCAAGCCACGTCAAAGGACTTTCTAGCGTCGTTGCCGGGGAGACATCATCAACCTCTATTAGGTTCCTAGTCAGAAATCTCATCTCCTTGCAATTTACATTATTTGCCATTTGCCTCTAATTTTTCTCTCCCCCACTTCTAAAAAGGTTTTACAAAAATACAAAAATATGTTCGGTTTGCCTTTTTGCTTGTTTGCTATCTTTGCTTGTGTTGCCATGTGCCTTCTATTTGCTTGCATCTTTGCTTGCTAAAAATCTATTGGTATGGATCCTCATCCACTTGCTAATATTTTCAAAATACCAAATTATGATGACCCAATTTCTAGTGAGTTGAGTGCACTTGATTATCTCTATGAAGTTTTGTTTGAAAATCATGAATCTGCAAATTTTGATGAAGTGTTGAAAGAAGAAATTTATAAGTTGATTCATGATAGCTCCTTGACTGAAATCATGATTGCAATGATGTTACTATAAACTCTATCAATGTCAATTATTTTAGTGATATGCAAAAATACAAGCTTGAGGATGATAATCTTGTCATGTTGAATGATCATGATTGGGGTGATAATGCTTCTTATGATCTTGAAAATTTATTTAAGATCCATGTTCAATATGTTATTGATAACAATGTTTGCAATAGTATCAAAAGTGGGTTTTGGAGAGCGTCAACTTTAGGTAAAAAGAATCCCATATATTTGGAGAGTGTTCAGTCTTATGAATTTTATGATAAAAGTGGGTTTGCAGAGGTCATAACTTTAGTTGACTATAATCCCACTATTTTGGAAGATAATAAAAACTTTATGCATGTTGATCATAAAGAGAGTATTGTTTATGATAACTATATTGTTGAATTTGATTATGATCCTACATGTAATTATTATGAGAGATGAAATTATGGTTGTAGAAATTTTCATGATACTAAATTACCTCTTTTCATGTTGAGATTGCTATTGTCTCTTTCTTCTTCCTTCCATATGCTAGTTTTTTCTTGTCGTGATAATTTGCTTGCTTATAAAATGGCTATACATAGGAATTATGGTAGACTTAAGTTCTTTTTACATATGCTTCATGGTGCTCTCTTTGTGTTTCTATTATTATCTTTCATGAGTGCATCAATGAAATCTCAAGCCTATCTTAATGGCTATAAAGAAAGAGCTTGTTGGGAGGCAACCCAATGAATAGAATTTATTTTTACCTTTTTCTTTCTGTTATTGAGTGTTGAAACAATTATGCTACTTTTTATTGTGTTTTATGTTTTAATTAGTGTTTTTGCCAAGTAAAGCCTTTGGGATCATGTTGGGTGATAGTTGATTTGATCTTGTTGAAAAACAGAAACTTTTACATCCAGTACAAGAATTTTGAAAAATCACAGATGTCACGAAAAATTCTGAAGTTTTTACACAAGATTTATATGCAAATTTCAGACGTTTTCCTAATTTCTCAGAATTGTTGGAGTTATATAAGTATGGTTAGAGTACAGATTACTACAGACTATTCTGTTTTTCACAGATTCGCTTTTCGTTGCATTGTGTGCTTATTTTGATGAATCTATGGTTTGTATTGGATGATATAAGCCATGGCAAAGTTATAATACAGTATATATAATGTAATAATAAAATATGAATGAGTTTGCAACAGTCCTTGGAGTGGTGATTTGCTTTATTATACTAACGGATCTCACGAAGGTTTTGTTAAGTTTTGTGTGATTGAAGTTTTTAAGTTTTGGGTGAGATCACGATGGATGAAGGAATAAGGAGTGAAAAGAGTCTAAGATTGGGGATGCTATGGCATCCCAAGAAAATATCCAAGGAGAAACAAGCAACTAAGCTTGGGGATGCCCCGAGTGGCATCCCCTGTTTCTTCTAACGACCATCGGTATCTTACTTGGAGCTATATTTTTATTCATCACATATCATGAGTTTTGCTTGGAGCGTCTTGTATTATATGAGTCTTTGCTTCATTTTCTTTTGTCACTTGTATCCTTTCTGTACACACCTATTTGAGAGACCCAAAATTATGCTATGATTCGTTAGAATTGCTCTATATGCTTAACTTAAATATTTTGATCTATGGAATTGCTCTAGTACTTCACTTATATCTTCTTGAGCATGGCGTGCTTTATATTTGTACAAAAATACTCTCATGATTCACTTATATTAGTTTGAGAGTTAGTAAATTTTGAAGAAATACTCTCATGCTTCACTTAGATTAATTTGAGAGTTAGTAAATTTTGAAGAAATCCTCTCATGCTTCACTTATATCGTTTTGAGAGACCAAATTTTCATGCTCATGTTCTTCACATAAATTTATTTGAGCTTGTCAAAAGTAATGGCAATATATGAAACTAGTCCCAAAGTGATAGATATTCAAGAGAGATATAATAAAAACTTTCATGAAGATCATTTGACAAATCAAACTTGATTTCTTGTAAAAGTTTTGAGACATGATGCTAGTAATATGTGAGTTACGTTGGTGAGTAATTATGCTTTAGTAAGAATATTGGTGTTAAGGTTTGTGATTCCCTATGCAAGCACGCAAGTCAAGAGTTATGCAATGAAATTACATCCTACTGATAGTGCATTATTCAGTGTTAGTTATGCTTAATGCCCACTTATGAGAATTTTCGTTTCTTGGTTAGTTGCTTCTCAATCTATTTGCTAGCCTTCACTTGTACTAAGTACAAATACTCCTTGTGCATCCAAAATCCTTAAACCCAGTTTTTCCATATGAGTCCACCAAAATGTCAGGCCCCGGCCCCAACCGTGCACTATCCATACACGCAACTGTGCACGATCAATACCAGAGACTCACTGGAAGGAATCACAACACAACTCTAAACACAAATATTAAGTCATACATCTTCATATTACAAGCCAGGGGCCTCGAGGGCTCGAATACAAAGCTCGACATACACGGGTCAGCGAAAGCAAAAAAATATGTGAGTACAGACATAAGTTAAACAAGTTTTGCCTTAAGAAGGCTAGCACAAACATAAGCAGCGGATCGAAGAGGCGAGGCCACCTGCCTGGAAACCTCCTAACTAATCCTGGACGTCGGAGAAGTCCACGTCGTAGTAGGCTCCATCCTGCTGGTAGAGAACTCCGTCGGGGTAGTAGTAGTCATATCCAGCGTACTCCAACTCCTGGGCTCCATCGTCTAAACGCGGAATCGTATCGAGGGGGAAAGAGAAATGCAAAGTAGCGTGAGTACTCATCCAAAGTACTTGCAAGACTTACATCAGAACTATGCTAGATATGCACCAGTATCAAAGGAATGGGGCTATATCTTTGGACTAGACTGCAGAAATGCCAGAAGAGAGAAGAAGGCCTAGTCCTATCGAAGACTAGCATCTTCAGCGTCTTGCAGCATAAGACGAGAGTAGACTGGCATCACATATATAGTCATATTATTATAGGAAATTTTTATTAAGTAACCACGCCTAGAGATCCTTCCCCGACTCCCAGCGAGGAAGCAATCTCGGAGCCACAATTCATTTCAAATTTAAATCACAGTTATAGTTGTAGTAGGTTAGAGTACAACTCCAGATCGTCCTGTTACCGTGGACACAGTATTCGAATAGTTTGTCTTCCCTGCAGGGGTGCACCTCATTTCCAACACGCCTGATCACCTCCGGCCGGACACACTTTCCTGGGTCATGCCCGGCCTCGGGATAGCAGCACGTCATCGCCCCACCTAGACTCAACAGAGAGGCCAGCACGCTGGTCTACCTCCTAAGTGCGCAGGTTCGTGGGCCCACTTGCCCTTGCACTCCTGCACGTTACGCCCTCGGCCGGTGACAGTCCTAGCATGCCTTAACTTACCAGCGCCATGCGTTAGCTCGGGCCACCCGGGCGCGAGTCGCTCCATTGCTGACATCTGAAGAGCTTCGGCTGATACAACGACGCTGAGTACCCATAACTTCTCCCACGCGATGGTTTGGTCCGTAAAAGGTCTAAACCGACCAAGTGGATCAAATACTCAACCCATTAGCATTTTATTAATTGTGCGGGGCAAGCGCGAACCATGAAATGCAGTCCGTCGCCCCGCCGATAACCCTCGGGTGCCTTACCGGCGCACCCCACCAGTATCCCTCGGGTGCCTTAGCGGCGCACCCCACCACATATCAATCTCGCGGGTACCCTTGGGGCCGACCCGTCTTCAACATGTTTCTGTAACCAGGTCATAGTAACTATGTGTCTATACACCAAGTGGATATCCGAGGAATCACCCTCGATGGATCCCACTCGAGGTATGTGTATGACAAGAGTTGCTATCGATAATGGGAAGGAGGAATCACCCTCGATACCCATGACCGATTAGCTACGCTACAGAATAAACACCGGGAGTGCTAAGTGAGGTATCACCCTCGGCACTCGGTAGTAGCTCTGCAGTGCCATACTAAAGGGGTGTGAGGTGATGTGTCGGTAACGGCTTGTCAGTCCTGACGACTGAGTCTTCTGTCTTCAAGTCCTCGGTGTCGTCGATGAAAGCAGGGGCAACTGGGACTAAGGGGGTCTCAGGGGTTCACTGATCCACCTATACTAAGCATTTGATATAATTGCAGGTGTAGTAGTAGTTCATCAAAAACAGGCTATGCATCAGAATAGGAGCTAACTAATATAGTAGTAAAATGTAATGCAAGCATAAGAGGGAGAAGAATAGGCGATATCGGAATGCTCAAGGGGGTTTTGCTTGCCTTGCTGCTCTGCGGCAAAAGGCTGGTCGTCGGCGGTGTAGTCGATCACGGCAGCAGCGTCAGTTCCGGAAGCTACCGGAGAGAAGAGGGGGAAGAAACAATAAATATAAAGCACACAGATGCAACACGATGCATGACATGGCAATACGCAGAGCTAGGGGGATATACTGCCTATCAAAGTGTTTTAGTTAATTTAGGAATTATTTCATCAGAGTCATGCACTATTCATCTATCTGAAACAGGCAAAAAGTTGCATGTTCAGATAGCTAGAGGCATCTGACAGGTATGTGGGTAGCGTATTCGGGATCGTCTCGTCGTTCTGAGCAACTTTCATGTATAAAGTATTTTAATCTGACTTACGGTTTATTTTATATTAATTCTTAAAGTTTTATTAATATTCTGAAATTAAAACAGATTATTTAAAATCAATAATTGCATTTATGACATCAGCATGATGTCATGCTGACATCAGCAGTCAACAGGGGGTTGACTGGTCAAACTGACCAGTGGGACCCCCCTGTCATAGACTCAGTTTTAATTAGGTTTAATAATTAATTAAACAATTTAATTATGGGGTGGGACCCACCTGTCATTCTCTGATTAAAAACTAATTAATTATCAGAATTAATTAAACAAGTTAATTAGTTAATTAATTAACAGAGTGGTTAATTAGTTTAATTAATCTTAATTAAACTAATTAAATATTTAATTATCTAATTAGTTATTTTACTAATTAATTAATTAAACTAATTATTCATTTTAATTATCTATTTATTATTATTATTATTTCTTTTTATTTTATTAAACCGTTTTTAGGGGGCTGGGCCCCGTTGGTCAGTGGCTGAGGGGGGGGGGGTTAAGTGGGGATTAGCCCCACTTAACCAAATCGGGCCGGCGGCCAGGGGCACGCATGACACGATGCCGGCGGCCACGGCCAGGAGGCCGCGTGGCCGGTGGGGGGGGGGGGACGGCGGCTGCAGGTGGAGGCGGTGCGGTCGTGGCCGGTGGGCCGCGGGGGGCGGCCGGCGTCAGCAGGCGCGGTTGGCGGGATGCGGACGACAACGCAGGCGCGGTGCGGGCCGCGGCGGCAACGCAGCGGGTGGCGCGGGCCCAGGCGCGCGCGCGGCGGGGGCTGGGCGAACGCGGCCAGAGCGCGCGGGGAGCGGCGGCCGGTGCCGCGCGTTGGCGGGCGCGCGTGTGCCCGGCGAGGCCGGAGCAGGGGGGAAGGAGAGGGAGAGGGAGGAGTCCCGGAGCCGGAGCTCATCGGCGCTTGTAGGGGCTGGCACCGGGCGCAAGGTGGGACGACGGGGCGGCGCCGGCGACGGTGGTTCCGGGAGGAGGAGGCGAGGAGGAGCTCCAGCGGCGGCGGGGCGACGTGGTCGGGGCACCGGCGTCGGGCGTCGGCAGGGGGCTTTTTTATGGGAGGGGGCAACGGGCGACAGCGGGGACGGCGCGGGGCGGCGCCCAGATTCGCCGCGGGAGAGGGGAGGGAGAGACCGAGAGGGTAAGGGGCGAGTGAGGCGAGTGGGGGTTTTCGGGCTAGGGTTCGGGGGGGGGGGGTAGTAGGCGCCGACTGGGCCGTGGGGGTTAGTGGGCCGTAGGCCCATGGCGGCCAGGGGGGTTCTTTTTCCTTTTTATTATCTTTCTGTCAGATTTTCTTTTTATTTATCTCTGTTTTATTTATTTTAGTAACCAAAAACACTTTTGAAAAATATGATACTTGGTCCAGTAAAACACATGCAATATTCTACAGCGTCATAAAAGTTTGAGGACACTTTTGAATTGTTTTGAAAACTGCCAATATTTAAAAGGGCATTTAATAAATATTTTGGCCCCTGTTTTATTTAATTTGAGGCACCAATACACCTTGCAAGAATGTTGGTTATAGTTTTATAATTGCTCCTGGATTATTTGCAATTTAATGAACATTTTTTTCTCAGTGTTTGAGCAACTAAATATTTCATATGCATTTAAATTTCAATTTGAATTTGGAAATGAAATGAGACATGATGCAAATGATGATCAAGCATAGTTAACCATGATGACTTGGCATTATCATGTGGGATTACTGTGGCCTAACTCTGGGGGTGTTACAACTCTCCTCGTCTAACAAGAATTCTCGTCCTGAGAATTTAGAGGTAGAGTAAGGGGAAAATTTTGATTACGAAATTCTAACGAGTCTTCTTGTTCTTAGTTGCTCTCATCGAAGAGGTTGATCCCCTTATGTTGAAGTCTTCAATTCTCTGTTCCAGGTCATCCTGATGAAGTCATCATCCTTTCTTCGGGATCTTCATCGTCCTACGAATGCGATTAGAGGGAGAAACTCTGGTAGAATGTATCTCCACCAAGTTGGGCACCTGACAGTGAACTCAAGGAAGATGACATGAATTATTTCTCGAGTTGTTACTCAGGGAATTCATTGAGAGCAATATGCGATGGTTCAAAAGTTTCAAACGGGTAGGCAATCATTCGATGCCTGATCAGAAGGTGAAAAGGGGTTTAGAGCAACGAAATAAATATTGCGTCTGACACAAGAATAGATCATCCCTTAGGCGGTGGCTCGGGAATTACATACGAAGCCAAGTGCAAAAGATACCTTGGAATCAAAGTGGTACAGGAGAGTCAGGTTTCGATCCTGTGGAACTATGGGTTAAGGGCCCATCATGTGGGTTAAGAGTAGGAACAGCGGTGACATCTTGCACGGTCATGATAGCAAGACATGTCAGAGGATCGCTTGTCAGTTATGTCGATAACAATATCGGTACCAAGGGCGGGGGACGAAGAGAACCATCTTCCTGCTCGTTGAAACGAGGCGGACCAATAGGCAAAGTTCTCGTCCACCAGCGGTTACCGGAATGTTAACAACAATAGTAACAGGGTCTTACTGACAGAGTTGTACACCGAGGTGTTTACCTAAGCAGGGAATTATCACTGCTCAGATCAAATAAATCTCAAGAAAGGTTAAACAGACCAATGGAAAGGAAATGTGATTATCACATTAAACAGACCAATGGAAAGGAAAATGTGTATACACGAGCATTAGGTGTATATCCTTTCCAAGAGCAAGCAGAGCGAGACAATCATGACAAGGCTCCAGGTAGGTAACCATTAAGACTAAGGGGCAAGGAATTTATGATGTTTACCCATACAACGATGTTTGGATAATTGTTCAAGAAACATTTAGCATTATGCCTCCAATGTCCTTGATGAAATTCGGAATACCACGGTCATGCTTCGAGGTAGCATCGACATGGTCACCAGGTAAAGGTCAGAGTTTGGGAACAAAAAGGATCTATCAGGAACAATTTATAAAACAAGTCATTGAATTTCCTCATAGAAGAATGGCTAACCTTGCTGAGCAAGATACTATAGCATTAGGTCCTCCGAGCAGGTGTGCTAGCCATGTCATCAACTTACTGAGTAACAGAGACCAATGTTATAATTCTTAGAAATGTTCCAACAATCATATCTGACTGAGATTCAGACCTGGTAGATGTCTCGATACCTCAGACTTGGCAGGACTGAGAAGAAAAAGGATGTAACACAAATCGACAAGATCACGTTGCAAGATTCTCAGAACATGGAATACGAAAGCAAGCTCCGAAACAGGAGTTCACATTTAACCATGGAGAAGATGAGAATGTGGCCGACGGCTCAACAACAATTTATCAAGATTTCCATAAACATGGATTTCCATAATTATGAAAACAAGGTGATAGCATTGGTCGATTCAAATGACATAATGTTGTATGCTCGAGGAAAACATACACCATTAATCATTGGTTGAAAGGGTCATACGAAATATGACCTTAGATAGCACGATCATTGTAGAGCGACGATTCGATAACCAATAGTTGAAGAACGAACGGTCGATCGTTAACTTCAAATCAACAGGGTTGCTAGAATTACAGAATCCAAGCAGTATCACTCGCATATTGGTATCCGGGTTAGAATCAACACGGGGACCAAGAAGGAACGGTGATGGTGAGAAGTATCACCATGTCAGGAATTTCTTAAGAGGTGGAGCAATCCTCACAACATACTCGACATAAAGACAGTAGTACTCCAAGATAGAACATAATATAAGCTGGATCGCAAGTTGCGACCATAACATGGACAAGCTTGCACTTGAAAAGAAGTCAAGGGTGTTGGTGATGATAACAAAAATCATCGAGGGCAAGGAGGGCATTTCTCATCATGAACTCGACTGATACCTGGAAGAGCTCCAAATGTTAATGATGATCATGACACATTTGTCGAGAAGTTTCATGAAGATGTAACCGATCAGCGACAACATCAAGCAAAGGAATGGTGAAGCGAAAGGTTATCGGAATCACAGATAAGATTACCAGCTCAAAATCGATATTGTTCTTCAAGACAACTAATCGTGATGTTGAAAATTTGATGTAAGCTTAGAGCACTGTTGGAATTGGGTTCCGGGGATGAAGGATATAAATAGCAGGGTCAAGCCTTAGCATGACGATGATGATGCAGCCACACAGCTTGGAAAGACATGATCGAGCACAAACCCATAAGCAAAGAAGATTACTAAGAGTTGTTGAATCGCAATGCAGACTCGATTCAATTATCGGTGTCCTTGAGTGTCCAACAATGCAGAACACGAGGAAGCTGGAATCAGTGACGGAAAACATAGCTGATGAGGAGCTCATAAGAAGTTATATAGCTCCGTGATATTCTTGAGATACCAGGGATAAATCTCGAAGGTAGATCAAAATAAAGGTTAGACTAGTGTATTGATCTGTGGAAGACAAACACTTTAACTTGTCTGGGAATGAAATCGAAGTAGAACAACATGGTCAGAACCATGATTGTAAAGGACAAGATCACAGATACCGGATCAAATTATACCAAGAGAAATTTATTGTGACGAGAAGCTTCTATGATAAGTCATACACTGGGAACATGGGCATGAACACAAAGTTCAAGGTCGACTCCCACTTCTTCAAGGCATAACCTCTCATTCACTTCTCACTTTTCGAAGAAGTTGTAGTGATGAAATTTTATCGGGCTAAACAACAGAGAATATGACTCGCGAAAACTCTCAGGTTCACACAGATTAGGGAAAGCATAGGTTCAACCCATAGGGGCATATTAGGAACATATACCACAAACTTCAAGGGTGAATAACACAAGCTCGAAAGTAGAGCATGGTAGAGAATAGCAGAGGATACTCTCTACCAAAGACATTATGTATCAGGGGAAGAATTCACAAGAATTTTGAATGCGAAGGATACTATCGGATAACAACCCAGCAATGGGTCTGACGGTTCACAACGGAGCTGATGTGAGTATTGGTACTCAATCACAGGAAGAGAGAATGCAAGGCATCGGAATATAGAACTCCCGAACAATTCGATGCTTAATTAACAAAGGAATTATGATTTCCAAAACGAAGGATCAGCAGCAGACGCTCTGATCAAGAATGGATAAGTTAAACAGACTCAGAGGCACAATCGGTCAAGGTTTGATTTGCCGAGAACCAGCTCATGTTTAAAATGATGTCTGAGCCAGAAAGATAATCTTTAAGGATCAACTGATGATTGTATGCATTCACACACACAGGTTGAATCCATTAAATCAGATGACAATCACATAGGATTTTAATCATTATTGCTAGACATATGGAATTATCCCTAATGCAAGCAGTAAGAAAGGTCAAAAGCAATAGGCTACTAAGGATTTCGGAAGATCGAATAACGTTCCGAAGAATTTTGTGAATCACATGACAACTGAGGATGAACGAATCCCCGGTAAGGGTGAGGAATAATTCGTAAGTGCTTTCTTGCGGCGATGAACTGCAAAGCAGTAAGCTCAAAGGATTCTCGGTACAACGGAGAGTATTTCAGGGCATCTTGTAAATACAAGAGCAACGGGGAATGCCAGGATGAACGACAGTTGTATGTAGTTATCCATAGGGATATTTCAGTGGTTGGAAATGGCAAATACGGTGGGCACTCGGATCTCGGAAAATCATCGAAGAGTATCTTCAAAATCTTCCGATGAAGCAGGCGATCATCTGGAAGGAGGGGCTCTCCGGGAGAAAGTAGTTACGAGAACCTAAGGTTAGAGTTAGTAAATCTTTAACCCGAAAGAGAAGAGAGATCAAAACAAAGAGTAAGGATGAGGAATAAAAGATCCTAATACCACCCGATTGAGATGTGGGCCCGTAAGCCATAGCATCAGTGTTAGTAAGAGTTTTTCAAGGACTAGACTCAACTTCGGCCAAGGAGTTGGAAAGGGGGCTACCTACAGGCAGTCAGCTCTGATACCAACTTGTCAGGCCCCGGCCCCAACCGTGCACTATCCATACACGCAACTGTGCACGATCAAGACCAGAGACTCACTGGAAGGAATCACAACACAACTCTAAACACAAATATAAAGTCATACAACTTCATATTACAAGCCAGGGGCCTCGAGGGCTCGAATACAAAGCTCGACATACACGAGTCAGCGAAAGCAAAAAAATATCTGAGTACAGACATAAGTTAAACAAGTTTTGCCTTAAGAAGGCTAGCACAAACATAAGCAGCGGATCGAAGAGGCGAGGCCTCCTGCCTGGGAACCTCCTAACTAATCCTGGACATCGGAGAAGTCCACGTCGTAGTAGGCTCCATCCTGCTGGTAGAGACCTCCGTCGGGGTAGTAGTAGTCGTCTCCAGCGTACTCCAACTCCTGGGCTGCATCGTCTGAACGCGGAATCGTATCGAGGGGGAAAGAGAAATGCAAAGCAGCGTGAGTACTCATCCAAAGTACTCGCAAGACTTACATCAGAACTATGCTAGATATGCACCAGTATCAAAGGAATGGGGCTATATCTTTGGACTAGACTGCAGAAATGCCAGAAGAGAGAAGAAGGCCTAGTCCTATCGAAGACTAGCATCTTCAGCGTCTTGCAGCATAAGACGAGAGTAGACTGGCATCACATATATAGTCATATTATTATAGCAAATTTTTATTAAGTAACCACGCCCAGAGATCCTTCCCCGACTCCCAGCGAGGAAGCAATCTCGGAGCCACAATTCATTTCAAATTTAAATCACAGTTATAGTTGTAGTAGGTTAGAGTACAACTCCAGATTGTCCTGTTACCGTGGACACGGCTATTCGAATAGTTTGTCTTCCCTGCAGGGGTGCACCTCATTTCCAACACGCCTGATCACCTCCGGCCGGACACACTTTCCTGGGTCATGCCCGGCCTCGGGATAGCAGCACGTCGTCGCCCCACCTAGACTCAACAGAGAGGCCAGCACGCCGGTCTACCTCCTAAGTGCGCAGGTTCGTGGGCCCACTTGCCCTTGCGCTCCTGCATGTTACGCCCTTGGCCGGTGTCAGTCCTAGCATGCCTTAACTTACCAGCGCCATGCGTTAGCTTGGGCCACCCGGGCGCGAGTCGCTCCATTGCTGACATCTGAAGAGCTTCGGTTGATACAACGATGCTAAGTACCCCTAACTTCTCCCACGCGTTGGTTTGGTGCGTAAAAGGTCTAAACCGACCAAGTGGATCAAATACTCAACCCATTAGCATTTTATTAATTGTGCGGGGCAAGCGCGAACCATGAAATGCAGTCCGTCGCCCCGCCGATAACCCTCGGGTGCCTTACCGACGCACCCCACCAGTATCCCTCGGGTGCCTTAGCGGCGCACCCCACCACATATCAATCTCGCGGGTACCCTTGGGGCCGACCCGTCTTCAACATATTTCTGTAACCAGGTCATAGTAACTGTGTGTCTATACACCAAGTGGATATCCGAGGAATCACCCTCGATGGATCCCACTCAAGGTAAGTGTATGACAAGAGTCGATATCGATAATGGGAAGGAGGAATCACCCTCGATACCCATGACCGATTAGCTACGCTACAGAATTAACACCGGGAGTGCTAAGTGAGGTATCACCCTTGGCACTCGGTAGTAGCTCTGCAGTGCCATACTAAAGGGGTGTGAGGTGATGTGTCGGTAACGGCTTGTCAGTCCTGACGACTGAGTCTTCTGTCTTCAAGTCCACGGTGTCGTCGATGAAAGCAGGGCAACTGGGACTAAGGGGGTCTCAGGGGTTCACTGATCCGCCTATTACTAAGCATTTGATATAATTGCAGGTGTAGTAGTAGTTCATCAAAAACAAGCTATGCATCGGAGTAGGAGCTAACTAATACAGTAGCAAAATCTAATGCAAGCATAAGAGGGAGAAGAATAGGCGATATCGGAATGCTCAAGGGGGTTTTGCTTGCCTTGCTGCTCTGCGGCAAAAGGCTGGTCGTCGGTGGTGTAGTCGATCACGGCACCAGCATCAGTCTCGGAAGCTACCGGAGAGAAGAGGGGGAAGAAACAATAAATATAAAGCACACAAAAGCAACACGATGCATGACATGGCAATACGTAGGGCTAGGGGGATATACTGCCTATCAAAGTGTTATAGTTAATTTAGGAATTATTTTGGAATTATTTCATCAGTCATGCACTATTCATCTATCTGAAACAGGCAAAAAGTTGCATGTTTAGATAGCTAGAGGCATCTGACAGGTATGTGGGTAGCGTATTCGGGTTCGTCTTGTCGTTCTGAGCAACTTTCATGTATAAAGTATTTTAATCTGACTTACAGTTTATTTTATATTATTTATTAAAGTTTTATTAACATTCTGAAATTAAAACAGATTATTTAAAATCAATAATTGCATTTATGACATCAGCATGATGTCATGCTGACATCAGCAGTCAGCAGGGGGTTGACTGGTCAAACTGACCAGTGGGACCCCCTGTCATAGACTCTGTTTTAGTTAGGTTTAATAATTAATTAAACAATTTAATTATGGGGTGGGACCCACCTGTCATTCTCTAATTAAAAACTAATTAATTATCAGAATTAATTAAACAAGTTAATTAATTAACAGAGTGGTTAATTAGTTTAATTAATCTTAATTAAACTAATTAAATATTTAATTAGTTATGAATTATTTTACTAATTAATTAATTAAACTAATTATTCATTTTAATTATCTATTTATTATTATTATTGTTATTATTATTTCTTTTTAGTTTATTAAACCATTTTTAGGGGGCTGGGCCCTGTTGGTCAGTGGCTGAGGGGGGGGGGGGGGGTTAAGTGGGGATTAGCCCCACTTAACCAAATCGGGCCGGCGGCCAGGGGCACGCACGGCACGATGCTGGCGGCCACGGCCAGGAGGCCGCGTGGCCGGTGGGGGGGGGGGAACGGCGGCTGCAGGTGGTGGCGGTGCGGTGGTGGCCGGTGGGCCGCGCGGGGCGGCCGGCGTCAGCAGGCGCGGTTGGCGGGATGCGGGCACCAGCGCGGGCGCGGTGCGGGCCGCGGCGGCAACGCAACGGGTGGCGCGGGGCCAGGCGCGCGTGCGACGGGGGCGGGGCGAACGCGGCCAGAGCGCGCGGGGAGCGGCGGCCGGTGCCGCGCGTTGGCGGGCGCGCGCGTGCGCGGCGAGGCCGGAGCAGGGGGGAAGGAGAGGGAGAGGGAGGAGCCCCGGAGCCGGAGCTGACCGGCGCTTGTAGGGGCTGGTAGCGGGCGCGAGGTGGGACGACGCGGCGGCGTCGACGACGGTGGTTCGGGGAGGAGGAGGCGAGGAGGAGCTCCAGCGGCAGCGGGGCGATGTGGTCGGGGCGCCGGCGTCGGGCGTCGGCAAGGGGCATGGAAGGGGGCAACGGGCGACGGCGGGGACGGCGCGGGGCGGGGACGGCGTGGGGCGGCGCCCAGATCCGCCGCGGGAGAGGGGAGGGAGAGACCGAGAGCGTGAGGGGCGAGTGAGGCGAGTGGGGGTTTTCGGGCTAGGGCTCGGGGGGGGGGGGGTAGTAGGCGCCGACTAGGCCGTGGGGGTTAGTGGGCCATAGGCCCATGGGGGCCAGGGGGGTTCTTTTTCCTTTTTATTATCTTTCTGTCAGATTTTCTTTTTATTTATCTCTGTTTTATTTATTTTAGTAACCAAAAATACTTTTGAAAAATATGATACTTGGTCCAATAAAACACATGCAATATTCTACAGCGTCATAAAAGTTTGAGGACACTTCTGAATTGTTTTGAAAACTGCCAATATTTGAAAGGGCATTTAATAAATATTTTAGCCCCTGTTTTATTTAATTTGAGGCACCAATACACCTTGCAAGAATGTTGGTTATAGTTTTATAATTCCTCCTGGATTATTTGCAATTTAATGAACATTTTTTTCTCAGTGTTTGAGCAACTAAATATTTCACATGCATTTAAATTTCAATTTGAATTTGGAAATGAAATGAGACATGATGCAAATGATGATCTAGCATAGTTAACCATGATGACTTGGCATTATCATGTGGGATTACTGTGGCCTAACTCTGGGGGTGTTACACAAAAATTCTGTTTTTATCATTTACCTACTCGAGGACGAGTAGGAATTAAGTTTGGGGATGCTGATACGTCTCCAACGTATCTATAATTATTGATTGTTTCATGATGTTATAATATAATTATTGGCTATTTTACAATCATTTTATAGCAACTTTATATCATTTTTTGGGACTAACCTATTGACATAGTGCCAAGTGCCAGTTGTTGTTTTTTGCTTGTTGTTTACTTTGCAGAATATCAGTACCAAACGGAGCCCAATAGCCCCTAAACTTTATGGAGATTTGTTTTGGACTAGAAAAAAACTTGGGAGCCAAGGAAGCACCTGGGGAGGCCCGTGGGGCCCACGAGACACCAGGGCGTGCGAGAGGCACCCGGTGCGCCCTGGTGGTTGTGAGGCCCACGGGAGTCTCCTCCACCACCTCTCAGCTCTATAAATTCTCAGAAATTCCAAAAACCCTAGAGGAGTCGACGAAACACACTTCTAGCCGCCGCAAGTTCCAGAACCACGAGATCCAATCTAACACCATCACGGAGGGGTTCATCATCCGCATTGGTGCACTACTTCAGGATGGTCCAAAGACGACTCATCAATCAGAGACCCTTCGACAAAACTGTGTGCGATCCACCAATCACAAACGGTATTGTTCAACCTGCGACACCAATGACACGAACTGTGTGCGATGGTGTATCCATCAAATACGATTCAGAAAGTATTTGCGTGTGCGATCCACGGCAGATAGTTTATTCTTATGAACTATTTGGGATTAGCTAAGATAACAGAAACAGTTAACAAAACTAAGTGCGTGTGCGAAGTACGGTAGATAGTTCACTCGGATAAACTATTTGCGCTGATCCAGCATAACACAAACGGGTTAGCATAAGAAGGTGTGTGTGATCCGTAGCAATCAGTTCATTCAACAGAATTGTGTGGGAAGACCAATAATAACCGAAACGGTTCAAAAGGACAAGTTGTGTTTGTTGTGGGAAGATGGTTGCTGCCAAACAATTGTCAGGAATTGATGAAATCTTTACCGACGGTACGTACGGAAGTGCCGTTTGCCCGTATTAATATCACAGACGTTTTATTATTATTACCAGTCGGACTGCGCATCACCTCTGCTTCCTCTCTCACGTCTTGTCACCGCATTTTCGCCCGAGGATTCAGTGCACGCTTCAGCACCGCACCGCCACGTTACCGCACGAAACCGCACATGTTCCCACGCAAGCTTCCCCATCGGTTTCCCGCCAGAAGCGAATGAGCATAAGAGCCTGTGCGCGCGTCATTCGTGGATGCACACCTAGTGCAGCCTAGCCCATCTATGAAGCATGCCAACCCGACCAAGCGCTGGCTCTTCCACCAATCTCCTCGACGTCGGAAACAATCCGGTGCACGCGCAACGGCCTGTTTAGGCCGATGGCGTGTCCGACGATGTGCCGGACAAGGCTGTGCTGCGCGTCATCACAAGGGTTGAGCGGACCCTTGGCGCAGGGCGCGGCAGCGCCGCTGAGCAACATAGCCGCCTCACCGCCGAGAGGCTGCAGCGCATTGCACATGAAGATCATCGGTGGTGCTCTGTAGAGCAAAACATGCGCGTCCGTGCTGACAGGGCAAGGCACGCCGCACAGCATGGCTGATGGAGGGCCACAGAGCGAGAGACGCGGCGCGTGGCAGAGCAAGAGCGGTTCCATCCCCGCTTGCCTGCTATCCCACCTGACATGACGTTGCAGCTATGTCCAAGACACGTGAGTAGCCCTATTTCTCGCCAGGAATGGGCAATGTCCATCTGCGCCGTTCTTGCACCAGAGCCCAGGCGCACCGTCCTTGCCCTGGATGCCGGTTGCACCGTTCGCATGGGTCGTGCCATTCACCTTGTCCGCGGCCCCCTCGATGCTGACGGGCTTGTCCGTAGGCTCGAACACCTCCTTGGCCCAGGTGTCCAGCGGGGAGCGGTAGAAGAAAATGGCCATCGCATCCGCCAGATGGTAATCTCCGATGAAATAGCCAGCTTATAGCTCGAGGTCGCGCTCCAGCTGTACCGCGATCGTGTAAACCGCATGGACGAATGCCTGACCGAGTTCAGGCACAGCCAAGAGCTTCTGTAGGATAGGGTGTAGTCAACTTGTCATGGACGTGTTTTATTTTGTTGAACTGTTTAGATGTCGATCCCAATGTCTGGACAACAATGACAATATTGATATGTTTCGTTGTGTGAATGATTTATGTTCTATTGTTATGTTTCAATATGTGTAAAAGGCTAACATTTAGTGCCAGAAAATCAATATGAAAACAGATATATAGAAATGTGAAACTAATAACATAACTAATTGATAAATAGCTCATTGAAGATATGATACATATACAGTATATATCATCACATATACGTGATGATAGTAATTAACTAATACGTACAATGAATAAAAACTCAACTAATCGGTGGAGCTCTTTGGCGGTGGCACGCTCGAGCTTATCGGCCCACGCCCATGCAGCGGTGAGGCGCCTATAGCACCTCTGGCTTTCATTGCGTGGTACCGGCCGTCTTCGTACACCTCCACCGCTCGTCGACTCGCCCGCCGCCAAAGCTCCAGCTCCTCCTTTTCCCGTGCGGCACTAAGGGCATTCCAGGCCGCGAGGTTCCTGGCGCGCTCCTAAGCACACTCCTACTTGAACGCCACCTGCATGGCTCTCTAAGCCGGCGGCAGCGCCTTCCACAAAGCCAGATTGTACTAGCCCCAAAAACAATATTCAGTTGGGGGGTCTGGCGTGACCTCGTCTGGGGGCGTGAAGGGGTCCTCCTCGTCGCTCCATTTCGCCATGTCCTCACGGGGTGGCGCCTCTTCCTCTGCTTGTGCACAGACCGGCCGCGCCATGGAAGTGTTTTGTGCGAGGGGTGGGATAGAGAGACGAGAGAATGCAGACGGGATGAAGTCTCGAGGGGCAGCATTTATAGGGGGCTGGAATCTTGACCGACGCTAGCAGTGATTGCACACAATTTCCTACTCAACAACCGTGTGTGAATTAACATCGCCGTCCGTTCCCAATGCATGACCGCGTGTGATTAATAGCCCGTAAAAATTGGTTTCCAAAACTCGAAACGCGAAATAGGGCGCCAATCATGTGGGACCCGTTTGTTTTGCCAAATATTTACATTTTCTATCCAAATGTAATGCATGCCTGCCATTTGCGTTACGGAGGCAAGTCCGAGAGCAGTAACCATGCCATCTTGGCCCCATGGCGGAAAATCATGCATATTGTCATGTAATTCAGAATTCAGAGAATTTATTATCATTATTTTCGAATTTAGAACCTAGATTCTTAATGCTTTTGTGTCCAAAATGTCACTCAAGATGTTTGGAACTCCTTCAAATTTATTGCACGTGCCATATTTATGTAAGCAAGTACTCCCTCCGTCTAGAATTACTTGTCATATAAATGGATGTATCTAGACGTATTATAGTTTTGGATACATCCATTCATTTTAATTTTGGTGACAAGTAATTCCAGACGGAGGGAGTAGTACATAAATATGATTTTCGAGCGGTTTTTGCTTCATCTAGCTTGTTCATGTGTTTCAGTTTTGAAATATGGCCATTAAATTTCTATAAACTAACTTAAAGTATAAAATTGCCAATAGAACACCATTTAAAAAAAATAGGATGCCGGTCATATTCGTGCATTGTATCGATGAAAAAACTAGGTCGAATGAGACATCGATTGGCGGTTTGCCATCATGCCCCCACGTCCACTTCGGAACCACGCCCCTTCGTGTGATGCTCCGTTTTGTGAGAGGCTTGTCTAAACCTGGGGATTTCTTAGGCGAGTATTGGAGTCCCATCTCTGTCCCCATCACTGCCGTCCCATCCCGGTCCCCGTCTACGTACTCGTGCGCGGGGATACAAAGTTTCCCATCCATGTCCCCACCGAGTTCTTTATCACCGTGGGGAAACTCACACATTCATTCAAGAACAACCTTCATGTATTTCAGTACAGAAAAATTATTTCAACACAATAAACAATATGTTGTGGCTAGGTTTGGGATTTCTTAGGGAATTTTGGGCCAAAGGGGTAGGATGTGTGTAAATTTGGGTGACCGAGGCCTCAAATTACGTGGGGTCTACTAATTTCAGAGCCCACATGTAAGTACTCCAATTCATGGGTAAGGCGGGTAATGTTATCCCATCCTCATCGATGTCCTACATGCTCGGTATGTAAGGTATTTGACCCACCAACTTCCAGATGGGCATTCAAGCCCTAATAGAGTAATTATCCATCGGGACGCGGGGTAACAGTTAACCATGCATTGCCAGCTTTGACATATGTCAAAGCTTATCTCGAACAAGCCGTTAATTTGATCACGACATCTTGGCCCCATGTCGAGAAATCATGCCTATTTTCATTTACTTCGGCGCATTTTTCAACTTTTGACTTTAAAAACCTAGATTCCCAATGCTTTTGTGTCAAAACCGTCACTCAAGATGTTTGGAACTCCTTCAAATTTATTGCATGTGGCATATATACGGAAGCAAGTAGTACATAAATATGATATTCCAGCGGTGTTTTATCTTGCTTGTTCATCTGTTTTAGTTTTGAACTATGGCCATTAAATTTCTGGAAACTAACTTCATGTATCAAAATGCCAATTGAATACCGTAATTTTTTTAGATTTTAGGATGACAGTCGTATTCGTACATTGCATCGATGAAAAAAAAACTAGGCCGAATGAGGCAGCGATCCATTTCGTCATCACACAACACCCCACGTCCCCTCTCAGAACTATACGAGCATCCGCGTGGTGCTCCGGTTTGTGACAGGCATGTGTCAAAGCTTATCTCAAACAAGCCGTCACTTTGACCACGACATCTTGGCCCCATGTTGGGAAATCATGATGATTTTCATGTACTTCATATATAGCATTTTTATATATTTATTGTATTTAAAAACCTAGATTATTCTCAATGCTTGTGTCGAAACTGTTACTCAAGATGTGTGGAACTCCTTCAAATTTATTGCACGTGGTATATAGACGGAAGCACTAGTACATATCTAAAAATGATTTTTCCTGCAGTTTTTGCTTCATCTTGAACATGTCCATGTGTTTTAGTTTTTAATTATTGCCCCTAGATATCTAGAAACTAACTTCATGTACAAAAATGCTCACTGAACCCCGAAACTGTCCAAATTTCAGGGTGCTAGACGTATTCGTGCATTGTAACGAATTCAAAAAATCGTAGGCCAAATGAGACAATGACTAGCGGATCGTCATCGAACAAGGCTCATGTCCCCTCTCGGAACCACGAGCCTTCGTGTGATGCTACGTTTTGTGAGAGGCATGTCTCAAAGCTTATCTCGAACAAGCCGTTACTTTGACCACGACATCTTGGCCCCATTTCGGGAATTCATGCAAATTATTATCATGTACTTTAGAGCATTTTTCCATTTTTGGAATTGTAAAATCTAGATTCGCAATGAGTGCACGTGTGTCCAAACCGTTACCCAAGATGTTTGGAACTCCATAAAATTTATTGCAAGCGGCATATATGGGGAAGCAAGTAGTACATAAATATGATTTTTCCAGCAGTTTTTGCTTCATCTTGCATGTTCGTGTGTTACAAATTTGAATTATGGCGGTAAAATTTGTACAAAGTAACTTAATGTATAAAAATTCCAATTGTACCCCGAATATTTCCTAATTTTAGGATGTCGTTAGTGGATTTTGATGGTAGGGATCTTTTTCTTATAAATAAAACAATATCCGTTACCATTGTACCCAAAAATAGTTTTACAATTCAATACAAAAAGTGAACTGCATACACACGGTTCCATACGGAAACCGTTTGCGATGAAAATTCACGGATCTATTTATGTCTTAGGAGGGAAGCTTCGTCAGCTTCGTCTAGCTCCGATTCCGTTCACCCTCGACCCCCTTTCCCCAACAAACCCTCTGTGCAAAGAATGACGTCGTTGGAACGCTTCGTAAGGGTGCGTACGACCGCCCCCTCGGCCCCGAGCGCTCCCTCCTCTGCCAAGAACGGGGCCGCCTCGGCGGAGAGCGCATCCGTCTCCGCCTTAAGCGCGGCCGCATCTGCCAAAAGGGCCTCAACGGCGACCGCGAGGGCTTCTGCGGCGTCCAAAAGGGCGTCTGTAGCCGCGGAGACGGCAACTGTAGCTGCTACGACGACGTCTACAAACGCCAAGAGCGCTCGAGCAGCATGCCGTGCCGCGGAGGCTGCCCTGGCCCAGGTCGAGGCCATCCAGGCCTATATCATCGAGAACACCCATGCCAAGATACTCCAAGATTCACCGGAATCCAGCATGCACCACACGTCTGAAGAGGCGACTACTATGGATGCCGAGATGAATGCCGACGATGCGGCGGAAGAGGCCATGGGGCCCCTTCCGCACAAGATCTCCGAGCGAGAGTTGGAGATGCGGGAGCCGATCGAGAGCGCCGAGTGCTAGGAGGATTTGCGCGTGGCTCAGGAGGAGGTGGAGAAGCGCCTGTCCATCGAGGAATCGGCGGTGGAGTACCAATGCGAGCTATGGTGGCGCCCCTACTACGAGTACAACGAAGATGAGGGCGACGTCGATGACGAGGACAACACTGTGGATGAGCACATCGCCACGGTCGAAGTCAGCCTGGGGGACGCGGGGTCTAGCACCGGCAGAATGTCGCCGAGACAAGTCGTCGACATCTCATCGAACAGCGGCGATGCATACGGCGGTTTCCCGTCGGCGTCTTTGTTAAAATTATGTGTATTACTAATAGCCTTTGTTCAGAGAGCCGGTCTTTTGTAAGAGCTACGTCCAGTTCAAGTAGCTTGATTATTTAGTGAACTTGTTTGGTTTAGTAACTGTGAGCTATGTGTGTCCGCTATTTTCTATACCCAAGTTAGCAGTTGATGTTACATTATGCAATGACGTAGATGTGCACTATAACCAGGGAATATGTGGGGAGGGACGAATTTTTGTATGTTCTGTATCATCGCACACGGTAAAAGCTAAAAGACCGTGTCTGATGAATCTTTGCGCGCCAAGATTCCCTGCAACGAGCAAAAAATTTCACCGAGCTGCCGAAATATCTGCCTCCCCCTCCCCCCCGCCAAAGGGCCACATTTCCACTGCAACCCCTCCACCCCTCCCCCACCCCCCTGCGCCGTTGCCCACATCTCTCCCTCTAGCGCCCGACCGCCGCGGACACGCCACGGTCTCCTCGAATGACCCCTCAAGCGGTATCTACGACGATAATGAATCTTTCACCAGCCAGGTATTCATCTCTCTTCTCTCTGGATCAACTAGGATTAGGGTTTTGTTTTGGAATTGGGGATTTTAAAGCGGTAGGTCCATTTGCGCCATTTCTTTCTCTTCTAGCTCCCTAGGACAATCACTTCCAATCAATGGAGAGGGGTAGCTGAAGACCTGCCTGTTCATGGTCAACATCAATTTCAATCCGTGAAGTTACGAGCTTTTGAATGTGGGTACAGTGGGAGGAAGTTTCTGTGACGTGCAAAGAAGGTAAGCCTAACTCTCGTCGTTAGAAATCATTTGTTATATTAGGTGTGATTCAGACTTCCCGTGTGCTATTTGATTATGGATGTGATTAAGGCACTGTCATAGTTTTAACCTGAAGGCATATTGACAACAAGAAAACTATATGCGACATGAGTTATCATTGCATGAAAATTTACTTCAAGGTTGTACACATGAAGCACTTCATTTCATTCAGCACGAGCAAGGTCTAATTATGCACAGAAACATGGCTAGCATCAACACAACATGGCAATCTGAAATAAACATATTCTCAGACTTAGTAAAAAAAAACATAGTGCAAGACAGTAGTTTTTAACAGATTGGAATGTTTGACAGCAGAATGTACATAGCTGTCACTATTAATTTGTTTTCATTCCAACACTGTCGATGTGCGTCCTGTACTACAAAGACTGTTGCATTTATGTTTAGCTTCCTGGTAAAATTGGCAATTTGTTATTACACATGACAGAAATAGAGGGACGAGTACTAACGCATCCTACTACGAAGACTCTTCAAGCAGAACCATGGCATGGCCGATGAAGACCCATTTGAAGCACGGAACTACAAGCATGGCCAGCCATTTCTTGTTGGCTAGTACTTTGATGAGTGTAGTTCTAGTTGTCGCAAGTTACATAAATATTGTATGGACATAATGTCAAAAGGAGAAGATACTAACATTGTGGAATTGTAGTACGACAATTGGCATTTCTCTCATGTTCCAGGTACCATCAGTGTGGACTTTGAGGACTTTCATTACTTCTTCAACTTCGATGAGCTTGCTGACACTCTTGTCAAATGCTTGATGTTGTAAGTACTTCACAAACTCTGATCAACTTCTACATACAAGGCTGTAAATGACAAAAAAGCTAACTATATCGTATTCCTCTCACGGAATTGATGACGCAGAGAACATAAAGGGTGCATGCGTATTTGATAGATCCTGATTTAGCAAACGATGTTTTGTTATGACATAATGACTTGTGCAAGGCTTCCATTGATTATTTCCCTAAGATCTTGTTTGACTTACAGATAGGAGAATTGTTCATGTGGCCATATCATGAAGAGTAAGTATAAATATACAACCACACATACATTGATCGGCTTTCAGTTTTAGACATAGTTCGTCCGTTCATGGTTTTCTTAAACTGTAGAGGTCACTGGATCTTGGTGATTATTTTTCCAAAACGCAACACAGTTTACTACATGGATTCTCTCACAGAGTCAAATGCGTCTAAGGATCTTTGAATTCTTTGATGTTAATGCATTGTGTTCATATTGGGTTCCAGAATTGAGTGTGTGAAAATTCATCTTCATTTGTAGTGTATTGTCAAAGAACATAACTTTAGGGGGGAGAAGGTTCGACCGCCAACTACCTCTACAGCACGTGATCGTTTCTCTGGTAAGACAACGAAATCCGTTATTTTCAGAAAATGCTAGTCAGATGTTCAAGTTTCTAAGTAAACCTCTTTCTATTTCTCTCCATAGAAAAAAAATAACTTACACCGGTTAGGTTGTTCCTAATAGGGAAAATACATGACTAATACTGTACAAAAAAATTCAGTGTCCTCAGCAACAACAAGGTACCAGCCTATGTGGATACTACGTTTGTGCACACATGATGAACCTATCCAGACATGCTGAATATAGTGTCGATGCTGACAGGATAAAACCAGTAAGTCTGCTTCTTAATTACTATCTTCTACTCCACACTATGTCACATTCTGATCTATAAGTCATGCAGCTGATCTTCGTACCGATGACTTCTGAACCGCTTGCCGCCGATGAATTGTTGTCTGTTAGGAAATTTATCAGCACCTTCTTTGTGAAACACTATATCAAGCCCTCTAAAGACGATGAACATTTCCGGATTCAAATCTCCTAAAAATAAGTACGCGTTCATATAGTGTTATCAGCTAAACATATAAACATGGGTGCATTATTTTCCATGTGATCATGTCTTTGTATTTCGTACACTATGATTATGTACTGGATATGTCGGTTTAACAGCGGCGGAATTTAGTTAGCATTTTCTCAATTGTATATTGTCATGAATTATGATGAATCTTCTGCTTGTGGACACTATTCGTTCAATTGCATATTACGACGAATTATGATGAATTTTCTTCATGTGGACATTTTTTGTCGATTGCATATTATGGCGAATTTTCTATTTGCAGGGTGAATTAAATGTGATATTTTACAATAACCTGGCAATTTCAGCGTACACGGTTCAATGAACTAAGCGTGTGCGGTCCAGAACGGAAAGCACACGCAACTCGTAGCGCAACCGCCTTTGATCCATAGGAAAAGCACACGAGATATAATACAAAACGTTGATGATACATAAGAAATCACAAACCGTTTGCAACACTTGTACGTGTGAGTAGGAGCTATTCAATCGTTTGCGATAGCACCGTATCTCACACGTGAGCCAACTGGAAACTGTGCCCGATGCACAGACGATCGCACACGTACATTTTTCGCGAAACATGTCCGATGATGTTATACATGGTACACGGTTCCCAGAGAAATCTGGTGTGTGAGGATGAAGATATCACACACAGTGTCTACAATGGCCTGTGTGGATTAGGTAATGTTTCGCAAATGGTCAAAGGTCAAACTCCGTTTGTTTTCCTTGAGTAATTAGACGCGTTTCACTCGTCTTCGACGTGTGTGATTGATCCCAAATCCCACACGTTCGCCCAAAATATTATGTGTGCGATCTGTTCCTGCACCGCACACGTTTGTATTTGCAGATCGTGTGCGTTCGTTGGCCACCATTGCCGACGGTTTTGCGCTGTCGTGTGGGACGGAGCCCCCTATCGCCCACACATGCATGGCGACGGTTTCAAACTACATCACGGAGAGGGGTTAAAAACCGTTTGTATAGCACGTCGCTGCACCAGTGGTGCCTCCCCGATGATGCGTGAGTATTCCACCGTGGACCTATGGGTCCATAGGCAGTAGCTAGATGGCTTCATCTCTCTCTTTTGATTCTCAATACAATGGTCTCTTGGAGATCTATTTGATGTAATGACTTTTGCGGTGTGTTTGTTGGGATCTGATAAATTTTGAGTTCATGATCAATTTCTATCCATGAATATTATTTCAGTCTTCTTTGATCTCTTATATGCATGATTACTTATAGCCTTGTATTTCTTCTTCGAATCTTTGGTTTAGTTAGGCCAACTAGATCGATTTTTCTTGCCATGGGAAGAGATGCTTTGTGATGGGATCGATCTTGCGGTGTCCTCTGCCAGTGACGGAAGGGGCAGCGAGGCACACATGTATCATTGCTATTAAGGATAAAAACATGGGGTCTATTCCTATGTGAATAGATCTTGTCTACATCATCTCATCATTCTTATTGCATTATTACATTTGTCCATGAACTTAATACACTAGATGCATGCTGGATAGCGGTTGATGTGTGTAGTAATAGTAGTAGATGCAGAATCGTTTCGGTCTACTAATCTTGGACGTGATGCATATATATTGATCATTGCCTTGGATATCGTCATGATTATTCGATCTTCTATCAATTGCCCAACAGTAATTTGTTTACCCACCGTGTGCTATTTCTTGAGAGAAGCCACTTGTGAAATCTATGGCCCCTGGGTCTATCTTTTTAATATATTGCTTTCCGATCTATCTTTTTTCGCATTTGCTTTCAGATATATTATTCCAAAAACACAAAAATACCTTTCTGCACTTTTTATTTACATCTTCTATTTTTTTTTCTAGTGCGATCTATTTATCCAATCTCATACAAACTAAACTATCTTTTACCTTGGAGAGATTGACAACCTCTCTTGCGCGTTGGGTTGCAAATATTTGTTCTTTGTGTGCAGGTACCATTTACATAGTGTTGCTTGGTTCTCCTACTGGTTCGATAACCTATGTTTCGTCATTGAGGGAAATACTTACCGCAGGTATGCTGCATCATCCCTTCCTCTTTGGGGAAATATCGACGTAGTCTCATTCCACGTTATGGTGTCATGTGAACGTCGACTACATGGCACTTCACCATCTTTGGGCCTAAGAGAATGCATTGTGGAGTAGTAATTAGATGGTGGGTTGCTAGAGAGACATAACCTTAAACCCTAGTTTATGCGCTATTTCGTAAGGGGCCGATTGGATCCAAATGTTTAATTCTATGGTTAGATTTTATCTTAATACTTTTCTCGTAGTTGCGGATGCTTGCGAGGGGGTTAATCATAAGTGGGAGTATTGTTCAAGTAAGAACAACACCCAAGCACCGGTCCACCCACATATCAAATTATCAAAGTAGCGATCGCGAATCAAACCAACATGATGAAAGTGGCTAGATGTAATTCCCGTGTGCCCTCAAGAACGCTTTGCTTATTATAAGCGACTGTTTTGACATGTCCTTTTCCACAAAAGGATTGGACTATTTTGCTGCACCTTATTTACCGTTATCGTTACTTACTCGTTACAAATTATCTTGCTATCAAACTGCCTGTTACCAATAATTTCAGTGTTTGCAGAAATTTCCTTATTGAACACCGCTTGTCATTTCCTTCTGCTCCTCGTTGGGTTCGACACTCTTACTAATCGAAAGTACTACAATTGATCCCCTACACTTGTGGGTCATCAAGACTCTTTTCTGGCGCCGTTGCCGGGGAGTGAAGCGCTCTTGGTAAGTGGAAATCGGTAAGGAAAATTTGTATTACGTGCTGAAATTTATTGTCACTTGTCATTATGGAAAACAATCCTTTGAGTGGTTTGCTCGGGGTATCTTCACGTCGACCGGAAGCAAAATTAGTTTCCCATCAACCTACTACACCCACTGAAAATATTGGTTATGAAATTTCTTCGGGTATGATAGAACAACTGCTAGCTAATCCTTATGCAGGAGACGGAACTGAACATCGTGATATGCATCTGATTTACCCGAAGAAGAAGTTAAGAACAATGTTTTCCCTTTATCTTTGAAGAGAAAAGCATTGACATGGTATATGCTATGTGATGATATTGGATCATGGAACTGGAATCGATTGAAATTGGAATTCCACCAAAAGTTTTACCCTATGCATCTAGTTCATCGTGATCGGAATTAAATATATAATTTTTGGCCTCGTGAAGGAGAAAGCATCGCTCTAGCTTGGGGGAGGCTGAAGTCAATATTATATTCATTCCCCAATCATGAGCTCTTGAGAGAAATTATTATTCAAATTTTTTATGCTCGGCTTTCTCATAATGATCGATCCATGCTCGATACTTCTTGTACTGGTTCTTTTATGAAGAAGACTATTGAATTCAAGTGGGATAGGGATGAAGATTTTTTTAAACATTTAAATATGTCTAAGAATTTTAAAAATGTTAATGAATTATAAAAATGTTCATGAACAAAAAGATGTTCATGAATTCTAAAAAATATTCATACTCCTTTATAATATTCTTGATTTAAAAAAAATCTTGAATTAGCATGTGAGAAAATAAGATGAAAATGAAACAAATAGGAAAAGAAAAAACACAAAAAAAATGTTGAAACCATTGAGAAAAGAATCAATATCTTTTTAAAATCGAGAAAAAGGAAAAAAACTTTGTTTTTCCACTCTGATTTTTGTCCATTTTGCTTATGCCCCTCTAGAATTTAACATCTTATTTTTATCATTCTTAGCTTTTGACAATACATCACAAATGTCATTCCGTGACAAAAACAATAATTTTTCATTTCGCTCTTACCACTCTTAGTTTTTAATAATGTATCACAATTGTCATTCTGAAATTAGTGTTTTTACCACTCAAAATTAATAAATAGTTTTTTTTTTTCAATCTGATCATCCAAATGCAACCAAACTAGACACGTCCATCAGGCCGTCCGTGACGCCCGGGTTGGCCGGCCGCTAGCGTTTTGGGCTAACCTCCTGAGCCCGACACGTCTCGGCCACGTGCTCCTCCGGTGCGCTCTAGAACTTCTTCACGTGTCCATCCGCGCATGCGCCGCAATCCTACTAGTACGTCTTTGCCGATCTCGTCGCCATAGCATCCTCCACCGAACCGACGACATGGCGGACGCGAGGGACACTCCCGACACCAGCATGGACGACCAGCACAACGGCGGGCGCGCCGCGGCGGCACCGTCAGAGGCGAAAGGCGGCAAGACCATATCCATCACCATCGTCCTCCTGGCGCTGCTTGTGGCCTCCGTCGCGGCGTTCCTGCTGTCGTCGCCGACGGGCATGGGGGGCGGCAGCCGCTCTGGCGCCGAGCCGGTGGAGCAGGCCGTCGGCCATGGCGGTGTCCCCGGGTTCAACAGCCGGCTAGACGCGTTCCGCACGTGGGCGAAGCTCACGTGGATGAAGCTGCAGCGGCCGCGCGCCGATGAGACACGGTACGTATTTTGCTCATGATGTGTTAAATGAGGTGATCCTAAGTCTGTACGCCTGTTTTCAACTTTTGAGCTTGGAACGTATATGCATGCTTGTGCTGTGTGATCAAAGGTATGATGCCGGTGGAAATGGAATCGCCGGCTCGGCGGCGGAGGCGACCAAGAAGAGCCTGGAGATGGGCAAAGAGACGGCTGAGCAGGCGGCGGCGAGTGCCGCCCGGGTGGCCAAGGACACGGTGAGGGGAGTGGCCGCGCCTTCCTCCGATGCGGAGCTCTGAATAGTAGAGGCCTGGAGGGTGCTGCCGCCGTGTACTGTTAATTTTGCCCGTGTAAATATCTGCAGTCAAGCGTAGTTAGTTGTGTGTCCACTGGGTGTGATCTGTGCGCCTGAGCACCCTGCCCACGGAGGGAGTATATTGTACGACAGGAAGTGAACATCAGGAGATGTGTTACGTGGCATAATCATAATTACTACTCACTCCGTTTCCAAATGTTATCTCTTTTTAGAGATTTCATTACAAACAGTGACGGACCCAGGAACTAAAGTTAGCTGGGGCGAACATTTAATGTCTTTTTTTTGGGTATAAATGCAACTCTATTCAACCAAAACTCGTAGCATTTAACAACAAAATAATTAAAAACCTCTTAGAAACTAGTAAACTGTTAACATGGACTCTTGCCGCTTGAAATGCTCACTTATGCCAAAATATGATCTCATAATTCCAATTTCCGGCTTGAAATGCTCACTTATACCAAAAATATGATCCCATAATTCCAATTTCCGAACGAGACCTACAAATTTATGAATGCATTAGCACAAATGTGATGAGAGTTGTATGCTTTGATATGGTCATATGATGACAACTGGTTGGTAGTATACCTTTAAGATGTAAACACAGGTTTGTGGAGGTAGATGACCTGCTCTTCAAGCCATGAATATGGACCATAATCTCTTTAGCAAATATCTCGCGCTTAACAAAGCAAACCATCAAATCATTAAGCCAATCATCACACATCTTGTTTCGAAGATCCGTCTTTATAATATTCATGGCTGAGAAAACCCTTTAAACTGATACGGTTGTGAGCCGATAAACCAAAGAAAATACTAGATGTTGTCTACTTTGAACCAACTTGAGAGCAAGAGAACTCAAACTATCGCAAGCCAAGAATTCAGTACTTCTTTTCATCACATCAATATATATGTTGAGTTGATCAGTCAACAGATAGCGCTCTTGTGAAGAGAAATCAATAGAGTAAATATTTGGAAGCTCAACTAGCTTATCATGATCGAAGTTGCTAAATGAGTCTCTAGGATCAAGGCAAGCAATGCACTTCAACAAGCGTGTAGAAGTTTTACTAAAACGATTATTCATCTCAGCTATGTTTCTATCCAACACCTCATTGAATATGGTTACCTTGTAATGATGGAGACAAGTAACCATTTTGCGTGATCTTCTTGGGTAACCCCTTGCTGAAATGTTATGATCCATATTGGGCACTACTATATTTCTTGCAGAACAAAAGTTAGTAGTAGATATCAAGAGAGGCTCCCATCCATGATCTCTCAACTTTTGTAATAGACTTTTCACTGACACAATCATATTCATAGCACAGACTATATTCTGATCTTGTTGTTGCAATGCTTCTGACAAATCATTGGTTAAACCAAGCACTCGAAACATCAAGTCTCTTTCTTAGTGAAGACATCATGGCCAAATTTGTCACCAATGCTTGGAGGCTTGAAAAGAAAACAATGGAAACAATAGGCAGATTTTGTCTCTTTACTATACTCTAGCCAGTCATCATCTTTATACCATGCTTCTTTGAAGTTTCGTCAATCTTTCCCAAAACGAGTACGAGGAAAATCATGACCATACAAACGCCCCACACCTTTCGACAAAATATGTCCTTCTCATTTCATATCTGTCGCCCGCCGGCCGTCCACTGCCGCCCACCGGCCGTCCCCCAGCCCCCAGGCCGCCCCCACCGTCGGCCGCCCCCAGCCCCCCACTGCCGCCCGACGCCGCCGGCCGCCCCCAGCCCCCACTGCCGCCCCCACGCCGTCGGCCGCCCCCACAGCGAGCAGATGCAAAAATCCGTCCCCCTGCGCCCGGGATCTTCTACCGGTGGCGCTGGATCGATGGAGAGGCAGGGCGCGGGCGGAAGTGGGGAACTGCTCGATGACGATGTCTCGATAGCTGGTTGTTGCTGGCTCGATCGATTGTTTGGGCATGTAGGAAATAGCCCAGTCCACACCGGCCCAAAGCCACAAATCACTTACCCCTTCGTCCAGTTTTGTCGATGGCTGCTCCCTCGCGCCCGCACGAACAGAAGCGTCGCCACCGGCGCTGGCTTTCAGAAGACAGGTAGGTGGGGGTTGATCTTTCGCTGCCGGTGACACCGGGTGGCCGCCCCAGCTCGCCCCAATGGTGGGTCCTCCACTGATTACGAACTATATACATATTTGTATATAGACATATTTTAGAATACATATATGTATATAAACATATTTTAGAGTGGGAATTCACTTATTTTGCTCCGTATGTAGTTCATGATGAAATCTCTAAAATGACATAGTGATAAAGTGCATCACCAGAATTCTTTGATATTTGGTACTCCAAACTAATGTTCGAAGAACCAAAAGGATGAAAGTGGTAACGAACATTTATGAACTGAATACACATGTCTGAAGTCTGAACTGCATCTAAAACACCTAGCTGTGCCTTGTGCAAACGAGGGAGGGGGCGGGCCCAACCATCGAAGTTGCAAAATTACCTGCCGGAAATCCTCGAGATCAGGCACGGCGTTATCACATGACCCCTGTAGGGTGTGGTAAAAGTTTGGGAGCGTTTCAAATAGGCCTCACCTAAGGCTCCTTGTAAATTGCACCATCTTCGAGGTAGTCTCTCGGTATCGAGAGGGGACATGTCGGGTTTGTGAAGGAAGTGTGGGTCATGTTGCTCCGTTGGCCTAGAAATTTATCGTGCTCTCAAAGGAGGCCATCGAATGATACGCGTCAGGCCCCCGCATTTTTCTGACTCGCCTGCAATATTTGAGACATTTATTGCACTTCTTGGATTTCAGCGTTAAAATTGCAGATCTGCCAGGCGACACATGAAATCATGTCGTGAAATGGCTTAGAAAATCCTGTGTGGTGTATTTGCGACATGCGTATGCCTTGTGCAGATGAGGGAGGGGCGGAACCACCCATCGGGGGTGCGAATCGTTGTTCTTTATTCAAGTAGTTGTTATAGTTGCATTGGTTGCTAATGTATGTAGTGTTTGTGAGGCCACCGCGGCATCGAAGATTTGTACTGAGTATTCAAATATCTCACCACCATTTCATGCATATATTTAGGTAAAACCCAAGTGGGTGCGGCCTTTATACCCTCGCTCGCGCAGTTTTCGAAGATGTGTCGGTCCGTATGGCCCCACGGTCTATGTCTTTGACCGGGCTCGAGAGGGGTTTGACCGGAGTGAATTCCTCTCGATTGTGTTACGGCAGGTCATAGTGACATGCCATACCAAGTCACCTTACAATAAACTATGCAATGAATATGACCATCACATTGATAGGGTCGTGTAAACCGTGTGCTTATAGAGGGCACACGGCTTATAGTGTCCGGTAAGTTGAGTGCTTATAGAGAGCACACGGCTTACATGCCATGTAAGTTGAGACCTTTGATAGGGCACACGGCTTATAGGCTGCTCCGTGACGACACCGTCAAGGACCTCCATTGTAGACACGTGACATATATCTTTGCCAAGTGTGTGGTATAAGCTGAGTGCTTTATTGTATAGATATCGTGTACATTATGTAAGCCGGGGGCTTCTCGGGGCACTCGTATTATAGAACACTATAAACTGAGTGTATTTTATTTGCCGGGTGTTAGTTCTCCCTCACTCGGCTTAAAGTGAACATAAGCCGAGTACCCGATAAATAGCTCACGACTTATAGGCTAACACACGAAAAAACAGAATTTTCCTGTAGTGTTGGCATATATGAGATGAGGGTGGATCTGGAGAAGAAATTGTAAGAACCAAAGAGACAGCAAGAGAATCAGACTCAAGAGTCCATGCAACCAACACTATTGTTGAGGGATAGAAAGATAAAGTTTTTTGGTCGGTGGTCTCTTATCTGTGTTCATATTCGTTTCTAGTATCCTTTGTGGATGTGACACTGTGTGTGCCTGTATGACCTTATCATTTTCTTGATGTGGTTATTCTAACTTTGCAGAGAGGGGCAGAAGATTAAGGGGATGATAAGGCGTCTTGAGAAACAACAATCTTCAAATGCCGATGATGCCAGCAACAAGCCGAAACATTGCTCAAAAATCTCGAATATGTTAGTAAGCTCACTGCAGCCCTTTCTCTGTTTTTTGGGCTATTCTTTTGCCATGATATTTGGTATATTTCGTTAGCACTCTGTTGTCGCATATGATGAATTCATGATGTACTTCTTAGATTCTAGAGCAGTTTGGTAACGACGGCCAGATAAAGAATTCTCACTGTCTTTTTGGAGGAAATTCTTCAATGTTTTGAGAATGAATATTTCTATAAATTTCATTGTTAGGATGTGAGAGATGTCTTCTGATTTTGCATAGGGTGCTGCTACTTAGCTGGCAGTAGCACAGTTGACTTGGCTTCTCAACTAGATAGTTCCCTTTGGTATTTAGTTTGCTGAAAGATTGAGTTTTTTTCCGTCACCAAACTAAAAATTAAACTCACTTTGGCAAGATAATGCTTGCTGGATATCCTACTGGATATTGTAGCTTGTTCTTTTGTGCATCTTCTTCAGGAGATTCAAAGCAATGGTTTATTATGTCTTTAGTTACTTGAGAGCAAATTGGCAATGCTTTGATGGAGCTTGGTTTATTTAGATTTTGTAAATGCTTTTGGTTGCTCGCAATCACAGGAAGTAACCTTGTTAGAGTGTTGTACAATTTGATGAGCCATGAACCTCTAGTTTTGTTAGCATCATTGTCTTGTATTGTTTTGTGTTGCTAGAGAAGCCTTACTCGATTCTTTGGATATGATTACAGGAGGGACGAACACTTTGGTACGTTCAAGCCAAGGACCAGTTGGAGTTGGTTGTCAAGCTAAAGTGGCTCTAAATGGTGTGATGAGGAGATCTGTCTATGTTGTTGAGGAAAAGAAGGGATGGTGAAATCCCAATGTAATGTAATTGATCACCCCTATGAGTCTTTGATGCAGTGTTGTGTGCGCCCAGTAAAACAAAAGTAGTGCGGTGTAACGTTTTGCTTTGGTGATGGCCTCCTTGCAGGGCATCACTCGTCGAGCGACTGTGCTCATTTTTATTTTATCTGTCTGTTGGCTCGTTCCTAGTAATCACATTTTTTGTCAACAACCAAATGAATGTATGCATATGTTGATGAGAAGTATTGTGTGCAATGCCATGTTGTGTCTTCAGACGATGCAATCAAACCGAATATACATGTTTCCTTTTTGATGATCTAAAGGCCTTGCCTTGCTGATCAGATAATATGCTTGTGAAGTATGGAAGCATGTGAGCTCTATCTAGCTAGCATATACTCTTGCTTGTGTTACTTGTGAAAATAAGAGAGAAAAATGTGCATCAACATCAAGCAAGGCTTGAAGCCTTGAACATATATTTAGAAAGAAGAGTTCCAATAAGTAACAACAAACTCGCTCTAGAACAACTGATCATAATCCACCTTGTCTATTTTTCACATCTTCAAAGAAAAGCAGACCAGTTTGGAAACTTGATTTGGTATGACATCTTCAAAGAAAGAAGACCAACTTAGAAATTTGATTTGCTAAAAAACAGGGGAAGTTGAACATTTTTGCGACCATACATGCATATTGGTCCTGGCACAACAACCAAGAAGGGAGCGGAAACGTTGCATAGCTAATCCCATGCTTCGGACCAAGCAGTAGCAGGAGCGGAAACTGCTTTTGGTTCTGTTTTAGAGAAAGAGAAACGTGAGCTGTTAGGCTCTCTCTTGGGTCCATAATTATCGTTGCAGCCAATCTAGACGTACCTAAATTGCAGTGCCCTGTCTTAGGCGCCTAATGCACCTGGACAGAGGGAGAACAACATAACCCATGCCTCGGTAGTTGGTAACTCGTGAGAAATGCGTGCCACTTAATTTCCTTTTGTGCAAATGAAATGCATGAGCATTGGGATGTCCATCAATCAGCCAAGGAGGGAGGGCCTGGTTTGCGTCACGTCACCGATCCGTAGCATGACCTTCCCTCGGGCCATTTGCACCCATCAAGAGCTTGTTCTGACCATGCCCCGGATATATATATATATATATATATATATATATATATATATATATATATATATATAACACTATTCTGATCATGGGATCAGAATAATATTCTGATCATAGGTTGAACTTCCTGATTTATTCGACCTGAACTGTCCTATGTAAGAACCTGACCTTCGTGCTATCTAAGCAACCGTGGCTTCCTGTTTCTGGTGTTTCGTGTTCTTTGTGATCTAAGTGTAATCCGGATACAAATTGTAGCATCTTGATGGTCGCTTTATTTCGGGATCTCGCTCGTTGGCGGATGTGCTCTCGGGACGTGATGAACTTGTATCTGTTACAAGTTAAACGCATGTACTGTATGTTCTCGAACATCTAACACAACGAGAATTGTGTTTAGGTAAGAGTTTCATGGACAATTTGTTGTTATTTCTGACGATTTTGATTTCGGGTTGTGTTCTTCGTCCACGGGAGTTGTTTCCTCCGCTTTTGTCGATTTGTGGTTTTCCTCTGAAGATTGCCGGAGGATTTGCCTATTTTAGTTAAATTTAAGCATTCCCACGATGTCAATTCTAGTCGGAAGGTTTCATACACTTCGAATTCGGGTGATTGGATGTTGCTCCGCCCGCGGCGGTTGCACGGGGCGTTTTTTCGTTTGTACAGATCGATTCGACGTCGTTGTTGTTGAAGGAAGGGATTTGGCAAAGAATTTCGAAATTTTGGCAGACGTGTTTTAGGAAGACGTACAGGATTTTATGATTCTACCGAATTTGTTCGGGGATAGTTTTTGGATCATCCACAGTCTGTAGTAGAAGATGGACTTCTTTGTTATGCGTGGTTGAACTTCTGGTTTTCCACATTGCAAGGTGATTCAACTTTGTGCACTGTTGCAGGCTTGCAGCTGCAGGGCATCCTCCCCCCGCTGCCTGATGCACATTTTGGACTTGTATATCATGTCTACTTGAACTTCTGCTTTTTTGTTTACATTGTAAAATAATGCAGCATTGTGTTATTTTATATTTGTTAGTTTCATCGTAAATTTTGCTTCTGTTGTATAAGTTGAACTTTTATACCATTTCTGTTAGAACTTCAATGAATTTTTTGTACATTGTAAGATAATGCAGCATTGTGCAATTTTATCTTTGTTTGTTTTTTGTCGTAAATTTTTGCTTCTGTTGTACAAGTTGGACTTCTATATCATTTGTGTTAGAACTTCTATGATTTTTCACATGTTTTTAGGTGATGAGGAAATGCGATATCTTCTGTTGCTGTTGTTATAAAGAAAGTTGTGTCTGGGTTTTGCTTTTCACAGTCCTCATGTGTGTACCTGTGGATCTGGCTCATAGAGACATGCATACTATTTTTCTATAACCTATTTTCCCATACTCTGAATAATAGTAGAACTTCAGTAGCTTCCAATGCTTAACTTCCTGTTTTTTTGCTTGTGTTCGAAACTTCAGTATTGATATTTTTTTTGAACTTGTCAACCAAGCACGCACTGCCGCGTTAGCGCGAGGCCGAGCAGGGGGAGGGGGAGGGACCCCCCTCCCCTCCTCCTGTGAGGCTGAGCCAGGAACGTGCCACGGCGTCGCTTGCGGAGGCGAGTCCGTCACATCAGTGACCCCACTATCTATCTTAGGGGTGTGGCTCTGGGTTGCGTGCGTCGGGGGGTGGAAACGGAAAAACCGCATTGCGCCTGTCAACCAAGCATGCAATGCCGCGTTAGTGCGAGGCCGAGCAGGGGGGGAGGGTCGGGACCCCCCCTACCCTCTGACGGTGTCCTGGACTAGGGAGTTCTCACCACGTCGTCTCCCGACCAGTGGGTCGAGCCGAGGACCCCCAGGGCAATTCACTCATGGGCCACTTCGGGCAGCCCGTGATGCATACAAGGGAGATTTCACAAGACTTGGCGCACGAGACAAGGACTCCTCTAAACCCTAGGCCTCTGGTACATTATATAAACTGAGGCCAGACTAGTCAATAGGGCATCTCTTATTCATACAACAATCTCGTGGTAGATACTTGTACTATGTATTATCTCCATATCAATACAATCAAAAGCAGGACGTAGGGTATTATCTCCTTGTGAGAGCCCGAACCTGGGTAAAATCATGTGTCCATGTTATCATCGCTACAAGACACCTAGCTTAGGATCCCTACTACGAAATATGCCGGATTTGACACTAACATTGATGCTTTCATTGAGAGCCTGCAATGTGTCGCCATTGTGCGATGAAGTCTTTGATCAATACTAAATCAGGTGTTATATTTTCAATTAAGCGTTGGCCGTGTGAATAAAATTTCTTCTAGAATTGTCACTCCCGGTTTGCACCATTTTGTTTGCAGAAATCATGATCGACTGCACGAGATAGGCACAAGGCCGCCTACCTAAGATCGGTTTGATCTGCGTGTATGCTATATGGCGGTGGTCGTCACACGGCATCGAACGAACCAATGGATCTGGACTGTCAAGAGCGGCGACCGCGTCTAATTCTTTAATTATCAGAGGCGAAGATGGTCTTAGAGACCATGTGTTGCACAGGACTCCTATTAGTAGCTCGGCTCATAGCTGGTACGACAACTCATGGGAATTCGGCATATCAGGATGGCTCACGTCGGTTGGGCGCTGATTTCCTGGGGACACATTGCTCGAGAAGAGTACATCTTCACGTGAATCATCAGGAATTCAGCCTATCCATGAATTAGCACTATTACTAACCTAAGTGAAACGTATACTTTTTAAGATTTAATTAGTAGATAGTTCACTTGGCTTTATTATACTGTTCATGTAAAGGACTAATCTAATGTTGGATTTCTTTTTTCCTTTTGATCATGAACTACTCGCCTACGACTCTTTGGTCTTGAGGTGGCTCCACCCATCTGTTCATCTGCCGCGCTAGTTCGCGACGAGGTATCCAGTGGAGCATGGTAGCATATCATGGCGGTCCCCTTGCACTTCCAGTGTACATCGCATACGCATCATGCGACACGGTCATCGTCATCCAACGGATTTCTAACCTGCATCGACGTTCGCGCGTCGCCACTTCGTCGCGCCGCCAATCTGTCGAAGCAACCTCGACCCTCAGGCTATATATTTGTGTGTGTGTGTATATATATAATCTATTTCACTTAAGTTAATTAAGTATAGGATTTTAATTAATTATTATTTGATATTACTTTTGGTTGGCACTATTTTATGTTCAGAGCTGATCGGCTCTGACTGCGTTAGACAGTCACCTCGACGCGCCGACGTCATCGTCCTGCCTCCGCCAACCAAATTGTGCGTCATCTTGGTAGTGTTGTGTCATTGCTTCATCAAGCCGAGCTGTTCGCTCGGCCACCTCGGGACTGGCTTGGGGGCTTCGACCTGATCCCGTCGCAACCTCAGACTGCATCATCAACACCGAGCAAATTAACCAGCTAAGTCGCTTTCATGCTCCAAATTAAAAAAAAAATGTTCGGTTCGACCAAGCATTATATTTGTGTTAAAAAAATGTTACAAACACTTCCTTTTCCCATGATAACTGGGGGCTTCGTCGTCACGCCGCCGAACTACCATGTCTCCTCGGTTGGAACGGGGTTTCGCCTCGCCGCAGCAACCATGTTGCGTTGCCACTTCTTGACCCGAACTCTTCGCTCAATTACCTTGGGCTTGGGGGCACATTAACCAGCCACTACGTCTCCGTCCCGCCACAACCCCGGACCGCTCGGAGCACATTAACCAGCTAAGTTGTTTTCGTGCTCAGCTCTTTTCAAAATTTTACTTTTTGTTTGGTTCAACCAAACATTATATTTTTTGTTTAAACAAAAAAATTGTTAAAAAATTTCTTTACCCGATTTAACCGGGGGCTCTTAAATTTATATGAGTCATTTTATAATAAATATGTTTTCTTCTTGGTCGTTGCAAAGTCTTTATCTACTACTCCTTTTTCCGAGGCGAGTGTGTGGTCAATAGCCGGATAGCCTGGTTTCCCTCTAGAACAGCTCGTATTTAGTTTGCTAAACTGGCCTTGGAGAAACACTCTGCCTTCGGGATTTGAAGGTTGAAGCCGAAGGGTGACCAGCTTGAAGTCTGGAAATCGGATGTATCTTGTTAAAGCACAACCGAAGCACAAACCGGCCTTGGAGAAACACTCCGCATTTAGTTTTTTTTGTTATTTCGGATCATAACTCTTGAAGTGCAACGCCATATGCATTTCACGCATCGGTAGTATTAAAGGGGGTCTGTGGTTAGCACCGAAACCACCGAACACCGAGGTACTCCTTACAGTCCTCGGCAAAATGGCGTCGGTATTTCGCATTTATATGCATTGATTTCGAGTTGTGTCTTTGGTCTATAGCTGGATTGCCCGGCTCCTGTGCTTACCCCTTACGTTTCTGCTTTGTTCGGCTAAGGGGTAAAGGGAGAACCACTGCGATTGTCACTTCCGGTTTAACTGGTTAAGTGACTCAGTTGGAGAAAGCCCAAAGCTGACTGTCACAACAAGCGTAAATCGGTCAGCGAACCGCAGGCGGTGTTCAACCAAATATAGCCGATCGAGGTTATCCAAGTAGAACGAAGGGCCTTTATTTCTTGAAAAGGCCAAGTTGTGGCTGGTTCGACCTCGAATAATCCGAGGATCGACGTATACCGGGGGCTATTAAGTTGCCCCCAAACATATGCTCCTATGACTAAGTGAAAGTTATAAAGCCCGAATATCTGATTGCCTTGTTTCCACTAACACAACCGCCTCCGGGCACCGAGACGTCGGCTAAGGGTTGTCTTGTTTATACGGAAACACCCTGCGTAGAATTTACAAGGGGGTGGAAGCCGATGATAGGCCACTTTTAGATTATAAACAGTCGCGATGGAGTCGAAATAAACCATACCGAGGGTTCCTTTGTGGCACCTCAGCATAGATACATCGGGATTCCTGGAGAGCCCAACATATCATCAACGATTGTATTTAATATACGAAAGCTGCCTTCCGTAGTAATCATTATAAAGCCATAGCTATGCATCAATTTGACTTAAGATTTTAGCCAAGCTGGGTTGCCTGGCTCCGGTGCTTACCCCATATGTTCCCGATTGGTCGTCTAGGGGGTAAAGGGAGCACCTCTGTGATTGTTATTTCCGGGTCATCCGAGTTAGTACCTCAAACTGGGTGAAGCCAAAAGCTAGCCATCTTAAGAAAATAATTGGTCGGCAACGACGGAAGTGAAACTTTTGGTTCATTAAAGACCACAGAGTTCGGGAACATTCCCCAAACTAAATCCTCAATATTTTCCTCCCACATTGATCGGAGTTGAGGTTTCACGATCATGGTCAACATGATATCCTGGGAAAAGGAACTTATAAATGAACTATTTTTCCAGAAGATGTTTCTTATGTTAGATAAGTAATATAACATATCTCTTCGCGTACCTTTGTTTATAAAACTGTATGGCCGGATTGCCTTGTTTGTCGTAAATCTTTGTCCTTATAAAGGCTTTATAAAGTAGGACAAACACTCCTTGGCTACTGGCCGAGGAGATTGAAGTTGATGGTCGGTCAACAAAGTCTTGTACAATTTGGATTCGAGCATTAATGATGCAAAGTACTTGGATAAATAGAATCATTACACATAAATTGTCTCGAACGTAACAAAGTTTGTGTCAAACAAATATTGATCCTTAATTTGACCACCCGTGCCTAAATTAAGGGTCGGGGGCTACTGCATTACCTATTCAATGCAGCGAATCCAAAGTGCAATAAGGTTTCCGAGGAGATTCGATTCTTAGGTTGGTCTGCCGCACCCAACCCGAGTCTCGGAAACTACTACATACCGCGTTTACATCCCCAACGTATGCCGCCGAGCAAGAACTTGATCCTCAGGCCGATTTTGCAAATCGACCTAAGTCTCAGGGGCTACTGGGACAAGTGGTTTTATTTTGATTATTATTTTTTCCTTCAGGTGCATCTCGGGTTATAGACCGACACATACCTTGAGGGCTACCAACTATAAATCTCGATAGTAAATCAATTGCAATGATCAGAAATTATTTCCACAAAAAATCAGCCCACTGCCGAGGTGGTGCACTATTTCCGAAGCACTCCAGTGTAAAGCTCGGATGCAGGTGGTTGGCTCAATAGAGGGCATTGCCAGCATTATGTTTGGCTGAACACGTTCAACCTTTTCAAAGACCGAAGTAATCTATGACACCTCAGATGCCGACCAGCATTGGATCTCGGCTGCGCAAAACTCCTCGGAATCTTTCCGGCATAAAGCCGGGATGCGAATGGCTGGCTCCATAAAAGACTATTCCGGCATTTAAGTTCGGATGGACTCCTTCAAATTTTCAGAGACCTAGGTAATCTATGACACCTTGGATGTTGACTAGCGTTGGAGCTCAGCTGCAAAAAGACACGTCGGATGTAGTTCGGTGTTGGAGCTAAGACGCAAGAGGACACCTCGGATTTAGTTTGGCGTTGGAGCTCGGACGCAAGAGGACACCGCCGCATGAGAAACACTTCAAATGCGAGGCGTGGCGTAAACAATTACAAGGCATTGATAAAGTTCAAGAACTTTAAGGGGCTCCTCGGATGGCCGACATGTGAACTCTTCGGATTTAGCTCGGCAATCCTCAAGATTGAAGATGGAAAGATTTGTTGAACCAGTTTTCAAGACCGATGACCGAAGACAAAGAACTATTCGGAACAACCGAGGAGCGTCCCCAACTTGAAGACCGGTTCAGGGGGCTACTGACGGTGTCCTGGACTATGGGGTTCTCACCACGTCGTCTCCCGACCAGTTGGTCGGGCTGAGGACCCCCAGGGCAATTCATTCATGGGCCACTTCGGGCAGCCCGTGATGCATACAAGGGAGATTCCACCAGACTTGGCGCACAAGACAAGGATTCCTCTAAACCCTAGGCCTCTAGTACATTGTATACACCGAGCCCAGGCTAGTCAATAGGGCATCTCTTATTCATAGAATCATCTCGTGGTAGATACTTGTACTATGTACAATCCCATATCAATACAATCAAAAGCAGGACGTAGGGTATTATCTCCTTGAGAGAGCCCGAACCTGGGTAAAATCCTGTGTCCATGTTACCATCGCTCCAAGACGCCTAGCTTAGTATCCCTACTACGAGATATGCCGGATTTGACACCGACACCCTCCCCCTGCGAGGCCGAGCCAGGAATGAGCCGGAGAAGGCGACCACGCGGCATGCCGCGGCGTTGCATGCGGAGGCGAGTCCATCACATCAGTGACCCCCTATCTATCTTAGGGGTGTGGCTCTGGGTTGCGTGCGTTGGGCGCTGGAAATAGAATAATCGCATTGTGCCTGTCAACCAAGCACACACTGCCGCGTTAGCGCGAGGCCGAGCAGGGGGGAGGGGGTCGGGACCCCCCCTCCCCTCCCCCTGCGAGGCCGAGCCAGGAACGAGCCAGAGCAGGCGACGATGCGGCATGCCGCGAGGTCGCATGCGGAGACGAGTCGGTCACATCAGTGACCCCACTATCTATCTTAGGGGTGTGGCTCTGGGTTGCGTGCGTTGTGGGTGGAAACAGAAAAACCGCATTGCGCCTGTCAACCAAGCACGCACTGCCGCGTTAGAGCGAGGCCGAGCAGGGGGGAGCGGGGAGGGACCCCCCTCCCCTCCCCCTGCTAGGTCGAGCCAGGAACGAGCTGGAGCAGGCGACGACGCGAGGTCGCATGCGGAGGCGAGTCTGTCACATCAGTGACCCCACTATCTATCTTAGGGGTGTGGCTCTGGGTTGCGTGCGTTGGGGGTGGAAATAGAAAAACCGCATTGCGCCTGTCAACCAAGCACGCACTACCGCATTAGCACGAGGCCGAGCAGGGGGGCAAGGGAGGCGGGTCTGGACCCCCCTCCCCTGCCCCTGCGAGGCTGATCCAGCAACGAGCCGGAGCAGGCGACGATGCAGCGTGCCGCGGTGTCGCATGCGGGGGCGAGTCCATCACATCAGTAACCCCACTATCTATCTTAGTGGTGTGGCTCTGGGTTGCGTGCGTTGGGGGTGGAAACAGAAAAACCGCATTGCACTTATCAACCACACACGCACTGCCGCGTTAGCGCGTGGCCGAGCAGGGGGGATGGGGGCCGGGACCCCCGCTCCCCTCCCCCTGCGAGGCCAAGCCAGAAACGAGCCGGAGCAGGCGACGATGCGGCGTGCCGTGGCGTCGCATGCGGAGGCGAGTCCATCACATCAGTGACCGCATTATCTATCTTAGGGGTGTGGCTCTGGGTTGCGTGCGTTGGGGGTGGAAACAGAAAAACCACATTGCGCCTGTCAACCAAGCACGCACTACCGCGTTAGCGCGAGGCCGAGCAGGGGGGAGGGGGTGCTAACTCTTGAGCTTGCGTTGGTTTTCCCATGAAGAGGAAATGGTGATGCAGCGAAGTAGATACGTATTTCCCTCAGTTGATGAGAACCAAGGTATCAATCCAGTAGGAGGAACAAGCAAGTTACCAATGGATGCACCTACACAAACAATCAAACCCTTGCACCCAACGCTATAAAGGGGTTTGTTAATGCCTTCACGTTTATTTACAAGGATTAGATCTGATAGAGATAGATGTAAAAGATTGCGGAAAGTAAAAAGTAAATAAATTGCAGCAAGGTATTTTTGGTGTTTTTAGTTTATATATCTGAAAATATATTATGGAAAATAGACCCGGGGGCCATAGGTTTCACTAGAGGCTTCTCTCTTGAAGGAAAGTATCACGGTGGGTAAACAAATTACTGTCGAGCAATTGATAGAAAAGTGAATAATTATGAAGATATCCAAGGAAATGATCATGCATATAGGCATCACGTTCGTGTCAAGTAGACCGAAACGATTCTGCATCTACTACTATTACTCCACACATCGACCGACTCCTGCCTGCATCTAGAGTATTAAGTTCATGAAGAACAGAGTAACGCATTAAGTAAGATGACATGATGTAGAGGAATTAACTCAAGCAATATGATGAAAACCCTATCTTGTTACCCTTGATGGAAACAATACAATACGTGCTCGCTACCCCTACTTTGTCGCTGGGTGAGGACACCGCAAGATTAAACCCAAAACTAAGCACTTCTCCCATTGCAAGAATTACCAATCTAGTTGGCCAAACCAAACCAATAACTCAAAGAGACTTGCAAAGATATGAAATCATGCATATAAGAATTCAGAGAAGATTCAAATAATATTCATGGATAATATGAACATAAACCCACAATTCATCGGATCTCGACAAACACACCGCAAAAGAGTATTACATCGGGTAGATCTCCATAAAGATCATGAAGAACATGGTATTGAAGCACAAAGAGAGAGAGAGAAGAAGCCATCTAGCTACTAGCTATGGACCCGTTGGTCTGTGGTGAACTACTCACGCATCATCGGAGGGGCAATGGAGTTGATGTAGATGCCCTCCGTGATCGAATCCCCCTCCGGCAGATTACTGGAAAAGGCTCCAAGATTGGATCTCTCGGGAACAGAGGCTTCTAGCGGCAGAAAAGCGTTTTCGTGGCTCTTTTTGGTATTGGGGGGATATTTGGGTATTTATAGGACAAATATTAGGGTTACGAGTCCTGCCAGGAGGTGGCAAGCCGGCCAGCCGCGGCCAGGGGGTCTGGGCGCGGGCCCCTGGCTTGTGACTTCCTGGCAGCTCCCCTGTCGTGCACTCCAAGCCTGGTAGATCTCTTTTATTCGAGAAAAAATCATTGCGAATATTTTATTCTGTTTGGACTCCGTTTAATATTCCATATCTGCAATACTCAAAAACAAGGAAAAAACAGAAACTTGCACTAGGCTCTAGATTAATAGGTTGGTCCCAAAAATAATATAAAATAGCATATTAATGCATATAAAACATCCAAAACAGATAATATAATAGCATGACACAATCAAAAATTATAGATACGTTGGAGATGTATCAGAATCCCCAAGCTTAATTCCTGCTCGTCCTCGAGTAGGTAAATGATAAAAACAAAAATTTTGATGTGGAATGCTACCTAACATATTTATCCATGTAATATTCTTTATTGTGGCATGAATATTCAGATCCGTAAGACTCAAAACAAAAGCTTAATGTTGACATAAAGACGATAATATTTCAAACATACTAGCAAAGCAATTGTATCTCTTCAAAATATAATGGCAAAAGAAATGCTCACTTATGCCAAAATATGATCCGATAATTCCAATTTCCGAACGAGACCTACAAATTTATGAATGCATTAGCACAAATGTGATGATAGTTGTATGCTTTGATATGGTCATATGATGACAACTGGTTGGTAGTATACCTTTAAGATGTAATCGCAAAATGAACACGGGTTTGTGGAGGTAGATGACCTGCTCTTCAAGCCATGAATATGGACCATAATCTCTTTAGCAAATATCTCGCGCTTAACAAAGCAAACCATCAAATCATTATGCCAATCATCACCCATCTTGTTTCGAAGATCCGTCTTTATAATATTCATGGCTGAGAAAACCCTTTAAACTGATACGGTTGCGAGCCGATAAACCAAAGAAAATACTAGATGTTGTCTACTTTGAACCAACTTGAGAGCAAGAGAACTCAAACTATCGCAAGCCAAGAATTCAGTACTTCTTTTCATCACATCAATATATATGTTGAGTTGATCAGTCAACAGATAGCGCTCTTGTGAAGAGAAATCAATAGAGTAAATATTTGGAAGCTCAACTAGCTTATCATGATCAAAGTTGCTAAATGAGTCTCTAGGATCAAGGCAAGCAATGCACTTCAACAAGCGTGTAGAAGTTTCACTAAAACGATTATTCATCTCAGTTATGTTTCTATCCAACACCTCATTGAATATGGTTACCTTGTAATGATGGAGACAAGTAACCATTTTGCGTGATCTTCTTGGGTAACCCCTTGCTGAAATGTTATCATCCATATTGGGCACTACTATATTTCTTGCAGAACAAAAGTTAGTAGTAGATATCAAGAGAGGCTCCCATCCATGATCTCTCAACTTTTGTAATAGACTTTTCACTGACACAATCATATTCATAGCACAGACTATATTCTGATCTTGTTGTTGCAATGCTTCTGACAAATCATTGGTTAAACCAAGCACTCGAAGCATCAAGTTTCTTTCTTAGTGAAGACATCATGGCCAAATTTGTCACCAATGCTTGGAGGCTTGAAAAGAAAACAATGGAAACAATAGGCAGATTTTGTCTCTTTACTATACTCTAGCAGTCATCATCTTTATGCCATGCTTCTTTTAAGTTTCGTCAATCTTTCCCAAAACGAGTACGAGGAAAATCATGACCATACAAACGCCCCACACCTTTCGACAAAATATGTCCTTCTCATTTCATATCTGTCGCCTGCCGGCCGTCCACTGCCGCCCGCCGGCCGTCCCCCAGCCCCCAGGCCGCCCCCGCTGTCGGCCGCCCCCAGCCCCCCACTGCCGCCCCACGCCGCCGGCCGCCCCCAGCCCCCACTGCCGCCCCCACGCTGTCGGCCGCCCTCACAGAGAGCAGATGCAAAAATCCGCCCCCTGCGCCCGGGATCTTCTAGCGGTGGCACTGGATCGATGGAGAGGCAGGGCGCGGGCGAAAGTGGGGAACTGCTCGATGACGATGTCTCGATAGCTGGCTGTTGCTGGCTCGATCGATTGTTTGGGCATGTAGGAAATAGCCCAGTCCACACCGGCCCAAAGCCAAAAATCACTTACCCCTTCATCTAGTTTTGTCGATGGCTGCTCCCTCGCGCCCGCACGAACAGAAGCGTCGCCACCGGCGCTGGCTTTCAGAAGACAGGTAGGTGGGGGTTGATCTTTCGCTGCCGGTGACCCGGGGTGGCCGCCCCAGCTCGCCCCAATGGTGGGTCTGCCACTGATTACGAACTAGATACATATGTATATAGACATATTTTAGAATACATATATGTATATAAACATATTTTTGAGTGTGAATTCACTTATTTTGCTCCGTATGTAGTTCATGATGGAATCTCTAAAATGACATAGTGATAAAGTGCATCACCAGAACTTCTTTGATATTTGGTACTCCAAACTAATGTTCGAAGAACCAAAAGGATGAAAGTGGTAACGAACATTTATGAACTGAATACACATGTCTGAAGCATGAACTGCATCTAAAACACCTAGCTATGCCTTGTGCAAACGAGGGAGGGGGCGGGCCCAACCATCAAGGTTGCAAAATTACCTACCGGAAATCCTCGGGATCAGGCACGGCGTTATCACATGACCCCTGTAGGGTGTGGTAAAAGTTTGGGAGCGTTTCGAATAGGCCTCACCTAAGGCTCCTTGTAAATTGCACCATCTTCGAGGTAGTCTCTCGGTATCGAGAGGGGACATGTCAGGTTTGTGAAGGAAGTGTGGGTCATGTTGCTCCGTTGGCCTAGAAATTTATTGTGCTCTCAAAGGAGGCCATCGAATGACATGTGTCAGGCCCCCGAATTTTTCTGACTCGCCTGCAATATTTGAGACATTTATTGCACTTCTTGGATTTCAGCGTTAAAATTGCAGATCTGCAAGGCGACACATGAAATCATGTCGTGAAATGGCTTGGAAAATCCTGTGTGGTGTATTTGCGACATGCGTATGCCTTGTGCAGACGAGGGAGGGGCGGACCCACCCAACGGGGGTGCAAATCATTGTTCTTTATTCCGGTAGTTGTTATAGTTGCATTGGTTGCTAATGTATGTAGTGTTTGTGAGGCCACCGCGGCATCGAAGATTTGTACTGAGTATTCAAATATCTCACCACCATTTCATGCATATATTTAGGTAAAACCCAAGTGGGTGCGGCCTTTATACCCTCGCTCGCGCAGTTTTCGAAGATGTGTCGGTCCGCATGGCCCCACGGTCTATGTCTTTGACCGGGCTCGAGAGGGTTTGACCGGAGTGAATTCCTCTCGATTGTGTTACGGCAGGTCATAGTGACATGCCATACCAAGTCACCTTACAATAAACTATGCAATGAATATGACCATCACATTGATAGGGTCGTGTAAACCGTGTGCTTATAGAGGGCACACGGCTTATAGTGTCCGGTAAGTTGAGTGCTTATAGAGAGCACACGGCTTACATGCCATGTAAGTTGAGACCTTTGATAGGGCACACGGCTTATAGGCTGCTCCGTGACGACACCGTCAAGGACCTCCATTGTAGACACGTGGCATATATCTTTGCCAAGTGTGTGGTATAAGCTGAGTGCTTTATTGTATAGATATCGTGTACATTATGTAAGCCGGGGGCTTCTCGGGGCACTCGTATTATAGAACACTATAAACTGAGTGTATTTTATTTGTCGGGTGTTAGTTCTCCCTCACTCGGCTTAAAGTGAACATAAGCCGAGTACCCGATAAATAGCTCACGACTTATAGGCTAACACACGAAAAAACAGAATTTTCTTGTAGTGTTGGCATATATGAGATGAGGGTGCATCTGGAGAAGAAATTGTAAGAACTAAAGAGACAGCAAGAGAATCAGACTCAAGAGTCCATGCAACCAACACTATTGTTGAGGGATAGAAAGATAAAGTTTTTTGGTCGGTGGTCTCTTATCTGTGTTCATATTCGTTTCTAGTATCCTTTGTGGATGTGACACTGTGTGTGCCTGTATGACCTTATCATTTTCTTGATGTGGTTATTCTAACTTTACAGAGAGGGGCAGAAGATTAAGGGGATGATAAGGCGTCTTGAGAAACAACAATCTTCAAATGCCGATGATGCCAGCAACAAGCCGAAACATTGCTCAAAAATCTCGAATATGTTAGTAAGCTCACTGCAGCCCTTTCTCTGTTTTTTGGGCTATTCTTTTGCCATGATATTTGGTATATTTCGTTAGCACTCTGTTGTCGCATATGATGAATTCATGATGTACTTCTTAGATTCTAGAGCAGTTTGGTAACGACGGCCAGATAAAGAATTCTCACTGTCTTTTTGGAGGAAATTCTTCAATGTTTTGAGAATGAATATTTCTCTAAATTTCATTGTTAGGATGTGAGAGATGTCTTCTGATTTTGCATAGGGTGCTGCTACTTAGCTGGCAGTAGCACAGTTGACTTGGCTTCTCAACTAGATAGTTCCCTTTGGTATTTAGTTTGCTGAAAGATTGAGTTTTTTTCCGTCACCAAACTGAAAATTAAACTCACTTTTGCAAGATATTGCTTGCTGGATATCCTACTGGATATTGTAGCTTGTTCTTTTGTGCATCTTCTTCAGGAGATTCAAAGCAATGGTTTATTATGTCTTTAGTTACTTGAGAGCAAATTGGCAATGCTTTGATGGAGCTTGGTTTATTTAGATTTTGTAAATGCTTTTGGTTGCTCGCAATCACAGGAAGTAACCTTGTTAGAGTGTTGTACAATTTGATGAGCCATGAACCTCTAGTTTTGTTAGCATCATTGTCTTGTATTGTTTTGTGTTGCTAGAGAAGCCTTACTCGGTTCTTTGGACATGATTACAGGAGGGACGAACACTTTGGTACGTTCAAGCCAAGGACCAGTTGGAGTTGGTTGTCAAGCTAAAGTGGCTCTAAATTGTGTGATGAGGAGATATGTCTATGTTGTTGAGGAAAAGAAGGGATGGTGAAATCCCAATGTAATGTAATTGGTCCCCCCTATGAGTCTTTGATGCAGTGTTGTGTGCGCCCAGTAAAACAAAAGTAGTGCGGTGTAACGTTTTGCTTTGGTGATGGCCTCCTTGCAGGGCATCACTCGTCGAGCGACTGTGCTCGTTTTTATTTTATCTGTCTGTTGGCTCGTTCCTAGTAATCACATTTTTTGTCAACAACCAAATGAATGTATGCATATGTTGATGAGAAGTATTGTGTGCAATGCCATGTTGTGTCTTCAGAAGATGCAATCAAACCGAATATACATGTTTCCTTTTTGATGATCTAAAGGCCTTGCCTTGCCTTGCTGATCAGATAATATGCTTGTGAAGTATGGAAGCATGTGAGCTCTATCTAGCTAGCATATACTCTTGCTTGTGTTACTTGTGAAAATAAGAGAGAAAAATGTGCATCAACATCAAACAAGGCTTGAAGCCTTGAACATATATTTAGAAAGAAGAGTTCCAATAAGTAACAACAAACTCGCTCTAGAACAACTGATCATAATCCACCTTGTCTATTTTTCACATCTTCAAAGAAAAGCAGACCAGTTTGGAAACTTGATTTGGTATGACATCTTCAAAGAAAGAAGACCAACTTAGAAATTTGATTTGCTAAAAAACAGGGGAAGTTGAACATTTTTGCGACCATACATGCATATTGGTCCTGGCACAACAACCAAGAAGGGAGCGGAAACGTTGCATAGCTAATCCCATGCTTCGGACCAAGCAGTAGCAGGAGCGGAAACTGCTTTTGGTTCTGTTTTAGAGAAAGAGAAACGTGAGCTGTTAGGCTCTCTCTTGGGTCCATAATTATCGTTGCAGCCAATCTAGACGTACCTAAATTGCAGTGCCCTGTCTTAGGCGCCTAATGCACCTGGACAGAGGGAGAACAACTTAACCCATGCCTCGGTAGTTGGTAACTCGTGAGAAATGCGTGCCACTTAATTTCCTTTTGTGCAAATGAAATGCACGAGCATTGGGATGTCCATCAATTAGCCAAGGAGGGAGGGCCTGGTTTGCGTCACGTCACCGATCCGTAGCATGACCTTCCCTCGGGCCATTTGCACCCATCAAGAGCTTGTTCTGATCATGCCTCGGATATATATATATATATATATATATATATATATATATATATATATATAAACACTATTCTGATCATGGGATCAGAATAATATTCTGATCATAGGTTGAACTTCCTGATTTATTCGACCTGAACTGTCCTATGTAAGAACCTGACCTTCGTGCTATCTAAGCAACCGTGGCTTCTTGTTTCTGGTGTTTCGTGTTCTTTGTGATCTAAGTGTAATCCAGATACAAATTGTAGCATCTTAATGGTCGCTTTATTTCGGGATCTCGCTCGTTGGCGGATGTGCTCTCGGGACGTGATGAACTTGTATCTGTTACAAGTTAAACACATGTACTGTATGTTCTCGAACATCTAACACAACGAGAATTGTGTTTAGGTAAGAGTTTCATGGACAATTTGTTGTTATTTCTGACGATTTTGATTTCGGGTTGTGTTCTTCGTCCACGGGAGTTGTTTCCTCCGCTTTTGTCGATTTGTGGTTTTCCTCTGAAGATTGCCGGAGGATTTGCGTATTTTAGTTAAATTTAAGCATTCCCACGATGTCAATTCCAGTCGGAAGGTTTCATACACTTCGAATTCGGGTGATTGGATGTTGCTCCGCCCGCGGCGGTTGCACGGGGCGTTTTTTTGTTTGTACAGATCGATTCGACGTCGTTGTTGTTGAAGGAAGGGATTTGGCAAAGAATTTCGAAATTTTGGCGAACGTGTTTTAGGAAGACGTACAGGATTTTATGATTCTACCGAATTCGTTCGGGGATAGTTTTTGGATCATCCACAGTCTGTAGTAGAAGATGGACTTCTTTGTTATGCGTGGTTGAACTTCTGGTTTTCCACATTGCAAGGTGATTCAACTTTGTGCACTGTTGCAGGCTTGCAGCTGCAGGGCATCCTCCCCCCGCTGCCTGATGCACATTTTGGACTTGTATATCATGTCTACTTGAACTTCTGCTTTTTTGTTTACATTGTAAAATAATGCAGCATTGTGTTATTTTATATTTGTTTGTTTCATCATAAATTTTGCTTTCTGTTGTATAAGTTGAACTTTTATACCATTTCTGTTAGAACTTCAATGAATTTTTTGTACATTGTAAGATAATGCAGCATTGTGCTATTTTATCTTTGTTTGTTTTTTGTCGTAAATTTTTGCTTCTGTTGTAGAAGTTGAACTTCTATATCATTTGTGTTAGATCTTCTATGATTTTTCACATGTTTTTAGGTGATGAGGAAATACGATATCTTCTGTTGTTGTTGTTGTTATAAAGAAAGTTGTGTCTGGGTTTTGCTTTTCACAGTCCTCATGTGTGTACCTGTGGATCTGGCTCATAGAGACATGCATACTATTTTTCTATAACCTATTTTACCATACTGTGAATAATAGTAGAACTTCAGTAGCTTCCAATGCTTAACTTCCTGTTTTTTTGCTTGTGTTCGAAACTTCAGTATTGATTTTTTTTTGAACTTGTCAACCAAGCACGCACTGCCGCGTTAGCGCGAGGCTGGGCGGGGGGGAGGGGGGAGGGACCCCCCTCCCCTCCTGTGAGGCTGAGCCAGGAACGAGCAGGAGCAGGCGACGATGCGGCGTGCCACGGCGTTGCTTGCGGAGGCGAGTCCGTCACATCAGTGACCCCACTATCTATCTTAGGGGTGTGGCTCTGGGTTGCGTGCGTTGGGGGGTGGAAACAGAAAAACCGCATTGCGCCTGTCAACCAAGCATGCAATGCCGCGTTAGTGCGAGGCCGAGCAGGGGGGAGGGTCGGGACCCCCCCTACCCTCTGATGGTGTCCTGGACTAGGGAGTTCTCACCACGTCGTCTCTCGACCAGTGGGTCGAGCCGAGGACCCCCATGGCAATTCACTCATGGGCCACTTCGGGCAGTCCGTGATGCATACAAGGAAGATTTCACAAAACTTGGCGCACGAGATAAGGACTCCTCGAAACCCTAGGCCTCTGGTACATTATATAAACTGAGGCCAGACTAGTCAATAGGGCATCTCTTATTCATACAACAATCTCGTGGTAGATACTTGTACTATGTATTATCCCCATATCAATACAATCAAAATCAGAACGTAGGGTATTATCTCCTTGTGAGAGCACGAACCTGGGTAAAATCATGTGTCCATGTTACCATCGCTACAAGACACCTAGCTTAGGATCCCTACTACGAAATATGCCGGATTTGACACTGGCATTGATGCTTTCATTGAGAGCCTGCAAGGTGTCGCCATGGTGCGATGGAGTCTTCGATCAATACTAAATCAGGTGTTATATTTTCAATTAAGCTTTGGCCGTGTGAATAAAATTTCTTCTAGAATTGTCACTCCCGGTTTGCACAATTTTGTTTGCAGATATCATGATCGACTGCACGAGTTAGGCACAAGGCCGCCTACCTAAGATCGGTTTGATCTGCGTGTATGCTATATGGCGGTGGTCGTCACACGGCTTCGAACGAACCAACGGATCTGGACTGTCAAGAGCGGCGACTGCGTCTAATTCTTTAATTATCAGAGGCGGAGATGGTCTTAGAGACCATGTGTTGCACGGGACTCCTATTAGTAGCTCGGCTCATAGCTGGTACGACAACTCACGGGAATTCGGCATATCAGGATGGCTCACGTCGGTTGGGCGCTGATTTCCTGACGACACATTGCTCGAGAAGAGTACATCTTCATGTGAATCATCAGGAATTCAGCCTATCCATGAATTAGCACTATTACGAACCTAAGTGAAACGTATACTTTTTAAGATTTAATTAGTAGATAGTTCACTTGGCTTTATTATACTGTTCATGTAAAGGACTAATCTAATGTTGGATTTCTTTTTTCCTTTTGATCATGAACTACTCGCCTACGACTCTTTGGTCTTGAGGTGGCTCCACCGATCTGTTCATCTGTCGCGCTAGTTCGCGACTTGGTATCCAGTGGAGCATGGTAGCATATCATGGCGGTCCCCTTGCACTTCCAGTGTACATCGCATACGCATCATGCGACACGGTCATCGTCATCCAACGGATTTCTAACCTGCATCGACGTTCGCGCGTCGCCACTTCGTCGCGCCGCCAATCTGCCGAAGCAACCTCGACCCTCAGGCTATATATTAGTGTGTGTGTGTGTGTGTGTATATATATAATCTATTTCACTTAAGTTAATTAAGTATAGGATTATTAATTAATTATTATTTGATATTACTTTTGGTTGGCACTATTTTATGTTCAGAGGTGATCGGCTCTGACTGCGTTAGACAGTCACCTTGACGCGCCGACATCATCGTCCCGCCTCCGCCAACCAAATTGTGTGTCATCTTGGCAGTGTTGTGTCATTGCTTCATCAAGCCGAGTTGTTCGCTCGGCCACCTCGGGACTGGCTTGGGGGCTTCGACCTGATCCTGTCGCAACCTCAGACTGCATCATCAACACCGAGCAAATTAACAAGCTAAGTCGCTTTCATGCTCCAAATTTTAAAAAAAATGTTCGGTTCGATCAAGCATTATATTTGTGTTAAAAAAATGTTACAAACACTTCCTTTTCCCATGATAACTGGGGGCTTCGTGGTCACGCCGCCGAACTGCCATGTCTCCTCGGTTGGAACGGGGGCTTCGCCTCGCCGCAGCAACCATGTTGCGTTGCCACTTCTCGACCCGAACTCTTCGCTCAATTACCTTGGGCTTGGGGGCTGGGACCTCGTCCAGGCCGAGGACTACATCTCCGTCCCGCCACAACCCCGGACCGCTCGGAGCACATTAACCAGCTAAGTTGTTTTCGTGCTCAGCTCTTTTCAAAATTTTACTTTTTGTTTGGTTCAAACAAACATTATATTTTTTGTTTAAAGAAAAAAAATGTTAAAAAATTTCTTTACCCGATTTAACCGGGGGCTCTTAAATTTATATGAGTCATTTTATAATAAATGTGTTTTCTTCTTGGTCGTTGCAAAGTCTTTATCTACTACTCCTTTTTCCGAGGCGAGTGTGTGGTCAATAGCCGGATAGCCTGGTTTCCCTCTATAACCGCTCGCAGTTAGTTTGCTAAACTGGCCTTGGAGAAACACTCTGCCTTCAGGATTTGGAGGTTGAAGCTGAAGGGTGACCAGCTTGAAGTCTCGAAATCGGATGTATCTTGTTAAATCACGACCGAAGCACAAACCGGCCTTGGAGAAACACTCCGCATTTAGTTTTTTTTGTTATTTTGGATCATAACTCTTGCAGTACAACGCCAGATGCATTTCACGCATCGGCAGTATTAAAGGGGGTCTGTGGTTAGCACCGAAACCACCGAACACCGAGGTACTCCTTGCAATCCTCGGCAAAACGGCGTCGGTATTTCGCATTTATATGCATTGATTTCGAGTTGTGTCTTTGGTCTATAGCTGGATTGACCGGCTCCTGTGCTTACCCCTTACGTTTCCGCTTTGTTCGGCTAAGGGGTAAAGGGAGAACCACTGCGATTGTCACTTCCGGTTTAACTGGTTAAGTGACTCAGTTGGAGAAAGCCCAAAGCTGACTATCACAACAAGCATAAATCGGTCTGCGAACCGCAGGCGGTGTTCAACCAAATATAGCCGATCGAGGTTATCCAAGTAGAACGAAGGGCCTTTCTTTCTTGAAAAGGCCAAGTTGTGGCTGGTTCGACCTCGAATAATCCGAGGAACGACGTATACCGGGGGCTATTAAGTTGCCCCCAAACATATGCTCCTATGACTAAGTGAAAGTTATAAAGCCTGAATATCTGATTGCCTTGTTTCCACTAACACAACCGCCTCCGGGCACCGAGACGTCGGCTAAGGGTTGTCTTGTTTATACGGAAACACCCTGCGTAGAATTTACAAGGGGGTGGAAGCCGATGATAGGCCAGTTTTAGATTATAAACAGTCGCGATGGAGTCGAAATAAACCATACCGAGGGTTCCTTTGTGGCACCTCAGCATAGATACATCGGGATTCCTAGAGAGCCCAACATATCATCAGCGATTGTATTTAATATATGAAAGCTGCCTTCCGTAGTAATCATTATAAAGCCATAGCTATGCATCAATTTGACTTAAGATTTTAGCCAAGCTAGGTTGCCTGGCTCCGGTGCTTACCCCATATGTTCCCGATTGTTCGTCTAGGGGGTAAAGGGAGCACCTCTGTGATTGTTATTTCCGGGTCATCCGAGTTAGTACCTCAGATTGGGTGAAGCCGAAAGCTAGCCATCTTAAGAAAATAATTGGTCGGCAATGACAGAAGTGAAAATTTCGGTTCATTAAAGACCACAGAGTTCGGGAACATTCCCCAAACTAAATCCTCAATATTTTCCTCCCACATTGATTGGAGTTGAGGTTTCATGATCATGGTTAACATGATATCCTGGGAAAAGGAACTTATAAATGAACTATTTTTCCAGAAGATGTTTCTTATGTTAGATAAGTAATATAACATATCTCTTCGCGTACCTTTGTTTATAAAACTGTATGGCCGGATTGCCTTGTTTTTCATAAATCTTTGTCCTTATAAAGGCTTTATAAAGTAGGACAAACACTCCTCGGCTACTGGCGGAGGAGGTTGAAGTCGATGGTCGGTCAACAAAGTCTTGTACAATGCGGATCCGAGCATTAATGATGTAAAGTACTTAGATAAATAGAATCATTACACATAAATTGTCTCGAACGTAACAAAGTTTGTGTCAAACAAATATTGATCCTTAATTTGACCACCCGTGCCTAAATTAAGGGTCGGGGGCTACTGCATTACCTATTCAATGCAGCTAATCCAAAGTGCAATATGGTTTCCGAGGAGATTCGATCCTTAGGTTGGTCTGCCGCACCCAACCCGAGTCTCGGAAACTACTACATACCTCGTTTTCATCCCCAACGTATGCCGCCGAGCAAGAACTTGATCCTCAGGCCGATTTTGCAAATCGACCTAAGTCTCTGGGGCTACTGGGATAATTGGTTTTATTTTGATTATTAGTTTTTCCTTCAGGTGCATCTCGGGTTATAGACCGACACATACCTCGAGGGCTACCAACTATAAATCTCGGTAGTAAATCAATTGCAATGATCGGAAATTATTTCCACAAAAAATCAGCCCACTGCCGAGGTGGTGCACTATTTCCAAAGCACTCCGGTGTAAAGCTCAGATGCAGGTGGTTGGCTCAATAGAGGGCATTGCCAGAATTAAGCTTGGCCGAAAACGTTCAACCTTTTCAAAGACCGAAGTAATCTATGACACCTCGGATGCCGACCAGCGTTGGATCTCAGCTGCGCAAAACTCCTCGGAAGCTTTCCAGCATAAAGCCGGGATGCGAATGGCTGGCTCCATAAAAGACTATTCTGGCATTTATGTTCGGATGGACTCCTTCAAATTTTCAGAGACCTAGGTAATCTATGACACCTTGGATTCTGACTAGCGTTGGAGCTTAGCTCCAAAAAGACACCTCGGATGTAGTTCGGTGTTGGAGCTCAGACGCAAGAGGACACCTCGGATTTAGTTTGGCGTTGGAGCTTGGACGCAAGAGGACACCGCCGCATGAGAAACACTTCAAACGCGAGGCATGGCATAAACAATTACAAGGCATTGATAAAGTCCAAGAACTTTAAGGGGCTCCTTGGATGGCCGACGTGTGAACTCTTTGGATTTAGCTTGGCGATCCTCAAGATTGAAGATGGGAAGATTTGTTGAACCAGTTTTCAAGACCGACGACCGAAGACAAAGAACTATTCGGAACAACCGAGGAGCGTCCCCAACTAGAAGACCGGTTCAGGGGGCTACTGACGGTGTCCTGGACTATGGGGTTCTCACTGTCGTCTCCCGACCAGTGGGTCGGGCTGAGGACCCCCAGGGCAATTCACTCATGGGCCACTTCGGGCAGCCCGTGATGCATACAAGGGAGATTCCACAAGACTTGGCGCACAAGACAAGGATTCCTCTAAACCCTAGGCCTCTAGTACAATATATAAACCGAGCCCAGGCTAGTCAATAGGGCATCTCTTATTCATAGAATCATCTCGTCATAGATACTTGTACTATGTACAATCCCCATATCAATACAATCAAAAGGAGGACGTAGGGTATTATCTCCTTGAGAGAGCCCGAACCTGGGTAAAATCCTGTGTCCATGTTACCATCGCTCCAAGACGCCTAGCTTAGGATCCCTACTACGAGATATGCCGAATTTGACACCGACACCCTCCCCCTGCGAGGCCGAGCCAGGAATAAGCCGGAGAAGGCGACGACGCGGCATGCCGCGGCGTCACATGCGGAGGCGAGTCCATCACATCAGTGACCCCACTATCTATCTTAGGGGTGTGGCTCTGGGTTGCGTGCGTTGGGGGCTGGAAACAGAAAAACCGCATTGCGCCTATCAACCAAGCACACACTGCCGCGTTAGCGCGAGGCTGAGCAGGGGGGAGGGGGTCGGGACCCCCCTCCCCTCCCCCTGCGAGGCCGAGTCAGGAACGAGCCGGAGCAGGCGACGATGCGGCATGCCGCGAGGTCGCATGTGGAGACGAGTCTCTCACATCAGTGACCCCACTATCTATCTTAGGGGTGTGGCTCTGGGTTGCGTGCGTTGTGGGTGGAAACAGAAAAACTGCATTGCGCCTGTCAACCAAGCACGCACTACCGCGTTAGAGCGAGGCCGAGCAGGGGGGAGCGGGGAGGGACCCCCCCTCCCCTCCCCCTGCTAGGCCAAGCCAGGAACGAGCCGGAGCAGGCGACGACGCGAGGTCGCATGCGGAGGCGAGTCTGTCACATCAGTGACCCCACTATCTATCTTAGGGGTGTGGCTCTGGGTTGCGTGCATTGGGGGGTAGAAATAGAAAAACCGAATTGCGCCTGTCAACCAAGCACGCACTACCGCATTAGCACGAGGCCGAGTAGGGGGGCGAGGGAGGCGGGTCTGGACCCCCCTCCCCTCCCCCTGCGAGGCTGATCCAGCAACGAGCCAGAGCAGGCGACAATGCAGCGTGCCGCGGTGTCGCATGCGGGGGCGAGTCCGTCACATCAGTAACCCCACTATCTATCTTAGTGGTGTGGCTCTGGGTTGCGTGCGTTGGGGGTGGAAACAGAAAAACCGCATTGCACCTGTCAACCACGCACGCACTGCCGCGTTAGCGCGAGGCGGAGCAGGGGGGATGGGGGTCGGGACCCCCCCTCCCCTCCCCCTGCGAGGCCAAGCCAGGAACGAGCCGGAGCAGGCGACGATGCGGCGTGCCACGGCATCGCATGCGGAGGCGAGTCCATCACATCAGTGACCCCATTATCTATCTTAGGGGTGTGGCTCTGGGTGACGTGCGTTGGGGGTGGAAACAGAAAAACCACATTGTGCCTGTCAACCAAGCACGCAATGCCGCGTTAGCGCGAGGCCGAGTAGGGGGGAGGGGGTGCTACCTCTTGAGCTTGCGTTGGTTTTCCCTTGAAGAGGAAAGGCTGATGCAGCGAAGTAGATAAGTATTTCCCTCAGTTGATGAGAACCAAGGTATCAATCCATTCGGAGGAACAAGCAAGTTACCAATGGATGCACCTACACAAACAATCAAACCCTTGCACCCAATGCTATAAAGGGGTTTGTCAATGCCTTCACGTTTATTTGCAACGATTAGATCTGATAGAGATTGATGTAAAAGATTGCGGAAAGTAAAAAGTAAATAAATTGCAGCAAGGTATTTTTGGTATTTTTGGTTTATATATCTGAAAATATATTATGGAAAATAGACCCGGGGGGCCATAGGTTACACTAGAGGCTTCTCTCTTGAAGGAAAGTACCACGGTGGGTACACAAATTACTGTCGAGCAATTGATAGAAAAGTGAATAATTATGAAGATATCCAAGGCAATGATCATGCATATAGGCATCACGTCCGTGTCAAGTAGACCGAAACGATTCTGCATCTACTACTATTACTCCACACATCGACCGACTCCTGCCTGCATCTAGAGTATTAAGTTCATGAAGAACAGAGTAACACATTAAGTAAGATGACATGATGTAGAGGAATTAACTCAAGCAATATGATGAAAACCCCATCTTGTTACCCTTGATGGAAACAATACAATACGTGCCTCGCTACCCCTACTTTGTCACTGGGTTAGGACACCGCAAGATTGAACCCAAAACTAAGCACTTCTCCCATTGCAAGAATTACCAATCTAGTTGGCCAAACCAAACCAATAACTCAAAGAGACTTGCAAAGATATGAAATCATGCATATAAGAATTCAGAGAAGATTCAAATAATATTCATGGATAATATGAACATAAACCCACAATTCATCGGATCTCGACAAACACACCGCAAAAGAGTATTACATTGGGTAGATCTCCATGAAGATCATGAAGAACATGGTATTGAAGCACAAAGAGAGAGAGAGAGAGAGAAGAAGCCATCTAGCTACTAGCTATGGACCTGTAGGTCTGTGGTGAACTACTCACGCATCATCGGAGGGGCAATGGAGTTGATGTAGATGCCCTCCGTGATCGAATCCCCCTCCGGCAGATTATTGGAAAAGGCTCCAAGATTGGATCTCTCGGGAACAGAGGCTTCTAGCAGCGGAAAAGTGTTTTCGTGGCTCTTTTTGGTATTGGGGGGATATTTGGGTATTTATAGGACAAAGATTAGGGTTACGAGGCCTGCCAGGAGGTGGCAAGCCTGCCAGCCGCGGCCAGGGGGTCTGGCCGCGGGCCCCTGGCTTGTGACTTCCTGGCACCTCCCCTGTCGTGCACTCCAAGCCCGGTAGATCTCTTTTATTCTAGAAAAAATCATTGCGAAGATTTTTATTCCGTTTGGACTCCGTTTAATATTCCATATCTGCAATACTCAAAAACAAGGAAAAAACAGAAACTTGCACTAGGCTCTAGATTAATAGGTTAGTCCCAAAAATAATATAAAATAGCATATTAATGCATATAAAACATCCAAAACAGATAATATAATAGCATGACACAATCAAAAATTATAGATACGTTGGAGACGTATCAGAATCCCCAAGCTTAATTCCTGCTCGTCCTCGAGTAGGTAAATGATAAAAACAGAATTTTTGATGTGGAATGCTACCTAACATATTTATCCATGTAATATTCTTTATTGTGGCATGAATATTCAGATCCGTAAGACTCAAAACAAAAGCTTAATGTTGACATAAAGACGATAATATTTCAAGCATACTAGCAAAGCAATTGTATCTCTTCAAAATATAATGGCAAAAGAAAGTTATCCCTACAATATCATATGGTCTGGCTATGCTCCATCTTCCCCACACAAAGTATTTATATCATGCACAACCCCGATGAAAAGTCAAGCAATTGTTTCACACTTTTAATTTCTCAAACTTTTTTAACTCTCACGCAATACATGAGCATGAGCCATGGATATAGCTCTATAGGTGGAATAGAATATGGTGGAGGTTGTGAGGGAAAAAGGAGGAGATAGTCTCACATCAGCTAGGCGTATCAACAGGCTATGGAGATGCCCATCAATAGATATCAATGTGAGCGAGTAGGGATTGCCATGCAACGGATGCACTAGAGCTATAAGTGTATGAAAGCTCAAAAGAAACTGATTGGGTGTGCATCCAACTTGCTTGCTCATGAAGACCTAGGGCAATGTGAGGAAGCCCAACATTGGAATATACAAGCCAAGTTATATAATGAAAAATTCCCACTAGTATATGAAAGTGACAAAATAGGAGACTCTGTATTATCAAGATCATGGTGCTTCTTTGGAGCACAAGTGTGGAAAAAGGATAGTAGCATTGTCCCTTCCCTCTTTTCTCTCATTTTTTTGGTGGGCATCTAAGGCCACTTTTATAGATATGGGCTTCATTGGCCTCTTTTATTATTTGTAAAGTTCGGAGACTCATCCCAACTTGTGAGGGAATCATAGATTCCATCATCCTTTCCTCATATGGGACAATGCTCTATAATGATGATCATCACACTTTTATTTACTTACAACTCAAGAATTACAACTCGATAACTGGAACAAATTATGACTCTATATGAATGCCTTCGGCAGTGTACCAGGATGTGCAATGATCTAGCATAGTAATGACATTGAAACATCATGCTAGCTATCTTACGATCATGCAAAGCAATATGACAATGATGGTGCGTGTCATAATAAACGGAACGGTGGAAGTTGCATGGCAATATATCTCAGAATGGCTATGGAAATGCCATAATAGGTAGGTATGGTGGCTGTTTTGAGGAAAGATATATGGTGGCTGTTTTGAGGAAGGTGTGTTTATCGCATCGGCGAAAGTTGCGCGGTACTAGAGAGGCTAGCAAAGGTGGAAGGGTGAGAGTGCGTATAATCCATGGACTCACATTAGTCATAAAGAACTCACATACTTATTGCAAAAGTCTATTAGTCAACGAAGCAAAGCATTAAATGCATGCCCCTAGGGGAGGGTTGGTAGGAGTAAACCATCGCGCGCTCCCGACCCTTCACACAAAGGTCGACAATCTATAAACAAATCATGCTCCGACTTCATTACATAACGGTTCACCATACGTGCATGCTACAGGAATCACAAACCTTTACACAAGTATTTTTACCAAATCACAATTACTTCCTAACATGACTCTTAACATTACCATATTCATATCTCAAAACTTTATGCAAGGAATCAAACTTCTCATAATACTCAGTGCACTTAATATGGAAGTTTCTATTATATCCCTCTTGGATGCCTATCATATTAGTACTAAATTCATAACCTAAACCAATTACCATGCTGTTTTTAAAGACTCTCAAAATAATATAAGTGAGGTATGAGAGTTCAATAGTTTCTATAAAACCAAACACCGCCGTGCTCTAAAAAGATATAAGTGAAGCACTAGAGCAAAATTTGCCCATCTCAAAGGATATAAGGGAAGCACATAGAGTATTCTAATAAATTCACGATTAATGTGTGTCTCTCTCAAAAGGTGTGTACAGCAAGGATGATTGTGGCAAACTAAAAAGCAAAGACTCATATCATACAAGACGCTCCAAGCAAAACACATATCATGTGGTGAATAAAAATATAGCCTCAAGTAAATTTACCGATGGATTGAAGACGAAAGAGGGGATGCCTTCCGGGGCATTTCCAAGCTTAGGCTCTTTGGCATACTTGAATATGACTTGGGGAGCCTTGGGCATCCCCAAGCTTAGGCTCTTGCCACTCCTTATTCCATAGTCCATCAAATCTTTACCCAAAACTTGAAAACTTCACAACACAAAACTTAACAGAAAACTCGTGAGGTCCGTTAGTATAAGAAAAATTAAATCACCACTTTAGGTACTGTTGTGAACACATTATTTATTTATATTGGTGTAATACCTACTGTATTCTAACTTCTCCATGGTTCATACCCCCCGATACAACCCATAGATACATCAAAATAGGTAGACAACACAAAGAAAACAGAATCTGTCAAAAACAGAACAGTCTGTAGCAATTGCAAAACTTCGTATACTTATGTAAATCCACAAATTCTGAAAAATTAGGACAACCTAAGAAATTTGTATATTAATCTTGTGTAAAAATTTCAGACACATTCGACTCTCTGAAATATTTATAAAATTCCTGGACTGGGCGCAAAAGTTCCTGTTTTTCAGCAAGATCAAATCAACAATCACCATAGACCATCCCAAAGGTCTTATTTGGCTCAAACACTAATTAAAACACCAAAACACAATTACTACAGAAGTAATAATGTGGGAAACTCTCAAAAACAGAACGTAAAAATAAAATTGGGTTTCCTCCCAACAAGCGCTATTGTTTAACGCCTCATTGTTTTTAAGGTGAATGGTTTGGGAAATTTCGGAGTAAGGAACTCTTCTTCTAAGATTTTCGTGGTAAGATTGGTAATCCCTAGACTCCAAGTTACGCAAGATTTCTTTATCGTGTAGGACCTTTTTTATCGGAGGGTGTTCAATATCCATTTTATAGGAAGCAAAAATTTCCCTAGCTTCTTGTTTGATAAAATCAAATTCATGCATAAGGAAGATAGTAGCAATATTTTTAGTCTTAGGACGATTTATTCTAGGGAGTTCATAAAACACCTCTTGCAAAGCGGGATGAATGTGCACAAATTTTCTTTCCAGTTTTTCAACGAGCATGGCAACAGCATCTCCATAACAACTTGTGCTAAAAAGAATAAATCTATTATTCATAGGCATTACTCCCGTACAATCAAAGAACTCTTGAATAACACTCTTCCCAATAATATTACCATCTCCCACTTGAAAAGTTTTAACCTTATAATTAGGAGGAGTTTTAGATTCATTGTCTAGAGAGCAAGGTCCAAAAAAATTCTCAAGACTTGTACTAGCAATATCCTCAAAAATTTCAATGATAACCTTCCCAGATTCAGACATGGTGGCAAGGAATTGATATAGCACGCAAGCAAACAAAAGTCAAACAAAAAGACGAACGGAAAAAGGGCGAATAAAAAGGGCAAATCTTTTTGGTATTTTCTGAAAATCCTTTTAGAAGTGGGGGAGAGGAAAACGAGAGGCAAATGGCAAATAATATAAATGCGAGAGATGAGTTTGTGATGGGTAATTGGTAGGCTTGATGTAGATCTCCCCAAAAACGCTGCCAAAAATTGACAAGTTGATGGGAGAGTTCTTGTCTTTACTTGCTATGTATCCTCCCCGGCAACGGCGCCAGAAATCCTTCTTGCTACCTCTTGAGCTTGGACTGGTTTTCCCTTGAAGAGGAAAGGGTGATGCAGCGAAGTAGATAAGTATTTCCCTCAGTTGATGAGAACGAACGTATCAATCCACTAGGAGGAACAAGCAAGTTACCAATGGATGCACCTACACAAACAATCAACCTCTTGCACCCAACGCTATAAAGGGGTTGTCAATCCCTTCACTGTTATTTGCAAGGATTAGATCTGATAGAGATAGATGTAAAAGATTGCGGAAAGTAAAAAGTAAATAAATTGCAGCAAGGTATTTTTGGTTTATAGATCTGAAAATATATTATGGAAAATAGACCCGGGGTCCATAGGTTTCACTAGAGGCTTCTCTCTTGAAGGAAAGTATCACGGTGGGTAAACAAATTACTGTCGAGCAATTGATAGAAAAGCGAATAATTATGAAGATATCCAAGGCAATGATCATGCATATAGGCATCACGTCCGTGTCAACTAGACCGAAACGATTCTGCATCTACTACTATTACTCCACACATCGACCGACTCCTGCCTGCATCTAGAGTATTATGTTCATGAAGAACAGAGTAATGCATTAAGTAAGATGACATGATGTAGAGGAATTAACTCAAGCAATATGATGAAAACCCCATCTTGTTACCCTTGATGGCAACAATACAATACGTGCCTCGCTACCACTACTTTGTCACTGGGTGAGGACACCGCAAGATTGAACCCAAAACTAAGCACTTCTCCCATTGCAAGAATTACCAATCTAGTTGGCCAAACCAAACCAATAGCTCGAAGAGACTTGCAAATATATGAAATCATGCATATATGAATCCAGAGAAGATTCAAATAATATTCATGGATAATCTGAACATAAACCCACAATTCATCGGATCTCGACAAATACACCGCAAAAGAGTGTTACATCGGATAGATGTCCATGAAGATCATGAAGAACAAGGTATTGAAGCACAAAGAGAGAGAAGAAGCCATCTAGATACTAGCTATGGACCCGTAGGTCTGTGGTGAACTACTCACGCATCAGCGGAGGGGCAATGGAGTTGATGTAGATGCCCTCCGTGATCGAATCCCCCTTCGGCAGATTACCGGAAAAGGCTCCAAGATTGGACCTCTCGGGAACAGAGGCTTCTGGTGGCGAAAAAGTGTTTTCGTAGCTCTTTTTGGTATTGGGGGGATATTTGGGTATTTATAGGACGAAGATTATGGTTAGGAGGCCTGCGAGGAGGTGGCAAGCCTGCCAGCCACGGCCAGCGGGTCTGGCCGTGGGTCCCTGGCTTGTGACCTCCTGGGAGCTCCCCTGCCGTGCACTCCAAGCCTGGTAGATCTCTTTTATTCCAGAAAAAATCACCGCGAAGATTTTTTTCCATTTGGACTCCGTTTAATATTCCATATCTGCAATACTTAAAAACAAGGAAAAAACAGAAACTGGCACTAGGCTCTAGATTAATAGGTTAGTCCCAAAAATAATATAAAATAGCATATTAATGCATATAAAACATCCAAAATAGATAATATAATAGCATGACACAATCAAAAATTATAGATACGTTGGAGATGTATCAGGCGGGTCGGGACCCCCCCTCCCCTCCCCCTGCTAGGTCGATCCAGGAACAAGCCAGAGCAGGTGACGACGCGATGTGCCGCGACGTCGCATGCGGAGGCGAGTCGGTCACATCAGTGACCCCACTATGGACTACGTTTGTTTGTGTATTTCCTTATCGTGTCGGTGAATTTGAACTTCTCATTTGTCTCTAAGTTGTGTATTTAGTTATATTTGGACTACGTTTGTTTGTGTATTTGAACTTCTCCTTTGTTTAACTGATGTTGTACTAATTTATTTTTGAACTTCCCTTCTTACTGTATTTGAACTTCTCCTTTTCTTCTGTTATAGGCTTCTAAGTGCTGGCAACATTTAATATCTGGTGGATGGGTAAATTTGTAATTATCCCATGCCTCTTCACATCTGTCTGAATGATTCCATATATTCCCTCTGTTCCCCACCCAGTCAGAAACCCCCTCTCCCTTGTCGCTCGCTCTCTTCTCCCTCTTTGTTGCTCTCTCTCTTCTCCAACCTCCCTCGATTTCGTCGCCGTATTCGCATGCGCTCGTGGGTGTAGTAACTGACGCGCACGCCCCGCTCCTATATCTGCCAGATACCCCGCTCTCCATCCCTCGCTCTGCTCTCTACTGGTTTGATGCGGAGCCGGCAACCGTCGCTAGGGTTTGAAGTTGTGCGTGGCGTCATGGGGTTGAAGAACTGCCACCGATTCGTGCATCAGCGTCGCATGGAGAAGTACAAATGGTGCCTTCCCCTAATGCTCGCTCTTGGGATTTGCCAGATCTAGCGTGTGCTTGCAGGTTGTTCTGTGGGCTCTCGCATCCACCTCCCCTATTTCTTCCGATGCTTGGTTGCAAGTGGAGGTAGGGTTGTTCTGCAGGTGGTTACAACTTGTGAGATCCGCCTCCCGCCTCCCCCATCCGTTCTGATGTGTTATTTTAGGCTTTAGTGTTGTGTGGATTCCATTTCCCCTTGTTTATTTTTACCTGTGAGATGAATGTAAGCAGGTTGTGGTGTGGTGGTTGCTGCTGCATCTGATGTAGCTTCATCCTTTTCTTCTTATTGATTTGATAGTCTACTTTCGGTCTGTGACATACTAATAAGTTGCTTAGTGCTGCTGTTGTTGATGTGCTTGCCTTGATGTGCTGCTGTTCATCTCCATAGTTGTTGGTGTGATTTTAGTTGTTATATTCTAGGGTTTTATTTAGTTGCTTTCTTGTACTGTTGTTTGATTTTCTACTTTCTAATAAGATGTATTTTCCCCCCTGTTTTTTGTCTTTGTTTTTGTAGGTGGATCTAGGTCTTGGACTATCTTACATCAGGTAGTGGTGTTGTTATGGCTTCAGGACCTTCTTCAGGTATGTAAATGTATATGCATCTTTGTGAAATTGGTTTCTTGTTGAATTGCCCATGTTTTTCAGTGTAAACTTCTTTCCTGGTTGATGTGTGTGTAGTTTACTCGTAGTTGAAGTTAGCATAATGTGCCTTTGTGGACTTTTGATGGAATTATCATTGAACAGTCTCATTAAGTTCATTCATACTTCCTAGTGTTTTAATTTTAGTACATAGCTTTTTGTAATTTACTTATAATTTTCGTGGTATTGAATAGTGGTAGTTGGACTTTCTGGTTGTACTTTGTTATTCATTGTTGAAGTTGTGTCATTAATTTTGATGATAACTTTGTTGTACATTTTTTTACATTGTTGTACAAAGTAACCATTTTCTGTCTGTGTTATTACATTTTCGTACATTGTTTTAGTGCTCATGCTTTATTTGTTTATGTAATACTCCTTCTGTTCCTAAATAATTGTTCGTTGGGGAGAACTATACTAGTTCTTTCCCACAACAGTTATTTAGGAACAGAGGGAGTAGTAACTTAGTCACAAAATTGACTTTTTGACTTTTATGGTTTGTATTTAGGAAATTATTGTGGAATTTGTTTGAATTTCTGTTTGTTCTCTTGTTTTACTGCTTGGTAAGGTGTAATTGAACTTCTTGTTATTCATTGCTTTATTTGTTTTTGTTTTTAGTTTATGCTGAACTTCTGGATATTTCATTGTTTTACTTCTTTGCTAGTTTTTGTTGAACTTCTTGTTATTTTTTGTTATTGAATGTTTCTTTGAATATCCATCTTGTTAGTTTTTGACTTTTGTGTTTTCATTTGTAAAGTTGTCTTCCTTTTTAAAACTGAGGTGTCTTTTTTCTCTTTTTGTAGTTGGTGATGAGATGCAGCTAGTGAAGAAGTTGTTGATATCATAAACGATGTTTTGTCTAACTTGGGTGGGGCTGAGAAGACTGCTGGGGCTGAGTAGGTGGCTCCATCAGCTCAAGATTGCGATCCGATTGAGGAGCCTTTGAGTTCTCTTCAGTTGTCAGTGACACAGTCGCAATCTGTTGATGGCACTGAACCTGTCACTCAAGCTAATGATGTGCCGTTGTAGCTTCTTCTAGAGGATGAACGCAAGAGAAATAAGCTAGAAGCCTTTGAGAGGAAGAAGGTGTCCCGCCTTATGAAAGTTCCTAATGTTTGTGAAACTGATGATCTTGCTGAAGGCGATGTGGCGTGTGCCAGTGATAACTTGATAGGCCCTGTGAAGAAGAAGTTCAAGCGCACTGCAGCGAGAAAGCATCTTGTTGGGGAAGTTACCACTCGGAGGAGCCCACGTGTTTCTAAAGTTGCAAGTCCAGGTGTAAGTGAACTTCCTGAAATTAGTAGTCAAGCTGCTGGTGTTACCCTACGTCGTAGTCCTCATGTTCTTGGCTTTGCGAAGCCTTCGTCTCCGGTTGGTTCTGGTGGTGTCTCCGGGAAGGGCAAGAGATGTGGCGTTAAGCGCAAGGGTGGGCCGACAAATGTTAACAAGGGATGCAAGAAGCGTTCTCGTGTTAATGCAGATGGCCAAGATGATGATGATTTCGACGCTGATGATGAGGATGCTGACGATGATATTGTTGATCAGGTATTAATTTGTTTTTCCCCTTATGTTCATTTTTTTCTTATTTCTTCGATCTTGTGTATGTAATACTGCCTTATGTTCTACATTGTTGAACTTCTGGTCTACATTGTAATACTAACTTTAGTTCAAACTTGAGTCATTTTTGAGTGACTTATTTTGGAACGGAGGGAGTACAACATTCGAACCCTCTGGATATACTATGATTGAACAGCCTTGCAATGCATTGTTGAACTTCTGTTATATTGCACCAGAGGTTGTGCATTTGTTGAAAACTCTGGATATACGTTGATTGAACTGCCTTGCAAAGCATTGTTGAACTTCTAGATGTATGCATTGCTGTGCATGTATTATTTATTTTTGCCTTGTTGTATTTTTGTATGTAGTTCTTCCTTGTTTTATATACGCTGAACTTTTTGTTTATTTTCATTAACACATTTTTCTGCCATCGTTTCTTCTTTTTTTGCATTTTTTGCAGTTTGTGCTTATGAAGAGGCCTGTGAGGAGGAATAGAGGAGCCAAGACTATGGAAGGAGCTGTTGAAGGAGGTGATGATGCAAAACATTTTAACAAGACGGTTCGTTGCTCACTGAAAGAGTTGAAGGTGTGCGCAAATTTGCTAGAGCCTAGGCATAAGGAGAGGGTTCTCAACTCTGGATTTGGTTGTGTGTTTAATTTGAAGGTTGATTCAAACATCTCTCATCCTTTGATGGGTCAAATTTACACCGAGATTGACCCTTCAACTATGATTCTTGACATGGGTGAGCCTAATAAGAAATTACGCATTACAAGTGATGCTGTGCACCAGCTTTTTGGTTTCCCTCAAGGTAATAGTACCCCTCCTAGGCCCTTAGAGGACAGATATGATGATGTTGTTATGAGGCTGAAGGCCAAACTTGGCTATAAGAGAAGTGATGACATCAAGACAAAGGATTTGCGGAAGATCCTGAAAGATCTTGTGAAGGATGACAAGAAAGATGATTTGGCTCTGCAGGTTATATGTCTCCAACGTATCTATAATTTATGAAGTATTCACGCCATGTTTACACCAATTTTATATGATTTTGGTATGGTTTTATTAGAACTAACCCGGACTGACGCTGTTTTCAGCAGAACTACCATGGTGTTGTTTTTGTGCAGAAATAAAAGTTCTCAGAATGGGCTGAAAATGTACGGAGAATATTTTTGGAAAATATAAAAAATAATGGAGCGAAGAGCTGGGCCAGGAAGTGGACCAGAAGGTCACAAGCCTGCCAGGCGCGGCCACCCCCCTGGCCGCGGCCCTGTGGCTTGTGACCTCCTCGGAAATCTCCTTGACGTGATTCCAATGCTAAGTACTCCTATAAATACCCAAACCTCCGAAAAGAAACCTAGATCGGGAGTTCCGCCGCCGCAAGCCTCTGTATCCATGAAAAACCAATCGGGAGCCCGTTCCGGCACTCTGCCGGAGGGGGAAACCATCACCGGAGGCCATCTTCATCATCCCGGCGGTCTCCATGACGAGGAGGGAGTAGTTCACCCTCGGGGCTGAGGGTATGTACCAGTAGCTATGTGTTTGATCTCTCTCTCTCTCTCTCGAGTTCTTGAGATGTCACGATCTTGATGTACCGCGAGCTTTATTAACATAGATGAATCATATGGAGTTTTCCCCTCTCTATCTTCTTGTGATGGAGTGAGTTTTCCCTTAGAAGTTTTCTTATCGTATTGAGTCTTTAAGGATTTGAGAACACTTGATGTATGTCTTGCGATGGGATATCCGTGGTGACAACGGGATGTTCTATTGGTCCACTTGATGTATGTTTTGGTGATCAACTTGCGGGTTCCGTGACCTTGGGAATCTATGCATAGGGGTTCGCACATGTTTTCGTCTTGAATCCCTGGTAGAAACTTTGGGGCGCTCTTTGAAGTTCATTGTGTTGGATTGAACATGATGAATCTGAAATTGTGTGATGCATATCATATAATCAAGCCCATGGGTACTTGTGGTAACATTGGAGTACCTAGGTGACATTAGGGTTTTGGTTGATGTGTATCTTAAGGTGTTATTTTAGTACGAACTCTAGGGCTGTTCGTGACACTTATAGGGACAGCTCATAAGATTGATAGGAAAAGATAACTTTGAGGTGGTTTCGTACCCTACAATAATTTCTTCGTTTGTTCTCCGCTATTTGTGACTTTGGAGTGAACTTTTTGTCGCATGTGAGAGATTTACATATGATTCAACTATGTTAGTATTGTTGAGAGATTGCACTAGTGAAAGTATGGACCCTAGGCCCTGTTTCTAAGCATTGCAATACCATTTGTGGTCACTTTTATCATTAGTTACCTTGCTGTTTTTATATTTTCAGATTACAAAAACCTATATCTACCATCCATATTACACTTGTATCACCATCTCTTCACCGAACTAGTGCACCTATACAATTTGGCATTGTATTGGGTGTGTTGGGGACACAAGAGACTTTTTGTTATTTGGTTGCAGGGTTGTTCGAGAGAGACCATCTTCATCCTACGCCTCCCACGGATTGATAAACCTTAGGTCATACACTTGAGGGAAAATTGCCATTGTCCTACAAAACTCTGCACTTGGAGACCCAACACGAGTCTACAAGAAGAAGGTTGCGTAGTAGACATCAAGCTCTTTTCTGGCGCCGTTGCCAGGGAGGTGAGTGCTTGAAGGTATATCTTCAGATCTTGCAATTAAATCTTTTAGTTTCTTGTTTTTCACTAGTTCGGTTTATATAGAAAACTACAAAAAAAATGGAGTTTGGGTTGCATCATTTGTTTCGTCTTTATAAAGTCTTTCGTGAAAATGATGGTTCGGAAAATTGTGCTCAATTGGTAGAGGAAGAAATTATGAAAATACTTCCTAAAAACTCCTTGAATGATGAGCATGATAGTGATATTGTTAGTATGAATTCTCTGAATATTCATGATGCTAATCATATGCAAAGCCACAAGCTAGGGGATGCTATGTTTGATGAAGATGATATTCTTAGTCCCCCAAGTTTTGATGAGCAAAACTATTATGATGATGGCATGCCCCCTATATATGATGATTATTGTGATGAATGATACGTCTCCAATGTATCTATAATTTATGAAGTATTCATGCCATGTTTACAATAATTCCATATGATTTTGGTATGATTTTATTAGAACTAACCTGGACTGACGTTGTTTTCAGCAGAACTACCATGGTGTTGTTTTTGTGCAGAAATAAAAGTTCTCGAAATGAGCTGAAAATTTACGGAGAATATTTTTGGAAAATATAAAAAATACTGGAGCGAAGAGCTGGGCCAGGAAGTGGACCAGGAGGTCATAAGCCTGCAGGCCGCGCCCCCCTGGTCGCGGCTAGGTGGCTTGTGACCTCCTCGAGAACCTTCTTAACGTGATTCCAACGCTAAGTACTCCTATAAATACCCAAACCTCCGAAAAGAAACCTAGATCGGGAGTTCCGCCGCCGTAAGGCTCTGTAGCCACGAAAAACCAATCGGGAGCCCGTTCCGGCACCCTGCCGGAGGGGGAAACCATCACCAGAGGCCATCTTCATCATCCCGGTGATCTCCATGACGAGGATGGAGTAGTTCACCCTCGTGGCTGAGGGTATGTTCCAGTAGCTATGTGTTTGATCTCTCTCTCTCTCTCTCTCTCTCTCTCTCTCGAGTTCTTGAGATGTCACGATCTTGATGTACCGCGAGCTTTATTAATATAGATGAATCATATGGAGTTTTCCCCTCTCTATCTTCTTGTGATGAATTGAGTTTTCCCTTTGAAGTTTTCTTATCGGATTGAGTCTTTAAGGATTTGAGAACACTTGATGTATGTCTTGCGATGGGATATCTGTGGTGACAATGGGATGTTCTATTGATCCACTTCATGTATGTTTTGGTGATCAACTTGCGGGTTCCGTGACATTGGGAATCTATGCATAGGGGTTGGCACATGTTTTCATCTTGACTCTCCGGTAGAAACTTTGGGGCACTCTTTGAAGTTCTTTGTGTTGGATTGAACATGATGAATCTGAAATTGTGTGATGCATATCGTATAATCAAGCCCATGGGTACTTTTGGTGACATTGGACTATCTAGGTGACATTAGGGTTTTGGTTGATGTATATCTTAAGGTGTTATTTTAGTACGAACTCTAGGGCTGTTCGTGACACTTATAGGGATAGCTCATAAGATTGATCGGAAAAGATAACTTTGAGGTGGTTTCGTACCCTACAATAATTTCTTCGTTTGTTCTCTGCTATTTGTGACTTTGGAGTGAACTCTTTGTCGCACGAGAGGTATTTACATATGATTCAACTATGTTAGTATTGTTGAGAAAAATTGCACTAGTGAAACTATGAACCCTAGGCCTTGTTTCTATGCATTGCAATACCGTTTGTGCTCACTTTTATCACTTGTTACGTTGCTGATTTTATATTTTCACATTACAAAAACCTATATCTACCATACATATTACACTTGTATCACCATCTCTTTGCCGAACTAGCACACCTATACAATTTGCCATTCTTTTGGGTGTGTTGGGGACACAAGAGATTTCTTGTATTTGATTGCATGGTTGTTTGAGAGAGACCATCTTTATCCTACGCGTCCCACGGATTGATAAACCATAGGTCATCCCCTTGAGGGAAAATTGCCATTGTCCTACAAAACTATGCGCTTGGAGGCCCAACACGAGTCTACAAGAAGAATGTTGCGTAGTAGACATCAATGACATGTATGCTATAAAGAGTAATGATAACCATGAAACTTGTTATCATGATTTTAATATTCAATGTGGTTATGTCAATTAAGTATCTCATGATAGTTATTTTGTTGAGTTTGCTCCCACTATTATGAATGAGAAGAAATTTTCTTGTGTGGAGAGTAGTAAAATTTCTATGCTTGTAGATCATGAAAATAATGCTTTATGTGATGGTTATATTGTGGAATTTCTTAATGATGCTACTGAAAACTATTATGAGGGAGGAACATATGCTTGTACGAATTGCAATAATATCAAGTTTCCTCCCTATGTGCTCAAATTTTTGAAGATATGCTTGTTTTGTCTTCCTATGCTAGTTGATTTTTGCTCCCATAAATTATTTGCTCACAAAATCCCTATTCATAGGAAGTGGGTTAGACTTAAATGTGCTTGGCATGTGATTCATGATGCTCTCTTGCATGTTTCAACTATTATTCCTATACGAGCATCATTGAAATCATCATGCCTAGCTAAAATGCATTAAAGATAAGCGCTTGTTGGGAGACAACTCAACACTTTTACTTTCTGTTTTTGTGTGTTCACATGATTAATCTACTGTAATAATCATGTTTTGTGTCTTTTATTTCAATAAGGTGCCAAGTAAAGCCTTTGGGATAGTGTGGAAACTTATTTGTTTGATTCTGTGCAAAAACAGAAAGTTTTGCGTCCAGTAGATGCATTATGTGATTTTACTGGAGCGTGAAAAGATTCTGAAATTATTACACAGTCTTGATATACAAATTCTTCAGGTTGTCCTAATTTTTCAGAATTTTTAGAGACAGGGAAGTATGGTTACACTACAGATCTTCACAGACTATTCTGTTTTTGACAGATTCTGTTTTGCATGCATAGTTTGCTTGTTTTAGTGTTACCATAGCTTATATTCAGTGATATAAATTATGGGAATAGTAGAATACAGTAGTTATTGTGTTAGAACAATTATGAATCTTTTCTTGACAGTACCTAAGTGAATGATCTTTATTTATTACACTAACCCTTGTCACGAAGTTCCGTTAAGTTTTGTGTGATTGAAGTTTTCAAGTTTTGGGTGAGATACAGATATGAGGGGAATAAGGACCAGCAAGGAACTAAGTTTTGGGATGACCATGGCACCCCAAGGAAATAACCAAGGAAGACTCAAGCATCTAAGCTTGGGGATGCCCCGGAAGGCATCCCCTCTTTCATCTTCAACATTATCGGTACATCTTACTTGGAGCTATATTTTTATTCGTCAATGATATGTGTTTTTCTTGGAGCATCATTTTATTATGTTGTTCTCTGTTAGATGCTATTTATAATCTTGTTTTCCAATAAAAAGTTCCAAGAATTGCATTTGGAATGCTTGAATTGCATGTGTGATGTGTGCTGTACAAAAATAGAAACTTTTTCTGTAGTATTTGAATTATCACATTTTACTGGATCGTGGAAACTTTTTGACGTTTTTACACAGTACTTTCATACAAATTCTATAGCTTGTCCTAAATCTTCAGAATTGTTTGAGTTACATAAGTACACTGGTTTAATAGATTGCTACAGACTGTTCTGTTTGGACAGATTGCTGTCATAGTTTTGCTATCTACTTATCCTATACTTTCCATAGCCTATATTGGTAGATATAAATTGTGGAAATGATAGTATACAGTATCTAATGATGGAAAATTATTTTGCAACTTGTCTTGGCAGTACATGAAATGTTGATTTGTTATTATGTGTACTAACACTACTAGGAAAAAGCCTACTAGTAGCGCTTGAAAAACCTATAGCAGTAGCGCTGGGTCCAGCGCTACTGCTAAGGCGCTACAGCTAAGTTATAGCAGTAGCGCTGGTTGGTGCAGCGCTACTGCTAAGTCTGGTTAGCAGTAGCGCTGCACTGATCCGCGCTACTGCTAATTATCTGTAGCGCTGCCTAAAGACAAGCGCTGCTGCTAATACAGCGCTGCTGCTATATGTATTCCAGCGCTGCTGCTATAACTCCTGATTTCACAGATTCATATCCGCTCTACGTATTCGTTATGTATTTATACAGGCTCTATACAGTAGTTTCATCAGGTCACAATAAACATACACTATTATCATCATATCATACACATACAGTAGTCTCGTCATACCATCATCGTCATCATTCAACACAAATATCATCACATCTCGAAAATAGCGATACACAAGTCATGTCATGTCTCGAATAAGTGCGACTGCATGGTCATGGCACACACACAAGTTTCATCATGTCTATCTAAACCATGATGTAGAAGAGAAGAGCTATCAGCATCATCAAGACCGCGACTATGTAGTACTTGAGGCACCGGCGGTTCCGCCCCCGCTCTTGCTGGAGCGTCCACCTCAAGTAACTGCTTTCTGCTTCGGCTCTGCTGTCGAACCCTATGTGGCTAGCACCCAGGAACTTGTCCACCTGGGCCTGAGCATCTGGCCAGTGGTCGTAGACTCCTGGAACCTTCCCAACGAACACGACGTAGCAGCCCTTCGCCATCTATGATCTATGTACCTACATCGTGAACGATAATATGCAACATAATGTACTTAAGAACACAAAGAGGCATAATTAGCAAAATACAAGCAACCTATACTAAGTAAACATAAATGACGAAGTTCCTCATGCCCAAACTAATTAACTAGAGCGATCTACACTAGTTCAAGACCAGGGTTTAATTACATCACATAGTTTCGTCTGGACGCTAGTGACACATATATTGTCAACGACAATCAGTCCTCGGTCCAATCTTCATAGTCAGGGAGGAAGGACCCGAGCTTCTTGAAAGGCTTCAGGTCCAGACGCTGAGCGATTAGCAGTGCTCGGACATCATCCTGCGTGATTGGCCCATGGTAGAACATCCCTGTTTGTTCGAGGACCTGCTTCATGATCACTTGGGCAAGTTCACACTGCACGTGATAAAACTCAGCTCGGATTCGATGATCCGGTGTCTTTCCTATGCTTGTGGCCCAGTTGACAATCTCGGCATCGTTGGCAGTAGCTGACATGCGAAGGCGTTGATTATCCCTTCTGAATTCGCGCAGGTGATGCATGAGGTAGAATCCATCAGCCTTACTGATGTGCGGTTGCTGGATGCTGCAGAAGTCGGTCTTATGGCTGAAAACCAGCCCATTCCTCCTATACTTTTTGTCCTTGATATATCCACCAGACATGCTGAAGGTTAACAGGGCACTATCGAGAACACTCTTTATGTGCTTGTAATCCTTTTTCTTGATGTTCTTCGATGAGTCCAAGTATATAGCATGGGAGTATTCTGGGTACAGAACGATGAGGACGGCGCCCCCCCCCCCCCCCCGCTGCGCAAATTAAGTACGCCTCAAATTAGACTCCATGCTTGCAAAGGAATGATTAACACTTATGAAAGGATATGCGCGAATGACTTACGTGGGATGATAAGGCAGGAGAATCGCTTCCTTGTCCTTATTAGCGATCATGAAGCCGCCGATGTACTGGCTCGCATAGTCACGGTGCTCTTTGCAGACATCCAAGAAGCTCTCGTGCATATGGTACAGGTCTGCGACGCAGATATATTTTATGTTCTCGATCCTGATGATGTAGTTGAGATACAACGCATACATGCGGATGAACTGGAAATCCAGCTTGGTCATGTGGAACATGTCGTAGATGTAGTCAAATCGCAGGATGAACTTATTCGCGGGCCATCCCTCGACGTACCACTTCCCACCCGGCACCTGAGCCGCGTAAAGCTGGTATCCTGGTTTTCCCGAGATGAGAAGGCTTTTCTCTCTGGCCAGCACATCATCATGAAGTCTCCTTAGATCATTGTTCAATATGTCCTCTAGCGCTTTCTGAGGTAGGATCGGGTGGCCGGCGACATGGATTCGCTCCGCACCTACGACAGGTATTCTGTCTACCTCCCGGGGCTTCAGAGGCGGCTGGCTGCTTGAAACAGCTCTGGCGCCTTTAGCGCCTTTCTTGCCCGGTCTCCTCCTTTGCTTCTTGGTGGGTGGCGGTAGTGAGCCCACCATACCTTCCCTAACTGTCACCCCCAGTGTCGTCGGGCTAATCAGTGGACGGCCCTCGGGTTGTTGCTGGGTAGAGGCGGCATCTGGAGGCGTCTCCTGCGAGGATCGATTGAATAGAGACTTTTTGCATTCCGCCTTAGGACGTTCCGGCTCCGGCAAATCAGGCAGCATCAAGTCATCATCTCCACGCTCAAAGCCTGAGTCTTCGTCGTCCTGAGCCATCAATCCTCCATCATCATAGGCGGTATTGAAATACTTGTCTGGGTCATCATCCTCCTCCTCCATGTCATCATCAGCATTTGCTTCTTCGACAACGGGGGCGACGTCATCTGGCACTAATGGAGGCTCTCCCTCGCGTCGTCCGCTATCACCCGCCACGACAGGTGCAGGTAATTTGGTAGGTTGGGTGTTGTTCATACCTTCTTGAGAAGCCGTCGTTGGTGTGATACTGGGCGCCTCGACACGAAGAAGAGTCTTCGGCCAAGGCAAGAACCAGCTCTTGCATGCGCCAATCCGTTGAGGGGTCTCCTCGTCATCGACTGGTAACGGAGGAGTCAAATCCTCGAAGCCCGCTAAGACACTGGCCACGTTAACCTTGAAGACGCCATCGGGCATCTCTCGGTTGTGGAACATGCGGTCCTTCGGCTTCACGATCGTTGCCTTTCCCACGGCCACCTTCTGGCCCTTGATGTCGTACAGTAGGGTGCACGGGGTATCGTTGGCCTACGAAGACATGTCTGCGACGTCAAACATCCGAAAGGCAATTGAAACGGAAGACTATATAGACATGCTGGTGAAAAGGGTATGACACGTAATTACCGTGAGGGCATCGAGCTCGGCCATAGACGAAGGCCCGCCGAGTTGGCCAGAGACGGAGGACGGGCTGCTATGAACAGGAGCGGGAGCATGTGCGGTGGCATGAGCAGGTGCTAGTGGTGCGATGTTCACCGAATTGCTCCCGACGTAGCTGGGAATCGGAAAGTCCACTGGCCCTTTATCTGGATTGTTCTTCGCCCATTCAAAAAATGCCGGAAGCAAGCTAGAAATGCCGGAAGCAACCGCTGCACTGACCCTTGCATCGACCTTCTCGTCGATGGTCTGTTCCAACTCAGCTTTGGACTTATTGAACCCAAGCGCGACCTTCTGGTCGATGGTCTGTTGAGTAAGCAACTTTCTCTTCCTTCTTTCCTCTAGCTCCTCGTGGTAGCACGTCTTCCACGAGGCGCCATCTCCGACGCCGTGCACACGTCCATAGGACGGCGGTGTGGCCTCTGGGACCTTTTTCAGTATGTTCAGGGCCCGGTTGAAATGGGTGTCCCACTTGGGCCTCGCCGACGACTGTGACGACTCGTCGCTTTCGGCTGCCTTTTGGTGCTGCTCTTTCTGCAAAAGGAACGTCGATGGTTTACTAATAATGTGACAAAACTTGTAGTCGAATTGATTGGAAGCTAATATGATAATGTGGTAATATAACAATTACCAGAAGTCTCATGAACTCCCTCGTGTTCGGGTCCGTGTAAAAGGTCTTCTTGACGCGGTCCCACTTGTACCGGGCCCTGATCCAGTCACGCTCCAGCGGGTCGGTGAACTCCGCCAGGGGGTCTGGGATTCCGTGAAGTTCACGTTCGGCGTCCTCCTTGGCCCATACGTGCCTCTTCCCCTCGTAACCACGGCTTCCGAGGCGGTGGGGAGGCGTGTTCCTGGCCTGGAGCGCCTTCATTTTCTCTGACTTTTTCTTGGTTTCATCCTTAGCGCAAGTCTCCTTGAATTTTTCAAAGTCCTCTTTCGTAAGTGACGGATTGTCAGCATGAATCTTGGTCCACGGTTCATTCTTATCAATCGCTTTTTTCACCCGAACTTTCCAGGCGGACAAGTCGTTGGTGAACGTCACCATCGCCTTGTTGTTTATCTTTGTCATGGCGTCATCGTCCCATGGATCTTTGCTTTCTGTGCGGCCGGGGAACAAGAACCTATTGTGCAACTTCTTTAGGAGCATGTGCTCCATATGTGGTATCTTCTTCAACTTCTCGTCGTTGATGTTGGCGGTTTCCCTGAGGATGCATCCTAGTTGATTGCCCCAGCACGAGCGCGCTTCATCCGGCGCCGTTGGCTCTAATTTCTTGGGGTGCATCCCCGTGACCACAATTTGTCCGATGCCGAGCTCGTTTGGTCTTCGTGCCCTCTTCTGCTTCGGTGCTTTACCGGCTACGGCAGCAACGTTGCCGGTCTCGGGGGTGGTGTTGGTGCCTGTGCCAGTGCTGGTGCCGGTGTCGGCGTGGGCGTCGGGGTCGTTGGTGCCACTGCGCCACCATGCACCCCCATCTGGTGTTGGTCCAGGTAATCGAAATAGTGATTTGCTGCCTCGATGGGGTCTTCTTCGAGGCGAGCAGAACCCCCGGCTGAGGTGTGGCTAGACATGTTTCCTATTCAACAATTGTAAATAAAAGATATAATGAAGAGAAAAAAGGGGCCTATATTTGGTCGGAATGTTGATTCATTCCCCTTCCGGCAAATCCCGGGCACTCCATATGTCCTAGTTTCTAGCACAAGTCATGCCGAAAATCACGAAAATTTTCGGCATGACCTTTGCTAAAAAGTGGACATAGGGAGCGCCTGAAATTTGCCGGAACGGAAATGAATCAACATTCCGGCAAAACATAGGCCACTCGGATATTCTTCGACATTCAACCAACATTGCAAAATCATATAACATCAATGACATATATCATATAACATCAATGACATATGAGCATCACAGGAGCACATAGTGAAATGACCTCACTAAACATTGCCTAGCTAGGGTTCATCTGTCCTAATTTTACTAACAGTAGCTAGGGTTCATCTGTCCTAATTTTACTAACAGTAGCTAGCTAGGGTTCATCACAGAGAGAGAGAGAGAGGAGGGCAGGGGAGAGGAGAGGGAGAGGCTTACGGGCTCGGGCGGTCGGCGGCGAGGGCGGCAGCGGCGGTGAGGTCGAGGGCGGGCAGGGGCTCGGGCCGGCGTCGAGGTCGAGGGCGGCGGCGGCGGTGAGGTCGAGGCCGGGCAGGGGCTCGGGCCGGTGTCGAGGCCGAGGGCGGTCAGGGGCTCAGGCCGGCCAGCGTCGAGGGGCGACGACGGCGGGCAGGGGCGATGGCGGCGCGCAACAGCAGAGAGGAGGGGGAGAGGTGGGAGAGTGGGGGGGGGGGGAAATTGGGACTTGGCAAAATTTGAGCCCGCGCGGTGGCGGTTAGCTCAACATAGTAGTAGCGCTGGTTAGTATCCAGCGCTATAGCTATATTAGCTATAGCGCTGGTTAGGATCCAGCGCTACTGCTAGCTGTTTCAGTTTTAATTATTTTCCTTTTGTTTTCTGTTTTCTATTCTTTTATGTTTACTTTTCTTTTTCTTTTATTATTTTCCTTTTCTCTTCTGTTTACTTTTCTTTTTCTTTTGTATTGCTTTCTCCCTTTTGTATTTGTTTTTTTTTTGTTTTTCTCCCGACGACGACGTCTCCCTCCCACACTGCGTGAATATCACGGGAACCATGCATGTGGTGGTAACATATATATATATATCAGTTGACCGATAACGGTTACTTAAGTGCGTACACAAAATAGATACATATATAAATGATGGTTTCTCAGCTGCGTCGACGACATTTCACATTGAGCTTCCTCCCTTTCTTGTTCGTTGCCGAATAATTGAGCCCCTCCTTGTGACTTTTTCGGAACCATGGAGTACGATCTTTCTTATGAAATGTAGTATTGATTCTTCTTTTCACGTATGCTTCATCGTCATCGTCATCTTCCCTCATCGGGTTGCCGTATTGGTCGTAGTCTTCCTCGTTGGCGACTCCATCCATTCCGACGATGCTCCTTTTGCCTCTCCTCACGACAACACGGCTGGGATTGGTCGGGTCGGTTATGAAGAAGCATTGTGTCATGTGCTTAGCGTGTACCCATGGCTCAGTTTTGGCGATGACGTTAACGTTCACGGTTGCGCTCTTCGCGTCAGCGGGTGGTATAGACATGGTAGTGAAATACATGTTTTCTCTTACGACATCCTTAGCCCATCTGACACGGAACATCGTCGCATCGTGCAATCCAGTATAGTCAAGCTCCCAGATCTCTTCGACCCTTCCGTAGAATCTTTCAGTTGTGCCGTTAGCGTCGGTCACGCATTCAATCGTCACCCCGGAGTTCTGGTAATCACTGTCCATGTCTTTGGCCTCCGTGTAGAACGTGTACCCGTTGATATCATATGACTGATAGCTCGCGAGTTTGGGTGCGGGGCCATGTGCTAAGGCGTGTATGAGCAATCCGTCCGAACTGTCCTCTTCCGGGGGATTTTCAAGAACTTGCTCTTTGAACCAACACAAGAAAGTGGCGTTGTGCTCTACAGTAACTTCGTCGTCCGTCTTGAGCATCCCCTTATCACGGTACTTATTTGCGATGGTTTCTTTGTGCCGTGCCACATAATCATCTACCACATCTAGGTGTTGTAGCACTACTAAGTTAGCCCTGTCAAAGTCATTCCGTCGATCCGAGTAGTCCACGTGCAATTCCCTCCGGCCGTTGTTGTGACCTTCTCCTTCTAGCCTCCCATCGTGCTTGTTGGCGGGCAAACCAACAACAGGGTCTCCGACGCCTATATAATTCTCGCAAAAGGAGATGCACTCATGCGTCAGATACCCCTGGACGATACTCCCATCGGGACGGGACATGTTACGAACGAATCCTTTGATGACCCCATTCATCCTCTCGAACGGCATCATGCTGTGAAGGAATGTCGGCCCGAGGTCGATGATGTCGTCCACGATGTGGACACACATATGCACCATGACGTCAAAGAACGCGGGCGGGAAGTACATCTCAAGCTCACATAGTATGACAACGATCTCTTCCTGTAGCCTTCGGAGCTGCTTCACACTTATGGACTTTCGAGAGATAACGTCGAAGAAGTTGCAGAGACCAGTAAGCGTGTCACGGACGTGCTTGTCCATTATCCCTCTAATGGCAACTGGGAGTATCTGCGTCATCACCACGTGACAGTCATGAGACTTCATCCCGCTGAACCTTTTCTTCTTGGGGTCTAGAAATCTGCTTATCTTCCCACAGTAACCGGAACTGACTTTGATTCCCATAAGGCACTTGATGAATTGATCGATCTCCTTCGCACTTAAGGTGAAGCAAGAAGGGGGGCAATAATTGTCCTCCTTCTTGTTGACTTTTCTGCCCCTTTCCCTCTCCTGCGTCTCCGTCTCCGTCTCCTCCGTCGACTTTTTACGGTGGAGATCTTTCCTGATCTTCAAATCTTCCAAGTCTTTCCTTGCCTTCGGCCCGTCCTTGGTCTTCTCCGGCATGTTCATCACTGTGCCAAGCAAGCTCTCGAGGACATTCTTCGTGATATGCATTTGATCAAGGTAATGAGGCGTGTCGTGATTGGGCCAGTACTCCAAGTCCCAGAAAACAGACCTCGTTTTCCATACCTTCAGTAGCGGCTCCGGTGCCTTTTTCATCGTTCCCGGCGCGGGGCACTGTCCCCAGTTATTCAACAGCTCGTTGATATCGGCGCCGCTTCTCTTACGTGGAGGTCCTCGATGCTCAGTCAACTCATTGAATAGATCTCCACGCTTTCTCCACGGGTCATCCTTCTCGAGCCATCTACGATGCCACATGTACACGATTTTCCCGGACCCGCCATCTTTCGTCGACGTAAGCTGTTGAGACGTTGTATCATCCATGCACCTCGTGCATCCGCAGTATCCGTGGCACACCTGGCCTGAGGTGTACCCGTAACCGAGATAGTCGTGCACCGTCATCATCAGCGCGGCTCTCATATAGAAATACTCTCCTTTGCTGGCGTCCCATGTCCATGCCGGTGTTTTCCATAACGTGTCTAGCTCCTCTTTCAGAAGCCCCATATACAAGTTAATATTATTTCCCGGTTGTTTCGGCCCTTGAATCAGCATGCTCATGTGTATGTACTTTGTCTTCATGCACTTCCATGGGGGGAGGTTGTACATCCATACAAAGACGGGCCATGTGCTGTGGTTGGTATTTTGGTTTCCAAACGGATTCATGCCATCCGTACTCGCACCAAGCACGATGTTCCTTGGATCTTCTGCAGCAAATCCATATACGGTGTTGAATGCTCTCCACTGGCTACCATCTACGAGGTGTCTCAGCTTCGGATCATCTCCATCGTCGGGCTTCTTCCTCTCCGCGTGCCAGCGCATGAGCTTTGCTTCCTTAGGATCTACGAAATACCGCTGCAGACGGGGAGTGATCGGAAAGTACCATACAACTTTCTGAGGAGCTTTCTTTCCTGCCTTCTTGTATCGAGAAGCATTGCACACTAGACAGCTGTTTTTTTCCGCGTGCTCCCCCCGATAAATGATGCAATCGTTGATGCATGCATGGTACCTAATGTGCGGCAAATCAAAAGGGCAAACGATTTTCTTGGCCTCATCGACACTAGTAGGACACAGGTTCCCCGCGGGAAGAACTTTATTATGTAGATACTTCAAATGCTCATCGAGGCTTTTGTCTGTCCATTTGTTTTTGGCCTTCGTCTTTAGAAGTTCGAGCGTGAAACTCAAGCGGGTCACCTCGGGATCGCAACCGTCATACAATGGAGTCTTCGAGTCTACTTCAAGTTGCGCCAGCTTGGCCTCCTCTCTAGAAGCAGCTCTGTCGCTAGTCGTACTCTTGCGAAGGAGGTCTCGAACATGAGGGTCCTGCACGACTGCACTTAGTCGCGTCGAAGACTGCGGCGTGACCGTCGCCTCTGCTTCGCCGTGTCCGGAATCTTCTCCGCCGCCATGTTCGGAATCTTCTCCGCCACCGTCATTTAACTCTTCCCCGCCGCCATGTCCGACGCCATCGTCTTCATGTCGATCGGTCATCTCTTCGTCTAGCCCCATGTCGTTATTCCCTGCCATGTGGACGTCCCCATCATCATCATCTTCACTTATCCACCGAGTATAGCCATCCATGAAACCATTCATCAGCAGGTGCGCCTTCAACCTGCCACGATCATAAGGGTCCAAAAGGACTCCTTCTTTGCATCTTGTACACGGACATCTAATCCTAGTCCGATTATTTGCATGCATGTCCATTACCGCGGATTGCATGTATCGCTCCACCTTCCATCCACTCACCTTCATGACCGACTGCATGCACAGTATAACAAGCAAAAGGGTTATAAACAAAATGCATGCATGCATCAAAGTCATATAAAAATTTGGCATGACCTTGCCTAAAAATAGGACATATCGAGTTTGCTCGAAATTCACCGAAACGGAAATAAATCGACATTTCGGCAAAACATAAGCAACTCGGGGGCATGCCACTCGCACAAATCTCTCCATATCCCAAACACACATATTCCCATTCACACACACATATTCTCATTCTTGAAATGAACAACTTTTTACTCACCTATATATCAAGCTAGATCTAGCTAGATCTAGTTGTTGCGGACATATCAATAGCTAGCTAGATCAAGTTGTTGGGGAGGAGAGATGACTCTAGGTAACTAATGGAGAGGGAGAGAGATGAGCTAGCTAGATCTATATCTAATGGAATGGAGGGAGAGCCAAACAAATGAGATAGGGGGACATTTAATTTAATTATGCATGGAGCTAGCTAGAGATAAGAAGGCCATTTATGGAGGAGAGTTATGGTGGAGGGGGGCATTAATGGGGAGAGAAAAGTGGTAGGAGGAAGAGAGAAGAAGGGAAACAATGGTGAGGGGATAGGGGAAAGGAGGGGGAGAGAGGGCAATGGGAAGGAGGGGAGGGGGTGAAAAGGTAGCACCAGCCACGCATAGCAGTAGCGCTGTTTTCCAGCAAGCGCTACTACTATGTTGGTTAGCAGTAGCGCTTTCCAAAAAGAACGCTACTATTAAGTGGGCCCCATTATCAATAGCGGTTCCACCAAATAAAGCGCTACTACTAAAGTATTAGTAGTAGCGCTTTATTATGGACAGCGCTGCTACTACCAACAGTGTCGGTGGGCTCGTCTGGTCCCGCTTAGCAGTAGCGCTCATTTTGTTTCCAGCGCTACCGCTAAGTCTTTACTTGTAGCGCTTCCTAAATGCAGCGCTACTGGTAATTAGCAGCAGCGCCTGTTGCATTCCAGCGCTACTGATATTGTCCTGCCTATAAGGTTTTCCCTAGTAGTGTAACCTTTCTCACGAGTTCTTTTCGATTTTTGTGTGGATGAAGTTTTTGAGAAAAGGTGAAACCATGATATATGAGGATTGAACGAGATACAAAAGCTCAAGCTTGGGGATGCCCAAGGCACCCCAAGTAAATATTTCAAGAAGCCTCAAGCATCTAAGCTTTGGGATGCTACGCATCCCACCTCTCTTCGTGAACTATCGGTTAGCCTATGTTGAGCCTAAATTTTTATTCGTTCACATGATGCGTCCTATTCTTGGAGTGCTATTTTTATTTTGCTTGATGTTTAAATAAAATACTTAAGATCTGAAAATCTTTATTGATAGGGAGAGAGAAAGTCCTCACATAGATACTTAATTGGTTGACTACTCATTGATCTTCACTTATATGTTTTGGAGTAGTTTTGTCATTTACTCTCGTGCTTCACTTATATCCTATGATTAAATGGTTGAATGAATTGAATATCATAAATCTGAAATTATATATGTTTTATATGCTTATCCCATGGGGAGTAATTAATTCACATATAAGAAGTATAGGTGGTAAAATTTATTGAAAGTTAGCAAACACCGCATTGGTCACTTGAACAATTCATGAAATTATATTGAAGGAAGAGAGATTTCACATATAAATATACTATCTTGGACATCTTCTATGATTGTGAATACCCATTAATTATTTCCAAACTTGAGCAAATTAGTTGAAGTTGGACAAGGAAGACAACATAATGAGTTATGCTTGGGTATATTTGTATAGAAGTTATATTGGTATGGCTCCTCCAACATGTGGTGCTTGCTTCCACCTCATACTAGCCAAAACTTCCGCACCATGTAGAAATACTACTTGTGCATCCAAACACCCTTAAACCCAAAGTTGTTCCATATGAGTCCACCATACCTACCTATATGCGGTATTTTCCTGTCGTTCCAAGTAAATTTGCATGTGCCAAACTCTAAACCTTCAAATAATATTCTGTTTTGTATGCCCGAATCGCTCATATAGTGACTAGGGGCTGTCATTATCTTCCATGCTAGGTGGGTTATTCTCACGATATGTGTTGATTCACTATTATTCATGAGAAAGTGGCTGGTATTCGGGATGCCCAGTTCCATCCTCAAAAATCAAATCAAAATATAATGAGACAAAACTCCCCCAGGATTGTTGTTTGTATGGATGGTACCCGTGGACTCGGCTCATCGTGGAGTGTGATTTATTGATGGAGGGGGAGTAAAAACTTTACCATTCTGTTTGGGAACCGCCTATAATGTATCTAGCATGGAAGATACCGAGATCTCTCGGTTTTTATGTTGACAATAAAAGCATACCGCTCAAAATTATAATTCATCTATGTTTTAAAAGCTCGAGCTCTGGCACCTCTGCAGATCAATGCTTCCCTCTGCGAAGGGCCTATCCTTTACTTTCTAGTACTTACCTTTATACAAGAGTCATGGTGATCTTCACCACTTCCTATATTTCTCCTTTTTCTCTTGGCAAGCATCCTGTGGTGGGGAAAGATCCAAGCATATATGGCCATTCAAATATATTTGATCATGAATTATTATTGTTGACAATTATCTATATGATAAATAAGTTGGGAGGCGAAACTTTAAGCCCCTATCTTTCTCTGTGTTCGAAGGATGCCATTTGCTCTAAAAATATGCTTTGAGAGTTAGTAACCATGGAAGACTATAGGATAGTTGAGTATGTGGAATTTGATAAATCAAAGCTCTTACATAGACCCTTCCTGAAAATAAGATGAATTGCAATTGTTTGGTGACTGAAAGCATAGTTTGTTAGTATTCGAGAAACTTTATGGTCTATACTTTAACATGTGAATATCTTGTTACTCGATCATGAGAAGTTTTATGAGATGAGCTACTGTTTATGATACATAATGATGCTAGAAAAAGGTGATTGAAATTATCATTCATCAAACTTGTGCACCTGCTAGCATTCACACTTCATAAAATATTTCTTTTATCATTTACCTTCTCGAGGACGAGCAGTAATTTAGCTTGGGGATGCTGATACGTATCCAACGTATCGATAATTTATGAAGTATTCATGCCATGTTTACAACAATTTTATATGATTTTGGTATGATTTTATTAGAACTAACCCGGACTGACGCTGTTTTCAGCAGAACTACCATGGTGTTGTTTTTGTGCAGAAATAAAAGTTCTCGGAATGGGCTAAAAATTTACGGAGAATATTTTTGGAAAATATAAAAAATATTGGAGTGAAGAGCTGGGCCAGGAAGTGGACCAGGAGGTCACAAGCCAGCCAGGCACGGCCACCCCCCTGGCCGTGGCCCTGTGGCTTGTGACCTCCTCGGGAACCTCCTTGACGTGATTCCAACGCTAAGTACTCCTATAAATACCCAAACCTCCGAAAAGAAACCTAGATTGGGAGTTCCGCCGCCGCAAGCCTCTGTAGCCACGAAAAACCAATCGGGAGCCCGTTCTGGCACTCTCCCGTAGGGGGAAACCATCATCGGATGCCATCTTCATCATCCCGGCGGTCTCCATGACGAGGAGGGAGTAGTTCACCCTCGGGGCTGAGGGTATGTACCAGTAGCTATGTGTTTGATCTCTCTCTCTCTATCTCTTGTGTTCTTGAGATGACACGATCTTGATGTACCGCGAGCTTTATTAACATAGATGAATCATATGGAGTTTTCCCCTCTCTTTCTTCTTGTGATGAATTGAATTTTCCCTTTGAAGTTTTCTTATCGGATCGAGTCTTTAAGGATTTGAGAACGTTTGATGTATGTCTTGCGATGGGATATCCGTGGTGACAATGGGATGTTCTATTGATCCACTTGATGTATGCTTTGGTGATCAACTTGCGGGTTACGTGACCTTGGGAATCTATGCATAGGGGTTGGCACATGTTTTCGTCTTGAATCCCCGGTAGAAACTTTGGTGCGCTCTTTGAAGTTATTTGTGTTGGATTGAACATGATGAATCTGAAATTGTGTGATGCATATCGTATAATCAAGCCCATGGGTACCTGTGCTGACATTGGAGTACCTAGGTGACAATATAGTTTTGGTTGATGTGTATCTTAAGGTGTTATTTTAGTACGAACTCTAGGGATGTTCGTGACACTTATAGGGACAACTCATAAGATTGATCGGAAAAGATAACTTTGAGGTGGTTTCATACCCTACAATAATTTCTTCGTTTGTTCTCTGCTATTTGTGACTTTGGAGTGAACTCTTTGTCGCATGTGAGCGATTTGCATATGATTCAACTATGTTAGTATTGTTGAGAGATTGCACTAGTGAAAGTATGAACCCTAGGCCTTGTTTCTAAGCATTGCAATACCATTTGTGCTTACTTTTATCATTAGTTACCTTGATGTTTATATATTTTCAGATTACAAAAACCTATATCTAACATTCATATTACACTTGTATCACCATCTCTTCGCCGAAATAGTGCACGTATACAATTTGCCATTGTATTGGGTGTGTTGGGGACACAAGAGACATTTTGTTATTTGGTTGCAGGGTTGTTCGAGAGAGATCATCTTCATCCTACGCCTCCCTCGGATTGATAAACCATAGGTCATCCACTTGAGGGAAAATTGCCATTGTCCTACAAAACTCTGCGCTTGGAGACCCGACACGAGTCTACAAGAAGAAGGTTGGGTAGTAGACATCACATGTGTTTTACCTGATTCCTTTCATGAAAGTTGTTATTCCTGGTACATCTACACGGGTTTCCAAAGAGGCAGCAATGGCTGAGAATCTTGTTTCTGAGGATATGGCAAAAATGGACTATTGCCAGCTGCTTGTTGATGATCTTAAAAGGGCTGTAATTAGTTATCAAGAATTGACTAGCAGGGGAAAAGCTGTTACTGGCTGTGCCATTTCGCCACTTCTGATGTATCTGGACTGCCTTATCCTTGGCAAGAAGACTGTTGTTGATTTGAGAACTCCTCGCATCAATTTCATGGACCAGGCCAAGCTATGTGAGCTTGCTTCAGCTGACTTGGTTAAGAAGGGTGATGATGACCCAACCACGTGGGTTTTTGGGAATCTGCCTATGAGTCTTTTTCATGCTTTAAAGTTTTCCTACATAGTATAACTTGAACTTCAGGTATTATGTTCACTTTTTTTTCTTGTCCCTTCATGATGTTTTGACCCATTTTACTTTTATTTGCGTGTAGTGGAATACACAGGCTGAGGTTGTGTTCTTCATCCATATTGAACAACTTGTTCTTACCATGCCCCGTGCCACCGGTCTTGGCAGTGAAGTTGTCCCGAGAATTGAATCATCCCAGGATGTTCACACAGGTGCTCCCCCAGAAGTACCTGGAGGTTCTTCTGCCCATATGAATGCTGGAGATGGCATTTCTTCAGAGTCTGCGAAGGGTTTCTTTGATGCTTCCAGTGTGTCCCTTGGTAGGATTGATGGTCTTTTGAGCAGTGTTTGTGAGGAGATTGCACGTGCTCCGATGACGGTTGAGCTTCTTAGTTGTGTTGATGGGATTCTTCCACCCGGTCGTGGTTTTGATGTGGAGTCTTCGAAAGTGGCTTTGTCAATTGAGGCAAAAATTCTAGCTGAGATTTGTCAGAGCACTGTCCACCTCCGTACCAGCTTTGGATTGTTCAAGCAGTTGCAGGATGCTCGTTGCAAGCCTTTTGAAGATGAGTCTAGTGTTGTTATCAGTCAGATTGAAATGCGTGATTCTATTGATTTGGGTCATGACGGTGGGAACGAGGATCGTGCTGGAGAGGTTAGTTTTCTTGATATTGATAGTTCTTTGATTTAATATTTAGTGTTAGTGTCCAGTTTTTAGTGCCGTTAATAGGGTGGCCTTCTTGATTTCGTGTGTTTCAACTTCTTTTGTTAGGTATTATTGTTTATACGTGACATTCTTTCTTTACACTATCTGAACTTCTCGCTTGAGAAGTTAGTGTTAATAGGTGACCTCCTATATTTAATGTATTTGAACTTGCATGATATGTTTTGTTGTCTAACCTTTACCTTCTTTATCTTATAGTATATGAACTTCTTATTGAGTGTTATTTGTTCACAGTTGACCATCTATGTTTACTGTCTTTGGACCTCCTTCATATGTCAGTTGTTAAAGCTGCTTTTCCATATTTACTGAATCTGAACTTCCACTAATTACACATTCTTCTACCTTGTCTTCTAGACTTTTTATTTTTTATGAGTTTGTATGGTATTTGTAGTCTGTTTATGATGGTGCTGGAGATGATATTGTTTTACCTAAAAGTGGAACTTCTCCTCTGGATGAATCTAACCCGGCGAGTGCAAGTGATTTCATTGTGGCTGATGAGAATGTTTCTAAGTGTGATGAGAATGTTTCTAAGGGTGATAAGAATGTTTCCAAGGTAGCATCTTACTTGTCCATTTGTTTACTTCTTCCTTTTACTTCAAGGTTCTTTTTGCTATGTGCCCATTTTTACTTGAGATTTGTTGTTGTTACAGAGCGATGATATTAATGTTGCTCCAGAAAAGCTTCCAAACAACGATGTGTCAGACGTTGGTTGCTCCGATGGGCTGGATCGAATTGAACATCATTCTTCCATTGGTGACGGTGTTTTTGAAGCTGAGCAGGGCAAGTCAGCTAGAGGTGATACCATTATTAATGCCAGCAGTCCTGAGAAAGATTTCTTCGAGGCAGATGTTGATCCTCGTAGCTCTCAAGCGGCACCTGCGAAGCCTCTTGCAACAGAGCCATCAGTGGTTGTTGGTGGTGATTCTCTAGCTTCTCCTACTGCAGCACAACCAACCGTTCTTGTTGTTTCAAATTCTCCAGTGATAAATCACAAGTATAGGGGATCGCAACAGTTTTCGAGGGTAGAGTATTCAACCCAAATTTATTGATTCGACACAAGGGGAGCCAAAGAATATTCTCGAGTATTAGCAGCTGAGTTGTCAATTCAACCACACCTGAAAGACTCAATATCTGTAGCAAAGTATTTAGTAGCAAAGTAGTATGGAAGTAACAGCAACGGTGGCAAAGGTGACAATAGTAGTTTTGTAGGGATTGTAACAGTAGCAACAAAAAAGTAACTTAGCAAAGATCAATATGTGGAAAGCTCATAGGCAATGGATCAGTGATGGATAATTATGTCGGATGGCATTCATCATGCAACAGTTATAACATAGGGTGACACAGAACTAGCTCCAATTCATCAATTTAATGTAGGCATGTATTCCATATATAGTCATACGTGCTTATGGAAAAGAACTTGCATGACATCTTTTGTCCTACCCTCCCGTGGCAGCGGGGTCCTAATGGAAACTAAGGGATATTAAGGCCTCCTTTTAATAGAGAACTGGAACAAAGCATTAGCACTTACTGAATACATGAACTCCTCAAACTACGGTAATCACCGGAAAGAATCCCAGTTATTATCACCCTGGGGGATGCGGATCATAACTCGTAATAGGTGTCTACAACTTGCAAGATAAGATCAAGAACACACATATATTCATAGAAACATAATAGGTTCAGATATGAAATCATGGCACTCGGGCCCTAGTGACAAGCATTAAGCATAGCAAAGTCATAGCAGCATCAACCTCAGAACATAGTGGATACTAGGGATCAAACCTAACAAAACTAACTCGATTACATGATAAATCTCATCCAACCCATCACCGTCTAGCAAGCCTACGATGGGATTACTCATGAACGACGGAGAACATCATGGAATTGGGGATGAAGGATGGTTGGTGATGACAATGGCGTCGATTTCCCCTCTCCGGAGCCCAAAACAGACTCCAGATCTGGCCTCCCGAGGAAGAACAGGAGGTGGCGGCGGCTCCGTATCGTCAAACGCGATGAACTCTTCTCTCTGATTTTTTCTCTCTGGAGATGTGAATATATAGGACCAGAATTAGGGTCGGGGGAGCCATGTGGGCCCCACAAGCTTGCCAGTCGCGGCCAGGGGGGGTGGCCGCGGCTAGAGGGCTTGTGGCCCACTGGTATCCCCCCTCTAGTTGATTCTTTCGCCAGTGTTTTTCATTAATTCCAAAAGAAATATCCGTAAATTTTCAGGTCAATCCGAGAACTTTTATTTCTGCACAAAAATAACACCAAGGCAGTTCTGCTGAAAACAGAGTCAGTCCAGGTTAGTTCCATTCAAATCATGCAAATTAGAGTCCAAAACAAGGGCAAAAGAGTTTGGAAAAGTAGATACGATGGAGACGTATCATCCAGCTGCTACTATTGTTAATGAAGTTGATGTTACAATGTCTACTGGGGATGGCGATGATTCACAAACTCAAAGTGATAGCTTCCGAAAGGAGGAGAATTTGTCCAGTGATGCTCTGTCTTAGGCAAGAATCTATAAAAGAGAGGAGCACGCTTCTCTCTTCTTTCCCCATCCCCATGACTTTTGTTTTTGGTTTGACTTGTGATGTCCACGTGTACTGTCTGTGAAGTACTAGTTGAACTTCTGGTTTGTCATATAATTTGAAAATGTTTTCATGTGAATGTAAATAAAGTGAAGTGCAGATGTTATTATGATGGGGGAGTGGTGTATTAGACAGGGTTGTGATGTTTATAATTTTTTGTGGGTTATCTTTTGTTGTAGCAGCTTAATGTGTTTGTGTTGTTTTGCATCTCCTGTGATGATCCATGTGTTTGAAACTGACTTTTGTTAGTTGTGTGCTTGGCATTATATTTATTTTAAGGTAAAACTGCTTTTTTTAGGGCCAACCCGTGTGTTCATAAATCATGTGTACATGCAACCATTATTACTGTGTATATTCAACATCTCTTTTATGGTATGTATTTTAAGTATGTTTGCTCTTCTTCTATTGTATTTGGTGAGAAGACAGTGAAATTGCAGCTGTGAAGAAGAAGGTCGATGATCTTTATTTTAGTGTAACTAGGCTTAGGAATGATCGTCTTAAGAGGTGAGTGCATCCATTCAGAACTTCATGTCATCTAACTTTTGTACTGCTTGTGGTTTCATAGCAGAACTTCTTGGCATCTTATGTCGGTACTCCCTATTACTTATTAAACCAAACTTTGCATATAAGGGGGTCTTCATAGTTGAATGAAACCACATTTGCTATCATTATTTTGTGTTTTTAGATCAAAGTCTCAGTTTTGAAACAATGAGTGTGATGCTAGTGTTGAAGATGTCGATTCCTCTTTTCGTCCTCGCGGAATGCTCCGAACTACTGTTGCTGAGGTTGCTCTTTATTGCCTGCATTGCAAATACCAGGGGTCAGACAATCTTATCCTACCTTATTGTGTTTTTGTAAGTGAACTTTTCTTTTATCTTTTTATTTGCCAAATTTGTTTAAACTTGTCGTTTTCCTTATATTTATGTGTTCCACTTTTTGGTCTACCTTATATTTTATTTTGTTGTTATCTATTTTATTAGGACAAGATTTACAACGGCAATTTGATGCCTGTGTGAGGAAGTTTTTCAACGCTACTGGTCCTGATAGCATGGATGTCCACGATGCTGTAAGCATTTCATTGTTGATGCTCTATGTTTTGTGATTGTTTTTGTTTGTGCTCTTGATTTTAATATCAGTTTTAATGATTGTGTGTTCATCTTGCTTCAGGTAATTTTCCCCACTTTTGACCCACCTACAATCCCTGCTCACATGGGTGGTGTTGGGCATTGGGTTTCTATATTTCTGGCTTGAAGAACGAAAGGTTTCAGCTTCTCGACTCGTACTATGAACCAGATGATGATTGTGCAGTGCGTATTTTTTGGTGGATGGCTCACAAGATGAAGAAGCTTTGGAGGGATGCCAGCCAAGACAGGGACAGACCCTTCGATCCACTTTCTATTGATAACATTGCTTTGGATTGGATTGATGTCCCCCAACAGGATAACAAGTATGAGTTCCAGTTTTTCTCTATTAATCTTGTTTATATGTATGAGTACATAAGTAGCAGTGTTTTGTTATGCTTTGGCATTCTTTTATTTTTACAATGTTTGTTTGGTTGCTCGCAGTATCGACTACGGGTTCTTCATGCTTACGAACGTTAATTTGTTTCATGATGGGTTTCTTACGAACTATTCCCATAAGGATATCACGGATATCAGGAAGACATGGTTGTACTCAATTGCCTCTTCTAACCTGTTTGAAACTGATTTCTTCGGTCTATTTGGCTACTATACATGTAAGTCTTGAAACTTACAGTTTTGGCTACTTTATATCTCTTTTTGTTATTTCTATGCTGATACATTGTCTTTTATTTACTTGTATATTTTGTTATAGTAGGTTTCCATGTCATTTTTTCCCTTGAACTGCAGCTTTTATTGTACAAGAATTTCAGTGATTATGCCTAGTCTTTTGTTAGATGAACTTGAATGATTTTCTTGTTAGCAGTCCTTTTTTGAACTGTATCTTGTGTTGAACTTGAACTTCATTGGTTATTTAATGAATCACTTTAATTAGGTTTTAGTGGTTCATTTTTTGTTGGTGAACTTGAATAGTAAACATGTCAACTATATTTTGTTGGACTAAAGCTTGTGTTGTAACTGAACTTCAATTGTTTTTATGGTCTTTTTTTGATAGTGGAGGATTTGGACTTGACTGACTACCAGTTCACATACCTCGGTACACAAGAATTCCAGCCTAGGCAGGAACCAATGTGTACAATAACAAAGCCTGATGAGAGTGCTTGAACCATTGTTCCTTCCAAGGTTGGCAAGCAACCTATCGTTATTTGGGTATCTAAAGCTCCAAGGAGTGTCGCCCCAAAGACCCATTGCACTGGAACGGTGGTTGCAGTCCAGGCTGAAGAGATTTCATCGGATTCTGATTTTGAGAAGATTGCTGCCATGAGGAACGGTAAATCTGATGTTTCTATTGTTGCTCGGAGAGGTGGCAAGAATGGTGTCACTGCTAGGAGGAATCCGGCACTTGAGTCTGGAAACTTAACCTCTTCGAAGAGAGCAGTAGGATTGCCTATGAAGTGGTGTTCTCCTGTCTGGCCCCTAAAGAAATACACATACCCTCATCTATCTGAGGCTCGGAAGATGATAGATTTTGTGCTTGGTGAAAATGGCCTGAAAAAGTATATGGAGTGAGTTTTCTTATTCTGTTTGCTCGCTGTTATGCTCTAATTTGAACTTGTGTTCTGATAAGGTCTGAGCTTCTCTTAATTTTGCAAGCATTTATTTTTTGGGTACTTGTGCTTCTAATATTCTCCCATCCTTTCTTCTGCAGGACATCATACTGCATGTTTAGTGTTCCTGGTGGCAATGTGATGGACCTGACTGGAGGTGCCCTTCATAGTCTTTTTGGTAAAGGGGAGCAGATGGAAGAAGATGTAATGGACTTTCTCGTAAACCAGTGGAAGGATACGCCGGAGACCTTAGAGATCTTCTCTTGTGCTGACAGTGTTGTTCTGAGTCCATACTTCATACATGTTTTATTTGTAACCCTATCTCTGTATTTTTGCGCTATTTTTGGTTAAGGGGTATTGCTAGGTATATTTTATTTGTTGTGTTTTAATGTTTCTTAAATATTTTTTATGGTTATATTTGTAATGCTGTACTGCATAGATTATGATGTGTTGTCTTCCCCAATGCCAAAATTCGATGCAAAAAATGCGGCGGACCTTTGGTTGAGAATGTTCCGTCGTAAGGGAGAAGACCTTCTTAATGCAAAGTTGGTTAGGTTTTTATAACTATTTTTTTTAGTTATGCATATTCATTCCCGAGTTTTCCAGCAAGTTATTGTTCATATGAGTTGTTCTACTATTTGTTAACATGTAAAACATTTGAACTGCCTTGCAATGTGTGATGTGTGATAGGTAAAAACAGAAACTTATGCTGTAGTGTTGGAATTTTATTATTTTACTGGAACATGGAAAGTTTCTGAAATTTTTACACAGTATTTTCATATAAATTATTTAGCATGTCCTAAAGTTTCATGATTTTTTGAGTTACAGAAGTACACTGGTTTAATAGATTGCTACAGACTGTTCTGTTTGGACAGATTGCTGTCATAGTTTTGTTATCTACTTATCCTATAGTTTCAATAGCCTATATTGGTAGATATAAATTGTGGAAATGATAGTATACAGTACCTAATGTTTGAAAATTATTGTGCAACTTGTCTTGGCAGTACATAAAGAGTTGATCTATTATTATGTGTACTAACCTATCTCACGAGTTCTTTTTGAGTTTTGTGTGGATGAAGTTTTTGAGAATAGGTGAAACCATGATATGGGAGGATTGAACAAGATACAAAAGCTCAAGCTTGGGGATGCCCAAGGCACCCCAAGTAAATATTTCAAGAAGTCTCAAGGATCTAAGCTTGGGGATGCTACGCATCCCACCTCTCTTCATCAACAATTATCGGTTAGCCTATATTGAGCCCAAATTTGTTTTATTCGTTCACATGATGCGTGCTATTCTTGGAGTGCTATTTTTATTTTTCTTCTTGTTTAATAAAATACTCAGATCTAAAAATCTTTATTGAGAGAGAAAGAGAGAAAGTCCTCACATATCTACTTAATTGTTTGACTACTCATTGATCTTCACTTATAAGTTTTGGAGTAGTTTTGATGTTTACTCTTGTGCTTCACTTATATCCTTTGAGTAAATGGTTGAATTAATTGAATATCATAAATCTGAAATTATATGTGTTTTATATTCTTATCCCATTGGGAGTAATGACTTCACATATAAGAAGTATAGGTGGTAATTTTTTTTGAAAGTTAGCAACCACCGCATTGGTCACTTGAACAATTCATGAAAGAATATTGAAGGAAGAGTGACTTCACATATAAATATACTATCTTGGACATCTTCTATGACTGTGAATACCCATTAATTATTTCCAAACTTGAGCAAATTAGTTGAAGTTGGACAAAGAAGACAATGTAATGAGTTATGCTTGGGTATATTTGTATAGAAGTTATATTGTTATGGATCCTCCAACATGTGGTGCTTGCTTCCACCTCATACTACCAAAACTTCCGCACCAAGTAGAAATACTACTCGTGCATCTAAACACCCTTAAACCCAAAGTTGTTCCATATGAGTCCACCATACCTACCTATATGCGGTATTTACCTGCCGTTCCAAGTAAATTTGCATGTGCCAAACTCTAAACCTTCAAATAATATTCTGTTTTGTATGCCCGAGTCGCTCATATAGTGACTAGGGGTTGTCAGTATCTTCCATGCTAGGTGGGTTATTCTCACGATATGTGTTGATTCACTATCATTCACGAGAAAGTGGCTGGTATTCGGAATGCCCAGTTCCATGCTCAAAAATCAATTCAAAATATAATGAGACAAAACTCCCCCAGGATTGTTGTTTGTATGGACGGTATCTGTGGATTCGTCGTGGAGGGTGATTTATTGATGGAGGGGGAGTAAAAACTTTACCATTCTATTTGGGAACCGCCGATAATGTATCTAGCATGGAAGATACCGAGATCTCTCGGTTGTTATGTTGACAATGAAAGCATACCTCTCAAAATTATAATTCATCTATGTTTTAAAAGCTCGAGCTTTGGCACCTCTGCAAATCAATGCTTCCCTCTGCGAAGGGCCTATCCTTTACTTTCTAGTACTTACCTTTATACAAGAGTCATGGTGATATTCACATCTTCCTATATTTCGCCTTTTTCTCTTGGCAAGCATCATGTGGTAGGGAAAGATCCAAGCATATATGGCCATTCAAATATATTTGATCATGAAATATTATTGTTGACAATTATCTATATGATAAATAAGTTGGGAGGCGAAACTTTAAGGCCCTATCTTTCTGTATGTTCGACGGATGCCATTTGCTCTAAAAATATGGTTTGAGAGTTAGCAATCATGGAAGACTATATGATAGTTGAGTATGTGGAATTTTCTAAATCAAAGCTCTTACATAGACCCTTCCTGAAAATAAGAAGAATTGCAATATTTTGGTGACTGAAAGCATAGTTTGTTAGTTTTCAAGAAACTTTATGGTCTATACGTTAACATGTGAATAGCTTGTTACTTCATCATGAGAAGTTTTATGAGATGAGCTACTATTTATGATATATAATGATGCTAGAAAAAGGTGATTGAAATTATCATTGATCAAACTTGTGCACCTGTTAGCATTCACACTTCAAAAATTATTTCTTTTATCATTTACCTACTAGAGGACGAGCAGGAATTAAGCTTGGGGATGGTGATACGTCTCCAACGTATCTATAATTTATGAAGTATTCATGCCATGTTTACAATAATTCCATATGATTTTGGTATGATTTTATTAGAACTAACCCGGACTGACGCTGTTTTCAGCAGAACTACCGTGGTGTTGTTTTTGTGCAGAAATAAAAGTTCTCGGAATGAGCTGAAAATTTACGGAGAATATTTTTGGAAAATATAAAAAATACTAGAGTGAAGAGCTGGGCCAGGAAATGGACCAGGAGGTCACAATCCTGTCGGACGCGACCCCCCCTGGCCGTGGCTAGGTGGCTTGTGACCTCCTCGAGAACCTTCCTGACGTGATTCTAACGCTAAGTACTCCTATAATTACCCAAACCTCCAAAACGAAACCTATATCGGGAGTTCCGCCGCCGTAAGCCCCTGTAGCCACGAAAAACCAATCGGGAGCCCGTTCTGGCACCCTGCCGAAGGGGGAGACCATCACCGGAGGCCATCTTCATCGTCCCGGCGATCTCCATGACGAGGAGGGAGTAGTTCACCCTCGGGGATGAGGGTATGTACCAGTAGCTATGTGTTTGATCTCTCTCTCTCTCTCGTGTTCTTGAGATGTCACGACCTTGATGTACCGCGAGCTTTATTAATATAGATGAATCATATGGAGTTTTCCCCTCTCTATCTTCTTGTGATGAATTGAGTTTTCCCTTTGAAGTTTTCTTATCGGATTGAGTCTTTAAGGATTTGAGAACACTTGATGTATGTCTTGCGATGGGATATCTGTGGTGACAATGGGATGTTCTATAGACCCACTTGATGTATGTTTTGGTGATCAACTTGCGGGTTCCGTGACATTGGGAATCTATGCATAGGGCTTGGCACATGTTTTCGTGTTGACTCTCCGGTAGAAACTTTGGGGCACTATTTGAAGTTATTTGTGTTGGATTGAACATGATGAATCTGAAATTGTGTGATGCATATCATATAATCAAGCCCATGGGTACTTGTGGTGACATTGGAGTATCTAGGTGACATTAGGGTTTTGGTTGATGTGTATCTTAAGTTTTTATTTTAGTACGAACTCTAGGGCTGTTCGTGACACTTATAGGGATAGCTCATAAGATTGATCGGAAAAGATAACTTTGAGGTGGTTTCGTACCCTACAATAATTTCTTCGTTTGTTCTCTGCTATTTGTGACTTTGTAGTGAACTCTTTGTCACACGAGATGTATTTACATATGATTCAACTATGTTAGTATTGTTGAGAAAAATTGCACTAGTGAAACTATGAACCCTACACTACTAGGAGAAAGCCTAGTAGTAGCGCTGGTTTTCCCCCTACTAGTAGCGTTGGGGGCAGCGCTACTACTAAGGTGCTACAGCTAAGTCTTTAGCAGTAGCGCTGAAAAACCAGCGCCACTTGTAAGTATGGTTAGCAGTAGCGCTGATTTGCAACAAGCGCTGCTGCTAAACTAGTTTTCTAGTTTTTAGTTTCTTTTATTTTTATTATTTCATAAACATACAGGATATACACATCATACTATACACATACAGCAGTGTCATTAGTCAGCACAAGTGGATGGGTTCATATATATATTAATTGATGACAACTTGAGTTCAAATAGATAACTAGACTTCAAAAACCTTACAAGTCCACACCGAACTACTACATTACTATTAGTCTTACTACAATACTATTAGTCTTACTACAATACTATTAAACCTTAAACTAGAGCTTAATCTTACTACAATACTATTAATGAGCAGAATCAGGTGGTGGTGGGGGCATTCTCGGTGGAAGTATCCCGACCACACTTCCCCATCGGGCTCTCTGAGCCGGGCACGAAGATGTCACTTGTTGTACAGCCCATTCCATAACCAAGTGGCGACTACTCGGAGGCGGCATCCGAGCATGCTCTGCAGCGTTGGCCTCCGTGAAGATGACGTCTGCCGCAACTTTTAGTTGTGTTTCGGCGTAACTCTTGCACATTTGACTTCGTGCTCCCAGAAACCACACCGAGTCTCCCGGAACTTATTCTCTGCCTCTTTCAGCTCCCGCATACAATCTCTCCATCCGAACACTGCATCGTCAATCCTTTTTCCCCGCGCCAACAACTGCCTCCGCCACTCCAACTCCTGTTCACGAGAATGTTTAGGAGACATGGGAATCCCTGTAAACTTGGCATGACATTTGCTTAGCAATGGAAATATTAAGTAGACATCACATAGAACAAATCTCTCCATCTGAAGCATACAATCTCTTCACAATCATCTCAATGTAGCCATTCAAAACCATCTAAATGCAGCGCTGAAAAACCATCTAAATGCAGCCATTCAAAACCATCTAGATGCAGCCATTCAAAACCATTTCAATGCATCCATTCACAATCATCTAAATGCATCCATTCACATCATCCATCCATCTAACCATCTAAATTTCATCCATCCATTCATCTAACCATCTAAAACAATTACTTTAACCAAGTTTTTGAAAAGAAAAACAATTCTATTTTTTGTTTATAGCTAAATGCCATAGCTACTGTTTTTTATTTATAGCTAAATACTTATGTTTTTTGTCTAAAGCTAAAAGTCTAGGAAGGGATCATCTTTAAAATAAAACTTATCCGACGAACAAAATGGAAAAAATCATGGACAACCCTAGCTAGCAAGAACCCTAGGCGTGGGGATGTCTCACCATAGGCCGGGGTCGGTGTCGGGGTCGGGGCCAGGGTCGAGGTCGCCGGGGTCGAGATCGGGGTCGGAGCCGAGGTCGAGCTCAGGGTCGGGGCTGGGGGCGAGGTCACCGGGGAGGACCTGCGGCGGCGGGGCGGGGCGGGGTGGAGTGAGGAGGGGGAGAGGGAGGGAGTGAGGGGCGGGGCGGCGGCGCAGAGTGGAGAGGGAGAGAGTGAGGAGGGGGAGAGGGAGGGAGTGAGGGGCGGTGCGGCGGCGCAGAGTGGAGAGGGAGGGTGTGAGGGGCAGCGGCGGCGGCGCAGATCGAGTGTGGAGGGATTTGGGGGAGATGTGGATTTATGCCCCGCGCAGTGAAGACCACTTAGCAGTAGCACTGGTTTTATACACCATGCTACTAGTATGGCTTGCCCCGGGGGGCATAGTGAAGACCACTTAGTAGTAGCGCTTTTTTATACCCCGCGCTACTACTATCAACTTAGTAGTAGCGCTTGTTTTATACCCCATGCTACTAGTACGGCTTGTCCCGGGGGGGCACAGTGAAGACCACTTAGTAGTAGCGCTTTTTTATACCCCGCGCTACTACTATCAACTTAGTAGGAGAGCTTGTTTATAACCAGCGCTACTAGTAAGTACCAGTAGCACTTTTTAAAAACCAGTGCTCACTTTTATCACTTGTTACCTTGCTGTTTTTATATTTTCAGATTACAAAAACCTATATCTACCATCCATATTACACTTGTATCACCATCTCTTCGCCGAACTATTGCACCTATAAAATTTGCCATTCTATTAGGTGTGTTGGGGACACAAGAGATTTCTTGTATTTGATTGTAGGGTTGTTTGAGAGAGACCTTCTTCATCCTACGCCTCCCACGGATTGATAAACCTTAGGTCATCCACTTGAGGGAAAATTGCCATTGTCCTACAAAACTCTGCGCTTGGATCCCCAACATGAGTCTACAAGAAGAAGGTTGCGTAGTAGACATCAATGACATGTATGCTATAAAGAGTAATGATAACCATGAAACTTGTTATCATGATTTTAATATTCAATGTGGTTATGTCAATCAAGTATCTCATGATAGTTATTTTGTTGAGTTTGCTCCCACTATTATGAATGAGAAGAAATTTTCTTGTGTGGAGAGTAGTAAAATTTATATGCTTGTAGATCATGAAAAGAATCCTTTATGTGCTGGTTATATTGTGGAATTCCTTCATGATGCTACTGAAAACTATTATGAGGGAGGAACATATGCTTGTAGGAATTGCAATAATATCAAGTTTCCTCCCAATGTGCTCGAATTTTTGAAGATATGCTTGTTTTGTCTTCCAATGCTAGTTGATTTTTGCTCCCATAAATTATTTGCTCACAAAATCCCTATGCATAGGAATTGGGTTAGACTTAAATGTGCTTGTCATGTGATTCATGATGCTCTCTTGCATGTTTCAACTATTACTCCTATACGAGCATCATTGAAATCATCATGCCTAGCTAAAATGCATTAAAGAAAAGCGCTTGTTGGGAGACAACCCAACACTTTTACTTTCTATTTTTGTGTGTTCACATTATTAAGCTACTGTAGTAATCATGTTTTGTGTCTTTTATTTCAATAAGGTGCCAAGTAAAGCCTTTGGGATTGTGTGGAAACTTATTTGTTTGATTCTGTGCAAAAACAGAAAGTTTTTCGTCCAGTAGATGAATTATGTGATTTTACTGGAGCGTCAAAAGTTTCTGAAATTTTCACACAGTCTTCAAATACAAATTCTTCAGGTTTTCCTAATTGTTCAGAATATTTAGAGACAGGGAAGTATGGTTACGCTACAGATCTTCATAGACTGTTCTGTTTTTGACAGATTCTGTTTTGCATGCCTAGTTTGCTTGTTTTAGTGTTACCATAGCTTATTTTCAGTGATATAAATTATGGGAATAGTAGAATACAGTAGTTATTATGTGAGAACAATTATGAATCTTGTCTTGACAGTACCTAAGTGAATGATCTTTATTTATTACACTAACCCTTGTCACGAAGTTCCGTTAAGTTTTGTGTGATTGAAGTTTTCAAGTTTTGGGTGAGATACCAATATGAGGGGTATAAGAAGCAGCAAGGAACTAAACTTGGGGATGCCTAAGGCACCCCAAGGTAATAACCAAGGAAGACTCAAGTGTGTAAACTTGGGGATGCCCCGGAAGGCATCCCTTCTTTCGTCTTCAACATTATCGGTACATCTTACTTGGAGCTATATTTTTTTTCGTCACATGATATGTAGTTTGCTTGGAGCGTCATTTAATTTTTTTGTTCCCTGTTATATGCTATTTATAATCTTGTTTTCCAATAAAAAGTTCCAAGAATTGCATGTAGAATGCTTGAATTGCATGTGTGATGTGTGCTGTACAAAAACAGAAACTTTTTCTGTAGTATTTGAATTATCAGATTTTACGGGATCATGGAAAGTTTTTGATATTTTGACACAGTACTGTCATACAAATTTTATAGCTTCTCCTAAATGTTCAGAATTTGTTGAATTACATAAGTACACTGGTTTAATAGATTGCTACAGACTGTTCTGTTTGGACAGATTGCTGTCATAGTTTTGCTATCTACTTATCCTATAGTTTGCATAGCCTATATTGGTAGATATAAATTGTGGAAATGACAGTATACAGTACCTAAGGATGGAAAATTGTTGTGCAACTTGTCTTGGCAGTACATGAAGTGTTGATTTGTTATTATGTGTACTAACCTATCTCACGAGTTCTTTTCGAGTTTTGTGTGGATGAAGTTTTTGAGAATAGGTGAAACCATGATATGAGAGGATTGAACGAGATACAAAAGCTCAAGCTTGGGGATGCCCAAGGCACCCCAAGTAAATATTTCAAGAAGTCTCAGGCATCTAAGCTTGGGGATGCTATGCATCCCACCTCTTTTCATCAACTATCGGTTAGCCTATGTTGAGCCTAAATTTTTATTCGTTCACATGATGCGTCCTATTCTTGGAGTGCTATTTTTCTTTTACTTGATGTTTAAATAAAATACTTAATATCTGAAAATATTTATTGAGAGAGAGAGAGAAAGTCCTCACATAGCTACTTAACTGTTTGACTACTCATTGATCTTCACTTATATGTTTTGGAGTAGTTTTGTCATTTACTCTCGTGCTTCACTTATATCCTATGAGTAAATGGTTGAATGGATTGAATATCATAAATATGAAATTATATATGTTTTATATTCTTATCCCATGGGGAGTAATGACTTCACATATAAGAAGTATAGGTGGTAAAATTTATTGTAAGTTAGCAAACACCGCATTGGTCCCTTGAACAATTCATGAAAGAATATTGAAGGAAGAGAGATTTCACATATAAATATACTATCTTGGACATCTTCTATGATTGTGAATACCCATTAATTATTTGCAAACTTGAGCAAATTAGTTGAAGATGGAAAAGGAAGACAACGTAATGAGTTATGGTTGGGTATATTTGTAGAGAAGTTATATTGTTATGGATCCTCCAACATGTGGTGCTTGCTTGCACCTCATACTAGCCAAAACTTCCGCACCAAGTAGAAATAACACTTGTGCATCCATACACCCTTAAACCCAAAGTTGTTCCATATGAGTCCACCATACCTACCTATATGCTGTATTAACCTGCCGTTCCAAGTAAATTTGCATGTGCCAAACTCTAAACCTTCAAATAATATTATGTTTTGTATGCCCGAATCGCTCATATAGTGACTAGGGGCTGTCAGTATCTTCCATGCTAGGTGGGTTATTCTCACGATATGTGTTGATTCACTATCATTCATGAGAAAGTGGCTGGTATTCGGGATGCCCAGTTCCATGCTCAAAAATCAAATAAAAATATAATGAAATGAAACTCCCCCAGGATTGTTGTTTGTATGGACGGTACTCGTGGATTCGGCTCACCGTGGAGTGTCATTGATTGGTGGAGGGGGGTATAAACTTTACCATTCTGTTTGGGAACCGCCTATAATGTATCTAGCATGGAAGATACCGAGATCTCTTGGTTGTTATGTTGACAATGAAAGCATACCGCTCAAAATTATTATTCATCTTTGTTTAAAAGCTCGAGCTCTAGCACCTCTGCAAATCAATGCTTCCCTCTGCGAAGGGCCTATCCTTTACTTTCTAGTACTTACCTTTATACAAGAGTCATGGTGATCTTCACCACTTCCTATATTTCGCCTTTTTCCCTTGGCAAGTATCATGTGGTGGGGAAAGATCCAAGTATATATGGTCATTCAAATATATTTGATCATGAATTATTATTGTTGACAATTATCTATATGATAAATAAGTTGGGAGGCGAAACTTTAAGCCCCTATCTTTCTCTGTGTTCGACGGATGCCATTTGCTCTAAAAATATGCTTTGAGAGTTAGCAATCATGGAAGAATATATGATAGTTGAGTATGTGGAATTTGCTAAATCAAAGCTCTTACATAGACCCTTCCTGAAAATAAGATGAATTGCAATTGTTTGGTGACTGAAAGCATAGTTTGTTAGTTTTCAAGAAACTTTATGGTCTATACTTTAACATGTGAATATCTTGTTACTCGATCATGAGAAGTTTTATGAGATGAGCTACTGTTTATGATACATAATGATGCTAGAAAAAGGTGATTTAAATTATCATTGATCAAACGTGTGCACCTACTAGCATTCACACTTCATAAATTATTTCTTTTATCATTTACCTACTCGAGGACGAGCAGGAATTAAGCTTGGGGATGCTGATACATCTCCAATGTATCTATAATTTATGAAGTACTTATGCCATGTTTACAACAATGTTATCTGATTTTGGTATGATTTTATTAGAACTAACACGGACTGACGCCGTTTTCAGCAGAACTACCGTGGTGTTGTTTTTGTGCAGAAATAAAAGTTCTCGGAATGGGCTAAAAATTTACGGAGAATATTTTTGGAAAACATAAAAAATACTGGAGCGAAGAGCTGGGCCAGGAAGTGGACCAGGAGGTCACAAGCCTGCCAGGCGTGGCCACCCCCCTAGCCGCGGCCGTGTGGCTTGTGACCTCCTCGGGAACCTCCTTGACGTGATACCAACGCTAAGTACTCCTATAAATACCAAACCTCCGAAAAGAAACCTAGATCGGGAGTTCCGCTACCGTAAGCCTCTGTAGCCATGAAAAACCAATCGGGAGCCCGTTCCGGCACTCTGTCGGAGGGGGAAACCATCACCGGAGGCCATCTTCATCATCCCGGCGGTCTCCATGACGAGGAGGGAGTAGTTCACCCTCGGGGCTGAGGGTATGTACCAGTAGCTATGTGTTTGATCTCTCTCTCTCTCTCTCTCTCTCTTGTGTTCTTGAGATGGCACGATCTTGATGTACCGCGAGCTTTATTAACATAGATGAATCATATGGAGTTTTCCCCTCTCTATCTTCTTGTGATGAATTGAGTTTTCCCTTTGAAGTTTTCTTATCGGATTGAGTCTTTAAGGATTTGAGAACACTTGATGTATGTCGTGTGATGGGATATCCATGGTGACAATGGGATGTTCTATTGATCCACTTGATGTATGTTTTGGTGATCAACTTGCGGGTTCCGTGACCTTGGAAATCTATGCATAGGGGTTGGCACATGTTTTCGTCTTGAATCCCCGGTAGAAACTTTGGGCGCTCTTTGAAGTTCTTTGTGTTGGATTGAACATGATGAATCTTAAATTGTGTGATGCATATCGTATAATCAAGTCCATGATTACTTGTGGTGACATTGGAGTACCTAGGTGACATTAGGGTTTTGGTTGATGTGTATCTTAAGGTGTTATTTTAGTATGAACTCTAGGGCTGTTCGTGACACTTATAGGGATAGCTCATAAGATTGATCGGAAAAGATAACTTTGAGGTGGTTTCGTACCCTACAATAATTTCTTTGTTTGTTCTCCGCTATTTGTGACTTTGGAGTGAACTCTTTGTTGCATGTGAGAGATTTACATATGATTCAACTATGCTAGTATTGTTGAGAGATTGCACTAGTGAAAGTATGAACCCTAGGCCTTATTTCTAAGCATTGCAATACCGTTAGTGCTTACTTTTATCATTAGTTACCTTGCTGTTTTTATATTTTTCAGATTACAAAAACCTATATCTACCATCCATATTACACTTGTATCACCATCTCTTCGCCGAACTAGTGCACCTATACAATTTTCCATTGTATTGGGTGTGTTGGGGACACAAGAGACTTTTTGTTATTTGGTTGCAGGGTTGTTCGCGAGAGACCATCTTCATCCCATGCCTCCCACGGATTGATAAACCTTAGGTCATCGACTTGAGGGAAAATTGCCATTGTCCTACAAAACTCTGCGCTTGGAGACCCAACACGAGTCTACAAGAAGAAGGTTGCGTAGTAGACATCATAGGTGTTTTACCTGATTCTTTTCATGAAAGTTGTTATTCCTAGTACATCTACACGGGTTTCCAAGGAGGTAGCTCAGGCTCAGAATCTTGTTTCTGAGGATATGGCAAAAATGGACTATTGCCAGCTTCCTGTTGATGATCTTAAAAGGGCTGTAATTAGTTATCAAGAAGGGATTAGCAGGGGAAAAGCTGTTACATGCTGTGCCATTTCGCCGCTTCTGATGTATCTGGACTGCCTTATCCTTGGCAAGAAGCCTGTTGTTTATTTGAGAACTCCTCGCATCAATTTCATGGCCAGGCCAAACTATGTGAGCTTGCTTCTGCTGACTTGGTTAAGAAGGGTGATGATGACCCAACCAGGTGGGTTTTTGGGAATCTGCCTATGAGTCTTTTTTATGCTTTAAACTTTTCCTACATAGTATAACTTGAACTTCACGTATTATGTTCACTTTTTTTCTTGTCCCTTCATGATGTTTTGACCCATTTTACTTTTATTTGCGTGTAGTGGAAGACACAGGCTGAGGTTGTGTTCTTCGTGCATATTGAACGACTTATTCTTACCATGCCTCGTGCCACCGGTCTTGGCAGTGAAGCTGTCCCGAGAATTGAATCATCACAGGATGTTCACACTGGTGCTCCCCCAGAAATACCTCGAGGTTCTTCTGACCATATGAATGCTTGAGCTGGCATTTCTTCAGAGTCTGCGAAGGGTTTCTTCGATGCTTCCAGTGTTTCCCTTGGTAGGATTGATGGTTTTTTGAGCAGTGTTTGTGAGGAGATTGCACGTGTTTCGACGACGGATGAGCGTCTTAGTCATGTTGATGAGATTCTTCCACCCGATCGTGGTTTTGATGTGGAGTCTTCGAAAGTGGCTTTGTCAATTGAGGCGAAAATTCTAGATGAGATTCGTCAAAGCACTGTCTAGCTCCGTACCAGCTTTGGATTGTTCAAGCAGTTGCAGGATGCTCGTTGCAAGCCTTTTGAAGATGAGTCTAGTGTTGTTATCAGTCAAATTGAAATGCCTGATTCTGTTGATTTGGTTCATGACGGTGGGAACGAGGATCATGCTGGAGAGGTTAGTTTTCTTGATATTTATAGTTCTTTGATTTAATGTTTAGTGTTAGTGTCCAGTTTTTAGTGCCGTTAATATGGTGGCCTTCTTGATTTCGTGTGTTTGAACTTCTTTTGTTAGGTATTATTGTTTATATGTGACATTCTTTCTTTACACTATCTAAACTTCTCCCTTGACAAGTTAGTGTTAATAGGTGACCTCTTATATTTAATGTATTTGAACTTCCATGATATGTTTTGTTGTCTAATCTTTACCTTCTTTATCTTATAGTATATGAACTTCTTGTTGAGTGTTATTCATTCACAGTTGACCATCTATGTTTACTGTCTTTGGACCTCCTTCATATGTCACTTGTTAAAGCTGCTTTTCCTTATTTACTGAATCTGAACTTCCACTAATTACACATTCTTCTACCTTGTCTTCTAGACTTTTTATTTTTTATGTGTTTGTATGGTATTTGTAAGCTGCTACTGATGGTGCTGGAGATGATATTGTTTTACCTAAAAGTGGAACTGCTCCTTTGGATGAATCTGCCTCGGAGAGTGCGAGTGATTTAATTGTCGCTAATGAGAATGTTTCTAAGTGTGATGAGAATGTTTCTAAGGGTTATTCGTGGTGATTCTCCAGCTTCTCCTACTGCAACACAACCAACCGTTCTTGTTGTTTCAGATTCTCCAGCTGCTACTATTGTTAATGAAGTTGATGTTACGATGTCTACTGGGGATGGCGATGATTCAGAAACTGAAAGTGATAGCTTCCGAAAGGAGAAGGATCTGTCCAGTGATGCTACTGTCTTAGGCAAGAATCCATAAAAGAGAGGAGCACGCTTCTCTCTTCTTTCCCCATCCCCATGCCTTTTGTTTTTGGTTTGACTTGAGATGTCCATGTATACTGTCTGCGAAGTACTAGTTGAACTTTTGGTTTGTCATATAATGTGAAAATGTTTTCATGTGAATGTAAATAAAGTGAAGTGCAGATGTTTTTATGATGGGGGAGTGGTGTATTAGACGGGGTTGTGATGTTTATAATTTTTTGTGGTTTATCTTTTGTTGTAGCAGCTTAATGTGTTTGTGTTGTTTTGCATCTCCTGTGATGATCCATGTGTTTGAAACTGACTTTTGTTAGTTGTGTTCTTGGCATTATATTTATTTTAAGGTAAAGATGCTTTTTTAGGGCCAACCCGTGTGTTCATAAATCATGTGTACATGCAACCATTATTACTGTGTATATTCAACATCTCTTTTCTGGTATGTATTTTAAGTATGTTTGCTCTTGTTCTATTGTTTTTGGTGAGCAGACAGTGAAATTGCAGCTGTGAAGAAGAAGGTCGATGATGTTTATTTTAGTGTAACCAGGCCTAGGAATGATCGTGTTAAGAGGTGAGTGCATCCATTCAGAACTTCATGTCATCTAACTTTTGTACTGCTTGTGGTTTCATAGCTGAACTTCTTGGCATCTTATGTCGGTACTCTCTATTACTTATTAAAGCAAACTTTGAATATAAGGGGATCTTCATAGTTGAATGAAACCGCATTTGTTGTCATTATTTTGTGTTTTTAGATCAAAGTCTATGTTTCGAAACAATGAGTGTGATGCTAGTGTTGAAGATGTCGCTTCCTCTTTTGGTCCTCGCGGGATGCTCCGGGCTTCTGTTGCTGAGGTTGCTCTTTATTGCCTGCGTTGCAAATACCAGGGGTCAGACAAGCTTATCCTAACTTATTGGGTTTTTGTAAGTGAACTTTTCTTTTATCCTTTTATTTGACAAATTTGTTTAAACTTGTCATTTTCCTTATATTTATGTGTTCCTCTTTGTCTTCTACCTTATATTTTATTTTGTTCTTATCCCTCTATTAGGACAAGATTTACAAGGGCAATTTGATGCCCGTGTGAGGAAGTTTTTCAACGCTACTCGTCCTGATAGCATGGATGTCCACGATGCTGTAAGCATTTCATTGTTGATGCTCTCTGTTTTGTGATTGTTTTTGTTTGTGCTCTTGATTTTAATATCTGTTTTAATGATTGTGTGTTTATCTTGCTTCAGGTTATTTTCCCTACTTTTGACCCGCCTACAATCCCTGCTCACATGGGTGGTGTTGGGCATTGGGTTTCTATATTTCTAGACTTGAAGAACGAAAGGTTTCAGATTCTCGACTCGTTCTATGGACCAGATGATGATTGTGCAGTGCGTATTTTTCGGCGGATGACTGACAACATCAAGATGCTTTGGAGCGATGCCAGCCAAGACAGGGAGACACCCTTCAATCCACTTTCTATTGACCACTTTGCTTTGGATTGGATTGATGTCCCCCAACAGGATAACAAGTATGAGTTCCAGTTTTTCTCTATTATTCTTGTTTATATGTATGAGTACGTAAGCTGCAGTGTTTTGTTATGCATTGGCATTCTTTTATTTTTACAATGTTTCTTTGGTTGCTGGCAGTATCGACTGCGGGTTCTTCATGCTTACGAATGTTAATTCGTTTCATGATGGGTTTCTTACAAACTATTCCCATAAGGATATCACGGATATCAGGAAGACATGGTTGTACTCAATTTCCTCTTCTAACCTGTTTGGCTACTATACATGTAAGTCTTGAAACTTACAGTATTGGCTACTTTATATCTCTTTTTGTTATTTCTATGTTGATACATTGTCTTTTATTTACTTGTATATTTTGTTATAGTAGGTTTCATGTCAATATTTTCCCTTGAACTGCAGCTTTTATTGTACAAGAACTTCAGTGATTATGCCTAGTCTTCTGGTAGATGAACTTGAATGATTTTCCTATTAGCAGACTTTTTTTGAACTGTATCTTGTGTTGAACTTGAACTTCATTGATTATTAAATGAATCACTTTAATTAGGCTTTAGTGGTTCATTTTTTGTAGGTGAACTTGAATAGTAATCATGTCAACTATATTTTCTTGGACTGAAGCTTGTGTTGTAACTAAACTTCAATTGTTTTTATGGTCTTTTTTTTACAGTGGAGGATTTGGACTTGAGCGACTACCAGTTCACATACCTCGGTACACAAGAATACCAGCCTAGGAAGGAACCAATGTGTACAAGAACAAAGCCTGATGAGAGTGCTTGAACCGTTGTTCCTTCCGAGGTTGGCAAGCAACCTGTCGGTATTGGGGTGTCTAAAGCTCCAAGGAGTGCCGCTCCAAAGACCCCTTGCACTGGGAAGGTGGTTGCAGTCCAGGTTGAAGAGATTTCATCGGATTTGATTTTGAGAAGATTGCTGCCATGACGAAAGGTAAATCTGATGTTTCTATTGTTGCTGGGAGAGGTGGCAAGAATGTTGTCACTGCTAGTAGGAATCCGGCACTTGAGTCTGGAAACATAACCTCTTCGAAGAGAGCAGCAAGATTGCCTCTGAAGTGGTGTTCTCCTGTCTGGCCCCTAAAGAAATACACATACCCTCATCTATCTGAGGCCCGGAAGATGATAGATTTTGTGCTTGGTGAAAATGGCCGGAAAAAGTATATGGAGTGAGTTTTCTTCTTCTGTTTGCTCGCTGTTATGCTCTAATTTGAACTTCTGTTCTAATAATGTCTGAACTTCTCTTAATTTTGCAAGCATTTTCTTTTCTTATGTACTTGTGCTTCTAATATTCTCCCATCCTTTCTTCTGCAGGACATCATACTGCATGTTTAGTGTTCCTGGTGGCAATGTGATGGACCTGACTGGCGGTGCCCTTCATAGCCTTTTTGGTAAAGGGGAGCAGATGGAAAAAGACGTAATGGACTTTCTCATAAACCAGTGGCAGGATACGCCGAAGACCTTAGAGATCTTCTCTTGTGCTCACAGTGTTGTTCTGAGTCCATACTTCATACATGTTTTTTTTGTAACCCTATCTCCGTATTTTTGCGCTATTTTTGGTTAAGGGGTATTGCTAGGTATATTTTATTTGTTGTGTTTTAATGTTTCTTAAATATTTTTGATGGTTATGTTTGTAATGCAGTACTGCCTAGGTTATGATGTGATGTCTTCCCCATTGCCAAAATTCGATGCAAAAAAGGCGGCAGACCTTTGGGTGAGAATGTTCCGTCGTAAGGGAGAAGACCTTGTTGAACTTTTGTTAAATGGGACCAGAGGTTGTGCATTTGTTGAAACCTCTGGATATACCTTGATTGAACTGCCTTGCAAAGCATTGTTGAACTTCTAGATGTATGCATTGATGTGCGTGTATTATTTGTTTTGCCATGATGTGCATGTATTATATGGCACCAGAGGTTGTGGATTTGTTGAAACCTCTCGATATACCTTTATTGAACTGCCTTGCAAAGATATTGTTGAACTTCTAGATGTATGCATTGATGTGCATGTATTATTTGTTTTGCCCTCCTGTAATTCTTTATGGAGTTCTTCCTTGTATTATATTCGCTGAACTTTTTTTTTAATTTCATTAACACATTTTTCTGTGTAGTTTTTGCTCACCGTGTTTTGTAATGTTTGCAGGTCTTTTTGCCATTTTTCAAGCGCATTGAGAGAATAGGGCACTACAGCATGTATGTGATGAATAGATATCGTGGTAGTATTGACATCCTTAACTCACTTCCTTACTCTAAGAAAGGCATCTCACGAACTCTTTACCACGGAGACTACACACATATTGTGAGTTTTCATAAGTGAAACCTCCATCCCATGTTTTTTTGTCATTAACTTCATTCTACCTTCATATTCTACCTTCATACTTTTTTAATTTTAGTGTTGTGTCTTGTCATTCGGTTCAAGAGATTTGTTGGGTTGCTGGAGCAGGTGTACAGCAAGGCTGAATACAAAGTCAGCAAGCAACCAAATTGGGCGTCTATTGCAAAGAGGCTGACTTATGTTGATGTTCCAAAGCAAGGAGCTAATGAGTGTGGTTTCTTCTGTGTGAAGTTATGCTTTATATATGCTGGCGATGACCTTGTCGAGGATTTTGGTGATGTGGAGGTATGTTTCTTCTCTTGCCCACATGCTCCTGCTTTGGTTTCTTTTTAGCCTTACTCTTTTGTTGATTCTTGGTTGTTTTGTGCATGCAGTCTACTGTTGAAGATTCAAAGGACGAATACATGCATAGTCTAGTATTCAACCTAAAGAATGAAATTCTGCGTGAAGAGCTTCCCTCTGAGATCCTGGAGTTTGTGCCGTGAATTCTTCATTTGGAAACATTGATTTAGTGTATAGATTTGGCTCAGTATACATTTTTAATTTGTAATGGCTGGAACGACTTGTTTCCTTGAGCTATTGAACATTGGTTTTAGATAAATTGTATAAATTTATAACTTTACCATTTTTCTTTGTGATTGAGGTCCAATGTATCTGGAATAAAAATATATATGGTTATTGTATGTGTTCAGTATTGTTTTCACACAATATTGTGTGGTTTCTTTGCAGCCCTTATGTGTATATGAACTTCTGCCTTTCCTTTGGTTGGACTGCTATTTTATCAGGAGTATCATGTGTTGTAAAATGAACTAGTATCACATCGTCGTTCTTCTGCAGCTCATTCAACTTGTAGCTTTTTTTTCCTAGATGTTATATGGACTTTTGTAACACTTCAACTGCATATACTATTGTTGTAGAACTTCACATAACAAATTTCTTCTTACACTCCTATATGGTTCAAATATTTAATTTATTTTTGCAGCCCTAATTTGTATTTGAACTTCTGCCTTTCCCCTTCTCACATTGCACGGCATGAATGGTACTCGAGATCCTTATTTTCTGTAGAAGGAAAGGAAGGCCATGTCGCACCGCATGGCAGGGGTTGGCTTATTGATATGTGTATAGTTTGAGAACTGTAGACACTGGTGTATGCACTAGGTAGAGTATGTGTCGCTGTGTGTTGTACTTGGTGAAGAGCTTGAGGCAGTTTTCTATGTGTTACTTGCCGCAGCTACTGCTGCAAGCATGTATGATGTAAATGAATATAAAATTACTTGTTTTAGATCACTACTTTAATGATCTAAACGTTCTTATATTTCCTTCACATTGTATCCAACTAGAACTTCATAACTTCTCGCATGACATTCGGCATACTAACTTAGTTTACACGGCAGTACCTTTTTATGGTCTGTTCTTATACCAGAACTTCTCCAGTGAAAACAGTTGAACTACACCATGTATTGTTCTTGTTTAGTCTTTCTTATGTACCAGAACTTCTCTAGTAACATTAATTTGAACTTCTACAATAACAACAGTTGAACTTCACCATGTATTGTTCCTGTTTAGTCTTTCTTATGTACCAGAACTTCTCCAGTAACATTAATTTGAACCTCTAAAGTAACAACAGTTGAACTTCACCATGTACTATTCCTCTTTAGTCTTTCTTATGTAATATAGCAACTCGTAGTGTACCAGAACTTCTCCAGTAACATTAAATTGAACTTCTACAGTAACAACAGTTGAACTTCACCATATATTGTTCCTGTTTAGTCTTTCTTATGTACCAGAACTTCTCTAGTAACATTAAATTGAACTTCTATAGTAACAACAGTTGAACTTCATCATGTATTATTCCTGTTAAATATTTGTTATGTAATATAGCAACTCCTAGTGTACTAGAGCTTCTCAAGTAACATTAATTTGAACTTCTATAGTAATAACAGTTGAACTTCACCATGTACTGTTCAATCTATGAAATAACATAACGTTTCTCGCAAAGCTCGAGACATAATGGTATTTCAATTTCTCCTCACATACTGGTCAATAGTGTAATAACATAATATACTTTTCAGTATACGAATTGTTTTGTTTAATTGACATATTCTATATGTTCATCAGCCTTGCGCTCCTCCTAGGCTTTCGGTTTATGTTTGCGATGTACCTCTTCCTTTTGTGCTTGCTATTGCTCTTCTTGTCCTCCTTCTTCTTCTTCTCTTGCTTCTCCTTCTTCTTCTTCTTCTTCTTTGAGGTATTCGCTTTCCTCTTCGTTGTCTTCACCTTCGTCTTCCAATTCTTGCTCATCTTCATCTTCCACTACTTTTTTTGTGCTGGCTCTAAGTTTTGTTTTCCCTTTATTTTCTGGCTTTTGTCTCCTCTTTTCTCCTTCTTCTTCGCGCTTCGGGCATGTTCTTGAATTGTGTGGAGCATAGTCCTTGCACATGCTACATAGCCTACTGCTAGCTTTGTCTGGGTGTGGTCCCTTGTTATTATTTTGAGCATTGGATTGCTTCACTTACTTGGCATCTTTTCTTTTTGCAAGTGTTGGACAAGTCAGTTTGTTGTGTCCTGCAACCAGTTTGCATAGACTGCATTGCCTTTGTCCAAGTGGCACTCCATTCTCATCTAGCTTGACCACTCTTTTATCTGAAGGTGGTGCCTTTATTTGAGCTCTCTGTTCACTTTTCATTGCTGCAGATTTTTTTCTTCCTACCCTTTGTTTGAGAGTACAACGGAGGTTTCATCATCCTTTGCTGCTGCTGCTGTTGTTGGTCCTGCTACTGCATTGAATGACCTGCACCATCCTGACAATTATTGGCTTATGCAGCGGTTTGTAGCATTTCAGCTCCATAATAAGCAAGATGATCAGCTATTTCAGCATCCTCTTCAGCCATTCTTTCGTCAAAATCTACTTGATTAGCTGAATGTATGGCGTCAAGTTCTTCTACGAGCCTCTTGAGGACATAGAAGGCCATGTCGTACTGTTGTTCACATCTCATCGCTTTCTTGTTAACCGTCAAATTTAGCTGTAGTAGGATGTCTTGCTTTGAGATTTTTGAGCTGCCATCACACGCTATTGTGTTGTAGTCCCTTGTATAAAAAGTTGGTTGCGATTTAGCAGTCTTGGTGTACGTTTAAGGATATATTTGTCCGGAAACTCGTCAGCCCTCAGGTAGTCCAGGATGTTCATGATGTGAAGGCAGAACAGACCTGCAGTTAGAGAAGTGTAGAATTCATTGTTTGTGAGCCAGCAACGCGATACTATATAGTGATATCATAATACTAGTTTTGCTGGTTATTTATTTATTTCTTTTTGCACTCACCTGTGTGTGTCCAAAGCTTGCATTCACACTCTTTTTTTTTTGCTGGATCAGCTACAACCTGGAATTAATGCTTTGACCGCGCAAATACTTTTTCCTCATGCTTCCCTCTGTTATGGTAGTACACAAGGTACTTATTTTCCTTTGTTGTTTTCTTAACACGGAAGAGTGTGCTCTTCGTCATCCTATCCCTCATCTCGCTATATACGGCTCTTGTGTACTTGATAGCAATGTCTTCCTCGTAGCCATATTTTGTTTTTGTCTCTGGATCGCTCTGCATATGTCAAAAATAAGAGATTAGTCAAGCAGAGTTATTTGTTTTTTATTTAGATAGCAAATGCTCAGGCTCAGGGTTCTGAATAAGAAGGTGTTTTTGTATTAATACCATGGTGGCCATCGTTTGCTCATTCTCCAGGTGCAGCCGAGTTTGTATGCAAGTATTTACCCACCTAGCAAACTTGTGTAGGTTCTGGGTCCCCTTGACAAACCCTCTCTTGAGCACGTAGCTCATGCTCTCACTTCGTTGTGTAGAAGTCATTCTAGCACAGAAAATGTTCTTATAATATGCTGAGATCCACATTTTCCTATCACTCCACAATTGCATCATCATCAGGCCATTCTCCAGGTTGTACTTCTGCACGAGTGCAGCCCAGGCAGCTTCAAATTTTGTTGGCATTAGCGGCAAGTTTAAGATAGATGTGAACTCCTCTTTGAATGTTGGATACTTTTTGTACACGTAAGCGAGGTGTTCCTTGAACTTTTTGAGGATGTGCCAACGGCAAAGCTTGTGGACGGTATTTGGGAAAGCTAGTGGTATAGATTTTGCCATTGAAGGGCACTGGTCTGCATGGATATAAAATGTAATATGCAGGGTTGTTGAACTTCATTGATCTTATATGCAATGTTGTAAATTGTATATTGCTTCTTACACAATTGGTGAACTTCAGTGTTTAGTGTTCTTGAACTTCACAACCATAAGTAGCATCTATCTATCTAACCATGAAACATAATACTGCTTCCTACTGCAGGTTAGCTGGACTTCAGTGTTTAGTGTTCTTGAACTGCACAACCATAAGTAGCATCTATCTATCTAACCATGAAACATAATACTGCTTCCTACCATAGTGTAGCTGGACTTCAGTGTTAAAGAGTACTTGAACTACACAACCATAAGTAGCATCTATCTATCTAACCATGAAACATAATACTGCTTCCTACTCCAGTGTAGCTGGACTTCAGTGTTAAAGAGTACTTGAAGTGCATGGTTTTGCATTCTTTTTGCATTATCACTAGTACACCCACCACAGCCAGAACTACAATAATGTTGAAACTTGTAATATTTTACATGTGAGAATTCATGTTGGGTGTTTGTTGTTCATGCATCATATGAATGTATTGAAGATCCACCTGAATGATTTTGCACCTTCGTCTCTGATGAGGGCAACAGCAAATATCATTGATTGCAAATGGTGGTTTGTTCCAACAAACACTCCTATAGGCATATGAAATCTGTTTGTTTTGTAAGTTGTGTCGAATGTTACGCAATCGCCAAAATCTTGATATGCTCCCCGACAACTTGAATTGGACCAGAAAATGTTCTTTATTGCACCATCTTTGTCTTCTTGTATGTCATAGAAGAACTCATCATTGATTGCCATCATGTCTTTAAAGAAACAGACGAGTTTTAATACATCATCCAAGTAATCTTTCCTTCCATTCATAGCTTTCCTGCAAAATATATACAAATATGCATTTGTTATTTTTTATCTAGGTTCGTTACTTAGGATGGTATGTACATTGCATTATGTGCATTTTTCAATACTTACTGGTTTAGTAGGTCTCCTCCGGTCATGCTTAGGAACAAGCTGCCATCTTCATTTTCTGATAGCATGGACATAATCGTTGTATGTTTGACATCATGGTACTGCAATAGCTTTACGTACTCCAAAAGAGTTAGGTCATAATTTTTGTGTGAGTGCAAGAATACCAACATGTCAGCACTTTGGATGAGGTGGTGATTATGATTGTATTCAATGTCCACCACCACACAAGTGTTATCCTCTTGCAGCTTCACCCTCTTTTTAGCATTGCAGCGTGTCCTGTGCGAGGTTTTGTTTCGCTGCCTATTAGCTTCAGAAACAGTTGGATTATGTTTGCCTTGGTATGCACAGACAAAGTACTTGTTATTCTCATTTCCACCCGTCTTCTTGATGCCAAAACCAGCGTTCTTGGCGTATGGTCTGTAAAATTCCCAGGCTTGTTCCACATTCTTGAATGTCATTGTGAGTCTTGGTATTAGATAATGAGGGAGGTCCAGGTTCTGCAGGAAAAAAACAATGTTAAAATGCAGCTTATAAATATTTTGACCCTGGTGCAAGAAAAATGGCAGAACTGAATAGATGCATATATAAATATGATTTTTTGTTTTGTTTCACTCACATGTTTGTATGATCGCAACTCCACCGGAGTCTGTTGCTGGCCTGTTGGGATGGGGCAGGGCGGAGTTACCATAGCATGGTGCAGTAGTGGATCACGAGGAGGCAGTAGGGTTGAAGATGGCCTCTCTCTTATTTGTGTCCTTTTGGCTTGTGGCGGTTGTGGAGGCATGCCAATCCTTGTGGTAGTTTGCTCTTTTCTTATGGGAAACAATCCATCAATCCCATGTCCAGTACTCTGATGAGTTGTATCAGCAGCATCGGGATCCCTCGGCGGTAGTGTGTAGAGCACTTTCCTCCTAGTGTGAGTTGGTGTTGAATTTGTTCTGTTATTTGGTTTACTTGCTGCTCGTTAACATTGACGACCCACACTAGTATAACGTCCAGAGTTATATGCAGAACCCGAGCTAACGTCCTCCTCCATCGGTGTGCTCGAAAATCTGCTGGTGGATACAAAGAATCCCCGCGGGATTTCCGGTGTAACCCAATTAGGTGGATGTGCGTACCGGTGAGGATTTGTGTTTAGGTTTTCGGGCGTCACCCATTTGGGGTGTGGAGCAGTTGGGGAATGCTGATGATGGTGTATTTCAGGTGTTACCCATTCAGGGGGTGGCATGTTGCGTACAAGTTGAGGGTTGTATACTTGTTTCTTGGAAGTTCTACCTCTTTTTCATCCTGAAAATATATATACCTTGCCAGACTTTGAAACAGTTAAGGCTCCGTTCTCCATTCGATCACCGGAGCCTTCGTGATCTTCTTCCTCCTCCATTCGATCACCAGAGACGTCATAATCTCCTTCCTCCTCACCGGAGCCGTCATCCTCTCTTTCCTCACCATCGATGTCATTGAGAAACCACAAGATGTTATCACCTCCGTCGCGGATTATATCTCCCAACAACTCTTCTTTTTCTAAGTCTTTGTCCATAGTTTCTGCACATAAAGCATTGACACTTCAAACTAGCTATCACATAAAGCAAAAAAGTATATTTGTCACCAAAATACAACACTTGACATAGTTTTCTCTATATAAAAATAGTTCTATGTTTTGAAAAATCATTCCCTCCATATAGAAACTTGCAGACCCCTCCCCCCCGGTCATGTCGAAGTTATCGGGGATATGTTGAGTTCCCGAGAGAGTTAGGGGTGTTCTAACGCGACACTACACGATATAGGTGAAGCGGGGTAACATACGGGAACGTTTTCCTGGAGTCTGCAGTTTCGGACAGATAAAAAGGAGGGGGACGGTTCCAGGTTTCATATAAGTGTTTTACTCTACATATGAACATTTTCTATATACATCAATCCATCCATCTATACATACATACATACATGGACCAAACTATTCTATGAACATAAAAAATTATATGAACAAAAAAATTCATCATATCAACATTTTCTATATATATACATCCATCCATCCATCGATCTTGAGCAGAGTAGAGTATATGCCACAACATTACTAAAGTTTGCCACAACTTTGCCATATAACTAAGGTCAAAAGCTCTAAATTTCATAACTTTGCCACAATAAAAATTTCTTCAATGAACATCAAAATGAACTCTAAACAAACTCTTAAGGCAAAATGATCATACATCCATCTAAACATATCTATCTATCCATCTAACATCTCATACATATTTGATGCAACAAACATAGCATGGCATGGCAGAAACATAGCAAACACAAAATGAATTCTAATGCAAAAAAATTATTCTTTGATTTGGAAAGGAGCTATATTCTCTCCCAATTCTTTTGCAACCACAAAAATTACTCCATCTATTTGACAGTGCCCACAAACCATTCCACCAAAAACATTTGGTTCCATAGTTCAAAATTTTCAAATTTCATTCAGTTCAAATTTGTACCAGATTCGAACTCCATGGTCAAATCCCAATTTAAATTGCTCCAAAAATTCTGAAACTTGGCCAGACTCTCTTTCGTGCATCAACACCTCACCACAAAAATTCTCAAAAATTCCTAAAATTCCTAGATCCCTCTAGCATTTCATCATAAACTTGATGTGCACTATTTACCACATACTATCAGGGGAGGGCTCGGCGGCGGTGTCGGGGGGCGGCGACGAGGAGCGGTCTTGTGGAGGAGGGCAAGGAGGTCTGGCGACGAGGACGGCGGGGAGGTCCGGCGACGAGAAGTGGGCTCGGGGATGGCTCGGAGGCGACGGCGAGGTGACGGTGTCAGGCAGGGCTCGGGGACGGCGTCGAGCGCGGCGATGAGGAGCGAGCTCGTGGATGGCTCGGAGGCGACGGTGAGCTCGGGCAGCCTGGCGGTATCGAGGTGGTCTTCAACGTGGTCAGGGGAACTGCAGATGGCTTTTGGTAATTTTCCTAAGTGCTGCTTATATACATAGACCTTTAGTCCCCTTTAGTCCCGGTTGGAGCCACCAACCTGGACTAAAGGTGAATTTCACCAGGCGAAAGGGCAAGAAGCCACAGTCCTTTAGTCCCGGTTGGTGGCTCCAACCGGGACTAAAGGGGGGCCTTTAGTCCCGGTTGGAGCCACCAACCGGGACTAAAGGGCTGGCACAGTGGTGTCGAATGTTTAGTCCCACCTCACTAGTTGAGAGGCACCCAAAGTGGTTTATAAGTCGTGTTGTGCCTGAGTTGTCGAGCTCCTCTCTAATGCAGGCAGTACATGCCTAACCTTTGTCTCTTCCATGTTGGGCCTGATGTGCCCGCGGGCCTGCATGCATCCTGGCCCATGTACAGATGGGTTTCTAGTCATATGCATGCCGTGGTGGCCTAGTAGGCGGCATTTTTTTTAATGTTATTTTAGTTTGCTATTAAAATTTTATAAAAGTTTTTTAGTTGATTCTTTTTGCTATTGAAGAACATTATAGTTTTGTTTTAGCTAATCATAACAAAATATTTTAATCGATTTTTTTAGTTCATTGTTTTTGCTATTAGAGTTTTATAAAAGCTTTTTAGTTCATTCTTTTTGCTATTAGTTCATTATTTGAGCTAAATGACCCTGAAATTTAAAAGCACTACAAATGAACTCTGAAAAGTTTGAAACTTGGCATGGTGTCATAACTTCACCCACATAGCATGTGCTAAAAAGTTAAGAGGGTTACGGGAAAAACTGGATGCACTTCGTGTACAAACTGGACAATCTCTTTCGAAGTATCAGGGTTTCAGACGAAAACTCATCTATTACAAAAGGGATTTCAGTTTTGAACATATTTTAACTCCAGACTTTTTGTGCATTCAATATGCACCATTCAAAGGCACATCATCAATTTCCAACCCTTTTATGACTTCATTTGCTATTTTTTAGGCATTTAATGGTTCATTCTTTGAGCTAAATGACCCTGAAATTGAAAAGCACTACAAATGAACTCTGAAAAGGTTGAAACTTGGCATGGTATCATAATTTCACCCACATAGCATGTGCCAAAAAGTTCAGAGGGTTACGGGAAAAACTGGATGCACTTCGTGTACAAACTGGACAATCTCTTTCGAAGTATTAGGGTTTCGGACGAAAACTCATCTATTACAAAACGGATTTCATTTCTTGACATGTAACTGCAGTGATATTCTAGATCAAATCCATCATCAGAATAGTTGTGGAGAGAAATCCATCATCAGAGCAGGCCAATCATTGATGGTGAAAAACAGCAACACATGTAGGTCAAATTCCTGCTGTTTGTGCTCATCCCACACACGTACACCTTTTCCATTCCACAGCTGTAAAAGTTCTTCAACTAATGGCCTTAGGTAGACATCAATGTCGTTGTCGGGTTGCTTAGGGCCTTGGATGAGCACTGACATAATAATGAACTTCCGCTTCATGCACAACCAAGGAGGAAGGTTATAGATACATAGAGTCACGGGCCAGGTGCTATGATTGCTTATCTGCTCCCCAAAAGGATTAATGTCATCTGCACTTAAACCAAACCATACGTTCCTTACGTCACCTGCAAAGTCCCCCCCCCCCCTCACTTTCTCTTGATTTTTCTCCATTGTGACCCATCAGCAGGTGCTCTCAACTTCCCGTCTTTCTTACGGTCTTCCTTGTGCCATCGCATCAACTTGGCATGCTCTTTGTTTCTGAACAAATGTTTCAACCGTGGTATTATAGGAGCATAGAACATCACCTTCGCAGGAACCCTCTTCCTGGGGCGCTCGCCCTCAACATCACCAGGGTCATCTCGTCTAATCTTATACCGCAATGCACTGCATACCGGGCATGCGTTCAAATTCTCGTACTCACCGCGGTAGAGGATGCAGTCATTAGGGCATGCATGTATCTTATGTACCTATAATCCTAGAGGGCAGAGAACCTTCTTTGCTTCGTGCGTACTCTCAGGCAATTCGTTATCCTTTGGAAGCTTCTTCTTAATTATTTTCAGTAGCGAACCAAATCCCTTGTGGGATACACCATTGTCTGCCTTCCATTGCAGCAATTCCAGTGTGGTACCGAGCTTTGTGTTGTCATCTTCACAATTTGGGTACAACCCTTTTTTGTGATCCTCTAACATGCGATCAAACTTCAACTTCTCCCTTTCAATTTCACATTCTGTCTGTGCATCAACAATGACCCGGCGAAGATCATCATCGGGCACATCTGGTGCCTCTTGATCTTCAGCGTCCCCCGTTGTAGTATCACCGTATTCAGAGAACATAGGATAGTTGTCATCATTCTCTTCTTCTTCATTGTCTTCCATCATAACCCCTCTTTCTCCGTGCTTGATCCAAGCATTATAGTGTGGCATGAAACCCTTATCAAGCAGGTGCCAGTGAAGGGTTTTGAAGGAAGAGTAATTCTTCGTATGTTCACAGACACTACATGGACAATACATAAAACCATTCTACTTGTTTGCCTCAGCCACCTCGAGAAAAATATGCAGGCCCTCAATGTAGTCTGAGATGTGTCGTTCACCGTACATCCATTGCCGGTTCATCTGCATGCATTATGTAATTAAGTATATAACTCCCACATACACTCCTCCACTAGAACCCACAAACCACTCTACTTCTAGAGCATTTGAAATTAGCTAAACTAGCAGTGACAGATGAAATGATGAAGTTGCTAACCTTTTAGAACACTTGTGTACTTGGTGCACCACCAAACCTAGACAAATCTTGGGGAATATGTAGCTTGGATGTCGATCTTGGAGTGGACAAAGCTTAACTGTGGCTCCAACATTTCATCGAATACCTCATGTGCATAGGAGGTGAGAACAGAGAGCAGCACACCTCCCACATGCCGGCCAGCCAAAAAACTGAGGAGTGAGTGGGCAGGGGTGAGCATATATATAGGCATCTCTTTGTTGGGGAACGTTGCATGGGAAACAAAAAATTTCCTACGCACACGCAAGATCTATCAATGGTGATGAGCATCTACGAGAGGGAGAGTGGATCTACATACCCTTGTAGATCGCTAAGCGGGAAGCGTTAAGAAACGCGGTTGATGTAGTCGAACGTCTTCGCGATCCAAATCGCCGAGTGTCCCGCGATCCCATCACGATCCATCGCGCGATCCAATCTCGATCCGTCCCGCGATCCCATCACGATCCGTCCCGCGATCAAATCACGAACCGTCTCGCGATCTTGATCACGGTCCTTCCGATCTAGCGCCGAACGGACGGCACCTCCGCGTTCAGCACACGTACAGCTCGATGACGATCTCCGCCTTCATGATCCAGCAATAGGGGCGGAGAGGTAGAAGAGTTCTCCGGCAGCGCGACGGCGTGGCGGCGATGGTGGTGGAACTAATTCCAGCAGGGCTTCGCCTAAGCACCGCTGAAACGATCTAGAGGAGAAACTGCGATCTAGAGGAGAGGCTAGCACGTGGCTATTAGGGTTATTTTTCTCCTCTAAATCCTCTAGTATATATAGGAGGGATGGAGGGGAGGAGGCAGCCTCAAACCCTCAAGGGCTGGCCGAAATTGGAGGTGGAGGAGTCCTACTCCAATCCTACTAGGAGTAGGATTCCTCCTCTCCACTTGGAAACACTTTCCACCTTTCCACCTTTGGGTTTTTTCCACCTCCAGCCACATGGGCCTTAGTGGGGGCTTGGCCAGCCCACTAAGGGCTGGCTTGACTCCTCCCACAGCCCATGAGGCCCCTTGGGTCGAAATACCCCTCCCGATGGTCCCCGGTACCCCTCCCGGCACTCCCGGTACACTACCGAAGTACCCGAAACTTTTCCAGTGACCAAAACGGGACTTCCTATATATCAATCTTTACCTCCGGACCATTCCGGAGCTCCTCGTGACGTCCGGGATCTCATCCGGGACTCCGAACAACCTTCGGTCACCACCATACATAACTCTACTATACCGAAACGTCACCGAACCTTAAGTGTGCAGACCCTGCGGGTTCGAGAACTATGTAGACATGACCGAGACACCTCTACGGCCAATAACCAATAGTGGGACCTGGATGCCCATATTGGTTCCCACATATTCTATGAAGATCTTTATCGGTTGAACCTCTATGTCAAGGATTCAGTTAATCCCGTATGCTGTTCCCTTTGTTCTTCGGTATGTTACTTGCCCGAGATTCGATCGTCGGTATCTCTATACCTAGTTCAATCTCGTTACCGGCAAGTCTCTTTACTCGTTCCGTAATACAAGATCCCGTGGCTAACACTTTAGTCACATTGCTTGCAAGGCTTATAGTGATGTTGTATTACCGAGTGGGCCCTGAGATACCTCTCCGTCACACGGAGTAACAAATCCCAGTCTTGATCCATGCCAATTCAACAGACACCCTCGGAGATACCTGTAGAGCATCTTTATAGTCACCCAGTTACGTTGTGACATTTTATACACACAAGGTATTCCTCCGGTGTCAGTGAGTTGCATGATCTCATGGTCATAGGAACAGATACTTGACATGCAGAAAACTATAGCAATAAACTGACACGATCATATGCTATGTTCATAGTTTAGGTCTTGTCCATCACATCATTCTCCTAATGATGTGATCCCGTTATCAAATGACATCTCATGTCCATGGCTAGGAAACCTTGACCATCTTTGATCAACGAGCTAGTTTATTAGAGGCATACTAGGGACACAGTGTTGTCTATATACCCACACATGTATTTGAGTTTCCAATCAATACAATTATAGCATGGATAATAAACGATTATCATGAACAAGGAAATATGATAATAACTAAATTATTATTTCCTCTAGGGCATATTTCCAACAGTCTCCCACTTGCACTAGAGTCAATAATCTAGTTCACATCACCATGTGATTTACATTGTTATGAATCTAACACCCAATGAGTTCTGGGGTTCGATCATGCTTTGCATGTGAGAGAGGTCTTTAGTCAACGGTCTGCAACATTCAGATCCGTGTGTTCTTTGCAAATCCATATGTCATACTGCAGATGCTACCACGCTCCACTTGGAGCTATTCCAAATGGTTGCTCCACTATACGTATCCTGACTGCTACTCAGAGTCGTCCGGATAGGTGTCAAAGCTTGCATAGATGTAACCCTTTACGACGAACTCTTTATCACCTCCATAATCGAGAAATATTTCCTTAGTACTCTAGTTACTAAGGATAATCTTGACCGCTGTCCAGTGATCCACTCCTGGACCACTCTTGTACCCCTTGACAGACTCATGGCAAGGCACACACTAGGTGCGGTACACAGCATGGCATACTATACAGAGCCTATGGATAAGGCATAGGGGACGACTTTCGTCCTTTCTCTTTCTTCTGCCGTGGTCGAGCTTTGAGTCTCACTCAACTCCACACCTTACAAATCAGGCAAGAACTCTTTCTTTGACTGGTCCATTTTGAACTCTTTCAAAATCTTGTCAAGGTATGTACTCATTGAAAGTTTTACCAAACGTCTTGATCTATCTCTATAGATCCTGACGCCCAACATTTAAGTAGCTTCATTCCAGGTTTTCCTTTGAAAAACTCCTTTTCAAACAACCCTTTATGCTTTCCAGAAATTCTACATCATTTCCGATCAACAATATGTCATCCACATATACTTATCAGAAATTCTATAGTGCTCCCACTCACTTTATTGTAAATACAAGTTTCTCATAAACTTTGTATAGACTCAAAAACTTTGATCACCTCATCAAAGCGTATATTCCAACTCCGAGATGCTTGCTCCAGTCCATAGAAGGATTGCTGGAACTTGCATACATTTTAGCATCCTTAGGACTGACAAAACCTTCTGGTTGTATCACATACAACCTTTCCTCACGGAAACCATTAAGGAAACTCTGTTTTGACATCCATCTGCCAGATTTCATAATTGAAAAATGCAGCAACTGCTAACATAATTCCAACAGACTTTAGCATCGCTATGGGTGAGAAAGTCTCATCGTAGTCAACTCCTTGAACTTGTGAAAAACCCTTTGCCACAAGTCGAGCTTTATAGATGGTGACATTACCGTCCGCGTCCGTCTTCCTTTTAAAGATCCATTTGTTCTGAATGGCCTTTCGCCCTTCAGGTAATACTTCCAAAGCCCATACTTTGTTTTCTTACATGGATCCCATCTCGGATTTCATGGCCTCTAACCATTTCTCGGAATCCGGGCCCATCATCGCTTCTCCATAGCTCGTAGGTTCATCGTTGTCCAACAACATGACCTCTAAGACAGGGTTGCCGTACCACTCAGGAGCAGTACGCGTCCTTGTCGACCTACGAGGTTCGATAGTAACTTGATCCGAAGCTTTATGATCATCATCATTAACTTCCTCTTCAACTAATGTAGGCTCCATAGAAACAACTTTCTGCGCCGCGCTACTCTCTGGTTGAAACAAAGGTTCAACAACCTCATCAAGTTCTATCTTCCTCCCACTCAATTCTTTCGAGAGAAACTCTTTCTCGAGAAAGGACCCATTTTAGCAACAAACACTTTGTGCTTGGATTTGAGATAGAAGGTTTACCCAACTGTTACGTTAGGGTATTCTATGAAGATGCATTTGTCCGCTTTGGGTTCGAGCTCAACAGGTTGAAAACCTTTTCCACATAAGCGTCGCAGCCCCAAACATTAAGAAATGACAGCTTAGGTTTCTGCCAAACCAAAATTCATACGGTGTCATCTCAACGGACTTAGATGGTGCCCCCTTTTAAAGTGAATGTAGTTGCCTCTAATGCATAACCCCAAAACGATAGTGGGAAATCGATAAGAGACATCATAGTACACACCATATCCAATAGAGCACGACTACGACGTTCGGACACACCATCACACTATGGTGTTCCAGGTGGCGTGAGTTGTGAAACAGCTTCCACATTGTCTTAAGTTGTATACCAAACTCGTAACTCAGACATTTACCTCTACGATCATATCGTAGATATTTTATCTTCTTGTCACGATGATCTCAAACTTCACTCTGAATTTGTTTGAACTTTTCAAATGTTTCAGACTTGTGTTTCATTAAGTAAATATCCCCATATGTACTCAAATCATCAGTGAAGGTAGGAAAATAATGATATCCACCGCACGCTACAACACTCATTGGACCGAATACATCAACATGTATCATTTCCAATAAGTCACTTGCCCGCTCCATCATACCGGAAAACGGGGTCTTAGTCATCTTGCCCATGAGGCATGGTCCGCATGTCTCAACCGATTCGAAATCGAATGAGTCCAAAGATCCATCAGCATGGAGTTTCTTCATGCGTTTTACACCAATATGACATTTAGCGACAGTGCCACAAGTATGTGGTACTATCATTATTAACTTTGTATCTTTTGGCATCAATATTATGAACATGTGTATCACTACGATCAAGATTCAATAAACCATTCTCATTGGGTGCATGACCATTGAAGGTATTATTCATGTAAACAGAATAACCATTATTCTCTAACTTGAATGAATAACCGTATTGCAATAAACATGATCTAATCACGTTCATGCTCAACGCAAACACCAAATAACATTTATTTAGGTTCATCACTAATCCTGAAGGTAGAGAGAGCGTGCGATGGTGATCACATCAACCTTGGAAACACTTCCAACACTCATCGTCACCTCACCCTTAGCTAGCCTCCGTTTATTCCGTAGCTTTTATTTCGAGTTACTAACATTTAGCAACCGAACCGGTATCCAATACCCAGGTGCTACTAGGAGTACTAGCAAGGTACACATCAATAACACGTATATCAAATATACTTCTATCGATGTTGCCAGCCTTCTTATCTACCAAGTATCTAGGGTTGTTCCGCTTTAGCGACCGTTCTCCTCATAATAGAAGCACTTAGTCTCGGGTTTGGGTTCAACCTTGGGTTTCTTCACTGGAGCAGCAACTGACTTGCCATCCATGAAGTTTCCCTCATAGCCCTTGCCTTCTCGAAACTAGTGGTTTCACTAACTACCAACACTTGATGCTCCTTCTTGATTTCTACCTTCGCGGTGTCAAACATCGCGAATAGCTCAGGGATCATTATTTCTATCCCTGGCATTTTATAGTTCATCACGAGGCTCTAGTAGCTTAGTGACAGTGACTTGGAGAACTATATCAATCACTATCTTATCTGGAAGATCAACTCCCACTCGATTCAAGCGATTGTAGCACCCAGACAATCTGAGCACATGCTCACCGATTGAGCTATTCTCCTTCATCTTGTAGGCAAAGAATCTTGTTGGAGGTCTCATACCTCTCAACACGGGCACGAGCCTGAGATCCCAATTTCAGCTCTTAGAACATCTCATATGTTCCGTGACGTTCAAAACGTTTTGGAGCCTCAATTCTAAGCCGTAATGCATGACGCACTGAACTATCAAGTAGTCATCAGAACGTGGCTGTCAGATGTTCACAACATCTACAGACGACGCTTCAGGGGGTGGCGCACCGAGCGGTGCATTAAGGACATAAGCCTTCTGTGCAGCAATGAGGACAATCCTCAGATCACGGACCCAGTCCGCATTATTGCTACCATCATCTTTCAACTGTATTTCTCTAGGAACATATAAAAATTTAAGGGAGCTACAGCACGAGCTAGTAATCTAAACATAATTTGCAAAGACATTTTGACTATGTTCATGATAATGAGTTTAGTTAATCATATTACTTAAAAACTCCCACTCAAATTGACATCCCTTCGGTCATTCGAGTGACACATGATCCAAATCCACCAACTCAAGTCCGATCATCACGTGAGTTGAGGTGGTTTCAATGGTGAACATCTTCATGTTGATCATATCTACTATATGACTCATGTTCGACCTTTCGGTCTCTTGTGTTCCGAGGCCATGTCTGTACATGCTAGGCTCGTCAAGTTTAACCCGAGTGTTCCGCACGTGCAACACTGGCTTGCACCCGTTATATGCGAACGTAGAGTCTATCACACCCGATCATCACGTGGTGTCTCGAAACGACGAACTTTCGCAACGGTGCACACTCGGGGAGAACACAATTTTATCTTGAAATTTAAGTGAGGGATCACCTTATAATGCTACCGTCGTCCTAAGAAAAATAAGATGCATAAAAGGATTAACATCACATGCAAATCATAAGTGACATGATATGGCCATGAACTTGTGCTTTTGATCTCCATCTTCAAAGCACCGGCATGATCTCCATCGTCACCGGCATAACACCATGATCTCCATCATCTTGATCTTCATCAATGTGTCGCCATGAGGTTGTCGCACCGACTGTTGCTTCCACGACTATTGCTAACTCATAGCGATAAAGTAAAGCAAAAATGGCGAAAATAATTAAAGACAACCCTATGGCTCCTGCCGGTTGCCGTACTCATCGACATGCAAGTCGTGATATTCTATACAATACATGATCATCTCATACATCACATATATCTCATCATGTAATTGGCCATATCACATCACAACATACCCTGCAAAAACAAGTTAGACGTCCTCTAATTGTTGTTGCAAGTTTTACATGGCTGCTACGGGTATCTAGCAAGAACAATTCTTACCTACGCAAAACCACAACGGTGATACGAAAATTGCTATTCAACCTTCTCAAGGACCGCCTTTGTCAAATCCGATCCGACCAAAGTGGGAGAGACAGACACCCGCCAGCCATCTTTATGCAACGAAGTTACATGTCAGTTGATGGAACCGGTCTCTCGTAAACGTATGAGTAAGGATGGTCCGGGCCGCTTCATCCCACAATACCGCCGAACCAAGAAAAGACTAAGGGAGGAAGCAATCTGAATATCAACGCCCACAAATTCCTTTGTGTTCTACTCGAGATCTCATCTACACATAGACCTAGCTCATGATGCCATTGTTGGGGAACGTTGCATGGGAAACAAAAAATTTCCTACGCACACGCAAGATCTATCCATGGTGATGAGCATCTACGAGAGGGAGAGTGGATCTACATACCCTTGTAGATCGCTAAGCGGGAAGCGTTAAGAAACGCGGTTGATGTAGTCGAACGTCTTCGCGATCCAAATCGCCGAGCGTCCCGCGATCCCATCACGATCCATCTCGCGATCCAATCTCGATCCGTCCCGCGATCCCATCATGATCCGTCCCGCGATCAAATCACGAACCGTCTCGTGATCTTGATCACGGTCCTTCCGATCTAGCACCGAACGGACGGCACCTCCGCGTTCAGCACACGTACAGCTCGATGACGATCTCCGCCTTCTTGATCCAGCAATAGGGGCGGAGAGGTAGAAGAGTTCTCCGGCAGCGCGACGGCGTGGCGGCGATGGTGGTGGAACTAATTCCAGCAGGGCTTCGCCTAAGCACCGCTGAAACGATCTAGAGGAGAAACTGCGATCTAGAGGAGAGGCTAGCACGTGGCTATTAGGGTTATTTTTCTCCTCTAAATCCTCTAGTATATATAGGAGGGATGGAGGGGAGGAGGCAGCCTCAAACCCTCAAGGGCTGGCCGAAATTGGAGGTGGAGGAGTCCTACTCCAATCCTACTAGGAGTAGGATTCCTCCTCTCCACTTGGAAACACTTTCCACCTTTCCACCTTTGGGTATTTTCCACCTGCAGCCACATGGGCCTTAGTGGGGGGCTTGGCCAGCCCACTAAGGGCTGGCTTGACTCCTCCCACAGCCCATGAGGCCCCTTGGGTCGAAATACCCCTCCCGATGGTCCCCGGTACCCCTCCCGGCACTCCCGGTACACTACCGAAGTACCCGAAACTTTTCCGGTGACCAAAACGGGACTTCCTATATATCAATCTTTACCTCCGGACCATTCCGGAGCTCCTCGTGACGTCCGGGATCTCATCCGGGACTCCGAACAACCTTCGGTCACCACCATACATAACTCTACTATACCGAAACGTTACCGAACCTTAAGTGTGCAGACCCTGCGGGTTCGAGAACTATGTAGACATGACCGAGACACCTCTACGGCCAATAACCAATAGCGGGACCTGGATGCCCATATTGGTTCCCACATGTTCTACGAAGATCTTTATCGGTTGAACCTCTATGTCAAGGATTCAGTTAATCCCGTATGCTGTTCCCTTTGTTCTTCGGTATGTTACTTGCCCGAGATTCGATCGTCGGTATCTCTATACCTAGTTCAATCTCGTTACCGGCAAGTCTCTTTACTCGTTCCGTAATACAAGATCCCGTGGCTAACACTTTAGTCACATTGCTTGCAAGGCTTATAGTGATGTTGTATTACCGAGTGGGCCCTGAGATACCTCTCCGTCACACGGAGTAACAAATCCCAGTCTTGATCCATGCCAATTCAACAGACACCCTCGGAGATACCTGTAGAGCATCTTTATAGTCACCTAGTTACGTTGTGACGTTTGATACACACAAGGTATTCCTCCGGTGTCAGTGAGTTGCATGATCTCTTGGTCATAGGAACAGATACTTGACATGCAGAAAACAATAGCAATAAACTGACACGATCATATGCTATGTTCATAGTTTGGGTCTTGTCCATCACATCATTCTCCTAATGATGTGATCCCGTTATCAAATGACATCTCATGTCCATGGCTAGGAAACCTTGACCATCTTTGATCAACGAGCTAGTTTATTAGAGGCATACTAGGGACACAGTGTAGTCTATGTACCCACACATGTATTTGAGTTTCCAATCAATACAATTATAGCATGGATAATAAACGATTATCATGAACAAGGAAATATGATAATAACTAAATTATTATTTCCTCTAGGGCATATTTCCAACACTCTTTAGTCCCGGTTGGTGGCTAGCACCGGGACTAAAGGGGCTGTGCCAGGAGCGAGACCCTTTAGTCCGGGTTCGTGTCTGGAACCGGGACTAAAGGGGCCAGATGAACCGGGACTGGTTCCTGCCAAGACCCGGCCGGCACCCTAGCTGCTCAAACCGGGACTGATGCACCCATTGGTCCCGGTTCGTAACAGAACCAGGACTAATGCTCTGATCTGGCTAGGACCAAAGCCCTGCTTTCTACTAGTGTTAAAAAAATGTGTGGACGGACCCGTGAAGAAGTTCTAGAGCGCACTGGAGGAGCATGTGGCTGAGACATGTTGGGTTGATGAGTCGATTAGGAGGTTTGCCTAACTGTTTATTCTTTGCCATTTTACACTTCATCAGGCAGCAAAGCAATTTTGATTGAGTCTGTTGCACAGGTTATAACCACCTATGCGATGAGTGTGTTTCAGATACCGACTTCAATGTGTGATGATTTTACTCGTTTAGTAGGGCAATATCTGTGGAATGTGGACTGAAGGAAAATAAATATGGCTTGGCTTAGCTGGGATAAAATGCGACTACCTAAATCAAAGATGGTATGAGTTCCAAGTGTTGGCTTTTAACCTAAGTCCCATTGGTCAAACGACCTTGGAGTTTGATTGCTACCCTGGATAGTTTGTGTTCCTGGCATCTTAAAGCCAAATACTATCCAATTGGTAATATCCTCAAGACGGCGTTTTCTGGTAACACTTCTCTAGTTTGGAAGGGAATTGCTCATGGCCTGGAGTTAGTGAAGAAAGGAATTTTGTGGAGGGTGGGAGATGGTGTTTAAATCATAGTTTTGCGTTGATCCATGGATTCTGCACAGATATGATTTCCTACTGATAATACTAAAAAGAAACTGCGGGTTCAACCGGGTTTCCACAGTGAAAAAATAGCACGCTATAGCGTCGCTAATAACACATTATAACGTGTTGGGCAATGTCTTGCTAAATGAATCCATGTACAATGCCTCGCTAATAGCATGTTATAACGCAATATAGGACGATAATAGCGTATTTTAAGGGCCTCGCTACTTTTTATAGCACGCTATTTTTTATTGGATTTTATTGATGTCAATGGTGCATGGAATATCTAGCACATTAAGGAGTTTTAATTTTTGGCCAACGGATGCACATGCAATTGTTAATATCCAAACATCCCGGAGGAATCGATAGTGCAAATTATCATAGTAGTATTAGTTTATAGACTCATTTTCAGCGCTATGCTACAGTAACGTGCATTATGTTAGTGGCTAAGTTACTCCCACAATGACTAGGTTTAGAGATCTCTAGCAAGATATTTATGGCTATTAAAATGTACATGCATGCACCCGTCCCCGTCCCCCCCCCAAATATACATACTCATACATATAGTGTAATAAGGAGCAGATATTTTGTTATTTATTCTTGGTATATTTAAGGGCTTCAAGACCTTTTTAGAGACATCATGAACGAGGATAAAACCAATATATTTTTAGAATAAATTACAACTTCAATTCAGAAAAATGCAATTATATTTTCAACATTACATTATATATGTATAAGAAAAATACTATAATTAATATGTTAAAAACATTATCATGTTATTAACTATATACTAATTATGAAATAGATAAATATACTCATTAACATTGTATTATTATCAAAATAAAGTGGGAAGATATATAAAAGTTTTGTATAAATTATATTTAATTTAGCAGGTTTGGACCAACCCTACATGACTGACCCACATTTATATATGGGAGCGCAACCTCGGCTACCTAAAAACAGTGATAAATCTTCGAGAAAGTAATCCCTCATTAGCAATGTCAGGTCACCATTATCCCCAATGATCTCATCAAAACTTGCGTAATTGCAAATGTTCATCATCCTTTCCAGAACATGAGGATTCTCCACCTGACCATGTTTTGCCCTGCAATGCAAACTTGGATAGGTGTCCCCAACTGTTTATTCTTTCCCAATGATATGGTTCCAGAGGAGTCTCTTCGCTAGTCCTGATGGCGTTCATGACGAGTCTTAGGATGCACGGGAGTCTAAATGCCTCACAAAAGATAACTATAGCACGAAGCGCAGCCTTGCTCATGTCAGTCTTGCTGTGATTTGGACGAACTAGGGCATAGAACATGTCCTGCATGAATGGAGACCCTCCAACTGTAGTCTTGATACACAACAAGACATGCACATTAGTTGAGGAATGCAAGCTACATTTTGTACACATGCAATGCCATCTTGTGATGACCGGTAACTCACTTCTTATCGTGAGATCTGTCTACGCCCAGGTCCTCCGAGCTTAACCAACTAGGCACATAGATACGATTGAACCTTTGCCATGGCCCACAATTGTTGCGCACCCTGCGTCTGAATGCCGGCATATAGCACACATAACATGGGATCTTGTTCCTCGAGGGAGTTAGACATCTCAATGATATGATAAAAGACTCTGCACTCATCAATGTCCTTGCCACCCTTCTTCTCTCTAGCCCTAGGGTTCTTGTGTGGTGTGACGGATGCACCAAAGTAGCTCAAGGGAGCGAGAAGACGGGCTCTTGCGACTTTCATTGCCATAAAAGTGGCATAAGCAGCAACGGAACCATTCATGTCGAATCGAATGACCGGAATCTCCTGCATTTAATCAATGAATAGAGTAATATGTTAATGCAATGATGAGATTAGCATGAGTCCTCTTGCGGGTCTCACAAAGTGAAATCACTAGTCAGCACAGCAACATATTCAAAACAGCATGAAACAGCTATGGAAAGACAGACTGGTCAGAGGAAACAGCAAAACCCAAAAGGAAATACTCATATAGTGGCTCCCAGTCCATAGATTCCAGGTTCGTTCGCTAGATATGTTACCAAAACACGCACTGAATCTATTTTTTTATCGAAGCCAGGTTCGTACGCTGGTTTTTGAAGGAAAAATAATATGGAGCATGTAGTAAGAAGTATATCACATTTTTCAGGAGTATACCTTTTTAAGAGTATGCAGTATGCGGCATATTGTATTTATAGAGTATCTAATATGGAGTATGTACAGTTCAGAAAATGTATAGTAGTATAGAAAACCTTTTCAATTGTAGGGATATAGCTGTTCAACTACTATGTAAAAACATAAGAGAGTTTTGCTAGGTACTGTAAAAAAAATAGTATATCATGTTCATCAATGCAAACATAGAGTATAAGTCGTAAAAGAATTGCTCTATCATCAAGCAATGTGTCGGTGTTGATGGCTGTAGAATATTACGTACGACACGCGCCAAAAACCATGACGCTTTTCACTAGAGTACTCCGGCGGCATCGAGTGCCTCGGGTAATTAGAATCATAGCAAGCCGTGTGACCGCATCCCATTCGAGAGAGGGGGAGGGGAGGGGGAATTCTATGGAAGAGCGCCTCCAACATTTAGCCAACTCTTGGTTGTTCCCTTTGAGAATTATTGAATTCATGCTCCAGCCAACTCTTCCAAAAGTCCGAACTGATGGAGGACGTGGGATCGATGTAGGCCGCACAATCATTTATTTTTAATACTGCGTTGGCAGGGTCTTGAACTCAAGACCTCTTGGCTCTGATACCATATTGAATTCATGCTCCAGCCAACTCATCCAAAAGTCCGAACTGATGGAAGAAGAAGGGTAATATATTTCAACATATATTGGCCCTCTTTAGTCGTGCTCCCACAAGGCGTTGGTAGATTCTCGAATCCATACTGTCCCCTGGTCTGTGTGAGACCATTCTTTTATTTTGTTTGTACCTGTTACTTTATCGTGTTGTCTTATAAATTTCAATGATTAATACTGTTGTGATCCGTTGGCAAATTAACCTTTGAGATTGTTAGTAGTAATCTTGTCTGATGGATTAATTAGTTCCTACCTAAATTAATTAGTCTGGCTAGGAGGTATCTTGGATGTACACGTGTGTGGTTCAGGTCATGTAATCTGCATCCATAAATAGAAAAGAAAATATACCGATGAAGCTCACGGGCTGAGGAAAATCTAAAACAAAATTATTATTATTTATATATTATACTTCAAGATTGAACTAACAATCTCTTCCTAATCTTGACATCATGTCTTCTTTGCTTCTCCGGTCTTGACTCGTTGACGATTCGCTCCTTGTTGACTCATCTGCTCGCACCACGACAAGTTAAATTGGTAGGCTTCATTGATCGCAACAATCTTCCCTTCAATTTCAACTTGGCGAATTTACGGACCACCTCAAATATGCCTTGGACTACCCAGCCTAGCCAGTAACCTGTGGAATACACCACCCGGTGGACTACACCATCCACCCTAGCGAGATACATGCTGAGTCCTTCTGGATCACACCACCCTGTGCACTACACCATGCACTTCAACCTCATGTAGAGACATGGCCTCATTGAAGAGACTCACCTTCACTGCTTTACCGCCCCTACATACTTGAACTTGATCCTCCCGTCAAGACACATAGACGACCTGGATGCTTCATCTTCAGCGCCTCCTCACATAGACAAGCACTTGGACATGACGAAGACGACGATGACGACAACCGACCGATCAACCGACCGTGCAAACTCGCACGACTCCTTCACTCCCCCGGACAATGATCTTGACGACTCTTCCCGGGGCCGCACCTTGGCACCAGCACTCCCATCACCGATCATATTTCACCATCTTGCAGACGACAGCCTGTCGCCTCCCTCCTTGTCGCTCCACCGAGCGACTATTGCCCGATCCTCCTCATCGCTGCACCACCCAGCGAATTCATGGCCTGCTCTTCCTCGCCGCTGTACTACCCAGCGACTGTATCGCCCGCCCTGGAGTGCTAGTCGGGTCGCCACCCCGGGGCAAGCGCAACTTCACCTCGACCTTGCTCTGATACCAATTGTTGGAACTCAGCCACAAATCGATCACATCATAGTACGCCAAACACGCATACAAAAATTTTTATAGCCAAGGGCCCTTGTCGTGCCCTAATTATCTCTTTTTATTTTCTCCTTTCTCAACTTACAAGTTGGATGTTACCACTTATGCCCGTATACCTGCATATATATTGGACCTAGCCCTACGGCCAGCAAACCGACTCAACCTGGACTTCCAAATAAAACACGGACGCACACACCTAAGAAACCTACCAGACCACGGACTAGTACTCTTGCCAATAATCTAATCATACGAGGTACTAACCTATAGCTAGGACTAACTCCTAACATGACCTGAACCACACACGTGTACATCCAAGATACCTCCTAGCCAGACTAATTAATTTAGCTAGGAACTAATTAATCCATCAGACAAGATTACTACTAACAGAGATATCTATGAACACCCTAATATTATGCCCATTTTTTGTATGTTGTTTGCAGACTAAAGACGATTATTGTCGTGGTTTTAACACGGCAGATGTCCGAAGACTTAGGTTCGTGGCCAACGCCATGGTAGTGGACCCAAAGGGGTTGATCGGGACGAAGGACACGAGTTTACCCAGGTTCGGCCCCTCAAGTCGACGTAAAAGCCTACGTCCTGCTTGTGCTCTATTAACTGGAGTATCGATTACAAGGGAGCGGATTGCTTGACCTAGTTCTCGATAACTTGGTTTCTTGTCTAAGCCGCCCCGGGGTCTAACCTATATATATGAGGTCAAGGCCCCGGGTTACACGAGTCATAAACCGACTCACACAACGTGTTCTACCCTGTCTCTGAGCCGCCTTACCATCGTAGGTAAGCCGCCTTCGGGCGGCTTAACCACCCGGGTCTTCAAGCCCACTTCTGTCTCTGGACCTCTGCCAACGGCCCATCTGGTAAGCCGCCATGCGGCCTTGCCTTCATCTTCCGGCCCACCTTACTGGTCTTGGGCTCACGTGCCGCCTGGTATGACTCGGCCCCGCCTGGGCGGGTCTTACCATGGAGTTATATCCCCAACATTAGGCCCCAGGTTGATTTGAGCCAGCTCATGTCAATCTTCAACTTACTTGGCGGCGAGTCTTCATACGTCTGTCATCTGGAAAGACAATTTATAATCCGCCATGACGTCATATCGAATATTCTGAAAAAGATTCCGTGACGTCTGCAACGGATCTCCTCATTTGAAAGGCCATCCCGAAAATCGAGGCGCCATATTTGGTCAGTAATCACTGTGCCCTTCAATTCTCGCGCGCACTGTTGCCTCTCTGGCCTATAAATAGGGACACGTGGTCCTCTCTCTCCTTCCCTGCCGTCGCTGTCATCTTCATCCTTGCTCGAAACCCCCTCTCTCCAGAGCTCCGCCGCGGCCAACTGGTCCTCGCCGTCGCCCTCATCGCCGGCCGCTGCATCAGCCTGAATTGAACCAAAGCGTCTCCGGTTCCTCCGCATCCAGAAGGTAATCTCCCTTGGCTCTTGTTGAATCTGCATCTACCCTCATTAGGGTTTCTCGAGTTCTTCTGCGTTCTTGTGTTCATCGCTGTTCGTCAGCGTCCATCATGGCATCGAGCACCACTCCATGCCCTATAGTACTGCCTATCTGTTGCGGGTACTCCTCCGAGGCCAATGCCCCATCTGTTTTAGGTCCATACAGCACTTATCTCTGCGGGCAGATTGATCTGTCTTCCCACCGTTATTTTTAGGTCATGAATATTTTTCATTTTCCCTTCACCTGTAGATCTTGCAACTGCAATAACAATATGCAAAACCTGTTTATCTGCACTTAGCCATTTTCTCAGTGTTGCCAAGTCCATGTAACCCGCCACAACATTGGCGACTATTGATTGATACGCTTTGGCGGCTTAACTCCCCGCCCTTATACTGACCATAGCTGCCTTATCCATTTAATATTTCCTAACCCGCCGTTGCCTTGGCGGCTCTTCGCCAGACTACTTTGGCGGCTTACCTCTTCACTGTTATACTGACCATAGCTGCCTTATCCATTTAATATTTTCCTAACCCGCCGTCTTCTTTGCTTTTCCGTAGCCTAACCCGCCATCATGTCAAGGGTTCCATCATCCTGCGACTGGGTCAGCTCTGGAGTTACTGAAGAGCTCCTGCTTAACTTTGTTGAGTCCGGCATGCTGCCGGCTAAAAATGTAATACACTGGCGGGTCCCAGGGCCAGAGAAGAGGCCTAAGCCCAAGGAAGGGGAGATTATCATATTCACTGATCATATCCTCCGCGGGTTCTGCCCTCCAGGGTCAAAATTCTTTCGAGATGTTCTTCACTTCTTCAAGATCCACCCTCAAGACATAGGCCCAAATTCAGTCACCAACATTTGCCAGTTCCAAGTCTTAAGTGAAGTCTACCTGCAAGAAGAGCCGTCTGTTGACCTCTTCCATGACTATCATTATGCTAACCGCCAAACTGAAATGGCGGCTGGGCCCAGTTTAGAGCTTGGGGGCATTACAATCCAGAGACGGAGAGATCTGCCATACCCCATAGCCATCTTGCCAAGTCATCCCAAAGACTGGAACAAGACCTGGTTTTATTGTAAAGACACCTCTCCTGAAGGTGAGAACTCCCTGCCGGGTTACCGTCCAACCCGGCTCTGCTATACAAATGACAACCCACTGCCAGCACGGATGACTGCTGCCGAACGAGCAAAGTATGCCCCGGCTTACGCCAAAGTCAAAGCCTTACTGGCGAACGGCTTGACTGGTGTCGACTTAACCCGTTGCTGGGTAAGTTGGAAAATCATGCCGCTGAGTCTTCGTGATCGGCTCATGTGCAAATATACGGGTGAACCCAATGACCCTCTTTGTTTCAAGAATACTCCCTTGACTGACGAAGATATCAACACTGGCATCAAAGGACTCCTTGGTGAAAAACAGGAGGCTTGCAACAAAATTGGTCTTAAACCATTCTACGCTAAGAACCCGGCTCCAGACGTAAATCTCTCTTCCCTTAATTGGTCACATTTGTCCTGCACCTCTTAACCTTTGTTGGCGGGTTACACAGGCCGACTCCCCTTTTTGGAAAAAGAAGTATAATCCGCCAGTGAGGAAACCAAAGGTGAAAACTCCGGCTCAGAAGAAGAAGAAAGCCGCCACTCCAGAGCCACTTGAATCTGACGACTCGGAGGTAAAACTTGACTCCCTTGGCCGTTCTCTTTAGGCAACTTACTGACAATAACTACTCACAGGATGAGACGGAGGCGAGCCACGCAAACGCCCCTGAGGTAATTGAAATTTCTGACTCAGAGATCTTTCCCCAAGACAGAGTACGGCGGGTCGTCCGGAAAGTCCCCTTCTCTCATCCTCTTGCTCATTTAGACCCCAATTTTCTTTTGAAAAAGCAACAGCACACCTCCCGACGTCAGACCCGGAGCGCCGGCTCTGAAGATCTCGTGGCCGGGTTATCACATGCTCCGGCTCAACGGAAACGGCCGGCTGGGGTATTCTTTAACTGAAACGTAACTTTAATGAACCTTGCATTGTAACCTTACTCTGTCTTGTATTGTTTTAACTGCCTTCAAGATTCTCCTCCTTCATCTGGCGACTCAACTGCTTCCAAGCTGCCTCCAATGAAAATCAACCCGGAGTGCGTACTTTTACTTTGCACCGAATGCTTTAATATTCTTGATATGTGTGTAACCATCATCTGCACCTTCCAGGGCCCAAGCGAAATGAAGGAAGACTGGCGGGTATACTGCCGCCCCTACTGCCCAAGAGCCAGTATTTGCTAAGCCGGCCTCCCCTTCACCGGCTGCTGACATTATGAAGGATGCATCTGAAGATACTGACAAGCCATCAGAGCTGGCGGGTCATGACACGGCCGCTGAAAGCCCTGCAAGGGATGACCCTAAGCCGCCCAGCCCTTCAATGGTTGTTGAAGATACAGTTTTTCCAGATGTTGTTATAACTGGGGCGGGTCACCAAACTACTGAGCCCCATGTACTGTCAAGGCACTCTGGCAAGGCTGAAGCTTCTTCACCTGAGAAGTTTAACTTTGAACACCCTGTGCTGGAGAAGTTAATTGTTGACGAGCTTCACGCTGGGTTTTTGAACCGCCTGGAGTCAAGCCGGAATATGGAGCTGAAGCTCGTCCGCCTGATGAAGAAGAAATATGAGGTAATATTTTTACCAACTTTTCCCTTATATCCTTCCATAGCCGCCAAGAGCCGGATTAATATTTCAAATAATAAGCCGGGTCTTCCCTCTGCAACACACTTATAGCTTGAGCTATAGCCCCCAAGTCCGGGTCATTATGAAATGATGAGCCAGAACTTTATTTGGATGAATTTGAAAACGCCATATGTAGCCCCCAAGTGCCGGCTTATGTTGAAAAATATAAGCCGGAACTTCATTGTAGTCTTAAGAGCGCCTCTTGTAGCCCCCAAGGGCCGGCTGATATTCATGAAGATGATCCGGGACTGCATGGCAGAACTATAAAGCGCTGATAGTAGCCCCGAGTGCCGGTTGATCTTTATGTAGATAAGCTGGAACTTCATTTTGTAGACTTGTGAGCGCCGTGTGTAGCCCCCAAGTGCCGGCTTATCTTGAAAAAGATGAGCCGGGACTCCATGGTAGACTGAAAACACATTAGCCCCCAAGTGTCGAGTATATTGCTTGCAATCTGCTTGAGACTTGCAACGTAATTGCTTCATTAATAACTCATCCTGATGACTTAACTTTTTTCATGTGTTGTACGCCACAGGATGCTTTGGAGGCGGCTGAATCTGAGATGACCCGCCTGAAGGATTATCTTGCTTCACAACAAACCGCCCGATCAGAGGCGGAAGTTAAATATCGAACTGCCGTAGAAGAACTTGAGAAGACGCAAGTTGACTTTGCGCTGTTCAAGAAAAACACTGAATCGGACCAAGCCGCCATGACCAAACGCGCAGAAGATGCTGAAGGGCGGCTTACAGCTGTGTCAGAAGAATTGCAAACCCTCAAGCGCCACATCTCCAGGATGACTTCTGCTGTTTTTGGTAAGCTTCAAAAACTTGGCCGGTTTCCTTGCTGTTGAAAATCTTGTGAGGGCGGCTTATAACGCCAAACTTTGTCTTGCAGGCCAGAGAAGCCGCCAGTTTTCATCTGATAACTTACTGAAATTGAAAGCAGTATACTCCTTAGCCGAACAACTCTACTGCGGGACTCTTCTTACCATCAAGGCAATGTTGACTGAGAAGAGCATCCCCAAGTACATGAAGGGAGTTATAGAACTGCTATCCACGTTGCCTAAGCAGGTTGAAGAGCTGAAACGATCAGCCGCCAGGCAGGGAGCTATAGCCGCGCTAAGCCGGTGCCTAGCCTTCGCTCCTGAGCTGACTGCTGAAGAGATGATGGACGGGTTCCCATCCAGGAAGGACGATGGTTCTGAATTCACAGCAGAAGACTATGCCCAATGCAGAAAAGCCTCCAGGGTGCTTGCCTCAAAGCTGGTGGAGGAACTTGATGTGTCAACTTACCAGGCGGCGTGCAGCGAGGCTTCCAAGAAAGTGCGTTGTCCAACCTTTGAATGTAGAGACTTGACTCCTGCCCGCCGTAAGCATCTCTTCGCTCCTGAGATTGACCCGTCTCCTATCTTTGAAGACGCCTAGTTTGAAGCACTAACACACTGCAACTGGGACGTGGACAATCTTCAGATCGAAGAGGTCGAAGACCCGGCGCAGGATGACCCGCCAGCGAGCTGAACGTTGTAAATTTGATAACTCGGCCGTCTGAGCCGCCAAACTTAATCTGTTGCCTTTTGGGCTCTCGGGGAGAGCTTTGTAATAGTCTTTAGAAAAACTTTAACTGTCTGAGCCGTGCCATAGTGCACGTATAAATCCTTGTATAGTTCGATGCATGCCTGTCTTCTGCGTTTCAGCTTATAACCTGTCTTGACGGCGGCTTATCTTATAGATAAAACCCTGCAAAAAACAAACAAGACAGAACATGTTCTGTACTGTTGTAAGGGCGGCTTTAAAAAAGCCTAACCCGGAGACGTAAAATCTCATAACCTGGCCTTTCTTTCCGAACACATAAGCCGGTTCTTGTGGGTAGTCTCACTACATTGAACTCTTAACAACTGACAAGAGCGTAGTAAACCAGAAAGAGACGCAGCAGATGAGAGAGTTTGCCTCGCCGCTGTAAGAGGTCTTTGCAGGGGGTAAGTTTTAGAACTCGCTGCACCCCTGACAAAGCGCAGCTACTTACAGGCAGGTATAACCCGGCCTTGCAGATGTAAGGGTTTGCCTCGCCGCTGTAAGAGGCCTTTGCAAGGGGTAAGTTTTAGGCCTTTGCAGGGGGCGCCGTCTCATTGTCTGCCTCAACGTAAGCCGCCACGCGTGGCGAGTCATGTCGTATGTCGCTTGGTAACACGGCTTCTGCGCCGTAAACCATGAAGAAAGGCATACAGCCTGTTGACCTGTTAGGAGTTGTATTAAAGCTCCATAGAACTGATGGTAACTCCTCAACCCAACAACCCGACGTTCTCTGTAGAGGAACCATAAGCCGGGGCTTGATACCTCTCAGGATCTCCTGGTTAGCACGCTCCGCCTGACCATTGGACTGTGGATGAGCCACAGCAGAAACGTCAAGCCGGATGTGTTCACTTTCACAGAAAGCTTGCATAGCCCCCTTGGATAGGTTTGTGCCATTATCTGTGATGATACTGTGGGGGTAACCAAAACGGTAGATCAATTTTTTGACAAACTGAACCGCCATAGCCGCGTCACACTTGCTGACCGGCTCAGCCTCTACCCACTTGGTAAACTTATCCACCGCCACCAAAAGGTGGGTCTTCTTATCTTTGGACCTCTTGAAGGGCCCGACCATATCAAGCCCCCAAACCGCGAAGGGCCAGGTAATTGGGATCATGCTCAATTCCTGAGCCGGCACGTGAGCACGTCGCCCGAACTTCTGACAACCATCACACTTGAGGACCAAGTTTTCTGCGTCCTTATGAGCCGTCAGCCAGAAGAAACCATGTCGAAAAGCCTTGGCCACCAGAGATTTTGAGCCGGCATGATGACCACAATCTCCGGCGTGGATTTCATTCAAGATCTCCTTGCCTTCTTCCGGAGAAACACAACGCTGGAAGACACCAGTGACGCTGCGCTTATGTAACTCGCCATTGATGATTGTCATGGACTTAGATCGTCGGATGATTTGTCTTGCCAAGGTCTCATCCTCAGGTAACTCGCCGTGAGTTAGATACGCCAGATAAGGCAACGTCCAGTCAGGAATGGCATGCAGAGCCGCCACCAGCTGCCCCTTCGGGTCAGGTATAGCTAGATCCTCCTCCGAAGGTAGCTTAACTGACGGGTGATATAACACGTCCAAGAACACGTTAGGCGGCACCGGCTTACGCTGAGAGCCAAGCCTTGATAATGCATCAGCCGCCTCGTTCTTGCGACGATCAATATGATCCACCTGATAACCCTTGAAGTAACCTGCAATGGTGTCAACCACCTTACGATAAGCCGCAATCCATGGGTCTTTGGAGTCCCACATGCCTGAAACTTGCTGAGCCACAAGGTCTGAGTCGCCGAGGCATCTAACCCGGCTTATGTTCATCTCCTTGGCCACCCGGAGGCCATGAAGTAAAGCCTCATACTCAGCTGCATTGTTAGTACAAGGAAACATCAGCCTTAGCACATAACAGAACTTATCACCTTTAGGGGAAGTTAAGACGACTCCAGCCCCCGAGCCTTCCAACTGTCTAGACCCGTCGAAGTGAATCGTCCAGTAAGTGTTGTCCGGCTTATCCTCTGGCGACTGACACTCCGTCCAGTTGTTTATAAAGTCCACCAAGGCTTGAGACTTGACAGCCGTGCGAGGCACATACTTCAGATTAAGAGGTCCAAGCTCCAATGCCCACTTAGCAATCCGGCCAGTGGCTTCTCTGTTTTGAATTATGTCTCCCAGCGGGGCAGAGCTAACCACTGTGATCGGGTGTCCCAGGAAATAGTGCTTCAGCTTTCGATTCGCCATAAATACCCCATAGATCAGTTTCTGCCAATGTGGGTATCGTTGCTTGGACTCAATCAAAACTTCGCTGACGTAGTAAACCGGCCTTTGAACCGGATATTCCTTCCATGCCTCCTTGCGCTCCACAACAACCGCAGCGCTGGCTGCCCTGTTGTTAGCCGCCACATAGAGGAGTAAGGGTTCCTTCTCAGCCGGAGCAGCTAAGACTGGCGGCTCAGTCAGCTGCTTTTTAAGCGCCTCAAACGCCTCACCCGCCGCCTTGCTCCAGACGAAATCGTATGTTTTCTTCATCATCTGATATAAAGGGATTGCCTTCTCGCCCAGGCGGCTTATGAATCGGCTTAACGCAGCGATCCGACCCGCCAGTCGCTGGACGTCGTTTATGCACGCCGGCTCAGACAAAGAAGTAATCGCTTTTATCTTGTCCGGGTTAGCTTCAATTCCACGCTCAGAGACCAGAAATCCCAAAAGCTTGCCTGCAGGAACTCCAAAAACACACTTGGCCGGGTTAAGCATCATCTTGTAAACCCGTAAGTTATCGAAAGTTTCCTTCAGGTCGTCCAGCAAAGTTTCCTTCTTCCTTGACTTGACCACAATATCATCCACATAAGCATGAACATTACGTCCAATTTGACTGTGAAGACAGTTCTGCACACAACGCTGATAAGTCGCCTGGGCACTCTTGAGCCCAAAAGGCATAGACACGTAGCAGAAAGCACCAAAAGGCGTGATGAAAGCCGTCTTCTCTTGGTCTTTGACTGCCATCTTGATCTGGTGATAACCTGAATAGGCGTCCAGGAAGCATAAACTCTCGCAACCCGCCGTTGCATCAATGATCTGATCAATCCGGGGGAGAGCAAACGGGTCAACTGGACAGGCTTTGTTAAGATCCGTGTAATCCACGCACATACGCCAAGTGCCGTTCTTCTTAAGCACTAGCACCGGGTTAGCTAAACACTCCGGGTGAAAGACCTCCACGATGAACCCTGCCGCTAAGAGCCGGGCCACCTCTTCTCCAATAGCCTTGCGCCGCTCTTCATTGAAACGACGAAGGAATTGCTTGATCAGCTTGAACTTAGGATCCACATTAAGATGGTGCTCAGCAAATTCTCTCGGTACACCCGGCATATCAGACGGCTTCCATGCAAAGATGTCCCGATTCTCATGGATGAATTTGATGAGCGTGCTTTCCTATGCGGGGTCCATGTTAGCCCCAATAGTAAACTGCTGAGATGAGTCTCCCTCGGTGAAATCCACCTGCTTGGTATCATCCGCCGCAAACTTGAGGGGCGGCTCTGATTCTGTAGTAGGCTTCTTCAACGGAGTCATATCCTCCGGGTCGACATTCTCTTTGTAAAACTTGAGCTCTGCCTCTGCACAACTTGACTCTGCATAAGCTGCATCACCTTCCTCACACTCAAGAGCCGTCTTCCGATCACCATGCACGGTAATCGTTCCTCTTAACCCGGGCATCTTGAGTTGTAAGTAGACATAACAAAGCCTAGCCATGAACTTGGCATAAGCCGGCCGTCCGAACAAAGCATGATATGGACTTTTAATTTTGACCACCTCAAACCACAAGGACTCCACCATGTAGTTGTATTCATCACCAAAAGCTACCTCCAAAGAAATCTTGCCCACCGGATAAGCCGACTTGCCAGGCACCACACCATGAAACACTGTGGAAGACGGCTTAAGATCCTTGTCAAGCAAACCCATCCGGCTGAAAGTGTCGTAATACAGGATGTTGATGCTGCTGCCACCATCCATAAGCACCTTTGTGAACACGTATCCACCCACTTGGGGGGCAACCACTAAAGCTAGTTGCCCCGGGTTGTCAACCCGCGGCGGGTGATCCGCCCTGCTCCAAGTGATGTCATACTCAGACCACTTCAAATACTGCGGGAGAGCCGGCATGACCGCATTAACCGCCCGCTTGCGCACCTTCTGGTCTCGCTTGTCAAGGCTGGTTGTGAAAACATGATACTGACCCCCGCTAAGCTGCTTCGGGTTGCTTTGGAAGCCCGACTGATTATGCTGCTGCTGGCCGCTACCGCCAGACTGTTGATGATGACCTCCTTGAGTGCCTTGACCCTGGTAACCGGACCCTGAACCGCCGGGACCAAAGCCGGCTCCTGACCCACCTGGCCCTGAGCCGCCGGACGGACCATTGCCGTTATTATGATGTTGTTGAAGGCTGTAGTCTCGAAACTGCCGCATCATGCTGCAATTCCTCCATGTATGGCCTGCCGGCTTATCGGGCTGACTATGCTCTGGACAAGGTTTATTGAGCATCGCTTCCAAGTTGAAAGGAGCTTTACCCTTGTTAAAATGCTGCCTGAAGTTCCCGTTGCCCTTAGCGCGGTTGTTTCCGGCGCTGGTGTTCGCCACCAGCTCTGACCCGCCGTCCGGGTGTTTCCGCTTGCCAGAATTGCCGTTTCCAGCCGCGTTCTGCTGCTGACCCTTTTCATTGTTATTCCTCTTCCCCTGACCTGATTTTTCATCATCAGAGCCCGGGTCTTTCGTGTTGTCAGAGTCTGCATATTTGGTGAGAGCCGCCATGAGCTCCCCCATGTCTTGACACGAGCGCTTGAGCCGGCCAAGCTTCTGCTTTAAAGGTGTAAAGTGACAATTCTTCTCCAGAATCAAAACCGCTTGAGCCGCCGTGATCTGTTCTGAAGAGTGGATGATGGTTGAGACCCGCCGAACCCAATGATGAGCTGACTCATCCGCCTGCTGCACACAATGATCCAAATCCACGATCGTCATGGGCTGCTTGCACGTCCCTTTGAATTTTTTGATAAATTTCGCCTTCAACTCGGCCCAGGAAGTAATGGTGTTGGGTGGCAACCCCTTCAACCACGTGCGAGCCGGCCCTTCCAGCATCATGATGAAGTACTTGGCACATACTGCATCACTAACATCCAACATCTCCATGGCCAGCTCATAGCTTTCGATCCACGCCTCTGGAGGCAAGTCAGCCGTGTAATTGGGCACCTTGTGAGGGCCCTTGAAATCCTTCGGCAGGTTCTCATTCCGCAAAGCCGGTGTTAAACACGGTACCCCCACAGCCCTGGAAGTTAACCCTGCTCCGACTGAGACGGAGGGTGCTACTGTGGGTTCCTGATAAGCCGCCGCTGCTGCCAGAGCCGCCGCCTCTCGCTGTGCTCTCGCCCGATCCACCAGTGCCTGAGCATCCAGAGCCGCCCGGTCGGCTCACGGCGGGTTCCGATGTCGTTCACTAGTAGAAACCGCCGGCGACTCATAACGCCGACTGTAGCTGCGACTGGGGATAGGGGTTGAGTGCACGCGACTCCGGCTGTAAGTGTACTTCTCCTGCTGAGCCACCGCCATCCGCAGGTATCCAACAGCGTTCCGCACCTCTTTCGCAAAAGGCGACTCGTCGGGGATGGGGATAGCAGCAAGCCGGGTTGCCGCCACCACCATGTTCTCCGCCGGGTTAGAATAATGACCCGGCGGTGTAGGGAAAGAAGTCGGCGTAGCCTGGTTCCGCCGGGGCGGGTTAATCTGTTGATGCTGAACCGCAGCCCGGCTTCCAGGCACTTCCGCCGTCCGGGTTACGGCCAAAGGCACGTTCTGTCCCGTTCCTGGCGTGTTGAAAAGGTTCCTTGCTTCATACTGATCCGGCAAGCGGGATTGGTGTCTCATCCGCTGAACCGCCGCTGCTGATTGCTGCTCCAGTTCAAGACGGAAAGCGTCCGCCCTAAGGCGCTCCGCCTCAGCATCCATCTGAGCCTTCAATTCATTAATCTCCTGCTGGACCTCAGTCATCTGGTTCTTCAACCTTGCGATCTCCATGTTACGGGCCGCTTGGTTTTCAGCCGTAACCTCAGTCGCCATCAGGGTTGTAAGCTCACCCATCAGATCCAGAAGAACCTGAGCCGGTGGCCTGCCGGCCCCAGATCCGGTTGCCTCGGCGGCTGAGCTGCCATGAGCCGCCGCTGTACCCGCCATGAAGATGGCAGCGCGGTTCGGCGGCTCATACTCCTCCGGCTCAGGGAACTCCGACTCGGGGTAAGGCTCGATGTAGCCCCCGAGCCCGCCATCGTGGAGATGGTAGATTGATTCCGTCTCTCCGCTCGAAGATCCATCCTCGGAGCAGATGAGAGTTTCCTCCTGCGACATAGACCCCTCGAGATCCATGCCCTGAGTGAAGCTGACGAATACATGCTTCCTGCCCGGTTTAGCACGGGCGGGTTGCACGCGTCGGGCGGGTTGCTTGCGCCGAGCCGGCTCGACGATGTCGGTGCAGGTGTCCGGCCCGGGTTCAGATCCGCCGATCTTGCCGATGAAGACGTGAATCCCGCCGAAGGGGACCCGGAAACCGTACTCAATGGAGTCAGCCTCGGGGCCCCAGCCGGCGTCGTCGATGTAGAGCCGGCCACGGCGACTCTTGGTCATCCTGCCAACCGCGTACCCCTCGATCCCTGGGAGAGAGCCCTTTGAGAACTCAGCACCACCGAGCGCTGGCCCCACGGTGGGCGCCAACTGTCGTGGTTTTAACACGGCAGATGTCCGAAGACTTAGGTTCGTGGCCAACGCCATGGTAGTGGACCCAAAGGGGTTGATCGGGACGAAGGACACGAGTTTACCCAGGTTCGGCCCCTCAAGTCGAGGTAAAAGCCTACGTCCTGCTTGTGCTCTATTAACTGGAGTATCGATTACAAGGGAGCGGATTGCTTGACCTAGTTCTCGATAACTTGGTTTCTTGTCTAAGCCGCCCCGGGGTCTAACCTTTATATATGAGGTCAAGGCCCCGGGTTACACGAGTCATAAACCGACCCACACAACGTGTTCTACCCTGTCTCTGAGCCGCCTTACCATCGTAGGTAAGCCGCCTCCGGGCGGCTTAACCACCCAGGTCTTCAAGCCCACTTCTGTCTCTGGACCTCTGCCAACGGCCCATCTGGTAAGCCGCCATGCGGCCTTGCCTTCATCTTCCGGCCCACCTTACTGGTCTTGGGCTCACGAGCCGCCTGGTATGACCCGGCCCCGCTTGGGCGGGTCTTACCACGGGGTTATATCCCCAACAATTATGCTCAAGGCCTTTGGGTTCAGATTACATATTGTTTGTTAACTTGCTTCGGCTTCTTTCTTACCCATCTAGACTCAAATCTGCTGGCTTTTACATCCTAATTTTGCCTGTCACGAGTTTACCTTTTTTCGGCACTTCCTACCAATATATATTTAATTTAAGCTATTATATGCTTAGGTTTCATTTCATTTATGATTATTTATTGATGGATTCACATACTCTCTTATTTTCAACATATACTGGTCATATATATGATGCGGTCCTTTTTGCGATATTACTTACTACTAAATATTGTCTGCATGGCGGCCATTGCACTAGACGACATCAGAATGAGGGCTAGCGCTTTCGGCAGGACGCAAGAGGCGACCGAAATTGGCTAACTTGGTTACGCTTAGTTTTTTCTTCCAGGTCTTTATAGGGGTTTTGTCAGGTTTTCCCGGAAAAACCTGTCATCTATGTACATAAACTCTTTTTTACGTCTGAAATGAAAAGGTAGTGCTCTTGCCGGTTTCTCGAAAAAAATATTGTCTGCATGCAGAATCCGTATCTGACACTGACAGGTCCTAGCCGTGCTATTGTGGTGGTGGATCCTGTGTGGTTTGAGATTGCATTACATTTGAAGGGCTCCACTGAATCTGAGGATGAAGAGTTCAGCTTACACATGGAGCCTTATTATATTACCGGCTCAATGAAGTCCTATGTGTTCAATCGTGTCAGGACTAGAAGGCTTAGCACAATGGAGTTGACACCGGGTGACATGGTTCACTCCGTAGAGGCCACCATCATTGTTAGAGTGGTTGGTGGAGAATGGCCAGAAGGTTTCCGAGGTGTGTTCACCGCCACCACCGCCAGCATAGACGTCGTGAAAATCAAGCTGCTCGATTTCGGAGGTGATAAAATGCCTGTTGCATCTGGTGGCTCGATACAGCTCTCGCGAAGTTTTGTGTTTGTTGAAGACGACGAGCAGCTGAGTATCTCGGTCGTGGCACGTCACATGGTGGATCAGTCTGTCCAACGAGACTTGGGAGTACTCGCGGCTAAGACGTCCTCCAGAAGCTATGCTAACCTTGAGGTTGTCTCTTGTAAGATGGAAGTCACTGTCGCCTGGTCTCTTGCCCTATACTGGCCACATTACCGTGACATGCCGTGTCCTAGCATATGAATGGCTTGGTTTGGTCCTAGTTGCCGGAAGTAGCAGTTATTTATGTATGTATGCGGTGGTACTGTAGCTTGTGTTTTTTGTGAACAAAACTGTAGCTTGTGTTGGGTGGTTAGTGGTAGCACTAGCCTTCTATTTGTCAAAATTACTAAGTTCGCGGAGCTCCGGAGCTCGAGGCTGAGGTGACACGGCCATGGACAGAGGTCAAATCTCGGCGGCCGCACACGCCGGCCATGCCTCCTGCTGCAGCATTCACTGTTCGCGCTCCCCCCTGCGTGGTTAATTGGACGGTGTTTCCGGTGCCTTGAGCATCGCCACCAAGCCATCACATGCCGCAACCCCGTAGTGTGCAGGCGCTGTTTCCGCAGCGGCCATCGAGCGCGAGGCTGCTTCCACGCCCCTCGTCCTCACCTGCGCCCCGGCGCGCCCAAGCCGCGCTCTGCGCCTCCCTCCCCTGTGCAGTTCCCTGCTCCTCAGGCGGGCTCTACTCCGACTTTGTCCCCGTCTGTAGCGATGGCCTCCTCCCCCGCTGCACCTCGGGCCTGGTCGGGGGACCACTCGGTTCGCCCTGAGGCCTTCTCCATCGTCGACAACACGCCTGCTATGCAACTGGAGATGGCGCTCCTGGAGTCCAACGCGTGCGTCGCTTGGTTCGACCATGACCGCCAAGCCTCGACCAACGAGGTTGCGGCGTTCATCGCTGACAAGATTGGGGCCCTGCAACCCGACGTCATCGTCGTCCTCCACCATCCGGAGAAGTACCTGGTGCGATTCATCCACAAGCACCACGCTGAGATCGCTGCCTCTCGCCGCGTGCTGCAGTACGGCGACACCAAGCTCCAACTCCGTGCTTGGCGTCTGGAAGCGCATGCCGAGCATGTCGACATCGACCATCATGTTCGGCTCTGCCTAGAGGGTCTCCCCCTCTACGCCTGGGACGAGCTTGCCGTCGCCAACGCCATCGGCTCCGGATGCTCCCTCGACTACATCGAGCCGGCGTCCAAGCTGAAGACGGACACCAAGGTCCTGGCCGTGTGGGCATGGACTCCATGCCCAAGCAGAGTTCCTAGGGTGAGCTGGGTCACACTGCCGGCTCGCAATGGCGGTGTGCCTGTTTTTGGGAGAAAGGGGTTGGAGCACCGAGTTCTCGTGCACTTGGACATCCATGAAGATCCATCCTCAGGCAAGATCATCTCCAAGCCTTTCTCATGGCGCTACCACATTGTTGACGGCGAGACCCAGGTTCGGGACCGGCGCGAGCCGGTCTCCCGCCCCGAACGCCAAGACCGCAGGGACCGAGACGACGATGCCGATCGTGACTGTGGCCGCGGGCGCGACGGTCGTGATGCGTCCAGGGGAGGCCAAGGCTGGACCGACCGCCTCTGTAGGAGCCTGTCCCGTAATCCGCGCGATGAATAGCACCGTCGGCAAGACAGGGATGACCGTCGTGGCAATCGCGACGGCCGTCGCCATGCATCTTCTCCAACACCCGGTGCCGCTCCTATCCTCCTGGGCTCCAGTTCGACAGCGCCGCCGGAGGTCCAAGCCATGGAGTTGGCGATTGTCATCCCTGCACCGCCTCCTGCCATTCGTGATGAGGCCCTCGGTCAGGGGCCTGCTGCTCCACCTGGGGAGCCCCGTGGCCGCAGCCCAACTCGGCAGGAGTGCCCCAACAATGCTAGGCGCATGTCCAGTTAGGCGCGTACTCCACCACCATCTCCACTGCTATCCCCCACGTCGGTGCGGAAGACGCCACCTCCATCCAAGCGTGATGCCTTCAGGTCAGCCACTGCAGCCCTCCAGGAGAGAAGCCCGGCTCTTATTGACTTCTGCTCTCCGGTCTCCATGCTGCGCCCGCTCAGCCTGAGGTCACCGGTTCGGCCACCCGGCTTCGAGGCATCCCCGACACCTCCGCTCCTCTCCTGCGGACCTATGCAGCGCACTCCTTCCCCCCGAGCTCGCCTGCACACTGTCGATGATGGCCTGCCTGGGAGCCTAGCAGAGCTGTTGGTGCTGGGCCTAGGAGTGGCTCTCCCTGAGTCACTCTTTACCGCGTGCACCCCAGCTCTTCTGCCGACTGCTCCGGCGCCCCTCATGTTGGACTCTAGCCTGGCCAGGCCCTCTACATCCCCGCCAAAGAAGCCGACGGCCCATCGTATGACCCTGGCCGGTGTGAAGATCAACACCAACGGAGGGCTCTCGTTGCAGAGGGTCAGGCGTCCTGCTGTCCGCGCAGCGGCCGTCCTGACTGTAAAGCTGGCTGAGAAGCTAGTTTGTCGCAGCCTGGGCATCACTAAGGATGGTGAGGACGTCACCAATGCCACTTTGGATGCCTTTGCGGAGAAATTCAAGGAGGAGTTGTCTCCTGAGGTGATCATCGCTATGCGTGATTTCTTCCAGCTTGACTGCATTGCCGTAACTGCAGTGGAGGATGCCCTGATAGGCCATGGAGGGGCCGGGGTCCTCGACACGATGGGGGTCGAGTCTGCAGTGGGATCGCTGGAGGTGGATGTCTGAAGCGGTGTCAACCTGCTGTCAGTTTAGGGCTTGCTGGTTTGCTATGATAGTGCTCCTTAAGGTTTCTAGTGAGGCTTCGTGTGTGGTCACGTTAGTACTTTTTAGCTTGTTTACTAAGCATATGTGCGTGGGGTGTGCCAGTGCCCTCTTGTGTGTTTTTCTCCAACGTAGTTCATCTCACAGAGGCTGCACTCAGTGTATTTCTGGCCTATGGCCTTGTATCAGAATGGTTGCTGCTTCTGCTCTTCGGATTGTGGTGCCTCCTTTTCGAGTGTTGCTCGCCCTTTGGCCAGCTGTAAGGGTGATCTCTGTTCCATAATGACATAACAACCAATCAACACAATTTGTTGGAATGTTCGGGGGCTTAATTGCCCTCATAGGCGTGCAACTGTGCTTAAAACCATTGCGGGCTCTTCTTGTCAGTTGGTCTGCCTGCAGGAGACGAAAATGAGCGCCATAGACCAATTCATTGCTGCTTCCGTTGGAGGTAGCAGGCTGCGCGGCTTTGCCCAACGTCCGGCAACTGGCACTAGGGGTGGTATTCTCATGCTATGGGACGAAAACTTCTTGACTCCTACGACATCACCGTCTTGACGTACTGCCTCTCGTCAATGTTCCGAATCCGCGAGTCTGGCAACTCATTCAAGTACACCTCCGTGTATGGCCCCTCTGATCCGACGTGCAAAGATGCCTTCTTCACAAAACTGTTAACTGATAAGCCATTGCCGGATGTCGCCTGGCTGGTCGCCGGGGATTTCAATCAAATTTACCGTGCGAGGGATAAAAACAAGAGGAATGTCAACACTAGCAGAATCAACCGATTCCGTGCTACGCTGCATTCTTGCGAGCTCAAGGAATTCATCTCCAGAACAGATGCTTCACTTGGAGCAACAAGCGGGTTAACCCTACCTTATGCAAGCTAGATTCCTTCTTCTGCAACGCCAAGTGGGACACCACGTACAACACCCATGTCCTCCATGCTCTTTCGCCATCCCTCTCCGACCACTACCCGCTCCTGCTTGCTGATGACAAGGGCCCAAGGCGCCCACGCTCCTTCAAATTTGAGAACTTTTGGATATCCTTGGCCGGATTCCATGAAGTTGTGCAGAAGGCAAGGCAGGAGCCGGTAGCCCATTCAGAGCCATACCTGATTCTCCACCACAAACTCAAGAAGGCCGCGATTCGGCTCTCCGAATGGAGTAAGGGCATCTTCTCCAAAGCCAAGGTGCAGTTCCATGCAGTCCTTATGATTATTTTGAGGTTGGACATTGCGCAAGAAGACCGCCTCATGTCCGCAGCGGAGGCGGACCTACGCTCCCATCTTAAGCGGCGGGTGATGAGCCTGGCGATCCTAGAGAGGTCGAGGAAACGGCAATGTGCTAGAATTCCTAACCTTAAAGAGGGAGATGCCAACACAAAATTCTTTCACCACCGCATTAACGCTAGACGGAGAAAAAACCACATTCACAGGATCAAGAAAGAACTTTGTTGGGTGACCGAGCATGAGCACAAAGAGAAGATCATCCACGAACACTTTCACGACGTTATGGGGAAAGGGAACATGAGCAACATCGACTTCAACTGGGATGCAATTGATATCCAACCTCATGACTTGCAACATCTAGGTGATCCTATCACCGAAGGCGAGGTATTCGTAGCTATCAAAGAAATGTCAGGGGACAAGGCTCCCGGACCCGACGGATTCCCGGGTTCCTTCTTCAAGCGGTGTTGGCCGATTATCAAGCATGACCTCATGCGTGTGATCCAACGCTTTGACTCCCTCCACACCTCTCACCTGCAATGGCTCAACTCTGCCAATGTGGTGCTCTTGCCAAAGAAGGACGGTGCGGAAGGCATCTCGGACTACCGCCCTATTAGTCTTGTGAATGCCATTGGAAAATTTATTGCCAAGATACTTTCTTTGAGGCTAGCCCCCCACATGGATGCTCTAGTTTCGAACGCCCAAAGTGCTTTCATCAAGAAGAGGAGTATTCATGACAATTTCATGTATGTCCGCAACTTTGCACGCCGCCTGCACAAATGCAAGACGCCTGCCCTACTCTTCAAGCTCGACATTAAGAAAGCCTTTGACTCGGTCAAGTGGGAATACATCCTCGACTTACTGCAGCGCATGGGGTTTCCCTGCAAGTTCCGGAATTGGATTGCCGCATTGCTCTCGTCCTCCTCCTCCTGCATTTTGTTGAATGGGCTCCCGGGGCCTCCCATCAAGCATGGCCATGGGTTTCGACAAGGGGACCCCATTTCCCCGCTGCTTTTTGTCCTTGCAATCGATCCTCTCCATCGTATCCTGGACCTTGAAACCTCCAAAGGCATTATTCACAAGATTCGCGGGCGTGGTGCCATGATGCGAACCTCCCTTTATGCGGACGATGCGGCCATTTTCATGGCCCCAATCAAGAGGGACATCGACAATCTGTTGATCATTCTCAAGGGTTTTGGAGAAGTCACGGGGCTTTGCACCAACTTGCATAAGAGCTCAGTTGTTCCCATCAGATGTAATCGACTTCCCCTGCGGCGTATTTTGCGGAGCATCCCAGCGACCCGTGAATCATTCCCAATAAAATATTTGGGTCTCCCACTCTCCGTCTGGCAGCTTAGGAAGGTAGACTTCCAACACCTTGAAGACAAAGCGGCTGGAAAACTGGCAGCGTGGGATGGGCAGAACATCAACACCATTGGGCGTACGGCCCTTGTTAGATCAGTCATCACCTCCCAAGCTGTTTTCTCCATCACACCTCTCATCGTGCCTCAAGGTTCCCTGCATAACCTTAATAAGATCGAGAGGGCCTTTCTGTGGTCAGGTTCTGACAAGACAACAGGGGCAAAGTGTAAGGTCAAGTGGGATGTGGTTTGCTGGCCTAAGTCATTTGGAGGCCTAGGGGTCCTCAACACCGACAAATTTGCTAGGGCGCTGCGATTGCGATGGCCCTGGTATGAATGGAAGGAGCCTAACAAACTTTGGGTCGGGTTGGGGAACCCATGTACCGAGGAAGATCTCGACTTCTTCTATGCATCGGCCACCATCACCGTTGGGAATGGCGCGAAAACACCTTTTTGGGACTCCCCTTGGTTGTTTGGACGGAAGCCCAAGGACGTCACCCCTCTAATTCACGAAATCTCAATGCGAAAGAACTGGAAAGTTCGTGAGGCCATGCAAGGGAATGCATGGATGGTCAAGATCAGGTCTGACACCACCGTCTCCGGTGCCCACATCCGAGAACTTTTCTCCCTTTGGATGCTTGTGAACGACTTCAGGCTTGACGACCGGGCCGAGGATGACATCGTTTGGAAACATTCGATGGATGGTTCATACACGGCAGCATCCGCCTATCGGGCGCAATTCCTTGGGCTCACACTCTCTCCCATGGATTACATGGTGTGGAAAGCTTGGGCTCCTCCAAAGGTCAATTTCTTCGCATGGCTAGCTTTGCAAGACCGGATTTGGACCGCCGACCATCTTGAGAGGCGCGGTTGGGAAAATTGTGGTCTTTGCCAACTTTGCAAGAGAGAGCAAGAAACGGGTATACACCTTTTCGTCAAGTGTCGTTTCTCTATTCGACTATGGCGCCTGATCATTGAGAAATATGGGCTTGTGCACATTGACACCTCTAACTGGCACTTGGAGGAATCGCTTCAGAGATGGTGGGATAGGAGAACCGACATGGAAAACCCAAACAGGCGAGCTATGGCCTCCCTCACCATGCTCGTCACTTGGTCTATCTGGAACGAGAGAAACGCTTGGGTGTTTCGTCACAAGAGTGCACCACCGCCGATCATTCTTAATAATATTGTTACCGAGGTCAACCTTTGGGTTACCGCTGGTGCTAAGAAACTAGGGCATCTTGTTGTACATGAGTAATTGTCATGCCGTGATCTTGGGTCACTTGTAAAACTCTATTCTCCCCCTATTTAATGGATGAGGCAAATCGTTTGCCTCTGTTTTGAAAAAAAAAATTACTAAGTAATATGGACAAGTCAGATCCGATGGTTGTTCCTGTCTTCTATATGAGAACGTCGTTTTGGTGACCAAGCTCACTGGAGTTTGAAATTTTTGAAAAAAAATGAAAATTCAAACTTTTTGGTTTCAAAAAAATATGAAAAAAATTGTGCAAGTAGACAAGGATGTTTTGTGTAATTGTGTAAATTTTTAGGATGAAATACATTGAAATGCGGTCACTAGTAGAAAACACACCTTACGTTTGATCCTTTAGTCCCGGTTTGGTTTTGAACCGGGACTAATGATCACATTAGTCCCGGTTTCAACGGTTAGGAGCGGTCGGGGGGCATGGGCATCATTAGTCCCGGTTCGTTTTGGACCTATAGTCCCGGTTTGTGATACAAACCGAGACTAAAGGGGTGGTGGGAGTGTGGTGTCAGGCTGGGGCTCCCACGAGCCCCTTTAGTCCCGGTTTGTATCACGAACCGGGACTATAGGTAGACCTTTAGTCCCGGTTCGTGATACAAACCGGGACTAAAGATTTTCCTATATAAACCCTTCGTCCAGCCCGAGCACATTGCTCTATTTTCTCCATTCTCTTCTCTGTTCTTCCCTTTGGCTCGAGCTCACCCTCCATTTTTTGCCAAGATTTGTCAAGATTTGAGGCACCCCATCTCTCCAAGTGTTCACAAAGGTTAGCAACTTTGTCCTTTCATCTCTCATTGCTAGATCGGCTCGTGCAATGCTCTATAAGTATAGTGATTTGTGGGTTTTAGTTTGGGAATAATTATGTGGGAGTTTATTTGATTTATATGCAATTTGAGCTCAAATTAACTTGATAGTTTGCATATGTGTAGGTTTGGTTTACTTAGTGCCTTCCCGTCCCCGTCCTAAGCACCGTCGATCGCCCGCACCGTCCCGTCGTCGTCGACACCACCTTGGTGATCCCCTTGTTCTTATCCTTTTTGATAAAAAAAAGATCTTATTTGTATGATTTAGATAGTTACTTGCATAATTTTCTTACTTGTATGATTGTTTGTTATACATAGTGCCATGGTTTTGATATCCGTGTCCGTCGGCCCTCGTCCGGTTTACGATTCGGATGTGGTATATTCTCTTTTATAACTATTTGTTGCATTTCGTGTTTATGACTATTATGCCCATCAAGTTGACATAGATATTTTTATCTAGGAGGTAGTTGAACCGGAAATTCCAACGGACCCTATTGTCAAGAAGTTAAATTTAGTTGAAAAAAAATGAGGATTTGAAAGGAAAATTGAAAAGAGTTGAAGAAGAGAAGATGATATTGGAGTTGTACATTGCCGATGTCGTCGATGATCACAAGATCAAGATGGATGCAATGCGCTTGAAGATTAGAAAGATTAGAAAATATGCCATTAATAAAGAGGCTTGGTATCATTATGCCGATGGATCAATTGTTACCTTAGTTGCGATTTTGATCGCATTTGTTGTTGCATTTAAATGTTTTAGCTAGATAGTTGTATGTTGTTTTATGAGAATAAGTGTGTGTATGAATTTTATGTATTAACTTGGTCTTTTCGGTGTTGTGTAATGAAGATGAACCGGCAATGGATTTACGATGATCGACGCTCTCCCCAGTTCATTAATGGCGTGCATAGTTTTTTGCGTGTGGCTGAGGCAATAAAGCGGGATGGTTTTATGTGTTGTCCATGTGGTGTGTGTAAGAATGATAGGACTTACTCTAGCTCAAGACACATTCACGTCCACCTGTTTACGTCCAGTTTCATGTCCGGCTATAACTGTTGGACCAAGCACGGAGAAAGAGGGGTTCTAATGGAAGAGAATGAAGAAGAAGAGGATGATGACAACTATCCTGGGTTCCCTGAATATGATGGTACTACAATGGGGGTAGAGAATGAAGAAGAAGAAGCTGAATTGGCATCAGATGAGCCCACTGATGATCTTGGTCGGGCCATTGCTGATGCCAAGAGAAACTGCGAAAGTGAAAAGGAGAAGTTGAAATTGCAGCGCATGTTAGAGGATCACAAAAAAGGGCTGTACCCAAATTGCGAAGATGACAACACAAAGCTCGGTACCACACTAGAATTGCTGCAATGGAAGGCAGCGAATGGTGTATGTGACAAGGGATTTGAGACGTTGCTGAAAATAATGAAGAACAAGCTTCCAAAGGACAACGAATTGCCCGACAGTACATACGAAGCAAAGAAGGTTATCTGCCCTCTAGGATTAGAGGTGCAGAAGATACATGCATGCCCTAATGACTGCATCACCTACCGCGGTGAGGAGTACGAGAATTTGAATGCATGCCCGGTATGCGGTGCATTGCGATATAAGATCGGTCGCGATGACCCTCGTGATGTTGAGGGTGAGCGCCCCAGGAAGAGGATTCCTGCCAAGGTGATGTGGTATGCTCCTATAATACCACGGTTGAAACTTTTGTTCCAAAACAAAGAGCATGCCAAGTCGTTGCGATGGCACAAAGAAGACCGTAATAAAGACGGGAAGTTGAGAGTTCCCGCTGTTGGGTCAGAGTGGAGAAAAATCGAGAGAAAGTGGCTGGACTTTGCAGATGACCCAAGGAACTTATGGTTTGGTTTAAGTGTGGATGGTATTAATTTTTTTGAGGAGCAGAGCAGCAAGCATAGCACATGGCATGTGACTCTATGTATCTATAACCTTCCTCCTTGGTTGTGCATGAAGCGGAAGTTCATTATGATGCCAGTGCTCATCCAAGGCCCTAAGCAACCCGGCAACGACATTGATGTTTACCTAAGGCCATTAGTTGATGAGCTTTTACAGTTGTGGAATAAAAAAATGTGTATGTGTGTGGGATGAGCACAAAGAGCGGGAATTTCACCTGCGAGCGTTGCTGTTTGTAACCATCAATGATTGGCCTGCTCTTAGTAACCTTTCAGGACAGACAAACAAGGAATACCATGCATGCACGCACTGTTTATATGAGACTCAAAGTATATATTTGGACAAATGCAAGAAGAATGTGTACCTGGGACATCGTCGATTTCTTCCGACCAAGCATGTCTTAAGAAAGAAAGGCAAGCATTTCAAAGGTGAGGCAGATCACCGAAAGAAGCATGTCCTCCGTACTGGTGATGATATAGTTGAGGCAGTGAAGGATTTACAAGTAATCTTTGGAAAAGGTCCTGGCGGACAATCTGTTCCAGATGACGATCAGGGATGCGCACCCATGTGTAAGAAGAAATCTATATTTTGGGAGTTACCCTATTGAAAAGTCCTAGAGGTCCGCCACGCAATCGACGTGATGCACGTGACGAAGAATCTTTGCGTGAACCTGCTAGGTTTCCTGGGCATGTATGGGAAGACAAAAGATACACCGGAGGCACGGCAGGACCAGCAACGTATGAACGCAAAAGACGGCATGCATCCAAAGCAGTATGAAGGTCCTGCCAGCTACGCTCTTACCAAAGCAGGCAAGGAAATATTTTTTGAATGCCTGCTCAGTATGAAGGTCCAGTCTCGCTTCTCGTCCAATATAAAGGAAATAATAAATATGGCAGAGAAAAAATTCCAGTACCTAAAGTCTCATGACTGCCACGTGATCATGACGCAATTGCTTCCGGTTGTGTTAAGGGGGCTTCTACCAGAAAATGTTCGATTAGCCATTGTGAAGCTATGTTCATTCCTCAATGCAATTTCTCAGAAGGTCATCGATCCGGAAATCCTACAAAGCTTACAGAATGATTTGGTCCAATGTCTTGTCAGTTTCGAGTTGGTGTTCCCACCATCCTTTTTCAATATTATGACGCACGTCCTAGTTAACCTAGTTAAAGAGATTGCCATTCTGGGTCCTGTATTTCTACACAATATGTTCCCCTTTGAGAGGTTCATGGGAGTCTTAAAGAAATATGTTTGTAACCGTGCTAGGCCAGAAGGAAGCATCTCCAAGGGCCATGAAACAGAGGAGGTTATTGAGTTTTGTGTTGACTTTTTTCTTGACCTTAAGCCAATTGGTGTTCCTGAATCGCGTCATGAAGGGAGACTGCGTGGAAAGGGCACGCTTGGATCAAAATCAATAATATGTAGGGACGGGCATTCTTGGGCGCAAGCACACTACACAGTTCTACAAAATTCTACCTTGGTGACCCCGTATATCGAGAAACACATGGATATTATATGCTCCAAGAACCCGGAGCAATCTGAACCGTGGATTAAACGTACACACATTGAGGCTTTCGGCGGTTGGTTGCGAACAAATCTCATGAATGATGACGTTGTTGCAGAAGAGTTGTACTTGTTGGCCAAGAGACCATCTTCGACTATATTAACTTTCCAAGGGTACGAGATAAATGGGAATACATTTTACACGATCGCCCAAGATAAAAAGAACACCAACCAAAACAGTGGTGTCCGCTTTGACGATGCAGCAAACACCAATAGGGAAAAGGACACATATTATGGTTACATAGAGGAGATATGGGAACTTGACTATGGAGGTGATTTGAAGGTCCCTTTGTTCTGGTGCAAATGGGTCAATCAGACTGGAGGAGGGGTAATGGTAGACCCGCAGTACGGAATGACAACAGTGGATCTCAACAATCATGGGTACACAGATGAACCATTCGTCCAAGCCAATGATGTGGCGCAAGTTTTCTATGTGAAGAACATGTCTACCAAACCGAGAAAAAGAAAAGATAAGAAAGCGGATACATCATACAATGAGCCAAAGCGCCACATAGTTCTTTTAGGGAAAAGAAACATTGTGGGAGTGGAGGACAAGATAGACATGTCAAAAGATTATGAAAAGTTTGATGAAATTCCTCCCTTCACAGTGAAGACTGACCCAAGCATCCTATTAAATGATGAAGATTGTCCATGGTTAAGGCGCAATAATCAAGGGACACACGCGAAGAAAGAGTTTTATACCCAAGATCCCACTCTGGGATGTGATTGGCTTCGCCGTCATCAATTTTCTTCTCTAGTGAGTAGCCGGGATGCGTGTGTAACAGATGAGTTTTTGCCGTAACCCTCTCAACTTTTTAGCACATGCTATGTGGGTGAAATGATGATATCATGCCAAGTTTCAACCTTTTCAGAATTCATTTGTATTGCTTTTTAATTTGAGGGTCATTTAGCTCAAAACAAATCATTAAATGCATGAAAAGTAGCAAATGAAGTTAGAAATGGTTTAAATTTGAGGATGTGTCTTAGAATGGTGCATATTGAATGCACAAAAAGTCTGGAGTTGAAATAAGTTTAAAAAAATGGAATGCCTTTGTAACACAGGAGTTTTCGTCTGAAACCCTCATACTTTGAAGTAGATGATCCAATTTGTACACGAAGTGCATCCAGTTTTTGTCGTAACCCTCTCAACTTTTTAGCACATGCTATGTGTGTGAAATGATGATATCATTCCAAGTTTCAACCTTTTCAGAATTTATTTGTATTGCTTTCTAATTTCAGGGTCATTTAGCTCAAAATAAATCATTAAATGCATGAAAAGTAGCAATCACTCAAAAACACCTATTTTAAATATCCTAAAAATTCCCAAATTGAATATACCGCAGAAAAGATGGGTCTTTAGTCCCGGTTGGTCTCACCAACCGGGACTAAAGGTCCTCTGCTATATAACCCCCCCCCCTTCTCCTTCCTCTCCTCGGTTTCTCCCCCGACGCCACTGCACTTACGCCGCCAGGCTGCCCAAATCGCCGTCGTCGTTCCATCGCCTCATCGTCGTTCCCGAGCCCGCTGACCGTCGCCGACTGCCTCACCCTCCTCCCCGAACCCGCTGACCGTCGCCGATTGCCTCGCCCTCCTCGCAGGTGACCTCCTGCCCTGATCCCCCTCCTCCTCACCTCCTCAATATCATCCTCCTTTGCAGCCACCGCGGCCGCGTGCGCCGGCAGTGCTACCCTGGTTGCCCCTTGCCCGCCGCCGCCACCTTCGTCGCCGGCAGCGCTGCCCTGGTTGCCCCCTCGCCCGCGCTGCCCTTATGTTTTAGTTGTTTAGTTTTTTTATGTTTTAGTTGTTTTAGTTAATTAAGTATTCATATTGTTTTAGTTAATTTAGTTGTTTTATGTTTTAGTTGTTTAGTTTTTTTTATGTATTAGTTGTTTTAGTTGGAAATAATGTAGTATCGTCGGTCGTCGGTGACGCAATATCGAGGAGTCCCTGACGATCGTCGGTGGAGTCCCCGATGATCGTCGGGGGAGTCCCCGACGATGATTAGCCTCCTCGAATTTTGTTTATATTTTAGATGTTTAGATGCATGTGTTTAAATGTTTAGACGTTTAAATGTTTAGTTTCATAGCGTAGCCGTTGAGTCGACGATGCCCGGCCAGCATCATCGTCGTCGACTCGGTGGCAACCACCTGCTTGATAGGCGCCAGCATGTCCGGGACTGGGCTCCGACGGGCTGGCACTGGGAGGTGCTACCTTTCGGGACGCGCAACTTGGTGAGGAATCAGGCTCCCGTCGTCGACCCGGAGGTTCTTTGGTGGCGGTCGCGTGGACCACAGTCGGTGCGGAGGGAGCCGGCCCCCACGGAGGTGGTACGTCGCCATGTCAGGGAGGAGGACGAGCATGTCCATCGCTACATGGCTGCGTTGGACGCTGGCAGGTTCTTCAGAGATCTCACCCGAGCTATGAGCCTGTGATGGTTCCTTCTCTTTAGGTGTCCACCGCCTACCGCGCGAGACGTCAACTGGATCTGTAGTAATGATATTATATAATTAATAATATTCGAGATGTATTAGTGATAACATTCGATGATATATTAGTGATAATATTCGATGATGCATTAGTGATAATATTCGACGATGTATTGGTGATAATATTCGATGATGTACTTGTGATATTATTGAATGCATTCTAATTGTTTTATATTTGTTCTTGATTAGTTAAGCTATGGACGGTAGAGATAAAGACCATGATCAAGAGAGTGTCATGTTTGACATGATACGCACCGGAAACGTAGAGAATGAAGAAGTGGATGATGACTCACAATATCTTAACCCATCCGGTGAGGGAATGGAGGAAGAACAACCAAGAGACGAAGGGGAACCAGCTGGCGAAGAAGGCGAAGAAATTTTTCTACAATTGACAAACTCTAGCGAGGTATTAATTTTGCCTCTGGTGATTCCCAGATGTATTGTTTGTATATATTAACAAATCTTTCTTCTTTTAGCCCTCCGGATCGAGCAAATCTTTTACAAGGGTTAAACGTGGCCCGGCAAAAAAGTTGAAAGAAGGCGTAAAGTACAACATCGATCAAATCGGAGAAGATGGCGAATCGATTGCTCCTAAAAAGAATGCAAACAAATTTGTACGTCAATGCGAAGTTATCGTTAGGGACCAAATCTCGATCACCGTTCGAGAATGGAATTAGCCAAAAGATCCCGCAGTTCCTTTTGTCAGCGAAAGAGCAAAAAATCTGCTTTGGGAGGCGCTCATGAAACATTTGACCCTACCAGAGGGTCTCACAAATAGCCAACAAGAGAAAGTCAAGGAGTCTGCTCTTAAGAAGATGGCCACACAATTCCAATCTTGGAAGAAAAGATTATGGAACAATTACGTGGCGGGAGGAAAGAAGACTCCAGAATTCACAGGAGAACTTGTGAAGTTAAAAGATGACTGGGACAAATTTGTGGAGTTCAAGGAATCAGAAGAAGCTCAGGAACGATCAAGAATAAACAAGATAAATGCCGACAAAAAAACGTAGAACGGAAACAATCTAAACGCCCAACCAAATGCCGTCTACAAACGGACGCAACTGGCCTATAGGACTCGCCCTCACGCCCGACGGTCCTATAATAGTAAATGGCTCCCGCGGCAAGCCTTCGGCAAAAAGTACCTTTGAATGTCGATCCAACATCTCTACTCCTAATTGCACAGTTCGTACGTCGTTCATTCGTACTCTTCATCGATCCCCCTCACCTATCCCCTCGGAAAAAAAAATCGTTCGCTTCAATCCCCCTCCCGCGGACGCTGCTTCGGTGCCTTAACTGCACATGCCTTTGGGTCAGTGACATGTGGGCCAGCCGGCTGTTGGACCCACTTGTCAGTGGCACAAAGGCACCTGCAGTTACGGCAGGGAAGCTCAGTCCCCTCCGGCTAGCGGTAAAAAAAACAGCTGCACACGTCCCTTCGAAAACCACCGGCCACGTCTCGATCTACCTTTCCCACATCGAAACCTTCCTCGCCAACCATCCACACCCGTGCGTGCAAACAAACCCGGAAAACCGTGAGCACACCTTTCTACCCATGGTCCTTCCTTCCCCTCGTGTGACCATCCATACATGCACGATCTAGGGCGAAGAAAATTGCCTACGGCACGGCCTGCGACTGCGCCTCCGCCGCCCTCAGCTTGCTCCCCTCCCCTAATGCCCTGAGCTCTGTGGCGAGCACGGCCTCATACCACGTTGCTCTGTCAAGTGCGGCGCCCAACTCTCCTTGGCCTTCAAGATCCACGGAACACACCTCCCAACCTATGGTGTACCTAGATGGCCGTCGGCGGCGGCGCCTTACCCCTCTCCCACGATCCCGATCGCAGCAAGTCAGCCGAGGCGGCACACTCCACACCGCTCCTCCTCCAAGCCTCTCCCCAGCCATAAATCCTATGGCGGCTACAAATCGAGGGGTCCATGTGGAACGGATCTCCCTCGATGCTAATACTGAGAGAGACGGAGACCCATCAGGCTAAGGAAAAGAAATAGTATATGTTTTGAGTCTACCATCTTTTATGCCAAGCAGGGTCGAGTGGGATGATATACTAGGCGCTTTTCTTCTATTGTACAAAAAGTCCCTGAGTCATTGTTGTTTGTATGTCACCGTAGAGCGAAATAGTAGTTTTTTAAATAATTTTTAGGTGAAATACAAGCATGTAGGCCACCTCACTTAATTATTGTACTCACTTGAAGTTTATGTTGATACAATGCAATATTTAAGTAGTCGAGAAATCTCACAAATTTAAACTGATGACTGATATTTAGGAAACGAAGTAGGCATGTTTCATTGTAAAGAAAAGTCTTTTTCAAGTCATAGTGTTTAATTCACGGATGATCAAATAGTTTAACGAAGGCCAACACTGAGTGGCAGTACCTAGAAGGGGAGTGGCAATGGATAGAGAGATGCGACTCGCGGAGCGGTGGTGAGGCATTAGAGATAGGCGGGGGGAGCAGGGGTGAGGGTGTGGAGAGAGAGAGAGAGAGAGGCGAGACGGTGGTGTTGGCGTGCAGTGCGTCTAGATGGCAGGATGCACGGTAATTTAGAAGTGGTGGATGATGATGCAAGCACTGTTAATGGTCGATTTGGGAGGAAGAGAAGAGATTGGCCATGGATATTGGGAGGAAAAAGAGATTGAGGGTGCGCAGATGCTGAAGTGTGTGGTCTTGGGAGATGAATAAGAGAGAGTAGCGAAGAGTCATGGAGAGATAGCGAGAGGGATTGAGTGGTTGCTGCTATTTGTGTTGCTGCCGTTGATTGCCTAATTTTACTCCTGAATATAGATTATATTGGCGGGGTTTTTTTTTTTTTTTTGAGAAAAGTACTCGTATTCAGATCAGAGAAATACAGGTACAAACACACACACACGAGTACAGGACCAACCGAACAGACTGGAAAACAGCCGAACCGCCTAGCACAGAGACACCCAGAACAACGAAGAAACCCGACAAAGTCGCTGAAATCCCTGAGCCATCTCCTCCAGGACGCCGCACGAAGCTCCGCCGTCGCCGGACGAGGGCACCGTCGGCCGCCAACAAGGAAACAGAAGGAGCACCATCGCCAAAGCTTTGAGAGCCGCAGTGACCACCCGCTCAAGCGGGATCCGATTGGCAATTGTCCGGCACGGCCGGGGCACCACCCCGTGCTCCTCCGCCTCCGGGCCTGCCTCCGCTGCCGGCCTCGCCGGGGAAAGGAGGCAGCACCCCACACCACAACACCAACCAACCCACAGCCACCAGTCCGCCACAAAGCCACGCCGTCGCCACCGCACCGCCGAAGCAACGGACGAGCAAAAGCCAGGATGGCAAAGATCTGGGGAAACCAGACCCGCCACCACCAGAACTCCCACGGACTCCCCACCGGAAGAAAGCCTCCAAGGCAGGACGCGGACGGAGTCGAGGAGACATTATTCTGACGAGACGGCGCCGCCAACGCCTCAGCGCCGTCACCTGGACACCAACCCCCAGCCGGAGCGAGGGACCTATCTACACGGTGGCGGAGCCCCGGAGCTCCCCCCTGCCTCCCGAGGCCAAAGCGGCCATCGGAGGCCGAGGGGAGCGTCAAGGACGCCGGCGGAAGGACGAAAAGGCTAGGACTTCTCTGGATCGCCTCCCGTGCTCAGTGGAGGGTTCGAGAGGGGAAAAGAGTCAAGTGAAAGCATTATATTGGCGGGGTGTCGTGGCAGTTTATACAGGGCTGGTTACGTAATGTTACTGATCATTAATGATTGCAAGATTTAGTTTGTTTAGAGAGAAAAATAGACGTGTATGAACTGATTGGGAAACCTATTTTAGGGAAACATAAAACAATTGTCCTATTGTTATGTATTATTGCATCTCATCTTAGCATTTATAAGACTTATATTTGTTTACAGAGGGAGTAGAATATATTTTTTACAATCATCTTTTATCAGCCAGATTTCAAGTGTCATGCTTCCATAAAGTTGAATTTTTTATCTTGGTCTGCTTAATTTGCAATGGTTATTTTACACTTACCACTCAAATCTTTTCAACATATTGTCTCTAGCTGATCTTCATCTCATAGCACACTATAGTTGTCCCTCTCACATTGAGCTCTTTTATGGTACCCTGTATAGAATATGGACCATTTATCTGCAAAATCCAACGGCCATGCCTTGAGGGCATTTTGGGACATCTAGAATTCAGCCCGCCCCTCAACCACTCCGCTTTTTGTTCTGATCCACCGAGGCTGGTAGAGTTTCGACGGCCATCGCCGAGCCTCCGTCTCAACTCCACCCCTCAACCACCCCGCTTTTTGTTGGCGGGAGCGATGTCAACTCCGTCATGGCGGCGACGGGAGAGAGCAAGGGATGTTGTTCCCAGCTATTACTACGAAATAGCATGGCATCTTGACCCGTCAACAACCCCCTTTAGGCCGTCACGTACTAAAAAAAGTTCACATTAATAGAAAATGTCTACATTGCCCACACAAAATCAACGGTAGGATTTTGTTATAATGGTCACCTCAGCACTAGCAGTATAGGGTACCGTAAAAAAGCTCCTCACATTAGCTTTTCACACTTACTACAATAGTACAGCGGTGGCGAGTACAGGCGCAGTTTGGCGATCCGTGGGCACACCGGCTCGAGGATGAGCAGGGGTTTCAGAGAACATGGATGGCTGTGTATGGAAGTGAGCTGCGGTGGGCAGGGAACAACGTGGCCCGTCGTCGTCCTCTTCATTCAGCTCAACATGATGCTCGTTCATTTAAAAACAATGTTGTGAAGACAAAATTGTCTGAGTGCGATTCAGATTCGAGCATGAATGCACAATACTTCTACGTTTGGATTTTTGTACATGGAATACATTTTGTATATTTTGTACACCTTTCTTATATTAGTAGTTTGTAAATAATACGAGTCCAGTTCTTAGGCATAAACAAGTGACACATGTGGAGAAAGACAGTTCGCCCACTAATGTGATGATGTCAAACATTCGAATTGCGTATGGAGGATCTTTCATCTCAAATAGACAAGTTTTATAGGGACTTACTTTAACCAGTCGTGAAAAAGATCTGCAGTCCTGATCCAGAATTGGCAAATCTGAATGTCCAAAGCCAGATAAAGGCATTGCTTGATTGCTTCAAGAGTTAATAATGAACACAATGGTTGGATATGTCGGACATCATATTTTTGTTTTGTGGTAATGCATGGCATTCAGCTGTATGTTACAACATGACAATGACTCAGGAGACATCAGATCTGCCTTCTTGTCTGCGGGGCGACACACCTCATTCCTTTAATCGCAATGGCTGATCAGCACAAACACAGGTGGAGGGGATTAGGGCAGAGAGCAGGCCGGGGACTCCTCGACGGTTTGTGGGGAAGTACAGTGTAAAGAAGAGAGGGCGGCATGGTGAAGGTGAGGTGGGTGTCATCCGGTCTTAAAGAAGAGGACTCCAGCAAGAAATGTCCCATTACGGCGGCAAACTGAGCAAGAAGGGGGCGATCCTACAGAAAAAGTGAAGGGTGCACCGTGCGGTGGGTTTTCTATGTTTGTACCACGTGTAGTTAGTTGCACACAAAAAGCGTGACGTATAGTTCAAACAATCACATTTCTCCTCCACATATGGGTTGGATTTAGGGGAGGCCGAACGGTTGGATTTTGGGGAGTCCGTTGGCTCCCGCTTGTGTGATATCTAAATACGTTCGGACGTATGAGGAAGAAATGAGCTTCATGTTGGAGAAGACCTTAATCATTTATTTGATTCATTTACATGCATTCTAGCCCGTAGCAACGCACGGGCACTCTACTAGTAAGTATACTAGTAAGGTGTAATTCTTGGCCAAAGCTTACGCAGGCGAGACATCATCTGCAAGGTACTTCAGAACGGAGGGAGTTGTAATGTTTCATAACTTTCAAGCAAGTGTGGAGGGAGCAGAATAAATGTCGCCTGCTTTGCAAGAATGTTTTATAGTGTGGAGGGAGTACTATTCATCTTCTTGAGACAATAAATGATGATACACGTAACATCTTGTGCAAACACATGATTCATTTCGCCGTACATATTTTTGTCCGTTCTACTTCCTCCGTCCCATAATGTAAGGCGTTTTTTGACACTACACTAGTATCAAAAAACGTCTTATATTATGAGACGGAGAGAGTATTTTATATCGGCTGAATGTTCCGAGCTGCGTAAGGTAGGTACACAAGGATCAACTTACTATTGAAACGAGATAGCGGGCACCAGGTACACGTACCCGGAAATCGGCATTGTCATCGGAGTTCAACCTAATTTGCGCAGCATAGGTAGAAGTACCTGAAATGCTCAAAAAATAAAACAGATAAAATGTGGCGCAAAGTTTTAAATGGGGGCAAATTTGATTAAAATCGCTTAAATGAGGTCGTCCCTGTCAAAATGGGCAAAAGATGGGATAAAAGTAAACAAAATTTATTCTTTTTTTTCCTTACGCCTCCCAAATGGGAGCCGGTTCCATTCCTTAATCTTGGGCCAAGTTATTGTTGCTTCTTACTTGGCATTATGGCATATATGCAGCGAACTATCCTCGTGAAGACTTGGTAAAAGAACTACGTTCTAGTAGAGCCACCGATGAAGAGCATCTCAGTTCTCCAGTTGCCAAGTGTGTTTATCACGTATATATGCTTCTAAAACACTATGCCTTGACAGTTACAAGAAACACTCCAACGAATCAAACACAAGTACAATGCCTGATCATAAAATACAAGTACAATGCCAGAGATATCATAACTATCTTCCTTGCTGTGGAAACCCCAACAAGAAACCCCAACAAGAACCAGCTCAGTTTTTTAGAAGATCCAAGAACGAGATTAGTCACTGGAGCAACAAGAATCAACCTTTTTTCTGGCTCTTGGCATGGTGCGTGTCTACACACTTGCATCTCTCACTATAAATGATGCTGATCATTCATTCGGATGATACAGCAATTGCCTGCATCGACGGCTACTACTACGTAGCTAGGATCACCGCCGCCTAAATCTCAGTTACTTAGGTCAATGGCATGTCCACCGCACGCGATTGTCATCCCCTACCCGGCGCAGGGCCACGTCATCCCATTCATGGAGGTCGCGCACGCGTTGGCTGACAGGGGCTTCAACGTCACCTTCGTCAACACCGAGTTCAACCATGCCCGTGTCGTCGCCTCCATGTCCAACGGTGTCGGCAGCGGGCTGGGCCGGATCCGGCTCGTGGCGGTGCCGGATGGCATGGCCCCTGGGGAGGACCGGAACCAGCTGGTGAGGCTGACCATACTCATGGCGGAGTTCATGGCGCCAAAGGTGGAGGAGCTCATTCTCCGGAGCGGCGAGGCGGCGGTCGACGGCTCGTGCCCGGGCAAGATCACCTGCATGGTGACGGACTACAACGTCAGGTATTGGGCCATGGACATTGCACGGAGGACCGGGATCCGGGTGGCGGCCGTTTGGCCGGCGTCGGCCGCCGTCATGGTCACCCTGCTGAGCTTTTCCAAGCTGATCGAGGACAACATCATTGACGGGGAACATGGTACGTATAGTTGAACAAACAAATTTGACTCCTTTTACATTACTAGCCCATAATTTACATGTTTGTATTATACTCCTTCCGTCTTAAAATAAGTGTTGCTGTTTTAATACAAAATTTGTACTAACTTAGTATTCTCTCTGTCCCAAAATAAGTGTCGCTGCTTTAGTACAAAATTTGTACTAACTTAGTACTAAATTTGCGTTACTTATTCTAGGACAGAGGGAGTACTAAATTTGCGTTACCTATTTTAGAACAGAGGGTGTATGATTGTGTAAATAAATGTTTATCAAATTCTTTTTATTATTTTATTTTGTAATCTTCTATTGACTTGCCAAAAAAACATAGTTTATTTGGCAAGTTAATAAAAGATGGGACGATTAAGACAATTTTCAAGGAATGATCATCAAGGAAAAATATGAAATGTTGGACGAAGCACTCCGCTTGACAGGAAAGGAACGCTATTTTCGTTTAAGTAGTAGAGATTTATTATTGACCAGATCGTCTTTACATGCAGGGTCTACTCTGGGCGAGGGAACATTCCAACTGAGCCCCGACATGCCTCCCATGCAGAGCGCCCACCTCGCATGGAACTGCATCGGCGACCATGACCAGCAGGCGGCCCTCTACCGGCTCCTTTGTGACGGTGTCCGTGCAATGGACCAGTGCGACTTCGTTCTGCAACTCCTTCCAGGAGGCAGAGCCGGCGTCTTTCAAACTCTTCCCCAACGTCCTCCCCGTTGGCCCGCTGCTCACCGGCGAGCGCAGCGGCAAGGCCGTCGGCCACTTCTGGCAGCCGGAGGACGACGAGTGCATGTCCTGGCTCGACACGCAGCCAGAGAGATCCGTCGTGTACGTGGCCTTCGGCAGCTTCACCATGTTCGACCGGCGCCAGTTCGAGGAGCTCGCGCTGGGGCTCGAGATCTCGGGCCGGCCGTTCCTGTGGGTCGTGCGCCCGGACATTGGCCACGGTGCAGTGCACGATTACCCGGAGGGCTTCCTGGACCGGGTGTGCGGCGCGGGAGGCCGGGGCAAGCTCGTGGCCTGGTCACCGCAGCAGCGCGTGCTGGCGCACCCGGCGGTGGCGTGCTTCGTGTCCCATTGCGGGTGGAACTCCACCATGGAGGGTGTCCGGAACGGTGTGCCTTTCCTGGCCTGGCCCTACTTCGCCGACCAGTTCGTGAACCAGGTGTACATCTCCGACGTGTGGAAGGTCGGCCTGAAGGCCATGGCCGATGAGTCGGGGGTCATAACCAAGGAGCACATCGCCGGCAGGGTGGAGGATCTGATGGGGGAGGCCGGCATGAGGGAGAGGGTGGAGGCCATGAAGAAGGCCGCGCACGAGAGCATTCAGGAAGGCGGCTCATCGCAGGGAAACTTTGATGCTTTTGCGGAGGCCATGAAGAATGCGGCGCCACAGGAAGGAAGCTTTCAGGAGGGGGGCGCCTCACCCGGAAACTTCCATACTCTAGCGGAGGGTATGAAGGCATGATCACCTGCTGCTTGAGTGTACGTGTGGTAGTGTGTGCAATTTTGCATTCCCACACAGAATAAAAAGTTCAACCATCACCATTTGCCTTTATATTTGCCGCCTTTTTGTTTGTGAGTTATTTCCGAAAATGCTCCCTCCGCCCGAACTACTTGTCGTAGAAATGGGTAGAAATGGATCTACCCATTTCTGCGACAAGTTATTCTGGACAGAGGGAGTATAAGGTGTTTTTTGACACTGTCAGACTCTAAACACATCTTACAAAAAGTTACAGAGATAGTACCTGAGAATTTTGGATGAGTCTGTAGATAACATGATGAAGAGCATATTCGCAAAAGGAAAAAAAAACGATGAAAAGCAGCAGTGTAGCCCCAAGGCCAAGACAGGGAGGCCGCAGCGAGGCCTTACCGCGGCGACGAACTAATAGGAGGCAGGATGTCAGCCACTTCCTATTCAACGCTTAAAGCGCTAGTTATCGCTGTAACGGTACACAGTGCACACACCATCTGATCGCTTGTGTAGTGAGCCGGCCCATGTGGAATTGTTTTTTCCGCTGGTTTTTGGAAGGTTCCCTCAATTTTTTGGTGCGGTTTTTTCTGTGATTTATTTTAGAGCGGATTTTATTTGGCTTTCCTTTTTTCTCTCCTCTTAATTTGTGATCATTATTTTCAAATTCATGAAGCTTTTTTATATGCTAAAATTATTTTTAAATTCATGAACTTTTTAAAAAATCACAACTCCTTTCCAAATCTGTGAATTTTTTAAAATACGCAGCCTTTTTTCAAATGAATGAACTTACTAAAATCCGCAACTCTTTTCCAAATCCGTGGTTTTCTCGGTAGTGAACTGCTAAAACAATAAAGATACAACAAACTAGCCATGTTGAAATCAATGTGAAGTGGCATTCCATTAAATAAGTCAATCAAGATTGCTTTTCACACAAGAACTTGACAGGAAGGGGAAGGAAGGAGGGGAGGGCATACCTCGGCTGGGACATCGTCTATGATCTGCAGCTCGTCAGGAAGGGGTCGGAGATGCTGCTCCTCCTGTTACTGCAAGCTTCGGGTCCTCTATAGGGAGGACGGGGCGCCGCATCGAAGGCCGGCAATAGGGCGCAGGTGGAGCCCATGATAGCCCTCGTGGGTACATACAAGAAACTGAGTTACAGCAGTTTTAAGCAAGCAGAAGAATAGCTATTAATCAGTCGCCTCCTCCGGATGAACACAAAAAATCACAGCAGAGATCATGAAAGTAGAAGATCATAAAAGGCTGCAGTAGTATAACTAATTTACCAATATGTAAGGCAGTAGTAGCTCTGTTACATCTATGAGTTGAATAGAAAAAAAAAGAATAAAAGATCATAAAAGACTGCATTTGTACAGTCACCCTACACATAGACTGCATTTGTAAGAGATCATAAAAGTCGAGTAGAATAACATCCCCCCCCCCCCCCCCCACCCACCGCCACCACCCCACCCCACCACCCACCCCCCTAATAGACAAATCGCATTTGACCAATTAAGTAGTGCTGCGACACTAACAATGACTAATTCCCTACATAGACGACTGAGTTATGACTTATGAAGCCATGGTTGGCATATGTATACGACTGACTTGTGCAAGTCAAAGATTATGTCATAACTCACAACTTAAGAACTTGGCCACATACACCACACCCGCAGCATGCTAATTTCCACCAGCCACAACTAGATCAGAGAAATATATCTGCTCATCAACAAGTCAAAGATCATGCCATCACAACTTCAGAAGAACTTGGCCACACTTGCAGCATGCTAATTTCCACCAGCCACAACTAGCTAGAGAAATATCTGCACACCGACATCACAACTAGCTTTCATTGACCTTGACTTTGCAATGTAAAACTGATTTGCTTCTAGCTCAATCCACACGTGCTTGATTGAAGCCAACAAAAGTATGGTCCAAAGAAACAATATTTTTTTTTCGAAACGGAGGCAAAAGCTTTGCCTCATCTCATTAATAAAGAAGAAGGGTAACAAGTTGCCCGGTTAATTGACTGGAACCCGGGCGAAAACCGCTACAACACACCCACAAGAAGGGCACCCGGCCGACCTGGCACCAACAAGACCACACACACCGCCGAGGAAAGGACACCGTCGAGATTGCCTGCAATGTCATCGTCATCACCTCTCCCTGAACAGGCGACTCCGACTTCATCGCTGACGACCCGTCAAGACCCCTCCGAACGGACGACACACAAGGACCTCGTCGGCCATAGCCAAACAATCGACCGCAGACGTCGAGGACTGGCAGCTCCGATTTTGCTGATGCGCCGCACTGGAGAAAGTTGCAAGCCTCGTACCGACCTGGCCCAGCGCAACCCCCGGGGAGCACCGTCCGCTGAAGCCGCCCTCATGGAGTCATCGTTGCTGCAGGGGCCCCGCCACGCGCAGCTCCGACTTCTCCGTCACAGCGGGGAACAAACATAGGTGCATCCATTGGCGAACAGAAACAATATTTTGCAATGCACAATACAATACTGCACGAGTTTGTCAGGGGATGCTTTTCCAGAAAATCTGACCAACTGCAGCAAAATACTGCCAAATAGTAGAAGGCAAGCTTGCTTATGTAATTATACCTCTCCATCTTTCTTCATCTCGTCCAGTTACTTCTGCTCATCAGCAGCCATGAGTAGCATTAAACATCTCTCCTTGCTCCAACATCTCTTCTTCTTCTTCCTCGTCACCACAGGAATCATCTAATATGCCTACGGTTTAAACCGTAGGCAAAGAGACTAAAACCGTAGGCATAGCCTATGCCTACGGTCCCCGTAGGCATATACCCGTAGGCATCGATAGCGTTGGCAAACCTGCACCACCCGTAGGCATAGAAAAACCGTCGGCATACCTTATCTATGCCTACGGTTACTGTAGGCATATGTACCCGTCGGCAAAAATACTTGACGGCGCGTCCGTCAAGTGCCTCCAGCTGCATGTCTATGCCTACAGTTCCCCCGTAGGCATACATCACATAGATGCCTACGGTGTAACCGTAGGCATAGATCAGATATATGCCTACGGGGTACCGTAGGCATATATGACACGTGTCATGATCTGGTAGCTCGAGCTAGGGACCGTAGGCATAGTTTTGGCCAAAAAAAATTTTGAATATTTTTTTGATTTGTTTTAAAGTTTTATTTCGATTTTCAAATCTTTGAATTATTTGACAATTTAATCTCTAATCACCCGTCGTCACTGCTCCAGCGTGGAGCACTCATTCCAAATCGTCTAACTTCCCAGCCGGTCACCCATCCTCTCACTACTCCAGCCCCAGCACGCTTAACTTCCTGGTTCTATCGCCCCTAGTTTCCAAGTCTGCACTTGTTGTTTTCCTGACAATAGTAAGCTATCAATCCTATTAACCCTTAGGTCTTGATGTCAAATGATTTAATTTTTTGAATTCCAAACAATTATTAAAATAAACAAAATAAGTAATAATAATATTGAATTTCAATGAAAATAAAATAAGTAATAATATTATTTTATTCATTTTGTTTGCCATTTATTCATTTAATATGGCATAATTAATATCTTTAAATCTGTAAATCAAAATTCGACAAATAATATATCCATTATTATCAGAAAAATTTGAGGAATCCAAATATGACATCATTTATTTATTTTTAAATAAAATTAATTTTAAAAATTATTAAAATTATTTTTTTGATTTTGTAGGAAAAAATCTTCTTTTTGAAATAACTTTTTTTACTTTTGGAATTTTGAGAATCTGATAAAACTTCACCGGTAAACCCCGATGAAATCGAGTCCCAATTTTTCCCTAGTTTTTTTGATATATTAAACTTTTTTTTCGACGTCGTGTGCAAAAGTTATGGCCGTTTTACATTTTTTTTCCTTTTTTTGTAAAAACGGTCAAAATTCATATTTAAAAATTTCTATACCAACTAGACACTACAACCTAACTACATCTCAAAGGATTTTATTTTTTGAAGATTTTATCATTTTTGTTTATTTTCTACAAAAATAAAAAAGGCGGTCCCGGGGGGTTTCGGACGAAAACTCGTCTGTTACAAAGGCATTTCATTTTTTTTAACTTATTTTAACTCCAGACTTTTTGTGCATTCAATATGCACCATTAAAAGCCACATCCTCAAATTTCAACCCTTTCTAAATTCATTTGCTATTTTTCATGCATTTAATAAAAAAAAAATTGAGCTAAATGACCCTGAAATTGAAAAGACCTACAAATGAACTCTGAAAAGGTAGAAACTTGGCATGGTATCATCATTTCACCCACATAGCATGTGCTACATAGTTGAGAAGGTTACGGCAAAAACTGGATGCACTTCGTGTACAAACTGGACCATCTCCTTCGAAGTATCAAGGTTTCGGACGAAAACTCGTCTGTTACAAAGGCATTTCATTTTTTAAACTTATTTCAACTCCAGACTTTTTGTGCATTCAATATGCACATTTAAAAGCCACATCCTCAAATTTCAAACCTTTCTAACTTCATTTGATATTTTTCATGCATTTAGTGATTTTTTTTGAGCTAAATGACCCTGAAATTGAAAAGGCATACAAATGAACTCTGAAAAGGTTGAAACTTGGCATGGTATCATCATTTCACCCACATAGCATGTGCTACAAAGTTGAGAGGGTTACGGCAAAAACTGGATGCACTTCGTGTACAAACTGGACCATCTCCTTCGAAGTATCAAGGTTTCGGACGAAAACTCGTGTGTTATAAAGGCATTTCATTTTTTTAACTTATTTCAACTCCAGACTTTTTGTGCATTCAATATGCACCATTAAAAGCCACATCCACAAATTTCAACCCTTTCTAACTTCATTTGCTATTTTTCATGCATTTAATGATTTTTTTTTGAGCTAAATGACCCTGAAATTGAAAAGCCCTACAAATGAACTCTGAAAAGGTTGAAACTTGGCATGGTATCAACATTTCACCCACATAGCATGTGCTACAAAGTTGAGAGGGTTACGGCAAAAACTGGATGCACTTCGTGTACAAACTGGACCATCTCCTTCGAAGTATCAAGGTTTCGGACGAAAACTCGTCTGTTACAAAGGCATTTCATTTTTTTAACTTATTTCAACTCCAGACTTTTTGTGCATTCAGTATGCACCATACTACAACATGTTAAAATCTATAGAAAGAACTAACTAAAAATAATAAAAAACAACAATTAAATGACTAAAACAACTATATACCTACGATTAAAACCGTAGGCAAAGCGCCTAAAACCGTAGGCATAGATCAAATATATGCCTACGGGGTACCGTAGGCATATATGACACGTGTCATGATCTGGTAGCTCGAGCTAGGGCTATGCCTACGGTTAAACCGTAGGCATAGTTTTGGCCCGGCTTTTTCTATTGCAGCAAAGCATCAGAGTAATAATTAAACATTTCAAACTGAACACATGATTTTTAATTGCTATCCAGTGATATAAACATTAAACAAATTGGAAGGGGGATAGCTTTCTCTATTGCAGTAAAGGACGAAAGTAATAATTAAACAATTTAAACTAAACACATGAATTTTGAAATCCATTAAACTTTTTGATGCAAATAGATATAAAATTTGCCTCATTTGGAAATCAAAACAAGAGGGGCCACGTGGCGGTTTAACTGTATATATGCCTACGGTTTAACCGTAGGCATACATGGGACACGTGGCGGTATAGTATATATGCCTACGGTTTAACCGTAGGCATACGTGGGACACGTGGCGGCATCAACATCTACGCCGACGGCCGCCGTTAGGTCCGTCGGCATAGCTTTACCGGGTCAGCCTTCCGTCCGTCTCTGGGCTCTATGCCGACGGCCCATTATATGCCTACGGGGCCCGTCAACGTAGTTAGGAGCTTTGCCGATGGGATATCATTGCCGACGGGACCCGTCGGTTCTGACGTGTTATTTGCCGACGGCCAACATATGCCTACGGGCACCGTAGGCAAATCTCCAGCTTTGCCGACGGCCAACATATGCCTACGGGCACCGTAGGCAAATCTCCAACTTTGCTGACGGGGCAGATTTGCCGACGGTTTCGGTTTGGCCGTAGGCTAAGCTCTCACTATGCCTACGGGGCCTGTAGGCATATCTTCAGCCGTAGGCATTTTCAATGTTTCCCGTAGTGCGTCCTTGATCTTTCAGAGCTTGCTGCCGGGCAACAAGACCAATTCATCTACTCCGGCTTCGCTGGTGCCAACCTTGCCCTCGACGGCGTCGCCACCATCACCCCAGACGGCCTGCTTGAGCTGACCAACGGCACCTTCCGGCTCAAAGGCCATGCCTTCCACCCGACTCCATTCTACTTCGGCAAGACACCCAACGGGACAGCAGTTCAGGTGCCTCAGTCCTTTGCTGTCTCGTACGTGTTTGCCATCTACTGATCCAGGCCCAGACCTGCGGCCACGGCATGGCCTCCATCGTCGCCGCGAGCAGCAACTTCTCCGACACCATGCCCACCCAGTACATGGGGCTCATCAACGACCACAACAACGGCGACCCAGCCAACCGCTTCTTCGCTGTCGAGCTGGACACCAACTGGAACGACAAGTTCAAGGACATTGACAACAACCATGTCGGAATCGACATCAACGACCTCGTCTCCGGCAACTCCAGCAGCGCCGGCTACTACGACGACCGCAATGAGGGTATCTTCCAAAACCTGACGCTCGCGAGCTACAAAATGATACAGGTGTGGGTGGAGTATGATGGAGGCCGCAGGCATATCAGTGTGAGCTTGGCTCCCATAAACATGGCCAAACCCACCAAACCACTGCTCTCCACCACCTACAACCTCTCAATGGTGCTCCCAGACATGGTTTATGTCGGCTTCTCTGCCTCGACGGGCTCATTCGACTCGCGGCAGTATGTGCTTGGCTGGAGCTTTGGCATCAACAGGCCTGCTCCAGCAATTGACATCACCAAGCTGCCCAAGCTACCTCGTCAAGGCCCCAAGCCTAGATCCATGGTATTGGAAATCGTACTGCCAATAGTTTCTGCGGCATTTGTTCTTGCTGTGGGCACCACTGTCATTCTTCTTGTCCGAAGGCGACTACGGTATATATGCCGAGGTTAGAGAAGATTGGGAAACTGAATTTGGGCCCCATAGATTTTCATACAAGGACTTGTTCCACGCCACCAAGGGATTTAAGAACAAGAATCTGCTGGGGTTTGGAGGATTTGGAAAGGTGTACAAGGGAGTGCTTCCAAAGTCTAAAGTGGAGATTGCTGTGAAAAGGATCTCCCATGACTCTAAGCAGGGGATGAAGGAATTTGTCACTGAGGTTGCGAGCATCGGCCGCCTCCAACACCACAATATTGTGCAGTTGCATGGCTATTGCCGTCGCAAGGCTGAGCTTCTTTTGGTGTATGAATACATGGCAAATGGAAGTCTTGACAAGTACCTGTATGACCAGGAGAAGCCTACTTTAACTTGGGCCCAGAGATACAAAATCATCAAAGACATTGCGTCTGCCTTGCTTTACCTTCACCAGGAATGGGAGAAAGTTGTATTGCACCGAGACATCAAGCCAAGCAATGTGCTCCTCGACGATGGACTGAATGGGCGACTAGGTGATTTCGGCTTAGCAAGGTTATATGACCACGAGATGGGCCCTCAAACTACACATGTTGTTGGCACCATTGGATACCTAGCTCCTGAGCTAGCACACTCCAACAAAGCAACCCCACTTAGTGATGTGTTTTCCTTTGGCATGTTTGTTCTTGAAGTCACTTGTGGGCGAAAGCCCATCGAGCCAACATCACAAGGCAACCAACTCACCTTGGTCAACTGGGTGATTGACCATTGGCACCAAGGATTTCTCACAGATGCAGTGGATGCCAAGCTCCAAGGTGCCTACAATCATGATGAGGCATGCCTGGCTCTGAAGTTAGGATTGCTGTGCTCACACCCATTAATCAGTTTAAGGCCCAACATGAGGCAGGTTATGCAGTATCTCAATGGTGATATGCCACCCCCAGATCTAAATCTGACACACATGAGCTTCAGCATTCCATCCTTGATGCAGAATGGTGTTTCAATAGATGACTTGCGTGCAGCCTTGATGGTGTAAATTCCACTTTCTTATTCCAATTTAGATGCACATTTTTTTCCAAACTCTACCATTGAATCAATATATGATGTGCAATGTATTCATACATGTGGAAGACCTATATACTAGAATTATTCTCGGTTAGTATCAAAAGCTCTTGTCTCATATGGTTTATCATAACCTGTAAGAACAAGACCTTATATTGGGCATGTTCAGGAGAACACAACTACACAAGTATTTACATGTGTTCTGCAAGGCGCTATGCGCTTGTTGGGCAGTAGCATGGCGCGTAGTCCTTAGGGTATGTGCAGTGGTAGAGAAGACAACATTCCCTAAAGGCCCAAACGCACCACATTATGTTCTTTTTTCAGAAAAAGGGAATAGCCCGGTGAAGGTTGAGTCCACCTGAACAAAAAGTTCACTCATGTACCGCTGTAGTGCGATTCAAGATTGTTGCGACAGTGGTCGGGTTGTGTTGAACAAGTGAAACACATGCCTTCAAGTGGTGTGCCACTAAACGAACACATGCCTCCAAGGCGAACTCATATACTGGTACCATCCGTGGTTTTTGCTTTGAACGACCGGAGCACAATGGGCATTTAGCAATGGCATGTATCCCGTTGGAGAAAGCAGCCAACGTGATATTTACCCCTGATGTGATAGTTTAGTCTTCGGATCGGCCCTCCAATACCTTTTGTTGTCCTCTTTTTGTTGAACCATGTCATTTTAATCTTTGTACGTCTGAGTTCGACCTGGCGCAGTGGTGAAGTACTCCCCACTTGTGCCAAGAGGTCTTGGATTCGACGCAGCCTCTCTACATTGCACTATGCAGAGAGAAGGTTTGCTTTGTATAATCCTCTCCCCAACCCCGCCTAGTGTGGAAGCTTCTAAAACTGGGTTCCTCCCTTTTTTATGGGTGAGTTCGTCTTTGTTTGGATTGCGTGAACTCTAGGCAGTCGTATCGTCTCGATGCAACGTTGGAGTCAATAAAGCTCCCACTATTGAGAAAAGGTCTATGACAATTCCTAACAATGACCAATGTGGAATGCTACATACTAGACGGCTGCCTTTATCATGTCATGAACGTGCAGCCATGGAAAGCTACATAGACGACTGACTTGTGAGGCCATTTCTAGTAGTCAATATGAAAAAGCAAGGACGACGCACATGAAGTAAACTATGAAGGCATGCGTGGCTGCAAATAATTGACAACGGCACAGGAAAGATCTTTCCACGACTTGCCTAACCATCTATCCTGAAAGTCATATTCCTTCCTTGGTAGGTAATCTTTACACATGACTTGAGCCATTCCCTCAAATAAATTACTGAAGCTATGTGTAGCAGATATTAAGTTGATTGCACACCTTTATCTAGTAACTGTACCATAAGTAAAACATAATTATTATTCTTTATTCTGATTTATGCATGCTCCAGGCTGTGTAAATTTGGATTTCAGTTCTTTTCAGAAACAGTAAAATATTTATTGTTTAATATACAAATCAGAAAAAAACATGGTGCCAGCCATCATGCATCAAGATAGCCTGGGAAAATTAGTGGGACTCGAGTGCTTACCATGTTATAATATTTCTAAGAGTTCCCGAGACGATCATACATACAGACATTTCCAAAACATGAATGTGGATAGGATATGAACCAAACTGTATAAAGATAGCCTGGGAAGCAAATAAAACATCTTGATATTGTGCGAGAAACAGAGTCTATATATTGCACTGAAAAAACAAAGAATTAGGAACTATCTACTACTCAAAATAAAAGTTAATACAAAATGTGAAGAACTAAGATTTAGAACACTTGAAAAAATGCCCTAAAAAGAAAGAAAAAGACTTAAAATTGGTTTTCGGGTTTAATTTAAATTATTTTTTGAAAATATAATAACTAAACATGGATATCCAAATAGGCTATCCAGATATTAAAATATCCGAATTATCCGTCACCAACTAAAATCTGGGACGAATTATTTGACTTTGATTTTTAAATACGAAACTAACCAGCACCAGATCCGATCACAATTAATTTGATCGGTCGGATGGTCAGAAATAACAATTCCATTTACACTGTGGTTGTAGATTCGGTAGCTGGCAGCCTGGCATGGGCAAAGTTGGTCAAAAAATATGTAGTAATGCTCCTATATTTCTCATGATGCGCTTGCCGATGTGCAGGACTTCTCGTGATATGGCTTTACGAACAATAAAGAATGCCTTGATAGTTGTTCATAAAGTGAGAACGATTGCAGGAAAAAAAAAGGCCAGATGGCACATCATACAGTAATAAAATCACATGCAATGACCAATGTGAAAAGCTACATACACGACTTTTCAAGTCATGCATGCAGCATGCATGTGTAGCCATGGAAAGCTACATAGACGATAGACTTATATAGTTATATATGAAGCCGTGTGTAGTGGAGAATATGGAAAAGTAAGGAGGACTGACTTTTGCGCTGAAGTCATGAGATGAGTGGCCAAGAATTTCCTTCCCTGCAAATAAATTACAACCACGAGGGTAAGATTGTGCACTGAAGTCATGTACAGCTTGTTTTTTCGAAACGTGTTCTTAGTAAGTGCCAACACTGTCAATGTCGGACAACGATGCCTGTGGAAAAAGAGGGCAGGATAGCAACTCGACCACATCTCACATCACGTTAAATAGAATTGCAGTCTGCTCCAGCAAGCACAGAAAAGCACCCATCTCACATGAAGTTCTTCCTCCTCTGTTTCCTCCTCTGCTTTGGCCTCGAGCTTGCGTTTTTCACTGCAGCAAGTGATGACCAAATCTTGTACCATGGCTTCACAGCCGGTACTAACCTCACCGTCGACGAGGCTGCTTCAATCACGTCGAACGGACTCCTTGAGCTAACCAACGGCTCACTTGGTTGCAAAGGCCATGCGTTCTACTCAACTCCGTTGCACTTCCGCAAATCGCATGATGATGCCGTGCAGTCTTTCTCAGTTGCCTTCGTGTTTGCCATCCACTCCAGCTACCCAATCATGAGCCGACAGGGCTTGGCTTTCGTCGTCGCCCCAAGCATGGACTTCTCAAGTGCATTGGCCAATCAATACTTGGGCCTCTTGAACTCCCAGAACAACGGCAACTTGAGCAACCACATCTTCGCCATCGAACTAGACACCGTCCTAAACATCGAGTTCAAAGACAACAACACCAACCATGTAGGTATCGACATCAACAGCCTCCACTCTATAGAGTCCTACCCTGCAGGATACTATGATGATAGGAATGGTACCTTCCAAGACATGTTTCTTGCTAGCGGTGATGCAATGCAAGTGTGGGTGGACTACAACGGTGAAGCCAAGAAAATCAGTGTGACCATGGCTCCCCTTCAAATGGCGAAACCTACAAGGCCACTCATCTCGACAGATTATGACCTCTCAAGTGTGTTGCAAGATCCGTCCTACATCGGCTTCTCATCTTCAGGTGGAGAGGTCGACTCACGACATTATGTGCTTGGTTGGAGTTTTGGGATGAACAAACCAGCCCCACTGATCAATATTGCAAAGCTGCCAAAGCTACCTCATCCAAAGCATCAATCAAAGCCGCTGAAAATCATCCTACCTATAGCAACCGCAATTTTCGTATTTGCTGTAGGTTCTATGGCCATTTTACTTGTGAGGAGAAAATTGAGGTATGCTGAGCTAAAAGAAGATTGGGAGATCGAGTTCGGGCCACATCGGTTCTCATACAAGGATTTGTTCCATGCCACAGAAGGCTTTAAGAACAAACACCTACTTGGTGCAGGAGGGTTTGGGAAGGTATATAAAGGGACCCTTCCATCAACAAAATTAGAGGTTGTTGTGAAGAGGGTATCCCATGACTCCAGACAGGGTCTAAAGGAATTTGTTGCTGAGGTTGTCAGTATTGGCCGCATCCGACATCGTAGCCTTGTTCAGTTGCTTGGCTATTGTAGGAGAAAAGATGAACTCCTTTTGGTGTACGACTACATGTCAAATGGTAGCCTTGATAAGTATTTGTATTGTGATGATCAAATGCTTATACTAAACTGGGCTCGAAGGTTTCAGATAATAAAGGATATTGCATCAGGCTTGCTCTACCTCCATGAGAAATGGGAGAAAGTGGTCATCCACACTACCAGAATTACTGGCTATGCCGACGGCCAAAGCCGTCAGCATAGGTCCAAATCCCGTCGGGATAGACCTATGCCGATGGCCGCCGTCGGCATAGCCCCGTCGGCATCGTATGCGTCGGCGTACCTGGGCCTGCCGTCGGCATAGAAAAGCCGTCGGCATAGGTACCTATGCCGACGGTGTCCGTACGGCCGTCGGCATAGTTTCCCCGTCGGCAAAGTTTTCCGTTTGACGGCGGCAGACGGAGCCGTCGTCAAACTGCGGCCAACCAGCGAGTGCCACGTGGCATTACTATGCTGACGATTAAGCCGTCGGCATAGCTTAATTTAGTTATTTAAATTTTATTTTTTTAAAAATGTTAAAAAACAAAAAAAATTGGACGAAGCTATGCCGACGGTTAAGCCGTCGGCATAGCTCAATTTAATTAATTAAATTTTTTTCAAATTTTTTTTTTCAAAAAAATTTTTTCAAAAAAAAAATTTTCAATTTTTTTTTTTTCAAATCTTCACAATTTAATCTATAATCACCCCTCCTCACTGCTTCAGAATTTAATCTCTAGTCTCTAATGAGCACTCATTCCAAATCGTCTAACTTCCCGACCGGTCACCCATCCTCTCACTACTCCTGCCCCAGCACGCTTAACTTCCCGGCCGGTCACCCATCCTCTCACTACTCCTGCCCCAGCACGCTTAACTTTCAGGTTCTGTCTCCCCTAGTTTCCAAGACTGCACTTGTTGTTTTGCTGACAATCTTAAGTTATCAATCCTGTTAACCCTTAGGTCTTGATGTCACATGATTTAATTTTTTGAATTCTAAAAAATTATTAAAATAAACAAAATAAGTACTAATAATATTGAATTTCAATGAAAATAAAATAAGTAATAATATTGAATTTCAATGAAAATCTTTAAAATTATTTTTTTGATTTGAAATAACTTTTTTTCGTTTTGGAATTTTGAGAATCTGAGAAAACTTCACCGGGTAAACCCAGGTGAAATCGAGTCCCAATTTTTCTCTAGTTTTTTTTTATATATTAAACGTTTTTTTCGACATCGTATGCAAAAGTTATGGCCGTTTTACATTTTTTTTCGTTTTTTTGCAAAAAAGGTCAAAATTCATATTTCAAAATTTCTATACCAACTAGACACTAAAACCTAACTACATCTCAAAGGATTTTATTTTTTGAAGATTTTATCATTTTTGTTTATTTTCTACAAATCTAAAAAAGGCGGTCCAGGGGGTGTAGAGTTTGAAAATTTCAGAACCCCTTTAGTCCGGGTTGGTGTCCATCCAATCATACCGTCGACTACACATCTGCTAGCACCGTCCCAGCCAGAGTCACAACTAAGGTTAACCAAGCCAGAGTCAACCCTTTCTAACTTCATTTGCTATTTTTTATGCATTTAATGATTTTTTTGAGCTAAATGACCCTGAAATTGAAAAGCACTACAAATGAACTCTGAAAAGGTTGAAACTTGGCATGGTATCATCATTTCACCCACATAGCTTGTGCTAAAAAGTTGAGAGGGTTACGGCAAAAACTTGATGCACTTCGTGTACAAACTGGACCATCTCATTCGAAGCATCAAGGTTTCGGACGAAAACCCATCTGTTACAAAGGCATTTCATTTTTTTTAACTTATTTCAACTCCACACTTTTTGTGCATTCAATATGCACCATTCAAAGCCACATCCTCAATTTTCAACCATTTCTAACTTCATTTGCTATTTTTCATGCATTTAATGATTTTTTTGAGCTAAATGACCCTGAAATTGAAAAGCACTACAAATGAACTCTGAAAAGGTTGAAACTTGGCATGGTATCATCATTTCACCCACATAGCTTGTGCTAAAAAGTTGAGAGGGTTACGGCAAAAACTGGATGCACTTCGTGTACAAACTGGACCATCTCATTCAAATTATCAAGGTTTCGGACGAAAACTCGTCTGTTACAAATGCATTTCATTTTTTTAATTAAAATCCTAATTTAAATTATTCTAAAAATAACCAAATAAATCTTACTGTGACAACAATCTAACACGTGACTAGGAGCAAAAAGAATTAAATTAAAAACTATTTGTAAACTCAAGTTATTCACAATCTAGGGTTTGAAGCAAATTTGAACAAATTCAAATTTAAACCATTCAAATTTGAAAACTAATGGCACAAACAGAAACTAGACAAAATTTTGAATCTAATGCAAAAAGAATCACTCAAAAACATCAAATATCTTAAAAGATATAAGCAATTTAAAACAGAAACTAAAAACAGAAAGGCTATGCCGACGGCATAGCCGTCGGCATAGCTCTATTTAATTAATTTTTTAAAATAAAAAATTATAAAAAAACTAATTTTAAAAAAAAAATGAACATAGATATGCCGACGGCTATGCCGTCGGCATAGCTCCCTGCCACGTCAGCGATCCGCGGCACCGTGGGGCCGGAGCTATGCCGACGGCATACGGCCCCACGGTGCCGCGGATCGCTGACGTGGCGGCAGATAGGTATGCCGACGGCCGACGTTAGGGCCGTCGGCATACGTATGACGGCGTCAACCGGCTGTTCAAACCGGGGCGGCCGGGCCCACACATATGCCGATGGCCGGGCTACGCCGACGGCCACTGTCGGCATAGTCAGAGATATGCCGACGGCCTACCTATGCCGACGGGCGGGTACGCCGACGGCTGGCTCTAGGCCGTCGGCATACCGCCGTCTATGCCGACGGTGGCCGTCGGCATAGATAAGGCCGTCGGCGTCGGCGTCAATTCCGGTAGTGCCACCGTGACATAAAAGCAAGCAACGTACTCCTTGATAGTGAAATGACTGGGAGGCTAGGTGACTTTGGCCTTGCAAGACTTTATGATCATGGAACTGATATGCAGACCACACATGTGGTTGGTACCATTGGGTACCTAGCCCCAGAACTGATATGCACAGGTAAGGCAACTCCTCTCACCGATGTGTTTGCCTTTGGGATTTTCCTTCTTGAGGTTGCCTGTGGGCAAAGGCCAGTTAACAACAATGCACGAGGAAATCAACCTTTGTTAGTTGATTGGGTTCTTGAGCATTGGAATAAGGGATCACTGACTGAGGCAGTAGATACAAGGCTACAGAATGACTATAATGTTGACGAGGCATGCCTAGTGCTAAAGCTAAGACTACTATGTGCACACCCATTTACCAATGCAAGGCCCAACATGCAGAGTATCATGCGGTACCTTGATGGCGATTTGCAACTCCCAGACTTGACAGATACAGACATGAGCTTCAGCCTGCTCTCTCAAATGCAGGGTGAAGGGTTTGACCGTTACGCATTGTCATATCTTTCACTAAACACGAGCATTGGCACAATATCTGGTCTTTCAGGAGGAAGATGATATCAATGTTGGTTGATGTTATCATATATATGAGCTAGCATGCCACATATTATATTTAGTAGCAGGTCATGCAACTTTGGGGCTAGGTTAGACTTCTCAGAGGCTTTTCTTGTGAGAGTAGTGTATAATTGCTTTTCGAATGGTGTTTACAGCTCATAATTTTAATATGTAAACGAAGAAGCTACCTTTGTACTTGTGGGTTGATTTACATATGCATCATTCAATAGCTTCTTATTACATGGTGTTTCACAGCCCAAAAATAAATATTACGGAGTACTATCTTTCTATTAATGGTTCGATTTACATGTATTATTCAGTTGCTTATTGCATGGTGTTTTACAGCTCACAAATGTATATGTATACGACACAGAAGTTGTGGGAAGTGTATCTACCTCCCTGGAGGAGGCTGTGTTTATATATTAATTAGTTACAAACAGAGTACAGGTAGGATAGCAGCCATCTCCACCATTAGAGATGACGCACAATTATGTGGCTGCGGTTCTGCGGCCTATCTTCCCTTCTCCAACGACCTAAAGACGACAACGCCCTTCGCAAGCTGCCCCCATCAAGCCTCCTCCCCTCCTGTTACGCCCCCCGCCCCCTTTCCCCAGCAGCCACACGATACCATCCCCCTATTGGCACCGAGTGTTACCAACCAGCGAGCTCGCCACCATGCTCGTTATTCTTTCCAGCCTGACTAGACGTTGGTTGTGGGCCTACGCAGTCCCTCATCACCACCACTTGCACTGCAAAACTGACGCGTGATGTCTGATCTCATCATGTACGATTCATGCCACACAAGTGGAGTGCCAAACATTGCCCCGACTGACTCGACCCTAGATGTAATTAATCTTTCAACCCCAGCCGCATCTAACTCCAACAGCAGGCAACTTTAAAACAAAATGAAAAGAATCTACAATACTTTATTTAGCTTTAGTAGCAACTTATCAAGGACTGAAAATACAAGCTGCCTGGCTTCACATGAATATTATACTATAACCACTAGCTCAGCAAGTAGGTAAACATGTTAATACATGTCACTATGCCAGACTAGAACAAAAGTCAAAATGATTTCCATGAAATGTAAACCAAGACTAGAATAATTACCAGCTGATCATGGTGGAGGTCATCTCCCTTTCTGAAAATTATCTTGGATGCTCCCCCATTCACCGTCTTCCATGTAAGATGCGGTGGATTTCATGGCACTCTTGAATATTGATGACTCTTAGTCTTAGGTGAAACACTAGTAAGGATAAGTGTAGATGCCAATAGTGAACAAATTGGCCGAAACGAAATTACCAAATTAAATCAACTGAAGCAACTAGAATTGGCTGAAAGGAAATTACCAAAATAAGTCAATTAAAGCAACTAAGACAAGTTAATCCATATATATACGATCCATGTTTTTCTAGCATTCAATAGTAAACAGTGAGCAAGTTTTACCTCATCAAAGTTAGTATGCTCACTAACAACTACTGACCAGACCTGTCCCAATTTCTCGACTATAAAAGTTTGTATGAAACTAGTAATTTCAATATTTAATAAAGCTGAAATGGACAACAGATCATAACATGTGAGATTTATATGCAGTGGTTAAGTATAAAAAGAAATTGCTAATCATGATAACCAAATGCTGACTGTGTCATCATCACATCAATTGGTTCACACTTACAATTTTCCAATCAATATAACAGCTTCTTTAGAAATTCCACACATTATCAAAATACTAAACACACTATATCAACACAAATGTGGAGATGACAGCTCAATATTATATAACAGGTTGCCTGGTCATTTAGAAATTAGATCAAGGAATGTGAAACAGACATGCAGAAGTTACCACAGAGATTCCTTTCAACACAGATAAAGTTTGAAATGTTCAAAAAAAATGTCACATTAGAAACAAAAGTCCAGTGTTCTTTTTATTGATCACTGGACATGACCATATTATGTTAATGAAGTCTTGGACTCGGTACGGCCCAACATGCCAAGAAAGCACATTTCTCTGATGCACATATGAAATACGATAGTACAAAACATAAGTTGTGCTGAGATATAAGGATAACTGGATGTTTTAACTAACTTGGATACCGCTCACTTCCACTGAACAGAAAAACTTTGTATGTAAGGGCTTCCTTCTCAGATGTCAAAGAAAAACGGAAATTCCACACCAGTTGCTTCTCCTCCACATGCATAATTACCTGAATATCAGTATTAGGTTAATCCACATTTTCAAGGGCATAATTCCCCCTATATGTAGGAACAGTTACAAGAGAAGCTACATGGGATTCAACAGATTAGTAAGGATCAGTTTTTGCCACACACACGCACGTGCAAAATATCAATTGAAATGTATGAAAGCATGAAACATCATTTAGTTGCACAATCAGTTGAACCGGATCTACTGAACTTGAGCATGAAAAGGCATACCACCACTCAGAAAGATACTGATTACGTTGCTGTATTTTTGCCAACAACATGTTCAGTACAGATTGCAATTTCGAATTATACGGCCTTGATGCTAGACGGCAATCAACCACTACATTGGTGGTATGAGATATTTTTTTTTCCCAAACAGGTTAGGAAACTTGAAACATGAAGAATGAAAAAGAAGACACATACAACACTCTGATGGTAAATGAGTTTCAACCTGGAAGACAACTCCGGGTTGTGGGGTTCGAAGCTGCAGAATTCGCCAACTAGGATACGGATAGGGAACAAAACAAATGTTCCAGCATCTCGCAATCCTCCTTAAATCTGTCCACAGCGCTGAAGGAAATCCACTTGGTTGTTAACGAGCAACTCACCTCGCTCCTTAGGAAAAGTGAAGAGGGGGGGTCAGAAGAGAGTGGAGAGGGGAGGGGAGGGGAGGAACGTTACCTCGAGAGAGGGGGGGCGGAAGGTGAGGGCGAGTCTGGTGTGTCGCGGCGCAGGATGAACCGGGGGTCGCCGCCGTGCTTGCCCCTGCTGTCTGCTGATACCGGTGGCGACCACGGCCATGGACGGACGGACAGGCGGACGGCCAGTCTGCCGACGTGGGGTGGTGATGAGTTCGGGAGACTCTCTGTTCCGCCGGCAGCGGCCGCCGTCGAGAGGGAGACCGGCTGTCAGCATCGACAGGAGTGTATCCATCATTCAGTTAACCATCGGTTGAGATTGAAGACTACTAGAAGATCGACGGCTCGCTTCGCTCACCGTTAGAAACTCTGTAGTAGTTCTTTTGCCGTTATTGTTTACCGTCTCCTTTGCTGGCAGTGTTATATAAGCTAGCTCTCTTTGAGTGTAAGGCATGCCATTCTTATCCTATGACTATCTGTCAAATACAATACAGCTATACAAGAATATGCTAGTATGATTCCCTTTACGCGTTCCTGGCGACGAACCCTAGCTTCTTCCTCTCCTTCCGATCCCCAAATCCTAAACAGAGCATGACAATTGGTATTCAGAGCCAGGCCGCTCCTCGGCGGCGTGGGGAAATTGGTTGTTTTCTTTCCCGCCCTTCCCTCCCTTTGCGTTGAGCGGTACCAGCGGCGTGTGGCGGCGGGGTTGGCGTCGCGGCGGCGGTGTTGGGGCACAGGCGGCGGTAGACTAGATCGGTGACAGCTCGTGGGGAAGGACTGGTTGCTGGAACACCTTGTTTCAGTGGTAAAATTCCAGGTCCTCAGCGGGTGGTGTTGCTTGTGGAGGTGCATCTTGTTGGCGGCGGTAGATCCGTGACTGCAGATCGGGTTTCCGGCTAGTTCGATTGTAAAATTCCACTCTGTTACTCGCGGATTCATCATGGGGTGCTCGAAGCCAAGTCTGGACGAAGCTGATATCGCCGAACTTCTGTCACTCAAGGGTGAGATGTTGCAATCCAGAGATGAAACAGCAGAACTCAAGGGCGAGATGGAAGACTTGAAGAAGGATGTTCACGCAATTCATCTCAAACAAGATGCTGTGGCAACAGTGATGTCAGGGGTTCAGGATGCGATTACAGTTCTGAACAAGCAGTTGGCGACCATGGCAGATGTACTAAAAGGATTCAGCCAAGAGAGGCCCTCGTCTTCTGTTCCTCCAGAGCAACAGCGGACGGCAACTACTGGTCAGTAACAAGCAACTACTGAAGCTCCTGAGCAAGATCCAACCGCTCGGCCTCTCACTGAAGAATTACGCAAGTGTATGGCGATTGAACAAGAGAAAACCAAGCAATGTTCACTAAACTTGACCAGCAATCTACCTCTAGTTCGAATTCCCAGTCGATCAACTCCTCCAGGCTTCGTGGATCAGATCAGACCGGAGATTCATTCGGGTAACGCATCACCATCTGCAACTTACAGAACTGCCCATACTCCAGCATTTCACAACTTCCAACCGCCACCAGTGAGGACTGCTACCTCTTGAGCTTGCGTTGGTTTTCCCTTGAAGAGGAAAGGGTGATGCAGCGAAGTAGATAAGTATTTCCCTCAGTTGATGAGAACCAAGGTATCAATCCAGTAGGAGGAACCAGCAAGTTACCAATAGGTGTACCTACACAAACAATCAAACTCTCGCACCCAACGCTATACAGGGGTTGTCAATCCCTTCACGGTTACTTGCGAGGATTAAATCTAATAGAGATAGTTGTAAAATAGTGCGGAAAGTAAAAAAAGTAAATAAATTGCAGCAAGGTATTTTTGTGTTTTTGGATTTATAGATCTGAAAATATAATGTGGAAAATAGACCCGGGGGGCATAGGTTTCACTAGAGGCTTCTCTCTTGAAGGCAAGTATTACGGTGGGTGAACAAATTACTGTCGAGCAATTGATAGAAAAGCAAATAATCATGAAGATATCTAAGGCAATGATCATGCATATAAGAATCACGTCTGTATCAAGTAGACCGACTCATGCCTGCATCTACTACTAGTAGTGCACACATCGACCGACTCCTCCCTGCATCTAGAGTATTAAGTTCATGAAGAACAGAGTAACGCATTAAGTCAGATGACATGATGTAGAGGAAATAACTCAAGCAATATGATGAAAACCCCATCTTGTTATCCTTGATGGCAACAATACAATACATGCCTCGCTACCCCTACTATCACTGGGTGAGGACACCGCAAGATTGAACCCAAAACTAAGCACTTCTCCCATTGCAAGAATTACCAATCTAGTTGGCCAAACCAAACCAGTAACTTGAAGAGACTTGCAAAGATATGAAATCATGCATATAAGAATTCAGAAGACTCAAATAATATTCAGAGATAATCTGATCATAAACCCACAATTCATCAGATCTCAACAAACACACCGCAAAAGAGTATTACATCGGATAGATCTCCATGAAGATCATGAAGAACATGGTATTGAAGATCAAAGAGAGAGAAGAAGCCATCTAGCTACTAGCTATGGACCCGTAGGTCTGTGGTGAACTACTCACGCATCATCGGAGGGGCAATGGATTTGATGTAGAATCCCTCCGTGATCGAATCCCCCTCCGGCAGATTGCCGGAAAAGGCTCCAAGATGAGATCTCTCGGGAACAGAGGCGTCTAGCGGCGGAAAGTGTTTTCGTGGCTCTCTTTGATAATGGGGGAATATTTGGGAATTTATAGGCCGAAGATTAGGATTAGGAGAGTCGCCAGGGGACCACAAGCCAGCCAGCCGCGGGTCCCCCTGGCCGCGGCTAGCAAGCTTGTGGGGCCCTGGTTGCTCCCCTGCCTTGCACTCCAAGTCTGGTATTTTTCTATTTTTCAGAAAAAATCACCGCGAAGATTTTATTCCGTTTGGACTCCGTTTAATATTCCATATCTGCAAAACTCAAAAACAAGGAAAAAAACAGAAAAACTGGCACTAGGCTCTAGATTAGTAGGTTAGTCCCAAAAGTAATATAAAACAGCATATTAATGCATATAAAACAACCAAAACAGATAATATAATAGCATGACACAATCAAAAATTATAGATACGTTGGAGATGTATCAGCATCCCCAAGCTTAATTCTTGCTCGTCCTCGAGTAGGTAAATGATAAAAACAGGATTTTTGATGTGGAGTGCTACCTAACATACTTATCCATGTAATATTCTTTATTGTGGCATGAATATTCAGATCCGTAAGCAAAAGTTCTATGTTGACATAAAAACAGCAATATTTCAAGCATATTAGCAAAGTAATTGTATCTCTTCAAAATATCATGGCAAAAGAAATCTATCCCTACAATATCATATAGTCTACTATGCTCCATCTTCACCACATAACCCATCTATATCATGCACAACCCCGGTGAAAGCCAAGCAATTGTTTTCATACTCTACTTTTTCAAACTCTTTCAACTCCCACGCAATACATGAGCGTGAGCCATGGACATAGCACTATAGGTGGAATAGAATATGGTGGAGGTTGTGAGGGAAGAAGGAGGAGATGGTCTCACATCAACTAGGCGTATCAACGGGCTATGGAGATGCCCATCAATAGATATGAATGTGAGTGAGTAGGGATTGCCACGCAACGGATGCACTAGAGCTATAAGTGTATGAAAGCTCAAAAGAAACTAAGTGGGTGTGCATCCAACTTGCTTGCTCACGAAGACCTAGGGCATTTGAGGAAGCCCATCATTGGAATATGCAAGCCAAGTTCTATAATGAAAAATTCCCACTAGTATATGGAAGTGACAAAATAGGAGACTCTCTATTATGAAGATCATGGTGCTTCTTTGGAGCACAAGTGTGGAAAAAGGATAGGCATTGTCCCTTCTCTCTTTTCTCTCATTTTTTTCTCTTTTTCTCTTTTTTTCTTTTTTCCTTTTTTTATTATTTTTTTCTTATTTTTTTTGGTGGGCTTCTAGGCCTCTTTTAAAGATATGGGCTTCATTGGCCTCTTTTATTTTTCATAAAGTCCGGAGACTCATCCCAACTTGTGAGGGAATCATAGCTTCCATCATCCTTTCCTCACATGGGATAATGCTCTATAATGATGGTCATCACACTTTTATTTACTTACAACTCAAGAATTACAACTCGATAACTGGAACAATTTATGACTCTATATGAATTCCTCCGGCAGTGTACCGGTATGTGTAACGATCTAGCATAGCAATGACATAAAAAAACGGACAAACCATGGAAACATCATGCTAGCTATCTTACGATCATGCAAGGCAATATGACAATGATGGAGTGTGTCATAACAAACGGAATGGTGGAAGTTGCATGGCAATATATCTCGGAATGGCTATGGAAATGCCATAATAGGTAGGTATGGTGGCTGTTTTTAGGAAGTATATATGGTGGCTGTTTTGAGGAAGGAGGGTTTGTTGCACCGGCGAAAGTTGCATGGTACTAGAGAGGCTAGCAAAGGTGGAAGGGTGAGAGTGCGTATAATCCATGGACTCACATTAATCATAAAGAACTCACATACTTATTGCAAAAATCTATTAGTCATCAAAGCATAGCAATCAACGCATGCCCAGGGGAAGGGTTGGTAGGAGTGAACCATCGCGCGATCCCGACTATTCACACAAAGATTGACAATCTATAATCAAATCATGCTCCGACTTATTTACATAACATTTCACCATACGTGCATGCTACGAGAATCACAAACCTTTACACAAGTATTTTTACCAATCCACAACTACTTCCTCACATGACTCTTAACATTACCATCTTCATATCTCAAAACTCTTACGCAAGGGATCAAATAATACTCAATGCACTTAATATGAAAGTTTTTATTATATCCCTCTTGGATGCCTATTATATTAAGACTAAATTCATAACCTAAACCTATAACCATGCTGTTCAAGGACTCTCAAATTAATATAAGTGAAGTACGAGAGTTCAATAATTTCTATAAAATCAAACACCGCCGTGCTCTAGAAGATATAAGTGAAGCACTAGAGCAAAATTTTGCCCAACTCAAAAGATATAAGTGAAGCATATAGAGTATTCTAATAAATTCACGATAATTGCGTGTCCCTCTAAAAAGGTGTGTACAGCAAGGATGATTGTGGAAAACTAAAAAGCAAAGACTCATATCATACAAGACGCTCCAAGCAAAACACATATCATGTGGTGAATAAAAATATAGCCTCAAGTAAATTTACCGATGGATTGAAGACGAAAGAGGGGATGCCTTCCGGGGCATCCCCAAGCTTAGGCTTTTTGGCATCCTTGAATATGACTTGGGGTGCCTTGGGCATCCCCAAGCTTGGGCTCTTGCCACTCCTTATTCCATATTCCATCACATCTTTACCCAAAAGTTTGAAAACTTCACAACACAAAACTTAACAGAAAACTCGTGAGATCCGTTAGTATAAGAAAAAATAAATCACCACTTTAGTTACTGTTGTGAACTAATTATTTATTTGTTTTAATGTAATACCTACTGTATTCTAACTTTTCCATGGTTCATACCCCCCGATACTACCCATAGATTCATCAAAACAAGTAGACAACACAAAGAAAACAGAATCTGTCAAAAACAGAACAGTCTGTAGCAATCTGAAAACTTCGTATACTTATGTAACACCAAAAATTCTGAAAAATTAGGAAGATCTGATAAATTTGTATATAAATCTTCTGTAAACATTTCAGATGCGTTTGACGTACAGAAAAAATCATAAAATTCCTGGACTGGGCGCAAAAGTTTCTGTTTTTCAGCAAGATCAAATCAACAACCACCGTAGACCATCCCAAAGGTCTTACTTGGCTCAAACACTAATTAAAACACCAAAACACAATTACTACAGAATTAATAATGTGTGAAACACTCAAAAACAGAAGCAAAAAACAGAACACAAAAATAAAATTGGGTTGCCTCCCAACAAACGCTATTGTTTAACGCCCCTTGCTAGGCAAAACGCAATAGATCTAGGTATTGTCATCTTTGGTATGCAATCCATAAGTAGCTCTCATAATATATTCATATGGTAACCTTATTTTCATTCTAGGGAAGTGTTCCATGCCCTTCCTTAATGGGAATTGAAATCTAATGTTTCCTTCTTTCATATCAATAATTGCACCAATCGTTCTAAGCAAAGGTCTACCAAGAATAATAGGGCAAGTAGGATTGCAATCTATATCAAGAACAATGAAATCTACAGGCACATAATTCCTATTTGAAACAATAAGAACATCATTAATCCTTCCCATAGGTTTCTTAATAGTGGAATCCGCAAGATGCAAATTCAAAGAGCAATCTTCAAGATCATGGTAACCTAGCGCATCACATAAAGTTTTTGGAATCGTAGAAACACTAGCACCCAAATCACACAAAGCATGGCAGTCATAATCTTTAATTTTAATTTTAATAGTAGGCTCCCATTCATCATAGAGTTTTCTAGGGATAGAAACTTCCAACTCAAGTTTTTCTTCAAAAGATTTCGTCATAGCATCAATGATATGTTTAGTAAAAGCTTTATTTTGATTATAAGCATGAGGAGAATTCAACATGGATTGCAACAAGGAAATACAATCAATCAAAGAGCAACTATCATAATTAAAGTTCTTGTGATCCAAAGGAGTGGGTTCATTGCTGTTTAAAGTTTTAACCTCTTCAATCCCACTTTTGTCAATTTTAGCATCAAGATCTAAAAACTCCGAATCATTGGGATGACTTTTAAATAAAGTTGACTTATCTCCAGTCCTATCCTCATCAAAATTCATGTGAGAAAACAAAGATTCAATAGGAGTCACACCAATCACTTTAAGATCTTCATCATTATTATCACGAGAAAACACCTTTTCAAGCCATTCACGCTTAGCACGAATTCTAGCGGTTCTTTCCTTAATTTCATCAATAGAAATTCTCATAACTTTTAAAGACTCATTAATATAATGCCTGGGTGAGATAGATCTAACTTTCAAAGAATCGGTCTAAAGCGAAATTCTATCAACGTTCCTAGCCAAATCATCAATCTTGAGCAATTTTTCTTCAATCGTAGCATTGAAAACTTTTTGTGAACCAATAAAATATTTAACAATATTCTCAAGATCAGAGGGCATATTATTATAATTTCCATAAGAATTGTTGTAGGAATTACCATAATTATTAGAGGAATTACTAGGAAAAGGCCTAGGGCTGAAATTCCCTCTATACGCGTTATTACCAAAATTGTTCCTACCAAACAAATTCACATCCAAAGATTCATTATTTTCAATCAAAGAAGACAAAGTCATATCATTAGGATCAAGAGGAGCACTTTTGCTAGCAAACAATTTCATCAATTCATCCATCTTTTCACTCAAAGTATTTATTTCTTCAATAGCGTGCACCTTTTTACTAGTAGGAGATCTTTCGGTATGCCATTGAGAGTAATTTGCCATAATATTATCTAGGAGTTTAGTAGCTTCTCCTAATGTGATTTCCATAAAAGTACCACCCGCGGCTGAATCTAAAAGATTCCTAGATGCAAAATTCAATCCCGCATAAAAAAATTGTATGATCATCCATAAACTCAAACCATGCGCGGGGCAATTTCTAATCATTAATTTCATCCTCTCCCAAGATTGTGCAACATGCTCATGATCAAGTTGTTTAAAATTCATTATATCGTTCCTAAGGGAGATGATCTTAGCGGGCGGAAAGTACTTGGAAATAAAAGCATCTTTGCACTTGTTCCAAGAATCAATACTATTTTTAGGCAAAGATGAAAACCAAGTTTTAGCACGATCTCTTAGTGAAAACGAGAAAAGCTTCAATTTAACAATATCATTATCCATATCTCTCTTCTTTTGCATATCACACAACTCAATAAAAGTATTTAGATGAGATGCGACATCTTCACTAGGAAGGCCAGAAAATTGTTCTTTCATAACAAGATTAAGCAAGGCAAAATTAATTTCATAATATTCTGCACTAGTTGCGGGAGCAATCAGAGTACTAATAAAATCATTATTATTAGTATTAGAAAAGTCACACAACTTGGTATTCTCTTGAGACATCATGACACGGCAAGCAATCAAGCACACAAGCAAAAAAGCAAACTAAAAGACAAACGAAAGAAGGGCGAATAAAAAGGAAAATCTTTTTGGTATTTTTTGAAAATCATTTTAGAAGTGGGGGAGAGGAAAATGAGAGGCAAATGGCCAGTAATGTAAATGCAGGAGATGAGTTTGTGATGAGTACTTGGTAGGTCTTGATATGTATCCTCCCCGGCAACGGCGCCAGAAATCCTTCTTGCTACCTCTTGAGCTTGCGTTGGTTTTCCCTTGAAGAGAAAAGGCTGATGCAGCGAAGTAGATAAGTATTTTCCTCAGTTGATGAGAACCAAGGTATCAATCCAGTAGGAGGAACCAGCAGGTTACCAATAGGTGTACCTACACAAACAATCAAACTCTCGCACCCAACGCTATAAAGGGGTTGTCAATCCCTTCACGGTTACTTGCGAGGATTAAATCTAGTAGAGATAGTTGTAAAATAGTGCGGAAAGTAAAACGTAAATAAATTGCAGCAAGGTATTTTTGTGTTTTTGGATTTATAGATCTGAAAATATAAGGTGGAAAATAGACCCAGGGGCCATAGGTTTCACTAGAGGCTTCTCTCTTGAAGGCAAGTATTACAGTGGGTGAACAAATTACTGTCGAGCAATTGATAGAAAAGCGAATAATCATGAAGATATCTAAGGCAATGATCATGCATATAAGCATCACGTCCCTATCAAGTAGACCGGCTCCTGCATGCATCTACTACTATTACTCCACCACTACTAGGAGAAAGCCTACTAGTAGCGCTGGTTTTCCCCCTACTAGTAGCGCTGGGGCCAGCGCTACTGCTAAGGCGCTACAGCTAAGTGCTTAGCAGTAGCGCGGGAAAACCAGTGCTACTGGTAAGTAGCGTTATCAGTAGCGCTGGAAACCAACCAGCGCTGCTGCTACATACCTACCAGCGCTACTACTAATTTTCCTGCTTTCAAAGATTACATTCCCCTCTACGTATTTGTCCATGCTCTATACATTAGTTTCATCATATGACAACATCAATAATTATTGTGCCAACAACTACATTGTGATCATGTTGAATTAGACGAAAACATCATAATAGTAATCATCGTAATCGTGAATACAAGTTAACTAAACTTTTCTCTCATAAGACCTAGTCCTCGCTCGTAGGTAAAATGTCATAAAACAAAATAACACCTATGTCTCCATGATGAAGCAAAGAGATCCAACGGTCTCCAACTTGTGGCTTGCGGTCCTTCTTTATTTGACTCCATGCTTCAATTTGGAGCCTCTTAGGTGGTTTGCGCTCACTCGAGTATGCAAAAGAGTACTGGGGCCAGATAGGGCTTTTAATTGTCATATTACCTTCGAGTTGCATCAACAGAGGCACAACTTCATTTGGCAGTTTCTGTTGAAGAACATAATAATAGCCTAGTTAGCAATGTAATCAACACCATTTACGCAATAGTAGTGTACTTAATAATTCTTACCAAGACATTTCGGCGAATGTCATCCGCCCTCAACCTATGCACTAGTGGCATGTAAGGTGTATAATTTAGGCCAGTTCCCAAATTATATGGGAAGACCTCCCTACCAACTAGGACACCAATAAGAAAGTAGATAAGAACATCATTCTCCTCCCAAGTTAGATGTGATCCATAAGTGTAGTGTGTCCTGTCAACTATTTGTTGTGTTTCACACGAAGAAACGAAATAAGCTGTAAATTATAAATTAACAAATTTAGCATGGATGAACACCAAATATTTTTAAATATAGAATGCAAATTACTTGACAAATATGCATGGTTGACAAGCTCACATGGAGGTAAAACAGGAAGCATATCGACATCCACCCAAATGTCGATGTTACCTTCAATATGATCTTCAGGACGAAGATCAAAGGTTATTTCCATATCCTCCTGAAATCCATATGCCTTGCAAAGAGCTTTCCAATTTGAGCACCCTAATTCTGTGTTATTAAGTGCATTCATTACTTTCACAAGAAATGTGTGACCATGTTTAGTCGTCAGGTTGGCTGTCCTCGTCTAGAAACTCTCGTGCTCTTCGAAACCGAGCCTCTCCAAGAAATATCGTCTTGCATGACAGGGGATGAACTAGTTGAATTGTTTAAAACAGAAATTACGCGTTGAAGGAAAGAAACAGAAGTCATGCTTAATTACAAAAAAAAACAGTTGTCATCGTTGCGTAACATAGAAATATCAAAGTCCTCGTAAAGCTTCATGGTGAAGAACCTGCCGTCTCGCAGCCCAGGCTGGTCGCAAAGACCCTTATCTTCGCCGCAGAATTCAAACGCTTGGATCCTATCATCGTCTGATGACGACGACATTTCCCGTGTTCATGATTCAAGAATTACGGCACACTTGGATCCTAATGCGTGTGTGACTTTCGGTCCGTCGAGGCTATCCTTAAATAACTCTCATATGTCATGGTGTGTTGGTGCGCACTCTCTCACACTGATATGGTGGTGTATATATGCTGGTGTTCACTCTCTCACACTAATAGTTCGACCGTCGGTGATGGGCGCTTTCCCTCTCCTCTCCTTGCGCATTATACCGAGGTATATATCGCAAGAAGAGAAGAAGAGGAAGTGACCCTCACGACAACAGTCGGGATTCCTCCATCAAGAACACACATGAAAGTCACACAAGGAGCAACGACAGACCGAAAGTCACTCACGCATTATACCGATAAAATATCACTAATGCATTATAATGAACTCTAATATAATATCATTTCGAATAATCCATCATATAATATCATCTCGAATAATCCATGACTAATAAAGTTAACGCATCATCAAATATTAACTAATACATCTCGAATACTATCATATAAGATCACTAATACAGATCTAATAATATCGAATAATCTAAGTGACTAGCGGTTCCTGAGTCGCGGGTGGTGGACACCCAAAGATAAGGAACCATCACGGGATCATAACTCGGGTGAGATCCCTGAAGAATCTGTCAGGTATTGGAGAACCTGGCATCCAATGCCGCCATGTAGCGACGGACGTGCTCGTCCTCCTCCCTGACACGGCGACGTACCACCTCCGCGGGGGCCCGCTCCCTCTGCACCGAAGTGGCCGACGTGACCGCCACCAAAGAAGGTCCGGGTCGACGATGAGACCCGGATTCCTCAGCAAGCTCCGAGCCCCGGAAGGTAGCACCTCCCAGTGCCAACCCGGCGGAGCCCAATCCCGAACATGCTGGCGCCTATCAAGCAGGCCACCACCGACCACTCGATGACGAGGATGCTGGCCGGGCATCGTCGATGTCGAGACAAATTCCTATGAGAAAATTTTCTTATTGTTTCATGTTTTACATTGTAGTTATCATTTGTACATCAATCATCTCATTTGAATTTAGCTAGCGGCCACTAACCTATTTTTCCAACTAGATAAGGCACATCACCATAATAAGTCCTAATTTTCTTCTACACTTAATTAAACTTCCATGTTTACTACTAATTAAAATGAAAAAAAAATCATGGACAACATATAAGTTAAGTTAACCCTAGCAAGAACCCTAGCTAGCAAAAACCCTTGGCGTGGGGATGTCTCACCAGAGGCCGGGGTCGGTGTCGGGGTCGGGGCCGGGGTCGAGGTCGCCGGGGTCGAGGTCAGGGTCGGGGCCGAGGTCGAGGTCGAGCTCGGGGTCGGGGCGGGGGCGAGGTCGCCGGGGAGGAGGGGTAGAGGGAGGGAGTGAGGGGCGGGGCGACGACGCAGAGGGTGCGAGGGGCGGCGGCGGCGGCGCAGATCGAGCGAGAGGGAGGGAGTGAGGAGGGGGAGAGGGAGAGAGTGTGAGAGAGAGGGGCGTGCGGGGGCGAGACGATAAGTTAAGCCCCACTTAGCAGTAGCGCTGGTCGTAAAAATGCGCTACTACTTTTGTCTTATCAGTAGTGCGTTTATCTGGGGAGCGCTACTGATAAGTAGTTACTGCTACACAATATTAGTAGTAGTGCTGGATTTATACAGCGCGCTACTACTATCAGCTTAGTAGTAGCGCTTGTTTATAACCATTGCTACTAGTAAGTACCAGTAGCGGTGGTTATAAACAAGCGCTACTAGTAAGCGTCTATCTATAAGCTTTTCCCTAGTAGTGCACACATCGACCGACTCCTCCCTGCATCTAGAGTATTAAGTTCATGAAGAACAGAGTAACGCATTAAGTAAGATGACATGATGTAGAGGAATTAACTCAAGCAATATGATGAAAACCCCATCTTGTTATCGTTGATGGCAACAATACAATATGTGCCACGCTACCCCTACTGTCACTGGGTGAGGACACCGCAAGATTGAACCCAAAACTAAGCACTTCTCCCATTGCAAGAATTACCAATCTAGTTGGCCAAACCAAACCAATAACTCGAAGAGACTTTCAAAGATATGAAATCATGCATATAAGAAATCAGTGAAGATTCAAATAATATTCATAGATAATCTGAACATAAACTCACAATTCATCAGATCTCGACAAACACACCGCAAAAGAGTATTACATCGGATAGATCTCCATGAAGATCATGAAGAACATGGTATTGAAGATCAAAGAGAGAGAAGAAGCCATCTAGCTACTAGCTATGGACCCGTAAGTCTGTGGTGAACTAGTCACGCATCATCGGAGGGGCAATGGAGTTGATGTAGAAGCCCTCCGTGATCGAATCCCCCTCCGGCATATTACCGGAAAAGGCTCCAAGATGAGATTTCTCGGGAACAGAGGCGTCTGGTGGCGGAAAAGTGTTTTCGTGGCTCTCTTTCATAATGGGGGAATATTTGGGAATTTATAGGCCGAAGATTAGGGTTAGGAGAGTCGCCAGGGGGCCACAAGCCAGCCAGCCGCCGGTCCCCCCTGGCCGCGGCTAGCAAGCTTGTGGGGCCCTGGTGGCTCCCCTGCCTTGCACTCCAAGTCTGGTATTTTTCTATTTTTTCAGAAAAAATCATTGGAAAGATTTTATTCCGTTTGGACTCCGTTTAATATTTCATATCTGCAAAACTCAAAAACAAGGAAAAAAAAGAAACTGGCACTAGGCTCTAGATTAGTAGGTTAGTCCCAAAAGTAATATAAAATAGCATATTAATGCATATAAAACATCCAAAATAGATAATATAATAGCATGACACAATCAAAAATTATAGATACGTTGGAGACGTATCAAGGACACAGTGGGAAGATTTTTACAAACAATATGAACAAGAAAAGCGCACCTAGTTTCAAAAATCCATAACAAAAGGGCCTAGGCTTGATTTTCCTCATTTAGATGGAGATAATCCAGGGGGCTGGATCAGACAAAGTGAGAAATTCTTCCAAATGGCAGGCACACCTTCTGAATATAAGGTGAACTTTGCACAAATGCACATAACAGGGAAGGCTGATGTGTGGCTCAGGCATTCTGGCATTTTAGCTAAGAAACCTACTTGGTCCCAGTTTTGCACTACCATCATTCACAGATTTTCTGCCACTAGCTCATATGACCTGACAGAGAAGTTTAACAATCTCAAGCAGAATACTCTCACAGTTACTGAATACACTGAGCAGTTCGAAGAATTAATGGCTGATATCCAAAAGGAAAACCCACTTATTGCTGAAAGTTGGTTTGTGAGATGTTTTGTTAATGGACTCAAACCTCAATTGAAATTCCAATTAAGACCTCTTCGTCCAATTACCCTTACTGATGCATATTGGATGGCAGTCGATATGGAACAAGGAGTGCCGGCCAAGAAGCAGTTCCAGTAGTTTTCCACTTATTCTAAAACAACAGCTGCCTTCTCTAAACAAGCTAGTACTTCTTCAGACAAACCTACTGAGTTCAAAGCTCCTGCTATCACTCAGTGTGCCAGAGAACCAGGCAAATGCTGGCATTGTGGAGATCAGTGGTTCCATGGCCACAAATGCAAACAAGCACCAGTGATCAATGTTTTGACTGGAGAAGTACCTACTGAAAACATCATTGAACAAGAAGAATTAGAGGAAATGGAACAGGAAGAACAATCTGCTGAAAAGGAACAATCTATGCGTATCTCCCTCCAAGCTATGCAAGCTGACAGTCTCAATACAGTATCCATTGCTTTTAATGTGGGGGAAAAGCAAGCAATTGCTTTAGTGGACTCTGGGAGCAATTCAACTTTCATGAGTTTGCAATTTGCTTTACAAACTTCATGTCCCATTATTAAGGATAAGTCTAGAGCAGTGACTGTTGCAGGTGGAGGAAAATTATGGTCAGGATCATTTATCCCTGCCACTACCTTTACTGTGGGAAATACCCAGTTTAAACAACGGTTCAGGGTATTGGATTTACCTGGGCATGATATTGTTCTTGGATCTGATTGGATGGCACACCACAGTCATGTGGCCTTTTCTTATGATCCTAGATAGCTAATCATTAATCACAATCATGAGAAATCAGTGATCATTCCTGCTTGTGAAACTCTGTCTGCAACTCAGGAAATAGATGCTCTGGAATTAAACAGACTTTTGTTAAGTGGTGCTCTTGCTTTTGTGCTACAGTTAGCTGAAGATACAACTTTCACTCCCAGAAAACAACAACCTCCTCCTGCAGGAATTCAAGTAGTGCTTGATTCTTTCCCTGAAGTTTTCCAAGAACCATGGGATTTACCTCCTCCTAGAGAATTGGATCATGAAATTCCATTAAAACCTGAAGAAGTGGCTCCTAATTGCAGACCATACAAGTTCCACATATGCAAAAAAATGAGATGGAAAAGCAAATTCATCAGCTGCTGCAATCTAAGATGATTAGGGAGAGCCAACACTACTAGGAGAAACCTTATAGACAGGAGCCTACTAGTAGCGCTGGTAGCGCTGGTTTTTAACCAGCGCTACTGGTACTTACTAGTAGCGCTGGTTGTAAGCAAGTGCTACTACTAAGCTGATAGTAGTAGCGCGCGGTATAAATCCAGCGCTACGACTAATATTGTGTAGCAATAACTACCCATCAGTAGCGCTCCCCAGACGAACGCACTACTGATAAGACAATAGTAGTAGCGCGTTTTTACTACCAGCGCTACTGCTAAGTGGGGTGTCACTTATCGTCTCGCCCCCGCACGCACCCCTCTCTCTCACACTCTCTCCCTCTCGGCCTCCTCACTCCCTCCCTCTCGCCCCCGCACGCCGCTCGATCTGCGCCGCCGCCGCCGCCGCCCCTTGCACCCTCTGCGCCGCCGCCCCTCGCACCCTCTGCGCCGCCGCCCCGCCCCCTCACTCCCTCCCTCTCCCCCTCCTCCTCGGCGACCTCGCCCCCGCCCCGACCCCGAGCTCCACCTCGACCTCGGCCCCGACCCCGAGCTCGACCCCGGCGACCTCGACCCTGGCCCCGACCCCGACACCGACCCCGGCCTCTGGTGAGACATCCCCACGCCTAGGGTTTTTGCTAGCTAGGGTTCTTGCTAGGGTCAACTTAACATATATGTTGTTCATGATTTTTTTTCATTTTAATTAGTAGTAAACATGGAAGTTTAATTAAGTGTAGAAGAAAATTAGGACTTATTATGGTGATGTGCCTTATCTAGTTGGAAAAATAGGTTAGTGGTCGCAAGCTAAATTCAAATGAGATGATTGATGTACAAATGATAACTACAAAGTAAAACATTAAACAACAAGAAAATTTTCTCATAGGAATTTGTCTCAACATCGGTGATGCCCGGCCAGCATCCTCGTCATCGAGTGGTCGACGGTGGCCTTCTTGATAGGCGCCAACATGTTCGGGATTGGGCTTCGCCGGGCTCGCACTGGGAGGTGCTACCTTCCGGGGCTCGGAGCTTGGTGAGGAATCCGGGTCTTGTCGTCGACCCGGACCTTCTTTGGTGGCGGTCACATGGGCCACATTCGGTGCAGAGGGAGCGGGCCCCCGCGGAGGTGGTACGTCGCCGTGTCACGGAGGAGGACGAGCACGTCCGTCGCTACATGGCGGCGTTGGACGCCAGGTTCTCCAATACCTGGCAGATTCTTCAGGGATCTCACCCGAGTTATGATCCCGTGATGGTTCCTTATATCTTTGGGTGTCCACCACCCGCGACTCAGGAACCGCTAGTGACTTAGATTATTCGATAGTATTCGATCTGTATTAGTGATCTTATATGATATTACTCAAGATGTATTAGTTAATATTTGATAATGCATTAACTGGATTATTCGAGATCATGTATTAGTGATATTATATTCGAGTTCATTATAAATGTATTAGTGATATTTTATCGGTATAATGCGTGTGTGACTTTCGGTCTGTCGTTGCTCCTTGTGTGACTTTCATGTGTGTTTTTGATGGAGGAATCCCGACTGTTGTCGTGGGGGGCGCCTGCTCTTCTTTTCTTCTTTGCGATATATTCGTCAGTATATATAATGCGCAAGAAGAGAAGAGGGGGCGTCCATCACCGACGGTCGAACTATTACTGTGAGAGAGTGTCTACCAACATATCACTACTAGGAGAAAGCCTAGTACTAGCGACTGTTGTCGTGGGGTACACCTCCTCTTCTTCTCTTCTTTGCGATATATTCGTCGGTATAATTCGCAAGAAGAGAAGAGGGGGGCGTCCATCACCGACGGTCGAACTATTACTGTGAGAGAGTGTCCACCAACATAAATACACCACCATATCAGTGTGAGAGAGTGCGCACCAACACACCATGAGATATGAGAGTTATTTAAGGAAAGCCTCGACGGACCGAAAGTCACACACGCATTAGGATCCAAGCGTGCCGTAATTCTTGAATCATGAACACAGGAAATGTCGTCGTCATCAGACGACGATAGGATCCAAGCGTGTGAATTCTGCGGCGAAGATAAGGGTCTTTGCGACCAGACTGGGCTACGAGACGGCAGGTTCTTCACCATGAAGCTTTACGAGGACTTTGATATTTCTACGGTACGCAACGATGACAACTATTTTTTTGTAATTAAGCATGACTTCTGTTTCTTTCTTCAACGCGTAATTTCTATTTTGTACAATTCGACTAGTTCATCCCCTGTCATGCAAGACGGTATTTCTTGGAGAGGCTCGGTTTCGAAGAGCACGAGAGTTTCGAGACGAGGACAGCCAACCTGAGGACTAAACATGGTCACACATTTCTGGTGAAAGTAATGAATGCACTTAATAACACAGAATTAGGGTGCTCAAATTGGAAAGCTCTTTGCGAGGCATATGGATTTCAGGAGGATATGGAAATAACCTTTGATCTTCGTCCTGAAGATCATATTCAAGGTAACATCGACATTTGGGTGGATGTCGATATGCTTCCTGTTTTACCTCCATGTGAGTTTGTCAACCATGCATATTTGTCAAGTAATTTGCATTCTATATTTAAAAATATTTGGTGTTCATCCTTGCTAAATTTGTTAATTTATAATTTACAGCTTATTTCGTTTCTTCGAGTGAAACACAGCAAATAGTTGACAGGACACACTACACTTATGGATCACATCTAAATTGGGAGGAGAAGGATGTTTTTATCTACTTTCTTATTGGTGTCCTAAATGGTAGGGAGGTCTTCCCATATAATTTGGGAACTGGCCTAAATTATACACCTTACATGCCACTAGTGCATAGGTTGAGGGCGGATGACATTCGCCGAAATGTCTTGGTAAGAGTTATTAAGTACACTACTATTGCGTAAATAGTGTTGATTACATTGCTAACTAGGCTATTATTATGTTCTTCAACAGAAACTGCCAAATGAAGTTGTGCCTCCGTTGATGCAACTCGAAGGTAATATGACAATTAAAAGCCCTATCTGGCCCCAGTACTCTTTTGCATACTCGAGTGAGCGCAACCCACCTAGGAGGCTCCAAATTGAAGCATGGAGACAAATAAAGAAGGATCGCAAGCCACAAGTTGGAGACCGTTGGATCTCTTTGCTTCATCATGGAGACATAGGTGTTATTTTGTTTTATGACATTTTACCTAGGAGCGAAGACTAGGTCCTATGAGAGAAAAGTTTAGTTAACTTGTATTCACGATTACGATGATTACTATTATGATGTTTTCTTCTAATTCAACATGATCACAATGTAATTGTTGGCACAATAATTATTGATGTTGTCATATGATGAAACTAATGTATAGATGTTTATTATGATGTGTATATCCTGTATGTTTATGAAATAATAAAAAGAAAAGAAACTAAAAACTAGAAAACTGTTGGTTTAGCAGTAGCGCTGGTAGGCGCCTATCAGCAGCGCTGGTTTAGCAGCAGCGCTTGTTGCAAACCAGCGCTACTGCTAACCGTACTTACCAGTATCGCTGGTTTTTCAGCGCTACTGCTAAAGACTTAGTTGTAGCGCCTTAGCAGTAGCGCTGGCCCCAGCGCTACTAGTAGGGGGAAAACCAGCGCTACTAGTAGGCTTTCTCCTAGTAGTGCAAAGCCCCTATTCTTCTGCAGCAATATTAATCATGAAAAAAGATGGATCATGGAGGATGTGTATTGATTACAGAAAATTGAATGCATCTACAGTTAAGAACAAGTACCCAATACATGTAATTGATGATTTATTGGATGAGTTACATGGAGCCAAAGTTTTTTCCAAGCTGGATCTCAGGTCTGGTTATCATCAAATCAGAATGAGTGAAAGGGACATACCAAAAACTGCATTCAGAACTTACTTTGGACACTATGAATTTCTAGTGATGCCTTTTGGTTTGACCAATGCCCCTGGCACCTTTCAAGCTCTCATGAACAAAATCTTTGGGCTTTATCTCAAAAAATCCATCTTGGTTTTCTTTGATGATATATTAATTTTTAGCAATTCCCCAGAAGAACATGAGGCACATCTGAAGATTGTGCTAGACCTGCTTAAGCAACATCAGCTGTTTGCCAATCTCAACAAGTGTGTTTTTGCAGTTCCCCAAGTAGCATATTTGGGCCATGTCATTTCTGGTGAGGGAGTTTCCACTGATCCTGCCAAGGTGTCTGCAATTGCTGATTGGCCCACTCCTACTACTCCTACTCAGCTGAGAGGATTTCTGGGTTTATGTGGATATTACAGGAAATTTGTCAAGAACTTTGGCAGCATTGCAAGGCCTTTGCACAACATCCTCAAAAAGGACAGTTTTTATTGGACATCTAAACAGACCAAAGCATTTAAAGATTTACAACAAGCATTGTTATCTGCTCGAGTGTTGGCCCTACCAGATTTTTTCCTCCCCATTTGTCTTGGAAACTGATGCTTCTCGTACTGGATTGGGAGCTGTTATGATGCAAAAAGAGCAGCCCATTGCATATTACAGCTCTGTACTTTGCCCCAAGAATGTTGCCTTATCTACTTATGAAAAAGAAGCTCTAGCAATTCTGGAAGCTCTTAAAAGATGGAGGCACTACTTCTTGGGCAATGATTTGATCATCAGGACAGATCATCAAAGCCTACAATTCATGACTGATCAAAAAGTCTCTACTAGTATTCAACATAAATTGATGTTAAAATTGCTGGAATTCAACTTTGTGTTGGAATACAAGAAAGGGAAGGAAAATATAGTAGCAGATGCTCTTTCAAGAAAACACTCTTGCATGGCAATTTTCCCTAGCAACTCCTTTGTGGATCTTTGAAGTAGAAAATTCTTATCACACTGACCCCCATTGCCAGAAACTCTTGGAACAATTGTTTCTTACACCTTCTCATATCATCAATCTAAATTCTTTGCATGATGGAATCATCAGACACAAGGGATAGATTTATGTGGGCAGAGACATGGGGTTGAGGAATAAATTGATTCAGGCCTTGCATTCCTAGGCTATAGGGGGGGCACTCAGGCATGAAAGCATCTTATGCTAGACTCAAACAAGTTTTCTACTGGCCGAGCATGAAGAAAGATGTGGACAATTTTGTCTCACTTTGACCAGTCTGTCAGAAGAACAAAGGAGAGAATTGCCCTTATCCTGGCTTTTTGGACCCTGTTCACACACCTGACATGGTTTGGACACATATTAGAGTGGATTTCATCGAAGGATTGCCTAAATCTCAAGGTCATGATGTTATATTCGTTGTGGTGGACAGACTTTCAAAATTTGCTCATTTCATTACATTATCACATCCCTTCACAATTCAGACGGTGGCTCGAGCTTTCATTGATAATGTGATGAAACTTCATGGTCCCCCTCTTGCTATTGTTTCTGACAGAGATCGAATTTTCACCAGTAAAATGTGGCAAGACATCTTCTCTGCTTTGGGAATTGAGCTTCGCTATAGTTCAGCCTATCACCCCCAGTCGGATGGACAAACTGAACGGGTGAATCAGTGCATCAAGAACTACCTGCGATGCATGTCCTCCCTGGCACCTAAGAAGTGGGCCCTCCACCTGTCCATTGCTGAGTATTGGTACAGTACATCTTTCCACTCTTCTTTGCAAAAGTCCCCTTTCCGGGCTCTTTATGGTTATCCTCCACCAGATTTACAACTACATGCTTCCCTATCCACAAGCTCCAGTGAAGCGGCTGATTTTGTGGTTGACAGAACAGCTATGTGGCAGAAACTTAAAACAAACCTGGCCAATGCACAAGCTCGCATGAAGAAATATGCAGATCTCAAATGCGTTGAGCGGCAACTATCAGTTGGTGATATGGTATATCTGAAGATGCAGCCTTATAGGCTGAATGTGTTTGGCGCTCTATCCCACATCAAGTTACAGAGCAAATTCTACGGCCCTTTCCGTGCCATTGAGTGAGTTGGCAGGGTGGCTTACAAACTTCTTCTTCCCCCAACTGCTGCTATCCATCCGGTTTTCCACGTCAGCCAATTAAAAAGGCACTTGGGACCTGAGGATGTCCCGTGTGAAGATCTTCCTTTGGTAGGACCGGATGGGCAAATACGCACTGAACCGAGTGGTGTACTGGATGCGCGTCAAATTCCTTGCAACAATGTCGAGGTGGTTCAGTGGCTTGTTCAATGGGCAAACCTACCACCTGAAGATGCTTCTTGGGAAGACGCAGACTTCATCAAGAAAACGTTTCCTGCATTCTTCAAGCAAAATGTGCATCGTTGGTTCAACCGATCAGCTCCTTGAGGGCAAGTTCGCTTTCAGGAAGGGGTATTTTCAGCATCGACGGGAGTGTATCCATCATTCAGTTAACCATCGGCTGAGATTGAAGACTACTAGAAGATCGACGGCTCGCTTCGCTCACCGTTACCGTTAGAAACTCCGTAGTAGTTCTTTTGTCGTTATTGTTTATCGTCTCCTTGCTGGAATCGTTATATAAGCCAGCTCTCTTTGAGTGTAAGGCATGCCATTCTTATCCTATGACTATCTGTCAAATACAATACAGCTATACAAGAATATGCTAGTACGATTCCCTTTACGCGTTCCTGCCGATGAACCCTAGCTTCTTCCTCTCCTTCTGATCCCCAAATCCTAAATATAGCATGACACCGGTTGGTTGTACAGGGGTTGGCCCGGTGGCGGTGGTGATCCGGCCGGCATGGCTGCCTCGTCGTCGCCACTCTGCAGAGAGACAGAGATGCAAGCCGACAGTATAGCCGGGCTGGGCTTTGTGATTTGGCGGCATCAGAAAATAGAGCCCAGTTCGAATTTGATGCCAGGCCTGCTTGCTCCAAACTTATGCGGCGATTATATCTCGCTTATAGCGAGTCGTCGATATACTCGCCTAAAGCTCTCTCTCCCCCTCCTGTCTACAGTATCTGTATCTGGGTGAGACCATTTTAGCACATTCGTTCGCTCGCTCGTTCGCTATGTTTGTTCTGGTCTTTTTCAAGTTTATTTTAATATTTTGAATTTTGGGCAGTGATCTGCGCCGGACGACCGGCCCAAGCACTGCACCAGTCCTACCTCGATCGTTGGTTTACTTAATCTCTACCCATCAGATTAAAAAACCCACGTCATCCTTTCTCTTCCCCACCTTTCCACACCGCTTCGTCTTAGATCGAAAGAGAGGGACACAATGTTGACCATCTGTAGATAACTGCCCCCTGCAGGTTGTCTTGTTGAAAGGCGACACACCGTTTTCCGATGGCCGTCGACGAATCACCCGTGCCTTCACGGTCCTCGCCGCCAACCCCGCTGACTGTCTCGCCATCCGTCAGGGTCTACGCATCACCCACACCGTTCGTGGTCCCCCGTGGTCATCGGTTGCAAATATATTGTGCTCGCCATCGCAACCATCCCCGTCGTCTCCGGTGCCGCCTCGCCGTCCCACCAAAATAATGAGCAGAAATCACCGTCCCAACAAAAACCGCTACCGGTCGCAGGAAAAAAGCACCATCGGTCCTAGCAAAAGCAAATTCGCCGGTCACAGCTTTTTCGTCGGCGTCGGTCACAACTTTTTCTCGGACGCCAGTGGTTGGTAGTAGCAAATGGCAACGCCCCCTGTAGCAAAGAAGCAATGCGGTTGTAGCCAAAAAAAGACGTCGGTGGTATGTGGTAGCAAAACGAAATGCCAGTTGTAGCAATAACTGGCGTGGATGTAGCAAATCAAAGCCGGCGATGCGTCGTAGCATAACGAGACGCTGGTTGTAGCAGGTTGCTACTCCGATTGTAGCATGACACACGGTGCTTGTAGCAGAGCAATGCTAGTCGGAGCTGCGTCGTTGTCCTCGAACTGCCAACGTCGGTGGCGCCTTGTAACAAAACGAAATGCCGATTGTACCAAAAATCCGACATGGTTGTAACAAAAAGCCAACATGGTTGTAGCAAAGAATGAAATCCCGGTTGAAGCTTTTTTTATCTAAGGATGAAGCTTTTCTCATAATGGTTTCAGCTTTTTCAGTTTGACATTGCCCGATTGAAGCTTTCCATATTATTTTTTTGAAACGAGGCAAAAGATTTGCCATTTCATTGATTAAGGAGAAGAGAATTGCCCGGTTAATTGACGGAAAACCGGGCTAAAACCGATACAACCCACATGACAAGGGCACCACCGGCCATCCTGGCCACCGACATGGGACACAACCACGACGGCACATGCCACCGGATGGCCACACGCGCAAGCAACCGACAGCTCCGTCTTAGACGACGAGCCTCACAAGGAAAATATGCAGGACTTGCGCCGACCGTGCCCTCCGCAAACGACCACCGAGCGCCTGTCATCGTCGCCACCTGGACCCGCTCCACCGCAGCTCCGACTTCAAAGCAACCAAGCAACCCACAGAAGAGCACCTCGGACACGCCGGGAAGAACCGACTACCGAAGTCCACGCCGCGACCCGAGCTCCTCTCGACGCCATCATCGTTGCCAACCAGAAACCAGCGCCCCGCCTCAGCAAACCACGCGGCGAAGATGCCGCCATCCACAGCGAAGATGCCGCAATCCACAAGTCTCTCGATCGTAGCCGGCTCCGAGACGATGCCCCCAAGGAGGAGAAAGACGCGAAGACGCCTCCATCGCCCGATCCAGAGGATCTGAGGTTTCCCTCCGGAGCCAAAGCCGTGTGGAGGAGGAGCACCCCCACGGCGACGCTTCCAAGAAAGATAACGACACCCGCGGGCACCGCCGTCGCCGGCTCCGATGGAGACCGGAGCAAGGATTTCTCCCGAAGACCACCGCCCCCACCGACCGCCGCCCACCAATCACCACCCCTGCTGAGGCCGACCTCACCCTAGCCGCGGGATCCCACGATCCGCCGCGCCCAGGCACGCACCACCCCCTGGCCGAAACCGCCGTCCACCACCGCAACACCATCGTGACCACCACCACCGCAGCAACCATCGCATAGCAAGAAGCAGCACCAAGATCAACGAACCACCAAGGCTAGATCCAGATCGGAGCAGCTCCAGCGAAGCAGCAGGGCAGACGAGCAGGCCCCTCACCGCAGCACACCTCGAGCTCCGGAGATGCCATGCCCGGCGCGCCCCGCCAGCCACCGCGCCCGACCAAGAATCTGCGCCCCGCGCACACATCCAGAGCCGAGAGCCGGCCCGCCCACGCGCGCCGTCCACGCCCAGGTCACGGCCGGAGCCCGGACCGAGGCCGCCGCCCCGGCGCCCCAACCTCCACCCGCAGCCGACGCCAAGCCGAACGCCGGCCGCCCGTCCGCGCCAGCCGCCGCCCGCGAAGTCCCAGATCGGGACCGCCCGAGCGCGAACGACCGCGACCGCGCGCCCGCGGCCGCACGCCCACCACCGCGACCGGACGCCGCACCGAGCGCCGAAGACCTCCTCCGCCGCACGCCAGGACGCCGCCCCGGAGCCGAGCGCCGGACAGCCGCAAATCGCACGCGAGATCCCCATTTCCCGAGCGACCGCAGCCAGAGAGTGCGCCCCGCCGCCGCCGGCTCCGCACAGGCTTTGCCTGCCGGAGGCCACCGGCGACGGCGAGGGAGGGAAGGAGCCTGGAGGGGGGGAGGCTGTGGGGGCGCGGTGGTCGCCGCCCGTGTCGCCCCGGGGAGGGAGCGGCGCGGGCCAGAAGGGGGCTCAGCAGGAATACATCGCAACAGCTTCCCTTTCTCCTGACCGATGCCCAACTGGGCAGACCCCAGCTTTCCATATTGAAGGTTGAAGCTTTTTCGGTCTAGGCTTGAAGCTTTTTCGTCAAATGGTTGCAACCCTTCTATGCGGCGGTTCTAACATTGCCTCGTCTGCCGCGTGTCAATGCTCGCTGGTGGTTGCTTCACAAAGGAGCCTGCATCCCAGCATGTCGAGCTTCCGTTTTTCCAAGCACACGGTCATTCCCCGTTACAGCATTGACGCCCGGCGCCGATGCAACTCCCGCACGTCGTAGGTGAGTTTTCATTGAAAAAACGAGAGTGGAAAGAGGAGGTTCTCATTGTTGTCATTTATCTGCCCATGGCGGCTCGTCCTACAGCTAGCGCGATGGTTGGCCTCCAGCAGCAACGGCGCCATAGTTCATTCCCCGACGGGTTCCAATGAAACGGTATGGATAAGTAACGAATGGGGGGAGAAGATAAGCCAGGAAAAAAACGAAAGAAAAAAAGGACCGTGTGATTAAGTGGGATCTGACGTCTCTAATGCGACCGACATACGCTTCGGCCGGCGTCCTGGCTCTAAACGTTTACCCAATTTGTGTTTTCGTCTTCTTTGGTTTTCTTTGTTTTTTCATTGGTTTTATTCTTTCTTTCTTGTTTTCACCAATTATTTTATTATTATTATTATTTTATTTGATGTCTTTGTTTTTTCTGTTTCCTTCTTGATTTTCTTCTTTTCTAACTTTCTTTTTCTTTTTTGGACTGTCTAGTTTTCTTTTTCTTTTCCTTTTTCTCTTTGGTTTTTTGTCTCTTTCTCTGGTTTTCTTGGGTTCGTTTCTTTACTTCATTTTACTTTTAAACACATGCATTTTTCTTACACACTGTACATTTTATTTTACATATGTCCATTAGTACATGTTCAATATTTTTTTAATACATGATTAATATTTTTATTAAATATATGTTTTGATGTCTATTGTTTCGTATACATTCTATATTTTTGGTATACATCTAAAACTATTTTATTTAGGTTTCACATTTTTCATATGCATGATTAATATTTTTTTCAAATATATGTTTTCATACACATTGTACATTTTTTGGAAACATCTAAAACATGTTTAACTTTTTGTAAATATGTGTTTTGATGCTATTGTTTTCATACACATAAAAACATTTTTATGCAACTTTAATAAATATATACATGATTAACACTTTTTTAATATATGTTTTGGCGTCTTGCTTTTTTCATACCCATCACACATTTTTTGTTTACATCTAAACACTTTTTTATACATGTTAAACTCTTTTAAAATTACACAAACATTTTGTACATTGCACAAACATTTTAAAAAAACTCCATGATTTTTTTTAAACGCATGACCATTTTGTAAATGTCACGGGCATTTTTTTGAAAGACATCTACATTATCTCAAGTTATTCTAACAAAACAAAATACTGTGTTAGCATTTTTAAATTCTTGATTGTAATAAAGGCCACTATGTGACAAAAGTTACTATTGTTGTCAAACAGGAAAGTAATAAAAAACGTACACACAAGATTATGGTGGCTGAAAGACTGCCACCACAAACAGCATGGCCACGGAATGAGATCAAGGACGTGAACTTAAGACTCTATTAGGAACGAGATTGGATCAAGAAAGATTTGGGCTTTGTGCTCCTCCTTTGTTATCAAGATAACATGAATATATGTTTCTGAATTCCTACTAGCATAAGAACATAGGTAGTCCGATAACACAAGAAGCTAGAAACAAATAATGGCATCAGTGTATTATTTTCTTTCGATCGAGAATCATGCGGCTGCACAAAAACCACACTCTTACAAAAAAGGAAAAATGCATAGGTAAATTGAGTTTCAGTGAACAATTATCGAGTGATTAGTTATTGAGCATTAGTCGGGAGTACCTTGTTAAACCGACATAAGACTGCTCGAAGGCGTAGTGCATTATCATTGCGACCGTAGCTACCAGATAAATCTACAAGATGAGATGGACCTTGTTAGTTTACTCTCTCATGGAATGTTGCTTGAAAACTACTCTCTCCGTTCACAAATATAAGATGTTTTGGATATTTTAATATGGGCTACATACAGACGGAAATAAGTTAATGAACACACTAAAACATGTCTACATATATCCAATTCAGAAAAAGTTAGAACGTCTTATATTTGTGAACAGAGGGAGTAGATTTTACAATGTAAAAGAGCATATTTGTGAACAGAGGGAGTAGATTTTACAATGCAAAAGAGCTAGCGTAGTTAGGGCCAGAAGAAAAGTCCAAGGCAGCAAGTTTGTTGTTTACAAGTTACTCCCTCCGTTTTTAGACAAGTACATCATCCACTTTTATCTTATTTCAAAATAGCAGATATTAAGAGGATGTTCGGAAGACATAAGGAGGAGATTCACTTTTTAACATACTTTTAAATATCTCCGGATGGTGCTGAATAGTCATTCAACTGATGCATTAAATCTATTCTACTTTGAAAGTCTTATACGGTGTGTTTATCTGTCTTTCTTGAAAAAGTAATCAAATTCGTCGAGTTCAAAAGTTTTTATAAATCTAGTTTGTGGGAAGTCTTATGTGCTCATAACTTCACCTTTCATTAGAAAATCAAAAAACCAACGACAAAAAACCCTCCGGTGTATGCGCTACAAAGCAACTAGCATTTTATCATTGAAGCTCGTGAAATAATGTTCTTGTTTTTCATTGGAAAAACCAACGCCGGCGTTAAGATCAGTCTCCTTTCTATTTTCGGGAGCAGAACCCAAAAAAGGAAATTCCAATTATTCTTCATCCATTAGAATGTCGATTCCTCACAATCGCTCTTTGTGATGCTTACCGTTCATCTCCCATTCCCGTCATCGAGAGGCTAAAAGAACTATAGCATGCCAGAAACAGGGAGTTGAGGTGGTTAGACCTATAACGCAAAATGATGCCAACATAGGAGCCTATGGTTCTATTCTTGTTATTGTTGAAGATACATATACCTCTTCTCGGTCTGGTGGAGCGATATAAGAAAAATAGATGCTAAGCCTACAATGTCCGATAACGAGGCTTCAATAGTGAATCAGTCTACACCACAACAGTGGAATATAACTTTGGACCTAAGGGTCGGTTCTGTTACCTTTTGGAATGGAGGATATTCATTAGCAACAACCACGGAAGTAGTTGCGGAACTACTGGCCAAGACATGATAACCTACTGTTCCCGCTCCTCCTTCGCTTCAGGGATGGAGGTCCTACGGTAGGGAAGAACACACACAAGCACTTGACCGAAGTGGACCAGCGCTTCTACTCCTTCATCGAGGAGTCGTTCTTGCAAGAAGCAAGGGATGGTGTGAACAGTGTGAGGTCAAAGAAAGAGAATTGACCTATGAATACAGTGATCCTATGATTTAGATAGACTTCGTCCTTTTTTAGATAAGGGTGACTCGAGAAATTGCGGGTGGGACCTGTTGGCATAAGGCATAAAGGAACGTGGGAATTCGATGTCTCATGAACGAGCTTTTTTCGTGGACAAACATACTTTATGGTCTGTTTTATGGATCTTTCTAGATATATGAGGCATCCGTTCACATGACCATAGGGAATCTATACTCGAGCCTTCGATTTGGCCCCTGGTAGGATAGGTGAGGAATCATTCTTGATCTGTTCTATTTGGGCGTACAACTTCGCCAAAGCCGACTAGCATCCCTTTCCACTACGCATTTTTCGAATAAAGATGAATTTTTTTGAAGGGTTCGAACAAAGAAGACTACTAAACTAAAGGATGGAATTCGCTTTCCGTGGTGAACTGGCCGTCCCACGCCTTCATTTTGTCTCATGTGTGTTGAACATTGTCTTTCTCGGTTCTAGTTTCACTGTTGTAGTAGGGTTGGGCGAGAAAGGGTCCCCTCTTACCTATTAGTAAGCGGGCCTTCGACTCCACCGGGGTCTTACGGTCTCATAGAGGGGGACTACCTAACTAAAGATGAATAGTGCTCTTTGTAAATAAGAGTAGGCGTGGAGAGGTTTTTGCGGGGAAACTTGCAAATCAAGTTTGGGGGGAGGCGGGCATCTACTCAACCTTATGAGTACCCGCACTATAACAGTTCCGATGAACAAACACTCACTTTTGACAATTATACGATTCCAGAAGATGATCCAGAATTGGGTCAATCAAATTTATTAGAAGTTGACAATAGAGTGGTTGTACGAGCCAAAACTCATCTACGTATGATTGTAACACCCGTTGATGTACCTCATAGTTGGGTTGTACCTTCCTCATGTGTCAAATGTGATGTTGTACATTAAATCCTACCTCCATCTCGGTACAACAAGGAGTTTACTATGACCAGTACAGTGGCATTCGTGGAACTAATCATGTCTTTACGCCTACTCGTAGAAGCAGTGACTTTGAAAGACATAACAATTAAGCAATGTTCAAAATTAAAACCGGCGAATAACAATCAAAATGTAATAGTTCATGTGGCCTAAGTGACGCCGAGAGATTGTGTTTCTCTACTAATTTCATTTGACGATATGAAATCCTCAGTGTACGTCATGGTCAATGAAAGTAGCATAGTATCGACAAACTAGCTGATTGAACAAGATATTTAATTCTCAAGAAGTATCAATAAGGAAGGCGATCCTAAAAAAAGTGTTTACTGACTGACGGAAACTGCATACTGTTTCCACTTCCATGCACCTCTAAAGCAATGATTACCGTCCCTCTAATTTTAAGTGTCCTTCATTCACATGTCCAGGCCAAACAAGACAAGACAACAAGTTGAAATTGGTTCTCTCGATGCAAGAATCGTTGATCAAGACAACTTACTATTACTATGAAAAAAAACAGCAAATAAAATCCAGTACTCTCTCAATCTAAATTAATTGACACACACTTCATACAACTTTAATACTACTACAAAGTTTTACCAAGTGTGTGTCAATTAATATGGAATTATGGATCGGAGGGAGTAACTTAACTTGCCCACATTACATAGTCAAGTCTATCTTAATCTACCAAGCAAAAAAAAGTCTATCTTAATCTGCCAACAGCACATGGTCAAATCTACCTTAACTTGCCCACATTACATCATAGTCAAGTAAGTACTCCATAGTACTTAATCTGCCCACATTACATAGTCAAATCTATTTTAATCTGCCCACATTACATATAACATAGTACTTGAGACTAATTTAACCAGGATAAAAGTACCACTATCATCACACAGCACTCCAGAAATAACAGCTTCACTGCATAACACTAACCACAAACCACCGAAGAGCAATTATCCATCAACCAAACCAAGCCATTACATCCTCCCTAGACCATGTCCGTGACAAGAGACCATGCGATGGTGACTTCCAGCTTACAAGAGCAAACTTCGAGCACCTGCGTGCTTCTGGAGGCTTCCCTGGATTTGAATGCTTTAGAATCTCCCTCAACTGTTTGATCCCTGGCTTTGAATGCTTTAGAATCTCCCTCAACTGTTTGATCGTCCAAACAATTTGGCGTGACAGAGACTCTCAGCGTTCCACGAGCTTCAACAGACACAACACGGCGTGAAAGCTGTATCGTGCCATCAGCTGCAACAGGCAATTTATCAAAAGCAAGCAACTTGATTTCCATGTCATTGATACTGACGGTATGCGCAGATATCAGACCTCCAAAGCCTTCTGGCCATTCCCCATCGACCACTTTGACACTGATGGTGGCCTCCAAAGATGCAGCCATGTCACCCAATGTCAATTCCACTGTGCTAAGCTTGCTAGTTTCGACACGTTTAAACATGTACGATTCACTACAGCCAGACTCACGAAAATTAACACCTAGATAGCTCAAAGCTCTATCCTCAGATTCAGTTCTTCCCTTCACTCGCAAGTCAACCTCCAAGTACACAGGATCCACAACAACAACAGCGCGGGTAGGACCTGTCAGTGTCAGGTATCGATTCTGCATGCAAAATTTACAAAGCAAAGTATGTGTTACTTATCAAAAAATACAACTGGATTGGAAGATAACCAATCTATGCTGACACCAAGGAACAATGCATCCATGGAGAAGTAATCCATTTATGAAGCTAAACTTATCAGCAAGAGCTTGAAGTAAATATCTATTGGTAGCAAACACTAAAAGGCAGACTTTGCCAAGACCGTAACAGCGAATATGTTCGAGTTGGGTCAGCAAGCATCGCTGATCTTCAAAACCCTCAATTTTGAAGAACAAGGTTAAACAAACATTATGTATATATATACTAAAGCAAAAGCAGAGGCAAACATTGAACATCATAATCGAAACATATACTAGAAAGCTGTACATAGGATGCAAACGATTTAGAGACAACCAATTTTTTTTTCTTATGGTGTGCATATACTCTAAAGCAATTATCTAAGAGATTCATTTGCCAATAGATTGAGAACAGTGGTAAACATTTGCAAGCAGAATTTCACAGGAGAACACAAGAAATTATCAAGTTCAACGAAAAATATATAATACTGGTGACTGGTCTCAAACAAACTGGAGGAAATAGACTCAAGAATCCGCCTATGCGCTGTGGGGGCACATTGTCAAGGGCCAATTATTTTCATAGGGAAACAGTCAAGAGAGGGTAAAAAGGTGCAGTCACTATTCCCCTATATCGGCCTGGAAGAAATTTACAGAAACTTGACATTCAAAATGCACAGAGATTATACTCAAACCCGTATGTTGATATAAAAAACAGACATGAAAACAGAGTATGGAAGCAACAGCTAAGTCACCTTAAAATAATAATTTTGAGCACCATGCAGGCATACATGTGATTTCGTGTCGTTGATTTCTTATGTGGCATCCTTTAAGAACTTAGAAATTCTTGCAGAAAAAAAAGCATGCTTCCCACTTACACTTGCATACCTATAATACTTCATGGATTGATCATTTGGTATGTTTTCCCCCAACCATTGGTAATAGCTACTGCCATTTTTTTTCTATAAATCTCGTTCCGAGTAACAATCAGGCTTAATTACAATGGCTGGTTTAGAATCACCTACTTCATGCATGGAACTTGGTAACAATATCACGGACCCTCGCAAACTTATACTATATATGTACTGACATGAATTAGTATTTGTAACTATTGTCCAGAGAAACTAAAATGCCACTGACATTAACAAATGCCAGGGTATGTTTATTTCATCTCCACAAAGCCCAAAAAATGCAATTTAAATATCTAAATTCATCATAAATATATCCCAATAGTCCAGTACATTTGCATATTATTTATTAAGGAGAGCCATGTGAAAACCAGAACAAACAGTGTTCACAGATGTAATATAGGCACCAAGTAACTGTCAATGACGAGTATACGAACCTCACTGTCGATGATTTGGCAGTTATCCCTCTTACGTTCGAAGATAATGTTGCGAATGTTATCAACCGAGTCGCGTGCGGCAACAACACCAAACACATCCAGCGGCCATCCCAATTCCTCATTGATGGCTGCAACTTTGACCGAAAAGACCTGCAGAGTTCGCATAGGGTACAGATGTAGCGGAGGCTTCTTGTCCGTGTAACGCATGGGTTCGACAAGCGCTGCAGAGGACTATTTGGTTAGATATTTCCAGGAGCAATTGACGAGGAGGTAGATAGATAGGAGAAAGATTTGAGTTTGCTTACTGATGTCCTCCCAGGAAACGGAGGAGCCGGCCCGAAGAGATTCCCAGAACTCGCGGTAGTCCTTGGCTTGTACGGCCGGCCAGTCGGTAGGATCTTTCGGCTCCAGCTTCATGGCCTCCACATTTTCGGCCATCCACTGGTCCGAGATCGTGATTGCTTCGGGATCTCCCGTGGCGATCCACTGGATCACGGCGTCCAGCTCCCCCTTCCGGTCCCGCTTCCTGTGCGCCTCCTCCCCCTTGGCTCTGTACACGGCCGCCGCCGCGACGTCTTCCTCGGTCATCTTCTTCGGCTTACGGCCCTCCCCGGTCTTTACTCCCTCAAGCTTGGCCAGCTTAGCGTTTAGAATCTTTCTTTTCCTCGCCAAATCCGATTTCGCTTGACGGATGGACTCCACTGCCCCATCTTCGTTGTCGCTCTCCTCCACCGGATCCTCCTCGTCCGCCCCCGCCTTGTTTGCGCTTACTCCCGCCGCCGTCTTCCTTTTCTTCAGTTCGCCGGCGGAACCTCTCTTCCTTCTCTCCGCCTCCTCCACCGCCTCCTCCTCCTCTTCCAACATCGCCTCCATCCTATCAGCCCAATAAAGCTCAATGTAGCAATCGATTTCCTCCTGCGTCTCCGCCATCGCCGCTCAACTTACGGAAGAAAACCCTAGATCGATCTATCTCTTCTACAGTGGCTTTCTCTGGGTGGGGGATTTAGGTTGGGGGTGGGGGTGGGGGGGCAATATTTAACATACCGGGTATTCAGTTGGGCTTCTCTAGCCAGCCCGCCTATACTTAGGTCGATTCGGATCCGAAAGCCCAATGGCCGGCCCGTCCTCAAAGGAGAACCTTTTCTTTTTTCTTCTTCTCAAAAAAAAGGAGAACCTTTTCTTTTCACATATTATTACTAGCAAAATTGTCCATCCGTTGCAACGTGAGAAAAAAAGCACCTCTCATACACACTCGACGACATCGACAAATCCCTTAAAATATTTCATGTTGTCGTACGAGAAACAACATGATAAATGGTGTTGCGCAAAGACATAAAGGTAGGATGATATTTTAAATATACTAAAGGTATTTCTAATTTATTACACACCGTTAGCAGATGTAGACCCCCTATGGCATCAATATTATATTTTATAAGAGCATGAAACTATCATATCTAGTCAATTTAAATGAGTAGAAAATATATATAATAGGCATTTTCAAAATACACCATATAAAAAAGTATTAATTAAGGATGTATCCTAAACATAATTTTTGAAGAAAAAAAGTAACATGCAGGATAATAGCATATTTGAAATCTACACATTTTTTTGAACAATTTAATTTGAATTTAGGATTCAAAATATATGATTTTTAAAGCATTTTAATATGTAAAAAAATAAAATAGCTGGGTCAAAACTGCAACATTGTGCACAGATGAGCTTGGTCGAGGCAATTGAAGAGAAAATAGACAAAACGACAAAAGTAGGATTTGACCTCAGGTCTCCTGGCTGCAGAGATTAGGCCCAACCCCCAGACTACATCACTGCATGTGTTCTTTGTGGCCTCGCGATAAATAACAAATAAAACTGACGGTGACTTAGAAGGAAAAATGAACTATTTTTTTATACTTATCGGTGGCATAGGGGATACTACTTGATAACTTTGAGGGTAAATCTGACAACGGACGGGCAGAAGCAATAATCCCTTTATTAATAGGCATAGATATATACGTACACCACCTCTTTTTTTGGGAGGACTTCCGGTCTATTCATCAACTATCATGGCAAAAATAATAATAATTACATACAACTCCGTAGGCCACCTAGTGACAATTACAAACACTGGATCGAGTCGAAGGCGTGCCGTAGTCATCGCCCATCCCTCACCGGAGTAGGGCAAAGCTTGTTCTCCTCCCTCTGTTACGGAGTAGGAACCCTTCGTCGACAAGGGTTGAGATGCACCACGCCTCCATGGTCATAAGGCCTGCAGAGACGAGGCGCATCGGTGGCGACGCCGATGGGAGGTGAAGATACCCTAGTTTCTTGGGCAGCCGTGGGAAAGGCCAGGAGATACGCTCATTACACCACGTCCTTATTCATTTTGTGATCAATATTACATCCTTTACACGCATTAGGGTAATTGTTGGTGGTGCATCATCCTCCAAGTACTTGGCGTTGATATTTTTGCTAAGCTAGCAAGCTCATGAGCTACAAAGTTTGACTCTCTATAACAACGCTCTAGATAATATGTAGGAATTCAAATATGATAATAGTCAGCAAAACTGATTGCCCTAGTTCTTGCAAATATGGTACCTTCATTCATAGCTTCTATGGCTTTGATGATCACTGGGCAAGTTCTAGGCCATATTTAAGAGTTGCAACTTCTATTGATAAATGTTGATATGTCTATTTTTCGAGCAATTTTCCTTTGTTTTGCTCTCTAACTTGCATAATTCGAATAAAACTAATTTGGATTGGGGTCATTTTCAACAGAACTTTCCCATGGAGTTATTTTTGTCCAGAAATAAAGTTGCCCGGAAAATTCCAAAAAAATACTATAATTACCTTTGGAGGAAGAAGTCATGGAGCTAGAAGATGAGATTATGGGGGGCACCAGGTGTCCACTTGGTCCGTACGCGTGGCCCCCTGTTTACCGCCTTATGCCCTCCTTTGGCCTATAATCATCTTCCGTCCTGAAACCCTTAACAAAAAAAAATCTAGGATTTTTCATGACACGAAGCCGCCCCCACCTCGTATTTGGTACTATACACACTAACAAAGTTTGGATGGAAGTAATCTAAATTGAGCATGCTTTTCTTGATAGTGGTGTGCCCGTGCATTGCACATGGAGAAAATATCATTTAGTGCCACTTTGTATGTTCCTCGACGATAATCATAGGATTGTTTGTGTCCCTAGTTGAAAACTAAATATCGTTGCATGTTCCTAGTGAATCAATCATGATGGCGCTTCTTATGTCCGGCGTCGATAATGATAGAATTGTTAGTGTACCCAATTCAAAACTAAAATGAATTGTAGCATTAACACGCTTAAGACAGTGGGCATTGCTGACATCTAAGCATGCACTGCCTTCACTTAATTGGATTTATTTTAAGGTTGGTTGGGGTGTGTCCGGGGTAATTGTCTTGTGACCTGAGATAGTAAAGATTTGAAAAAAAAATCGTTGTGATAGAAGAAAAAGAAGTATCATAAGCCTCTAGGACAATAAGCATGGCACAATGCCCCCATAGGTTAACATCCTCTATTTCAAGGTAGACCCGTCGTGTCGATGCTTATCCTTCATCCCACTCTCGTCGACAGTGGATGCGCGTCGATCTAATCAGAATGCATTGGAACATGGTCAATCCCAAGATGATGAGCTCAGACGCCGCATGGCACGCCCGTCAATCCGTCCTTGAACAACACTAAAGCAATATAATGTTTTAAGACTTGAAAAGCTAATCGAATTGGATTATACAAAACTGATTAATTACAATACAATGTGAACCGCATTTGTTCTCTTGAGTAGCATGCTATCTGGACCAAAACACAAATACAATTAGTTTGTTTAGAAAGCTATTAGCCATTATTTACTTCAAGAGATCTGCCAAAAATATACTAGTACTTTGGAAATTAGGTATACACAAACTTACTCCCTGGTTAACCTCTTTGCTACCACGTTTCAATGTAACATTTGTTTTCATGTGTGGTTGAACTGATAACCCAACTGCTAAATCTTATAAATATTCTTGGGCTCCACTTGTGTCAAATAACCAAATTTAAGTTGTAATACTTTACTCGAAGACTGTTGCAATCCCCTACACTTGAGGGTTATCAAGACTATTTTCTTGCATTGTTGACAGGGAGCATAACTCTATTTATAAATTCACTCGGAGAGTTATTTGTTTTCCGAATTTAATGATCCATCACGGGGAAGCAACCTGACCCCAAACCAAAGATCGTTTCTTCCAAGACAAGACAATGTACAAACTTATATACTGGTTCTACTCTTGATTCATCTACTGTTTTAAGTCAACTTGTGACGCCAACACCAAAACCACTATCAAATACAAACACTTCACACTTTGCTATGCCACATGTAGTTTATTTTAAATAAATCCGAGGCTTTATTCATTAGAAATAACCAATGCATCATTTATGAGGGTCATTACAATTTCATTTAATGGTTCCTCAAACCAATCAAAAGTGAAAGAAAATCTAGCCAATCTAGCGAGCCCGTGAGCAACTTTATTTGCTTCTCCATTATAGTGTTCGAACTAGTACTAATAAAATCACAAGCATAGTAAAAACTGTCGTCGAAAATCACCGCCGATGCACCCGCCAACCGTCATCCATCCTTTGTGGTATCAATTACCTCTAGATTGCCTGAGTTAATAACAAGGCTATTGCCTCCCACTGGAGGGAAAGACCAGCCTCCCCTTTCATAGAGGTCTTAGTGTTGGGAAAAGTAGTAGAATACAAAAAAATCACCCTACGATCAACCAAAAACACTATGAAGATACAATAGCAGTTAGAATCAGATTGTTACCAACTCCTAGTTGCAGCGTGTAACACCCCGAGTCTCATGCTACAGTAAAACCATGCTAATGTTGCCATGTCATCACAATTAATTTGGCTAAACTTCACTTTGATCCAAACCCAGTCCAATTTCAAATTTAAAATAAAGTCAAATTAGTATTTCCCAAACACTAAAATAAAAATGTTGGATGTGTGGAAACTAATCACTAAGTAATTTTCATGTAGAAATCGGTATTATTTGAATTATTAGCTTGCCCCTAACCTATTTAAAACAATGGCAAAACAGCAACATTTAACCCATTTATTTTTAAACCAAATTCAAATGATTCAATTAGACCCCAAAATTTTTGTGCCGTCCCAAGATATTGTGTAAGAATTATGTGACAAGTTTAATTTATAGTAAAATCCATTTGATGGACCAACTAAAAGCAAAACACTAAAGGATTAAAGTAACAGAAAATAGAAAAATAAAATGGAAAAGACTCACTATTGGACTGGGTCGCAAGTGCACAGTACACAACCCAGCCCATCTCCACTCATCTCCTACATCCTATTCATAAGGGGGGATCGTGGCGTCCATCCAGGCCGCCATGGCCACCGATGGCACCGTGCCGGCCATCACATGGCTCCCCTAGTGGATAAGAGCAGCCCCCTGCGCCCTCTCTCCCTCCCCGAACCCTAGCGATCGTATCCCCTTCTTCCCCCTCGATCCCTTCCTCACCGCAAAAAGCCGAGCGGAGCCGTCGCCACGGCTCCGTCATAGGCGTGGTCATTGGCCACCGGTAACCATTTGCCATTCCGCACCGTCAGGAGCACCGTCATCGTCCTCTACTTAATCCCCGACCACGCGTTCGATCTCGGCGCCACTGCATCGACCGGACCGAGCTCTTCTTCCACCTCCAGCCACTTCGACACCACCGTCGATTCTGGTGCCCTCTGCTGCTCCGATCCCTCGCCGAGCCTTCCTTGTGCTCCCCGGCAAGAACCTGCTCGGAATCCCTCTCTCTAATACTCGAGTTCGTGCTCGTAGCCACAGTTCTTACCGCGGCAAAGCTCACCGCCGTTGCCAAGCTCGTCGTCACGCAGTGCGTGCCCGATTGCCCTCCGGTCGTGCCGCGAGCCCCTGGACTCCACGCCCGTGCCTGCTTGCGCTCGCCTATGCCCGCACTCTCCGTTGCCACGCTCCCCGCGGCCGCCGCTGCCTTCCACTCGCGTGCGCTCCGGCTGCCCCCGCCTCCGACTACCGCTACCCGTGCCCTGGCCTCGCCCCGCCCGCCGCTGCTCCTGCAGGCGGCCTCGCGTGCACCCTGGTCGTGCCCTGCCGTTTCCCCCGTGCAGCCGCTGCCTCCCGCTGCTAGCGCCGCTGGTGTGGCCGCCGGCGCCCTCCCTGTGTGTGCTCGCGTGTGAGCACAACCACACACGGTCTGGTTGTGCCACTGCCATGTGGGCCCGACCCTGTTTAATTAGGGCTAACCCCCTAATTAGACTAATAAAAGTATGAACTAAAACTAGTTATTCGGTGACACTGACTGGTGGACCCCGCCACCTAATTAACTAAACTAATAAAACTCTGTTAGGATATGTACCTATGACATATGGGTCCCACTGGGTCCCATTGACCAGTCAAAAGTGGACTAGTCAACTGCTGCGTCACTAGTTGACTAGGCCCAGCGGTCGGCCAATGGTGCCCCTCTAGGTGCACTGCACCCAGCCCCTTTTCTGCCTAATGATTTTTTGAATTAATGTAATTATAGAATTTCAAAAAATATTTAAATATTTGAAAAATCATATAAAATAATATGTAACTTCGATGAAAATAATTTATATATGAAAGTTGCTCAGAAAAATACAACGAATCCGAATATGCAATCCGTTCATCTGTAACATGCCTCTAACATGATGAACATGGGACTTTCCACGCCGGTTTGTATGTCCGATAAAAGCGTAAGATCCGGGAAATATCCACAGATATTTTCTCGCACTGTTTGTAACGCGTAGCACTGCATTAGGTCACCCCAGCCATAGCATATTGCCATGTCATGCATCGGATGCATTTGTTTGCCTTATATTTATTGTTTCTTCCCCCTCTTCTCTCCGGTAGACACCGAGAGTGACGCTGTTGCCATATACGACTACGCCTCTAACGTCCAGCCCCTTTCAGCAGAGCTTCCAGGCAAGCAAAACCCCCCTAATCATTTCTATATCGCCCATTCTTTCTCTCTCATGCTCGCATTAGATTTTGCTACTGTTGTAGGTAGCTCCTATTCTGATGCTTAGTATAGGTTGTTTAGTGAACCATTAGTGATCCCTTCCCCTTGTCCTTGTTGCTCCGCTTTACTATCGGAAGGTTCAATCCAGGGGATCAACGCGACAAGATCGACACATCACCGCACACCCCTTAGTTGTACGACTCTGCAAAGCTACTATCGAGTGTCGAGGGTGATACCTCTTACCTCACTCCTGATGATATCTCTGTACCGTAGCTAGTCTGTTGTGGGTTACCGAGGGTGATTCCTCTTACACCACCTCCGACGGTGCATCTGTCGTGCATCCCCTCAAGCGTGAACTTACCGAGGGTGATTCCTCCAAGTTCACCTTCACGATTACACCAAGTGGGAATCCATCGAGGGTGATTCCTCGGATTCCCCCTTGATGACAAGGACACACAGTTACATTTACGTGTTGCCCCTTTTTACTGGTATTGTGGGACCGAAGGGACAGGCGGTACCACCCCGGACGAGGTGGACCTGAGTTCCCAACAGTCTCTTGAGAGTTGGGTTGGCCTGGGGGGCACCCGTGAAATAATTACGAGGCACGGCCGGGCATGCTTTGCCCTTGTCGTAAGTCCTCGAGACGGGGCAACAGGACCATAGAGCGTGGATCACTGATCATCTTCGCCCAAAGTCAAGACACTAATGGGTTTTGATATGTGATCTGAGTAGGCCATTGGCCTTTTTCGCACTAACCACCACACGGAAATAAGTATGGGCACTCTCTATCGTACATTCTCCCAAAAGCTCTTCAGATGCCACAATGAGTGGCACGCGTCTGGGTGGCTTGCGTAAGCACCTGCTTTGTATAAAGAGGTAGCCACGATTGACACCGGCCGTCCTCGTAACGCACAGGATTACAGAGGGCAATTGGCCCATGACCCCTTCGCATTTAGGATGTAGATCGATGTGTTGGCCTCTCTGTCGAGCCAAGGTAGGACTATGGTATGTCGATCAGCCGAGGCCGGGCATGACCCGGAAAGTGTGTCCGGCCAAAGTTAATCGAGCATGTTGGGTAAGTTTGTGCACCCCTGCAGGGAAGTATATCTATTCGAATAGTCGTGTCCACGGTAACGGACGCTCAGAAAGTATCCCGATCTACTACAACTAAAACTGGATACTTGTGACACTAAATTGAAATGATGGCTCTCGGATTGCTTTCTCGGAAGGATTCAAGGAAGGATCTCTGGGCATTGCTACAATATAATTAATACATATGTTATGCTAATTTGTACTCTTCTAATGCTGCAAGACGCTGAAGATGCTAGTCTTTGATAGGCTAGGCCTTCCCTTCTATTCTGGCATTTCTGCAGTTTAGTCCAAAGATATAGCCCCATTCCTTTGATACTGATGCATACTTAGTATAGATCTGATGTAAGTCTTGCGAGTGCTTTGGATAAGTACACACAGTTGCTTTGCTCCCCTTTCGCCTTGATACGATTGCTGCGATTAGATGACGGAACCCAGGAGCCAATTGATCCCGCCGACGACTACTACTACCCCGACAGAGCCTACTACTATGTGGAGAACGCTGACGACCAGGCGTAGTTAAGAGGCTCCCAGGCAGGAGGCTTGCGCCTTTTCGATCAGTTGTCGTTGTTTTGCTCAGCCTTCTTAAGGCAAACTTGTATAATTATGTTTGTACTCAGATATTGTTCCTTCCGCTAACTCTTGTGCATTCAATCTTATGTATTCAAGCCCTCGAGGCCCCTGGCTTGCAATAAAAAGCTTGTATTATTTTATTTGTGTCTAGAGTTGTGTTGTGATATCTTCCCGTGAGTCTCTAATCTTGATCGTGCGCATTTGCATGTATGATTTGTGCATGATTAAGACGGGGGCGTCACAAGTTGGTATCAGAGCCGACTATCTGTAGGAAGCCCATTTCCAACTCCTTGGCCAAAGTTGAGTCTAATCTTTGAAAAACTATTTTACTAAAATTGTTGTGTCTTACTGATACTTGTGATCTGCGTTGGGTTTTCCGTGAAGAGAAACGGGTAATTGCAGCACAAAGTGGGTAAGTATTTCCCTCAGTTATGAAACTAAGGTTTATCAAACCAATACGAATATCAATCCTCAACCCTCTTCAGTGTCTGCACACAAAAGAGCAAATAACTTGCACCCAATGCGGGCAAGAGGGTTGTCAATCCCCTTGATCTCGTTATTTGCAAGCAAATGAGTTGTGTAGATAATTGTAAATTGCAAAATAAAATAAAATACAAATAAAGGCAGCAAGGTGATAGTAGCGTTTGTGAATTTATAAGTGAATAGACCTGGGGGCCATAGTTTTCCCTAGCGGCATCTCTCATGTAGGGAACATACGGTGGGTAACAAATTACTGTTGGGCAATTGATAGAAAAGCGGATAGCTATGCAATTTTCACGACAATGATCATGTGTATATAGGCATCACGTCCATAAACAAATAGGCCGACTCCTGCCTGCACCTATTACTATTACTCCACTCATCGACCGCTATCCAGCATGCATCTAGAGTATTAAGTAAAACAGAGTAATGCATGGAAAGCGATGACATGACGTAGACAAAGTAAACTCAAGCAATATGAATAAACCCCATCATGTTATCCTTAGTAAAAACAACACAAAACTTGTCCCCTTCTGTCACTAGGATATATAAACTCGCCAGGTTGAACCTACTACAACGCACCTCTCTCACTGAAGAAAGACCAATCTACTTGGCCAAAACAAATCAATAGATCGGAGAGAATTAGGAAGCTATAAGGATCATTCAAATAAGAATCATAATATTCACAGGTGACTCAAATACTTTTCATGAATAATCTGAACATAAACCCGCAGTTCATCGGATCCCAACAAACGCGCCTCACAAAAGGATTACATCGGATAGATCAAAGCGAAGATGCGATGATTATTGTATTGAAGACCAGAGATAGAGAGATTGCCATCTAGGTACTAGCTATGGACCCGTAGGTCTGTGGTGAACTACTCACACATCATCATCAGGGCAGAAAGTTTGATGAAGAGGCCTTCCATAATCGATCCCCCCTCCGACAGCGCGCCGGAACGGAGCTCCACATGGCCTCGCGACGAAACAGAGACTTGCGGTGGCGTAAAAAGGCTTTCGAGACTGCCTCCAGGTTTTTCACGATGTATGAAAATTTATAGGCCAGAGAACGAGGTCGGGAGAGCCGCTAGGGGCCCACAAGCCATCAGGGCACGCCCTGTTGGCTTGTAGGGCCCTCATGTGGCTCCCGGCTTCCTTCCGAATCTCCCAGGTCTTCTTTTGGTCCAGAAAAAATCATCAAAAAGTTTCATGGCAATTGGACTTCGTTTGGTACTGTAAACCTGAAAAGTGAAAAACATGCAAAAAACAACAACTTGCACTCGGCACTGGGTCAATAGGTTAGTGCTAAAAAATATTATGAATTGGTAAATAATGACCCAAAAGTATCCTAGAATGATAATATATCAGCATGGAACAATCAAAAATTATAGATACGTTGGAGACGTATCACTTACGACCCCACATAACAAATGGGTAGTATTATGATCTTTTATTCCTTGTCTCTACTCTGGGATTCCGATCTCACTTGTATTCGGTTTAAAACTTTTAATACCTATAACTTTAGGTTCTCGTAACTACTTCCTCCCGAAGAGCCCTTCATTCCAGATGATCGCCTGCGTTACGAGAAGATTCTGAAGTTACCCTTCGATGTTTTCCCGAGACCCTTGTGCCCACCGCCTTTGCAATTCCCTTTCACTCAAATATCCTTATGGATAACTACATACACTTGACTTCATACATTCATTCCCAATTGGTCATGTTATTACAAGATACCCCAAAACTTTTCCTATATCCCAAGAACCCCTTTTTTATCTATTGCCTTGCAACTCCTTTCCACATGAATACCCCTACGGACAATTCCTCGCACTTATCGAGTATCCATTCACACCCCGGTTTTTCTTATGTTTCATAAGATAATTTGAAATACGATCCGATCTTTCGAGAATTCTCTGCAGGCTATTATTCTAGAGAGTCTTGCCTGCCTGCATTATGGGTACTCCCATATGTGTAGCAATATTCATTAGCATCCTTTGTCATTGTCATATTGAGCATTTGATTCGATATATTTGTGAATACTCTCAATCATCAGTCGCAATTAGAATTCTTCCTTTCAGCTCAGACATCACTCCAGACATGAGCTGATGTTCGGCAAATTTAACCTTGATTGATTGTCGTTGTGATTCTATTCAACTTACATATCTTTTGATCAGACCATCCTCTTGTGATCCCCGATTTGAAAATATTAATTCGTTTGTATTTAAGCCTCAAATTATTCAGATAATTTAATAATTTGATGCCTTTGCATTGTTTCTCCTTTTGGCTGAGTACCGTTACTCACATAAGATCATTTGTGGTCCGCTAGATCCTTTGGTGGATTATTATCTGACTGTGTCCTACATATTCAAAATTCTTGTGAATTTTTTCCCTAATACATAATGCCTTTAACAATATGTATCCTCTGCTTTTGTCGACCATGCTCTATCTTCGAACTTGTGTTATTTACTCTTGAAGTTTATGGTATATGTTCCTAAGATGCCCCTATGGGTTGAACCTATGCCTTCCCTAGTCCGCGTGAACCCGTAAGTTATCACGAGTCATATAGGAATCTCCCAAAATCCAACCGTTACAACATTATTGCCCAACTCGGTGAAACCGAAGCAAAAAAGTTAGTCACACCGACTAGTGCAAAATGTGGCAACTTTAGGCTTTTCGGTGAGCCTGATATATGAATCTCGGTGGGTCCGATTTTGGCTTGCCTAGTCAGTTCCTCATCTCGGTGGCACCGATTCCTGAAACTCGGAAATTCTGATTTCAAGATGTTGGATACTCAAGAGTTGGTCGTCACTGATTTCGGTTGCACCAAAATAGAACTTGGTGTCACCGGCATTCTAGGGTTTTGGCTTAGGGTATTTCTGAGGTGAAACTCAATATGGCCGAATTGTATAAGTTGGTGTCACCAAATTTGGTTATTTGGCTTAAGACATAATATTTTGTGGGAGACTTGATGAGTTTTTTTGGTGGCTAACTCTAAGCATTTTGAGCAACCAGATCATCATGGATACCTCATCCTCTTTTAGTAGTATTGGCTTTCCTATGGACTCAATAGTGATTTCTCACATAAAAATCAAAACGTAGAGTCTTCAGGCTTGTTGCCAATTGATGTTCCTTGCATCTTGGGAATCTTCTCACAATCATTTGCCAATCCATTCATTCATTTTTCCCTGAAATATACTTAATAGAATCATTAGTCCAATGAAATATATGTTGTTATTAATTACCAAAACCACCTAGGGAGAACTTGTGCTTTCAATCCCCCCTTTTTGGTAACTGATGACAACACATAGATCAAAGTTGTACATAAAATATAATCAATGAATAGCATCATGATACGTCTCAAACATATCTACTTTTTCCAAACACTGTTGCTCTTGTTTTGGACTCTAATTTGCATGATTGTCATGAAACTAACCCGGATTGACGCTGTTTTCAGCAGAACTACCTTGGTGTTATTTTTGTGCAGAAATAGAAGTTCCCGGAATTGGACGAAACTTTTTGTGAATTATTTGTGGAATATATGATGAAATATGGAGCGAAGATCCATCGTAGGGGGGCTGCCCATGGGCCACAAGCCAACAGGGTGCGGCTACCCCTGGCCACGCCCAGATGGCTTGTGGGGCCCACGAGGCTCCCCCGACCCTAATCCACTTCTATAAATTCCCATTCTCGAAGAAAAAAATCAGAGAGAAGTTTTCATCGCGATCTACAAGACGAAGCCGTCGGCAGCTCATGTTCTTCCTCGGGTGGTCTGATCTGGAGTCCGTTTGGAGCACCGAAGAGTGGATATCGTCGCCGTTGTCATCACCAACCCTTCTCCATCAGCTATTCCATGATGCTCACCACCGGGAGTGAGTAATTACTCTATAGGCTTGCTGGTCGGTGATGGGTTGTGGATGGAATTGATCACGTAATTGAGTTATTTTGATAGGGCATGATCCCTAGTATCCACTATGTTCTGAGATTGATGTTGCTATGACTTTTCAATGCTTAATGCTTGTCACTAGGGCCTAAGTGCCATGATTTCAGATCTGAACCAATTATGTTTTCATGAATATAAGAGTGATTTGTATCCTATCTTGCAAGTTGTATGCACCTATTACGTGTCTTGATCCGCATAATCCAAGGTGACATTAATTGGGATTCTTTCTGGTGATTGCCGTAGTTTGAGGAGTTCATGTATTCACCATGTGTTAATGCTTTGTTCCGGTTCTCTATTAAAATGAGGCCTTAATATCCCTTAGTTTCCAATAGGAACCCGCTGTCACGGGAGGGTAGGACAAAAGATGGCATCCAAGTTATTATCGCAAGCACATATGACTATATACGGAATACATGCCTACATTATATTGATGAATTGGAGCTAGTTTTGTGTCGCTCTAGTGTGTAACTGTTACATGATTGATGTCATCCATATTTTTTTCATCGTCGCACCATGGCCTATGCTTTTCATATACTAAATCTTGCTAAGTTACTACTACTGCTGTTACTATCACACTTTGCTACCCAATTGCTACTGTTACTACTGTTACCAAAATTGTTGCTATCACTGTTACTGCTACTACTATTATTTGCCGTGCTACTAAACTTTTTCTGCAGAGAGATATCCTAGGTGCGGTTGAATTGACAACTCAAATGTCAAGGCCAATAAATATTTTTTGGCTCCCCTTGTGTCGAATCAATAAATTAGGGTGAAATACTACCCGTGAAGATTGTCACGACCCTCTATACTTGTGGGTTATCAAGACCTTTTCTGATGCCGTTGCCAGGGCGCATAGCTCTATTTGTTGTGTTAACTTGAGGATATCCAATTGCTACTATGAAGAATCTGAAAGTTACTCGAACTAAGATTGTCCCCTCTCGCACGAGAGGAGGTAAGGAACTTCCATCTAGCTCTGCTTTTGATTCACCTTCTGTTTTGAATCATCTTATAACACCACCACCTGTTGATCGTCCTCATATGTCACATGAACTTGATGATGCTACCTCTGAAATTAATGATAATACTATTGCTACACATGATGAAATTGAAACTATGCCACTTGGTGATTCGCTTGATGCTCATATTGCTAGATCTAGAGAACTTGAAAATGCTAAAACTGATGAAGACTTTGAATCACATGTTACACCACACTCTCCCAATAGATATGAATTGCCTGATATACCTGAGGGTTATGTTATGGATGGTGAGGTAGCTAGGGACTTTGTTGCTTGTAATGATAGAGATGATTTGAAGAAACTACTATGCAAACTGAAAGAAAAACTATGATGGAGAAAATGAAACATGATGCTAAATTTGTACTTATCATATGTTTGTTACTGATAAAGATTACAAATTCTGTGTAGACCCTGAGTTGATTATATAGTAGAGTCCGATCCTTTCCATTGTTATGAAACTGAAACTGTTGTCGGACATCTCATGAAATTGAATGATATTCCTGCTTTATTTACTAATGAGGAAAAGGTACGCTACTATTATATCCTTAAGCTTTTTTCCTTTCTTGCTAAAAGGTGAGGATAAAGAATGGTTCCTTTCACTCACTCCTGGTTGTATGCGTAGTACCCAGGATATGCTTTACTACTTTATTGAAAAATATTTTCCTGCTCATAAAAAACAAGCTGCCTTACAGGAAATATTTAACTTTGTTCAAATTTAAGAAGAGAATCTCCCTCAAGATTGGGGGAGGCTTCTCCAGTTACTTAGAGCTTTGCCTGATCATCCTCTTAAGAAAAATGAAATACTTGATATCTTTTATAATGGACTAACCGATGCTTCTAGGGACTTCCTAGATAGTTGGGTTGGTTGTGTTTTTAGGGAAAGAACTATTGAAGCTGAAGAATTATTGAATAACATATTGCAAAATGCCGATGATTGGACACTTCCTGAACCACCACCGGAACCTATTCAAAAGATGAGAGGTATTCTATTCCTCAGTCGTGAAGATATGCGAGAAGCCAAGAAATCTATGAAGGAAAAAGGTATTAAAGCTGAAGATGTAAAGAAATTACCACTTATCGAGGAAATACATGGACTTGACAACCCGACACAGATAGCAGAGGTAAAATCTCTCCGTACCTTTAATGAAAGTGATATACCTTATACTAAGACTCCTAGTCAATGATGTTGGGAAACGTTGTATGGGAAACAAAAAAATTCTCCTACGCACACGCAAGATCTATCCATGGTGATGAGCACCTATGAGAGGGGGAGTGGATCTACATACCCTTGTAGATCGCTAAGCGAGAAGCGTTAAGAAACGCGTTTGATGTAGTCGAACGTCTTCACGATCCAAATCGCCGAGCGTCCCGCGATCCAATCACGACCCGTCCCGATCTAGCGCCGAACGGACGGCACCTCCGCGTTCAGCACACATACTACTTGATGACGATCTCCGCCTTCTTGATCCAGAAAGAGGGAAAAGAGAAGTAGATGAGTCCTCCGGCAGCGCGACGGTGTGGTGGCGGCGGTGGTGAAACTTTTTCAGCAGGGCTTCGCCTAAGCGCTACTGAAAACTAGAGGAACTAGTCTATCGGGAGAGAGGGCTGCACTATGGCCTATTAGGGTTGAGTGCTTTTGCCCTCTCTCCCTCTAGTATGTATAGGAGGGAGGGGGGAGGCCGGTGCCCAAGGGCTGCCTTGGTGCAGCCGCAAGGAGGAGGAGGTGGAGGAGTCCACCTCCAATCCTACTCCTAGTAGGATTCCTCCCTTCCCCCTTTAGGTTTCTTTCCTTCCACCTCCTAGGCGCCTTGGGCCTTAGTGCGAGGTTCGGCCAGCCCACTAGGGGCTGGTCCACGTACTCCCACAGCCCATGAGACCCTTTGGGGTGGGTGGGCCCACCTGGTGGACCCCCGAAACCCATTCGTCACTCCCGGTACACTGCCGGAAATGCCCGAAACTTTTCCGAAGTTCAAAAACCACTTTCCTATATATCAATCTTTACCTCCGGACCATTCCGGAGATCCTCGTGACGTCCGGGATCTCATCCGGGACTCCAAACAAAACTTCGGTCACCAACATACATAACTCAATACTACCGAAACGTCACCGAACCTTAAGTGTGCAGACCCTGCGGGTTTGAGAACTATGCAGACATGATCGAGACACCTCTAGAGTCAATAACCAATAGCGGGACCTGGATGTACATATTGGCTCCTACATATTCTATGAAGATCTTTATCGGTTGAACCTCTATGTCAAGGATTCAGTTAATCCTGTATGCTGTTCCCTTTGTTCTTCGGGATGTTACTTGCCCGAGATTCGATCGTTGGTATCTCTATACCTAGTTCAATCTCGTTACCGGCAAGTCTCTTTACTCGTTCCGTAATACAAGATCCTATGACTAACACTTTAGTCACTTTGCTTGCAAGGCTTGTTGTGATGTTGTATTACCGAGTGGGCCCCGAGACACCTCTCCGTCACACGGAGTAACAAATCCCAGTCTTGATCCATGCCAACCCTATTGACACCCTCGGAGATACCTATAGAACACCTTTATAGTCACCCAGTTACGTTGTGACATTTGATACACACAAGGCATTCCTCTGGTGTCAGGGAGTTGCATGATCTCATGGTCATAGGAACGGATACATTGACATGCAGAAAATTGTAGCAATAAACTGACACGATCATATGCTACGTTTATAGTTTCGGTCTTGTCCATCGCATCATTCTCCTAATGATGTGATCCCATTATCAAATGACATCTTATATCCATGGCTAGGAAACTTTAACCATCTTTGATCAACAAGCTAGTTGATACGTCTCCAACGTATCTATAATTTATGAAGTATTCATGCCATGATTACAATAATTCCATATGATTTTGGTATGATTTTATGAGAACACTAACCCGGACTGACGCTGTTTTCAGCAGAACTACCGTGGTGTTGTTTTTGTGCAAAAATAAAAGTTCTCGGAATGAGCTAAAAATTTACAGAGATTTTTTCTAGAAAACATGAAAAATAATGGAGCGAAGAACTAACCCAGGAGGTGGGCCAGGAGACCACAAGCCAGGCCGCCGTGGTTACCCCCCCTAGCCGCGGCCACCAAGCTTGTGGGCCCCTGGCGACTCTCCTAACCCTAATCCTCGGACTATATATTCCCAAATATTCCACAATTATCGAAGAAAACGAGAGATCGGGAGTTCCGCCGCCGCAAGCCTCTGTAGACACGAAAAACCCTTCGGGAAGCCCGTTCCGGCACCCTGCCAGAGGGGGAAACCATCACCGGAGGCCATCTTCATCATCCCGGCGATCTCCATGACGAGGAGGGAGTAGTTCACCCTGGGGGCAGAGGGTATGTACTAGTAGTTATGTGTTTGATCTCTCTCTCATTGTTCTTGAGATGTCACGATCTTGATGTATCGCGAGCTCTATTAATATAGATGAATCATATGGAGTTTTCCCCTCTATATCTTCTTGTGATGAATTGAGTTTTCCCTTTGAAGTTTTCTTATTGGATTGAGTCTTTAAGGATCTGAGAACACTTGATGTATGTCTTGCGATGGGATATCTGTGGTGACAATGGGATGTTCTATTGATCTACTTGATGTATGTTTTGGTGATCAACTTGCGGGTTCCGTGACCTTGGGGATCTATGCATAGGGGTTGGCACATGTTTTCGTCTTGACTCTCCGGTAGTAACTTTGGGGCACTCTTTGTAGTTCTTTGTGTTGGATTGAACATGACGAATCTAAAATTGTGTGATGCATATCGTATAATCAAGCCCATGGGTACTTGTGGTGACATTGGAGTATCTAGGTGACATTAGGGTTTTGGTTGATGTGTGTCTTAAGGTGTTATTTTAGTACGAACTCTAGGGCTATCCGTGACACTTATAGGGATAGCTCGTAAGATTGATCGGAAAAGATAACTTTGAGGTGGTTTCGTACCCTACAATAATTTCTTCGGTTGTTGTCCGCTATTTGTGACTTTGGAGTGAACTCTTTGTCGCACGTGAGGGATTTACATATGATTCAACTATGTTAGTATTGTTGAGAGAACTTGCACTAGTGAAAGTATGAACCCTAGGCCTTATTTCTAAGCATAGCAATACTGTTTTCCTCGCTGTTTTCCACTTGCTACCTTGCTGTTTTTATATTTTCAGATTACAAAAACCTATATCTACCATCCATACTACACTTGTATCACCATCTCTTCGCCGAACTAGTGCACCTATACAATTTTCCATTGTATTGGGTGTGTTGGGGACACAAGAGATTTCTTGTATTTGATTGCAGGGTTGTTTGAGAGAGACCATCTTCATCCTACGCCTCCCACGGATTGATAAACCTTAGGTCATCCACATGTGGGAAATTTGCTACTGTCCTACAAAACTCTACGCTTGGAGGCCCAACACAAGTCTACAAGAAGAAGGTTGCGTAGTAGACATCAAGCTCTTTTCTGGCGTCTTTGCCGGGGAGGTGAGTGCTTGAAGGTATATCTTTAGATCTTGCAATTAAATCTTTTAGTTTCTTGTTTTTCACTAGTTTGGTTTTATAATAGAAAACTACAAAAAAATGGAGTTTAGGTTGCATCAATTGTCTCGTCTTTATAAAGTCTTTAGTGAAAATGATGGTTCGGAAAATTGTGCTCAATTGGTAGAGGAAGAATTTATGAAAATACTTGCTAAAAATTCCTTGAATGATGAGCATGATTGCAATGTTGTTAGTATGAATTCTCTGGATATCCATAGTACTAATGATGATTGCACTAGTCATGATAAAGAGATTTCTTATAAGCATGTCAATTTTTGTGGAGTGCATAGAGTTTGTCAAGACATGCCTAAAAGGGAAGATAGATTTTGTAAGAGCCATAAGTATTTAGAAACTAAATGGTTGCAAGAGAGGCTATATGTTTGTGCTGAAAAACTTCACATTTCCCGCCTTCCTTGTGAACTTTGCAATGAAAGTGGTCATTTTAATTTCCAATGTGAATTATTTCATGATCGAATTGTGTCCAAAAATTGTGATAACCTCATTACCCTTGAGCATCATAATGAACTTAGTCTATTTTTGGGGTACGAAGAAATGAAACATAAAACTAAGGATGTTCCATCTTGGGTTCTCATGAAAATGATTGATTTTGATCTAAATGAAATCTATATGTATTGCGTGGTAAATTGCATTGAGAATCCTTATATTGCCAATTACTTAAAGACAAGAAAACAAATAGAAGATGAAGAGAGTACTAATGAAGGGGAAGAGGTTTCCCAATATCCTCCTATTTTTTTCTTATGATGAATCAGGTAACGAGGAGGAGCTTTTTATTCAACCAACCTCTTCAAAAAGAAGCTTGGAGGAATTAAATGAACCCACACATAATGTGGTGAAGAAGAAGAAAAGAAGGAAAAGTAAAGGTAAAGAGGTATCTCTCCCAAATAATGTTGCTCCCATTATTGATAGGCCTCATGAGAATGAATCAAAAATAGTTATGGAAGATGATACACTTGAGGATAATTTTGTTATGCCTATTGCTTGTTGTGATAATTATGATTGGGAAGATAATGATACTCCTTATAATCTTGAAAATATTTATGGCGCCAACCTGGAAGATGATAATAATAATTGCTATACTATTGGTGCTATTCATACTATTAATGATGAGAGTGATTATGTTTATGATATACAAAGCCACAAGCTTGGGGATGCTATGTTTGATGAAAATGACATGTTTAAGAATTTCTTTGCTGCAATTAATGTTTGTCCCAAGCTTGGGTATGCTATGCTTAATGGAGATGATCTTTTCATTCCCCCTACTTTGAATGCTCAAAGTCGTTATAATGATTGCATGCCTCCTACTTATGACGATTATTTTGATGATACTTATGCGATGAAAAAGAGTGGTAATTACTATTATGATACTTGTCATAATTATGAATATCCTTTTATTGAATATTACTCTTTTAGTGTGGAACCAATTTGTAGTATTCAACTCTTTTATGATACTCCCACTATTAGTCATGAGAAGAAATTTGCTTATGTGGAGAGTGATAAAAATTCTATGCTTGTGCATCATGAAAAGAATGCTTTATGTGCTGGTTATATTGTGGAATTCCTTCATGATTCCTCTAGAAATTATTATGAGGGAGGAACATATGCTTTTAGAAATTGCAATAATATCAAGTTTCCTCTCGATGTGTTCAAATTTTTGAAGATATGCTTGTTTGCCCTTCCTATGCTAGTTGATTCTTGCTCCCATAAATTGTTTGCTCACAAAATCCCTATGCATAGGAAGTGGGTTAGACTTAAATGTGCTTGACATGTGATTCATGATGCTCTCTTGCATGTTTCAACTATTATTCCTATACGAGCATCATTGAAATCATCATGCCTAGCTAAAAGGCATTAAAGAAAAGCGCTTGTTGGGAGACAACCCAACACTTTTCTTTCTGTTTTTGTGTGTTCACATGATTAAGCTACTGCAGTAATCATGTTTTGTGTCTTTTATTTCAATAAAGTGCCAAGTAAAGCCTTTGGGATAGTGTGAAAAATTGTGTGTTTGATTCTGTGCAAAAACAGAAAGTTTTGCCTCCAGTATATGAATTATGTGCTTTTACTGGAGCGTCAAAAGCTTCTGAAATTTTTACACAGTCTTGATATATAAATTCTTCAGGTTTTACTAACGTTTCAGAATTTTTAGAGACAGGGAAGTATGGTTACACTACAGAGCTTTACAGACTGTTCTGTTTTTGACAGAATCTGCCTTGTTTGCATAGTTTGCTTGTTTTAGTGTTCCCATAGCTTATATTCAGTGATATAAATTATGGGAATGATATAATATAGTAGGTATTATGTGATAACAATTATGGATCTTGTCTTGACAGTACCTAAGTGAATGATTTGCTTTTTATCATACTAACCCATCTCACGGAGTTCCGTTAAGTTTTGTGTGATTGAAGTTTTCAAGTTTTGGGTGAGATACCGATATGAGGTGAATAAGGAGCAGCAAGAACATAAGCTTGGGGATGCCCAAGGCACCCCCAAGGTAATATCCAAGGAAGACTCAAGCGTCTAAGCTTGGGAATGCCCCGGAAGGCATCCCCTCTTTCGTCTTCAACATTATCGGTATATCTTACTTGGAGCTATATTTTTATTCGTCACATAATATGAGTTTTGCTTGGAGCATCATTTTATCTTGTTGTTCTCTGTTAGGTGTTAATTATAATCTTGTTTTTCAATAAAAAGTTCCAAGAATTGCATTAGGATGCTTGCATTGCATGTTTTGATATGTGTTGGGTAAAAACAGAAACTTCTGCTGTAGTGTTTGAATTTTCATATTTTACTGGAACGTGGGAAGTTTCTGAAATTTTTACAAAGTATTTCCATATAAATTATTTAGCATGTCCTAAATTTTCATAATGTTTTGACTGACAGAAGTACACTGGTTTAATAGATTGCTACAGACTATTCTGTTTGGACAGATTGCTGTCATAGTTTTGTTATCTACTTATCCTATAGTTTTCATAGCCTATATTGGTAGATATAAATTGTGGAAATGATAGTATACAGTACCTAATGTTTGAAAATTATTGCGCAACTTGTCTTGGCAGCACATAAAGAGTTGATTTATTATCATGTGTACTAACCTATCTCACGAGTTCTTTTCGAGTTTTGTGTCGATGAAGTTTTTGAGAATAGGGAAACCATGATATGAGAAGATTGAACGAGATACAAAATCTCAAGCTTGGGGATGCCCAAGGCACCCCAAGTAAATATTTCAAGAAGTCTCAAGCATCTAAGCTTGGGGATGCTATGCATCCCACCTCTCTTCATCAACAATTATCGGTTAGCCTATGTTGAGCCTAAATTTTTATTCGTTCACATGATGTGTGTGCTATTCTTGGAGTGCTATTTTCTATTTTTCTTTCTGTTTAGTAAAATCTTCAGATCTGAAAATCTTTATTGAGAGAGAGAGAGAGAGAGAAAGTCCTCACATAGCTACTTAATTGTTTGACTACTCATTGATCTTCACTCATATGTTTTGGAGTAGTTTCGATGTTTACTCTCGTGCTTCACTTATATCCTATGAGAAAATGGTTGTACGAATTGAATATTGTAAATATGAATTTATATATGTTTTATATGTTTATCCCACGGGGAGTAATTACTTCACATATAAGGTGGTAGAATTTATTGAAAGTTAGCAAACACCGCATTGGTCACTTGAACAATATTGAAGGAAGAGAGATTTTACATATAAATATACTATCTTGGACATCTTCTATGATTGTGAATACCCATTAATTATTTTCAAACTTGAGGAAATTAGTTGAAGTTGGACAAGGAAGTCAACGTAATGAGTTATGGTTGGGTATATTTGTATAGAAGTTATATTGTTATGGATCCTCCAACATGTGGTGCTTGCTTCCACCTTATACTAGCCAAAACTTCCGCACCAAGTAGAAATACTACTTGTGCATCCAAACACCCTTAACCCCAAAGTTGTTCCATAAGAGTCCACCATACCTACCTATATGCGGTATTTACCTGCCGTTCCAAGTAAATTTGCATGTGCCACCTCTAAAATTTCAAATAAGCATCTGTTTTGTGTGCCTGGACCGCTCATGGAGCGACAGGGGGCGGTTAGTATCTTCCATGTTAAGCGGTTTATTCTCATGATGAGTGTTTATTCACTCGTCCTTGCATGAGATGGGCGGTAATAGGGATTCCCAGTCCCGAAAGAAAAGAATGCAAATAATTAAACAAAACTCCCCCAGGAATGTTGTTGGTATGGACGGTACCCGTGGATTCGACTAGCCGTGGAGTGTGTTTGTTGGTGGAGGGGGAGTAAACCTTTACTTTTACCACTTGGAAACCGCCGCTAAAGTGTTTAACATGGAAGATATTGATAACTCTTGGTCATAACGTTGACAGGAAGGGTGCACCTCCCAAAATTGTATTTATCTCTATTTTAAACAATGAGCTCCGGCATGTCTGCAAATCAATGCTCCCCTTTGCGAAGGGCCTATATTTTACTTTCTAGTACTTACCTTTATAAAAGAGTCATGGTGATTTTCACAAATTCCTATATTTCGCCTTTTTCTTTTGGCAAGCATCATGTGGTGGGGAAAGATCCAAGCATATATGGCCACTCAAATATAATTGATCATGAATTATTATTGTTGACAATTATCTATATGATAAATAAGTTGGGAGGCGAAACATTAAGCCCCTATCTTTCTGTGTGTTCGACGGATGCCATTTGTTCTAAAAATATGCTTTGAGTGTTAGCAATCCTGGAAGACTATATGATAGTTGAGTATGTGGAATTTGCTAAATCAAAGCTCTTACATAGACTCTTCCTGAAAATAAGATGAATTGCAATTGTTTGGTGACTGAAAGCATAGTTTGTTAGTTTTCAAGAAACTTTATGGTCTACACTTTAACATGTGAATAGCTTGTTACTCGATCATGAGAAGTTTTATGAGATGAGATACTGTTTATGAGACATAATGATGCTAAAAAAGGTGACTGGAATTATCATTGATCAAACTTGTGCACCTGCTGGCATTCACACTTCATAAATTATTTCTTTTGTCATTTACCTACTCGAGGACGAGCAGGAATTAAGCTTGGGGATGCTGATACGTCTCCAACGTATCTATAATTTATGAAGTATTCATGCCATGATTACAATAATTCCATATGATTTTGGTATGATTTTATTAGAACACTAACCCGGAATGACGCTGTTTTCAGCAGAACTACCGTGGTGTTGTTTTTGTGCAGAAATAAAAGTTCTCGGAAGGAGCTGAAAATTTACGGCCAGGAGGTGGGCCAGGAGACCACAAGTCAGGCCACCGCGGGTACCCCCTGGCCGCGGCCACCAGGCTTGTGGGCCCCTGGCGACTCTCCTAACCCTAATCCTCAGCCTATATATTCCCAAATATTCCACAGTTATCAAAGAAAACGAGAGATCGGGAGTTTCGCCGCCGCAAGCCTCTGTAGACACGAAAAACCCTTCGAGAAGCCCGTTCCGGCACCCTGCCGGAGGGGGAAACCATCACCGGAGGCCATCTTCATCATCCCAGCGATCTCCATGACGAGGAGGGAGTAGTTCACCCTCGGGGCAGAGGGTATGTACCAGTAGCTATGTGTTTGATCTCTCTCTCTCTCGCTGTTCTTGAGATGTCACGATCTTGATGTATCGCGAGCTCTATTAATATAGATGAATCATATGGAGTTTTCCCCTCTCTATCTTCTTGTGATGAATTGAGTTTTCCCTTTGAAGTTTTTCTTGTTGGATTGAGTCTTTAAGGATCTGAGAACACTTGATGTATGTCTTGCGATGGGATATATGTGGTGACAATGGGATGTTCTATTGATCTACTTGATGTATGTTTTGGTGAACAACTTGCGGGTTCCGTGACCTTGGGGATCTATGCATAGGGGTTGGCACATGTTTTCGTCTTGACTCCCCGGTAGTAACTTTGGGGCACTCTTTGAAGTTCTTTGTGTTGGATTGAACATGACGAATCTGAAATTGTGTGATGCATATCGTATAATCAAGCCCATGGGTACTTGTGGTGACATTGGAGTATCTAGGTGACATTAGGGTTTTGGTTGATGTGTGTCTTAAGGTGTTATTTTACTACGAACTCTAGGGCTGTTCGTGACACTTATAGGGATAGCTCGTAAGATTGATCGGAAAAGATAACTTTGAGGTGGTTTCGTACCCTACAATAATTTCTTCGTTTGTTCTCCGCTATTTGTGACTTTGGAGTGAACTCTTTGTCGCACGTGAGGGATTTACATATGATTCAACTATGTTAGTATTGTTGAGAGAACTTGCACTAGTGAAAGTATGAACCCTAGGCCTTATTTCTAAGCATTGCAATACCGTTTTCCTTGCTGTTTTCCACTTGCTACCTTGCTGTTTTTATATTTTCAGATTACAAAAACCTATATCTACCATCCATACTACACTTGTATCACCATCTCTTCTCTGAACTAGTGCACCTATACAATTTGCCATTGTATTGGGTGTGTTGGGGACACAAGAGATTTCTTGTATTTGATTGCAGGGTTGTTTGAGAGAGACCATCTTCATCCTACGCCTCCCACGGATTGATAAACCTTAGGTCATCCACTTGATGGAAATTTGCTATTGTCCTACCAAACTCTGCGCTTGGAGGCCCAACACGAGTCTACAACAAGAAGGTTGCGTAGTAGACATCACTAGTCTACTAGAGGCATACTAGGGACTCAATGTTATCTATATACCCACACATGTATTTGAGTTTCCAATCAATACAATTATAGCATGGATAATAAACGATTATCATGAACAAGGAAATATAATAATAAATAGTTTATTATTACCTCTAGGGCATATTTCCAACAGTCTCCCACTTGCACTAGAGTCAATAATCTAGTTCACATCACCATGTGATTAACACTTACATCACCATGTGATTAACACCCAATGAGTTCTGGGGTTGATCATGTTTTGCTTGTGAAAGAGGTTTTAGTGAACGGGTCTGTAACATTCAGATCTGTGTACACTTTGCAAATCTCTATACTATAGATGCTGCTACCATGCTTCACTTGGAGCTATTCCAAATGGCTACCCCACTATACGTATCCGGATTGCTACTCTGAGTCGTCTAGATTGGTGTTAAAGCTTGCATCGACGTAACTCTTTACGACGAACTCTTTATCACCTCCATAATCGAGAAACATCTCCATAGTCCTCTAGTTACTAAGGATAATTTTAAACGCTGTCCAGTGATCCACTCTTGGATCACTCTTGTACCCCCTTGTCAGACATGGGGCAAGGCACACATCAAGTGCAGTACACAACATGGCATACTGTATAGAGCCTATGGCTAATGGCATAGGGAGATGACCTTCGTCCTTTCTCTTTCTTCTGTCGTGGTCGAGTTTTGAGTCTTACTCAACTTCACACCTTACAAATCAGGTAAGAACTTCTTTTTGTATGATCTATTTTGAACTCTTTCAAAAACTCGTCAAGGTATGTTCTCATTGAAAGTCTTATCAAGCGTCTTGATCTATCTCTATAGATCTTGATGATTAATATAATAGCAGCTTTATCCGGGTTTTCCTTTGAAAAACTCTTTTCAAACAACCCTTTATGCTTTCCAGAAATTCTACATTATTTCCGATCGACAATATGTCAACCACATATACATATAAGAAATTCTATAGGTCTCCCACTCACTTTCTTGTAAATACAAGTTTCTCATAAACTTTGTATAAACTCAAAAACGTTTGATCACCTCATCAAAGCGTATATTCCAACTTCGAGATGCTTGCTCCAGTCCACAGAAGGTTGATTGGAGCTTGCATACCTTTTAGCATCCTTAGGATCGACAAAACCTTCTGGTTGTCTCACATACAACCTTTCTTCAAGGAAACCGTTAAGGAAACTTTGTTTTGACATCCATCTGCCAGATTTCATAATCGAAAAATGCAGCAACTGCTAACATAATTCCAACAGACGTTAGCATCACTACGGGTGAGAGAGTACCATCATAGTTAACTCCTTGAACTTGTCAGAAACCTTTTTGCAACAAGTCGAGCTTTATAAATGGTGACATTTACCATCAGCGTTTGTCTTCCTCATAAAAGACCATTTGTACTTAACGACCTACCGTTCAACGGGCAAGTCTTACCAAAGTCCATACTTGGTTTTCATACATGGATCCTATCTCGAATTTCATGGCTCCTAGACATTTGTTGGGATCCGGGCCCACCATCGCTTCTTCATAGTTCGTAGGCTCATCATTGTCTAACAACATGATTTCCAAGACAGGATCACTGTACCACTCAGGGGCAGTACGTATCCTTGTCAACCTACGAGGTTTGGTAGTAACTTGATCTGAAGTTTCATGATCATAATCATTAACTTCCTCTTCACTTGTTGTAGGCGCCACATGAATGACTTTCTGCGCCGTGCTACCATCCAACTGAAGTGACAGTTCAATAACCTCATCAAGTTCTACTTTCCTCCCACTCAATTCTTTCGATAGAAACTCTTTCTCGAGAAAGGACTCGTTTTTAGCAACAAATACTTTGTGCTTGGATATGAGATGGCAGGTATACCCAACTTCTTCCTTAGGGTATTCTACGAAGATGCATTTGTCCGCTTTGGGTTCGAGCTCATTCAGTGAAAACCTTTTTCACATAAGCGTCGCAGCCCCAAACATTAAGAAATGACAGCTTAGGTTTCTGCCAAACCATAATTCATACGGTGTCATCTCAACGGACTTAGATGGTGCCCTATTAAAGTGAATGTATTTGTCTCTAATGCTTAACCCAAAAACGATAGTGGCAAAACGATAAGAGACATCATAGTATGAACCATATCAAATAGGGCGCGGCTACGACGTTCGAACACACCATCACTCTATGGTGTTCCAGGCGGCATGAGCTGTGAAATAATTTCCACATTGTCTTAAGTTGCATACCAAACTCGTAACTCAGATATTCACCTCCGCGATCATATCGTAGACATTTTATCTTCTTGTCATGATGATCTTCTACTTCACTCTGAAACTGCTTGAACCTTTCAAAACGTTTCATACTTGTGTTTCATTAAGTAAATATCCCCATATCTACTCAAATCACAAGTGAAGGTAAGAAAATAACGATATCCACTGCGTGTTTCAACACTCATTGGACCACATACATCAACATGTATTAATTCCAATAAGTCACTAGCCCGCTCCATCATATCGGAACACGGGGTCTTAGTCATCTTGCCCAAGAGGCATGGTTCGCATGTCTCAACCGATTCAAAATCGAGTGAGTCAAAAGATCCATCAGCATGGAGTTTCTTCATGCGCTTTACACCAACATGACCTTTGTGGCAGTGCCACAAGTATGTGGTACTTATCATTACTAACTTTGCATCTTTTGGCATTAATATTATAAATATGTGTATTACTACCATCGAGATTCAATAAACCATTCACACAGGGTGCATGACCATTGAAGGTATTATTCATGTAAATAGAATACCATTATTCTCTAACTTAAATGAATAACCGTATTGCAATAAACACGATATAATCATGTTCATGCTCAATGCAAACACTTAATAACATTTATTCAGGTTCATCACTAATCCCGAAGGTAGAGGGAGCGTGCGATGGTGATCTCATCAACCTTGGAAACACTTCCAACACACATCGTCACCTCGCCCTTAGCTAGTCTCCGTTTATACCGTAGCTTTTATTTCGAGTTACTAACATTTAACAACTGAACCGATATCTTATACCCAAGTGCTACTAGGAGTACTAGTAAGGTACACATCAATAACTCGTATATCAAATATACTTCTGTTGACGTTGCCAGCCTTCTTATCTACCAAGTATCTAGGGTAGTTCTGCTCCAGTGACCGTTCCCCTCATAGTAGAAGCACTTAGTCTCAGGTTTGGGTTTAACCTTGGGTTTCTTCACTCGAGCAGCAACTGGCTTGCCAATCATGAAGTTTCCCTTCTTACCCTTGCCCTTTCTCGAAACTAGTTGTTTTACCAACCATCAACACTTGATGCTCCTTCTTGATTTCTACCTTCGCGATGTCAAACATCGCGAATAGCTCAAGGATCATCTCCATCCCTGGCATTTTATAGTTCATCACGAAGCTCTAGTAGCTTCGTGGTAGTGACTTGGAGAACTATATCAATCACTATCTTATCTGGAAGAGCAACTCCCACTCGATTCAAGCAATTGTAGTACTCAGACAATCTGAGCACATGCTCATTGATTGAGCTATTCCCCTTCATCTTGCAGGCAAAGAATCTTTGTTGGAGGTCTCATACTTCTCAATACGGGCACAAGCCTGAAATCCAATTTCAGCTCATGGAACATCACATATGCTCCGTCACGTTCAAAACGTGTTTGGAGCCTCAATTCTAAGCCTAATGCATGACGCACTGAACTATCAAGTAGTCATCAGAACGTGCTTGTCAGATGTTCACAGCATCCACAAACGCCGCTTCGGGGTTGGCGCACCGAATGATGCATTAAGGACATAAGCCTTCTGTGCAGCAACTGAGGACAATCCTCAGATCACGGACAAAGTCCGCATAATTGCTACTACCATCTTTCAACTTACTTTTTCTCTAGGAACGTATCAATAAAACAGGGGACTACAGTGCGAGCTATCTACAACATAATTTGCAAAGACACTTTGACTATGTTCATGATAATGACTTCAATTAATCATATTACCTAAGAACTCCCACTCAAATTGACATCCCTCTGGTCATTCGAGTGACACATGATCCAAATTCACCAACACAAGTCCGATCATCACGTGAGTTGAGTTGATTTCAATGGTGAACATCTCTATGTTGATCATATCTACTATATGAATCATGTTCGACCTTTCGGTCTCTTGTGTTCCAAGGCCATGTCTGTACATGCTAGGCTCGTCAAGTTTAACCCGAGTGTTTCGCATGTGCAACACTGGCTTGCACCCGTTGTATGTGAACGTAGAGTCTATCACACCCGATCATCACGTGGTGCTTCGAAACGAAGAACTTTAGCAACGGTGCACACTCGGGGAGAACACAATTTTATCTTGAAATTTAAGTGAGGGATCACCTTATAATGCTACCGTCGTCCTAAGCAAAACAAGGTGCATAAAAGGATTAACATCACATGCAATTCATAAGTGACATGATATGGCCATGAACTTGTGCTTTTCGATCACCATCTTCAAAGCACCGACATGATCTCCATCGTCACCGGCATGACACCATGATCTCCATCATCTTGATCTCCATCAACGTGTCTCCATGAGGTTGTCATGCCAATTGTTGCTTCCATGACCTTGCTAACTCATAGCGATGAAGTAAAGCAAAAAAGGCGCAAATTAATTAAAGACAACCCTATGGCTCCTGCCGGTTGTCGTACTCATCGACATGCAAGTCGATATTTAACTATTACAACATGATCATCTCACACATCAAATATATATCACATCATGTCTTTAGGCATATCACATGACAACATACCCTGCAAAAACAAGTTAGACGTCCTCTAATATTGTTGTTGCAAGTTTTACGTGGCTGCTATGGGTATTCTAGCAAGAACGATTCTTACCTACGCAAAACCACAACGGTGATATGCAAATTGCTATTCAACCTTCTACAAGGACCGCCTCAATCTAATCCGATCCAACTAGAGTAGGAGAAACAGACACCCGCCAGCCATCTTTTGCAACAAGTTGCAGTTGAGGGAACCGGTCTCTCGTAAGCATACGAGTAATGTTGGTCCGGGCCGCTTCATCCCACAATACCGCTGAATCAAGAAAATATTAAGGGAGGAAGCAATCTGAACATCAACGCTCACAAACTCCTTTGTGTTCTACTCAAGATCTCATCTACACATAGACCTAGCTCATATACTAAGGGAGGATGCCACTGTTGGGTAACGTTGCATGGGAAACAAAAAAATTCTCCTACACACACGCAAGATCTATCCATGGTGATGAGCACCTATGAGAGGGGGAGTGGATCTACATACCCTTGTAGATCGCTAAGCGGGAAGCGTTAAGAAACGCGGTTGATGTAGTCGAACGTCTTCGCGATCCGAATCGCCGAGCGTCCCGCGATCCAATCACGATCCGTCCCGATCTAGTGCCAAACGGACGGCACCTCCGCGTTCAGCACACGTACAACTTGATGACGATCTCCGCCTTCTTGATCCAGCAAGAGGGAGCATAGAGGTAGACGAGTCCTCTGACAGTGCGACGGCGCGGCAGTGGTGGTGGTGAAACTTTTTCAGCAGGGCTTCGCCTAAGCGCTACTGAAAACTAGAGGAACTAGTCTATCGGGAGAGAGGGCTGCACTATGGCCTATTAGGGTTGAGTGCTTTTGCCCTCTCACCCTGTAGTATATATAGGAGGGAGGGGGGAGGCCGGCGCCCAAGGGCTGCCTTGGTGCGGCCGCAAGGAGGAGGAGGTGGAAGAGTCCACCTCCAATCCTACTCCTAGTAGGATTCCTCCCTTCCCCCTTTAGGTTTCTTTCCTTCCACCTCCTAGGCGCCTTGGGCCTTAGTGGGAGGTTCGGCCAGCCCACTAGGGGGTGGTCCACGTCCTCCCACAGCCCATGAGACCCTTTGGGGTGGGTGGGCCCACCTGCTGGACCCCCGGAACCCATTCGTCACTCCCGGTACAGTGCCGGAAATGCCCGAAACTTTTCCGAAGTTCATAAACCACTTTCCTATATATCAGTCTTTACCTCTAGACCATTCCGGAGCTCCTCGTGACGTCCGGGATCTCATCCGGGACTCCAAACAAAACTTCGGTCACCAACATACATAACTCAATACTAGCTAAACGTCACCGAACCTTAAGTGTGCAGACCCTGCGGGTTCGAGAACTATGCAGACATGACCGAGACACCTCTACGGTCAATAAAAAATAGCGGGAGCTAGATGTACATATTGGCTCCTACATATTCTATGAATATCTTTATCGGTTGAACCTCTATCACTAGTACAAAAAGGCCCATTTGTCCCGGTTCCAGAGGCCCATTTGTCCCGGTTCTGGAACCGGGACTAAAGGGTCGGGACTAAAGCCCAAAACCTTTAGTCCCGGTTTGCTTACGAACCGGGACCAAAGGCCCTCCACGTGGCCGCTGCGGGGAGCCCAGGCAGGAGGACCTTTAGTCCCGGTTGGTAACACCATTCGGGACCAAAACGCGTCCACACGTCAGCATCTGGCAGGAGCTGGGGTTTTTGTTTTTTTTTCAAAGGGGGGGTTTAGGGGGTTTTGGAGGGTTAATTTAGGGTTTCATATTGTGTTAGCTAGCTAATAGAGAGAAGTGTCCTCTCTTTCTCCATGCTTGGTCGACGGTAGCTACTATAGAGAGAACTCGACACGCTAGCTAGTAAGCAAATTAAGGAACGTAGTATCCACACAAATCATTCCCGGTTTCCTGCCACAAGCACTTTACGAGAAATCATAATAATAACTCATCATGCTCATATATATAACAACTTAGCATCATACATCATCATAATAATAAATAACTCATCATTGGTATCATAATAACAAGTCTTACTCGATCATCATCATCTTAGAACTACTTGTTATCATAATAACAAGTCATACTCGATCATCATCATCATAGTCATCTAACCAACCATACTTAATTGTTCTTAGCACATGATCATGAGTATTAGCTAGGACCTAACTACCCTCTCTTAGGTAAAATAGCATAAAACAAGATAGGCCCTGACTCTCCATTATGGAGAATGGAGATTATCATGTCTCCAATTCTTGCACGTCGCACAATGTTGCTTCCAAGTAGCTCCCTACGATCGACCATACATTTTTTCCAATCTTTGATTGTCATGTCTTCATCGGTTTTAGAAATCCGGTATGGACAACAGTGATGCGTATGATGACCTGGTCGTAAGCTCATAACATCAAGGTGACCTTTCGGAAACATCAGATGAGGCACACAATCCTTCAGGATTTTCTGTTGAAAAACATAGTAATAACTTCGTAGTTAGCAATGTAGTTTAGTTTTAAAAATAATTTATGCAAAAGATGCACGGATGTCGTAATAGTAAAAAATCTTACCATGCCATCTCTATGGATGTTACCGTAGTTCAACACGTGCACTAGTGGCACGTATTGACCATAATGTGTAGGAGTTTGATAATAGGTATTGTAATTCTGAAGATCATTAATAAATGAGATAAGATGATTTTTCTCCTGACAAGTTAATTCTGCGCCATCGGTGTAGTAGGTTCTGTCTACCATCTTCCGTACATTTTTTGAAGAATGAAAATAAGCTGTCAATGGAAATAAGCTGTCAACTATTTTGAAATAAACAATATAAATTACATAATAAATATGTTTAACAAACTCACACGGAGGCAGAATCGGAATCATAATAAATATGGTTGAGAAACTCACATAATGGTAGAACTGGAGGCGTCTCCACATCGACCCAGATGTCGATATTACCTTCAATTTCATCTTCCGGATGAATATCAAAGGTGATAAGCATATTAGGCTCAAATGCATAAGCCTTGCATCGTGCTTGCCAACTTTTGCATTCAAAATAGGAGTAGGTGTCTGCATTGTACAATTTTATGACAAAAGTATAACCATGCTCGGTCCTCAAGTGAACTCTCTTTACCTCCATACTTTTTTTAGTATTGAAACCAATCTTATCCAAGACATAAATTCTTGCATGGCAAGGGATACGCTAGTAGAATAGTAAAAAATTAAAATTATAAGTTGAAGCAAAAGAAGCAGAAGTCATGCTTAATTACGAAAAAAGACTTGTCGTTGTGACTTACTGTATCCACTTCGAAGGTCTCATCCAGCACGATGCTGAAGCGCCTACCATCAACTAGGTGAGGCTTGTCGCACAGGCCGCGCTCGTCTTCGCATAATTCGCACATAACGAATTCCCTTTCGTCGTCAGACATTTCCTATGTTCATAGTTGAAACATTTAAAATCGATCGAAGGCAACTACCAGGAAACTGATCAACACACAGATCACTATTACTCAAAATATGCAACGGGTTGACTTTAGGTCTGTCGAGTCTTTCCTTCCTAAACTCTCATCTCACGTATATGGTGGGCACTCCCTCTGATATTGCGACCGTCGGTGATGGTGGCTCCTCCATTCGGCCCCGAGTGCATTACACCAAAATGTCTAGCACACGGGAACGAAGGAGAAGCGACCCCCACGACAACAGTCGGGATTCTTCCTCTCTCATATTTCGACCGTCGGTGATGGTCGCTACTCCTTCTTTCCCTAGTGCATTACAAATATCTAGCACAAGGAAAAGAAGGAGAAGCGACCTCCACGACAACAGTCGGATTCCTCTCTCATATATATATATGGTGGACACTCTCCCTCACTGAAAGACACACAAGGAGCCGAAACAGACCTAAAGTCAACCCGTTCCATATATCGAGCAATGACATAGAAAAAATGCCCTATGTTTTGCCGGAATATCATTGAATTCCCGTTCTGGCAAATCACAAGCACTCTATATGTCCTACATTGTAGCACAAGTCATGCTAAAATTCATGAAAAATATGAGGCATGACCTTTGCTAAAAACAGGACATATCGAGCGCTTGTAAAAATTCCTATATATGCAATGTCATTTTATTAGGAAATCTAATTAAGCATATATACTAATTAAACACTAATTATAGAAAAACAACATTATATAAAAAATAGAAAAACAACATTACATAAAGAAACACTATAAGCATATATACTAATTAAGCATATAAAAAAATAGAACATATGTGTGTGTGTGTGTGTGTTCATGCGTGTGTGTGTGTGCGGGATCGACCCCCCCCCCCCTCATGTCGAAGTTATCGGGGAGGGGGTATATCGACCCCCCCCTCATGTCGAAGTTATCGGGGAGGGGGTATATCGACCCCCCCCCCTCATGTCGAAGTTATCGGGGAGGGGGGTATATCGACCCCCCCCCCCCCCGTGTTCGTGTCCGTGTCCGTGTCCGTGTTGCCGTGTCCGTGTCCGTGTCGCCGTATCCGTGTCCGTGTTCGTGTCCGTGTCGCCGTATCCGTGTCTGTGTCGCCGTATCCGTGTCCGTGTCCGTGTCACCGTATCCGTATCCGTGTCCGTGTCCGTGTCCGTGTCGCCGTATCCGAGCAGGGACCATGGGAAAGGGGGGGCTCACTGGGGGGCGGCGACGGGGAGGCGACGACGGGGCGGCGACGGGGCGGCGACGGGGAGGCGACGGGGTGGCGACGGGGAGGCGACGGGGCGGCGACGGGGAGGCGACGGGGCGGCGACGGGGCGGCGCGGCGACGGGGACGGGGCGGCGACGGGGGCGGCGACGGGGATGGGGACGACGACGGCGGGCTCGGGGCGGCGCGCGGCGACGGGGACAACGACGGCGGGCTTGGGGCGGCGCGCGGCGACGGCGACGAGGAGCGGGCGGCGACGGCGACGGCGACCTCGGGGCGGCTCAGGGAGGCGACGGCGTCGAGGGCAGCAGTAGCAGCCTGCGGCGTGGAGAGAAGAATGGCGGGTGGGGCAAAATTTCCAAAGTCTTGGTTATATAGCAACAACCTTTGGTCCCGGTTGGTGCCACCAACCGGGACCAATGCCACCTTTGGTCCCGGTTGGTGGCACCAACCGGGACCAAAGGTCTCTTTTCAGCAGCCCAAAGGGCGGGAAGCAGAGACCTTTGGTCCCGGTTGGTGGTACCAACCGGGACCAAAGTTTGGCATTGGTCCCGGTTGGTGCCACCAACCGGGACCAAAGGTGGGCATTGGTCCCGGTTGGTGCGAGCAACCGGGACCAATGGCCTTGCACAGCATTTTTTTTATTTTTTTTCAGTATTATTGTTTTGTTTTTTGCTTTATTTATTTTTTTAATTTTTTTCCAGTATTTTTCTTCTATTATTTTAGTTCATTCTTTTTAACAAATAAATACTTTGATAATTTTAGTTGCATAATTTCCATTATTTTGTTTTGTTTTTTGCTTTATTTTTTTTATTTTTTGCTTTATTTATTTCCAGTGTGTTTTATCATTATATTCTTTTTGCTATTAATGTTTTGAACAAAAAATACTTTGATAATTTTAGTTGCATAATTTTTATATAATTATAGTTTCAAAAATACTAGAGGTTTATAAAAGCTTTTTAGTTGATTCTTTTTTGAACTCCACTCCCACGATGTTTTGAAAGAAATTAAAAAGCACTTCAAATGAACTTTGAAAAGGTTGAAAGTTGGCATGGTATCATCATTTCACCCACATAGCATGTGCTAAAAAGTTGAGTGGGTTACGGCAAAAACTGGATGCACTTCGTGTACAAAATGGACAATCTCTTTCGAAGTATCACGGTTTCGGACGAAAACTCATCTGTTACAAAGGGATTTCATTTTTTTGAACTTATTTGAACTCCATACTTTTTGTGTGTTCAAAATGCACCATTCAAAGCCACATCATCAATTTTCAACCATTTCTGACTTCATTTGGTATTTTTCATGCACTTACTGATTTTTTTGAGCTAAATAACCCTGAAATTAAAAAGCACTTCAAATGAACTCTGAAAAGGTTGAAAGTTGGCATGGTATCATCATTTCACCCACATAGCATGTGCTAAAAAGTTGAGTGGGTTACGGCAAAAACTGGATGCACTTCGTGTATAAAATGGACAATCTCTTTCGAAGTATCACGGTTTCGGACGAAAACTCATCTGTTACAAAGGGATTTCATTTTTTTGAACTTCATACTGAGCAGGCATTCAAAGAAGATTTCCTTCTCTTCTTTGGTAAGAGTGTAGCTGGCAGGACCTTCATACTGCTTTGGATGCATGCCGTCTTTTTCATGCACACGTTGTTGTTCCTCCCATGCCTCCGGTGTATCTTTTGTTTTCCCGTACACTCCCAAGAAGCCTAGCAGGTTCACGCAAAGATTCTTCGTCACGTGCATCATGTCGATTGCAGAGCGGACCTCTAGGTCTTTCCAATAGGGTAGGTCCCAAAATATAGATTTCTTCTTCCACATGGGACGTCCCGCATCGTCAGTCGGAACAGATAGTCCGCCAGGACCCTTTCCAAATATTACTTGTAAATCATTGACCATATCAAGTATGTGATCACCAGTACGGAGGGCGGGCTTCTTTCGGTGATCTGCCTCATCTAAACAGTGTGTGCATGCGTGGTATCCCTTGTTTGTCTGTCCTGAAAGGTTACTGAGAGCAGGCCAATCGTTGATGGTTACAAACAGCAATGCATGTAGGTCAAATTCCTCCTGTTCGTTCTCATCCCACACACATACACCTCTTCCATTCCATAGCTGTAAAAGTTCATCAACTAATGGCCTTAGGTACACATCAATGTCATTGCCGGGTTGCTTAGGGCCTTGGATGAGCACTGGCATCATAATGAACTTCCGCTTCATGCACAACCAAGGAGGAAGGTTATACATACATAGAGTCACAGGCCATGTGCTATGCTTACTGCTCTGCTCCCCAAAAGGATTAACGCCATCTGCACTTAAACCAAACCATACGTTCCTCGGGTCACCTGTAAAGTCGCTCCACTTTCTCTCGATCTTTCTCCACTGCGACCCGTCAGTGGGTGCTCTCAACTTCCCGTCTTTCTTACGGTCTTTTTTGTGCCATTGCATCAACTCGGCATGCTTTTTGTTTCTGAATAGACGTTTCAACCGTGGTATTATAGGAGCATACCACATCACCTTGGCAGGAACCCTCTTCCCGGTGCGCTGGCCCTCAACATCACCAGGCTCATCTCTTCTGATCTTATACCGCAATGCACCGCATACCGGACATGCATTCAAATCCTCGTATGCACCGCGGTAGAGGATGCAGTCATTAGGGCATGCATGTATCTTCTGCACCTCCAATCCTAGAGGGCATAGAACCTTCTTTGCTTCGTACGTACTGCCGGGCAATTAGTTATCCTTTGGAAGCTTCTTCTTCATTATTTTCAGTAGCGAACTAAATCCCTTGTCAGATACACCATTGTCTGCCTTCCATTGCAGCAATTCCAGTGTGGTACCGAGCTTTCTGTTGTCATCTTCGCAATTTGGGTACAACCATTTTTTGTGATCCTCTAACATGCGATCGAACTTCAACTTCTCCCTTTCACTTTCGCATTCTCTCTGTGCATCAACAAGGACCCGGCGAAGATCATCATCGGGCACATCGTCTGGTTCCTCTTCATCTTCAGCTTCCCCCATTGCAGCATCACCGTATTCAGGGGGCGGGCAGTTGTCGTCATCCTCTTCTTCTTCGTTGTCTTCCATCATAACCCCTCTTTCTCCGTGCTTGGTCCAAACATTATAGTGTGGCATAAAACCCTTCTAAAGCAGGTGGAAGTGAAGGGTTTTATAGTTGGAGAAAGCCTTCGTATTCTCACAGACAGTACATAGACAATGCATAAAACCATTCTGCTTGTTTGCCTCAGCCGCTTCGAGAAAATTATGCAGGCCCTCAATATACTCGGAGGTGCGCCGGTCACCGTACATCCATTGCCGGTTCATCTGCGTGCATATCATGAATAGAGAAGTGACCAAATTAATAGAAATTCATCATCACATTAAAGCCAAATTACAATAGTGACCAAAATAAATACATAACGTTCATACATAGTTCTCATTATTGAACAACATATAGCTCTCTAGAGCATCTAATTAAAACATACATTGAAACTATAAAATTTAAATGCAACAACAAATGCGATCATAACCGCAACTAAGGTACCAATTGATCCAACGGCATAATGATACCAAGCCTCAGTATGAATGGCATATTTTCTAATCTTTCTAATCTTCAAGCGCATTGCATCCATCTTGATCTTGTGATCGTCGACGACATCGGCAACATGCAACTCCAACTTCATCTTCTCCTCTTCAACTCTTTGTAATTTTTTTTTCAAGTAATTGTTTTGTTTTTCAACCAAATTTAACTTCTCGACAAGAATTTCTATGTCGGTTGGAATTTCCGGTTCACATACCTCCTAGATTAAAAAATCTATGTCACGTTGGTCGGCATAATTGTCATAAACACTAAATAAAACAAATAGTTATAAAAGATAATATATACCACATCCGAATCATAGACCGGACGAGGGCCGACGTGGGCGGATACCATGACCATGGCACTATATAATAACAAACAATAATAAAAGTAAGAAAATTACACAAGTATCTATCTAAATGATGCAAGTAAGAACTTTTTTCTTTTAGAAAGAAGATAAGAAGAAGAGGCTAACCACGGTGGTGCCGGCGCCGAGATGGACGCTGGCGATCGACGGCGGTGAGGACGGGGACAGGACAGGACGGACCGCCAAACCTAAACAAATCTTGAGAAAAATGAAGCTTGGACAAGGAGCTTCGAGAGGAGAAAGCTTAAGTGTGGCTCGGGCATTTCATCGAACACCTCATGTGCATAGGAGGTGAGCTAGAACACCACAAAGCTCTCCCCTCGCCGGCCAGAAAAACAGAGCAATGTGGAGTGCTCTGCTCGTTGGTGGGGGGTATATATAGGCATCTCATTGGTCCCGGTTCATGGCTGGAACCGGGACTAAAGGACCCCATTTGGTCCCGGTTCCAGCCACAAACCGGGACCAATGGTTGTGGGCCAGGAGCGAGGCCCATTGGTCCCGGTTCGTGTCTGGAACCGGGACCAAAGGGGTCAGACGAACCGGGACCAATGGCCCACGAGGCCCGGCCGGCGCCGTGGCCTCACGAACCGGGACCAATGCAGCCATGGGTCCCGGTTCGTGAGTGAACCGGGACTAATGGGCTGGCCCGGCCTGGACCAAAGCCCTGGTTTGTACTAGTGTATGTCAAGGATTCAGTTAATCCCATATGATGTTCCCTTTGTTCTTCGGTATGTTACTTGCCCGAGATTCGATCATTGGTATCTCTATACCTAGTTCAATATCGTTACCGGCAAGTCTCTTTACTCGTTCCGTAATACAAGATCCTGTGACTAACACTTTAGTCACTTTGCTTGCAAGGCTTGTTGTGATGTTGTATTACCGAGTGGGCCCCAACATACCTCTCCGTCACACGGAGTAACAAATCCCGGTCTTGATCCATGCCAACCCAACCGATACCTGTAGAGCACCTTTATAGTCACCCAGTTACATTGTGACATTACACACAAGGCATTCCACCGGTGTCTGGGAGTTTCATGATCTCATGGTCATAGGAACGGATACATTGACATGCAGAAAACTGTAGCAATAAACTGACACGATCATATGCTATGTTTATAGTTTGGGTCTTGTCCATCACATGATTATCCCAATGATGTGATCCCGTTATCAAATGACATCTTATGTCCATGGCTAGGAAACCTTAACCATCTTTGATCAACAAACTAGTCTACTAGAGGCATACTAGGGACTCAATGTTATCTATATACCCACACATGTATTTGAGTTTCCAATCAATACAATTATAGCATGGATAATAAACGATTATCATCAACAAGGAAATATAATAATAACTAGTTTATTATTGCCTCTAGGACATATTTCCAACAAATGCATGGATGATTTTGATAATTATACTATTAAGAAAGAACACTTCAATACCTATATTAAATATCAATTAAGACGTAATGCTATGATGATAGATCGCTTGAGTGACTTGATGTTTAGAACTGCTAATGATGTTAAAGGTCTAGGCAAACATGCTTCTATGGTTCACACCCAATTAGATCAAGTTGCTAAGTCACAAAATGATTTGCTTGCTAAAATGAATAATAATATTAGTTATCATGCTGTTAGAGTAATGACTAGGGGAAGTAGAATGACTCGGGAACCTCTTTATCCTGAAGGTCACCCTAAGAGAATTGAACAAGATTCATAGAGAACTAATAATGATGGACCTACTCCATCTAATAAGAAGAAGAAAAGGAAAAGTGATAGGACTATGCATGCCTCTAGTGAACCTGTTATGGAAAAATCTTCTGAGAATCATAATGATGTTTCTATTTCTGATGTTGAGACACAATCTGGTAGTGAACATTCATGTAGTGATAAATGAGATGATAATGATAATAATGATGTTTAGGTAGATGCCCCACCAGATAATAATAAGGAACCTGATAATGATGTGGAAATAGAACCTGCTAAAAGTCTTGATAACCACATCCTAAAAATAAACGATATGATAAAAGAGACTTTGTTGCTAGAAAACATGGAAAAGAAAGAGAGACATGGGTTCAAAAACCCAAGCCATTCCCTCGTAAGCCTTCTAAGAGTAAGGACGAGGGAGAATTTGAACGCTTTGCTGAAATGACTAGACCTGTCTTTTTTGCGCACTCTCTTGACTAATATTTTGAAAATGCCTCCATATGCTAAGTATATGATGGATATTATTACCAACAAAAGAAAAATACCTGAAACTAATATTGGTACCATGCTTGATAATTATTCTTTTGATGGTGGGGTGCCTAATAAGTTGGGAGATCCTGGTATTCCCACAATACCCTGCTCCATTAAATGAAGTTATGTTAAAACTGCATTATGTAATCTAGGAGCCGGTGTTAGTGTTATGCCTTTCTGTTTATATACAAGACTTGATGTGAAAAGCTTACACCTAGTGAGATATCTTTGCAAATGGCTGATAAATCCACTGTTGTACTGATACGTCCATTCTGCATCATGATTTCCTATTGATATTTATGTTATTCTTGTCCATTATTCCCAATTATCATAGAATTCTTATGCTCTTTCTCTCTGAATATGCAAGGTACATCACAAAGAGGGAAACATATGGAAACTGGAATTCTACTGAAAGCCGAGGAAAACGCAGAAAAATCACCAGACTCCAAATGACCTGAAACATCATGGAGAATTTTTATGGAATATTTAAGAATTTCTGGGGTAAAAATATACCATAGGGGGGCCACCTGCTAGCCTCTCGACATCCCTCTTCTTCTATATGTTGTGTTTTACCCTGGAAAAAAAAATCATAAGCAACCTTTCGGGATGAAGTGCCGCCGTCTCGAGGCAGAAACCTGGGCAGAGGCCCTTTTGCACTCCGGCAGTCAGAATTTGTCGGGGAAATTCCTCTTCGGGAGGGGGAGATCGAAGACATCATCATCACCAACGCTTCTTCCTTCGTGGGAGGACCAATCTTCATCAACTTCTTCACCATCACTATCTCATCTCCAACCCTAGTTCATCTCTTGTATTCAATCTTTGTCTCAAAACCTCAGATTGGTACATGTGGGTTACTAGTTGTGTTGATTACATCTTGTAGTTTATGTTTGTTAGATTATTTGGTGGAAGATATTATGTTCAGATCCTTAATTATTATTATTATACCTCTGATCTTGAACATGTTGATGAGGTGTGAATAGTTACTATTATTTCCGAGGACATGGGAGAAGTCTTGTTATAAGTAATCATGTGAAGTTGATATTCGTTCGATATTTTGATGATATGTATGTTGTTACTTCTCTTAGTGGTGTCATGTGAACGTCGAATACATGACACTTCACCATGTTATGGGACTAAGGGAAGTTGATAACCCACAAGTATAGGGGATCGCGACAGTCTTCACGGGTAGTATTTCACCCTAATTTATTGATTCGACACAAGGGGAGCCAGAGAATATTTATTGGCCTTGACAGTTGAATTGTGAATTCAACCGCACCTGGGATATCTCTATGCAGCAAAGGTTTAGTAGCATGGAAAATAGTAGTAGAAAAAGTAACAGTAGTAGTGACAACAGCAATTTTGCAGCAGTTGTGACAGTAGCAGTAGCAATAGTAACTTAGCAAGATTCATTAGATGTAAAGCGTACGCACGTGGATCGGTGATGGATAATGATTTAGATGACATTGATCATATAACAGTTACACACTAGGGCGACACAGAACTAGCTCCAATTCATCAATGTAATGTAGGCATGTATTCCGTATATAGTCATACGTGCATGCGATAAGAACTTGCATGACATCTTTTGTCCTACCCGCCCGTGGCAGCGGGGTCCTATTGGAAACTAAGGGATATTAAGGCCTCCTTTTAATAGAACCAAAACAAAGCATTAACATATGGTGAATACATGAACTCCTCAACTACGGCAATCACAGGAAAGAATCTCAATTATTGTCACCTTGGGGTATGCGGATCAATACACATAATAGGTGCATACAACTTGCAAGATAGGATCCAAATCACTCTTATATTCATGAAAACATAATAGGTTCAGATCTGAAATCATGACACTCGGGCCCTAGTGACAAGCATTAAGCATAGCAAAATCATAGCAACATCAATCTCAGAACATAGTGGACACTAGGGATCAAGCCCTATCAAACTTAACTCGCTTACATGATCAATCTCATCCAATCCCACCACTGTCTAGCAAGCCTACAAAGGAATTACTCACTCCCGGTGGTGAGCATGATGGCGGTGTTGATGGAGAAGGGTTGGTGATGACGACGATGACGATTTCCCCTCTCCGGAGCCGAAAACAGGCTCCAGATCATCCCTCCCGAGGAAGAACAGGAGGTGGCGGTGGCTTTGTCTCGTGAAATGCGATGAAAACTTCTCTCTGATTTTTTTCTTCGAAGATGTGATTTTATAGGACAGGAATTAGGGTCGGAGGAGCCATGAGGGCGCGGCCTAGGGGGCCCGCGCCCTGATGCGTGGTGGCCCCCTGGCACACCCCCTCCGACAGGTCTTTGTTCCATAATTCATTATCATTATCAAAATAATTTCGTTCGGTTCCGAGAACTTTTATTTCTGCACGAAAATAACACCAAGTAGTTTTGTTGAAAGCAGGGTTAGTCCGGGTTAGTTTCATTCAAATCATGCAAATTAGAGGTCAAAACTAGAGAAAAAGTGTTTGGAAAAGTAGATATGTTGGAGCTGTATAAACTCCCCCAATTTTAACTCATTGCTTGTCCTCAAGCAATTCAGTTGACAAACTGATCGTGATAATGAAAACTTTTACAAACTCTTTTGTTCTCGTTGTTATACACATGCTTAGCTAGTGTTCAAGTTTTCATCATAAATCATGAATGACCATATCCATGATAACAATTAGGCACCATATCAACTCATGGCAATACATCACCAAATAGCAAGAAAATAATAAGATATCTCACATGCCAACACATATCAAAATGATCATAATATAATATGGTGACATGGTATTTCGCTAGCCCCTTCTAAGACCGCAATACATAAATGCAGAACACCTCTAAGTTTCAAGCAGTGACTAAACATTATAATTCAGAATAGAAAAGATCCAATCTTGCACATATCCAACATTAGCTAGACTCAATGCATAAAAATGGCAATAGTGCTCTCCGGTCTGGTGCTTTTTGTAATAGGATGATGACTCAACACAAAATAAATAGATTGGCCCTTCACAGAGGGAAGCATTGATTTGCAGAGGTGCCAGAGCTCAAGTTTTAAAACAGAGTAGGAATATGGTTTTGAGTGATGCACCTATCCTGTCAACATCACGACAAATGTTTTCAATATCTTCCATGCCAAACTCATGATTGGCGGTTCCCAAATAGAATAGTAAAGTTTACTCCTATCCACCATTCATACACAAACCATGGCTGACCGAATCCACGGATGCCTCCCAACATGTCAACTGTCGCAAGGAGTTTTGTTTAATTAAATTTTGATTATGCAGGACTGGGCATCCTTTTACCAGCCTCTCTCGTGCAATGACGGCGAATAAACGACCGTCTTGAGAATAACTCATTTAGCATGGAAAATATAATGTCCGCCTTGTCGCTCCATGAGCGAGATGCGTGCACAAAATAGGTGATTGTTTGAATGTTTAGAGGTGGCACGTGCAAATTTACTTGGAAAGGCTGGGTAATACCGCATATAGGTAGGTATGGTGGACTCATATGGAATAGCTTGGTTTAAAGGGTTTGAATGCACAAGCAACATTTCCGCTTAGTACAGGTGAAGGCTAGCAATAGGTTGGGAAGTGACCAGCTAGAGAGCAAAAACAGTCATGGGCATGCATTGCGAATAATTAATATTGAATATAGCATGAGTAGGATATAAACACTGAATTTAAACATCATGAAGACTGCGTTGGTTTTGAATCGAATACATGTTTGCACATGGGCCAAGTCAAGCCGCTTCAATTTCTCAGAGGGAAATACCATACTACCATGCCACATCATAACCATGTCAATACATGTTGATCTGTAAGATAAATCATTATTCACTACTAGCTGTTTAAGAATGGCATGAGAAGCTATAATCTCTACTTGTGATCATGAACATGTTCACTCATAATATACTAAATCGAGATCGAATGAGCTAAACATATTTACAAAAACAAAAAACAATAAGAGTTCATACCAGCTTCCCTTGCCACGATCACTTCGTCAAATATCGTCATTATTGCCTTTCACTTGCATGACCGAATGATGTGATAATAATAATAGTGCAAGAATACCGTGGACGAAGCTGAAATCTGCAAGGCAGTTTGAACAAAGGAGATGATAAGGTAATATTGGCTCTGTGTTAGGTAAACAATAAAGCATATAAGAGCCATTCAACATTTTCATCGTGGTCTTCTCCTTCCAAGAACTCAACAATAAGAAAAGAAATTCAGAAAAACACACTGAAATATTTTTGAAGTTTTTGTTTTACTCAAGCAAGCAAATAAACTAAGGGAAAACAAGAACGAGAAAAACTATTTACACAAGAAAGATCCCAACATGCAAAGGAAATATTTTTGGGTTTTCTTTTTAGTACTAAGATAATTAAAATGGAGAAATAAAACTAAAAAGAAGTGAGAAATATTTTTGGGTTTTCCAAAGTTTTTCAAACACACAAGTAGAAAGCAGAAAAATAAATCTAACATGGATATACAATGAAAGAGGATGAACACCGACAATTTATATGAAGAGTGTGAACATTAATGTAATGTCGGTGAGAAATACGTACTTCCCTAAGCTTAGGCGTTTTTCTAGCTTAGTGATCACCACTAATAGTCTGGAAAATGGTTAGAGTGATAGCTTGCTGCGGCGCTGCAATCTGGGTCCCACGCCGACGTGGATAAGCTGTGGGTCCCACCCGGCTCCCCCTAATCCTGACAGAGATTGCGCTTAAGGGCCATGTCATGCCTGGGTTATTTGTGCGCAGAGAGATGTCGCAATGGAGCTATTCTTGCGAACGATGTCGCTTTTCAGACAATTCACAGGAAAAACGTCGCATAGGAGCTATTGACCCATATGTATGATGAAGCCGACTTCCCAAGCAGGTTGATTGATTTGGGCCAGCTAGATGCCCTAGTACGTACAGTCCGCATTGATCTCTTCCGGCCGCTAAGACATCCACGTGAGGTACGATGGGAAACAGATGCATGTTCATCAGCGGGGACGAAGCAAGTTGGCTTGATTCCTTCTCCCTGCGATCACGCTGAAGCTCGTCCGGCAAGATGCCACGTACATGTTGGCACCTCGATATTTTGAACATGCACGTACATAAATGTTGATTCTTGAACGGAGCACACACTTGATCAATCTATATGGCTGGAAGCGTTACATATACTGTATCTCATTAGAGGTGCACGTGCACTACCTTGATCAGCTGTGCGCTTGATCGATCCTTGTGGCTGGAACGCAACACATATGTCATTAGAGGTTTGAGAGAGAAGAGGTGGAAGAGGCGGCGTGAGATGGAGACATGGAAAGGAGAGAGGTCGCTAGGTATGGAGAGATCGATTATTACGTACCTTTCTGACTTGGGAAAAATCACAGTGCAAGGATGCATCTCGGCTATTGATCTTTTAATCCAACGGTAAATAACTATTTAGATGTACGGATTAACGTGGAGCCTCGTATGGTGCATCCAATTAGTATATAAAATAAAATAATAATAATAATAATAATAATAATAATAATAATAATCCAATTAGTATATATATATAGATGGTGATTTGTATGGAGGGATTTATGCCGCCTGCGTAGCTGCAAAGCTAGGCGTGTCGCCTCGACCTAATGATCCTATCCTGCGTGAAAGGGGTTCTGAATATAATTTAATATTTGATAGATATACGCCTGTGTCTGTCATTTTGCCTGCACCTACCCACTTTGATTTTCAGGCTCTTCAGCGTTATTATGTCCTCGAGGAGGAGGTGCGGGGATACAAAGCTGCAGTGGAGGCTACTCGTTTAGGAGAGGAGGCGACCAGGAATTATTATCACGAGAACACACTTTTTCAAGCCATTCACGCTTAGCACACATTCTAGCGGTTCTTTCCTTACACTCATCAATAGAAGTTCTCATAGATTTTAAGGACTCATTAATATCACGATTGGGTGGAGTAGATCTAATTTTCAAAGAATCAATCTCAAGCGAAATTCTATCAACGTTCCTAGCCAAATCATCAATCTTGAGCAATTTTTCTTCAATAGAAGCATTGAAAACCTTTTGCGAACTAATAAATTTTTTAATATTATTCTCAAGATCAGAGGGCATATTATTATAATTTCCATAAGGATTATTGTAGGAATTACCATAATTATTAGAGGAATTACTAGGAAACGGCCTAGGGTTGAAATTACCTCTATACGCGTTATTACCAAAATTGTTCCTACCAACAAAATTCACATCCATAGATTCATTATTATTTTCAATCAAAGAAGACAAAGGTATATCATTAGGATCAATAGGAGCACTCTTACTAGCAAACAATTTCATTAATTCATCCATCTCTTCACTCAAAGTATTTATTTCTTCAATAGCATGCACTTTTTTACTAGTAGGAGATCTTTCGGTATGCCATTGAGAGTAATTCGCCATAATATTATCTAGGAGTTTATTAGCTTCTCCTAATGTGATTTCCATAAAAGTACCATCCGCGGCGGAATCTAAAAGATTTCTAGAAGCAAAATTCAATCCCGCATAAATTTTTTGTATAATCATCCATAAACTCAAACCATGTGCGGGGCAATTTCTAATCATTAATTTCATCCTCTCCCAAGATTGTGCAACATGCTCATGATCAAGTTGCTTAAAATTCATTATATCGTTCCTAAGGGAGATGATCTTAGCGGGCGGAAAGTACTTGGAAATAAAAGCATCTTTACACTTATTCCATGAATCAATACTATTTTTACGCAAAGATGAAAACCAAGTTTTAGCACGATCTCGTAGTGAGAACGGAAATAGCTTCAGTTTAACAATATCATTATCCACATCTTTCTTCTTTTGCATATCACACAACTCAATGAAAGTATTTAGATGGGATGCGGCATCTCCACTAAGAAGGCCGGAAAATTGTTCTTTCATAACAAGATTAAGCAAAGCGGCATTAATTTCATAAGATTCCGCACTAGTGGCAGGAGCAATCGGAGTACTAATAAAATCATTATTATTAGTATTGGAGAAGTCACACAACTTGGTATTCTCCTGAGTCATCGTGACAAAGCAAGCAATCTAGCACACAAGCAAACAAAAAGCAAACGAAAAGACGAACGGAAAGAGGGCGAATAAAAAGGCAAATCTTTTTGGTTTTTTCTGAAAATCGTTTTAGAAGTGGGGGAGAGGAAAATGAGAGGCAAATGGCAAATAATGTAAATGCAAGAGATGAGTTTGTGATGGGTACTTGGTAGGCTTGATGTAGATCTCTCCGGCAACGGCGCCAATTATATAGGCAGTAGCTAGATGGCTTCCTCTCTCTCTCTTTTGATTCTCAATACAATGGTCTCTTGTATATCTATTTGATGTAAACTTTTGCGGTGTGTTTGTTGGGATCCGATGAATTTTGAGTTCATGATCAGTTTCTATCCATGAATATTATTTGAGTCTTCTTTGATCTCTTATATGCATGATTACTTATAGCCTCATATTTCTTCTTCAAATCTTTGGTTTAGTTAGGCCAACTAGATCGATTTGTCTTGCCATGGGAAGAGGTGCATTGTGATGGGTTCGATCTTGCGGTGTCCTCTCCCAGTGACAGAAGGGGCAGCGAGGCACGCATGTATCGTTACTATTAAGGATAACAAGATGGGGTCTATTCCTACATGAATAGATCTTGTCTACATCATGTCACCGTTCTTATTGCATTACTCCGTTTTTCCATGAACTTAATACACTAGATGCATGTTGGATAGCGGTCGATGTGTGGAGTAATAGTAGTAGATGCAGAATCGTTTCGCTCTACTAATCTTGGACGTGATGCCTATATAATGATCATCGCCTTGGATATCGTCATGATTATTTGACCTTCTATCAATTGCCCAACAGTAATTTGTTCACCCACCGTGTGCTGTACTCATGAGAGAAGCCACTAGTGAAACCTATGGCACCCGGGTCTAGTTTTCCAACATATTGCTTTCCGATCTATCTTTTTGCCGCTTTTGTTTTCAGATCTATTATTCCAAAAACCCAAAAATACCTTCCTGCACTTTTTATTTGCCCTTTTTATTTTGTGTTCTTGAGAGATCTATCTCTACAATCTATCACTACCTAATCTATCTTTTTACCGTAGAGAGATTGACAACCTCTCTTTCACGTCGGGTTGCAAGTATTTGTTCTTTGTGTGCAGGTGCTGTTTACATAGTGGTGGCAATCCTCCTACTGGTTCGATTCATTGGTTTCATAACTGAGGGAAATACTTACCGTCGCTGTGCTGCATCATCCCTTCCTCTTTGGGGAAGTACCGAAGCAGTCTCAAGCCACGTCAAAGGAATTTCTGGCGCCGTTGCCGGGGAGGAAGCGGTCTCTTCTACGTGCCAATTTCTGGCGCCGAGGAGACACCATCATCATCTACTAGGTTCCTAATCACAAATCTCATCTCCTTGCAATTACATTATTTGCCATTTGCCTCTCATTTTCCTCTCCCCCACTTCACCAAATTTTCCGTTTTATTCGCCCTCTTTTTCGTTTGCCTTTTTCTTGTCAGATCTCTCGCCTTGTCGTTATGGCTAGTTCTTCCTCTATTGCGTGTACTCCCGAGGATGAAGTACTTAATTTTAAGAAAAGGGGAGGGGAGAACCTAAAATATGCTTTGTATAGGATTTGCAATGCTCATAATAGATCTATCCATAAGCAATATACCGTTGTTCTTCTTCGCAGTTTTTATGTGGGCGTCACCACTTGGTATAGATTCGTCCTTGATACGATTACCGGTGGGAATTTCTTGATGTGTCCATCTTTGGACGCTTTTAATGCTATGGGAAGTTTAGTGGGACTGGCATCTCTTACGATCAATGAAACAACTTTAATCCTCGAACATGTTATGGAGAGGTTAGATGCTATTGAAAAGAAGATGATTGTCAAAGAACATCTTGAAAATTTGGATAAGAAAATGCATAATCTTGCTAATAAAATAGGGTCAAAAGTGGGAGACGCCTTTAAATTGTTAAAGGAAAAAGAGACCGTAGTTAACGAAAGGATAGAAGAGAGTCCTTACCGGATTGATAAATTAGAAGAAATTTTTAGTAACTTGGGTTCGGCTTTTTCTTCTGTCAAAACTATTGAAAAAACTCCCATAAAAATTTGCAAAACCACGTAAGTCACTAAGAACAAAGTTGCTACACCTAGTGGCCACAAGGGAGATCTTAAAATGATTAGTATTCATCCCGACTTTGTTGAAATAGTAAGAGACCCTATTTACAAAAGTGATTTTTTTGGTCTTTTTCCTAGAAGTGTTGTCATTGAGAATATGCATGCTAAATTCTTGAAGAAATCTAGTTGTGTGATTGAAGAGTTGAAAACCAAAGATGACAATACTTGAATCTATGTGTTATGCCTAGCTAGGGGCGTAAAACGATAGCGCTTGTTGGGAGGCAACCCAATGAATAAATTTATTTTCGCCTTTTCCTTTCTGTTTTTGAGTGTTGACACAATTATGCCTCTGTCATGATTGTGTTTTTATGTTTTATTTAGTGTTTGTGCCAAGTAAAGCCTTTAGGATGATTCATAAGATGAGTAGAAACAATGCTGAATCTGAAACATAAACTTTGTCTCCAGTGTTCGAATTTTCATTTTTTTACTGGTATGTGATATTGAGCTGAAATTTTACCACAGTATTGCTATACAAATTCTTTACGTTGTCCTAATTTTTCAGAATTTTTATAGTTACAGAAGTATGGTTAGAGTATAGATTACTACAGACTGTTCTGTTTAAGACAAATTCTGTTTTTGTTGCACTCTGTGCTTGTTTTGATGAATCTGTGGGTTGTATTGAAGGGTATGAGCCATGTTAAAGTTAAAATACAGTAGGTATAATGCAATAATAAAATTTTAATGGGTTTGCAACAGTACTTAAAGTAGTGATTTGCTCTATTATACTAACGGATCTCACGAAGATTTTGTTGAGTTTTGTGTGATTGAAGTTTTCAAGGGGTAAGATCACGATTGATGAGGGAATAAGGAGTGAAAAGAGCCTAAGCTTGGGGATGCTACAGAACCCCCAAGATATATCCAAAGAGAAACCAACAACTAAGCTTGGGGATGCCCTGAGTGGCATCCCCTCTTTCTTCTAACGACCATCGGTATGTTACTTGGAGCTATATTTTTATTCGTCACATATCATGAGTTTTTCTTGGAGCGTCTTGTATCATTTGAGTCTTTGCTTGCTTTGCTTTTTAGTTTGTCACTTGTATCCTGTCTGTACACACCTATTTGAGAGAGCCAAAATTATGCTAAGATTTGTTAGAATTGCTCTTTATGCTTCACTTAAAAAATTTGAGCTATAGAATTGCTCTAGTGCTTCACTTAAATCTTTTTGAGCACGGTGTGCTTGGAAATTTTTGTAGAAATACTCTCATGCTTCACTTAGATCAATTTGAGAGTTAGTAAATTTTGAAGAAACACTCTCATGCTTCACTTAGATTAATTTGAGAGTTAGTAAATTTTGAAGAAATCCTCTCATGCTTCACTTATACTATTTTGAGAGATGAAATCTCTATGCTCACGTGCTTCACTTAAATTTGTGTGAGCATGTCAAAAGCAATGGCAATTTATGAAACTAGTCCCAAAGTGATAGATATCCAAGGAGGATATAATAAAAATTTCATGAAGATCATTGGACAAATTAAACTTGATTCCTTGTAATAGTTTTGAGACATGATGATAGTAATGTGTGAGTCATGTTAGTGAGTAATTATGCTTTAGTAAGAATATTGGTGTTAAGGTTTGTGATTCCCTATGCATGCACGAAACTCAATAGTTATGCAATGAAATTACATCCTACTTATGGTGCATTATTCGGTGTTATTTAGGCTCAATGCTCGCTTATGTGAATATTCGTTTCTTGGTTGGTTGCTTCTCAATCTATTTGCTAGCCTCCACTTGTACTAAGTAGAAATACTACTTGTGCATCCAAAATCCTTAAACCTAGTTTTGCCTTATGAGTCCACCATACCTACCTATATGCGGTATTTCCATGCCGTTCTAAGCAAATTTGTATATGCCATCTCTACTTTTCAAAATAATTTTTCTTTTTTCTGTGCTCGTACCGCTCATGAAATGGTAGGGGGTGTCCAATATTTTTCCATGCTAGATGTGTTATTCTCAAGATGAGTGTTTATTCACTTGTCATTGCACGAGAGTACGACGGTAATAGGGATGCCCAGTCCCAAAATGAAAAAAGATTTTTTTTTACTTTATGTTGTCAAATAATACATTCCTTGGAAAGTGTTGGTATGGAAGGCAACCGTGGATACGGCCAGCCATGGATTCTGAAAGAATGGTGGAAAAAGGAATAAACTTTTTCTTTTCTTTTTGGGAACCGCCTATGATATATCTTGCATGGAAAGTATTGTGAACTACTTTGTTGTTTTCGTTTACACGAAAGGCATGCCACTCAAAATATTTTTTCTCTCTCAATTTAAACTTTGAGCTCTGGCACCTCTACAAATCCATACTTCCCTCAGCGAAGGGCCTATCTATTTACTTTATGCAAATTTTTATTTTTACTTTGAGTCTCCATATTCTCTTATAAAGCACCAACTAGGGGGCACCGTGATCGTACTTGAGCATTGGGTGTAGTTAATATTTGACTGTGTTTCATGAATGGATCAATGATTGAGCATGATGGGCTAGGGATAACTTTCTTTAGTGTTGATATTTTGAAAGACATGGTTGCTTGTTGGCATGCTTGAGTATTGAAGTCATTATGTTAAAACTAGACTATTGCTTTGAACCATCTAAAATTCCAAATGTCCATGCTACAAAAGAAAAGATTATGTGATGAACATGTTAGGCAGCATTCGACATTAAAAATTCTGTTTTTATCATTTACCTATTCGAGGACGAGTAGGAATTAAGCTTGGGGATGTTGATACATCTCCAACATATCTATAATTTTTGCTTGTTCCATGCTGTTATATTATCATTCTTGGATGTTTTACAATCATTTTATAGCAACTTTATATCATTTTTTGGGACTAACCTATTGACATAGTGCCAAAGTGCAAGTTGTTGTTTTTGCTTGTTTTTTACTTCGCAGAATATCAATACCAAATGGAGTCCAATCGCGACGAAACTTTTTGGATATTTTTTTGGGCCAGAAGACATCCAGTGGGCCAAAGAAGTGCCAGAGGGGAGGGTCGAGGAGACCACAACCCACCAGGGCGCGCCAGAGGCCCCAGGGACGCCCTGATGGGTTGTGCCCTCCTTGGGACCCCTCTCCACCGCCTCTGACGCCTATAAATTCCCAAATATTCTAGAAACCCTAGAGGAGTCGACGAAAAACACATCTAGCCGCCGCAAGTTCCAGAACCTCGAGATCCAATCTAACACCATCACGGAGGGGTTCATCATCCTAATTAGTGCCTCTCCGATGATGCGTGAGTAGTCCACCATAGACCTACGGGTCCGTAGGCAGTAGCTAGATGGCTTCCTCTCTCTCTTTTGATTATCAATACAATGGTCTCTTGGAGATCTATTTGATGTAAACTTTTGCGGTGTGTTTGTTGGGATCCGATGAATTTTGAGTTCATGATCAGTTTCTATCCATGAATATTATTTGAGTCTTCTTTGATCTCTTATATGCATGATTACTTATAGCCTCGTATTTCTTCTTCGAATCTTTGGTTTAGTTAGGCCAACTAGATCGATTTTTCTTTCCATGGGAAGAGGTGCTTTGTGATGGGTTCGATCTTGCGGTGTCCTCTCCCAGTGATAGAAGGGGCAGCGAGGCACGCATGTATCGTTGCTATTAAGGATAACAAGATGGGGTCTATTCCTACATGAATAGATCTTGTCTACATCATGTCATCGTTCTTATTGCATTACGCTGTTTTTCGTGAACTTAATACACTAGATGCATGCTGGATATCGGTCGATGTGTGGAGTAATAGTAGTAGATGCAGAATCATTTCGGTCTACTAATCTTGGACGTGATGCCTATATAATGATGATCGCCTTGGATATCGTCATGATTATTTGATCTTCTATCAATTGCCCAATAGTAATTTGTTCACCCACCGTGTGCTATACTCATGAGAGAAGCCACTAGTGAAACCAACGGCCCCCGGGTCTACTTTTCCAACATATTGCTTTCCGATATATCTTTTTGCCGCTTTTGTTTTCAGATCTATTATTCCAAAAACCCAAAAATACCTTGCTGCAATTTTTATTTGCCCTTTTTATTTTGTGTTCTTGAGAGATCTATCTCTCCAATCTATCACTACCTAATATATCTTTTTACCGTAGAGAGATTGACAACCTCTCTTTCGCGTCGGGTTACAAGTATTTGTTCTTTGTGTGCAGGTGCTGTTTACATAGTGGTTTTAATTCTCCTACTGGTTCGGTACCTTGGTTTCATAACTGAGGTAAATACTTACCGTCGCTGTGCTGCATCATCCCTTCCTCTTTGGGGAAATATCGACGCAGTCTCAAGCCACGTCACTTGGATAGCCCTAAACCTCCTAAGAAAAAGGAATTTCGTTTTGAGCTCAGCTGGCTCAGTAATGATGACTTCCTTCCTCTCGTCAAGAATATTTGGGAAAAACATGTAACATCTGAGGACCCCATAGATATTCTGAACATTAAACTCAAGAGAATTAAGAAATACTTCAAAGGTTGGGGATCCAATATTATGCGGCTGTTTGTGGCTTTCTATGCTGGGACCTTGGACGTAGCTCGTCTGAATTATGGGGTGATCACCTTGATTCCTAAGCTCTCGGGGGCAAAAAAATTCCAGCAGTTTCGTCCTATTTTCCTCCTCCGTTGCCCTTACAAATTAATTACAAAAGTCCTAGGCAACAGGGTTGCCATTTTCACTGATAAACTTATCAGTCGACATCAAAATGCCTTTATCAAAGATGGAAACATTATGGATGTGATCCTATCTCTTCACGAGATTCTTCATCAAACTCATGTCAAGAAAAAAATTGGGGTGGTTTTGAAACTTGACTTTGAAAAAGCCTATGATAAGATAAACTGGGATTTCCTCTTATAATGTCATAAATTGAGAGGTTTCAACAACACCTGGTGTGATTGGATCACTAAATCATGCACAATGGTTCAGTTAGTATCAAACTGAATAATGAAGTGGGCCCCTACTTCCAGAGTCATAAAGGGGTTCGTCAAGGCGATCCCCACTCCCCTTTTTTGTTTAATTTGGCTATTGAAGGACTATCCAAAATGATCTTTAATGCTCAAAAGGAAAAACTGATCACTGGTTTGGCCCCGGATCTAATTGATGGGGGTGTAGCTGTCCTTCAATATGCCGATGACACGGTAGTATGCTTTGAACATGATCCCGCGGCTGCAGTCAATCTTAACATGCTCTTATATATGTTTGAGCTCATGTCTGGGTTGAAGATCAATTACCTTAAGAGTGAAATCTTGTGTGTGGGAGGTGATGAAAGCATTATCAGTTTGTATGCTGATCTTTTCAACTGCCAAATAGGACATTTCCCTATGCGTTACCTCGGGGTTCCTATCAGTTTTTCTGCTCTTAGGTGCCTGGAATGGGTCTTTGTGGATGAAAAATTTATGAAAAAATACGAGTCTTGGATTGGTTACGCTGCCTCCTCTGGTGGACGTTTAACTCTGTTAAACTCTTCCTTATCTAGTATCGTTTATTATTATATGGCCATGTTCCTACTTCGCAAAACCTTTATTGAAAAGTTGGATAAACGCATACGTCATTTTTTTTGGCAAAGTATGGGGGGTAAGAAAAGATACCACTTAGTACGATGGGATCGTGTCTATAGATCAAAAAATAAGGGTGGCTTGAGGGTGAAAGATCCGCATAGGCAAACCGTTAGCCTTTTAGTTAAGTGGTGATGGAAACTTGATACACAACAGGGGCTCTGGCAAGATATTGTCAAAGCCAAATACCTCAAAAAAGATATTGTTGCTACAGTTAAGAAGAAATTCAATGATTCCCCCATTTGGAAATCAATCATGAAAGTGAAAAATCATTATATGAGTGGCAGGATAATTCAGATCAGATCGGGGGACATTGCCCGAGTCTGGCTGGATCATCTGAATGGGTTGCCTCCGTTATATACTCAGTACCCGTGGCTATTTGAGATATGTAAACTTCCTAAGATGACTATTAGCAACTGGGCTGGTGTGGATGTGCTCGATCTGTTCCGCAGACGACTACACCCCCAACTTGACGAGATGTGGGCCAAGATGCAGGAAACAATCAATAGTATCCCTTTATCTGAAGGAGGGGATCAGGTTCAGTGGGCTCATAGCTCCACCCGCTAGTTTTCTACTACATCCATGTATAAGCATCTAGAAAAGAACATTGCGGGATGTGACTTCCGTTGGATCTGGAAAGCTGGGATTCCTTTGAATTTTTTTCTTCTTTGGCAGCTTTTCCAGGATGCCGTTTTGACTAGGGATGTCATGAGCAGGAGAAACTGGCGTGGGAATAACAAATGCTCTTTTTGTGCTAATCGTGAGACCTCACGACACTTATTTTTCTTGTGCCCTATGGCTAGGGTGGTGTGGAGAACTGTTGGGGCAGTGCTGGGAACTGATTCTTGCCCCAATAATATTTGGCAATATTACTCCTGGTGGTATGTCTTTCTTCCTGATGGAGCTAAGTTTTATACCTTTGGTCTAGCAGCAGTTTGCTGGGCGATATGGAACAGTCGCAATCGTGCTACCTTTGAATTTAAGTCACCAAAAACTCCTTTTGAGATAGTTCACTCTCCTTGTGTGTTTCTTAACTACTGGGCAGGTCTGCTAAAGGGTGTGGATCGGGAAGCGATGGAGAAGGGAGCACGAATGCTAAGAGACAACGCCACTAACATGATGCGGATCTGTGCTACAACGACAGATGATTCTATGGCGCCTTGAGGATGGACAGGGGCTTGCTACTGGAGTATCTTTACCTGTTGATCACTTTGGGTGTTTGTGTCTCTGGTTTCTTGGTTTGGTTTGGTCTCCTAACCCCTGCGTGGGTGTGCAGTAGTGCTCGTGTGTGGAGCTAGACCTCTACTGCTATGGTTCAGATTCTGTTTTGCGTTAGACTTTTAGGTGTCGTCGGGTTTTCGCCCCACAACAGGTGTCTCGTAGGCGAGTTCCTGTGGTGGGTTTCCCGGCGATGCGTTGAACTCGCTTTCCTCTTTCCCGTCCCCTTATCTCTGGTTTGGAAAAACTTTGTAGTTCCGTTATAACAGTAATGGAAAGGGGTTATGCTCGGTTTAAAAAAAAGTATCCTCGACATGGTGTTTTCTGGTAGTACTTTTGCAGTTTGGAAGGGAATTGCTCATGGCCTGGAGTTAGTGAAGAAATAAATTTTCTGGAGGGTGGGAGATGGTGTTTCAATCAGAGTTTGGCATGATCCATGGCTTCCGCGCGGACATGATTTCCTACTGATAAGATTAAAACGAAACTGCAGGTTCAACCGGGTTTCAGATTTTATTGATGTCAATGGTGTGTGAACTATCTAGCGCCTTGAGGAGTTTTTTTGGCCAATGGATGCGTAGGCAATTGTAAATATTCAAACATCCCTGAGGAATTGATAGTGCAAAGAATCATAGTAGCAGTTGTTTCATTTATTAGCTTGTAGGCTCATTTTCAGCGCTATGTTACGGTAAGGCGCATTATGCTACTAAGTTACTCTCACTATGACTAGCAATATATTTATCTCTACCTCTCTACCTAATAATAAAGCAAATAGTGCTTCTGGTCGTCCGTCATTAGATTGCCCCTGAAGTTGGCATAAATTACCCACTACGCCACCTATAAGTCATAAAAAACGTTTCACACAGGAAAACCTCGAGACCGGGCCGGCCCATATAGGGACCTCCTATATTACGCTCTGAGCGCTGGAAGCAGACGCAACACACCCGTTTGGACCAGCCCATGCGCAGGCGCCTTTTTTTTGTTTCGTTTTTTATTTTTATTTTCAATTCCGTTAGAACTTCAAAAAACTTTTCAAATTTAAAAAAATGAGAATTTTGAAATGAAATTTTCAGAATAACATGAAATGTTTCTGAATTCAAAAACTGCTCGGGATTTTTGTAAAATCTTCGCATATACAAAAAGTGTTCGCAATTTTGAAAAATGTTCATAAAATAAAAAAGTGCATGATTTCAAACAAAAGTCTGTGTATTAAAAATTATTAATGAAATTTTTAAAATGTTTGCTCATTAAAAACATGTTCTTGCATTTTTAAAAAAAATCCTAAAATTTTAAACACAGTTCTTGCCTGTTTTCTTAGTTTCATTTTTTAATTTTATTTTTCAGTTCCATTTTTGTTGTTTTTTCTACTTTAAATAATTTAGAACTTCAAAAACTTTTGCAATTTAAAAACACTGAGAATTTGGAAATAAAATGTCGAATAAAACATAATTTTTTTGTGAATTCAAAAAATGCTCGGGATTTTTGTAAAAATGTTCGCATATGCAAAAGAATGTTCACAATTTTGAAAACAATGTTGGTGAAAACCAAAAAAGTCCATGATTTTGAAAAACAGTCCGTGTATGTTTTTTTAATGCAATTGAACAATTTGTTTGCTAATTTAAAAAATGTTCATGCATTTCAAGAAGTGTTCTAAATTTTTTAAAACAGTTTGTGAATTTCAAAAGAGTTTATTGATTTAGAAATGTTCATGCATTTAAAAAAACCTTCGTGAATTTCAAAAAAAATTGACAAAATTTGAAAAATATGTTCGTCTATTCTAGAATTCTTCGCCAATTCAAAACAAAATATTTAAAAACCGTTTGCAATATAAAAAAAATCACATTTTTTTTTTGTAAATCGTAAAAAAATGTTCTTGATTTTAAAATTGTTCCCAAACATGTAAAAATGTACACGAATGATCGAAGGTAGGTAGTTAAACAGTAATGCTTCTTAGACTTTGTGACAATATACCCTTGTGAATTTTGAAGAGTTAACTGCCGGGGTGGATCGGAATATTATAGTATGTTTTCTAAAACAAGTTTCTTGAAATTTAGAATAATTCTTTGAATTGCCAAGTTTTTTGACAACCATGATATTTTGTCGAAAATGTGAACATTGCTTCAACTTGTGAATAAATTTAAAAGAAGAAACATATTCTTGTATTTGTGCACAAATTTTTAAAATCATGCGATGAGATGTGAACATAATGTGGTCATCGCCATTGGAGATTATGATTTATTTTCTTCCTTTGCAACGCATGGGCCCTTTTGCCAGTGGCTATTAAAATGTACGCGCAGCAATATATTTATGGCTATTAAAATGTACGCGCTCGCGCGAGCGCGCGCACACACCCAAATATATGTACTCATACATACTCCGAATAAATGTACATCTAGCTTTTGTCCTAAGTCAAAGTTTTAAAATTTTGACCACCTTTGTAGGAAAAAGTAGCAACATTTACGACGCTAAATTAGTATCACTAGATTCGTTTTGAAATGTACTTTCATAATATACCAATTTGATGTCATATACGCTGTTACTACTCTTTTCTATAAAATTGGTGAAAATTATAAAACTTTGACTTAGAACAAAAGGTAAAAGTACTCTTATTCGTGGACGGAGGGAGTATAGTGTAATAAGGAGCACTGATATTTTTTTTATTCTTTGTATATTTAAGGGCTTCAAGACCTTTCTAGTAGAGACAACATGTAAGAGGACAAAACCAGTATCTTTATAGAATAAAGTACAACTTCACTATAGAAAATGCAAGTATATTTTCAATGATTACGTTATATATGTATAAGAAAAATATTATAATTAATATGTTAAATCATTATTATGTTATTAACTATACTAATTATCTAATATTTAAATATACTTATTAACATTGTATTATGATCAAAATAAAGTGGGAAGATGTATAAAAGTTTTGTATAAATTATATTTAATTTAGTGGGTTTGGACCACATGACTGACACACATTTATATATGGGAGAGCAACCTCGAGTAATTAAAAACCCCGATAAATCTTCAAGAATGATAAAACAGGTGACATGTTAGTCTGTGAACTAGCGGTACTAAATACTTTTATTTTTTATTATTATTGCACACAATTTAGTTCGCACGGAAGCAGGCAACACTAGAGATGTTAAAAACTTAGAATGCAAGCATGTGATGCAAACGTGTTGCAAAGTTGCGAGTACAATATTCGAGGAAATTGGATTGGACTTGGCGTATGTGTGTGTGTCTAAATCATGCATAAACTGGCCATGGCGAGACATTTTCGATTTGCTCTATGGTCATATTCGATATAGACACTGTTTGTTCTTGAGTTTGCTCTTCAACACAGCGACATATGCATAAATTCTCTGGTTTGCTTTTTAGTCGCATCTGGCATATCCTTCCTCCCTATCTTCATAGCATGTTTGTAAAAAACATTTGCAATATTTCTAGTATTCTTTATTCATTAATAATTTTATAATAAAAGTTAACTTTTTATTAATCATAATAACACAATGGAACAGAAAAGATGTGCTAAATTATGTGTATGTTCATCTGGAAATGCCCATTGGTTCCTAAGTGTACAAACACCTGATACAGAAAAAATAATAATTTAATAAAAGTAAATAAAGTTTAGATTTTTTTTGTAATAAATTTGCATTAGTAGTATATGAATTTCCGCGAATAAAAACCAGCCATTGACTTCAGGCGAAAAACAAAAGTTCTTGTGATATACAAGACACTACTAACACTATTTAAGATCTATTTTTTTTTTGTCCTGAATTCAGCGGGGTTTTTTCGCGGAATTTTTTACAAGTACAATGGAAAGTCAAGTTTATTTCAAAAATATATTCAGAATTTCTATTTAATTACTATTTTTTCATACAGGGTGTATATACACCTAGGAGCCAAACGTTCCTGTCATGTGTTCATCGGTTCATGTTCATGTATTGTTTGTACCAGATAGTGCACTGGACGACTGTTGCTGGCTCGCAGGTGCGACAGGTGGCCGGGGCACGGCAGGGTCGCGGCCGGGGCGGTGGTACATAAAGAAGAAGGAAAAAAACTAAAGAAAATAATGGTACGAATCTTCATGCAAGGTCAAATGAATATAGCATCGATTAAGACATAACGAAGTCTAAGTTGAGTGAGACTTAGCAAAACTGTATGTGAAATATTGGAAAGTTTTGTTAGATATAATCACCTACCTTACAGTTACAGGCATTAAGTAAGCATCTACTTTCCACCTAGGTAGATAACATTATACTCCCTCCGTTTCTAAATATAAGTCTTAATAGAGATTCCACTATGAACTGCATGCAGATGCATATAGACATACTTTAGAGTGTAGATTCACTCATTTTGCTACGTATATAGTCCGTAGTGGAATCTCTAGAAAGACTTATATTTAGAAACGGAGGGAATATACTACATGTTTCCCACTACTTTTATTCGCTTATATGCACAATAGACATGCATTCATATATATGTAGATTCACTCATTTTGCTACGTATATAGTCCGTAGTGGAATCTCTAGAAAGACTTATATTTAGAAACGGAGGGAATATACTACATGTTTCCCACTACTTTTATTCGCTTATATGCACAATAGACATGCATTCATATATCCATGGATGAAACAACAAAGCACACCCAAAGCCAAGCCCTCAGATTCTCCTGGCCATAGCTTGAAGGGGAGTAGCCATCGCCATCGTGATCCCAACCTTCTCTGACATATCCACACCACTTTCCTCCATGCGGCGTGGCAGCGTCCACTCGAAACGGTGCAGCAGCGAGCCGAGCATGGCGTGAATCATCCTGGTCGCCATTGGCAGGCCGAGGCAGGTGCGCCTCCCAGCGCTGAACGGGACAAACCTGAAGTCCACTGCGCCCTGGAAACTCACCTCCTCCTGCTGCTGCAGAAACCTCTCCGGGATGAACTTGTTTGGCTCTGGCCACGCCTCGGCGTCATGGTGGATCGCCCACACGTTCACCAGCACCGTGCTCCCCTTGGGGACGGAGTGGCCATGTATCTTCACCGTGGCCTCGGCCTTGTTGGGCACCAGCGGCACCACCGCGTGCAGACGGAGCGTCTCCTTGACGACTGCTTGGAGATATGGGAGCTGGTTGATGTCGGAATATTCGACGTGCGTCTTTGAGCCAAGAACATTTGTCAGCTCTTGTTGTACTTTTTTCATGGTCGGTGGGTCCTGTAGCAGCTCTGCCATTGCCCACTCGATTGTATCCGAGACTGTGTCGTTGGCCGCAAGAAATATGTCCTGAAATTTGCAAATTATATTATACTCCCTCCGTTCCAAAATAAGTGTCGCAAATTTTGTACTAAGTTAGTACAAATTTAATACTAAAGCAGCGACACTTATTTTGGGACGGAGGGAGTATTTATTACCGGAACACAATTTTACAACTATTTCCTTTTTATATTTGTCTATTTACATATAAAGTTAATGATTAAAATATTTACCGAAACTATGACATGCCTAAAACTACATCGTTAGAGATGGATGGGTTTTATTATGTTCCCCGCAAAATATATGTGATGAGTGGCCATTACAGTATTCTATATGTAATGAGGGACCACTGCGTAGTGATGAAAGCAATATTATGTACTTACACAAAGTTATTCTGTAGTACAACCTTTTAATTTAATGTTGTCTGTGTGCCTATTCTCACTTCATCCATAAACAACGCAATTGAACTTTATATGATTCATTTACAATATTAAACATTTAAGTGTCAACTTACTACTAATAATAATATATTTACTATAAAAGGAAAAACAATAATTGACAAACTAAAAATACACAAAATATGTAAACCAAAAGTTATGTTCTGATTTTTCTATTAACATATAAAGATAATGACATAAATATTTATTGGAACTATGTCGATATGTAAAAGTAGAACTAATTTACTAGGAATATATACATGAAAGCCATATTACATCCTTATACAGAATTACTCTAATACAACTTTCTATTTAAATTTATTAAGTGGCTGCACTTATTCATATTTCATTCATTATTTTTATACCATATGTTTGAACTTTATATGTTTCATTTACGGATATTGATATTTGAAACGTCTAACATGTCAATAATAATATCTGTCAAAGAAAAAAAAGAATTAACTTAATAATAAACTAAATTAGTAGTATGAAAATGACATGTTAAATGTTCTATTAACATACAAAATTAATGATGAAATATTTACTGGAATTTTCTCAATGTCTAAACTATAACTAATACTTGGATTATATACATGAAAGCAAATTATGTCCTTATACAAAATTATTATACAGTAAAAAATATATTAATTACAACTGGATGCGCTTATTGATATTTCACCCATTATGTTTAAACCACATACGGCCTTTATATGTTTCATTTCCGATATTTAGCATTTAAATGTCCAACGTGCCAAAGATAATACTGATATCTTTTATTATGGAAAAAAATGTACACATAATAAGTAGGTTAAATTTGTGTTTAGAATTTTGGGAGGTAGTTTTGTGTTAGCTGAGTTAAAAAAATATATCAAAATATTAGTAAATCAATCCTGGAAATGTCACGTGCACACACACATGTGGAAGTACAAGAGTAGAGCGTACTTCCACTCTTCATATATACACCACTTAGGAGCGAACCAACCAGTGGTTGGATGGTTAGAGAGACATTGGTATCCCTAACCAACCAGGGTTCAAGTCCTGCTACTCGCATTATTACTGGATTTATTTCAGGATTTCTGAAGATGAGCATTCAATGGGAGGAGACGTTCCTGTCGACGACGAGACGCCTACGGTAACTTCGCAAATATAGATGATATGCCGATTCAGTCTTTCGAAGGTGCTAATAAGGGTAGGGTGTGCGTGAGTGTGTTCATGAGAGTGAGTATATGCGTGTATATATGAGCGTTCGAGATGGTGCTAACTTCCAGTCGACCGGAAGTTAGCGGTTTCTCGCGCGGGAGAAACAGATCGAGCGATCGGCTCGTTCGGATCTATCGCTATTTTCTTGTCGACTGGAAAATAGCTTTGTCGTAAAAAATATATATACACCACTTAGGCGATTCGATTATGCACGTGTGCTTTGGAGCTTGTTGCTTACCGTGCAAAAGGCCCGCATGAAATCCTGGTCAACCAAGCCGTCGTCGGCGTTCTTGCCTTGCTCCTCCGACATGTCGAGCATCACGTCCAGCAGGTCGTCCTTGCGCGCATCGCCGTCGCCAGCTTGCCTGGCGTCCCTCCGCCGCTCGATCTGTTGGTCGATGAGTTGGTAAACCCTTGCCAAGTGTGTGGCGAAGCCGCGCCTGACATGCTGGAGGTCGGCGGCCGCGAGCACCGGGAAGAAGTCCGAGACATTGGGCCTGAGGGAGTGCGCCACGGCCTCCCGCGCGAAGCCGTGCAGCTCGCCGGAGGTTGTCTCGTCCAGGCCGGCGGAGAACATGGCGCGCCACTGCAGGTCCATCATGGCCGCGAACGCCGCGTGGCCGACCTCCACGGGCGCGCCGGTCGCCGCGATCCCCGACACGCGGCGGAGCACGCCGAGGACGGCGTCCCGCAGCATCGGCCGCAGCGCGTCCCCGTCCAGCCGCCGGGACGACAGCAGGTGCTCGGCGCCGATCCTGCGCAGCGCGCGCCACTTGCGGCGCGGCGGCAGGACGAACACGGAGTTGGCGGCGTGCCCCATGCCGTTCCACGCGTCCGGCGGGTTGCGGCCGGACAGGACGGTGTTGTGCGTCTGGAGGACCTCCCTGGCCGTGGCCGCGGAGGAGGCGACGATGACGACCACCGTGCCCAGCCGGAGCGTCATCAGCGGGCCGTACCGTTCGGCGAGGCGCGCGAGGGAGCGGTGCGGGAGCTTGCCTACGACGTCGAGGAGGTTGCCGATGACCGGGAGCGGCCTCGGACCAGGTGGAAGGCGGCGCCGGACGTCGGTAAGCAGCTGGAACGCGTAGGAAGAGAGGAGCATGAAGAGAAGCGAGGACATGAACACTAGGAAGAAGGCCATCTCGAAAGTGGGAATAATAGTTTCTGTTGTTAGCTACGTGTCCTGGATTTATAGAGAGTCATACCATACCACTGAGTAAAGCTAATGTGTTTATCACGTGGTGGTGGTGCTGCCGTACGTGATCGTGATCTCCTGATGTCACATGGTGAGAGCTTAGATGACATGCATGGCTCGTTGTTGGCTGTCATCACCGTTGCCGTCTCTTTTTCCGATGGTCGTAGTAGTTGCCATCACCCGTATGTAATTTTTGCATTCTCTTTTGGACTTTACTAAAAATTTGACGTCAGATATTGAGCATAGTGAGTCGGACGTTTTTCATGGCGAATTATGTTCGTGGAGGACGATAAGTTTAATTGACGAACATGACAAATCCTTCTGAAAATTGACGTGCTTGCAAACTAAATTTAACACTATCGCTCCAATATAAATTAGCATGAAAAACATCATATTTACCATGCCTAGAATATATTCATTAATTTCAAGTTATATCATCAATTGATGTCGCTTGTTGAGTATAACCTACAACAAGCCAGGTGTGTCTAAAGGAAACCGTGAATGGAACTTTTTTGTTTTATCCGTCCGTGTGAACAACATGCAATTTGACCAAGCTAAGATAAGAATCACACTCCACACTTTGGTCGAAAGAATCACATTCCATACACCTAACAACTGAAATGAACAGCGAATAAAGGCAAGATGCAGTGTCTCCCGGGGGTAGTACTGTACAAGAATAAAGGCTTTTATGTCATCATCGGGGAACCTTATCATCTGCAGCAAAGTGTGGCCTGCCACATAAAAGTATGGTTAAGAAATGACCCGGGCCGTTCACCGTTCTCTCTCCGTTGACGACGGACACTGACCCAACATCATAGTTTAAAAAATTGAACCGACAACGGGACCAAGGAGATTTGAGGTTATTCGTTTAGGTTTTTACTAGTCAAACCGCCAGTTCATTGGTTCATTTGTGACAAAAAAAATCAAAATATTTAAGGTAATTTTTTAAAATTTTGATCTCATATCAAATGAATACACATAATATGGGACATAAATTTTTAATAAATCACAAGTGTTATCGGCCTAGTTGGTTATTGGGCCTTTAGCATGCCTTGACTGAAGGTTAGGTGTTTGATTTTTTGTTGATGCATCTTTTTTTTTGAATGTTTTTCTGGTTTTTTACAAAAGGACCAGTACATCTTAAAATACCGAGCAAGACGTCAGTTCACGGTTTTTCTGGTCGGACTGCCGGTCCGATCCGATTATTAAAACTCTGTCCAACATGTCGTCAACCATACGTCTCCTCCATCATACCTTCTCTCCACTTCTACATTAGAGCTTTCATCTTCTGCTTTGAAGAGTGATTGTATATTCATCTCAAGAAAACAAAACTAGTATTTATTTGTATTTTGATCACACAGAGAAAACAAAACAAATGGTATTTGTGGAGTTGCACTTGTACAATTATGTTCTTGTCTACCACCTTCTGTTTCTCAACTCGAGAAATATAGGAATTGAAATTTCCCATCTATTAATGGTACTCCCTCCGTCCCAAAATAAGTGTCTCAAGTTAATACAACTTTGTACTAGAGCTTGTACAAAGTTGAGACACTTATTTTGGGACGGAGGGAGTATGAGTACAAGGATCTCTAGACATAAAATAAATGAAAACTTCCGGTGTTGTTGCTTCCATAATGCATGGAGGGAGGACCACACACTCGAGGTTCAAGATTTCACTAAGAATAGACGATGAAGATATTTGTGGATTCACCAAACAAAGTGGGACAAGCAAGCTACTCCAAGCGGCATCACAAATAATCTGGAATGAAGAATCTATGACTAAGAGGCATGTAGTGGAGATGCTAGACAAAAGCATGCGGAGAGATGTCATTGTCAAGAACGTAGCAACCGGGACAGATATGGCGAGGACAATCCTCCTCGCGATGACCATGAGAAAAAAAATCCAAAACCGATCTGACGAAGCAAGATCTGAAGAACCATACCTAGACAAATTTGATCTCCCAACACCACCATTGACGTCGGGAGGAAGATCTCATCGTCAAACGAAGGGACGAAGATTATTTATTGTAGACGATACCATCTTCAAATTAATGAATATGTCTACGAATTGTATAAATATTAATGAATTTTAAGAATGTTCGTGAATATTTATTTTAAATTAAGTTCTAAAAAATATTCATAGTCTTTTTAAATATATTTTTATTTTAACGAAAACATTCATGAATTAGTATGTGAGAAAATAAGATGAAAAAAGGAAACAAACAGGAAAAGAAAAAATACAAAAAATATTAAAACCATTTTGAAAAGAAACAATATCTTCTTATAACCGAAAAAAATGACCGAGATGCACCCTTGCGGATGAGGGCAATAGTGTCCCACGGCCACTGATGCACCAGGAGCATCTTTTTTTTAGCATCATCAGGAGCATCTTGTTTGACAATCAATACCATGATATATTATAGTAGTAATTGTACGTGATAAAAATACATGAGCTGACTATAGTGATTACAAAATAAGGACTAAAAGAAATGAGTAAATCTTCGAGATCTTCAAACTCGTACACAATCTTGTACTTTTTTGAAGGCAGTCGTAGGAACATAACAAATATCAAACCGGACATGTCAATAATAACGAGGGTTTTCCCATTGTTTTAATTTTAACCGCAATGCCAAGGTTGCGATGCACGCACGCCGCCATTAAAGTATTCAACCAACATCGGCAAAAGTACCAACACCGGTATTTCAGGGACAAAAAACTGAACAACCAGGTCGACATCGTTGGAGTCGAGAGTACGAATCACCATTGTCAAGAACGTAGCAGCCGGGACAGATATTGCAAGGACAATCCTCCTCGCGACGACCATGAGAAAAAAAAATCCAAAACCGATCTGACGAAGCAAGATCTGAAGGACCATACCTAGACAAATTTGATCTCCCAACACCACCATTGACGTTGGGAGGAAGATCTCGTCGTCGAACGAAGGGACGAAGATTATTTATTGTAGACGATACCATCTTCAAATTAATGAATATGCCTACGAATTCTATAAATATTAATGAATTTTAAGAATGTTCATGAATATTTATTTTAAATTAAGTTCTAAAAAATATTCATAGTCATTTCAAATATTTTTTATTTTAACAAAAACATTCATGAATTAGTGTGTGAGAAAATAAGATGAAAAAAAGGAAACAAACAGGAAAAGAAAAAATACAAAAAAATATTAAAACCATTTTGAAAAGAAACAATATCTTCTTAGAACAAAAAAAAAATGACCGAGATGCACCCTTGCGGATGAGGGCAATAGCGTCCCATGGCCACTGATGCACCAGGAGCATCTTTTTTTTTTAGCATCATCAGGAGCATCTTGTTTGACAATCAATACCATGATATATTATAGTAGTAAATTGTACATGATAAAAATACATGAGCTGACTATAGTAATTACAAAATAAGGTCTAAAAGAAACGAGTAAATCTTCGAGATCTTCAAACTCTTTCTTCTTTCATGTACTTTTTTGAAGGCAGCCGTAAGAACATAACAAATATCAAACCAGACCTGTCAATAATAATGAGGGTTTTCCCATTGTTTTAATTTGAACCGCAATGCCAAGATTGCGATGCACGCACGCCATCATTAAAGTATTCAACCAACATCGGCAAAAGTACCAACACCGGTATTTCAGGGACAAAAAACTAAACAACCAGGTCGACATCGTTGGGAGTCGAGAGTACGAATCACCATTGTCAAGAACGTAGCAGCCGGGATAGATATTGCGAGGACAATCCTCCTCGCGACGACCATGAGAAAAAAATAATTCAAAACCGATCTGACGAAGCAAGATCTGAAGGACCATACCTAGACAAATTTGATCTCCCAACACCACCACTGACGTCAGGAGGAAGATCTCGTCGTCGAACGAAGGAATGAAGATTATTTAGTATAGACGATACCATCTTCAAAGAAGAAGACGACCGCCAAACCCTTAAACCAATCTAAATGAAAACACTATTATTATTAAGAACTCCACTTGTAGATCGGGTTCCCCATCCCACCCTGCAAAGCGAGCCGGAGGAGGGAGAACCGGTCTATGATGAAGGCGGAGGTGATGACGGCGGCTAGGTCTTTCTGAGGAGGAGACGGCTTTCCATGAGTCTTGCTGCGTGCCATATCACCAGGAGCATCTTAATAGGTGTTCTTTCACTCTTTTTCTTTTGTGCGGGAGATATTTTTCCAATCTAATAATCCAAAGGCAACCAAACTGTTCCCTTAACTAGTAGAACGCCTGTGCGTTGCTACGAGCTAAAATGCATATAAATTTAGTTGTTCCACATCATTTTTATATGAACACAATTATTGTCCACACGAAAGATATCATTATTATTTTACCGTTAAAACTATTTTCTTCTTGTTCCTCCTCTATCCACTATCGCGGTCTCTCATCCAAACTTTTACCAGTATCAATGGCACATCCGGCTTGCAATCCCATATACCCATCCCGAGCACACTGACAACCACATACTTTAAATTTTAAAACATAATTTTATATTAGTGTATGGAAAAGTAGTGGTTGCACCTGCACCCACAAAAAGAACAATAAATTTGAAAAAATAGGAAAAATTCAAAAAAAAAAAACGAAACTACATGCATGATATTATGAGCTGATGTTTTACGAGTTTGCAAATTTTGATCACCAAGAAACATCAAATGAGCTCCACACAAAATGAAATACAAATGATGCTCTGCATCCAAGTTTGTTCAGATGTTTCAGCACAAACTTTCCTTTTTTACAGAGTTCCTCGGATATCATTTGGACATCAAATTTTGCAAGCACCTAAAACATTTGATCATAATCACATCCACAAAGTTTCAGACTTTTTTTATAATGTTTTGCTAAGTTTTTAATCATGGGTGCACCGATGATGCAAAGTCCGTGGGTGCACAAAAACCACATTCATTAGTGTATACATTAGACAGATTCACTCAAGCAAACTTATTAGGAATGGTGACCAATGTTCAATTTAACCAGGAAGAAATGATATACTGATGTCCTAAATCCACATAACCTTACAAGCACTAAGCACATACTTTGTGGGTTGCTTTCCCATAGGATCATTGGGTATATATATTCAGCAGCTTACAACTGACAATCAAAAACAGTTTGTGTTTCTATTTGTTTCGTTGTCCCTTACCCTGACTTTTTGATTCTTTGAAGACCACACGACGATTTTTTTGAAGAAAAAAATACCGCACCAAGATTTGGGTAAAGCAAGACACCGTTTTATTTCAGATTGAGCCTAATAATATACTCCCTCCGTCTGGAATTACTTGTCGCACAAATGAATAAAAATGGATGTATCTAGAACTAAAATTCATCTAGATACATCCATTCCTATGACAAGTATTTCCGGACGGAGGGAGTAGTTTGCAAACTACCATGAAACTTGAACCATTGCATGCTCTTGTCCATGAAGAGATATATAGCCTTATAACACAAGCATGCCTGGCAATGTTACTCCTCGCGCCAAACTATATAACTTCTCTTTGTCGACAACCTATTCAAAAAGACTACCTAATTGCCTCAAGCTAGCAACCTAGCACCATTCCACCACAAATATGCACAGGCATGCATCAATGCATGCCTGGTGCCTCCTTCCTTTTCGGTCTTCTCATCCGCCTGACCATTGGTCAATTTTCACTCATGCCTGCTTGCATCTACCTTCTTATTGTCAAGTACAACCATACTTCCAACTCTAACCTCAGCACCAACATGTATTTTTTTAGTCAATGCAAGATGCGGTTTCTCACATTCATTTCATTATCAAAAGAGTCAAAAGTTAGGATTTAATATAGCCTTCAACAGGATTAATATAGTTGATCAACAGACAGAATTACTGAAATTGTCTGCTCAGCTAATTGTTACCCGGAGAATATAACTTCTTCACATATTTTGAACAACTATTAAGTTTCCAAATACAATGGATTATATAGCTTATTTTCAAACATATTGATCATATAAAGTGTTTGCTACACTTATTATTATTTTGCATATTGCATGTTACAAAAGAGGAGAACTATTTAGGCTGATCATGATCATACATCAGACAAATCGATGAAGCAGTGAATAACACTCTAAAAGATTAGTTATTAAAACCTTATCCCGGAAAGCCCACATATCACAAATAAACTTATTCATCCAGTCAATCTGCAAAAATAAATGAAATGGCACAAATTAACCACATGTAATACTTTTGAGTTTTGATAGCAAAACAGAGGTAGAATTATGGCAAATATAATCCTGAACTGTGTAAAACCAAATGATGACGTGAACATAAAAACGGCACGTGATTTCTACAACTAATCTAATGAACTAAAATTGTGCCATAAGCCACTTTTTCCGATGTTTGGCTCATCAATTAATAACCAACTTTAGAAAAGAAGAAAAAAACACATAAATTGAAAGACCTCATAGAATATGGAAGCGTTCCTAAATCCCTCGCATGCAATGATAAATGGTTGTATTTGCAATATACAGAAAACTTTAAGGCGTGTCATGAATCTGGAAGATCTTTCAACAAAACATGAGAAAGAAGATAAGAACACTACACTAATGGTGGCAAGGCTAGAGTAATCAGTTCTGTTGAGCCATAAGTATATACTTCATCTACAAGCATGCTTCTTCCCAACTTGTCACCTAAGCAATGCCTCAAGATATCACCATTGTTTTACCTCGGTCAAAACATCCCATAATCCATGGTAATCAATAACATTTCCCTAATCATCTATCTTTAGTCATTGATAGAAATCAGAGGGAGGAAAAGAAAGATAGAACCACCCTCACTTAAATCACCAACGGTTGACGCGTGATGTGCATGTCCAGCGACTCCAAAATGAGTCTTGTGCTAGCCTTCTCTCCTTTGACCTTCGCAGCCATCAGGCCAGCTTCTGGCATGCACATGTCCTCCTCCACACACACCCTTTTGTCACTTCCTCGGCCTCCTTATCCTCTTTGCCATAGGATCCTCTGCGTTCACTTCTTTCTTGAGGCATCAAATAATGTATATCGTTGGACAAGCATTACAAGATCTTGAGCATAAAGTGTTTATTCATAATAGTCTTAGCAGCAATTAAAAATCACCACATCTTCAATAAATGCTACAATGCTTAAGAAGCAGGACTTTTATAAGTAACTTTACCATCTCTCTCAATCGTTCTTTCTTCAGGAGCTCAGGGGCTCACTGTCTGGGCGCTAAGCTGGCTACCATGCAAAGATTCTGGGTGCAAAAAAAAGTAATTTTTTCAGTAATTCACCCATATTCCTAGTATGTACATATTAGTTTGTGTTAAAAAATCAATGCACAAACCTTATCACTGTCGCTGTACCATTCCATCGTGATCACAAGCTCCTTGGTACTCAATGATTTTGTCAATGTTCTCCTTTGACAAAAATATCCTTAAATCATCTCTGCTCTCTTAGCATTAAGGAGTGATCTTGCAAATACAAAACGATTAGCATATGAGCACCAAATAAAAAATGTTGGCTCGTAGCAATGATATTCATAAAAAGGGTCACGGAACACAATAAATATAGGGCTATTCTATGCACTCATAATTAACAATTTTTTTGACTGATACTTATAATTAACAGTATCTAATAAAAACAATACGTAAAGTTAAAATATGGAAAATAGTACTGAATTGGATGTATGAATATTCCAAAGAACTTATGGGGTATGAACATATTATTCGGAGCCATAAGGCCATGTCCAAAACACTCAGCTGCCTGTTTTCGGACGCCTAACAAATAATAATTAATTAATCAATTAGCGTAGGTCTAGGAGTCCTCGCCTCCATCTTGGCAAATTTAAAACGACACGGAGTCAGGGACAACAGAAAAATAACACCAGTGTAAGAACACAGCGGGAAAATGAGCTTCCCATATGGTCAAATTCCCATAAAATTGTCACAACTACCCCATCATCCTGAACAGTATAAGTTATGTGTGCTCATGTCATAAATATTCTTATTGATTTCATTATCACCCAAATTGGTAGATTGTAAGAACATGTGAGAATATAAGTTGTATTTGTTGCACCTGTTGCAATTATGTTGTATCTGCAGAATTGAAAACTGCTATTTAGCATTTAGAAACATGTCGAGAAAACATGTAATTTGGACTTTTCAGTTCAACTATGTTGGATACTATATATTCATGGATTCAGCAATACCTTACACAGCTGTTTACAAAATTAAAATGAAGGGCAGTGCGTATAGTTCTCTTACTTTGATAGTTCAGACTTCAGAAACAATACTTAAGCATTGATTCATACTTATACCTGCAAGTCTGCAGCTAGGAGCCTTGACACGCAAGAACAACCAGAACGGCGAACCTGCTCGAGCCGCCAAACGGAATCCTACGAATGCCTTTCAGACGCACGGGCAATTCGAACCTTGATTTTAGAAGATTACATAGCCGCAAAAATAACCGGAGAGGTGTGAAAATTAGGGCAGTTGAGAATATAAGTACTACACTGGAAGCTCATTTTCTCGTTTCCTCTATCCCTAGCCCAAGCTTTACTATCAGCCAAGTAAGTGATATCCAAAAGTTACAGAGAACAGTTGAGTCCTTCCAAACAGTAGCATAACCATATTGAATCTGAAATAGCTAGATTAAAATTTTCAGTTTAAAAGGAAGCATATAGAATCAACACACGCCAATTAAGCATGTTCCTCCAATATTATGCAATCTCATATGCAAACAAGTAACAACACCTATTTTGTAGCAAGATTGATGGCAAGACAGTTGACGTTGAAGGCAGTAAGAAATTTCATCATCTTATCATTGGTCTGAGAATTAAAATGCTAGCCACGCCACACGGTCTGTATACTTGTGTGTTAATCTGTATACCCCACATATATATACTCTACCCAAGAACAAGAACAAGACAGTGTAAAATTACTCCCTCCTAAATTAATCAGTACAAGAACAAGACAGTGTGAAATTAACCCCTCCTACATTAATCAGTACAAGAACATGAAAGTGTAAAATTTTGAGAAAAAAATGCATTTGTGAGAAACAAGACACTGTACAAGAACATATACCTGCTGCTGCTGCTGAACCAGGGGAGGGGAGGAAGCAGAGTGATGACTACCAACGTGGAAGAGTAGCGACACGTCGATGGATGAAGATGACGGCATAACAGGCCTTGAGAAAATACCTACAATTGCACGAACAGTTGTCAGTCTCAACGAGCAGAAACTTGAAAGACAGGGGAAGCGGTTGCCGGTGCTAAATTTATCGATGCCGTGCTTCCCCTGCTCGCCAAATGTTATACGGGAATCGGCAGCATGGCTACACGGGCACAACACGTCCTGCTCTCCCCTTTTCTTCTTCTGCAACAAAAGGCAGCACAACACAACACGCCGCCGTGCTGGTTCGTCTGGAGGATGTTTCCATGGGGGCAACCAATAACTGGGTCATGCAAGCAACGCCTTTACCATCATACGTATATACACATACACATATATGAGAATATCTAGTAAATACCGAAATGCAAGCCTCAAATAACAAATGAACGAGATAGACCAAAGCTTGGATCTGCCCGAATCATGGCCACTACAGACTGCCCTGCATTGCGATCAGGCAGGCGAACTAATAAAACAGCCACTACAGACTAATCACGCAGGATCCAACCAACCAAAAAAAAGTATCTAATGGATCGAGGAAAGAAATAGGAGCGAGGGCGGAGATGGATAGATGGGTCTGTACCTGCGTCCTGCAGAGGGAACTGATTGGGGACGGGGCGCGCCGGCGCGGATCGCCGTTGCAGCTCCAGATCCTCAAGACGGCGGCTTCCTCAGCACCGTCGGGAACTTCACGGCCGCCTGCTTCAACTCGCTCCCAGCGCCGGCGTTCGACAACGCTGCTCCGGCTCCTGCGGCGACATCTCCGCGTGGGGGCAGCGGCGAGCGGCGCGGCGAAACATCGGATCGGGGAGTGGATGGGAGGAGATGTGACGACCGGTGGCCGACGGAGAGGAGGTGGTGCGGGCGTGCGGCGGCCGGCGGGGAGGAGGCGTGCGTGCGGCGGCCGAGCCGGGAGGGAGATGCCCTTTTCTTTGGTCTCGGTCGCTTGAAGATAGTTTAGGCTCCGGAAGAATCCCGCCGCGCCGTCTGCTTGACGTCTCGCCCCCGTGCGAGGGAAGCCCGTCCGAACGCGCCCACCGCGCCCGCCCCCTTTGACGGCTGGGCACCGCAATCGCCGCCGGCGGCGGCGGCCAGATGAGCACGGGGGTGGCTAGGGTTTGGCTCCTCCGGAGCCGCCGCACGAGCGGCTCGGGAGGAAAGGGGACAGGTTCTATGTTTCGGTTAGGTGGGTTTGCTGGTTTTTCTTCACTGGTTGTTTGCGGGTGGGATCGTGGGGAGGGAAAAAAACGGACGAAAAAAACCAGGAATGACGAAAAAAACCCAAGAAAAAAGCTACCAAGTCCTATAGGAGTAGAGATAAAATAAGAAATGCAACCAAACTAGACACGTCCATCCGGCCTTCCCTGACGCCCGGGTTGGCCGGCTGCTCGCGTCTTGGGCAAACCTCGTGAGCCCGACACGTCTCGGCCACGTGCTCCTCTAGTGCGCTCTAGAAGCTCGTCACGTGTCCATCCACGCATGCGCCGCAGTACTTCTAGCACTCTCACCAGTCTACCAGTACTAGTACCCGGTTTGTCTTGCTGATCTCGTCGTGAACTCGTGATAACCTCCTCCACCGAACCGACGACATGGCGGATGCGAGGGACACGGCGGCCACCGGCACCGACGACCACCGCCATGGTGGCCGCAGCGCACAGACGCCGCCAGCGGCGAAAGGCGGCGCGACCATATCCATCACCATAGTCCTCCTCGCGCTGCTCGTGGCCTCCGTTGCAACGTTCCTGCTATCGTCGCCGACGGGCGTGGGGGGCGGCAGCCGCTCCGGCGCCGAGCCGGTGGAGCAGGCCGTCGGCCATGGCGGCGTCCCCGGGTTCAACAGCCGGCTGGACGCGTTCCGCGCGTGGGCGAAACTCACGTGGATGAAGCTCCAGCGGCCGCGCTCCGATGAGCCTCGGTACGTATTTATGTTCATGATGAGCTCGTTAATCGGATGATCCTAAGTACGTATGCCTATTCTTTTACTCGTGAGCTTGAAACGTATGTATGGTTCTGTCGTGTCAAGGTATGATGCTGGTGGGAATGGAATCGCCGGCTCGGCGGTGGAGGCGACCAAGAAGAGCCTGGAGATGGGCAAAGAGACGGCGGAGCAGGCGGCGGCGAGTGCCGCGGGGGTGGCCAAGGACACGGTGAAGGGAGCGGCCGCGCCCTCCTCCGATGCAGAGCTCTGAACAGAGGGTATTGTTAGTTAGTTGTGCATACCGTTGTTTGTTCCTTACTGGATGCATGTACAATAACTAGCAAATATGCCCGTGCGTTGCAACGGGAGACAAAAGTATTACACCCTAACCAAATAAATATGACTAAATACCCCGCCATATGAATGTCTTTTATTTTTCTATTTTAACACGATGGTCCATCACGTTGTCGCTTATCTTTTGTTCCGACCCTCGTTGATGATGGTTGCGGTGTTCATGTAATCAAATTTTGTTGATTGATATCCATTTATCTTTTTTGTGAAATGCATGGATAGTTTTTACTCAGCGGACATTTTTTGGATCGATGAACTTTTTCGAAATTGGGGAACAAATTTTGAAATTCGCGATTTCTTTGAGTTTCTGTGTACATTTTTTAAAATTGCATAGACATTTTCTTCGAGTTCACGAATATGTTTTGAATAAATGATTATTTTCAAAATCATGAACGTTTTATATTTACTAAATACTTTGTCAAAATCGTGAGTTCTTTTATAATATGCGAACTGTTTTTTAAAATCATCAACATTTTTGAATCGGTGAACATTTTATGATTCCCTAAACCTTTTTTTGAATTCCTGAACATTTTATGATTTCACGAACATTTTTTTTCAAAACTTGCAACTTTTTAAATTTCGAAAAATCCTGAATCAATTTTAAAAGGAAAAACAAATTAAAATAATAAAACTTGGACACATGGGCCGGCCCATGAACCCGTGCTAGGGAGGAGGAGGTGCATGCTTTGCTGCATAAGCAAAAGAAGAAAGAAAATAGGGAGAGCCAGGAGTCGAACCTGGGTCTCCTCGGTGGAGGAGAGGTTCTCTGGCCACTATGGCCAGCGCGTCGACATGATTTACTTTGGTCACGCCGCATATAAGAACAGAAGAAGATGACTGCTTCTACGGAAAAAAAAATCCAATCGTTTTCTTCACTTACCGGTGGCATAGTGGGTAAATTCATGCGAACTTTAGGGGTAATTTCCGTGACGGACGACCAGAAGTTATCCCTGCTTTATTATTAGGTAATTTCCATGACATGATTTACTTTATTATCAGTTGACCTTTGCCTCCAGTTCTAATGCTTGTCGCTCATCGAGCTTCATGTGCAGGGTGAGATAACGCCAAACGAATACGATTCTGTTCAAAAAAAGGACTAAAATTATCTTGCAGACAAATGAGATTCACCCTTGCAGTTGTAAGTGAGAGAAGCCTTTGCTGAGCACTTCTTCTGTCCATATGTACTTTGGATGCTTCTGTTGACAGAGCATCACCCATCTACAAATACATGAACAAATTTAGTTTACATCGCAAGGCGAGAAATTGGAACTCAAAACCTGCACACATTTGTACTAAAATTAATTTGATTGAGTTTCTGTTAAATCAAAGAACTCAAAACTTCTTTCAAAAGAAATATTGTGCTTAAACATTCCATGCAGAATGGCAGATTTTGTAATATTAAACAGCTTACATATAAAAAAAGACCCTGAGGGGCACACTGAGCAATGTTTCGAATTTGTATCTTGAGCAATGTTTCGAATTTTGATTTGAATTTTTGTGACAACATACATTGATGTTGTGTCAATTCACTAAATTTTTCTTGAAATTTTTTGAATATTTTAAAATGTGCAACCGGGGTCGGGTGCACCAGTAGCACCAATGCTCCCGGTGAACCAGATACTTACCCTCACTCTCCCCACTAAACCAGTCAAACCCCTTGCGCTGCATACTTTATAGATAGAACCTTAGCATGTCTCGGTATCAATGTAACCAAAGCATCAATAGATTAACGATCTACAAGCTAAAACATGGCATCAATTTGACTTCAGGTTCAGATTAGCATCAGCTATCTCAGCATGCACTCTGTTCCTGTTTTCATGGATGGTTATCCATGAATTTTATTGGTTCTCGCATTAATCTAGGAACACTCTGTAAATAGCACGAGTGCCCATATATAATGATAATATTGCATGTAATTGTCATCATCGCGTATTCCCGTTGATATTTCGGTGATTTCGGATGGTACCCCATTAGTGCCCTGTGTGCAATTGCTCTGATTTAATGTCTTCATGAACCGCCTCATTAAGGCCCAGCCTTCTTGTCGATCCCTCATCTGCCCTAGCAGATCTTTGATGAATGTGCATAAAGAAATCAATATGGGAGAGGGTGACGTGGGAGCTCGTAGTCTACCTTGATACTGAGTGTGAGAGGCGAAGGGGGGCCCACCACCGGCTTGCTGTCGGCGAGCTAAGATCTTGAGAGGGGGCGGAGGCACGGATCACGCCGACTAGTCGCTCCTAGGGACTGAGAGGGGAAGGGAGTGAGTAGCCCACCACCGTCTTGCCTTAGGCGAGCTGCTGTTGTTGTCGGAGATGAGGAGGATACAGATCTCGGCCGTTCGCAAGTCGACAAATCACTCATAAAACACTGAAAAGAGAGATCACAGCAGACAGTCGACAAGGTATGCAATAGTTTGGTTCCTTTTGTGTATTGTTTGCTAGCATATGTTCTAGGTCCGTGGACACTAATAAAAGGACTAGATGCATATTTAAGCCATTTGCCACAAGTGGCCTAAAAAGGGTCAATAGTAAAAAAGCTAAAAAGTGATAATAGTTTGTGTTCCGATACTCCGCTAGGTTGTGGTATACTACGTTTTTAAGGCGTCCAGGCGCTTTAAGGCACTGGGGGGCGCCTCAACGCCTAGGCGCTCAAAGCGCGAGGCGAGGTGACGCCTTAGTCAATTTTTGTATCTTGAGCAATGTTTCGAATTTTGATTTGAATTTTTGTGACAACATACATTGATGTTGTGTCAATTCACTAAATTTTTCTTGAAATTTTTTGAACATTTTAAAATGTGCAACCGGGGTCGGGTGCACCGGTAGCACCAATGCTCCCGGTGCACCAGATACTTACCCTCACTCTCCCCACTAAACCAGTCAAACCCCTTGCGCTGCATACTTTATAGATAGAACCTTAGCATGTCTCGGTATCAATGTAACCAAAGCATCAATAGATTAACGATCTACAAGCTAAAACATGGCATCAATTTGACTTCAGGTTCAGATTAGCATCAGCTATCTCAGCATGCACTCTGTTCCTGTTTTCATGGATGGTTATCCATGAATTTTATTGGTTCTCGCATTAATCTAGGAACACTCTGTAAATAGCACGAGTGCCCATATATAATGATAATATTGCATGTAATTGTCATCATCGCGTATTCCCGTTGATATTTCGGTGATTTCGGATGGTACCCCATTAGTGCCCTGTGTGCAATTGCTCTGATTTAATGTCTTCATGAACCGCCTCATTAAGGCCCAGCCTTCTTGTCGATCCCTCATCTGCCCTAGCAGATCTTTGATGAATGTGCATAAAGAAATCAATATGGGAGAGGGTGACGTGGGAGCTCGTAGTCTACCTTGATACTGAGTGTGAGAGGCGAAGGGGGGCCCACCACCGGCTTGCTGTCGGCGAGCTAAGATCTTGAGAGGGGGCGGAGGCACGGATCACGCCGACTAGTCGCTCCTAGGGACTGAGAGGGGAAGGGAGTGAGTAGCCCACCACCGTCTTGCCTTAGGCGAGCTGCTGTTGTTGTCGGAGATGAGGAGGATACAGATCTCGGCCGTTCGCAAGTCGACAAATCACTCATAAAACACTGAAAAGAGAGATCACAGCAGACAGTCGACAAGGTATGCAATAGTTTGGTTCCTTTTGTGTATTGTTTGCTAGCATATGTTCTAGGTCCGTGGACACTAATAAAAGGACTAGATGCATATTTAAGCCATTTGCCACAAGTGGCCTAAAAAGGGTCAATAGTAAAAAAGCTAAAAAGTGATAATAGTTTGTGTTCCGATACTCCGCTAGGTTGTGGTATACTACGTTTTTAAGGCGTCCAGGCGCTTTAAGGCACTGGGGGCGCCTCAACGCCTAGGCGCTCAAAGCGCGAGGCGAGGTGACGCCTTAGTCAATTTTTGTATCTTGAGCAATGTTTCGAATTTTGATTTGAATTTTTGTGACAACATACATTGATGTTGTGTCAATTCACTAAATTTTTCTTGAAATTTTTTGAACATTTTAAAATGTGCAACCGGGGTCGGGTGCACCGGTAGCACCAATGCTCCCGGTGCACCAGATACTTACCCTCACTCTCCCCACTAAACCAGTCAAACCCCTTGCGCTGCATACTTTATAGATAGAACCTTAGCATGTCTCGGTATCAATGTAACCAAAGCATCAATAGATTAACGATCTACAAGCTAAAACATGGCATCAATTTGACTTCAGGTTCAGATTAGCATCAGCTATCTCAGCATGCACTCTGTTCCTGTTTTCATGGATGGTTATCCATGAATTTTATTGGTTCTCGCATTAATCTAGGAACACTCTATAAATAGCACGAGTGCCCATATATAATGATAATATTGCATGTAATTGTCATCATCGCGTATTCCCGTTGATATTTCGGTGATTTCGGATGGTACCCCATTAGTGCCCTGTGTGCAATTGCTCTGATTTAATGTCTTCATGAACCGCCTCATTAAGGCCCAGCCTTCTTGTCGATCCCTCATCTGCCCTAGCAGATCTTTGATGAATGTGCATAAAGAAATCAATATGGGAGAGGGTGACGTGGGAGCTCGTAGTCTACCTTGATACTGAGTGTGAGAGGCGAAGGGGGGCCCACCACCGGCTTGCTGTCGGCGAGCTAAGATCTTGAGAGGGGGCGGAGGCACGGATCATGCCGACTAGTCGCTCCTAGGGACTGGGAGGGGAAGGGAGTGAGTAGCCCACCACCGTCTTGCCTTAGGCGAGCTGCTGTTGTTGTCGGAGATGAGGAGGATACAGATCTCGGCCGTTCGCAAGTTGACAAATCACTCATAAAACACTGAAAAGAGAGATCACAGCAGACAGTCGACAGGGTATGCAATAGTTTGGTTCCTTTTGTGTATTGTTTGCTAGCATATGTTCTAGGTCCGTGGACACTAATAAAAGGACTAGATGCATATTTAAGCCATTTGCCACAAGTGGCCTAAAAAGGGTCAATAGTAAAAAAGCTAAAAAGTGATAATAGTTTGTGTTCCGATACTCCGCTAGGTTGTGGTATACTACGTTTTTAAGGCGTCCAGGCGCTTTAAGGCGCTGGGGGGCGCCTCAACGCCTAGGCACTCAAAGCGCGAGGCGAGGTGACGCCTTAGTCAATTTTTATTAGGCGCTAGGGGACTAATATGGCAGCCATGAGTAGACATAAAACTGAGGGAGAGGGCTGCCGGCGGAGGAGGAGCTTGGCCGGAGAGGGGGAGGGCCGGCGGAGGAGGGTCTTGGCGGGAGAGGGGAAGGGCCGGCGGAGGAGGAGCTTGGCCGGAGAGGGGGAGGCCGGCGGAGGAGGAGCGGATCTGGGCCGGCGGCATGGGAGGAGAGAGCTCCTCTCCCTTTTTTCCCTCGATTGGTGACCCAGGTGTGTTTCCCTCTCTCTCCCGTCTCTGTTTACCCTCTCTCTCCTGCCCAATTTCTCTTCCATCCCCGCCAATTTCTCTTTCTCCCGCCGCCAGCTTCTGTTTCCCGCTCGACCTGCCCACACATGTCCAAGGCGTCCTGAATCGCCCAAAGCGACGCCGTATCCGCCTAGGCGACGCCCTGGACGCCTCAACAACCCAAAGCGAACGCCTTAGACAGAAAACTAAGGCGAGAACGATGCCTTGACACTGCCGAGCGCTCTGACGCCTAAGCGTCGCCTAGGCGACGCCTTAAAAACCATGGTGGTATATGTAAGATACCATGCAACGATACAGGTACTCCCTCCGTTTGGGTTTATTAGGCCCCCTTATATGTCGGGTCCAACTTTGACCATCTATTTGACTAAAAAATATATAACATGTTGCTGTAAAAAATATATTGATGGATTTGTATTTGAAAGAGGTTTTTCATGGTATATTATTATAAGATAGAATTTACATTTCATAAGTTTAAATTCATGGTCAAACTTTGGCGCAAAATGAAAGGGGGCCTAATAAACCCGGACGGAGGTAGTACCAACAAAAGCCAACTGAAAACAACAAAGATATATTTTACTCAACCTCTATCTGAAAGTTCTACTTGCCTTAAGCAATTCCCTTTAACTCTCTCTATTTGCCGATTAGTGTGTTTCTACTGGGGTTGGTTACTGTACAGTGTTTAATAAGACAAGTATATCCACACCCATGGAGAGTAGAATCTCCCTTAGATGAATATTAAGACTATTCGAGGAGCTATACTCGCAAACAGTTCAAGCAAGGTGTATCTTTTTAAGGCTGACAAAGATAAGTACACTCATCAATTCATATTTTCTCAAGTACACTCATCAAATGATAATTTATTTTAAGGATGATATGAATTTCTAGTAAGCTCTATTGTCTTTCAAATTAATCACATCATTTATTATGAGGAATATCACTTGAGAATGACAAATCTATTCTCAGTGCAAATATTTGCAGTTTTGTTTCGCAACAACTAGAATGATTCACGAATAACGTTTCCAAAATTTCATATAATGTTTAGTGCTTCCAGAGCTCCAGCTTCTTATATGATGGAACAAGGATAAAAATCATCTGGTTGATTATAGTATTTTTCTAATTTCATCCAAATTGACAAAATCAATCTGGAGCATGCCAAATGAGCATACCTGAAGACTCGAGCATGGCAAACGAGCATAAATTAAAATCCTGTATTGGGGGACCTCTAGCTGGCACACAATGAGATAGGTTAATAACCAAATCTTGAAAAATCCAAGAAACTTCACCGGTCATCTCCTGCAATTAGTACAAAACACACAACTAGATGCATTTAATTATTACTAGTTGTGAAATCAATTTGTGCAGGAGTTCTGACGGTCACACTAGAGAGCTGCAGATTAGATAGAACACGAACTTGGTGAGATCTGTAGCTGGCGGAGAGGCAAGCAGCCATTACATACAAATCTATAGGAGAGAGACGGGGAGGGGAGTGGAAGCAGTATACTTTGTTGTTGAACTTGACAGGGAAGGAGTTTTGGAGCCCGACACCGGCGAGCTGCTGCTGCATCTGGATCGTGAGGGGGAGGAGTAAGGGAGCACGCCCGAGAGCTGCTCCTGGAGCCAGAGATGGGCGAGGAGGCGAGGAGGTCAACACCAGCTTGCCGTAGGCGATTTGCTGGAGAGGACGCGGATCTGGACCGCCGCCACCATGGGCTACTCTTCTTGGCAGAGAGAGATCGGCGAGTCGGCAAGCTCAGGTTTGGAGGATAAGGATATCGGAAGCAAATTAACTATAAGTGAGGGTCCTTTTTGCTAATAGTGCGTGCGGATTGCTCCACCGTAACCTGTACCGTCTATCTTCAATCCAATGGCTCAGAACGCTTTTTTCTATTTTTGTACGTGAAGCCCATCTTCTATTCTAGTCGTTCCCTAATGTTACCTTAAAAGTGCCACCTAGGATTTAGGTGAAGGAGAGAGAAATTATAAGAAAAGGCTTGTCTTTTCTTAGTTAAAGGATCGTCTCTTAGCATAATATGTTTCACCATGTTTTTAGGAATTGCTAGTTATTGAAGATAAGGCTAAGAGATAACCCAATATAGACATATTTTTTTGTCATATCTAAATTACATGCAATACTTAAGATAAAACTGTCTTATCAAGCATTGTACATGACTTAAGATAATTGTTGAAGTGGAAGAGAGAGAAACCATAAAAAAAAGTCTTCTTTTCTTTTAATTGAGAGATGATCTCTTAGCAATAATTGTCTTATCACTTATTTAAGGATATCTAAGTATACCTCCGCAAAAAAAAAAAAAATCTAAGTATTGAAAACAAGACTAAGAATAACCCGTTGTACATCATTTTTTATTGTTTTATCTAGATTACGTGATGGACGCATGCCCTAAGAGCATCTACAGCCGGACCCCCTGTATGCTCCTCAAACGTCCAAAACGCCCTCCCGGTCACTGACCAGTCACAAAAATACGACCCAACCGGACCCCTCATATCCATCTCAAACGCCCGGACTGACCGGCACCCCTCATATCCATCTCAAATATGGGACGATATGAGGGCTCGCGGACGCGCCCGGACACGCCCGGTCAGTGCGCCACATAGGACGCGACCCCACTCCGGACCATCTTTTCTCTTTTCTTATTCATTATTTTCTTTCTCTCTCTTCTTCTCCACCAATTACGCGCAAGTGACCGGACATATAAAAAGAAAAATGAGAAGTGTGGCTGCGCGGACCAAATTATAGGGGCTCAAAACGGACACGCCCGGTCACTGACCGGACGCGTCCGCGGACGTTTAAGGGGTCAGATTTGCTAGGTCCGACTGTAGATGCTCTAATACTGCTAGTGTTCCGGCCTGAGCAGCACACCACTGCGAAGAACATGGCTCTGGCTTTCTTGCTTGAGAAGGTTAATGGCGAACAGGAACATTGTAGTAGGTTTTTGGCGAGAATCTAGCAGAAATTCCAAGTTTTATCATATAGTAAAAATGAGGGAAAAAGTTCATTAATGCAAAAGATCCTGAATAATGAGAGGACTAGCTTTCATTTTTGAAAGTAAAACCAACTGCATCCGAACATATGAAGATCCTGAATATACAGCGACGAATAAACGATAAACGGTGTCATGGGCGATTGCGTGTGTTCATTTGTATTTACCGGTATTTCTGCAACAGCCGCTTCTGCAATAAAGTCGTTTTGGGGGTTTGTTCATTTGTATTTACTACTAGCACAAATGCCCATGCGTTGTAACGGGAGGAAAAAAATCACACTTCGTAGCCTAATAACATGGTCTAAACCACATGAACGACGTCGAGGAGGTCCAGCTGGGGAAGCCATGCCGGCATCCAAGGAGACAACACGGTAGCAACCCAAGTGGATAAGGTTAGCCTCAAGGTCGCATACGGAGAACGTGTGGGGATTCGCCCGAAGCGAAAATGGTCGATTTACGTTGCTAGAGAGCGGGGTAGCGGACAGATGGCGTCAGTCGAGAATGGCGACCGAGGAAGGAGGAAACGGGAGAGGGGCTAGGCGGCGGAGTGGCCGAAGGTACGACGGAGAAGGTCGCCGGTGGCAGGGCGTGGCGGAGGTGTGGGGTCACCGGTGAGGCGGCTCGCGAGCGCGAGGGTAGCTCGGGGAGGAGGGAGCTGCGGGCGGCGGCATGGTCCGGGTTTTTAGTACGGCAACAGCTCGACTTGGGTTGGGCCTTGGCTTGATGCCGGGCCAGCTGGGCCATGCAATGGCGGCAGCAGGTTGAGCGGGGTGATGCTCCGGTGGTGACGACGGCGAGGCCCGGTCGGATCTGGACGGGGTGGATCCATTTTCGACGGATTTGGTGTGGAGGCGGCCAGATCCGCGAGATTTAGGGCCGGCAGTGTCATGGCCCTCCCAGAGGTCCTTGTCAGCGAGAAAGAGGGAGAGAGGTGAGAGGAGATCGAGAGGAAGGAGGAAACTGGAGGGGGCGAGGCGGCGGAGCGGCCAGAGATACGTCGGAGAAGGTCGCCGGCTGCGGGGCGTGGCGAAGGTGTGGGGTCGCCGGCGAGGCGGCTCGCGGGCGCGAGGGTAGATCGGGCAGGAGGGAGCTGCGGGCGGCGGCATGGTCCGGTTCAGATCCGGGTGGGATTACCATCTTTTTTATGTGTGTGTCAAAGAAAAAAAACTGACACACAAAATTCATCGGAGAAAACGTAAATTCGAGGGAAGAAGCGTATTATGACGGTGAACGAGAAGAAGCACTCTGTGCTTTATTATTAGGTAGAGATTTACCGGTATTTCTGCAACAGCTGCTTCTACAAGAAAATCGTTTTGGGGGTTCAGAGGTATGTAGCGGTACATCTACGAGTAGGGCGTTTTGGAGCTCGGGCTCCATGGAGCCCTTTATTTTTGAACAACTCAAAAATCAAACTTCCTGATTTCAAAAAAATCTGAAAAAAATATGCAAGTATACAAGGTTGAAATGTGTATGTGTGTAAAAATTCAGGATGAAATACATTGAGATGCGATCTGTGCAAAAAGAACAAATTCATGGACTTTTGGGATGAATAGTATCATGTGTTAAAAAGGCGTAGATTTGTCTTTTTTGCACCAACTAGTAAGTGTGCACGTGCAACGCACGTCTGGATTAATATTACAATCATATGTGAAAATTCACTTGAGTAATCGATCTAACAGAAGATCAAACATTAACCTGGTCATAGCGAAGTTTCAGCTTGTAGTGCAACAAGTTCTTCATCTTCCGTTGTAGCTTTCGGTGGAGCAGAGAGAATTGCTTGCTTATTGACAAGACACACACTGCTACCTCCAATTCTTCAAGTTCCTCCTCTCAATAATCCTGTGCATTTTGTGCAATAGTATGGATGATAATTGTTAATCGATTTAACTAAAGCAATGAAATGCAAGATTGTAATAAATCTTAAATATTACCTTGTTGAAATTAGCAAAAGTTTCAAGAGGATCTGTCAATGCATCCTGAATTTGTTTCATAGGTTCAGTCAGTTTGTTAATTTCACCCATAGTCTTTCCAACGCACCAATATTCCAACAATATGCATGTATCAATCAAAATATCTAATTTGCAAGGCTGAAAAGATACACATGATGCATTTGCAAGACCGTGAGAAGAGTATTGGTATACCTGGGAACGAAATTGGAGATTACACTAACAAAGCATACAATAAAGTAAGTTCGGCGCAAGAGAAAATCTCCACATACAGTGAAATGGCTCATACGTCCATAAGAATACATGGTGTCGGTTTGGATCAACTCCTTTTCCATCCAGAAAGCCCAAGTCCACGGTATCATCCTAAAAGTAGTGAGGATATCATACATATCAAGATGTATCGAGAGTATATCAAACATACTCGCGGGATATATTTTTTAAGCTTGGTATGCCCAAAATCATCTTAAACTTTTAGAAATCAGAAAAGGTGGGTGGATTTTCTCATATGATAAATAAAGAATGAAAACAACACGTAATGATAATTTTGTTATCCCTGGTAACTTCCAAACACTACATTAAGAACTGAGACAACTAATTACCAAGTATTTACAAGTAAAATGCAGTTTCGGGAGTGAAACTACCTTTGCAGGCTTGGCCGGTCCTAGCCTACAAAAAAGCTAGATAAATCTAACATATAGGTTCAGAACTTTCATCGTACAGAAAATCAGTAGAACAAAGGTAGATACGGTATATTTCATGATATAATTAACTGTAACCGCAAATGAAGTTTGTTGATTTCTGAAAATATACACTGCAAATGCTCTCGTTACATGCAACTCACTGAGAACCTGGAATATTTGTTGCAACAACAGCGACCACAACGTGGGGCAGAGGAAGAATAGCCTAGCAATAGCATGACCTGCAAACCAAACATTAGGACCAAATTGGAGAGTTCTATAGGACTTCAATGGAATGGGAAATTCAGGAGCATCCTTCAATATTCATAAGATTCCCAAGAACCAAAACATATAGTCTAGTATGACACGGAGGCCCACGCCATGGAACATCGGAAGCCGGAGGAATGCACCTCCTTCACGCATAACGGCCTCCGCAGCGCAGCTGCCACGACACTGTTGCGTGCCCATGCCATAAGGCCTGCCACGTGCAACTCCGCCGCCGAGCCCGTTACCCAGCGATGCGTCCCGCTCCTCCGCCGCCGAGCCCGTTACCCAGCGATGCGTCCCGCTCCACCGCCGCTGCTCGGGGGAGGAGGGGGACTCTGCGGCCACGGACGCAGACTGAGCCTGCTGCGTCCCGCTCCGCCGCCACTGCTCAGGGGAGGAGAGGGACCCCACCGAGGCCAACGGAAAATGTACTCATTAACTTATGATTCAGAAAATGTATTACCAACAAAAAAAGGATTCAAAAAATATATGCATAAATTAACCTTCCATGACGTTGCCGCATGTAAAATCAAATCAATTCATACAGTGGAGAGGGACCCCAACGAGGTCATGGACGCAGACTGAGCCCGCTGCGTCTCGCTCCGCCGCCACTGCTCGGGGGAGGAGAGGGACCCCACAAAGGCCATAGACGCAGACTGAGCCCGCCGCGTCCCGCTCCGCCGCCACTGCTCGAGGGAGGAGAGTGACCCCACCGAGGCCAACGGAAAATGTACTCATTAACTTATGATTCAGAAAATGTATTACCAACAAAAAAAGGGATTCAGAAAATATATGCAGAAACTAACCTTCCATGACGTTGCCGCATGTAAAATCGAATCAATTCATACATTTCTTGATCTGTAATGAATAGGTGCCACCCTTTTTTTCGCGAATACGCAAAGCTTGCGTATGATTCCATTGATAGAAGAAGTTAAGAGTGAATACAGGGATGGTACAACGCATGACACAAACGCAGGCGGCGTGAACATGGCTACCGGAACATAGGGACATGGGATGCTCAGCCCAAACAGAAAAGAAACACGGCTACACTCGCCACCCTGGGACACAGCTCAAACCAAACCAACAAGACGAACAACATCATCGAAACTACCGTCGAGGACACCACGAGCATACAAGACGACACCTTCATGAAGGAGAACGACGCCGGGGCGCCATCGCCGTCTGATCCGCAGGATCTAGGGTTTCCCCTGATGCTCGAAGAGGGGCACAGAAAACGGCCATGGCAGCGCCTCCAAGAAGGAAACGGCACCCACGGGTGTCGCCGCTGCCAGCATCGAAAGGTCGAGCAAGGATTTCGCCCTGACCGCATCTGAGCAATCCCAAACTGGAAGAAACATGTGTACGTAAAAGACATGGTGCAGGAATTAGTATACCCAGAATCCAATTAACCCAACCAGTTGGAAAACACAAGTATTAATAAATAGATTAATGGAGATTGGGGCGCTACACACGCGGTGCAAGAATCAACTGCAGATCCAATTATCTGTACCTGAGGCTGTGGTAGAGCGTCGCCGATGACCTGGAGCTCCGCCTCCCGCGACGTCCCAGTAGAAAACGCTAGCGTCGGCGCCGCCGGCGTCATGGGCACCACGGCCACCGGTGCTAGGGATGGGCTGCATATGGAGGTGGGGCGGCGGTGCTTGACATAGCAGTCCCTGTCAATCCTACTATCCTAGGTTAGGGTAGCACGGGGGAGAGGTCATCGTGGGGAAGGGGTGGTGGGTTTATTCCGTTCAATGCGGGGCGACGGTTCCAGTGGTGCGTAGTACGTCCGATGGCAGAGTTTTCGTTCGCCAGTTGAAATTGCTAAACACACTTTTTTGGCGAGAGCTATTGTTATTTGACGGTTCGATCTGATTGAGTGGATCCAATTGTGTGGTTCTAATTACTTTGGATAGTTGTGTGTACGTTGGATGGGGTGTGCGTAGCGATGAATATGTTTGCTTGTTTAATAGTAGTATAGAAAATGCTAGACCTACGTACGACCTACGAATTGTTACCTAACTTGCCTTAACAAATCTCTTCGCCCCCCTATTTCAACCGGGGGTGGGGCCCCTCCCCTTATTTCCTCTAACCAAAACGTGCCACCTAACCAGTTACGTTAATTATGTAGGAATCATTACGTAGGTGTAGCATTGTTATTTTTGCACAGACCTCGTTTTTATGTATTTCGTCTTGAAAATTTACACACGTGTGTTATGTCTTCATGTACATCTGTATTTTTTTCAGATTTTTTTGAAATGTAAAAATATGAATTTTGAATTTTTTAAAAACCGGCCTCCATTGAGGCCGAGCTCCAAAAGGCATTTTCGTACATCTACTAGCTATGTCCCACACATCTGTTATCACACATTTGGTTTTGGTTTTATGATTCGTGCTAGCTATGCCCCACGCGGTATATTCTTTGTATTGTTTTTCGTATTTCTATTCAGTTAAATCAACTGGCAGTCTGATGGGCCCGGGCCCGCAATACAATGTCAGTCTGATGGCCCCGCGCAATACTACTACTATTCATACATCTCTCCTCTCTTCCTCCCAGATAAATTCAAAGAATTATTTTACCTTAAACAATTTGAATCAATCATGTTTTCTAAAGACTTTATTTTACCTTAAACAATTTAAATCAATCATGTTATTTAAAATATAAGTTCGTTTTTCAATTAATTTATATATTTGAATTTTTTACGCGGAGATCTTTAGAATTAGACCAACCGTGGATACATTTCAAGCATATTTAAAATTTGACGTTTCACTAGAAAAATATGAACTTGTGCAGCCAATTACTTGTAAATGTGTAACAATTTACTTCATAAAGAGTAAAATATGTTTTTTAAGTGTGCAGTTAAAATTGATGTCATTTTCCGAAACAAGCTAGTGATATGTGAACCATGTGAGCAGGCAGACCTGAAATCCACTATCTCCTCCCTCCCGTGTCGCTTCCGTGGACGATGGGGAGGGCGAGCTAGCTTCCGCCGCCACCGGTCCCTCCCTCCGCTCAACCACCAACCTCGCCACCGCCAAAGCGTGGGCCAGGCAAAGGTCTCGTGGGGCGCTGTAGTCGACGCAGGTGATGGTGCGCGGATGTATTGGTTGCGTGACGGGCTGCGCAACGGTGGTGCTTGTCCGGTGTGGTGGCGGCGTCGTCCCGATCTGGATTTGGTTGGAGCGGGCGGCGGGCGGCGGCCTCCGCAGTGGTAGCCGGCTGACAGAGGTGGCGACGCAGCAGTGGCGGTCTTGGCCTCGATCTGACCACGCGGCGGCGCGGGCCGCGTTCGGCTAGGGATGCGGGCGATTACCTTGACCGGGTCCTTCTCGGCTGGTAGGGGTGGCAACGCAGTGGCGGAGGTTTGACCCTCTCCTCCTGCTTCATGGAGTGCTCGGATCTGCGGTTGACGACGCGTCCGGCGGGTGGTGCATGACGGCACAACGCGCTCGTCTTTGGCGAGCCACGGGATCCGGGGCGCTCCTGGGAGATGGCATGGGTGCCTATACGGGTCTTGCTGTCGCCGGGGGTGGTGACAGCGGCCTGGACCCGGTTCGAGAAATGGCGCGATGGCTGCGGCTTGACCAACAGCCATCGATGGCCTTCCCCTCCCCCGTTCCGGTCGGCTGGGCCTTGTTCTTGCCCAAAGAGGTGGCGGTTTGCCTTCAGCAGGGTCGGTGAACCATGGTGTAGGTGGTGGGACGGTCTTGGATTCCGAGGGTGACGACTCTGGTGGTGGCAGTGCTGGCTCATGGCTCAGGTGCTGCTCGGTGACCATGGCCGTGTGGGCGGCGTGGTGGCCGGGGTGTGATGTTCGGTAACCATTGTGCGGCTTTTCTCCCATTTGCCGGTGGCGGTGAGCTATGTCACGGGTGAAAACTTGTTTTGTCTTCGGGCAGTCCGACAGTAGCAATTATCGTCCCGTTCTCGAAGGTGTTGTCGCGGCTCTTATCGCTCATCGTGTAGCTCCAGGGGAAACCCGAATCCTCAAATTGGGCGATGGCGGCGCTCTGGTGTCGTGACCTTTCTGAAGACACCGCCTTGAAGCTCACGGTTCGTCATATGCGCCTTTGTCTCCTCTAGGTGGAGTGTTCACATTGGAGGACCCCGATAGCTCTTGCAGTGAAAGAGGGTGTTGTTGTTTGCGCGCAACTGCTTTGTATCCGGTCTTGGGTGTGTGCGTGTGTTGCGGTGGCGTGTGTTTGTATCGGGTTGTCGAGGATCGTTGCTTTATATATAAAGCGGGACGGAAGAATTTTTCGGTAAATGTGAAATGTGGTTCTGAAATTTGTTATTTATGAATTTTTTTGAATGAGTAGAATATGTTATTACGAAACCTTTTTTGAAACGTGTGAAATATGTTATATAAAATGACTGATTTTTTTAAAAGTGTGTGTAATATGGTTACAAATGAGTGCAATATGTTATCTCTGAAATCTTTTTTGAAATGAGTGAAATATGTTATATAATATTTTCCGAAATGAGTGAAATTTGTTAAATGAAATGAGTGAAATCTGTTTTAAAGCTTGTGAAATATGCAAAGTTCAAAAAAGCGCTAGGCGTTAATTATGCGTTTGGCCACCTACTTGCGCTTTTTTAGCTTAGGCGTGATTAGGCGAAATTAGGCGCAATTAGGCGTTAGTACTGTAGGATCAAGAAATAAGCTAGATGGGCTGGCCCAGCCCATTAAACCAGAGGCCCATCTTCATATCCTCCTACTAAAGCTCTTGTATGGTGCAGTCGGCAGGAAATTTAGGTTTTCCTCCTCACGCCGCCTCTTCCCCTCGTCCTTTCTTCCTTGCTACACGAGGCTGCTTCTCTCCCTCTTCCTCTGTCCCTTGCCAGAGAAGCTCGATCCCTCGCCAGAGAAGCCTGATCCCTCACCGGAATCAGTCAATTTGTCGTCGGAGTAGCTGAATCCCTTGTCAGCTAGGATGAATCCCCGCGGGGATTGATTTCTCGCCTGAGAAACGTGATTCCTCGCCGGAGAGGCCGATTTCTCGCCGGAGGACCTCGCCGGCTGCTTTTTTGAGCGCCTTGGGCCAAAGCGAGGCGCTAGGCCAACGCCCAGCGCTTAAGCACGCCTAGGCGAGCGCCTAATAGCGCTTTTTTGAACAGTGGAAATATGATTTAACATGAGTGAAATATGTTATTAGATTTTTTTTTAAATGAGTGAAATATGTTAGCATAAAATATGTGAAATCGATATTTTTAAACTTGTTTAAAATTATTTAAGATTGGCCTTGTTTTAAAGATCTATTAACCATGATTCAAATATGTAAAAAAAATTCAAAAACAAATTTTTGTTTAAAATGTTATTAGCCATTCAAAATGATATAAGAAAAATAAATGCAGTCTTAGTTCGAGAGGGAATCTTTGCGCATGCATACAATGCTTCTCTCTTTCTCACTATGTTACCTGACACGAAAACCTGCAGGTGTGAGCCCCTCTCTATCTATATTGATGTGTATTTATCTGGGGAAAAAATGACATCTTATACAAAAAATAGTAGCATTAATCTGGATGCAGAGAGAAACAGTCGGACAGTACCTATCGAAGCCGCGCATTTTTTCACTTTACCTCTTCTACCTGCTTATCCGAACTTCACGAACTAGCCCATTCACAGAGGAATCCAACCGACGCCAACTGCCATCATCAGGCCTTTTCCAAAGTAAAGATTATGTGTTGCAACATCAGCCAAACGAAGATCTTGCAGTACATCAGAACCATATAGCATTGCATTGATTTTTGTGGAGTGCATTGACGTCACGTGAAATAATTGGGAAGGTCAGATTTAAGCATTGTAATAGATCGGCGAATCAAGGGGCGCATGTGCTAGCTGAGTTTAGTTATTATTGTAATAAATTCTCCAGTTCTTGGTTGGATGATCCTCCGGATTATATAGTTAGCAAACTCACAGACGATGTATCTTTGCTTGGTGATTAATAAAGCTAGCCATAAATACCTTTAAAAAAAAACTATAACGTTAGCGTCGACAAAGCCAATGGCTCCAAAGCAGAGCATGTCATAAGTTCTGCTTTCTAGTCTTCATGGGATATCACTGTTCAATAATAAACCAATACGGGCTTGCTTAAATGGCTCTTAGCTGAAATACGGTAGAGGAATACGTGCCTATTGCCGATCACGATAGATACTGACGAGCATGATACAAGCCTCCAGGTAGCTCGGCTTCCAAACAGCATTTTCGTATATAGGCCTGTATAAAAGACCAGAACGCCATCGAATCTTTCTAAAAAAAACAGCCATCGAATTCTATCAATGAAAAGATACACAACATTTGCGTATTCGCAAAAGAAGAATCTTACTTGTCCATATTACATACTCCAGTAAGCAATCCTGACAAATAGTAGGATAGGGCTACCACCATCCACCCAACATAAGCTACAAATACCACCGCATAACACATGCTACGATCCATACATACATAGATAAAATAACTAGTACTTCGGGCAACTAGGATCAAACCAAGCCATTCATGTGCTAGGACACAGCATGTCATGGTAATGTGGCCAGTACGGGACAAGAGACCAGGCGACAGTGACTTCCATCTTACAAGAGGCAACTTCAAGGTTAGCATAGCTTCTGGAGGATGTCTTAGCCGCAAGTACTCCAGAATCTCGCCGGACAGATTGATTCACCATGTGACGTGCCATGACAGAGACTCTCAGCTGCCCGTCGTCTTCAACAGACACAACACTTCGTGAGAGCTGTAGCGAGCCATCATCTGCAACAGGCAATTTGTCGTCTCCGAAATCAAGCAACTCGATTTTCATGTCGTCTATGCTGGCGGTCGTGGCAGTGAATACGCCTCGAAAACCTTCTGGCCATTCCCCACCAACCACTCTAACAATGATGGTGGCCTCCACGGAGTGTACCATGTCACCCAATGTCAACTCCATTGTGCTAAGCCTGCTACTCCTGACACGATTGAACACATAGGACTTCATTGAGCCAGAAATATAATAAGGCTCCATGTGTAAGCTTAACTCTTTATCCTCAGATTTAGTTGCGCCCTTCACTTGCAATGCAACCTCAAACCACACAGGATCCACCACCACAATAGCACGAGTAGGACCTGTCAGTGTCAGATACGGATTCTGCATGCACACATTATTTTTAGTAAGTAATGTATCGTTTATCTCAAAAAGGACTGCAGCATATATGACCAATATATGTTGAAAATAAGAGAGTATGTGCATCCATCAATAAATAATAACAAATTAAATGAAACCTAAGCATATAATAGCTTAAATTAAATATCTGTCGGTAGCAAGCGCAGAAAAAAGGTAAACTTGTGACAAGAAAAATTAAGATGTAAGAGCCAGTAGATTTGAGTCTAGATAGGTAAGAAAGAAGCTGAAGCAAGTTAACAAACAATATGTAAACTGAACCCACAGGCATTGAGCATCATCACAATGAAAACATAACTTACAAAATCGTGTGTAGTCTGCAAACAACATACAAAAAAGGGGCATATTATTAGGGTGTTCGTATAATAAAAACAGATATCTCAAAGGTTAATTTGCCAACGGATCACAACAGTGTTAAGCATAGAAATTTACAAGAGAACACGATAAAGTAACAGGTACAAACAAAATTAAAGAATGGTCTCACACAGACCAGGGGACGCTATGGATTCGAGAATCTACCTACACCTTGTGGGAGCACAACTAAAGAAAGCCAATATATTTTCAAAGGGAACAGCCAAGAGTAGGCTAAATATTGTAGGCGCTCTTCCATAGAATTCTCCCTTCCCCTCCCCCTCTCTCGAATGGGATGCGATCACACGGCTTGCTATGATTATAATTGTCCCAGGCGCTCGATGCCGCCAGAGTACTCTGGTGACAAGCGTCATGGTTTTTGACGCCCGCCGTACGTAATCTGCTGCAGCCATTCACGCCGACCCATTGCTTGATGATATGTGTATCATATGAAGAACATATGCAAGCAGAAAACGGAAAGGTGCGACGACACCCGGGAGTCCCGGCACCCTGTAATCCCGTCCATCCAGCAGTATGGCGATTTGTGCCAGCCACTGTACAGCTGCAGGCATTTTGCAGCGTCAGAGTAATCAGGCCAGCTTTTTTAAGGGGACAAAGAGCGATGGGAGGAGGCTGTAGCATGCAGAAAAAAGTCACGCAGGTCTAGGACTGGCAGGAATCCCGGGCGGTCCACGCGATGTCTGAAATGACAGCAGGGGTCGAGGAGAGAGACACGAGAGAGAATGAGAGAGAGAGAGCGCGTCCACGTCTCTTCCTTCAAAAAGAGTTGCAGCTTGATAGAGTAAGGAAGAAGGTGAGAGAGAGAGTGGACGTCGGAGTCTTGAGAAAGAAATAGTAAGAAGAGAGAGTGGTCGTGAGAGGCTTGAGAGAGAGAAAGGAAGAAAGAAGAGAGAGAGAGTGACGGTGAGAGGCTTGAGAGAGAGAAAGAAAGATGAAGCAGAGAGAGCAGTTTTTATGAGACACGTGGAGGGAGAGAGAGCCTGCTTCTCCGACACTGAAAAGGCATGCAGAGTACTACTAGTGCAGCCGGCTCATAAAAAAAGTTTCTTCTCTGCTACGATCACTGTATGCATGCTCTGCTAAACAAAACGTCGCTACAGTGCCTGGTACATATCCCTAGATTCTGTTTCTGAACGTGCGGTGGCGATAAAGGGGTGCCTGGACACCCGGGTGCTAAAAATCCACTCTCAGCAGAAAAGAATATGCGTCCGAAATAACTGTTCAGATCGCCGCGCGGGACACAAGCTCATGCAGATGTCCAAACTGCGACTCCTCCGATGACTAGCATCCAGTTCATCACTGAAAAACCCGAGCACTGGTCGCCACCATCTCAGCTGAGTACGGTATGGACCCAAGATCTTCAACTGGACCATCAAGCGATCAGGAGGTTGAAAATGAAGCCGGCGCCGATGGACTTTGTTGAGGACAGCCACCGCCTGGCAACTGCAAAGCCATCAATGATGGCCACAGACAGGCTGCCACCGCAGAAGATGGAGTCGAGGCACATGTCGCAACCAAACTGAAGAGGCATGCGTTGCAGCCAAACGAAGACGCCGCTGAACTTAGCAAGAACTCCCTAGCCAGCATCCAGGAAATGCTTCGGTGTTAAACCACAATGTGGGTCTCCGAACTGGAGGTTGAGAAGGGTAGAAACCGTTCCCATCGAACACCTAGGAAATGGAAGGCCTTGTCCAGTGCATAAGAGAGGCAGGAAACAATTCACCAGAGAAAAAGATGCGCCAAGAAAAAGGAATAATAGAATGCCATCCAACGAACCAACCCTCCCAAAGCAGGAAGGAGGCAGATCTATGGCTTCGAAAGGAAAATGGAGCACCAAATCCGGTGAGGATAACTGAGGAATGAAACAGGGATTTATTGATACCTGGGGAAAAGGGAAAGGCAACAGGAAGAGGACGTCACTGAAGGCGCAGATCCTGCATAGGCTCCATCGTCGACGACACCCACCAAGCCAAACAACTTGCCATCAACATGGACAGGTGGCAGCTGGGAAGTGGATGGCAAGGTGAAGCTAGGGCCCAGACCCTGCAGAGGAGCAGATCCGCCAGGGAGCCATCCTCCACTGTTTGCACGAGCTCCAGCCACCAAGTATAGAGCAAGGAAGAGGAGGAGGAGAAGACTAACTGGCATATCTGGTTTATTAGAAAGATTACAACACCTAATGTCATAGTAGGGGGATACAGGCCTCCATCCCTCTTCTTTCCACCACTGGAACCACCGGAAATGGTAGAGAGAGTTAGGCCAGAGGAGGAGGTGAGGTAGGAAGAGCTTCAGGAGAGGGAAGAGCACATGGGTAAACAGCCACTTAGGGAAGAAGAAGTCTCAACTGATTGACACTGTCTGGATGGTGCTTATGTGAGTAGTCTAATCTCTTGTTTCAATCGCATAGCAACTTTTCTCTAGAGAATAAAATCCAGTTATTTCTCCAGCTGTGTAATAACTCGGATACAAGAGAATATGCCGAGTTCGCTTTCATTGCAGGTGGAGAACTTGAGAAGCAGGGTGTGTGCACAATCCATGATTGGATTGAATGGAAGTTGCCATGGATTTTATTGGCAGCTATATATGCATGGATCTCATGCGAGTATTTCCCGTGAAGTTGGCTGTTTTGTTAGTAATAAAGAGTGGCATGCATGCATGTCTTCGTTTTACTAATCCATGGTCGATCTTGAATTGGCTTCTACTTCCGTCTTAATGCATGTGCCGCTGAGTAAAATTTATCCATTGCTTATGTCCCCTTATTTATCTTGTATGCTTGAGATATTCATCCAGAAAATTAGTTGCAGGCTGAGTTTGGCTATTGTGCATCTGTTATTTAAGTTACCATAAGTTCTTCTGGGGTTCGTTGCATTGCCTCATTCTTCTATTGATTGCTAAACCTACAGCATTCGTATTTAATTAGGCTCTTGCTGAAGACGGTGATAGTGCCCACGTGTCGATGACTACAACGTGTGTGCATCATCCAAGTGCCACACATGCATGTATGTTCAGATGGTTCTACGCTTAATCTCTCGCTGATGGACACAAATGCATTGTGGCAAGATAGCTAAGATAGCCAATTTGCCACACAAAAAAATGATGACCACATGCACAGAGGCTGACCAGATCAGACTTTAACCGTAGACTGCTAAGCCAATGTGTGTATAATCATGTTCTTTTACAAAGTTGGAGCATTATCCTTTTCAGAATTTTTGCATGAATTCTGTTTTAGTCGAACAGTGACCAATTAATTAAATTTATGTGGCATACTATCTGGTCATGTATATTCTTGATTTGTTCTCCAACTAAGTATACCACTTCTTTTACGACTTCTAGTCTATGTTGGCATTGATGAACATGATATATTATTTCTGTTTCTTCAGAAAAAATTGCAGTAGCTGGCAAAACTCTCTTATGTTCTACATACTAGCAGAACAGCTATATCCCGGCCAAGTGAATAGTTTTTCCAAATCGCACACACACACACACACACACACACACACACACACACACTGGATGCTCTAAGAAAACAATATAATCCATACTGCAGCTATGAACACATACTCTACTCTATTTATATTTATATATTATATAACCTCCATACTCTTACAAACGTTATATTCTACTATACATTTTCTGAAGTGTACATGCTCCATATTAGATACTCTATAAATACAATATACCGCATACTGCATACTCTTAAAAAGGTATACTCCTGAAAAAGTGATATACTCCCTCCGTAAAGTAATATAAGACGTTTTAGATCACTACCTTAGTGATCTAAAACGTCTTATATTACTTTACAGAGGTAGTGCTTCTTACTACATGCTCCATACTATTTTTCCTTCAAAAACCTGCGTACTCCAACCAAAGATTTTTGTTCCGTCTTATGGAATAGTAAACATGGTGGTATTAATGTCCTTATCCGATTAAGAACTTTGTTCCATGTGGTCAATAATTAAAGAGGTGTTTGAACTAACACATCACTTGCTGGCTTACTTATTAATTAATAAACTTAATTAGCGCAATGTCTAATGGATTCTGAAGCATCCATTAACCTGATCAGGCTCATGGCACAGGAAGGTTAAATAACGATGGATGCCTAGGGAGTAACTACACGTTAATTATGTGCCAATGGCAATGCCAAGTATACTTGTGTTTCATCTTGGCAAAGCCTACAAAAAAGTATATTATTTTCTCCTTCCACTTTATGTTCTAAATCTGCAACTTGATCATTTATTTACTAATATCACCACAATGTATAACGCAGCTGAAAAGATCAGACCAAATAGTGTTGATGGAGGTATATGCATAGGCACCAAATTAATAACTGTCAGCAACAGGAATACGAACCTCCTTGTGGATCGTTTGGCAGTTATCCCTTTCGCGCTGGAAGATAATGTTGCGATTGTGATCCAAGCAGTCTCGTGCAGCAACGACGCCAAACACTTCCAGCGGCCAGTGCAATCCATCTTGTAATCCTGCAACTTTGACTGAAAAGACCTGCAGAGTTCTTATGGGGTGGGCTGTACCACCTGACGACTTCTTGTCCGTGTAAAGCATGGACGGGATCAGCGCTGCATATCGATGTCAAAATGTCAATCAACCAAGATGCTTACAGCAGCAATGGAGATCATCCAGTAAGGGAGAGGGGATTTGGCTTTGGCTTACTTGTCTGCTCGAATTCACCAAAGGATTTGCGCCAAAGGAATTCCCAGAACTCGCGGAACTTGTTGGCCTCGAAGGCATACCAGTCGGAGGTATCCTCGTCGTCATCGATGTCCCTGAGCCTCAAGGCCTCCATGTCTTCCAGGATCCACTCCTTCCGGCACTTGACGGCCTCGGGGTCTCCCGTGGCGATCCACTTGATGAGGGCGCTGGACTCCTCCGGCCGGTCATGGTTCCTGCGCGCTTCCTCCGCCTTGGCCCTGTAGACGGCCGCCGCCGCGACGTCCTCCTCTGTCATCGTCTTGGCCGGCTCCTTGATGACGATTCCCTTCATCTGTGCCAGAAGCTTGGCCTCCTCTGCTTTTATAATCTTGGTCGTCCTCGCCAAATCAGATTCCGCTGGGCTGCTCCCCACCTCGCTGACGCTCACCTCCTCCTCCGCCGCCGCCTTCTTTGAGCTCTTTCCCCTCTCCGTCTTCCGTTTCTTCATTTTGCCGCCGGGGCCTTCTCTCTTCCTCCTCTCCGCCTCCTCCTGCGCCTTCTCAGCCTTCCTCATCGCCTCCCTCCTATCCATCAACAGATAGTTGATGTAGGATTCCACCTCCGCCTCCGCCTCCGCCTTCGCCATCGCCAAGAAACCCTAGACTGGACCTACCTCTCTCTTGCTCTGCTCGGGGTGGAAGATTGGGGATTCCTACTGTTGAGAGGGTTAGGGCAGGCAGTACAGACATGAAACATCTGGAGTGTTCGGTCGGGCTTCTCCGCTTTGGATTTGGGTGCGACAGCCCAAGTGGCCCAACCGTCACCTTCTGTGTGTGGCTTCAAATCAGCCGGGATTTCGGAATTCCCTATTTCACGCGCGTTGCGTTAAACTGATGCGACGGGCAATTTGCGTATGCAGTTCGAGTACAACGTCATCTGGTTTTGGGAACCTTCCATCTAGAAGGTTCCCTAAACCAGTTTATTTTCTCAGACCGGTTTTATTTTTCTTTCTGATTTTTTATTTTTAATCTTTTTATTTTTGTCATTTTTCTGTTTCTTTTTCCTCTTTCCTTCTTTCTGTTTCTTTTTCCATTTTCAAGTTTTATTTTTTATTTCTTCAATTTTTATGTCACATTTTTTAAAAATGTTCGAAATTTTACAAAAATGTTCAAAGTTTAAAATTTGTTCGTCAGTTCAACTTTTACTAAAAAACAAAAAAAATCTTTTATAAATATTGTTCGTGATTTTAAAAAAATGTTCCAATTATTAAAAACATTGTTGGGCATGTTTTGGTACATTTTTTCACAACTTCCAGAAAAATGTTCAGAATATCAAAAAAACATCCCGTTTTCTAAACTTGTTCACAATTATTTCGTGTTTTTGAAAAATGTTCGGAATTCCGAATTTTGTTCACAATTTTTAATAATTTTCCAAATTTCAGATAATGTTCAGAATTATAAATTTTTTTGTTCATGTTTTTCAAATTTTGTTCACATTTTTCGAAAAACTATTCAGAATTTAAAAATGTGTTCATTATGTTCAGAATTTGTCCAGGTTTTAAAAAAAAATCCCATTCAAAAAAATGTTCATGTTTCAAAAAAGTGGTTTGCATCCCGTAAAGTTATTCGTGTTTCATATTACGTTTTCTTCTAAACTAAATGTTTTGGTTTTCATAAAAATCCGGAAAATTCAGATATGTTCAAAACTTTCGATCAGAACTTCGAAACACTGTTCCGGTCTTTTTAAATTTTCGTTCAAAAATTAAAAAAAACATCCCTGTTCTAAATTTTCGTTCGAAAATTCAAAAAATTTCCGAATGTCAGAATATGTTCACATTTTCCTATTTTTCGATTTTCAAAATGTTACAAAATTGTTCCTAAATTTAAAAAATGTTCACGTTTTCATTTTCTTAGGAGTTTCAAAAAATGTTCCAGTTTCAAAAAAAAATCGAAAATTTCAAAAAATGTTCCATTTTCGGAAATTATTCACAAATTTTAAAAAATGTTCAAGTTTTCAACTTTTGTTCAAGAAATTCAAAATATGTTTGCGTTTTCAAATATTGTTTCGGAATTTTTAAAAAATGTTCCCGTTTTAAAAAATGTTACTGTTTTCTAAATTTTGTTCACAAATTTGGAAAGTGTTTCGTTCCACAGAACACTCTGTTTTTCAAAAAAAAAAGTATATCCTAAAATAATTCGGATCTCCTCTTCGTGTTTGTTCTTTATGGTTTGGGGCTTCCGTTGAATAGTAACAACTGCTAGGTCAACTGGTAGTACAATGACGTGTATAACATTTAATTCAAGATTTGAATCCCAGCTACACCGAATTAATTTTGCGCTACAGTGTGCGATGCGGCGACTCTTTGCCCTAGAGAGCGGTATATAGGAGGCCCTCGGGATTTCGGGTGCTCCTGTGTGATGCTCTTTGCGTCAAAAAGTCGACGCTTCGCGCAAGACGTACAAGATGGGCTAGCTGCTGCGACAGATCAGCATTTGTGCTAAACTTGCAGTGCAAAGCTAAAAGAACTAAACTACAATGGTAAAATATTAAATATTTGCAAAAAATCCCAAAAACTAAAGTACAAGTCATGGATTGAACAGAGAACCTCCTACTACTGAAGCGGGTCACTAGTGACCTTAATTCCTAGGAATCTGTGTCCAAAACGTCGAACATTTCACAAAAAGGTGACTATTTTGGGGGATTCTCAACCACTTTTCCAAAAAATGAAAAAAAATTGAAAACAATATAATTTTTTTGAAATCACGAACAATTTATTTGAAAAAAATCTGAAAAATAGGAACGAAATTTGAAATGAGAATTTTGTTCAAAAATACGAACACAATTTCCAAAGTATGAACAATTTTTCAATTGCCTGGACATTTTTTGCATTCGCGAACAAAATTTTGAAACGTGAAATTTTTTTAATTTGTGAAGAAATTTGGAAAGGTGGAACATTTTTGGAAATTCCTGAACATTTTAATTTGTGAATAAAAAAGGAAAATGCGAACAATTTTTGACATTCACAAAACATTATTTGGATTCGGGAACAAAATTTCAAAAATGAACATTTTTTAATCTGTGAACAAAATTTGGAAGTGGGAACATTTTTTAAAATTTCCCAACATTATTTGAATTTCTGGATAAATTTTCAAAACATGAACATTTTTTAAATTTAAAAGTGGGAACATTATTTGAAATTCACGAATATATTTTGAAATTCTTGAAAATTTTCGAACAGTTTTATGAATATTTTCTGAGATCATGAACAGATTTTAAGTTCTGAAGAAAAAAGGGAAACATGAACAATTTTTTAATTAAGAACACTTTTTATTGCAAACAGAATTTGTATTCTATGCTTTTCTCGAAATGCGAACAAAAATTGAAACATGGGAGCAGTTTTTGAACTGCAAACAAATTGATGAAACCGCAAGCATTTTTTAAACATGAACTTTTTTCTCAAACAGTGAACAAATTTTGAAAACGAGAACAATTTTTTAAATTCCCGAACATATTTTTAAGACGAACATTTTTTTCTGAATCTCTGATTTTTTTTAAAACAGATTTTTTTTGAATTTTTTTGAAACACGAAAACTTTTTAAAATGATGAAAAATAATTAAAAATGATAACATTTTTCGAAATTTTGAATACGAGAATTGTTTTTGAAATTATTGATGATTTATTCAGAGATGAACAGTTTTTTAAATAGTAAACACAAATTTATGACGAGAATATTTTTTAAAACTTTCGAAAAATATTTGAAATTTCCAAGCAGAAAAAACAGGATAAATAAAAAAAGAAAAAGGAAAGAAAAAACAAAAACAAAAAGAGAAAAGAAATGTAAACAAAAAAACAAAAACAAAAACAAAAAAGTAACAAAGAAAAAAAACGTTTCAGGAACCTTTTAGAAGGTTGCCAAAACCGATTAAAACCGACTGGGATTCTCTGAAAGGTTCCTAAAACCGAAAGCGCTGGTACACAGTATTGGGCCGGCCCAGCTACCTCGCTCGATCGCCAGCCTGTGCGAAAGCTCGACGGTTTGACGCAAAATGCGTCAAATAGGATATTCCCGAGATTTCTGCCTGTTTAGGGCCAGTTCTTTTGAGCTCTCTTGTAAAAATAAGCTCATGTAAAAATAAGCTTTAGATAATAAGCTAGTCAGTTATTTTCAGTGCTTGTTTTTCAGCTTATATGTGGTATGGCAGTGAAAAGTCTGTAATACCCTTGAACTATATTATTGTTTTGATTAAACAATATCACGTTATTTCTTATCATTTTGTTGACAATATGAACATAAATTCAACTTCCAAATACCACAAATAGAACCTTAATATTTGTTCTAATGGAAATACAATACATAAATCAATACGATAACATCATACATCAGCATCTAATAGCAAATCAATATGAAAACATCGTACATCAACAACGAGTCATAGCAAATCCAGATGAAAATTAGTTATAATAAATTACCTCACATGTGGCACAATCCACACATCCAAATCACAATTAGTTCTATCATATATAAGCAGCACCTCATAGAAAATAAATATGAAAACATCATATTCATCAACAACTCATAGCAAATCTAGATGAAAATTGTGAAAACAGATACATCAGCAGCTCAATCTTGCGGGGCGAGCTCATGCTCACGACCACGGACTGGGAGTAGGGCACGGGGATGCGGGTCCTTCGATGGAGTTGGTCGTCGGCCAGAGTGGGGCGCTGTCCGCCGGAGTGGAGCTCCTACTGTTATGTCACAGAGGAGGGCGGGTCGCGCTAGAGGAAGGGAGGGGTCGCGCCCGAGGGAGGAGAGGAGCAGCGTTGGGAGGCCTCCCCGCCGGCCATGTCACCGGAGACGGTCACGTCGAGGATCTGGGTACCGGCGGTGGATAGCTGGAGAAATCCGGAGATGGCCGGGGGCAACCGGCGACGCATGACGAGAGGAGCAAGATGGGCGGGGGATAGGGGCGACCGAGGAAACGGCCGGGAGTAGCGGTGCCGCCGAAGGATGGGAACTCGAATGACGGAGGCGGCGGCTTGAATCGGGAGTAGAACCCTAGCTTTCGTGGTGACTGGGGGTTGGGCTCAATTCGTTTTTCTGTGGTGTGACGAGGGGTTGGGCTCGGTGGCAAACCCATTGTAATAAGTGCGAACACCAGGGACAATGGGCTATACCCCTTTGCTTCTAATTGAGCTTCTGCAGGAAGTTGCCCTCCCCCCAGCTTTTTCCATTGCAAAGGAGAGCCCGGTGGAAATATGTTAAGCCCTTTTACACCAAATGAGTTCTTTTGAACTTATGACTTATTTTGACAATAAGCTCTCAGAAGCTACAAAAAGAACTAGCCCTTAGCCGTTCGATTTGCGTCCTGGGGCTGTTGGATCACAACAACACTACGGCAGCGGCGCAACGCGATAGCTTCAGCGCAACGACATTGCAGCCCTGTGTGGTGCTCCAACGCATCACCGGCGGAGCTCCATTGCATCTCGATGGAGTTCGAACGCAGCACCGACGCTCCGGTGAAGCTCCATTACAACTTCGGCGGAGCTCCATTGCATCCTGGTGGAGCTCCAACGCTCCACCGACGCTCCAATGAAGCTACATTGCAACTCTGGCCAAACTCCACTGCAGCCCGGCGGAGCTCCAACGCAGCACCGACGGCTCCGACGAAGCTCCATAGCAACAAGCGGAGCTTCAACGTGGCACAAGCGCATCCGGCGAAGCTTCATTGCAACTCCGGAAAGGCTCCATTGCAGCTGGCTATGCTCCCGTCGGCCCGACGTTGTTCCATTGCAACACCAGTGGTGCTCCTAACAGCTTAGGCAACATCGTCGGAGTTACCGTCGCAGCACCGCGCGACGCTCCATTGCAGCTCATGGAGACGTCCATGGAGGGCGGTGGTCGGCGTAGAAGCTACTCTCGATTCGTGGTCTCCGACGCGGCGGTGCTCCAGCGCAGTACCGACTGCCTCCGTCGCAGCTCCACTCTCCTCACCATGGCTTTGGGCGGCGGGGCTTGCATCATCCCTTAAATGCGACGGGGGGAGGGAGAGGCAGAGGGGGAGCAAATCCCCGGTAGTGATGACGGACGGCTCTGCTTCATCCCGCTGGTCTGCATCAAGAGAAAGACGACGGGGGGATGAGGGAGAGAGATGCTCGAGAGGAAGAAGACATGCGGATGGATGAGGATAGGTGGAGAGGATAAGGCTGTGGGATGCGGTGGGCAGGCCCTATGGTGGCACGTGTCGGTCGAAGGAGCTGGTTTACACGAGAGAGAAATCATCTGGTTGATTATAAACCTTCTATGTGGCAGGGAGTAGGAGTATTTGCTCTAAAAATATAAGTAACTTTTCCCTCACGTAAGGGTTCTGTTTCTCCCAGAGGCGATTGCGCCGTCGTCAAGAGTTGCTTGTCCCTGTCGTCGTTCTACCTTTGCCCTGGTTGTGCGTCACTGTAGTCTCTGGACTCTGGATCACGCGGGCCTGGGATAGGACGTCGGAGACAGTGTTTTAGGGTTACTTCCACCATCCCGATCCGATCCCGGTTGGGATAGAAATCTCTGATGGCTTCTAATGAGGCTTCCTATTTCGCAGGAGTCAACGACGTTGAGAAGTTGATGCAAGTACTAGGGTTGCGGGAAGAAGTCCTAGATGACATCGACTAGAAGGAAGGATCGGCGGAGGCAGCCCTATGGGTTGCTCTGGTGAGAGTTCACAACAAGAAAATCCTATAGCCAGTCTTGGTTATTAGGAATATGAGATTTGCCTGGAACTTAGCTCAAGAAGCAAAGTTCAGACCACTGGAAGACAACCTCTACACCATCCAATTCTTGTGTCTCGAAGACTGGGAAAGAGTTACGAATGATGGTCCATGGCACTTTTGGGGTGATGCGGTGATTGTCAAACCGTATGATGGGGTGACCAAGCCGTCCACCATCAAGCTGGACTCGATTGAAATTTGGCCATAAATACATGATGTTCCAGACCTCTACCCTCACCTAGTCCCATATTTTACAGCAAAGGTGGGGGAGGTGTTGTACTTAGAGCCACCATTTGAAGACTTCACAGGGAACTTCTATTGTGTTTGGGTCAGGATCAACATCAAGAAACCATTGAAGAATGTTGTGTCAATGATCCGGGACAGCAAATGCCAGATCTATGGTGTGAAGTATGAGAAGTTGTCGTATTGGTGCGCGGTATGTGGGATGCTAGGGCGCCTCCACAAAGAGCATGGTAATGGAATCCCCCCCCCTCGATGTTGGTTTGTAAGGAACTGAGATCTTCTTGGTTTATGAGGACTGGCCATGGCCGGGGAGGAGGTCGAGGTCGTCGGGGCGAACACATAGGAGGACAAAGTGGAGGATGTGGCTATGCGACAGCTGACTCCTGTGATTTGGCACGTACTGAAAATGTTTCCTTAGCATGTTCCACTTACCAGAGGCACTTCACTCCCCGGCAACGACGCCAGAAGAGAGTCTTGATGACCCACAAGAGTGTCGAACCCAATGAGGAGCAGATGGAAATGACAAGCGGTTTTCAGCAAGGTATTCTCTACAAGTGCTATAAGTAACAATGATGGATAGTTTTGTAGCAAGTAACAAGTAACAATAGTAGCAAAGCTGCAACAAGGTGGCCCAATACTTTTTATAGTGAAGGACAAGCCTGAAAGTTCTCTTCTATGAAGCAAAGTGCTCTCGAGGACACATGGGAGTTGTCGTCTAGTCACGTTCATCATGTTGAGTTGATTCACGCTCGTTACTTTGATAATTTGATATGTGGGTGGACTGATGCTTGGGTGTTGTTCTTACTTGAACAAGCAACCCACTTTATGATTACCCCCTCTCACAAGCATCCGTAACTACAAAAGAAGAATTAAGATAAATCCAACCATAGCATGAAACATATGGATCCAAATCAGCCCCTTACGGAATAACGCATAAACTAGGGTTTAAGCTTCTGTCACTCTAGCAACCCATCATCTACTTATTACTCCACAATGCCTTCCATTAGGCCCAAATATGGCGAAGTGTCATGTACTCGACGTTCATATGACACCACTAAGGGAAGAAACAACATAGATATCATCAAAATATCGAACGAATACCAAATTCACATAATTACTTATAGCAAGACTTCTCCCATGTCCTCGAGAACAAAAGTAACTACGCACAAATCATCACATGTTCAAGATTAGAGGTGTAATAAATATGATGGAGGATCTGAGCATATAATCTTCCACCAAGTAAACCAACTAACATCAACTACAAGATGTAATCAACACTACTAGCAACCCATAGGTACCAATCTGAGGTTTTGAGACAAAGATTGAATACAAGAGATGAACTAGGGTTTGAGATGAGATGTTGTGATACGTCTCCAACGTATCAATAATTTATGAAGCATTCATGCCATATTCACCTATGTTTACAATATTTTATATGGTTTTGATGCACTTTATATGATTTAATTGGAACTAACCCGGACTGACGATGTTTTCCGCAGAATTACCATGGTATTGTTTTTGTGCAGAAAATAAAAATTCTCTAAATCGCCCGAAACTTTTTGATGATTTTTTCTGGAACAAATAAGAAATACTGGAGCGAAGAACCACCAGAGGGGGCCACCAGGTTCCCCCAAGCCAACAAGGCGCGACCACCCCCTAGGGCGCGCGCTGATGGCTTAGGACCACCCCGTGGGTCCGTTTAGCGTGATTCCAACGCTAAAAAATCCTATAAATATAGAAACCCCCAGAAATAAACCTAGAACTTTCGCTCCGTGATACTTGTAAACTGAGTTGGGATTTTCCCTGAAGAGGAGGGGATGATGCAGCACACTAGAGGTAAGTATTTCCCTTAGTGAGAACCAAGGTTATCGAACCAATAGGAGAACCACGCAAATTCCCGTCTTGAGCGCCTACACACAAAAGAGCACACACTTGCACCCAACGCGGGCAAGAAGGTTGTCAATCCCCTTGAACTCGTTACTTGCAAGCGATAAGTAGTGATAGATAGATAATTGATAACTATAAATTACAAATAAATATAAAACAAATAAATGGCAGCAACATATTTAGGATTTTGTAAATATATTTATGAAGAGACCCGGGGGTCATAATTTTCCCAAGTGGCTTCTCTCTCAAAGAAAGCATACGGTTGGTAAACAAATTACTGTTGGGCAATTGATAAAAAAACGCATAGAAAAAATCACCAAAAAGTTTCATCGTGTTTGGACCCCGTTTGGTATTGATTTTCTCCAAAACTCAAAATCACGCAAAAAACAAGAACTGGCACTAGGCACTGGGTTAAAAGATTAGTCCCAAAAAATGATATAAAATAGCATATTATTGCATATAAAGTATCCAGGATTGATAATATAATAGCATGAAACAATAAAAAATTATAGATACGTTGGAGACGTATCAGCAACCTCGTCGGTTTCCACTCCAGCCACAACTTCCACGATACATCGACCATCACGACTGTGGGGGGTATGTCCGTCGGCTTACCTTCGGATTCTTTTCCAGTCTCACTGTCTGCGTAGCTATTGTGTGGCTACGGGGGATGTTGAGTATCATGATTAATTAGGAGACATATGAAGACTAGGAATTATTTTATCTTATCTTGTACTCCAAATTGATCATGTATTTCTATAAATATGCCCACGAGGCTCAAGCAATACATAAAATATTCCACCAATCCCTCTATTCCCTTCTAACATTTAGCAAAACCTATTCTAAGAGGATTTTTAGGAAAACCTGTTCTAAGAGCAACTCCAACCGGCTGACCCAAACGGACGCGCGATTTGTCCGCCTTTTGTCCGTTTGGGTCGGCTCGTCCGCTCCCTTTTGCAAATGGGTCGGTCGTGCGTCCAACGGGGCGACCCATTTTTCGTCCGCACATAATAGTTTTTTGCATAAAAAAAGCCCACGGCCACAGATCATGCCAGTAGCCATGCCATCCAAGATTTCATGCCAGCGACCGACATACATATGCCAGCCTCCAAAAAAGTACGCTTTTCATGACGGGCGCACTTGCCAGCGGCCGCTAGACATGCCAGCACACAAAATGAGACTATAGTTATACCAAACCATCTAGGCCGTGGTCATGCCCGCACACTTGCGGGCATAGAAAAAATATGGCGCTCTCAGCCATGGATCACTCGTCATCGAGGTTGAGCATGCCGGCCTGCATCTTCTCGAACCAAGACTGCTTCCTTGGAGAGACCATGCATGCTCAAGTCCACCTTCATGATCTCGACCCCCTTCATCATGCAAGCGAGCCGGACTTCTCTTGCTCTAGTGGCGGCTTTGGTGGCCTCGATCTCGACCATCTTTGCTTGCTTCTCTGCCTCCAACAAGAGCTTCTTCTTTTGGATATCCATGGAGGCCTTGATTTGCTCGTCCTTATCCTGCCGGCACTTCTCCTCTCTTGAATCCTTGTTGGTGATCATGCCTTGCAAAGTAGCTTTCAAGGCAAGGGAAATCGTGTTGCGTTTGTCCTCTTTCTTGGAGTTGGTCTTTCCCCGCGGCCTCGGCTTCTCCCCTCACCATGATCTTCAACGGCTACCTTCCCTCCACGCGCACTGATGGCGGCATATTGCGCCTTGAACTTCTCGTCCCCATTGATGACCATACAACAATGGGTGAGGTTGAAGGACTTGCCCTCTTGTTGGGCCTTGAATGCTTCCAAAGCTTGAAAGGCCTACAAAATGGACAAGCAACCACATGGATGATACGTCCATTTTGCATCATGAATTCTTAGTGATATTTATGTTATTATTGTCCATTATTCATCATTATGATATAATTCTTATGCCTTTTCTCTCTGAATATGCAAGGTACATCACAAAGAGGGAAATTACTAGAAACTGGAATTCTGGACGTGAAAACCAAGAAAATGGCTGAAAATTCACTAGACTCCAAATGACCTGAAAGTTCACGGAGAATTTTTATGGAATATATAAGAATTATTGGGCCAAAAATATACCAGAGGGGGGCCACCTGCTGGCCATGAGCTAACAGGGCACGCCCACCCTCCTGGGCTTGCCCTGTTGTCTCGTGGGGGACCAGCAGGTCTCCTGACCCCCCTCTTCTCCTATATGATGTGTTTTACCCTACAAAAAATCATAAGCATACTTTTGGGATGAAGCACCGCCGTCTCGAAGGGAAACCAGGGCAGATGCCCTTTTGCTCTCTGGCAAAGAGATTCTGTTGGGGAAACTTCCCTCCAGGAGGGGGAAATCAAAGCAATCTTCATCACCAACGCTCCCTCCTTCGTGGGAGGACCAATCTTCATCAACATGAGCACCATCTCATCTCAAAACCTAGTTCATCTCTTGTATTCAATCTTTGTCTCAAAACCTCAGATTGGTACATGTGGGTTACTAGTAGTGTTGATTACATCTTGTAGTTGATGCTTGTTGATTTACTTGGTGGAAGATATTATGTTCAGATCCTTAATGAACATTATTACACCTCTGATCTTGAACAATTTGATGAGGTGTGAGTACTTACTATTGTTCCTGAGGACATGGGAGAAGTCTTATTATAAGTAATCATGTGAAGTTGGTATTCGTTTGATATTTTGATGATATGTATGTTGTTGCTTCTCTTAGTGGTGTCCTGTGAACGTTGACTACACGACACTTCGCCATGTCATGGGCCTAAGGGAAGGCATTGTGGAGTAACAAGTAGATGATGGGTTGCGAGAGTGTGATACGTCTCCAATGTATCTATAATTTTTGATTGTTCCATGCTGATATATTATCATTCTAGGATACTTTTTGGGTCTTTATTCACCAATTTATAATATTTTTGAGCACTAACCTATTGACCCAGTGCCCAGTGCCAGTTACTGCTCTCTGCGTGTTTTTTACTTTTCAGGTTTACATTACCAAACGAAGTCCAATTGCCACGAAACTTTTTGATGATTTTTTCTGGACCAAAAGAAGACCCGGAAGCTTCGGAAGGAGGCCAGGGGTCGCACAAGCCAACAGGGCGCGCCCAGGGGCTGCGCCCTGATGGCTTGTGCCTCCCTCGGTTGCCTCCCGACGCCCCTCTATGGCCTATAAATTCTCTTTCACCCTAAAAATAACGGAGTCACTCCCGAAACCCTGTTTCCGCTACCGCAAGTCTCTGTTCCGTCGCGAGGCCATCTGGAGCTCCATTCCGACACCCTGCCGGAGGGGGAATCGATCACGGAGGGCCTCTACATCAACCTTGCTGCCCTCATTATGATGTGTGAGTAGTTCACCACAGACCTACGGGTCCATAGCTAGTACCTAGATGGCAATCTCTCTATCTCTTGATCTTCAATACAATGGTCATCACATCTTTGCTTTGATCTATCCGATGTAATCCTATTGTGCGGTGTGTTTGTTGGGATCCGATGAATTGTGGGTTTATGTTCAGATTATTCATGAAAAGTATTTGAGATACCTCTGATATATATTGTCTCTTAATTGCATGATCATTATAGCTTCGTAATGCTCTCCGATTTATTGATGTGATTTGGCCAAGTAGATTGATATTTCATCGGTGGGAGTGGTGCGTTGTGGTAGGTTCAACCTGACGAGTTTCTATATCCAAGTGACAAAGTAGGGGACAAGATGCGTCTTTGTGTTGTTGCTACAAAGGATAACACGATGGGGTTCATTCATATTGCTTGAGTTTACTTTGTCTACATCATGTCATCGTTCTCCATGCATTACTCTGTTCTACTTAATACTCTAGATTACGCCTAGGCATGGGCAGCCCGGCCCGGCCGGCCCGACCCGACCTGGCCCGAAAATCCCGGGCCGGGCCGGGCCTGATCGTACCATCGGGCTAAGCTCGGGCCTGGAAAGTGAGTCCGAAGAAAAGACCGGGCCGGGCTCGGGCTTGTGAAATGCAATTTTTAAGCCTAGATCGGGCCGGGCTGGCCGGGCTTTACCGGGCTTTGCAGTTTGGGGCCGGGTTCGGGCCCGATTTGTTAGGCCCGACGGCCGGGTCAGACCGGGTTCAGGCTTGAGTTTTCCCGTTCGGGATTTTGTAAGCTCGGCCCGAAACCCGGCCCGGCCCGGGCTATGCCCAGGTTTACTCTAGATGCATGCTGGATAGGGGTCGATGAGTGGAGTAATAGTAATAGGTGCAGGCAGGAGTCGGCCTATTTTTTTATGGACGTGATGCCTATATACACATGATCATTGCTGTGAAAATCGCATAACTATCCGCTTTTCTATCAATTGCCCAACAGTAATTTGTTACCCACCGTATGCTGCCTACATGAGAGATGCCGCTAGGGAAAACTATGGCCCCCAGGTCTATTCACTTATATATTTACAAACGCTACTATTACCTTGCTGCCTTTATTTGCTTTTTATTTTGTTTTGCAATTTACAATTATCTACACAACTCATTTGCTTGCGAATAACGAGATCAAGGGGATTGGCAACCCTCTTGCCCGCGTTGGGTCCAAGTTGTTTGTTCTTTTGTGTGCAGCTACTGAAGACGGTTGAGGATTGATATTCCTATTGGTTCGATAAACCTTGGTTTCATAACTGAGGGAAATACTTACCAACTTTGTGCTGCAATAACCCGTTCCTCTTCATGGAAACCCCAACGCAGATCACAAGTATCAGAGTGACAGAAGCTTAAACCCCAGTTTATGCGTTGCTTCATGAGGGACTGATTTGGATCCACACATTTCATCCTATGGTTAGATTTATCTTAATTCTTCTTTCGTAGTTGCGGATTCTTTCGAGAGGGGGTAATCATAAGTGGGTTGCTTGTTCAAGTAAGAACAACACCTTAGCACCGGTCCACCCACATATCAAATTATCAAAGTACCGAACGCGAACCAACTCAACATGATGAACATGACTAGGCATAAATTCCCATGTGTACTCGGGAGCGCTTTCTTCATATAAGAGTACTTTCTAATTTATTGCATGTGAAACCAATAAATTCAAAGAGGACGAAATGAGAGGCGAAATTGACGGATCATGGATCTCGCCGGCGGCCTGACGACGGCGTCCCTTCCGTCCAACGCTCGATCGGGTTTTCGATCCCTCTCCTCTCCAAGGTACGTCTCCGCCCCTCTTTCCAGCCATGGCTACTGCCGATCGGCTTCCTGCTTGATCGGAATCCGGGGATGCCGTAGTCACGACACGGTGGGCGGCCAGTTTTAGGGCTCGATTGGTTTCACCATGGATCCCTACGCATCAGGGCGTGGTCTCTCTTTCACCCTCTAGCCGCCTAGCTCTCTTTGATGATGACAGTGTGATCATTGACGCCCGTCTCCTCCGTGCTGATGAATCCATTGCTGTGGGAGACACTATCACCTTTACTTGTTATTTGGCGATCATTGGTTCCCGGGTTCATCTGTCTCGCGATTGTTCTGCACTGGATCATTCAGTTCCGCCGGCTGCTTTTACCTCTCCGGGAGTACATCAGACGGAGACTCTCCTGCCGGTTGCTAAGAGCTCTCTGAATCTCAACATCAAACCTGGCCTGAACATTCAACGTTCAATCTGGAACAAATTCAATTCTCCGGTAGCCTTCACGCCTATTCCAGGGGCACATCAATTCTTCATGGTGGCCTCCTTTAAACGCCACAAGCATCGTCTGGATTGCACAACTGTAAGTTCATATCTCAATGCTTGTTTGGGTGGCATAGCGGAAGATTTCAGGGTTTATCACCTGAGGGACAGAACTTTCAGGTTCTCTGTGTTTTCTCTGAAAGTTGGGTTTTACATCTATGCTCTAAAGAGTTTTCAGTGTGATGATTTCATGGTTTTCTTCAACTTATGGGGTAATGGTGGCCCGGATTTCATGAGGGAGCTTCGTAATTGGGAGCGTGAAGAGGAGCAATCTTGGACTGTGGTTCAGCGAAAGAAATTGGGTGCCAATACTGTCAACCCTTTAACCTTAAAGCAGAGTGAGCCTCCAATGCAGCCTATTTTAACCGGTGCTAACTCTATTGCTATTGGACAACATAAACTACCTGTTCCTCACAGTTCCAATACTCCTCCTGCTCAGTCATTAAATTTGGATTTCTTGCGCCTACTATCTACCAGAGAATCCAAAGACCTCAAGAAGTTACTTTTGCTTGGAAGAAACTTTTTCTTCATTCAGAAATTCGTCAGGATGAAATATGGGCGCTCTGTGCTTGATAAGTTATCCAAGGAGGAGGAACGATGTCTAAAGAGTTTAATTCTACAACAATTGTCTGCTGAACAATTACATTCCTACTTCCCAATGATCTCAGAATCAGCAGTGGTTCATGCTAGTTCGGTCTTTGGACGCCTGAAGTCTACTCTGAATCCTTCAATGAAGCCTCTGATAGATCAATCTCACCATAAGGAGGGAAAGGACTATGACAATTCTATTCTTCAGCCAGAATTAGTCCCAGGGCCACATTATCCTGCCCGCCGTGTCTCAGTTTTTGACAGACTAGATGATTCTCATCTTCAGAAGCATTCTCCTCCGTCAGGTGTGGTCAGACAGGAAGATAATTACGGTCATCAGGAGTTTTGACAATCGGTTTTTAATAGACTTGATTGGTCCACACATCCAGATTTGCAGGCTGCTAGTTCTAATAATTTGCACTGTTCTCGTTGCCTCTCATTTTCACATCATCATCACATGTGTACTAACGACATACACTATTATATTTGTCTTCAGCCGGGGCACATTAGTCGCCAATGCACAACTTTAGTTCCAGCTAAGAATGCTGGGATTTCAAAGGCAGACAAACAAGCAGCGCAAATTTAGGTCCCAAAATCTAAGCAGCCTCTCATCTTTCCAATCAAGGACAATGCACAGAAAGGAATTTTATTATTTGGTTCAGATTTGTCCGCTCAGCATGCCATCGCTCTACAAGGTAGCTTGGGTCTTCAATTGGAAGGAATTGATCTCAATCTACCGCCTGCCACATCTCAGACTGAAAATTCCAACCAGGCCGCGACTGTTCCTAATTCGTTAAATTTATCTTTGGGTAATACTTGCGGACCCACTTTTCATGGAGATTTGACAACACACAAGGAAGCGGAGTGGGCGTTTATTACAGGCAATTTTTTATCCCCTGCCGATTCCGCTCTCCCAGAAACACCTCCGCCCGCTAGTGCCACCCAGCTCCTGCATCCTCTCATGGCGGCGTTTGAGGTCGATCTTGCTCCGTTTCTCCCAGGGAGATACAACGCGGTGGAGGTGGCCAAAAGGCCGGCTCTATGCCGCTACCATGTCAGCATGCCGGTTCCGCCGAAGCATGAGGACCTCACCATTGTCTCGATCATCCTAGCTCCGCCAGGTCCGACTCCTTTTGCTCAGGTCAGAGCGTTCATCTGTGAGTTTCTAGAGGACCACCTGCACTTTGCTGTTGAGATGATTCAGCGTTGCCCTCTTGGTCTTGCTTTTGTGCGTCTAGATTCTAGTGCGGATAGAGATTGGTTAGTTGATCATAGTCCTCATGATTTTCTCAATCACCAGTTCACCTTTGTCCGGCACAATGAAGGGATTAATCATCGTAGCTTTACTTACAACCAAGTCTACTGGCTGGCCCTTCTCGCCTTTCCTGTTGATCTGTGGGAGCTACATCATATTCAAGGGGCAGTAAAGGACTTTGCTCATTTAGTTCAATGGGACAAGGTTGCTAGTGATTACTCTAGAATAGTGATTAAGGTTTTGGTGGCTGATATTTCTCTAATTCCGCACAGTTGCATCGTTTCTGCTGGTAATAAGCATCAAGTTGAGTCTTGGTCAGTGCCAATTGTTATCTTAGGACACTCCCTGCTTGGAGGCCTACCTGCAGATGAAGATGAATTTCCCCCTGATGGTGTTAATCCTCATCCAATGCCTGCTCCACCACAGATGCCACAGCAACAACCTGATTTTGCTCAGTGGCCTGCTTGGGGTCCTCCTCAGCTTCATCAGTAACATCCTGGTGGGAATGTTCCTCAGGGAGGGCAGCAACAACATGTGGGTCAACAACACAACCAGGTGGGCCAGAATCTCCCCTTTATTTTTGGCCAACAACCTTTTGTTCAGCAGGAGGGTCCTATAGCTCAGGGAGATTTTATACAGCTTAATGATATCATGGGCCCACAGGAACTGGATGAGATGGAATTTGAGCAACTACAGGAGTTACTGAATCCTGTAATTCATAATCACCCTGTTGTAGAGGTACCTGATTTGAATCAAGCCGTGGAGGAGGATGAATTGAATCATGCTGTGGAAGAGGCTGACAGTGAACTAACTGTCACATTCAGTTCAGATAGTGCCTCTTCTCATGGTTCAGTTCAGAACCTTGCTCTGCCTGGTATTGCAGTGGAGGAGGCTAATCTTCAGCCTCAGCAGCAGGAGCACCAGTTCATTGGCAACATTCAGTTGGGCATGGTTTTAATTCACCCAAACTTTCCAGCTCGGTCTACAAATCATTCACCCATGGTTTTAGGTACTCATGGCTGCTCTGGTAAGGAAGGGTCTTCCTACTATCCTTTTGATCTCAATGAGCAGCTGGCCCTGCATGCTGATGAGAGCCTAGCTTTCAGTCCTGGGGGACCACATCTATAGAAAATAGGGCACATAGAGGGGTTAACTTCCTCTGCATCTGCAGCACAGTCAGTGAAGGTCCATTTGGGAAGTTTTTTAGAACAACACATTTGTTTGGAGCAATGTAAGGATGGGATGGTTGAAGAAGTTGGCTGCAAAGTTAATGATACAACAAACGAAAATGTTCATGAGGATGATCTCATTCAGGAGTTCAGACCACAGTTGCTGAACATTGATGCTGACAACATCACACAGAGGACTGTTCAAGGTGATGAAACTGCTGAAAACATGGAAATTGTATCTGGGGATATGAGCTCCCAGGAGTCCTTGTCTGTCTTTGAGAGTTATGATGCAGAACGAACTCCTCAGGTGGTGCCTGCTGTTATGGAAGATGTCTTTTCTTCCCCTCTACACAAGCATCTTGCAGTCATTCTCTCTCAAGAAGGGGAAAAGTCCTGGCAGCAGTTCTTCTATCCTACCTCAAGTAATCAAGCTGTTATCAATGTTCCTGTTGCTTGGGCAAATTTTATTACAGCTAAATTTCTACCCCAGCTGATTTTGATTGGGCTAAATCTATTATGCACTCTAGCCTTTGGCCACTCATCTTAGAAGGTTATCAAGGGACTGTTTTCAAGCAATTTGTAGTCCCAGCTCAGTGCCCAGTTTCTGCTCCTCCTGTTTGCTATCTTTCAGAAGCTTGTCAGATTGCCAGCTCAGGGTTTTTCACCCCCAAGGGACCTCAAAACCTTCCACTGTTATGATGGAAAGGTCTAGTACTTCTGTAGTTCATTTCAGGAGAAAGAAGAACAAAACACCTCTAGTGGAATCTGAAGTTAGAAGAAGTGACAGAATCAAGAAGCTGCATCAGGGATATAAGAAGAAGGCTTGCCTTGACAAAAACTATTTGGCCTGTACTGCAGTTGCTCCTCCTCTCAAGAAGAAGGTGGTTACCTGTCTGTATGACAAATTTGGCATTGCTGAACCTCAGCAACCAAAGCCCATGAAGGACGCCAAGAAGAAAGATGATGACAAAGCTAGCAAGAAGCCAAGGAAGAAGTGAAGATTTGCCGTGGTCTTCAAGTTCTTTTGTACCAGCCTTTTATTCTGTTATCTATCTTAGGCTTGTGGTCAGAACTTTAAATCTCATTATGTGTGTCCAACTTATGTGGCTGGTCCTTGGTTATTATCATTTGGTTTTCTATGCTTTGGGCTGGTTTTTTGCTCTGCCTACTCTATGGTTCCAATGGTCTGATCCTCTCCAGACAGCACACCTTGCAATGAAAACCCCTATTTCAATGGTGATCTGCCTTTCTTTTTCACAGTTGATGGATGGTTCCATATTAACTCTCGGCCTGGGGTTTATGATCTCAGACCATACTGATTATCTATGTATAAGTTTCTATGACAAATCAATTTTGGAAGGTCCTCAATTGGAATATTAGGGCATTAATTCTCCTGACAAATGGTTGCATATTCAGAACAAAATCACTGAAAGTCAGTGTCATATAGTTTGCTTTTAGGAGACAAAAAAGATTTAATTGATTTGGCTTTCATAAGGAAATTTTGTCCTCCTAAATTTGACTCTTTTGCTTTCTCCCCATCTGTGGGAAGATCAGGAGGCATATTAACAGTTTGGTGTTCAACACAATTCAAAGGGGAAATGGTTTTTCACAACAACTTTGCAGTATCAGTGTTGTTACAATCAACTAAATGTGAGAGTTGTTGGGCTTTAACAAATATTTATGCCCCCTATCAGGAAGATAAGAAATTAGAATTTCTGGAATGGTTACATGGAGTTCATATCCCTCAAGATGCTGATTGGTTAGTAGTGGGAGATTTTAATCTAATAAGAAGCATTGGGGACAGGAATAAGCCAGGTGCTAAAGTTAATGAAATTTTGCAATTTAATGCTGTTATCAGTCATTTAGGTTTGGAAGAAATACCTTTGAAAGGAAGGAAATTCACTTGGTCTAATATGCAAGACAACCCACTGCTAGAGAGACTAGATTGGTTCTTTTCTTCTCCCTCCTGGACTTTGTCATATCCAAACACACTGGCTTTTCCTTTGGCTATGACAACATCAGACCATGTGCCTTGTGTGGTTCAAATCCAAACCACCATGCCCAGAAGTAATATATTCAGATTTGAGAATTGGTGGATGCAAAATGATAGTTTTTTACCACTAGTGGAATCTGTTTGGAAACAGAGTATCCATTATGCTGATGCAGCCAAGAGAATCAATGCCAAGATGAAAATTTTAAGGAAGAGCATAAAAACTTGGGCTAAATCTGTTTCTGGTGTTAAGGAGGATATTTCAAATGCAAATACCTTGATTGCCATGATTGATGCAATAGAGAACTTTAGACAACTCACCTTAGCAGAAATGAATCTCAAAAAGGACATTAAATCTCATCTAAACTATTTGTTGCAACAACAAAAGGCCTATTGGCAGCAAAGAGGCAAAATAAAATCGTTACCTTGGGCAGTGAAAACTCAAAATTCTTCCATGCACTAGCTACAATTCAACACAGATATAATGCCATTACTTCTCTATTGGTTGATGATGGAGCTGAAGTCACTAGTCACATGGGGAAAGCTTCTATCCTCCATGAAGCTTTTAAAGACAGATTGGGCAAATCAGAACACTTCTCTGTTCCTACTGAACTACTCAACTTGGTAGCTTCTCACCCTGACTTAACCTTTTTGGAAAAGGATTTTACTCATGAGGAAATTGATGCTGTTGTGAAGGACTTACCTTCCAATAAATCCCCAGGGCCAGATGGCTTTAATACTGACTTTATTAAGAAGTGTTGGCCAATCATAAAGCAGGATTTTTATGACTTATGTTCTCAATTTCATCATGGGGATCTCTGTTTACAAAGCATTAACAACTCTTTCATATCTCTTATCCCTAAGAAGAATGATGCTGCATCTGTGAATGACTATATGCCAATATCCCTGCTCAGTTGCACCATTAAACTGATTACTAAACTCTTGGCTAATAGATTACAAACTGTCATCTTGGAGTTAGTGCACACTAATCAGTATGGTTTTCTCAAATATAGATCAATACAAGATTGTATTGCTTGGGCCTATGAGTACCTTTTCCAGTGTCATAAGAGTAAGCAATCAACTGTGGTACTCAAGTTAGACTTTGAAAAGGCTTTTGACAAAATTGAGCATGGTATGATTATGACCATTCACAAGAAAAAGGGCTTTGGTTCTAAATGGTGTGGTTGGATTCAGCAAATTCTCAATAGTGCAACTTCAGTTGTCCTTCTTAATGGAGTACCTGGAAACAACTTCAAATGCAGAAGAGGAGTTAGACAAGGGGATCCTTTATCTCCATTGCTTTTTGTGCTAGCTGCTGATTTTATGCAAACTATTTTGAATGATGCTATGCATAAGGGACTCATACAAGCCCCACTGCATTTTGCCTGCTCCTCAGAGTTTCCAATACTGCAATATGCAGATGATACCCTAATAATCATGCTAGCTTGTCCCAAGCAGTTGTCTCAATTGCAGAACTTGGTTCAGTTATTTTCCCAAGCTTCTGGTCTTAAAGTTAATTATCAAAAATCTAGCATTCATCCCATTAATGTGCCAGAGGAGACATTACAACAATTGTCTTCCATTCTAGGTTGTTCTATTGGTACATTCCCTTTCACATATTTGGGCACACCACTCTGCTACACCAAGCCTCGAATGGAATATTTCTTATACTTAATTGAGAGAATCCAAAAGAGGCTCAACTCCTGCTCTCAGTACCTCAGTTATGATGGTCGATTATTGTTGGTTAATGCAATATTTTCATCTCTACCAACTTTCATTATGAGTTGTCTGCTTCTATATAAAGGGGTCATTGATCAAATTGATAAATATATAAGACATATTTTCTGGAGAGGAAAGGACCTAGAGAGGAAAAATCCCCCTTTAGCAGCTTGGGATTTAATTTGTAGACCCAAAGATATGGGAGGACTGGGTATTCTGAATCTAACTACACAAAACACCAGCCTACTTCTTAAGATGGTGCACAAATTCATGAACCATGCTGACATTCCTTGGGTCCACTTGGTTTGGGAAGCTTATTACGAAAATGGTTTCACCTCTACTCCAGCTGCTAATTGCTCCTTTTGGTGGAGAGATTGTATGAAGCTTTTACCTACTTACAAAGAACATGCATCAGTTATCCTAAATAATGGGAAATCTTTACACTTTTGGAAGGACCTATGGGATGGTGGTTCCAAGGCTAATAAGTGGCCACATTTGCATTCTTATGCTATCAAGGAGAACATTTCCATTGATGAATTTCTTCAAGCTGAGGATCTTTCAGATTTATCCCAATTACCAATGTCAGAAGAAGCATTTGCTCAACTCCAAGATATGGAAATGTTCTTACATGATTTACACCTGAACTCTGATGAGGACATTTGGCAAATTCCTCAAAATTGTGTTGGTTACAAGGTCTCAAAGATCTATAGGCTGTTAATACCTCCAGCCCCAGTGCTGCCAGCAGTAAAAAAAATTTGGAAGACTTGTTGTCAGCTCAAGCACAAGATATTTTTCTGGCTCTTGGCACATAATAGGTTAAACACTCGAGCTTTGCTTATGCGCAAAAAAATTCACATTCAGGATTATACTTGTGTTTTATACAGCTTGCAGCATCTTGAAACAAGAGATCATCTCTTTTTCAACTGTCCTTTTGCTTCACTTTGTTGGACATATATTTGTCCATCATGGACTTCTACAGCCACAGGTTTTCAGGACGAGATAGACCAACTTCAGACGCTCATCAATCAACCCTTTTCTCTGGAAATCATCAATCTAGTCATGTGGGCAATTTGGAACTCCAGGAATGATTATATCTTCAAGCACATCCTTCCTAGCCTATATGTTTGCAGGAGAAAATTCAAGGAGGAACTAAAGTGGTTGGTTTTTAGGGCGAAGAAAAAGAGTCATGCTGGACTAGAGGATTGGGCTAAGGCCTTTTTGTAATTGTAGCTTTAGCTTTCTCTCTTTGTTCCTTTTTTGCTAGTCTTCTTTTGTTATTTTCATTTCATTTATTCTTTTTTTTTCTATATAGCTCTTTTTTTCTTTTCAGACATTTTGACTTTTGTATCATTTATTTAAAAAATCAATAAAAATACGCAGCAGAGTCCTGCTGTTTCCCTCAAAAAAAAAACTTTTCGGACTGTCCTTTATAAGGATTGGTCTACCTTGCTGCACCTTGATTAATATTGTTACTTGTCACTTGTTACGAATTAGCTTGCTGCAAAACTATCTACTACTGTTACTCACAGCACTTGTAGAGAATACCTTGCTGAAAATTGCTTATCATTTCCTTCTGCTCCTCGTTGGGTTCGATACTCTTACTTATCGAAAGGACTACGATTGATCCCCTATACTTGTGGGTCATCAAGACTCTTTTCTGGTGCCATTGTCGGGGAGTGAAGCGCCTTTGGCAAGTGGAAATTGGTAAGGAAACAATTTCGGTACGTGCTGAAATTTACTGTTGCTTGTTACTATGGACGGTCACCATTTGAGTGGCTTGTTCGGGGCATCTTCACCTCGAACGGAAGTGGAAAAGTTTGTATCTCAACCTAATGAACCTACTGAAAATATTTATTATGAGATTCCTTCGGGTATGGTAGAGAAACCGCTGGCTAATCCTTATGATGGTACAACTCATCCCAATTACCACTTGATATATGTCGATGAGATTTGTGGATTATTTAAGCTTGTAGGTTTATCAGGAGACAAGGTTAATAAGAAGGTTTTCCCTTTATCTTTAGAGGGAAAAGCATTGATTTGTTATAGGCTATTGGATGATATTGGATCATGGGACTGTAATCACTTGAAGCTGGAATTTCATCAGAAGTTTTATCCTATGCATCTAGTCCATCGTGATTGGAACTTCATATATAATTGTTGGCCTCGTGAAGGATAAAGTATTGCTCAAGCTTGGGGGAGGCTTAAATCTATGATGCACACTTGACCCAACCATGAGCTCTCAAGAGAAATTATTATACAAAAAATTTATGCTCGGTTTTCTCATGATGATCAATTACTACCCGATTCTTCTTCTACTGGTTCCTACATAAAGAGGACTATTGAATTCAAATGGGATCTTCTGGAAAGAATTAAACACAACTCTGAAGATTGGGAATTCGACAAAGGTAAAGAGTTAGGCATAAAGTTTAAGTTGATTGTGTTAAAACTTTTATGGTAGCTGATACTTTCCATGAGTTTAGCAATAAATATGGTCTTGACTCTGAGATAGTAGCTTCTTTCTGTGAATCATTTTCTACTCATGTTGATCTCCCTAAGGAGAAGTGGTTTAAATATCATCCACCCATTTAAAAACGATTGGAAGAACCTGTTGAAGTTAAGAAGGAAGAAATAATTGTTAACCATGTTGATCCAGTTGTTCCTACTGCTCACACTAAGAAACCACCTTTTCCTGTTAGAATTAAGGAACATGCTAAAGCTATAACTATGGTTAATAAAAGTTATGTTAGAACACCTAAACCTTCTGAACAAATAATGAACCTAATACTGTTATGGTTAAAGATCTCCTAGTTGATAACATTGATGGACATGTTATATATTTCTATGATGAAGCTGCTAGAATTGCAAAACAGGTTAGAAACCATCAGGATAAGTTAGACAAAAATAAACCCATTGTTGGCATGCCTGTTGTTTCTGTTAAGATTGGAGATCATTATTATCATGGCTTGTGTGACATGGGTGCTAGTGTTAGTGCTATACCTTTTACTTTATATCAAGAAATTATGAATGACATAACACCCTCTGAGATTGAAGATATAGATGTCACCATTAAACTTGCAAACAGAGACACTATTTCACCACTTGGGATTGTTAGAGATGTTGAAGTCTTGTGTGGAAATTAAGTACCCTACTGATTTCTTAGTACTTGGTTCAGAACAAGATAACTTTTGTTCCATTATATTTGGTAGACCTTTCTTGAATATTGTTAATGTTGAAATTAATTATGTTACTGAAAAGGTTACCGTAAGATTTGGTAATGTGTCTCATGAATTTAATTTCTCTAAGTTTGGTAGACAACCACATGAGAAAGAATTACCCAGTAAGTATGAAATAATTGGTCTTGCTTCTATTGACGTGCCTCCTACTGATCCATTAGAACAATATTTGCTAGACGATGAAAATGATATGCATATGAATGAAAGAAATGAGATAGATGATATATTTCTTAGACAAACACCTACACAACTTACTAGTTGATATTTTAGGGGATCCTCCTCCACCAAAAGGAGATCCCGTGTTTGAGCTAAAGACATTACCTGATACTTTGAAATATGCTTATCTTGATGAAAAGAAGATATATCATGTTATTATCAGTGCTAACCTTTCAGAGCATGAAGAAAAGAGATTACTTAAAACTCTGAAGAAGCACAGGGCTGCTATTGGATATACTCTTGATGATCTTAAGGGCATAAGCCCCACTCTATGTCAGCACAAGATTAATATGGAACCAAATGCTAAACCTGTTGTTGATTATCAATGATGCTTAAATCCTAAAGCCCCACTCAACGCCGCTTAAATCCTAAAGCAAGGAAATGGTAAGAACTAAAATACTAAAGCTTCTGGAGGCAGGTATAATTTATCCTATTGCTGATAGTGTTGGGGAACGTTGCATTGGAAACAAAAAATTTCCTACAAACACCCAAGATCTATCTATGGAGATCAACAGCTACGAGAGGGAGTAGATCCACATACCATTGTAGATCGCTAAGCGGGAAGCGTTAAGAAACGCGGTTGATGTAGTCAAACGTCTTCGCGATCCAATCACAATCCGTCCCGCGATCCAATCATGATCCGTCCCGATCTAGCACCGAACGGACGTCACCTCCACGTTCAACACATGTACAGCTCGATGACGTCTCCGCCTTCTTGTTCCAGCAAGCGAGGGCGGAGAGGTAGATGAGTTCTCTGGCCGCACAATGGCGTGGTGGCGGTGGCGATGGAGCAATCTCAGTAGGTCTTCGCCAAGCGCTGCCGCAAATGCATTTGGAGGAGAAACAAATCTAGGGAGAGAGGGACGGCTGTACATATGGCTTGGGTGCGGCTGCCCTCCCTCTCCCTCTCTATTTATAGGAGGAGGGGGTAGTGTTAGAAATATGCCCTAGAGGCAATAATAAATTAGTTATTATCATATTTCCTTGTTCATGATAATCATTTATTATCCATGCTATAATTGTATTGATTGGAAACTCAGATACATGTGTGGGTACATAGACAACACTGTGTCCCTAGTATGCCTCTAATAGACTAGCTCGTTGATCAAAGATGGTCAAGGTTTCCTAGCCATAGACATGAGATGTCATTTGATAACGGGATCACCTCATTAGGAGAATGATGTGATGGACAAGACCCAAACTATAAACATAGCATATGATCGTGTCAGTTTATTGCTATAGTTTTCTGCATGTCAAGTATCTGTTCCTATGGCCATGAGATCATGCAACTCATTGACACCGGAGGAGTACCTTGTGTGTATCAAACGTCGCAACGTAACTGGGTGACTATAAAGATGCTCTATAGGTATCTCCGAGGGTGTCTGTTGAGCTGGCATGGATCGAGACTGGGATTTGTTACTCCGTGTGACGGAGAGGTATCTCGGGGCCCACTCGGTAATACAACATCACAACAAGCCTTGCAAGCAATGTGACTAAAGTGTTAGCCACGGGATCTTGTATTACGGAACGAGTAAAGAGACTTGCCAATAACGAGATTGAACTAGGTATAGAGATACCGACGATCGAATCTCGGGCAAGTAAAATACCGAAGAACAAAGGGAACATCGTATGGGATTAACTGAATCCTTGACATAGAGGTTCAACCGATAAAGATCTTCATAGAATATGTAGGAACCAATATGGGCATCCAGGTCCCGCTATTGGTTATTGACCGTAGAGGTGTCTCGGTCATGTCTACATAGTTCTCGAACCCACAGGGTCTGCACACTTAAGGTTCGGTGACGTTTCGGTATAGTTGAGTTATGTATGTTGGTGACCGAAGGTTGTTCGGAGTCTCGTATGAGATCCCGTACGTCACGAGGAGCTCCGGAATGGTCCGGAGGTAAAGATTGATATATAGGAAAGTGGTGTTTGAACTCCGGAAAAGTTTCGGGCATTTCCGGCAGTGTACCGGGAGTGACGAATGGGTTCCGGGGGTCCACCAAGTGTCCCACCACACCCCAAGAGGTCCACATGGGCCTTAGGGTGGCGCACCAGCCCCTGGTGGGCTGGGTGGCCAGCCCAAGTGGGCCTATGTGGCTGGAATTTTGGGGAAAGGAAAGTCCAAGTGGGGGAAGGGAAGGAATCCTACTAGGAGTAGGATTGGAGGTGGACTCCTCCACCTCCTCCTCCTTGCGGCCGACTCCTAGGAGGAGCCCTAGGCTGGCCAGACCCTCCCCTCCCTCCTATATATACTAGAGATCAGAGAGGGTAGCAGCACAAGAAACCCTAGCCATGGTGGAGCCCTCTCTCCCCGATAGATCAAATCCTCTAGTTTCAGCGGCGCTTAGGCGAAGCCCTCCTGGAATAGTTCCACCGCCGCCGCCGCCGCGCCGTCGCGCTGCCGGAGAACTCTTCTACCTCTCCGCTCCCTCTTGCTGGATCAAGAAGGCAGAGATCGTCATCGAGCTGTACGTGTGCTGAACGCGGAGGTGCCGTCTGTTCGGCGCTAGATCGGGACGGATCGTGTTTGGATCGCGGGATGCTCGGCGATTTGGTTCGCGAAGATGTCCGACTACATCAACCGCGTTTCTTAACGCTTCCCGCTTAGTGATCTACAAGGGTATGTAGATTTACTCTCCCTCTCGTAGATGCTCATCACCATGGATAGATCTTGCGTGCGCGTAGGAAATTTTTTGTTTCCCATGCAATGTTCCCCAACAGGTAGGTGGGGCGCCGGCCCTAGCCCCTCCTCCTATTGGAAATATGCCCTAGAGGCAATAATAAAATAGTTATTATCATACTTCCTTGTTCATGATAATCGTTTATTATCCATGCTATAATTGTATTAATTGGAAACCCAAGTACATGTATGGATACATAGACAAAACTGTGTCCTTAGTGAGCCTTTACTAGACTAGCTCGTTCATCAAAGATGGTTAAGTTTTCCTGACCATGGACATGAGTTGTCATTTGATAACGGGATCACATCATTAGAAGAATGATGTGATGGACAAGACCCAACCGTAAGCATAGCAGTTGAACATGTCAGATTATTGCTACTGCTTTATCCATGTCAAGTATCTGTTCCTACGACCATGAGATCATGCAACTCCCGGACACCGGAAGAATGCCTTGTGTGTATCAAACGTCACAACTTAACTGGGTGGCTATAAAGGTGCTCTACAAGTATCTCCGAGGGTGTCTGTTGGGTTGGCGTGAATCGAGACTGGGATTTGCACTCCGTGTGACAGAGAGGTATCTCTGGGCCCACTCGGTAATAAAGCATCATAAGAAGCTTGCAAGCAATGCGGATAAGGAGTTAGTCACGGGATCTTGTATTACTGAACGAGTAAAGAGACTTGCCAGTAACGAGATTGAACTAGGTATGGAGATACTGACGATCGAATCTCGGGCAAGTAACATACCGATAGACAAAGGGAACTGTATACGAGATTGATTGAATCCTTGACATCGTGGTTCGACCGATAAAGATCTTCGTAGAATATGTAGGAACCAATATGGGCATCCAGGTCCCGCTATTGGTTATTGGCCGGAGAGGTGTCTCGGTCATGTCTGCATAGTTCTCGAACCCGCAGGGTCTGCACACTTAACGTTCGGTGACGATTTGGTATTGTTGAGTGATACGTCTCCAACGTATCTATAATTTTTGATTGTTCCATGCTATTATATTATCTGTTTTGGATGTTTTATATGCATTAATATGCTATTTTATATTATTTTTGGGACTAACCTATTAACCTAGAGCCTAGTGCCAATTTCTGTTTTTTCCTTGTTTTTGAGTATTGCAGATAAGGAATATTAAACGGAGTCCAAACGGAATAAAATCTTTGCGATGATTTTTCTTGGACCAGAAGAAACCTACCAGACTTGGAGATGAAGGCAGGAGACCTGCCGGGAGGTCACAAGCCTGCAATGCGCGCCCTAGGGGGGGGCCCTAGCTTGTGGCCCCCTGCAGGTCCTCTAACCCTATTCTTCGGCCTATAAATTCCCAAATATTCCCCCAATACCAGATAGAGCCACGAAAATACTTTTCCGCCGCCGGAAGCCTCTGTTCCCGTGAGATCCCATCTTGGAGCCTTTTCCGGTAATCTGCCGAAGGGGGATTCGATCACGGAGGGCATCTACATCAACTCCATTGCCCCTCCGATGATGCATGAGTAGTTCACCTTAGACCTTTGGGTCCATAGCTAGTAGCTAGATGGCTTCTTCTCTCTCTTTGTTCTTCAATACCATGTTCTTCATGATCTTCATGGAGATCTATTCGATGTAATACTCTTTTGCGGTGTGTTTGTCGAGATCCGATGAATTGTGGGTTTATGATCAGATTATCTATGAATATTATTTGAATCTTCTCTGAATTCTTATATGCATGATTTCATATCTTTGCAAGTCTCTTCGAGTTATTGGTTTGGTTTGGCCAACTAGATTGGTAATTCTTGCAATGGGAGAAGTGCTTAGTTTTGGGTTCAATCTTGCGGTGTCCTCACCCAGTGGCAAATTAGGGGTAGCGAGGCACGTATTTGTATTGTTGCCATCGAGGATAAAAAGATGGGGTTTTCATCATATTGCTTGAGTTTATCCCTCTACATCATGTCATCTTACCTAATGCGTTACTCTGTTCTTCATGAACTTAATACTCTAGATGCAGGCAGGAGTCGGTCGATGTGTGGAGTAATAGTAGTAGATGCAGAATCGTTTCGGTCTACTTGACACGGACGTGATGCCTATATGCATAATCATTGCCTTGGATATCGTCATAACTATGCGCTTTTCTATCAATTGCTCGATAGTAATTTGTTCACACACCGTATTATTTTCCTTCATGAGAGAAGCCTCTAGTGAAACCTATGCCCCCCAAGTCTATTTTCCATATTATATTTTCAGATCTATAAACCAAAAATACCAAAAATACTTTGCTGCAATCTTTTTACTTTTGTTTTACTTTTCATTTTAGTAATCTTCTATATCTATCTCTATCAGATCTCATCCTTGCAAGTAACCATGAAGGGATTGACAACCCCTTTATAGCGTTGGGTGCAAGTGTTTGATTGTTTGTGTAGGTGCAAAGATTGGGGACTTGCTTGTATCTCCTACTGGATTGATACCTTGGTTCTCAAGAACTGAGGGAAATACTTATCTACTTTGCTGCATCACCCTTTCCTCTTTAAGGGAAAACCAACGCAAGCTCAAGAAGTAGCAAGAAGGATTTCTGGCGCCATTGCCGGTGAGATCTACATCAAGCCTACCAAGTACCCATGACAAACTCATCTCTTGCATTTACATTATTTGCCATTTGCCTCTCGTTTTCCTCTCCCCGACTTCACCAATTTTTCATTTTATTCGCCTTTTTCTCACTGGATCTCTTTTTGTCTGTGACGCCCCCATCTTGATCGTACGCTAATCATGCACGCAAATGCGTACAACCAACATCAAGGACTCACGGGAAGATATCACAACACAACTCTAAACACAAATTAAAATAATTCAAGCTTCATATTACAGCCAGGGGCCTCGAGGGCTCGAATATAATAGCTTGAGTACAAAGTCAGCGGAAGCAACAACATCTGAGTACAGACATAAAGGTACACAAGTTTTGCCTTAAGAAGGCTAGCACAAACATAAGCAGCGGATCGAAAGAGGTGAGGTCTCCTTCCTGGGAACCTCCGAACTACTCCTGGACGTCAGAGAAGTCAACGTCGTAGTAGGCTCCATCCTGGTAGTAGTGGCCTCCGTCGGGGTAGCAGGAGTCGTCGGCGGGGTAAACTGGATCCTGGGTCTCCTGGGCTCCATCATCTGATCGCGGCATAGTATCATGGGGAAAGAGGGAGCAAAGCAACGGTGAGTACTCATCCAAAGTACTCGCAAGACTTACATCAGAACTATACTAGATATGCACCAGTATCAAAGGAATGGGGCTATATCTTTGGACTAAACTGCAGAAATGCCAGAAGAGGGAAGAAGGCCTAGTCCTATCGAAGACTAGCATCTTCAGCGTCTTGCAGCATGAGAAGAGAGTTGGGAGCAGCATATTTTATTAACAGGGGTAAGTTAGCAAGCCCCAGAGATCCTTCCTCGACTCCCTGCGAGAAAGCAATCCCGGAGCCAAATAATTCAAGTAACAACATAAGTATCCAGTTCTAGTTATCATAGACCCGGATACAACTCTGAGCGTCCATAACTGCGGACACGGCTAATCGATTAGTTTAACTTCCCTGCAGGGGTGCACAAACTTACCCAACACGCTCGATAAACTCCGGCCGGATACAATTTTCGGGTCATACCCGGCCTCGGCCGATCGACACGACGTAGTCCTACCTAGGCTCAACAGAGAGGCCAGCATGCCGGTCTACATCCTAATGGCTCAGGGTCTTGGGCCATCGCCCTCGCCATCCTGCACGTTACGCCACCGGCCGGAATCAGTCCTAGCATGCCTTAATGCAAGCGCCATGCGTTCCAGACCACCCGGGCGCGGGTCGCTCCATGTGACATCTGAAGAGCTTTAGGGAGAATGTACGCCGTAGAGTGCCCACTTTTGTTCCCGCGTGGTGGTTAGTGCGAAAGAGGCCAGAGGCCTTCTCAGATCACATATCCAAACCCGTTAGTGAATTTATAGTTTGCGGTGACGATCGGTCCCACCATCCCGTCGCCCCGTCTCGATGCTTGTGGCAAGGACATCGCTGTCCGGCCACGCCTCGTAATAGCCCTTTGGATGCCTTACCGGCGCATCCCACCACATCTCACACTCGCGGGTACCCTTGGGGCCGACCCGTCTTTCTCATTTAATTCAGTTAACAAGTTAAAGTGGCTATGTGTCAGTGCCCCAAGTGAATTCACACGCGGGGTGTGTGAGGTGATGTGTCGGTAATGGCTTGTCAGTCATGTTAACTGAGTGTTCTGTCTTCAAGTCCTCGATGACGACGGTGATGAAAGCAGGGGCGACGACAATAGTAAAATGGGGGACACAGGGGACACTATCCATACCTATACTACAACATTATGAAAGTAGGTATGAAAGCAGTACTCAAAATTAGGCTATGCATCAGAATAGGTTCTTGTTTAAATACAGTAGCAAAATCTAATGCAAGCACGAGGGAGAAGGAATAGGTGATATCGGAATGCTCAAGGAGGTTTTGCTTGCCTTGTTGCTCTGCTGCAAAAGGCTGGTCATCAGGGGCGTAGTCGTATTCGGCAGCAGCGTCAGTCTCGGAGGCTACCGAAGAGAAGAGGGGGAAGAAACAATAAATACAAGCAAGCAGATGCAACACGATGCATGACATGGCAATACGCAGCGCTAGGGGTAGTCTAACGTTGCACTACACGTATTAGACAGAGCGGGAGAATATCTGACGATATTTCCCGGGTCTTTGGATTTATCGGACAGGCGATCCGGAGGGGAAAGTTCCATGTTCATCATGCTAGGAGCATGTGACAGATGAATGGATGGCATATTTGGATTCGTGGGATTTTTCTGATCAACTTTCATGTATAAAGTTTTTTCATCTGAGCTACAGATTATTTTCTATGATTTTTCAAAGATTTAATCATTTTCTAGAATTAGCAGAATTAATTTAATTCGAAAAATCCTTTATGACATCATGCTGACATCAGCATTGCATCAGCAGTCAACAATCTCAGCTGACTGGTCAATCTGACATGTGGGACCCACATGTCATAGACTCACTTTTTAAACCAGTGTTAATTTAATCTAAACAGGTTTAATTAGGGGAGGGCCCCACTGGTCAGTGTCACATTAGGCAAATTAATTAGTTTTAATTTAACCTATTTACTAATTAATCTACTGACAGACGTGGCCCACATGTCATAGAGACAGGGGTCTTGGGCCCCACTTGTCATTGGCTGGCCCTGCCCAGTCAGCCAGTTGACCGCGGTCAACTGGTCAACAGGGGGCCTGGGGACCCACTGGCAGTGACCCTGGGGGTGGCCCCAGGTCAGCCACGTCGGCGGTGGCCGGCGACTGGCCGCCGGTGACCAAAAACGCGGTGGCGCGGCTCGGACGTCGTCGGAAAACGCCTATAGGCGGCCGTTTGGCGCGCGGCCAGGCGCGTTCGAACGGCCACTCGACCGTGCGTCGAACGGTGGTGGTCGGAGCGGTTGGGGTGGTCGGGAACGGCGCCGGCGTTGAGGTTTGGCGGAGGCGAGCTCCGGTGAGCGACAGGGATGGGGATGCGGGGGTTTTAGCGTGCGCGTAATAGCTAGGCAGGGCCTACGCGGTACGGCGAGTCGAATGGGCACTAGCCCGAGACCATTTGCTCATCGGAGCCGCGCCGGCGACGAGCCGAGGCGGAGGCGCATTCGGGCGCTCGTCGGAGTCGACGCTAGGGGGCACTAACGAGCACGTGCGTGTGTGCCTTGTGCTCCTGGAAGCACCAGGTGCACGGTGCTGCGCTCAGGCGAGCACGACGGTGGCTGTGGCCACGGCGGTGAGGTGAACGGCGGCGAGCAGAACACGGTTACGGCAGGGGCTTGCGGTGGCGACCTAGGCGAGCTAACAGAGGAAGGGGAGGTCGTGCGGTGCTCACTGACGGTGACGGGAAGGCCCGGTGCAGTGACGGGGCAGCAACGGCGACGACTCGGCGACGACGAGCTCCTGGATCCGAGGAGGAAGACGAGGGCGTGGGGGCGATGCAGGGCTTCGAAGCTCGGGCTTGTGGTCGAGGAGGACGGGGTCGTCGCGGCGGTCCTTCCTGGCTAGCTGGCAGCGCGCGGGAGTGGCTGGGGCCGCGGCTAGCCGTAGGCCATGGCGGCGGCGGTGCTCGGGAATGGAGCGAGAGCGAGGGAGAGAGGGAGTGGGGCAGCTAGGGTTCGCCCACGGGGTCAGGGAGGGCCCTTTATCCCCTCCAGAGGCGCGGACAAGGCCGCTGTCGAGCAGAGGAGAGGGGGGCCTGGCGCGGCGAGCGCGGGCGCGACGACAGCGGCTCGGGCGCGTAAGCAGTAGGAGGGAGACAACGGCTCGGTTGGGCTGGGCCGCACTGTAGCAGATGGGCTCAAGTGCACAGTGCTGTTTCTCCTTTTCTTATTCCTTTTCTTTTCTTATTTCTCCACTGCTTTGGTTTTAAATCCTTTTTGCATTATTTCTTCTCAGCAAAAATGTGCCACTGGTCCCAAATATTACTTGGCAATATTCTGTAGGGCCATATTCATTTTGGGCATTTTTGGAAACTGTTGGCAATTTCAAAATGAATTTAATATCACTTTAAAATGCTTTTAGCTTCTGTTTTGGTTGGTGGGGTCCATACCATACACTTGGTGATGTTGTTTTCCTCAACAACATTAGATTTGTGATTTTTCACAAATGTGCAACATTTTTTCCATGCTGTTTGAGGATTTAAATTATTACAATAAAATCCTAGGGCATTTAGAAGTGGAATTTGAAATGACATTTGAATTTCAACTTGATCATATCTCACTTAGGAAAAGGATTAGCTGCTGATCATAGTCATCACTGTGCACCATTACATGGGGGTGTTACATTGTCTACTTGTGTTACCATGTGCCTTCTATTTGCTTGCATATTTGCTTGCTAAAAATCTATTGATATAGATCTTCATCCACTTGCTAATCTTTTCAAGATATCCAATTATGATGAACCAATTGCTAGTGAGTTGAGTGTACTTGATTATCTCTATGAAGTTTTGCTTGAGATTCGTGAATCTGAAAATTGTGATGAAGTGATTCACGATGTTTCCTTGAATGAAAAGCATGATTGCAATGATATTGTTATAAATTCTATTAATATCAATTGTGCTAATGATATGCAAACCCACAAGCTTGGGGATGCTATATTTGATGAGTTTGCCATGACCACTACTTATTGCAATGATCATGATTGGGGTGATAATTCTTCTTATGATCTTGATAATTTATTTAATACTCATGATGAATATGATATTGAAAGTGGGTTTGGAAGAGTGTCAACTTTAGGCATTATTGATCCCACTATTTTGGAGAGTGTTCAATCTTATGAAATTTTTGATAAAAGTGGGTTTGGAGAGGTCATGACTTTAGTTAATGATAATCCCACTATTTTGGAAGAGTGTCAACTTTGCATGCATGTGGATCATGAAGAGAAAATTTTATATGATAGTTATATTGCTGAATTTGAATATGATCCTACATGCAATTATTATGAGAGAGGAAAATATGGTTATAGGGATTTTTATGTTCAATTACCTCTCTTGAAGTGCAAATTGTTAATGTTTTGTTCTTCCTCTATGCATACGCTAGATATTTCTTGTCTTGATAAATTGATTTCTTATAAAATTCCTATTCATAGGAAGTATGTTAGACTTAAATGTTTTTGTCGTATGTTTGACGATGCTCTCTTTGTGTTTCAATTGTTATCTTTCGTGTGAGCATCATTAAAATTTTGAGCCTATCTTAATGGCTATAAAGAAAGAGCTTGTTGGGAGGCAACCCAATTTTATTTTTATGCTTTTGTTTTTGCTTCTGTTTTTGAGTGCTTTACACATTATTACCTCTGTAGTAATTGTGTTTTCTTGTTTTAATTAGTGTTTGAGCCAAGTAAGACCTTTGGGATGGTCTACGGTGATTGTGATTTGATTTTGCTGAAAAACAGAAACTTTTGCGCTCAGTCCAGGAATTTTATAAATTCACAAGAGAGTTTAATGAGTCTTAAATTTTTACACACGATTGATATACAAATTTCCCTGATTGTCCTAATTTTTCAGAATTTTTGGAGTTACAGAAGTATTCGAAGTCTATAGATTGCTACAGACTGTTCTGTTTTAGACAGATTCTGTTTTCTTTGTGTTGTTTGCTTATTTTGATGTATTTATGGGTTGTATCGGGGGGTATGAACCATGGAGAAGTTGGAATACAGTAGATATTACACCAATATAAATAAAGAATGAGTTCACAACAGTACCTAAAGTGGTGATTTATTTTTCTTATACTAACGGATCTCACGAGTTTTCTGTTGAGTTTTCTGTTGTGAAGTTTTCAAGTTTTGGGTAAAGATTTGATGGACTATGGAATAAGGAGTGGCAAGAGCCTAAGCTTGGAGATGCCCAAGGCACCCCAAGCCATATTCAAGAATACCAAAGATCCTAAGCTTGGTGATGCCCCGGAAGGCATCCCCTCTTTCGTCTTCAATCCATCGGTAAATTTACTTGAGGCTATATTTTTATTCACCACATGATATGTGTTTTGCTTGGAGCGTCTTGTATGATATGAGTCTTTGCTTTTTAGTTTGCCACAATCATCCTTGCTTCACACATATTTTGAGAGAGACACACGTTAATCGTGAATTTATTAGAATACTCTTTGTGGTTCAGTTATATCTTTTGAGCTAGGCAATGTTGCTCTAGTGCCTCACTTATATATTTTTAGAGCACGGTGGTGTTTTATTTTATAGAAATAATTACACTCTCGTACCTCACTTATATTATTTTGAGAGTCTCTAAACAGCACGGTAATTGGTTTAGGTTATGAATTTAGTCCTAATATAATGGGCATCCAAGAGGGATATAATAAAAACTTTCATATTAAGTGCATTGAATACTATGAGAAGTTTGATTCCTTGCATATAGTTTTGAGATATAAAGATGGTGATATTAGAGTCATGCTAGTGAGTAATTGTGGATTGGTAGAAATACTTGTGTTAAAGTTTGTGATTCCCGTAGCATGCATGTATGGTGAACCGTTATGTAACGAAGTCGGAGCATGATTTGTTTAATGATTGTCATCCTTTGTGTGAGGGTCGGGAGCGCGCGATGGTTAACTCCTACCAACCTCTCCCCTAGGAGCATGCGTCTAATACTTTGCTTCGATAACTAATAGACTTTTGCAATAAGTATGTGAGTTCTTTATGACTAATGTTGAGTCCATGGATTATACGCACTCTCACCCTTCCACCTATGCTAGCCTCTCTAGTACCGCACAACTTTCGCCGGTGCATTAAACCCACCATATACCCTTCCTCAAAACAGCCACCATACCTACCTATTATGGCATTTCCATAGCCATTCCGAGATATATTGCCATGCAACTTCCGCCGTTCCGTAATTCTTGAGTTGTAAGTAAATAAAAGTGTGATGATTATCATTATTAGAGCATTGTCCCGTGAGAGAAAAGGATGATGGAAGCTATGATTCCCTCACAAGTTGGGATGAGTCTCCGGACTTTACAAATAATAAAAGAGGCCAATGAAGCCCAAAAAAAAGAGGCCAAAGATGCCCACCAAAAGAAAGAAAAATGAGAGAAAAGAGAGAAGGGACAATGCTACTATCTTTTTTTCCACACTTGTGCTTCAAAGTAGCACCATGATCTTTATGATAGAGAGTCTCCTATTTTGTCACTTTCATATAACTAGTGGAATTTTTCATCATGATGCACGTCCACTTAGTATCTTTTTGAGCTTTCATACACTTATAGCTTTAGTGCATCCGTTGCATGGCAATCCCTACTCACTCACATTGATATCTATTGATGGGCATCTCCATAGCCTAGTTGATGTGAGACTATCTTCTCCTTTTCCTCACAACCTCCACCATATTCTATTCCACCTATAGTGCAATATCCATGGCTCACGCTCATGTATTGCGTAAGAGTTGAAAAGGTTTGAGAACATTAAAGTGTGAAACAATTGCTTGACTTGTCATCGGGGTTGTGCATGATTTAAATACTTTGTGTGGGGAAGATGGAGCATAGGCAGACCATATGATTTTGTAGGGATAGCTTTCTGAGGCCATGTTATTATGAAAGGACACAATTGCCTTGTTAGTATGCTTGAAGTATTATTGTTTTTATGTCAACATTAAACTTTTGTTTTGAATCTTACGGATCTGAATATTCATGCCACAATAAAGAATATTACATGGATAAATATGTTAGGTAGCATTCCACATCAAAAATTCTGTTTTTATCATTTACCTACTCGAGGACGAGCAGGAATTAAGCTTGGGGATGCTTGATACGTCTCCAACGTATCTATAATTTTTGATTGTTCCATGTTATTATATTATCTGTTTTGGATGTTTTATATGCATTAATATGTTATTTTATATTATTTTTGGGACTAACCTATTAACCTAGAGCCTAGTGCCAGTTTCTGTTTTTTCCTTGTTTTTGAGTATTGCAGATAAGGAATATTAAACGGAGTCCAAACGGAATAAAATCTTTGCGATGATTTTTCTTGGACCAGAAGAAACCTACCAGACTTGGAGATGAAGGCAGGAGACCTGCCGGGAGATCACAAGCCCTAAGGGGGGGAGGGGCGCCCCCTGGCTTGTGGCCCCCCTGCAGGTCCTCTAACCCTATTCTTCGGCTTATAAATTCCCAAATATTACCCCAATACCAGATAGAGCCACGAAAATACTTTTCCGCCGCCGGAAGCCTCTGTTCCCGTGAGATCCCATCTTGGAGCCTTTTCCGGTAATCTGCTGGAGGGGGATTCGATCACGGAGGGCATCTACATCAACTCCATTGCCCCTCCGATGATGCGTGAGTAGTTCACCTCAGACATTCGGGTCCATAGCTAGTAGCTAGATGACTTCTTCTCTCGCTTTTATATTCAATACCATGTTCTTCATGATCTTCATGGAGATCTATCCGATGTAATACTCTTTTGCGGTGTGTTTGTCGAGATCCGATGAATTGTGGGTTTATGATCGGATTATCTATGAATATTATTTGAATCTTCTCTGAATTCTTATTTGCATGATTTCATATCTTTGCAAGTCTCTTCGAGTTATTGGTTTGGTTTGGCCAACTAGATTGGTAATTCTTGCAATGGGAGAAGTGCTTAGTTTTGGGTTCAATCTTGCGGTGTCCTCACCCAGTGACAAAGTAGGGGTAGCAAGGCACGTATTTGTATTGTTGCCATCGAGGATAAAAAGATGGGGTTTCATCATATTGATTGAGTTTATCCCTCTACATCATGTCATCTTACCTAATGCGTTACTCTGTTCTTCATGAACTTAATACTCTAGATGCAGGCAGGAGTCGGTCGATGTGTGGAGTAATAGTAGTAGATGCAGAATCGTTTTGGTCTACTTGACATGGACGTGATGCCTATATGCATAATCATTGCCTTGGATATGGTCATAACTATGCGCTTTTCTATCAATTGCTCGACAGTAATTTGTTCACCCACCGTATTATTTTCCTTCATGAGAGAAGCTTCTAGTGAAACCTATGGCCCCCGGGTCTATTTTCCATATTATATTTTCAGATCTATAAACCAAAAATACCAAAAATACTTTTCTGCAATCTTTTTACTTTTGTTTTACTTTTCGTTTTAGTAATCTTCTATATCTATCTCTATCAGATCTCATCCTTGCAAGTAACCGTGAAGGGATTGACAACCCCTTTATAGCGTTGGGTGCAAGTGTTTGATTGTTTGTGTAGGTGCAAAGATTGGGGACTTTCTTGTATCTCCTACTGGATTGATACCTTGGTTCTCAACAACTAAGGGAAATACTTATCTACTTTGCTGCATCACCCTTTCCTCTTTAAGGGAAAACCAACGCAAGCTCAAGAAGTAGCATTGAGATGTATATGTTGGTGACCGAAAGTTGTTCGGAGTCCCGAATGATATCCCAGACATCACGAGGAGTTCCGGAATGGTCCGGAGGTAAAGATTGATATATGGGAAGTTCCGTGTTGGTCATCGGAAAGGATTCGGGCGTCACCGGCAATGTATCGGGGGTGCCGAAGGGTTCCGAGGGTCCACCGGAAGGGGCCCACCAGCCGAGGGGCCACATGGGCTGAGAGGGGTGTGCACCAGCCCCTGGTGGGGTGGACGCACCTTCCCACCTAGGCCCATGCGGCTGGGCTGGTGGAGGGCCAACCCTAGGGGTGGCGCCACCCTAACTTGGGTGGCAAGCCACCTCCTAGGGCCGCCGCCCCACCCCTTGGCCACTGCCCCCTAGGGTGGGAACCCTAGGGCGCTGGCCCTCTCCTCCCTTCCCCCTATATATATGAGAGGAGAGTGAGGGAAGTCGCACCATAAGGCACGACGTAGCCCTCCCTCTCCCCTAGATCGTATTTCTCCTATAGATCGGTTTTGGTAGTGCTTGGCGAAGCACTGCCGGAACAACTCCCCCACCACCGCCACCACGCCGTCGTGCTGCCGGAGATCTCACCTACCTCTCCGCCCTCGCTTGCTGGATCAAGGAGGCGGAGATGTCATCGAGTTGTATGTGTGCTGAACGCGGAGGTGCCGTCCGTTCGGCGCTAGATCGAAACGGATCAAGATTGGATCGCGGGACGGATCGTGATTGGATTGCGAAGATGTTCGACTACACCAACCGCGTTTCTTAACGCTTCCCGCTTAGCGATATACAAGCGTATGTAGATGCACTCCCCCTCTCTTAGCTATTGATCTCCATAGATAGATCTTGGGTGTTTGTAGGAATTTTTTTGTTTCCCATGCAACGTTACCCAACAGTGGCATCATGAGCTAGGTCTATGCGTAGATAACATGCACGAGTAGAACACAAAAGAGTTTGTGGGCGTTGATGTTCAGATTGCTTACTTCCTTAGTATTATCTTGATTCGGCGGTATTGTGGGATAAAGCGGCTTGGACCAACCTTACTCGTCCACGTACGAGAGTCCGGTTCCATCGACTGACATGCACTTGTTTCATAAAGATGGCTGGCGAGTGTCTGTCTCTCCCACTTTAGTTGAATCGGATTCGACAGAGGCGGTCCTTGTAGAAGGTTAAATAGCAACTTGAATATCACCGTTGTGGCTTTGCGTAGGTAAGAACGGTTCTTACTAGTTGCCCATAGCAGCCACGTAAAACTTGCAACAACAAAGTAGAGGATGTCTAACTTGTTTTTGCAGGGCATGTTGTGATGTGATATGGCCAATGACATGATGTGATATATGTGATGTATGAGATGATCATGTTTTTGTATAGATTATCATGACTTGCATGTCGATGAATACGACAACCGGCAGGAGCCATAGGGTTGTCTTTAATTATTTTCGCTTTCTTTTGCTTTACTTTATCGCTATGAGTTAGCAATAGTTGTAGAAGCAATAGTTGGCGTGACAACCACATGACGACATGATGATAGAGATCATGATGATGGAGATCATGGTGTCATGCCGGTGACGATAAAGATCATGTCGGTGCTTTGGAGATGGAGATCAAAAGCACAAGATGATGATGGCCATATCATGTCACTTATATGATTTGCATGTGATGTTTATCCTATTTATGCATCTCATTTTGCTTAGAATGGTGGTAGCATTATAAGATGATCTCTCACTAAAATTTCAAGACAAAATTGTGTTCTCCCCGAGTATGCACCGTTGCGAAGGTTCATCATTTTGAAGCACCTCGTGATGATCGGGTGTGATAGACCCTACGTTCGCATACAACAGGTGTAAGCCAGATTTACACACGCAGAATACTTGGGTTAAACTTGACGAGCCTAGCATGTACAGACATGGCCTCGGAACACAGGAGACCGAAAGGTCGAACATGAGTCATATAGTAGATATGATCAACATGGAGATGTTCACCATTGAAACCACCTCATCTCACGTGATGGTTGGACTTGGGTTGGTGGATTTGGATCATGTTACACTTAGACAACCTGAGGGATGTTGATTTGAGTGGGAGTTCTTTGATAATATTATTAATTGAACTCATTATCATGAACATAGTCTAAATTGTCTTTGCAAAATTATGTTGTAGATCAATGGCTCGCGCAGTAGCTCCCCTGAATTTTAATGCGTTCCTAGAGAAAGCTAAGTTGAAAGATGATGGAAGTAACTATGCGGACTGGGTCCATAATCTGAGGATTATCCTCATGGCTTCGGCAAAGGCTTATGTCCTTGATGCGCCGCTTGGTGTGCCACCCCCTCCAGCGTTGTCTGTGGACGTTGTGAACTCCTGGCAGGCACGTTCTGATGACTACTCTATAGTTCAGTGCGCCATGCTGTACGGCTTAGAATCGGGACTTCAAAAGCATTTTGAATGCCATGGAGCATATGAGATGTTCTAGGAGTTGAAGTTAATATTTCAAGCAAATGCCCGGATCGAGAGGTACGAGACCTCCAATAAGTTCTTTGCCTAGAAGATGGAGGAGAATAGTTTTGTCAGTGAACACCTACTCAGAATGTCTGGGTACTACAACCGTTTGAATGATTTGGGAGTCCAGCTTCTGCCCGAAAGGTCACTGACAGAATTCTCCAGTCACTGCCACCTAGCTTCAAAGGCTTCGTGATGAACTATAATATGCAAGGGATGGAAAAGTCTGTCTCCGAGCTCTTTGCGATGCTGAAAGTCGCAGAGGTAGAAATAAAAAAGGAGCATCAAGTGTTGATGGTTAATAAAACCACTAGTTTCAAGAAAGGCAAGGGAAAGAAGGGAAACTTCAAGAAGGGTGGCAAGCAAGTTGCCACTCCCGTGAAGAAACCCAAGGCTGGACCCAAGCCTGAGACTGAGTGCTTCTATTGCAAGGGGACTGGCCACTGGAAACGGAACTGCCCCAAGTACCTGGCTGATAAGAAGGCTGGCAACGTCAACAAAGGTATATTTGATATACATGTTATTGATGTGTACCTCACTAGCTCTCGTAGCAGTGCCTGGGTATTTGATACCGGTTCGGTTGCTCACATTTGTAACTCAAAACGGGAACTGCGGAATAAACAGAGGCTGGCGAAGGATGAAGTGACGATGCGCATCGGAAAATGGTTCCAAGGTTGATATGATCGCCGTCGGCACGCTCGCTCTTCAATTACCATCGGGATTCGTAGTAAACCTAAATAATTGTTATTTGGTGCCTGCGTTGAGCATGAACATTATATCTGGATCTTGTTTATTGCGAGACGGTTATTCATTTAAATCAAAGAATAATGGTTGTTCTATTTATATGAGTAACATCTTTTATGGTCATGCACCCAATGTGAATGGTTTATTCTTGTTGAATCTCGATAGTAGTGATACACACGTTCATAACATTGATGCCAAAAGATGTAAAGTTAATAATGATAGTACCACTTTCTTGTGGCACTGCCGCTTAGGTCATATTGGTGTAAAACGCATGAAGAAGCTCCATGCTAATGGACTTTTGGAATCACTCGATTTTGAATCGCTTGATACATGTGAACCATGCCTCTAGGGCAAAATGACGAAAACTCCGTTCTCCGATACAATGGAGCGGGCAAGTGACTTGTTGGAAATCATACATACTGATGTGTGCGGTCCGATGAGTGTTGAGGCGCGCGGTGGATATTGTTACTTTCTTACCTTCACTTATGATTTGAGTAGATATGGGTATATTTACCTGATGAAGCACAAGTCTGAAACATTTGAAAAGTTCAAGGAACTTCAGAGTGAAGTAGAAAATCATCGTAACAAGAAGATAAAGTTTCTATGATCTGATCATGGTGGAGAATATCTGAGTTATGAGTTTGGTATGCATTTGAGACAGTGTGGAATTGTTTCACAACTAATGCCACCTGGAACACCACAGCGTAATGGTGTGTCCGAGCGTCGTAATCGTACTCTATTGGATATGGTACGATCTATGATGTCTCTCACTGATCTGCCACTATTGTTTTGGGGTTATGCATTAGAGACAGCCGCATTCACTTTAAAAAGGGCACCATCAAAGTCCATTGAGATGACACTGTATGACTTATGGTTTTGCAAGAAACCTAAGCTATCGTTTCTTAAAGTTTGGGGCTGTGACGCTTATGTAAAAACGCTACAACCTGATAAGCTCGAACCCAAAGCGGACAAATGCGTCTTCATAGGTTACCCTAAGGAAATGATACGTCTCCAACGTATCTATAATTTTTGATTGTTCCTTCTATTATATTATCTATTTTGGATGTTTTATATGCATTAATATGCTATTTTATATTATTTTTGGGACTAACCTATTAATCTAGAGCCTAGTGCCAGTTTCTGTTTTTTTCCTTGTTTTTGAGTATTGCAGATAAGGAATATTAAACGGAGTCCAAACGGAATAAAATCTTCGGAATAATTTTTCTTGGACCAGAAGACATCTACCAAGCTTGGAGACCAAGGCAGGGGAGCCGCCGTGTGGCCACAAGCCACAGGGGCGCGCCCTAGGGGGGGGGGCGCCCCCCTGGCTTGTGGGCCCATGGCAACTCCCCCAACCCTATTCTTCAGCCTATAAATTCCTAAATATTCCCTGGATACCGAAAAGAGCCACGAAAACACTTTTCTGCCGCCAGGAGCCTCGGTTCCCGTGAGATCCAATCTTGGAGCCCTTTCCGGTAATCTGCCGGAGGGGGATTCGATCACGGAGGGCATCTACATCAACTCCATTGCCCCTCCGATGATGCGTGAGTAGTTCACCACAGACCTTCGGGTCCATAGCTAGTAGCTAGATGGCTTCTTCTCTCTCTTTGCTCTTCAATACCATGTTCTTCATGATCTTCATGGAGATCTATCCGATGTAATACTCTTTTGCGGTGTGTTTGTCGAGATCCGATGAATTGTGGGTTTATGTTCAGATTATCTATGAATATTATTTGAGTCTTTTCTGAATTCTTATATGCATGATTTCATATCTTTGCAAGTGTCTTCGAGTTATTGGTTTGGTTTGGCCAACTAGATTGGTAATTCTTGCAATGGGAGAAGTGCTTAGTTTTGGGTTCAATCTTGCGGTGTCCTCACCCAGTGACATAGTAGGGGTAGCGAGGCACATATTGTATTGTTGCCATTGAGGATAAAAAGATGGGGTTTTCATCATATTGCTTGAGTTTATCCCTCTACATCATGTCATCTTACCTAATGCGTTACTCTGTTCTTCATGAACTTAATACTCTAGATGCAGGCAGGAGTCGGTCGATGTGTGGAGTAATAGTAGTAGATGCAGAATCATTTCGGTCTACTTGACACGGACATGATGCCTATATGCATAATCATTGCCTTGGATATCTTCATAATTATTCGCTTTTCTATCAATTGCTCGACAGTAATTTGTTCACCCACCGTAATACTTGCCATCATGAGAGAAGCCTCTAGTGAAACCTATGGCCCCCGGGTCTATTTTCCATATTATACTTTCAGATCTAAAACCAAAAATACCAAAAATTCCTTGCTGCATTATTTTTACTTTTGTTTTACTCTTCGTTCAAGCAATCTATTCTATCTATCTCTATCAGATCTCATCCTTGCAAGTAACCATGAAGGGATTGACAACCCCTTTATAGCGTTGGGTGCAAGTGTTTGATTCTTTGTGTAGGTACACCTATTGGGGACTTGCTTGTATCTCCTACTGGATTGATACCTAGGTTCTCAACAACTGAGGGAAATACGTATCTACTTTGCTGCATCACCCGTTCCTCTTCACGGAAACCAACACATGCTCGAGAAGTAGCAAGAAGGATTTCTGGCGCCGTTGCCGGGGAGATACATAGCAAGTCAGGATAAGAACTCTCCCGGCAACTTGCCAATTTCTGGCGCCGTTGCCGGGGAGATCTACATCAAGCCTACCAAGTACCCATCACAAACTCATCTCTTGCATTTACTTTATTTGCCATTTGCCTCTCGTTTTCCTCTCCCCCACTTCTAAAACGATTTTCCAAAAAGATTTGCCTTTTTCTTCGCCCTTCTTCCGTTCGTCTTTTCGTTTGCTTTCCGTTTACTTGAGTTTTAGATCGTTCAAACTCATGGCTAGCCTTGCCACTATCGCTATTACTCCCGAGAATGAAGTTCTTAATTTCAAGCAAAGGGAGGGAGAGAATTTAAAAGATGCTTGGTATAGAATTTGCAACGCTCAAAATAGATCTACTCGTAAGCAATCTACTACCGTTCTCCTTCGCAATTTTTATGTGGGTGTTTCTCCTTGGAATAGATATGTTTTGGATACCATTACGGGAGGGAATTTCTTGGGTAGCAATACCTTTGATTCTTATAATGCTATGATAAACTTGGTAGGTTCACCCCCTCTCATGGTTAATGAAACAATCTTAACTTTGGAGCATGTTATGCGAAGGCTTGATATCATTGAAAATAAAGTTGCCACTATAGAGCTCATTGAAAACTTGGATAAAAAGATTCACAATCATATCACCCAATATGGATCTAAGGTAGGAGTTACCCTAAAAAGCCTAAGGGAAAAGGAACCCATAGTTAATGAAAAATTGGATCAAGATTCCTCTAGAATTGGAAAGCTAGAGGACATTATTACCAACTTAGGTTCCGCTTTTGCTTCTGTTCAAACTACCCCAAAATCTCCTCCTCCTAAGACTGCCAAGTTTATTTATGTTCCCAAGAATAAGGGTGAATCCTCTAGTAGAGGGGAGGATCTTAAGATGATAAGCGTTCACCCTAGCTTTATTAATATTGTCCGGGAACCAATTGCTACAAGTTAGTTTCTTGATTTCTTTCCTAGGAGTATGATAATTGATAAAACCAAAGAATCTCCTAGGGTTTATAAGTGTGCAATTGAGGAGTTGCATACCAAAGATGACAATACCTAGATCTATTGCGTTTTGCCTAGCTAGGGGCGTTAAACAATAGCGCTTGTTGGGAGGCGACCCAATTTTATTTTTGTTTTCTGCTTTTTGTTTCTATTTTGGTGTGTTTTGCACATTATTACTTCTGTAATAATTGTGTTTTCTTGTTTAAATTAGTGTTTGAGCCAAGTAAGACCTTTGGGATGGTCTACGGTATTTGTGGTTTGATTCTGTTAAAAAATAGAAACTTTTGCGCTCAGTCCAGAATTTTTATAAATTCACTGGAACGTGATTTTGATCTGAATGTTTTACACAAGATTGATATACAAATTGCCCTGGTTTTCCTAATTCTTCAGAATTTTTAGAGTTACAGAAGTATTCGAAGTCTACAGATTGCTACAGACTGTTCTGTTTTTGACAGATTCTGTCTTCTTTGTGTTGTTTGCTTATTTTGATGTATCTATGGGTTGTATCAGGGGGTATGAACCATGGAGAAGTTAGAATACAGTAGGTATTACACAAATATAAATAAAGAATGAGTTCACAACAGTACCTAAAGTGGTGATTTATTTTTCTTATACTAACGGATCTCATGAGTTTTCTGTTGAGTTTTGTGTTGTGAAGTTTTCAAGTTTTGGGTAAAGATTTGATGGACTATGGAATAAGGAGTGACAAGAGCCTAAGCTTGGGGATGCCCAAGGCACCCCAAGCCATATTCAAGGATACCAAAAATCCTAATCTTGGGGATGCCCCGGAAGGCATCCCCTCTTTCGTCTTCAATCCATCGGTAAATTTACTTGAGGCTATATTTTTATTCACCACATGATATGTGTTTTGCTTGGAGCGTCTTGTATGATATGAGTCTTTGATTTTTAGTTTGCCACAATCATCCTTGCTGCACACATCTTTTTGAGAGACACACGCTGATTCGTGAATTTATTAGAATACTCTATGTGCTTCACTTATATCTTTTGAGCTAGGCAATGTTGCTCTAGTGCTTCACTTATATCTTTTTAGAGCTTGGTGGTGTTTTATTTTATAGAAATTATTGAACTCTCGTACCTCACTTATATTATTTTGAGAGTTTCTTAAAACAGCATGGTAATTTGTTTAGGTTATGAATTTAGTCCTAATATAATGGGCATCCAAGAGGGATATAATAAAAACTTTCATATTAAGTGCATTGAATACTATGAGAAGTTTGATTCTTTGCATATAGTTTTGAGATAATAGAGATGGTAATATGAGAGTCATGCTAGTGAGTAGTTGTGAATTGGATAGATACTTGTGTTTAAGTTTGTGATTCCTGTAGCATGCATGTATGGTGAACCGTTATGTAACGAAGTCGGAGCATGATTTGTTTAATGATTGTCGACCTTTGTGTGAGGGTCGGGAGCGCGCGATGGTTAACTCCTACCAACCTCTCCCCTAGGAGCATGCATCTAATGCTTTGTTTGATAACTAATAGACTTTTGCAACAAGTATGTGAGTTCTTTATGACTAATGTTGAGTCCATGGATTATACGCACTCTCACCCTTCCACCATTGCTAGCCTCTCTAGTACCACGCAACTTTCGCCGGTACATCAAACCCACCTTCCTCAAAACAACCACCATATATTTTCCTCAAAACAGCCACCATACCTACCTATTATGGCATTTCCATAGCCATTCCGAGATATATTGCCATGCAACTTCCACCGTTCCGCTTTTCATGACATGCACCACCACTTTCATATTGCATATAGAGTCGTATTTTGTCATAGGTATCGAGTTGTAATTTTCCTTTTGAGTTGTAAGTAAATAAAAGTGTGATGATTTTCATTATTAGAGCATTGTCCCGTGTGAGAAAAGGATGATGGAAGCCATGACTCCCTCATAAGTTGGGATGAGTATCCGGACTTTACAAAAAATAAAAGAGGGCAGCGAAGCCCAAATAAAATAAAAGAGGCCAAAGATGCCTACCAAAAAAAATGAGAGAAAGAGAGAAGGGACAATTGCTACTATCTTTTTCCCACTTGTGCTTCAAAGTAGCACCATGATCTTCATGATAGAGAGTCTCCTACTATGTCACTTTCATATAACTGGTGGAATTTCATCTTGCACGACCACTTAGTTTTCTTTTTGAGCTTTCATACACTTATAGCTCTAGTGCACCCATTGCATGGCAATCCCTACTCACTCACATTGATATCTATTGATGGGCATCTCCATAGCCCGTTGATACGCCTAGTTGATGTGAGACTATCTTCTCCCTTTCCCTTGCAACCTCCACCATATTCTATTCCACCTATAGTGCTATATCCATGGCTCGCACTCAAGTATTGCGTGAGAGTTGAAAAGGTTTGAGAACTTTAAAAGTGTGAAACAATTGCTTGACTTGTTCATTGGGGTTGTGCATGATTTAGATACTTTGTGTGGGGAAGATGGAGCATAGCCAGACCATATGATTTTGTAGGGATAACTTTCTAAGGCCATGTTGTTTTGAAAGGACACGATTGCCTTGTTGGTGTGCTCAAAGTATTACTGTTTTTATGTCAATATTAGACTATTGTTTTGAATCTTACGGATCTGAATATTCATGCCACAATAAAGAATATTACATGGATAAATATGTTAGGTAGCATTCCACATCAAAAATTCTGTTTTTATCACTTACCTACTCGAGGACGAGCAGGAATTAAGCTTGGGGATGCTTGATACGTCTCCAACGTATCTATAATTTTGATTGTTCCATGCTATTATATTATCTGTTTTGGATGTTTTATATGCATTAATATGATATTTTATATTATTTTTGGGACTAGCCTATTAATCTAGAGCCTAGTGCCAGTTTCTGTTTTTTCCTTGTTTTTGAGTATTGCAGATAAGGAATATTAAACGGAGTCCAAACGGAATAAAATCTTTGGAATAATTTTTCTTGGACCAGAAGACATCTACCAAGCTTGGAGACCAAGGCAGGGGAGCCGCCGTGTGGCCACAAGCCACAGGGGCGCGCCCTAGGGGGGGGGGCGCCCCCCTGGCTTGTGGGCCCACGGCAACTCCCCCAACCCTATTCTTCAGCCTATAAATTCCTAAATATTCCCTGGATACCGAAAAGAGCCACGAAAACACTTTTCCGCCGCCAGGAGCCTCGGTTCCCGTGAGATCCAATCTTGGAGCCTTTTCCGGTAATCTGCCTGAGGGGGATTCGATCACGAAGGGCATCTACATCAACTCCATTGCCCCTCCGATGATGCGTGAGTAGTTCACCATAGACCTTCGGGTCCATAGCTAGTAGCTAGATGGCTTCTTCTCTCTCTTTGCTCTTCAATACCATGTTCTTCATGATCTTCATGGAGATCTATCCGATGTAATACTCTTTTGCGGTGTGTTTGTCGAGATCTGATGAATTGTGGGTTTATGTTCAGATTATCTATGAATATTATTTGAGTCTTTTCTGAATTCTTATATGCATGATTTCATATCTTTGCAAGTCTCTTCGAGTTATTGGTTTGGTTTGGCCAACTAGATTGGTAATTCTTGCAATGGGAGAAGTGCTTAGTTTTGGGTTCAATCTTGCGGTGTCCTCACCCAGTGACATAGTAGGGGTAGCGAGGCACGTATTGTATTGTTGCCATTGAGGATAAAAAGATGGGGTTTTCATCATATTGCTTGAGTTTATCCCTCTACATCATGTCATCTTACCTAATGCGTTACTCTGTTCTTCATGAACTTAATACTCTAGATGCAGGTAGGAGTCGGTCGATGTGTGGAGTAATAGTAGTAGATGCAGAATCGTTTCGGTCTACTTGACATGGATGTGATGCCTATATGCATAATCATTGCCTTGGATATCTTCATAATTATTCTCTTTTCTATCAATTGCTCAACAGTAATTTGTTCACCCACCGTAATACTTGCCATCATGAGAGAAGCCTCTAGTGAAACCTATGGCCCCCGGGTCTATTTTCCATATTATACTTTCAGATCTAAAACCAAAAATACCAAAAATACCTTAGTGCATTATTTTTTTACTTTTGTTTTACTTTCCGTTCAAGCAATCTATTCTATCTATCTCTATCAGATCTCATCCTTGCAAGTAACCGTGAAGGGATTGACAACCCCTTTATAGCGTTGGGTGCAAGTGTTTGATTCTTTGTGTAGGTACGCCTATTGGGGACTTGCTTGTATCTCCTACTGGATTGATACCTTGGTTCTCAACAACTGAGGGAAATACTTATCTACTTTGCTGCATCACCCGTTCCTCTTCACGGAAACCAACGCATGCTCGAGAAGTAGCAGGAAACAATTGGGTATACCTTCTATCTCAAATCCGAGGGCAAAGTGTTTGTTGCTAAATGGGTCCTTTCTCGAGAAAGAGTTTCTCTCAAAAGAATTGAGTGGGAGGAAGGTAGAACTTGATGAGGTTATTGAACCGTCACTTCAGTTGGATGGGAGCGCGACGCAGAAATATGTTTCTGCAGCGCCTACACCAAATGAAGAGGAAGCTAATGATGATGATCGTGAAACGTTAGATCAAGTTACTACTGAGTCTCGTAGGTCGACAAGGAATCGTACCGCCCCTGAGTGGTACGGCAATCCTGTATTGGAGGTCATGTTGTTAGACAACAGTGAACCTACGAGCTATGAGGAAGCGATGGTGGGCCCGGATTTCAACAAATGGCCAGAGGTCATGAAATCCGAGATAGGATCCATGTATGAGAACAAAGTGTGGACTTTGGAGGACTTGTCATATGATCGTAAGGCCATATAGAATAAATGGATCTTTAAGAAAAAGACGGACGCGGACGGTAATGTCATCGTCTATAAAGCTTGACTTGTTGCAAAAGGGTTTTCACAAGTTCAAGGAGTTGACTACGATGAGACTTTCTCTCCCGTAGCGATGCTTAAGTCCGTCAGGATTATGTTAGCAATAGCTGCATTTTTTGATTATGAGATCTGGCAGATGGATGGCCAAACAGCGTTCCTTAATGGTTTCCTTAAGGAAGAGTTGTATATGATGCAACCAGAAGGTTTTGTCGATCCTAAAAATGCTAACAAAGTGTGCAAGCTCCAGCGATCCATTTATGGACTAGTGCAGGCATCTCGGAGTTGGAATCTTCACTTTGATGAGGTGATCAAAGCATTTTGGTTCATACAAGTTTATGGAGAAGCTTGTATTTACAAGAAAGTGAGTGAGAGCTCTATAGCGTTTATAATATTATATGTGGATGACATATTGCTGATTGGAAACAATATAGAACTTTTAGAAAGCGTGAAGATATATTTGAATAAGAGTTTTTCAATGAAAGACCTCGAAGAAGCTGCTTACATATTAGGCATCAAGATCTATAGAGATAGATCGAGACGCTTAATAGGACTTTCACAAAGCACATATCTTGATAAGGTTTTGAAGAAGTTCAAAATGGATCAGTCCAAGAAAGGGTTCTTGCCTGTTTTACAAGGTGTGAAGTTGAGTAAGACTCAATGCCTAGCGACTACAGAGGATAGAGAAAAGATGAGTGTCATCCCCTATGCACAAGACCAGATGTCAGCCTTGCCATAAGTATGGCCGGAAGGTTTCAAAGTGATCCTGGAATGGAGCACTGGACAGCGGTCAAGAATATCCTTGAGTACCTGAAAAGCACTAAGGAGATGTTTCTCGTTTATGCAGGTGATCAAGAGCTCATCGTAAAGGGTTACGTCGATGCTAGCTTTGACACAGATCCGGATGACTCTAAGTCTCAAACGGGATACATATTTATTCTGAATGGTGGAGCGGTAAGCTGGTGCGTTCCAAGCAAAGCATGGTAGCAGATTCTACATGTGAAGCTGAGTACATAGCTGCTTCAGAAGCAGCGAAAGAAGGTGTCTGGATGAAGCAGTTCATGACGGATCTTGGAGTTGTGCCCAGTGGACTGGACCCAATGACCCTCTTCTGTGACAACACTGGCGCCATTGCTCTAGCCAAGGAGCCCAGGTTTCACAAGAGGACCAGACACATAAAGCGCCGCTTCAATTCCATCCGCGATTACATCAAGGAAGAGGACATAAATATTTGCAAAGTACATATGAATCTGAATGTTGTAGACCCGTTGACTAAACCTCTTCCACGGCCAAAACATGATCAACACCAGAACTCTATGGGTGTTAGAATCATTACAATGTAAATCACATAGCAATGTGAACTAGATTATTGACTCTAGTGCAAGTGGGAGACTGTTGGAAATATGCCCTAGAGGCAATAATAAAATAGTTATTATCATATTTCCTCGTTCATGATAATCGTTTATTATCCATGCTATAATTGTATTAATTGGAAACCCAAATACATGTGTGGATACATAGACAAAACTGTGTCCCTAGTGAGCCTCTACTAGACTAGCTCGTTCATCAAAGATGGTTAAGGTTTAAGGAAAAAGTTAAAAGATGGCAAGTTGTTCAAGGAAAAGGTTAAAAGATGGCATGACAAGAGGATCCAAAAACGGGAATTCAATGTAGGAGACCTAGTTCTTTTGTACAATTCTCGCTTGTGATTTTTTGCAGGTAAGCTTGTCTCCAAATGGGAAGGCCCTTATGTCGTTGAGGAGGTCTATCGCTCCGGTGCTATCAAGATTAACAACTTCGAAGGCAAGAATCCGAGAGTGGTAAATGGGCAAAGAATTAAACACTATATCTCATGTATGCCCGTTAATTTTGAAACTAACATTATTCAAGTTGTGACTCCGGAAGAACACATAAGAGTGACCTTCTGAAACACTCCAGTAAGCTGAAAAGGGGTAGGTATGTGATACGGTAAGTAAACCAACTCCAAAATTCCAAAAAAAATCTGTTGGTTTTGGTATTTTAGAAAAATTCCAAAAAAGGAGTCACGGGGGCCCACGAGGGAGGCACAAGCAAATAAGGCGCGCCCACCCCCCCTGGGCGGGCCCTGATAGCACGTGGGGCCCTCGTGTGCCTCCCGGAATCTGTTATCTACCTGGACACGTATTCTGACCTAGAAAAATTCATTATATATACTCTCATATGTTTTAACCACCGCATCGCAAGTTTCTCCTCTGTTCTTGTTTCGGGCTGTTTTTCTGACAGACTGCCTAAGGCGTTGAAGCTATGTCTTCGTCCTCCTTGTCATGGTTTTGTCACGGCAAGATGTCCTCGTGAGAGAACTTAGGTGTGAGGCCATCGCAACTATGCGGCGTCTTGAGAGGGGTTGGTCGGAATCGAGAGACGCGAGTTACCCAGGTTCGGCCCCTCCTATGGAGGTAAAAGCCTATGTCCTGCTTTGTGTCTATATTGATGATGATGACGATCGCGATTACAAGGGTGCAGAATCGCTACCTCTAATCTCGAGAGCCTCTAATCTATCTAACCCTAATGACTTGAACTTGTCTAAGACCTGTCTATTAAGACGTCTAAAAACTTGACCCTCTTGGGGTGACCCGCCCCTCCTTATATAAGTTGAAGGGGCGGTTTATATGTAGAGTCCAAGTCGGATTAAGACTTAATCTATTATGACTTCCCATCGCGGGCTTCTCTTCGTGGGCTTCTTAACGCCTGGGCTTCTTATCTCCAGTCGGGCGGTTTACAACCGGGCGGCTTACAGCCGGGCGGCTTACAACCGGGCGGCTTACAGCCGGGCGGATTACTTATCTTCAGGACTCATCTTCAGGGACTCATCTCCGGGACTCATCTCCGGGACTTATCTTCAGGGACTCATCTTCATGGCTAAGTGTCTGTCGGGTCATAACTGTCTGCCGGGTCATAACTGTCTGTCGGGTCATAACTGTCTGCCGGGTCATAACTGTCTGCCGGGTCATAACTGTCTGCCGGGTCATAACTCTCTGGTCTCACCCACCGGGTCTCACCTGCCGGGTCTCATCAGGGATGCTTAAGTCCAAAGATGACTTAACGTCAGGGCAACTTAAGCCCGGAAATGTCTTAAGCCTTAGAGCGGCTTCTCCTTATGAACCGGGCCTTGGTCATGGGGAATATCCCCAACATTAGCCCCCAGTTTAGCTTTGAATTTATTCATGCTAAACTCTTGAAATAAGAATATGTAAAGGGACCGGTTCACTCAAAAATACCAGTTAACCAGCTCCTGAAAACTCTGAATCTATGTCATATCAATAAACTGACGCTGGCTCCTTAGAAAAAATAACCCTTATTATCTTCAACTGTCTTGGCTTGATAAAATTCGTTTGATGTTGTGCCAACTTTCAATACTTCAGACTTCGATGAAAAAATCCATATGATGTTATGTTGTCTGAATAGCCCGGAGGTGATAACCTTTCAAACTTCTCCAAAAAATATGAGACATGTTTTACTCATAACTGAGAATTTGAAGGCATACCTTCCTTATATCCATATTACCTGTAGCCCCCAAGTCTTAAGAGGGGAACGTAGTGATAGCTTTTAAGACTTGCTTCAATATAAATATTGCAACTCTAGAGAAATTCGGATTGCTCATCTGAGTCACCAGTCGTAAATTGAATGTTCCACATATGTAGCCCCTAAGTACCGGGTTGTCTTGCCTGCAGCAACCTGGGACTTGTAAATGTCTTATGCTCATAAAACTTCAGCCAGTGTAGCCCCAAAGGGCCGGGTCATTATGCAATAATGAGAAGGGACTTCTTGTAGATCTTGATCATATAGACTTGAGGAGCAACGTGTAGCCCCCAAGGGTCGGCTCAGTAAGACAATACTGGGCTGGGACTTAGAAAAAGATAGAAAAGGCCGGCTCATCTCCCTGATATAACCGGGTTCGTTGATAATGTAATAAGTTTAAAAAGCAACTTGCATTAGCCCCCAAGTGCCGTGGTGCATGCTTGCAGCGACATGGGACTTGCATACTTGATATAATCTTGATTTGAATAATGTAGCCCCTAAGTGCCGGGTCGTATGCCTGCAGCGACTCGGGACTATTCTTTCCATTGCAGAATAAATCATATCCATTATATGGACGATATTGCTGAATGCTTGGCATATCAATGTTGAACCATGCTCCCTGCCGTGAGCTGGTATTTTTGAATGAGGGAATAACAGCCATTACTCTGAAGGGGCTTTGAAAACCTCAATTATCCAATATAGGTTATGATAACCATAATAAAAATCCAGCCACATTGGCTATTTAAGATTTGAATAATATAACCCGGATTGAAAACCGGCTCCTGCAACATAAACCAGGATATCCATGCATATGTGATGCATGGTATGACGATGCAATGTATGATGCAATGCATGATGATGTATGTGTATGATAACAGAGTATAAAAATGTCGGCTTTCAAGGCTCGACAAAGAGAGACTAGCTTTGTTTCATTTTTTGAAAAACTCAAGTTTTGCTTCAAAGAAGCTTGGCATGAAAGCATGAAAACCTCGTAAGCTGGCTCTCACGTGACATAAATCTGTCGTTTAAACCTTAACAAGTTCAGGGTCTTAAAAAGATTGACTGTTAAGAGTACGAACGGGCCACATAGCGGAGAGACTACAACAAACAAGGCGAGTTTATCCTAGCTCACTGTAAGCCGGCTCTCTCGTGACAAAAGCCGCCGTTTAAACCTTGACAAGTTCAGGGTCTTTGTGCGAGATTGACTATGGAGTTCAGGGTCTCTTAGCAAGATTGACTGTCAAAGGTTCGGCGGGTCACATGGCGGAGTAGCAAGTTGCAAACAGGCAGGTTTAACTCGAATATGGAATATAAAGCCGGCCAAGAGGGTATGGAAGCTAAACTCATAGAGTTGGAAGCCCCCAAGTGACCATAATATGGCGTGGAAGCCGATCAAGAGGGTAAGATAGCTATACTCATTGAGTAGGAAGCCCCCAAGTGACCCATAATATGACAAGCCAATAAGGCAGGAATACCCATGTTTGAACCGCGCATCATAGCAGCTAGTTCTCTTTGGCAACCTTTAATTTTTTGAAAACTCGAGCTTGCAAGAGATGAATTCCCTTTGAACCGGATGTTGAGCCAGATATCGGGATCTCAAAACTTTGTGAGAGACAGACTTCTCTTGAGCCGGGTTTTAAACCGGAACCTTTTCTGACGATCCGGAATCCTTCTTTTGAGCCCGAAGTCTCAGATTGCTTGGCACTTTTTCAGCTGGAAATTTTCTGACAGCCTTTAAGCTTTCACCAATGTAGCAGTAGCCCCCGAGATCGGGTTATTTCTTCTCCAATGACCCGGGGTTCTTGATTTTGCTGAAACTAGCAACATTTGTTGAATCGTGTCTGCGTAGCCCCCGAGTCTTAAGACGACTCAAGGAGTTGACTTGAGATTCTTCACACTTGGCCGTGGCATAAGCCGGCATATGGTTGATGGCTGATAACTGAAATTTATTGAAGCCAAAAGCGTGTGGCGAATTGATGATCTCCGCGACAGTCATTGTATGTCCTTGGCGTTGAGAACGCAACATGAACCCGCGGAAGGTTGAGATGGCGGGTTATAAATGATCCCATATGAGTTTTGTTAGTAACTTGGCCGATGATTCGACCTGGCTGGTCATTGAAGTTAACCAAACCGTAGTGGCGGTGACTTGTGCGCCTGTCCATTGAGCCATCTGATGCGAGCAGAAACTGACAATATATTTGTTATTTGCTCCAGAGTCGTTGCAGTAGACTGTCCGCAGGAGCGGCGACTTGCGAGCGTCCGTTGGGTCAGCTCGTATGAGCGGCCACGCCACCGGCGTGTTGAGTTGAATGCGAGAGCTGTCCGGCGACTTGGCACGGACGCGAGAGTGGTCGCGGCATTGTAAGCCGTCTTGGTCGCACGGACATGAGAGTTGGATGCGGCGTTGGAAGCCGGTGCGCGAGTCCGTTGATCAACGTGACACGGACAAACACCAGTGCGAAATGATGCTGGTGCGCGCTCCTCCTCCGCGCTATAATACCACTTTTGTAATGAAGAATTGTCCTGCATACAAATATTGTAGGCAAAATAATTGTTCTTGAAAGAATTTAATATGTATTGATAAATAAATGGAAAAGATAGCACCTGATTTTTGTTGTCGGATGTCGAGCCAGTTGTAATGACGAGGCAACTATAAAGATGAATCGGCAGGTACAATGAAACGACAACAACGTTGGGTCAACCGCTGTTTGTAAGCCGGCTGTGACGGCAAGGCCAATTTAGGCCATTATGCTTCCTTCTTTTTGTAGGAGCTATCCTCTTCAATATACCTTTGTATACTCCCAGCACAAAACTCTGCTGACGTCTCAAATTCTGGTTTGCAAACAGACCAAAGGCTCCAACAGTACACATACGCGAATTGAAGGAGGACTTATGCAGAAATTGGAGCTGACTAATCCTGAGCATCCATGTTGACCATATATCCATGCAGCAGCAGAAGTTGTCATTTAACATGCACACATGAGTAAGTAGTAAGTCCTCACCCGTACGCGTGTGCGTGTGCCGAAGATACTTGTGAAATTTGCCTTGAACAATTGATTAGCCCATGCTGCACAGCAACAGAGCCCAAAGTGCCATCATCGCCGTCGTTTCGTTCGTGAGGGAGAGTGTGGCGAACGGCCTGGCTCGAGGCGAGCCATGGCTAAGGCGACGAGGCGTGTCAACGAAGCGGCGGCTCGAGGTGCGGCCATTGACCCGGCAGCGGAGGCAGCTTCAAAACAGCACGAGGCGGAGGCAAGGCCGCGTCGGCCGGGGCGGCTTGGCGGCAGAGGAGGCGAGGTGAGGCCGCAGCATCAGCTGACCGGGTGTGGCCACGGCGCAGACGCGGCGGGTCGAGCCGGCGCAACACGAGGCCGCGGCGGCAAGGAAAAACAAGGTGACCCGACCGGCGTGGCGAAACGGAGCAGCGTGAGTGCGGTGGAAACGGAGCCGGGGCGGCTCGGACTCGCGAAGGCGCGACGAAGGCGGAGGCGGGGCACAACCAAGATGGGCGCAGGGTGAAACTACTCGAGGGCAGGTCGCGCGGACAGGCTGTCAGCGGCGCTGGCGCGTGGTGGCGAGGTGAGGCCGCGGCGTTGGCTAGCCGGGTCTGGCCACGGCGCAAGGCGTCGAGGTCCACAAGCCATCCTCCCAGTCGTCCGGCACTAGGTACAGGTGGTGTTGCACCTCCCGATTCGCCGGCCATTCCGCGGCAAACAGCGGCGCGGACGCAACCAGGGTGAGGCGGAGCCGCGCGGCTCGGTGGAAACGGCGCGATGGCGGAGCAACGCGCGGCGCGACGCAGAGGGCAACCGGAGGTGGCTTGAGCGGGCCGCACCCAGCCGCGGCGAGCTGGAGTGAGGGCGGCTCGTGGCGTGAAGAGGTCGGCAGCTCGCGCGGGCATGGCAACACGAACCACGGCGGAGGCGGCTTGCAGCGTGAGGAGGCCGGCGGCTCGCGCGGGCATGGCAACACGAACCATGGCAGAGGCAGCTCGCGCATGAGGAGGCCGGCGGCTCGCGCGGGCATGGAGTAGATTGCGGGGGCGAGACGGAGCAGCGCAGCGAGGAAGTGGCCTGGCGGGCGAGACCGAGCCGGCCATGGCGCGGCGAGCGGAGCGAGGTGGAGGCGGAGCTGGCTCGACGGGGCTGCGGCTGTGGAGGCGGAGCACAGCGGGGCAGGCCTCCACGGCGGAGGCGTGCACGGAGGCGGGCCATAGCGGCTCAATGCGTGGGCGTCTGAGGGCGAGGTAAAGCAGAGCACAGGCAGCGATGGTGAGGCGAGGCGGAACGGCGGAGGTGGAGCCGGTAGTCTTATCCGCTCCTGGGTCGAAGCCTGCTTCTCTCTCCCCTTTTTTTCAATCTTTTGACTTGATTCTATTTTTACGATCACTTTCCTCGAGAACTGAGTACATGGATCAGCAGCGGCAGAAATTTTTACTCTTCGTTGACTCCGTACGCCGCCTAATTAAGATACCCTTTTTGACTCCTGTCGGACTCGCGACGTGAGATGAAGCAACAACGGAAGTTGATCTTCTGTTGGATTTGATACATCGCCAAAGACAGCTGTGGCCGGAAATTTGATGATTGCGACCCTAACTTTCGTCTTGATCTAATTTTGTATACGTCGTTCTGACTGCTTCGTTGCAATTTTTCCCTGGCATTGTTTGTCCAAACCGATCTTGAAATTGGAGTTGATGCAGATCTTCGAGCCGGTTCTTGCGGATCCGGTGGGTCATACGTTTCTCGATCCCTAGAAGAGATCCCTTCAAGAACAGAACACTACCGTGCGCTGGCCCCACTGTGGGCACCAACTGGCGTGATTTTGTCACGGCAAGATGTCCTCGTGAGAGAACTTAGGTCTGAGGCCATCGCAACTATGTGGCGTCTTGAGAGGGGTTGGTCGGAATCGAGAGACGCGAGTTACCCAGGTTCGGCCCCTCTTATGGAGGTAAAAGCCTACGTCCTGCTTTGTGTCTATATTGATGATGATGACGATCTCGATTACAAGGGTGCGGAATCGCTACCTCTAATCTCGAGAGCCTCTAATCTGTCTAACCCTAATGACTTGAACTTGTCTAAGACCTGTCTATTGAGACGTCTAAAAACTTGACCCTCTTGGGGTGACCCGCCCCTCCTTATATAAGTTGAAGGGGTGGTTTACATGTAGAGTCCAAGTCGGATTAAGACTTAATCTATTATGACTTCCCATCACGGGCTTCTCTTCGTGGGCTTCTTATCTCCAGTCGGGCGGTTTACAACCGGGCGGCTTACAGCTGGGCGGCTTACAGCCGGGCTTATCTTCAGGACTCATCTTCAGGGACTCATCTCCGGGACTCATCTCCGGGACTTATCTTCTGGGACTCATCTTCATGGCTAAGTGTCTGCCGGGTCATAACTGTCTGCCGGGTCACAACTGTCTGCCGGGTCATAACTGTGTGTCGGGTCATAACTGTCTGCCGGGTCATAACTGTCTGCCGGGTCATAACTGTCTGCCGGGTCACAACTGTCTGGTCTCACCCACTGGGTCTCACCTGCCGGGTCTCACCAGGGATGCTTAAGTCCAAAGATGACTTAATGTCAGGGCAACTTAAGCCCAGAAATGTCTTAAGCCTTAGAGCGGCTTATCCTTATGAACCGGGCCTTGGTCATGGGGAATATCACCAACACTCCTCCAACAACATTGAGGACCAGGCTTGGCTATTGCAGATGGAACTTGAACAAGAAGGAGCTGAGGAAGTTATCTCAGGGGAAGAACCTATGGACTCTATGGAGGTGCATCCCCCAGCCTCAAAGTGCGGGACGATAGCAGGGATCTCCACTTCTCCGAATCCTTGCCCACCAATGGGGAGGAGAGCCCCGCTAGCTCAGGAAGTGCAAGGTGGATCTACCCCGAGGAGGCCCCTCGGAAGGTTACATACAAACAACTTTCACAAATTGATTCACAATTACGGAGTTGAGGATATTTCTCGCTAGCATATACCATCCAATTGGGACATCTTTCGTCCAAGTGAAAATGATGTAGGAAAAGGCTCTTGATGGCCAGAGAATAAGCATATTATGGTGGAAGTACAAAAGAACACTGCAATGATTCAACAACTACTCCATGAGATGATGGAGTTAAGGGCTGTCCTACTAACTATTGCAAGGGACAATCCTACTACATCATCACCACCATCACCCAAGAAGGAAACTTGAGTACATGGGTATGGGCACCACCGTTAGCTTGTTCCAAGCTTGGGGGAGGTGCCCTGGTATCGTATCACCATCACTTTTATCATTACCATCTATCTTAGTTCGATCCTTAGTTGTTTCGTGATTTAGAGAAATAAAATTTCAGATTTACTTTGCTTAGAGTTTTTGTTTAGAGATCTATCTATCCTTGTAATCGAGTGTGTGATTTATATAATAAAGATTAGTTGAGTTCGTGTGCTTTACTCTCATGCATCTATCATCATAGCATTGAAATAAAAGAAATAGAAAGATCATATGCTAATCCCATGAGGAGTAATGACTTCACATGAAAAAAGTATAAGTGATAAAAGTTGTTGAGAATAAACAAACATAGCATTAGTCATTGATACAATCTATGCAAGATTATGATAGAGGAGAGGAGATTCACATATAAATACACTATCTTGGACATCTTTTATGATTGTGAGTCCCCATCAAATATTATATAATGATCAAGTGTTGATGTTGGACATGGAAGACAACATAATGATCATGATAGTTTACATTCACATAGAAGTTATATGGTCATGGATCCTTTAACATGTGGTGCTTGCTTTAGATATTTTTGCTAGCCAATTTTTTTTCGCACTAAGTAGAGATACTACTTGTGCATCCATAACCCCTTAAACCTAGTTTCTTTCCATGAAAGTACACCATACCTACCTATGGATTAAATAAGACCCTTCAAGTAAGTTGTCATCGGTGCATCAAGCAATAACAATTGCTCTTAAATATGTATGATCTTTTATTGTAAGGGAAAATAAGCTTTCTACGATCTTGTGATGGCAAAGAAATAAAGCGACATAGTGCATAATAAAGTTTGCTATCATAAGGGGCAATATAAAGTGGCATTCCTTTACATTAAGAGTTTGCACATCCAACTTAAAAGTGCACGGCAACCTCTGCTTCCCTCTGCGAAGGGCCTATCTTTTTTCTTCACGGAATTTACTTTTATGCAAGAGTCAATAATGTTTATTCTTATTCCAACCTATTAACTCTTTAGTTGGCAAGCATCATGTGTTGGGGATAGACCCATATATATATATATATATATATATATATATATATATATATATATATATATATATATATATATATATATATATATCCAGTTGAATGTAGGTGATCATGAACCATTATTATTGACATTATCCTTGAGGTAAATGAGTTGGGTGGCAAAGACAATAAAGCCCCCATCTTCCTATGTGTCCGATGGAAACATCAGTTACAAAAATATGCAGCGAATGCTAGCAATGCTAGAGTGACTTTCGAAGCACTACGGACGGGCGTTCTCTCGCTCTCCTCGCGGCGCTCCTTGCTCGCGGAGTGGCATTATCATAGAAGACTAAATGATAGTTGAGTATGTGAACTTGCTAGAATGAAATCTCTTACATAAACTCTTATCTGGAATATGATGAATTGTGATTATCTCAATGACTAAGAACATACTTTGTTGATTGTTAATAAAGTTTATGCTTTATACTTCAATGTTATGGATAGATTGTTACTTGTTTATGAGAAGCTATATGATGAAAAAATTGCTGCTATGTTAATATTCATGATGCTCTCATGTCCGTATTCCGTTTTTATCGACACCTCTCTCTCAAATTATGTGGTCATTATTATCGAGAGGACAAGCGAGGTCTAAGCTTGGGGGAGTTGATACGTCCATTTTGCATCATGAATTCTTATTGATATTTAAAGTTATACTTGACCATTATTCATCATTATGATATAATTCTTATGTATTTTCTCTCTGAATATGCAAGGTACATCACAAAGAGGGAAATTACTGGAAACTGGAATTCTGGACCTGAAACCCAAGAAAATGGCTGAAAATTCACTGGACTCCAAATGACCTGAAACTTCACAGAGAATTTTTATGAAATATATAAGAATTATTGGGCCAAAAATATACCAAAGGGGAGCCACCTGCTGGCTACGAGCCAACAGGGCACGCCCACCCCCGAGGCACACCCTGTTTCCTCGTGGGGGCCCAGCAGGTCTCCCGACCCCCCTCTTCTCCTATATGGTGTGTTTTACCCTAGGAAAAATCATAAGCATATTTTTGGGATGAAGCGCCTCCGTCTTGAGGCGAAAACCAGGGCAGAGGCCCTTTTGCTCTCGGACAGAGAGATTCTGCTAGGGAAACTTCCCTCTAGGAGGGGGAAATCAAAGCCATCATCATCACCAACGCTTCCTCCTTCATGGGAGGACCAATCTTCATCAACATCATCACCATCTCATTTCAAACCCTAGTTCATCTCTTGTATTCAATCTTTGTCTCAAAACCTCAGATTGGTACCTGTGAGTTACTAGTAGTGTTGATTACATCTTGTAGTTGATTCTTGTTGGTTTACTTGGTGGAAGATATTATGTTCAGATAATTAATCACCATTATTACACCTCCGATCCTGAACATGTTGATGAGGTGTGAGTATTTACTATTGTTCCTGAGGACATGGGTGAAGTCTTGTTATAAGTAATCATGTGAAGTTGGTATTCGTTCGATATTTTGATGATATGTATGTTGTTGCTTGTCTTAGTGGTGTCATATGAATGTCGACTACATGACACTTCACCATGTTATGGGCCTAAGGGAAGGCATTGTGGAGTAACAAGTAGATGATGGGTTGCGAGAGTGACAGAAGCTTAAACCCCAGTTTATGCGTTGCTTCATGAGGGGCTGATTTGGATCCACACATTTCATGTTATGGTTAGATTTATCTTAATTCTTATTCCGTAGTTGCGGATGCTTGTGAGAGGGGATAATCATAAGTGGGTTGCTTATTCAGGTAAGAGCAACACATTAGCACCGGTCCACCCACATATCAAATTATCAAAGTAACGAACACGAATCAACTCAACATGATAAACATGACTAGGCAGAAATTCCCATGTGTCCTTGGGAGCGCTTGCTTCATATAAGAGTACTTTTCGGCCTGTCCTTTCTTATAAAAGGATTGGGCTACCTTGTTGCACCTTGGTTACTAGTTTTATACTTGTCACTTGTTAATAATTATCTTGCTGCAAAACTATCTACTACAGTTACTCACAGCAGTTGCAGAGAATACCTTGCTGAAAACTACCTATCATTTCCTTCCGCTCCTCGTTGGGTTCGACACTCTTACTTATCGAAAGGACTACGATTGATCCCCTATAGTTGTGGGTCATCAATGGAAAATCAAGCATATGAGTGATAACACTTAAGTATAGGGGATTGCAACAGTCTTCACGGGTAGTATTTCACCCTGATTTATTGATTCGACACAAGGGTAGCCAAAGAATATTTATCGGCCTTAGCAGTTGAGTTGTCAATTCAACCACACCTGGAATATCTCTCTGCAGCAAAGAGTAGCAGGGCAAGTAATAGTAGTAACAGTAACCGTGATAGCAGCAATTTTGTAACAGTTGTGACAGTACCAATTTGGCAGCAGTAGTGACAGTAACAGCAGCAGTAACTTAGCAAGATTCAGTATGTGTATAGCGTAGGCACGTGGATCGGTGATGGATACTGATTTAGATGACATCAATCATGTAACAGTTACACACTAGAGCAACACAAAACTAGCTCCAATTTGTCAATGTAATGTAGGCATGTATTTCATATATAGTCATACGTGCTTACGATAAGAACTTGTATAACATATTTTGTCCTACCCTCCCGTAGCAGCGGGGTCCATAGGGAAACTAAGGGAAATTAAGGCCTCCTTTTAATAGAGAACCGAAACAAAGCATTAACACATGGTGAATACATGCACTCCTCAAACTACGGCAATCACTGGAAATAATCCCAATTATTGTCACCTTGGGGTATGCAGATCATCACACGTAATAGGTGCATGCAACTTGCAAGATAGGATCCAAATCACTCTTATATTTATGAAAACATAATAGGTTCAGATCTGAAATCATGGCACTTGGGCCTTAGTGACAAGCATTAAGCATAGCAAAGTCATAGCAATATCAATCTCAGAACATAGTGGATACTAGGGATCAATCCATATCAAATTAACTCGATTACATGATCAATCTCATCCAATCCCATCACCGTCTAGCAAGCCTACAAAGGAATTACTCACTCACGGTGGTGAGCATCATGGAATTGTTGATGAAGAAGGGTTGGTGATGACGACGGCGACGAATCCCCCTCTCCGAAGCCCCAAACGGACTCCAGGTCAGCCCTCCCGAGGAAGAACGGGAGGTGGCGGCGGCTCTGTCTCGTAAAACGTGATGGAATCTTCTCTCTGATTTTTTTCTCCGAGGATGTGAATTTATAGGACCGGAATTAGGGTCGGGGGAGCCTCGAGGGCCCCACAAGCTATCAAGGAGCACCCAGGGGGTGGGCGTGCCCTGATGGCTTGTGCCCCATTGGCAGCCCCCCTCCGGTGGTTCTTCACTCCATAATTCGTTATATATTCCAGAAAAAATTCACAAAAAGTTTCGTCCAATTCCAGGAACTTTTATTTCTGCACAAAAGTAACACCATGGTAGTTCTGCTGAAAACAACGTCAGTCCGGGTTACTTCCATCCAAATCATGCAAATTAGAGTCCAAAACAAGAGCAAAAGTCTTTGTAACAGTAGATACGTTTGAGACGTTTTAACTCCCCCAAGCTTAACTCATTGCTTGTCCTCAAGCAATTCAGTTGATAAACTGAAAGTGATAAAGAAAACTTTTACAAACTCTTTTGTTCTCATTGTTATACACATGCTTAGCTAGTGTTTGATGACTCACAAGTATAGGGGATCACTCATAGTCCTTTCCATAAGTAAGAGTGTATAACCCAACGAGGAACAGAAGGAAATAATAAGCAGTTTTCAGCCAGGTATTCTCTACAAGTGCTATTAGTAACAGTAGTAGATAATTTTGCAGCCAGATAATTTGTAATGACTGACAAGTGACAATAGTAACCAAGGTACAGCAAGGTAGCCCAATCCTTTTTATAGCAAAGGACAAGCAATAAAGTATTCTTATATGAAGCAAGCGCTCCTGAGGACACATGGGAATTTCTGTCTAGTCATATTCATCATGTTGAGTTGATTCGCGTTCGCTACTTTGATAATTTGATATGTGGGTGGACCGGTGCTAAGTTGTTGTTCTTACTTGAACAAGCAACCCACTTATGATTACCCTCTCTCGCAAGCATCTGCAACTACAAAATAAGAATTAAGATAAATCTCACCATAGCATGAAACGCGTGGATCCAAATCATCCCCTTATGAAGCAACACATAAACTGGGGTTTAAGCTTCTGTCACTCTAGCAACCCATCATCTACTTGTTACTCCACATTGACTTACCTTAGGCCCATAACATGGTGAAGTGTCATGTAGTCGAGGTTCACATGACACCACTAAGATAAGTAACAACATACATATCATCAAAATATCAAACGAATACCAACTTCACATGATTACTTATAACAAGACTTCTCCCATGTCCTCAGGAACAATAGTAACTACTCTTACATCATCAACATGTTCAAGATCAAGGGTGTAATAATGGAGATTAAGGATCTGAACATAATATCTTTCACCAAGTAAACCAACAAGCATCAACTACAAGATGTAATCAACACCACTAGTAACCCACAAGTACCAATCTGAGGTTTTGAGACAAAGATTGAATACAAGAGATGAACTAGGGTTGGAGATGAGATGGTGCTGGTGAGGATGTTGATGAAGATTGGTCCTCGCACGATGGAGGAAGCGTTGGTGATGATGATGGCTTCGATCTCCCCCTCCCAGAGAGAACTTTCCCTGGCAGAATCAACCTGCCGGAGTGCAAAAGGGCCTCTGCCCAGGTTTCCGCCTAGCGTAAAACACACCATATAGGAGAAGAGGGGGTCAGGAGGCATGCTGGGGCCCCGCAAGCCATCAGGGCGCGCCCTGTTGGCTTGTGGCCAGCAGGTGGCCCCCTCTGGTATATTTTTGGCCCAATAATTCTTAAATATTCCATAAAAATTCTCCTTGAAGTTTCAGGTCATTTGGAGTCTGGTGATTTTTCTACCTTTTTCTTGGTTTCCCGGTCTAGAATTCCAGTTTCCAGAGTTTTTCCTCTTTGTGATGTACCTTGCATATTCAGAGAGAAAATACATAAGAATTGTATGATAATAAGGAATAATGGACAAGAATAAAATAAATATCAATAAGAAATCATTATGCAAAATGGACGTATCAACTCCCCCAAGCTTAGACCTCGCTTGTCCTCAAGCGAAAGCCGAACTTGAAAATAATGACCACATGATTTGAGAGAGATAGAGGAGTCGATAAAAACATAATACACACATGAGAGCATCATGAATATTAACATAGCATCAAGTTTTCCATCATATAGCTTCTCATAAAGAAGTAACGATCTATTCACAACCGAGGTAGTATGAAGCATAAACTTTATTGACAACCAATAAACGATGCTATTAGTCATTGAGATAATCATAACTCATCATATTCAATAGAAGAGTCTATGTAATATCTTTTATTCTAGCAGGTTCATATACTCAACTATCATTTAGCCTTCTATGATTGTTGACACTCATTGCATATTTTTGGAGCTAATGTTTCCATCGAACACACAGGAAGATGGGGGCTTTATTATCTTTGCCACTCAACTCATTTACCTCAAGGATAATATCAACAATAATGGGTCATGATTACCTACATTCAACTAGATATATATCCGGATCGTTCCTCAACACATGATGCTTGCCGGCTAAAGAGTTAATAGGTAGAAACAAGGGTAAATATTATTGACTCTTGCACGAAAATAAATGCTATAAGAAGGTAAAAGATAGGCCCTTCACAAAGGGAAGAAGAGGTTTTCATGCACTTTTGTTTGTTTGGATGTGCAAACTCTTAATGCAAAGGAACGTCACTTTGTATTGCCCCTTGTGATAGCGAACTTTATTATGCACTCTATCGCTTTTATTTCTTCGCTATCACAAGATCGTACAAAGCTTATTTTTCCTTACAATAAAAGATCATACATATTTAGAAGCAATTTTTATTGCTTTGTGCCCCGATGTCAACTTACTTGAAGGATGGTAGGTACGGTGGACTCTCATGGAAAGAAACTGGGTTCAAGGGATTATTTGATGCACAAGTAGTATCTCTACTTGGTGCAGAATTTTTTTGGCTAGCAAAAGATCTAAAGCGAGCACCACATGTTAAAGGATCCATGACAATATAACTTCTATGAAAATGTAAATGATCATGATCATTATGTTGTCTTCCATGTCCAACATCAACACTCGATCATTATAATATTTGATGGGGGCTCACAATCATAAAAGGTGTCCAAGATAGTGTATTTATATGTGAATCTCCTCTACTGTATCATAATATTGCATATATTATATCAATTACTAATGCTATGTTTGTTAGTTTTCAACATCTTTTATCACTTATACCTTTTTCTATGTGAAGTCATTACTCCTCATGAGATAAGCATACAATCTTTTCTATTTATTTTATTGCCATGCTATGATGATAGGTGCATGAAAGTAAAGCACACAAAACTCAACTAATCTTTATTATATAACTCCCACACTTGATTATAAGGATAGATAGATCTCAAAGCAAAAATTCTAAGAAAAGCAAATCTGAAATTTATTTCTCTAAAATCACGAAATAGCTAAGGATTGAACTAAGATAGATGGTAATGGTAAAAAGGTGATGGTGATACGATACCGGGGCACCTCCCCCAAGCTTGGAACAAGCTAAGGGTGGTGCCCATACCCATGTACTCAGGTGTCCCTCTTGGGTGATGGTGGTGATGATGTAGTAGGCTTGTCCTTTGCCATGGATAACAGGATAACCCTTAATTCCCTCATCTCCTGAAGTAATTGATGAATCATTGGAGTGTTCTTTTGTACTTCCACCATGATATGCTTATTCTCCAGCCACCATGAGCTTTTTCCTGCATCACTTTCACTTGAACGAGAGATGTCCCAATTGGGCGGTATATGCGAGCGAGTAATATTCTCAACTCCATAATTGTGAATCAAATTGTGAAAGTTGTTTGCATGTAACCTACCGAGGGGCCTCCTCAGGGTAGATTCACCTTGCTCTTCTTGAGCTAGCTGAGCTCTCCTCCGCATTGGTGGGCAAGGGTTCGGAGAAGTGGAGATCCTAGCTAGCGTCCCGTGCTCGTAAGCACGGGGATGCACTTCCAAAGAGTCCATAGGCTCCTCTCCCAAGATAACTTCCTCAGATCCTTCTCACTCAAGTTCCATCTGTAATAGCTAAGCTTGGCCATCAATGATGTTGGAGGAGGACGAGGACATAGCTTCCGCACCCTGAGAAATTTGTCAGAAAAACAGCCTGAAACAAGAACATAGGAGAAACTTGCAATGCAGTGGTCAAAAAATACGGGAATATATATAATGATTTTTTCTAGGTCAGAATATGTGTTCGGGAAGAAAACGAAGTCCGGGAGGCACACGAGGGCCCCACAAGCCATCAGGGCACGCCCTGTTGGCTTGTGCCTCCCTCGTGGGTCCCCCTGACCCCTTTTTATTTTTGGAATTTTTCTAAAATACCAAAACCAACAGAACATTTTTTTTGGAATTTTTGGAGTCGGTTACTTACCGTATCACGTACCTACTCCTTTTCAGGTTTCTGGAGTGTTTCGAAAGATCTCTCTTATGTAATCCTCGGGTGTTATCACTTGAATAATATTAGTTTCAACATTAATGGGCGTACCTGAGATGTAATGCTTAGTTCTTTGCCCATTTACCGCTCTCGGATTTTTGCCTTCGAAGTTATTAATCTGATAGTACCAGCGCGATAGACCTCCTCAACAACATAAGGGCCTTCCTATTTGGAGAGGAGCTTACCTGCAAAAAATCCGAAACGTGAATTGTACAAAAGTACTAGGTCTCCTACATTGAATTCCCGCTTTTGGATTCTCTTATCATGCCATCTTTTAACTTTTTCTTTAAATAACTTGGCAATTTCATAAGCTTGCGTCCTCCATTCATCTATTGAGCTAATATCAAATAACCTCTTTTCACCCGCAAGTTTAAAGCCATAATTAAGTTCGCCCAATAACCTTTATGTTCTAACTCAAGAGGTAAATGACAAGCTTTTCCATAGACCATTTTATAGGGGGACATTCCCATGGGATTTTTATAAGCAGTTCTATAAGCCCATAAAGCATCATCTAGTTTTTTAGACCAATTCTTTCTAGATCTATTAATAGTCTTTTGCAAAATTAATTTTATTTCTCGATTGCTCAATTCAACTTGGCCACTAGACTGAGGATGATAAGGTGAATCAATTCTATGGTTAACGTCATATTTAGCTAGCGCTTTACGAAAAGCACCATGAATAAAATGGGAAGCACCATCAGTCATTAAATATCTAGGGACTCCAAACCTTGGGAAAATGATGTCTTTAAGCATTTTAATAGAAGTGTTATGATCAGCACTACTAGTTGGAATAGCTTCTACCCACTTAGTAGCGTAATCAACAGCAACTAGAATATGAGTATACCCATTAGAGGAAGGAAACGGTCCCATATAATTATATCCCCAAACATCAAATGGTTCAATAGCAAGTGAATAATTCATAGGCATTTCCTGACGTCTACTAATGTTACCAATTCTTTGACATTCATCACAAGAAAAGACATACTTATGAGCTTCTTTAAAAAGAGTAGGCCAATAAAAACCGGATTGTAATACCTCGTGTGCAGTTCTGTCACCAGCATCGTGTCCTCCGTAGGCCTCGGAGTGACACTTCTGTAGGATCTGTCCCTGTTCATGCTCAGGTATACAACGTCTAACAACACCATCTACTCCTTCTTTATAAAGATGTGGGTCATCCCAAAAGTAATGTCGTAAATCATAAAAGAATTTTTTATTTTGTTGATAGGTGAAGCTAGGTGGAATATATTTAGCAACAATGTAATTAGCATAATCCGCATACCAAGGAGTACTACGTGAAGTATTTATAACAGCAAGTTGTTCATCAGGAAAATTATCATCAATAGGCAGTGGGTCATCCAGAACATTTTCCATCCTAGATAAGTTATCTGCTACAGGGTTTTCAGCTCCCTTCCTATCAACGATATGCAAGTCAAATTCTTGAAGTAAAAGCATCCACCTAATAAGTCTAGGCTTAGCATCTTTATTTTCCATAAGGTATTTAATAGCAGCATTATCAGTGTGAAAAATTACTTTGGAATCAACAATATAAGGTCTAAACTTATCACATGCAAACATAACCGCTAAAAATTCCTTCTCAGTAGTAGCATAATTTCTTTGAGCAGTGTCTAGGGTATTATTAGCATAATGAATAACATTCATTTTTTCTTGTCTACTCTTTTCCCTAGAACAACACCAACAACATAATCACTAGCATCACACATAATTTCAAATGGTAAATTCCAATCAAGCGGTTGGACAATAGGTGCAGAAATCAATGCTTTCTTAAGTATTTCAAATGCTTCTACACAATCATCATCAAAAAGAAAGGGAATATCTTTTTGAAATGCCTATAGAAACCAACATGACCAAGGAAACTTCTTATACCTTTGATATCTTTTTGGCATGGCATTTTCTCTATTGCATCAATTTTAGCTTTGTCCACCTCAATGCCTCGTTCAGAAATTTTATGCCCAAGTACTATACCTTCATTCACCATAAAGTGGCACTTCTCCTAATTCAAGGCAAGATTAGTTTCTTCACATCTCTGCAAAACTCGATCAAAGTTGCTCAAGCAATCATCAAAAGAAGTCCCGTAAACGGAAAAATCATCCATGAAAACATCAACAATCTTTTCAAAAAACTCAGAGAATATAGGAGTCATACATCTTTGAAAGGTAGCGAGTGCATTGCATAGACCAAAAGGCATACACCTATAAGCATAGGTTCCAAAAGGGCATGTAAAGGTAGTTTTCTCTTGGGCCTCTTTTGACACATGTATTTGAGAGAAACCAGAGTATCATCAAGAAAACAAAAATGTGTGTGGTTAGATAGTGTCTCTAGCATTTGGTCAATAAAAGGCAAGGCTTAATGATCTTTCCTAGTAGCTTTATTTAATTTCCTGAAATCAATTACCATCCTATAACTAGTTACGATTCTTTATGGAATAGGTGTTGGGGAACGTTGCATGGGAAACAAAATTTTTCCTACGCACACACAAGATCTATCCACGGTGATGAGCATCTACGAGAGGGAGAGTGAATCTACATACCCTTGTAGATCGCTAAGCGGAAGCGTTAAGAAACGCGGTTGATGTAGTCGAACGTCTCCGCGATCCAAATCGCAAGTCGTCCCTCGATCCAAGCACGATCCAGCACCGAACGGACGGCACCTCCGCGTTCAACACACGTACGGCTTGATGACGATCTCCGCCTTCTTGATCCAGCAAGAGGGAGCGGAGAAGAAGAAGAGTTCCAGCAGCACGACGGCGTGGTGATGTTGGTGAGGAACTATTTCAGCAGGGCTTCGCCTAAGCACTACTGAAATTATGACGTAGGAGGAACTAGAGGTTGCCGACACACGGCTTGGGGAAATCTAATGTATCCCGTGTGCTAGCCCTGCCCCTCTATTTATATGTTGAGCCTTGGGGTCTAAACTTGGAGTAAAAGCCTCCTCCAAGTCGGTTTTGCCCGCACAAGGTCGGTTTGGCCCGCAGGGAAAGAGTCCAACTCGGATCCCCGCAGTACCGCACACAAGCGGTAGTACCGCTGATACAGTACCGGTAGTACCGCTTGACCAGCTTAAGCGGTAGTACCGCTGATACAGTAGCGGTAGTACCGCTTGACCAGCTTAAGCGGTAGTACCGCTGCTACAGTAGCGGTAGTACTGCCTTACCAGCTTAAGGCAGTAGCAAAACTTCCTTTTGCACTTTCCAATACCTCGTGGGCTTTATCCCTTTGGCTCATATAAAGTGTTGCTGCACCCGAACACTTCGGTAAACATCCGGAACCCCTTCCGGTGAATTCCGGAACCCTTCCGGAAACCAAAACACTATTATCACATATATCAATCTTTACCTCCGGACTATTCCGGAGATCCTCGTCATGTCCGGGATCTTATCCGGGACTCCGAACAACCTTCGGTCACCAACACAATAACTCAACTATACTAATCGTCACCAAACGTTAAGTGTGTAGACCCTGCGGGTTCGAGAACTATGTAGACATGACCGAGACACCTCTACGATCAATAACCAATAGCGGGACCTGGATGCCCATATTGGCTCCTACATATTCTACGAAGATCTTTATCGGTCGAACCTCTATGTCAAGGATTCAGTTAATCCCGTATGCTGTTCCCTTTGTTCTTCGGTATGTTACTTGCCTGAGATTCGATCGTCGGTATCTCTATACCTAGTTCAATCTCGTTACCGGCAAGTCTCTTTACTCGTTCCGTAATACAAGATCTCGTGGCTAACACTTTAGTCACATTGCTTGCAAGGCTCATTGTGATGTTGTATTACCGAGTGGGCCCTGAGATACCTCTCCGTCACACGGAGTAACAAATCCCAGTCTTGATCCATGCCAACCCAACAGACACCCTCGGAGATACCTGTAGAGCATCTTTATAGTCACCCAGTTACGTTGCGACGTTTGATACACACAAGGTATTCCTCTGGTGTCAGTGAGTTGCATGATCTCATGGTCATAGGAACAGATACTTGACATGCAGAAAACAATAGCAATAAACTGACACGATCATATGCTACGTTTATAGTTTGGGTCTTGTCCATCACATCATTCTCCTAATGATGTGATCCCGTTATCAAATGACATCTCATGTCCATGGCTAGGAAACCTTCACCATCTTTTGATCAACGAGCTAGTCAACTAGAGGCTTACTAGGGACACAGTGTTGTCTATGTACCCACACATGTATTTGAGTTTCCAATCAATACAATTATAGCATGGATAATAAACGATTATCATGAACAAGGAAATATAATAATAACCAATTTATTATTGCCTCTAGGGCATATTTCCAACAGTCTCCCACTTGCACTAGAGTAAATAATCTAGTTCACATCACTATGTGATTTACATTGTAATGAATCGAACACCCATGCAGTTCTGGTGTTGTTCATGTTTAGCCCTTGGAAGAGGTTTAGTCATCGGATCTGCAACATTCAGATCCGTGTGTACTTTGCAAATATTTATGTCGTCCTCCTTGATGTAATCGTGGATGGAATTGAAACGTCGCTTTATGTGTCTGGTCCTCTTGTGAAATCTTGGTTCCTTGGCTAGAGCAATGGCACCAGTATTATCACAAAACAGAGTCATTGGGTTAAGCGCACTAGGCACTACTCCAAGATCTGTCATGAACTCCTTCATCCAGACACCTTCCTTCGCCGCCTCCGAGGCTGCGATGTACTCCGCTTCGCATGTAGAATCAGCTACCACGCTTTGCTTGGAACTGCACCAGCTAACCGCACCCCCATTAAGAATAAATACATATCCGGTTTGAGACTTTGAGTCATCCGGATCAGTGTCAAAGCTTGCATCGACGTAACCCTTTACGACGAGCTCTTGATCACCTCCATAAACGAGAAACATGTCCTTAGTCCTTTTCAGGTACTTCAGGATATTCTTGACCGCCGTCCAGTGTTCCATTCCTGGATCACTTTGAAACCTTCCGACCATACTTATGGCAAGGCTGACATCGGGTCTTGTGCACAGCATTGCATACATAATAGAGCCTATGGCTGAAGCATAGGGGATGACACTCATCTTTTCTCTATCTTCTGTAGTCACTGGGCATTGAGTCTTACTCAACTTCACACCTTGCAAAACAGGCAAGAACCCCTTCTTGGACTGACCCATTTTGAACTTCTTCAAAATCTTATCAAGGTATGTGCTTTGTGAAAGTCCTATTAAGCGTCTTGATCTATCTCTATAGATCTTGATGCCTAATATGAAAGCAGCTTCTCCTAGGTCCTTCATTGAAAAACTCTTGTTCAAATATTCCTTCACGCTTTCCAACATTTCTATATTGTTTCCAATCAGCAATATGTCATCCACATATAATATTAGAAACGCTATAGAGCTCCCACTCACTTTCTTGTAAATACAAGCTTCTCCGTAAACTTGTATAAACTCGAACGCTTTGATCACTTCATCAAAGCGAAGATTCCAACTCCGAGATGCTTGCACCAGTCCATAAATGGATCGCTGGAGTTTGCAAACTTTGTCAACATTCTCTGGATCGACAAAACCTTCTGGTTGCATCATATACAACTCTTCCTTAAGGAAACCGTTAAGGAACGCTGTTTTGACATCCATCTGCCAAATTTCATAATCAAAAAAGGCAGCTATTGCTAACATGATTCTGACGGACTTAAGCATCGCTACGGGTGAGAAGGTCTCATCGTAGTCAACTCCTTGAACTTGTGAAAAACCCTTTGCCACAAGTCGAGCTTTATAGACGGTGACATTACCGTCCGCGTCCGTCTTCCTCTTAAAGATCCATTTGTTCTGAATGGCCTTACGCCCTTCAGGTAATACTTCCAAAGTCCACACTTTGTTTTCATACATGGATCCCATCTCGGATTTCATGGCCTCTAATCATTTCTCGGAATCCGGGCCCATCATCGCTTCTCCATAGCTCGTAGGTTCATCGTTGTCTAACAACATGACCTCTAAGACAGGGTTGCCGTACCACTTAGGAGCAGTACGCGTCCTTGTCGACCTACGAGGTTCGATAGCAACTTGATCCAAAGCTTCATGATCATCATCATTAACTTCCTCTTCAGCTAATGTAGGCTCCACAGAAACAACTTTCTGCGCTGCGCTACTCTCAGGTTGAAGTAAAGGTTCAACAACCTCATCAAGTTCTATCTTCCTCCCACTCAATTCTTTCGAGAGAAACTCTTTCTCAAGAAATGTTCCGTTTTTAGCGACAAACACTTTGCCTTCGGATCTGAGGTAGAAGGTATACCCAACTGTCTCTTTTGGGTATCCTATGAAGACGCATTTCTCCGCTTTGGGTTCCAGCTTTTCAGGCTGAAGCTTTTTGACATAAGCATCACATCCCCAAACTTTAAGAAACGACAGCTTTGGCTTCTTGCCAAACCAAAGTTCATATGGCGTCGTCTCAACGGATTTCGATGGTGCCCTATTTAAAGTGAATGCAGCTGTCTCTAATGCATAACCCCAAAACGATAGTGGCAAATCGGCAAGAGACATCATAGATCGCACCATATCCAATAAAGTTCGATTACGACGTTCGGACACACCATTACGCTGTGGTGTTCCAGGCGGTGTCAATTGTGAAACAATTCCACACTGTCTTAAGTGACTGCCAAACTCATAACTCAGATATTCTCCTCCTCGATCAGATCGTAGGAATTTAATCTTCTTTTTATGATGATTCTCAACTTCACTCTGAAATTGTTTGAACTTTTCAAATGTTTCAGACTTGTGTTTCATTAAGTAAATATACCCATATCTACTTAAGTCATCAGTGAAGGTGAGAAAGTAACGATAACCACCGCGCGCCTCAATGCTCATCGGACCGCACACATCAGTATGTATGATTTCCAATAAGTCACTTGCCCGTTCCATTATTCCAGAGAACGGCGTTTTAGTCATCTTGCCCATGAGGCATGGCTCACATGTGTCAAGTGATTCAAAATCAAGTGACTCCAAAAGTCCATCAGCATGGAGCTTCCTCATGCGTTTTACGCCAATATGACCTAAACGGCAGTGCCACAAGAAAGTGGTATTATAATTATTAATTCTGCATCTTTTGGCATCAATGTTATGAACATGTGTATCATTACTATCGAGATTCAATAAGAATAAACCCCTCACATTGGGTGCATGACCATAAAAGATATTACTCATATAAATAGAACAACCATTATTCTCTGATTTAAATGAGTAACCGTCTCGCAATAAACAAGATCCAGATATAATGTTCATGCTTAACGCAGGCACTAAATAACAATTATTCAGGTTCATCACTAATCCCGATGGTAATCGAAGAGCGAGCGTGCCGACGGCGATCACATCAACCTTGGAACCATTTCCCACGCGCATCATCACTTCGTCCTTTGCCAGCCTCCGTCTATTCCGCAGTTCCTGTTTTGAGTTGCAAATATGAGCAACCGCACCGGTATCAAATACCCAGGCACTACAACGAGAGTTGGTAAGGTACACATCAATAACATGTATATCATATATACCTTGTTTGTTGTTGGCCGCCTTCTTGTCAGCCAAATACTTGGGGCAGTTCCGCTTCCAGTGTCCAGTTCCCTTGCAATGAAAGCACACAGTTTCTGGTTTGGGTCCAGTCTTGGGTTTCTTCACGAGAGGAGCAACTGCTTTGCCACTCTTCTTGGAGTTACCCTTCTTACCCTTGCCATTTTTCTTGAAACTAGTGGTTTTATTGACCATCAACACTTGATGCTCCTTCTGAATTTCAGACTCAGCGACTTTCAGCATCGCAAACAGCTCGGCGACTGACTTGTTCATCCCGTGCATGTTATAGTTCAACACGAAGCTCTTGTAGCTAGGTGGCAATGATTGAAGAACTCTGTCAGTGATAGCCTCTGGCGGAAGGGGCATCCCCAATTCAACCAGACGGGTGGAGTACCCAGACATTCTGAGCACGTGATCACTGATAGACCCGTTCTCCTCCATCTTGCAAGCATAGAACTTATCGGAGATCTCATATCTCTCGATCCGGGCATTCTTCTGAAAGATAAACTTCAACTCCTGGAACATCTCATATGCTCCATGACGTTCAAAACGTCTTTGAAGTCCCGGTTCTAAGCCATACAACATTGCACATTGAACTATTGAGTAATCATCAGAACGAGCCTGCCAGGCGTTCACAACGTCTAGAGACTCAACTGGAGCGGGTGGATCACCAAGCGGTGCATCAAGGACATAAGCCTTCTGGGAAGCCGTAAGGATAATCCTTAGATTACGGGCCCAGTCCACAAAGTTACTTCCATCATCTTTCAACTTAGCTTTCTCTAGGAACGCATTAAAATTCAGGGGTGCTACTGCGCGAGCCATGATCTACAACATAAATATAGCAAAGACAACTTAGACTATTGTTCTAGATAATGAGTTTAGTTAATCATATTACTTAAAAACTCCCACTCAAATTGACATCCCTCCGGTCATTCGAGTGTAACATGATCCAAATCCACCAACTCAAGTCCGATCATCACGTGAGTTGAGGTGGTTTCAATGGTGAACATCTTCATGTTGATCATATCTACTATATGACTCATGTTCGACCTTTCGGTCTCTTGTGTTCCGAGGCCATGTCTGTACATGCTAGGCTCATCAAGTTTAACACGAGTGTTCCGCACGTGCAACATGGCTTACACCCGTTGTATGTGAACGTAGAGTCTATCACACCCGATCATCACGGCGTGTCTCGAAACGACGAACTTTCGCAACGGTGCACACTCGGGGAGAACACAATTTTATCTTGAAATTTAAGTGAGGGATCACCTTATAATGCTACCGTCGTCCTAAGCAAAATAAGATGCATAAAAGGATTAACATCACATGCAAATCATAAGTGACATGATATGGCCATGAACTTGTGCTTTTGATCTCCATCTTCAAAGCACCGGCATGATCTCCATCGTCACCGGCATGACACCATGATCTCCATCATCTTGATCTCCATCAACGTGTCGCCATGAGGTTGTCGCGCCGACTGTTGCTTCCACGACTATTGCTAACGTTTAGCGATAAAGTAAAGCATTACATAGCGCTTAATGATTGACACGCAGGTCATACAATAATTAAAGACAACTCTATGGCTCCTGCCAGTTGCCGTACTCATCGACATGCAAGTCGTGATATTCTATACAACACATGATCATCTCATACATCACATATATCTCATCATGTAATTGGCCATATCACATCACAACATACCCTGCAAAAACAAGTTAGACGTCCTCTAATTGTTGTTGCAAATTTTACGTGGCTGCTACGGGTTTGCAAGAACCGTTCTTACCTACGCAAAACCACAACGTGGTGTAGTGATTGCTTTTTGATCTTCTAAAAGAACCCTCTTCATTGAAATCGATTCAACTAAAGCGAGAGAGACAGACACCCGCTAGCCATCTTTATGCAACGAAGTTACATGTCAGTTGAAGGAACCTGTCTCGCGTAAGCGTACGCGTAAAGTCGGTCCGGGCCGCTTCATCTCACAATACCGCCGAATCAAATATCAACTAGTAACGGCAAGCAATATGTATACACCCACGCCCACAACTCGTTTGTGTTCTACTCGAGATCTCATCTACGCATAGACCTAGCTCAGATGCCACTGTTGGGGAACGTTGCATGGGAAACAAAATTTTTCCTACGCACACACAAGATCTATCCATGGAGATGAGCATCTACGAGAGGGAGAGTGAATCTACATACCCTTGTAGATCGCTAAGCGGAAGCGTTAAGAAACGCGGTTGATGTAGTCGAACGTCTCCGCGATCCAAATCGCAAGTCGTCCCTCGATCCAAGCACGATCCAGCGCCGAACGGACGACACCTCCGCGTTCAACACACGTACGGCTTGATGACGATCTCCGCCTTCTTGATCCAGCAAGAGGGAGCGGAGAAGAAGAAGAGTTCCAGCAGCACGACGGCGTGGTGATGTTGGTGAGGAACTATTTCAGTAGGGCTTCGCCTAAGCACTACTGAAATTATGACGTAGGAGGAACTAGAGGTTGCCGACACACGGCTTGGGGCAATCTAATGTATCCCGTGTGCTAGCCCTGCCCCTCTATTTATATGTTGAGCCTTGGGGTCTAAACTTGGAGTAAAAGCCTCCTCCAGGTCGGTTTTGCCCGCACAAGGTCGGTTTGGCCCGTAGGGAAAGAGTCCAACTCGGATCCCTGCAGTACCGCGCACAAGCGGTAGTACCGCTTATACAGTAGCGGTAGTACCGCTTGACCAGCTTAAGCGGTAGTACCGCTTAACCAGCTTAAGCGGTAGTACCGCTGCTACAGTAGCGGTAGTACTGCCTTACCAGCTTAAGGCAGTAGCAAAACTTCCTTTTGCACTTTCCAATACCTCGTGGGCTTTATCCCTTTGGCCCATATAAAGTGTTGCTGCACCCGAACACTTCGGTAAACATCCGGAACCCCTTCCGGTGAACTCCGGAACCCTTTCGAAGATCACAACACTATTATCACATATATTAATCTTTTACCTCCGAACCTTTTCGGAGATCCTCGTCATGTCCGGGATCTTATCCGGGACTCCGAACAACCTTCGGTCACCAACACAATAACTCAACTATACTAATCGTCACCAAACGTTAAGTGTGTAGACCCTGCGGGTTCGAGAACTATGTAGACATGACCGAGACACCTCTACGATCAATAACCAATAGCGGGACCTGGATGCCCATATTGGCTCCTACATATTCTACGAAGATCTTTATCGGTCGAACCTCTATGTCAAGGATTCAGTTAATCCCGTATGCTGTTCCCTTTGTTCTTCGGTATGTTACTTGCCCGAGATTCGATCGTCGGTATCTCTATACCTAGTTCAATCTCGTTACCGGCAAGTCTCTTTACTCGTTCCGTAATACAAGATCTCGTGGCTAACACTTTAGTCACATTGCTTGCAAGGCTCATTGTGATGTTGTATTACCGAGTGGGCCCTGAGATACCTCTCCGTCACACGGAGTAACAAATCCCAGTCTTGATCAATGCCAACCCAACAGACACCCTCGGAGATACCTGTAGAGCATCTTTATAGTCACCCAGTTACGTTGCGACGTTTGATACACACAAGGTATTCCTCTGGTGTCAGTGAGTTGCATGATCTCATGGTCATAGGAACAGATACTTGACATGCAGAAAACAATAGCAATAAACTGACACGATCATATGCTACGTTTATAGTTTGGGTCTTGTCCATCACATCATTCTACTAATGATGTGATCCCGTTATCAAATGACATCTCATGTCCATGGCTAGGAAACCTTCACCATCTTTTGATCAACGAGCTAGTCAACTAGAGGCTTACTAGGGACACAGTGTTTTCTATGTACCCACACATGTATTTGAGTTTCCAATCAATACAATTATAGCATGGATAATAAACGATTATCATGAACAAGGAAATATAATAATAACCAATTTATTATTGCCTCTAGGGCATATTTCCAACACAGACATGGCCTCGGAACACAAGAGACCGAAAGGTCGAACATGAGTCATATAGTAGATATGATCAACATGAAGATGTTCACCATTGAAACCACCTCAACTCACGTGATGATCGGACTTGAGTTGGTGGATTTGGATCATGTAACACTCGAATGACCGGAGGGATGTCAATTTGAGTGAGAGTTTTTAAGTAATATGATTAAACTAAACTCATTATCTTGAATAATAGTCTAAGTTGTTTTTGCAAAATTTATGTTGTAGATCATGGCTCGCGCAGTAGCACCCCTGAATTTTAATGCGTTCCTAGAGAAAGCTAAGTTGAAAGATGATGGGAGTAACTTTCTGGACTGGGCCCGTAATCTGAGGATTATCCTTACGGCTTCCCAAAAAGGTTATGTCCTTGATGCACCGCTTGGTGATCCACCCGCTCCAGTTGAGTCTCCAGACGTTGTGAACGCCTGGCAGGCTCGTTCTGATGATTACTCAATGGTTCAATGTGCAATGTTGTATGGCTTAGAACCGGGACTTCAAAGACGTTTTGAACGTCATGGAGCATATGATATGTTCCTTGAGTTGAAGTTTATCTTTCAGAAGAATGCCCGTATCGAGAGGTATGAGACCTCCGATAAATTATATGCCTGCAAGATGGAGGAGAACGGGTCTGTCAGTGAACACATACTCAAAATGTCTGGGTATCCCACATGTCTAGGTGAATTGGGGATGCCCCTTCCAGCAGAGGCGATCACTGACAGAGTTCTTCAATCATTGCCGCCTAGCTACAAGAGCTTCGTGTTGAACTATAACATGCACGGGATGAACAAGTCAGTCCCCGAGCTGTTTGCGATGTTGAAAGTCGCTGAGTCTGAGATTCAGAAGAAGCATCAAGTGTTGACGGTCAAAAAAACCACTAGTTTCTAGAAGAATGGCAAGGGAAAGAAGGGTAACTCCAAGAAGAGTGGCAAAGCAGTTGCCCCTCCCGTGAAGAAACCCAAGTCTGGACCCAAGCCAGAAACTGAGTGCTTTCATTGCAAGGGAACTGGTCACTGGAAGCGGAACTGCCCCAAGTATCTGGCTGACAAGAAGGCGGCCAACAATAAACAAGGTATATACGATATACATGTTATTGATGTGTACCTTACCAACTCTCGTTGTAGTGCCTGGGTATTTGATACCGGTGCGGTTGCTCACATTTGCATCTCAAAACAGGAACTACGGAATAGACGGAGGCTGGCAAAGGACGAAGTGACGATGCGCGTGGGAAATGGTTCCAAGGTTGATGTGATCGCCGTCGGCACGCTCGCTCTTCGATTACCATCGGGATTAGTGATGAACCTGAATAATTGTTATTTAGTGCATGTGTTAAGCATGAACATTATATCTGGATCTTGTTTATTGCGAGACAGTTACTCATTTAAATTAGAGAATAATGGTTGTTCTATTTATATGAGTAATATCTTTTATGGTCATGCACCCAATGTGAGGGGTTTATTCTTATTGAATCTCGATAGTGATGATACACATGTTCATAACATTGATGCCAAAAGATGTAGAATTGATAATGATAGTACCACTTTCTTGTGGCACTGCCGTTTAGGTCATATTGGTGTAAAACGCATGAAGAAGCTCCATGATGATGGACTTTTGGACTCACTTCATTTTGAATCACTTGACACATGTGAGCCATGCCTTATGGGCAAGATGACTAAGACGCCGTTCTCTGGAACAATGGACGGGCAAGTGACTTGTTGGAAATCATACATACTGATGTGTGCGGTCCGATGAGCATTGAGGCGCGCGGTGGATATCGTTATTTTCTCACCTTCACTGATGACTTAAGTAGATATGGGTATATTTACTTAATGAAACACAAGTCTGAAACGTTTGAAAAGTTCAAGCAATTTCAGAGTGAAGTTGAGAATCATCGTAACAAGAATTTTAAATTCCTACGATCTGATCGGGGAGGAGAATATCTGAGTTATGAGTTTAGCAGTCACTTAAGACAGTGTGGAATTGTTTCACAATTGACACCGCCTGGAACACCACAGCGTAATGGTGTGTCCGAACGTCGTAATCGAACCTTATTGGATATGGTGTGATCTATGATGTCTCTTGCCGATTTGCCACTATCGTTTTGGGGTTATGCATTAGAGACAGCTGCATTCACTTTAAATAGGGCACCATCAAAATCCGTTGAGACGACGCCATATGAACTGTGGTTTGGCAAGAAGCCAAAGTTGTCGTTTCTTAAAGTTTGGGGATGTGATGCTTATGTCAAAAAGCTTCAGCCTGAAAAGCTGGAACCCAAAGCCGAGAAATGCGTCTTCATAGGATACCCAAAAGAGACAGTTGGGTATACCTTCTATCTCAGATCCAAAGGCAAAGTGTTTGTCGCTAAAAGCGGAACATTTCTTGAGAAAGATTTTCTCTCAAAAGAATTGAGTGGGAGGAAGATACAACTTGATAAGGTTGTTGAACCTTTACTTCAACCTGAGAGTGGCGCAGCGCAGAAAGATGTTTCTGCAGAGCCTGCATCAGTTGAAGAGGAAGTTAATGATGATGATCATGAAGCTCCGGATCAAGTTGCTATTGAACCTCGTAGGTCGACAAGGACGCGTACTGCTCCAGAGTGGTACGGCAACCCTGTCTTAGAGGTCATGTTGTTGGACAACGATGAACCTACGAGCTATGGAGAAGCGATGATGGGCCCGGATTCCGAGAAATGGTTAGAGGCCATGAAATCCGAGATGGGATCCATGTATGAAAACAAAGTATGGGCTTTGGAAGTATTACCTGAAGGGTGCAAGGCCATTCAGAACAAATGGATCTTTAAGAGGAAGACGGACGCGGACGGTAATGTCACCGTCTACAAAGCTCGACTTGTGGCAAAGGGTTTTTCAAAAGTTCAAGGAGTTGACTATGATGAGACCTTCTCACCCGTAGCGATGCTTAAGTCCGTCAGAATCATGTTAGCAATAGCTGCCTTTTTCAATTATGAAATTTGGCAGATGGATGTCAAAACAGCGTTCCTCAACGGTTTCCTTGAGGAAGAGTTGTATATGATGCAACCAGAAGGTTTTGTTGATTCAGAGAATGCTGATAAAGTTTGCAAACTCCAGCGATCCATTTATGGACTGGTGCAAGCATCTCGGAGTTGGAATAAGCGCTTTGATGAGGTGATCAAAGCGTTTGGGTTCATACAAGTTTACGGAGAAGCTTGTATTTACAAGAAAGTGAGTGGGAGCTCTATTGCGTTTCTTATATTATATGTGGATGACATATTGCTGATTGGAAACAATATAGAAATGTTGGAAAGCGTGAAGGAATATTTGAACAAGAGTTTTTCAATGAAGGACCTAGGAGAAGCTGCTTTCATATTAGGCATCAAGATCTATAGAGATAGATCAAGACGCTTAATAGGACTTTCACAGAGCACATACCTTGATAAAGTTTTGAAGAAGTTCAAAATGGATCAGTCCAAGAAGGGGTTCTTGCTTGTGTTACAAGGTGTGAAGTTGAGTAAGACTCATGCCCAGTGACTGCAGAAGATAGAGAAAAGATGAGTGGCGTCCCCTATGCTTCAGCCATAGGCTCTATCATGTATGCAATGCTGTGCACAAGACCCGATGTCAGCCTTGCCATAAAAAATCTGAAACTTTGTGGATGTGATTATGACCAAATATCTTAGGTGCTTGCAAAATTTGGTGGTCAAATAACATCCGAGGAAATCTGTACAAAAAAAACGAATTTTGTGCTAAAAACATGTGAACAGTAACGTGGGTGCAGAGCATCATTTGTATTTCGTTTTGTATGGAGATCATTTGATGTTTTTTGGTGACCAAACTTTGCAAGCTCCTAAAACATTTGCTCATAATCACATCCACCAAGTTTCAGAATTTTTTTCTATTTTTTGGAAACACTGATACATGTGTGGATACATAGACAACACTATGTCCCTAGTATGCCTCTAGTAGACTAGCTTGTTGATCAAAGATGGTCAAGGTTTCCTAGCCATAGACATGAGATGTCATTTGATAACAGGATCACATCATTAGGAGAATGATGTGATGGACAAGACCCAAACTATGAACGTAGCATATGATCGTGTCAGTTTATTGCTATAGTTTTCTGCATGTCAAGTATCTATTCCTATGACCATGAGATCATGCAACTCACTAACACTGGAGGAATACCTTGTGTGTATCAAACGTCACAACATAGCTGGGTGACTATAAAGATGCTCTACAAGTATCTCCGAGGGTGTCCGTTGAGTGGGCTCAAGACTGGGATTTGTTACTCCGTGTGACGGAGAGGTATCTCAGGGCCCACTCGGTAATACAACATCACAACAAGCCTTGCAAGCAATGTGACTAAAGTGTTAGCCATGGGATCTTGTATTACGGAACGAGTAAAGAGACTTGCCGGTAATGAGATTGAACTAGGTATAGAGATACCGACGATCGAATCTCGGGCAAGTAACATACCGAAGAACAAAGGGAACAGCATACGGGATTAACTGAATCCTTGACATAGAGGTTCAACCGATGAAGATCTTCGTAGAATATGTGGGAACCAATATGGGCATCCAGGTCCCGCTATTGGTTATTGACCATAGAGGTGTCTCGGTCATGTCTACATAGTTCTCGAACCCACAGGGTCTGCACACTTAAGGTTCGGTGACGTTTCGGTAGTATAGAGTTATGAATGGTGGTGACCGAAGGTTGTTCGGAGTCCCGGATGAGATCCCGGACGTCACGAGGAGCTCCGAAATGGTCCAGAGGTAAAGATTGATATATAGGAAGTCCCGTTTTGGTCACCGGAAAAGTTTCGGGCACTTCGGTAGTGTACCGGGAGTGTCGGGAGGGGTACCGGGGACCATCGGGAGGGGTGTCTCGACCCAAAGGGCCTCATGGGCTGTTGGAGGAGTCAAGCCAGCCCTTAGTGGGCTGGCCGAGCCCCCCACTAAGGCCCATGCGGCTAGGGGTGGGAAAAACCCAAAGGAAGGCAAGGTGGAAAGGGTTTCCAAGTGGAGAGGAGGAATCCTACTCCTAGTAGGATTGGAGTAGGACTCCACCTCCCACTTCGGCCGACCCAAAGGGGCAGCCCTAGGAGCACCGGCCTCCCTCCCCTCCCTCCTATATATACTAGAGGTTTTATCGGTGAGGGCTAACCCTAATTGCCACGTGCTCCCTCTTCTTCATCTAGATCGTTTTCTCCTCTAGTCTAGTTTCGGCGGTGCTTAGGCGAAGCCCTGCCGGAATAGTTCCACCACCACCGCCGCCGTGCCGTCGCGCTGCCAGAGAACTCATCTACCTCTCCACTCCCTCTTGCTAGATCAAGAAGGCGGAGATCGTCATCGAGCTGTACGTGTGCTGAACGCGGAGGTGCCGTCCGTTCGGCGCTAGATTGGGACGGATCGTGATTAGATCACGGGAAGCTCGGCGATTTGGATCGCAAAGACGTTCGACTACATCAACCGTGTTTCTTAACGCTTCCCACTTAGTGATCTACAAGGGTATGTAGATCCAATCTCCCTCTCGTAGATGCTCATTGATGTCTACTACGCAACCTTCTTCTTGTAGACTCGTGTTGGGCCTCCAAGCGCAGAGTTTTGTAGGACAGTAGCAATTTTCCCTCAAGTGGATGACCTAAGGTTTATCAATCCATGGGAGGCGTAGGATGAAGATGGTCTCTCTCAAGCAACCCTGCAATCAAATAACAAAGAGTTTCTTGTGTCCCCAACACACCCAATACAATGGTAAATTGTATAGGTGCACTAGTTCGGCGAAGAGATGGTGATACAAGTGCAATATGGATGGTAGATATAGGTTTTTGTAATCTGAAAATATAAAAACAGCAAGGTAGCAAGTAACAAAAGTGAGCACAAATGGTACTGCAATGCTTAGAAACAAGGCCTAGGGTTCATACATTCACTAGTGCAAGTTCCCTCAACAATACTAACATAGTTGAATCATATATAACTCCCTCACGTGCGACAAAGAGTTCACTCCAAAGTCACAAATAGCGGAGAACAAACGAAGAAATTATTGTAGGGTATGAAACCACCTCAAAGTTATCCTTTCTGATCAATCTTATGAGCTGTCCCTATAAGTGTCACGAACAGCCCTAGAGTTCGTACTAAAATAACACCTTAAGATACACATCAACCAAAACCCTAATGTCACCTAGATACCCCAATGTCACCTCGAGTACCCGTGGGTTTGATTATACGATATGCATCACATAATTTCAGATTCATCTATTCAATCCAACACAAAGAACTTCAAAGAGTGCCCCAAAGTTTCTACCGAAAAGTCAAGACGAAAACGTGTGCCAACCCCTATGCATAGATTCCCAAGGTCACGGAACCCGCAAGTTGATCACCAAAACATACATCAAGTGGATCAATAGAACATCCCATTGTCACCACAGATATCCCATCGCAAGACATACATCAAGTGTTCTCAAATCCTTAAAGACTCAATCCGATAAGTAAACTTCAAAGGGAAAACTCAATTCATCACAAGAAGATAGAGAGGGGAAAACTCCATATGATTCATCTATATTAATAAAGCTCGCGGTACATCAAGATCGTGCCATCTCAAGAACACGAGAGAGAGATCAAGCACATAGCTACTGGTACATACCCTCAGCCCCGAGGGTGAACTACTCCCTCCTCGTCATGGAGAGCATCGGGATGATGAAGATGGCCTCCGGTGATGGTTTCCCCCTCCGGCAGGGTACCGGAACGGGCTCCCGATTGGTTTTTCGTGGCTCTGGAGGCTTGCGGTGGCAGAACTCCCGATCTAGGTTTATTTTCGGAGGTTTCTATATTTATAGGAATTTATGGCGGTGGAAACGAGTCCAGGGGGGCCACGAGGGAGTCACAAGCCAGGGGGGCGCGCCCTAGGGGCTGGGCGCACCCCTGTGGCTTGTGACTACCTCGTGGGTCTTCTGGTCCAACTCTGATGCTCCGTGGGTCTCTTCTGGTCCATAAAAAATCACCGTAAATTTTTATTCCGTTTGGACTCCGTTTGATATTCCTTTTCTGTAAAACTCAAAAACAAGGAAAAAACAGGAACTGGCACTGGGCTCTAGGTTAATAGGTTAGTCCCAAAAATAATATAAAGTTGTAGTAAAATGATTGTAAAACATCCAAGAATGATAATATAACAGCATGGAACAAGCAAAAATTATAGATACGTTGGAGACGTATCACTCATCACCATGGATAGATCTTGCGTGTGCGTAGGAAAATTTTTGTTTCCCATGCAACGTTCCCCAACACATCTCTATGTGTCAGGGATCCGGGCGAAAACCCTTGACCGTTTCCTTGGTCTTGGTGATAGCCATCTCTATGCTCTTGCTCTACCCCTGCCGCTTGCCAGCCATGATCCTCTCCATCAGCGACCTGCTCTTGCTAGGCCTCGGCTGCCTAGGATCTCAAGAGCCGTCGTCCATCCTTGAAATCCAGCACCGCATGCCGCTTAGATCGTAAGCGTCGTCGGCCGTTCAGATCATGCATGTTGCCGGGCGCTGCCGTCCGGCCCCGATCTCGCACGTCGTCGGGCATCCCCGCCCCCCCTCCCCCCGCAAGCATGTGCATCTTTGGCACCACTGTTCCAGGCTGAGAGAACAAATGGTATAAAATAATGAGGTGTCGTATATCGGGGAGGTGTGGGCGGAATCATATTTGAATAGCCGTGTAATGCTTAACTCGAAGCAAAGAAAAAATCATGTTAGGTTACGTTACCAAACGTCGAACCAAATGCCCCCTATATATCTACTACCCCTCTAAAAACACGAGAGGGCAGATCCAAAATAACATCTCAGCGCTTAATGACAGGATCTAATGACTCGGAATCTCCAAATGTTGGGCACCAACGATATTGAGCACTTTACTAATATAAATTACCCTCAACTGCCACCGATTATGAACCCTCTCCACTAATTCAAGCATACTCTTCGTGGTTTCATCTAGGAAAACTACTTTCCACGCCGCCTCACAAGTACGGAACATGGTCACCGCCCACATCACCTCCTTGCCCTCTTCTTTCCGATTCTCACGCCCATGCAACGTCGCCGCTCCCCGCCACCGGCCCACGCACATAATCGACCCCGGAATACCTTCCTTCGCACCTCCTCCATCTAGCACACGCACGTCGTCTTCGCCAACATGCTTTTGGCCGCCCCTTCTGATGACGTGGGAGCAGCATCATCCGTGCAGGTCTTCCTCTGGCAATGGCTCGTCATGATCGATGCAGCTGATGTTGGTGTGCCAACCATTTTAGGCGCCCCACCTCCTCGTTGTTTCTTTGCGTGTAGGAGCCCTTGCCACCATCTCTACGCCAAAGGCACAGGTGCCATCGCCACCATCATCTCTCTTCCCAGGAGTCCAGGACACTATCGAACCTTGACTCGCCCACACAAGATGTCGCCGCACTCCCCTCCCTAGGTTTGCGCTTCTGCATGCCTCTGTTAGCCTTCCCCAACCTCCAGCGCATGCCTCACCAAGGGCTTCTGGCGCTGCCTCTTGAGCGACCCTCCCCTTGCTTTCTGGGCAATGCCTCCCCGTGAGAGTGTTGCACTGATCTTACTACAACATTATTGTGGAGCTAGCACTTACTCCTTGATGTTAGACATAGATATATATTCGCTATCTAATCTCAACCAAACTCTATCTATCCTCTCTCCCGTAGCTAACTCAATCTCCTATGTAACAACCGAATCCCAATGTTATTGATGCAAGACTTGTAAGCCAAAACAATAGTTTTTTCTGCCTCGATCAATATATATATACATGTGGCTCCCTCACGAGGGAGTAGGAATGCTTCCATCTAATATGCTATACAGAACCATCCTCTTCCCATCTACTTAGCTAGAAGCCCCATTGATCACCAGAATCCCCAAGATTGCTAGAAATTGATCGCTATGTCTTCCACCTCGGCTCCTATCTCCTACAATAGCCATGGTGCCCAATCCTCTATATGCGCCATGGCTCTTCAAGGACCAGCAAATTCTCGGTCATCTTCTGAACTCTCTGTCAAAGGAGATTCTCGCCCAAGTTGTCAGTAAAGAAAACAATTTTGATCTAAGGACTGCCATTACAACTTTGTTTGCGTTGCAGTGCCAATCTCGACTCACGGATTTGAGAATTTCTATCACCACCACCAAGAAGGGCTCCATGTCGAGCACCTCATACATCATACGGATGAAGAATTTTCATATTTTACTAGAACGTGGAAAGTTTTTGAAATTTTTACACAGTGTTTTCATATAAATTCTTTATCACGTCCTAAATTTTCATAATTTTTTGAGTTACAAAAGTACACTGTTTTCATAAATTGCTATAGACTATTCTGTTTGGACAGATTGCTGTCATAGTTTTGTTATCTACTTATCCTATAGTTTTCATAGCCTATATTGGTAGATATAAATTTTGGAAATGATAATAAACAGTAGATGATGTTTGAAAATTATTGTGCAACTTGTCTTGGCAGTACATGAAGTGTGGATTTATTCTTATGTGTACTAACCTATCTCACGAGTTCTTTTCGAGTTTTGTGTGGATGAAGTTTTTGAGAATAGGTGAAACCGTGATATGAGAGGATTGAACGAGATACATGCCCAAGACACCCCAAGTAAATATTTCAAGAAGTCTCAAGCATCTAAGCTTGGGGATGCTACGCATCCCACCTCTCTTCATCAACATTTATCGGTTAGCCTATGTTGAGCCTAAATTTTTATTTGTCCACATGATATGTGCTATTCTTGGAATGCTATTTTTCTTTTGCTCGCTATTTAAATAAAATACTCAGATCTAGAAATATTTATTGAGAGAGAGAGCCCTCACATAGCTACTTAATTATTTGACTACTCATTGATCTTCACTTATATCTTTTGAGAGTAGTTTGATGTTTACTCTTGTGCTTCACTTATATCCGGAGAGTAAATTGTGAAAGAATTGAATATCATAAATCTAAAATTATCAATGTGCTTTATGCTTAGTAGTAGCTTCACATCTGGTTTATAAAGTAAAATCTATTGAAGTTTGACAATCATTAAATTGGTCATACAAGCAATTCATGATGATTAGTATAAGAAAGAGAACTTTCACATACAAATATATTATCTTGGACATCTTTTATGATTGTGAATACCCAACAATTATTTTCAAACTTGATCAAATAGTTGAAGTTGGACAAGAAAGACAACGTAATGGTTATGTTTGGGTATATTTGCATAGACGAAGTTATATTGTTATGGGTCCTCCAACATGTGGTGCTTGTTTAGAACCTTTTGCTAGGCAAAACTTCGTACTAAGTAGAAATAGTACTTGTGCATCCAAATCCTTCAGCCAAGTTTCTTCCATGAGAGTCCACCATACCTACCTATATATGGTATTTCACTGCCATTCCAAGTAAATTTGCATGTGCCACCTCTAAACATTCAAATAAACATCTGTTTTGTGTGCTCGTACCGCTCATGGAGCGACGGGGCAGTCATTATCTTCCATGATAAGTGAGTTATTCTCAAGATGAGTGTTTATTCACTTGTCATTGCACGAGAGAGGCTGGTAAAAAGGATTCCCAGTACTGCATAACACATAAATAAATAAACAAAAGCTGCCCCTAGAAAGTTTATTGTTTGGAGGGCAACCGTGGAGTCGGCCAGCCATGGAATGTGTTTGAATGGTGAAGGGGGGTAAAAATTTAAATTCTGTTTGGGAACCGCCAATAATATGATTAGCATGGAAGATATTGAAGACTCTATTGTGACATTGACAGGAAAGGCAAACCACTCAAAATTACATATTCATCTATGTTTTAAACAATGAGCTCTAACACATATGCAAATCCATGCTTCCCTCTGCGAAGGGACAATCTATTTACTTTCATGTTGAGTCAACTTCTTATTCCAACCTCAATCTATTAGTTGGCAAGCATCATGTGCTGGGGAAAGACCCAAACATATATATCCACTCTAATATATTTGATCATGATTCATTATTGTAGACAATTATCTTTATGATAAGTATGTTGGGAGGCGAAACATTAAGCCCCTATCTTTCTCTGTGTTCAATGGATATTGTTTGTTCCAAAAATATGCCTTGAGTATTAGCAATCATAAAAGACTATATGATAATTGAGTATGTGGAGCTCTTACTTAGACTTGATGATGCATTGAAATTGTTTGGTGACCAAGAGCAAAGATTGTTAAGTTTCAATAGAATGCATTGTTTGAACCATAACATGTGAATTGATTGGTACTCTATCATGATGATTTTTATGAGAAAAAGTTGATGGTTATGATGCTAGAAATGTGACTGAAATTATCAGTGATCAAACTATTCACTAAGCTAGCATTCACACTTCATAAATTATTTCTTTTATCATTTACCTACTCGAGGAAGAATAGGAATTAAGCTTGGGGATGCTGATACGTCTCCAACGTATCAATAGTTTATGAAGTATTCATACCATATTCACCTAAGTTTACAATACTTTTATATGATTTTGATGCACTTTATAGGATTTATTTTGAACTAACCCGGACTGACGCTGTTTTCAGCAGAATTACCATGGTGTTGTTTTTTGTGCAAAAAATGAAAGTTCTCGGAATCGCCCGAAACTTTTTTGTGATTTTTACTGGTGGAAATAAGCCACATTAGAGTGAAGAACCACTGGAGGGGGGCCACCCTTGTGCCACAAGCCATCTGGCCGCGCCCCCTAGTGGTGCGGCCAGATATCTGGTGGGCCCCTCGTGGCTCCGTTTGGCATGATTCCAATGCTGAAAATCCTATAAATCCCAGAAACCCCAGAATAAAGAGAGACTCCTCGTTCCTCCGCCGCAACTCTCTGTATCGACAAAAGACCAATCTTGAGGCGTTCCAGTACCCTGCCGGAGAGGGTAGATCATCTCCGGTGGCCATCATCATCATTCCGGCGGAGGCCATGACTAGGAGGGAGTAGTCCACCCTCGGGGCTGACGGTTTGTACCAGTAGCTATGTGTTCAATCTCTTTATCTCTCTCGTGTTCTTGAGATGGCACGATCTTGATGTATCACGGGCTTTGTTAATATAGTTGGATCATATGAGGTGTTTCCCTTACTATTTTGTTGTGATGAATTGAATCTTTCCCTTTGAGATCTCGTTATGTTGGATTGAATATTGGATTTGAGAACACTTGATGTACATCTTGCGTGGGATACCCGTAGTGATTCTATTGATTCACATGATATATGTTAAGGCATCAACTTGCGGATAACTCGCTTATCATGATCTACCCTCTCCGACGATTGAACGTTTTCATACCACGTTCTCCGATAGAAATCTTGGGGTGCTCCTTGAAGTACTTTGTGTTGGATTGAATATGATAGATCTGAAATTGTTTGATGCATGTCGCATAATTTACCCACAGATACTTGAGGTGACATTGGAGTATCTAGGTGACATTAGGGTTGATTGATATGTATCATTGGTGTTATTCTAGTAGGAACTCTAGGTATGTTTGTGACACTTATATGAATAGCCCAATAGATTGATCGGAAAGAATAACTTTGAGGTGGTTCTACTACCTACACCAATTTCATCTTATTGTTCTCCGCTAGATAGGAACTTTGGGGTGATTCTTTGTTGCACGTTGAGGGATGATCATATGACTCAACTATGTTAGCATTGTTCGGAGATTGCACTAGCGAAAGTATGAACCCTAGGCCTTGTTTCCAAGCATTTATACACCATTTTGCCCGCTGTTTTACACTTGCTACCTTGCTGTTTTTATATTTTCAGATTACAAAAAACTATATCTATCATCCATATTGCACTTGTATCACCATCTCTTCGCCGAACTAGTGCACCTATACAATTTGCCATTGTATTGGGTGTGTTGGGGACACAAGAGATTTCATGTATTTGATTGCAGGGTTGTTTGAGAGAGACCATCTTCATCCTACACCTCCCATGGATTGATAAACCTTAGGTCATCCACTTGAGGGAAAATTGCTACTACCCTACAAAACTCTGCACTTGGAGGCCCAACATAGTCTACAAGAATAAAGTTGCGTAGTAGACATCAACGCCCTCCTCCACCCCGTCGGCGGCCTCACCCCACTTTAAGAGAAGTGTAGTGAATGTACTTGCTGATGTAGCCTCGGAGTATAACTTGAGTAGAACTTGTGATGTTGCTTTTGGGTATATGAATCATTAATGCTTATGTTGGCTATGTTTTGCTTGTGCTCTTCTAAACTTTTGTTGCTTCTCCTGTTATGCTTGTTCAAATCATATTCTTCTATTGGTAGATGAGGTGGTATGCGGTGTGTAGAGGGAGGTGTCCTGGAGTGTATGATTCGTGGGAGGAATGTCGTGAATAGGTGAACGGTTACAGCAATACCGACTATAAACGGTTTCCAACTAGGCAGCAGGCAGAGGATCATTACTCCCAGTTCCTGCTCAGAGCGAGGCGTCCTGAAATGTATGATTCATTTGAGTATCATTGCTCCAAGCTCCGGTGCAGAGCGAAGCGCGATGATGGAGTAGGCAAGGGTGTATGTCAGACTTGGTTTGGTGGCATGAAGAACCTGATAATCTTCGTCCAGTTCGTCATTATTTTGGTGTTGATGATATCTTGTGCACGGTTAGTATACATTGGGATAAATGTTACTTCTTTTCTATTGTTGTCTCATTTTGTTATTCTTTTTATATAACTGATGAAATATTTTTTGTGATTTTTCTGCAGATGCTTTAATAAAATGTGAACGATGGAGATCATGGATGTGAACTTGATGGACGTACATGCTATGTTCATAGCAGTGCAGCTCATGGAGCTTATATTTACCTATTGCACTCGTGAACTTGCTTTTGGCTCCTAATTTCTTGGATATATATGTATGCACTTGATGGAGATTTCTATACATTGTTGGATATATATGTATGCACTTGATGGAGATATCTATATATTGTTGGATATATATATATATATATATATATATATATATATATATATATATATATATATATATATATATATATATATATATATATATGATTATGAAGTCTTTGCCACCCGGGGGCATTGCCACCCCTCTGGCTTCCGTTTGATCTGGCTTTGAGATCCGTGTAGCATCTTTTAGGCCTGCGATTGATTGGTCTTTCGTTTGTCTAATTGCACTGAGATGAGTTCTTAGCACTAAGCAGTAATAAGGTTAAATGTTGATATTGTGTATACACAAGGATATTTGTGTGGGGAATCTTTTTTTAGTTCACGGGGAACTCCTTTTAGCAATATAAGTCTTAATCACGAGCCAATTTTTTGTACTATTATGGAAAGTTAGCAAGTTATACTATTTTTTATACTCTCAGGGAATCTTTTTGGTTAAGTATTCATGACCTGACATTTTGATACCCCTAGTTTGACACTTCATTAACTGAATCCTGATGGAGGAACGATGATAGCATAGTATTTGCATGGATCATGAGGCATGAATTGAACGAAGATGACATAGGGTGGCACTACCACCCAGAGGGGTGGCATAGTCACCGGGTGTTAAAAAATCCACACTAATATATATATATATATATATATATATATGTATGCACTTGATGGAGATATTTATATATTGTTGGATATCTATATATTGTTGGATATGTATTCAACTTGATGAAGATATCTATGCATGCATGTTTGATCTAGCTAGAGGGAAAAACTGCAGAAACAGAACATGGACACTTAACTTTACCAAGAGCTGCTCTCGGCAAACATGCATGAGCTGGGATGGACTGTCACTTCGATGTGGTAGTTATGCCGAGAGTGACTCTCGGCAAAGAACTGACGAAACTAGTAGACGTGAAGTCACTTTTGTTTGCCGAGAGGTGTTGTTCGGCCCTCGTGTTTGCTGAGTGTCCGGGTTCTGGCTCCTGGAAAATTCCTGTTTGCCTGAGAGGTGTACGCTGGGTGGCCTTTGCCGAGTGTAACACTCGGCAAAGGCTTTGCCGGCGGTTATTGGCCCTTTGCCGAGTGTCCGTGGCACCCGACGTATATGTTGATTCCAGTAGTGACATATGTGAATAAAGAAGTGTGATTCTACACAGATAATTAACATAAATACTAGTGGTCAATCCAGACTTCTTGGAAACGCTTTTAACCATAATAAACTTTTCATCATTTCTATTTCTCTCTTGTTCTTAGTTATTACACTTGCACACTTTCATTCTTCTTCACACAATCTTGCAATGCTTTCGCTTTCGCATTGCTTTTATTTGGGATCATAAATAACTTGCTCGCACATTCCGATGAACCTCTACAAGAGGCAGAAGACTATTTCCTCAGCTCTCTATGAGACGATACTCTTTGAAATATCTGTACATGTGCACTTGCAGGACATCACGGGGTTATGTGCCCAGAAAATTCGTTCCGACTACCATAATGTCCTTACTGTTTCGAAAAAGACCATCACCCTGCTTTATAGATAAAACATCAACCAGTACAAAGGAACCATACAAACACACACCAAGACTGCTGGGGTTACCAGATATACAGTAGAGCTCACGCTAACGAACAAGAAACTAAAACATGGACAAACCATAGCTAAATGAAGCACTAAACAAAAGGAGCTTGCTTTATCCTAGCAATGAGCACAAGCTCCCCGAAGCGCCACGACGCCACTCATCAATCCGCCACCGCATCCCCAGCACACTCCAGTAGCTAAGTCCGGCAATGTAGGAAGAAACCATGAGCTTGAAGGAGGAGGGGTCGAAATGGCTACGCTTCCAAGGAAGGGCACGGCGTCCATGGACATCATCACCACCTGCCTGACCAAGGTCAAGCACGGCATTTGCCGGCAACCCCCCAAGCCAAACCCCGAGCCCTTCATTTACTGGCCTTACTGTTACCGGTCTTTGGTGTAGCATTCCACTCTTCGTTGCTCATTGCATCTTCTTGTAAAAATCTTTGGGGCCTCGGGTACCGGCGAGTCCTAGGGTCGAGTTCGAGACAAGGGACAAATAGTTGTACAAATATATAAAGAAAAATCATACCATCAATCCCAGTTTGCACGTTCATGGGGCTACGAGGCTAAGCATCAGCCCTTAGCCTGAGGGGATTACTCCCACACTGCGATTGAATCACAAGCAAAATACCTTGTATAAAGGTTTATTTGATGATGAATGCTTGATAGTCTTATAATGTAGTTGATCACGATGGAATTTCGATTACAAGTATGTCAATCTAATGGAATTTCGCAAAAAAAAATCTAATGGAGGAGATTGAAAATGAGGTTAATGCAGGTTACATGACGGTGAATGTGGGCATCCCTTTTGGGACTCCCCCTTCTACTTTATATATTGTAGACATGCTGAATAAAGTTTCAGGGTCCCTCTGGTGCGAAGTGGACTTGGGTCCCATCATTAATGTTTTTTGTGCTGACATCATGGAGGTGGCGGTGTGTGGTACAACCGTGGCTAGGAGTGGCCGCACTCGTACCACACGGGGGGCAAATTCACTGTTTTGATCATTTGCTATTAGTTTAGTACGATTTGACCCTATGGGGCAAAAGTTTTTCAGATCTGTCCCTTTTCCTTGGCGGTAGGGTAACACAACCTACCGCCACTGGTTATGGCGGTAGGACTTATCAACGCCGTTACGTCCGTTCGGTGCGAAAAAAACCTACCTCCACAGTCTGTGGCGATAGGTTGTGTTACCCTACCTCCACTGTCTATGGCGGTAGGGTCTTTTTTCGTACCGAACGGCCGTGACGGTGTAAGTCCTACCGCCATAGGCCTTGGCGGTAGGGTGTGTTACTCTACCGCCAAACAAAATGGCGGTAGAAAAAGGGTCAAATCCGATTTTTTTTACACATAGGGTCAAATCGTGCTACCCTGTAAGCAAAATCTTATTATGCGATACACTTGTGGCTTGTTGCTAGAAGTGAGAAGAGGCCAAATGAATCTCTGTAAGATTTTAAACTACACTGTAAGCGAAATTCATTTCATACATATGTTGATCAAGCATGGTACTGAACTCTACTAACATACACAGATGACCTTATTATTGTTTCTGGTAAATCGATCTAAGCTTCTAAAATATCCTAATGTTATATATCTAAACTGACATTTCTAACTTAAATTGCTATGGATCAAGATTGGGATCAAACAAGACAGTCCAATGTGTTGAGAAAAGATAGAGGCGCACGTAAATGTCTCAAGAGGCGCGCAAAGGAATGACCCAACCACTAGCATCTATCACTTTTTTTTTCTTTTTACGAATACACTAGCATCTATCACAAGGTCTGCTCCACCGGTGGAGCTGGTATAATTTGATCAAGGCAATGTAGAAGCCTCTTATTCAATTAAAAAAATGTAGAAGCTTCGAGTTGTGTGCATGAGGTACAACACCATGTGAGGGCCAAATGATATTTATTTTCTTCGTTGAATTTTGCTAAGTGCACATGAGTACCACATCTGATTTTGGTTGTTCACTAGTACCAACTGTGCATTTGACTCGCTATGAGTAAAGAGCGACAGAAAAGGATTCTCATCATCCGAAAGTGCATAGGAGCATTCGGCGACTCAGTCCACCAAAATGCCACCCATTCACTAGCCTCGGGATTCACAACTCCTATATTAACCAATCTGTATTACATGATGTATCTCTCACATGCCTTCTCCGGATTAGACCACCCACAATGGGAGTAACATAAGTAATAACATAGATGCCACCTAAACAAATAACATGATGTAGCAGCTAATTAATGAGAAGAGAGAGAAATTAAGTAACATAACAAGTTACTCATACTATGAGTAACATAATACATACCAAGACAAGATGTGTCTATAAGCTAATAAATGAAAGGCTCAATGTTATCATCCCTATGTTACTACCCATTGTGAAAATAGTAACTTAGACTAGTAACGTATACATGTTACTACTCTATGTTACTTCCCATTGTGGGTAGTCTTAAGGCATATGTACTTATATCCTCACATTGTCAGATAGCACTGGCGCAGCCAGCCAACCACCTAGAGACCAAACAATCAATGGATACGACACATCCCACCCATCTCATCTCCCCACCAACCCTTCTTCCCCGGGACGCCACTCCTTCCTCATGAATCCTCTCCTCAAATCATTTTCTACAACCCTTGCATTTCTTCCCCAATCTTCTGTTACACTTGTTCGTCTTGTTCCAAGTTAGTCCTGCACATCCACGCCAAACTACACCACGTACGCCCTCGCCGCGGTCACCAAATCATGCTTTCCGACAGCCATCGAAAACGCGTGGGAAGAAAAACCAGGAAGAGGACCATGCCGTTCATGACGAGCAGATCGAGCTACCCGTCGGTTTTTGCATCCTGTGCACGGCGTGTACCCTGGTCACTGACTCCATGTACTGCGTGCCCGCGGCCAGCGACAACGTCGCCGCCGGCATCCCAGTCGTCCTCGTCTGGTCGAGTGGTCGTTCTCGTCCCTTACAAGCTTGGCATGGTCGTGCTCAGTCTCAATCTCAAGGTCGTTGGCTCTTCCTGCTCGTAGCTGGCTTCCTTGATATGGCCTTGCGCATCACTACCAGAATCGCCCCCTACGCCGACGGCCAGACCCCGTCGGCGTAGGCCAGAATACCGTCGGCGTAGGGCTACGCCGACGGGGGCCGTCGGTGTAGGCCCGTCGGGATCGCGAACGTCGGCGTACCCGGGCATTTTCGTCGGCATAGGAAAACCGTCGGCGTAGGTCCCTATGCCGACATCCGGGCGTACGACCGTCGGCGTAGATGGGCCGTCGGCGTCCTTTTTCACGTGACGGCGGCTGACGGCGACGTCGGAGTTCGTCCACCAACCGGATGCTGCCACGTGACAGGGGCTATGCCGACGCATAGGCGAGGAGCTACGCCGACGGTGTAACCGTCGGCGTAGCCCTGCCACGTGGCAGCTCCTGGCGCACTTGAAGTCAGGGCTACGCCGACGGTTACACCGTCGGCATAGGTGCTGTTTTTTTTAATAATTTTTTAATTTTTTCCAATTTTATTTTTTTTTCTATTTATTTTTTTCTAATTTTCAAATCTTTGAATTATTTGACAATTTAATCTGTAATCACCCCTGCTCACTGCTCTTGAATTATTTGACAATTTAATCTCTAATCACCCATCATTCCAAATCGTCTAACTTCCCGACAGGTCACCCATCCTCTCACTGCTCCAACCCCAGCACGCTTAACTTTCGAGTTCTATCACCCTTAGTTTCCAAGTCTGCACTTGTTGTTTTCTTGACAATAGTAAGCTGTCAATCCTATTAACCCTTAGGTCTTGATGTCACATGATTTTATTTTCTAAATTCCAAACAATTATTAAAATAAACAACAATAAATGATTAATAATAATATTGAATTTTAATTAAAATAAAATAAGTAATAATATTATTTTATTCATTTTTTGCCATTTATTCATTTAATATGGCATAATTAATATCTTTAAATTCGTAAATCGAAATTCGACAAATAATATATCCATTATTATCAGAAAAATATGAGGAATCCAAATATGACATCATTGATTTATTTTAAATAAAATTAATTTTTCATAACACTTTTTTTCGACATCTTATGCAAAAGTTATAGCCATTTTACTTTTTCATAACACTTTTTAAAACTTATTTCAACTCCAGACTTTTTGTGTGTTCAACATAGACTATTCAAAGACACATCATCAATTTTCAACCATTTTCCACTTCATTCCCTATTTTTCATGCATTTATTGATTTTTTTGAGCTAAATGACCCCGAAATTGAAAAGCACTACAAATGAACTCTGAAAAGTTTGAAACTTGGCATGGTATCATCATTTCACCCACATAGCATGTGCTAAAAAGTTGAGAGGGTTACGACAAAAGCTGGATGCACTCTGTGTACAAACTGGACAATCTCTTTCGAAGTATCAGGGTTTCGGACGAAAACTCATCTGTTACAAAGGCATTTCATTTTTTTAAACTTATTTCAACTCCAGACTTTTTGTGTGTTCAACATGCACCATCTAACATGTGCCTATGAATAGAAAAAATTAAATTAAAAACAATTTTTAAACTCAAGTTATTCACAATCTAGGGTTTGAAGGAAATTTGAAAAAATTCAAATTTAAACCATTCAAATTTGAAAACTAATTGCACAAACACAAACTAGACAAAATTTTGAAATTAATGCAAAAAGAATCACTCAAAAACATCAAATATCCTAAAAGATATAAGCAATTCAAAACAGAAAACACAAAATTGCACCTATGCCGACGGTTATACCGTCGGCGTAGGTGAAATAAAAAAAAAATTGTGCCTACGGCGTAGCCCGAAAGGTATGCCGACGGCATAACCGTCGGCGTAGTTACGCCCCCGGATCCGCACCTCCCTCGGATCGATGACGTGGCACCTGCCTCGGATCGATGACGTGGCTCCTGGCCTATGCCGACGGTTATACCGTAGGCGTAGCCCCCTGCCTTCAGATGCACCAGGAGCTGCCACGTGGCAGGGCTACGCCGACGGTTACACCGTCGGCATCGGTGCTATTTTTTTTAATATGGCATAATTAATATCTTTAAATCCGTAAATCGAAATTCGACAAATAATATATCCATTATTATCAGAAAGATATGAGGAATCCAAATATGACATCATTTATTTATTTTAAATAAAATTAATTTTTCATAACACTTTTTTTCGACATCTTATGCAAAAGTTATAGCCATTTTACTTTTTCATAACACTTTTTAAAACTTGTTTAAACTCCAGACTTTTTGTGCGTTCAACATGCACTATTCAAAGTCACATCATCAATTTTCAACCCTTTCCCACTTCATTCCCCATTTTTCATGCATCTATTGATTTTTTTTGAGCTAAATGACCCCGAAATTGAAAAGCACTACAAATGAACTCTGAAAATGTTGAAACTTGGCATGGTATCATCATTTCACCCACATAGCATGTGCTAAAAAGTTGAGAGGGTTATGACAAAAGCTGGATGGCTTTGTGTACAAACTGGACAATCTCTTTCGAAGTATCAGGGTTTCGGACGAAAACTCATCTGTTACAAAGGCATTTCATTTTTTTAAACTTATTTCAACTCCAGACTTTTTGTGTGTTCAACATGCACCATCTAACATGTGCCTACGAGCAGAAAAAATTAAATTAAAAACAATTTTTAAACTCAAGTTATTCACACTCTAGGGTTTGAAGGAAATTTGAACAAATTCAAATTTAAACCATTCAAATTTGAAAAATAATTGCACAAACACAAACTAGACAAAATTTTGAAATTAATGCAAAAAGAATCACTCAAAAACATCAAATATCCTAAAAGATATAAGCAATTCAAAACAGAAAACACAAAATTGCACCTATGCCGACGGTTATACCGTCGGCGTAGGTGAAATAAAAAAAAATTGTGCCTACGCCGACGGCGTAGCCCGAAAGGTATGCCGACGGCATAACCGTCGGCGTAGTTACGCCCCCGGATCCGCACCTCCCTCGGATCGATGACGTGGCACCTGCCTCGGATCGATGACGTGGCTCATCGAAGCTATGCCGACGGTGTCCGTCAGGGCCGTCGGCATATCTTTGACGGCGTCAAACGGGCGTTACTCATGGAGTGGCCGGGCCCGCTGATACGCCGACGGGGTGTCTACGCCGACGGCCACCGTAGGCATAGGTGAATCTACGCCGACTGCATTTGTACGCCGACGGTGGCCGTCGGCTTAGGTTGATCTACGCCGACGGTTTTTAGTACGCCGACGGTGAGGCACTGGTGGTCGGCGTAGGGTGACGTATGCCGACGGGGGCCGTCGGCATAGTTTAGGCCGTCGGCAACGACCCTGATTCTGGTAGTGCATGGCTTCCTTGACGGCCATGAACATCCTTCGCTCCACCCCATCTTGCTTGCATGTGACAAAACAAAGTCATGGGTGGTCTAAATAAATGCGATTCAATGTGCCATTGTATACCGGTGAGTATTTATCCTGTATTGGTTCAAAACAAATTAAACTACATTAATTGCATGCATCCCAAGACAATAACAGACGCGTAGATTTGAGTGGGCATCGTCGCCGAGTGCTCTTCGTCCACTTCCTCTCGTCATCCGGCAAACTCTCCCCATCTCGCCTTCGCATCGTCCCGTAGGGGCAGCAAGAGCGGATCCTAGATCCCTCCACCATCGGCTTCGCCCCTCCCCTTCCCCTCTCTACCGGCAGCCATCCTCGTCAAGCAAAGCCCCCGTGCTGGGTGACGACAGCCGTTGTGGTTAAGATCAATCCAATTGCGTCATGAAGGGAGGTCATCCCAGTCCATAGAGGGAGGGGTTGTGCGCTTGTGCCGACCCTCCTCATGGCCAAGACGAGTGTCGTTCCCGAGTCTTCTCAAGCCCAGATCTAGGCCGGGGAGGGCTCATGGATTGGGTAGTGGCCACAGCCTCCGGGGCTGGGGTCGCAACCATCCTTATGGGGTGGTCACGACTGGGGTATCGCCCGGCCTTGGGCCTGTGGCTTGCTTCCGAAGGGGGGCTCTTTCTGCTCAAATCTGGCACAGGGTGGGATCCAAAGAGCAGATGGTATGCTTGGTCAGGGGAGTCCTCGCTGTCGTCTTCTGCGCATGGGCGGTAAAGAATGTAGACTTGGAGGATCTTGGTATTAGTGGCCCGTGGCTTGGAGATTCTCGCCCAAGTTGTTAGTAAAGAAAACAGTTTTGATCTATGGACTGCCATTACCACTTTGTTTGCTTCGTAGTGCCAATCTCGACTCACGGATTTGAGCATTTCTATCACCACCACCAAGAAGGGCTCCATGTCGAGCACCTCATACATCATACGGACGAAGAATCTGGTGAATGAACTTGCTGCAGCGGGCCGACCTATCTCTGATCCAGAAATGGTGGACTATGTCCTTGTCGGTCTCGATCGAGACTATTATCCGGTTGTGGCGGCCATTGCCGTTGTCCAAACCTCCATCATCGTCGATGAACTCTTCGCCCAGATTGCCGTCAGGGGATCGAAATGCTAGGTGACGGCTCCGATGTTGGCTTCAACACATCTGCAAACTTGGCATACAAAGGGTGTGGCCAGTCTTGGGGTAGAGGGCACTCGTCCTCCTCTCTCCAAGCAACAGCAATAGGAGAGGCGGTTGTCCGCAACAGTAGCAGCAGCAACATCCACGGCACCGGGACTATCCCGAGTGCGAAATCTGCCTCAAGAATCACTGCGGGGGTGCCCGTGAGTGTTGGGATCGCTAAGAGATAGATGAGTACGAGGAGAAGGAGGAAAACTTTGTCAACGACTCCTACGGCTTCGACACAAACTGGTATGCGGATACCAGTGCTACAAATCATATCACTAGGGAGCTTGACAAATTGACGATCAGAGACAAGTATCATGGACATGACCAAGTGCACATTACTGGATGCCGGAGGGGAATGAGGTGGCGGAGGTGGTGAGCAATAATATGAAGCTAATTTAACACTGCTAGACAAAGAGACGCCCCACTTGAGATATGACGGGTGCAACCACTTGAGAGGGTGCAGTCACATCCATAGGTTTAGCTTACAGGTGATTGCATTTAGTTGCCAAAAGAGGAGCATGACCATTATCAGAAGGAGGCACAAATCTAGCGGCATTTGTGTGGGCAAAGCCATTACTGACAGTGTGTCCCAGCAAATGCAGGCTCGGTAGTAGATTCTACTAGAGCGAGTTTCGTAGGCGTAGTTGTTGGGGCTGTCCCGTGGAGCCTGGTTAAACAAGGCTTGGTTGAGGTAAATCACGCGGAAAACTAACATCTGCACTTAGTTTGGTCGCCTGCATACACTCTAGGCTGCATGAGGTGTCACTCAACGCATGTTGTTTGGTAGCCCGCTTGTGTACGCGCAAACACACAGCCTGCTGTTTGGTGGCATGCACCGCCTATTGTCTGGTAACCTCTTCGGCGCGGTGGTGAGGTGACCAGCACACAGTGGCCTCGGAAAGAACACACATAACTGAACATAATACTAATATTGTGCTAGAATTAAAACACACCGGTTTAAACGCAAAGCAATTCGAGATTAAACTACAAGCAGCTAGAGCATGCCGGGGCTGTCCTAGGGGTTCACGATGAAGGCTTCGTGGTGCTTCCCGCATCTGGTTACCACTTCAATGACATCGTCATTGAACATGATGACCATGAGCATGTCGGGACTCGGCAGCTTGAAGGTCACCATGAATCCTATCTTGACCTGGTGGACGGCGGCGAAGGTGGCCCAGCCCTAATCGAGGGTGACCCTGCCGTTCAACAGCTAGGCAGTCACCCTCCAGGAGCAGTCGGTGTTCGTCTTCATCTTGAACTCCTGTGGCACGGATGGGAAGTGCTTCGTGAAGTTCAGCGGCATAGGTATGGCCACCTTGGAGAAGCTGGTTGGCCCTCCCACCTCATGGTAGTGGCTGTAGTTCCGGTGCTTGCCGCTGGGGGGGGGCTCCTCCGGCTGGGTCGTCCCTGCCAAGGGTCTGGACGGGCGTCGCCTCCGATGGCAGCATCACGTCCTTGCCCTTATCTTGCTCCTTTGGTGGCACCACCTCCTTCTCCTTGCTCTCCGTGTCGATCTGGATTATGAAGAGGTTCAAACCATAAGAATCTGCAATATGAATGTTGCAACATCGTCATTAAGAACTATCGCCCAGAACCCCTTTATTTACCTAGCCTGAACTCTGGTCACCACTCCACCGCTCCACCTATCTGTCTGTCACTCTTCCTCCAATCCATCGACATGAACTCCAACCCAACCCCATCCCCAACCCCTTCCCTTGGGGCATTGGATGGCGGGCATTCTTCCTATGGTGCTTGCTCGGTAACCACACCAAGTTTGAGAACACCATGGAAGTGTGCTCACACTTCAGCAGCATGGAAGGGCTGCACAAAGAGTCAGACGTTGTGGTCAAGAAGGCCACGCTGGAGGAGTTGAACACACTGATTACTGACCCAACGAAGGGCGCTATGTCAGTGGATATACTTCGCTGGGCCATGAATCAGGCCGATTCCGACGACAATGGACAGAGGGCAAAGTGGGCCAAGTACAGACAGTACCGGTGCCCTCATGACCATCGTGCGTCAGTGTACTTCACCACAAACATTGCGGTGGTGCCACTGGAGGAGGATCAAGAATCGATGGCCATGGAGGTGGAAGAAGATGCGGTGCCAGGATACCGAAGCCTGATCATCGAGCTGGACTCCGACGAGGAAGAAGAGACGGAGAAGACCAAGACCAAGACCAAGGCCAAGGCCACCCTCCGCTCCAATTGCCTCCGGGGTCCTCGAGGATAAGATCCGTGCGTACTGCGTAATATGAACCATAATCCCCATCCCTATTGTACTCAGTCCGGACCGGGAACCTCTTTATTTAACGCTAGTCATGACGATGTTATGATACCCCGATTCCCCATTCCCCTAACGCGGATCGAACCTAAACTCGAATTGAATGCAAAGTAGTAGGTGCGGAAGGGAAGAAATTGCTTACCGCCATTGCCGGAGTGCAGTGTCACCGATGCCGGTGAAGGTGGCCGAAGGTTGACTTGCTGTTCTTCGATCTGCTGCACGCCGCCGCCGTCGTAGGTGAGTGGATAAAGGGGAAAGGGGAGAGGGGGCGGTGAGGGAAGGTGAGGGTAATAATTGTCGGCGCTTCGGGAAGCAATGCGGCTTATCGAGGGTGGCTCCTCGCGTGCAACCCTCGTCGCCCACGTGCCTCGCGCGGGCCTGGGTAGCGAGAAACTGCCGATTCGAGCGTGGCTCGAGAGACAAGCCAAGAGGTGCTTTAAAGTTCGTGCGATGCAGGCCCAATAGTGTATGCTGGCAACCAATCAGGATGTTTTCTTCCAGCACGGGCCTGGTTGAACCTTATGCGGGCAACCAAATGTGCCCTACACTAGTAGAAAACGGGCCTTTAGTCCCGGTTCGTAAGGGCCTTTAGTCCCAGTTTTCCAACCGGGACTAAGCAATCGGGACTAAAGGCCTTCACTTTTAGTCCCGGTTGGATTACGAACCGGGACTAAAGGGGCTCCGCGTGGCAGCTTTCTGGAGCGGGGGCTGGAGGACCTTTAGTCCCGGTTGGTGTTACCAACCGGGACTAAAGGTATTTTTTTTTAAATATTTTTTTTATTTTTTTCAAATCTTTGAATTATTTGTCAATTTAATCTCTAATCACCCCTCCTCACTGCTCTTGAATTATTTGACAATTTAATCTCTAATCACCCCTCCTCACTGCTCCAGCGTGGAGCACTCATTTCAAATCGTCTAACTTCCCGGTCGGTCACTCATCCTCTCACCGCTCCAACCCCAACACGCTTAACTTTCGAGTTCTATCTCCCCTAATTTTCAAGTCTGCACTTGTTGTTTTCTTAACAGTAGTAAGCTATCAATCCTATTAATCCTTAGGTCTTGATGTCACATGATTTAATTTTTTGAATTCCAAACAATTATTAAAATAAACAACAATGATTAACAAACAACAATGATTAATTTTAAAACTTCAAAAAAGGCAAAAATTACAAAAAAAAACTCAAAAATTCTAAAAAAAAATGAAAAAACCTAAATAATAAAAAGTTCAAAATAAAATAAGTAATAATAATATTGAATTCCAATGAAAATAAAATAAGTAATAATATTATTTTATTCATTTTTTGCCATTTATTCATTTAATATGGCATAATTAATATCTTTAAATCTGTAAATCGAAATTCAACAAATAATATATCCATTATTATCAGAAAAATGTGAGGAATCTAAATATGACATCATTTATTTATTTTTTAAAATAAAATTAATTTTTAAAATCTGAATTTTTATACTTTTCGAATTTCAAAAATCTAAAAGAATTAAAAATGTTTAAAAAAAATAAACTACTTATTCAATTAATTTATGTTATATGTATTATATCAATCCTATTAAGCCCTTGAGCATGATGCCACACGTTTCACCATTTGAGTTTGAAACTATTATTCTAAAAAACAATAATTATTTAGTAACACTAATATTTATTGAATAAGTAGTTTGACTAAAAATTCAAAAAAACTCAAATTTGAGGATAACTTTTTTCCTTTCAGAATTTTAGGATTCTAAAAATTTACAAAACAGCATATAGCGGTTGCCATCGAAACCGGTTTCTCGTGCTGAACATTTTCATATATTAAACTTTTATTTTCGACATCGTATGCAAAAGTTATAGCCGTTTTACTTTTTCGTAACACTTTTTTTAAACTTGTTTCAACTCCAGACTTTTTGTGCGTTCAACATGCACCATTCAAAGTCACATCATCAATTTTCAACCATTTCCCACTTCATTCGCTATTTTTCATGCATTTATTAATTTTTTTAAGCTAAATGACCCTGAAATTAAAAAGCACTACAAATGAACTCTGAAAAGGTTGAAACTTGGCATGGTATCATCATTTCACCCACATAGCATGTGATAAAAAGTTGAGAGGGTTACGACAGAAACTGAATGTACTTCGTGTACGAACTGGACAATCCCTTTCGAAGTATTAGAGTTTGGGACGAAAACTCATCTGTTAAAAAGGCATTTCATTTTTTTTAACTTATTTCAACTCCATACATTTTGTGCGTTCAACATGCATCATTCAAAGCCACATCATCAATTTTCAACCCTTTCCCACTTCATTCGCTATTTTTCATGCATTTATTGATTTTTTTTAGCTAAATAATCCTGAAATTGAAAAGCACTACAAATGAACTCTGAAAAGCTTGAAACTTGGCATGGTATCATCATTTCACCCACATAGCATGTGCTAAAAAGTTAAGGTGGTTACGACAAAAACTGGATGCACTTTATGTACGAACTGGACAATCTCTTTCGAAGTATCTGGGTTTCGGACGAAAACTGATCTGTTTCAAAGGCATTTCATTTTTTTAAACTTATTTCAACTCCAGACTTTTTGTCCGTTCAACATGCACCATTAAAAGCCACATCACCAATTTTCAACCCTTTCCCACTTCATTCGCTATTTTTCATGCATTTATTGATTTTTTGAGCTATAAAACTAAAAGAGCTAAACAGAATCTGTTTTTGATTAAAACACCTATTTAAAATAACCTAAAAATTACCAAATTGAATATAATGATAAAACACACTAATATTAAACAGCAGGAAAAAGAATCACTCAAAAATATATTTTCAAAGTAAAGTTATTCACAAACTAGTGATTCATACAAATTTCGCTCAAAAACTCTAAATATTTTGCTGTAAGTACAAAAAAAAGAAAATAAATAAAGCAAAAAACAAAACAAAACTGAAAAAAGTCCTTTAGTAATTAAACCAGTTTCTCGTGCTGAACATTTTGATCTATTAAAGTTTTTTTTTCGACATCGTATGCAAAAATTATAGCCGTTTTACTTTTTCATAACACCGGTTGGAGACACCGACCGGGACTAAAGGTCCCATTCGAACCGGAATGATGCCTGCCGAGCCCCAACCGGCGTCCTAGCTGCTCGAACCGGGACTAATGCTCACATTAGTCCCGGTTCGTAACGCGACCGGTACTATTGCTCCAATCCGGTTAGGACGAAAGCCCTGTTTTCTACTAGTGCTAGTGCATTCTGTCATGCTATGCCTTGAGAGATATCACCGAGCACAAAATGTTTGATCATCAGGCAACACCCATTTGAATATCCCCTAAACACAAGGATGGCTCAGATTAGCCCATACCTCTTCATAAGAAAGGGCACGATGGTCGTATATTAAATTGCCCGCCGTATATGTTCTTTTTAGCAACGCCCGCTGTATACGCAGTGATTTTCATGACTTTCTTTTTTTTCTTTCTAAGAATCAAAAATTACGGAAGGAATGAGATTTAAACTTGAGACCTCAACATCAAGTAATACATGCGCTAACCACTGCACCAGGTTACTATGTTGTGTTCTCCTTCATCTTCTTCTATCATTTGCCGCAAATGTAACGTGTATGGTTTTCTTCTTTGTTTTTTTTCTTCTTTTTGACAGTTTTTTCTTCAACCTTTTTTTTCTTTCTTCTGGCTACCAGGACACACTACATGAACATGGTGTTTTTTTCGACGCAAATACAAAAAATATCCAGGAAAGTTTAAAAAAATTGTTTCAAACTTTTCTTCATATTTTCTGTTTTTTAAACTCCAAATGTATTAGTGTTTTTAAAAAAATGTTCGTGTTCAAAATCTTGTATCCTATTTTAAAAAAAAATGTGTTTCGATATCGAGGCAATTTTGAAGGACAAAAACATTTATTTGAAATTTCTATACAGTATTTTAAAATGCAAATATTTTTATTTTATGAATAAAATTTTAAAAGGCAAACATTTTTGAAATTTTGGACAAAGTTTTATAAGGGCGAGCAGTTTTTAAAACAAAAGAGAAACGACAAAGGAAAACCTAAAAAGAAACGAAAAAGTAATAAAAAAGAAAAGGAAAAAGTGGGAAAGAGACCGGTTTGCTACAGTAATCCGATCGCTGGGGGATAGCTCTAGTAGTCTGCGTTTTTGTACTTAAACATTGAAGCTTATCATCTCATGTGCCTAGCGGTGAGCCATCAACAATGTGAGTTACATGGCTCGATCCCTCGCACTGTCATTTCTTTTTTGATAATTTTTTTGTTTTTTTCGTATGCGACAATAGGCTAACCTAGTCGGGTGGTCTCATGTGCATGGCACCTGTGAGCATCAAACCATGGCGGCCTTGCTGAAGCGAAATGAGCGACCGACGCGATACGGGCTGACCCACTTCGAGCCAGCAACCGGTTTTGGAAACCTTTTAGAACCTTATCATGTTCTTTTATTGTTTTTTTTGTTTTCCGTAAATTCAAAATTTTCAAAAAATGTTTGAAATTCCAATTTTTGTTCATGTTTTCAAATTTATTCACGTTTAAAAAAAGTTCTGAATTCGACATTACATTAAAAGTTCAAACTTCTAATTGTGTTTATTTTCCAAAAAAATGTTCATGTTAAAAGAAAGCTCACTGTATTGAAGAAATTTTTTCACTATGTATAAATACATGTTTATCGTGTATTGAAGTTTTGTTCAACGTGCATTCCAAAAAAGTTCATCATATATTAAAAAAACAGTGTGTATTTGAATAAAGTTCACCGTATACTGACAAAATGTTCAGTGTGTATTTAAATTTACTTTTTAAAATTGTTCAGATTTCGAAATTTGTTCACAATTTAAAAAATTGTTCACATTTAAGAAAATAATATTCGATCTTTTTACAATTTCAAAACTTTATTCGCATTTTCAAGAAATTTCGTTCATATTTGTTTCCATGAAATATTGAAAAGGTATTAAAAAACGATATTGCCGCTTTATATAGTACTTTAAGTTTAACGCTGTGATTAAGCCATCCACAGCCCGTTTGCATTCGCTTTTATATTTTTTACAAATTGGCCGCCCGTTCATACACGTATTAATTCGTACACATCGGATGACCCATTATACGTATAATTTGTCATAGGTGTATATTATCCTTTATACGTTTTGTGAGGGGTGTGTACCGAAGCGGGGCTCTTTTAATATTTATGGATCCCCTCACAATTCTCTCCTCAGATTTAATGTTTTAATTGATGGATCAGGTTGTGCTCATATGCCTTGACAAGTTGGTGCTCAACAATTATAGACCACACTAATCTTTCTGAGAAACCAATTGTGGGGTATTTCGCAACACGTACCCTCCATGGTAGGTGACGGACCCACCCAAAAACTCGGGATCCTCTATCCAGGAACGTTCCCTGGGAGGGGTCGACATTTGCTAACGTTTTCCCTGACAGTTTTAGTTATAGGGTGATTGCAATTTCTTCAAAAGAGCATGTCACTTTTTGGCGTAGAAGACATTTTTTCTTCTTCAGAAAACTGCCACAGACTGATCACAATCCATTGCCTGTAGGGGCGTTCGCTGGCACCTCCCTCCCAGTGTACATTTACTAGATAACAATTCCGAAAACTTAATACTATGCAGTATGAAATTGGTTTTAGTATCATTGTGTTTGCAGACAACTAGCATGATTAGCGAAAACGTACATATGGCAATTAGTTTCCATATATGCATCTATGACTTGATAAATATTTGGTTTTGTGAGTTATGGTGTCAAGTGTAATTGACTGAGAATAGTGTAATTAAAATTTTCTCATGTACTTCATGCTGGGTGGTTGTATTAAGTTAGTCATTGTATAGAATGTAATCTTTATAATCCACAACAGAGCTACTAGAGTTGAGCATGACAAGACACTAACAGCCCACTTTAGAGCATGTGCCTACAAATAGACTATTATATCCATGAATACTTGGAATGGTATCAACCAAGTAAAACATGGTGCATTACTGCAGCTTGGTGGTGCAATGAAGGAGGATTGTGTTGGTGATAAAAGGGAGCAGGCGACCGTGAGCATGTCATTCGTAGTTGTTGTCGCTTGCTACACTGGCCCTAGTAAACTAGAAAGAAGTTGTCCTATGAAAGAGTAAACTAGACAAAAGTTGGCAAACGTGGAACTTTCCTACTAATAGGAATGGGAGGAATTAGGAATTAATGGTGTACATGGTTGTGGTATCAAAGTAGAATGTAAAGGAATCGTTCTAGACTAATACATCATTTTTGCAAACAAAATTCTGGTGTTTCGTTCATAGAATCCTGCAATGTGGAATGACACCATGTGGTTCCACCCAAAATGATATTCCATATAGATGCTGCCATCGGCACTGTCATTGTCAAGAGTTCGTGCTTCTGCCACCGCCTTGTGTCCCACTCGATCGAGGCCGGTACCCCTAGAGTGTAGTCTCTTTGATCTCTTAGATCATTTACTCTGCTGACCTGCGTGTCATCCTGGCTCTGTTTGTCCGTAATGGGTTTAAACTATTAGGTTGTGTCGTTTGTTGGATAACGTTGCCTATTGGCCATTAAGGACAGTAAAACTGCACCTAATCCCTGCCCTCTCAGCGATTGTCGTTTTCGGCCGTCCGTTTCCACGATCTAGGAGTGTCTGGCCGTCAGATTCCGTGTTTAAGTCTATCTGATCCGCAGTTTGTTTAATCTAGCCCAACTGTCCTGTGGGCTGCTACTCCAGAGGCCGAAAAGAAGCCCTCTGGTTAACTGGGCCGTCCGCCAGCCCATTTATCAACCGAGCACCCAGCACGGTCCTCGGTCCCGTGCCCAGGAGCCTCGTCTTCTCCCCGCACCTTTCTTTCGTCTTCCTCCTGCTGACCTGGCCGACCAAAAGATCTCCTCTGATCCGCCGCCGCCTCCCCTACAGTCGCCGCCCCGCCTTGCCTTAGCGCCAGGCACCGCCGACGCTTCAGTCCCCCACCCCACTCCCCTCCTACACGTCATCGCCGCCCCCGGTCGCCCTCATCAATGTCTCTCTCCACCCGCTTGATTCGGATGGCATCCGGCGCAACGGGATCTGTGGGGCGGGGATGATTAGGAAAGTATAAGGGGCGACAACTGAACCACCATCCTTTCCCTGTGCCTGCGGCAAAACACCATGGAATCCATCAATCCTTTTCCTCTGGCGATCTAGAGCGAACGCCAGGTGCGCCACCGCAGCCACGATGCACGTGGACAAGGACGCGTGCCGGAGCCGCGGGCTCATCGTGACCAACGCCGGTGCCGCGTTCTCGATTCTCGTCTCCAAGCTCCGGAAGGTGGCCGCGGCCGACGCGATGCGTACATCCACAGTGGCAGGTGGCCAGCCAACACCCGATGGCGACTACCCTCTCGCCAGCAAGGTTAGCACGACTTTGTTTTGACCACTCTGTTTTGGAGGAACCCTGCTCTTGGCCATCCCAAATTATTCCAAAGAACACGGAGAATAACAGCTGACTAAAATATTTTTCAACGGCAGGTTAGCAGCAAGCGGGTGAGGATCGTGGGGCTGGGCCACTACAAACTTTGCCATGTAGGGTACCTTTTCCATTAGGAGGCATTTTTTATGACTAATCTCACAAATTAAAGTTCCCTGCAGCTCCACTGAATTTGAAGGCGCAATCATTCTTCAGTTTCTTTGCCAATCCGTTCGGCTGCCTCCGGGTACAAATATGTCTATGGGGGCGTTTGGTTCATGCCCACGGCCGCCTCGCCAAATCAGGGGCGCGCCAATATATTGGCGGACGATTCGCCCGCCTCCGTTTCGCCCGCGCGTGGGCGTAGAATTGAACGCGGCTACCGATTTTTTGGCGTGGCGCATGTAACTGGGCTTCGATCCAAACGGCACCCCGTCGCTCGAGTCAACGCCAAAATTTTGGCATGGCAACCGCCGGCCACGAACCAAACAGACCCTATATATGCTTCCTCCTTGCTACTCTTCGAGCCTCCGTTCGTAATTGACCCGTCCCTGTAGCCGGCCACCAGCCGCCGGTGAGTGGTGGTTGTAATTGTATGGGCGCTACAAGGTCGCGCTATTCCTTCTTGGTTCTTCTGTTCGTTGGGAAAGTGCTATCAAACTATATATCATTCTTCCATACACGAATATTTCATATTGACGGTTTCAATGCCAGATACAAACAAACACTGCCAACTAAATAAGCAACACAGCCTGCTGGACAACATCTCATTTCCTAGATGTTGTCGATGTGTCTTTCAGACCTGTGGCAAGCATGAAATATATTCATTGCAAGGACCCCTGGCTACAGTACTGGCAAGAATATGTGCAGCGGAACAAAATCTATACAAAAATCGGCAACTTTAGGAAGCTTACCAAGTACCAACAGAATCCATGATTTAAGTAATTTAATCGAGGTGCCCTTAGAAAGAAATGTTAATAGAGCAAATTAAACATAACGGTATGTAAACTTCCCAACCAAGTAGTGATAAAACAACCTCTTGTAGTATTCTGCACAATGAACAAATAGCAATGCATTTGTGCATGTTATGTTTTATAGTTTAACCGATGTGGGGAATTTTCCAAAAACAGTACAGATATTTGTACCATATATAGGGGAAAAAGGGAGTTGGCTAGGTAAATGTACCTGACACGCCCAAGTCATTTAGATCGTCAGAAAAATCTTCAGACAGCATATCAAATTCATCCTTTACAAGATAGCAAAGGGAACACACCAGCAAGCATTTAACTATTTAGATAGGATATAAATTAGCAGTAAGTCAGCTTGTATTTGCGGTTAGAATCAGGCTCAAATCCTCTTGTGAGTTTAAGGTGCTTCTCTCTCGAAGTCCATCATTTAATAATATTATTTGTAGTAGTTCTGTTGTAGATGTTGGATTGGATCCAAGTACTCCTTCCAGTACACACTAAGCATTATTTGGGACACTCTAAACTATGATTTAACAAGAAGTCTCTCTTTCTATTTGTATCATGATTTGTCGCAGATATGTTATCAAAGGTGGCAGATGGTAATTCTGCATTTTAGCCAACAATGGCTTCTCGATTGTCATTTAAACAGAAGTTTTTAAAATTCTTAATAGGAACCAACGGTTATTAATGTATACTTTTGGGTTGTTCCTTATGGAGATGGGTATCGTCCAATAGTAAATTAGAAGAAAAAAATAGAAATCTGAAAGGCGGATTCAGGTATGTTCTGTAATTGCCGTATGCCTCTATCATGCTTATATTTGCAGATAAGACAAGTTGCTAACATTGTTTTCAGAAGTCTCTCCTAGGGATATAACACAGAGTCCTCCACTGAGGATTAATATCATTACATCATGCACTTGCTGTACTCATATCATGATGTTTGTGTTAACTGGCAGGGATATTATTTGCATTCTATACAGACCGGTTTGTTCAAGCCAAATATGCAGATCGTATAAAGTGTTTGTCATGGGCTCATGGTATACTTTTTTTTTTGTTGCCTTCTTGATTCAGTTTGGCAACCAACTTATTTGCATGACAACAGCATGTCCGAAGTTGATTAAGATCATGCTTTTCGATCTCCTGTCCAACATAATGGTTCGATATAGCTAATGTCTGAGTTATCTCTACACGAAATATACTCCCTATAGAGTCCTTGTAAGTAAAATAAGTTTCATTTGTACCAGCTATTTAATTTCAGAGGGATGCCAAGGTAGCAACTGAGTAGCAAATTAGTTCCGGCATAAGTAGATGATTCATTAATATTTCATCTGACTCGAGGTAGTATTTCTCATGTCCTTTCAATACTTGCCCTATGCTCCTTTTCCCCTTTTCTTTCCCTCTCTACTGCATATTAATTGACTAAAAGCAAACCAATGTCTATATATATACAGGAGTCAGCAATATGTCAAATACAGTATTGGACACTACTAGCATCTTAAATATATGGTGCATTATAGATTAGCATCCATTTTTTAACTCAAGCAAATTATCTCGCCAAATTATCTGGGCCAATTTCAAGTATTAATATTGTACTGTTACATAAAGGTAATACATTAGGTACTATATAGTTGGCATATAATATTCTCAATGTGATGCTAAGTGATCTATAAAACGACAAGACTCCCTGAATGTTGTGGTATAGACAGTCATCTATGACATGCTCAAGAAATGCAAAGTAGGTAAGGCGTGCAATCTATCCATGGAATGATGTGGCAAAGTGATGTGCCTAACGTGGTAACAATTAAACTGATTATTAAAGTTTAAGGTCCGAGCACTAGATAAGGTAGAGTTAGTCCTATGATAAAATGGTAGATACGATGTTTGACCAGTTACTGTTAATTATTGATAACAAAGTTAAGATGCCAGGCACTTTTTTTTTTTACAATTTTATGGCATATGAACAACTTCTATTGATTTACAAACAGAGAGTAGCTCCATATTGTGATGGGTGGGTGTTACCTTTGCATATTTCCATTAGCTTGTGTTTGTGTACCTCATTTGGTGTTCTCATATTCTGGGAACTCCATTTCTGTTTTTACTCCTTTTGTCTTAAAATAGAACTCCATTTCTATTTTAGTGATCTAAACGATCTTATATTTTTTTACAGAGGGAGTACATTCGAGAAAACAAACTTGACAAGGCAATCAATAATTTTAAAAAGCAGTGGTTCTCCAACCAGGCTACAAGATGGTGTCGAACAACCTAGATGTTGTGTATGACCAGATAAAGGACCTCAAGTAAGCCCACCTTACATTCTAAGGGGTACCGTTCCTTCTTCCAACAACAAGGTCATGGGGCCAAACCAAGGTGACTTGCAGCCGTGTGTCAGGATGATCAACGCGGCGGCGTTGAAATCAGAAAAGGAATAACAGAGCCTTAGTTTCGTGAACATTATACTCAATTTGTTGTAAACATGATGACAAGAGCTGTATGCCTGAGTGTAATACCTTTCAGATGGGGTTGTAGATTCCTCATCTGTTAGACTAAAATTTGAAGTTTTATAATTTGAAAAAATATATAAAGTTTTCTTGTGGGACATTGACAGTGTTAGGAATGCATTGAGATTGTTTAGATAATATGTATTGCCCAAATTTTCTGAAGTATTTGTATTGCATATTTTTATTTTCTTGATTATTTCTATTGTTTTCCTCAGTATTTGTATTTTTTAGATGTTGTCATGTCAGCCTTTGTGAGAGTGTAGGAGTCAAAAAAGGTCATGATCAATTATAAAACATGTATTCATAAACCATCGTAATTCAAAAGTCATTGTAAGAGCCAACAATTAAGGAGACAAGCACAAGCTGCTAGAAGTCACAATACAAATGAGCATAGCAAAGCAATGAAAATAAAGCACTTTCATATCCAAGAACTGATAACAGCCAAAATAGACGGGCGCAGCAATGCGCGCCATCAACGATCTAGTTATTTATAAAGTCAGGAGCTATGCCTTTTCTCTAAAGTGTAACAACTCAAAGGTAAGGGAACAAACTAATAATTCTCTATATTGAGGTAACCTTTACACCACTTGAATGTTGTCAGCCATTTGACACAAAAGCAGACATGTAAGGCCAAAAATAAGATCTACTATTTATTTTTCTTGCGGGTAAAACTTGTATTATCCATGAATTTTTCACATTACAGTCAGCATTACAAAGCTCGAGTGCATTTGGGGGACCAGAACCCTACCAAACCACAGTTCCGCTCTCTAGCCTAGCAAAATTCGCTAAGTAGTTACTAACCTCATTTTGACAGCGAGATATGTGGGTAAGACAAGAATTACGGAGAGATAAAAGGTGTTTGATTTATGGGAAACGTTTAAAAACGGCGCGCCGGCCGAAGGTTCGGCCGGTCACACACCACGCGCCCTGTAGTTGTAGGCCCCAAGCCCACCGCTTCTTGTTTTCTCCAGATGAATCATATCCACACGTCTCTTATCTTCTCTCGTCCACATCTTTCTTCTTCCTGTCGATCCTTTCGTCCTCATCTTCTATCTCTCGCCTCCCTTCTTCCAACGCTGAAAGCCAACGCTGCTGCTGTCCCCAAGAACCACCACCGCAGTTCCATCCCTCGCCAGCATTCTTTGCTGCAACCACCCACCGCCACTGGAACCGGCAAGCTCCGGTGTTGCTATCGGCCGCGCCAGCGGCTGGAACCGGCAAATAAAAAGCTGCAACCGGCAACACAAAAAGCTGCAACCGGCCAACCGTTTTGCTGGGCTGCAATCCGGTGGTGCACGGAGCCGCATCCGTGATGCATCCGCCACGGGCGGCGCAATGGGATGGTTGCAACCTTTGTGCGACTAGTTGAAACCATTCATGGCGAAGCTGCTACCAGCGGAGGCCACGACCGGACGGCGGCGCTGCAATTACGACGCGCACATGCTGGGACTGGTTTGTATTTTCGTTGCAATCAGCCTTAATTTTGCTACTACCGTATTCAGATTTTGCTGGAACCAGACCATTTTTTTTGCTACCATCGTCTTTATTTTGCTGGAAACGGCGTCTCATTTTGCTTCCACCATATTCTTATTTTGCTGGAACCGGCGTCTCATTTTGCTTCCGCCGTATTCTTTTTTTGCTGGAATCGGTGTCTCATTTTGCTTCCACCGTATTTTTTTTGCTGGAACCGGCGTCTCATTGTGCTTCCACCGTATTGTATTTTTGCTGGAACCGGCGTCTCATTTTGCTTCCACCGTATCCATTTTTTTTCCTTCCATCATGTTTTGTTTTGCTGCAATCGACACAGGTTTTTGCTACTACCGCTATGGGCTTCGAGCGACGCCGTCACACCATTTGATGCTGCAACCGACGACAAGGACGGCCAACGAGGGCGAAGGCGACGATGGGGCGACGAGGATGGCCGGCGAGGGCAATGACTAGAGAGCATGTGCGACCTGCCAGATGGAAGGGAGCGATAAGATGCAGGGAATCTTTTCGTGCGCGTGTGTTTTTGACTAAGACGAGTGCATCGAACGGTTAGAATAAGGGAAATCGTACGGCTGCGGGCCGACCAGCCCAAATTTGGGCCGGCGCGCCGGCGCCTAGTAGTTGCCTTGATTTATTGAACCAAACTGCTCCGTGCCCAGGCCCTATCAAACACATGCATGAAATTTTGGCAACTTTGGCCGCCGGCAAGTGCTCCCGGCGACCCGGCCCTCCGCTGGATCTACGCACTGCCTAAACCTCTGTTCGTAGAGTTGCCGAGCAATCAGTTGGTATTTCCGATTCCAACAATCACACAATTACTAATAGTTGTATATAACCGCATCGCGTTTTATCCCTTCTCCATGCATCCCGTGATTCTTGGCTGGGTCGCCAGCTTAATCGCCGGCTGCATGTTGATCATATCCTTCAATTAGTGGAGAATTAACGATCTAATCCTAGATTACCAAATTACCCTCGAAGTGGTGATACTCCCCAACCAACTTTTCCTGGTAGTACTCCGAGGCATCTATACTTTTTTTTTTTTCGAAACGGAGGCAAAAGATTTGCCTCATCAATTAAAGTAGGGGAGAAAGAGTTTTGTAGTGTTACATAAGGCCAACGGAAAGAATGACAATTACTCGCGCGCTACAATTTTCCCTAATTGCTTTGCCCCCGCGGTGACCCAAAGGTTGGCCTCGTCGTCGATAACCTTTAGCAGGATTGGTGGCGGCGTAGCTTTGTGTCGGAACACCCTTGCATTCCTCTCGTTCCAAATTGTCCAGGACATAAGCATGGTAAGAGAGGCCATGGCTCGTCGCTCCGGGGTGCTTGAATTAGTGCGTTTGTCCCACCACGCAAGCAGGGATTCTTCCAGGTGCCAGCTGGCAGTGTCCATGTGCGACAGGCCATACTTGTCGATGATCATCTGCCAAAGCCTAGTAGTGAAGCGGCATTTGACGAAGAGGTGGATGGCCGACTCTTGCACCTGCTTGCAGAGGGGGCATAGGCCGCAGTTAGCCCATCCACGCCGCTCAAGTCTGTCAGCCGTCCATATCCGATCTTGTAAGGCAAGCCAAGAGAAGAATTTGACCTTCGGCGGCGCCCACATCTTCCAGACCATGGAATCCATGGGGGAAAGTGTCAGCCCAAGAAATTGTGCCTTGTATGCGGTCGACGCCGAGTATGAACCATCCGAAGAGTGCTTCCAGATAATGTCATCATCAGAGAGCTCGTCGAGGTGGAAGTCGTTGATGAGCATCCAGAGTGCAAAAAATTCACGCACATGGTGGCCAGTGATGATGGTGTCTCGTTTGATCTTGAGCATCCATGCATTCTCTTTGATAGCCTCTCTCACCTTCCAGCTCTTTTTCCTCGAGGCCTCGAAAATGAGAGGTGCAATGTCCTTGGGTTTGCGGTCAAGCAACCAAGGCGAGTCCCAAAAATGGTGTTTTGGCTCCATTGCCCATGATGATCGTGGTGGAGGCATAGAAGAAGTCATGGTCCTCCTCGGTGCATGGGTTACCCAGGCCCACCCACAGCTTGCTTGGTTCTTTCCATTCATGCCAAAGCCATCTCAGCCGCAGAGCACGCGAGAATTTTGTCGGTGTTAAGCACGCCCAGCCCTCCATAGCTAGTGGGTCTGCAAACCATGTCCCAGTTGACTTTGCATTTTGCACCGGTAGTCTTGTCCGAGCCAGACCAGAGAAAAGCCCTCTCAATCTTGTTGAGGTTGTCAAGGGAGCCCTGGGGCACAATGAGGGGTGTGATGGTGTACACGGCTTGGGAGGTGACAACCGAGCGAACCAGGGTCGTGCGCCCAATGGTGGTGATGTTCTTCCCGTCCCATGTGACAAGCTTGCCGGCCGCCTTATCCTCAAGGTACTGGAAGTCGACTTTCCTCAACCTCCAAACAGAGAGCGGGAGGCCCAAATATTTGATGGGGAATGATGCCCTGGTTGCCGGGATGCTGCTCAGGATGCTCACAAGATCAAGGTTGGCGCATCGAATGGGAACGACCGAGCTTTTATGGAAGTTGGTGCAAAGCCCCGTGACGTCACCAAAACCCTTTAGTATGATGGCAAGGTTATCGATGTCTCTTTTGATAGGCGCCATAAAAACTGCTGCATCATCTGCGTAGAGGGAGGTTCGAACCATTGCGCCTCGTCCTCGAATCTTATGAATAACGCCCTTGCGCGTGGCCAGATCGAGGATCTTGTGCAAGGGGTCAATTGCGAGGACGAATAGCAGCGGTGAGATGGGGTCCCCTTGGCGAAAACCACGTCCATGTCTGATGGGGGGGCCAGGCAGACCATTGAGGAGAAAGCGCGAGGATGAAGATGATAGCAGCGCTGCAATCCAATTTCTGAATTTGTCTGGGAACCCCATGGGCAAATGGACGGCTTATATTCATTTGAGGGTACCACAAAACAGCTGACAAAAAAACGATGAACTTTGACAATGAATAGTTAATTACAAGTTTTACAGTGGTTGGGCTTTTTTGGAACCGTTCGTTGATCTCAATCTAACGGCACACAAATACCTAGTACTGGGTAGTACTCGGATGAAAGTATTCGAAAGTACTAAAACTTGTGGGGTCAGTACTAATGACAATGCGGGGACGCATTTTAATCTAGGGGCATTTTAGTCCTAGGAATTTTTTCCACCCGCCGCCCCTCTCGTCCAATGCAAAACCGCCGCCATTGTCCTCCCCTCTTCCATCACCATTACACAACCGGATCCATCTCCCCCCTCCTGCATTCCAAGTCCACCGCAGCCATCTCCTTCTTCTCGCCGCCGCAACTTTCCTCTTCTCCTCTTCCACATCCACCCCCCCTCTTCCATGGAAGCAAGAACCTCGATGGAGGAAGAGATCGAGCAGATCGCCGGCGGTGAGAACGCCGATTTCGTCGAGATCGCCGGCAGCGACCATGTCAAGATGGCCAGGTTGAGGGAGATCCGTTCTTGGTTTGACAACACAAGGTAGATGAACTGGACGGCAATGGCCACTCTGAAGGAAATGACGAAGAAGGAGAGGAAAAAGCTTTTCCCCCCGCCCGCACAACCGAAGCACAAGATCGAGATCCTCCTATGGGCGATGGAGCAGGCGGATTCGCCCAACGAGTGGGTCAGGCGGAGGTGGTGGGCGTTCAGATCCAGGGTAGAGCATCCACTGGATCAGGAAGCCACCGTGCACGAGGTGCCGTTGCAGATTGTGGAGCCTCCAACCGAGTCACCGGAGACTCCGAAGCGCAAGAAGAGGAGGACAGTGGTCGCGACCTCGCTTTCCCGCCGTTCTCCACGCTTCCCTCGCCGCTCTCCTCGTCTGAACGGCGGCGGTGCAGTTGTTTAGAGTAAGCTTCCCCACTCCTAATCTTCCTACTGCTCGTGCTTACAGTCGTGCTGGTAGTGATGATAATAGTTCAGTGAGGGAATGCTAGATGTCATTTTATTGTCAATAAATTGTATGAAGATTTGAGTACATGCTTTTGGGGGCCAAATTTGTATGGTTGTAGTGGTAGAATTTGATGTTCACCTGCACTTGTACTCCAATCCATAGCCTCTGGATGGCAGCGTAATTAGTTGGAAAGAATAAATTATGTTTGAGTATTGGGAGTTCAGTAGTAAGTGGTACACTCTGGGTACACACTGAAAAATTTGAAACTGAAATATTTCAGTACTGCAAGTTCAGTACACAATTCTAGATTCTGAAATATTTCAGTAGTGCAGTTTCAGTACACGCACGTAGCCACTGAAATATTTCAGTAGTGCAGTTTCAGTACACGCACGTAGCCACTGAAATATTTCAGTACTGCAGTTTCAGTACACACACGTAGCCACTGAAATATTTCAGCAGTGCACTTTCAGTAGAGACATGTAGACACTGAAATATTTCAGTAGTGCCCTGTCGGTGATCTCCCATTAAAATATTTAGGACTTGGTAATGATTAATAAAAACTAGACATAAGCACTGAAATAATTTTAGTAGGGATGTTGGCTTACTCATGTTGCCGTGCTGTACAGCCTTTTGCTTAACTTCCTGTAAGTGCTTCTTGCATGTGCTATGGCCTACATTCTGTTTACTCTGATCACAGCAGTGATTTTGCATCTTGCAAAGCTCTTATTAATTCAACATTGACTTCTATGAACTTTGTATTCAAATTGGTATCCTACAGTTGTTGTGACAGATTTCCTTGTCATGTTGAAATTACCATACTGTCATTTTTCCAATACCAAATGTATTCAATCTGCAATTTTCAATTACTTATATGCTACAGTTGGAAGCATGGATAGGTTGCTGAAGATGCTGGGCCTCACAATAAAAGTCCCTTGCTCAACCTCAACATCAGAAGTTGTTTTGCATTTGTAGTTGTGTCCGTATTTCATGTGATGTATTTGAAGACCAGAAGTTGTTATGCATTAGTAGTTCAATCAGATAATTGTATGTCCTGCAGTCTCTGATTTGTGTTATCTGTTGTGTGTGCATGTGTGTGTGGGATCAAAATCAAATAAGGTTCTGATTCCTGTTATCATGGCCTTGATGCTAAGTTAAGTAGATGCTGGTCACACTGATCAGAGGGAAGGGTGGCGCTGGTGGGAAATATTTTAGGGTTTTATCGTCGTGGAAACCCTAGAAAATCAATAAAACGTCGAAAATCAATGGAACTTGTCATGGATGCTTCTCATGTTGGTACAAGGGTGTAGAAAGAATTTAGGTCCATTTGAAGCATGTCGAGAAAAACCCGTCCTTCCAGACGGACCCTTACCTCCTACCCGAACGGCCTCCGGTGAAAAGGAGAGGTCAATTTTTGGCCATCTTATGAAAGACACCAAAATTTTCAAGCGAGTGGGCATTGCCACCCCAGTCTTTGCCACCATGGAAAAAATTATAAAAAATGGAAATATTTCATATTCTTTCTATTTATATCAAGGAGATCGTGCCTACAAAAATTGAGGTCATTTGGAGGTGGTGGGAAAAATGTCTTTGCTAAAAAAACTGGTTTAAGTGACACCAAACGGTCCGTCCGTAATGAAGTCATTTTTTGGACCTCCTCTAAATCACCTCAAAATTTGCACACATGATCTCCTACTCAAACATAGATAGGTTTGCAAGGTTTCACAATTTTTTGAGTTTTTCTGAATTTTTTATGCCCTGGCCAATCTCAGTTCGAAACACGCGGCTTCACCGAGCCACTATAAATTGTAAAAATTTATAAAAAATATAAATCTTTCATATTCTTTCTATTTACATCAAGGAGATCATGCCTACAAAAATTGAGGTCATTTGGAGGTGGTGGGAAAAATGACCTTGCTAAAAAAACTGGCTTAAGTGAGAGACCAAACGGTTCGTCCGTAATGAAGTCATTTTTTGGACCTCCTCTAAATCACCTCAAAATTTGCACACATGATCTCCTACTCAAACATAGATAGGTTTGCAAGGTTTCACAATTTTTTGATTTTTTCTGAATTTTTTATGCCCTGGCCAATCTCAGTTCGAAACACTCTTCTCTTCGAAGGACTTGACGTTCGCCTCATCCACATCATCTCCAGAATCATGTTGGAAAAATATGATGTGTCACCTCCGAGAAGTATTTTTAGCATTTTATCGTTGCAAAAACCTTAGAAAATCCATACAAATGCCGACAACCTTAGCAAACTAGTCATGCTTGCTTCTCATGTTGATACAAAGATGTACTCCCTCGATCACAGTAACCTCTCCGTCCAGTAAAAGAAGGAAACCATCGCATGCATTGGTGGAGAAGGTTTAGAGCGAAATTTTAGCGAGTTTCCTTCTTCCCGCACCCCTCCTTTCTCCCCGCGCACTTTCCTTTCCCCCCCGCGCGATGAGCGAAATTGGCGATCAAAATTTCGCCTACAAAGCTCCCGCCGATGATCCCCGCTCCCAAATCAAAATTCCGGCTGAAATTAGACGCGCCAATTCTGCTCAGGAAAAGAAATGGAAGGAGATAATTCAGCAGTCAAAACGCCCCAATTAATAGGATAATTAATGACCTGCGCCCCAATTTACCTCTCTGTTGTGTGTGTCTCTGAGTGGTGGGACCCAACTATCATTAGTGTCCACGTGTCAGCAGTTAGGAACGGCGGCGCGCGGAGACCGCAAGAGGTGCACGACCGCCACGTCCCCACTATGGAATGGGAACGGCCGGGTGGGTGTGAGAAATCGGCACCCGCGGCCCCTCGGTAACTCCAACGCGGCCCCTCGGTAACTCCAACAGGCAGGAGCAGTGCATTTCTTCCCCAAACGAGGTAGAAAACCCTGGTCCTCTCCCACTCCAGCCACACCACCTCGTCCTCTCCCGAACCCTCCTCCCTTCCTCACCACCCTCCTCCCTTCCTACACCTCCCTCCTCCTGTCGTCGCCGGCCGATGAAGCGCGGGCGTGAAGATGCGGCGGACGAGCCGGAGGCAACCATCGGAGCAGAGCAGTCTGCTGCCGTGGCTGCCGCTACGGTTGGAGCTGCTGAGTCCGCCGTAGCGGCGACGGCTGGCGGTGCAGCAACTGCTGTGCCTGCTCCCGCTGCCATCGCAGTCGTCGAGCTACCCGTCGGCGAGCCTGTGCAGGGCAATTTCGGGGAAGATCTGGACAAGGAGAAGGCAAGGCTTAAGCGTAAGCTGCATGACCAAATCGAGGAGTACTACTACGAGGCGAACGCAATCAAGGAGTTTGATGAAGATTTCAGGAAGGGCAGCGACTTCGACGAGGAGGCCATCGACGAGCTATCTGAGGTAGTACTCTGTTTTTGCTCTGTTTTTTTTCATGGCATTTGGGTTTTTCTTGTTAAGTAGATGAGCATCAATTTCATATGGCCGTGCTAGTTGTACGTATGTAGGATTGTAGGGATGTAGCATAGATTTTCTTGTTGGATGTAGAACAAAAACCACCTAGTATTGCTGAAACAGAGATTCATTATCTGATTCCATCACGGCATGCTTTGTTGATTCACTAAGCAAACTTTAATGAAAGAAGTGGGGTAATCAACCCAAATACAAGAAAATGTTCATGGCAGGGATACATTAATGAAAGAAGTGGGGTAAACAAGGGATATATGGCAGGATTCTCATAGCTTTTTCTAGCGATTGAATTTGCACACATGTTCATAGATGATCAATTTGCACACATGATACATAACCACTGGATAACCATGATACATAACCACTGGATACCAAATAAATCAAAACATTTCATCTAGCCAATTTTCCCCAGTATATTATCTAAGTTTCATTGATTCATTTGAGCACAATATCAAGATTCAGTTTCTGGACCAGATTTGGCATTCCAAGGGAAGTGCATGCAAAACCTGTCCAAATGCCTCCAGATTTGGCACTCCAAGGGAATTACACCTGTAACAAGTATCAAGTATCATTAAACCAAGCCACATCATGAATTCTTTCATGTGTTAATTATGTACTACTTGCGCACTAATCTATCAATGCAACTATTCCACCGTCCATATTTATGCATGTCAATTTCTTTGGCTCAAATATGTATGTGCACATACGCCTTATTTCCAGCAATTAGATAGTTTTCATGTTACACATGTGTACTTTCCAAACATTGTAATTAAGAGCAATGTAGCAGAATAGATTAGCTGAGTTCTTCTGTGTGTACTAATTCACAGGAGGATGACGACGACGTGGGCTACGACATGGACAGCAGGCACAGCAAGAGCCGCTACACCCTAAGGCGTCTGATTTCTGGCAAGATCACGTACCATTTCTCTGGCAAGATTGGGTGCCCTTTCTGTTCCAAGGTGATCGGTGGCGGCATAGATGGCATGATCCAGCATGCCATCAACACTGGCAATGGACATAGTAGGAAGCATAAGCCCAGTACTCTGGCTAAACATGCGGCCTACGGACGCTTCCTCCAGATTGTCAAAGTCAATGAGCCCTACTACATCCCGGGGTGCCCTTTCTGCTGTGAGGGTAATGTCTCCGATTCTAGCTATTTCAACAGGGTCGTATGATCCGTGGATGTAGACGGCTGTCTCTATGTCCTCTTTCGTGAACTTGTAATCATTATCAAAGACAGGCTTCATCGGAGTTAATCGTGGTTCCTCATTGTTTTGCGTCACATGTCTTGCACTTGGTGTAGTCGAAGTCCCTGCCGTGAATTCGCTAGACCTAGGAGTTGCTGTCAAGGATGAATTGCACACATTGACTTGATCCTACATTGAAAAAAGGTCGTTCATCATTAGTTTGATACTTTTAGATATTAACGTGTTGGGCCATAATGATCACCTGCACGCCTGCTTTCTGTGACACTGATTGTCGGCTGCTTGTAAATTGGTATTTTAATTCCTGTAACAATGCAAACAATAATGAACATGAAGGAACATATTCATACAAAATATAAAATGCACAGTATGACATACATGGACTTCCCTCCTTAAGTCTTTAATTTCGTCCTCGGCCTTCGACAACCTAGGATTACTGCCAGTTTTAGTCTTCATGTCGATCAAGTCTTCACTCAGCGTCTGGTACTTGGCATCAAATCTGTGCTCAATTTCCATTAACTTCCTGCCTACCTTCTTTTCATGATCAGCAAAGCGTGCATTCATGGCTTCAACTATCATGTCAATCTGTGTAAACAAAATAAAAGCCCGTTGATAACAATAGCTAAATGAATGAGGTTCGATGACATGTATTTGTGATATTGCAAAAACAAATCGTCTTTCGAGTACATACTTGCTGGTTACTAAATTGCTGTCCTTGTGATGGTGCTCGATACGAATCATGTTCATGCACATGTTCATCATTTCTTCTTGCAGGATTATTTGAATTTTCGGACAGTCGTTGAGGAGGACAAATTTCCATGACAACCTTTTTTTATAAAATAGAATGAATCATTAGTACCAACAAAAATATCGGGTATAGAAAGTTCAATTGTAGATAGGTACCAGCCCGTTATGAAGACCTCCTTTCTCGTAAGCATCGCTTCTTAAAGTAGCCAAGCTTTCGTCCCATCGTGCGATCAATGGAGGGGGTCTACAAGGATACATCAATCGGCCACTACGCACGTGCTCCCAGTACCAAGACTACACAATAAATTAGTTCATCACCATACAGATATGCAACAGAACAATAATTAGAGGACATTAAGTAGTGATCTAGCACTAACCTGGAGCAGAATTAGATTTCCTTGTAGATTCACGTGATCTAGATTTCTAAACTTGTGAATGGACTTGAAGAAGTGATTAAGTGTGAAACATCCCCAGTTAAAATTCCGAAGGTTTTCAAGATCTTTAACAAGGTTGAGAAATTTTGAGTCCACATAATGTTGTGCTGTTGGTGCTAGAACAGTACCAATTGCGTACAGAATGAACCGTCTGAGGAAATCGCCGTCTGGGGTTTTGGAAGCTCGGATCGCCGTTTCAAGGTCAGAAATCAAAATTTGCCCGTTGTTTGCGTAGGCGGTAAACAATTGTGGGTCGGTTTCCATTTGCAGATGTGGCTCTATATCCTCCCCTTCTATCGGAATGCCAAATATACACTGCACGTCCTCTTTTGTTATAGGAATTGGCGTTTTACCGATGGTAATGGATTGCGTGTCCATATCGATGCTCTTGGCTAGTCTTACCAACATTATGCGCCGTAGATTCACTTCATGCATCTGGGTTAGACCGCCAAGACTGGTTTCTGATATGATGTACTTTTTGTGGTCTGGTGACAACAGTTTCATGGTTTTCCCGAACCTTGTCTGTGAGCATGCTAACTTCATATGACCATGCTTTTCGGCGAGTTCCTGTTACATGCCATTAAATTTTAGTGAGTATACATGGAGTATGTGTATGAAAAGACTGTACAGAAACAGTCAATTACTTACCGCATCGGTAATTTCGGAGATGGGCTTTTCTCCATTATGAAGACTTGTATCTGAAACTGACATTGCTGGCTCGTATGCAATGATATAAACCGGGTCAATTAATCTGAACAAAATATTGAAAAATGTATAACAAAATTAGCAGTGAATTAATTTTAACAAAATTAACTGGGTCATTTAACATATGATCCACTTATGAGTTTAAGCACATAACTCGTATGCAATGATATAAGCACAGTTTTACAAGGGTATCCAATTGCTTAACCACGTGAAGTTGTGCAAAACCTATGAGGGTTCAACTACTAAAGGAGCGGCCGACAACGATTAAAAAGAGCTACGATCATGTAATACCTTCTCTCGGAGACGGTGGCGCCGAGTTGATGGCGGCGGATAGTGCGTCGCAAACTATAAGTGCCGGTATAGCGCGGTCGACGGCGGCAAGGAAAAACGGCGCGTTCTAGCGAGGAGGAGGCGGCGAGAAGAACACTGACGTCCGACCCCTCAGATCACGATGGCGGTGGGCGGTGAGTGGTGGCCGCCGACTCCTGTATTCCGTGTGCGCCCGGCGTCTCCGATCTTATCTTGCAGCGGTCGTGGGAGGTGCGGACGGCCCGGGTGGTTAGAATGCGGAGCTGTAATCGCGGGATTTAGGGAGGGGTGGGCCGCGTGAGTTATGTGAGATTTGGATAATATCACAATGATATAAAAAAATAAGAAAATCTTGTCCTCGTTTTTTAGGTATTAAAAATGGTTCTTCGTGTCACATATGCCCGAAAAAAGGCCATACGTGACAAAACATGCAAAAAATGTTGAAAATGGTTCAAAGTTGGCGTATACATGTACTAATGACCGTACAAATGCTGCATGTGATGAAACTTACAAAATTTGTTGAAGATGGTTCAAACTTGGCAAGTAGCCCTAACATGGCCTAGACTTGTCACACTGAAGATGTTTAGGGTTTAGGGTTTAGGGGTTTAGGGTTTAGGGTTTAGGGGTTTAGGGTTATGAGGGTTTAGGGTTTAGGGGTTTAGAGTTTAGGGTTTAGGGTTTAGGGGGTTAGGGTTATTAGGGTTTAGGTGTCCACTGGCTCGGCAGACAAACTTCGTGCCACATAGAGCATGCATCCATCCACTGGACCGGATCGATGTTGGGTTGGTTTCATACAGGTGAGCAACCCAGCTAGTGCTTTCGGGGTGTTGGCAGACTAGCCCGAAAATGCGCGTGTCAGAGATCCTACTTGCGTATACATCTACTAGTGATCCCAAACTTTCTGCATGGCATCCCATGACCACATAGAGAATGCATGCATAATGGTTTTCATGTGGGGCAAAATATTGAATGTTTTTAGGGTTTACTGGGGGGTGGGGTGGGGGGGGGGGTTAGCTAGGGTTATGAGGGTTTAGGGTTTAGGGGTTTAGAGTTCAGGGTTTAGGTGTTTAGGGGTTTAGGGTTTAGGGTTTAGGGGTTTAGGGTTATTAGGGTTTAGGGTTTAGGGTTTAGGGTTTACGGAACTATGTTTGTCTTACAGTGAACCTAGCACACACACCGGACATAGGTGGTGCGTTGGTCTACAATGGATTCCCTCCGGTAGCATCGATCCGGTCCGTCCACTGGCTCGGCAGACAAACTTCGTGCCACATAGAGCATGCGTCCATCCACTGGACCGGATCGATGTTGGGTTGGTTTCATACAGGTGAGCAACCCAGCTAGTGCTTTCGGGGTGTTGGCAGACTAGCCCGGAAATGCGCGTGTCAGAGATCCTACTTGCGTATACATCTACTAGTGATCCCAAACTTTCTGCATGGCATCCCATGACCACATAGAGAATGCACGCATAATGGTTTTCATGTGGGGCAAAATTTTGAATGTTTTTAGGGTTTACTGGGGGGTGGGGGGGTGGGGGTTTAGCTAGGGTTATGAGGGTTTAGGGTTTAGGGGTTTAGAGTTTAGGGTTTAGGTGTTTAGGGGTTTAGGGTTATTAGGGTTTAGGGTTTAGGGTTTAGGGTTTAGGGGTTTAGGGTTTACGGAACTATGTTTGTCTTACAGTGAACCTAGCACACACACAGGACATAGGTGGAGCGTTGGTCTACAATGGATTCCCTCCGGTAGCATCGATCCGGTCCGTCCACTGGCTCGGCAGACAAACTTCGTGCCACATTGTCCACATTGTCCATTTAACACTTTGCATGGATTTTTTCGGTAAAAAATGACCGAAAAAATGCCGCATGTGACAAAGCTTGCAAAAAATGTTGAACATGGTTCATACTTGGCGTGTAACAACTAGCAATGGTATGCAACCAATCTGAACGTAATGTTTGGCATGCATCGAACCAACTAGCCACTATTCGTAAAAAAAAAAACCAAGTAGCCACTAATTGCGCCAAACATATCTCGTAATGATCTTTTCCGTGATAAACGGGGCAACAAGCGCACGTTAAGTTGGCTCGGGCTGCTGTGATATGTGGTTGGTCCCGCGGTCAGTGGACATGTTTTGGAAGCCCCCAAAAGATCGCGCTCGTTAAAAAAAAATGCATCGAAGCGCATTACTTCGAAATAACTAATTAACCCTACAATCACGGATATATACCTTGCCATTCTAGCGCATATCTACCCTATCTTAACCGTCCCCATCTACTTTGTTTCTCCTCACGTAGCCATCGCCGGGATCGGGCCATCGCTTCTCAGTCGACCACGCCGACGCCGGATTAAAAAGGTCTCCTCCACAGCTCCTCCCATCTTCTCTTGCAGTGTTGATTATTTTTTCCATTGATTCGACCAAGAAGTCATTTCCGAAGAGATTAGAAAATCCAGATTTTGCCATAGTTGAGTAGTTCTGGTGTAAAGATTCAAGGAGGTTGTCAATACAATTGGAGTACAGGATGTCATGCAAGAGCTTTTTTGATTGATAGTTTGTAGTAGTTGATCGTACGAACTGGTTATGAATATATTTTCTCGGTGGTATTGTTAGGAATTAATTGGATGAGGTTAAGGATACAGTTTTGGTAATGCACATGTGTAAGTCCTATGTCATTGATTTTTCATGGACATTAGTGAAGAAATTTCTTTTATTTTAGGTCCCTTCAAAATTTGATGTAGTCACTTAGATGTGCCTTGCACAGATGAGTTTGTTGACATATGAGGTTTGCATGAAAATCAGCAGTGAGTTTGTCTTACATTTCATACTATGGGTATATCTGTTGCTGTAGGGACCATGGTCTCAGAGGCGCATAACAACCGTGCGGAGTACGACAAGTCTTTGCATGAAGCGCGCCGGGAGATCGACTTGAAGGTGCAAAAGGATCGCGCTGAGGTAGATAAGAAACTCAAACAAGAACGTTCATACGCGGACAGGATGATAAAGGAGGAGTGTGAGGAGTTTTCCCGTAAGATGGCGAAGATGCGTGATGAGATTGAAGAAAAGTGTAAGTGGGACCGTGAGGACATGGAAAAGAAGATTTTTCTTGGCTACAAGGAAATGCATCAAACGTTGCAAAAAGACCGGAAGCTTGTGGACAGTATTATACAGACAGAGCGAGTCAGGATGGATGCCAATGTGTTGCAGGCACGTGCGGATATGGACCGTAAGCTGCTACAGGAGCGGTCGGACATGGATTATAAGGCCATGCTGGAGAAGGTCCGCTTGGAAGGACAGATGTTAGAAGACCGTGCGATCTTACGGCCACAACTTCAATGCCACAGTAATCCACCCCGACAACATGTCTTCAATTATTCTCCCCCTGTAAGTATCTCGCACCGATTGTACATATTAAGGACCTAGATATTTTATGATACAAACATCTTCAATTTGTGGCTAACCTTTTGTCGGCGATTATATGTAGGCTAAGCATCATGAGACGGCACAATCCCCATTCACTCGAGACCTTGCGATAGAGTCAGCCGTTCAATGCCACATCACTCCACCCCAACAACATATCTTCAATTCTCCCCTTGTAAGTACCTCGAAACGATGCCATACCCAATATATGGTATGACCTTTTAAAACTTGTGTGTAAACCCACTGTTGACGTTTCATACGCAGGATAAGAAACCGGAGATGGCACAGTCCCCAGTCACTCCACATGAAGGATACATTCCACATAACAAGGTGACAAGGTCTGAGATGGCACAATCCCCAGTCACTCCACATGAAGGATACATTCCACAAAAGAAGGTAACAACGCCGCAATGTTGCTATGCACATAAAAAATAATGTTTGCCCCTTTACTCATTGAATGTATTAACTCTGATGTGAGATACTAGGTGCTGGTCATGGAATTTTTTGTTCATAGGGATGATGAGATGTCACATGTCCCGAGATCATACTTTGAGGAAAGACCGGCAGAAGTAAGAATTAATGAACCCGGCAAAGTGACCTACGATGTCATTATGAGTGAAATGAGAACTTCTTTTGGTTGCAAAATGGGAGCAGAACTGTACTACTTCTTACCCGGGTCTGCGTGGAAGCTGCCAGAAGGAATGATCTTGATTGCAGGACCAGATGATGTAGCAAAAATGCTTTCTGATCTGAATGGCAGCAAGACATGTCACTTGTACATTGTGTACAATAGAACTACGGGTCGTTTTCCCGAGTATGACAGTGATCCAGAGGTTCAAATTGTACATGTTACATGCATGTAGTTTATGGGTACATCATTTTTGAGTTGTTCCTAATACCATGCCTATGGTTTTTTACAGGAAGTGAGAATCCGAGAATTGGAGGGCCTTGCTAGAGAGTTGGCGGAGAAAGAAGAAGAACAACTTCAGTTGTATGGTTACATTGATGTTAAGCCGAAAAAGATTGAAGAACATGGGTCGTCGCCAAGCCCGACGCAGTCTCCAACGTCCAAACGCAAGAGGTCACTGGATTTTGGCAGCGGAGAAGACCATATATAGTACGCTCAATGGTTTTTCAACCAGTTTAAGCTTCAAACCAGGATTATTTTGTTTCAAACAAAGATATTTTTTGTTTCACACTATGTTCGCAATTATGGTACAATTTATTAATGAGACAGTTCTTTGAACAACAATGTAGCGAGAATTATGCATTTGTTTTATGATCAACCACACAGTTGTTTTTTTTTGTTTCTGAGTTGTTTGTGAGATGGCCTTGCATCTAAACAAGTTTGCACATCACAACGGTGTAAAAATCCTTTATGTTGTCTTTGTTGAAACTGTTTTTCCATGCCTTCCATGTAGACATGCGTAATCCTTATACCCTCCTGGGCGCCATGTGTGTCTTAACTTATAATAAAGGATACAGTTATTGCTCAAAAAAAATTATTCTACTCGACAATAACAAGAGCTCCATGCTAGCCCTTATTCCTATTCGAAATACATCGTCATTCTTAAAGTTGGACATCAAATGATCACATAGAAAATGGAAACGAAAGATGTCGAACTAATACGGTGCCATGGCAGTAGAACCACACTTCACTAAATAACTGTCACGATGAAATAGAATGTAAAGACCACGTCACACAAAGCTGAATGGCACACGACTTTGTCTGGCTCATCGTCGATTCATACTCTATGTAGCCATCAGAGTTCAGCTTCGAGATCCTACACAGAAGAATAGAATAAATCACATGGACATCAATAATGAGTAAAACCCATGCAAAAAATAAATATGAACATATTTGTTACCTCTAACAATTTAGCGCATTTACGTCGATTGTGACCTGGCTTCTGCAATAGCCACAGTTATTCCGTGATCTTGACTTCTTTGTCTTTGCCTGCAGCCTTTTCTTCGGTGCACCTCGTCCTGGCACATGCACGGGATCCAGAACCTTATCAACTTTCTCCGAGTGCGGCATCAAAGGGCCAAACCTAATGCTGTTATGCTGAGCATTAGTTGACTCCTTGCTGTCAGCTTGTTCAATACTTGATTGCTTGCCATGATGTTCTGCTTGCAAAAGCATCTTTAGACGCTGATAGTCCTCATCAGAGTGGCATGCCTTGAAACTTGCGGCGTGACTACAATTTCGCAACTCGCGGTACCTCTGCAGGCTTGCCGAATAGTCATACATCTGGTTTTTTCTGGTCGGTGCGTATGCACATTTTGCATTCATAGTCCACCTAGTGGGAACGCAACAACTGGGCAGATTTGTTTGCTTTAAAATCCCCAATATGTAAAAAATGTGGGAACATGGTGTGCCTGCGCATTCCAGCTTACGGCAAGAACAACTGACCCTGTGCAAAATACCTCCTTGCTCCTCAATGCGCACTCCAAACTTTTTATCCATTCTTTCCTGCTTGGACACAACATAGGTGGAAACTTCTGATCCATCTAGTATCTCTCTGATCTGACATTTGCTGACAGCATCTATGCTCCATAAGACCATCTTGAAGACAGTAGGAGTGAAAACTGTTGCGGCGTGTTTCTCAAGCGGCGAAGCATTTTCCTCTATAAATGGAAGGGACTGCAAGGCTTCGACGTCCTGGAGAGCTTCGTTAATCCGTCGCGACGCAAGGCAACGCTCATAGTGCTCTAGCATTTCAAACAACGACATCTTACCCTCAAGATGCGTATGTAGCACAGAGTTCAAGCTCTCACTCCTCTGATTGCTGCTCAATCCTAGGAAACAACGCCCCTCAAGATATGGAGCACACCACAACTTTCTCATCTGATACATCTGATGCAGCCAAGACTCCTCACTGGTTACTTTATTCTGTTGTAAGAATTGTATCCATTTTAACTCATGCTCTTCAATGGAAGAAGTATCATATATGAAAGATCTGAATTCCTCCTTTACGTCGTCATCATGCAGATGGCGTACAATGTTCTGCTGAATGTGCCATATACATAGTCTATGGTTTGAGTCGGGCCAGACCACCCTGATTGCTCTCTGCATTGCAAGGTCCCCGTCTGTGATCACAGATATCGGATGCTTCTGTGCCATGCATTCAGAAAAGGTCCGCAACATCCACTCGTATGCCTGGCTTGTTTCATGAGAAATTATACCGCAGCCAAAAATAACAGTGCTGCGGTGGTGATTCAACCCGACAAACGGCACGAATGGCAGATTGTACTTATTGGTTCTGTATGTGCTATCAAAAACAATGACGTCTCCGAAAGCCTCATAGTCAAGTCGCGATTGACTATCAGCCCAGAACAATCCCTTCAGATGGCCAAGGTCGTCTACCAAGTACCTGAAGAAAAAATCCGCATCTCGCTCACGCCTCGCCATCATGTGCATGATCACCGTTTTAGCATCACCGGCACTGATTGTCTCCTGCTTATTAGCATGGCAGAAATTATAAATGTCCCTCTTTATGCATCCAACCTTATCAAATCCACCGTATTGAATGCACAAAATATCCATAATACGGTATTTGCGGATCCCAGATTTTTCCATGTCCGCAATGTCCGCTTTCTGCTCATCGCTAATTCGTCTGTGCGAACGCAGCAGACAAGAAAGATCCCGTGGGGCTAGAGGATGGCTGTGCTCATCGATGAAATCCTTGACAAACCACCGACCTGTTTCCTCCTGTCTAGCAATGACCAATTTTGCTTTACACCCAACACGAGTTAAACTTCGTGGCCTCCTCTTTCTATCTTCCATCTTTCTTTACATGTGCTTCTCTTCGCGAAACCCTTGACGACTACACACAATTTTCCTTAAAATTACGTAATTGTTGGATCCATCCCACTCAACATAGCTTTTCCTCACACTAAAACCTTTTTCAAGAGCATATTTGTTGTAGAATTCATAGCCTTCAGCCTCACTATCAAACATCTTGCTGACAACATTTTGATACTCGAACATACACTCATCGCTTACATCCGCCATGTCTTCCTGCATATGACATATGAAATACACAGTTGGTGTTTATCAATGTTGCAGGTGTAAAATAGCTCATAGGCAAAGACAAGTGCATGGAAAAGACTTTTGCTCGTTTGACATGTGATGGGAAACCAATCATCAACGTCCAAGAAGTACTATCCTAGCATGAATGATGACACGAATAAACTATATTGCATGCACTATGGAAACCTCGAGTGATGATGACTATAATAAACTATAGTAAGTGAACTATGGAACCAGTATCTCATCTTCCTTTAGTATCTCATCTCAAACGTCAAGTAAGTCACTTTTTTTCTTCGGTACTAAAGGAAGTAAGCAATGGCCTCAGCATCTTAGTTAAACAAACATGATGCGATTAGCTCAAGAGAAACTATGCCACGATGAAGCTTTCCATTCGTTGTTCTTGTCGGTACAAATCTCGCATGGCAAATACTGCTAAATTACAACGATCATGTAGGGTTGAGGTGGTACTGCATGCAAGGTGGATGGGCGCAAGGGCCAAGAGAACGAGCAGAACGCCAAGCCGGATTCATACCTTAAGGATGGTACGCGGGAAGAGATGGGATCGCCCGCCGCCGTCGCCGCCGATTCAGCCGGCGCAGATCCGGCCTTCTTCTTCTTCGGTGACGGCGTGGGGTGGGGGGCTGGGGTTGGTTGGGTGGAGTACGAGGACGATGAATTTTTTCCTCTCACCGGGCACGTCGAGGACGGAGAAGGTCAGGAGCACGACGGCGACGAATAGATCGGACGAGGATTGTCAACTGGATCGAGTAGACGTGGATCTGGTCCTCAGGTGATCGGTTGAAGAAAAGATATTTCCCCCTAGACCATTATGCCCTTATCGGAATTAACATAATAAATTTAATCAATTTTAATTCCCCACAAGATCGGACGGCTAATAAAAATCAGACGTGTAAGTACTGCTTAGTACTCCGAGTACTAACCCAATCACCGTAAAACAGCTCATAGTTAATATACTAAAAAGGCAATTATTTGTCTTTTTTTTGTAGCTCTCATTTTAACATATTCTTGCTGTCAGTTGCACTATGGCCGCCAGCTCCGCTTGGTACCACCGCCACAGCGTGCGACACGCCGGGATAGATCGACCCCAACAACGATGGGTCGCGGCTGATGGAAGTGCTGCCCGCGCGCGTGCGTCCCGACGTTCGTGCCCTTCCATGAACCACCCAACAACGATGGGTCACGGCTGATGGCCCACACGTTCACGAACGACGTCGAGTTGGCTGCTCTCCTTGCCGCAGTCTCATTGGTCAGCTGCTCCTTGCCAACACCACCGTGTCCATCCGGCAGCGCGTGTGCCGTCGTCGACCCCTCCCGTCGTTTCTTCCGACAGCGCCGCTTGCACCACCACCACAGCCCGCTGGTGCAGATCAGGCGCTCAGACCTGAACAACAGCATGCGGAAGTGCTGGCCGCGCACTCTGACGGCAGCGTCGAGGGCAAAGGCCAAGCCTGTCAACTACCGTCTATCATTGGCGCTGGGGCTGCACACGGCACGGCAGCAATTTGCACAACATCCACCTCGCCAAGTGCAAGTCGAGAACGTGGCCGATGTGGACCTCGCCCTCCACGATGTCAAGCGTTTTCATCGGGAACTCCGTGTGCCGCCGGATGGTCTGTCATGTCCAGGATGACTGCTACCTCGCGCGGATCTTGGTGCGGCGGCAGCGATGGATCAGCGAAGGTCGCCTTTTTTTCTTGCGGCGTGGGAGATGAGAGAAGACCGTGCGTGTACAGCGACGGATCGTGCGTGTTGACATATTTATTAGGAGACGAGGGACGTGTTCCGGTCTGTCTTCTAATCGGTCTTTTTGTTCGATCTGTTTTTTTCTGAGGAAAACGGAGAAACGACAACGTGACCGATGCAAGTATCTTTACGAGACGTTATTTTTCCTTGTTCGCGAAACCTTTTTTTTGCCACTTATGGATGGCATTGGTGGGTACTTCTTGCCAACTTTGAGGGTAATTTGGATGACGGTGAACCCGACGGAAGCAATAGCCACTTTATTTGTCTTTTTTTTTAGCTCTCATTTTAACATATTCCGACCTGAAAATTTATACATGTGTATATTATGTCTCTAGGTATATGTTTATTTTTAAAACTAAAAAATAATAATTTTAAAGTTTTCAAATTAAGTCCCCATGGAGTCCTGGTTCCATTTGCATTTTCGCTAACTAGCCTATACAAGTCCTAGTCGGTAACTATTCCTGCACATAAATCGTACACGGCACCACATTGTGGTTAAATCCAACACTCTAATTAAAGATTGAACTTGGAATCCAGCCAAATTGAGTTTTTTTTATAAGCTTAAAATCCAGCCAGATTCGGAAGCCAAGCGTCACCTAAATAAATAGTGCATTCATCACTTGTATGTGCGTCCGAGCTTCGCCGTCGGACCATAGGAAATTACACGCTTTCCTTTTTCCACGACAATTATCAAGATTAGTATGAGGCAATAAATCTAGGTAGCTACACAATTACCTCGTGTCCTTTCTAGACCCTTCAATCGCCAAAAAAATTAGGGCTCGTATGGAAGAGCAAAATGCATTCAGGGAACTAAGTCTTAATTAATGTTTCCTATCTACCACGCTGCGTGCAGAGATATATAAATATAGGACATATGGTTTTGGTAGAGGGCTAGGTTCAGGGTGGGTAGGGGGGGGGGGGGGGGGGGGGCAGTAGTTCTTTTTCCTTGGCGGTAGTGCTATATTTTAGGTCATTCGTATCTTGCTTTCTGCGCCACCCAGGTGCACAGCCAAATAGATAGAAGTGACTCTTAGAGCAAGTACAATAGAGCTGACTCAGCGGGCTATAAGAAATAAACTAGTATATTTTTACTTAGTTGGAGAAAAGAAAAGAGGAGAGAGAAGGTAAGCGGCCTTTTGGTGAAAAGCCAGCTCTAGCACGTGCTCCTAGGCACTTTATGAGAGTGAAAGGTGGGCCATATAATAAATAAGTAGTACACTTTTCTAACCAAATATTATATATGTTGGCTATAAGATACTCCCTCCTTTCCGGTTTATAGGGCTCATCTCAAAATTTTCGTTTTTCCGTTTTATAAGTCTCAATTCTACTACTTAGAGCATGGTTAATGGTATAGCCAGCTGCTGGCTATAAACCATTGCCATGTCATCTATAGCCCATCTTATAGCCAACATGTACAATAGTTGATTAGAAAAGTGTACTACTTATTTATTATATGACCCACCTTTCACTCTCACAAAGTGCCTAGGAGCACGTGTTAGAGCTGGCTCTTCACCAAGAGCCCGCTTACCTTCTCTCTCCTCTTCTCTTTCCTCCAACTAAGCAAAAATATACTAGTTTATTTCTTATAGCTCGCTGACTCAGCTCTATTGTACTTGCTCTTACAACCACATGTTTGTATTTCGAGGCGCATTAAATCACCCAATGCAAGTACCAAGAAAAAACTAACCAATGCATGTAGAAGTTCATGGATATTTAGTGTTCATGCATGCATGCGGTGTAATTAATACATCGGTAAACATAACTTTTTGAGAAAAACGAGCGTACTAGTTAACTATTTATGCAAACTATGAAACTTATTCCACCATTCACCATGTAACTTGGTTGGAGAGATTTTGAAATTGAGCCCTATAAACCGGAAAGGAGGGAGCACTAGTAGGAAAACCCCCATTTGTCCCGGTTCGTAAGGGCCTTTAGTCCCGGTTCTGGAACCGGGACTAAAGGGTCGGGACTAAAGCCCAAAACCTTTAGTCCCGGTTCGCTTACGAACCGGGACCAAAGGGGCTCCACGTGGCCGCTGCGGGTAGCCCAGGCAGGAGGACCTTTGGTCCCGGTTGGTAACACCAACCGGGACCAAAAGGCATCCACATGGCCGCAGCGGGGAGCCCAGGCAGGAGGACCTTTAGTCCCGGTTGGTCACACCAACCGGTACCAAAGGTCATCCACGCGTTTTTGAAGGGGGGGGTTGGGGGGTTTTGGAGGGTTAATTTAGGGGTTTCATATTGTGTTAGCTAGCTAATAGGGAGAAGTGTCCTCTCTTTCTCCGTGCTCGGTCGACGGTAGCTACTATACATATAGAGATAACTCGATGCTAGCTAATAAGAAAATGAAGGAAACCATTAATTACACAAGATCGTCATGCTGAACATATATAGAGAGAAGTGACATCTCTTTCTCCGTGCTTGGTCGAACAACAAGTTTTCGTATATCTATCCGACGGTACTACATATATACAATATAACATCTTTTACAATCCCTAACATCATCTACCTAAGATCCAATCACAAATCCGCATGGTATTCCCCGTCTTTAGGTATGACGTGGTCAAGAAAGAATCCCGCCAATTCCTCTTGAATTGCTCGTATGCGATCATGTGGTAGGAGTTCATCCCGCATCTGCCAGATCTAATTTAAAGAAGGGGGTTAATACATGAATATATATAAATAAAACTCAACACAATTGATGGTAATATATAAAATAAAATTGTGAATATTATTTACGTACTTCAAATTGTTTGTCAGAGAAGCCCCGCTCAGAGGTCGAGTGGCGAATGAACTCGCATACGTAGTATGCACATAAAACAGTCCCTTCTTTCTGGTACAAGCACTTTACGAGAATAGAGTTCAATCAAACTGATAAGCAAGCATGGTAATGATATATTGATGAAAATTTGAATCAATTAGAGATGCGCGGAACTAGCTAGTACTACTTACTTTGGGGTGCGTAAATCGCAACTCTTTGTTTAGACCGGGAACCTTTCGGGTGAACTTCTTCCAAACCCTGCCAGGCAAAGAAAATGATTACTTGATATCAGGAAATTAACGAAAGTTGCATGCCGATATGGTCCCGGTATTGACTGAACTTACTTCTTGAGCATTGCAGTCATGTCCGCATAATTCTCGGGATCTTTACGTCTCGAGTCTAAGACAGTTACTAATGCCCCGTCAAGCTTAATGGATAGTAGAATAAAGTGGAAACTGCGCACGCATATATAACTCATCAATTACATTACTTAACCTCGAGTAAGCGAAACTGAGTATACAGAGAAGACAGCAATACTCACTTGAAGTTGTAAGGAAGGAGTATTTCCCTTTTGTTTTGATGTATAAGGAACGACTGTAGCAAGTTCTCCTCGGTCTCTTTGATTGAGTTTTTTACCGTCCATTCATTTACAGCATCTGGGCTAATGAACCCAACGTCGAAGATTCCTAGTTTTTTGCATTCGACGATCTTCAATCTGCATAATATAGTGAGGATAATTATATATACATGCAATGAACAAGCTGAGCTAGAGACTTAACTATAGAAGTAATACTTACAGACAGTAGGCAGTCATGAGTTGTTTGTCGAGGGCCCGTTGATTGTATAACTGAAATAACTCCACAAATTCAACAGGCATCACGGAAAGTCCAATGAATTCGTGCTCTGGTTTCACTGCCATATACATAGTGTCTCTCCCAGACTCCCTGCAGGTTTTCATGTACCACTCATGCAATTTGTACATCATCGTTGTTAGAGGAGGATGATCAGGTTTGACGAGAGGCTTCCCGTGCAAGTATTCATATTCTTCTGTTACCTCAGCCGTTTGAAAAATTACATCATCCCCCAAGTAATCACCAGGATTGGTACCAGGCACCATCCCCGGATGATTAGCGACGATATCGCTAGACACCTTGAGCGGGGGGCACGATTGCTTCTCCTGTTCGCCGAGCTGGGGAATTGTTTTCCCACTTCTTCGTTCTGCTAACCTTGCATCACTAGAAGTACTTCCCGACCGCCGCGCTTCTACATATGTCTTTTTAATAATCCGGACATAGTTGGAATCCGGCGGAGGCGGTGGTGGTCGCTTCAGGGCATCGATAGTGCGCTTCACTTTCACCGGATCTAGCTTCTCCTTCGGAGGTGGAGTTTTCTTTGCAAAATGGTCCCTCACTTGGGCACGACATATCTCCTCGTTTTCAGACTCGGTCATCTCATATGGTAACTTTTCCAGAGGCTTGAGAGATGGACCGTATCTGAATTGCCTCTCGCCTCTGCTTGTACTGTTAGCCGCCGGAGCGGCGGCGTCTCTCTTCCGTCCTTGCTGACGAGGCGGAGAAGGAGGCGGAGTGCTCCGACGCGCCGGAGGAGCCGGAGCGGCGACGTCTGTCTTCCGCCGTTGCCGACGAGGCGGAGGAGGAGGCGGACTGCTCCGACGCGCCGGAGTAGGCGAAGGAGGAGGCGGAGTGCCCTCACGCGTCGGAGGAGCCGGAGAAGGAGGCGGAGTGCCCTGATCACTCGCCGGAGGAGGATGAGGAGGAGAAGGCGGAGTGCCCTGACTCGCCGGAGGAGGAGGAGGAGGCGGAGGCGTCTAGTTTGGAAGCTTGATGTACTCCTTTTGCCATAGACATGTACTCCTCAGAGCAAGAACCAGCTGATTCTCCCCTTCACCTGTAGAGTGGTAAAGCTCGAGCTCCTCAAATCCCTTCATTACTTGATCCACCATCACAACAGCATAGCCATGTGGAATCGGAAGGCAGTGAACAGTTCCGTTGGGTTGAGGAGGTGCAACAGAGCTGACAGCCGCCAATAAAGTGAGGTTATGGCATTTCGTCATAAGCTCGCAATTTTGAGCCTCCGTGATAGTATCCATGGGGTAGATAGGCTCCGTGAAGTCAGTCTGAACGGGCTCCGTGGAAGCCACGCTGCTTCTCCGCTGAGATGGCGGGGTAGCTTCTGGGGTAGCTTCGTGCTGCTGAGATAGTTGGTCGGCAGCTCGCTGGCTCTCAGCTTCCTCTAGCTTTTGTAGTCTTGCACTCATCTTCTGCATGTCGCTCAGCTCCGCTTTCCTCTTTCTCTCCCGGCTTCTGTAACCGCCTGCGTCGGGAAACCCAAACTTCCACGAAACAGAGCCTGGTGTGCCTCGTGTTCATCCAGGGTGCTCAGCATTCCCTAGGGCCTCAGTCAGCTCGTCCTTCTCTCTGTCGGGAATGAACGTCCCTTCCTGCGCTGCGGCGATATACTTCTGAAGCTTCGTGACGGGTATTGCAAGTTGCTCGTCCGTCCAACGGCACTTCCCTGTTTCAGGGTCCAAAGTTCCCCCAACCCCGAAGAACCAAGTCCTTGAACGGTCTGGCCAGTTCAATGTCTCTGGTTCGACCCCTTTAGCAATCAGGTCATTCTCAGCTTTGTCCCACAACGGCCGGGCTTTGAGGTAGCCACCTGACCCCGTGTGATGGTGATACTGCTTCTTTGCAGCGTTGTTCTTGTTTGTCTCTGACATTTTCTTACTCTTGTCTGATGTCTTGTAGGCCACAAATGCGGGCCAGTGATCTCTTATCTTCTCAAATCGGCCGATGAATTCTGGAGTCTCACCTTTGTCAACAAACTTTGATTTCAACTCCTTCTTCCACCTCCTGAATAGATCTGCCATCTTCTTAAGAGCACACGCCTTGACCAGTGGCTCTATAACTGGCTTATTCGGATCCTCCTCTGGCGGTAGGGTGAAATTTGCCTTCAGCAAGGTCCAAAGATCATCTTTCTGTCTATCGGTGACATAATCACCTTCAGGGGCGTCGTCCTTAGGCTTATTCCATTGCTTGATGCTGATCGGGATGTTGTCCCTAACAATAGCTCCGCACTGAGCAGAAAATGCGTCCTTGGTCCGCTTGGGTTCAATCGGTAGGCCATCGTCCGCGAGTGCTGTGATCGTGAACCTTTCATCCTTGCGCAACCTCTTCTTCGGGCCTCGTCTTGTTACCGAAGTTTGGCTCGATCCGGAGGGCTATAAAAGAAGAAAGAAGAGTTAATATATGTACATACCAAAACAATTAATGCATCAATTAGCTAGTCAGCACCTCCGGAGCCATCATGATCATGTCACCGGAGCCATCATGATCATGTCACCGGAGCCATCATGATCATGTCCTTCCTCCTCCATTGTTCCATCGGTGTCGTTGAGAAACGACAAGACAGCATCACCTCCGGCGAGGATTATCTCCCCCAACAACTGTTCTTGTTCCAAGTCTCTTTGATCCATAGTTTCTGCAAATATAGAAGAATATATATATATAGATGAGATCAGAAAAAAATTGAATCAACTTGTGCACATCCATAATGGGGGCATTCTTGATAAATCTATGTTACCGGAGTTATCTATGGATCATCATTGCTCAGTGCGGAGGGTTTGGGTGGCCTCGAGAGTTTATCGGGTAGGGACGGGAGGGGGTAGGAGATCGACAACGCTCTTTCTTCTAGGGTTTGGGTGGCCTCGAGAGTTTATCGGGTAGGAACGGGAGGGGGTAGGAGATCGACAACGCTCTTTCTTCTAAGGTTTGGGTGGCCTCGAGAGTTTATCGGGTAGGGACGGGAGGGGGTAGGAGATCGACAACGCTCTTTCTTCTAGGGTTTGGGTGGCCTCGAGAGTTTATCGGGTAGGGACGGGAGGGGGTAGGAGATCAACAACGCTCTTTCTTCTAGGGTTTGGGTGGCCTCGAGAGTTTATCGGGTAGGGGCGGGAGGGGGTAGGAGCCGCTCTAAAATGCTAACGGGGGGTGCTCCTGTGGTCTAAAATCGGTCTATTCACGATAGAAAATCTGAAAAATACATACAAAACATCTAAAAACGTCTGAAAAATTCTGAAAAAAATACATCTATGATCCCTCATACATACATACATACAAAAAATACATCTAAAAAAATACATATATGATCCCTTACACATACATACATACATACATACATATATAAAAAATTCTATGAACAAAAATAAAATTGTATCAATGCATATATAAAAACTTTCTATGGATCATCATTGCTCATATATCAATGCATATATAAAAACTTTCTATGGATCATCATTGCTCATATATAAAAACTTTCTATAAACAAAAAAAAACATACATCTATGAACATACTTTCGGACTCCTCCCCCCTCATTTTCCCGAGAGAGTTAGGGGATACTTTCGGACTCCTCCCCCCTCATTTTCCCGAGAGAGTTAGGGGATACTTGCGGACTCCTCCCCCCTCATTTTCCCGAGAGAGTTAGGGGATACTTGCGGACTCCTCCCCCCTCATTTTCCCGAGAGAGTTAGGGGATACTCGCGGACTCCTCCCCCCTCATTTTCCCGAGAGAGTTAGGGGACATACTTGCGGACTCCTCCCCCCTCATTTTCCCCGATTTACGCTCTTTCTTAATATGAACAAAAAAAATCATGAACATTTAGTGAAGTTGCCCCTCCCCGATTTAGGCAAAGTAAAACCCCTTCGTGAAGGAACTTCTTTTTAGCCAACTTATTTTCTGCCAACAAAATACATATATCATATATACAAAAACATGGGATACCTTAATTAGTTCAATTTTTTGCCTTGACAAATCATTGAACCTTTTGACAGAAACCTCCCATAAACTCTTTCATAATTTTCTTTAGCATACATCCATGGAAAAAAAAACAGGAAGCTAAGATATTTTTTTTATATCATATTTTCTTTAGCATACATATATCATATGATCATTTTCTATATATATATACATCCATCCATATACACACACATATATACATGGACCAAAAATGCTATAAAAAAATATATGAACAAAAAAAGCATACATCATCTATCATCAACATCATCAGCTATCATCAACATCATCATCTAACTATCATATATCATCTATCATCTATATATCATCAAAATCATCAAAATCAACAGGGGGGAGGACAGGGAGGAAAGGGGGCCAGCCGGACCGAACGGGGAGGAGGGGCGGCGTCGTCGGGGCAGGGCAGTGGCACGGGGCGGCGTCGGCGAGGGCGAGGGCGGGCAACGGGGGCGGCGACGGGCCGGGGCGGCGACGGGCTCGGGGAGGCGACGGGGGCGGCGACGGGAACGGCGACGAGGAGTGGCGTCGGATGGGCTTGGGGAAGAGGGACAGCACGCGGGCTCGGGGGCGGTGACGGCGAGGGCGACGGCGGGGCGGGGGCACGGTGACGGTGGGGCAGGGGGGCGGCGATGGCGTCGGGGCAGCCTGGCGGCGTCGTCGGAGGAGAGATCGAAGAAACTGAGACGAAAACTGCTAAGTGCGGCTTATATAGACAGAGAATTGGTCCCGGTTGGTGCCACCAACCGGGACCAATGCCACCATTTAGTCCCGGTTGGTGCCACCAACCGGGACCAAAGGTCATTTTTCGTCAGCCCAAAGGGCGGGAAGCAGAGACCTTTGGTCCCGGTTGGTGGCACCAACCGGGACTAAAGCGTGGCATTGGTCCCGGTTGGTGGCACCAACCGGGACCAAAGGTTGGTATTGGTCCCGGTTGGTGCCACCAACCGGGACTAAAGGGTGGTGCTTCCCGGGGCCAAAAGTTTAGTCCCACCTCGCTAGCTGAGAGGGCTCGAGAGTGATTTATAAGCGCTGCTGCGCCAGCCCTCTCGAGCTCCTCTCAACTGCAGGCTTACGGGCCTAATTGCACACACCTCTGCCTGTGGGCCTTCTGGGCCTTCTGCGGGCCTGAATCCTGGCCCAACTTGCTTGTTGGGTTTCTAGTCGTATTCAGGCCGTGGTGGCCCAGTAGGTGGCATTTTTTTTAATTTTTTTCTACTTTTTTTGTTTTCTTTTTTGCTTTATTTATTTTCTTTTGTTTCTACTTACAGTTTTTCAGTGATTCTTTTTGCTTTTAGGTCACACAAATTATAAACTTTCTTTTAGTGCCATTAGTTTCCAAATTTGAATAGTTTAAATTTGAATTCTTTTAAATTGGTGTGAATCACTAGTTTGTGAATAACTTTACTATAAAAATAGATTTTTGAGTGATTCTTTTTCCTGCTATTTAATATTACTGTGTTTTATCATTATATTCAATTTGGTAATTTTTAGGTTATTTTAAATGTCTAATTTAACCAAAAACAGATTTATAAAATATTTTTACTGTGTTTTATCATTATAACTTTAGTTGCATAAATTTTATATAATTTTAGTTTCATAAATACTAGAGGTTTATAAAATATTTTTAGTTGATTCCTTTTGCTATTAGAGTTTTATAAAAGCTTTTTAGTTGATTCTTTTTTGTATTGAAGAATATTATAGTTTTATTTTAGTTGATCATAACAGAATTTTTTAATTGATTATTTTTAGTTCATTATTTTCGCTATTAGAGTTTCATAAAGGTTTTCTAGTTCATTCTTTTTGCTATTAGTTCATTCTTTGAGCTAAATGACCCTGAAATTGAAAAGCACTTCAAATGAACTGTGAAAAGGTTGAAAGTTGGCATGGTATCATCATTTCACCCATATAGCATGTGCTAAAAAGTTGAGAGGGTTACGGCAAAAACTGGATGCACTTCGTGTACAAAATGGACAATCTCTTTCGAAGTATCAGGGTTTCGGACGAAAACTCATCTGTTACAAAGGGATTTCATTTTTTTGAACTTATTTGAACTCCAGACTTTTTGTGTGTTCAAAATGCACTATTCAAAGCCACATCATCAGTTTTCAACCCTTTCTGACTTCATTTGGTATTTTTCATGCATTTACTGATTTTTTTGAGCTAAATGACCCTGAAATTGAAAAGCAGTACAAATGAACTCTGAAAAGGTTGAAAGTTGGCATGGCATCATCATTTCACCCACATAGCATGTTATAAAAAGTTGAGAGGGTTACGGCAAAAACTGGATGCACTTCGTGTACAAAATGGACAATCTCTTTCGAAGTATCAAGGTTTCGGACGAAAACTCATCTGTTACAAAGGTATTTCATTTTTTGAACTTATTTGAACTCCAGACTTTTTCTTCGCTTGTGTCCTTTGCTTATTGCGCCGTAACCATGGATAATCTTCATCGTTTAACAGGGTGCTTGGGTCAGCCTTGACTTTGAAGGGAGGAATTTCATGAAACTTTTCATAATCTTCAGACATGTCTGTCTTGCCCTCCAATCCCACAATGTCTCTTTTTCCTGAAAGAACTATGTGGCGCTTTGGCTCATCGTATGATGTATTCGCTTCCTTATCTTTTCTTTTTCTCGGTTTGGTAGACATGTCCTTCACATAGAAAACCTGCGCCGCATCATTGGCTAGGACGAATGGTTCGTCTGTGTACCCAAGATTGTTGAGATCCACTGTTGTCATTCCGTACTGTGGGTCTACCTGTACCCCGCCTCCTGACAGATTGACCCATTTGCACTGAAACAAAGGGACCTTGAAATCATGTCCATAGTCAAGTTCCCATATGTCCACTATGTAACCATAATATGTGTCCTTTCCCCTCTTGGTTGCTGCATCAAAGCGGACACCGCTGTTTTGGTTGGTGCTCTTTTGATCTTGGGCGATCGTGTAAAATGTATTCCCATTTATCTCGTACCCTTTGTAAGTCAATACAGTCGAAGATGGTCCCCTGGCCAACGAGTACAGCTCATCAGAAACAGTGTTGTCACCCATGAGACGTGTTTGCAACCAACTGCCGAAAGTCCTGATGTGTTCATATGTAATCCAGTCGTCACACTGCTCCGGGTGTTTGGAGCGCAGAATATTCTTGTGTTCATCGACATACGGGGTCACCAAGGTAGAATTATGTAGAACTGTGTAGTGTGCTTGAGACCAAGAATGCCCGTACCTACATATTATTGAGTCCGCTCCTAGCGTGCCTTTTCCAGTCAGTCTCCCCTCATACCGCGATTGAGGGAGACCAATCTTCTTAAGGCCAAGAATGAAGTCAACACAAAACCCAATGACATCCTCTGTTTGATGGCCCATAGAGATGCTTGCTTCTGGCCTAGCGCGGTTACGAACATATTTCATTAAGACTCCCATGAACCCCTCAAAGGGGAACATATTGTGTAGAAATACAGGGCCCAGAACGACAATCTCGTCGACTAGATGAACTAGGACGTGCGTCATGATATTGAAGAAGGATGGTGGGAACACCAGCTCGAAACTAACAAGACATTGCACCAAATCACTCCTTAACCTTGGCAGGATTTCTGGATCGATCACCTTCTGAGAGATTGCATTGAGGAATGCACATAGCTTCACAATGGCTAATCGAACATTTTCCGGTAGAAGCCCCCTCAATGCAACCGGAAGCAGTTGCGTCATAATCACGTGGCAGTCATGAGACTTTAGGTTCTGGAACTTTTTCTCTGCCATATTTATTATTCCCTTTATATTCGACGAGAAGCCAGACGGGACCTTCATACTGAGCAGGCATTCAAAGAAGATTTCCTTCTCTTCTTTGGTAAGAGCGTAGCTGGCAGGACCTTCATACTGCTTTGGATGCATGCCGTCTTTTTCATGCACACGTTGCTGTTCCTCCCGTGCCTCCGGTGTATCTTTTGTCTTCCCATACACTCCCAAGAAGCCTAGCAGGTTCACGCAAAGATTCTTCGTCACGTGCATCACGTCGATTGCAGAGCGGACCTCTAGGTCTTTCCAATAGGGTAGGTCCCAAAATATAGATTTCTTCTTCCACATGGGTGCGCGTCCCGCATCGTCAGTCGGAACAGATAGTCCGCCAGGACCCTTTCCAAAGATTACTTGTAAATCATTGACCATATCAAGTATGTGATCACCAGTACGGAGGGCGGGCTTCTTCCGGTGATCTGCCTCACCTTTGAAATGCTTTCCTTTCTTTCGACATTGATGGTTGGTCGGAAGAAATCGACGATGCCCTAGGTACACATTCTTCCTGCATTTGTCCAAATATATACTGTCGGTGTCATCTAAACAGTGTGTGCATGCGTGGTATCCCTTGTCTGTCTGTCCTGAAAGGTTACTGAGAGCAGGCCAATCGTTGATGGTTACAAACAGCAACGCATGTAAGTCAAATTCCTCCTGTTTGTGCTCATCCCACACACGTACACCTTCTCCATTCCACAACTGTAAAAGTTCTTCAACTAATGGCCTTAGGTACACATCAATGTCATTGCCGGGTTGCTTAGGGCCTTGGATGAGCACTGGCATCATAATGAACTTCCGCTTCATGCACAACCAAGGAGGAAGGTTATAGATACATAGAGTCACGGGCCAGGTGCTATGATTGCTGCTCTGCTCCCCAAAAGGATTAATGCCATCTGCACTTAAACCAAACCATACGTTCCTTGCGTCACCTGCAAAGTCCCCCCACCTTCTCTCGATTTTTCTCCACTACGACCCGTCAGCGGGTGCTCTCAACTTCCCGTCTTTCTTACGGTCTTCTTTGTGCCATCGCATCAACTTGGCATGCTCTTTGTTTCTGAACAGACGTTTCAGCCGTGGTATTATAGGAGCATACCACATCACCTTGGCAGGAACCCTCTTCCTGGGGCGCTCGCCCTCAACATCACCAGGGTCATCTCGTCTGATCTTATACCGCAATGCACCGCATACCGGGCATGCGTTCAAATCTTCGTACTCACCGCGGTAGAGGATGCAGTCATTAGGGCATGCATGTATCTTCTGCACCTCCAATCCTAGAGGGCATAGAACCTTCTTTGCTTCGTACGTACTGCCGGGCAATTCGTTATCCTTTGGAAGCTTCTTCTTCATTATTTTCAGCAGCGAACTAAATCCCTTATCAGATACACCATTGTCTGCCTTCCATTGCAGCAATTCCAGTGTGGTACCGAGCTTTCTGTTGTCATCTTCGCAATTTGGGTACAACCCTTTTTTGTGATCCTCTAACATGCGATCGAACTTCAACTTCTCCCTTTCACTTTCGCATTCTCTCTGTGCATCAACAATGACCCGGCGAAGATCATCATCGGGCACATCGTCTGGTTCCTCTTGATCTTCAGCTTCCCCCATTGCAGCATCACCGTATTCAGGGGGCGGGCAGTTGTCATCATCCTCTTGTTCTTCGTTGTCTTCCATCATAACCCCTCTTTCTCCGTGCTTGGTCCAAACATTATAGTGTGGCATAAAACCCTTCTCAAGCAGGTGGAAGTGAAGGGTTTTAGAGTTGGAGAAAGCCTTCGTATTCTCACAGACAATACATGGACAATGCATAAAACCATTCTGCTTGTTTGCCTCAGCCGCTTCGAGAAAATTATGTAGGCCCTTAATATACTCGGAGGTGCGTCGGTCACCGTACATCCATTGCCGGTTCATCTGCGTGCGTTATATAGTTCTTATTATTGAACAACATATAACTCTCTAGAGCATCTAATTAAAACACACAAGTAAGAACTTTTTTCTTTTAGAAAGAAGATAAGAAGAAGAGGCTAACCACGGTGTTGCCGGCGCCGAGATGGGCGCGGGCGATCGACGGCGGTGAGGCCGGGGACGGGACAAGACGGACCGCCAAACCTAGACAAATCTTGAGGAAAATGGAGCTTGGACAAGGAGCTTCGAGAGGAGAAAGCTTAAGTGTTGCTCGGGCATTTCATCGAACACCTCATGTGCATAGGAGGTGAGCTAGAGCACCACAAAAGCTCTCCCACGGCCGGGCAAAAAAATAGAGCAATGCATTGCTCTGCTCGTGGGCGGGGGCTATATATAGGCCAACCATTGGTCCCGGTTCCAGCCACAAACCGGGACCAATGGTTGTGGGCCAGGAGCGAGGCGCATTGGTCCCGGTTCGTGGATGGAACCGGGACCAAAGGGGTCACCTTTAGTCCCGGTTCCAGCCACAAACCGGGACCAATGGTTGTGGGCCAGGAGCGAGGCGCATTGGTCCCGGTTCGTGTCTGGAACCGGGACAAAAGGGGTCAGACGAACCGGGACCAATGGCCCACGAGGCCAGGGCGCTCACGAACCGGGACCGATGCCCCCATGGGTCCCGGTTCGTGAGTGAACCGGGACTAATGGGCTTCTCAGGGGTGGACCGATGCCCTGTTTTGTACTAGTGGAGTAGGCTATAGATGACATGGCAATGGCTTCTAGCCAGCAGCTCTTATAGAAGTACATGAGTAAATGGGTCCCTTGTTGGGAATGAGAGGGGTCAAAAAATAGGCGGGCTCTTGGTCTGCATATGCACGAATTAACCTGTTCTTACATTGAGTGTGTTGCCTCGAAATATCATGCAAAAGCGAAAGAGGCTGCGCCAGTGGCGGAGCTTGAGCAAAATCCAAGAGGGGGCCATTACTTGAAGGGAAGCAAATTAATAGGGAAGGAGGGGCTAATCTCTAGCTTAAACCTTAGTTAGGCTTAAAATATAGTATATGCTTTGGTGGATGCAAAAATTAAGGGGGGGCCACGGCCCCTGTTGGTCTACACATAGCTCCGCCACTGGGCTGCGCCAGAGTGTTGTAGCCTCCTCTGTTGTGAGGTTATGTAGACTTAGTAGTAGTTAGCAGCTTTTTAGGGGATTAGTGTAGTAAGTAGTTAGTACTAACTAGTTCAATGTTGAAGGCCAAAAAAAGGTTCCCTACAAAATATTGCATGCTCAAGTTCCGAGAAGCACTCAGACTGGTGGAGATATGGTTGAAACAGCGGTCCCGCATCCTCTGGCTCCGCGCAGGGGCCGCAATACGGCCTACTTCCAGGCACAAGCTAAGCAGCGCCAGCGCATTAACAAGATTGCCAATCTGCAGCGTTCGGATGGCTCAGTTTGTGCCTCGGGAGATGAGGACACACTAGTAGAAAACAGGGCTTTGGTCCAGGACTGAAATCCCATTAATCCCGGTTCACTCACGAACCAGGACCCATGGGGGCATTGGTCCCGGTTCGTGAGGCCAGGGCGCCGGCCGGGCCTCGCGGGCCATTGGTCCCGGTTTGTCTGACCCCTTTGGTCCTGGTTCCAGACACGAACCGGGACCAATGGGCCTCGCTCCTGGCCCACAACCATTGGTCCCGGTTTGTGGCTGGAACCGGGACCAAATGGTGTCCTTTAGTCTCGGTTCCAGCCACAAACCGGGACCAATGGTTGGCCTATATATACCCCCTGCCCCCGAGCAGAGCAGTGCACTGCTCTATTTTTTTGGCTGGCCATGGGAGAGCTTTGTGGTGCTCTAGCTCACCTCCTATGCACATGAGGTGTTCGATGAAATGCCCGAGCCACACTTAAGCTTTCTCCTCTCGAAGCTCCTTGTCCAAGCTCCATTTTTCTCAAGATTTGTCTAGGTTTGACGGTCCGTCCTGTCCCGTCCCCGTCCTCACCGCCGTCGATCGCCCGCGCCCATCTCGGCGACGGCACCACCGTGGTTAGCCTCTTCTTCTTATCTTCTTTCTAAAAGAAAAAGTTCTTACTTGTATGATTTAGATAGATACTTGTGTAATTTTCTTACTTTTATTATTGTTTGTTATTATATAGTGCGATGGTTTTGGTATCCGCCTCCGTCGGCCCTCGTCCTGTCTATGATTCGGATGTGGTATATATTATCTTTTATAACTATTTGTTTTATTTAGTGTTTATGACAATTATGCCGACCAACGTGACATAGATTTTTTAATCTAGGAGGTATGTGAACCGGAAATTCCAACCGACATAGAAATTCTTGTCGAGAAGTTAAATTTGGTTGAAAAAGAAAACAATTACTTGAAAGAAAAATTACAAAGAGTTGAAGAGGAGAAGATGAAGTTGGAGTTGCATGTTGCCGATGTCGTCGACGATCACAAGATCAAGATGGATGCAATGTGATTGAAGATTAGAAAGATTAGAAAATATGCCATTCATACTGAGGCTTGGTATCATTATGCCGTTGGATCAATTGGTACCTTAGTTGCCGTTATGATCGCATTTGTTGTTGCATTTAATTTTTTTACATAGTTTCAATGTATGTTTTAATTAGATGCTCTAGAGAGCTATATGTTGTTCAATAACGAGAACTATATAACGCACGCAGATGAACCGGCAATGGATGTACGGTGATCGACGCACCTCCGAGTATATTAAGGGCCTGCATAATTTTCTCGAAGCGACTGAGGCAAACAAGCAGAATGGTTTTATGCATTGTCCATGTACTGTCTGTGAGAATACGAAGGCTTTCTCCAACTCTAAAACCCTTCACTTCCACCTTCTTGAGAAGGGTTTTATGCCACACTATAATGTTTGGACCAAGCACGAAGAAAGAGGGGTTATGATGGAAGACAACGAAGAAGAAGAGGATGATGACAACTACCCGCCCCCTGAATACGGTGATGCTGCAATGGGGGAAGCTGAAGATCAAGAGGAACCAGACGATGTGCCCGATGATGATCTTCGCCGGGTCATTGTTGATGCACAGAGAGAATGCGAAAGTGAAAGGGAGAAGTTGAAATTCGATTGCATGTTAGAGGATCACAAAAAAGGGTTGTACCCAAATTGCGAAGATGACAACAGAAAGCTCGATACCACACTGGAATTGCTGCAATGGAAGGCAGACAATGGTGTATCTGACAAGGGATTTAGTTCGCTACTGAAAATAATGAAGAAGAAGCTTCCAAAGGATAACGAATTGCCTGGCAGTACGTACGAAGCAAAGAAGGTTCTATGCCCTGTAGGATTGGAGGTGCAGAAGATACATGCATGCCCTAATGACTGCATCCTCTACCGCGGTGCGTACGAGGATTTGAACGCATGCCCGGTATGCGGTGCATTGCGGTATAAGTTTAGAAGAGATGACCCTGGTGATGTTGAGGGCCAGCGCATCGGGAAGAGGGTTCCTGCCAAGGTGATGTGGTATGCTCCTATAATACCACGGTTGAAACGTCTGTTCAGAAACAAAAAGCATGCCGAGTTGATGCGATGGCACAAGGAAGACCGTAAGAAAGACGGGAAGTTGAGAGCACCCGCTGACGGGTCGCAGCGGAGAAAGATCGAGAGAAAGTGGTGCGACTTTATAGATGACCCAAGGAACGTATGGTTTGGTTTAAGTGCAGATGGCGTTAATCCTTTTGGGGATGAGAGCAGCAAGATTAGCACATGGCCTGTGACTCTATGTATGTATAACCTTCCTCCTTGGTTGTGCATGAAGCGGAAGTTCATTATGATGCCAGTGCTCATCCAAGGCCCTAAGCAACCCGGCAATGACATTGATGTGTACCTAAGGCCATTAGTTGATGAACTTTTACAGCTATGGAATGGAAGAGGTGTACGTGTGTGGGATGAGAACGAACAGGAGGAATTTGACCTACATGCGTTGCTGTTTGTAACCATCAACGATTGTCCTGCTCTCAGTAACTTTTCAGGATAGACAAACAAGGGATACCACGCATGCACACACTGTTTAGATGACACCGACAGTATATATTTGGACAAATGCAGGAAGAATGTGTACCTGGGGCATCGTCGATTTCTTCCGACCAACCATCAATGTCGAAAGAAAGGGAAGCATTTCAAAGGTGAGGCAGATCACCGGAAGAAGCCCGCCCTCCGTACTGGTGATCACATACTTGATATGGTCAATGATTTACAAGTAATCTTTGGAAAGGGTCCTGGCAGACTATCTGTTTCGACTGACGATGCGGGACGCGCACCCATGTGGAAGAAGAAATCTATATTTTGGGACCTACCCTATTGGAAAGACCTAGAGGTCCGCTCTGCAATCGACGTGATGCACGTGACGAAGAATCTTTGCGTGAACCTGCTAGGCTTCTTGGGAGTGTATGGGAAGACAAAAGATACACCGGAGGCACGGGAGGAACAGCAACGTGTGCATGAAAAAGAAGGCATGCATCCAAAGCAGTATGAAGGTCCTGCCAGCTACGCTCTTACCAAAGAAGAGAAGGAAATCTTCTTTGAATGCCTGCTCAGTATGAAGGTCCCGTCTGGCTTCTCGTCGAATATAAAGGGAATAATAAATATGGCAGAGAAAAAGTTCCAGAACCTAAAGTCTCATGACTGCCACGTGATTATGACGCAACTGCTTCCGGTTGCATTGAGGGGGCTTCTACCGAAAAACGTTCGATTAGCCATTGTGAAGCTATGTGCATTCCTCAATGCAATCTCTCAGAAGGTGATCGATCCAGAAATCCTGCCAAGGTTAAGGAGTGATTTGGTGCAATGTCTTGTTAGTTTCGAGCTGGTGTTCCCACCGTCCTTCTTCAATATCATGACACACGTCCTAGTTCATCTAGTCGACGAGATTGTCGTTCTGGGCCCTGTATTTCTACACAATATGTTCCCCTTTGAGAGGTTCATGGGAGTCTTAAAGAAATATGTTCGTAACCGCGCTAGGCCAGAAGGAAGCATCTCCATGGGCCATCAAACAGAGGATGTCATTGGGTTTTGTGTTGACTTCATTCCTGACCTTAAGAAGATTGGTCTCCCTCAATCGCGGTATGAGGGGAGACTGACTGGAAAAGGCACGCTAGGAGCGGACTGAATAATATGTAGGGACGGGCATTCTTGGTCTCAAGCACACTACACAGTTCTACAGAATTCTACCTTGGTGACCCCGTATGTCGGTGAACACAAGAATATTCTGCGCTCCAAACACCCGGAGCAGTGTGACGACTGGATTACATATGAACAAATCAGGACTTTCGGCAGTTGGTTGCAAACACGTCTCATGGGCGACAACACTGTTTCTGATGAGCTGTACTCGTTGGCCAGGGGACCATCTTCGACTATATTGACTTACAAAGGGTATGAGATAAATGGGAATACATTTTACACGATCGCCCAAGATCAAAAGAGCACCAACCAAAACAGCGGTGTCCGCTTTGATGCAGCAACCAAGAGGGGAAAGGACATCAATGTCACCTAGATACACATCAACCAAAACCCTAATGTCACCTAGATACTCGAATGTCACCACAAGTACCCGTGGGTTTGATTATACGATAAGCATCACATAATTTCAGATTCATCTATTCAATCCAACACAAAGAACTTCAAAGAGTGCCCCAAAGTTTCTACCGGAGAGTCAAGACAAGAACGTGTGCCAACCCCTATGCATAGATCCCCAAGGTCACGGAACCCGCAAGTTGATCACAATAACATGCATCAAGTAACTCAATTGGATATCCCAATGTCACTACAGATATCCTCATGCAAAACACATATCAAGTGCTCTCAAATCCTTAAAGACTCAATCCGATAAGAAAACTTCAAAGGGAAAACTCAATTCATCAAGAAGGTAGAGAGGGGAGAAACTCCATATGATTCATCTATATCAACAAAGCTCACGGTACATCAAGATCGTGTCATCTCAAGAACACGAGAGAGAGAGAGAGATCAAACACATAGCTACTGGTACATACCCTCAGCCCCGAGGGTGAACTACTCCCTCCTCGTCATGGAGACCGCCGGGATGATGAAGATGGCCTCCGGTGATGGTTTCCCCCTCCGGCAGGGTGCCGGAACGGGCTCCCGATTGGTTTTTCGTGGCTCTGGAGGCTTGCAGCGGTGGAACTCCCGATCTAGGTTATTTCTGGGGTTTTCTATATTTATAGGAATTTTTGGCGGCGGAAACGAGTCCAGGGGGGCCACAAGGGAGTCACAAGCCAGGGGGGCACGCCCTAGGGGGTCGCGCCCCTGTGGCTTGTGACTGCCTCGTGGGTCTTCTGGCCCAACTCCGATGCTCCGTGGGTCTCTTCTGGTCCATAAAAAATCACCGTAAATTTTTATTCCGTTTGGACTCCGTTTGATATTCCTTTTCTGTAAAACTCAAAAACAAGGAAAAAACAGAAACTGGCACTGGGCTCTGGGTTAATAGGTTAGTCCCAGAAATAATATAAAGTTGTAGTAAAATGATTGTAAAACATCCAAGAATGATAATATAGCAGCATGAAACAAGCAAAAATTATAGATACATTGGAGACGTATCAGCATCCCCAAGCTTAATTCCTGCTCGTCCTCGAGTAGGTAAATGATAAAAACAGAATTTTTGATGTCGAATGTTGCCTAACATGTTCATCATATTCTTTTCTTCTTTGTATAGCATGGAGATTTGGACTTGTAAATGATTCAAAGCAATAGTCTAGTTTTAACATAATGACTTCAATACTCAAGCATGTCAACAAGCAACTATGTCTTTCAAAATATCAACACTAAAGAAAGTTATCCCTAGCCCATCATGCTCAATCATTGATCCATTCATGAAACACACTCAAATATTAGCTATGCCCAATGCTCAAGTACGATCATAGTGCCCCCTGGTTGGTGCTTATAAGAGAAGATGGAGACTCAAAGCAAAAATAAAAATTGCATAAGGTAAATAGATAGGCCCTTCGCAGAGGGAAGTAGGGATTTGTAGAGGTGCCAGTGCTCAAGGTTTAAATTGAGAGAGAAAAATATTTTGAGTGGCATGCTTTTCCTGTCAACGAAAACGACAAAGTAGCTCACAATACTTTCCATGCTAGATACATTATAGGCGGTTCCCAAACAGAATGGTAAAGTTTTTACTCCCCCTCCACCAATCAATCACACTCCACGGCGAGCCGAATCCACGGGTACCGTCCATACCAACAACAATCCTGGGGGCGTTTTGTTTCATTATTTTTTTTATTTGAATTTTGAGCATGGGACTGGGCATCCCGAATACCAGCCACTTTCTCGTGAATGATAGTGAATCAACACATATCGTGAGAATAACCCACCTAGCATGGAAAAATATTGGATACTCCCCACCGTTTCATGAGCGGTACGGGCACACAAAAGAGAAAAATTATTTTGAAGATTTAGAGATGGCACATACAAATTTGCTTGGAACGGCATGGAAATACCGCATATTGGTAGGTATGGTGGAATCATAAGGAAAAACTTGGTCTAAGGATTTTGGATACACAAGTAGTATTTCTACTTAGTACAAATGAAGGCTAGCAAATAGATTGGGAAGCAACCAAACCAAGGAACGAAAAATCACATAAGTGAGCATTGAGTCATAACTAACACTGAATAATGCACCACAAGTAGGATGTAACTTCATTGCATAACTATTGACTTTCGTGCATGCATAGGGAATCACAAACCTTAACACCAATATTCCTACTAAAGCATAATTACTTACTAACATGACTCACATATTGCTATCATCATGTTTCAAAACTATTACAAGGAATCAAGTTTAATTTGTCCCATGATCTTCATGAAAGTTTTTATTATATCCTCCTTGGGTATCTATCATTTTGGGACTAGTTTCATATATTGCCATTGCTTTTTGGCAAGCTCAAACAAATTTAAGTGAAGCACATGATCATAAAGATTTCATTCCTCAAAAAGGTATAAGTGAAGCATGAGAGGAAATGACAAGCTACTCACAAAAGATATAAGTGAAGATCAATGAGTAGTCAAACAATTAAGTAGCTATGTGAGGACTCTCTCTCTCTCTCAATAAATATTTTCAGATCTGAGTAATTTATTAAACAGCAAGCAAAATAAAAAATAGCACTCCAAGAATAGCACGCATCATGTGAACGAATAAAAATTTAGGCTCAACATAGGCTAACTGATAATTGTTGATGAAGAGAGGTGGGATGCGTAGCATCCCCAAGCTTAGATGCTTGAGACTTCTTGAAATATTTACTTGGGGTGCCTTGGGCATCCCCAAGCTTGAGCTTTTGTATCTCGTTCAATCCTCTCATATCATGGTTTCACCTATTCTCAAAAACATCTTCCACACAAAACTTGAAAAGAACTCGTGAGATAGGTTAGTACACATAATAATAAATCAACTCTTTATGTACTGCCAAGACAAGTTGCATAATAATTTTCAAACATTAGGTACTGTATACTATCATTTCCACAATTTATATCTACCAATATAGGCTATGGAAACTATCGGATAAGTAGATAACAAAACTATGACAGCAATCTGTCCAAACAGAACAGTCTGTAGAAATTTATGAAAACAGTGTAATTGTGTAACTCATAAAATTATGAAAATTTAGGACATGCTAAATAATTTATATTAAAACACTGTGTAAAAATTTCAGAAACTTTCCACATTCCAGTAAAATATGAAAATTCAAACACTACAGCCAAAGTTTCTGTTTTTACACAGCACTCATCAAAACATGCAATGCAAGCATCCCTAGGCAATTCTTGGAACTTTTTATTTAAAAACAAAATTATAAATAACTCCTAACAGAGAACAACAAAATAATATGACGCTCCAAGCAAAACTCATATTATGTGACGAATAAAAATATAGCTCCAAGTAAGATATACCGATAGTGTTGAAGACGAAAGAGGGGGTGCCTTCCGGGGCATCCCCAAGCTTAGGCGCTTGAGTATTCCTTGGATATTACCTTGGGGGTGCCTTGGGAATCCCCAAGCTTTGGTTCTTGTCACTCCTTATTCTCCTCATATCGGTGTCTCACCCAAAACTTGAAAACTTCAATCACACAAAACTTAACGGGACTTCGTGAGAAGGGTTAGTGTAATAGAGATACATCATTCACTTAGGTACTGTCAAGACAAGATTCATAATTGTTCCCACATGATACCTACTGTATTCTACCATTCCCATAATTTATACCACTAAATATAAGCTATGGAAACACTAAAACAAGCAAACTATGCATGCAAAACAGAATCTGTCAAAAACAGAACAGTCTGTCAAGATCTGTAGTGTAACCATACTTCCCTGCCTCTAAACATTCTGAAATATTTGTAAAATCCAGGAAATTTGTATATAAAGACTTTGTAAAAATTTCAGATCAAAATCACGTTCCAGTGAATTTACAAAATTCCTGGACTGAGAGAAAAAGTTTCTGTTTTTGCACAGAATCAAGTAAACTATCATCCACACTATCCCAAAGGCTTTACTTGGCACTTTATTGAAATAAAATACATAAAACATGATTAATACAGTAGCTTAATCTTGTGAACACACCAAAACAGAAGGTAAAAGTGTTGGGTTATCTCCCAACAAGCGCTTTTCTTTGAAGCCTTTTAGCTAGGCATGATGATTTCAATGATGCTCACATAAAAGATAAGAATTGAAACACAAAGAGAGCATCATGAAGCATATGACTAGCACATTTAAGCCTAACCCACTTCCTATGCATAGGAATTTTGTGAGAAAACAATTTATGGGAACAAGAATCATCTAGCATAGGAGAGCAAAACAAGCATAACTTCAAAACTTTGAACACATAGAGAGGAAACTTGGTATTATTGCAATTCCTACAAGCATATATTCCTCCCTCATAATAATTTTCAGTAGCATCATGAAGGAATTTCACAATATAACCAGTGCATAAAGCATTCTTTTCATGATCTACAAGCATAGAAATTATACTACTCTCCACACAAGCATTTTTCTTCTCATTCATAATAGTGGGAGTATCATATGAAACTCGAACACTAAAAATTGTTTCCACATTAAAAGAGTAATGTTCAGTAAAAGGATATTCAAAATTATGACAATAATTATCACTACTTTTTATAACATGAGTATCATCACAATAATCATCATAAGTAGCAACTTTGTTCTCATCATAGTCAATTGAAACCTCTTCCGAAATAGTGGAATCATTAATAAATAAAGTCGTGACCTCTCCAAATCCACTTTTACCATTATAATAATATTCAACACCCTCCAAAATAGTGGGATAACTATTATCTAAAGTTGACACTCTTCCAAACCCACTTTCATAAATATTGCAATCATCATAAATAGGGGGTGTGCCATCATCATAATAAATTTGCACATCAAAACTTGGGGGACTAAAAATATCATCTTCATTAAACATAGCATCCCCAAGCTTGGGACAAACATTAGTTGCAGCAAATAAATTCTCAAACATGTCATTCTCATCAAACATAGCATCCCCAAGCTTGTGGATTTGCATAACATAAGCATAATCACTCTCATCATTAATAGTATGAATAGCACCAATAGTATAGCAATTATTATCACAATTTTCTGAGTTGGTGCCAAAAAGATTTTCAAGATTATAAGGGGTGTCATTATTTGGGAGAGATACCTCTTTACCTTTACTTTTCCTTCTTTTCTTCTTCTTCACCACATTCTGTGTGGGTTTATTTAATTCCTCCAAGCTTCTTTTTGAAGAGATTGGTTGAATAAAAAGCTCCTCCTCGTTACCTGATTCATCATAAGAGAAAATAGGAGGATATTGGGAAACCTCTTCCCCCTCATTAGTATTCTCTTCATATTCTATTTGTTTCCTTGTCTTTAAGTAATTGGCAATATAAGGATTCTCAATGCAATTTACCACGCAATACATATAGATTTCATTTATATCAAAATCAATCATTTTCATGAGAACCCAAGCTGGAACATCCTTAGTTTTATGTTTCATTTCTTCATACCCCAAAAATAGACTAAGTTCATTATGATGCTCAAGGGTAATGAGGCTATGACAATTTTTCGATACAATTCGATCATGAAATAATTCACATTGGAAATTAAAATGACCACTTTCATTGCAAAGTTCACAAGGACGGCGAGAAATATTAAGTCTTTCAGCACAAACATATAGCCTCTCTTGCAACCATTTAGTTTCTAAATACTTATGCCTCTTACAAAATCTATCTTCCCTTTTAGGCATGTCTTCACAAACTCTATGCACTCCACAAAAATTGACATGCTTATAAGAAATCTTTTTATCATGACTAGTGCAATCATCATTAGTACTATGGATATTCAAAGAATTCATACTAACAACATTGCAATCATGCTCATCATTCAAAGATTTAGTGCCAAACATTTTAATAACTTTTTCTTCTAACACTTGAGCACAATTCTCCTTTCCATCATTCTCACGAAAGACATTAAAAAGATGAAGCATATGAGGCAACCTCAATTCCATTTTTTTGTAGTTTTCTTTTATAAAACCAAACTAGTGATAAAACAAGAAACTAAAAGATTCAATTGCAAGATCTAAAGATATACCTTCAAGCACTCACCTCCCCGGCAACGGCGCCAGAAAAGAGCTTCGTTGACGGGATGTGAGTGCCGCTTACCTAGCCTCCTAGGCAACGGCGCCAGAAAAGAGCTTTATGTCTACTACGCAACCTTCTTCTTGTAGACTCGTGTTGGGCCTCCAAGCGCAGAGTTTTGTAGGAAAGTAGCAAATTTCCCTCAAGTGGATGACCTAAGGTTTATCAATCCGTGGGAGGCGTAGGATGAAGATGGTCTCTCTCAAACAACCCTGCAACCAAATAACAAAGAGTCTCTTGTGTCCCCAACACACTCAATACAATGGTAAATTGTATAGGTGCACTAGTTCGGCGAAGAGATGGTAATACAAGTGTAATATGGATGGTAGATATAGGTTTTTGTAATCTGAAAATATAAAAACATCAAGGTAACTAAGTAACAAAAGTGAGCACAAACGGTATTGCAATGCTTGAAAACAAGGCCTAGGGTTCATACTTTCACTAGTGCAAGTTCTCTCAACAATACTAACATAGTTGAATCATATGTAAATACCTCTCGTGCGACAAAGAGTTCACTCCAAAGTCACAAATAGCAGAGAACTAATGAAGAAATTATTGTAGGGTACGAAACCACCTCAAAGTTATCTATTCCGATCAATCTTATGAGCTATCCCTATAAGCACTACTAGAAAAAGGCTTATCCCCAATATCTCTACTAGTGGCGCACCATGATGGTGGTGCGCCACTGCTATATAGCAGTGGCGCACCAGAATCAGGTGCGCCATTGCTATTTTTTTACTAATGGCGCACCACTTGAGCAGTGCGCCATTGCTATTTTTTTTGTCCATCCCCCCCCACCAGACATAGCAATGGCGCACCACACCTAGGTGCGCAACTGCTATGCTACATAGTAGTGGCGCACCTAGGTGTGGTGCGCCATTGCTATGTCTGGTGGGTGTGTGTTTGTGTGTGTGTGTGAGGTTAGTAATGGCGCACCCTCCCTGGTGCGCCATTGCTAGGGTTAGCAATGGCGCACCAGGGAGGGTGCGCCATTACTAACGTCTCTCACACACACAAACACACACCCCACCACACACACACAAGCACCCCCCCCCCCCCCCCCCCCGTGGATCGCCTTTTCAGTTAAAAAAAAGAAAATGAAAAAAAATTCAAAAAAATAGATGCCCATGTGTTATGTGTTCTAGTTGTTAGGAAAATTAACAAACATGAATTTTGAATTTTTTTGCAAAATGCCGCCGTGTTTCGGTAAAATGGCCGTAACTTTTGCATACGACCTCCGATGAAAAAGTTTTTTATATGAAAAAGCATCTACTCGAAAAGTTACATCCGAATTCAATCGGCTATGCCCGTTATCGATTTTTTAGAATCCTCAAAAACCTAACAGAAAAAAAGTTACGATGCTTTTAAGATCTGGAGGCAAAAAAATAAAAATAAATAAAAAGTTAGCAATGGCGCACCAGTGCATAGTGCGCCACTACTATTTTCCCGCCTTCAAACTTCAAAAAAATTTAAAAATAGCAATGGCGCACCACACCTAGGTGCGCCACTGCTATGGTACATAGCAATGGCGCACCACACCTAGGTGCGCCACTGCTATGTACCGTCACAGCGCTTATAAATCCCTCTGCCCACCCACCACCGGCTCCCTCTCGATCTTATCCTCTTTGACCACCACCATGGCGCACCTAGATGCATCCTGCGCACGCTCCAGCAGCCGACGCCTTGTGCTCGCCGGAGTCCGACGCGGTGAGCGAGCCACCGGAGCTGCACCATCCTCCTCCTCCTCCTCTTCTTCTTCTTCCTCCTCCTCCTCCTCTTCTTCTTCCTCCTCCTCTTCTTCCTCCTCCTCCTCCTCTTCCTCTTCTTCCTCCCCCCTCCTCCATCTACAGCTACGGGGTGGTGCAGATGGAGCTCATCACGGGGAGGAGGCTGGTGGAGATGGCGGCGTTCGGGGCTGGGTCAGGGAGAAGATCCGGAGCAACACCGTGGAGGAGCACCTGGACCCGCTCGTCGGCGGCGGCTGCGCGCACGTCAGGGAGGGATGCTGCTCGTGCTCTGCACCGCCAAGCTGCCGAGGGACAGACCCTCCATGCGCGACGTGCTCACCATACTCGAGAACAAAAATTATTAATTGGAAAAAAGGAAAAAATGCAAAAAAAATGGTGCCAGATCTAGATCCAGATTCAAATTTCAAAAATTTACCTGTGGCGCACCTACATTTCTACTAATGGCGCACCTCACCGAAATAACAGTGGCGCACCCGTAGGGGATGCCAGTGGCGCACCAGTATGGGATACCCGTGGCGCACCCTAGGGATATCAATGGCGCACCGGGTGGTGCGCCACTGGTATTTGGATTAGTAATGGCGCACCAGAGGTGCGCCATTACTAACCATTACTAGTGGCGTGGTAATAGTGGCGCACCCATGGTGCGCCATTAATACCCATATGTGGTGCGCCACTAATGTGCTTTTTTCTAGTAGTGAAGTGTCACGAACAGCCCTAGAGTTCGTACTAAAATAACACCTTAAGATATACATCAACCAAAACCCTAATGTCACCTAGATACTCCAATGTCACCACAAGTACCCGTGGGTTTGATTATACGATATGCATCACATAATTTCAGATTCATCTATTTAATCCAACACAAAGAACTTCAAAGAGTGCCCCAAAGTTTCTACCGGAGAGTCAAGACAAGAACGTGTGCCAACCCCTATGCATAGATCCCCAAGGTCACGGAACCCGCAAGTTGATCACAATAACATGCATCAAGTAACTCAATTGGATATCCCAATGTCACTACAGATATCCTCATGCAAAACACATATCAAGTGCTCTCAAATCCTTAAAGACTCAATCCGATAAGAAAACTTCAAAGGGAAAACTCAATTCATCAAGAAGGTAGAGAGGGGAGAAACTCCATGTGATTCATCTATATCAACAAAGCTCACGGTACATCAAGATCGTGTCATCTCAAGAACACGAGAGAGAGAGAGAGAGATCAAACACATAGCTACTGGTACATACCCTCAGCCCCGAGGGTGAACTACTCCCTCCTCATCATGGAGACCGCCGGGATGATGAAGATGGCCTCCGGTGATGGTTTCCCCCTCCGGCAGGGTGCCGGAACGGGCTCCCGATTGGTTTTTCGTGGCTCTGGAGGCTTGCGGCGGCGGAACTCCCGATCTAGGTTATTTCTGGGGGTTTCTATATTTATAGGAATTTTTGGCGGCGGAAACGAGTCCAGGGGGGCCACGAGGGAGTCACAAGCCAGGGGGGCGCGCCCCTGTGGCTTGTGACTGCCTCGTGGGTCTTTTGGCCCAACTCCGATGCTCCGTGGGTCTCTTCTGGTCCATAAAAAATCACCGTAAATTTTTATTCCGTTTGGACTCCGTTTGATATTCCTTTTCTGTAAAACTCAAAAACAAGGAAAAAACAGAAACTGGCACTGGGCTCTGGGTTAATAGGTTAGTCCCAGAAATAATATAAAGTTGTAGTAAAATGATTGTAAAACATCCAAGAATGATAATATAGCAGCATGAAACAAGCAAAAATTATAGATACGTTGGAGACGTATCAGCGGGGTACAGGAAGACCCACAGTACGGAATGACAACAGTGGATCTGAACAATCTTGGGTACACAGACGAACCATTCTTCCTACCCAATGATGTGGCGCAGGTTTTCTATGTGAAGGACATGTCTACCAAACCGAGAAAAAGAAAAGATAAGGAAGCGAATACATCATACGATGAGCCAAAGCGCCACATAGTTCTTTCAGGAAAAAGAGACATCGTGGGATTGGAGGGCAAGACAGACAAGTCTGAAGATTATGAAAAGTTTCATGAAATTCCTCCCTTCAAAGTCAAGGCTGACCCAAGCACCTTGTTAAACGATGAAGATTATCCATGGTTACGGGGCAATAAGCAAAGGACACAAGCAAAGAAAAAGTGAATACTTTCTCTCCACAACTATATCATTGCAGTTACATGTGAAGAAATTAAATGCCTTTTGTAACAGATGAGTTTTCGTCCGAAACCCTGATACTTCGAAAGAGATTGTTCGTTTTGTACACGAAGTGCATCCAGTTTTTGCCGTAGCCCTCTCAACTTTTTATAACATGCTATGTGGGTGAAATGATGATACCATGCCAACTTTCAACCTTTTCAGAGTTCATTTGTAGTGCTTTTCAATTTCAGGGTCATTTAGCTCAAAAAATCAGTAAATGCATGAAAAATACCAAACGAAGTCAGAAAGGGTTGAAAATTGATGATGTGGCTTTGAATGGTGCATTTTGAACATACAAATAGTCTGGAATTCAAATGAGTTCAGAAAAATGAAATCCCTTTGTAACAGATGAGTTTTCGTCCAAAACCCTGATACTTCGAAAGAGATTGTCCATTTTGTACACGAAGTGCATCCAGTTTTTGCCGTAACCCTCTCAACTTTTTAGCACATGCTATGTGGGTGAAATGATGATACCATGCCAAGTTTCAACCTATTCAGAGTTCATTTGTAGTGCTTTTCAATTTCAGGGTCATTTAGCTCAAAAAAATCAGTAAATGCATGAAAGATACCAAATGAAGTCAGAAAGGGTTGAAAATTGATGATGTGGCTTTGAATGGTGCATTTTGAACACACAAATAGTCTGGAGTTCAAATGAGTTCAAAAAAATGAAATCCCTTTGTAACAGATGAGTTTTCGTCCGAAACCCTGATATTTCGAAAGAGATTGTCCATTTTGTACACGAAGTGCATCCAGTTTTTGCCGTAACCCTCTCAACTTTTTAGCACATGCTATGTGTGTGAAATGATGATACCATGCCAACTTTCAACCTGTTCAGAGTTCATTTGTAGTGCTTTTCAATTTCAGGGTCATTTAGCTTAAAAATTCAATAAATGCATGAAAAATAGGAAATGAAGTCACAAAGGGTTGAAAATTGATGATGTGGCTTTGAATGGTGCATTTTGAACACACAAAAAGTCTGGAGTTCAAATAAGTTCAAAAAAATGAAATCCCTTTCTAACAGATGAGTTTTCGTCCGAAACCCTGATACTTCGAAAGAGATTGTCCATTTTGTACACAAAGTGCATCCAGTTTTTGCCGTAACCCTCTCAACTTTTTAGAACATGCTATGTGGGTGAAATGATGATACCATGCCAAGTTTCAACCTTTTCAGAGTTCATTTGAAGTGCTTTTCAATTTCAGGGTCATTTAGCAAAAATAAGGAACTAAAAATAATCAATTAAAAATTTCTGTTATGATCAACTATTCAAATTTAAACTATTCAAATTTGGAAACTAATGTCACTAATAGAAAGTTTATAATTTTTGTGACCTAAAAGCAAAAAGAATCACTGAAAAACTCTAAGTAGAAACAAAAGAAAATAAATAAAGCAAAAAAAAGAAAACAAAAAAAGTAGAAAAAAATTAAAAAAAATGCCGCCTACTAGGCCACCACGGCCTGTATACGACTAGAAACCCTACCAGCTAGCTGGGGCAGGATTCAGGCCCGCAGCAGGCCCAGAAGGCCCACAGGCAGAGAAGTGTGCGATTAGGCCAGTAAGCCTGCAGTTGAGAGGAGCTCGAGAGGGCTCGCGCAGCAGCGCTTATAAACCACTCTCGAGCCCTCTCAGCTAGCGAGGTGGGACTAAACTTTTGGCCCCGGGCAGCACCACCCTTTAGTCCCGGTTGGTGGGACTAACCGGGACCAAAACTGACCATTGGTCCCGGTTGGTGGCACCAACCGGGACCAATGTAACTCTTTAGTCCCGGTTGGTGCCACCAACCGGGACCAAAGGTCTCTGCTTCCCGCCCTTTGGGCTGACAAAAAGAGACCTTTGGTCCTGGTTGGTGTCACCAACCGGGACTAAAGGTGGGCATTGGTCCCGGTTTGTGCCACCAACCGGGACCAATGATGAGTGTATATAAGCAGCACTTGTGAAATTTCACAGTTTTCATCGCCACTTCGCCCGACGACGCCGAGCTCCTCGACGCCGCTAGGCTGCCCCGACGCCGTCCACCGCCCACGCCGTCGCCGTCACCACGCCCCTGCCCCGTCGTCGCCGTCGTCGTCCCCGAGCCCGCGGCCCTGCCCCGCCCCGGAGCCCATGCCCCTGCCCCGTCGTCGCCGTCGCTGTCGCCGTCGTCATCCCCGAGCCCGCAGCCCTGCCCCGCCCCCGAGCCCACGCCCATGCCCCGTCGTCGCCGTCGCCGTCGCCGTCGCCGTCGTCGTCCCCGAGCCCGCGGCCCTGTCCCGTCCCCGAGCCCACGCCCCTGCCCCGCCCCCGAGCACGCCCGGCCGCGCCCCTGCCCCGGCCCGCCCCCGCCGTCGTCGTCGCCAGCGCCCTCGCCGCCCCCGCCGTCGCCGTCGCCTTCGCCGGCCGCCCCCGCTGTGAGCCGCCGCCGCCCCAGCTCTGTGCATTTTATATATATATATGTTGATTTTTTTTATATGATGAATGTTTTTGTTCATATATAATGTATATATGTATGTGGCTATATGTATGTATGGATGGATGTATATATGATGTTTTTTGTTCATAGCATTTTTTTGTTCATATATGTATTTTTTTTTCATATATGTGGCTATATGTATTTTTTTGTTCATAGCATTTTTTTGTTCATATATGTATTTTTTTTCATGTATGTATGGATAGATAGCATTTTTTTCCATGTATGTCGCCGTCGCCCTCGATCTCCTACCCCCTCCCGCCCCTACCCGACAAACTCTCGAGGCCACCCAAACCCCTAGAAGAAAACTCCGGTAAATTTGACATGAGGGGGGACGTCGAACATATCGGGCGACCAACTCTCGAGGCCACGCAAACCCTAGAAAAAAGCGTTGTCGATCTCCTACCCCTCCCTCCCCTACCTGATAAACTCTCGAGGCCACCCAAACCCCTAGAAGAAAACTCCGGTAAATTCGACATGAGGGGGGACGTCGGACATATCGGGCGACCAACTCTCAAGGCCACGCAAACCCTAGAAAAAAAGCGTTGTCGATCTCCTACCCCCTCCCTCCCCTACCTGACAAATTCTCGAGGCCACCCAAACCCCTAGAAGAAAACTCTGGTAACTTCGACATGAGGGGGGCATCGATCAACCCCCTCTCGCCCGACCAAACACTCAAGTCCACCCAAACCGGGACTGAGATGTGATAGGTAGTATTTTTTTTGTTCATAGAAAACTCCGGTAACTCTCCAACATGAGGGGGGACGTCGATCGATCAACCCCGTCTCGCCAAACCGGGACGGAAAAAACGTTGTCGAGGCCACCCCAAACCCTAGAAGTGTTGTTGAGGCCACCCCAAACCCTAGAAGCTTTGTCAAGACCACCCAAATTTACCAAGTTAAATGAGTTAAAAGAGCGTTGTCGAGGCCACCCCAAACCCTAGAAGAGTTGCCGAGGCCACCCAAATTTACCAAGTTAAAAGAGCGTTGTCGAGGCCACCTCCCCGATAACTTCGACATGAGGGGGGACGTCGGACATGACATGAGGGGGGACGTCGGACGTCGGACATGAGGGGTGAGCGTCGTTGTCGTCTACCCCCACCCCGATAACTTCGACATGAGGGGGGACGTCGGACATGACATGAGGGGTGAGCGTCGTTGTCGTCTACCCCCTCCGGTAACATAGATAACTCCGGTAACATAGATTTATCAAGAATGCCCCCATTATGGATGTGCACAAGTTGATCCAATTTTTTTCTGATCTCATCTATATATATATTCTTGATATGTCACGTTGTCTGTCAAAGTATTGAAGAAATCCATGGCTTCATCATTAGCCGAAAGTAACATGCGTATGATGCTACGAAGCTCTTCAAAGTTGTTTTGGAACGGAGTTACGGATAGAATAATTTGCTTTTTGGTACGAATTTCAGCAAAGGTCTTCCAAATAGCGATATTCGGAAGGCTCTTGCCGAACTTCGTACCAAAAAGCTAATTAATTATCCTATCTGGGACTCCGTTCGAAAATAATTTTGGAGAGCTTCGTACCATTATGCGCCTGTTACTTCCGGCTAATGATGAAGCCTTGGTTTTCTTGAATCCTTTGACACTAGACAACGTGACATATAGAAGGGTAGATGAGATCAGGAAAAATATGGACCATTTTCTGCACATTCAGAATGGCGCCATTTTGTTAAATCCCTTAAAGGTTAAGAGAATCCCTTGTTTGACATTCATGAGAGAGGCGGTCCGGGCGTCGGACATTCATGAGAGAGGCGGTACGGACGTCGGACATTCATGTTTGTATATTAATTGCCATGTTGTAATATTTGCAGAAACTATGGATCAAAGAGACGAAGAACAAGAACAGTTGTTGGGGGACATAATCCTCGCCGGACGTGATGTCTTGTCGTTTCTCAATGACACCGATGGTCTGGAAGGAGAGGATGACGGCTCCAGTGATCGAACAATGGAGGAGGAAGGACATGATCATGATGGCTCCGGTGACCGAATGCCGGAGGAAGAAGGAGACCATGATGACGGCTCCGGTGACCGAACAGAGGAGGGAGCTGTTGCAAAGTCCGGCGAGGTATATATATTAATTAAGCCTGTGCTGACTAGATAATTGATGCATTAATTATTTTGGTATGTACATATATTAACTCTTCTTTCTTCTTTTATAGCCCTCCGGATCGAGCCAAACTTCGATAACGAGACGAGGCCCGAAGAAGAGGTTGCGCAAGGATGAAAGGTTCATGATCACAGCACTCGCGGACGATGGCCTACCGATTGAACCCAAGCGGACCAAGGACGCATTTTCTGCTCAGTGCGGAGCTATTGTTAGGGACAACATCCCGATCAGCATCAAGCAATGGAATAAACCTAAGGACGACGCCCCTGAAGGTGATTATGTCACCGATAGACAGAAAGATGATCTTTGGACCGCGCTGAAGGCAAATTTCACCCTACCGCCAGAGGAGGATCCGAATAAGCCAGTTATAGAGCCACTGGTCAAGGCGTGTGCTCTTAAGAAGATGGCAGATCTATTCAGGAGGTGGAAGAATGAGTTGAAATCAAAGTTTGTCGACAAAGGGAAGACTCTAGAATTCATCGGCCGATTTGAGAAGATAAGAGATCACTGGCCCGCATTTGTGGCCTACAAGACATCGGACAAGAGTAAGAAAATGTCAGAGACAAACAAGAACAATGCTGCAAAGAAGCAGTATCACCATCACACGGGGTCAGGTGGCTACCTCAAAGCCCGGCCGTTGTGGGACAAAGCTGAGAATGACCTGATTGCTAAAGGGGTCGTACCACATAAATTGAACTGGCTAGACAGTTCAAGGACTTGGTTCTTCGGGGTTGGGGGAACTTTGGACCCTGAAACAGCGAAGTGCCATTGGACGGACGAGCAACTTCAATACCCGTCATGAAGCTTCAGAAGTATATCACCTCAGCGCAGGAAGGGACGTTCATTCCCGACAGAGAGAAGGATGAGCTGCCTGAGGCCCTAGGGAATGCTGAGCACCCTGGATGAACACGAGGCACACCAGGCTCCGTTCGGTGGAAGGTTGGGTTTCCCGACACAGGCGGTTACAGAAGCCTGGAGAGAAAGAGGAAAGCGGAGCTGAGGGACATGCAGAAGCTCAATGCAAGACTACAAAAGCTAGAGGAACTTGAGAGCCAGCAAGCTGTCGGCCAACCATCTCAGCGGCACGAAGCTACCCCAGAAGCTACCCCGCCATCTCAGCAGAGAAGCAGCGTGGCTTCCACGGAGCCCGCTCAGCCTGACTTCACGGCTCCTATCTACCCCGTGGATACTATCACGGAGGCTCAACATTGCGAGCTTATGACGAAATGTCGGAACCTCACTTTCAAGGCGGTTGTCGGCTCTGTTGCACCTCCTCAACCCAACGGAACTTTTCACTGCCTTCCGATTCCACATGGCTATGTGTTGTGATGGTGGATGAAGTAATGGAGGGATTTGAGGAGTTCGATCTTGACCACTCTACAGGTGAAGGGGAGAATCAGCTGGTTCGTGCTCTGAGGAGTACATGTCTATGGCAGAAGGAGTACATCAAGCTTCCAAACTAGACGCCTCCGCCTCCTCCTCCTCCTCCGGCGAGTCAGGGCACTCCGCCTCCTCCTCCTCCTCCTCCTCCTCCGGTGAGTGATCAGGGCACCCCGCCTCCTTCTTCGGCTCCTCCGACGCGTGAGGGCACTCTGCCTCCTCCTTCGCCTACTCCGGCGCATTGGAGCAGTCCACCTCCTCCTCCGCCTCGTTGGCAACAGCGGAAGACAGACGCCGCCGCTCCGGCTCCTCCGGCGTGTCGGAGCACTCCACCTCCTTCTCCGCCTCGTCAGCAACGACGGAAGAGAGACGCCGCCGCTCCGGTGGCTAGCAGTACAAGCAGAGGCGGGAGGCAATTCAGATACGGTCCATCTCTCAAGCCTCTGGAAAAGTTACCATATGAGAGGACCGAGCAGGAAAACGAGGACATATGTCATGCCCAACTGAGGGACCATTTTGCAAAGAAAACTCCACCTCCGAAGGAGAAGGTAGATCCGGTGAAAGTGAAGCGCATTATCAATGCCCTGAAGCGACCACCACCGCCTCCGCCGGATTCCAACTATGACCGCATAATTACTAAGACACATGCTGAAGCGCAGCAGTCAGGAAGTACTTCCAGTGCTGCAAGAGCGAAAAAATGAAGAAGTGGGAAAACAATTCCCCAGCTCAGCGAACAGGAGAAGCAATCGTGCCCCCCGCTCAAGGTGTCTAGCGATATCGCTAATCATCCGGTGGTACTGCCCGGTACCACTCTTGATGATTACCTGCCCGATGATGTATAGTTTGAAATGGCTGAGGTAGTAGACATCTTTAGATACGAGCACGGGAAGCCTCTCGTCAAACCTGATCATCCTCATCTAACAACGATGATGCAAAAATTGCATGACTGGTACATGGAAACCTGCAGGAAGTCTAGGAAAGACAGTTTGTTTGTCGGAATTAAAAAAGAGCATGACTTCCCTGGAGTCGACCTGCTGCCTGTTAAATTTGTGGAGTTATTTCAATTATACAATCAAAAGGCCCTTGACAAACAACTCATGACTTGCTACTGTCTGTAAGTATTACTTCTATAATTAAGTCTCTAGCTCAGCTCGTTCATTGCATGTATATATAATTATCCTCAATATATTATGCAGATTGAAGATGGTCGAATGCAAAAAAACAGGAATCTTCGACGTTGGGTTCATTAGCCCAAATACCGTAAATGAATGGTCGGTACGAAAGGAGGCCAAAGATACCGAGAACAACTTGCTAGAAACGTTCCTTAGACATCAAAACAAAAGGGAAATACTCTTTCCTTACAACTTCAAGTGAGTGTTACTGTCTTCTGCATATTCGGTTTCGCTTACTCGTGGTTAAGTAATGTAATTGATGAGTTCTGCGTGCGCAGCTTCCACTATATTCTGCTATCCATTAACCTTGACGGGGCATTAGTAACTGTCTTAGACTCACTCTGTAAAGATCCCAAGTATTATGCGGACATGACTGCAATGCTCCAGAAGTAAGTTCAATCAATACCGGGACCATATCGGCAACTTTCGTTCATTTCCTGATATCATGTAATCATTTTCTTTGCCTGCCAGGGTTTGGAAAACGTTCACCGCTATGGTTCCGGGTCTGAAGAAGGAGCTGCGATTTACACACCCCAAAGTAAGTAGTACTAGCTAGTTCCGCGCATCTCTCATTGATTCTAGTTTCATCAATACCATTATCATGCTTGCTTATCAGTTTGATTGAACTCTATTCTCGTAAAGTGCTTGTTGCAGGCACCCAACACTCATTTATGTGAATACTATGTATGCGAGTTCATTCGCTACTATACCTCTGAACGGGCCTCCTCTGAAAAACAATTTGAAGTACGTAAACAATATTCACAATTTTATTTTATATATTACCATCAATTGTGTTGAGTTTCATTCATATATATGTATTGACCCCCTTCTTTAAATTAGATCTGGCAGATGTGGGATGAACTCCTACCACATGATCGCATACGAGCAATTCAAGAGGAATTGGCGGGATTCTTTCTTGACCACGTCATACCTGAACACGGAGAATACCATGTGAAATTTTAATGGTTGTAAGGGATGTTATATATTGTACATATGTAGCAGCATCGGATAGATATACGAAAACTTGTTGTTCGACCAAGCACGAAGAAAGAGATGTCACTTCTCTCTATATATGTTCATGACGATCTTGTGTAATTAATGGTTTCCTTTATTTGCTTACTAGTTAGCATCGAGTTCTCTCTATATGTGTAGTAGCTAGCGTCGACCAAGCACGGAAAAAGAGAGGTCACTTCTCTCTATTAGCTCGCTAACACAATATGAAACCCCTAAATTAACCCTCCAAAACCCCAAAAAAAACCTTCCAAAAAATAAACCCAGCGCCTGCGAGCTGCTGACGCGTGGCCCCCTTTTGGTCCCGGTTGGTGTTACCAACCGGGACTAAAGGTCCTCCTGCCTGGGCTCCCGCAGCGGCCACGTGGAGCCCCTTTGGTCCCGGTTCGTAAGCGAACCGGGACTAAAGGTTTTGGGCTTTAGTCCCGACCCTTTAGTCCCGGTTCCAGAACCGGGACAAATGGGCCTCTGGAACCGGGACAAATGGGCCGTTTTCTACTAGTGACAAAGAAGAAATCCTTGCGTTCTATCAAGCTCTATACACATCTCAAGGGTACAGCAATAGTGATGAACTATTATCGCATGTTCCAAGCCGGGTCACACCGGCTATGAACGATCTGCTGTGTCAACCGTTCGAAGCACAAGAGATCCATGATGCATTATTCCAGATGGCCAAGAGCCCGTTTATTCTCGGATGATAGTTTGATTTTCATCAAGGCGAACACAAAGAGTGCTTCTCGTTTGAATGACATTCTTAGAATCTATGGTGAGGCCTCCGGTCAGTGTGTTAACCGAGCTAAGAGTTCTATCTACTTCAGTCCAAACACACCGGCGGCGCTCAAAGATACTCTCAAACAACTTTTGAATGTCCATTCAGAAGCTTTTTCCGAGCGCTATCTTGGTCTGCCCACTGCTATCAGAAGAGTCAATAGTGGTACTTTTGAACACATTGGGGATCGAGCGAAGGGAAAGATGCAGGGTTGGTCTGAACGGTTCTTTGCTTGTGCAGGTAGAGAAACATTGATCAAATCTATTGTGCAGGCTATACCGACTTTCAGCATGTCTTGTTTTCTGCTAACCAAAAAGGTGTGCAAAAACATGACCTCAAGCATGGCAAAATTCTGGTGGGGGAGTTCTTTGGACAGACGGTCTATGCATTGGATCGCTTGAGACAAACTCGCCACACCAAAGATTAAGGGAGGGATGGGTTTTCGTGATCTCCGATAGTTTAATCTAGCACTTCTTGGGAAGCATGGCGAAACCGGATTCCCTCTGCACCAAAGTGATGAAGGGGAGATATTTTCCTAACTGTGACTTTATGCACGCTACAACACCCAAGTCATCATCGGCCATATGGAGGGCCATCATAGCTGGGCGCCAAGCCCTCAATGTTGGTCTGGTAAAGCGTATTGGTGACGGCGTATCCACCTCCGTTTGGGAGGACCGATGGATCCCGCCGACTGTCTCCATGAAACCTCTATCCAGGCCGCCATCTACTGCGATCGTCATGGTCAATGATCCGATCGACGTGGACAGTTGGACCTGGAAGCGTGACCTTGTACGCGCAACTTTCATCGCATCGGACGCGGAGGCAATATTGAACATCCCTCTCTGGCAGGGCGGTGGAGAGGACGTCCTTGCTTGGGCACATGAGAGATCCAGCATCTACTCTGTTAAAACAGCCTATCGAGCTCTGGTGAATCAAAAAGAGCGGTTAGCTCTAGAAGAAGGGCAGATAGTGGGGCCATCACTGAATGAACAACAGATGTGGAGCAAACTATGGAAACTCAAAGTTGTCCCAAAAGTAAGGGTATTCTGGTGGAGGGTAGTTAAAGGAATCATTCCTGATGAATGCACTCTTAAATACCGACACATCAAAGATACAAGCTTATGCAAGCTATGTCTTGCTATGGATGAGGACTTGATGCATGCACTTGTGCATTGCTCTCATGCACAGCGTTTTTGGGAGGAGGCAAGCCTGCTCTTCGGGCTTAGTTAGCCCCAGCTTCATCCCAACACTTGGGCATGGGACATCCTTTGTGACCTGCGGCTCACAGATAAGGACCGCGCCACAATTGTCACGGTCATGTGGGCTATTTGGATGTCTCACAACAGATGGACACATGATCAAGAGACCATCGATCCAGCCAGCTCGGTGCGCCGCATCCGCGAAGACCTAGCGTTGCTGGACATTCCCCGATAGAGTTTCATACCCCTGCCGGGCCATGGTTGGAGACCACCTGAAGCTTCTTCTGTCAAAATCAACACGGACGCGGCTGCTGCTGGAACCGCCGGAATAGGAGGTGTAGCCCGCTCTTCCTCGGCATTCCTTGGTGCATGGTGCAAACCCCATTTGGGGATAACGGACCCTTTTTTCATTGCTGAGGTGCTCGCGCTGCGCGAGGGTGTCATCTTTGCCAAGCTTCGAGGCTATGTGCACGTGCAACTAGAATCCGACTGTCTTGAGGCAGTTAACCTCTGGAATTATAGCTACACCGGCCGATCGGTAGTAGCACCGATCATTGCTGAAATTAGAGAGCTCTCTGCTAGCTTTTTGTCTTTCGATATATCTCATGTAATAAGAGCCGCTAACGGTCCTGCACACCTGTGTGCTAAGCGTGCATGTATGCTTAACGTGACTGAAAGTTGGCTGGACTCCACTCCTAGCTTCCTGGTCAGCAGTCTTGTGGCTGATTGCCCAGCGAATGCCTTTACTTAATAAAGCTCTGTGAAGTTCCCCGCAAGAAAAATACAAAATATTGCATGCATGCAGCATGAAGACAAGCGAAAGATCCAGATGTGCCGAAATACTATTTCTTCTGTATCGTTCCATTGTACTCATGTCGATGCATATTAGAATGATTATATGAAAGATAGGTGCAAGGAATAAAATTAGTAACATAACATTCTATATTAAGCGGAAGAAACTTATTGTATGTTTTGCTTTGGTACATCCCCACAAGTAGACATATTACTGATCTTAAAGCCAATTAAGAAAATGATTATATGGTTCTGGTAGAGGGCTAGGCTCAGGGCGGGTAGTGGGGAGCAGTAGTTCTTCTCAGGAGGTAGTGGTCCATATTTCAGTTCATTCGTATCATGGTCTTGTAAATGATGCTGCTCTCCAATCTTAATGTAAATGACGGGCAACTTTGGTTGCCAGTTCTTGAAAAATATGATTCTTGTGTACTTTACATTTTAGAGTTATTGTGACTCTATTATGTAACACTAGTCACGCTTAGATATGTAATTAGGCCCATCCACTCCGAGCAAAAAGGAAACGGTCGTGGGCCATCAACGGTAAACTGTCTTAAAGTTATCATGTAAGCCGTATTCCATGGCGCCAAGAGGTAAACTAACCGTTCACGACTGGAAGAATAGTGGTTTTCTACTCGCACGTTGCAAATGGACGGGGTGACGGGATTACACACAACGGTGATCAACGGCCAAACAAAGCGAGGAGAATCATGTGTAGCAACAAATTGCCATGAACATCGTTCTGATCAAACGCCGGTGGACTACTCCCTCCATTCCCTTATACAAGGCCACAAACTCATATTACAGGTACCAAGGTAAAATTTAATGACCACTTGGAAAGTCAAATTTTCTTTTCGTTCAGCGGAATCATTAATACGCCGCATGCATGCAACGAATGAGTGAGAAGAAAGTAGCTAAGTGTCATTATGAATACATGCATGCAAGTATTAAACAAGTTGCTAGTATAAGAAAACATCATTAATGTTTACCTCGATTACTGTTGGTGGCCTTATATAGATGCAAAATGTATTTTTCATAGTGGCCTTGTATAAGTGAATTGAGGGAGTATGACAGTTGAGATCAAGAACGTCTATTGTGGCGCCGACATCCCTGTGAGCAACTTGTCCAAACTCAATACCTCTTCGTACTACTAGTGATTGTATCAACTAACCTATCATGCTCGCTTGTTCAGTTATCGTGAACATCTAGACGTCAGTAATGGCCGCATGAGCCGGTTTTGCTAACAACCCGACTGCAAATAAATAGCCGGTTAGGAAAGCGTAAGAACTCCAACCGGTTCAGATCATGAATCAAATATGATAATATCATAACCGGTTAAGAAAGATGATGGACATGAATAATGATCTTTTTCCAATGAGTTGTAGAGTATAAGCCGGCATTGATAGATTAAAATAAGCCATTGAGTATTTTAGATATGTAGACAGTTGTTTAGTAAAGCTTTAATAGACCCACCTAGGATAATTCAACCTTGAGTAAAGCTATTTTATTTTTAACCTAAAATGCATGCACTATTGGTCAGAACATCAGACCTTTTTAGAACGAATTTGTCTAGCTTCTACTGTTAGTCCTATTAGAAACCATATGAAAACAAGTCTGGAGATTTAATTAGAAGGGTTGGAACTACAGTGGTTTTCTCCGGCTTGATGCCCAAATGCATTCAAAAGCAGGCTTAATATTTGTCCCCAAATAGTTACTGTACTCTCTATGCAACATAGTATGCCAGAAGGCACAAAGACAAACAAAATAATCACCCTTGGTTTCTCCGGCGATCCCTCCCCAACAAAGTGTGTTGTTTAGTTATACTCCGTAACTTATTACTTGTGCGTCCTCACGAGTCACCACCTCCATGACACCAGCAAAGCTCCATAGCATCAGTATATATGGACGCGGTTTTTTCCGTTCGCGTTTCATTCACAGCGGGAATCCAAGCTGCTCTTCCCTGCATTTAGATCAGCGATGCATGCAGGCCCAGAACGTGGTGGGTCCACTCAGACATGAATGCACCCTTTCCCCTCGCGTGCTTGCGTTTAGGTGGCAGGCCAGCCCCTTAATTTTATCTGATATGCGTAACTAACGTTGCTAATTACTACGGGATGAACAGATTAATAGTCAGTAGTTGCTGATTTTATCCCATCCATAACAATTTTATCTGGTATGCATAACTAAGAAGTAATCACAAGTATAAATATCAGAAAAACTCTATGAATCATGCCTCTGAACTTTGCAATGAAATCAGAAGAACTTCTGAAAAACCCAATGAAACGTAAAGTTCTTTGAGTTTTGAAGATAAAGTTCATAACAAGAGTTAATAAAGTTCTTTAACTATGTTATGAGCTATGCCAGAGTTTTTCAAAAGTTCTTCAGTTTTTCATGGCAGAGTTCAGAGACCAATTTAACAAAGTTTGGTTCTCTTTGAAACTATTTAAAGAAAGTTCTTTCAGACCAGTTTAAACAACAAGATGTTTAAATTATGTTTAAAGTTCTTAAACTGTTTAAATCGTGTTTGTGTGATAATCATGGGAATTACTTACCTTAATTGGGCTGGAAAGATAATGCGGGACATGCAAGAATCAAGCAATAGGTCCACCTACTACCTGACATGCATGGGAAAGAGAAGGACGCAGTTGCAGGTGCCCATGTCAGCTTTATCACATGCAGCTCCGATCAGTTTGGGAGGCGCTGTGGATGGAACGCGCATGTAAAAGGCTTTACCCTATATATATCCTCCCTAAGCTAGCACCCAAACATAAGTAACAAGCTTCACGACATCTGATTCAATGGCATCTAACTCCTACACCTTGCTGATGGGGCTGCTCGCACTCTCCGCCCCGCTGGCCGTCGTGGCCGGCGACCCGGACATCCTGGTCGACTTCATCGTCCCAGCGAGCGACAACCCGACGAACATCACCGGTTACATCTTCACTTACACCGGCTTTCGCGACATAAGCATGCCAGCATATGGTTTCAACTTGACCAAGGCCACTATGATGGAGTTCCCAGCCCTGAACGGCCAGAACGTGTCCTTCGCCATGCTCGCGTTCCCCTCGGGCTCCGTCAACCCCACGCACACCCACCCGCGTGCCTCCGAGCTGCTGGTCCTCGTCCACGGCGCGCTCTCCGTTGGGTTCATCAACACCGCAAACAAACTCTACACCCAGGACATGGGCCCCGGCGACATGTTCGTGTTCCCCAAGGGGACGGTGCACTACCAATTCAACCAAGGAAACAACACCGCCACAGCGCTCTCCGCATTCGGGAGCGCCACCCCAGGGCTCGTGTCCGTTCCCCTCGCCGTGTTTGATATTGGGATCGACAACGCCGTCCTCGCCAAGTCCTTCAAGACCGACGAGGCGACCATCCAGAAGCTCAAGGCAGGCCTGGCTTTCCGGTGCTGTTAACTAACTGTGTGATGCCTATTGCGGGCAAGGCAAGACTAGTGCAAAACTGCAACAACCATACATATAGCTAAATAAAAGACCAAGTGGATAATCTGAAAACTGAAAGTAAGGTTTATTATCTCAAGCAAGCAAACATATTTCGTGCTGTATTATGCACCTTATGTCCAGGTACATCATCCTCTGGACTAGGTTCATGCCAACATCAAAATTGATTGGATGTGAAATTGGATTTGAGAAATCGGATTGCACTAGCCAAAGAAAAGCAGGTCATCCTTTTTTTAACCAAAGAGTACACCAATTCAGTATAAGCTAACGAAACCTCCAAAGGCTGGTTTTGGTCTGACAGTAACTACAATTTTCAAAGGAAAGGATGGCACAAAGATATCCAAACCAGGGTGTTCTCCCTTCCCAAAGCAGAGGAGAAAACCAGGCTGTTGTCCGCGCTGCTCCGGTGTGGGGTGGTGGGGCTCCGGGTGGATCTGACCAGGGCGTGGAGGCGCAGATGATGTGGTGGTGGCAGGTTGACTGTGGCGGCGGCTCGTCTGTAGGCTGCCTGTGTCAGCCTTCGACCCCTCTGCTCGGCGCCCGTTCGCTTCTCTCGTCGATGGGCTGGTCTTCTCCCAGCTGCGCACCATCACCCGTCTCGCGCCTGGTGCCGCGGGACCGAGCTTGTCTCGCGCCCGGCGGCAGGACTGCGCTCGTCTCGCGCCCGGTGCTGCAGGATGGCTCGATGGAGGCCAGTTGTGGCCGGCCTATGGGGTCTCGGCACTAGGGCTCGAACAGGGGTGCGAAAGGCGGGACCTTTTCGCTCGTCTATTCGGTTGGGACGGCTGCAGGTTTCGGGTGACGTGGTGTCAAGGTCTTGGATACCGGGGCGACAGCCCTGGAGGCGGTGGTGCGGTGCTCATGGGCAGAGCCCGTGCCTCGGTGCTGCTTGGTTGCCACGGCAGTGTGGATGGCATGGTAGCCGGGGTGTGGCGTTCGGTGCTGGTAAGTGTTGGCCGGGGTGAAAACCTGCTCTTTCTTCGGACGGACTGGCGGCGACGAAGCTCGTTTCCTTCTTGAAGGCGGCGTCGCAGCTCTCATTGCCCGTCTTGTTGCTCCGGGGGAAACTTTGATCCTCGGATCAGGCGGTGGCGGTGCTCCGTTGTCGCACCCTTGCTGAAGGCGCCGCCTTGGAGCCCACGGTTTGTCATATGCGGCTTCACTTCTTCGCGGTGGCATGTTCACGGTTGAAGCTCCCGGGTGTATCCTGCCTTGGGTGTGTGTGTGCGCGCGCGTGTTATGGAGGCATGGGTTTGTATCGGATGTTGTTGATCGTTGCTTTATATATAAAGCGTGGCGAAAGCCTTTTTCGGTAAAAGCAAAACCATCAACGATCTGACTATAGTTGCATGCTCGGTGTTTTCGTCTAAAAAGGTGATACAACGGGGGGAAATGCAGATAGCTAGTAACAAAGTGATGTATATCCAAAACCTCAAATTGTACTACTAGCCTATTATGTACGAAGACCTCCATGTGGATGCTAACAAATAACGACCGAAATAGCAAAACTGTAATGTCATGAAAATTCTGGACAAGAATAATACAGAGACTTGCAAAATGCAAGTGATTTTCTCCGAGCAGTAAAGCATCTGAGTCCTACAGAAACATGGCAATAGAAGTTGCATCATGTGCTAACAAATACAAACAAAACAGTGAAACTCCAGTGTCATGAAAGCTTTGCACAAGAACAATATAGACTTTGAAATGCAAGTGGATTTCTCTAATGGCAACCAAAATAGCAAAAATGTAATGTTATGGAAGAACAATATAGAGATTTGCAGAATGAAGGTGGATTTCTCTGAGAAGTGTAACATTTTAGTCCTATAGAAACACGGGAATAGAACTTGCATCATGTGCTAAAAGATACAAACAAAACAGGCCGTGAGGCCCTCCAGCCAAGTTGCCGGCGGGAGGGCCTCACGACCTGGGAGGGCCTCACGACCTGTCCAACGTGAGGCGGGCGTCCAGATTTGCTTGACTGCCAGGCATTAGCTGAAGTGATCGCTCCATAAATTAGGACAGAACATGAGGGAATGATTGGGAGAAAATGAGCAAAACAGCTGGCTTGTGACACCCAAATCACCTTTCGAATCCGGGTCAATAGCTCCTGTGCGACAACGTTGAGATGAAATGGAAGGAGTGCGACGTAGTTGACGAAAATAGCTCTCGCGCAACGTTTCAGAAGCCCAAATAGCCAAGGCCCACTCGTGCGATTAAAATGGTCGTCAACGGGAGTGAGGTTATGTTTAAGACATGTGGGTCCCACTTGGCAGTGCATCTAGTTACGGGCCCCACTTGGCAGTGCATCAGGTGAAACATGTCCCCGTGCCTGTCTGAACGGGTACCCCTGTCTGAACCTGTGTTGCTCCCTCCTCTTTGTTCCCGGCGGTGAGCCGGCGACGGCGGCGGAGCTTTTGTTCTCGGTGACAGCAGCGGCGGAGCTTTCCTTCTCGGCGACGGCGGCGGCTGTGGTGAGTGAATCCGGAACCCTTGTCCTATTCCCCTCCGTGTCGAGTTAGATCTCACCGCATCGCCTCTGTTTCCATCTGTTTTTGGTCGATTTGATCCAGATTTGGGTGTGGGGGAGGGGGGCTGAACACGATGGAGCCGCCAGAGACAACAACGTCGACTAGGTAATCCCTTAATGTGCATCCTTTCCAACCTATGCGATTTGTGCCTCGTCTGCTTCCGCTAGCTCACACTGCCCGCCATTGACAAACAGGGGCGATGGTGCTCGGACCTTCGAATTCACTATCGAATTATTTCCTTCTAAGGCGAAGCTTGGTGATGGTAGTGTGCGGGACATAGAGAGAGATACAATTGTGAAATGGGAGGTTGAATTTGCAGAGATTGATCCAAAAGAACTACAGAGCATGGAAGAGAAGGCAGTGAAGAATGTGATGGAAAAAATTGGGGAGAGCATTTTTTGGGGTCCAGAGCAAGAGGTAGCATTGTTATGGTTTGATAATTGGAAAGGCGAGTATGTGAGAATTGAGGATGGCGAAGAGATGGTTGATGAAATCGATTGACAAAATGGCTAGAATACCAAACGAACTACGTTTCATGCAGAGCTCGTTGATCTGAAATCAGATTCTAAGGTTGGATATGTGCCCTCAAAGTTGGCTTCATGGATGGTAGATGATGATTGGGCTTCAGAGAGGCAGATAATGCCCATGTGTACGGGTGAAGTGACAGTATTACCCGAGGGGGCTGATGCAGATGCACAAGAGGACTCTGATGGTGTTACAAGGGTTGTTTCTGTTGATTGGAATTCGGTAGAATTAAATGACCCAACTGATTTAGTCATTGCACCAATGGATGACACTGAGAAGGCCAAACAATTTGGCATTCCAATAGATGATGAAGATAAGGAGGAGAATGGTGAATCTAGTATGCCTACTTATGCTAACAGAGATATATACGAAGATGTGGATGGACAGCTGATGGAAGATGCTGCAGATGATGTAGATGATGCACATGATGATGAGTTGGTAAATGTCTATGACAAGGAAAACCCTGTTATTGCAATAGGTAAGTTGTTCCCAAACATGGATGTGTTTAGGATGTGTTTCAAGACTTATGCAGTCAAACATGAGTTTGATGCCAAGACTAAGTGGACTGATAGAAAGAAGTTTTATGCAAGATGCAGAGGTTTTGATGGAAGTGTGAAGCCTTGCAAGTGGTACATATCTTCTAGACGCCAACATGATGGAAGTGCCATTAGGGTCAATCAAATCCCACACCAACATACTTGTATTACAAGTTCACAGAGAGTATCAACCATGACATCACAGCTTTGGATTGCAGAAAAGATCACTCCTATTTTAGCCAAGAAACCAAACACTACTGCAAAGAAACTTAAAGTATACTTGGAAAAGCAGTACCCCATTAAGGTGAAGTATAACACAGTGTGGAAGGCAAAACAAAGGGCAATGAAACAATTATATGGTGATTGGGCAAATACTTTTAGGATGCTTTATAATTTCAAAGCAAAGGTGGAGAAGGGGTCACCTGGCAGTGTTGTGGAGATAGATATTGAGGTAATAGAGGATGGAAGAGTCCTTTTCTCTAAGTTTTTTATGGCTTTAAAGCCTTGCATCGATGGCTTCAAGGCACGGTGTCGTCTATATTTGAGCATAGACTCATCGTTTTTGACTGGCAAGTGGAATGGTCAATTGGCAGCTTGCAATGCTTTACATGGACACAACTGGATGTTCCCTGTTGCTATTGGCTTGTTTCAGTCAGAGACAGAGGTGTCATGGACATGCTTCATGATGCAGTTGAAAAGATGCATAGGGCCAGTGTCACCTTTAGTAGTCCACACAAATGCACGCAAAGGGCTAGAAAACACAGTCAAGAATGTTTCCCCCCATTGTGAGCAAAGGGAGTGCTTCGGCCATATGTGGATGAATTTGATCAAAAAATTCAGAGGGGAATAATTTGGTCGCATGTGGCCAACAGCAAGATCTTACACTAAACAGACACATTCATATCATCTTGGTAAGATAATGACAGCATGCCCTGAGTTTGGTCCATGGGTGAACACCTACCGTTCTCTATTATGGTATAGGTCAGGATTTAACACTGCCATCAAGTGTGATCATATCAACAACAACTTGGCAGAAAGTTTTAACAACAAGGTGAAGCAGTTAAAAAACTTGCATGTGCATGACATGGTTGACCAAATCTGGATAATGATCATGCGCTTGTGGGAATTGAGAAGAAGTATTGGTGATTGTCTGCAAGGGGGTAAACTTCCTTCAGTGGTACAACAGGTGGTCAACAGGAGCAGAAATCTTACACATTTATCTGTTGAAAAATCTTCTGTGTGGGGTGTTGAAGTTAGAGATACCAAAACTTCTAGAAGGCATGTTGTTAACACTGAAATGCATGATTGCACTTGTTTGGAGTGGCAACACACTAGGAAACCATGTGATCATGCCATACTTTTCTTGGCCTCCCGACCAAAGATAAAAATGCACCCATATTTACACGAATATTACTCAGTAGCAAGATTCAAGGCTGCATACGCAACTCCAATTCCAGCACTTACGGATCAGTCTCAGTGGCCTGAAATGGAAATTAAATTTTCCATGTGTCCTCCCCTAACGAAAAGAAAGGCTGGCAGGCCAAAAGAGAGTAGATTCAAGGCATGGTTTGAGAAAGGTGGGAGTAGTAAAAAGGGGAAAGGAAAGAAGGATGCAAAACCAAAAAGGTAACAAAAATAGATGCAAGTTGTGCCAGGAACTTGGGCATCGAGTTGGATCTCCCAAATGTTGTTACACTCCTGAAAGGCCAAAGTATGTGGGCTAATGTTTGCGATGTTTACTATTTGGCTGCATTTTTCAATTACTAACCAATTGACATGCTTTATTTTTTTTAGGAGGAAGCGTGCAGGTGAGCCCCTTATTGTTGAAGATTGCTGGCCAAAGAAAAATTCAAGAGGCAATGGCTATAGAAAAAAGAAAAGTTTTGGTGAAACAATGCACATTGAACCAGACTTGGATGGTGTGGTGCAAAATGAGCAAGACTTGGATGTGCTGTTGCAAAATGAGCAAGATTTGGATGTTGTGGTGCCAACTGAAGATATGGGTACCTCTGAAGATATTCCAGCTGATGTTGTGTGATACGTCCATTTTGCATCATGATTTCCTATTGTTATTTATTATGTTTTTTTGAATAATAATGCTTTAAGGAGTGATTCTAATGCCTTTTCTCTCATAATATGCAAGGTTTACATAAAGAGGGAGAATACCGGCAGCTGGAATTCTGGACCTGAAAAAAGCACATCAGAGATACCTATTCTGCACATCTCCAATGGAGCTGAAACTTTACGGAGATTATTTTTGGAATTAATAAAAAATACTGGAGCAAAGAACTACCGGAGGGGGCCACCCTGGTGGGCACAAGACACCAGGGCCCGCCAGTCCCCCCTAGGGGCGCCCTGGTGGGTTGTGCCCTCCTCGGCCCACCTCCGGTGCCCATCTTCTGGTATATAATCTCTTTTGACCTAGAAAAAAAATAAGAGGAGGACTTTCGAGACGGAGCGCCGCCATCTCGAGGCGAAACTTGGGCAGGAGCACTTTTGCCCTCCGGCGGAGCGGTTCCGTCGGGGGAACTTCCCTCCCGGAGCGGGAAATCATAGCCATCATCATCACCAACACCCCTCTCATCTTTGGGAGGCCAATCTCCATCAACATCTTCAACAGCATCATCTCCTCTCAAACCCTAGTTCATCTCTTGTGTTCAATCTTTGTACCGGAACCTCAGATTGGTACCTCTGGGTGACTAGTAGTGTTGATTACCTTGCATAGTTGATTACTATATGGTTTATTTGGTGGAAGATTATATGTTCAGATCCATTATGCTATTCAATACCCCTCTGATCTTGAGCATGAATATTATTTGTGAGTAGTTACCTTTGTTCTTGAGGTCACGGGAGAAGTCATGTTGCAAGTAATCATGTGAATTTGATATTTGTTCGATATTTTGATGATACGTATGTTGTGATTCCCTTAGTGGTGTCATGTGAACATCGACTACATGACACTTCACCATCATTGGGGCTAAGGGAATGCATTTTGTAGTAGTTATTAGATGATGGGTTGCTAGAGTGACAGAAGCTTAAACCCTAGTTTATGCGCTATTTCGTAAGGGGCTGATTTGGATCCAAACGTTTAATGCTATGGTTAGATTTTATCTTAATACTTTTCTCGTAGTTGCGGATGCTTGCGAGGGGGTTAATCATGTGTCGGAGGTTGTTCAAGTAAGAACAGCACCCAAGCACCGGTCCACCCACATATCAAATTATCAAAGTAGCGAACACGAATCAAACCAACATGATAAAAGTGACTAGATGAAATTCCCGTGTACCCTCAAAAACACTTTGCCTATTACTAGAGACTGTTCTGGCCTGTCCTTTGACAAAAAAGGATTGGGATACCTTGCTGCACCTTATTTACCATTACCGTTACTTGCTTGTTACCAATTATCTTGCTATCAAACTATCTGTTACCTACAATTTCAGTGCTTGCAGAAATTACCTTGCTGAAAACCGCTTGTCATTTCCTTCTGCTCCTAGTTGGGTTCGACACTCTTACTTATCTAAAGGACTACGATTGACCCCCTATACTTGTGGGTCATCATTGTGCAAGATGAGCCTATATTGGAAGTTGAGTTGCCAACTGATGATATTCCACCTGATGTGGTGCCAACTGAGCCTATATTGGAAGTTGTGTTGCCAACTAAGCCTATATTGGAAGTTGTGTTGCCAACTGCAGCTGTTGTGGTGTGAATTGAAGCTGCTGTTCCAGGTAGTCCAGTGAAGAAAACCAAGAGCTTGAGTGAACTGGGTGTTGTAGAATCAAAAACAAGCACTGGTAAAAAGAAGAAGAAGAAATTGAGTGGTAAGAAGAAGCTGAAGTGAAAATTTGTTCAAACTTGTGTATCGGTACTATGTTGTAGAAATAAAACCTTGCCTTAATTTGTGTAATGGTATTTTTAGTTTGATATGATATGTATTTGTGTAATACTATTCAAGTTTGAGATAAAATTCAAATTTGGGCCAAAATTCAAATTTGAAGTTATTTGGTATGTGGTATTGGTGTTACAATGATTTCTGGACTATTATGCATGTTAGGTGATTAATCGGAGCACTTTTATTATGTGAAACTCTCGACATGAAAAATGTGCTCCAACTGAGCTCCAAACCCCTCCAAAGCCCCATTTGTAAGCGAATTTTTTTCCGACCTTCTCTAAATGAGCCAAAAAAGGAAACTTGACATCTAGTGTGTGTATATAAGAGTCCATCCTGATATCGGAGCACTTCGATAAAGTATGACATGCTTAACACTAAACCCTAGCTCACTTCTCTTTAAAACCCTACAACCTCGTTCTTGATAGCCATCTTTTGTGAAGGTTTATTCATGAAAAACTCCGTAGTCCAAGTTTCTTATTTTTTCTAGCAACTTAGTCATATAGAACGAAGATCGACACAATTTTTATATTTTTTTTATTTTTTTTGAATTAGTTATGCTCAACCCTAACCCTTGAAAACCTCTCAAGGGACGGTCTAGATCAGGCACTAGGGCTAGGTCAGCGATCCGCGGGCTGCACTATGATTGGCTGATTCGAAGATGCTGGATATTATAACACACAGCGTTTTGGACCATTGGATGGATGTGAAGTGAAGCAATGTTCTGGATCACACTAGTAGAAAACAGGCCTTTCGTCCGGAGCATTAGTCCCGGTTGGGTTTTGGACCGGGACTAATGTGACCACTAGTCCTGGTTCCAACGGCTAGACTTTAGTCCCGATTCGTTTGTGACCTCTAGTCCCGGTTGGTGTTACCAACCAGGACTAAAGGGGTGGTGGCAGGCTGGCGTCAGGCTGGGGGGCCTGCGAGCCCCTTTAGTCCCGGTTGGTAGCACCAACCGGGACTATAGATATGGACCTTTAGTCCCGGTTGGTATCACGAACCGGGACTAAAGATATCACTATAAATAGTGCTTCATCCAGCCCGAGCCCAAGCTCTCCTTTCTCACCTGTGTTCTCTTCCCCCTTGCTCGAGCTCATCCTCCATTTTTGCCAAAATTTGTCAAGATTTGAGGCACCCCATCTATCCAAGTGTTCAGAAAGGTTAGCAACTTTGTCATTTCATCTCTCATTGCTAGATTAGCTCGTGCAATGCTCTATAAGTATAGTGATTTGTGGGTTTTAGTTTGGGAGTAATTATGTGGGAGTTTATTTGATTTATATGCAATTCGAGCTCAAATTAACTTGTTAGTTTGCATATATGTAGGTGTGGTTTACTTAGTGCCTTCCCGTCCCCGTCCTAACCACCGTCGATCGCCCGCACCGTCCCGTCGCCGGCACCACCTTGGTGAGCCTCTTGTTCTTATCCTTTTTATAAAAAAATCTTATTTGTATGATTTAGATAGTTACTTGTATAATTTCCTTACTTGTATGATTGTTTGTTATACATGGTGCCATGGTTTTGATATCCGTGCCCATCGGCCCTCGTCCGTTTTATGATTCGGATGTGGTATATGATACGTCTCCAACATATCTATAATTTTTGATTGTTCCATGCTATTATATTATCTGTTTTGGATGTTTTATATGCATTAATATGCTATTTTATATTATTTTTGGGACTAACCTATTAATCTAGAGCCTAGTGCCAGTTTCTGTTTTTTCCTTGTTTTTGAGTATTGCAGATAAGGAATATTAAACGGAGTCCAAACAGAATAAAATCTTCGGAATAATTTTTCTTGGACCAGAAGCAATCCAGAAGACTTGGAGATGAAGTCAGAGAAGCAGCCGTGTGGCCACAAGCCACAGGGGCGCGCCCTAGGGGGGGCGCCCCCCTGGCTTGTGGGCCCACGGCAGCTCCTCCAACCCTATTTCTTGGCCTATAAATTCAGAAATATTCCCTGTATACCAGAGAGAGCCACGAAAACACTTTTCCGCCGCCAGGAGCCTCGGTTCCCGTGAGATCCAATCTTGGAGCCTTTTCCGGTAATCTGCCGGAGGGGGATTCGATCACGGAGGGCATCTACATCAACTCCATTGCCCCTCCGATGATGCGTGAGTAGTTCACCACAGACCTTCGGGTCCATAGCTAGTAGCTAGATGGCTTCTTCTCTCTCTTTGCTCTTCAATACCATGTTCTTCATGATCTTCATGGAGATCTATCCGATGTAATACTCTTTTGCGGTGTGTTTGTCGAGATCCGATGAATTGTGGGTTTATGTTCAGATTATCTATGAATATTATTTGAGTCTTTTCTGAATTCTTATATGCATGATTTCATATCTTTGCAAGTCTCTTCGAGTTATTGGTTTGGTTTGGCCAACTAGATTGGTAATTCTTGCAATGGGAGAAGTGCTTAGTTTTGGGTTCAATCTTGCGGTGTCCTCACCCAGTGACATAGTAGGGGTAGCGAGGCACGTATTGTATTGTTGCCATCGAGGATAAAAAGATGGGGTTTTCATCATATTGCTTGAGTTTATCCCTCTACATCATGTCATCTTACTTAATGCGTTACTCTGTTCTTCATGAACTTAATACTCTAGATGCAGGTAGGAGTTGGTCGATGTGTGGAGTAATAGTAGTAGATGCAGAATCGTTTCGGTCTACTTGACACGGACGTGATGCCTATATGCATAATCATTGCCTTGGATATCTTCATAATTATTCGCTTTTCTATCAATTGCTCGACAGTAATTTGTTCACCCACCGTAATACTTGCCATCATGGGAGAAGCCTCTAGTGAAAACTATGACCCCCGGGTCTATTTTCCATATTATACTTTCAGATCTAAAACCAAAAACACCAAAAATATCTTGCTGCAATCTTTTTACTTTTGTTTTACTTTACTTTCAAGCAACCTATTCAATCTACCTCTATCAGATCTCATCCTTGCAAGTAACCGTGAAGGGATTGACAACCCCTTTATAGCGTTGGGTGCAAGTGTTTGATTATTTGTGTAGGTACATCCATTGGTGACTTGCTTGTATCTCCTACTGGATTGATAGCTTGGTTCTCAACAACTGAGGGAAATACTTATCTACTTTGCTGCATCAAACTGTTCCTCTTCACGGAAACCAACGCATGCTCGAGAAGTAGCAAGAAGGATTTCTGGCGCCGTTGCCGGGGAGATACATAGCAAGTCAAGACAAGAACTTTTCCGTTAATCTCTGACGAGGTTGCCGGAGAGATCTACATCAAGCCATCCAAGTACCCATCACAAACTCATCTCTTGCATTTACTTTATTTGCCATTTGCCTCTCGTTTTCCTCTCCCCCCTTCTAAAACGATTTTCCAAAAAGATTTGCCTTTTTATTCGCCCATCTTCCGTTCGTCTTTTTGTTTCCTTTTCGTTTGCTTGTGTTGCCATGTGCCTTCTATTAGCTTGCATCTTCGCTTGCTAAAAATCTATTGATATGGATCCTCATCCACTTGCTAATCTTTTCAAAAGACCAAATTATGATGAACCAATTGCTAGTGAGTTGAGTGCACTTGATTATCTCTATGTTTTGCTTGAAAATCATGAATCTGAAAATTTTGATGAAGTGATTTCTAAGGTGATTCATGATAGCTCCTTGATTGAAAAGCATGATTGCAATGATGTTATTATAAATTCTATTAATGTCAATTTTTTTAATGATATGCAAAACAACAAGCTTGGGGATGATAATTTTGTCATGTCCACTTCTTATTGCAATGATCATGATTGGGGTGATAATGCTTCTTATGATCTTGAAAATTTATTTAAGCCTCATGTTGAATATGCTTGCAATAGTATCGAAAGTGGGTTTGGGAGAGTGTCAACTTTAGGTACAAAGAATCCCACATATTTGGAGAGTGTTCGATCTTATGAATTTTTTGGTAAAGGTGGGTTTGGAGAGGTCATAACTTTAGTTGATGATAATCCCACTATTTTGGAAGATGATAAAAACTTTATGCATGTTGATCATAAAGAGAGTATTGTTTATGACAGCTATATTGTTGAATTTTATTATGATGCTACTGAAATTTATTGTGAGGGAGGAACATATGCTTGTAGGAATTGCCATAATATCAAGTTTCCTCTCTATGTGTTCAAAGTTTTGAAGTTATGCTTGTTTTGCCTTCCTATGCTAATTGATTCTTGTTCCCATAAATTGTTTGCTCACAAAATCCCTATGCATAGGAAGTGGGTTAGACTTAAATGTGTTTTTCATGAGATTCATGATGCTCTTTTGCATATTTCAATTACTACTATTTATGTGAGCATCATTGAAATCATTGTGCCTAGCTAGGGGCGTTAAACAATAGCGCTTGTTGGGAGGCAACCCAATCTTATTTTCATTTTATGTTTTTTTGTTTCTGTTTTGGTGTGTTTTGCACATTATTACTTCTGTAATAATTGTGTTTTCTTGTTTAAATTAGTGTTTGAGCCAAGTAAGACCTTTGGGATGGTCTACGGTATTTGTGGTTTGATTCTGTTAGAAAACAGAAACTTTTGCGCTCAGTCCAGAATTTTTATAACGTTACTGGAACGTGATTTTGATCTGAACTTTTTACACAAGATTTATATGCAAATTTCCCTGGTTTTCCTAATATTTCAGAATTTTTAGAGTTACAGAAGTATTCGAAGTCTACAGATTGCTACAGACTGTTCTGTTTTTGACAGATTCTGTTTTCTTTGTGTTGTTTGCTTATTTTGATGTATCAATGGGTTGTATCGGGGGGTATAAGCCATGGAGAAGTTAGAATACAGTAGGTATTACACAAATATAAATAAATAATGAGTTCACAACAGTACCTAAAGTGGTGATTTATTTTTCTTATACTAACGGATCTCATGAGTTTTCTGTTGAGTTTTGTGTTGTGAAGTTTTCAAGTTTTGGGTAAAGATTTGATGGACTATGGAATAAGGAGTGGCAAGAGCCTAAGCTTGGGGATGCCCAAGGCACCCCAAGCCATATTAAAGGATACCAAAAATCCCAAGCTTGGGGATGCCCCGGAAGGCATCCCCTCTTTCGTCTTCAATCCATCGGTAAATTTACTTGAGGCTATATTTTTATTCACCACATGATATGTGTTTTGCTTGGAGCGTCTTGTATGATATGAGTCTTTGCTTTTTAGTTTGCCACAATCATCCTTGCTGCACACATATTTTTGAGAGAGACACGCTGATTCGTGAATTTATTAGAATACTCTATGTGCTTCACTTATATCTTTTGAGCTAGGCAATGTTGCTCTAGTGCTTCACTTATATCTTTTTAGAGCATGGTGGTGTTATATTTTATAGAAATTATTGAACTCTCGTACCTCACTTATATTATTTTGAGAGTTTCTTAAAACAGCATGGTAATTTGTTTAGGTTATGAATTTCGTCCTAATATAATGGCCATCCAAGAGGGATATAATAAAAACTTTCATATTAAGTGCATTGAATACTATGAGAAGTTTGATTCCTTGCATATAGTTTTGAGATAATAGAGATGGTAATATGAGAGTCATGCTAGTGAGTAGTTGTGAATTGGAGAGATACTTGTGTTGAAGTTTGTGATTCCCGTAGCATGCACGTATGGTGAACCGTTATGTAACGAAGTCGGAGCATGATTTGTTTTTAATGATTGTCGACCTTTGTGTGAGGGTCGGGAGCGCGCGATGGTTAACTCCTACCAACCTCTCCCCTAGGAGCATGCGTCTAATGCTTTGTTTGATAACTAATAGACTTTTGCAATAAGTATGTGAGTTCTTTATGACTAATGTTGAGTCCATGGATTATACGCACTCTCACCCTTCCATCCTTGCTAGCCTCTCTAGTACCGCGCAACTTTCGCCGGTACAGCCACCATATACCTTCCTCAAAACAGCCACCATATATATTCCTCAAAACAGCCACCATATCTACCTATTATGGCATTTCCATAGCCATTCCGAGATATATTTCCATGCAACTTCCACCGTTCTGCTTTTCATGACATGCACCACCACTTTCATATTGCATATAGAGTCATATTTTGTCATAGGTATCGAGTTGTAATTTTTCTTTTGAGTTGTAAGTAAATAAAAGTGTGATGATTTTCATTATTAGAGCATTGTCCCGTGTGAGAAAAGGATGATGGAAGCCATGACTCCCTCACTAGTTGGGATGAGTATCCGGACTTTACAAAAAAATAAAAGAGGCCAGCGAAGCCCAAACAAAAAAAAAGAGGCCAACGATGCCCACCAAAAAAATGAGAGAAAGAGAGAAGGGACAATTGCTACTATATTTTTCCACACTTGTGCTTCAAAGTAGCACCATGATCTTCATGATAGAGAGTCTCCTATTTTGTCACTTTCATATAGCTAGTGGAGTTTCATCTTGCACGACCACTTAGTTTTCTTTTTGAGCTTTCATACACTTATAGCTCTAAGTGCATTCGTTGCATGGCAATCCCTACTCACTCACATTGATATCTATTGATGGGCATCTCCATAGCCCGTTGATACGCCTAGTTGATGTGAGACTATCTTCTCCCTTTCCCTTGCACCTCCACCATATTCTATTCCACTTATAGTGCTATATCCATGGCTCGCGCTCATGTATTGCGTGAGAGTTGAAAAGGTTTGAGAACACCAAAAGTGTGAAACAATTGCTTGGCTTGTTCATTGGGGTTGTGCATGATTTAGATACTTTGTGTGGGGAAGATGGAGCATAGCCAGACCATATGATTTTGTAGGGATAACTTTCTAAGGCCATGTTGTTTCGAAAGGACACGATTGCCTTGTTGGTGTGCTCGAAGTATTACTGTTTTTATGTCAATATTAGACTATTGTTTTGAATCTTACGGATCTGAATATTCATGCCACAATAAAGAATATTACATGGATAAATATGTTAGGTAGCATTCCACATCAAAAATTCTGTTTTTATCATTTACCTACTCGAGGACGAGCAGGAATTAAGCTTGGGGATGCTTGATACGTCTCCAACGTATCTATAATTTTTGATTGTTCCATGCTATTATATTATCTGTTTTGGATGTTTTATATGCATTAATATGCTATTTTATATTATTTTTGGGACTAACCTATTAATCTAGAGCCTAGTGCCAGTTTCTGTTTTTTCCTTGTTTTTGAGTATTGCCGATAAGGAATATTAAACGGAGTCCAAACGGAATAAAATCTTCGGAATAATTTTTCTTGGACCAGAAGCAATCCAGAAGACTTGAAGATGAAGTCGGAGAAGCAGCCGTGTGGCCACAAGCCACAAGGGCGCGCCCTAGGGGGGGGGCGCCCCCCTGGCTTGTGGGCCCACGGTAGCTCCTCCAACCCTATTTCTTGGCCTATAAATTCAGAAATATTCCCTGTATACCAGAGAGAGCCACAAAAACACTTTTCTGCCGCCAGGAGCCTCGGTTCCCGTGAGATCCAATCTTGGAGCCTTTTCCGGTAATCTGTCGGAGGGGGATTCGATCACGGAGGGCATCTACATCAACTCCATTGCCCCTCCGATGATGCGTGAGTAGTTCACCACAGACCTTCGGGTCCATAGCTAGTAGCTAGATGGCTTCTTCTCTCTCTTTGCTCTTCAATACCATGTTCTTCATGATCTTCATGGAGATCTATCCGATGTAATACTCTTTTGCGGTGTGTTTGTCGAGATCCGATGAATTGTGGGTTTATGTTCAGATTATCTATGAATATTATGAGTCTTTTCTGAATTCTTATATGCATGATTTCATATCTTTGCAAGTCTCTTCGAGTTATTGGTTTGGTTTGGCCAACTAGATTGGTAATTCTTGCAATGGGAGAAGTGCTTAGTTTTGGGTTCAATCTTGCGGTGTCCTCACCCAGTGACATAGTAGGGGTAGCGAGGCACGTATTGTATTGTTGCCATCGAGGATAAAAAGATGGGGTTTTCATCATATTGCTTGAGTTTATCCCTCTACATCATGTCATCTTACTTAATGCGTTACTCTGTTCTTCATGAACTTAATACTCTATATGCAGGCAGGAGTCGGTCGATGTGTGGAGTAATAGTAGTAGATGCAGAATCGTTTCGGTCTACTTGACACGGACGTGATGCCTATATGCATAATCATTGCCTTGGATATCTTCATAATTATTCGCTTTTCTATCAATTGCTCGACAGTAATTTGTTCACCCACCGTAATACTTGCCATCATGGGAGAAGCCTCTAGTGAAACCTATGGCCCCCGGGTCTATTTTCCATATTATACTTTCAGATCTAAAACCAAAAACACCAAAAATATCTTGCTGCAATCTTTTTACTTTTGTTTTACTTTACTTTCAAGCAACCTATTCAATCTACCTCTATCAGATCTCATCCTTGCAAGTAACCGTGAAGGGATTGACAACCCCTTTATAGCGTTGGGTGCAAGTGTTTGATTTTTTGTGTAGGTACATCCATTGGTGACTTGCTTGTATCTCCTACTGGATTGATACCTTGGTTCTCAACAACTGAGGGAAATACTTATCTACTTTGCTACATCAAACCGTTCCTCTTCACGGAAACCAACGCATGCTCGAGAAGTAGCAGTATATTCTCTTTTATAACTGTTTGTTGCATTTCATTTTTATGACAATTATGCCCATCAAGTTGACATAGATATTTTTATCTAGGAGGTATGTGAACCAAAAATTCCAACCGACCCTATTGTCGAGAAGTTAAATTTAGTTGAAAAAGAAAACGATTATTTGAAAGAAAAATTAAAAAGAGTTGAAGAAGAGAAGATGAAATTGGAGTTGTACATTGCCAATGTCGTCGATGATCACAAGATCAAGATGGATGCAATGCGCTTGAAGATAAGAAAGATTAGAAAATATGCCATTAATAAAGAGGCTTGGTATCATTATGCTGTTGGGTCAATTATTACCTTAGTTGCGATTTTGATCGCATTTGTTGTTGCATTTAAATGCTTTAGCTCGATAGTTGTATGTTGTTTATGAGAATAAGTGTGTATTCATTTTATGTATGAACTTGTATTAATTTGGTCACTTTGATGTTATGTAATGAAGATGAGTCGGCAATGGATGTACGATGACCGACGCTCTCCCCAGTTCATTAATGGTGTGCATAGTTTTCTGCATGCGGCCAAGGCAAACAAGCGGAATGGTTTGATGTGTTGTCCATGTGGTGTCTGTAAGAATGATAAGAATTACTCTAGCTCAAAATTCATTCACGTCCACCTGTTTACATCCGGTTTCATGGCCGGCTATAACTGTTGGACCAAGCACGGAGAAAGAGGGGTTCTAATGGAAGAGAATGAAGAAGAAAGGTTCCCTGAATACGATGGTACTACAATGGGGGAAGAGAATGAAGAAGAAGAAGAAGAAGATGAAGAAGAGGCATCAGATGAGCCCGCTGGTGATCTTGGTCGGGCCATTGCTGATGCAAAGAGAAACTGCGGAAGTGAAAAGGAGAAGTTGAAGTTGTAGCACATGTTAGAGGATCACAAAAAATTGTTGTACCCAAATTGTGAAGATGACAAGAAAAAGCTGGGTACCACACTAGAATTGCTGCAATGGAAGGCATAGAATGGTGTACCTGACAAGGGATTTGAAAAGTTGCTGAAAATAATGAACAATAAGCTTCCAAAGGACAATGAATTACCCGACAGTACGTACGAAGCAAAGAAGGATGTATGCCCTCTAGGATTAGAGGTGCAGAAGATAAATGCATGCCCGAATGACTGCATCCTGTATCGTGGTGAGGAGTACGAGAATTTGAATGCATGCCCAGTATGCAGTGCATTGCGCTATAAGATCAGTGGCGATGACTCTGGTAATGATGTTGAGGGCGAGCGCCCAGGAAGAGGATTCCTGCCAAGGTGATGTGGTATGCTCCTATAATACAATGGTTGAAATGTTTGTTCCAAAACAAAGAGCATGCCAAGTTGGTGTGATGGCACAAAGAAGACCGTAAGAAAGACGGGAAGTTGAGAGTACCCGCTGATGGGTCGCAGTGGAGAAAAATCGAGAGAAAGTGGCTGGACTTTGCAGATGACGCAAGTAACTTATGGTTTGGTATAAGTGCAGATGGCATCAATCCTTTCGGGGAGCAGAGCAGCAATCATAGCACCTTGCCTGTGACTCTATGTATCTATAACCTTCCACCTTGGTTGTCCATGAAGCGGAAGTTCATCATGTTGCCAGTGCTCATCCAAGGCCCTAAGCAACCCGAAAACAAGATTGATTTGTACCTAAGGCCATTAGTTGATGAAATTTTACAGTTGTGAGATTTAAAAGGTGTACGTGTGTGGGATGAGCACAAACAGGAGGAATTTGACCTACGAGCATTGCTGTTTGTAACCATCAATGATTGGCCTGCTCTTAGTAACCTTTCAGGACAGACAAACAAGGGATACAATGCATTCACACACTATTTAGATGAGAGTGAAGGTATATATTTGGATAAATGTAAGAAGATTGTGTACCTGGGACATCGTCGGTTTCTTTCGATCAGGCATACCTTAAGAAAGAAAGGCAAGCATTTCAAAGGTGAGGCAGATAACCGGAATAAGCCTGGCCACCGTACTGGTGATGATATACTTGATATGGTCAAGGATTTAAATGTAATCTTTGGAAAGGGTCATGGCGTTCAATCTGTTCTGAATGACGCTGAGGGGCACGCACCCATGTGGAAGAAGAAATCTATATTTGTGGAGCTAGAGTATTGGAAAGTCCTAGAGGTCCGCTCTGCAATTGACGTGATGCACATGAGGAATAATCTTTGCGTGAACCTGCTAGGCTTCCTGGGCGTGTATGGGAAGACAAAAGATACACTGGAGGCACGGGAGGACCAGCAACGTATGCACGAAAAAGACGACATGCATCCAAAGCAGTATCAAGGTCCTGACAGCTACGCTCTTACAAAGAAGAGAAGGAAATCTTTTTTGAATGCCTGCTCAGTATGAAGGTCTCGTCTGGCTTCTCGTCGAATATAAAGGGAATAATAAATATGGCAGAGAAAAAAATTCCAAAACCTAAAGTCTCATGACTGCCACGTGATTATGACGCAATTACTTCCGGTTGCATTGAGGGGGCTTCTACCGGAAAATGTTTGATTAGCCATTGTGAAGCTATGTGCATTCCTCAATGCAATTTCTCAGAAGGTAATCGATCCAGAAATCCTACCAAGGTTACAGAATGATTTGGTGCAATGTCTTGTCTGTTTCGAGTTGGTGTTCCCACCATCCTTCTTCAATATCATGACACACGTCCTAGTTCACCTAGTCAAAGAGATTGTCATTCTGGGTCCTGTATTTGTACACAATATGTTCCCCGGCCTTTGAGAGGTTCACGAGAGTCTTAAAGAAATATGTTCATAACTGTGCTAGGCCAGAAGGAAGCATCTCCAAGGGCCATGAGACAGAGGAGGTTATTGAGTTTTGTGTTAACTTTATTCCTGACCTTAAGCCGATTGGTGTTCCTGAATCGCGGCATGAGGGGAGACTGAGTGGAAAAAGCACGCTAGGAAAGGTTTCAGTAATATGTAGGGACGGGCATCCTTGGGCCCAAGCACACTACACAGTTCTCAAAATTCCACCTTGGTGGCCCCGTATATCAATGAACACAAGAATAGTCTACACTCCAAACACCCGGAGCAGTCTGGCGACTGGATTACACGTTAACACATGGGGACTTTCGGCGGTTGGTTGCAAACACATCTCATGAATGACGACAGTGTTGGAAATGAGTTGTACTTGTTGTCCAAGTCACCATCGTCGACTATATTGACTTTCAAAGGGTACGAGATTAATGGGAATACATTTTACATTATCGCCCAAGATAAAAAAGAGCACCCACCAAAATAGTGGTGTCCGGTTTGATGCAACAAATAACAATAGGGAAAAGGACACATATTATGGTTACATAGAGGAGATATGGGAACTTGACTATGTTGGGGAACATTGCATGGGAAACAAAAAAAAATTCCTACGCGCACCCAAGATCTATCTATGGAGATGCATAGCTACTAGAGGGAGTAGATCCACATACCCTTGTAGATCGCTAAGCGGGATGCATTAAGAAATGGGGTTGATGTAGTCGAACATCTTCGCGATCCAATCATGAGCAGTCCCGCGATCCAATCAGGGTCCTTCTGATCTAGCGCCGAACAGACGGCACCTCCGCGTTCAGCACACGTACAGCTCGATGACGTCTCCGCCTTCTTGATCCAACAAGCAAGGGCAGAGAGGTAGATGAGTTCTCCGGCAGCACGATGGCGTGGTGGCGGTGGTGGTGGAGCTATCCCGGCAGAGCTTCGCCAAGCACTACCGGAACCAATCTAGAGGAGAAACTGATCTAGAGGGGGAGGGAGAGGCTGCGCCGTGGCTTGTGGTGCTGCAGCTCTCCCTCCCCTCACATATATATAGGAGGGAAAGGAGGAGGGGGCGCCCTAGGGTTTCCCCTAGGGTGGGGTGATACGTCTCCATCGTATCTACTTTTCCAAACTCTTTTGCCCTTGTTTTGGACTCTAATTTGCATGATTTGAATGGAACTAACCCGGACTGACGTTGTTTTCAGCAGAATTGCCTTGGTGTTATTTTTGTGCAGAAATAAAAGTTCTTGGATTGACCTGAAAATTTACAGAGAATATTTTTGGAATTAATAAAAAATATTGGCGAAAGAATCAACCGGAGGGGGTCCACCACCTGGCCACAAGCCAGGGGGCGCCCCCCCCCCTAGGGCGCGCCCCCTGTCTTGTGGGCCCCCTGGAGCTCCTCCAACCTCAACTCCAACTCTATATATTCTTATTCGTGGAGAAAAAAAATTAGAGAGAAGAGTTCATCGCGTTTTACGATACGGAGCCGCCGCCACCTCCTGTTCTTCCTCGGGAGGGCAGATCTGGAGTCTGTTTTGGGCTCCGGAGAGGGGAAATCGACGCCGTCATCATCACTAACCAGCCTTCATCACCAATTTCATGATGCTCTCCACCGTTCGTGAGTAATCCCATCGTAGGCTTGCTGGACGATGCTGGGTTGGATGAGATTTACCATGTAATCGAGTTAGTTTTGTTAGGGTTTGATCCCTAGTGTCCACTATGTTCTGAGATTGATGTTGCTATGACTTTGCTATGCTTAATGCTTGTCACTAGGGCCCGAGTGCCATGATTTCAGATCTGAACCTATTATGTTTTCATGAATATATATGTGTTCTTGATCCTATCTTGCAAGTTGTAGACACCTATTACGAGTTATGATCCGCATCCCCCAGGGTGACAATAACTGGGATCCTTTTCGGTGATTACCGTAGTTAAGGAGTTGATGTATTCACTAAGTGCTAATGCTTTGGTCCAGTTCTCTATTAAAAGGAGGCCTTAATATCCCTTAGTTTCCATTAGGACCCCGCTGCTACGGGAGGGTAGGACAAAAGATGTCATGCAAGTTCTTTTCCATAAGCACGTATGACTATATATGGAATACATGCCTACATTACATTGATGAATTGGAGCTAGTTCTGTGTCACCCTATGTTATAACTGTTCCATGATGAATGCCATCCGACATAATTATCCATCACTGATCCATTGCCTACGAGATTTTCCCATATTGATCTTTGCTAAGTTACTTTTCCGTTGCTACTGTTACAATCACTACAAAACTGCTACTGTCACTTTTGCCATCGCTACCGTTACTTCCATACTACTTTGCTACTGAATACTTTGCTGCAGATATTAAGTCTTTCAGGTGTGGTTGAATTGACAACTTAGCTGCTAATACTCGAGAATATTCTTTGGCTCCCCTTGTGTCGAATCAATAAATTTGGGTTGAATACTCTACCCTCGAAAACTGTTGCGATCCCCTATACTTGTGGGTTATCAAGACCTTTTTCTGGCGCCGTTGCCGGGGAGCATAGCACTATTATCTGAGTCACTTGGGATTTATATCTATTGATCACTATGAAGAATCTGAAAGACCCAAAAACCAAGATCTATCCCTCTACTACGAGGGGAGGTAAGGAACTGCCATCTGGCTCTGCACTTGATTCACCTTCTGTTATGAGTAAATTTGCGACACCACCACCTGCTATTGATTCTGATATGTCGCAAGTAATTGATGATGCCACTTCTGCTATGCATGATGCTTATGATGATACTTTTCTTGATACTACTGTGCCACTGGGTGAATTTCTTGATGAACAAATTGCTAGAGTCAATGCTGCAACTGATGATATTTCTGAATCTGATGAAATTATTGAAACTGAATACTACGATACACCTGCTAGACCTAGCTCTCCTAGATATGAATTTCCTAATATACCTAAGGGTTATGTTATGGAAGGAGAGGTAGCTAGGGACTTTCTTGCTTGTAAGGATAGAGATGATCTTAAGAAATTACTATGCAAGTGGAAGGAAAAATCTTTGAATGCTAGAATGCAATATGATCCTAAGTTTGCTACTTCACCCATCTTTGTTACTGATAAGGATTATGAATTCTCTGTCGATCCTGAGTTAATTACTTTGCTAGAATCTGATCCTTTGCATGGTTATGAATCTGAAACTGTTGTGGCACATCTCACTAAATTGAATGATATAGCCATCCTATTCACTCATGAGGAAAAAATTCGTTATTACTATATTCTTAAGTTGTTTCCTTTTTCATTAAAGGGTGATGCTAAGATATGGTTTAATTCTCTTGCTCCTGGTTGTGTGCGTAGCCCCCAGGATATGATATATTACTTCTCTGAAAAATATTTTCCTGCCCATAAAAAACAAGCTGCCTTGCAGGAAATATTTAACTTTGTGCAAATTGAAGAAGAGAGACTCCCACAAGCTTGGGGGAGGCTTCTCCAATAACTTAATGCTTTGCCTAATCATCCTCTCAAGAAAAACAAAATATTCGATATCTTTTATAATGGACTAACCGATGCTTCTAGGGACCACCAAGATAGTTGTGCTGGTTGTGTTTTCAGGGAACGAACTGTTGAACAAGCTGAACTACTATTGATCAATAATATATTGAGCAATGATAATGATTGGACTATTCCCGAACCACCTCCAAAGCCAACTCCGAAGAAAAGAGGTATTCTATTTCTCAGTCCTGAAGATATGCAAGAGGCAAAGAAATCTATGAAAGAAAAAGGTATTAAAGCTGAAGACGTTAAGAATCTACCACCTATTGAAGAAATACATGGCCTTGATAACCCGACACAGGTAGTAGAGGTAAATTCGCTCCGTAGATTTGATGAAGGTGATATTCCTTACAATAAGTCTGCTAGCCAATGCTTGGATGAGTTTGATAACTTTATTGTCAAGCAAGAAAATTTCAATGCCTATGTTAGTAGACAACTTAAACATAATGCTTACATGCTTGATCGCTAAGGTGATTATATGAGTAGAACTGTTAATGATCTTAAGCTTATTAGTAAACATGCTTCCATGGTAACTACTCAAGTAGAACAAGTACTTAAAGCACAGAATGATTTGCTTAATGAGATGATTAGTAAGAACAATGATCATTCTGTTAGAGTTGTGACTAGAGGTGGTAGAATGACTCAGGAACCTTTGTATCCTGAGGGCCATCCTAAGAGAATTAAGCAAGATTCTCAGAGAATTAATACTGATGCACCTAGTCATCCTAGTAGTAAAAGGAAAAAGAATGATGATAGGACTTTGCATGCAGCTAGTGAACCTGTTATAGATACATATGAAAACCCAAATGATATTTCTATTTCTGATGCTGAGACGCAACCTGGTAATGAACATGAGCCTAGTGATAATATTAATGATGATGTTCATGTTGATGTTCATCCTAGTAATGATAATGATGTGGAGATTAAACCTGCTGTTGATCTTGATAACCCACAACCTAAGAACAAAAGATATGATAAAAGAGATTTTGTTGCTAGGAAGCATGGTAAAGAAAGAGAACCATGGGTTCAGAAACCCATGCCCTTTCCTCCTAAACCATCTAAGAAAAAGGATGATGAGGATTTTGAGCGCTTTGTTGAAATGCTTAGACCTGTCTTTTTGCGTATGCGCTTGACTGATATTCTGAAAATGTCTCCTTATGCTAAGTATATGAAAGATATTGTGAAAAATAAAAGAAAGATACCAGAAGCTGAGATTTCCACCATGCTTGCTAATTATACTTTTAAAGGTGGAATACCAAAGAAACTAGGAGATCCCGGAGTACCTACTATACCATGCTCTATTAAAAGAAATTATGTTAAAACTGCTTTATGTGACCTTGGAGCTGGTGTTAGTGTTATGCCTTTCTCTTTGTATCGTAGGCTTGATTTGAATAAGTTGACACCTAATGAAATCTCTTTGCAAATGGCTGATAAATCAACTGCTTTACCCATCGGTATTTGTGAGGATGTGCCAGTTGTAGTTGCAAACGTTACTATCCTAACGGACTTTGTTATTCTTGATATTCCCGAGGACGACAGTATGTCGATCATCCTTGGTAGACCCTTTTTGAATACTGCAGGGGCTGTTATTGATTGCAACAAGGGCAATGTTACTTTTCATGTTAATGGTAATGAGCATACGGTACACTTTCCGAAGAAACAACCTCAAGTTCATAGTATCAACTCCATTGAAAAAATTTCAATGATTATTATTGGAGACTTTGAATTCCCTCTCCCTACTGTCAAAAAGAAATATGATATACTTATTGTTGGGGACATGCATATCCCCATTGAGGTAACCTAGTGTTATTTGAAAATTCTCCGGTTCCTTGTCATTCGAAAAAAGTTTGTCAATAAGACTTGATCAACCTTATTGATGGATTCTTTTTTATGAGCATGAGATGGATGAATTTAGAAAGCACAACCTTCTGCACCCAACTTTTATTTTCTGTTCTTTAGTTTCAATTTAGTAAAAATGCTATTATTTCTCTGTTTTCTGATTTATCCGTGCAATAGAAAAATGACCTGAAAATAAAAGTTCTCTGAATTCTCTAAAAATTTAGTATGATTTTTTCTGGAATATTTAAGAATTTGTGGCACTGAGAACACATCAGGGGGCTGCACCAGTGAGCCACAAGCCTGCAGGGCGTGCCCACCCCCTGGGCACGCCCCCTGGCTTGTGGGTCCCACGTGGGGCCCCCTCACTTATTCCAGCACCCATCCACTTCGTCTTCCCCAGAAAAAATCCCACCATTGCTCAAACCCGTGTTCTAGCTCATCTTGCTGCCATTTTCAATCTCGTTGCTCAAAGCTCCATTTGCAAAACTGTTTTAGGGGATTGTTCATCGGTATGTGACTCCTCCAATGGTCCAATTAGTTTTTGTTCTAGTGCTTTATATATTGCAAATTTTTGCTACTGTGGTGACCTTGTTCTTGAGCTTGCATGTCAAATTTGTATGGTCCCAAGTAGTTTTGATGCATGATATAGCCTCTAGGCACTTGTGGGAGTAGTTGCTATAAGTTTTGTTGAGTTTTGTTCACCCTTATTTGGAGTCACTAAAAATTTTAGAATTATTTTTCAGAGAAAGACATGATGAGGAGATGGTTAAGAGGTTCTTCAAGCAGGGGTTCTAAAGAAAATGAAAATGAGAAGCCCAGATACAATATTCCTCGCACTGCGGAGGTTCGACCATGTGAATGGCCAAGTGAAGCATTCTTGAGGGCGGCCGGAATTTATGAAAATTTCTATTATCTGGTAGAAAATGCAGGCATCACCGACTTCCTCAACGATAAGTGTGACCAGTACCTCCTACTTACTAATATTTTCGTGCAAAATTTTCACTTTTATCCTAGGAAGAATCCTCCCATGGTAGAATTTTACTTATATGATGTGCCTAAGGAAATGTCACTTTACGATTTTTGCAATGTTTGCAAAATACCTTATGAGGGCAGTATCAGTGAACCACGTCCTATAGACATGGAGGACTTTATTGCCACAATCACTGTGGGGGAAGAGAGAGGGGTGTCAAAGGCCAGAGCAACTAGTTTGCATTTTCCAGTTCAACGCTATTATTCATTATTTGCGGGGAGATGTTTAGTTGGTCATGGGGAGCGTGGAAGCCTTAGTGCTCCCGACCTCGCCGTTCTGCGCCATGCTTTACTTGCTGATAGAACTTTTAGTCTGGGCGCTATAGTGGCCCAACGGTTGAACTTAAACCGTTCGAAGGGCCCCATATTCGTCGGTATCTATGCATTTCGTCTAACCAAACACTTCGAGATACCCATTAGGTTTGACGAGGAAGAAGAAATGTTGCTACCTACGAGATATTTAGACTATGACAACATGGTAGCACATGATTTTATTAGGAAAGATAATGATAAGAGGATGCTTTACAAGTTAGTATTTAGTCAGGGTACTTGTGAGATTATTGCTTTGCCTGCTTCTTCTTTGTTCAATATTCGTTCAGGCAGGTACACTATTATGCCCGAGGACATTTACAGATATTGGGGTCTGTCGCAACCCCCAGCACCTGAGTCGGCACCAGCCCTTGATCCGTATCAGGATCCAGTTTTTTAGTGGGAGCCACAGGAGCTCGCCAACCAGTGGAACCCCCAGTATCCTCCGGAGTATCCAGGAGATGGTTATTTTCAGCCATGGCCCTAGACCAACTTAGGCCAAAAGCCTAAGCTTGGGGGAGTACATATTTCTCACCGACATTACATTCATGTTCACACACACATTCCAGTTGTCGGTGTTCATACTTTTTCATTGTACCATCCATGGTAGTTTACTTCTTCTTTTGGCTTTCTTCTTGTGTGTTTAATTAACCTTGAGAAAATCAAAAAAAATTAGTTCTAGCTTTACCTTCTAATTTGTTTAGTTGTAGTATTAATAAGAAAACCCAAAAAGATTTCTCGTTCTTCTTTTGCTTGTTGGGAGCTTTCCCGTGTAAATAGTTTTCCTTTCTTCTTTGGGTCGTAAGGAGAAGACCACGATGACATGTTGAGTGGTTCTCATATGCACTATTGTTTATCTATCAGAGAGCCCATATTACCTTGCCTTCTCCTTTGAGTTATTGCTTGCAGATTCCAGCTTAGTCCAATGCACGTGCACTCTTATTATTATTCACACCGTTCGGTCGTGCAAGTGAAAGGCAATAATGACGATATATGATGAAATGATTGAGACGGAGAAAAGCTGGTATGAACTCGACCTATTTTGTTTTTGTAAATATGATTAGCTCATCGTTCTGGATTCAGCTCATTATGGATGGAACATGTTTGCAGTGACAATTAGATATTATAGTTACTCATGCCATGCTTAATTAGCTAAGAGTGTATAATGGTTTGTCTTGAGTGCCACCATGCATTTTAAAATGGTTGTGATGTAGTATGATAGGATGGTATCCTCCTCTGAATGATTCAAGTGGCTTGACTTGGCACATGTTCACGCATGTAGTTGAAACAAACCAACATAGCCTCCACGATGTTTATGTTCATGGTGATTTATATCCTACTCATGCTTGCATTCAATGTTGGTTAATCTCAAAGCATGTTTATGACTGTTGTCGCTCTCTAGTTGGTCGCTTCCCAGTCTTTTGCTAGCCTTCACTTGTACTAAGCAGGAATACTGCTTGTGCATCCACTTTCATAAACCCAAAGTTGTTCCATATGAGTCCACCATACCTACCTATATGCGGTATTTACCTGCCGTTCCAAGTAAATTTGCATGTGCCAAACTCTAAACCTTCAAATAATATTCTGTTTTGCATGCCCGAATCACTCATGTAGTAACTAGGGGCTGTCAGTATCTTCCATGCTAGGTGGGTTATTCTCACGATATGTGTTGATTCACTATCATTCACGAGAAAGTGGCTGGTATTCGGGATGCCTAGTTCCATGCTCAAAAATCAAATCAAAGTATAATGAAACAAAACTCCCCCAGGATTGTTGTCTGTATGGACGGTACCCGTGGATTTGGCTCGCCGTGGAGTGTGATCGATTGGTGGAGGGGGAGTAAAAACTTTACTATTCTGTTTCGGAACCGCCTATAATGTATCTAGCATGGAAGATGGTGAAATATCTTAGTTGTTATGTTGACAATGAAAGCTTACCGCTCAAAATTATGATTCATCCCTATTTTAAAAGCTCGAGCTCTGGCACCTCTGCAAATCAATGCTTCCCTCTGCGAAGGGCCTATCTATTTTACTTTACTGTTGAGTCATCCTCTTCTTATAAAAAGCACCAGTTAGAGAGCACCTCCGTCATTTGTATGCTTTGTTATTTATTGATATTGAGTATGAGTGTGACTGGATCTCTTTTACCATGAATTACAATGTCCAGTCAGTCCTTGTTCTTCAGAGGTGCTCTGCATTTATGTTTTGCGGTCTCAGAAAGGGCTAGCGAGATACCATTATATCATATTGTATCATGATTGTTTTGATAAAATTGTTGTCATCCGAGACTTATTATTATTGCTCGCTAGTTAATTATGCCATTGATATGAGTAAATGTGAGACCTAAATGTTATTGTGAATTTGATTAGTCTATAATCTTTGCTGAAAATCTGAACATCAGTTAGACATATTTACAACAACAAGATCAAACGGAGTTTGTAAAAGTTTTTCTTTATCACTTTCAGTTTGTCAACTGAATTGCTTGAGGACAAGCAATGGGTTAAGCTTGGGGGAGTTGATACGTCTCCATCGTATCTACTTTTCCAAACTCTTTTGCCCTTGTTTTGGACTCTGATTTGCATGATTTGAATGGAACTAACCCGGACTGACACTGTTTTTAGCAGAATTGCCTTGGTGTTATTTTTGTGTAGAAATGAAAGTTCTCGGATTGACCAGAAAATTTACGGAGAATATTTTTGGAATTAATAAAAAATATTGGCGAAAGAATCAACCGGAGGGGGTCCACCACCTGGCCACAAGCCAGGGGGCGCCCCCCCTAGGGCGCGCCCCCTGTCTTGTGGGCCCCCTAGAGCTCCTCCGACCTCAACTCCAACTCTATATATTCTTATTCGTGGAGAAAAAAATCAGAGAGAAGAGTTCATCGCGTTTTACGATACGGAGCCGCCGCCACCTCCTGTTCTTCCTCGGGAGGGCAGATCTGGAGTCTGTTTTGGGCTCCGGAGAGGGGAAATCGACGCCGTCGTCATCACCAACCATCCTTCATCACCAATTTCATGATGCTCTCCGCCGTTCGTGAGTAATCCCATCGTAGGCTTGCTGGACAGTGATGGGTTGGATGAGATTTACCATGTAATCGAGTTAGTTTTGTTAGGGTTTGATCCCTAGTATCCACTATGTTCTGAGATTGATGTTGCTATGACTTTGCTATGCTTAATGCTTGTCACTAGGGCCCGAGTGCCATGATTTCAGATCTAAACCTATTATGTTTTCATGAATATATATGTGTTCTTGATCCTATCTTTCAAGTTGTAGACACCTATTACGAGTTATGATCCGCATCCCCCAGGGTGACAATAACTGGGATCCTTTCCGGTGATTACCGTAGTTTGAGGAGTTAATGTATTCACTAAGTGCTAATGCTTTGGTCTGGTTCTCTATTAAAAGGAGGCCTTAATATCCCTTAGTTTCCATTAGGACCCCACTACCACGGGAGGGTAGGACAAAAGATGTCATCCAAGTTCTTTTCCATAAGCACGTATGGCTATATATGGAATACATGCCTACATTACATTGATGAATTGGAGCTAGTTCTGTGTCACCCTATGTTATAACTGTTGCATGATGAATGCCATCCGACATAATTATCCATCACTGATCCATTGCCTACGAGATTTTCCCATATTGATCTTTGCTAAGTTACTTTTCCGTTGCTACTGTTACAATCACTACAAAACTGCTACTATCACTTTTGCCATCGCTACCGTTACTTCCATACTACTTTGCTACTGAATACTTTGCTGCGGATATTAAGTCTTTCAGGTGTGGTTGAATTGACAACTCAGCTGCTAATACTCGAGAATATTCTTTGGCTCCCCTTGTGTTGAATCAATAAATTTGGGTTGAATACTCTACCCTCAAAAACTGTTGCGATCCCCTATACTTGTGGGTTATCATGGGGCAGCGGCCAAGGGGGCGAAACTTGGCCCCCAAGGCAAGTAGAGCGCCCCCCTCTTGAGCCAGCCCTAGCCCTCCTAGCCATGTGGGCATTAGGTGGGAAGGGCGACCAGCCCACCAGGAGCTGGTGTGCCCCCTCTCATAGCCCATGGGGCCCTCTTAGGTAGGTGGACCCACCCGGTGGACCCCGGAACACTTCCGGCATCTCCGTCACAAAACCGGTAGGTCCCGAAACTTTTTCGGAACTCGAATACCAACCTCCTATGTATCAATCTTTACCTCCGAACCATTCCGAAGCTCCTCGTCATGTCTGGGATCTCATCCGGGACTCTGAGCAACCTTCGGTCACCAACATACATAACTCAACAATACCAAATAGTCACTGAACGTTAAGTGTGTAGACCCTGTGGGTTCGAGAACAATGCAGACATGACCGAAACAGATCTACGGTCAATAACCAATAGCGGGACCTGGATGCCCATATTGGTTCCTACATATTCTATGAAGATCTTTATCGGTCGAACCACGATGGCAATGATTCAGACAATCCCGTATGCAGTTCCCTTTGTCCATCGGTATGTTACTTGCCCGAGATTTGATCGTCGGTATCTTCATGCCTAGTTCAATCTCGTTACCGGCAAGTCTTGTTGGAAATATGCCTTAGAGGCAATAATAAAAGTAGTTATTATTATATTTCCTTGTGCATGATAATCATTTATTATCCATGCTAGAATTGTATTAATTGGAAACACTGATAGATGTGTGGATACATAGACAACACTATGTCCCTAGTGTGCCTCTAGTGGACTAGCTTGTTGATCAAAGATGGTCAAGGTTTTCTAGCCATAGACATGAGATGTCATTTGATAACAGGATCACATCATTAGGAGAATGATGTGATGGACAAGACCCAAACTATGAACGTAGCATATGATCGTGTCAGTTTATTGCTATTGTTTTCTGCATGTCAAGTATCTGTTCCTATGACCATGAGATCATGCAACTCACTGACACCGAAGGAATACCTTGTGTGTATCAAACATCACAACGTAACTAGGTGACTATAAAGATGCTCTACAGGTATCTCTGAAGGTGTCTGTTGAGCTGGCATGGATAGAGACTGGGATTTGTTACTCCGTATGACGGAGAGGTATCTCAGGGCCCACTCGGTAATAGAACATCACAATAGGCCTTGCAAGCAATGTGACTAAAGTGTTAGCCATGGGATCTTGTATTACGGAACGAGTAAAGAGACTTGCCGGTAACGAGATTGAACTAGGTATAGAGATACCGACGATCGAATCTCGGGCAAGTAACATATCGAAGAACAAAGGGAACAGCGTATGGGATTAACTGAATCCTTGACATAGAGGTTCAACCGATGAAGATCTTCGTAGAATATGTAGGAACCAATATGGGCATCCAGGTCCCACTATTGGTTATTGACCGTAGAGGTGTCTCGTTCATGTCTACATAGTTCTCGAACCCGCAGGGTCTGCACACTTAACGTTCGGTGACGTTTCGGTAGTATTGAGTTATGATTGGTGGTGACCAAAGGTTGTTCGGAGTCCCGGATGAGATCTCGGACGTCACGAGGAGCTCCGAAATGGTCCGGAGGTAAAGATTGATATATAGGAAGTCCCATTTTGGTCATCGGAAAAGTTTCGGGTACTTCGGTAGTGTACCGGGAGTGTCGGGAGGGAACCGGGGGACCATCGGGAGGGGCCTCTCGCCCCAAAGGGCCTCATGGGCTGTGGGAGGAGGTAAACCAGTCCCTAGTGGGCTATCCGAACCCACCGCCCCCCCAACAAGGCCCATGCGGCTAGGGGTGGGAAAGCCCAAGCGGAGGAAAGGAAAACCAAGTGGGGGAGGAATCCTAATCCTAGTAGGATTGGAGTTGGACTCCTCCACCTCCCCACTTCGGCTGACCCTAGGGGAGGATCCCTAGGGCGTCGGCCCCTCCCCTCCCTCCTATATATACTAGAGCGAGAGAGGGCCATAGCACTTCAACCCAAAAGGCCACGGTGCAGCCCTCTCTCCCGATAGATTAGTTCCTCTAGTTTTTCAGTAGTGTTTAGGCGAAGCCCTGCTGAAATAGTTCCACCACCGCGCCGTCGCACTGCCGGAGAACTCCTCTACCTCTCCGCTCCCTCTTGCTGGATCAAGAAGGTAGAGATCATCATCGAGCTGTACGTGTGCTGAACGTGGAGGTGCCGTCCGTTCGGCGCTAAATCGGGACGGGTCGTGATTGGATCGTGGGACGCTCGGTGATTTGCATCGCGAAGACGTTCAACTACATCAACCACATTTCTTAACGCTTGCCGCTTAGCGGTCTACAAGGGTATGTAGATCCAATCTCCCTCTCGTAGATGCTCATCACCATGGATAGATCTTGTGTGTGCGTAGGAAATTATTTGTTTCCCATGCAACGTTTCCCAACAGTGGCATCATGAGCTAGGTCTATGTGTAGATGAGATCATGAGTCGAACACAACGGAGTTTGTGGGCGTTGATATTAAGATTGCTTCCTCCCTTGGTCTTTCTTGATTCGGCGGTATTGTGGGATGAAGCGACCCGGACCAACATTACTCATACGCTTACGAGAGACCGGTTCCATCAACTGACATGTAACTTTGTTGCATAAAGATGGCTGGCGGGTGTCTGTTTCTCCCACTTTAGTTGGATCGGATTCGACAAAGGCGGTCCTTGAGAAGGTTGAATAGCAATTTGTGTATCACCGTTGTGGTTTTTGCGTAGGTAAGAATTGTTCTTGCTAGATACCCACGTAAAACTTGCAACAACAATTAGAGGACGTCTAACTTGTTTTTGCAGGGTATGTTGTGATGTGATATGGCCAATTACATGATACGATATATGTGATGTATGAGATGATCATGTATTGTATAGAATATCACGACTTGCATGTCGATGAGTACGGCAACCGGCAGGAGCCATAGGGTTGTCTTTAATTTATTTTCGCCGTTTTGCTTTACTTTATCGCTATGAGTTAGCGATAGTCGTAGAAGCAACAGTTGGCGCGACAACCTCATGGCGACACGTTGATGGAGATCAAGATGATGGAGATCATGGTGTCATGCCGGTGACGATGGAGATCATGCTGGTGCTTTGGAGATGGAGATCAAAAGCACAAGTTCATGGCCATATCATGTCACCTATGATTTGCATGTGACGTTAATCCTTTTATGCATCTTATTTTGCTTAGGACGACGGTAGCATTATAAGGTGATCCCTCACTTAAATTTCAAGATAAAATTGTGTTCTCCCCGAGTGTGCAGCGTTGCGAAAGTTCATCGTTTCGAGACACCACGTGATGATCGGGTGTGATAGACTCTACGTTCGCATACAACGGGTGCAAGCCAGTGTTGCACGTGCGGAACACTCGGGTTAAACTTGACGAGCCTAGCATGTACAGACATGGCCTCGGAACACAAGAGACCGAAAGGTCGAACATGAGTCATATAGTAGATATGATCAACATGAAGATGTTCACCATTGAAACCACCTCAACTCACGTGATGATCGGACTTGAGTTGGTGAATTTGGATCATGTGACACTCGAATGACCAGAGGGATGTCAATTTGAGTGGGAGTTTTTAAGTAATATGATTAACTAAACTCATTATCTTGAACAATAGTCTAAGTTGTCTTTGCAAAATTTATGTTGTAGATCTATGGCTCGCGCAGTAGCACCCCTGAATTTTAATGCGTTCCTAGAGAAAGCTAAGTTGAAAGATGATGGAAGTAACTTTGTGGACTGGGCCCGTAATCTAAGGATTATCCTTACGGCTTCCCAAAAGGCTTATGTCCTTGATGCACCACTTGGTGATCCACCCGCTCCAGTAGAGTCTCCAGACGTTGCGAACGCCTGGCAGGCTCGTTCTGATGATTACTCAATGGTTCAATGTGCAATGTTGTATGGCTTAGAACCGGGACTTCAAAGACGTTTTGAACGTCATGGAGCATATGATTTGTTCCTGGAGTTGAAGTTTATCTTTCAGAAGAATGCCCGGATCGAGAGGTATGAGACCTCCGATAAGTTCTATGCCTGCAAGATGGAGGAGAACGGGTCTGTCAGTGAACACATACTCAAAATGTCTGGGTATTCCACCCGTCTGGCTGAATTGGGGATGCCCCTTCCAGCAGAGGCGATCACTGACAGAGTTCTTCAATCATTGCCACCTAGCTACAAGAGCTTCGTGTTGAACTATAACATGCACGGGATGAACAAGTCAGTCGCCGAGCTGTTTGCGAAGTTGAAAGTCGCTGAGTCTGAGATTCAGAAGGAGCATCAAGTGTTGATGGTTAATAAAACCACTAGTTTCAAGAAGAATGGCAAGGGTAAGAAGGGTAACTCCAAGAAGAGTGGCAAAGCAGTTGCCCCTCCCGTGAAGAAACCCAAAGCTGGACCCAAGCCAGAAACTGAGTGCTTTCATTGCAAGGGAACTGGTCACTGGAAGCGGAACTGCCGCAAGTATTTGGCTGACAAGAAGGCGGCCAACGACAAACAAGGTATATATGATATACATGTTATTGATGTGTACCTTACCAACTCTCATTGTAGTGTCTGGGTATTTGATACCGGTGCGGTTGCTCACATTTGCAACTCAAAATAGGAACTACGGAATAGACAGAGGCTGGCAAAGGACGAAGTGACGATGCGCATGGGAAATGGTTCCAAGGTTGATGTGATCGCCGTCGGCACGCTCGCTCTTCGATTACCATCGGGATTAGTGATGAACCTGAATAATTGTTATTTAGTGTCTACGTTAAGCATGAACATTATATCTGGATCTTGTTTATTGCGAGACGGTTACTCATTTAAATCAGAGAATAATGGTTTTCTATTTATATGAGTAATATCTTTTATGGTCATGCACCCAATGTGAGGGGTTTATTCTTGTTGAATCTTGATAGTGATAATACACATGTTCACAACATTGATGCCAAAAGATGTAGAATTGATAATGATAATACCACTTTCTTGTGGCACTGCCGTTTAGGTCATATTGGTGCAAAACGCATGAAGAAGCTCCATGCTGATGGACTTTTGGAGTCACTTGATTTTGAATCACTTGACACATGTGAACCATGCCTCTTGGGCAAGATGACTAAGACCCCGTTCTCTGGAACAATGGAACGGGCAAGTGACTTGTTGGAAATCATACATACTGATGTGTGCGGTCCGATGAGCATTTAGGCGCGCAGTGGATATCGTTATTTTCTCACCTTCACTGATGACTTAAGTAGATATGGGTATATTTACTTAATGAAACACAAGTCTGAAACATTTGAAAAGTCTAAGCAATTTCAGAGTGAAGTTGAGAATCATCGTAACAAGAAGATTAAATTCCTACAATCTGATCGGGGAGGAGAATATCTGAGTTATGAGTTTGGCAGTCACTTAAGACAGTGTGGAATTGTTTCACAATTGACACCGCCTGGAACACCACAACGTAATGGTGTGTCCGAACGTCGTAATCGAACCTTATTGGATATGATGCGATCTATGATGTCTCTTGCCGATTTGCCACTATCGTTTTGGGGTTATGCATTAGAGACAGCTGCATTCACTTTAAATAGGGCACCATCGAAATCCGTTGAGACAACGCCATATGAATTGTGGTTCGGCAAGAAGCCAAAGTTGTCGTTTCTTCAAGTTTGGGGATGTGATGCTTATGTCAAAAAGCTTTAGCCTGAAAAGCTGGAACCCAAAGCAGAGAAATGCGTCTTCATAGGATACCCAAAAGAGACAGTTGGGTATACCTTCTATCTCAGATCCGATGGCAAAGTGTTTGTCGCTAAAAACGGAACATTTCTTGAGAAAGAGTTTCTCTCGAAAGAATTGAGTGGGAGGAAGATAGAACTTGATGAGATTATTGAACCTTTACTTTAACCAGAGAGTAGCGCTGCGCAGAAAGATGTTTCTGTAGAGCCTACATCGGTTGAAGAGGAAGTCAATGATGATGATCATGAAGCTTCGGATCAAGTTGCTATCGAACCTCGTAGGTCAACAAGGACGCGTACTGCTCCTGAGTGGTACGGCAACCCTGTCTTAGAGGTCATGTTGTTGGACAACGATGAACCTACGAGCTATGGAGAAGTGATGATGGGCCCGGATTCCGAGAAATGGTTGCCATGAAATCTGAGATGGGATCCATGTATGAAAACAAAGTATGGGCTTTGGAAGCATTACCTAAAGGGCGAAAGGCCATTCAGAACAAATGGGTCTTTAAGAGGAAGACGGACGCGGACGGTAATGTCACCGTCTATAAAGCTAGACTTGTGGCAAAGGGTTTTTCACAAGTTCAAGGAGTTGACTACGATGAGACCTTCTCACCCGTAGCGATGCTTAAGTCCGTCAGAATCATGTTAGCAATAGCTGCCTTTTTCGATTATGAAATTTGGCACATGGATGTCAAAACAGCGTTCCTTAACGGTTTCCTTAAGGAAGAGTTGTATATGATGCAACCAGAAGGTTTTGTCGATCCAGAGAATGCTGACAAAGTTTGCAAACTCCAGTGATCCATTTATGGACTTGTGCAAGCATCTCGGAGTTGCAATCTTCGCTTTGATGAGGTGATCAAAGCGTTCAGGTTTATACAAGTTTACGGAGAAGCTTGTATTTACAAGAAAGTGAGTGGAAGCTCTGTAGCATTTCTAATATTATATGTGGATGACATATTGCTGATTGGAAACAATATTGAAATGTTGGAAAGCGTGAAGGAATATTTGAACAAGAGTTTTTCAATGAAGGACCTAGGAGAAGCTGCTTTCATATTAGGCATCAAGATCTATAGAGATAGATCGAGACGCTTAATAGGACTTTCACAGAGCACATACCTTGACAAAGTTTTGAAGAAGTTCAAAATGGATCATTCCAAGAAGGGGTTCTTGCCTGTGTTGCAAGGTGTGAAGTTGAGTAAGACTCAATGCCCAGTGACTGCAGAAGATAGAGAAAAGATGAGTGTCGTCCCCTATGCTTCAGCCATAGGCTCTATCATGTATGCAATGTTGTGCACAAGACCCTATGTCAGCCTTGCCATAAGTATGGACGGAAGGTTTCAAAGTGATCCAGGAGTGGAACACTGGACGGCGGTCAAAAATATCCTAAAGTACCTGAAAAGGACTAAGGACATGTTTCTCGTTTATGGAGGTGATCAAGAGCTCGTCGTAAAGGGTTACGTCGATGCAAGCTTTGACACTGATCCGGATGACTCTAAGTCTCAAACTGGATACGTATTTATTCTTAATGGGGCTGCGGTAAGCTGGTGCAGTTCCAAGCAGAGCGTAGTAGCTGATTCTACATGCGAAGCAGAGTACATCGCTGCCTCGGAGGCGGCGAAGGAAGGTGTCTGGATGAAGGATTTCATGACAGATGTTGGAGTAGTGCCTAGTGCACTAAACCCAATGACTCTGTTCTGTGACAAAACTGGTGCCATTGCTCTAGCCAAGGAACCAAGGTTTCATAAGAGGAACAGACACGTAAAGCGACGTTTCAATTCCATCGCGATTACATCAAGGAAGACGACATAAATATTTGCAAAGTGCACACGGATCTGAATGTTGCAGATCCGATGACTAAACCTCTTCCAAGGGCTAAACATGATCAACACCAGAACTGTATGGGTGTTAGATTCATTACAATGTAAATAATATAGTGATGTGAGCTAGATTATTGACTCTAGTGCAAGTGGGAGACTATTGGAAATATGCCCTAGAGGCAATAATAAAAGTAGTTATTCTTATATTTCCTTGTTCATGATAATCGTTTATTATCCATGCTAGAATTGTATTAATTGGAAACACTGATACATGTGTGGATACATAGACAACACTATGTCCCTAGTGTGCCTCTAGTAGACTAGCTTGTTGATCAAAGATGGTCAAGGTTTTCTAGCCATAGACATGAGATGTCATTTGATAACAGGATCACATCATTAGGAGTATGATGTGATGGACAAGACCCAAACTATGAACGTAGCATATGATCGTGTCAGTTTATTGCTATTGTTTTCTGCATGTCAAGTATCTGTTCCTATGACCATGAGATCATGCAACTCACTGACACCGGAGGAATACCTTGTGTGTATCAAACGTCACAACATAACTGGGTGACTATAAAGATGCTCTACAGGTATCTCCGAAGGTGTCTGTTGAGCTGGCATGGATCGAGACTGGGATTTGTTACTCCGTATGACGGAGAGGTATCTCAGGGCCCACTCGGTAATACAACATCACAATAAGCCTTGCAAGCAATGTGACTAAAGTGTTAGTCACGGGATCTTGTATTACGGAACGAGTAAAGAGACTTGCCGGTAACGAGATTGAACTAGGTATAGAGATACCGACGATCAAATCTCGGGCAAGTAACATACCGAAGAACAAAGGGAACAGCGTATGGGATTAACTGAATCCTTGACATAGAGGTTCAACCGATGAAGATCTCTGTAGAATATGTAGAAACCAATATGGGCATCCAGGTCCCAGTATTGGTTATTGACCGTAGAGGTGTCTCGATCATGTCTACATAGTTCTCGAACCCGCAGGGTCTGCACACTTAACGTTCGGTGACGTTTCGGTAGTATTGAGTTATGTATGGTGGTGACCGAAGGTTGTTCGGAGTCCCAGATGAGATCCCGGATGTCACGAGGAGCTCTGGAATGGTCCGGAGGTAAAGATTGATATATAGGAAGTCCCGTTTTGGTCACATGAAAAGTTTCGGGTACTTCGGTAGTGTACCGGGAGTGCCGGGAGGGAACCGGGGGGCCATCGGGAGGGGCCTCTCGCCCCAAAGGTCCTCATGGGCTGTGGGAGGAGGTAAACCAGCCCCTAGTGGGCTGGCCGAACCCCCCCCCCCCCGAACAAGGCCCATGCGGCTAGGGGTGGGAAAGCCCAAGCGGAGGAAAGGAAAACCAAGTGGGGGAGGAATCCTACTCCTAGTAGGATTGGAGTTGGACTCCACCTCCCCACTTCGGCCGACCCTAGGGGAGGATCCCTAGGGCGCCGGGCCCTCCCCTCCCTCCTATATATACTAGAGGGAGAGAGGGCCATAGCACTTCAACCCAAAAGGCCACGGTGCAGCCCTCTCTCCCGATAGATTAGTTCCTCTAGTTTTTCAGCGGTGTTTAGGCGAAGCCCTGCTGGAACAGATACTTGACATGCAGAAAACAATAGCAATAAACTGACACGATCATATGCTACGTTCATAGTTTGGGTCTTGTCCATCACATCATTCTCCTAATGATGTGATCCCGTTATCAAATGACAACTCATGTCTATGGCCAGGAAACCTTGACCATCTTTGTTCAACGAGCTAGTCCTGTAGAGGCTCACTAGGGGCACAGTGTTGTCTATGTATCCACACATGTATTTGAGTTTCCAATAAATACAATTATAGCATGGATAATAAACGATTATCATGAACTAGGAAACATGATAATAACTAATTTATTATTGCCTCTAGGGCATATTTCCAACAGTCTCCCACTTGCACTAGAGTCAATAATCTAGTTCACATCACCATGTGATTTACACCCAATGAGTTATGGGGTTTGATCATGTTTTGCTTGTGAGAGAGGTTTTAGTCAACGGGTCTGTAACATTCAGATCCGTGTATACTTTGCAAATCTCTATGTCATACTATAGATGTTGCTACTACGCCCCACTTGGAGCTATTCCAAATGTCTGCTCCACTATACGTATCCGGATTGCTACTCATAGTCATCCGGATTGGTGTTAAAGCTTGCATCGACGTAACTCCTTACGACGAACTCTTTATCACCTCCATAATCGAGAAATATTTCCTTAGTCCTCTAGTTACCAAGGATAATTTTGACCGCTGTCCAGTGATCCACTCCTGGATCACTCTTGTACCCCTTGATAGACTCATGGCAAGGCACACACCAGGTGCGGCACACAGCATGGTATACTATATAGAGCCTGTGGATAAGGCATAGGGGACGACCTTTGTCCTTTCTCTTTCTTTTGCCGTGGTCGAGCTTTAAGTCTTACTCAACTTCACACCTTACACATCAGGCTAGAACTCCTTCTTAGACTGATCCATTTTGAACTCTTACAAAACATTGTCAAGGTAGGTACTCATTGAAAGTCTTATTAGGCGTCTTGATCTATCTCTATAGATCTTGATGCCCAATATTTAAGTAGCTTTATCCAGGTATTTCTTTGAAAAACTACTTTCAAACAACCGTTTATGCTTTCTAGAAATTCTACATCATTTCCGATCAACAATATGTCAACCACATATACTTATCAGAAATTCTATAGTGCTCCCACTCACTTTCTTGTAAATACAAGTTTCTCATAAACTTTGTATAAACCCAAAAGCTTTGATCACCTCATCAAAGCGTATATTCCAACTCCGAGATGCTTGCTCCAGTCGATAGAAGGATTGCTGGAGCTCGCATACCTTTTAGCATCCTTAGGACCGACAAAACCTTCTGGTTGTATCACATACAACCTTTCCTCACGGAAACTGTTAAGGAAACTATGTTTTGACATCCATATGCCAAATGTCATAATCGAAAAATGTAGCAACTGTTAACATAATTCCAACAGACTTTTGCATCGCTACGGGTGAGGAAGTCTCATCGTAGTCAACTCCTTGAACTTGTCAGAAAATACTTTGCGACAAGTCAAGCTTTATAAATGGTGACATTTACCATGAGTGTATGTCTTCTTCTTAAAGATCAATTTGTACTTAATGGCCTGCCATTCATCGGGCAAGTCTACCAAAGTCCATACTTGGTTTGCATACATGGATCCTACCTCGGATTATATGGCTCCTAGCCATTTGTTTGAATCTGGGCCCACCATCGCTTCTTCATAGCTCGTAGGTTCAGTGTTATCTAACAACATGACCTCCAAGACAGGATTGCCGTACCACTCAGGTACAATTCCTTGTCGACCTACGAGGCTCGGTAGTAACTTGATTCGAAGTGTCATGATCATCATCATTAACTTCCTCTTCATTCGAAGTAGGCACCACAGAAACATCTTTCTGCGTCATGCTACCATCCAACTGAAGTGACAGTTCAACAACCTCATCAAGTTCTACTTTCCTCCCACTCAATTCTTTCGAGAGAAACTCTTTCTCGAGAAAGGACCCGTTTTAGCAACAAACACTTTGCCCTTGGATCTGAGATAGAAGGTATACCCAACTGTTTCCTTAGGGTATCCTATGAAGACGCATTTGTCCGCTTTGGGTTCGAGCTTATCAGGTTGAAGTATTTTCACGTAAGCATCGCATTCCCAAACTCTAAAAAATGACAGCTTAGGTTTCTACCAAACCATAATTTATACGGTGTCATCTCAACGGATTTAGATGGTGCCCTATTAAAGCGAATGTAGTTTTTCTCTAATGCATAACCCCAAAACGATAGTGGCAAATCGGTAAGAGACATCATACTATGCACCATGTCCAATAGAGCACGACTACGACGTTCAGACACACCATCACACTATGGTGTTCCAGGCGGCGTGAGTTGTGAAACAATTTCCACATTTGTCTTAAGTTGCATACCAAACTCGTGACTCAGATATTCACCTCCACGATCATATCGTAGATATTTCATCTTCTTGTCACGATGATCTTCAACTTCACTCTGAAATTGCTTGAACTTTTCAAACGTTTCAGACTTGTGTTTCATTAAGTAAATATACCTATATCTACTCAAATCATCAGTGAAGGTAAGAAAACAACGATATCCACTGCACGCTTCAACACTCATTGGACCGCATACATCAACATGTATCATTTCCAATAAGTCACTTCCCCACTCCATCATACCGGAAAACGGGGTCTTAGTCATCTTGCCCATGAGGCATGGTCCGCATGTCTCAACCGATTCGAAATCGAGTGAGTCCAAAGATCCATCAGCATGGAGTTTCTTCATGTGCTTTACACCAATATGACCTTAGCGGCAGGGCCACAACTATGTGGTACTATCATTATTGACTTTGCATCTTTTGGTATCAATATTATGAACATGTGTGACACTACGATCGAGATTGAATAAACCATTCACATTGGGTGCATGACCATTGAAGGTATTATTCATGCAAACAGAATAACCATTATTCTCTGACTTAAATGAATAACCTTATTGCAATAAACATGATCTAATCATGTTCATGCTCAACGCAAACACCAAATAACATTTATTTAGGTTCAACACTAATCCCAAAGGTAGAGGGAGCATGCGATGGGGATCACATCAACCTTTGGAAACACTTCCAACACACATCGTCACTTCGCCCTTTAGCTAGCCTCCATTTACTCCGTAGCTTTTATTTAGAGTTACTAACATTAGCAACTGAACCGGTATCTAATACCCAGGTGCTACTAGGAGTACTAGTAAGGTACACATCAATGCCACGTATATCAAATATACTTCTGTTGACGTTGCCAGCCTTCTTATCTGCCAAGTATCTGGGGCAGTTCCGCTACCAGTGACCGTTCCCCTTATTATAGAAGCACTTAGTCTTGGGTTTGGGTTCAACCTTGGGTTTCTTCACTGGAGCGGCAACTGGCTTGCCATTCATGAAGTTTCCCTGCTTGCCCTTGCCCTTCTCGAAACTGGTGGTTTTACTAACCATCAACACTTGATGCTCCTTCTTGATTTCTACCTTCGAGGTGTCAAACATCGCGAATAGCTCAGGAATCATCTCCATCCCCGGCATGTTATAGTTCATCACGAAGCTCTAGTAGCTTGGTGGCAGTGACTTGGAGAACTATGTCAATCACTATCTTATCTGGAAGATCAACTCCCACTTGATTCAAGCGATTGTAGCACCCAGACAATCTGAGCATATGCTCACCGATTGAGCTATTCTCGTTCATCTTGCAGGCAAATAATCTTGTTGGAGGTCTCATATCTCTCAACACGGGCATGAGCCTGAAACCCAATTTCAGCTCTTGGAACATCTCATATGCTCCATGGTTTTCAAAATGTCTTTGGAGCCTCAATTCTAAGCCATAAAGCCTGACGCACTGAACTATCAAGTAGTCATAAAAAACGTGCCTGTCTGATGTTCTCAACACCCACAGACAACGCTTGAGGGGGTGGCGCACCGAGCGGTGCATTAAGGACATAAGCCTTTTGTGCGGCAATGAGGACAATCCTCAGATCACGGACCCAGTCCGCATTATTGCTACCATCATCTTTCAACTCTATTTTCTCTAGGAACATATCAAAAACACAGGGGAGCTACAGCGCGAGCTATTGATCTACAACATAATTTTCCAAAGACAACTTAGACTATGTTCATGATAATGAGTTTAATTACTCATATTACTAAACAACTCACATTCAAATCAACATCCCTCAGGTTGTCTAAGTGTGACATGATCCAAATCCACCAACCCAAGTCCGATCATCACGTGAGATGAGGTGGTTTCAATGGTGAACATCTCCATGTTGATCACATCTACTATATGACTCATGTTCGACCTTTCGGTCTCCTATGTTCCAAGGCCATGTCTGTACATGCTAGGCTCGTCAAGTTTAACTCGAGTGTTCCGCATGTGCAAAACTGGCTTGCAGCCGTTCTATGTGAACGTAGAGTCTATCACACCCGATCATCACGTGGTGCTTCAAAACGACGAACTTTCGCAACAGTGCACACTCGGGGAGAACGCAATTTTATCTTGAAATTTTAGTGAGGGATCACCTTATAATGCTACCGTTGTCCTAAGCAAAATAATATGCATCAAAGGATTAACATCACATGCAAATCACAAGTGACATGATATGGCCATGAACTTGTGCTTTTGATCTCCATCTTCAAAGCACCGGCATGATCTCCATCGTCAACGGCACGACACCATGATCTCCATCATCGTGTTGCCATCAGGGTTGTCACGCCAACCATGCTTCTACTACTATTGCTACTGTTTAGCGATAAAGTAAAGCATTACATAGCGCTTAAAGATTGACACGCAGGTCATACAATAATTAAAGACAACCCTATGGCTCCTACCGGTTGCCGTATGCATCGACATGCAAGTCATGATAATCTATACAAAACATGATCATCTTATACATCACATATATCACATCACATTTTGGCCATATCACATCACAACATGCCCTGCAAAAACAAGTTAGACGTCCTCTACTTTGTTGTTGCAAGTTTTACATGGCTGCTATGGGCAACTAGTAAGAATTGTTCTTACCTACGCAACGCCACCACGGTGATAATCAAGTTGCCTTTTAACCTGCTACAAGGACCGCCTCTGTCGAATCCGATTCAACTAAAGTGGGAGAGACAAACACCCGCCAGCCATCTTTATCCAACAAGTGCATGTCAGTCGATGGAACCGGTCTCTCGTACATGGACGAGTAAGGTTGGTCCGAGCCGCTTCATCCCACAATACCGCCGAATCAAGATAAGACTAAGGAGGTAAGCAATCTGAACATCAACGCCCACAAACTCTTTTGTGTTCTGCTCGTGCATATCATCTACGCATAGACCTAGCTCTGATACCACTGTTGGGGAACGTTGCATGGTATACAAAAAAAATCCTACATGCACCCAAGATCTATCTATGGAGATGCATAGCTATGAGAGGGAGTAGATCCACATACCCTTGTAGATCGCTGAGCGAGAAACGTTAAGAAATGCGGTTGATGTAGTCGAACGTCTTCCCGATCCAATCACGAGCCGTCCCGCAATCCAATCACGAGCTGTCCCGCGATCCAATCATGGTCCTTCCGATCTAGCACCGAACGGATGGCACCTTCTCGTTCAGCACACGTACAGCTCGATGACGTCTCCGCCTTCTTGATCTAGCAAGCAAGGGTGGAGAGGTAGATGATTTCTACGGCAGCACAACGGCGTGGTGGCGGTGGTGGTGGAGCTGTCCCGGCAGGGCTTCGCCAAGCACTACCGAAACCAATCTAGAGGAGAAACTGATCTAGAGGGGGGGGGAGAGGCTGCGCCGTGGCTTGTGGTGCTGCAGCCCTCCCTCCCCTCACATATATATAGGAGGGAGAGGACGAGGGGGCGCCCTAGGGTTTCCCCTAGGGTGGGGCGGCGGACATGGGGGGGAAACTTGGTCCCCAAGGCAAGTGGGGCACCCACCTCTTGGGCCAACTCTAGCCCTCCTAGCCGCATGGGCCTTAGGTGGGAGGGGCGGCCAGCCCACCAGGGGCTGGTGTGCCCCCTATCACAGCCCATGGGGCCCTCCGAGGCAGGTGGACCCACCCGGTGGACCCTCGGAACACTTTCGGCATCTCCGTCACAAAACCGGTAGGTCCCGAAACTTTTCCGGAACTCGAATACCAACTTCCTATATATCAATCTTTACCTCCTGACCATTCCGAAGCTCCTTGTCATGTCTGGGATCTCATCTGGAACTCTGAACAACCTTCGGTCACCAACATACATAACTCAACAATGCCAAATAGTCACTGAATGTTAAGTGTGCAGACCCTGCGGGTTCAAGAACTATGCAGACATGACCGAGACAAATCTATGGTCAATAACCAATAGCGGGACCTAGATGCCCATATTGGTTCCTATATATTCTAAGAAGATCTTTATCGGTCGAACCACGATGTAAAGGATTCAGACAATCCCGTATGCAGTTCCCTTTGTCCATCGGTATGTTACTTGCCCGAGATTCGATCATCGGTATCTTCATACCTAGTTCAATCTCGTTTCCGGCAAGTCTCTTTACTCGTTCCGTAAGACAAGATCCTGTGGCTAACTCTTTAGTCACTTTGCTTGCAAGGCTCATTGTGATGTTGTATTACCGAGTGGGCCCTGAGATACCTCTCTGTCACACGGAGTAACAAATCCCAGTCTTGATCCATGCCAACCCAACAGACACCCTCGGAGATACCTGTAGAGCACCTTTATAGTCACCCAGTTACGTTGTGACGTTTGATACACACAAGGTATTCCTCCGGTGTCAGTGAGTTGCATGATCTCATGGTCATAGGAACAGATACTTGACATGCAGAAAACAATAGCAATAAACTGACACGATCATATGCTATGTTCGTAGTTTGGGTCTTGTCCATCACATCATTCTGCTAATGATGTGATCCCGTTATCAAATGACATCTCATGTCTATGGCTAGGAAACCTTAACCATCTTTGATCAACGAGCTAGTTAACTAGAGGCATACTAGGGACACAGTGTTGTCTATGTATCCACACATGTATTTGAGTTTCCAATAAATACAATTATAGCATGGATAATAAACGATTATCATGAACTGGGAAATATGATAATAACTAATTTATTATTGCCTCTAGGGCATATTTACAACAGACTATGGACGTGATTTTAAGATCCCTTTGTTTCGGTGCAAATGGGTCAATCTGACAGGGGTTAAGGTAGACCCGACGTACGGAATGACAACACTGGATCTCCACAATCTTGGGTACACAAAGGAACCATTCGTCCTAGCCAATGATGTGGCGCGGGTTTTCTATGTGAAGGACATGTCTACCAAACCGAGAAAAAGGAAAGATAAGGAAGCGAATACATCATATGGTGAGCCAAAGCGCCACATAGTTCTTTCAAGGAACAGAAACATTGTGGGAGTGGAGGACAAGACAGACATGTCAGAAGATTATGAAAAGTTTCATGAAATTCCTCCCTTCACAGTGAAGACTGACACAAGCGTCCGGTTAAATGATGAAGATTGTCCATGGTTACGGCGCAAAGGGACACACGCGAAGAAAAAGTTTTATACCCCAAGATCCCACTCTGGGATGTGATGTCTACTACGCAACCTTCTTCTTGTAGACTCGTGTTGGGCCTCCAAGCGCAGAGTTTTGTAGGATAGTAGCAAATTTCCCTCAAGTGGATGACCTAAGGTTTATCAATCCGTGGGAGGCATAGGATGAAGATGGTCTCTCTCAAGCAACCCTGCAATCAAATAACAAAGAGTCTCTTGTGTCCCCAACACACCCAATACAATGGTAAATTGTATAGGTGCACTAGTTCGGCGAAGAGATGGTGATACAAGTGTAATATGGATGGTAGATATAGGTTTTGTAATCTGAAAATATAAAAACAGCAAGGTAACGAATGATAAAAGTGAGCAAAAACGGTATTCCAATGCTTGAAAACAAGGCCTAGGGTTCATACTTTCACTAGTGCAAGTTCTCTCAACAATACTAACATAGTTGAATCATATGTAAATCCCTCACGTGCGACAAAGAGTTCACTCCAAAGTCACAAATAGCGGAGAACAAACGAAGAAATTATTGTAGGGTACGAAACCACCTCAAAGTTATCTTTTCTGATCAATCTTATGAGCTATCCCTATAAGTGTCATGAACAGCCCTAGAGTTCGTACTAAAATAACACCTTAAGATACATATCAACCAAAACCCTAATGTCACCTAGATACTCCAATGTCACCACAAGTACCCGTGGGCTTGATTATACGATATGCATCACATAATTTCAGATTCATCATGTTCAATCCAACACAAAGAACTTCAAAGAGTGCCCCAAAGTTTCTACCGGAAAGTCAAGACGAAAATGTGTGCCAACCCCTATGCATAGATTCGCAAGGTCACGGAACCCGCAAGTTGATCACCAAAACATACATCAAGTGGATCAATAGAACAGCCCATTGTCACCACGGATATCCCATCGCAAGACATACATCAAGTGTTTCTCAAATCCTTAAAGACTCAATCCGATAAGAAAACTTCAAAGGGAAAACTCAATTCACCACAAGAAGATAGAGAGGGGAAAACTCCATATGATTCATCTATATTAATAAAGCTCGCGGTACATCAAGATCGTGCCATCTCAAGAACACAAGAGAGAGAGAGAGAGATCAAACACATAGCTACTGGTACATACCCTCAGCCCCGAGGGTGAACTACTCCCTCCTCGTCATGGAGACTGCCGGGATGATGAAGATGGCCTCCGGTGATGGTTTCCCCCTCCAGCAGGGTGCCGGAACAGGCTCCCGATTGGTTTTTCGTGGCTCTGGAGGCTTGCGGCGGCGGAACTCCCGATCTAGGTTTCTTTTCGGTGTTTTGGGTATTTATAGGAGTATATGGCGTTCGTCCCACGTCCGGAAGGTTCCCGAGGAGGTCACAAGCCAAGGGGGCGCGCCCTAGGGGGCGCCCCTGTGGCTTGTGGCTTCCTCGGGCTTCCTCTCCATTGACTCTTCGCTCCAATATTTTTTATATTTTCCAAAAATATTCTCCGTAAATTTTCAGCTCGTTCCGAGAACTTTTATTTCTGCACAAAAACAACACCACGGTAGTTCTGCTGAAAACAGCATCAGTCCGGGTTAGTTCTAATCAAATCATACCAAAATCATATAAAATTATTGTAAATATGGCATGAATACTTCATAAATTGTAGATACGTTGGAGACGTATCAGGATGTGATCGGCTTCACCGTCATCACTTTCTTCTCTAGTGAGTAGCCGAGATAGGCCAGTTTGTACAAGAAGTGCATCCATTTTTTGTCGTAACCCTCTCAACTTTTTAGCACATGCTATGTGTGTGAAATTATGATACCATGCCAAGTTTCAACCTTTTCAGAGTTCATTTGTACTGCTTTTCAATTTTAGGGTCATTCAGCGCAAAAAATCATTAAATGCATGAAAAATAGCAAATGAAGTTAGAAATGGTTGAAATTTGAGGATGTGGCTTTGAATGGTGCATATTGAATGCACAAAAAGTATGGAGTTGAAATAAGTTACAAAATGAAATGCCTTTGTAACAAATGAGTTTTCGTCCGAAACCCTCATACTTCGAAGGAGATGGTCCAGTTTGTACACGAAATGGATCCAGTTTTTGCCGTAACCCTCTCAACTTTTTAGCACATGATATGTGTGTGAAATTATGATACCATGCCAAGTTTTAACCTTTTCAAAGTTCATTTGTACTGCTTTTCAATTTCAGGGTCATTCAGCTCAAACAAATCATTAAATGCATGAAAAATAGCAAATGAAGTTAGAAATGGTTGAAATTTTAGGATGTGGCTTTGAATAGTGCATATTGAATGCACAAAAAGTATGGAGTTGAAATAATTTAAAAAAATGAAATGCCTTTGTAACAAATGAGTTTTCGTCCCAAACCCTCATACTTCGAAGGAGATGGTGTGGTTTGTACAGGAAGTGGATCCAGTTTTTTTCGTAACCCTCTCAACTTTTAGCACATGCTATGTGTGTGAAATTATGATACCAATGCCAAGTTTCAACCTCTTCAGAGTTCATTTGTGCTGCTTTTCAATTTCAGGGTCATTCAGCTCAAAAAATCATTAAATGCATGAAAAATAGCAAATGAAGTTAGAAAGGGTTGAAATTTGAGGATGTGGCTTTAAATGGTGCATATTGAATGCACAAAATGTATGGAGTTGAAATAAGTTAAAAAATGAAATGTCTTTGTAACAGACGAGTTTTCGTCCGAACCCTCATACTTCGAAGGAGATGGTCCAGTTTGTACACGAAGTGCATCCAGTTTTTGCCGTAACCCTCTCAACTATTTAGAACATGCTATGTGGGTGAAATGATGATTCCATGCCAAGTTTCAACCTTTTCAGAGTTCATTTGTACTGCTTTTGATTAAAACAAATGAAGGTATAAAGCTAAAAGAGTTAAACAGAATCTGGTTTTGATTAAAACACCTATTTAAAATATCCTAAAAATTTCCAAATTAAACATACTGATAAAACATACTAATATTAAACAACAGGAAAAACAATCACTCAAAAGTCTATTTTTTTAAAGTAAAGTTATTCACAAACTAGTGATTCACACAAATTTCAAAAGAATTCAAATTTAAACTATTGAAATTTGAAAACTACTGGCACTAACAAAAAGTTTATAATTTTTTTTACCTAAAGCAAAAAAGATTCATTCAAAAACTGTAAATATTCGAACAGTTATTCCAAATCTAAAAACAGAAAATGTCCTGTTTAGAAGAACAAAAGAAAAAAGAGAAAATAGACCTTTCGTCCCCGTTGGTATCACCAACCGGGACTAAAGGTCCTTTCCCGCGCGCAATTTGGGCCACCGAAAAGGAGACCTTTAGTCCCGGTTGGTGGCTCCAACCGGGACTAAAGGAAGGACCTTTAGTCCCGGTTTGGCCCACCAACGAGGACTAAAGGTCCCTTCTATATAACCTCGCGCCCTTTATGTCCCGGTGCCAGCCACCGCCCTGGACATCCAGAACGGCGCCAGGCTGCTCGCCGTTCCCACCGGAGATCGCCACCGTCGTCGGACCGCACCAGGCCACCTCGCGTCGTCGTCGTCTTCCTCCCGCACCGCCGTCCGATCGCACCAAGCCACCTCGAGCTCGCGTCGTCGTCGCCGTCTTCCTCCCGCGCCCCTGTGACCACCGACAAAATCGCCGCCCCTGTTGCCCGCCGACGAGCCCCTGCTTCTCTCCCCCTCCTCCCAGGGTGAGCCTCCGCCTCTCTGCTTCCTCCCTCTCTAGTACCATCACCCGCCCAGGCCTGGTCGTCTCCAGCTAGCAGCAGATGTTCTTGATGAATCAGGTCTTGATGATGTTTAGATTTTGGAATAACTGAGGTGATGTCTAGATGTTGTTTAGATGTTGGAATTGGAATAACTTGGCATTGGAATCACTTGGCATTGGAATTGGAATAATCATTGTTATGCAAATCCCATGTTTAGATGTTTAGATGTTGTTTTAGATGTTGTTTAGATGTTTAGATGATGTTTTAGATGTTGCTGATTTGCTAATTGAGATATTGCATATAAAGCATCTTCAAAAAAAATAAGATTGCAATAATCATTGTTATGAAAATCCCATGTTTATAAGTTTGCATGGCGTAGCTGTCGAATCGATTGCATAGCGTAGCCGTCAAATCGACGAAGCCCTATAGAAATTTGAGTAGGAATTTGTTTATAAGTTTGAGTAGGAATTTGTTTATAAATATGAGTAGCATAATAAAATGATAATTATTGCATAGGAATTTGTTTTCATAAGAATTTGTTCTCGACGTCGACGATGCCCGGCCCGCATCCTCGTCATCGACTCGGCGGCGACAACTTGCTTGAGAGGCGCCATGTCCGGGACTGGGCTCCGCCGGGCTGGCACTGAGAGGTGCTACCTTCCGGGGCACGCAGCTTGGTGAGGAATCGGGCTCCCGTCATTGACCCAGAGCTTCTTTGGTGGCGGTCGCGTGGGCCACCTATCAGTGCGGAGGGAGCGGGCCCCTGCGAAGGTGGTACGTCGTCATGTCAGGGAGGAGGACGAGCATGTTCGTCTCTACATGGCTGCGTTGGACGCCAGGTCCTCCAATACCTCGCAGGTTCTTCAGGGATCTCACGTGAGCTATGATCCTGTGATGGTTCCTTCTCTTTGGGTGTCCACCGCCCGCGCCTCAGGAATCGCGAGTCAACTGGATTATTCGATAATATTCAAGCTGTATTAGTGATGTTATATTTGAGATGTATTAGTGATAATATTCGATGATGCATTAACTGGATTATTCAAGATGTATTAGTGATATTATATGAGATGTATTCGAGATGTTTTTGCTTATTGAATGCATTCTAATTTGAATACTAAATTGTTTTATATATTTTTCTTCTGGATTAGTTAAGATATGGACGGTAGCGGCAGAGAACGTGAAGAGGATGTCTTCGAGATGATACGCCCCTCAAACCCAGAGATTGAACTAGATGACGGCTCACAATATCTAAACTAGTCCGGTGAGGGAATTGAGGAAGAACCAAGAGACGAAGGGCACACAAACAATGATGGCAAAGGAAATGTTCTTCAATTAACAAAATCCGGCGAGGTATATATATAAGGCCTCTAGTGATCATTACATGTATTAATTGATTTGTATATATATATATTAATGAATCTTTCTTCTTTTATCCCTCCGGATCGAGCAAATCTTCTACAAGGGTACTACGAGGTCCAGCCAAAAAGTTGGACACTGGCATAAAGTACAACATCGATGAAATCAAAGCAGATGGCGAATCGATTGCTCCTAAAAAGAATGCAGACAAATTTATACGTCAATGCAGAGTTATTGTTAGGGACCAAATCCCAATCACCGTTCAAGAATGGAATAATCCAAAGGAAGGTCGAGGAGTTAGTTTTGTCGATGAAAGAGCAAAAAATACACTTTGGGAGACGCTCATGTCACATTTCACCCTACCAGAGAGTTTCACAGATCTCCAACGGGAGAAAGTCAAGAAGTGTGCTCTTAAGAAGATGGCCACACAATTCCAGACTTGGAAGAAAGTATTATGGGCCAACTACGTTAGCGCAAGAAAGAAGACTCCAGAATTCTCTGGACCACTAGAGAAGGTAAAAGATCAGTGGGACTTATTTGTGCAGTTCAAGGAATCAGAAGCAGCTAAGGAATGGTCGAGAAAAAACAAGATAAATACTGGAAAAAAAAAAGTTTCACCATGTTCTGGGGACAGGTGGCTACAAGAGTGGGTTGCCTAAGTGGGATGAATCTGAACAAAAGATGATTGCTGCAGGGGTCACTCCAAAAAAAGTGGGTTGGCCCGATAGGTGCAGGACTTCGTTTTATGCGCATGGGGAAAAGTTGGACCCAAAGACAGGGGAGATTATTGAACATGCAAGTCTTAAAAAAGCCTCGGATGCTTTACTTGAAATAATAGAAGATGCTCGAACGGGGGTGTACCAGCCCGAGAGAGAGAACGACGAGCTTACACGCGCCCTCAAGAATCCTGAACACCCGGGATGAACACGAGGCAAAGGCGTTGTTCCGTGGGTTGAGGGGTTTGCGGAGTGGAACGACACTTACAGAAGCCGTGTGAGAAAGAAGAAGCAGGATGCAGCCCGGCTTCAAATGGTAGAATCAAAGAACGTGAAGTTGGAACACAAATACATGCGGTAGCAGGAGCAGATCAACAAACTTAGCCAGCAAAGCGCGTCTCGGCGGCAGGAGCAACCAGATCCAACATTGGATAGTACCATCCATCTATGCCGAAAAGCAGTGTGGGTTCCACGGGGGTCCCGGTCCATGATGCACTGCTGGCTCGCTACCCCATGGATGATATCCAAGAGATGACAACTTGTGAGCTACACATGAAAATGAAGAACATATCCATGAAGGTGGCGGACGGCTTTGCTTTACCGAATGCACCTGAAGCACTAGAGCTTGACTTTCCTGGAGGTGAAGGGGAGCATACACTGGAAGAAGCCATATGTTGTCTCATTGTATGGAGTAAGGAATGCATCGTGTTTCCAAACTCGGTGCCAAGGCCACCAACTCCTCCTCCAAGTCCACCGCATCAGCCGACTCCGCCAACCCACCTCGTGACGGAGCGCAGCGCAAGTCAGCCATATCGATCTCCACCGCGTCAGCTGAATCCACCCCACCCCGAGATGGAGCCTAGCGCGAGTCCACGATATCGATCTCCGCCGCGTCGGCCAACTCCAAAGTGGAAGAGAGCACCAAAGAAGAAATCCGATCTTCCTGCCAAAACCAAGTTAGCTTACGAGAAGACTGACGAGGAAACCGATGCCCAAGTGGATTCCGAAGTGAAGGCCCATGTTGCACCGAAACCGCCCCCGCCGACAAAGGAGAAAATACCTGAGAAAATCGTATGACACTTTGTGGATCTTGCTAAACCGGCTGTGGAGAAAAAACCATCAGATTATGAACGCTCTATTAGCAAGTCATATCATCAACAACAAAATCAGCAGTCGCGGAGTACAGGTAGTAATAAATGCTGGAACACTGTTCCCCACCTCGGAGAACAGGCAGTGCAATCGATCCCCCCGCTCAAGTTGAGTACCTATAAGGCGGTAACCGATGCTGGTAGAGAGAAGACTAGAGAGATCGGTATCACTGTTGAACAACTCCTAGGCATGAAGGAAGTCCCCACGACGGATCCGAAGGAACTAGCAAGGAAATATGTCCCCGGGAACCCTCTGGTCATTCATGATGCGAAGAAGCTTCTGTCAACGCAAATGCGCAACTTGCATGACTGGTACCTACGAGAAATAAAGGTCGGGCGAGAGAGCCTCATGGTGAAAGTCAAGCCAGAGCATTACTTCCATGGAAAAGATGTGTGGATTGAATTTCCAGAAACTTTTCAGTTATTCAATCAAGCCACACTCGACAAATCTCTCGTCAGTTGCTATTGTCTGTAAGTGATTTCTTTCTGTAATTTAAGTTTCTAGCTCAGCTCGTTCATTGCCTGTAATTATCATCACTATATTCTTTTGTGTGGTATTATGCAGAATGAAGATATTTGAATTCAAAAGAGATGGATTCTATGGCATTGGGTTCATTGACCCAAATACCGTTAATGAAAATGTGTTAATTAACTACAAACAAGACACGGAGAATAGCTTGCTAAGGTTTTTGAAGGAACTAAATACCAGACCAGAAAGACTTTTTCCTTACAACTTCAGGTGAGTGTTACTGTCTTGTACTACAAATTCTATTTTTGCTTACTCGATGTTAAGTGTAGTTGATGAGTTATATATGCATGTCCGCTTATACAAACATGTGCGCAGATTCCACTGGATCCTGCTAATCATTAGAGTTGCGAGGGAACTGTTGAAGTACTGGACTCACTAAGTAAAGACCCTAAAGAATACATCAGCCTGTTTTTGATGCTTGACAGATAATTTCAATCGTTATCGGCCTCTTTAGTTCATTTCCTGATATGAAGTAATTAATAACTCCTTTATTCAATTACTTTGCCGGGCAGGGTTTGGAAAACGTTCATCAAAGAGGTTGTCGATGAATGGAAACCGGAGCTGAAATGGCGACGGTCCAAGGTGATTAAGTAGTACTAGCTACGTCCGCACATCTCTTTAATTCTAGTTTTAATACCATTATCATGCTTGATTATTATCTGATTGAATTCTATTCTCGTAAAGTGTATGAGTCAGGAAAAGGGGACTAATGTATGTGCATACTACGTTTACGAAAACATTCGCTTTATGACCGAAAGGAGCGTAGATGCAAGACAACTTTGGGTACGTAAACACTGTTCACATTTTTTTTATCATGATCTAATATATATACACACAACTAATATATTCATATTGATCTCCTTCTTTAAAGATGCAAGAGATACGGGATAGGCTCCTACCAAAGGACCGCATACGAGCACTTCAAGTGGAAATGGCGGGTTTTTTGCTTGAGCAGGTCATATCTCCCGACGGAGAATACCATTTCACCTAATGCCTGCATGTAATGATCTGCAAATTGTAGGAGAAATTGTATATATACCAAATTGTATATATATATAAATGTATGCATGGTCGTACGAGAAATTCTATGATATATGATTGGTTCTACGAGAAATTCTGTTATATATGCATAACATGTACAGTATGTAGTAGCATAAAATATGTTTGAAATGAAAAAGAATTAAATGGAAAACACAAAATGAAAAGGAAAAATAAACAATAAAACCTGAACCCCTAAACCTTTAGTCCTGGTTGGTGTCACCAACCGGGATTAAAGGTCCCCAGCCCCCAGCGCGCGCTGCCGACCACGTGGCGGGGATTTAGTCCCGGTTCGTGGCCAACTGGAACTAAAGGGTGGGGGCCTTTAGTCCGTATTTATTAGTCCCAATTGGTGAACCGGGATAAAGGCCATTTCTTCACTAGTGTCAGGAGCCACATCACAGATCCGCGGGATGCGCTTTCATTAGCTGGTCTTTTTACCCCCTTTTTTTACGTTGGATAAGATTGAGCAGGCCTGCCATGCGTTGTTGGGCTTAATTAAAAGTGGCCCACCCGTTGGACCGTTGGACATTGCATGACATTGCATTGATCCAACCGAGCTTGAAAAGCATGCATGCGCGTGTAGCCCTACACCGGCCTCCCTCGCAGCGCTCGACGTTGCATGCATGCGCTACGCCATCGAGCACGCCCGACCGTCGTATTATGGCTATTCTACTGGATGCCCGACCGTCGCAGCAGGCACGCAGAAGCTCATCTCTCGACGCGTTTTAATGGCTCCTATGTGACACGAGCTATTGGATAGCTATTGCCAGGCGCGTGTACACACTCGATGCCACATTGCCCGTTTCCCATGCCATTACTACCACGATGGAGAGGAAAACAAAATGGTTCACCTCGACTATTTAAGCACACCCAAGCCTACATCTTCCTCTCACTCTCCTTCATCTCCTACCCCATCTGCCCACCCTGCTTCACCACAAGCCATCCCAAGATCCACCCGAAGCGAAGATGCAGTTCACCGGGAAGACCTACCGTATGCCGCCCACCGTCCCCGAGATGCTCCACCCTGCCGGAGTCCAGGTGGAGAACACCCTATGGGTGTGGGTGATCTCGAGGTGGAGGGGTGCAAGGGGGCTGACCGAGTACTTCCTCTCCGCCGGCTACCGCCACCTCCCCAGGAGCTCTCCAGTCATGTTCCAAGTGGAAGACGTTACTAACAACGGCTATCCTATCGGGCTTCTCGTGAGGTTCACCAACCGCTTCGACGCCTACCACCTCCTCGGCCATGTTTTTTGGTGTGGATGCGAGTTCATCGCATTCACCACATACAACATCTTCACGGATTTCGACAACATCTTCCCCATCGTTGGCGGCATGCACACCCTCCCGTACCGCACCGACGACGACAAGTGAAGGAGTTGGCCTTGGAGCAAGCAAGCCGGTGGTGTTGGGTTTTTAGGGTTATCTTATCTAGGTGTCATGTGTTATCTTATCTAGGGTCCCGTTTTATCTATGTCGTGTTGGATTGATCTATCTATATAAGTTGTAATGGTACTATCTATGTCGTGCTTGGGTTGATCTATCGGGTTGATTTAATATCTAGTTCATGCAATGCTACTATTTATGTACTATATTGATGTTCTATCTAGTTCATATATGTCGTGCTTGATGTTCTATCTAGTTGATCTATGTGTCACTAATAAAAAGAAGATTCCACTATGCCCAAAAACAGCATATATAGGTGTGCTGCATGTAGGCATGCATGTATCTAGGTCAGTAGCAATGCTCTCCCACGTCTCCTTCTTTCTCTGATCTACTAGTAGCTAGTAGGGTCACCCTAGCTAGTAGGTGTTTGTTGAGCACCGAGAGCTTCTTAAATTGGTTCTAACCCAACCAGTAGCTACAACTAGAGTTGAGAAAGTTCGTGTAAGCATGCAACTAATTTCATGGAACCATAGACATGCATAAAAACAATCAGAAAACAATAGTGGACAAGCAACAAATATGTAAAGCAAAAAAAATTACAATACATACATGTGTTCATGCAGCCATGCATGAATGGATCTATCTATCCTCCTTAAAAAATGATTCAATTTATTTAATGTATCACAGAATGTTTTATCGATTTACATTTGTGTATCAAAAAATGATCTATCACAAAATTTAGTGCACGACCTTTTTTTGTCAAAGCAACATGGGTGCACCAAGCGGGTGGGCCTGTTTTCTGTTTGGGCCTGCTTTTTCTCACGGTCATCATGAGCCCACGGCCCAATAACGTTTTTTGTTTGACCATGAACTATACACCTGCACTCTGTTAACTGAAGAATTGTTGCATTTTATTCATCAATTGCTGCATTTTATTCATCAGGGAGAGCAAATAATCCATGGACTAACTAGAACTGTAACTGAGAATATCTTTACAACAATTCAGGCAAGTTTTGCTTCACATAAATTCAAATTCAGCTAACAAATGACCCCTGACTAACTGAAACTACTAGCTAGACACAATAACTGAAACTAGGGACCCCTAAAACTAGCTTGACACACTAACTGAAACTCTAACAATTTCTATCGATTGATGAACATCAAGTAAAATAAATCCATAGCAATGACACAACAATAAAATGCTCCAGCCATCATGTTTGCTTGCTACTTCAAATCGACCAGCTGCTTTAGTTGCTTGCCCATTTTTTTCAATTCACACTTCAGTTCAGCACTGTCCATCATCGGACCGGCTCTGTCCGCAAATGGGGGGCGTGTTCCACAGCAAACGGCCCCTCAAAATTGAGCTCTTGGTTTGATGGCTCCAATTTCAACCTCTCAACGTACTCATCGACCCACTCGAAATACCCACATTTCTTCAGAACCTGAAAAACGGGGGTCGGCGGCATATGAACCCTAGATCCACCGCCCAAATTCGATGAAAAAAAGAAAGAAATCAGGAGAAATTAGACCATACGATTGGTGAAGTACACATATCTAACCTGCACCGGCTGTGGCCTGCTCAAGCATTTCACAAACTCGCGCCCAAGGTTGCCATTTTCTTCCTTCACACAAGTCAAATGCTTCAGAGGCTCCATGCGCGGGCAATCGGGGCATCTTGTCAACGACACTGGACCGTACTGCGTCCATTGGCGAGAGGCCGAAGTCGAGCTAGACATCACTCGTCGGTGGCGCGCTTCGTTGCCGGAGAAGAGGAAGAAGAAGGTGGGGGGAAGGAAAGGGGAAGGGCAAGCAATGGGGGGGTGGGCTGGCTCGGGTCGGGGCACGCAGATGAGCACGGGCATGCTTATGTGGAAAGTTGTGGGTCCCGCACGCATGTGATTAAGTGGTGGGTCCCATGTTGATGTGGATAATTGGTGGGTCCCGCGTGTCATAACTCAAATCGCTAACCCCTTGTTTTTTGCATTTCATGGTTAAACAGGGCCATGTCGCATTGCAGCTATAGTTGGCTTCAAAGATGTCATACGAGAGCTATTTTCGTCAACTACTTCCTACTCCATCCAATTCACCTCAAAGGTGTCGCACAGGAGCTTTACGGCTCGGAGAAGCCCCCACCACCAGCAACAGAACTTCATATGCGGCACGAGCACATGGAACACGAATCATAAGAAACAGAGGCGCAGTAAAGAAGATGGAGAGCTAAGGAATCAGGGGTAAACCACAACAAACCCCTGGATCAGCACGCACTTGCTCACCTGAACCTACACCAGCGAAAGCAGACTGCGTCTCCATTGCAATATGCTAAAGAGAGGATCTCCCGGGCTCCAGGGTCTCTGTCTTACAGGGACGGCCATGCTGCGTGAGGTGGTGACCACTGCGTACGCCCGGTGACGCCTGCACAGAGCCGTAGAGGAGCCAATTGTGTCAGGCTGGAGAGAGCATGTAGACAAAGGCGTCGCTCTCTCCCATGGCAGGGTTGGAGACCGTACCATCACAGACATAGCCCTATGATATCCCCCATGTAGCCTCGCACCAGTCACCAACAACAAACCAGTCGCTGAACCAAAGGGGCAGAGGTGTGACGCTGCGGCAGAAGGAGGACGGATGGTGAATGGATCAAGATGAGACAGCATGCAGCGGCTTGTAACCAAGATAGGACGGCTGATTATTTCTTGATGAGGTGTCTAACCTAGATTTCCCCAAATTCCCTCAATATTCACCAATCGTAATGCAGAAGTGCAAAAGAAATGTGGAGCAGAGCGTCATATAGTGGTATTTGAAATAGTGCAAAATTGAAATGGTTTGCACAAAATTTCTGGTTATGCTCAGCTATCTGGGAGGTGGTTCTTCCACAATTCAAGATCATGAGAATTTGCAGACTGAAGCTTGCAAAGAAGTATAATTCTAAAATTTGTGCAGAATGGCAGATCATTCCAGACAACTACATCCCACAAGCATTTCACTGGCACATCATACTGATTTCAGTTATGTGGTGATAACACTGGCAAAATGCAACAGAAATCACTTTGCCGCTTAACATAAACCTCTCAGCTCATACACATTCATTTCACTAGGATCACTTTAAAAATAGCTTTAGTTGCAAATGGACAATATTATGTACTAGAATCAGTTAATACAAGTATATGCATATTAAATTCCAAACATTGTTTCCACCTTTCCAGTTTCACTTCTAAATTGGAAAGATGTATTTGCATGTGCCGCTAATAAACCTTGAAATATATGGCTGCCATGCTGTTAATTAACTTGGTGTACCGTAGTCTTTTCACAAAGAAATGTAACACCATTTGAGATGGCATGCAAAAATCAAAGGAGTGTTTGTAGTGGCATTTAAGCAAGCAACATTTGCGATGGCATGTAAAATGATATAGGATTTGCAGTGTCACATACAAATAATTACATATGTTGAATGAATAATCAGCTTATACTCACAAGAAAGCAAAATGTACTAGAAATTTTACTAAACTATAAACCATAAGCATTACTTGTCAACCTGCCCTAGAAATTTGACACAGTAATCCTTAAGTAGCACACAAAATGAAACTGCAGATATAACGGAAGAACATGGAAGAGGTCACTCACAAACTTTACAGTTGGAAACATATGCCTACCAAGGTTTACGAGTCGTTCCGAGGTTGAGACTCATAGACTAATCGTGATTAGTCTAGACTAGTGCTAGACTAGTCGACATGGTACTGTAGTACTCAGCTACTAATACCTAGTAGTAGTATGTAGTATATACTAACAGTATAGTATGCAATAAAACCAGCCACTGTCTAAATAATTGAGCTATGCAGTGTTTTGGGCCCAAGTGGGTATGCAATAGGACCAGCCACTGTCTAAATACTAGCCCAGCACCACGCAGCACCCCCCAGCTGGCCCATTTGGGCCCAAATCGTCAGCCTACTTAGCCCCCCCAACCACTGGAACCCTAGCTCCCGATCTATACAATCGCCGCCGCCAGTGCCATCACGCACGGGAGCACGCGCGCACGCGACCTGCGCCTCCTGCCACCTTCCGCCGGCCCCGGCCGCTGCCGCCGGCGAGCCCGCCGACCACCGCCATGCCTCCTCCTTTCCTCTCCTCTCTCTCTCTCTCTCTCTCTTCCTTCTCTCTCGTCTCAAGGCCGCGCGCGCCTACCGGTCACGGCCATGGCCGCCGCCTAAGCACAAGCTCCGGCCGGCCGCCGCACCTGGCTGCGCCATCCGCCGTCCCGGCGGTGGGTGGCGGCGGCGGTGGCAGGGCAATGGGTGCTGGCGGCGCCTCGTCCCAGCTGAGGCAGCTCTCTCTGGAAACCTAGCGGGGCCAAATTTTCCCTCCACGGGCGGCAGGCTGGGCGGCTGGGTGACTTATCCCCTCCAATTTTTGAGTTGATCGACTCAAATAGCGCGACTAGTCCAGACTAGTCTACGACAGACTAGACTAGTCTGTCGACTGCTCGACTCGACCTAGTCTACACGGGATTTGTAGTCGACATGGAAGTTGCGACTCGTAGACTAGTCTCGACTAGTCCTTCGACTCGTAATCAGTGATGCCTACCGTTATGAAAGGTTGGAGAAAGCAGCTAACTTTCAGAGGGTAAGCATACACTGAAATGAATGCCTACTGCCTCCTATTTCTTTTCAAGCATACTCAGGGTTACAAAGTTGCATACAAAAGTTGTTACTACCAACCATGCAGAACACCATTTATAAGGCAACATAAAGAAAGACCAAACCTTAGTGCTTGACATCACGTGGCATAGCAACCTAATCTACCCTAATAACCTAACTTGCCTACACTTGATACAACCAACAGCAAGAATAACCATCTCAGTGCTGCAGCTTTGTCAACAATGTACCTGCAAAAACATGAAGTCAAAGTTAGTGAGAGGTGAAGATGAGATACAATATCTTTGATCACATCTAATTAAACCAAGTTTATGATTAAAAAAAAGCCAGATGATACCTACAATTTTGATAAGCAATCCACTATTGACTTCATCCTGTGAGCAATATAGCTTTTGCTTCACTTTGATTTTCTAGCCAAGAATTTTTCGGGTACGGATGCTGGATCAAGTTCCCAGTAACCACAGAGTTTGTCACCTTCATTTGTCATGCGGTATGAAGGAATTTGATGTGAGAACATCATCATGTCACATCTTAGTATTTTCATGGCACTTGTAGATTCACCTTTACTTTCCAGCATGAATACAGTACTAAAACCATCTACTTTAGTGAGATAGGACACTGTTAGAGAGGCCGCAGGAAATATCTAGGACCTCCACAAGATCATATTCACAGCTTTTAAAATTTTCAAAGCTCCAGCCACGATTCCAGTTCTTGTATATAGCCCATACCTGGCAACACGAGGGAGAATTTCATACTTCTTTCCTTTACTAACTGGTGTCACTTCCATGCTACATATTTAACTACGCCAAGTTGCCAACACACCCATTCAACATGGCATGGTTGTTACGTGCAGTGACCCATTTAATTTAATTTAGTGATCTAGATGTGCAAATTAAAAGGATGGTGACAGATTTGACACACTTTAATATGCTAAGTAGCCTAGTGTGTAATATGCTCTTTAATTTAAGCAGAGAGGCTGACTTATCTATTGCCACGATTCCTGCCCATCACATAAAAAAAAAATCACTGAGACACAATCTCTCCCCAAATCCACCATCATCTTAACTAAAACAGGACTATCATTAGTACCAACAAAACAAAAGAAGAGTGCATGGTCCTCTGTTCCTGATTTGTTTCATAACTTCATTACCCACCCATTCCCTACAGACATCGGTATATTGGAGCGAAATAAACTAACACGTGTGCCTGATTCAGTCGCAGCATTTCGCCAAGCAGGCAAGGGACTTCCTTGCAAGTATCCAAGCAAGAATAGGCACAGCACCCAGAAATCCAAAAGAAACAAAAACACGCTGAGAGAGAAAAAGGAGGGATGGAATCGAGAAACATACCTGGCACGATGGCGGCGGATGAGGCGGTGGCCTGCTGATTCCCGTAATGCACAGTGGTGGGAAATTTCTGCAAAGGAAACAACAACTGAAATGGTCAAACAAGATACAGCGTGCATCTTTCCCTTAAGCTCTTCTCTTCCAAAGTAGCATGAACCCATGATAAGTTGCATTCATAATTAAGCCAAACAACTTAGATATCAAATAAAATGCTGAAAAGTTCTCAAATTTAAGCATGTCTTGTCAGCTTAGCCCCCTCAACATTCTCGTCTGAGCTCCGCCACTGCTCCATGCATAACTAAGCTAAGTTGCTGACACGCCCATCAAAGGTTATTATGTGCAGCCACCCATTTAATTAAGTTTAGTGATCCAGATGTGCAAATTAAGAGGATGGTGGCATAGTAGACACACTTGTTCAATATGTTAAGTGAGCTAGAGCGTAATCTGCTCTTTAATTTAAGCTGAGAGGCTGACTCCTCTGGTGCCGTGATCCCTGCCCCTTCCCGTACCATCCCCCCCTCCCCCGCGGGGTGAAAGCAATCTCTCTCCCAAATCCACCATCATCTTAACTACTATAGTTAACTAGCCGTACAACATGCCTGCCGTTGTACCCGGCAAAACAGAGGGAGAAGCGCAATGTCCTCCATCCATCCATCCGTCCGTCCGTTTCGTTACCCACCCATCCCATCCCATTCCCTACAGACACGGCGATAGATCGGGGCGAGGGCCTTCCTCGAGCGTACTGCTCTATCATCGCCGCACCCGCGCGCCGACTCCGCCGCGGCGTTTCGTCGAGCGGGCGAGGGCCGCCCCCCGAGCGCGTCCGGGCGGGAACACGCGCGGCGCGCGGGGGATCCAGAAGCGGCGCGGACTCGCCGAGAGGGGTGCGGGGATGGAACCGAGGAACGCACCTGGCGCGACGGCGGGGCGGACGGGGCGATGGCGATGGCGTGCCGGCTCTCGCGGCCGCGGCGGAGTCGAGGGGGAGGGGAGGTTGGCTGCGATGTGGTGTGGTGGCGGGCCTGGCGGCAGATGCGTGTGGTTTTGGGGGGAAATTTGAGGGGTGGGAGGAGGGAAAGGGCGCGCGGTTTCCCTCCCAGCGAAAGAAAAACGAGGCATTTCTGCTCCCGCGGGCTGCGCGCAAATTTTTTTTTTTCCTGAGAAAAGCTGCGCGGAATATCTTTGAGCTCCTCCTGGACGGCGAGCGCGAGATAGGGCCGGCCCAGGCGCGCGGGAGGGCACCGCCTCGTTTCTTCTTCCACGTTTTTCTGCTTTCATTTTTTTGCTTTTTTATCTAACTCTTATGCATACTTTTTTTAGCGAATCTGTTAACTCTTATTCGTACTTCCAAGTGCTCTACATAAATACATTACCACGAAACCACTTTACAAGAAACATTTAAAGAAAATGTTCATCAACAGTTTGAAAACATGTCTAGAAAAAATGTTGGCTGTGTATACGGGAAATGTATCTACAAAACAAAATATGTACAATGTGTGTGGACTAAACCGATCATACCATGTGGCGCTCATCGTAAGTGATCCCAGCACAGATGAAAAGAGAAAAAATGTTGATCATCTATTTAAATTTTTTGATCAAGCATTTGAAGAAAAATGTAAGGCAAGTATGTGGAAAATGCTAATCAAGCATTTCAAAATGTTAAATGTGTGTAGAAAAATGTGGATCGTGTATTTAAAAAAATGATAAACTCATATTTGAAAAAATGTCAATCAAGCAATTGAAAAGAATGGTATATGTGTATAGGAAAAAAAGAGTTAATCTCATGTTTAAAAAATGTTAACACACTACCTCAAGAAATGGTAACGTGCACTAGAAAATATATTAGATATATAGTGGAAATGTACAATGTGAAATGGAAAACATTTAGCATGTTTTGAACAAAAAATAAACCGATGGAAAAAATAAAAACAAACAAACCCAATAAAAATAAAGAAAAATGAACAAACAAAGAAGCCAAAAAAAAATTGAAAACACTAAAACCGAGAAAGAAACAAGGAAAATGAAAAACAGAAGAAACCAATGCAAAAAAGAATGAGAAAACTGAAACCGAGAGAGAAACAAAGAAAAATGAAGAAAGAAAGAAAGAAAACCGGAAAAAAATGAAGAAAAGATAAAGATAAAAAAAACTAGTGGAAACCAGCAAAGAAACAAAGAAACCCGAAGAAAGTTAAAAGAAAACAGAAGGAAAGAAACGGAAAAAAGGTCAATACAAAGAAAGAAACGCAAAAACCGATCAAAACAATGAGAAAAAATGGAAAACCCTGCGGGAAATAAATATATTACAGAAACAATTCACATAAAACATTTAAAGAAAATGTTAATCAAGAGTTTGAAAAATGTTAAACATGTATAGTGAAAATGTTCATTATGTATACGGAAAAATTATACAAACAATATAAACAGTGTGTGCGAAAAAAGTTAATCATACCATGTACACTCATGGTAAGCAATCCAAATTTGATGAAACGAGAAAAAAGTTGATCATGTATTTAAAAATGTTAATCAAGCATTTGAAAAAAAATGTCAAACAAGTATGTGGAAAATGCTAATCAAGCACTTGAAAATATTAAATGTGTTTAGAGAAATGTTGATCATGTATTGAAATAATGGTAATCTCATATTTGGAAAATGTTAATCAAGGAATTGACAAAAACACTAAATGTGTACAGAAAAATGTTGACAGTATATTAAAAAAATGCTAATCTTGTTTTTGAATAATATTAAACGTTTATTAAATATATAACAACAAATGTATAATTTGTACTGGAAAAGGTTACCATGTTTTGAAAAAAAATGAAAATAAATAAAAATAAAGAAACCCAATAAAAACAAAGAAAATGAAAAATTGAAGAAACCAATGCAAAAGAATGAAAAACACTGAAACCATGAAAGAAACAAAGAAAAAAATGAAGAAACCAATGCAAAAAGAATGAAAAACACTGAAACCATGAAAGAAACTAAGAAAATGATAAACTGAAGATATCAATGCAAAATAAAGAATGAAAACGCTCCAACCGGAAAAGAAACAAAGAAAAAACAAAAAACATCGTGAAGTTTGACCATATAAATTTTGTCTAAAGTCAAACATCATGAAGTTTGACCATATTTAGATGAAAAAAATATCAACATCTACAATACCAAATGTTTGCAATATGAAAAATAAATTCATGACGCATCTAATGGTATGGATTTAGTATCATGAGTGTTGAAATTCTATAATGTACATATGACTTCAAACAAATCTTATATGCGGAGTAAAAATGATCAGAGGGAGCAGGTAAATCTCCATACTTTCAGTCCGCCGCACAGGGCTCCTTAGTTTTCTGGCCCCCAAAATCACTATGTAATACTCCCTCCGTCCGGAAATACTTGTCGGAAGAATGGATGTATCTAAATGCATTTTAGTTCTAGATACATTCATTTCTATCCATTTTTGCAACGAGTAATTCCGGACGGAGGGAGTACATAAAAAGAAGTCCAGCACGAGCCCACCAAACATTCCTCAAAATCACCAGATAATGTTTTTTTCCTGCAAATGTCACTCTCACCACTCATAGCAACCTTGGAATTATCGTGCGATTTCTCCCACACACGGGAGGAAGGGGTGGATTTTTCTGTGCATTTTTATAGACCCGTTTTTCAAAACAAAATATCTATTAAGAACCTCTGCAAATGATATTTTCATCGTTGCATTTCTCGCATCAAGATCTTTTAAACTATATTACATGATGATATATTTTATTAAAATAAAGGGGTAAACGTGTCCTCCCAGCAAGTATCAATGCGTCCTCTCAATGTGAACTAATGTGTGCTCCCAACCAGCATTAACCTGTGCTTCTCGACTTTGCTCCCAGCTTGCCGTAGCAATCCAGTATATGAATCAATATGAATTTCATGCAACGCGGTATACCGGAGCACACATTTGTTCTGTGTGAAAGTACATCCGGGCTACGCGGAGGAGCATATGCGCACTTCATATGTCAAAAACACACTAGTGTTCCACACGAAGCACACTTGTGCTCGGTGTGGTAGCACAGCTGTGATCCATAGAGACGGTGAGCACCTTTGTACGGGAAATGCTTTTTGGCGAAGAAAAACTCCCGTCGACTTTAGTGCAAAAAATTAAAAATTAAGGACAAAAGTGTGAATAGTAACTTGTATACATTTTTTATTTTGTTTTTTTCCACGAGGATACCATGAAAGCTATTCCTTCACAAACTTTTCATATGAGTACAATAAAGATCAAGATTTTTTTAAAAGTTTTAGAGTCTTTTGACTTTTATAAAGAAGAATCTATATACAATGTATATATACACACAAGAGCCAAACATACTTGTCTCACTTGTACTTTCTATACAACATCATGTACTTCTTTTCCTGGAATAACATAACATGTACTTCCCGTGCCGCAGGTCGCAACTTGTAACTAGTACTTGTAAAAATAACAGAACAAATTTATTATTAGTAGCACGGTAACCTAGATCAAACAATTGTCCTTTCAGCTCCTCCCCATACGAGCGACTCTTCTAGGGCTTTTCTGCCTCCTGTCGGCACCGTCGCAGATCTGCCTCGTTTCTGTTGTCATAGGGCTACGAAGACAGGTGGATCGACCCTCAACGGTAGGAGAGCTCCAGTTTTTATTCTAGGTATTTTTTAGTCTGTTTAGGCTTTGTGTCATGCTTAGGGAGGATGTCTACAACTTTCTAAAGATGGAATAAGGTTCTTCTCGTCTATCCCCTGTTCTTGTGATACGTCTAGCGCCATCGGAGGCATGTGAAGGTTTGTCTCCGACAAATCTTATGGGTTTTTGTCAGTGTTTGTCTTCGGTCGATCCACTTAAATATCATCTTTGTTCGTCTTCATGTATCTCCGTGTTGGATCATTTTAATCTACGCTTCTCTTCATATGTGGCGTTTGTTGTTCTGGTGCGCTGGTCCTATATATTGAGTCTTGGCATGAGGACTCCATGAGTGTTTACTACAACAAGGTTTGTCCAACTCCGATGGGGAGAGACAATGACAACGGCGCCTTCAACTCGATCCAAGTGTTTGTAGTCGTTGCTAGATGATCTACGAATCTGGATGTATTTTTATTTTTAGTGTTTTTTGTGTATTACCTTGACAAATGATGAACATATCGAAAGTTTTATAAAAAAAATAAGTGTTCAAATAAATAAACAACTTTTGTAGTACACGAGGAAACCGAAAGGAAAATTAAAAGTGAAATGGGTCTAGCTTAGATGGTTAGGTGTTTTGGTGGAATCAGCCCATCAGGGTTCAAGTTTTAGATTTGACACTGGTGTTTGTATTTTTTTTTTAATTTGTTTCGAATCCTTCTTTTTTTTTTGAACACAGTACAGACGCAAGCGCTCATATACACGCGCATACACTCACCCCTATGAACGCACACACGCACACCCTACCCCTATGAGCACCTCCGAGAGACTGAACCGGCATATCATCTTGAAATTTACGAAGTCACCGTAGGCACCTCGTCGTCGACGGGAACGTCTCCTCCCACTGAATGCGCATCGCCGGAAATCCTGAAATAATTCCAGAAATAAATGCGAGCATCAGGATTTGAACCCTAATGGGCTGGGGATACCACAGTCCCTCTAACCATCCAACCACAGGTTGGTTCGTCATTTGTTTCGAATCCTTCGATGATGTTTGTTCAGTGAGAGGAGATATTCACTACGTAGACGCTTGTGATGCCTTGGTCAATTTTAACATTTTGTGTCGTCTCATTATCTCGAAAGCGTCCATAAAAATAAGTGTGTGTGCAAATAGAGTGAATGCATGTGAGTATACATGGATTTTGTCTGTACCGTGTCAAAAGAAAACGAAAAATCCTGGAGAAAACAGAGAGAAAAGATGATGCGCGCTCGTCCTCCACGCCACGCCTCGCTCGTGGCGCAACCAAACTGACGTGCCTCGGTCGATCCCAGCCAGGCAGCCACGCCCTATCGCCCAACAGACACGAATAGCCCGATTCCCGGATCCCCCACGCACGCCGCCCAATCGCCTGCTCGTGCTCGGCCCTCTCCATCGCCATCGCCATCGCCGCCGGCCCTCCTCCGCCTCCAGTCCACCTCCTTTCTCCTCGCCGGTCGCCATGGATGCTGCTGGCCTTCTGCAGCCTGTAGACCTACTTGTAGTTGGCTGGTTCTCCAAGAGGCCAGGACCCCCGATCTCCACCCAGGTCTGCTCGAGTACTTTTTCGTCTTCTGAATTTTGGCATCTACATGCTCTTTTGATTTCTGAATTTCGGTACAGAGTATATAATATCACACCAGTATAATTCATAAAATGTGTTCTACTATATGCGGAAGCGTATAGATGGATGGATTGCGTTTAGATAGATCGATAAATAATAAACGCCGTTTTGATAGATTGATAAATTGCATTCAGATAGATTGGTGCTTTATGCTGGGTTTAAAAATAGGTTGACATTTTGCATTCTTCCGCCGGGGCTGTAAATTCCTGGAAACAGCCCTGTCAATACCAAACGGAGTCTCAAACTCCGTCTAACCTCAACTTCCATGCCAAACAAATAAATGATACGTACTACTAAAAACCACTCCATAGTACTCAAATTTGCATGCCTAAATCAAGGGTAAATAGCAGCTACGGTAGTCGACAGGATAAAGAAGTTTCTATTTGGTCCGAACAAGTGCTACCCCCAATCGACCAAAACAAGAAGCGAAGAAGCACCTCCAGGCTTCCATCTATCCAGAACTGTAGTAATAAAGCTACAAGCATACTAATAAAGGATTCAGTTGAGTGGCAAGCATTATCCTGTTCTGGTGTCCGCACCTGGATAAACCACTGACAAGCAGGCCATAAAGTCTCCTAAATGGTCCTGCATCACATGTTTGAAGCGTGTTTCAGAGCACCAGCAAGCAGAACACATCTGCCTGTATGATCATTTCTGCAACAGGGGACAGCCCTACACCTCATCGATCAGAAGCCCTGTGCAACCATCACTTTAAGGAGGTAAAGCAAACTACCCAAACAGCAGAGATGAGACACGATCGACTGAACATTCAGATGGGCATATAGGAAGTATCAGCTTTGTCGCCAGGAATTTGGTGGTGGTGGGGTGCACAAATCAGAACGAGCCTGCGGACAAATACATGCAGGAGAAGTTATCTTGAATTGTGCATTTAATATACTATACCAACTGTCATTGGGCAATGGGAAACTATATTAGTACCAGAAAATAAGAAATTGATTGTAATTCAATACTAGAAGACATCAAACATAATGTATACAGAACCAAAGAAAAACACTAGAACCAAGTGCATTAGATATCATGTAAACTAGAGTCCAGCATTAAAACTCTGAAACCAAAAGTAACTTTTTGGACAATCATGGAAGCAAAAGCATATCAAAAGACAAACATAATATGAATGTTTGTACACATGCTTGCACAATTTATTGTCATGAACAGAGTACTCTTATAGACCAAAAACAACTTCCTGTTTAAATATTAAAAAGGACAGAGAAACAAAAAAGAACAATCATTAGTTTCTGTCAGATCAGTCAAGAATACAGATCTCGAGCTAATTCTCACTGGTTTCCATCGGAGGCAATAATGCTATAAGAATGTTCACTTGTATAATGGAGGGCAGGAACTCTGACTATACTTAATGTACGGGAGCAGTGTTACAGGGTTTTTACAATTGGTGGTATTGTAAGAAGACGTCACTGACAAACGTTTAATATCCAGACGACACTGATGAATATTTGAGATTACTCGTAATTCTATGCTACTCCTACTGTCCTACTACATGGCCTAATGTCATCACTTATTGTGTAAGCCATACCCGCAGTAGTATGACAAGTGGATTCGAATGCACTCATTTTTCATATTTGAAAGACCAGAGTATGAACAGTAATTCAGAAAATTTGGTAAAATTAAGACAAACCTGCTCACGCCATACGGGCTTTGTATAGGCATATGTAAGCCATCTGGAAATGTCCTGTTAGAGAAACAAACTGCTTTTAACTATCGAGATTTCAAATCACTAATCTTGCGTTTAGGAAAACAGTTGCTCACCTCCGCCGGTAAATTTCAAAACTTCATCCTTATCCAGTGTGGTTTTGATTGCATCATCAAATTGTATCCACTCATTTTCATCTTCCTTAACCAAAGCAATATAGTGTCCGGCATTGGCACTTGGTCCCTCGTGAGTGACCAAAGCGATCAAATCATACGTGCTAGTCAAATGTTCCTTTGGTATAGAAACATCAGCTGTATATATAAAAACAAAAAAGCATCATCAAAGTTGAAAACAATTCGAACTGAAGGACAAACAAGTTGGTTATAATATTCTTTTTTCCAAGAAAACATAAAAAACTTTGCATCTTTTTTCGACAAAACGCAAAGACTCTACGTTTCTTTTCATTGGAAAGGGGGGAACAAATTACATGTCTCCTAGGAGGTGTTTTTCAGATTATGTTACAATGATCCCAGTGGACATCCCAGGTGCTTGGGATCACCAATTGAAGGCCTAAAGCCTCGGCTCGAGCCAGAGGACAGCCTTTGCTTTGATACTCTCTATTAGCTGGGATGGATGGTTGATCGCCATCAAAGACACAAGTGTTTCGCTGTTTCCAGATCATCCATCCTGTCAGGAGTGTTGCGGTAGCTAGTCCCTTGCGAAGCGTTTTGGGGGTCGTTACCTTACAGTAAGCCACCATTTAGAGATGGAGGCGTCCCGGTCATGTGGTCTGCATGTCATCCTTAGCCAGGCAAGGGTGTCATGCCATACCTGCCTGCCTTGAGAAGGGGCAGGAAATTAGTAGGTGGTGCATCGTCTCCGGTTCCTGGTCGTAAAGGACGCAGCAGGGGTGGTGCTGCAGATCACGACGTTGCAGTCTCTCGGCAGTCCAACACCTATCCAGAGGTTGGCGAGCCAATGGAAAAACTTCACTTTTGGTGGTGCCCAGATCTTCCAGATTATTGTCGAGGCACTGCAGCTAGTGGGTCCCTGGAAAGTAGCTAGGTAGCATGATCGGGCAGTGTACTTGCCACTCGCGTTCCACTTCCAGATGAGTTGATTCGGCTCGTCCGAGAGGGTAGTGTGTTGAATGGCACGCCAAAGTAGCAAATTTGGCCAATCTAATGCGCTCGGAGGTTGTTGTGGATGTCACGCGCCCAGGCGTTGTCATGTAGCCCATCGGCGATGGAGCGCACCTTTCATCGTCGCTTGGGGATGCAAGCATATAGGTTGGGGGCGATCTCTTTCACAAAGTTCCCTCTGATCCCGCGATTCTCCCAGAATAGCGCACTTCGGCCATTGCCAATGGTCATGAAGATGAAGGCGAAAAAAAAGACTATGCTCCTCGTCAGAGAACTGCAAGTCGAGGCCGGCCCAAGCGCGCCCTTCTCCAGTCCTGCTGAACCATTGCCATCTAGGGCGCAACACAAGCCCGACATGCTCGATATCTTGGACGCCAAGGTCGCCAAGAGATAGTGGTCGGCAAACTTGTCTCCAGTTGACATGGCAATTTCCCCATTGGCGGTGGCACGCGCCTCCCGAAGAAAGCCGCGCTAGACCTTCTCCAGCTGCTTGATGACCTTCTCCGAGGTGTCGTGTCTGTGGAAGAGTGACTGGGGTGAAGCGAACCAGCTCGGCGTGGATCTGGTGGGCTCGCTTGTGGGCGCCAGTACAGTTGGCCTCGGCGTGGAAGCCATCATGTTAGGTCAAGCTGCGTCGACGCGCGCAGAGGCGGGGGTGACATGCCGATGCTCGACATTGTCTACGCGCGCAATAGTAGGGGCGACCGGCTCGCGCTCGGCTGTCACGTGCTCGACTGGCTTTTGCATGAGATGTTGTTCCAGGGTTTGGCCCACAGGACGGTCGGAGGTGGTGTCATTGTCGGGCATAGCGGAAGCCATGGTTTGCCCCGACAACGGATCAGGTGATCAACCTCGTGCAACGTTGTCAAAGCTGGCACGACTAGTTGGGAATCTGGGACCTTGCTTTCCACAAAGGCGATATAGATTTGTGCAGTATCCGGATCCCAACAAACCCGAGGACCACAAGTGTAGTGTGGTCGCAGCTGGGTTGTCCTTGCGCGCGGAAGGCGACAACGAGTTCGTGGACGTGGGGGTCCTCACAGTGGCAGTTGTCGGCAGTGTGGCCATAGAGCGCGGACCAGCTGAACCTTGCGTGAGCTACTTGGGGCATGGGCCAGGTCATGCAGAGGGCAGCACAGTATTAGGATTAGGCCGGTCAGGCTGAGATGTTGCTAGTCCGTTGCTTTTGTGCCAGGTCTGCTTTCCTCTTTTGGGTTGGCGTCGAGACCGACGAGGCCTGCACTGACCAGTCCATTGGTCCTTCTCTTTGTGTTCTGGGGACACCGCTTGGGAGCGCGTCGTTGGTTGCCGACGGCGGGTAGGTGAGAGCCAGCTCATGGCGACGGCCACACCATCAGCGTGTCAATCATGGCCAAGGAGCAGCCCAGACGGGAGCGTCCATGGCCATGCCATCACGCGGACGAAGGGATCGGCGGTGTTGGGGTAGTGACGCTTGCGTCCGCGGCGATGAGTAGGGTCGCGACCATGCGTGTGGCGGTTGGGGTCGTTGCCGTGTCCACCCTGGTCGTCGGGGGAGGGGGGGGGGCGAAGTTGCCCTGGCGCCGAGCCCTACCCGCGGCGGTGGGGGTGACCATGATGGAGACCGGGTATGTCAAGGTGTTGACGGTTAGCGCTTGCAAAGGGATGCGCGACGAAGTGACCTCCATGATCTCGAGGATGGTCTGGTGGCGAATGCAGGCTGGGTCAAGCATGCGCGCTGCCAGCAAGATTGGATCTGGAGCGTGTGTCAGGGTGGAGGTGTTCGATCTAGCAGATGTTGCCAAGCAGGTGCTCCGTCATTGACAAGTGTCAGGCATGCACAGGGATGCCACCGAGTTCAAGCTTGACGTGGTAATCAAGCATGTCGCAACCGGCATGGGTGAGCTTGCACCAGGGCCTGAGGGAGAGCGTGAAGTTGGAGTCGCCGATGAAGTGGTCGCCGGAAATCCTGTCCTTGATCGTCTGGGAGCTGTAGAGGATCAAGAAGTCCTTTGGTTGGTGGTGGTGGACGGAGAAATCGCCCAGCTGTAGCTCAAACGAGGCATACAAGACATTGGCAACCTCGTCAGCGGAGACCGTGGGTCTGGTACCAGTGTTCGTTGCCACCATGTCGTGTCGCAACACCTCCTTCGTGTCCTTCATCTCAACGTTGCAGGAGATGATTACGCGCACTGGATCGAGGGATCAACAGTGGGTATCAGCTCCAACCGTTGCGGGCCAGGCGAGGGGATAGTGCCGGAGGGGGGGGGGGGGGGGGGGGGGCGGTGAGGCGGTGCTGCAGGGGAGTGGCGGCCCATGGGGAGCGGGCAAGGGCACGGTCATGGGCGCGGCCCTCTGGTCTGCACTCCCCGACGGCATCGGATGCACGTGTTGCCCCGACTCCAGGCAGCGAAAGCAAGCAGAGGCCGACTTCCTCCTTCGGTGACTGTTGCGGCGATGTGGCTGGTTCATGCCCTCCACGCGATGGCCGCGACCGCGTCGGGTTTTGCGCTTTGGCTGCTGCCACCCGCCAACATCCGCACCGTCAGGCGAGAGGCGACGTCGTGGACGCGGTGAACGTTGGAGGCGGGGACACGACTCACGGGCACTAGGGCGTGGTGGGTCTCGGCGGGCGGGGCATGGCGAGGCGGCGATGCGGAATAGGAGCATACCATGTCGCGGTAGGAGCGGGAGCCCAGCCAGCGGTTGGGATGGCGCTCGTCGTCGGAGGACATGCTGCTGTAGGGGAGAAGGAGAGGCTAGTGGGGGAGGCTAGGGTGGGAGCGGAGAGGAGGGTGGGAGAGTCATCCAAGAAAACAATTAAAAGCGGTCGACACCCAATGTTCATAAAAGCGTATATTGCTTACCTTTGTCAATGTCTGAAGTGAGAGAATCCTTGAGATTTGAACCTGAGACCTACAATGAAAAGCAGAATGGTATAATTCATGGAAATATATATCGCGGGCTAAAAACTAAAAGCAAGGTGACACGTATAGGAAATTAAGAATTAACAAAAAGATGTTATTGGATTGAGTATCAACATCAAAGTCTAAAATTTGAAATAGTCATAACCAACATGTCAAAAGGCATGCAGGCAAGAGAGTTACCTTCATGTTTTCTTCAAGTTCGCGTTTTAATTCAGCGGAACAAAGGTGATAGACATCAAGCTGATGAGGATAATCTAGTTTCTGGTGGATATTTTTAATACAAAAAAATATTAGAAAATGTAGAATCAAGAATATCATATTCCAAAAATACACATATATCGTAAATGAAAATAAACAAAACATACACCAAAGTTCTTGGCTGATTGACATGTCATCTCATCAAGCTCCACACGCTCCAAATTTATGATCAGATACCTAAAGGTAGAATATATAATATATTATTGTGAAGAGCCATTAAACTATCATAAGTGGAAAATTTCAAATTTCGCATCATATAGTCTAGAGCCACTTTTCAGTCTAGAGCCTTGACACCACGTAGAGACCTCAACACTTCCGCTCGAGACCTAGTTTATCTCGTCGAGTTGTCTTAACTCTTGGAGTGCCCCATGATATTGTAACCTTTGTACTCCATATATATAAGAGAAAAAGAGGAAGACAGGAAGTAGGGCTTTTATCCACATTAGGGGCCTAAACCTAGGTAAATCGTATGTCCCCCGTAATATATGTTTTAGAACCACTGCCAACCTGACGTGAGGTTCCTGTGGCTAGAAATCCACATACTCATTGTATTAACGCTGTTACGGTCTGACAAAAAAGGCCCTGGACAAAAAATATTAAATAACATGAAATCTTACCGAGGCAACTTGTTTATGCTTGAATTTTCGCCCTGCAAATACTGTGTAAAGAAAAATTACAACCTTCTGTAAAAATTCTGGTGGAACATAAAACAATGCAAAGATATGCATATAAGAAACCCTTCATGAGATACTTACGAGCGCAAGCCCTTCTAGGAGACCATTTACTTCAGGAGTTATTCTGCAGTTCAGATGATTCACCGACAATGTCTCCGACCTACAAAACATATAATGAAGCAATCGTAAACTATGATATGGAAGACCACGGTAACACTTCCGGTATGATTCTTTTTGTGTGTCATTGTTTCCCTGCTGCAGACTTAATTTCTAATTACATTGCTGACTGGTTTGGTTGTTTGTCTAGCAGGGTTGTGTGCTGCTCCTTTTGGTGCTAATGCTTCAATACTTCCCATTCACTCCCAGTTCAAAAGGGTAAGGAGCCATTTCATTTCCAAGGAATTAGCAGTACTGCATTTCATTAGTACCGAAATATACTTACTTGCATGGATAGTTCAAGCTATAACTAATTCTGCCTCCTCTAGTGTTGAAAACCCAAAACAAGTCTTGTACATTGATAGTTTCAAAAGGCTAGATGAGGCAGTGGTAGAAATACAAATTAAGTGCATGCACCTTCAGTTATGATAAAAGCATCCCGTCATCTCGGCCCTTGAGGCCCAGGTGCGCTACACCCAAGTGACCTAGAAGGGGGGCATGGATGAGTCTGCCCAAACTAGAGCCGCCAGAGCTATCAAGGAGATGTTAGTTTCTCCACGTCTATATGGTATCAGAGGGCAGGGCGTGAGGAGAGGACGGCAGCGATGACCAGTGAGGCAGCGTTGGCCGGTGAGGCAGCAGATCCAGCGAGGAGGCCGTGGAATGGCGGTGCTGATTGCGAGATCAATGCGCGGCAAGGCAGCATGGACGGCGGCGGGACGTGAAGATGGGCTGGTCCATCGGGGGATTCTACCTCTACCTCCTTGCTGTTCCTCTGCTCCCAGTTGCTATTCTTGGCATCCCACATCTGTTGGGTGAGCTCGGGCACTGTGAGCAAGGTACCGTAGGTACGGCTGGCTGCTGAGGTTGGAAAGTAAGGAGGTGGAGAGGAGGTGGTGCTGGAGAAGGCAATGAGCTGCTGGTGCTGCGCAAGGGGAGGTGTGGCTCGGGTGTATGCTTTTCACATTTTTAGAGAAGTTGACACTATTACTAATTTTGAGAAATTTATGCTAACAATTTGAATTTGTCTAGATAAAAATGTGGGATATAACAAGATGCCAACATTATTAAACAGACTAATCTTGTTTGTGTTTTTACTGCAGCTTTTTTAATCTTTATTTTCTGAGAAAGTGAAAGAGAGGATACCCGCCGAATAGATTAACTCCGAAAAGCATGTTCATAATATTGTCCCTGTACAAAAAAGGAAAACTAGTATCAGAAGGAAGTATTTTTACATTGGAAGAAAAGGACGATTATTAGTATTGCACATAATGAAACAATTACCCTTTAGTTATAAGAGTTTCACTAAGGGTTCCCATCAATTGCAGTAGAAATTCTCCAGCATCCTGTTCCCTACGAAGACCCCATTCTCTTTGTTTATACATTGCATGCCTCTCTTCAAGTTTCTGCAAATTAGATAAAGATTAAAAATAAGAAAGTGAACTCACTTTTTGGTAAACACATTAATTACTGACCTTTAACAAATTGTCAGAAGAAACTGCTTCTGCACTATGATCAAGAAGTCCAAAGAGATCACAAACAGCCTTAGTTAGATTCATACAAGCTTGGTCAATCAGTTCATCATTCATGCCTTCTTCGAAATACCTAGACGAAAATAAGTGTGTGATGATCATGCCTTCTTCTAAATGCCTAGAGGAAAATAAGTGTGTGATGAACAGAAAGAACTTTGACAATCCAAATTACAATGTTTCTTAAATCAAACCTTACTAAGGCTTCCTTCAGCTCCGGTATGCAATGAAGGTATTGCAGAACAGAATTTGCAAAACATGCATTCCCTGAATTCAGGAGACCAGCACAACCATGTTTTACTTCAGCCTTTTTATACTTTGTTAACATGACATCAGTTGAAACATTGCAGCCATATGTGAACTGCTGAGTATCTGGGCTATCACTGAGCTTGTCAACTTCTTTGATCATATTTGACTTGGCATTGTGATTATCAAAGGAAGATTCTATATTTTCTTCAACCAGGCTTTCATTGCCTCTGTTGTTCCCTGATGTTGTATTGTCATTGACTGCTCTTTGAAACTTCAGAAAAGGCTTGATGAGTACATGTGTGAAATCTTTGGAACCAAGGTCTAGAAGGCCATTAAGTTTGTCGTTGACGGGGCCCCGAGGACCAAGATCTACAGGCAAATCCTTCAAACTAAATCTGCGAGTATTGGGATATTCCCTGTGGTACAATCTCAGATCCTCGATAATTAGTAGCTGATTCTTCACCTCAGGCCCAAACAATTTTTCTTCACCCCTTTTTATCTCATGCCCTGCTGACTTCCCATGTTTTTTCAGATTCCATCTATCGGGAGTTACGTCCACCATTATCCCAAAGGCCCGCGTTGTACGACCAGACCAAACTCGGGCATCTTCTAGAAGTCTTGTGCCCATCCTGTTAACACCATCTACGAAACTGGTGTCAATTTTTTGAAACAGCAAATCGGATCTACCGGCTTCAGGAATATGGACTATGAAATGCTCCCCGGCTTTTATAACATCAGCATCATCAAATATTTGAAGGCCTTCCAGATGTCTATACATAGTCGTGAAGGAATTCTGTAAGCCCATGTGCCCAAGGAGGCATGTGGCAGCATAAACATAGTCTCCTTTCCATGGAAGCATATCGGCATGTTCAATGTACTTCGGCAACTGACTTCTGATTTCCTTCATTTCCTCCTTGGACAGCCCTTTAGGAATTTTTGTTTGGTTCTCCTGGATTCTCTTATCTTTGCCTAAACTTCTTGTAATGAACCCGGTTAGATAACCTGTTGGACAGTCAATAACAATGCACATCCAGTTCCCGTGGAAATGGACGTAAATTAAAAAGTTCCCTGCTTCCGGCAGCATGCAGCTCAGCCGGTCATCGTGCCCAAAACGAAATCGCTTGTCGGTGGTATTAAAACACCAGAGACGATACTTGAATATTGTCATTCACCAGGTACGGTGTGCCGTGGTAGCGTCATCCAAGTTCAGCACCGAATAATTCTGTTGACAATAAATTGAATCTAATCAGGCAAATAAGTAAGAAATAAGTAAAAGGTGCAAACATAGATAATCATATGCAAGTACTAATGTCCGAGAGCCGTCTCATCTACTACTACTTATGAAAGTACGAGTTGGATGAATCCAAATGATCTAAGTCATTCAAGCACATGCATCCGACGTCCCACACCGTTCCAATGATGTATCATCACATCTACCTTCTACTTCTACTACTACTTATGAAAGTACGAGTTGGATGAATCCAAGTGATCTAAGCCGTTCAACCACATGTATTTGATATCACATGCCGTTCCAATGATGTCCATCACTTATTCACTTATAAAAGAACATGCTTCATCTTATCCTGGTAATAATCACTTATTCACTGGGTTCGTTCCATTCACCTTATCCTGGTAATAATCACTTATCCAGGAACATGATTATTCACCATATTTTAATAGTTACAGGTGCATATTATTCAGCATTGTTAGTTCAGAATCTGAGAAGGTGAAGGTGAGGTAGACGAATATTACTGGCCCTGTCCAGAAGTGATGCTCCTTTTGTTTTACTCGAGTCAATGTATTACTTGTGTGTCTTGTGAATTTAGTATTTGAGTACAGGTTAGAAATCATGTATTTTCAGTTGTTAAGGGTTCTATTATGTAAATTACATGGGACGACCAAGGAAAAACTCTTGCATTGTAATGTGAATCACATAATTTTTGGAAAGAATGCTCTACTTGCATCTGATATAGAACTAGCAATGCATTGTAATATCTTGCTCATTAGTTCATGGATTTGTGAGGGCTGAAGTTTAGTTGCAGTCTAGTTAGTTTGTTGGGTTGATCTTGGGCCCCAACCATAACTCTTGCATCTGGTACACGATTTGCATTATGACCCAATTTAATAGATCGTACACTGTGAGTGCAATGCATTCTATATTTCGAACTAACCCATGCGCTGATGCTCTGTTTAGCAAGGAATAAAACCTCAAGTAACCCAAATACCCAATGCAGTAAAATGTGTATGCGGGACTGTACGCTCGACTGCTGGTAACAACCATGTATCAATCATGAATGGCTTTTGAGCCCTATTTGATGTGTCCCATAATCTGGTAAATCTTTCAATTGGATTTAAATTTAAGTTCAGTAAACTCTGTATGCTGCAATAATGAGATTCCTTTTGATGCTACCTTCAATAACAAACTATCAGCTATACAATGGTAGCATCCCTTCAAAAATGCCGGTTGTTATATTGGCAGAAATGATCTAAGCTGTTCGATCACATGTATCCGGTGTCCCATGCCGCTCTTGTGATGTACTCCCTCCGTTCGGAATTACGTGTCGCATAAATGGATAAAAAGGATGTATCTAGAACTAAAATACATCTAGATACATTTATTTCTTTGACAAGTATTTCCGGACGGAGGGAGTATACATCACATCATCACAAACGATAATTATATTACTTGCAAGTGCACAATTAATCTTGGAAACATCACTAGTAATTGTATTAATTGTAAATACACGGGAAACAACATTAATTGTCCAAGTGATTTTTGTATAGTAAAAATATTCCAAAAGTCACGAGAACTGGAGACGACGAGGTAAAATTTGTTAACATGATTAATGCTCTTTACATAAAGGAACGGAGGGAGTAGCCATTAATAAGATAAGAGGATCACCACCATAAACAAGCAAGGTAGCCAATCATAATAAATAACTAGCAAGTGGCCACACAAGTGATAAGACACGACAGATGCACAATCTAAAAAGGGACTGCTTGGCCATGATGACAGGGCATAAGACGAACGAACTGTACTTACCACTGCTGCTAGTTCAGTGAACGGCTCCGGCCTGTCGAAGGTGACTGCATTCACGGTGGAGGCCTCGGCGCCGGGTTGGGAACCCCTGTCCTCCCCTCTCCCACCTGCCGCCCCTCTGCCAGTGCCACCTCTTCTCCCCTTGTCGTCGCCCCCCCTCCCCAGCCCGCGTGCTCGCTTGGTTCCTCTTGGACCGGCCATATCGCGTCCACTACCGTAGCGTCCGAGTCAGAGATGAGTTGTTGATAGCCGGAACGCAGGATGGCCGCGCGCGACAGAGGTGCCGTTGGCGGCGCGCGGTGACGGCGGCGGCAGATACGCGCGACGGGGGCAGCGCCTGGTGGTGGTGGCGGAGGCGGCAGAGACGAGCGACGGGGGCGACCAGACCTTGGTGGCGCGCGACGGGGGCAACGCGTGGTGGTGGAGGCGCGCGACGGGGGCAACGCGTGGTGGTGGCGGCGCGCGACGGGGGCAACGCGTGGTGGTGGCGGCGCGCGACGGGGGGTGGCGCGTGGTGAGAGCGGCGCGCGATGGTAAGAGCGGGCGAGGACCTCAGGAGGAGTCGCCGGAATGCCGTACGGCCGAACGCGAGGAGGTGTCGTTGGCGGCGGCGGCGCGCGACGGGGGCGACGTTGGCCGCGCGCGATTGCGGAGGCGGAGGCGGAGGCCCGCTACGAGGGCGACGTTGGTGAAGCGCGACGGGGGCGACGTTGGTGGAGCTCGATTGGGGCGGGGCGGTGGGAGCAGACGAGGAGGTCGGGAGGAGTCGCCGGCGGAGGGAGCGTCCCGTACCCGACTCGATCGATGCGGTCGGGCTCGTCGCACCCCTGTCTCTCTCTCTCTCTGTGTGGCCTGTGCGTCTGCCGTTCGGGTCCGCAGACGGCGGCACCGGGTTGGCGGCTGACTATCTCTCTCTGCCGTTGGGTCCCACAAACGGCAATATCGGGTTTGTGTCACGTGCTCTCATTCCACATGATAATAAAGCGATCTATGCTGCAAGTATCTACACCGTGGAAGTGGGTCAATACAAAACAGGTTTTTCAGTAACCATTTCTTAAAATCTGGCTATTAGCTCTATCTAATAAAAAATATCTCCCTCTCAAAAAATAAATCTGGTTAACATATTTTGAATCCCTAAAATTTGAAGTTCAGTTCAAACCAAATTCGTGGAAGAAATGGACTAGAACGCGCCCCCTATCATCCCAAATGGTTCACCAACATGTCACATCCACCGCTTTCCGGGGGCTCCCCCGAAGCTTCTCCCACCGCTATCCTCCGACGACTCTTCCGATGATTGCCTCCCTAGTGGGGTACCGAGATCTTCCTCCTGATTTCTTTCCAATAATTTCCAGTTCTTGATATGTTCGTTCTCACCCCATCTCCATCTTCTGGATCTGTTGTCAGCCTTCCCCCAAATCCACTTCTTATCCTCCTCCTGCAGCTGAGCCATGAGGGTCTAATCTGTTACATCAGTGAGATACCGTCATTCTTCCTCGTCGTCCTGCTACCTTCTCTTCCTGATTCCGTCTCCTCCCTTTTTCCCCTTTCTTTCCCAGCCAATCCCATCGAGCCGCTTGCATTCTTTCCTTCCTTCCTAGTCAAGTCGGCGTTCTTCCCTACCGGGAGTAGTGGCATCCCCATGTCGGTCCTATCTGTTGGATCCGACACCAGAGACCGTTCTAACCGACATGTGCTCTCCCTCCATGCCACCTGTGCCACCCGCGACGGTTTCCCTCTATCGTTTTTAGCCTCCCCTTTGTTCGATTCTTCCCGTCCAGCCCAGTCACCATCAAAATTCATCTAATATTTTTCGGCCATAGCTAGCCATCACACATCTCCTTCCCATACAACGACATCACCTGCTAAGGCTTTTCTTCAATACTCCACCAACATTCGCCCATGGAGCAGTCCAAATCAAAATTGTGGTGGATGAATCTAAGAGCCGATGGCAATAGGAACATGGATCAGCTATCCTGGGTGCCATGGGACCCAGGCGCGTGCTCCTTTGAAAGACCCAGATTTTTTCCTCCTACAACCACGAGTCGCAAACCGACAAGGGAGCGTGGATATTACTTCGCTGCTAGCGTTGATGCTAGTCAAGGAGTAGCCGACGCCATGAACTTATTTGTTGGAATTGAAGCGGGGTGGTAAGATCTCTCGATACAATAAAATGCAGTGCCTTGACAACTTGGTGCCATTAACCAACGCCAAGGCAACCTTTATCTGAGAAACACTTTCATCACAGTTTAATTCTCAAAACTTGGGCAATTGATTTCCAAGCTTTGATAGTTTTCGAGTTCCGCAAAAGGCCGAGCTCGAGGCCATTGGGTCATGTGGGCGGAGGACATCAAGTTAACTAGACATCAAATACTCTAATCAAAATATAATGTTAGCTTCAATGGTTACTACCAGTACTGGCTTTAGCTTCGTGTTAATTCGTGTCTCCGGTGACCCTTATCATCGTAAGACTAAGGAAATATGAAAGATGATCGATGATTTTGTGTCCTCTTCTCCAGGGAAACCAGTGTACTGTATGGGTGACTTTAATGATATTCTTGATCCCTCAGAGAAGAATACTAATTTTGTTTCGAACAATCATCGTATGGGCAGCTCTTCTAATCATGTTAAACAATGTGGCTTAACATATATGGGTTATAATGGTCCTACTTTTACTTGGTGCAATAGACACTTTACTTGCATGCCTATCTTAAACGTTTTGATCGTTGCTTTGTAATGTTGAATGGTTTAGTTCTTTTCCTAATACTCAGGTTTATAATTTGCCTATGATGTATAGTGAATCTTGACTATTTCCAAGCCTACTATTGTTAAAACTAAGACAACTTTTAAATTTGAAAATCGATGGCTTTTTGAAAATGATTATGAAGAGGTGGAAAAAAATTTGGACTAGCACTAATGACAAACCATACCATGTTAAAACTTCTTTGCTTGCATGATCTCTTAGAAAATGGAGCATGGGTAAAAAGCACCTTAAGGAGCAGCTTGACAATATCAACAAAGAGTTGGAAGCAGTACAATTGTCTCATGCTGTAACGCCCTAGATGAGGTTTCTAATCCCTACAAAGACTTGCGATCTTTGCGAGGGTTAGAAACACATTTGGTTGCCCCAACATATGACTTCATAACGTACATATTGGGCCATCTCTACTTCTGCCTTCTTCAAGATGAAAGAACTCTTGTCGACAACCAGTTTAGCTTCCCGGTTTTTGATGTCCTAGACGCTCTCATGATACGAGACTTCTCAATGTGGGTAGCGCGACGTTGAAGCTTTTCCATGCGCCGGCTATAGCGCTCTTGCAACTCCTTGAAGCCCTTGCTCATGGACTACAAGAAGTGGAAATCAGCGGGTTTGTCATCAGCGTCACGTTGCTCTTCGGTTGTCATGGTTGGCGGGATAATAATGAGCTCGTCATCCACACCGCCAAGTGCATGCTCCCCGACAGTTGATGTGCCGGGAATATTACCCTCTGTTGGTTGACGTCGCTTGGTCCTCGGTAACATTTTTTCCGGCACGTCCTCGACGCGGACAGACTCGTCATGAATTTCTTCACAGGAAGGGGTGACCCTTCTCGGCGAGCTCCTTTCCATGGGGATCGTTTCCGAAGGTATGACCAAAGGATCCCCTTTCGGGCGCTCTTCCTTCCGGTGAGTGTTTGTCGTTCCCTTGCAGGTATCATCACTTGAGACGCTAATGTAGATGCCTGTGGGTGGAAAATGACCACTCTCCACCTGCTGGGGGCTGATCATGACCACCTTAGGCGGAGCGAGTTCTGGTCCAGAGTCCGTCGCAAGCTGGCTCACTTTGGTGGTTTTCGCCCTCTTCCAAGACATGTGCTGAAGGGGTGCGTCATCCTTGCAAGATTAAAAGAAATCAGTCGTCAGATTCAAAATATAATATTGAAAGTGCTAGTTATCGACTAGAGGGGGTGAATAGGCGATTTTTAAGAAAGGCTTCGAAACAATGAATATATTCGAAGTATGCAGAAGCGAAACAGGATCAAATAGGGATATCAATCAAAGGTCTAGGCAATGCATGGCATACAATGAAGACATACAAGCATATTGAGCATAATCATCATACACACTAAGATGAGTCAAGGACAACTCAGACAGTATGAAGATAAACAACAGATATGAATGTTTTCGGGAAGTCTTCAAACAGTGGTAATCAAGCAATGGCTTCACAACAAATAACATTATGTAAAAGAGTGAAGGATAGAACTAGTTGCTTGACGAAGACACATGATTTGTTGGACCAGTTCCAGTTGCTGTGACAACTGTACGTCTGGTTGGGGAGGCTGAGATTGAACTCAGAAGACCTCATCTTCACCTTGTTCCCCTTGAGCCGAAGTCCCTCGGACAACGCCCAATCACTCTGGTAAGTCTTCAGGGGAGACTTCCGAAACCCGTACAAACTTGGTCACCCGGTAATCCACAATGACTCATAGATGCTCTAGACCCAGACGCCTAACCGTCTGAAAGATCACAGTCTTCAAGTGTAATAAGTCTTCAATTCTCTCAGAACAGAACGACTTCGGTGATGCTCAAACACACTAGCTCTAGGTGTTTAGGTTTATCCTCGTAGGATGTTTCTCTCTCAATGCCTTCGAGGTGGGTTGCTCTAAAACGACAACAGCCGTATCTCTCTCTGAGCAGCCACTGTTCCATGGTGGAGGGGGTGGGCTATTTATAGCCAACGGGCAACCCGACTTGATATGACCAATATGACCCTGAGTCAATGGCCAACCGACACGTGTCACAACGGTCAGATTTCAGACATACGTGACAACTTTACTTGGGCTACAAGTAAAGCTGACTCAACCAGCTCTGGAAGAGATTTCCTCTCATTGTCTTCACTCGAAGACATAGGTATGGGTTGAGCATCACGTCAGCGTCTGACTTCGATCACATCGACCCCACTTAACAGTACAGTGGTTCCTATGACTAAGGAAAGAAGAAATAAAACATCCAAAAGACTTCGTCTTCGCGTTTCATTGTCTTCAAGCGAATGTCTTCGCATACCACCAATGGCTTCGGCCATCATCAATGTCTTCGGACATTTTTGGGGGTCGTCTTTGACGGTTAAACCGAAACTCCAAGGACTTCTATCTGTGTTCTCCTGTGAACTCTCACAAACACATTAGTCCCTCAACCATGTTTGTCTTCAATACTCCAAAACCAAACAAGGGTGGCACTAGATGCACTTACAATCTCCCCCTTTTTGGTGATTGATGACAAACTGGTTGAAGTCTTCAATAGTAATAAGGTATATGAAGATAAAGACTTGGAGATTATGACTACAAGATAAAGAGAGCTCCCCCTGAAGATGTGCATATAAGATTTTGCTTTGAATGCAAAGGCACATGACAGGTTTTGATTTGTCGAGAACTCCCCCTATATCTTGGAATCCTAATCACTATGCATTGATGTGATTTTTCGAAGATAATGAAATGCATAATGAAAAATGGGCGTCTGCAATATGACTTTAAGCGCATAAAATAGAACTTGAATAAGCGCCAAAGGAAGATAAGCATAAAATGTGCAGACGTCCATCAGGACTTACGTTTTACAACCCAAATAGCAAATATTTTAGAACGAGAGTTGTAAACTCAACAAAAGTAGCAGCACCCAGCCCATATAAGACCCGTTTGAAGACTATCAGCCCAATGCTTCTCCCCCTTTGTCATCGGATGACCAAAAAGGGACGAAGACATGGATCACTACGCGTCCCCAGCGTGTGTTGAGGTCGATGGTGCAGATGGGTCATGACGTGTTGGTGCAGTTGAGGTTGGTGCAGTGCCACGTCTCTGAGTTGATGGAGGCAAGGAGGAGGCATCATCAGCTTCTTCTGGAAGTCTGACGTGGACAGATGGTGCCGAAGAAGAGAAGTCACTGTCTTCGAGTGAGGGAGTTTGGCGCCATTTCTCTGCACGAGGAGGAGGAGCACCAAATTTGTAGCGTTGATGAAAACCATCCTCACGAAGATCATCCTCAGCAGCCAGCATTGTCAATGTCTTCCACGAACGCCTGCTGGTTTCATGTGCAACAAAGGAGTTCTTGGTTGAGAGATTTAGAATGTGATTGACATCAGAGACCAAGGCTTGCATTTGTATTCGTGTCCACTCATGGTGCCGATCCTGCTTCTGAATTAGAGAGACAAGAAGCTCTCTGTCTGTTAAAGCACACTCCCTTCGGGGCAGGTTCTGACGAGGCAGGGTACTGGCTTCATTAGCAGTGGCTTCGGTGGCAGTGGCTTCAGTGTCAGTAGCACTTAGCCATGGTTGACGAATGGCGCCAACCAGCCGTGCTCTCACTGGATCAGATGGAATCAGTATGCCTGCAATATTTCCAGTGCCACTGGTGCCTTCCACCATAGGATTCTTGCTCTTGGAGGGATACAGATCTGCAGGCACAACTTCAATATCTGGAAGATAAATGCCATGATTGTGAGCAAAGGGCAGAAACCTGGTGCTGGTTCTGTACTTGATAAAGCGCATAATCCATGGAGCATATATCTTCGGTTCGAACAGATTTATGATATTGGCACCCAGATTGCGAAGGAATAGATCTTGAAGATCAAACTTGATGCCATATGCTTTGTTGTAGACCAATGTCTTTAGAGCACCTTCCAGCTTGCGTGAATAGTTATGCCCTTTGATTGGCCATATGGTGTGCTGAAGGATATGATATATAGTCCGGGGCAGATACTGAAGATCATCAACATAGAATGATGTGGGCAACTCTGCATCTGGAGCCAATTGATTCATCAGTGTTAGCATTTCAGTCATGTTTGGCTCAGCCATCTGGAACAGACTTCGCTTGGCAGCAGCAAGGGCTTCAGATGATAAGTGTAAGCCGTCTCCTAAGGCAGCAAGTGGAGTGAGTGGAAATAATTCCATTGCAGAAGCATTAATATGCTCATGAGGAATCATGAGTTCTAACTTCCACGTGTTCAGATCTTTGCCATAACCAAAGATGTGGAGAGTTGCATAGAACTGGATGATGAGCTCTTCATTCTAGTCTTCATGATCAGTGACAAAGGGCAACAAACCAACATCTCGAAGACAGTCTAGTGCTTGATCAAAATAGGGAAGGTCCTTCATAGCTTTAATGCTGAGGTGCTTGTGGGGGAAGATCCTGTTTTGTCCATACAGTACACACATGTAGTACTGTCATTGTGGTGCACTCCAGAATCTGTCAGACTGTATCTTCGGACGGTTATATGAATTCCTGTCTGAGTCAAGGAAGGAGTTGTTCAATCTGAAGCTTCTGACATCAAAGACAAGTGGTACTATAGGACTAGACTGGCGAAGATTTGGAAGCCTGGGCATTGGATTCATGACACTGGGGCTTGGTTCTCTTGCTAGATACAACAGATGAGGGTGGTTGGTTCCTTGAGCCCGATAAGCCAGCAGGAAACTGAATACCCCTTGTTATAGGTCTTGGAGGATTTTGATGATCCGAAGACATTGAAGCTTGCCTGGAGTGTTCAACGATTCTTGGATCAAGAGCAGGCTGGCCCATAGCCTTTCTCTTCAGCATCTCATTATGTGCCTGAACCATGAGGGAAACTTTCTTCTTGAGCCGTGCAAGGGCACCTTGAACAGCCTCACATCGCTTCACAAATTTTGCCTTGAGATCTTGCATCTGTAATTGATAGCCTAGTATTTAACGAGCATTGAGCCTGGGAAGATTTTCTTTGAAGACAGCCTTTTCGTGACTTATCTTCGCTTTGAGGTGTTTGGCTTTCTGAGCCACAGTAAGCTCCTCATTCACCAGACCTTGGAACGTGACACTCAGTCCAATTGGAAGCTGTAGGGCGTCGATGGTGATAGAGGGATCAGCAAACCACTCATCAATGAAGTTGTCAAGAATGGTTGGATCAAAGAGAGGTAAGTCTTCAAGACGTTTAGCTTCCTCTTCCTTTTGTTGAATAAGCCGTGCCAGAACTTCATCGTCAAACTCATCATCTGAAAGCTCAATCATATTTGCAGTGTCCATCAAAGAAATAGATGGCTTCGGGCCATGAGCAACAGTAGCTTTTCTTCTCATGCGCCTTGTCAAGAGAGATTCATCCTCAGTGTCTTCAGAATCAGCTGGAGGAGACCTGGAGGCCTGAGATGTTGGTGCAGCAGCCTTTGAAGCCCTAGGCCTTGAATCCTTTGAGGGCTTTGAAGCCTTTGAGGTGTGCAGAGGCTTCGGGTCCGTGGCAGGGGGCAGATTAGCTTCATCTCTTCCAGCAGCATCATTGTCATCATCATCAGTCTTAGGAATGAAGCCCTGTATGCTTGATGGATCTGCATTTTCGGCATGGGTGGCCGGAGCATGCAAGGGAAGAATCCACAGTTGATGGCTTCAACCTTTGTCTTCGGAGGGAGATTCTTGTAGACAATGTCTGTCCAGGGAGCCTTCTCAGTGTGCTTCTCAACATATTCATCAGTGACGAAGCGATAGTGGTACCATTGCACCGCCCAATATCTGTGAATCCATTGGATTCGATTCTTGCGCTGAGTGTATGTCTCATCTGGATCAGACTTGTAGCGATCATACAGGTGTGGAGGCAGATCCTTGGCTGTGTTCAGTCGTCTTTGTTTGCCTCCCTTCTTTGGAGTGCCATCTCTAACCATTGTCTTCGACAAGGACTTCATAGGTGAGTGTAAGTAAGAGTAGGCTTCAGATGGGTCCAGATGAATCTGCAAGTAGTCTGCAAATGAATTCAGACTATGAGATCCAAGCGATTCTGCTTCAGACATGTACCTGTGAGAGAATTAGAGACGCAAGGGAAGAGGATAGGTCATATGCATTCTCAGAAGATTTTTAAAGAGAAATCATGGTTTGAAGACATTGACCTCGTTCACCGAAGACATTCACTTTTGTAGAGAATATGGTGGTTTCAGATTTGTACAAGTCCGAGAATTCGTACAAGTGAGAAATCAACCAATATATAGACCAAAAAGTGAAGGCATGGGAGTTCAAGATCTGAGTGTTGTTACAAAAATAGGAATCGAAGATGTTTTGGGTAACTTTTCAGATCGAGATGCGGTAAAAATAAAGCTTTTAATTACCGCGGTGAAGAACACGAAGAACAGTTTGACGAGGCGAGGAGGCCGAACTACTTGATCTGCCACACCCTAACTTGGTGGTGGCAGACAGCTACGGCGGCGGCGAGAGGAGATGAACACGACCGGCGTGAGTACGTCGACGGAGAGGTTGTGGCAGCAAAGCGCTTCGTCTCCGGCGGCGATGAGATCCAGCGACGGCGCTAGGTTTGTGAAGCCCGAGTGGATGAGGTGGGTAGGAAAGTAATTAATGCAACGGGCCTAGGTATTTATAAGGAGAGGGACATCCGAAATTTTTGGACAGATTTGCCCCTGACGCTTCGGGAGTAGTGGGGCACGTGGAAAGCATGCAACATATCTGACCCGCCACTACACGACCGAAAACGACGGCACGGGATTTTGTTACGACAAGAGCGGGGATAGACAACAAATTGGAATTTTAAGCATGTGGTTGAGTTTGTCTTCGCCTGACAGGACACAGAGAAGACAGTCAACACGTGCCAAATAGAATGCACATGACTGGAGTGGAATAGAATAAGACGAGAGTAGAGTAGATAAGTAGAGGGTTCGATCACATTGGCCTAGGTAAAAACTTGAAGATATAGCTATAGGCACAATGTTGTAGAGGACAGAAACTTCCTAAGGTCACATAGGACATATCTACATTGCAAGTGTTCAAGTTCGAAGACATGTGACAGGTTCGAAGACAAACTCAAATATCTGAAGACATGAACGTGTGAAGATAAAAGCAATGTCTTTAGGAGGGGTTGGTGGCATTACCCACCATATAAGAATATTTGACCCAGACACGATGCACAATTATCGTGGCGCTCTGAAGTCATATTCTTCGTTAATGTATTCACACTTAAGAGTGTAAGTCTTCATGAGTTGAAGACATATATACGTTACTTTGTGTGTTGTGCATCAAAGTCATCAATATGCATAAGCGTTAGGATGTATGCCCATTCAAAGGAGATATGAGGATTCTAAGATATTTAGCTCACACCGCAACTTGCAAAATCTCTTCTCATCCAAAGGCTTCGTGAAGATATCAGCCAATTGATCTTCGGTGTTTGCAGGCTTGATGTTGATGTCGCCCTTCATCACGTGATCTCGAAGAAAATGATGTCGTATCTGAATATGCTTCGTCTTCGAGTGCTACTGGGTTGTAGGAGATCTTGATTGCACTCTCATTGTCGCAGTAGAGTGGAACATGCTTCAGGTTGATGCCGTAGTCCTTCAGCGTTTGCTTCATCCATAGAAGCTGTGTGCAGCATGCACCGGCAGCAATGTATTCGGCTTCAGCAGTGGAGAGTGATACACAGTTCTGCTTCTTTGAAGACCAACATACCAAAGATCATCCTAGAAAGTGACAAGTGCCTGATGTAGACTTGCGATCAACTCTGTCGCCAGCAAAATCAGAGTCCGAGTATCCAACGAGGTCAAACGAAGAGCCCTTTGGATACCATAATCCTAGCGTTGGGGTGTGAGCCAGATATCTAAGTATTTTCTTCACTGCTAAGTCATGTGATTCCTTTGGTGCCGCTTGAAATCGGGCGCACATGCAAACACTAAGCATTATGTCTGGCCTAGATGCACATAGGTACAATAAAGAGCCAATCATGGAGCGATATACCTTCTCATCGATATCTTTACCATTTTCGTCGGTGCAGAGGTGACCATTGGTTGGCATTGGCGTCTTGTAGCCTTTGGCTTCGTTCATTCCAAACTTCTTGAGACAGTCCTTGAGGTACTTCTCTTGCGAGATGAAGACACCGTTGGGTTGTTGTCGAATCTGGAGGCCTAGGAAGAATTTCAGCTCCCCCATCATCGACATATTGCTCTTGCATCATGAAGCCAAACTCATCACTATATCGATTGTTAGTGCAACCGAAGATAATGTCATCCACATATATTTGACATACAAACAGTTCACCATCATATGATTTAGTAAATAGAGTGGGATCGAGTGAACCACGTTTGAAGCCTTTCTCCTTGAGGAAGTCCTTGAGCGTGTCATACCAAGCCCTTGGTGCTTGCTTGAGGCCATACAATGTCTTGTTGAGCCGGTAGGCCTTGTCAGGATGCTTGGGATCTTCAAAACCTGGTGGTGGTCAACATAGACTTCTTCCTCAATCTTACCATTGAGGAATACACTTTTGACATCCATTTGATACAAGCATATGTCGTGATGGTTAGCATAAGCAAGTAATATTTGTACGGCTTCAAGTCTAGCGACAGGTGCAAAGGTTTCACCAAAGTCGATACCCTCAACCTATGTGTAGCCTTGAGCCACAAGTCGAGCTTTATTTCTGATGACTTGTCCTGTTTCATCTTGCTTGTTGCGAAAGATCCACTTCGTGCCAATGATGTTGTGCTTCCTTGGATCAAGACGCTTGACGAGTTCCCGGATGTTGTTGAGCTCAAACTGATGAAGCTCTTCTTGCATAGCTTGAATCCATTCAGATTCCTTGAAGGCTTCATCAAATTTGATGGGTTCTAAGATAGGCACGAAAGAAAAGTGCCCGCAAAAGTTAGCAAATTGGTGAGCTCTTGAGCGAGTGAGTGGACCTGGTGCATTTATGCTGTCGAGCATCCTTTCGATCTAAACTTCATTAGCCACACGAGGATGAGCTGGTTGAAGACTTTGATCAGGCTGTGGAGCATTATCTTCGTTAGCAGCATTGTCTTCAGGATTTGCATTGTCTTCTTGGTGAGTAGGTAATGGAACAATGACTTCCTCCACATCAGGTTCTTGAAACATAATTTCTCCAGTGCCCATTAGCCTAATAGCTTCATCTGCTGAAAGTTCATCTAGCACAGGAGGCAGGTGCTCTCTTTGCGAGCCATTAGTTTCGTCGAACCGCACATCTACAGTTTCAACAACTTTATTGTGGAAGATGTTGAAGACTCTGTAGGTGTGCGAATCCTTTCCGTAGCCAAGCATGAAACCCTCATGTGCTTTCGGTGCAAATTTAGAAGTATGATGTGGATCTCTTATCCAACATCTTGCACCGAAGACTTTGAAATAACTTACATTGGGTTTCTTACCAGTGAGTAGCTCATATGATGTTTTCTTGAAGAACTTGTGAAGATATACTCTGTTGATGATGTGGCAAGCAGTGTCAATGGCTTCAGGCCACAGTTTTCGCAGAGTCTTGTACCCATCGAGCATAGTGTGAGCGATCTCGATGAGTGTCTTGTTCTTGCACTCCACGACGCCATTCTGCTGAGGTGTGTATGGGGCAGAGAACTCATGAGTGATGCCCAATGTATCAAGAAATGTGTCTAGTCCAGTGTTCTTGAACTCAGTCCCATTGTCACTTCTGATGTGCTTGATCTTGATGTTGTAGTTGTTCATGCACCGGTTGGCAAAGCGCCTGAAGACTTCCTACACTTCAGTTTTGTAGAGTATTATGTGCACCCAAGTAAATCTAGAATAGTCATCAACGATTATGAAGCCATATAGATTTGCAGTGGTAGAGAAGGTGGAATAATGAGTAGGTCCAAATAAGTCCATGTGTAACAACTCGAAGGGACGAGTAGTCGTCATGATTGTCTTCAAGGGATGTTTGGCTCTAGTCATCTTCCCGGCTTCACAGGCACCACAGAGGTGGTCCTTCTTGAACTTGACACCCTTGACGCCAATGATAAGCTTCTTCTTGGCGAGTGTGTGCAAGTTCCTCATCCCAGCATGTCCTAGCCGTCTGTGCCATAGCCAGCACTCCGAAGCTTTTGCTAGAAGACATGTGGCAACCTGTGGTCCTGCAGAGAAATCTACCATATACAGATCACCTCTTCGAAAACCTTCGAAGACTGTGGTTTTGTCAGAGGCAATTAGCACAACACATCGAAATTTTCCGAATATAACCAGCATATCTAAATCGCTGAGCATTGAGGCAGACATTAAGTTGTAGCCAAGGGATTCAACCAGCATGACATTATCCATGTGCCTATCCCTTGAGATAGCAACTCTACCTAGTCCCAGTACTTTGTTGCTGCCCTTGTCAGCAAATACGATGTGATCTTTTGTTGGAGGTCGAAGAGTTTGTTCCATCAATAGGCTTCGATCACCCGTCATATGACTAGTGCATCCACTGTCCATTACCCAGTCAGTGGACTTTGGTTTGTCTTCCTGCATTGAGAATTAGTCGAGTTCACCAAGGCATGTAGGTGTAACATGCATTGATGACAATAGTGCAGTACTCAATTTAAGGTAGACATGACGATATTAATGGTAACACCATTTTCCATTAGTTATCTTGCGTCCAAACAAGAAAGTTTTTGGGTCTCCAGAGTTAATCTTCGAGATAGGCTTCGTCCTGTCTAGAGACCCGATGCTGCATGAAGATATTAGTTCTTCTTAACCACCCACATGCGCAGGGGTGGCTTAGAAGCGATAAGGCGTAAAGGAGCATCAGAGAATTTTGGCAAAGATGCCCGAATAGTACGTTTCACAGGAGGGTTATAATACTCAAATGAATATGCAGAAAAATTCTTGGTAGAATGAACATAACGGTTCATGCTATGATGCTCATATTCATGAGTCCTTTGAGTCCTTCCCTGCGAAACATAGTTGTAAGTGTACTCATGTGAAGAACTTTGTGTTCCAGAAGACATTGATCTGGGATAAGTCTTCTTCTTGTGAGATGTCGTCATGATATTCATAGGAAGCTTCTCAAGAAGACTTTTGGGAACCCAGATCTTCTTCATGGGTGAACCATTCCTGCAGTTAGTTCCAATGAATCTAGCAAACACTTCACCATTTTGACATTTGAACAGTTATAGTTCGAAACAAACGATTCATCTATGATGATAGGATTTGCACTGTTGAAACCAGATAACGTGGACGGATCAACTGAAGGACCTTTTGCAGCAACCCATTTTGTTTTGGGATACTGCTCAGGTGTCCAGTAAGATCCGTCAACATTGATGTTTCTTTCGAAACTAACAACCTCTTTCCTAGGGTTTTTGTTCAAGATAGTCTTCTTCAGGACATCACATAGAATCTGATGTCCTTTCAGACTCTTGTACATGCCAGTTTTGAGCAATGTCTTCAACCTGTCATTGTCGTCAGTGATAGCAGTGGTTTCCTTAGATGAGGGGTTAGATACCACATATATAGTTGAAGATAATGCATTCTCATAAGCATTAAAACATTCAGCAATGGAATCATTAGCTTCACGAGCAAGACATTTTAAGCATGGAGCATTAAACTCATCCTGAGCGGTACTGATCTGTTCAGCTAAGAGTGAGTCATTTTCCTTCCGTAAGTCTTCATGAGCCTCTCTCAACTTCTCATAATCTTTCTTTCTTTGAAGATATTCATAAGAAAGCTTCTCATGCTCAGTCATGAGAGAATCATGAAGATGTTGGAGATCTTCAAACTTTGAACGAAGACTATGCATGTCTTCTGCCATAGTTTTGTTCAGACTCATCTCATTGCGTAACAGGTCATTGCTTTTTTCTAAAGTAGATTGCAGTTTCTCCATAGCATTTTGTTGCTTAGTGGCAGTTTTCACAAGTTTAGCATAGCTGGGTTTCATGTCATCATCAGTTTCAGATTCAGAATCATGACGTGAAGACTTTGAAGATACCTTGGAGGCTTTTGCCATGAAGCAGTAATCCGGAGTGATGTCATAGTCACTGGCTTCGGTGTTGAAGAAGGAGCCATTATCTTCAGGTTCGAAGACAGATGTAGAAATGAAAGCCGAAGCCATAGCCAGACCAGCAACTTCCGCATCAGATTCCTCCTCGGATTCTTCATCAGCATTAGACCCAGACTCAGACTGTGAGTCCATCTCCTTTCCAATGAAAGCATGAGCCTTGCCTGACGAACTCTTCTTGTGTGATGAGGACTTGACATACTTCTTCTTCTTCTTGTCATCTGAGTCATAGTCTTTGCTCTTCTTCTTGGATTCCTTTTCCCAGCAAGGACAATCAGCGATGAAGTGTCCAACTTTCTTGCACTTGTGACAGGTTTGCTTCTTGCTATCTTTTGAAGACATTTCACCAGATCTCTTGGAGTCACGCTTTGAAGACTTTGCAAACTTCCGGAACTTCCTTACGAGCAATGCAAGTTCCTTTCCAAAGTCTTTAGCATCATCAGAACTGCATTCAGATCCATCTTCAGATGATGACACAGTTTTGGCCTTCAAGGCACGGGGACGACTATAACTGGAACCATAGATGTCTCTTTTCTCAGCTTGTTTGAATTCATGCGTGTTCAACTTCTCGAGGATATCAGCAGGATCCAAACTCTTGAAGTCATGGCGCTCTTGAATCATAAGGGCAAGAGTGTCTTCACAACTTCATGGTTGGTGATATCAGTGGCGCCAAGTGCATTCAGCTCATTTGAGATGTCAGTCAGTCGATCAAAGGTGAGCTGGACATTTTTGTTGTCGAGTCTCTTGAAGCGGTTGAACAGGTTGCGAAGCACATCAACACGAGAGTCTCTTTGCGATGAGACACCCTCATTTACTTTGGACAACCACTCCCATATTTCCTTTGCAGTGCGCAGTGCACTCACACGACCATACCGTCCTTTGGTCAAGTGATCGCAGATGATGTTCTTGGCACTGGAGTCTAGTTGCACGAACCTCTTCACATCAGTAGCAGTAACACCTTCGATAACATTGGGAATGCCTACCATGACGACGTACCATAGGTCGTTGTCAATAGCTTCGAGATGCATGCGCATCTTGTTCTTCCAGTAGGGGTAGTCGGTGCCATCAAAGATGGGGCACGTAGCGGAGACCTTGATGATCCCTGTAGTCGACATAGCTAAAACTCCAGGTGGTTAAACCAAAACACAGAACAAGGGAGTACCTTGCTCTGATACCAATTGAAAGTGCTAGTTATCGACTAGAGGGGGGGTGAATAGGCGATTTTTAAGAAAGGCTTTGAAACAATAAATGTATTCGAAGTATGCGGAAGCGAAACAGGATCAAGTAGGGATAGCAATCAAAGGTCTAGGCAATGCATGGCATACAATGAAGACATACAAGCATATTGAGCATAATCATCATACACACTAAGATGAGTCAAGGACAACTCAAACAGTATGAAGATAAACAACAGATATGAATGTCTTCGGGAAGTCTTCAAACAGTGGTAATCAAGCAATGGCTTCACAACAGATAACAGTATGTAAAAGAGTGAAGGATATAACCAGTTGCTTGACGAAGACACATGATTTGTTGGACCAGTTCCAGTTGCTGTGACAACTGTACGTCTGGTTGGGGAGGCTGAGATTGAACTCAGAAGACCTCGTCTTCACCTTGTTCCCCTTGAGCCGAAGTCCCTCGGACAACGCCCAATCACTCTGGTAAGTCTTCAGGGGAGACTTTCGAAACCCGTACAAACTTGGTCACCCGACAATCCACAATGACTCTTGGATGCTCTAGACCCAGACGCCTAACCGTCTGGAAGATCACAGTCTTCAAGTGTAATAAGTCTTCAATTCTCTCAGAACAGAACGACTTCGGTGATGCTCAAACACACTAGCTCTAGGTGTTTAGGTTTATCCTCGCAGGATGTTTCTCTCTCAATGTCTTCGAGGTGGGTTGCTCCAAAATGACAACATCTGTATCTCTCTCTGAGCAGCCACCGTTTCATGGTGGAGGGGGTGGGCTATTTATAGCCAACGGGCAACCCGACCTGATATGACCAATATGACCCTGAGTCAATGGCCAACCGACACGCGTCACAACGGTTGGATTTCAGACATACGCGGCAACTTTACTTGGGCTACAAGTAAAGCTGACTCAACCAGCTCTGGAAGAGATTTCCTCTCATTGTCTTCACTCAAAGACATAGGTATGGGTTGAGCATCACGTCAGCGTCTGACTTCGATCACATCGACCCCACTTAACAGTACGGTGGTTCCTATGACTCGGGAAAGAAGAAATAAAACATCCAAAAGACTTCGTTTTTGCGTTTCATTGTGTCCAAGCGAATGTCTTCGCATACCACCAATGGCTTCAGCCATCATCAATGTCTTCGGACATTTTTGGGGGTCGTCTTCGACGGTTAAACCGAAACTCCAGGGACTTCTATCTGTGTTCTTCTATGAACTCTCACAAACACATTAGTCCCTCAACCACGTTTGTCTTCAATACTCCAAAACCAAACAAGGGTGGCACTAGATGCACTTACAGATATTAGTACAAAAAAGGAGTTAGAAGAAGAGGAGGGGGCTTACTCTTCTTCGTCTTCAAGGCGACAAAGTTCCCATTGGACCTGAACCCTAGAACCGGAGGTCTCTGCTGGAAGGGAGGGCTCCCCCGCGTGCTTTGTTGCCGGCGAAGTCCTGTGCCGGGAAGATTCCTTTCTCCTGACCACCGGCGGAGTTTGTTGCCGAGAAGCCTCGACTTTGGCTTATGTATCTGGTGGAGTTTGTTGCCGGAGAACTTCAGTGTCGACTTCAACAGCAGGTGGAGTCTGTTCCCCGTCAGCTTCAGTTTCAGTTTCTATTGCCGGTGGAGTTTGATATCATGAAGCAGTTTCCTCAACCTCAGTGCTGGTGGGCTCATCAGCAGTCGGCAAGTTGCGGCGACGCCTCTTTGTAGTTGCAGAGGATAATTAGGCGCAGAGAGAATTCAGCTCATGGTATACATCAAGTGTGCTAGTGCGAAGATAATACCAGTTAGCTTGTATCATGTTCATAGTATTTGATTTGTACCCAGTGTCATGGAACTACTCCTCGCGGCATTACATTCCATTCTATGGTCCTGCTTCGCCATTTTCACAATGTGGTCGTCTCCACAATTAAGGTTCTCGGACCGGAACCAAGCATTAAGTTCAGTGGATTATCGTTATCTCATGTTGTCTTCGGTCCTCATAGATGTCTCCACATGTCATGTTAGAGGTCGTAGATTTCCTAAAAAAATATGCGGTAGGTACCTATGTAGTTCTTGAGATCATGTTGCATGGGCCCTTAAATTGGACAACACACATAGAGTTCACCACAGTATAACAACTTACTAGACAGATCATCAGACTACAAACACAAATGACGACATATAGATCAGCACAAATGAATCTTACCACTCACCTACATCTCCAACGCCTAGGGGGAACTACTCACGCATCATAAGGATAATAATCATTTCGGAGAATAAACCAATGAAGATCATATCAATCACACACGAAAGATCCACAATGAAATGAATGGTCCAATTAGTCTTGATCTCGAGATGAGTAGGAATAGAGTTTACAACTTGGAATTCCTCTTACAATAGTGAAGGATGAAATGATGATGGATATGAAAGGACCAAAACTAAGAAGATAACCGAAGGTTCTTCAGATCTCTCCCTTCTCTATTCTAGACATGGTGGAGGCGGCTAGGGTTCTCCTCTCCCCTCTGTCCCTTCACAAAAGTGTCTTGTATAGACGTGATGAAGATGCTGGCACCTCATACGACTGCCCATGCGAGCGGGTGTGCTCGCATGGAAGGCCGTATTTTGCTTTGTTATGCATGTTGGCTTGGCTCTCCACATGGAAGTTGCTCCATTTGACTTGATTTGTAACAATCCCCTTTGTTTTCCTTCCACAAATGGTAATTCCTGCCAAACAATGGAAAATATATTTTCTTCTCTTTTGAAGGATTAGCGTTAGAAATAACCAAAAAGTGGCATGAATCTGGTGAAAACCAAATGAGATTCACTCGCAAATAATCACAAATTCTCAAGCCATCAGCGAGTATTAGACACGACTGATAGAGTCACTACAAAACTAGTGGTGCTACAAAACTTATAAGAGCAATTCTAGTCCTTTTCCCAAAAATCTTTAATCCCCTGAAAAAATGTTTAGGGGATTAAGCCCTAGCACCCCCCCCCTAAAAACTTAATCCATAAATAAATATAGCACCCCACCGTAAAACACCACCCTCACAACCTAATTTTGTTCTCAAAACCGTCATTCTTAGTATTTTATTTCCTCCCGCCCGACCCCCTCTCGTTCCCATGCTCTTTCTTCTCCTCCCGTCGCTGCACGCCACAACGCCGGTCCTCCACTACCCTCGATACCCAACGGAATGGAACCCCACCCCCTCTTTATGCCCGACGACCTCCTCCCATGAACACATCCGCATGTGGTGGCGGAATCGGCGTTGAGCGCCTCCAAGAAGCGAGAGTAGAGGAAGTTTGGGGTCATGCCCAACATAATGTATTGGGAGAATACCACCATGTCAACCACCATCATCGGAGCATCTTCTGCACCCTCTTGTCCGTTGATGACATCACCGACCATCAAGTGGCAATGTCGTATGATGATAAAGGCATTGGAGGTTGTCGCAAACAAAGGGTCATTGCCTCTCACCCTCCCTCCCCCGCCGCTGCAACCCACTCCGGTCATCGCGTCGTGTTTCACTACCTGCTGCCAACGTCAAAAAAGATGAGACAATAAGAGGCGACGAGGTGCCCGAGACCATGCTAGAGAGATCTCCCAAAAAAGGCTCCCCAATCGTCTAAAACATGCCAAACTTGACGATTGTCGCCATCCTCAAAACCTAACGAAAAAGGGGAAAGAAACGCGATGAGGAAGGGAGATTCGAGACATATCATATGCGGGCAGGAACTCAAGCTCGTACCGTATGACCGGCCACATGTCGCCTCGCTCGCTGCCACCGAGTTCAAACTGGCACCGCCTTGATCGTCTCAGAGACCTCGTGGGAGCCGAATAGGCAAGGATTTGGTGAGGGTTTGCGGGGTGGTCTTCACGATAATACTCCACCTCATAGTTTTTTATTTTTGTTTTTGTAAAAGGTACAGAGGCTAGCGTGTGCCGCGTCTCACAATTTGGCTTCTTTTGTAGTCAAACGTTAAACAACCGAGCTGGTGTATTACTTTTTTGGGGGTTTCAAGATTGTGTATGAATCTTTTAAATTGTGGATGAGATTCGCGGAATCCCCTAGCGAAAAACCTAGGGTTTAGGTTTCCTCCGGCGGCGTGAAAGCCGAGAGTATCTCCCTTCTGACCGAACTCCTTTCTCCCCTTCCTCCCCCCCGAAGACTCGGGCTGATCCAGGGGGGAACCTTGCGTTCCTTCCCGGCCTTGGTGGACGAGGGCAGTGGGGGAAACCGGGGATCTAGACCTACGACATGGCGACGGAAAAAGGTGACAGAGGGAAGGGGAAGAAGGCTGAGGATATGGACGATCTGCTAGGGCGACTTGATCTGCATGAAGATGATGGGGATGACTTCGTGTGGGAAGATGATCCGGATGTCCCAAAGATCCAGGCAAAGTGGCTAGCTATTGCTAGGGTTCATACTACTAAGGGGTTCAGTCCGTCGGCCCTTTACGCGGATATGCGGTCTGCGTGGAATCCGGCAAAAGTTGTACGTTGGAGGATGATCGAGAATAATTTGTTTACAGTACAGTTTGGATGTCTTGGAGACTGGAACATGGCGATGATTAATGGACCATGGCTGTTTAGGAATCAAGCGGTGATCCTGAAGGAGTATGACGGATTTACGAACCCTAAATCAATCAGTCTTGACAGGGTGGCAGTATGGGCAAGAATCTTGAAACTGCCAGACAACTATCTTCATGAAGCTGTGATAAAAGGAATGTGCAGGAAGGTAGGAGAGATCCTGGAGGTGCAGATACAATTACCTGCGGGTTATGTCGGCAGGTTTGTAAGAATAAAGGTGAACCTTAATTTGCATAAGAGGCTGGAACGTTTTGTGTCAATCACAAAGGGGGGCAAGAAAGATTGGTATCAAGTCCAGTATGAGAAGATGCCGATTTTTTGCAACAACTGTGGATTGATCGGGCACTGGTATGAGGAATGTGGGACTGGGGAACATGATATCTCCAAGTTTGAGTGGGGAGATTTTATGGTTGCTGATGAATGGAAGACGCGTGGGTCTGTTCGCAGTGCTGGTGCAGGAAGGGGACGAGGTCGAGGGAGAGTTCCCTTCGGCAGAGGATTCGCAGGAAGATATGGAAATGACCCTGAGGGGGCGTGCCCAAATTGGGCAAATACTAATTATGATGGCCAAACTAGCTGGAGATGGAATGCCGCTTTTGGGGACCAGGGGGAACGTACAGATAACAACCCGGTACAGCAGGACACTACGTCAGTAGGACCGGATGTAAATATGGTTGATAAGGAACAAAATGCCAGGAAGAGGTTGGCAGCTGATTCTGTGTCAATAGGGGTGCTAAACCCCCAGCGCTCTGTGGTTGTAGTGGACCCAAAATCTAAGGTTTCCAACATTGTTGAGCTGTTTGATGGCTGCAGTGAGAAGGGCCCATCTTCCACACCCCAGAAAAATGCAAACAGAAAGAAACATAAAGGAGAGGATGGTGGAGTAAATGAAAGTGAAGAATCGGATAATGATAATGCTGGATCGGCGGCACTCTTCGAGAGTGACCGCCGGGCGCAATGAATATATTAAGCCTGAACTGTCGGGGCTGCGGGCGGTCCAAGACAGTTCAAGAAATCTGCAACTTGGTACAGTTGCATCGCCTCGGTTTGGTTTTTCTCTCGGAGACCAAATTGTGTGCAACGAGAGCGCAGGATATGAGATTCCGGTTGGGTTTCAGGCATAGTTTTGGTGTTAAGAGCGAGGGATTGAGCGGAGGACTGGTACTATTTTGGAATAGCGATTCAGTGGTCACCTTGAAATCCTATAGCGGGACCCACATTGATGTTTTTGTTCAGAATGATGCCACAGGAAGTAGGGAGTGGCGGTTCACAGGTTTCTATGGGGAACCGAGGAGGTCAAAGAGGAAGAGGAGCTGGGAACTGTTAACGTTCCTTAGAAATGAGTACGATCAGCCATGGCTGTGCGCCGGAGATTTCAACGAGGTGCTGGATGAAAATGAACAGTTTGGAGGTGTACAAAGGGAAGAATGGAAAATGGAGGGCTTCCGTGACGCGGTTAATTACTGTCGTTTTACTGACCTGGGATATACATGCCTCCCATACACTTGGGACAATAGACAAAATGGCAACAGGAATATCAAAGTCAGGTTGGACCGAGGTTTGGGTGATGATCGTTTCATGGAGATGTTTGATAATTCTTCAGTAACCCATGTACAAACTACAGAGTCGGACCATTGTGCGTTGATTATTGGTATAAGCAAATCGGAATGGGCACACGCTGAAGGAGGAACTAGGCCATTCAGATTTGAAAATGCGTGGACCAGACATGTAAATTACACCCAAACAGTGGAAGAGGCCTGGATCCAGACGAGTGGCAACCTGCAAGAAGTTTCTAATGCGTTGGGAGGAGTGAGAGATAGGCTGAGAAGATGGAGTAGAGAAGAATTTGGGTCCGTGAAAAAACAACTAAAAACTATGCGCCAAAGGCTTGAATGCCTGAGAGCAAGTTCTTTGTGGAAAGGACCGACTACAGAGGAAAGAATGCTACTCAGGAGAATTTCTGAATTGCTTGCAAGGGAAGAGTTGATGGAGAAACAATGCTCGAGAGTTACCTGGCTTGCTGAGGGTGACCGAAATACAGGTTTTTCCATGCACAGGTAAGAGAGCGGGCACGAATTAATAAAATCAAGTCACTTCAGTTAGAGGATGGCAGAACAATCACAGCCCAGGCGGAGCTGGAGGCAGCAACAATTGAGTTTTACCGATCTCTATTTACGGCACAGACGGATACTCATCCAGAGGAGGTCACTGCATTTGTTGAACCAAAGGTGAGTGACGCGATGAATGAGAAATTATGCGCACCCATAACTGACTCTGAAGTGGAGCGAGCTCTGTTTATGATGCATCCGAACAAGTCGCCGGGTCCTGATGGTTTCACGGTGGGGTTCTATATAAAACATTGGCACATTATGAAGAATTCGGTGTGCCTGGCTATTCGAGAGTTTTTTGAAACGGGTGTTATGCCTGAGGAGGTTAATAACACTGTGTTGGTCCTTATTCCGAAGGTGAAAAACCCGCAGAACTTAACTCAGTTTCGCCCTATTTCGTTATGTAATGTGTTATACAAGCTAGCTTCCAAAGTTTTAGCGCTCCGGCTCCGTCCTATCTTAGATGCAATAATATCCGAGGAACAGAGCGCTTTTGTGCCTGGGAGGCTCATCTCGGATAATGTTCTAACGGCCTACGAGTGCATACATTATTTGAGAAGGAAGAAGGGTAAGACTGCAAATTGTGCAGTCAAGTTAGATATGGCGAAAGCATACGACAGGGTAGAGTGGAGTTACTTGCGGGCTATAATGCATAAACTGGGTTTTGCACAATTGTGGATTAACAAGATAATGTCCTGTGTGGAAACAGTGTCCTTCTCAGTTCGGGTGAATGGGAGATTTTCTCAGATTTTCAAACCTAGCAGGGGTTTTCGCCAAGGGGATCCCATTTCACCGTATTTATTCTTACTTTGCTCTGAAGGATTAACAAACCTACTTAAGTTTGTTGGTACAGGGCACTTGAGCAGAGGCATAAGGGTGGGCATCCATGCCCCTTGGATTACTCACTTACTCTTTGCAGATGATTGTCTCATCTTTACACAGGCATCACATGCAGGAGCAAGAAGAATTCATGATATCCTTGAGATATATAGAAGAGGATCGGGCCAACTTGTTAACAGAACAAAATCTGTGATTTTTTTCAGTGCAAACTGTGATGATGATATGAAGGCAAGGGTGCACGAAGGGTCTGGCATTGCTACTGAAGCATTAATGGAAAAATACCTTGGATTACCAACTGCTCTTGGTAGGTCCACGGATGAACAGTTTGAAGGTATAGTCTCATCAATTAAAAAGTTATGTAAGGGATGGACTCCACAATTGCTTAATAGTGCTGGTCGAGAGGTGTTGGTTAAATCCGTCGGTCAAGCGATTCCAACTTTCTCAATGAGTTGTTTTCGGTTATCAAAGAACATGTGCAAGAAAATAACTAGCGTGCTAGCCAGGTATTGGTGGGGAGGAGATGAAAATAAGAGGAAGATGCATTGGAAGAAGTGGATTGACATAGCCATCCCGAAGAGCGAGGGAGGCATGGGATTTAGAGACATTCAGATTTTTAATCAAGCTATGCTCGCTAAGCAGGGGTGGAGGCTCCTCACAAACCCTGATTCACTGTGTGCAAGAGTACTAAAAGGCAAATATTTTCATGATTGTGGTTTTATGGAAGCTAGAAATAAAAGAAATGCCTCACATACTTGGAGGGCCATCTTGTACGGTCGAGAAGCGTTAAAGAAGGGGCTGATCAAAAGAGTGGGGGACGGCAGCTCTATTAGGATTTGGGAGGACCCGTGGGTGCCTGAGAGTCATGATAAACGCCCATTGGTTAAACTCCCAACCACAACTGTAACCCTGGTGGAAGAACTGATTGATCAAGATAATGGTGGCTGGGATATGCAGAAGTTAGAAGCTAATTTTGTGGAGCCAGATGTATCCATGATAGCTAGGATCCCAATGGGCAGAGCAGAGGAAGATTTCTGGTCATGGTTTCCAGATAGATTTGGGAATTTCTCAGTACGATCCTGCTATAAATTGATGATCAAAATGCGACGAGATGTGGAAGCAGTATCAAGTGCAGGTGGACCGGACAAACTATTTTGGAAGAAATTATGGCGCCTCCCAGTACCACCGAACGTTAGAAACTTCTGGTGGAGAGTGATCAGGGGCTTTGTCCCTTCACGAGCTGTCTTATGTTCTAGGCATATTGAGCGTATTGGATTCTGTGAAGTTTGTGGGCGAGAAGAGAGCATCAGGCATGCCATTTTTGAGTGTACATGGGCTAAGCTATTCTGGCAGGAGATTAAAAACAATACGTCCATCAAAGTGCCGGCACTACACCCTGAAACCTGGGCTATGGACATGGTGGAGGGAATCAAGGTAGGAAAAACAGAAGCATGTGTTGTTCTATGCGGTGCATGGGCTGTGTGGACGGAGAGGAATGCACGCACGCACGGAGAGAGCTCAAGATCGCTTATTCAATCGGTGAAATGGGCTACTGATGTAGCTTATGAACTAATTGAGATTGGAAAGCAGCGGTCGACAGTAAGCCCCAAAGAGAAACAGAAATGGAAGCCACCAGACCAGTCCTATCTGAAAATAAACGTTGATGCAGCATTTGATGTTGAGACACATCAGGGAGGCACTGGCTTGGGTATTAGGGACCATGAGGGCAAACTAGTGAGAGCTCAGGCAAAATGGTACGAGCATGGTCTCTCTGCTATGGCAATGGAATCATTTGCAATTCGAGATGGTACCCAACTTGCATTGGATCTCGGTTACAGAAAGGTGATAGTCGAAACTGATGCCCAAAGTTTGGTGAAGTTGTGGAATTCTCCAGGCTTCGATCGTTCAGAGATTGCGACCACAATGAAAGAAATTCAAGAGCTTTGCGGGAATTTCGAGGAGTTTCGCTTAATGTTCATTCCGAGAGAGGCGAACGAATTAGCACATCTTTGCGCTAAACAGTGTAATTCGTCCAGGAGACGATGTCTTTGGATTAATTATGTTCCGGCCTTCCTCACGGCTTGTGTGACGAAGGAATGTACTCCCGCTACTTAAATCAATAAAGCTCTTGTTTATCAAAAAAAAAAAGAATCTTTTAAATTGTTACAGGTTCTTGTACCATGGGTGTAATTAACTCTTTGTTTTATATTGTTGAGAATTTCCACTCCTGTTTCAACTTCTGCTTTATTACCATGAAAACAAGAGAAACTTCTAAAAGCTCAAGAAAAAACATATGACGTTTTTTACTTAAATTTGATGGGCAAATACACCTGCTCAATAAGCCCAGTATAACAAACACAACCAATCAAGGATATCCTTATCTAAGCACTCCCAAAAGAAGTGTCAACTTTGTACTAAAGTCACTTATTTTGGGACGGAGGGAGTAGAACAGACCATCCAAAGAACAAGGATTCATCCAAAATTCCAAATTATAAGGAAAATAGTGGGCTGAGAAAATAACAGTGGAAATGGACTTGAACATGTTCAGGTTTCCAGCAGTCATATTACAAAGATAGGCCACATACGTTTTCTCTTGTTTTCATGAGTTTAAGGCTATAAAAATATAATACTTCTGATGTCTGCCTAAGAGGGCTTAAAAAGATAAATTCAACTGTTACTCATTTATACAAGACGAAGAAAAGCAACAGCACTTTTTTTCATGAGCTTCAGGCTTTCAGCCAATGGCGACACTGTCAGAATGTTGGAGCTGAGCTTCACTTACAATCCTTTGGAGCAAACAACACCCTCACGAAGAACTGTCCATAGTCCAAGATTGAGTCATCGGGAGAAACAACAGCTCCAATGCGTTCATCTTGAAATGTCCACTTGAACATTGAATCGCCCACTTCTAAAATGACATCCAGCTCTTCATTTTCTTTCACCGCGACAATATGCTGGAATAGTTTTTCTTTCCCAAATAATTTGTCGTCGAACAGCACAACTCCACGATGAGGATAGTCATCATATCCGGTGCTAAAAGCAGTGAACCTCACGTGGTGAGGTTGGTCAACCTTTGCATATACTTGTATTACAGCCTCGACACTTTTTGAAAGGACTGTATATTTCAAGTCCAAATTGCAATTATCACCAGAAATCCGTTCATAAAACATGATATCAGTTTCATTCCGGATATCAATATCAGCATATGCAGAAAGTAGTTGCTTGTCATCTGATTCATCCCCTTCCTTCTTTACCCAAAGATCAACTTCTACTAAAGCCTTATCCAATATATACATTCCTCGACAAGGGCTACAAAGTGGCATGACAAAGAAATCCTACGATTTAACAGCTTGTTAGAACTAATAAGCGAATATCCACTTCCACATACATTAGCATGCATCAACACAACAAACTCAGTAAGATATACTTGCACATGTTCAAATTAACTATTGAGTGATACTCACTCCATCTTTGTGTCCGTTACAGGGTGTTTTTTTTTACATATGTTTCCATATGTAAGACATGCACGTTAATGCAATTGTGTCCGTTTTACCCTGATTTATCTAACCAATTGCTCAACATTTATGACATATCAGATTAGATTATCACTATGGACATCACAATATAATTACCCAATGCCCCTCTACTATCCAGCTGATTGGGAGTTGTAACCGTCTTAATTGCACATGTCTAATAAAAAATCGACAAAGAAATAGAGTAAGTGTCTATATTGAAATATATTAACAAGATAACCAGTTTTGTATCTTGGTGGTAAAAGTATAATCATATCCAATTTCGAGAACTGGTCTGATGGGTTGATGTGATCATCTATCTAATGCTTAACAACATAAAGAGCAGATCTTTTGAACATGGAGAAATAAATTAACCTGACCTCTCACACATCTTTTAATAGATGCGAGCAATGAAGGGAACAAATCAAAGAACCAAACTGACATAAATAACAGTGTTTTAATATACAGCAGTAAACCACTTCGGAAAGAAAAACAAGCATAATATCTTCAGGCGGAAAGGAGGTCTTAATTACCTGTTTATCAATCGTGACAGCATCATCCCTGGGACAGTTAAAGACGTAGTTCCGTCGCGGGTCCAAGTAATCCCGAACAGCAAATATTCCATACAGACTAATGGGATACGAGGGTTCAAAGATTGATAGACACATGGAGAATAATTGTAGCATATAACTTGGTGTGCGCTTTCCAAGAGTTGATGGGGCTGTAATTATTTATGAGAAGAAAAGCAACTTATTATTTTAGTGAAAACAAAAGCAAGTTGGTACCAAAATACATAGATATCACTATATCATAAAGGCAGATGAATTAATTACTAGGAATGAACGAATGGCAAACAGCACTTACTGGTAGAAGTGTCATGGGTCCTGTAGATACGGTGGTAGCAGGATTCGGCCCCAAGGATGCATACACCTGTTGCGTCAGGGTACACTTTCATGGGATACGGGGGGAAAGGAGTATCGTCGTCATCTCCCAGAGCCATAATCTCCCTGCACAGCTTCGAGTGTTCTTTAATCCGTTTGAAGTAACTATCTGCCCATCTGAAATCTATGGCCTCTGCTTCGCTCTCGGGATAGAGCTTTCCTGAAGAATTGATGTAGAACAGCTCAGCAGTGAAATATATACATATTTTGTTTCATCTGCTAAGAGAATCAGCAGCTACCTGGACAGTTTGTCTCGGCTAGTATCACTTGGGCATAGCGGTCTTCTTCTTCTTCATAATCGCTCCCCTCCTGTGTGCTACAGTCATCGACTCCTTCCCCTCCTACATAATCAATCAATGTAAATCTAGTGATAGTCAATTACTTATGGAAGAAGTCTGCAGGGAGGATTGACTACCCTGTCCATTGTCAACGTCGTTGTCGTAATCACTGCCCTCCTCCCGTGCGCTCCAGCTGCTCCAGCCGTCGTCGCTGTCCTCCTCCCGCGGGAACCTGAGGTCCAAGGCACGCCTGGCGACTTCACATGGGTCTGAATCTGCTACAATAGATAAATATTTGATCAGGAAACAAGATCAGTAAGAGGAATTCCAGCGAGGCATGAACATAGGAAGAGTGGAGATGCAGGATATACGCACAGGTGCTCATGCGCGCCGGCTGGTCATGGAGCTCGGCAACCTCCGCCCCCTTCCGCCCGTCGCCTGGGTCTTCCGGGTAATCCCAGTCGGCGCAAGCGTCGGGGTGGTGGTCGCCGTGATACGAAAAGTTACTCGATCCAAGGAAGACTTGCTCCTCCGTCGAGGCCATCAACACGCTAGGGTTCCTTGGCTACGGCGGCGGCGGCGTGTTGGGTCGGGAAGGGTTAGGGATTTCTGCTCGCGGTTGCGGTTGCGGGTGTGGGGAATCGGGACTTTTCTTTTCTTTTCTTTAGATAGAAAGAGGTAAGGTACGTGGGAGAATTTTTTTTTTTTGAGTGGTAGGTACGTGGGAGATGGAACGGGATGTAAATGTAGCTGACTGTATAGGGCCCAAGGCCAGGCCCGGCCCGGTTGCGTGTGCTTCGCGTGAAAGAAGTTCATATTTCACCCTCAATCAAATGTGGCGTGACGGACGGAAAAAAAAACTCGAACTCTAATTTTTTTTTTTTTTTGAGAAGCAAACTCGTATTCAACAGATCAAAGTACAAGAGCACAACCCCATACGAGTACAGCAAACAACCAGCACACTGAACAGCTGTCCCACACGATGCACAGAGCTCCTGAAAACAAAGCAAAAACGCACACAAATCCTCTGTAGCCACTGTAGCACTCTTCCCCAACGAGCCTTGCCGAGCTTCGCCTCAGCCATGGCAAGAAGCAGCCGACAAGCGCCAAACGAAGCCACAGGAACACCATCGCCTCACAGGCTTTGCGAGCCGCAGTAACCACCCGCTTAAGCAGGATTCGATTGACAGTTGTCCGGCACGGCCGGGGCACCGCCCCGTGCTCCTGAGGCCCCTGGTCCTGCATCCGTCTGCGGCCACCGCCGGAGAAAGAGAGCAGAACCCCAAGCCAGCACACCACGAAGCCCACAGCTTCCAGTCCGCCTCGAAGACGCGCCGCCGCCGCCACCGCAGCAAACCGAAGCGGCGGACGACCCAAGACTCCTGTACATCTCCACCGCGCATCCGGCGCCGCCGGCCCGGTGGAACTCCGCCTCGCTGGCCTTCCGCCGACGACGGAGCGCTCGTCGGCGACACGAGGAGAAGGCCCGAGGGAGACTCTTATTCCGACGCATGGCGACGCCATCCTCGCCTGGCAGCCGCCGCTCGAACCCCTGTACAACCCCACCTCAGCACAATTTGGTACTCCCTCTTTTCAACTAATAATATAAGAACGTTTGAATTACTAAAGGGAGTATAATTTAAACCCTAAAATTCTTAAAAAAAGAGGCGGCTGTTAACCTTAAACCGCTCTTGTATATGTTTGAACTCATGTCAGGGCTCAAGATCAACTTTGTGAAAAGTGAGATCCTGTATGTGGGGGGGGGGGGGGGGGGGGGATGATGACACTCTGAAATTTTATGCATAATTATTCAATTGTCAGATTGGACACTTTCCTATGAAGTACTTGGGGGTTCTTGTTAGTTACACCACTCTTTGTAGCCTGGATTGGTTATTTGTTGATGAGAGATTCCTTAAATGTTGTGAATCCTGGATAGGTAATGCCGCATCCTCGGGGGGTAGGTTAACTCTTATGAACTCCTCCCTTAGCAGTGTTGTCTTTTATTATATGTCCATGTTCCTATTACCTAAGATGGTGATATACAAATTAGACAAACATCGTAAAAGATTCTTTTGGCAAGAGCATGAAGGGCGCAAAAGATATCATCTGATCAAATGGTCCCGCATTTGTAGATCCAAGAAAAAAGGGGGTTTGGGGGTAAAAAATCTTCACAGACAAAACATTAGTCTTCTCACCAAGTGGTGGTGGAAGTTAGAAACGCAACAGGGGTTGTGGCAAGATGTGGTAAGAGCCAAATATTTCAAGAAAGATGATGTTTACTCAGTTAAAAGTAAATTCGGTGACCCACCGATTTGGAAAGCCATTATGAAAGTGAAAGGGTGTTACTTGGCTGGTAGGGGGCTTACCTTGAATTCTGGCAACATTGCCAGACTTTGGCTCGATTCTCTTTGTGGTAACCCACCTCTTAAAGATACCTATGCTGACCTGTTTAACATTTGTAATCGTCAAGAGATCACGGTGGCTCAGTTCAGAGTTGGGATTGATGATAATTTCTTCAGGAGACAGCTTCATACTTAGTTGTTGGGCCGATGGGGAAACCTTAAGGAAGAAGTGGGGGCCTGGAAGATCTCGAACACCCCTGATCAGATCGTTTGGACCCTGGGTAAAAAGAAAAAAAATCTACCAAATCCATTTATGAATATTTAGAGAGACATGTTACAGGCTGTGACTATAGATGGATTTGGAAGTCGAAAATTCCCCTAAAGATTCAGATTTTCATGTGGCAATTATTCCAAGATGCCATTCTAACTAGAGATGTGATGAAAAGAAGAAAGTGGGCAGGTAACCCTAAGTGTTCTTTCTGTAATGAGCGAGAAACCTCACAACACCTCTGTTTTACTTGTCCAGTAGCCAGAGTTATCTGGAGAACGGTCGGATGTGTGCTTGGTACTAGCTTAGGTCCGAACAATATCTAGCAGTATTTTACTTGGTGTTATATGTTCCTTCCTGATGGTGCCAGATTCTACACATTTGGCCTAGCTGCAGTGTGTTGGGAAATCTGGAACTGTCGTAACCATGCCACCTTTGAAAGTAAGAAGCTGAGATCTCCTTTTGATATAGTCTACTCTGCATGTGGCTATCTTACCTATTGGGCAGGTCTGCTAGCTGGAGCTGATCGGGAGGCGATGGAACGTGGGGCAAAGATGCTGAAGATCTACGCTTCGAACATGATGCGGATCTGCGCGGCTCCAGGAGCAGCAACTGATGATTGATGAAAAAACGGAAGAGGAGATCTTCGCCCCTCCCCCTCCCCTCCACCTGAAGTCTTGGACGTGCGGACAACTGCTACTCTTTTAGCTCTTCTTAACTCTCGGCCCCTGCGCGGGCTTTTGATGGCAGCTCGGCTGTGAGCATGTTCTGCACTTTCTCTTGTTTTGCTTCTCCTGGTGTGTTCGGATGGTTAGTTTCCCCTAGACTTTTCTCGTTAGGTTAGTTGGTTTTATTTGGTGTTTCTGGGTTTTCGCCCCGCGGTAGGCTGCTCGATGACGAGTGCCTATGGTGGGTTTCCCAGGAATGCTTTGAACCCGCTCCCCTTTCCTGTTTCCTTGGTTGGTCGGCTTAACTATGTATTTCCGTTATGATTAGTAATGGAAAGGGGTTCGCTCGGTTCAAAAAAAGTTCTTAAAACCGGGTAAATCTTCCCCTAAGCTGGTTTTGATCCGATTGTGTCATACTCTGACGGTTTTATAACATGATTAGGTATATGACATATTTGGCGTGTTTGGTTCCTTGCGTAGCCTCAAGCTGCATTGTATCTACCATCCCGGTTGAGCCTAGCCTGGCCAATCTGATGCAAAATCGATTTTAGATGTATGTTTGGTTGTGTGCATGGCGTGAGGCAGACCAATGTGAGATATTGTTTGGTAGGTTGTATGAGAAGTCAGCCAAGTACTTCCCCAAAGCATGACGGTGACGAAATTCGACGGCCAGATCAAGCCACCACCAACACGAGCAGTCTTGTCGAGCCGGCACAGCCGGGCCCTCCGCCCCTGACGCAGACTAAGCCGGCGAGCGAAGGAGCATGGATGTCTGGCGGCAGGTCGTAGCGGACGACGGAGCTCCGACCCGTGGCGAAAGGAGTTCACATGGCGGGATTGAGGCGGACAGGGAAGCTCACCTGCTGCGGACAAGGAAGTTTTGACCGGTGGCACAAAAGGGAGCTCCGACCACCACGACGGCGAATGGTTTGCCTGCTCGATCCAATCTGATGCGTGAGAGAGGTGAGGAAAGAAAGATACACGGTTGGTTTCGGTGGTAGTATTGATGTAATTCTTGAAAATAACGAGGTCAATCCCATGTACTGCTTCGTTTTAGGTGTAGCCGCGGGTGCAGGCGCGAGGCCGCATGGGAGAAATGATGGATTCTTGTGTTCCTCTTAGCCTGGCTGAGAGGCCTCTTTCTGCATCTGTCGGGCCAAGCCGAGGAGGCCACACAGCTAACCAAACTAAACTTGGGCTTATACCGGGCCGGGCTTTAGAAAGCCCGAAGTGAAAATCCCAGGCCAGAGCCTGGCCCGGCCAAAAAAACAACTTTCAGGCCCGAACAGGCTAAAAAGGCGAACTTCGGGCCGGGCCTCCGCGTAAAACGTCCATTTTCCGAAGCCCGAGCCCGGCCCAAACTGCTGACCGGGCCTCGTTTCCAAGCCCGAACCTAAAGCCTGGCCCAGCCCGGCCCGGGTTTTTCGGGCCGGGCTACCCATGCCCAGGTTTAAACCAAACGAGCTGGATTCTGCATCAGTGATGCGAGCCAGGTGCGAGGAACCCATCCAAACACGCCCTTAGTTGCCCCGGATGCACCAGCCTCACCAGCCACGCCAGACCGCACTTCTTCGTTCTCCTCTAGCCTGCAGGCGTCAAGCGTGCTGACGAGCCAAAGCCGACGAGGACGGCGAGGAGCCATAGCCGACGAGGACGGCGACAAGTCATATCCATAAATATGTCGTCGTAGTCCACACGGCCAAAATCCCCCATTGTGTCAACCCTACAGTCCCCCACCATTTCTAAGCATTGACCCTAGATCCTCAAATCGCCATGGCTCATAGCTCGGGGAGCTTGTCATCTGACTAGAAGATGCTGGCTCAGAGGTCGTCGTCAGTGCCTTATCACTAGGGGCCATTGGACTATGAGCCTCCGCAGTTGTGCCGGTGCCGGTGCCAGGTGCCATTGTTAGGGATGCACTAGTGCTCTCTCTCCATGGACAATCTTGTACAAGGGATAGCAGTACAACTTGGGGAAGAAGATGAAGAGGGGGATCGGAGTACAGGAAGATACATACACTCACACACACGCCGCCGCCGCCTGATCCTAGCTTGGATGCCTCCCCACACCTGCCGCGCCCTCTCTGATCCATGTGTGGGTGCGTTGCTTGGGTCGAACAGGTAAGAAACCCACTGGGGCCTGTGAACTTGTGGCACGGTCGTCGCTCCCTCTTGGGCCGTTCTTGCTGGGCCGCGTCTGCTCGTTGGCTGGGTGTTCCACCTGCAGGTGGGGCGCTAACACCCCATCTCCCTTTAGACAAGACTTGTCCCCAAGTCGGTGCAGCCGGGAAGTGACGCCGTTGATCTTTGAGATCTTCCCATGTATCCAGGGTTGCTTGAGTATTCTGCCAGCGCACCAGGCCCTGCTCGCGCATCTTGCAGGAGCCACGACGCCATCGCTTGTCCAAGATCTTCACATGAATGTTAACCTCGTCAGTAAAGCATGGTAACGAAGAGAAAGCACTTGCACCTAGTGTTAATGCTCGTCGGAACTGGGAGACATGGAAGACAGGGAAGATGGATGATCCCTCAGGCAGCTTGAGCTCGTACACGACCTCGTTGACGCACCTGATGATGGAGTATGGCCCAAAGTACTTGAAGCTAAGTTTATGATTAGCTCTCCTTGCCACAGAAGTTTGGATATATGGTTGCAACTTCAAGAAGACCTGATCTCCCACTTGAAATTCACAGACCGACCTGCTTTTATCTGCTTGTTTTTTGATGATTTGCTTTGCCCGGACCAGGTGTTCGTGAAGGATGTCTTGCATTTGATGTCGCTCTTCGAGCCACTCATTCAACTCAGGTAGAGGGTTCGCATGGTCAGGTACTACCCCCAAGTGACGTGGTTCTTGACCATAGACCACCAAGAAAGGTGTCTTGCCCAAGGTAGAGTGATAGGTGGAATTGTACCAGAACTCGTTGAGGGCTAACCAACGACTCCAATTGGTGGGTGTGTTGTGGACAAAACAGCGCAAATATGTTTCCACACATTGATTGACTTGTTCGGTCTGTCCGTCCGTCTGGGGATGATGAGAAGAGCTCATTTTTAGTTCAACCCCTTGCAACTTGAAAATATCCTGCCAAACTTTGCTAGTGAAGATGGCATCCCGATCTGTGATGAGGGCTTCGGGCATCCCGTGCAACTTGTAAACTTGATCAATGTAAAGTTGGGCAATTTTCTGAGCTGTATATGGTTGCTTGACTGGGAGGAAGTGTGCATACTTGGAGAAGGTGTCGACGACGACCAATATGCAATTGTAGTTCCTGGATTGCGGGAGACTGCCGATGAAATCCAGTGAGACCAGATCCCAACACTGCCTGGCTACCAGCAACGGATGTAACAACCTAGGGTATTGAGCTCGGTCTGGTTTAGCTTGCTGACACACTTGGCATGTTTGGACATGCTCTTTGATCTGTTACTTCATGCCCGGCCAGGCAAACAAATGTTTGATTCTGCGATAGGTGGCTAGAAATCCAGAGTGCCCCCCAACCGAGCTGTCATGTAAAGCTCGCATGATCTGTTGCTGGAGTTTTGTGTTGTTACAGAGCCATACACGGCCTTTAAATCTGACAACACCTTTGGTCAGAGTGAACTTGCCATCAGCTACCGATGCCACGGCCATCTGAGTGATGAGTTGCTATGTCTTTGGATCGTTGTCGTAGCCCTTGACAATTTCCTGAAGCCAGGCCGGTTGACAGATTGAAATAGCATGAAGATGAGCAGAATCCTCAATAGGTCGTCTCGATAGGGCATCAGCAGCACTGTTTTCCGTACCCTTGCGATAGCAGATCCTGTATTGGAGCCCTAACAACTTGGTGAAAGCTTTTTGTTGCCATGGGGTGTGGAGACAATGTTCCTCTAAGTGGACAAGGCTGCGTTGATCCGTTTTCACCAGAAACTCACCGAACTGCAAGTAGGGATGCCATTGCTCGACAACCAGGACAATGGCGAGGTACTCTTTCTCATAAGTGGATAGGCCTTTAGTCCGAGGGCCCAACGCCTTGCTGAGGTAAGCTATTGGATGCCCATCTTGTTGCAAAACAGCCCCTACTCCATAATCGCATGCGTCGGTTTCAATTGTGAATGGCTTTGCGGTGTCTGGTAGTGCCAATGTAGGTGCTGTCATCAACGATGTTTTCAGACCATCGAAGGCTGATTGGGTGGCCTCGGTCCACTGGAAAGGCATATTTTTGCGCAACGGGTGGGTGAGTGGATGAGCAAGCATACCAAATTGCCGAACGAATCGACGGTAGTATCCAGGCAATCCCAGAAAAGCTCGAACTTCCTTGACAGACGTTGGAATAGGCCAAGCAGTCACTTGCTAAATTTTGTCTGAATCTGTCGAGACCCCTTGTGCAGAAATGGTTTGACCCAGGTACTTGATCTCCTGTTGAGCAAAGACGCACTTGGATTTCTTTACATACCATTGGTATCTTTGGAGTAGAGCGAGCACTTGCCTCAAGTGTTGCACGTGCAAGGCAAAAGATCGACTAAAAACCAGAATATCGTCAAAGAAAACCATTGCGCAGACCCTTAAGACTGGATGCAGCGTGACATTCATAGCCCCTAAGAACGTTGGGGTGTTCCCCCGAGACCAAAAGGCACTACCTTGAATTCGAAATGGCCCGAGTGTGTCTGAAATGCTGTTTTGTACTCCTCTCCTTCTGCCAATCTGATTTGATGATAGTCGGAGCGCAAATCGAGCTTGGAGAACCAACACGCCCCTGCCAACTCGTCTAAGATATCCTCGATGACATGCATCGGGTACTTATTGATGATAGTCATCGCATTCAGCTCTGGTAATTGACGCACATGCACCATGTGTCATCCTTCTTCTTGACCAAAATAATGGGAGAAGAGAAAGGGTTGCTGCTCTTTTGAATGATATCCGCTTTCGGCATCTCGGTCACTTGTCTTTCCACTTCTGTCTTCAATTCTGGTTTGTGCCTGTACGCACGAATGTTGACTGGCTGGGCGCCTTGCATCAAAGGAGTGATGTGATCACACTCGCGTCGTGGTGGCAGCCCAGTCGGCTCCAGAAATACATCTTCATAATCTAACAACACTTGCACTATCTCAGTACACTTCAGATCAGTGATAGTGTCGGAATCTTGGGCATAACATATGTGCACTACATAGGCCATGGCTTCCTGTTTTTCCATACTTGCTAGCTGCACTATATTCATGGTTTCACATTTGTGTGCTTGAGCTGTAACCCCCCGCGGGACCACCGTGAACCCGTTGTTTTCAATTTGCATGCACCGTTTGGGCCAATCGATGAGCATGGGGCTGTGATATTCTAGCCAATCCATTCCCAGTATGACATCATAATATCCCAATGGCAACAATCTGAAACTAGTTGAGAATACATGTCCTTGGGCAAACCAAGAGAAGCCTAGTACTTCCTGAGTGCACCATAATTCTGATCCATTGGCCACAACAACCTTGACAGACTTGGGCATCGCCTGGACTCCCTGCAAATGAGGTGATAAGTGTTGAGAGACAAACGAGGCTGAACTACTCGAGTCTACCAGCATAAGAACATCTCTCCCCTGGAGCCAACCATGCAACTGTAAACAACCGGGAGCTTCAGTTCCCAACACTGCGTTGATAGATAGTTGCCACACTTGTTCCATTGTGTCAGGTTGTCCTTGCTGTTGTGCACTAATATCTGTCTCCTCCTCTTGGGCGTCTAGGCTGAAAAGGCTAAGCATTTCTTCAATCACATGCAACTTAACCGTCGGTGGGCAGACGTGATCATGACCCCATCGCTCTCCACACTTGAAACACAACCCCTCGGCTCGACGAAAGTTTCGCAGGGCTGTGATTTTGGATTGATGATACGTCTCCAACGTATCTATAATTTTTGATTGTTCCATGCTATTATATTATCTGTTTTGGATGTTTTATATGCATTAATATGCTATTTTATATTATTTTTGGGACTAACCTATTAATCTAGAGCCTAGTGCCAGTTTTTGTTTTTTCCTTGTTTTTGAGTATTGCAGATAAGGAATATTAAACGGAGTCCAAACGGAATAAAATCTTTGGAATGATTTTCTTGGACTAGAAGAAACCCAGCAGACTTGGAGATGAAGGCAGGAGACCTACCGTGGCGTCACAAGCCACCAGGACGCGCCCTAGGGGGGGGGGGGGCGCCCCCTCGCTTGTGGCCCCATGGCAGGCCTCCTAACCCCATTCTTCGGCCTATAAATTCCCAAATATTCCCTGGATACCAAAGAGAGCCACAAAAATACTTTTCCGCCGCCGGAAGCCTCTGTTCCCGTGAGATCCAATCTTGGAGCCTTTTTCGGTAATCTACCGGAGGGGGATTCGATCACGGAGGGCATCTACATCAACTCCATTGCCCCTCCGATGATGCGTGAGTAGTTCACCACAGACCTTCGGGTCCATAGCTAGTAGCTAGATGGCTTCTTCTCTCTCTTTGTTCTTCAATACCATGTTCTTCATGATCTTCATGGAGATCTATCCGATGTAATACTCTTTTGCGGTGTGTTTGTCGAGATCCGATGAATTGTGGGTTTATGATCAGCTTATCTATGAATATTATTTGAATCTTCTCTGAATTCTTATATGCATGATTTCATATCTTTGCAAGTCTCTTCGAGTTATTGGTTTGGTTTGGCCAACTAGATTGGTAATTCTTGCAATGGGAGAAGTGCTTAGTTTTGGGTTCAATCTTGCGGTGTCCTCACCCAGTGACAAAGTAGGGGTAGCGAGGCATGTATTTGTATTGTTGACATCAAGGATAAAAGGATGGGGTTTTCATCATATTGCTTGAGTTTATCCCTCTACATCATGTCATCTTACCTAATGTGTTACTCTGTTCTTCATGAACTTAATACTCTAGATGCAGGCAGGAGTCAGTCGATGTGTGGAGTAATAGTAGTAGATGCAGAATCGTTTCGATCTACTTGACACGGACGTGATGCCTATATGCATAATCATTGCCTTGGATATCATCATAACTATGCGTTTTTCTATCAATTGCTCGACAGTAATTTGTTCACCCACCGTATTATTTTCCTTCATGAGAGAAGCCTCTAGTGAAACCTATGCCCCCCGGGTCTATTTTCCATATTATATTTTCAGATCTATTTACTTTGCTTTTCGTTTTAGTATTCTTTTCCTATCTATCTCTATTGGATCTCATCCTTGCAAGTAACCGTGAAGGGATTGACAACCCCTTTATAGCGTTGGGTGCAAGTGTTTGATTATTTGTGTAGGTGCATCTATTGGTGACTTGCTTGTGTCTCCTACTGGATTGATACCTTGGTTCTCAACAACTGAGGGAAATACTTATCTACTTTGCGGCATCACCCTTTCCTCTTCAAGGGAAAACCAATGCAAGCTCAAGAAGTAGCAATTGATCACTCCCCGCGCGGGCAGCCTCGGTGCCTCGACGATCATCTGCTGCCGGAAAGATAGCTGGTGACCGTGCTGGAGGAGGTGGCAGCGGCAGAGGCCCCATTGAGCGAACACGCCCCAGGGTTGGTGCCCCTTCATGGTTGTTGTACCATGGTCCGCGTTGTACCTCCGTGACTTCTTCTTGAAGAATCGCCAGGGCAGAAGCCATGTCCAGATCCTTGGGCCGCTACACCATCACCACTGCACGAATGTCCATGCGCAGGCCCTCAATAAACCTCGTTAAGAAATACAGCGGGTGCACAACATCAGAATCACTAATGGAATCAGCAACTTTGCCGTCTGCCATGGCTGACGGCAAAGGCATGCATTGCGGACGGCAAAGGTCTTTGCCGTCAGCCAGCAGACGGCACCACATCCGGCTGAACAAGCTCCGGTAAAGGCCACTTTGCCGTCTGCTGGCCGACGGCAAAGAGGGAAAGGTCTTTGCCGTCCGCCAGCAGACGGCAAAGGGCATGGACGACACACGTGGCAGCTTAGGTCCGTTAAGGGGTTAACGGCGTGCTTTGCCGTCTGCTGGCTGACGGCAAAGATGCAAAGGTCTTTGCCCTCAGCCAGCAGACGGCAAAGCTGCCAAATAGGCCAGCCCAGTCCACCCCAGGTGCACAGGTAGCTGCCACGTGGCATATTTGCCGTCTGCCAGCAGACGGCAAAGATGCTGTACAGCCCCTGTTTTTTCTGTTTTTTCTTAAATTCATTCAATTTCACAGAATTTCACATATATATATATATATATACACATTTGAAAATACTTTCAACAAGCATAACAACACATATACATACCAAATCATATCCCTGCCATATGGATATGATCATCCAACACACATATATATACATACCAAATGAAAAGTCCATATGCAACATATATAGCTAGCCAACATATGCAACAACAAGCATACAATGGTTTCATCCATACATACATATATAGGTAGCAAGTTTCACATTGTTCATCCTACAAAATCAAAACAAAAAGGAAGCACAAGAAGAAGAGTAGACTCCATCAACGCAAGCTTCCTCATCGAAAGCAAATCTGCAAATTGGGAAAGAAGAAAGTTAGAAGAAGAAGAAGAAGAAGAAGAAGAAGAAGACTAGAAGAAGAAGAAGAAGAAGAAGAAGACTAGAAGAAGAAGACTAGCTAGAAGAAGAAGAAGAAGAATTTTTCTTCTCTTTCTTTTTCCCCTCTCCTAACTAAGGTAGGTAAAAATGCCATTTTTTAGCTAAGCTAGGTAAAAATGCTAAGTGTAGGTCATTTTAGAGCTAAGCTAGGTAAATAGGTCATTTTGGAGCTTCGTAAGGTTATTATGTCATTTTCGAGGAAAATAAGCTAAGTCTATGTCATTTTGGAGCTAAACCAAGGTTATCATGCCATTTTTTACCTAAGTATGCTAAGTATGTCATAAATGAACTAAATAAGCTAAGTATAGGTGATTTTGGAGCTATCCTAGGTAGTTATGCCATTTTTAGCTAACTAAGCATATTAAGTCATTTAGGATGAAAAATGCTAAGTGTAGGTCATTTTATAGCTATCCTAGGTAAAATATGTCATTTTGGAGCTAAGTAAGGTTATTATGTCATTTTCGAGGAAATAAGCTAAGTCCAGGTCATTTTGGAGCTAAATAGGTCATTTCTTAAGCTAAGTATGCATTTGTTAAGCAAAACACTTGGGAAAACTTACCATCATCACGGAGGTGAAGGACCGGTCGGGTTTGCGCCAGTGTGAGACGGAGAAGGACCGGTCGGGGTTGCGGCAGACGCAGAAGGATCGGTCGATGCTTGTCGGGAGGAATGCTGCACCAAAGATCATTTGCAATGTCTCGTTAGCATGATGCAACTCAAATGTGAATACTAGTAACTAATGACCATTCAAATGAAACTCACCGTGGGCGCTATACCAATCTGGGGCATCGGCGGAGGGGCCTGACCGTTGTTCTGGCACACGGTCTGCACATTTTGTTTTCACGAGTCAGTCATATTAGTTAGTGATGAAACGAACATTACGTGCATGATTTGGCTAATATGCAGGAGAAACTTACCACGAGGAGGTCGTATAGGGCCCGGTGAGACGCGTCGTTCTGGTTCCTCTCCTCCTCGAACAGCCTAGCCGTCCTCTCCTCGAGCTCCCTCTCCCTCTCCGCCGCCTGCCTGTTTGCCTTCGCCAGAAGCTCCTGGGCCCTAGCCTCGATGGCGAGCTCCATTGGCCGTGGACGAGGCCTTATCTCAGGATCGGAGCTCGTCTGGCGCTTCTTGATCTCCGGGAGAGTTCTAGGACAATGTATCAGTCCATCCCCAATGGCTATCGAGCCATGGGGCCTCCCGCCACCAGATATCATCATGAGCTCTGGATCAAAAGGACTCTGGCTCAGGTTGAAGTCCTCCCCTTTCCTCGTCCTCCCCGCATCTCTGTACCTCACGAGCTTGTTGTGGGAGGAGATGTTGCAGAAGCTCTTTGGATTATCGAGGTCATCCTCAGAGAATGCCTTGGCCTTCTTGTATGGGGCAGTATGGGCCATGGCATAGAGGTCGAATAGCGATGGCACCTCCTTCTTGTTGTGTCGCGCCTAAAAGAGAGGAACATAATATTAGTTAAGGGCTCAAGCTAGCATGAAGAATGAAATTGCATGAATCATGAAGCAAACCACATACCCAGTGATCCCCGAACTCAAACAGGTTGGAGCTCCCTTGATGGTGTGGCACACCTTTCATTTGGGCACGATTATCCTTGGCCTTGTTGTGGGTGGCTAGCCAGTGGGAAGAGCACCACTCATCCACGAACGCCTCCCAACAGTCCATCCTATCCGCACACCATCTCGGGGGCACCTAAGTTAGACAAGAGAAATTTCAGCGCTACACCTACGAATCAAATCAAGGAAACTAAGTACAAGGCCTTAAGAATAGGTAATTACCTTCATGTACTTCTCCTTACTCAGAAAATTGGAGCGGCACTTCTTCTTGGCCCTCTTAATGTTAGTCGAGGTGTAGTAGTCTCGAACAACCTGCACCCGAGTCTCGTGTCGTAAGTTCTGAAATAGGCGCTTGCACTCGGCTACGAGAACAATAGCCGCGGTCGCCTCGTGTTCCTCAAGACACCTGTAGAAGGTCTGCAATCAAACAAGACAACACTGATTAGTACAATCACTAGGCACTGTTGATTTTTCATTCTATAAAGGAGAAATTACCCAAAACCGCCGGATCACAATGTCGGCCACCGTCTCGCACAAGACACCGTCGACCCTCTCCTCCGGCGGGGCCGAGGCAGCCACGTACAGCTCCCAGCTCAGTCCTAGCTGTCGAACCTCACCCTCACCGGGCAACGTGACCCACCCCGGGAAGTGGTGCCGGAGAAGCACACCAAGGAGCTGGTTGGGCCTGCGGACACCAGGGGCGTGTTTCCAACCCCTGCAGTATGACAAGGCCAACACATTAGATATTAATTTGAAGAAACATGAAGGCAAAAGGTTAAAAAAGAGTAAATGCACTTACTTCTCCCCATTAGGCTCAATCAACCACCTCTGATCGCGGGTCGCCGACACGGGCGGGAGCTTTGTACCACCACGCTGGTAGACCTTCTTGCCCTCCTCAACCAGCTCGCCCTCGCTATAGCTATCCTCAAAAAAGCTGTCCTCGCCACCATCAGCATGGCCACTAGCCTCCGGAGTCACGTGGGACGAAGACTCTGGGACCGGAGTCTCCTGGGACGAAGACTCTGGGACCGGAGTCTCCTGGGACGAAGGCTCGGCGACCCGAGCCTCCTGGGACGAAGGCTCGGCAACCCGAGGCTCATGGACCGGAGTCCGAGACGAGTCCAAGTCAGACGGGTCCACCTGAGACGGAGCACTCCTGTGGTCAGGAGAATCAGCTGGGGGTTGCGGCGAGGAAGGCACAGCAGCCTTCCTACCTCTCCCGCCGCCACGTCCACCTCTAGCACCCCTCTTCGTCTTCCCCCGACCTCTCCCGGCCGAAGAAGAAGCGCCCGCCTGTGTCTGCATACTGTGTACCAGCGCTCTCCGGAGGTGCTCGGGCGGAATAATAGCACCCCTCCCAGCACGCGCCGAGGAAGGAGGCTCGGAGCGCTCTCGACCCGCGCCCACCATCTGTCAACACCTGCAATGACAAAGAGTAAACGAAATTAGTACAAAATTTGAATACCTAATAACATGAACTAATTAATAATATATATGCACGCGTCAGGGGTCGGGGGTCGGGGGTCAGTGGGGTCGGGGGTCAGTGGTCGGGGGTCTTCTTCTTCTTCTTCTTTTTTCTTCTCCACCTCCTCCTCTTCTCCTTCTTCTTCTTCTTTTCCTTCTTCTTCTTTTCCTTCTTCTTTTCCTTCTTCTTCCTTATATTCTTCTTCTTTCTTCTTCTCCTCCTCTCCTCTTTTTTCTTCTTCTTCTTCTTTTTTTCCTTTTTCCTTATTTTTTTCTTATTTTTTTCTTCTAGATTTTTTGTTTTCTAACCTAATAAACTAAACTCTAACCCTAACCAAACCTAACCTAAGTTAAGTTTGATCCAAGTAATCTTGTAATACTTGGACATTTAGATGGAACGATGCCAGGGCAGCGTCCCATTAACTAATAGATGGTTTTAATCCAACCATATAGAAGGTAGAAGGAATCTGCAATACACATCTAGAAAATCACCCTCGTACACGATTCTTATTTTGGACATGTTATCAGGGCTATCGAATTAAATAGCTAGTTCATACAATCTGGAGCATGCCCTTACCGAAGATTAGCTCAAACTAACCCTATATGTGAATCTCTGCCAAGTGGGATCTCTCTCATCTATAATCGTGTGATCTTTCATGTTAAATCAAAATGTACATTGCACAATTTAAGTACACAGTGGGATGTGTTATTTTTTCCTCATTTGAGGCAAAAATCAATGTTTTGACCTTACCAAAGATTAGCTCAAACTCTAACCCTAACCCTAACCCTAACCAAACCTAACCTAATACCTAACCAAACCTAACCTAATACCTAATAATCTAAACCTAATACCTAACCAAACCTAACCTAATACCTAATAAACTAAACTCTAACCCTAACCAAACCTAACCTAATACCTAATAATCTAAACCTAAACTAAAAACAAAAAAAAGAGGAGAGGGGGGAAGAGCTCACCAGAGGGGGGTGGGGCAAGGGGGCGTCGGGGAGGGGCGGTGGAGCGTCGGGGAGGGGTGGGGGAGCGCCTGGGAGGGCCGGGGGAGCGCTGGGGCGGCGGTGGCGGCCGGGCGGCGGTGGCGGCCGGGCGGCGGGGACAGTTGCGCTCGGGCGCAGGGGAGCGGCAGGTGGCAGGGGCGGAGGGGGCGCAGGGGGGCGGAGGGGGGCCACAGGGCACCGGCCGGGGCTGTGGGCCGGTGGGGCGGCGGGCAGGTGGGGCGACGGGCGGCGGTGGCGACGGGGCCGCAGGGCTCCGTGGCGGTGGGGCGCGGCGGCGGGGGCGCCGGGGGGCGGCGGTGGCGCCGGTGGGCGGTGGGCCGGTGGGGCGGCGGGGTGGTGGGGCGACGGGGCGACGGCACGCATGCGGTGGGCGGCGGGGAGGAGAGGGAGAGAAACAAAGAGAGAGAGGCGGGGTGGGGCGCAGCCGTTAGTTAAGTCAAACCGTTGCCGTCTATCCCGCCTTTGCCGTCGGCCTTTTTGCTCTTTGCCGTCGGCTAGCAGACGGCAAAGAGGGGGGCCGTTAGGGTTTTTTGTAAGCAGCTCGTTTGTGGGCCCACCTCCCTCTTTGCCGTCTGCTAGCTGACGGCAAATCTCCTTTGCCGTCTGCTAGGAGAAGGCAAAGAAGCGGCTGATGGCAAAGAGCTTCTTTGCCGTCTGCTAGTTCTTTGCCGTCTGTTTTCTGGAAACGGACGGCAAAGAGCTTCTTTGCCGTCCGCCAGCTGACGGCAAAGAACTAGCAGACGGCAAATTTGCTGATTCCAGTAGTGAATAAGAAATAAGATGATTCATAAGGTTCTCAAATTGTTCAATATAATCAGATACAGAGCTAGTTTGGCATAGGGAGTAAAATTGGTGAATAAGCAACTGATGCTTATCGTGACCAAATCGTGCACAGAGCAGAGTACAAAATGCCTCCCAATCTAGAGTACCCAGCTTCCCCTAGATCGATTGGAGCCAGATGGCCGCAGGACCAGTGAAAGTGTAATGTTGACATGGGGACGAAGTATGAGTCAAGAACTTGAAACATAGAGAAATACTGCTCACACATGGTTCTCCAGATTTTGCGGTTTTCACCAAAAAACTGGGGAAATGCGAGAGGTGGGGAATTTGGACCCAGTCTAGTGTGAATATGAGCCAAAGTTGAACCCGACGCAGGGAGGGTGTCTAAGACCCGTTGCAGAGGAGAAGTGTAAAATTGTAGTGTACCATTGGGCGGAGAGGCCGCCGGCGGGACGCCGCCCGCCGACACCCCACCCCGGAACTGATGTGACTCGCCATGGCCAGCGGGCCCGTGGATCACGCCGTGAAGCGACGGATCAGAGAGATCCGCCCCTTTTGATCCACCATCTGCTGTTGTTGGCGTGGGAGGTCGCCCGCTCTGGAGCATGCCCATAGTCTCATGGAGCTTGGAGAGGTGGGATTCAAGATCCGGCTTCCATGCCATGAGCGCGTCCACCTGCGTGGACTGGGAGTTGATCCGCGCCGAGAGGTCCTTGATGTCAGTGCGGGTGTCCTCGTTGGCCTTCGTCAAGGTCTCCGTGAGCTTGTCGAGGTACGACTTGAGGGTGGGATCCATGGTCGCGAGCAGCTGTTGGCGCTCGTTCGTCTGCCGACGCGTCTCTAGGGCGGCAAAGGAAGGGTGGTGGGTGGCGACTGATACCACGTGTTAGGGATGCACTAGTGCTCTCTCTCTCTCGATGTCCAATCTTGTACAAGGGATAGCAGTACAACTTGGGGAAGAAGATGAAGAGGGGGATCGGAGTATAGGAAGATACACACACTCACACACACACTGCCGCCGCCTGATCCTAGCCTAGATGCCTCCCCACACTTGCTGCGCCCTCTCTTATCCATGGGTGGGTGCGTTGCTTGGGTCGAACAGGTAAGAAACCCACTGGGGGCCTGTGAACTTGTGGCACGGTCGTCGGTCCCTCTTGGGCCGTCCTTGCTGGGCCGCGTCTGCTCGTTGGCTGGGTGTTCTACCTACAGGTGGGGCGCTAACAGCTAGGTGCCACGTGAAATCCCCCTTGTGGATTTCATGGAGTCTGAAGAACCCGGGGAGGAACTACCACAACTGCGTAGGATCTCAAGTGAGTACAAACTTTGCTTTGATTTTTTTGTTCTCTAAAGAATTTTGAATCACAAATTCGTATCACTGTCAGAATTTTGTTCTCTGAACTCTCTTATCAATGCACCGTATGAATGTTATATCTAAAGTGAGTACAAATTTTGCTATTCTGACCAGACAAAAATTGTAATTATCATTTAGTGAAGAATGAAACACATCATGGGATAGGAGTTTGATCATTCACACTGATAAGTGATGCGATTTTGTATACTTTAGCCACCTACCAAAACGAACATTTAGTGACTTCAGAAACTGAATTTTTATACACTATCTACACTGTAACTTCATTCAGTGACCCGGATTTGTGCAGTAGCTTCATTCGGACTGTAAAGTGATGCAACTTTGTTTACTTTATCCTTAGCTTCATTTAAAATAAGTTCATTCAGTGCTACTGAATTTTTATAATATAGTAGCCATGTTATAACTACATTCACGACGTTGTTGTTTTGTTATGTGAACAGGGGGGCGACTACTGTTTTTTCCTTTGAAAAGAATCAGCGACATCACCATTTTCTGAAGCTGCTGATAGGCGATTTGCGCAAATGCAAACCTTTTCATTGCAAGATGTGGCGACAATCGTGCTGATAGTGCTTCTGAATAATCGCCGTGCTTGTCTTGTGTTGTCTTTTCATTGCAATGAAATGAAGAAATCATGCTAGGAATGTATGTCCAGTGCACTATGAAATCATTTGTAGCAGCATGTGAAATTTGGGAATGTATGTTGAGGGTACTGAGAATTTTGTGTAATTTGGGAATGTATAGCAATCCTAGGAATGTATGATAGAACATGTCTAAAGAGGAGAACTAACAATACAAGCCAGTTACAAGCAGCAGATCTTTAGTGAATTAACAATAAACTCTAGTGATCTAAAGAGGAGAACTTCATTTCCTTGATGAAGAAGGCCCTTTTGCAGCCTTGAAAGCAGCAAGATTGAAAACACAATGAGATGGTTGGTACTCCCTCCGCTCCCAAATATAAGTCTTTTTAGAGTTTTCACTTGGAGACTACATACGGATGTATATAGACATACTTTAGAGTGTAGATTCACTCATTTTGCTCCGTATGTAGTCTCCTAGTGAAACCTCTAAAAAGACTTATATTTAGGAACGGAGGGAGTACATTGCATGAGAGCTTGCCCTAGGTACATTATCATTAATTTTCAAGCCTCCGAGAGCAACACGCACTGCTTCTTTCCTTTGTGCAACAGCATGACCTTTTCCCTTCATACCACCAACTACAGGTGCTTTCCTGCTCTCAACAGCAACAATAGGTGCTTCCCTCCTCTGATCAGCAACGATAGTCAGTTTGGATTTGTTCCTTGGTGCTTGAACATGATCCTACACCGGTAAAGAATACAGTTAGTGAAATTCAGTAAAAAGGACACCAAGAAAAATTCTGCCAAGCAATCTGCTAATAAAAATCAGCAAAGGAAACACTAACCATTAATGATTTGCTTGATTCAAATGTTTCCCTATCAGCTTTTCTTTTCTTTCTTGCTTGCTTTACAATATGCTGGTTAATATTTTTAATAGAGTTGGGATTTTCTTTGCAGCCTATTGAGTTGTGGACCTCTCTATGACACAAGTAGCAGGTTATCGTAGTTCCAACCTTGCTAAGCTTGCTGCCCTTAGGTTTTTCTCCTTCTTCTCTTCTCTCTTCCTTTTTCCTTCCTGGCATGTTAATAAACCCTGGTGCTACTGGCCTCGCATGATCTGCTTCTAGCCAAATCTCTTGTCCCAAAAGTGGCTCCAAGTAATAATCATATGTCTTCATGTACATTTCAATCGAGTAGCACTGTACTATGAAATCATCAAGTTGCTGAGAACTTTTGTATAATACTCCCTCTGTCCCAACAACAATTATTGTGGTACAGAGGGAGTAGCACATATGGCATGGCAACAAGGAAGGCCAGATAGTTGCCAATATCTGCATGCACAAACCCTCTATTGCAAATTAACAGTGTACCTGAACTTGCCGTGCTCAATCACCTCAAATCCATCCTTCCCATTCCACAACATATGACAATTGGCAGACCTAGTTATGTTTTGTTTGAGCATTTTGAAAATGTTAGGACCGATTGTTCCATTCCAAGTCAAGCTCTTGCAAATATTTTCTTGTATCCTCACCATCATCTTCCTTCTTATCCATCAAACATAGAAATGATAGCCAAGAACCTTGCTTCAAGTATGAGATTGTTGAAAGACTCACACATGTTGTTGTCGACCGAATCACAATTGGATCCAATCTTCAAATGTGCTCTACTCCAATGCTCTGGACTTGTGTTCATCATATCTCTCGCTCCTTCTGGTGTTATCTGAGCCAACCTATCTCTGTTGTAGTTGAAAAAGATTTGGTTGGGTGCTTTTGCACATCTCTAGAACCTCTTTTTTAGGTCATGGTCAAGATGTTTCTTTTTCCAGTTTGCATATATATGCCTTGCACACATCATGTGTTCAACTTTGGGAATAATGTCCTCAATAGCACCAATAAGACCTTTTTGTTGGTCAGATATTACTACCCAACCTTCTCCTTGGTGTGGTGTTTTTAAATCCTTGTTCAAAAGTGCAAGAAACCAAAACCAAGAGTCATATGTTTCCTTCTAAACTAAAGCCCATGTTATCGAATAAATATGTCTAGTTGCATCTTTGCCCAAAGCACATAACAACTGCCCATAGGTAGCACCCTTGATGAAACATCCATCTAGGCCTATTACCCTTCTACAATCAGCTAGGAAACCTTTCTTACAAGCAGCAAAGCACATATAAAATCTCTGGAAAACATGGTCATCATCTCTCATCTCTGGATCAAGTGTTATAGCAACTGTACTACCTGGATTGCTTCTCATAAGCTCTTGCTGGTAGTTAAACACTCTAGAATAATCCCCGTGTGTGGAGTTCAACATCCTTTCTAGCACAAGTTTCTTTGCCCTTTTGCACTTGGCTATGTGAACATCAACACCCAAGTCCTCCAAGACAGTTTGTTTAATATTATCAAGTTTCCATGTAGGGTTTGCTTGTATCAACTTCCCATATTTCTTAGCAATAACTCCAGTAGTCACTAGCTTGTTGTCTCTCCTAGGGACACATTAATGGTCATCAATAAGAGTCGACACTTGAAGCCACTTGTTCTTTGTTGTTCTTGATGCATAGATTATCCATGGGCAACCTCACTACAAGAAATATGCTAACTTTCGACCATTAATATTGGTCACTGAATGGTCATTGTTTTTCATTTGTGACCTTTTTGTGACCAAAAACAGTTGGTCAAAAGATGGCCGTCTTTAATGAAACTTAACGACCAAAACAAACGGTCGTTGGTTCTATGACCAATTGTTTTGGTCATTGGCAATCTGCCCACACCACATCGGATCTGACGTGGCAAGCTGACGTGGCAAAATTACGACCAAATGAAAAGGTCGTTGATTAGAATTAACCCGGTCCAGTTCGACACTTTACTTGGGCCAAGCCCAACAATTCAGCCTTTTTATTGTTGGGCCGTGGCCTTTTTGTCTAAACATTTTCTTTTTCTTTTTTTATTAAATGGGTCCACTAGTCGGATGGGTCCCAGTTGTCAGGTTCTGGTAACTGGGTCCCATTTGTCATGTTCTAGTAAGTGGGTCCCATCTATCAAGCTGATATTCTTCATATTTCAACCAATATTTAAATTGGCAGAGACAAAAAACACACATGATACTTCAAATAAGAGCAACCAGATCACGTAATACAATGACAATCACAGTAACAAGCTCTACAAGTGTAACGATCTCTACAAATGTAATACAGTACTACTTTACAAGGTCTACAAGCTTTACGAGCTCCTTCCATAGCGATCACAAACTAGGCACATGCTCCTGTCATGAATAACATGCCGGACTCGCTGGATGACCATTGTCAGATGAACAACATGCGGGACTCACTACACGACCATAGTCAGGGCTGGGAACAAACAAAACAGCAACATGCCTTCCTCGGTCACCCTGTTACATGAATCAGCAGAGGAGAATAAAAAAAAACTAGGGCAAATATATTATGAACAAACCAATCAAGAAAAGGACAATTATTTAGAATGATAACACAAATCGAGCTAGTACCATGCATTTTTGTTCTCCAGCTAGTTAAAATGAGATATTCATACAAGAAAATAGAGACACAATATGAATACGCATGGCTCAAGTGCGTGGGTTGTGCAACGCCAACAACATATTCTAGTTCCTTTTTGGGAAACATTCAACTAGTAGTACCTACAGGACTACTATATTCTCCTGTTTTGGACTAGTAGCATGTGTCCTTCCCATCCATCAGAACCAACCAGAATAGGTGTGAAAAAGGGGACACTTACAATGATTGTGCAATGCCAAAGACATGATCTCCTTCACGGACAACCGGTCCAACAGTGACGTTCTCCCCCTTAGGCTCTCTGGTCTTCCTCTTCAACTACAACAATAAACCACTATCAGCATTAGACAACTCTCTTACAACGATGGAATTGATCCATCATACAGCAAGCATGATGTACTGACCTATCACCATAGGTCATCATATACCACTGACATAAAACTAATTCTAGATAGACAAAAGGTAGTAAATTTTCTGTGGAAAAACAGAGGAGCCAGCAATACCATCAGGTTATACATATACCGACAGATTCAAGAAGCCTTTTAAATTATAAGAAACATTGGGTTAATGCATCTCAATTTAAACATCCATATATTTCTTGATATGAAAATTATGCTATCTTGATACAAATCAATATAATCATGGTGGCATCTTATATTATCGTACAGATTTCACACCAGACATGAAATCCCCCTTGTGAACCAATTATCAACAATAGAATAACAAGGACAAGCATAGGACCCTTCATGGGAAAAAATATTCGCAACTACACATCATAAATTACCAACAAGGACATCACTTATTCTACCTACACACAACACAATAAGCATAGGAGGATATATGTCAACCACGGCAAAACAAAACAACAGTAAAACCTTGCGCAGGGCGTCGTCATGGTCGATGCTGCCATCCAGGCCAAGGTCTACTCAGCTCCAGCTGCGTGGTGTCCCGGACATCGATGGAGGGTGCCTGCTGCAACAAATCGAGCAATAAATAATTGAGGGGGTCAGAGAGAGTAGGATTTAGGTAAGGTACAAAGTGAAACACCATTCATTCCATCCAATCCATGATGCAGCAAGAGCAAGCAAATATGATGGTATGAATTAAATAGAACCGAAGTTGAAGTACACTAGTGCAGTGATGTACTATACAAACGGTTTTTAACCCCTTTTCGTGACGTACTCTTAAACCGTCGCCTTGCATGTGTGGGCGATAGGGGGGGCCTATCCCACACGACAGGCAAAACCCATCGGCGATGCCTGCACCTGGTCGCACACGATATATCGTTTGTGATTGGAAGGACCATCACAAACAGACATATTGGGGAAGACGTGTGAGATGACTTAGCATCCCACACAGGGAATCCCAAGGGTACGTTTCCGTTCGTATTGCAGATCACACACAATTTTATGCATAACATCGTTTGTGATAGGTGTGGTCATCACACACGATAGTTATAATTCTATCGCTTGCGTTACTCAGAACATCACTCACGGTGTCTAGAAGAAACTGTTTGGCATTGGGCTGCCCATCACACACACTAGCTATGTGAAAACATTTGTGATTGGGTGTCCTAACGCACACAGTTGTCGACCAGAATTCGTGTGTGATTGCTCAACGATCCAACACGCCAACTTTCTAGAAACCGTGTGGGTTTGTTCATGTCATCGCCCACGGTTTTGTCTTAGAAACCGTCTGCAATGGGAACCCCAATAATCAACCTGATTGATCAATTATTTATAATCCATTTCGTAATCAAAATTAACATTTCATATCAACCACAGAATATATTTTTATTTGTAGTACGGCAACCAGGATTTCATAATTGAATTACATCAGGGTACAACCTCATATAGGCATATACTACCTAGCTACCCAATTGCACAACAAGACAAAGTTTCAAATGCAACATCTAAAACCTTTGGAAATTAAGTATCATCATATACGGTAAATAGACAGATGAATCTCATCTAGAAAATTGTTAAAGCAGAAGGCGAATACTGAGCCTTCAATGATGTTGAAGGTCCTGGCAACTTTAGGCCAGTGCCTATGGATGATTGCCCGCCCATCCTTCGTCCTCTTAAGGAAGACTTCAAGATTATACCGTGGGTGCTGTATGAATACCTTTATCGCCTCTTGATCATACAGGTGGTTTGAGACGTAATCATCGATGAACTGCCTTGAGAAGGACTGAAAACAAACATACACATAAATATCTTTTCTAAACTTTGAAATGGCGCAAAGGGAAAAGGACAAGGTGAAAGAGATGGTACCATCCTATAGTTGATTGCTGTCTTTTTCATTGTGCAGACAACCATCTTGTTGTTTTTCGTAGCTAGTTTCTTTATCTTAACGATCTTTCTGAGTTTCTTGATTTGACCAATATTCAAGGACACCTCATTTCCCCACATGCAAAAAGGGTCGAGCAGTGGGTCTAAACCTCTTACAGCAGGACCTACATGTGCAAGAACAAATTATTAATAAAAACATTCATATTACAATGGTTTCTGCAATTGCACAATAATGTGCTATTAGCCAAACGACCATGGATGTGCAAACCTCGATGGTAAACTTCAGTGTCCCTCATTGTTTCCCCCTGCAACATATTTAAGACAAATATTGATCAGGTTACAAGTGATATTTTGGCATACTATCACTGAAATATGTTAATGGAAAATAAACACATTGTGGATCCAACAGATTAGTTCGAGCCACATTGAAAATCCAATTATCTAAACCAAGCGTGCTAAGAACTAGGAAATGTAGCAATTCTATATGTTGCACATGTATTTAGTACATCTAAATTCGATTTATTCGTCACATGCATAACAATACAAAATTGTACCAACAACAATCGTACATCACATTTCAGAATTGAATTAAATAGTTAAATGATCACCACAACAAATGAACGAAACAGTTAACTAAGCACCACATTGCACAATAGAACATACTAGAAGGTCAGGTTGCAGTAGCATTACATTGGACATTTCACTAGAATTTCTAAATGAAAGGCAGTAGCGGCACATGCAACAGCTAAACGAAACGTGCTTAACCGGCGTTGCTAGGTGAACATATATACGTCCTAAGTGATAAAGCTAAGAAAAACAAGATATTCCTCATCGTTGGAGATATCGATGATGATGGGCTCCATCAACTTGGAAGAGGGCGAGGCCTCCACACCATGGGTGCACCCCTCGTAGTGGTGAGTGGCCTGATCCTGCCCCGGCACCAACATGTCGGCTCTAGAGTTGAGGTAAGCACGGGCACGCTGAGAAAACACAACGTAGTCTTCCTCAAATGCATCGGCGGTGCCCTCGAGAAAAGACCACGAGCTGTCGTTTATAGCAGCCAACTGCGTGGCGACATCAGTGCGCGAGGCGTCGACGGTGGCCTCGACGACGAGGTGCTCCTCCAAGTTCTGGGGGTCAGCACGCATGGAAGCCGTAGCTGCCTCATCCGCGCGTGCAGCCGCGATTTGCTTCTCTGCAGCCAAATGCTCTTTGAGATCCTGGCTATACTGCGTGCAGCATGGCTTTCGGCGGCGATTATTTGGAGGATGGGGCGGTGATTTGGGTGGAAGGTGTCGCGCCGGTGGTCGGGCCATGTGGGATGGAGGAGGAGGGGGTGAGGGGGTATTAGGGAGGGGTGGATTACCTGACTAGATGGACGAGGCCGAGCAGCAGGAAGGAGCGTCGCCGGCGAGGAGGCGGCGCTGCAAGCAAGCAATGAAGGTTTGAACTAGGAAAGGTAGAGGAAAAGGTGGAAATGTGGCTTTTGATTGGTACCGGGGGGCGAGGGAGGTAGATATTTCCGCGGCAGCCCAAAATTTTCATTCGGTTCAGCGAAAAACTGGTGCGGAAAGCACCATCGGACACAGTCCCTTATTCGGAACCATGTGCGATAGCAAAACATCACAAACGAAGCCTGGTTTATACATCGTGTGTGATGAACTTGAATGTGCAAATTTTTTGGAATAGTTCTCAAGATCAACACGTCACAAATGAATCCTGTGATATACCCCATGTGTGATGAACTTGGACGTGCAAATGTTTGTCTCCAAGCTTCTGACGTAAGATTGGGTACTACATTGCACACGGTTCATTCCAAAAAAATGTGTGTGATGAACTTCAATTTCATTTTCAATTGGAAGATGGAATGGGGATATGGCGGCAAATTTTTGGTCCGAATTTCCTTGGTTACAGTGGTCATCCACGTCGTCGCGTAATTTAACATCAATTGTTAATTTGGGTACTTCGCAAAAGAGCCTACACCACAGCCCGCACTTACTTAATCGAGCAATTAAACAGAGCTGGTTGTCCTAAACATTACTCTAACAAAAGACCAGTGCTCTAAACAATGACTAATGTTCCGCCTGATGCTCGTCGATCTCCGCCGCATCCTCCATGACTAGCTCGCGCTCGACGACCTCCAGGGGAAGGGGCTCCATGGCATCCATCGCCACATACTCTGCAAGCATCTCGCCGTCCGCGTCCGCCATCTCTTTGGAAAAGGCTGCCACGAGTTTGGCGTGGCCGGCCGCGGTCCGGGTATTGACGGCCTCCATCTTGGCAAGGGAGGCTGTCGACGAACGGACGGCTGCCCGAGCGCTCTCGGCGATTTCCAACTCTTCGGACGTAGGTTGCCGACCATTGTCAGAGAAGGCCGCTGCTATTTGTGCGGTCACCGCCAAGAGCTGGGTGTGGGCGGCATCGGCATAGGTGTGGGCAGCCGCCATTAGGGTTATGGCGGCCGCTGAGGAACGGACAACTGCTGTGCCGTTCTCGCCATTTGCTATCCCGGCCGCGGATGTTCCTGCCGCCATCTCACATGCAGCAGCTGCCCTTTCGGCGGCCGCAACCGCCCTGTCGGAGAGTGCGGCCGCGCTCAAGGATGTTGTGAGCGCGTTCATGGATGATGCAGCCGCGCTCGGGCCGGAGTGGGTCGCCGAAGTTTCCCTCACAACGCGGATCCATGTCCCCATCTTTCACCGGCGACGCTTGAACAGTACAATGGTCTTGTAGAACAACTGTGACTGTGTGGTTGACGCGCCGGTTGTGGACTGAAGCTTCCGACCTAAGCCATATATGAGGATTGGCCCAAGATATTTTCATACCACATTACATATGTTTCATGATAAAGAACTGTTTGCGATGTATTTGATTTTCAAACTGCTTTGAGACTAAAAATGAAGTTACATTGGCAATTGAAGGTGTCTGGATGGCAATAACATTTATCTGCAGTGAACTTGCAACTATCGGACTGTGTGTTAAATCTGGAATAATTCAGGGATGTTTAGGTCCTTTAAAACTTTTAAAGGGTTTTTTGGACATTTCATGTGCATAGTTCAAATTTGAACTGCACTTTATTAAGCACATACTAGAGGGCACCTGAATGGGTTCAAAATCAACTATTTGTCACTGGATACATGTTTTGGTCCCATGCAAGAAATGGAAATTAAACGAATTCCAAACCTCACGGTATTTTGGCTCAGCCATAGACTTTGATAAGCCGTGTTTTCAAATTCCAGTAATTCCAAATATCGTGAGAAATTCATGAAACTTGGCATGGTGTGATATCATGGCGCATGTGTGCTGTGGTAAAAACAATGCCTAGTTCGGGACAAGTTTTGGCACAAACCTCTTACAAACCGAAGATTCTCACAAGAAGTCATGTGGTTCTGGTAGGGACAGTTCACATTTCATGTGCGAAACAACATCTCATGTCGCTTCTCGTCTTCAATTTATTTCTAGAGTCTCCATAGAGTAACGTGAATGTTTCGTGCGAATCAATGGAGTCTTACAGAGTTCGTTTGGCCTTTTAAGTACATTAATTAATTGAGTTTTGTAGGCATTCAATTAATGTGCATATATATAATTCAAATTTGAACTACAATAACTGCACGGTCCAACTCATGAAAATATGTCGAAAAACCATATACGTTTCACTGGCTGCATATTTAGGTCCCACAAAATTAATAAATGAGAATGAATTTCAAACATATATATCTACGACACGAGGCTCGACCGCAAACATCTAGAAACTTAGATTTTAAATTCATGTAAATGCAAACCTCGACAGAAATTCATGAAATTTGGGCATGGTGCCATCAATTGCCCTATTGTGTGTGTTGTGGGAATAAAAATTGCCCAATTTTGGACAAGTTTTGACACAAAGCCTCTTACAAACCGAAGGTTCTCACAAGAAAGTCGTGTGTTCCGATAGGGAAAGTTCACATTTTATGTGCGAAACAACATCCGTTGTCTCTTGTGGCCTGCATTTATTTTTGGAGTCACACCCACAGAGCAACTTTCTGAGAGTCATGCTAAAGTGTGGATTTTTCCACGGTTCGTGAGACCTGTTTAACACATCAATTGAGTTTTCTAGTCATTTAATGTGCATAATTCAAATTAAAACTACAATCACAAGGTCCAACACATGAAAAATAGGTTGGAAAAAATATGCCTTTCCATGGATGCATGTTTAATTAGGTCCCACACAAGAAATGGGAATTAATTTCTAACATCTCATTGACTGTTTGCTCGGTCGCAACCATTGAGATGCTTGGTTTTCAAATTCCCGTAAATCTAGAACTCGTCAGAAATTCATGAAACTTGGCATGGTCTCGTGATAAGGGCACACACATGCCGTGGTAAAAAATATGTCCAAATTGGACATGTTCTTGCACAACCCCCATACAAATCGGAGCTCCTCACAAGAAGCTTTGTGGTTTTGATAGGGAACATTATATATGCATGCCACATATGCGGGCGAAAATACATCCGATGCCTCTTCTCTCCTTGATTTTCTTTATATAAACAACATAGACATAAGTACGTGTGAAGTGCAAAATATGATTAAATAAGGGATCATCTGGCTTTTAAATACATTAATTGAGTTTTTGGTGCATTCTTTAATGTGCATAATTCAAATTTGATCTACAATCACAAGGTCCGGGGCGGCAAATGTTGGAAATATGCCCTAGAGGAAATAATAAAGTGGTTATTATTATATTTCCTTGTTCATGATAATCGTTTATTATCCAGGTTATAATTGTATTGAATGGAAACTCAAATGCATGTGTGGATACATAGACAACACTGTGTCCCTAGTATGCCTCTAGTAGACTAGCTCGTTGATCAAAGATGGTCAAGGTTTCCTAGCCATTGACATGAGATGTCATTTGATAATGGGATCACATCATTAGGAGAATGATGTGATGGACAAGACCCAAACGATGAACATAGCATATGATTGTGTCAGTTTATTGCTATAGTTTTCTGCATGTCAAGTATCTGTTCCTATGACCATGAGATCATGCAACTCATTGACACCGGAGGAATACCTTGTGTGTATCAAACGTCGCAACGTAACTGGGTGACTATAAAGATGCTCTACAGGTATCTCCGAAGGTGTCTGTTGAGTGGACATGGATCAAGACTGGGATTTGTTACTCCGTGTGACGGAGAGGTATCTCAGGGCCCACTCGGTAATACAACATCACAATAAGCCTTGCAAGCAAAGTGACTAAAGTGTTAGCCACGGGATCTTGTATTACGGAACGAGTAAAGAGACTTGTCGGTAACGAGATTGAACTAGGTATAGAGATACCCACGATCGAATCTCGGGCAAGTAACATACTGAAGAACAAAGGGAACAACATACGGGATTAACTGAATCCTTGACATAGAGGTTCAACCGATAAAGATCTTCGTAGAATATGTAGGAACCAATATGGGCATCTAGGTCCCGCTATTGGTTATTGACCGTAGAGGTGTCTCGGTCATGTCTACATAGTTCTCGAACCCGCAGGGTCTGCACACTTAACGTTCGGTGACGTTTCAGTAGTATTGAGTTATGCATGGTGGTGACCGAAGGTTGTTCGGAGTCCCGGATGAGATCCCGGACGTCATGAGGAGCTACGGAATGGTCTGGAGGTAAAGATTGATATATAGGAAGTCCCGTTTTGGTCACCGGAAAAGTTTCGGGTATTTCCGGTAGTGTATCGGGGGTGCCGGGAGGCCATCGGGAGGGGCCACCCACGCCGGGAGGCCACATGGGCCTTAGGAGTGGTGCACCAGCCCTTAGTGGGCTGGGCAAGCCAGCCCCAAGAGGCCCATGCAGCTAGGAAGTGGGAGAAGGAAACCCCAAGGTGGGAGGAAGGAAAACCAAGTAGGAGAAGGAATCCCAGTTGGAGTTGGATTGGTGGAAGCCTCCACCTCCTCCATTTTGACCGAAGCCCCTAGGGGAAACCCTAGGGCTGCCTCCTCTCCCCTCCCTCCTATATATACTAGAGGAATAGAACCCCAGATCACAAGTCCACGTACTAGTTCTCTATTCCCTAGTTCCTCCACCAAATAGATTCCGACGGTGCTTAGGCGAAGCCCTGCCGGAATAGTTCCACCACCACCGCCGCCGCGCCGTCGCGCTGCCGGAGAACTCATCTACCTCTTCGCTCCCTCTTGCTAGATCAAGAAGGCGGAGATCGTCATCGAGCTGTACGTGTGCTGAACGCGGAGGTGCCGTCCGTTCGGCGCTAGATCGGGACGGATCGTGATCGGATCGCGGGACGGCTCGTGATTTGGATCGCGAAGACATTCGACTACATCAACCGCGTTTCTTAACGCTTCTCGCTTAGCGATCTACAAGGGTATGTAGGTCCACTGTGCCTCTCGTAGTTGCTCATCACCATGGATAGATCTTGCGTGTGCATAGGAATTTTTTTGTTTCCCATGCGACGTTCCCCAACAGTGGTATCAGAGCGAGGTCTATGCGTAGATGAGATCACGAGTAGAACACAAAGGAGTCTGTAGGAGTTGATGTTCAGATTGCTTACTCCCTTGGTCATTTCTTGATTCAGCGGTATTGTGGGATGAAGCGGCCCGGACCAACCTTACTTGTACGCTTACGAGAGACCGGTTCCATCGACTGACATGTGACTCTGTTGCATAAACATGGCTGGCGGGTGTTTGTCTCTCCTATTCTAGTTGGATCGGATTCGACAAAGGCGGTCCTTGAGAAGGTTGAATAGAAATTTGTGTATCACCGTTGTGGTTTTTCCGTAGGTAAGAATCCTTCTTGCTAGAGACCCGTAGCAGCCACGTAAAACATGCAATAACAATTAGAGGACGTCTAACTTGTTTTTGTAGGGTATGTTGTGATGTGATATGGCCAATTACATGATGAGATATATGTGATGTATGAGATGATCATGTTTTCTATAGAGTATCACGACTTGCATGTCGACGAGTACGGCAGCCGGCAGGAGCCATAGGGTTGTCTTTAATTTATTTTCGCCTTTTTTGCTTTACTTTATCGCTTTGAGTTAGCAATAGTCGTAGAAGCAACTGTTGGCACGACAACCTCATGGCGACACATTGATGGAGATCAAGATGATGGAGATCATGGTGTCATGCCGGTGACGATGGAGATGATGCCAGTGCTTTGGAGATGGAGATCAAAAGCACAAGTTCATGGCCATATCATGTCACTTATGATTTGCATGTGATGTTAATCCTTTTATGGATCTTATTTTGCTTAGGACGACGGTAGCATTATAAAATGATCCCTCACTAAAATTTCAAGATAAAATTGTGTTCTCCCCGAGTGTGCACCGTCGCAAAAGTTTGTCATTTTGAGACACCACGTGATGATTGGGTGTGATAGAATCTACGTTCACATACAACGGGTGCAAGCCAGTGTTGCACGTGCGGAACTGATACGTCTCCGTCGTATCTATAATTTTTGATTGTTTCATGCCAATATTCTACAACTTTCATATACTTTTGGCAACTTTTTATACTATTTTTGGGACTAACATATTGATCCAGTGCCCAGTGCCAGTTCCTGTTTGTTGCATGTTTTTTGTTTCGCAGAAAATCCATATCAAACGAAGTCCAAACGGGATAAAAACTTACGGAGATATTTTTTGGAATATATGTGAATTTTGGGAAGTGGAATCAATAGAAGGCGGTGCCCGAGGGGGCCACAAGCCAGGGGGCGCGCCCTACCCCCCTGGGCACGCCAGGCTGGCTTGTGGCCACCCCGTAAGGCGGTTGGTGCCCTTCTTTCGCCACATGAAAGCTAATATCCGGATAAAAATCGTGTTAAAATTTCAGCCCAATCGGAGTTACGGATCTCCGTGAATTTAAGAAACGGTGAAAGGCCAGAATCGGGGAACGCAGAAACAGAAGGAAATAGAGAGAGAGATACAATCTCGGAGGGGCTCCCGCCCCTCCGCCGCCATGGAGGCCAAGGACCAGAGGGGAAACCCTCCTCCCATCTAGGGAGGAGGTCAAGGAAGAATAAGAAGGAGGGGGGCTCTCTCCCCCTCTCTCCCGGTGGCACCGGAACGCCGCCGGGGCCATCATCGTGACGGCGATCTACTCCAACAACTCCGTCATCTTCACCAACACCTCCATCACCTTCCCCCATCTATCTATAGCGGTCCACTATCCCGCAACCCGCTGTACCCTCTACTTGAATATGGTGCTTTATGCTTCATATTATTATCCATTGATGTGTTGCCATCCTATGATGTCTGAGTAGATTTTTGTTGTCCTATTAGTTGATTGATGATCATGATTGGTTTGAGTTGTATGTTTTATTATTGGTGCTATCCTATGGTGCTCTCCGTGTCGCGCAAGCATGAGAGATCCTCGCTGTAGGGTGTTGCAATGTGTTCATGATTTTCCTATGGTGGGTTTCTTGAGTGACAGAAGCATAAACCCGAGTAGGTGGGTTGTTGCACATGGGAGTAAAGAGGACTTGATACCTTATAATGCTATGGTTGGGTTTTACCTTAATGATCTTTAGTAGTTGCGGATGCTTGCTAGAGTTCCAATCATAAGTGCATATGATCCAAGTAGAGAAAGTATGTTAGCTTATGCCTCTCCCTGATATAAAATTGCAATAATGAGTACCGGTCTAGTTATCGATTGCCTAGGGACAATTCCGCAACTCCTACCACCACTTTTCCACAGTCCTTAAACTAACTTAGTTGTTACTTTATCTAAGCAGCCCCTAGTTTTTATTTACGTGCTCTTTATTATCTTGCGAACCTATCCTATCACACCTACAAAGTACTTCTAGTTTCATACTTGTTCTAGGTAAAGCGAACGTTATGCGTGCGTAGAGTTGTATCGGTGGTCGATAGAACTTGAGGGAATATTTGTTCTACCTTTAGCTCCTCGTTGGGTTTGACACTCTTACTTATCAAGAAAGGCTACAACTGATCCCCTATACTTGTGGGTTATCAAGACCTTTTTCTGGCGCCGTTGCCGGGGAGCAATAGCGTGGGGTGAGTATTCTCGTGTGTGCTTGTTTGCTTTATCACTAAGTAGATTTTATTTGCTGTTCTAAGTTGTTCTCTATCTTTAGTTATGGATATGGAACACGAAATACCAAAAAAATTAGGTGTACTTGCTACTCATGGAGATGGGGAACCTCCTAAAACCCTCGATGCTCATTATGTGGAAAATATTATGCACTACTTTAATAATCCTGAGAAAACCCCATTCAATTATATAATGGGAGACATGTTGGATCAACGTGAATACTTTAGGGATTATCGCTTGACTCGAAAAGGGAAACTGTTGTGGGATCAAATTCATATGTTGAAATGGTATGCTTGGAATTTATGCCAGAGATATGATTATACTTGTTGCTCTAGGATGAAGGCTCCACACCTTCCTTTTTCATGTAAATTTAATGATAATGAAACCTTGGCTTCTTATGCTAAAGGTATTTATGATTACTATGATGTGGAACGAATAGAAGAATTTGTTGCTTTTAAGGGTGCTTATGAAATTGAATCTTTGTTTGAAAAGTATGAAGCTTTTGATGATGATGTTTATAGGCCTGAAAATTTTGCTATACTCAAATATTGCTATGAGAATTATGATTGCAATGCTGATATTATTGAATTTATTGAGAGAATGTCTGCTGCCTTGGAAGAGACTAATATTTTGCAGGAATCTATGGAAGAAGAAATTCCTGACACTGTGAGCTCATTAGATGAAAAAGATGACGAGGAGAGCGAAGAACAAAAGGAGGAAGAGCGGATTAGCTACCCGTGCCCACCTTCTAATGAGAGTAATTCTTCAACTCATACATTGTTTAATTTCCCTTCGTGCTTACCGAAGGATGAATGCTATGTTGATTGCTATGATCCCTTGGATTCATTTGAAATATCCCTTTTTGATGAACTTGATGCTTGCTATGCTTGTGGCCATGATGCCAATATGAAAGATGCTTATGGAGATTAACTTGCTATAGTTCCTTATGTTAAACATGGAATTGTTGCTATTGCACCCACGCATGATAGTCCTATTATCTTTTTGAATTCTCCCAACTACACTATATCGGAGAAGTTTGCTCTTATTAAGGATTATATAGATGGGTTGCCTTCTACTATTACACATGATGATTTTGATAAATATAATATGCATGTGCTTGCTGCTCCTACTTGCAATTATTATGAGAGAGGAACTACATCTCCACCGCTCTATGTTTCCAACACAATAGAATTGCAAGAAACTGCTTATGGTATGTATCGGCCTTTACTTTGTGTGCATGAATTGTTCTTTTATGACATGCCGATGCATAGGAAGAGAGTTAGACTTCGTTGTTGCATGATATATGTTACTTTGTGCTCACTACTAAATTACAAATCATTGCTAATTAAAATTGGCTTTGATATACCTTGGGATCCATTACTTGAGCACTTTATGCCTAGCTTAATGGCTTTAAAGAAAGCGCTGCCAGGGAGACAACCCGGAAGTTTTAGAGAGTCATTTAATTCTGTTGTGTGCTTTTATATAGTTTAAAAACAAAAAAATAAAGAGGGGAACCTAAAACTTTTTCAAAAAGAGAAGTGAAAGTAAGAAGGACGAGCACCGTTGAAGTGGGGGAGCTCCTTGAACTTTGTTAATGCCATGGAAACTTTGCAAATATTGATTGCAGAAACTTTTAAACAAAAATAATTATCCCCTTGTATAAATCCATTGTATTATAAAAATAATGTGCCAAGATTTTCCTTTAGGATGATTAGATTGCTTTTTTGGTGTGTGCAGTGCAAAAACAGAAACTTTGGCTGTAGTGCTTGAATTTACATTATTTACTGGAATGTCAAAAGTTTCTGAAATTTTTACAAAGTACTTATATGCAAATTGGTTATTTTGTCCTAATTTTTCAGAATTTTTAGAGTTACAGAAGTATGGTGAATGTTCAGATTACTACAGACTGTCCTGTCTTTGACAGATTCTGTTTTTGATGCATTGTTTTGCTCGTTTTGATGAAACTATCGATTGTATTGGTGTATAAGCCATGGAAAAGTTATATTATAGTAGCTACAATGCAAAAACAAAATATGAATTGGTTGGCAACAGTACTTAAAGTGGTGATTTGCTTTATTATACTAACGGATCTCACGAGGGTTTTGTTATGTTTTGTGTGATTGAAGTTTTCAAGTTTTGGGTGAGATCACGATGGATGAAGGAATAAGGAGTGGAAAGAGACTAAGCTTGGGGATGCCCGAGGCACCCCAAGGTAATATTCAAGGACTCCCAAGAAACTAAGCTTGGGGATGCCCCGGAAGGCATCCCCTCTTTCTTCTAACAACCATCGGAAATTTTACTTGGAGCTATATTTTTATTCGTCACATGATATGCGTAAATCTTGGAGCGTCGTGTGCTTTTTATTTTTCTTTTAATAATGCACCATGCTGGTATGAGATAGTCCTTGGTCGATTTATAGAATGCTTCATGCACTTCACTTATATCTTTTGAGTATGGCTTTATAGAATGCTTCATGTGCTTCACTTATATCATTTGAAGTTTGGATTGCCTGTTTCTCTACACATAGAAAACCGCCATTTGTAGAATGCTCTTTTGCTTCACTTATATTTTTTAGAGCGTGGGCATATCTTTTGTAGAAAGAATTAAACTCTCATGCTTCACTTATATCTATTTAGAGAGTTAACAGGAGTTGGTCATTCACATGGTTAGTCAGAAAATCCTACATAAAACTTGTAGATCACTGAATATGATATGTTTGATTCCTTGCAATAGTTTTGCGATATAAAGATGGTGATATTAGAGTTATGCTAGTGAGTAATTGTGGATTAGTATAAATACTTGTGTTAAGGTTTGTGATTCCCGTAGCATGCACGTATGGTGAACCGTTATGTAACGAAGTCGGAGCATGATTTGTTTAATGATTGTCATCCTTTGTGTGATGGGTCGGGAGCGCGCGATGGTTTACTCCTACCAACCTCTCCCGTAGGGGCATGCGTCTATCCCTTTGCTTCGATAGCTAATAGACTTTTGCAATAAGTATGTGAGTTCTTTATGACTAATGTGAGTCCATGGATTATACGCACTCTCACCCTTCCACCTTTGCTAGCCTCTCTAGTACCGCGCAACTTTCGCCGGTGCATTAAACCCACCTTCCTCAAAACAGCCACCATACATACCTACTATGGCATTTCCATAGCCATTCCGAGATATATTGCCATGCAACTTCCACCGCTCCGTTTATTATGACACGCACCATCATTGTCATATTGCTTTGCATGATCGTAAGAAAGCTAGCATGATGTTTTTATGGCTTGTCCGTTTTTTGATGTCATTTGCTATGCTAGATCATTGCACATCCCGGTACACCGCCGGAGGCATTCATATAGAGTCATATTTTGTTCTAAGTTTTTGAGTTGTAAGTAAATAAAAGTGTGATGACCATCATTATTAGAGCATTGTCCCAGGTGAGGAAAGGATGATGTAAGCTATGATTCCTTCACAAGTTGGGATGAGTTTTCGAACTTTACAAAAAAATAAAAGAGGCCAGCGAAGCCCAAATAAAAAAAAGAGGCCAAAGATGCCCACAAAAAAAATGAGAGAAAAGAGAGAAGGGACAATGCTACTATCCTTTTCCACACTTGTGCTTCGAGTAGCACCATGTTCTTCATGATAGAGAGTCTCCTATTTTGTCACTTTCATATACTAGTGGGAATTTTTCATTATATAACTTGGCTTGTATATTCCAATGATGGGCTTCCTCAAAGTGCCCTAGGTCTTCGTGAGCAAGCGAGTTGGATGCACACCCACTTAGTTTCTTTTTGAGCTTTCATACACTTATAGCTCTAGTGCATCTGTTGCATGGCAATCCCTACTCACTCACATTGATATCTATTGATGGGCATCTCCATAGCCCATTGATACGCCTAGTTGATGTGAGACTATCTTCTCCTTTTCCCTTGCACCTCCACCATGTTCTATTACACCTATAGTGCTATATCCATGGCTCACGCTCATGTATTGCGTGAGAGTTGAAGAAGTTTGAGAACGTAAAAAGGTGTGAACCAATTGCTTGACTTGTCATCGGGGGTGTGCATGATTTAGATACTTTGTGTGGGGAAGATGGAGCATAGCCAGACTATATGATATTGTAGGGATAACTTTCTTTAGCCATGGTATTTTGAAAATATATGATTGCTTGTTAGTATGCTTAAAGTATTATTGTCTTAATGTCAAATGATAGACTATTGCTTTGAATCACTTGTGTCTTAATATTCATGCCATGATTAGATTATATGATCAAAATTATGCTAGGTAGCATTCCACATCAAAAATTATCTTTTTTATCATTTACCTACTCGAGGACGAGCAGGAATTAAGCTTGGGGATGCTGATACGTCTCCGTCGTATCTATAATTTTTGATTGTTTCATGCCAATATTCTACAACTTTCATATACTTTTGGCAACTTTTTATACTATTTTTGGTACTAACATATTGATCCAGTGCCCAGTGCTAGTTCCTGTTTGTTGCATGTTTTTTGTTTCGCAGAAAATCCATATCAAACGAAGTCCAAACGGGATAAAAACTTACGGAGATTTTTTATGGAATATATGTGAATTTTGGGAAGTGGAATCAACAGAAGGCGGTGCCCGAGGGGGCCACAAGCCAGGGGGCACGCCCTACCCACCTGGGCATGCTAGGCTAGCTTGTGGCCACCCCGTAAGGCGGTTGGTGCCCTTCTTTCGCCGCAAGAAAGCTAATATCCGGATAAAAATTGTGTTAAAATTTCAGCCCAATCGGAGTTACGGATCTCCGTGAATTTAAGAAACGGTGAAAGGCCAGAATCGAGGAACGCAGAAACAGAAGGAAACAGAGAGAGAGATCCAATCTCGGAGGGGCTCCCGCCCCTCCGCCGCCATGGAGGCCAAGGACCAGAGGGGAAACCCTCCTCCCATCTAGGGAGGAGGTTAAGGAAGAAGAAGAAGGAGGGGGGCTCTCTCCCCCTCTCTCCCGGTGGCACCGGAACGCCGCCGGGGCCATCATCGTGACGGCGATCTACTCCAACAACTCCGTCATCTTCACCAACACCTCCATCACCTTCCCCCATCTATCTACAGCGGTCCGCTCTCCCGCAACCCGCTGTACCCTCTACTTGAACATGGTGCTTTATGCTTCACATTATTATCCAATGATGTGTTGCCATCCTATGATGTCTGAGTAGATTTTTGTTGTCCTATTGGTTGATTGATGATCATGATTAGTTTGAGTTGCATGTTTTATTATTGGTGCTGTCCTATGGTGCTCTCCGTGTCGCGCAAGCGTGAGAGATCCTCGCTGTAGGGTGTTGCAATGTGTTCATGATTTGCCTATGGTGGGTTGCTTGAGTGACAGAAGCATAAACCCGAGTAGGTGGGTTGTTGCATATGGGAGTAAAGAGGACTTGATACCTTATAATGCTATGGTTGGGTTTTACCTTAATGATCTTTAGTAGTTGCAGATGCTTGCTAGAGTTCCAATCATAAGTGCATATGATCCAAGTAGAGAAAGTATGTTAGCTTATGCCTCTCCCTGATATAAAATTGCAATAATGAGTACCGGTCTAGTTATCGATTGCCTAGGGACAATTCCGCAACTCCTACCACCACTTTTCCACACTCGTTAAACTAACTTAGTTGTTACTTTATCTAAGCAGCCCCTAGTTTTTATTTACGTGCTCTTTATTATCTTGCGAACCTATCCTATCACACCTACAAAGTACTTCTAGTTTCATACTTTTTCTAGGTAAAGCGAATATTAAGCGTGCGTAGAGTTGTATCGGTGGTCGATAGAACTTGAGGGAATATTTGTTCTACCTTTAGCTCCTCGTTGGGTTCGACACTCTTACTTATCGAGAAAGGCTACAATTGATCCCCTATACTTGTGGGTTATCAGGAACACTCGGGTTAAATTTGACGAGCCTAGCATGTATAGACATGGCCTCGGAACACAAGAGACCGAAAGGTTGAACAGGAGTCATATAGTAGATATGATCAACATGGAGATGTTCACCATTGAAACCACCTCATCTCACGTGATGATCGGACTTGGGTTGGTGAATTTGGATCATGTATCACTCGGATGACCGGAGGGATGTTGATAATCCCCAAGTGCAAGGAATCATCGTAGCAATTTCCAAAGGTGGAAGTGATAAGTATGGAGTGTTGAACCCACAAGGAGCTAAAGGTAAGATAAATATTCTCTCAAGTCCTATCTGCCACTGATACGACTCTACGTACGCCGAACGTTTGCTTCCAACTAGAAACGAGAAATCAAACTACGTTGTGGGTATGAAGAGAATAGCTTTGCATGATATCGGAGAACTAAAATATAAAAATAGGTGCTGTTATCATAAAGTTAGAATATATTACAATATATTACAAATAGCGAGTGTGGAATATTGATGGGTCTGTGTGCAGAATTGTCCTAGGTAATTGTTAACAAGATCGGTAATCATTATTGCAATTTTATATGAGGGAGAGGCATAAGCTAACATACTTTCTCTACTTGGATCATATGCACTTATGATTGGAACTCTAGCAAGCATCCGCAACTACTAAAGATCATTAAGGTAAAACCCAACCATAGCATTAAAGCATCAAGTCCCCTTTATCCCATACGCAACAACCCCCTTACTCGGGTTTAAGCTTCTTTCACTCTAGCAACCCACTATAAGGGAATCATGAACGTATTGCAACACCCTACAGCAGGAATTCTTCACGTGTGCATGGCACGGAAGGCACCATAGGACATCACCAAAATAAACATACAACTTAAACCAATCTAGATCATCAATCAACCCATAAGACAAAAGAAATCTACTCAAAACATCATAGGATGGCAACACATCATTGGATCATAATATGTGGCATAAAGCACCATGTTCAAGTAGGGGATTACAGCGGGGTGCGGGAGAGTGGACCGCTGAAAGGAGATGAGGATGGTGATGAAGAAGGTGATGTTGATGAAGACGATCACCACGGCGATGGTTCCCCCGATGGCACTCCGGCACCACCGAGAGAGAGGGGGAGAGGGTCTCCCCTGGCTTGTGCTTCCTCCTCCATGGCCTCCCCCCTAGGTGGGGAGACGTTCTTCCTCTGGTCCTTGGCCTCCATGGTGATGATGGCCCCTCCGTCTTCCTCCTTCATGGTCTCCGGTGATGGTGACCCCCTCCGGCAGGGTGCCGGAGAGGGCCAAGATTGATCTTTCATGGCTACAGAGACTTGCGGCGGCGAAACTTCCGATCTAGGTTTCTTTCTGGAGGTTTCACGATTTATAGGAGTACTTGGCGTTGGAATCAAGTCAGGGGGTGCTCGAGGGGCCCACAAGCCAGGGGGGCGCGCCCTAGGGGGGGCGCCCCCTAGGCTTGTGGCCTCCTCGGGACTCCCCTCTGGTATCTTTTTGCTCCAGTATTTTTTATATTTTCCAAAAATATTCTCCGTAAATTTTCAGCCCATTCCGAGAACTTTTATTTCTGCACAAAAACAACACCACAGTTGCTCTGCTGAAAACAGCGTCAGTCCGGGTTAGTTCTAATCAAATCATTCCAAAATCATATAAAATTATTGTAAACATGGCATGAATACTTCATAAATTATAGATACGCTGGATATGTATCAGCATCCCCAAGCTTAATTCCTGCTCGTCCTCGAGTAGGTCAATGATAAAAGAAATAATTTATGAAGTGTGAATGCTAGCAAGTGCACAAGTTTGATCAATGATAATTCCAATCACTTTTTCTAGCATTAATATAAACCATAAACAGTAGCTCATCTCATAGAACTTCTCATGATCAAGTAACAAGCTATTCACATGTTAAAGTATAGACCAGAAAGTTTCTTTAAAACTAACATACCATATTCCTAGTCATCGAACAATTGCAATTCATCTTATTTTCAGGAAGGGTCTATCTAAGAGCTTTGATTTAGCAAATTCCACATACTCAACTATCATATAGTCTTCCATGATTATTGACACTCAAAGCATATTTTTAGAACAAATAGCATCCATCGAACACAGAGAAAGATAGGGGCTTAATGTTTCGCCTCCCAACTTATTTATCATATAGATAATTGTCAACAATAATAATTCATGATCAAATATATTTGTGTGGATATATATGTCTAGATCATTCCCCAACACATGACGCTTGCCAAGAGAAAAAGGCGAAATATAGGAAGTGGCGAAGATCACCATGACTCTTGCATAAAGGTAAGTACTAGAAAGTAAAAGATAGGCCCTTCTCAGAGGGAAGCAGAGGTTGTCATGCGCTTTTTGTTTTTGGATGTGCAAACCCTTAATGCAAAGGAACGTCACGTTGTATTGCCCTTTGTGACAACAACCTTTATTATGCAGTCCGTCGCTTTTATTTCTTTACCATCACAAATTCGTACAACGCTTATTTTCCCTCACAATAGAAGATCATACATTTTTAGGAGCAATTTTTATTGCTTTTTGCACCGATGACAACTTACTTGAAGGATCTTACTCAATCCATAGGTAGGTATAGTGGACTCTCATGGCAAAACTGGTTTAAGGGTGTTTGGATGCACAAGTAGTATTTCTACTTGGTGTGGAAGTTTTGGCTAGTATGAGGTGGAAGCAAGCACCACATGTTGGAGGATCCATGCATAACAATATAACTTCTATACAAATATACCCAAACGTAACTCATTAAGTTGTCTTCCTTGTCAAATTTTAACTAATTTGCTCGAGTTTGAAAATAATTAATGAGCTCACAATCATAGAAGATGTCCAAGATAGTATATTTATATGTGGAATCTCTCTTCCTTCAATATTCTTTCATGAATTGTTCAAGTGACCAATGCGGTGTTTGCTAACTCTCAATAAATTTTACCACCTATACTTATTATGTGTGAAGTCATTACTCCCCATGGGATAAGTATATGAAGCATATTTAGTTTCAGGTTTATGATATTCAATTCATTCAACCATTTACTCATAGAATATATAAGTGACGCACGAGATTGAATGACAACTACTCCAAAAAGATATAAGTGAAGATCAATGCGTAGTCAATTAGTTAAATAGCCATGTGAGGACTCTCTCTCCGAATTTCAGATCCAATGCTTTTATTCAAACAGCAAAACAAAATAAAAAAGGCACTGCAAGAATAGCACGCATCATGTGAATGAATAAAAATTTAGGCTCAAGATAGGCTAACCAATAATTGTTGATGAAGAGACATGGGATGCGTAGCATCCTCAAGCTTAGATGCTTGAGACTTCTTGAAATATTTACTTGGGATGCCTTGGGCATCCCCAAGCTTGAGCTTTTGTATCTCGTTTAATCCTCTCATATCATGGTTTCACCTGTTCTCAAAAACTTCATCCACACAAAACTCGAAAAGAACTCGTGAGATAGGTTAGTACACATAAGAATGAATCAACACTTCATGTACTGCCAAGACAAGTTGCACAATAATTTTCAAACATTATCTACTGTTTACTATCGTTTCCACAATTTATATCTACCAATATAGGCTATGGAAACTAGAGGATAAGTAGATAACAAAACTATGATAGCAATCTGTCCAAACAGAACAGTCTGTAGCAATTTATGAAAAAGTGTACTTTCGTAACTCAAAAAATTATGAAACTTTAGGTCATGCTAAGGAATTTATATGACAATACTGTGTAAAAATTTCAGAAACTTTCCATGTTCCAGTAAAATATGAAAATTCAAACACTACAGCAAAAAGTTTCTGTTTTTTACACAGCACACATCAAACATGCAATGCAAGCATCCTAAGGCAATTCTTGGAACTTTTTATTGAAAAGCAAGATTATGAATAACACCTAACAGAAAATAACAAAATATAATTACGATCCAAGCAAAGCACATATTATGTGACGAATAAAAATATAGCTCCAAGTGAGGTTACCGATAATGTTGAAGACGAAAGAGGGGATGCCTTCCGGGGCATCCCCAAGCTTAGTTGCTTGGATCTTCCTTGAATATTACCTTGGGGTGCCTTGGGCATCACCAAGCTTAGGGTCTTGCCACTCCTTATTCTCCTCATATCGGTGTCTCACCCAAAACTTGAAAACTTCAATCACACAAAACTTAACGGAACTTCGTGAGAAGGGTTAGTGTAATAAAGATAGATCATTCTCTTAGGTACTGTCAAGACAAGATTCATAATTGTTACCACATGATACATACTGTATTCTATCATTCACATAATTTATATCACTGAATATAAGCTATGGGAACACTAAAATAAGCAAACTATGCATGCAAAACAGAATCTGTCAAAAACAGAACAGTCTGTGAAGATCTGTAGTATAGCCATACTTCCCTGTCTCTAAAAATTCTGAAAAATTAGGAAAACCTGAAGAATTTGTATATCAAGACTGTGTAAAAATTTCAGATCATTATCACGCTCCAGTAAAAAAATGAAAATTCCTGTACTGGAGTCAAAAGTTTCTGTTTTGGTTCAGCATCAATTCCACTCATCTTGTGAGTCATCCCAAAGGCTTTACTTGGCACTTTTTTGAAAGAAAACATATAAAACATGATTACTAGAGTAGCATAATCAAGATAACACACACAAACAGTAGGGTTAAATATTGGGGTGTCTCCCAACAAGCGCTTTTCTTTAATGCCTTTCTAGCTAGGCATGACATTGATACACTTCCAAGCCCAATTCCGATGGAAATTTTATTCATACTCTAAAAGATATAAGTGAAGTTCATAGATAATTCTACAATTAATAAATATTAACCAATACCCAAGCTCAAAATATATAAGTGAAGCACACGAAGCATTCTATAAAGCCATACTCGAAAGATTTAAGCGAAGCACAAAGAACATTCTACAAAGCCATACTCAAAAGATCTAAGTGAAGCGCATGAAGCATTCTACAAATCAATGAAGGACTATCTCATACTAGAAGGGTGCATAAAAGGAAAAGAAAAACACTAAAGACGCATATCATGTGAACAAAACAAAAACCGAGGTATACCAATAATTGTTGAAGAATAAAGATGGGATGCCTTCCGGGGCATCCCCAAGCTTAGATGCTTGAGTCTCCTTGAAATATTTACTTGGGGTGCCTTGGGCATCCCCAAGCTTGATCTCTTGTCTCTCCGTATTCTTATTATATCGATACCCCCTCGATCTTCGAACACTTCATTCACACAAAACTTAACAAAACCCTCGTGAGATCCGTTAGTATAATAAAGCAAAATACTACTTTAAGTACTGTTGTAAACTCATTCCAAATTCATATTAGCATTATATATACTGTAGTCCAACTTCACCATGGTTCATACCCCCCGATACTACCCATAGATTCATCAAAATAAGAGAGCAATGCATAGAAAACAGAATCTATCAAAAACAGGACAGTCTGTACCAATCTGGAAACTTCTTATACTTCTGTAACTCAAAAAATTATGAAAATTTAGGAAAAATTAAACAATTTGTATAGAAGTACTGTGCTAAAATTTCAGAAACTTTTTACGTTCCAGTAAGAAATGTAAATTCATGCATTACAGTCAAAGTTTCTGTTTTTGCACCGCACAAAGCAAACAAGCAATCTAATCATCCTAAAAGCAAATCTTGGCATCTTACTTTTTATATTACAATGGATATATACAAGGGGATAATTATTTTTGAGAAGCTTCCATGAAAAATTCTACATTGTTTCCATGAGCATGAACACAAGTGTTCAAGGTCGACCCTCACTTCTTCAACGCACAACCTTCCAATCACTTCTCTTTTTGAAAAACTTCTTAGGCAAAAGAGGCAAGTAATTCTTTTTGTATTTTTCATTATTTATTTTTTTGTATGTTTCACCCACAACTTAAAGAAAGCGAAAAGGGAAAACAAAATCTACTTAGTGAAGAAAGCAAACAAGCACACACGAGAATATCAACCCCACGCTATTGCTCCCCGGCAACGGCGCCAGAAAAGAGCTTGATAATCCCCAAGTGCAAGGAATCATCGTAGCAATTTACAAAGGTGGAAGTGATAAGTATGGAGTGTCAAACCCACAAGGAGCTAAAGGTAAGATCAATATTCTCTCAAATCCTATCTGCCACTGATATGACTCTACGCACGTCGAACGTTTGCTTCCAACTAGAAACGAGAAATAAAACTACGTTGTGGGTATGAAGAGAATAGCTTTGCATGATATCGGAGAACTAAAATATAAAAATAGGTGCTGTTATCATAAAGTTAGAATATATTACAATATATTACAAATAGCGAGTGTGGAATAATGATGGGTCGGTGTGCGGAATTGTCCTAGGTAATTGTTAACAAGATCGGTAATCATTATTGCAATTTTATATGAGGGAGAGGCATAAGCTAACATACTTTTTCTACTTGGATCATATGCACTTATGATTGGAACTCTAGCAAGCATCCGCAACTACACTAGATCATTAAAGGTAAAACCCAACCATAGCATTAAAGCATCAAGTCCCCTTTATCCCATACGCAACAACCCCCTTACTCGGGTTTAAGCTTCTATCACTCTAGCTACCCACTATAAGCGAATCATGAATGTATTGCAACAGCCTACAGCGGGAATCCTTCACGTGTGCGCGGCATGGAAGGCACCATAGGACAGCACCAAAATAAACATACAACTCAAACCAATCTAGATCATCAATCAACCCATAAGACAAAAGAAATCTACTCAAAACATCATAGGATGACAACACATCATTGGATCATAATATGTGGCATAAAGCACCATGTTCAAGTAGGGGATTACAGCAGGGTGCGGGAGAGTGGACCGCTGAAAGGAGATGAGGATGGTGATGAAGAAGGTGATGTTGATGAAGACGATCACCGCGGTAATGGTTCCCCCGATGGCACTCCGGCGCCACCGAGAGAGAGGGGGAGAGGGTCTCCCCTAGCTTGTGCTTCCTCCTCCATGGCCTCCCCCCTAGGTGGGGAGAGGTTCTCCCTCTGGTCCTTGGCCTCCATGGTGATGATGGCCCCTCCGTCTTCCTCCTCCATGGTCTCCGGTGATGGTGACCCCCTCCGGCAGGGTGCCGAAGAGGGCCAAGATTGATCTTTCGTGGCTACAGAGACTTGCGGCGGCGGAACTTCCATTCTAGGTTTCTTTCTGGAGGTTTCACGATTTATAGGAGTACTTGGCGTTGGAATCAAGTCAGGGGGGGTGCTCGAGGGGCCCACAAGCCAGGGGGGCGCGCCCTAGGGGGGGCGTGCCCCCTAGGCTTGTGGCCTCCTCGGGACTCCTCTCCTTTATCTTTTTGCTCCAGTATTTTTTATATTTTTCAAAAATATTCTCCGTAAATTTTCATCCCATTCCGAGAACTTTTATTTCTGCACAAAAACAACACCACGGTAGCTCTGCTGAAAACAGTGTCAGTCCGGGTTAGTTCGAATCAAATCATACCAAAATCATATAAAATTATTGTAAACATGGCATGAATACTTCATAAATTATAGATACGTTGGAGACGTATCAGATGTCAATTTGAGTGGGAGTTTTTTAAGTAATATGATTAACTAAACTCATTATCTTGAACAATAGTCTTAGTAACCTTTGCAAATTTATGTTGTAGATCAATGGCTCGCACAGTAGTTCCCCTGAATTTTAATGCGTTCCTAGAGAAAGCCAAGTTGAAAGATGATGGAAGTAACTTTGTAGACTGGGCTCGTAATCTGAGGATTATCCTCACGGCTTCCCAAAAGTCTTATGTCCTTGATGCACCGCTTGGTGATCCACCCGCTCCAGTGTCATCTGAAGACGTTGTGAATGTCTGGGAGGCACGTTCTGGAGATTACTCAAAAGTTCAATGTGCAATGTTGTATGGCTTAGAACCGGGACTTCAAAGACGCTTTGAACGTCATGGAGCATATGAGATGTTCCAGGAGTTGAAGTTTATCTTTGAGAAGAATGCCCGGATCGAGAGGTATGAGACCTCCGATAAGTTCTATGCTTGCAAGATGGAGGAGAACGGGTCTGTCAGTGAACATATACTCAGAATGTGTGGGTATTCGAACCATCTGGCTGAGTTAGGGATGCCCCTTCCGCCGGAGGTGATCACTGACAGAGTTCTTCAATCGATGCCACCTAGCCACAAGAGCTTCGTGATGAACTATAACATGCAAGGGATGAACAAGTCAGTCGCCGAGCTGTTTGCGATGTTGAAGTCGCTGAGTCTGAAATCCAGAAGGAGCATCAAGTGTTGATGGTCAATAAAACCACTAGTCTCAAGAAGAATGGCAAGGGCAAGAAGGGTAACTCCAAGAAGAGTGGCAAAGCAGTTGCCCCTCCCGTGAAGAAACCCAAGGCTGGACCCAAGCTAGAAACTGAGTGCTTTCATTGCAAGGGAACTGGTCACTGGAAGCAGAACTACCCCAAGTATCTGGCCGACAAGAAGGCGACCAACACCAAACAAGGTATATATGATATACATGTTATTGATGTGTACCTTACCAACTCTCGTTGTAGTGCCTGGCTATTTGATACCGGTTCGGTTGCTCATATTTGCAACACAAAACAGGAGCTACGGAATAGACGAAGGCTGGCTAAGGATGAAGTGACGATGCACGTGGGAAATGGTTCCAAGGTTGATGTGATCGCCGTCGGCACGCTCGCTCTTCGATTACCATCGGGATTAGTGATGAACCTGAATAATTGTTATTTAGTGCCTGCGTTAAGCATGAACATTATATCTGGATCTTGTTTATTGCGAGATGGTTACTCATTTAAATTAGAGAATAATGGTTGTTCTATTTATATGAGTAATATCTTTTATGGTCATGCACCCAATGTGAGGGGTTTATTCTTGTTGAATCTCGATAGTGATGATACACATGTTCATAACATTAATGCCAAAAGATGTAGAGTTGATAATGATAGTACCACTTTCTTGTGGCACTGCCGCTTAGGTCATATTGGTGTAAAACGCATGAAGAAGCTCCATGTTGATGGACTTTTGGAGTCACTTGATTTCGAATCACTTGACACATGTGAACCATGCCTCATGGGCAAGATGACTAAAACCCCATTCTCTGGAACAAAGGAACGGGCAAGTGACTTGTTGGAAATCATACATACTGATGTGTGCGGTCCAATGAGCATTGAGGCGCGCGGTGGATATCGTTACTTTCTCACCTTCACTGATGACTTAAGTAGATATGGGTATATTTACTTAATGAAACACAAGTCTGAAACGTTTGAAAAGTTCAAGCAATTTCAGAGTGAAGTTGAGAATCATCGTAACAAGATGATTAAATTCCTACGATCTGATCGAGGAGGAGAATATCTGAGTTATGAGTTTGGCAGTCACTTAAGACAGTGTGGAATTGTTTCACAATTGACACCGCCTGGAACACCAAAGTGTAATGGTGTGTCCGAACGTCGTAATCGAACCTTATTGGATATGGTGCATTCTATGATGTCTCTTGCCGATTTGCCACTATCGTTTTGGGGTTATGCATTAGAGACAGCTGTATTCACTTTAAATAGGGCACCATCAAAATCCATTGAGACGACGCCATATGAATTGTGGTTTGGCAAGAAGCCAAAGTTGTTGTTTCTTAAAGTTTGGGGATGTGATGCTTATATCAAAAAGCTTCAGCCTGAAAAGCTGGAACCCAAAGCGGAGAAATGCGTCTTCATAGGATACCCAAAAGAGACAGTTGGGTATACCTTCTATCTCAGATTCGAAGGCAAAGTGTTTGTCGCTAAAAACGGAACATTTCTTGAGAAAGAGTTTCTCTCGAAAGAATTGAGTGGGAGTAAAATAGAACTTGATGAGGTTGTTGAACCTTTGTTTCAACCAGAGAGTAGCGCAGTGCAGAAAGATGTTTCTGTGGAGCCTACATTAGTTGAAGAGGAAGTTAATGATGATGATCATGAAGCTTTGGATCAAGTTACTATCGAACCTCCTAGGTCGACAAGGACGCGTACTGCTCCTGAGTGGTACGGCAACCCTGTCTTAGAGGTCATGTTGTTGGACAACGATGAACCTACGAGCTATGGAGAAGTGATGATGGGCCGGATTCCAACAAATGGTTAGAGGCCATGAAGTCCGAGATGGTATCCATGTATGAAAACATAGTATGGACTTTGGAAGTATTACATGAAGGGCAAAAGGCCATTCTGAACAAATGGATCTTTAAGAAGAAGACGGACGCGGACGGTAATGTCACCGTCTATAAAGCTCGACTTGTGGTAAAGGGTTTTTCACAAGTTCAAGGAGTTGACTACGATGAGACCTTCTCACCCGTAGCGATGCTTAAGGGCCTGTTCTGAAGTCCTCCAGCTTCTACAAACTCTCCAAATTCAGCTTCTGTTCATAGCTTCTTGCTCCACGCAGCGAACCAAGTCCGTTCAGCAGCGTCACTGGCTTCTCGATCGCCAGCTTGGGCTGGAATCGTTGGCTGGCCTGTATTAGCGCTACAATGGGCCGGCTAGAGGCAGCCCACTTTGCGAACGAGCGAGAGAGGAGAAGGAAAAATGGTTCGATCACGAGGGAGCGCTCGGTCCTGTGCGCGAGCGTGGCTGTATGTCGAGGGATCAACGCGAAATGTTTTCCTGGGCGGTGGCAGAATCCTGTAAATACGACCAACTCTTCACTTCTTGCTTTCGTGGAGCTGGGAAACCCTGGCTTCTCTAATTTGCACTACGGCCCAGCTCAACTTCTCGATTCCAGCTTCTGCTAGCAAAAGCGTTCGGGACTGCTTCACGCCTGAAATCTAAGAAGATAGAAGCCGGAGGAGATCAGAACAGGCTCTAAGTCCTTCAGAATCATCTTAGCAATAGCTGCATTTTTCAATTATGAAATTTGGCAGATGGATGTCAAAACAGCGTTCCTTAACAGTTTCCTTAAGGAAGAGTTGTATATGATGCAGCCAGAAGGTTTTGTCGATCTAGAGAATGCTAACAAAGTTTGCAAACTCCAGCAATCCATTTATGGACTGGTGCAAGCATCTCGAAGTTGGAATCTACACTTTGATGAGGTGATCAAAGCATTTGGGTTTATACTAGTTTATGGAGAAACTTGTATTTAGAAGAAAGTGAGTGGGAGCTCTATAGTGTTTCTAATATAATATGTGGATGACATATTGCTGATTGGAAACAATATAGAAATGTTGGAAAGCGTGAAGGAATATTTGAACAAGAGTTTTTCAATGAAGGACCTAGGAGAAGCTGCTTTCATATTAGGTATCAAGATCTATAGAGATAGATCAAGACGCTTAATAGGACTTTCACAGAGCACATACCTTGACAATGTTTTGAAGAAGTTCAAAATGGATCAGTCCAAGAAGGGGTTCTTGTCTGTGTTGCAAGGTGTGAATGCCCAGTGACTGCAGAAGATAGAGAAAAGATGAGTGTCATCCCCTATGCTTCAGCCATAGGCTCTATCATGTATGCAATGCTGTGCACAAGACCCGATGTCAGCCTTGCCATAAGTATGGCCAGAAGGTTAAAGGGATCCAGGAATGGAGCACTGGACGGCGGTCAAGAATATCCTTAAGTACCTGAAAAGGACTAAGGAAATGTTTCTTGTTTATGGAGGTGATCAAGAGCTCGTCGTAAAGGGTTACGTCGATGCAAGCTTTGAGACTGATCCGGATGACTCTAAGTCTCAAACCGGATACGTATTTATTCTCAATGGGGGAGCGCTAAGCTGGTGCAGTTCCAAGCAGAGTGTGGTAGCCGATTCTACATGTGAATCGGAGTACATTGCTGCCTCGGAGGCGGCGAAGGAAGGTGTCTGGATGAAGGAGTTCATGACGAATCTTGGAGTAGTGCCCAGTGCACTGAACCCAATGACTCTGTTCTGTGACAACACTAGTGCCATTGCTCTGGCCACGGAACCAAGGTTTCACAAGAGGACCAGACACATAAAGAGACGCTTCAATTCCATTCGCGATTACATCAAGGAGGAGGACATAAATATTTGCAAAGTGCACACGGATCTAAATGTCGCGGACCCGTTGACTAAACCTCTTCCAAGGGCTAAACATGATCAATACCAGAACTGTATGGGTGTTAGATTCATTACAATGTAAATCACATAGTGATGTGAGCTAGATTATTGACTCTAGTGCAAGTGGGAGACTGTTGGAAATATGCCCTAGATGCAATAATAAAGTGGTTATTATTATATTTGCTTGTTCATGATAATCGTTTACTACCCATGCTATAATTGTATTGATTGGAAACTCAAATGCATGTGTGGATACATAGACAACACTGTGTCCCTAGTATGCCTCTAGTAGACTAGCTCGTTGATCAAAGATGGTCATGGTTTCCTAGCCATGGACATGAGATGTCATTTGGTAACGGGATCGCATCATTAGGAGAATGATGTGATGGACAAGACCCAAACTATGAACATAGCATATGATCGTGTCAGTTTATTGCTATAGTTTTCTGCATGTCAAGTATCTGTTCCTATGACCATGAGATCATGCAACTCACTGACACCGGAGGAATACCTTGTGTGTATCAAACGTCGCAACGTAACTGGGTGATTATAAAGATGCTCTACAGGTATCTCCGAAGGTGTCTGTTGAGTGGGCATGGATCAAGACTGGGATTTGTTACTCCGTGTGACGGAGAGGTATCTCAGGGCCCACTCGGTAATACAACATCACAATAAGCCTTGCAAGCAAAGTGAGTAAAGTGTTAGCCATGGGGTCTTGTATTACGGAACGAGTAAAGAGTCTTGCCAGTAACGAGATTGAACTAGGTATAGAGATACCCACGATCGAATCTCGGGCAAGTAACATACCGAAGAACAAAGGGAACAACATACGGGATTAACTGAATCCTTGACATAGAGGTTCAATCGATAAAGATCTTCGTAGAATATGTAGGAACCAATATGGGCATCCAGGTCCCGCTATTGGTTATTGACCATAGAGGTGTCTCGGTCATGTCTACATAGTTCTCGAACCCGCAGGGTCTGCACACTTAACGTTCGGTGACGTTTCGGTAGTATTGAGTTATGCATGGTGGTGACCGAAGGTTGTTCGGAGTCCCGAATGAGATACCGGACATCATGAGGAGCTCCGGAATGGTCCGGAGGTAAAGATTGATATATAGGAAGTCCCGTTTTGGTCACCGAAAAAGTTTCGGGTATTTCCGGTAGTGTATCGGGGGTGCCGGGAGGCCATCGGGAGGGGCCACCCACGCCGGGAGGCCACATGGGCCTTAGGAGTGGCGCACCAGCCCTTAGTGGGCTGGGCAAGCCAGCCCCAAGAGGCCCATGCAGCTAGGAAGTGGGAGAAGGAAACCCCAAGGTGGGAGGAAGGAAAACCAAGTAGGAGAAGGAATCCAAATGGAGTAGGATTGGTGGAAGCCTCCACCTCCTCCACTTCGACCGAAGCCCCTAGGGGAAACCCTAGGGCTGCCTCCTCTCCCCTCCCTCCTATATATACTAGAGGAATAGAGCCTCAAATCTCAAGTCCACGTACTAGTTCTCTATTCCCTAGTTCCTCCACCAAATAGATTCCGACGGTGCTTAGGCGAAGCCCTCCCGAAATAGTTCCACCACCATCGCCGCCGCGCCGTCGCGCTGCCGGAGAACTCATCTACCTCTCCGCTCCCTCTTGCTGGAACAAGAAGGCGGAGATCGTCATCGAGCTGTACGTGTGCTGAACGCGGAGGTGCCGTCCGTTCGGCGCTAGATCGGGACAGATCGTGATCGGATTGTGGGATGGCTGGCGATTTGGACCGTGAAGACGTTCGACTACATCAACCGCGTTTCTTAACGCTTCCCGCTTAGCGATCTACAAGGGTATGTAGATCCACTCTCCCTCTCGTAGATGCTCATCACCATGGATAGATCTTGCGTGTGCGTAGGGAATTTTTTGTTTCCCATGCAACGTTCGCCAACAACAAAATGGGTTGAAAAATCGTATATGCGTCCTTGGATGTATGTGTTAGGTCACATGCAAGAAATGAGAACGAATTTCAAACATCTAAGCATGTTGGCTCGGCCACAAATATCGAGAAACTTGGTTTCCAAATTCTCGTAAATCCAAAACTCTATCAGAAATTCATGAAACATGGGATGCTGTCATGTGAAGGCACACATATGCCATGGTAAAAAAAATACCAAGTTGGCCATGTTTTGTAAGAAGCCTCTTACAAACATGAGGTTCTCATACAACAATAAGCTACATCAAGTGCTCCGATAGGGAACACAGATATATGCATGCCACATCTACGAGTGAAAAATGACATCCGATGCCTCTTCTCTCCTTGATTTTTCCCTAGAAACAACATAAAGCACTAGGTGTGTACTGCAAACATATTAAATTATTAACGGTTTGTATGGCTTTTTTTATACATTAATTGAGTTTTATGTGCATTTAATGTACATAATTCAAATATAAACTACAGTCACAAGGTCTATGTTGGGCAGGGCCTCATCATATAAGGCATAAATATGTTGTGCTATGTTCAGTGTCCACTTTGAGAGGAAGAGCAAGCATTATTGATAGCCAACAAAGGCATTTTGGAACAAAAATCTGTCACGATACCATCGCAAATGGGCATATTATTTATAATTCGTGGACGTTCTACAGACCTTACGTGCGGGCCACGTGTCACTATCTGTATTGACAAGGAGGTAGCGTGCGGACAGGTGTTTGAGTACACGGGTAGCGTGCGAGCAGTGTCCTGCGCACGCTCATCGGGGTGGCGTGTCCTTTGCCAGTCGTCAAAGACGTTTCAGACTGAATACCCGTATGCAAAGGAGGGCAATTGTTCCTTCCCTACTAAGCCAAGCAAAAAACTGGCGCAAATGAATTTTTTCATTGCGTCATCGCAAACGGTTGTGAATGATGACCCGTGTGCCCTTCCCGGTTCTACAACTTCTACTATTGCTAACTGCTGAGGTTGCCATGCATGCAAAAAATATCTGATGTGGGGAGGTAATTAAGGAGATATATGAGTTTGGCGACCACATGAAGAAACAATGCCAGGTGCGTGAACGTTGGCAAAACACTTAAATGAAAGAAAGTCACCAATCCATGCAAGAGTTTAGTTGCTAAATCATTAAATGAAGGGACCTTAGCTACAATGCATTGTGGACTTGAGTTTCTAAGACATTTAATACACTAAGCACCCCATGTAAGCACCGATTGATGCGTTGGCAGCAGGAGTCAGGTAAGATTCGAATCTGTCATATTGGGTAAATTTTCATTTGTTAAATTGGAAACACTGAGATTTGTCCAATTTTGCAGGAACAAAATCACTATTACGGTGCAATTTTCCAACTGAAATTCAGTAAACATAGATTTCATTCATAGATAGCTGAATCAAGCAAACTTTTCCCCATTTGTTGCCAACCACGTACTGAAATAGCTAGTTCAACTATATGTACTAGCTAATTTAAAGTACGTGGTACAATTCAACCATATTTATAGTTAGATGAACTAAACAAAATAGCCCCTAAATACTACTCCGGAGGGGCTTCGTGCTACTGCCGGCAGGCTTCTCCTCTGCCGAGCGCGTTCAGTAAGAGGCAGGGGAGGAGAAGCCTACCGATGAGCTGGAGGAGTCGAATTCGTCGGCTACCGCAGCTGCCCTCCGCCGCTCCTGATGCACGTCCTCGAAGTGGCGGGACTTGGCATAGATCTCCTCATTCCGCGCCATAGCTACGGCGTCTGCTGCGGCCGCCACGGCGGTGAGCCTCTGTGCGTGCTCGACCTGGCGCTCCTCCTCCTCATGTAGGAAGTTGATGTAGCGCGCTAGGCCACTGATGCAAAAGCCGAGCGGTTGTGCTTCGGCGGCGGCCTCCTCCTCCCGCCTTCGGGCTGCGGTGGCGGAGCGGGTGATGGCCCTGGTGGCTGACCGTGGGGTGGCTGCCAAGGCGGACGTTGGTGTGGTGGCGGCCAAGGAGGCAGCTGGTGGGGTGGCGAAAATGGCGACGATGGGGTGGGGGCGACGGCGGTCGCCGGCAGCAGCTGGCTTCGGGGAAATGTGGAGGAGCGTGTGGTGGGTGCCGTGCGCACAGCCAACAAGGACGCCACACGCACTGCACGCTTCCGGTAACTGCGCCGCCGACGTGGTGCAGCCTCCCAGCTGGAGCTGCCCTCTGGCGGGGTGGCAGAGCAACGACGACGGACATGTGCCATTGGCGATTGGGGGAGAAGCAAACTTGGGAAGCTACGGGCAGGGAGGGGATGAATGCGATGTGGAGAGGCTGGCCATGAGGGTTTATAAAGCAGGTGGCCAAGGCGAGCCTGGCGGGAAGCTTGCGCGCGTTCATGCGCGGGAACGGGAAGCTTGCGCGCGTTCCTTCGTGGTTTCGTGGGAACGGGAAGCCGAAAAGAAACGTTGTGCGCTCCCGAAGCATCGCGGGAATGGTCATTTCGGGGCGCCGGGCGGGAAACTTGCGCGCTCCCTAAGCGTGCACCGGAATCCTCATGCGGCAACGCGGTGACAAGACCGGACGGAGGTGGGAGAAATGACAAGTACGCAGACGATTAATAATAAACAACCGTTTGCATTTTATTACAAAGCAAACGGTCGTTCTGTATGCACCCCCGCGAATGAATGTACGCATGAGGCGGTTGATGCGGCCTCGGCGCGCTGTGCTCGCGTCCGTGTGCGCCCGGCCGCTCTGCTGGCGTCCATGCACGAACGATCAGGCACGTTTGGGGAGCCATATGCTAGCGGTTGCGCCGCTCTCGGCGCCACAATGCAGTTAAGCGTTGCAAAAACTACCATGCGGTTGATGCGGCCATTTACCTTCATCTCTTCCACATTCCGATCGCGCCACACAACCCAAGAAGCACACCCACGATGGCAAATAATATAGAGAGGATGCACATCTCTTCATCGCTTCAACCTTCCCGTGCGGATCCAATGGCGGCTGCCGGCGCCGAGCGGCAGTTCGCCACTATTGTCAAAGTGGACACACACAGCAGGAAGACGGACCTCTCGGTGGTGTACACCAACGACCCGGTCGTGGTGATGAACTCCATCAACATGTTGGAGCAGCTGCTTGCTGAGGATGACAAGTACAAAGTGGTCAGCTTCGACCTTGAGTATACCGACAGTCGTGCCAGGCATGATCAGAAGGTTGCCGTTGCCCAGTTGTGCGTGCGCCATCACATGCTCGTCTACCACTACTGCCTGGCCACAAGACCTTGCGGGCGTTTCGCCAGGTTTGTCAACAGCCCCGACTATAGGTTCGCAACTGTGGACACCACCAATGATCTAAAGGTGCTCAAGACTTCGGGCTTGTCCGGCTAGAAGCTTGTCAACATCCAAGGTCAGTACAGGGTCTGGGGGGGCAAGAAGAAGAAGAAGGAGAAGGACTCCCTGGTTGACCTCGCCGCGGCCATCATTGACCCCTACTACAGAGACATGAAGGCTGAGTGCCGCAAGGACAAGACTGCCTGGCACGCAGCCTGGGTGGACGGACTGGATGAAGAACACATCAAGTACGCGGCCAAGGACACATATACCAGCTACGAGATGTACAGGAGGATCATTGACATGAGGAAGTGCCTCCTTCCTACAGACGGCAAGGGATAGCCATAAGCAGAGCAGCAGTGTCGGCAACATCGTCAGAAGAACAGTATGATTTGGCGATCGTCTACTTCTTGTAAATTTATATTCAGGAATGTACATGTGTTGTGTAGTCACTTATGAAACTGTATGTTCAAGTTGGTTATGCAACAATAATGTTGGTGTTCTGTAGACAGAGCATATAGATGTTGTGCAAACATAGCAAATCACATCTCATACAATTATTAGCAGCAATCGTGTGCCCACAACACCCGCAGGTAGTCAGGATGAATCGTTTGGGTTATTATTGGTCTTCCCACACATGTCTGATGAATGAACTGTTTGCCGGGTTATACCCCCCAATACAAACCATAGACTTACCATGGCTTATACCCCCCAATACAAACCATAGACTCATCAAAACAAGCACACAATGCAACGAAAACAGAATCTGTTTTAAACAGAACAGTCTGTAGTAATCTGTACTCTACCCGTACTTCTGGAACTCTAAAAATTCTGACAAATTCGTACAACGTAAAGAATTTTTATAGAAACATTGTGTTAAAATTTCAGATCAATATGATGCTCCAGTAAAAAACGAAAATTCATATACTGGATGCAAAGTTTCTGTTTCAGATTCAGGATCACTTCTACTCATCCTATGAATCATCCTAAAGGCTTTACTTGGCACAGACACTAAAGAAACCATAAAAACACAATCATAACAGAGGCATAATTGTGTCAACACACAAAAACAGAAAGGAAAAAACAAAAATTTATTTGTTCATTGGGTTGCCTCCCAACAAGCGCTATCGTTTAACGCCCCTAGCTACGCATAACGGATAGATTCAAGTATTGTCATCTTTGGTTTTGGATCCATAGGATGCCCTCATGATTGATTCATATGGTGGCCTAATTATAGTTCTAGGGAAGTGTTCCATACCCTTTCTCAAGGGAAATTGAAACTTAATATTGCCTTCTTCATATCAATCACGACACCTATAGTGCGTAAAAACAGTCTACCAAGTATGATAGGACAAGACGGATTGCAATCAATATCAAGAACAATAAAATCAATGGGAACATAGTTCCTATTTTCAAGAATAAGAACATCATTTATTCTTCCCAAAGGCTTTTTAATAGTAGAATCCGCCAAGTGCAAATTAAGAGAGCATTCTTCAATGTTGGTAAGACCAAGCACATCACATAGAAATTTCGGAATCGTGGAAACACTAGCACCCAAATCACATAAAGCAAAGAATTCCTAATTTTTAATCTTGACCTTAATGGTAGGTTCCCACTCATCATGTAATTTTCTAGGAATAGAAATCTCCAACTCTAACTTTTCTTCAAAAGATTTCATCATGGCATAAACGATATGTTTAGTAAAAGCTTTATTTTGCTCATAAGCATGAGGTGAATTCAACATGGATTGCAGCAAAGAAACACACTCAATCAAAGAGCAACTATCATAATTAAAGTCTTTGCAATCCAAAATAGTGGGCACATCACTAGTTAAAGTTTTGACCACTTCAAACCCACTTTTATCAAAATTTTCATCAAGATTTTCACCCTCCAAATTATTGGGACGCCTTCTAGCTAAAGTTGAATCTTCTTCAGTCCCTTTATCATCAATTTTAACATACTAAACAAGGAATCAATAGAGCAAACACTAATCATTTTAAGATGTTCATCATTGTTATGAAAGTAATCGCTAGAAAATGCTTTTTCTAAATATTCTCTTTTAGCTCTAAGCATAGCGGTTCTTTTCTTACTTTCATCCGTAGAAACATATAAATACTTAATTGATTCATTAATCTTGGGTGGAAAAGCATGCAACTTGAGATTTTCTACATCATTGGAAATTCTATCAATGCTTCTAGACATATCATCAATCTTATTCAACTTTTCTTCTATCATAGTATTGAAAGACTTTTGAGCATTGATAAATTCTTTAAAAATATTCTCAAGATCAGAGGTGTTCCTATTATTGTTATTATAAGAATTACCATAGGAATTACCATAATTATTAGAGGAATTTCTAGGAAAAGGCCTAGGATTAAAATTACCTCTATAAGCATTGTTATTTAAATTGTTGCGCGAGACAAAATTCACATCTACAGATTCATTATTTTGCTCAATCAAAGGAGACAAAGGTACATCATTAAGATCAATAGGAGCATTTTTACTAGCAACCAATTTCATCAAAGCATCAACTTTATCACTCAAAGTGCTAATTTCCTCTACCGAATTAACCTTTTTACTAGTAGGTGCTCTTTCGGTATGCCGTTGAGAATAATTAGCCATGATATTATCTAGCAATTTAGTAGCTTCACCCAAAGTAATATCCATAAAAGTACCACCCGCGGCAGAATCTAAAAGATTTCTAGAGACAAAATTCAATCCCGCATAATTTTTTTGTATGATCATCCAAAGATTTAAACCATGTGTAGGAGAATTTCTTAGCATCAACTTCATTCTTTCCCAAGATTGTGCAACATGTTCATGCTCAAGTTGCTTAAAATTCATGATTTGAGTTCTAAGGGAAATAATTTTCACGGGCGGAAAAAACGTAGTGATAAAAGCATCCTTGCACTTATCCCAAGAATCGATACTATTGCGAGGCAAAGAGGAAAACCAAAATTTTGCACGATCCCGCAAAGAGAAAGGAAACAATTTCAACTTCACAATATCATTGTCCACATCTTTTTTATTTTGCATGTCGCATAATTCCACGAAGGTATTCAGATGGGACGCGGCATCCTCATTAGGAGTACCGGAAAATTGATCTTTCATGACAAGATTCAACAAAGCGGCATTAATATCACAAGACTCCGCACTAGTGGCGGGAGGAGCAATAGGCGTACTAATAAAATCATTGTTATTAGTATTGGAAAAATCACACAACTTGGTGTTCTCTTGAGTCATCGTGACTACGCAAACAAGATTGCAAGCAAGGAAGATATCCGGCAAGAAAAAGGGCAAACAAAAAAGAGAGGGCGAATAAACGGCAAATTGGTGAAGTGGGGGAGAGGAAAACGAGAGGCAAATGGCAAATAATATAATTGCAAGGAGATGAGATTTGTGATTAGGAACCTGGTAGATGAGATTGCTTCCTCCCCAGCAACGGCGCCAGAAATTCCTTTGACGTGGCTTGAGACTGCGTCGGTATTTCCCCAAAGAGGAAGGGATGATGCAGCACAATGACGGTAAGTATTTCCCTCAGTTATGAAACCAAGGTATCAATCCATAGAGGAAGATCACGCACCCACGTAAACAACACCTACATACAAACAACAAATACTTGCAACCCGACGCGAAAGAGAGGCGGTCACGCTCTCTACGATAATAAGATAGATTAGGTAATGATAGAGTGGAGAGATAAATCTCGCAAGAACACAAAATAAAAAGAGTAAATATAAAGCAATATATTTTTGGGTTTTTGGTTTTGTAGATCTGAAAACAAAGATTGCAAAAACTTAGATCGGAAAGCAATATGATGGAAAAGTAGACCCGGGGGCCATAGGGTTCACTAGTGGCTTCTCTCATGAGTATAGCGCACGGTGGGTGAACAAATTACTATTGGGCAATTGATAGAAAATCGAATAGTCATGACGATATCCAAGGCAATGGTCATTATATAGGCATCACGTCCAAGATAAGTAGACCGACTCCTGCCTGCATCTACCACTATTACTCCACACATCGACCGCTATCTAGCATGCATCTAGTGTATTAAGTTCATAGAAAAAATGGAGTAATGCAATAAGAAGGATGACATGATGTAGAGAATATCTATTCATGTAGGAATAGAACCCATCTTGTTATCCTTAATAGCAAAGATACATGCGTGTCTTGCTGCCCCTTCTGTCAATGGGAAAGAACACCGCAAGATCGAACCCATCACAAAGCACCTCTTCCCATGGCAAGAAAAATCGATCTAGTTGGCCTAACTAAACCAAAGATTCGAAGAAGAAATACGAGGCTATAAGCAATCATGCATATAAGAGATCAAAGAAGACTCAAATAATATTCATGGATAGAAACTGATTATGAACTCAAAATTCATCGGATCCCAACAAACACACCGCAAAAGTTTACATCAAATAGATCTCCAAGAGACCATTGTATTGGGAATCATAAGAGAGAGAGAGAGGAAGCCATCTAGCTACTTCTAGGGCCGGGCCCACAGTGGTGCCAACCGTGCAGCCCGCACAGGGCCCAAAATTCTTGGGGGCCCCAAAAAATTTAGATAGGCCTAGTATTAAAAGAAAAAAAAATGCACTGTTGGGCCGCTGGGCGCTACTCCCGCTGGAGTTGGGCCGAAGCCTGGAGTCTAGGCGATGAGACGGCCAGGTCATCGACGATCGAGTGACGGCGTTGCTGCTGCCGCTGTTTCCAGATCGGGATCGGGAACGGGCGCAGGCAGGGGCGCAGGGAACGCAACTGCCGCCGGACACATGATCCACCGCCGCATGCAAGCGACCCGAGAACGCAAGGGAGCTGGCCGTCGTTAGTTCGGTTGGATCTCCTCCACGGAGGAGGGCGATGGCGCTTCCCACGACATGGTGAGGCTGTACGTCTTGGCGCACCTTTTAACCTGGAACCGAATGCGACGGGTCACGTGAATGATGAATCGCCTCCTCCCGGTCAGCTCACCCTTGACAATGATTCAGCCTTATTGATGGCGTACAAGTATCTTTGATTAACTTTTGTTTATGTCCATAATTCATTTGTATTTTCTGACAGAAGTTCAGTCTTCTTGCTATGCAAATTTCTGTGGATCTCAATATGACCTATCCTAATTTCAGTTTTTTGTTGTACAAAAATTCACCGTTGATGTTGTCCAATTTTCAGTGCACAGGCTGTCTATGTTTTAGTTATTTGTGAAAATTTCAGTGTACTTGCCCTGCTATTTTACTGCCAATTATCAAGTGATTTGCTACATTTTATCAAGTTTACCATAGTTGGCTTTAACCCTCTCTTCTCTTCTGTTTTCCTGGGCAAGTATGAGCTGGCCTTGTTGCTTCAAGGATGAATCTGCCAATATGACCTTCAATGAGAATAAAAGGTATCTAGAATTTATTATTTCTACTGAAACACTACTATATATGGTTTGGAATTTGAACTTTTTTGTGCTCTCCTTTAGATTATTCCGCTCAATTTCTCTTTGTAGCTCCGTCATTGGAGGATAGGCCCCATTTTGGATTTTGGCATAGGGCCCCGGATGTGGCCGGCCCGGCCCTGGCTACTGCCTACGGACCCGTAGGTCTATGGTGGACTACTCACGCATCATCGGAGAGGCACCTATGATGAAGATGAACCCCTCCGTGAAGGTGTCAAGATTGGATCTTGAGGTTCTGGAACTTGCGGCGGCTCCCCTAGGGTTTTTGGAATATTTGGGAATTTATAGGCATCAGAGGCGGTGGAGAGGGGTCCCGAGGAGGGCACAACCCACCAGGGCGCGGGCAGGCCCCCCTGGCGCGCCCTGGTGGGTTGTGGTCTCCTCGGCCCACTTCCTCGGCACTTCTTTGGTCCATTGGGTGTCTTCTAGTTCATAAAAAATCTCCAAAAAGTTTCGTCGCGATTGGACTCCGTTTGATATTGATTTTCTGCGAAGTAAAAAAACAAGCAAAAATAGCAAGTGGCACTTTGGCACTATGTCAATAGGTTAGTCCCAAAAAATGATATGAAGTGGTAATAAAATGATGGTAAAACATCCAAGAATGATAATATAACAACATGGAACAAGCAAAAATTATAGATACGTTGGAGACGTATCAGTCAACAGTGACTAACCCATTTCAAGAAAGAACGACTAAACCTTTAGGAGAAACAAAATGATGTAAGCATCTTGATTTCTGAGGGAGTCCGGGATTAAGGGGTCCTCGGACGGTTGGCCCATATCTGACGGGCTGACCTGATGGACTGTATAGTTGAAGCCCGGATTGCGTGATGACTTCGTGTTCAAGAAGGCAAGCCCCGAAGACTAGCGTGTCGTCCAAGCTTGGTAGATTAGATCAGTCCATCTATCCCCGGCTGGAGGTCGGTTATGTGTAACCCTAGGGACCCCTGGTGTCTATATAAACCAGTGGGTTTCATCCGCATAGGCAAGTGGACTCATCTAGGGTTTTAGCTTATACGATCTCGAGTAGATCAACTCTGTAATTCCCATCTACATCGATACCAATCAAGCAAGACGTTGGGTTTTACCACCTCAAGAGGGCCCGAACCTGGGTAAATACTATTCCCTTCGTCTCCTGTCACCCATTGATCCAAGGTCCACAGCTCGGGACCCCCTACCCGAGATCCGCCATTTTTGACACGGACATTGGTGCTTTCATTGAGAGTTCCGCTATGAGATCGTCAGAAGGATTGATGGCACTTTTAGTCACCAGCGAAGAGATCCGCAACAAGGACACCTTTGTCCCTGGACAGATCTTCGCGTTCGACAGCATCGTCCTGCATGCCAACCCAGCTGGCCACCTCGGCCATGTCGAAAACTTCGCCCCTGGTCGGGAGGTCAGGTTCGGGAGCCTAGAGTTCATTGTCGACCCACGAGGGGACCTTGTCTCGACAAGGCCCCTGACCTCAATGAAGGAACACATGAGCCCCGACGCTTTGGCCCCGAGAACCATGGATCTCCCCGATACAACTTACTTCACCCCCGGTCCGGTCTTGGAGCCCGACCGGGCTGTTACACCCGGACCGGTTCTGACCGGTCATAGCCCGGGAGCGTCCTTAAACGCCGCCAAGGCATCGTAGCCTCGGATAGCCTCCGAGCACATGGATGACTCGGGCCCCATCGGGCTCCCGTTGTTACATGAGTTACTCGGCCAGATCCAAACTATGGGTATGGTCGACGACCAATCTTCGGTCTACGATCAGATCGGACTCAGGCCCGACGACAGGGAAATCAACATCCCACCAGTCACACATTTGGTCGCCACCGTTGAATGCCCGGCCAAAGGTGACCGGCCACTACTGCCGAAACTGAAGACGGTCTATGTCCCGGTCACCGAACCTCCGACCCCTATTGAACGACGGGAACCTGGAATTTGCCCCGAGATTAATTCAGGGGTAGCCGCGGCTCTGACCACTAACCCGGAACCAGGACAGCAGGGCCCCATTATTACTGTCGATCCCGAGCTCGCCACGCTAGATCCCACCAGGGTGCGGGATGAAATCCCCAAAGAATGCCTCAGGGCAACAAGGAATTATACCCCACCCAACACCCGATCTGAAAAATCCTCAAGAAACGCAGAAAAATTACACCCTTTGGGCCTACGAGAGGTTAAACAATGATCGGGAGAATCAACCCATCACTTTTGGGCCAGATTCCTCCTGCACAAAGAGAGTGCAGAAGGTCGAAGCGAGAAGGAAACAATCAACGCCTTCCGGCATAACTGTCATGATGAGGGTATTCTCAACGCCCTTGCTCGTCACCGAATTCAAACCTTCACCGAGCTGACAAACCTGGTGCGCAAATATTGTGCCATGGAAAGCACTTGGAACATGCAGCAAATGAGCACGGAGCATGTCCCCGTCAGAAAAACCAGAGGAATCTGGAGAAGGCGCACACCCCCATTAGCGGGGACGACTACCTCCGAGCCCGCAGAGAAAAGGAAAAAAGCCCGGACGAGAACCGGGTCGGTCCTTGACGTACTATTAGACAGTCCATGCCCCATACACTTAGACCCGCCTAACACAAGATCCACACACAGCCTACGAGCATGTTGGGTCATCAGGCAAGTTGCAAAAAGTGGAGAGGCCATTCTCAAGGCTACACCTCCGGAGGAATGGTCAGGAACGCTACCTGATCGCAACACAGGGATCCTAACGATCTACGAAACGTTTTCCTCGAGAAACCTAAGAAAGAGAGCTCTTCGAGAACTCCATCAAATCCACCATGCATGTAACAGTGGCAAACCCATGGTCGGACACGCCAATTACCTTTGGCAGGGACGACCAGCCGATCACTAGCACAGACCGAACACCCGCCGCCCTGGTGTTGAATCCCATAGTCGACGGCTTCAGACTAAATAAGGTGCTAATGGACGGGGGCAGTGGTCTAAACCTCATTTATGAGGACACACTGGGAAAGATGCAGTTCGATAGATCTCGCATCGAATAAAGCAATACTACCTTCCGAGGAATCGTCCCCGGGAAGGAAGCATGCTGCACCGGACGAGTGACACTCGACGTGGTATTCGGTACGCCCGAGAACTACCGATCCGAAGAGCTTCTTTTTCACATCGTACCCTTTCAAAGCGGCTACCATGCCCTATTAGGCCGTGATGCTTCCACAAGATTCCAGGCCATACCACATTACGGGTACATGAAACTCAAAATGTCAGGGCCAAACTGTGTGATCACAGTCATAAGTGACCCCAACAGAGCCCTCCGAGCTGAAAACAAAATGGCATCCCTAGCCCTCGAGGTATTAGCGGAGACCCTTGCCGCAGAAGAACTCACTACACTCCGTTCCACAGTGGACAAGGACGACTTGATCCTCGGCAAGCGGCCAAAGTCCACATCCTTCAAACCCGCAGACGAGATCATCAAATTTCAGGTACACCCAACAGACCCCAATAAAACCACGTCCATTGGAGCACAACTCGATCCCTCCATCGACGAAGCATTGTGCACCTTTCTGAGCAAAAATTGGGACATATTTGCCTGGCACCCTGATACGTCTCCAACATATCTACTTTTCCTAATGCTTTTGTTCTTGTTTTGGACTCTAATTTGCATGATTTGAATGGAACTAACCCGGACTGACGTTGTTTTCAACAGAACTACCATGGTGTTGTTTTTGTGCAGAAATAAAAGTTCTCGGAACGAAAAGAAACTTTTTGGAGATTTATTTCAGAATATTGGAGGAATATTGGAGCCAAAAGCCACCAGAGAGGGGGGCCAGGGTGAGGACCACCCACCAGGGCGCGCCAGCCCCCCTGGCGCGGCCTGGTGGGTGGTGCTCACCTCGTGTGCCCCCCGACCCTAATTCTAGCACTATAAAATCCTATTTTTCAAGAAAAAATCAAGGAGAAAGTTTATCGTGTTTCGCGAGATGGAGCTGCCGCCACCTCCTGTTCTTCATCAGGAGGCCAGATCTGGAGTTCGTTTGGGGCTCCGAAGAGGGGATTCTCCGGTCTTCGTCATCATCAACCCTCCTTCATCGCCAATTCCATGATGCTCCCCACCAGTAGTGAGTAATTCCTTCATAGGCTTGCTGGTCGGTGAGGAGTTGGATGAGATTCATCATGTAATCGAGTTAGTTTTATTAGGGCTTGCTCCCTAGTATCCACTATGTTCTAAGATTGATGTTGCTATGACTTTGCCATGCTTAATTCTTGTCACTAGGGCCCGAGTGCCATGATTTCAGATCTGAACCGTTTATGTTATCATCATTATATCCATGTTCTTCAAACGATCTTGCCTAGTCAGATGCACCTATTATGTGTTATGATCCGTCAACCCCATAGTGACAATATTTGGGATACTTCATGGTGATGACCGTAGTTTGAGGAGTTCATGTATTCACCATGTGTTAATGCTTTGTTCCGGTTCTCTATTAAAAGGAGGCCTTAATATCCCTTAGTTTCCTTATGTACCCCGCTGCCACGGGAGGGTAGGACAAAAGATGTCATGCAAGTTCTTTTCCATAAGCACGTATGACTATTTACGGAATACATGCCTACATTACATTGACGAACTGGAGCTAGTTCTGTGTTGCCCTAGGTTATGACTGATACATGATGAATATCATCCAACAAATACACCGATCCAGTGCCTATGAGTTTGTCACATATTGTTCTTGCTAAGTTACTACTGCTGCTACTACTGTTACACTCGCTACCAAATTGCTACTATCATTGCTACTGTTACTACTACTATCAAACTATCATATTATTGTGCTACGGATCACTTTCCTGCAGATATATAATCTCTAGGTGTGGTTGTATTGACAATTCAAGTGGTAATACTCTCAAATATTTTTGGCTCCCCTTGTGTCGAATCTATAAATTTTTGTTGAATACTCTACCCTCGAAAACTGTTGCGATCCCCTATACTTGTGGGTTATCAAGACCTTTTTCTGGCGCCGTTGCCGGGAGCATAGCTATATTTGCTGAGTCACTTGGGATTTATATCGATCGATCACTATGAAGAATTTGAAGGATACTAAAACCAAGATTTTCCCCTCTACGACGAGGGGAGGTAAGGAACTGCCATCTAGCTCTGCACTTGATTCACCTTCTGTTATGAGTAAATTTGGAACACCACCACATGCTATTAATCCTAATATTGATGATGCTACTTCTGCTATGAATGATGCTTATGATGATGCTAGTACCATGATTGATGATAATGTGCCACTAGGTGAATTTCTTGATGAACAAATTGATAGAGCTAGAGAGAATGAAATCATTGAAACCGCTGAAACTGATGAGATCTCTGAAACTGCTAATTATGAAACACCTATTAGGCCTAGCTCTCCTAGATTTGAAATGCCTAAGATACCTGAAGGTTATGCTTTGGATGGAGAAATAGCTAGAGAGATTCTTTCTTGTAAGGATAGAGATGATCTTAAGAAACTTCTATGCAAGTACAAAGAAAAGACTTTGAATGCTAAAATGAAATGTGATCCCAAGTTTGCTACTTCACCTATCTTTGTGACCGATAAGGATTATGAATTCTCTGTCGACCCAGAGTTAATTACTTTGGTTGAATCTGATCCTTTTCAGGGCTCTGAAACTGAAACTATGGTAGCCCATCTTACTAAGCTGAATGATATAACCACCCTATTTGCTCATGATGAGAAGATTCGCTACTATTATATTCTCAAACTATTTCCGTTCTCATTAAAGGCTGATGCTAAGATATGGTACAATACTCTTGCTCCTGGTTGTGTGCGTAGTCCCTAGGATATGATTTACTACTTCTCTGAAAAATATTTTCCTGCTCATAAGAAACAACCTGCTTTACAGGAAATATTTAACTTTGTGCAAATTGAAGAAGAGAGTCTCCCACAAGCTTGCGGGAGGCTTCTCCAATTGCTCAATGCTTTGCCTGATCACCCTCTTACGAAAAATGAAATACTTGATATCTTCTATAATGGACTAACTGATGCTTCTAGGGACTTCGTAGATAGTTGTGCTGGTTTTGTTTTCAGGGAATGAACTGTTAGACAAGCTGAGGAACTATTGAATAAGATATTGAAGAATTATGATGATTGGACTCTTCCCGAACTAGCACCTAAACCTACTCCGAAGAAGAGGGGTATATTATTTCTCAGTCCTGAAGATATGCAAGAGGCAAAGAAATGTATGAAGGAAAAAGGTATTAAAGTTGAGGATGTTAAGAATTTACCACCCATTGAAGAAATACATGGTCTCAACACACCACCACCTCCACAGGTGGTGAAGGTAAATTCTTTATTGAAGTTTTATGAAGGTGACATCCCTTACAATAAACATCCTAGTCAATGCTTATGAGTTTGATAATTACATTATGAAACAAGAGCACTTCAATGCAAATGTTCTGAAACAATTGAAATATAATTCTAATATGATTGATCGCTTGAGAGACTTGTTGTTTAGAATAAGTAATGATGTTAGAGGTGTAGGAAAACACGCCTCTATGGTTCAAACTTAGTTAGAACAAGTTGCTAAATCTCAAAAAGAATTGCTTGATGAAATGAGTATTAATATGAATGATCATGCTGTTAGAGTAGTGACTAGAGGAGGTAGAATGACCCAAGAACCTCTTTATCCTGAGGGTCATCCTAAAAGAATTGAACAAGATTCTCAAGGAATTAATGCTGATGCACCTAGTCCTTCTAAAAATAAGAAGAATAAGAAAAATGATAGGACTTTGCATACCTCTAGTGAACCTGAGATAGAAAAACCTCCTCATAATGATGTCTCTATTTCTGATGCTAAAACTCAATCTGGTAATGAACATTCATCTAGTGATAATGATAATGATAATGGTGATGTTCATGAAGACACTCAATTGAACAGTGATAAGGAACCAGAAAATGATGTAGAAATAGAACCTGCTGTTGATCTTGATCACCCACAACCTAAAAACAAACGATATGATAAAAAAGACTTTGTGGCTAGGAAACATGGTAAAGAAAGAGAGCCATGGGTTCAGAAACCCATGCCTTTTCCACCCAAACCATCTAAGAAAAAGGATGATGAAGAATTTGAACGCTTTGCTGAAATGATTAGGCCAGTCTTTGTGCGTACCCGCTTAACTGATATCTTAAAGATGGCTCCTTATGCAAAGTACATGAAAGACATCATCACTAATAAAATAAAGATACCTGAAACTGAAATCTCCACCATACCCGGTGGGGAGCATCATGGAATTGGCGATGGAGAAGGGTTGATGATGACGAAGACCGAAGATTCCCCTCTCCGGAGCCCCAAACGGGCTCCAAATCTGGCCTCCTGATGAAGAACAGGAGGTGGCGGCGGCTCCATATCGTGGAACGCGATAATTCCTTCTCTCTGATTTTTTCCGGAGAATTGTGATTTTATAGCGTTGGAATTATGGTCGGGGGACCCACGAGGTGTCCACCCTCCATCAAGGTGCGCCAGGGGGGCCTGGCATGCCCTGATAGAGGGGGGACCCTGGGCCCCCTCTCAGGTGGCTTCTGGCTCCATAATTCCTTAAATATTCCAAAATAAATCTCCAAAAAGTTTTGTTCCGTTCCGAGAACTTTTATTTCTGCACAAAAACAACACCATGGTAGTTCTGCTGAAAATTGCGTCAGTCCGGGTTAGTTCCATTCAAATCATGCAAATTAGAGTCCAAAACAAGAGCAAAAGTGTTAGGAAAAGTAGATACGTTGGAGACGTATCAACTCCCCCAAGCTTAAACCCTTGCTTGTCCTCAAGCAATTCAGTTGACAAACTGAAAGTGAGTAATAAAAACTTTTACGAACTCTTTTGTTCTTGTTTACATATATATGGTTAAGTGGCACCCAGGTTTTCAGCAAAGATTATGACTAACCATGTCAACAATAATTCTTAAAGATTATATTAACTCATATCAATGACACAAGCAACTAGCGAGCAATAGTAAGATATCTCAAGTGCAAACATTTTGTCAAAACAATCATGATATAATATGACAATAGTGGTATCTCGCTAGCCCTTTCTGAGAACGCAAAACATAAATGCAGAGCACCTCCAAAGTTCAAGCAACGACTAAACATTGTAATTCATGGTAGAAAAGATCCAGTCATGATGCATCAAACATTCACTATACACAATGCATGGGGATGACAATAGTGCTCTCAGATCCGGCGCTCGTTTTAGAAGGTGATGACTCAACATTAAAGTAAATAGATAGTCCCTTCGCAGAGGGAGGCAAGGATTTGCAGAGGTGCTAGAGCTCAAGGAGTTAAATAAGCGATAAGTATAATTTTGAGAGGTACACCCTTTCTGTCAACGTTACGACCAAGAGCTATCAATATCTTCCATGTTAAACAAATTATTGGACGTTCCCAGGCGATAAAAGTAAAGTTTTACTCCCCCTCCACCAACAAACACACTCCACGGCGAGCCGAATCCATGGGTACCATCCAAACCAACAACATTCCTGAGGGAGTTTTGTTTAATTATTTGCATTTATTTTGATTTTGGGACTGGAAATCCCTATTACCGCCCTTCTCCTGCAAGGACGAGTGAATAAATACTCATCATAAGAGTAACCCGCTTAACATGGAAGATACTGACCACCCCCTGTCGCGCCATGAGCGGTCCAGGCACACAAAACAGATGTTCATTTGAAATTTTTAGAGGTGGCACATGCAAATTTACTTGGAATGGCAGGGTAATACCGCATATAGGTAGATACAGTGGACTCATCTGGAATAACTTTGGTTTAAGGGTTCTGATGCACAAGAAGAATTCCCACTTAGTACAGGTGAAGGCTAGCAAATAGATTGAGAAGCGGCCAGCTAGAGAGCGAATACGGTCAAAAGCATGCATTACGAATAATAAACATTGAATGCTATCATGAGTAGGATATGGACACCATGAACATAAATATCATGAAGGCTATGTTGATTTTGATTCAACTACATGCGCGAACATGTGCCAAGTCAAGACACTTGAAACATTCAGAGAAGGATACCATACCATCATACTACATCACAATCATTTTAATGCATGTTGACATCCAAGATAAATCATTATCCACTCCTAGCTACTTGAGCATGGCATGAATCATTATATCTCTAATTGTCATTGCAAACATGTTCAATCTTACTATGCTGAATCATGGATACCAGGTTAAACATATTTATAAAAACAAGAACAAGTTGAGTTCATACCCGCTTTTCTCTGCCACAGTCAATTCATCATATATCGTCATTATTGCCTTTCACTTGCACAATCGAATGATATGGAAATAATAATAGTGCAAGAGTGCCGTGGACTAAGCTGGAATCTGCAAACATTTTGTTGAAGAGGAGAAGACAAGGTAATCTGGGCTCTTTGTTAGATCAACAATAATTCATATGAGAGCCACTCAACATTTTCATCGTGGTCTTCTCCTTGGTATGACTCAATAAAAGAAAGAGAATTTCAAAGAAACACACTAAAATATTTTTTTGCGTTTTTAGTTTTTCTTGAAGAAAGCAAATAAGAGAAGGGAAACAAAAACGAGAAAAACTATTTACATGGGAGAACTCCCAACAAGCAAAAGAAGAAATGAGAAATATTTTTAGGTTTTCTTTAAATACTACAACTAACTAAACTGAAAAGAAAAGCCGAAAAAGAAGCAAGAAGTATTTTTGGATTTTCTCAATGTTTTTCAAACATACAAGAAGAAAGAAAAATAAATCTAACATGGATAATACAATGAAAAAGTATGAACACCGACAACTGGAATGAATATGTGTGAGCATGAATGTAATGTCGGTGGAAATACGTACTCCTCCAAGCTTAGGCTTTTGGCCTAGCTTGGTAATCACCATCCGTAGAAGCCATCCGGTCCCATGTTGAAGTGTGGTGGCGGCGGTACCTGAGCATCCCACTCCTGGGCCTCCTCCTCTGCTGCGGCCTAGTTGTTCCGGTAGGCGATGATATCATCTGGCATAATCCTGTATCCGTTCCTGGCAACAGAGTCAAGCAAAGCAGGTGCAGGCAACGGAATAACATCACGGGTTATGACACTAAATACCAGATTATAGCGAATATTATGAAACATGTCAGCCTCATCAATAAAGTGGTGATCTCGCAATGACCTGTAATCTAGATAAACTTTGGGCAAAAGATAATCATGTGAGCGTATCTGAACTCCTAAACGATTCGCTAAACGAGTAGCGTAAATGCCCCCATGTATCTTGCCCTTACTCTTGTTAAGTTGTAAGCGTCGTGCAACAATAGCTCCTAAGCTGAAAGTGTGATCATTATATAATGCACGTCGCAAAATGGCGAGGCCCGGAGCATTGAGTGCACCGACCTTTTCCTTAGCAGTTAAACACTTAGCAATGAATATAGCAAAGTAGTGCACAGAAGGAAACTGCAAACTAGTGGCAGTGGTTTTCTACACTCCTCTTTCGTCACCCACTCTTAAAGTGAGGAGAAAGTCCTCAAATTCTGCCGGCCTAGGCTCTCTTAATTCCCCCTCAGAAGGAATCAGACAAATGTCACAAAAGTCAGTGAAAGGTATCCTATAGTTTTCAGCATATAGATTAAACTGCACCTCTGGAGGGTTATTCCTACTCAAGAAGTCAAAACTTTTCAAAAATGTTTCATTAATAAGGTTGATCAAGTCTTATTAACAACCACTTTCAATTAGCATGAAACCGAAGAACTTTCGTAAAACAGTAGGTTACCTCAATGGGGATATGCATGTCCCCAACCACAATAATATCATATTTCTTTTTGACAGTAGGTAGAGGTAATTGAAGGCTTCCAATAATGAGTGTCGGAGAATTTTCAATAACATTCACACATTCACTTGGAATTGCTTCTGCGGAAAGTGCACTGTGTGCTCATTACCATTGATATGAAAAGTGACCTTGCTTTTATTGCAATCAATAACAGCCCCTGTAGTATTCAAAAAGGGTCTAGCAAGGATAATCAACATGTTGTCATCCTCGGGCATCTCAAGAATAACAAAGTCCGTTAAGATAGTAACATTTGCAACAACAACGGGCACATCCTCACAAATGCCGATAGGTATGTCAGTTGATTTGTCAGCCATTTGCAATGATATTTCAGTAGGTGTGAGTTTATTCAAATCAAGTCTTTTATATAGGGAGAAAGGCATAACACTAACACCAGCTCCTAAATCACACAAAGCAATTTTGACATAATTTCTTTTAATGGAGCAAGGTATAGTTGGTATCCCAGGATCTCCAAGTTTCTTAGGTACTCCATCCTTAAAAGAATAATTAGCAAGCATGGTGGAGATTTCAACTTCAGGTATCTTTCTTTTATTAGTGATGATGTCTTTCATGTACTTAGCATAAGGAGGCATCTTTAAGATATCCGTTAAGCGGGTATGCAAAAAGACTGGCCTAATCATTTCAGCAAAGCGTTCAAATTGTTCATCATCCTTTTTCTTAGATGGTTTAGGTGGAAAATGCATGGGTTTTTGAACCCATGGTTCTCTTTCTTTACCAAGTTTTCTAGCCACAAAGTCTTTTTTATCATATCTTTTATTTTTAGGTTGTGGGTTATCAAGATCAACAACAGGTTCTATTTCTACATCATTATCATTATCACTAGGTGGATGTTCATTACCAGACTGAGTTTCAACATCAGAAATAGAGACATCATTATTATCATAAGAGGTTTTTCTATATCAGGTTCACTAGAAGCATGCAAAGTCCTATCATTTTTCTTTTTCTTTTTCTTCTTAGAAGGACTAGGTGTATCAGCATTAATTCCTTGGGAATCTTATTCAATTCTTTTAGGATGACCTTCAGGATAAACCGGTTCTTGGGTCATTCTACCTCCTCTAGTTACTACTCTAATAGCATGATCATTCATATTATTATTCATTTCATCAAGCAATTCTCTTTGAGATTTAGCAACTTGTTCTAACTGAGTTGAACCATAGAGGCATGTTTTCCTACACCTCTAACATCATTACTGATTCTAAATAACAAGTCACTCAAGCGAGCAATCATATCAAAATTATATTTCAAGTGTTTCAGAACATTTGCATTGAAGTGCTCTAGTTTCATAATGTAGTTATCAAACTCATATAAGCATTGACTAGACTGTTTATTGTAAGTAATATCACCTTCATCAAACTTTAATAGAGAATTTACCTCTACCACCTATGGAGGTGGTGGTGTGTTGAGGCCATGAGTTTCTTGAATAGGTGGTAAGTTCTTAACATCCTCAGCTTTAACACCTTTTTCCTTCATGCATTTCTTTGCCTCTTGCATATCTTCAGGACTGAGAAATAATATACCCCTCTTCTTCAGAGTAGGTTCAATTGGTGCTTCAGGGAGAGTCCAATCATCGTAATTCTTCAATATATTATTCAATAGTTCCTCAGCTTGTTCAACAGTTCATTCCCTGAAAACACAACCAGCACAACTATCTAGGAAGTCCCTAGAAGCATCAGTTAGTCCATTGTAGAACATATCAAGTATTTCATGTTTCTTAAGTGGATGATCAGGCAAAGCATTAAGCAATTGGAGAAGCCTCCCCCAAGCTTGTGGGAGACTCTCTTCTTCAATTTGCACAAAGTTAAATATTTCCTGTAAGGCAACTTGTTTCTTATGAGCAGGAAAATATTTTTCAGAGAAGTAGTAAATTATCCTGGGGACTATGCACACAACCAGGAGTAAGAGTATTGTACCATATCTTAGCATCACCCTTTAATGAGAACGGAAATAACTTGAGAATATAATAATAGCGTATCTTCTCATCATGAGCAAATAGGGTGGCTATATCATTCAGCTTAGTAAGATGTGCTACCACAATTTCAGTTTCATAGCCATGAAAAGGATCAGATTCAACCAAGTCAACAGAGAATTCATAATCCTTATCGCTAACAAAGATAGGTGAAGTAGCAAACTTAGGATCACATTTCATTTTAGCATTCAAAGTCTTTTCTTTATTCTTGCATAGTAGATTCTTAACATCATTTCTATCCTCACAAGCAAGAATCTCTCTATCTATTTCTTCATCCAAAGCATAACCTTCAGGTATTTCAGGCATTTCAAATCTAGGAGAGCGAGGAGTAGCTGGTGATTCAAAATCTTCATCAGTTTCAGCATTTTCAAGTTCTCTAGCTTTAACAAGATGAGCATCTAGTAATTCATTCAGTGGCACGGTTTCAAAACTTGTAGCAATGGTATCATCATTAATTTTAGAAGTAGCATCATCAAGCATATCAGGACGATCAATAGGTGGTGGTGTAACAAGCTGAATCAAAACAGTAGGTGAATCAAAAGCAGAGCTAGATGGCAATTCCTTACCTCCTCTCGTACGAGAGGGGAAGATCTTGGTTCTTGTATCCTTCAGATTCTTCATAGTAATAAGTTGATATAAATCCCAAGTGACTCAACAAATATAGCTATGTTCTCCGGCAACGACGCTAGAAAAAGGTCTTGATAACCCACAAATATAGGGGATCACAACCGTTTTCGAGGGTAGAGTATTTAACCCAAAATTTTAGATTCAACACAAGGGGAGACAAAGAATATTTGAGAGTATTAGCAGTTGAGTTGTCGATTCAACCACACCTGGAGATAAATATCTGAAGCAAAGTGATCAGTAGCAAAGTAGTATGATAGTTTGATAGCAGTAGTAGCAGTGACAGTAGCGGTAACAATAGCAATAGTAGTTTGTAGCAAGTGCAACAGTAACAGTAGCAGTAGTAACTTAGCAAGACCAATAAGTGGAAAGGTCGTAGGCACTGGATCCGTGTATTTGTTGGATGATATTCATCATATAACAGTCATAACCTAGGGCGACACAGAACTAGCTCCAGTTCGTCAATGTAATGTAGGCATGTATTCCGTATAGAGTCATACGTGTTTATGGAAAAGAACTTGCATGACATCTTTTGTCCTACCCTCCCATGGCAGCGGGGTCCATAAGGAAACTAAGGGATATTAAGGCCTCCTTTTAATAGAGAACCGGAACAAAGTATTAACACTTAGTGAATACATGAACTCCTCAAACTATGGTCATCACCGTGAAGTATCCCAAATATTGTCACTATGGGGTTGACGGATCATAACATGTAATAGGTGCATATGACTTGGCAAGATCGGATCAAGAACATAGATATAATGATGATAACATAAACGGTTCAGATTGATGTTGCTATGACTTTTCCATGCTTAATGCTTGTCACTAGGGCCCGAGTGCCATGATTTCATATCTGAACCATTTATTTTATCATCATTATATCCATGTTCTTGATCCAATCTTGCCTAGTCATATGCACCTATTACGTGTTATGATCCGTCAACCCCATAGTGACAACATTTGGGATACTTCACGGTGATGACCGTAGTTTGAGGAGTTCATGTATTCACCATGTGTTAATGCTTTGTTCCGGTTCTTGATACGTCTCCAACGTATCTATAATTTATGAAGTATTCATGCCATGTTTACAATAATTTTATATGATTTTGGTATGATTTTATTAGAACTAACCCGGACTGACGTTTTTTTCCAGCAAAACTACCATGGTGTCGTTATTTGTGCAAAAATAAAAGTTCTCAGAATGGGCTGAAAATTTACGGAGAATATTTTTAGAAAATATAAAAAATACTGGAGCAAAAAGATACCGGAGAGGAGTCCCGAGGAGGTCACAAGCTTGGGGGGCGCCCCCCCTAGGGCGCGCCCCCCTGGTTTGTGGGTCCCTCGAGAACCCCCTTGACGTGAGACCGACGCCAAAAATTCCTATAAATACCAAAACCCCCAGAAACAAACCTAGATTGGGAGTTCCACCGCCGCAAGCCTCTGTAGCCACGAAAAACCAATCGAGAGCCCGTTCCGGCACCCTGTCGGAGGGGGAAACCATCACCGGTGGCCATCTTCATCATCCCGGCGGTCTCCATGACGAGGAGGTTGTAGTTCACCCTCGGGGTTAAGGGTATGTACCAGTAGCTATGTGTTTGATCTCTCTCTCTCTCTCGTGTTCTTGAGATGACTCGATCTTGATGTACCGCGAGCTTTATTGATATAGATGAATCATATGGAGTTTTCCCCTCTCTATCTTCTTGTGATGAATTGAGTTTTCCCTTTGAAGTTTTCTTATCGGATTGAGTCTTTAAGGATTTGAGAACACTTGATGTATGTCTTGTGATGGGATATCTGTGGTGACAATGGGATGTTCTGTTGATCCACTTGATGTATGTTTTGGTGATCAACTTGCGGGTTCCGTGACCTAGGGAATCTATGCATAGGGGTTGGCACACGTTTTCGTCTTGACTCTCCGGTAGAAACTTTGGGGCACTCTTTGAAGTTCTTTGTGTTGGATTGAATATGATGAATCTGAAATTGTGTGATGCATATCGTATAATCAAGCCCATGGGTACTCGTGGTGACATTGGAGTATCTAGGTGACATTAGGGTTTTGGTTGATGTGTATCATAAGGTGTTATTTTAGTACGAACTCTAGGGCTGTTCGTGACACTTATAGGGATAGCTCATAAGATTGATCGGAAAAGATAACTTTGAGGTGGTTTTGTACCCTACAATAATTTCTTCGTTTGTTCTCCGCTATTTGTGACTTTGGAGTGAACTCTTTGTCGCACGTGAGGGATTTACATATGATTCAACTATGTCAGTATTGTTAAGAGAACTTGCACTAGTGAAAGTATGGACCCTAGGCCTTGTTTTCAAGCATTGCAATACCGTTTTTGCTCACTTTTGTTACTTGCTACCTTGCTGTTTTTATATTTTCAGATTACAAAAACCTATATCTACCATCCATATTACACTTGTATCACCATCTCTTCGCCGAACTAGTGCACCTATACAGTTTACCATTGTATTTGGGTGTGTTGGGGACACAAGAGACTCTTTGTTATTTGGTTGCAGGGTTGTTTGAGAGAGACCATCTTCATCCTATGCCTCCCACGGATTGATAAACCTTAGGTCATCCACTTGAGGGAAATTTTCTACTGTCCTACAAAACTCTGCGCTTGGAGGCCCAACACGAGTCTACAAGAAGAAGGTTGCGTAGTAGACATCAAGCTCTTTTCTGGCGCCGTTGCCGGGGAGGTGAGTGCTTGAAGTTATATCTTTAGATCTTGCAATTAAATCTTTTAGTTTCTTGTTTTTCACTAGTTTGGTTTTATAAAATGAAACTACAAAAAAATGGAGTTTAGGTTGCATCAATTGGTTCGTCTTTTTAAAGTCTTTCGTGAAAATGATGGTTTGGAAAATTGTGCTCAATTGGTAGAGGAAGAATATATGAAAATACTTAATGAGAATTCCTTGAATGATGAGCATGATAGAAATATTGCTAGTACGAATTCTCTGAATATCCATGATGCTAATGATATGCAAAGCCACAAGCTTGGGTGACGGTGTCCTGGACTAGGGGGTACTCACCACGTCGTCTCCCGACCTATGGGTCGGGCCGAGGACCCCCATGGCGGTTTACTAATGGGCCAGTCCGGACAGCCCATGATGCCGAATACAAGGAGGATTCCACAAGACTTGGCGCACAAGACAAAGACTCCTCTAAACCCTAGGCCTACGGTGCATATATAAACCGAGGCCAGGCTAGTCAATAGATCATTATATTACATCTCATAATCTCGTGATAGAGATATGTACTCTGTACTATCCCCCATATCAATACAATCAAAAGCAGGACGTAGGGTATTACCTCCATAGGAGGGCCCGAACCTGGGTAAAACCTCGTGTCCCTCATCTCCTGTTACCATCGCTCCAAGACGCCTAGCTTAGGACCTCTACTACGAGATATGCCGGATTTGACACCAACATTGGTGCTTTCATTGAGAGCCTGCTGGGTAGTTGCTGCGGTGCGATGGGAATTCAGATCGGCTCCACCGCGATCCACGCGTCGGAACCGAGCTTCGTCGTCAACGTCGGTATCTTCGTCACCAACTCGACTGGTCACCTCGGCTGGACCGAGGACTGCGCTCCGTGCCGGATCGTCAAGATCGGACGGATACTTTCATCATCATCATCTCCGATCTCTATCAAGATCACGAGAAATCATCCATGGAGCTCGGGGGCTCGATGTTGACATCGTCCTCGAGCAACCGTGTAGTTTTTCTGGACAGCGATTCGTGTTCATCGTCCCCACTTCCTTGAGCATCGCCTTGACGATTGCTTTGGTGGAACTGTGCGGAATTGAGTCTATAATGACCCCATAAAATTTCGTCATATTCCGATGGAGGAATCTTCGGCGATCTACAATATACCGGAGCCCTATCGAATCTGGACGGGAATCTGGATGAGTTTATGACAAGGAGTCCAGTATATAGCTCGGATATCCGTTGGAAAATCCCACCGTTCATCGGCTGCGTAATTCCGATACCGAGCACCCCTCAAATTTTCAGCTCAATCCGACCGTTCAAACTACGGGAAACGTCCGATGAGTGCATCAATTTTTTCGATCTGTTTTCTGCGCGAAAACGAATCCAACCCGAGTTCATCTTTTTCATGAACGGGTTGTCGGACGTCCTTTTTGAAGGAAATTTGCTTATCATCTCGGTCATCCGACCAAGAGTTTGGCATCGCGAGGGCCGAATAATCATCAAGCGAACCTCGTCACCAGCCGACCTGCTCCAACACCTCGGCTGGCCTAATACTTCGGCGTCACCAGCCGACCTGCTTCAACACCTCGGTTGGCCTAATACTTCAGCGTCACCAGCCGACCTGCTTCAACACCTCGGCTGGCCTAATACTTCGGCGTCACCAGCCGACCTGCTCCGTCACCTCGATTAGACCGGGGCTTTGGCATCGCTTCATCAACCTGCTCCGGGGACTTCGGCGTCACCAGCCGACCTGCTTCAACACCTCGGCTGGCATGATACTTCGGCGTCACCAGCCGACCTGCATGAGACTTCGGTGTCCGCCGATCACAGCTTCGCCGTGTTAACTGGACCGAGGACTTCATCTCGCCACAGCGACCGTGCAGCGTCGCCACTTCGTCAAGCCGAACTCTTCGTTCAGGCACCTCGGCGCCCAGGCCATATTCCTTTGCTTATTTACTTCACTTAAATTAACTAAGTAGAAGAATATTTTTTAAAAAATATATTATTATTTTTCTTTGTTATTATTTTTGGCTTGCCATATATTATGTGCGCAGGTAATTGGCTTGGACTGTGTAACGTCCACGGTGGGCGCAACGTGCAGCTGTGCATACATGAAGCGGTGGCAGTACGTGCCAAGTGAACACATTGAGAGAAGGACATCCGAACACACATCATGGTGATTTGTTTTTCTCTCTATATGTTTCTTTTTTCTAATTCATCTCATAGTTGGCCGCAGTTTTGCAGCACAGTATCCCAGAACATGTCTATGGTTTGGGAATTTTCATTATGGCAGCTCTACAATCTTGTCTCCCTTGCAGTCGCCGTTATACGATGGATTGGTTTTCTGTCAGCGGCCCGACAACATCGTTGTTCGGCAAATTCTGATCTGCAATGACACTTTGATGCTTACACTCCGTCGAGCCGACTCCCGTGTCCACGCCGTGTTCCTTTAATTATTTGTTTCACTCAAATTAATTAATTGGAGGCATTTTTAATTTTTTGTTTTGAAACATTTTATTATTATTTCTTCTGCCTTGGACTATTTTATGTGTGCAGATAATCAATTTTTGCTGCGTCGCGCGGTCACCTCGACGTACGGAGTCGTCCTCTTGCCTCCATGAACCAAATTGCACCGTCACCATGGTGTGATACCCTGTGTCGCCATTATCGCGTCGTCGCTTCATCAAACTGACGTCCATCATGCCGACCTGTTCGGACACGTCGGCTGACGTGGAGGCTTCACCGTCACGCTGCCGAGCTACTCTATCTCCTCGGCTGGACCGGGGCCTTCGCCTCGGCACTTCGGCACTGTGGTGCTATTACTTCGTCAAGCCGAGCTCTTCGCTCGGGTACTTCAAGACCGGCTTGGGGGCTGGGACCTTGAGCCGCTGCAAGCTCGGCCCACGTCACACCGAGCACATTAACCAGCTAAGTCGTTTTCGTGCTCAGATCTCTTTAGAATTTTACTTTTTGTTCGGTTCGACCAAGCATTATACTTTTTTAACAAAAAGTTGTTTGTGAAAAACTTTCTTTGTCAAAACTATCTTTGTTACAAACAAATTCAAATACCCCGTTTACTTGGGGGCTTCCTTTATGAAACCTTTTCTCTTTGCATGTGATTATTATTGTATAGCTTCTTTCCTTGCTCGTGTATTATGCCAAAATATGCATCATGTTGACTTAAGTGTTCCGCAAAGCTGGGTTGCCTGGCTCCTGTGCTTACCCCTACGTTCCCGATTGTTCGGCTAGGGAGTAAAGGGAGCACCTCTGCGATTGTTATGATCGGGTCATCCAAACTCGTACCTCAGACGGGTGAAGCCGAAAGCTAGCGCTCTTATTGTTTTCAACTATGGTCGGCACATGACGGAACTCACGCGTACACAAATCTATTGCACAAGTCTCATAGTAATCATGAGCGACCAAAGAAACGTACCGTTGGGGGCCCTATTTTCTTTGAAGATGCTTCTTACGTTACAAAAGTAATATAGCATAAGTTCCCTGGGCGCACTTTGTCTGTTACAGCCTCATGGCCTGATTGCCTGGTTATCCGAAACACTGCTGATATTCTCGGTAGGCGGAGTAGATAACACTTTTCGGCCCTTGGCCGAAGAGGGAGAAGCCGACGGTCGGTTAAGACGCGTTCAAAGTTCAGGCGAACACAGATATTATATAAGTACTTCGGTACATACAATCATTATACATAAAATTCTTTTAGCGAAGTCACTTGGGGGCTCTTAAAATAATATGAGCTGTTTTATAAATAGATATTTTCTTCTTAGTCGTTGCAAAGTCTTTTTTTACCACTCCTTTCTCGACTCAAGTGTATGATCAATAGCCGGGTAGCCTGGTTTCTCTCTAAAGCTGCTCGTGTTTAGTTCGCTAAAATGGCCTGAGAAACACTCCGCCTTCGGGATAGGGAGGTTGAAGCTGAAGGCTGACCCACTTGAAGTCTAGAGATCGAATGTGTCATGTCAAAGCACGACGGAAGCACAATTTTAAGACCAATTTCGTATTGGCACCAAAAAACATGATTCAATTTAGACGTAAAGTTTTTTACGCAAGTTTTTTGGTCTTTTGAGCTTATAACATCTTTCACCTAATTTATGTTTTCCTTTCAGGAATCGGGACATTCTCTTGGTTGAGGTGTTCGGCGTGATGGTCTTGCTAGGAAACTCTTTTCTAAACTATAGTTCGGCATCTTTCCTGCCGAACTCCACCTCGGCGTTGTCAAAACGTACATGACGGTTGAATTAGTTCCCGAGGAGATACGATCCTAGGGTCGTCCATATTGCCCAACCCAAGTCTCGGGGGCTACTGCATTGACAATTCAATGCAGAAAATTTAAGTGCAATATAGTTTCCGAGGAGATTATGATCCTTGGGTTGGTCGGCCGCACCCAACCTAAGTCTCGAGGTCTGTGCACACCGCTTTTGTGTTCCGAAGTATGCTGCCGAGCTAGGAGTTGATCCTCAGACCGATTTTGCGAATCGACCAGAGTCTCAGGGGCTACTGGATCAGCGGTTTTATGTCATTCTTCAGGTGCATCTCGGGTTTTAGACCGACACACACCTTGAGGGCTACTGGCTATATATCTCAGCAGAGAATAAATTGCACAAATCGGAATTAAATTTACAAAAATCAGCCCACGGTCGGGGTGGTGCACCTCCTCGGAAGCAGTCCGGCATATAGCTAGGGCGCAAGTGGCTGGCTCCATAGAGAGCATTTCTGACATTAAGCTCGGATGAATTCCTTTAATTTTTAAGGTCCAAGGTAATTTATGATACCTCGGACGCTGATCATCATTAGAGCTCGGATGCAGTCCGGCGTTGGAGCTCGGAAGCAGTCTGGCGTAAAGCTCAAGATCGGATCCCTGCCTCAGAAGCAGTCCGGCATAAAAGCTCGGATGTGAATGGCTGGCTCCACAGAGGACGTTTCGGCATTATGTTCGATTGAACTCCTCCAAACTTTTCATGACCGAGGTAGTCTATGATGCCTCGGATGCCGACCAGTGTTGGAGCTCGGCTATAAAAAGACACCTCGGATGCAGTTCAGCGTTGGAGCTCAGACGCAAGAGGATACCGCCGCACGGGAAACACTTCAAACTCGAGGTGTGGCGTGAAAAATAATAAGGCATTGGTAAAGGCCGATAACTTAAAGGGGCTCCCCGGATGCCCGACGTGTGAACTCTTTGGATTCAGCTCGGCGCTCCTCAAGATCGAAGATGGGAAGATTTGTTGAACCAGTTTCCAAGGCCGACGACCGAAGACAAAGAACTGTTCGGAAGAACCGAGGAGCGTCCCCAACTTGAAGACCGGTTCAAGGGGCTACTGACGGTGTCTTGGACTAGGGGGTACTCAGCACGTCGTCTCCCGACCTATGGGTCGGGCCGAGGACCCCCATGGCAGTTTACTAATGGGCCAGTCCGGACAGCCCATGATGCCGAATACAAGGAGGATTCCACAAGACTTGGCGCACAAGACAAAGACTCCTCTAAACCCTAGGCCTACGGTGCATATATAAACCGAGGCCAGGCTAGTCAATAGATCATTATATTACATCTCATAATCTCGTGGTAGAGACATGTACTCTCTACTATCCCCCATATCAATACAATCAAAAGCAGGACGTAGGGTATTACCTCCATAGGAGGGCCCGAACCTGGGTAAAACCTCGTGTCCCCCATCTCCTGTTACCATCGCTCCAAGACGCCTAGCTTAGGACCCCTACTATGAGATATGCCGGATTTGACACCGACATTGGGGATGCTATGTTTGATAAAGATGATATTTTTAGTCCCCCAAGTTTTGATGAGCAAATTTGTTATGATAATGACATGCCTACTATCTATGATGATTATGATGATGACATGTATGCTATAAAGAGGGATAGTAACCATAAAACTTGTCATCATGATTTTAATATTCAAAGTGGTTATGTCAATCAAGTATCTCATGATAGTTATTTATTTGAATTTGCTCCCACTACTATGAATGAGAAGAAAATTGCTTATGTGGAGAGTGAAAAAATTTCTATGCTTGTGGATCATGAATATAATGCTTTATGTGATAGTTGTGTTGTGAAATTCCTTCATGATGCTACTGAAAATTATTATGAGGGAGGAACATATGCTTGTAGGAATTGCAATAATATCAAGTTTCCTCTCTATGTGCTCAAAGTTTTGAAGTTATGCTTGTTTTGCCTTCCTATGCTAGTTGATTCTTGCTCCCATAAATTGTTTGCTCACAAAACCCCTATGCATAGGAAGTGGGTTAGACTTAAATGTGCTTGGCATGAGATTCATGATGCTCTTTTGCATGTTTCAATTATTATTCCTATGTGAGCATCATTGAAATCATCATGCCTAGCTAAAAGACATTAAAGAAAAGCGCTTGTTGGGAGACAACCCAATATTTTTCCTTCCTGTTTTTGTGTGTCCACATGATTAAGCTACTGTAGTAATCATGTTCTTGTCTTTTATTTCAATAAAGTGCCAAGTAAAGCCTTTGGGATGACTCACAAGATGAGTAGAATTGATGTTGAACCAAAACAGGAACTTTTGACTCCAGTACAGGAATATTCATTTTTTTACTGGACCGTGATAATGATCTGAAATTTTTACACAGTCTTTATATACAAATTCTTCAGGTTGTTATAATATTTTCAGAATTGTTAGAGACAGGGAAGTATGGTTACACTACAGATCTTCACAGACTATTCTGTTTTTGACAGATTCTGTTTTGCATGCATAGTTTGCTTGTTTTAGTGTTCCCATAGCTTATATTCAGTGATATAAATTATGGGAATGATAGAATACAGTAGGTATCATGTGGGAACAATTATGAATCTTGTCTTGACAGTACCTAAGTGAATGATCTATCTTTATTATACTAACCCATCTCACGAAGTTCCGTTAAGTTTTGTGTGATTGAAGTTTTCAAGTTTTGGGTGAGACACCGATATGAGGAGAATAAGGAGTGACAAGAATCTAAGCTTGGGTATGCCCAAGGCACCCCTAAGGTAATATCCATGGAAGACTCAAGCGCCTAAGCTTGGGGATGCCCCGGAAGGCATCCCCTCTTTCGTCTTCAACATTATCGGTATATCTTACTTAGAGCTATATTTTTATTCGTCACATAATATGAGTTTTGCTTGGAGCGTCATTTTATTTTGTTGTTATCTGTTAGGTGTTATTCATAATCTTGTTTTTCAATAAAAGGTTCCAAGAATTGTCTTAGGATGCTTGCATTGCATGTTTTGATTGGTGCTGTGTGTAAACAGAAACTTTTGCTGTAATGTTTGAATTTTCATATTTTACTGGAACGTGGAAAGTTTCTGAACTTTTTACACAGTGTTTTTATATAAATTTTATAGCATGTCCTAAATTTTCATAATTTTTTGAGTTATATAAGTACACTGTTTTCATAAATTTCTACAGACTGTTCTGTTTGGACAGATTGCTGTCATAGTTTTGTTATCTACTTATCCTATAGTTTCCATAGCCTATATTGGTAGATATAAATGTTGGAAATGATAGTAAACAGTATATGATGTTTGAAAATTATTGTGCAACTTGTCTTGGCAGTACATGACGTGTTGATTTGTTCTTATGTGTACTAACCTATCTCACGAGTTCTATTCAAGTTTTGTGTGGATGCAGTTTTTGAGAATAGGTGAAACCGGGATACGAGAGGATTGAACAAGATACAAAAGTTCAAGCTTGGGGATGCCCAAGGGACCCCAAGTAAATATTTCAAGAACTCTCAAGCATCTAAGCTTGGGGATGCTACGCATCCCACCTTTCTTCGTCAACTATCGGTTAGCCTATGTTGAGCCTAAATTTTTATTTATTCACATGATGCGTCCTATTCTTGGAGTGCTATTTTTCTTTTGCTTGCTGTTTAAATAAAATACTCAGATCTGAAAATCTTTATTGAGAGAGAGAGAAAGTCCTCACATGGCTACTTAATTGTTTGACTACTCATTGATCTTCACTTATATGTTTTGGAGTAGTTTTGTCATTTACTTTCGTGCTTCACTTATATCCTATGAGTAAATGGTTGAATGAATTGAATATAATTAATCTGAAATTAAATATGCTTCATATACTTATCCCATGGGGAGTAATGACTTCACACATAATAAGTATTGGTGGTAAAATTTATTGAAAGTTAGCAAACACCGCATTGGTCACTTGAACAATTCATGAAAGAATATTGAAGGAAGAGAGATTCCACATATAAATATACTATCTTGGACATCTTCTATGATTGTGAGCTCATTAATTATTTTCAAACTCGAGCAAATTAGTTAAAATTGGACAAGGAAGACAACTTAATGAGTTATGTTTGGGTATATTTGTATAGAAGTTATATTGTTATGGATCCTCCAACATGTGGTGCTTGCTTCCACCTCATACTAGCCAAAACTTCCGCACCAAGTAGAAATACTACTTGTGCATCCAAACACCCTTAAACCCAAAGTTGTTCCATATGAGTCCACCATACCTACCTATATGCATTTTTTACCTGCCGTTCCAAGTAAATTTGCATGTGCCAAACTCTATACCTTCAAATAATATTCTGGTTTGTATGCCCGAATCGCTCATATAGTGACTAGGGGTTGTTAGTATCTTCCATGCTAGGTGGGTTATTCTCACGATATGTGTTGATTCACTATCATTCACGAGAAAGTGGCTAGTATTCGGGATGCCCAGTTCCATGCTCAAAAATTAAAACAAAATATAATGAAACAAAACTCCCCCAGGATTGTTGTTTGTATGGACGGTACCCATGGATTTGGCTCGCCGTGGAGTGTGATTGATTGGTGGAGGGGGTGTAAAAACTTTACCATTCTGTTTGGGAACCGCCTATAATGTATATAGCATGGAAGATACCGAGATCTCTCGGTTGTTATGTTGACAATGAAAGCATACCGCTCAAAATTATTATTCATCTCTGTTTTAAAAGCTCGAGCTCTGGCACCTTTGCAAATCAATGCTTCCCTCTGCGAAGGGCCTATCTTTTACTTTCTAGTACTTACCTTTATGCAAGAGTCATGGTGATCTTCACCACTTCCTATATTCCACCTTTTTCTCTTGGCAAGCGTCATGTGTTGGGGAATGATCTAGACATATATATCCAAACAAACATATTTGATCATGAATTATTATTGTTGACAATTATCTATATGATAAATAAGTTGCGAGGCGAAACATTAAGCCCCTATCTTTCTCTGTGTACGATGGATGCTATTTGTTCTAAAAATATGCTTTGAGTGTCAATAATCATGGAAGACTATATGATAGTTGAGTATGTGGAATTTTCTAAATCAAAGCTCTTACATAGACCCTTCCTGAAAATAAGATGAATTGCAATTGTTCGATGACTACGAATATGGTTTGTTAGTTTTCAAGAAACTTTCTGGTCTATACTTTAACATGTGAATAGCTTGTTACTTGACCATGAAAAGTTTTATGAGATGAGCTCCTATTTGTGGTTTATATTGATGCTAGAAAAAGTGATTGGAATTATCATTGATCAAACTTGTGCACTTGCTAGCATTCACACTTCATAAATTATTTCTTTTATCATTTACCTACTCGAGGACGAGCAGGAATTAAGCTTGGGGATGCTGATACGTCTCCAACGTATCTATAATTTATGAAGTATTCATGCCATGTTTACAATAATTTTATATGATTTTGGTATGATTTTATTAGAACTAACCCGGACTGACGCTGTTTTCACCAGAACTACCATGGTGTCATTTTTTTGCAGAAATAAAAGTTCTCGGAATGGGCTGAAAATTTACGGAGAATATTTTTGGAAAATATAAAAAATACTGGAGCAAAAAGATACCGGACAGGAGTCTCGAGGAGGTCACAAGCCTGGGGGGCGCGCCCCCCCCTAGGTCGCGCCCCCTGGCTTATGGGTCCCTCGAGAACCCCCTTGACATGAGACCGACACCAAAAATTCCTATAAATACCAAAACCCCCAGAAACAAACCTAGATCGGGAGTTCCGGCGTTGCAAGCCTCTATAGCCATGAAAAACCAATCGGGAGCCCGTTCCGGCACCCTACCGGAGGGGGAAACCATCACCGGTGGCCATCTTCATCATCCTGGCGGTCTCCATGACGAGGAGGGAGTAGTTCACCCTCAGGACTGAGGGTATGTACCAGTAGCTATGTGTTTGATCTCTCTCTCTCTCTCGTGTTCATGAGATGACACGATCTTGATGTACCGCGAGCTTTATTGATATAGATGAATCATATGGAGTTTTCCCCTCTCTATCTTCTTGTGATGAATTGAGTTTTCCCTTTGAAGTTTTCTTATCAGATTGAGTCTTTAAGGATTTGAGAACACTTGATGTATGTCTTGCGATGGGATATCCGTGGTGACAATGGGATGTTCTATTGATCCACTTGATGTATGTTTTGGTGATCAACTTGTGGGTTCCGTGACCTTGGGAATCTATGCATAGGGGTTGGCACACGTTTTCGTCTTGACTCTCCGGTAGAAACTTTGGGGTACTCTTTGAAGTTCTTTGTGTTGGATTGAACATGATGAATCTGAAATTGTGTGATGCATATCGTATAATCAAGCCCATGGGTACTCGTGGTGACATTGGAGTATCTAGGAGACATTAGGGTTTTGGTTGATGTGTATCTTAAGGTGTTATTTTAGTACGAACTCTAGGGCTGTTCGTGACACTTATAGGGATAGCTCATAAGATTGATCGAAAAGATAACTTTGAGGTGGTTTCGTACCCTACAATAATTTCTTCTTTTGTTCTCCGCTATTTGTGACTTTGGAGTGAACTCTTTGTCGCACGTGAGGGATTTACATATGATTCAACTATGTCAGTATTGTTGAGAGAACTTGCACTACTGAAAGTATGGACACTAGGCCTTGTTTTCAAGCATTGCAATACCATTTTTGCTCACTTTTGTTACTTGCTACCTTGCTGTTTTTTTATTTTCAGATTACAAAAACCTATATCTACCATCCATATACACTTGTATCACCATCTCTTCGCCGAACTAGTGCACCTATACAATTTACCATTGTATTGGGTGTGTTGGGGACACAAGAGACTCTTTGTTATTTGGTTGCAAGGTTGTTTGAGAGAGACCATCTTCATCCTACACCTCCCACGGATTGATAAACCTTAGGTCATCCACTTAAGGGAAATTTGTTATTGTCCTACAAAACTCTACGCTTGGAGGCCTAACACGAGTCTACAAGAAGAAGGTTGCGTAGTAGACATCAGTTCTCTATTAAAAGGAGGCCTTAATATCCCTTAGTTTCCGTATGGACCCCGCTACCACGGGAGGGTAGGACAAAAGATTTCATGCAAGTTCTTTTCCATAAGCACGTATGACTATTTACGGAAAACATGCCTGCATTACTTTGATGAACTGGAGCTAGATCTGTGTCGCCCTAGTTTATGACTGATACATGATGAATATCATCCAACAAATACACCGATCCAGTGCCTACGAGTTTGTCACATATTGTTCTTGCTAAGTTACTACTACTTCTACTACTGTTACACTCGCTACCAAATTGCTACTATCATTGCTACTGTTACTACTGCTATCAAACTATCATATTACTGTGCTACTGATCACTTTGCTACAGATATATAATCTCTAGGTTTGGTTGAATTGACAACTCAACTGCTAATACTCTCAGATATTCTTTGGCTCCCCTTGTGTCGAATCTATAAATTTGGGTTGAATACGAATACTCTACCCTCGAAAATTGTTGCGATCCCCTTTACTTGTGGGTTATCACACCCCTCAGACGTGCCAGGGATCCCACGGGGCCTGGCGGAACACAGCCTGAACATAATAGCAGGCTTTAAGCCTGTCAAACAGGCCTTGCGCCGATTTTTCGAACCAAAGCATCAAGCCATGGGTGAAGAACTTTCCAAACTACTCGAAGCCGGATTCATCAGGGAAGTTAAACATCCTGACTGGTTAGGAAACTTGGTCATGGTCCCAAAGAAAGTCAAATCCTGGCAGCTATGCGTCGATTTCAAAGACCTCAACAAGGCCTGCCCTAAGGATCCCTTTACCTTACCACGAATAGACCAAATTATCGATGCAATGGCCGGACACAATTCTCTGTGTTTTCTCGATGCTTACTACGGATACCATCAGATTAAAATGAAGGAATCCGATCAGGCCGCAACCACCTTCATAACCCACTATGGGCCATTCTGCTTCAACACAATGCCCTTCAGGTTAAAAAACGCGGGTGCCACGTACCAGCGCATGATTCAAACATGCTTGGAGAAACAAATCGGGAAAACAGTAGAAGCATACGTGGACGACGTGGTCGTCAAGACCAAACACGTTAACCAGTTGGTAGATGATCTCAGGCAGACTTTCGCCAACCTACGAGAATACGACATACGGCTCAACCCGGACAAGTGTGTTTTCGGGGTTCCGGGCGGTAAACTTCTCGGATTCATTGTGTCACAAAGAGGAATAGAGGCAAACCTGACCAAAATCCGAGCCCTATCACAACTCGCGGTCCCTACAGAGCTGAAGCATGTCCAAAAGTTGGCAGGCTGCGTGGCGGCCCTGAGCCGGTTCATCTCTCGCCTCGGCGAGAAAGCCTTGCCATTTTACAGATTGCTTAAGAAAACCAAGAACCTCGAATGGACCGACGAGGCTGCGACGACTCTAGAAGAGACAAAAACGCTGCTCGCCAGCAACCCCATACTAGCATCGCCATGCGCGGGGGAACCGATGTTGCTATATATCTCGGCCACCAATCAAGTGGTCAACGCGGTCCTCGTCATAGAACGGGAGGCCGAGGGTCACCAGCTACGGATACAAAGGCCGGTCTACTATGTATCCGAGATGCTCACCCCATGCAAAACATGATACACACATTATCAGAAAATCGCCTACACAGTGTTTATGGCATCACGTAAGCTAAGACACTATTTCCAAGAATGTGCGGTCATGGTAACATCTGAGGTCCCCCTGAACGACATCATCAACAACAAGGACGCCACTGGCCGAATAGCTAAATGGGCCATCGAGCTCCTGCCATTCGAGATCGCCTACAAACCACGACGAGCCATCAAATCTCAAGTGTTGGCCGACTTCGTCGCCAAATGGACAGAGGCCGAGCTCCCTAGAGAGTATAGCACTTACGCTCACTAGACCATGTACTTCGATGGGTCCGAGACTCTGGCCGGACTAGGGGCTGGGGTTATACTCACATCCCCTACCGGGGATAACATCTGTTACGTGCTACAGATCATGTACGCTAACTCAAATAATGCGGTAGAATATGAAGCACTAGTACACGGTCTTCAGATGGCAGCCTCAATGGGGATACAACGGCTCGAGGTACGGGGAGACTCCAACCTCACCATCTCACAAATCAACGGCGAATTCGATGCAAAGAATCCAAAAATGGCAGTGTACATAAATGCCATCCTTAAGATATCAGCAAGGTTCGAGGGACTGGAATTCCATCACGTCTCGAGAGACAACAACCAAGCCGCGGACATCCTCGCCCGCTTAGGCACAAAACGTGACCCCGTCCCCAGTAACACATTCTTGGAGAGGCTTTTTAAGCCATCCGTGGTATGGCAAGACGAGGTTAATAACACAGGAGCCAATGGGGAAGAAAAGATTGCACCCCCCATAACTGAGCCGGACGACCAAATCATCGGTGGACCTACAGTTGAAGAAATGCCCTCGGCCCATGAGGTCATGGCAGTGATCACGCCATGGACTGAGCCCTTCCTTGCCTACCTTCTGCGCAAAGAGCTCCCGGCCGACAAAACTGAGGCAAGACGCATCATCCGTCGATTAAAAGCCTACAAGGTCCATGAGGGTGAGCTATATAAGAAAAGCACCACATGAGTCCTCCAGCAGTGCATCTCAGAAGAAGAAGGGAGGCAACTCTTGGCCGAAGTACACGCGGGTATGGGCGGCCACCATGCAGCGGCACGAGCCCTGGTTAGCAAGGCTTTCCGAGTTGGGTTTTTCTGGCCCACAGCTCGAGCGGACGCCCATACACTCGTCCAGCACTGTGTGGGATGTCAACTTTTCACCAATCAAAGCCACATGCCGCGAATGGCTCTTCGGACAATTCCGATCACCTGGCCGTTTGCGGTCTGGGGTCTGGACATGGTCGACCACTTAAAGGGAGGACCAAGAAAAAGAAATATCTGCAAGTCATGGTTGACAAGTTCACCAAATGGATCGAAGCGAAGCCTGTAAGCTCCGCCAAAGCCGGACCAGTCATCGATTTCATATCTGGCATCATGCACCGTTATGGTGTCCCGCATAGCATAATAACGGATAATGGAACCAATTTTACCACCCAGGAGGTAAAGAATTGGTGTGCAAACTTGGGCCTAAAGCTCGACTATGCTTCGGTATATCACCCTCAGACCAATGGGCAGATCGAACGAGCAAACGGGCTCATTATGTTGTGGTATCAAACCTCGGCTGGTCCGATCTCTCAAAGAATTCGACTGCCATTGGGTGGAGGAGCTTGACTCGGTGCTATGGGGCTTGTGCACCACCCCGAATTGTTCAACAGGTTATACACCGTTTTTCATGGTGTATGGGGCAGAGGAAGTCTTCCCTTGCGACATCATCCATGATGTGCCTCGGGTGCGCATGTACAAGAGAGGCCAAGTTAGATCGGCAAGACGACTTGGACGCGTTGGAAGGAGAGCGGGACATAGCTCGGGCCCGATCTACTTTTTACCAGCAACAAGCTCGGCGCTACCAGAGCAGGGAAGTTTGGGCAAAAGCATACAACGTGGGCGAACTCATCCTACGCCTCCCGGAGAAGCAGAAGCATAAACTCAACCCCAAATGGGAAGGCCCCTTCATAATCGATGAAGTCTTGATAGGAGGAGGTTATCGCCTGCGTAACCCAAAACACAACCGTCTCAAGCCAAACCCATGGAATGCAGCTCGCCTTTGGCGTTTCTACGGCTAGACCGAAGTCGTTACCTTCTTTATACCCTTGCAATTTTCTCTCTCTTTCCCCGTATTTTCTTATTTACTTTTGTAGAATTACTTAGGTTTCCCCAGGATATGTTCGGGTCAAGCGAACTGCTTGAAGCAGTCACCGGAGCACATTCATGGTAAATAGAATGTACAAACCCGCTGGCACCTGGGGGCTTCATAAAGAAGCTCTACAAGGTATTTTTTCTACATCTTTGTGTACTATGTACCTCGATTCAACATCGATTTACGCCACTATATGCATCATTTTGACTTAAGATCCTTGCAAAGCTGGGTTGCCTCGCTCCTATGCTTACCCTCTACGTTTCCGAATATTCGGCTAGGGGGTAAAGGGAGCACCTCTGCGATTGTTACGACCGGTTCTTCCGGATACATACCTCAGACGGGTGAAGCCAAAAGCTAGCGTTTCTTAAAAGACAACTTCATCGGCTACGAACGAGGTTCATATAATTGGCAAATTCCGCCACGAAAGGGTATAATTCCCCCAATAATAATAGCTATCCGAATTCCACGGGTGCATAGCTACAACTTCTACGTCCTACATACGAGCCCGGAGAAAGGAACCCATCGAGGAACAATTTTCTTTGGAAGACGTTTCTTACGTCCCATCGTAATATAACATAATACCCCCGTGCGCTCTTTGTCTGTTTACACCACATGGTCGGATTGCCTGGTTCTCGGAAATTAGTTCCTGTTGCCACAGGATACACAGTACGAAACACTACCCAGTTATTAACAGGGAAGGTAGAAGCCGATGGCCGGTTAAAGACAAAGATTCCAAACACGGATGGAGTTGTCTTGATATACAAATACAAAATTGCATATAATCATGCGCTAGGCGGTTGGTCAAGATGATCTATTATAACATCCAGGGCGCAGTCTTCTTGTGAAAGACGGGCGGCAGGCATCACCTGGTCAACTCTTTTCCATCCGGCCCTGCCGGCCCAACGCGGGCCATGTGCTCCGGGTCAAGTTGGGTAAAGCGGGTTTTCACCATAGCCCACGCCTCCCGAGCTCCTTCACGGCAGGCCAAAGTCTTCCATAGCTCGAAGCGATTTCGGGCTCCTTTGAAACGCTCGGCAAGCTCGACCATTCCCTACGGAGGTGTGTCAGTTGGCCACAATGTTTTGATCATACTTCTCATGGCCTTTCGAGCCCGCTCATGCACAATGGATAACTCCTTCAGCAGATCCCCACCGAAGAAGCTCACTTGTTCCTCGGGACGTCCAGTCAAAAGACCTGATCAAGAGGAGTCGCATGTGTTCATGATCAATGCAATAAAACATGATTTATCACATTCCAGGCTGAAATTTTACTTACAGAACATGCCGCCTTTTAATTTTCGATTCTCTTCATGGGTTTGCACTAGTTGAGCTTTTAGACTCTCAATTTCTTCCGCCTGCCATTTATTCTCTTCCTTGAGCCTGTTCTTTTCATCACGACATCGCTTTAGTATGCGATTACCAGCTTCAAGCTGAGATTCGGCATACCTCTGAGAATCTTGGGATGCATCCAGATCCTTTTGCAACTGGCCTATGGATTCACCTGCTACGACAAAGTTCTTTTGTCATAAGGGAAATCCAATCAAAATTCAACACATTTACAACAATCATACTTACTGTGTGCCTCTCTAGTAATCTTCTTCACCGCCTCTAATTCGGCCTTCCTGGCTTGCAAGTCGGCCTGGCTTAGCTCGAAATCCTTGGACAACTTCTCGTTCTGCTGCCTTAGAGCCTACAGGGATTCAGAATATTACGTCGACCCTTAACTCGGTCGTCCCGACCAACTTAAGGCTCGGGGGCTACTGGATTCCGACTCGTGTTCGGCTATTAAGAACCAATCACTTACCTATAGATTGGAAGACACCAGCATAGCCGCTTCCTCGAGTCCGGCTCGTGCGGCCCCAAGGTAGGCATCCGCCGAGCTGAGAACTCTAAATTCCTGTTCAGAAAAGGTAGGGTGGCGCAGTGACTATTTTCACCACCGATGATTCATCACGCTCTCAACTTCGGAGTTAGTTGCCGATACCCCCTCGGGGTCTTCAGGAATTGGGTCTGTATTTGGGACTCTCGCGTCAGCCGAAGACATCAGATTTTGATGATTGCCTAACACTTCGGCAGCATCTCCGGGCAGAGAAGGCTGCACGCGTCTCCTGAACATATTGGCAATGGATTGTGAACATTTGAGGCAATTACTGCTGTAATCAAGGGGCAAGGATTGATGTCTATACCTCTTGGTAGAGGGGGGCGGCCGATGTGTCTTCCGCCATCACCCCTTGTGCAGGCATCCTGTTCTCTTTCGACGTAGCCCGGCCGGTATAGCCCGGGATGGAGTTCGGCGCATGGACCGACGACCCTTGGGGGTGGAGACGGGAACATTTGGGACAACGGGAGGCGTGGCCCTTTTCCGGGAGCTAGACTTCCTCTTGTTCGCCACAGAAGATGGGATCGTCCCGGGGTTGTCGGCTGGAAGGGCCACCCTGAATTTGTCGATGTTGTCTTGATAAAATACTCCGTCTTCAAAGTCGATCAAAAGCTTCGGGTCTTCATGAAACCTGGGGTCATCGTCGCAAGAGTAATTCTCCGGTTGAGGGGCCGGGTAGTTGACCATCTTGACCCAACGCCTCCATGTCTGTTAAGGAGGATGAAAGGTTATTCACTGATAAAATCGGGTGTAAGCATCCGAGTTGTATAAGCATAATTGTACTTACCCATTAGATGGAGTTGTATGCAGACAAGCCGTCCCTGATAGTAAGACAGGCGAAGTGTTCTTTTTCCCCTTTGAAGAGGTCGGCCAGAATAATAGATAAGGCCTCTTGGTTATCCGGTCCCTGTCGTCAGGAACGGGTAGTATCGCTTGTCCCATTATAACATCACAGAGGGTGTGTACGCTGTTGAAGTGGTTGGACACACTGGATAATCGTCGCGGCAATCACCTCGATGATGGTCAGCCTGCTATGAGCAAGCAGCCTCACCTTGGCAGCTAGGCGCTTCACGTCGGAATTTTCCTCTTGGGAGGAGCTCTTTGGCCGCCAACTTAACCGCTTCTTCAAAGGGGCCTCGGAATATTTAGGAAGACCTCTTCAAACTAGATCAAATAAGGGAATATCTTCGATATAAAACCATTCCAAGGACCACTCATTGTTTTCTTTCTTTGGGGTCCCAACAGGGTATCCCGTACCGGCTATGCGCCATACTTCGGCTCCACCCACTTCCCGGATTGACTTTCCCCTAGTTCGGGGAACGAGGCAGAAGTACTTTCTCCATAGGTCGAAGTGGGGCTCGCAGCCCAAGAACATCTCCCATAGGGCCACGAAGCCTGAGATGTGGAGGGTGGAGCCAGGGGTGAGATTATGGAGCTGCAGCCCGTAGAGTTCCAGCAAGCCTCTGAGGAAGGGTTGGACCGGAAAACCCACGCCTCGCAGCAGGAAGGAGACAAAACAAATACTTTCGCCCTTGCGAGGGGCAGGAAAGTTCTCTGCGAAGGCCTCGCCGTTGACGGAGGTCAACCCAACACGGGTGGATGTGAGATCTGACGTTGGGAGGTACCCTTGCCTCTCGAGGTCGCGCAACTGGAGAAGGGAAATGGAGCAGCTTGCCCAGTCTCCTGGAAGGGGGCCGAAAGGCCGCGAAGAAGAACCCGCCATGGCTCCGGGTGTTGAAGCTTTAGGGTTGATTGGGGAGGCTTGGGAGGTGATTATCGCCAGGGACGGATTTGATCTGCTTATAAAGGCAATTTCTCCCTTGGCTTCTTAGAGGTGGTTCCATAAAGGACTGCTGAAATTGCTTGTCTTTATTAACGCGCACGGGAATCGAGTGCCGTTATCGATATCCGAGCGGAAGGGTAAGTGCCGTGAGCCCCGCGACGCTTCGTTAATCGGGAGTTCGTCAGTGGCCGAATTGTCGTTCTACAAGTTGGAAGGGATGAAGGAACTCGCCTCACAAGCCGAATACTTTGGGTGCGAGGAACTACCGAAGACCATATACATCGACATTGGAGGCCAGTTCGGGGGCTACTGAGGGAGTCCGGGATTAAGGGGTCCTCGGACGGTTGGCCCATATCTGACGTGCCAACCTGATGGACTGTATAGTTGAAGCCCGGATTGCGTGACGACTTCGTGTTCAAGAAGGCAAGCCCCAAAGACTGGCGTGTCATCCAAGCTAGGTAGATTAGATCGGTCCATCTATCCCCGGCTGGAGGTCGGTTATGTGTAACCCTAGGGACCCCTGGTGTCTATATAAACCAGAGGGTTTCATCCGCATAGGCAAGTGCACTCATCTAGGGTTTTAGCTTATACGATCTCGAGTAGATCAACTCTGTAATTCCCATCTACATCAATACCAATCAGGCAGGACGTATGGTTTTACCTCCTCAAGGGGGACCGAACCTGGGTAAATAATGTTCCCCTCATCTCCTGATACTCATCGATCCAAGGTCCACAGCTTGGGACCCCCTACCCGAGATCCGCCAGTTTTGACATCGACAATTTCTTAAAGAAATTTGTTCATATACAAATGAACACTGAATTGTAGCAAACAGGCGACTACATTAAACTTGTACCTTTTCAAGAAAGAACAACTGAACCAAACCATTCTACCTTTGTTACTACCTTTGTTACTTGAAGATTTTGAGGATGCGGCAACGTCAGACTTGAATCGGGGAGAAGAGCTAAGAACAGGAAGAGAAATCAACTTGAATCGGGGAGAGATTGTTGGTGGCGAACTGCTGCAGTGACTCCCTTCTGGCCCAGAACCTCTAGCAGACCTTGCCTTCGTGGAGGCATTTGCGGATCTTGGCCCAGTTATAGACCCGGCCCTGCCGGAGACGATGGAGCCGATGGCCGGCACCGTGGTTGGTGAGGAGACAAGAGGTGCGGTTGAGGAGCCGGCCAGGCCCGTGAGGGAGAGCGCGAGGAGGAGCGCCCCGAGCGTGATGAAGGGATGCTCCAGGAACCGCTCGGCACGGGGTAGGGTTTCGGGCTCCCCCTGCCATGGCTACGGGGTAGGGGTGGATCTGCTACTAGGTTGGATCTACCGCGCGCCAGCGGTGGGGTAGCAGGTCGCCAGCGGAGTTGGTTGAGCGAAGGCCGCGCCGGCCGGGGTCGGGGAGGGGTCGGGCGAGAGCACGCTGTCGGTGTCAAAACCGCCGGATCTCGGGTAGGGGGTCCCGAACTATGAGACTTGGACCGATGGTAACAGGAGACAAATGGGGGCAAGGTTTTACCCAGGTTCAGGCCCTCCTATGGAGGTAATACCCTACGTCCTGCTTGATTATATTGATTGTATGGGGATTATAGAGTTGATCTACCTCGAGATCTAGTAACTAAACCCTAGATGAGTTCTATTGTTCTACAACCTAAAACCCTCTGGCTTATATAGATGCCGAGGATGCCTAGGGTTGATACATAGTCAGTTGTACATCAAAGGGAAAAAAACATGCCTATCTACTGTCGGTATCTTGGAGGACACGCCATGGCTCCTTCAAACTTTCACCTTGGCGACCGGGCCTCTGATCTTCTAATGCTCATCAAGTGGCCCGTATAGTCCGACCCATAAGAAACAGGTCGGCCATCCGAGGACCCCTTAAACGAGGACTTCCTCAGTAGCCCCCGGACTAGCCTCCAACGCCGAGGTATATTCGGACAGTCTTGCATGTCTTCGGCTTGCGAGGCGAGTCCCTCCATCCTTCTTGTTCGGCAACCATCCTATCATCGGCGCAATCGCAAACGTCACGGGATTGCTGGGTCCATAGTAATAGCGTTTCTTGGAGTTCGCGCATCGTGGGGAGACGAGCGGTTCAGTAGCTTTTTACAAAACTACCCCTAATACAAATGAGGCATCGCCCATTTAAACAAACTAAGCCATGGTCCAAGCCACATCTTCTTCCTCTTATTCTTCATCGGAAAAATCCTCCAGCGAAAAAGGTCTCCACCAAAGATGGCGAGCGCCCCTGGTTCCTCCTCGGATCCTTACGGATCCCGTCCCGGGGATTGGACTAGCTTCTCCGTGTCGCTCCTTCGACTTCGCAACCTTGAGACCCAAGCGTACCTTCCTTCCTCGGATCTGACAGCCGTCCGCGCCGGTTTGACATCATTCAACGGTGAGGCCCTCGCGGAGAATTTCCCCAATCCGAAAAAGGGGGAGTGTATATGCCTCCTGTGGGGTCTCGGGTTTCCCATCCATCCGTTCCTAAGAGGTCTACTAGTGTTTTATGGGATCCAACTCCACCACCTCACCCCAGGATCTATCCTGCACATCTCGGGCTTCGTCGCCCTTTGCAAGATGTTCCTGGGCTGCGAGGCACATTTCGATTTGTGGAGGAAATACTTCTGCCTTGTTCCTCGCACTCAAGACAAGACAATTTTTGAGGTCGGCAGAGCCGAAGTATGCCATATAGCGGGGACGGGATACCCCATGGGGACACCGAAGGAGTCCAAATTATGGACTTCGGAATGGTTTTATATCGAGGATGTCCCCTTATTCGAGCCAGCCTGGAGGGGTCTGCCTGAATACTCCGACGCCCCTTTGAAGAAAAGGTACAACTGGCGCCCGAAGAGCCCGTCCCAAGAGGACAGCGTTGAAGTACAGCGCTTAGCAGCCCGCGTGAGGATACTAGCTCACCATAAGCTGACTATGATAGATGTAATGGCCGCTGCCATCACCCGGTGCGTCCAGCCCTTACAACAGAGGATACACCCTTTGTGGTGTTATAACGGGACAAGCGACACTACTCGCTCCCGAAGAGTGGGTCCTGCCGATCAAACGGCATTGGCCGCCGCACTTGCCGACCTATACAAAAGGAAGCAAGAAGATTTTATTCGGTGATTGACCAAGGAGGGATACTGGAGCCACAATCCCATCGAATGGGTGAGCCTTTCAGTCCTGTGACCATAGTTCGGATTCTCATTTTGTCCCTTCTTGACCGAAGTCTTTCAATTTTATGCAAACAGGAATGGAGGAGCTTTATTGAGTCAGTCAACCGTCCGGCCCCTCAGCCCGAAGACTATTCCCGTGAAGACGATCCGGGCTATCATGAAGACCCAGACCTGTCAATTGAGCTAGAAGATGGAGTTTTCTACCAAGAGGGCCTTGACGGCTCCAAGGTGGCCATTATCGCCGATTACCCTGGGTCCTTCCCTTCTCCTGCGACAAGCAAGAAGAACAAAACATCCCGCAAGAGGCAAGTGTCCTCCACTGGCCCCAACGCGTCGGCTTCTACACCCAAGCGCCGTAGATCCGCGTGACATACACCGGCAGCAGCGACAGCGCCTGGGTTGGAAAGCAACAAGGATCCGGCAAATGAGCCGGTCACGGGGGCGAGTGCGCCTACGAGTCCATCCCAAAGGTACTTCGCTTGATCGCTTGATTTCGTATCATGATTTGACAAGGTCTGACAAGAGACCATTTTGCCAAAATATTCAGGCAAAGGGTTCAGCCGTCACCCGCCGAGGACATTGCCAGGTCGTCCGGCGGTGCTCAAGATTCCAGGCCTTCCGCCCATGTTGATCCTGCTGCAGGAGCCCCCACCGTCAATCCCGCCCCAGCCAATTCTAGTGATGCCATATCTGTCACCAAATCAGAGGTTGGGAGCACTATGCATCATCGGTGGTGACGAGAAGCCCTGCGTCATCCAGCCTTTTCCGAACAAGAGTTCGGTGCTCTACGCACGGCGGATGCACATCTCGGGGCCGCCCGAGCTGGGTTCGGGGAGGCTGTGAAGTTGATATCGTCCAGCCTACAGGTAAGTAGTCATTTATTAAAGTCCGAACACTTGTGTAGACTCAGTAGCCCCCGAGCCTTAAATTGGTCGGTACGACCGAATTAAGGATCCCCGTACTAATTGACTGGTAATGTAGGCCTCGAAGCAGCAGTGCGAGCAACTGGCCAAGGAACTGGAAGCCAGCCGAACACAAGTCGAATCTTTGAAGGCCGAACTGGAGTAAGTGAAGAGCTTTACTCGGGAGGCACACGGTTAGTGTATATATTCTGTTGATCTTTAGTATATCCCCATGCTTAAGCAAGGGTACTATGTAGCTGCTGAATCAATAGGGCAATTACAAAAAGATTTGGATGTAGCCCGAGAATCTCAGCGATATGCCGAGTCCCAGCTGGAGGCTGACCATCGCGTTTTACAACGGCATCTTCAAGAGAAGAACCGCAGTGAGGCATGTTCGGTAAGTGTGATTTGAACATCGGAAAGTATCTCTTATAAGTGAGGTGTGATCCGCATGCCGTGACTCATATGCAGGTCTATTGTCCGGGCGACCCGAAGAGGAAATCAGATCCTACCAGGGGAATCTGCTGAAGGAGCTATCCGCCCTTCATGAGCGGGCTCGGAAGGCCATGAAAAGCATGGTGAAGGCACTATGGCCTGCCGAGCAACCTCCGGAGAGGATGACCGAACTAATCGATTGCTTCAAGGGATCCTGAGCTAGGTTCGAGCTGTGGAAGACATCGGCTTGCCGGGAGGGAGCACGAGAGGCGTGGGCGATGATCAAGACCCGCTATACCGGACTTGACCCCGAGCGTATGGCTCAGGTTGGACCAGTGGGGGCAGATGGACAAGAAGTGCCGCTCCACCTGGTATACGACCAGGTGATGCCTACCGCCCATCTCTCACAACAGGACTGCTCTCTGGACACCATCATCGATAATCTCGATCAGCAGCCAGATGTATGATCACATGTAGCTATGTGCTTTATAATCGAAAAATTACTCCGTCTGTGTTGTGAACTTTGTCTTAACCGGCCATCGGCTTTAACCTCCCGTGCTAAGAGCTTGGGAGTGTTCCTTGTAAGTTATCACCCGATGGGGAGGGAACTATGTTCGGGGAACCAGGCAATCCGGCCATGTGGTGCGAACAGACAGAAAGCACACAGGGAGATATGTTATATTACTGCTGAGCGTAAGAAACATCTTCTGAAGAAAATAATAACTCTATCGATACCTTTCTTCAGGGGTACTACGTAAATCGTAGGAAAAAGGCCGTATATTGTTAGTGTGCGGCCAAGGTCTTGTGTGAAGGAAAAATCCCGAAAAATGGTCATGACGGCCATAGTTGAATCCGTCGTAGCCGATCAATTGTCTACTGAAGATAACTAGCTTTTGGCTTCACCCGTCTGAGGTACGTATCCGTATGACCCGGTCGTAACAATCGCAGAGGTGCTCCCTTTACCCTCTAGCCGAACAATCGGGAACGTAGAGGGTAAGCACAGGAGCAAGGCAACCCAGCTTGGCAAATTCTTAGTTCAAATTGATGCATAAGATGGCATAAAAAAGACAAGGAAAGTATGCGTACACAATAAATGTGCATAAGCGCTTATAACATAAAATCATTGGCTTCGGAAAAGAAGCCCCCGGGTACTATGTTCGGATTTAACACTTAAAGGTGTAGGCCGAAAATCATTAGTACAAGATCGGTCGAACCGAACATAGAGTTGGGAAGAAAAAGAATGCAACCCTGCCAGAAATCAAGGTGGGAGGGAGAACAAATAACAAAGAAAAGAAAGAAAGGAGAAGGGTAAAAAGTATGACAACACCGGTCTAGCCGTAGAAGCGCCGAAGACGAGCTGCGTTCCATGGGTTTGGTGCAAGGCGGTTGTCCTGCGGGTTCCGAAGACGGTAAGCCCCTCCTGTGAGGACCTCGTCGTGATGAAGGGGCCTTCCCATTTGGGCTTGAGTTTATGCTTCTGCTTCTCCGGGAGTCGTAAGACTAGTTTGCCCACGTTGTATGCTTGTGCCCTGACCTCCCTGCTCTGGTAACGCCGGGCCTGCTGCTGATAAAAAGTAGAACGGGCCCGAGCTATGTCACGCTCTTCTTCCAAGGCGTCCAAGTCATCCTGCCGATCTAACTCGGCCTCTCTTTCCTCGTACATGCGCACTCTTGGTGCATCGTGAATGGTATCACAAGGAAGGACCGCTTCGGCCCCGTAGACCATGAAGAACGGTGTGTATCCTGTTGATCTATTCGGGGTGGTGCGCAAGCCCCATAGAACGGGGTCAACCTCCTCTACCCACTGACAATCGGACTCTTGAAGAGACCGGACCAAACGTGGCTTGATGCCGCTCATTATGAGGCCTTTTGCTCGTTCGACTTGTCCATTAGTCTGCGGGTGATAAACCGATGTGTAATCGAGCTTGATGCCCATCTTTGCGCACCATTCTTTGACCTCCTGGGCCGTGAAATTGGATCCGTTATCAGTTATTATACTGTGCGGGACTCCGTAACGGTGTACCACGCCGGATATAAAGTCGATTACTGGTCCGGATTTGGCTGATTTAACAGGTTTGGCCTCTATCCATTTGGTGAACTTGTCGACTATGACCAGTAAGTATTTATTTTTCTTGGTCCCGCCTTTAAGTGGTCCGACCATGTCCAGCCCCCAGACCGCGAAGGGCCAGGTGATCGGAATAGTCCGAAGAGCTGTTGGGGGCATGTGACTTTGGTTTGCGAAAAGTTGACACCCCACGCAATATTTGACAAGTGACTGGGCGTCCGCCCGAGCTGTAGGCCAAAAGAACCCAGCCCGGAAGGCCTTGCTTACTTGGGCTCTTGCTGGGGCGTGATGACCGCCCATCCCTGCGTGGACTTCGGTAATAGCTGACGCCCTTCTTCCTCAGATATGCACCGCTGTAGTACTCCGGTGGTGCTCTTCTTGTATAACTCACCTTCGTGTACCTTGAAGGCCTTGAAGCGTCGAACTATGCGCCGCGCCTCCGTCTGATCATCGGGGAGTTCTTTGCGAAGGAGCTAGGCGAGGAAGGGCTCGGTCCATGGCGCGATTACTGCCATGACCTCGTGAGCCGAGGGCGTTTCGTCCATTATGGAACCGTCGATAATTTGGTCGTCTGGTCGTTTACAGGGGGAACAACCGCATCTGCGTTGGTGAGATCGGCACCCTTTTGATCGTCCTGCCAAACCACGGATGGCTTAAAGAGCCGTTCCAAGAAAGTGTTCGGTGGGACAGGGTCGCGTTTGGCTCCTATGCGAGCCAGTATATCGGCAGCTTGGTTGTGGTGAAATTCCAGCCCCTCGAACCATGCGGATATCTTGAGGACAGTGCTTCTATATGCCGCCATCTTCGGATTTTTGGCATCGAACTCACCGTTGACCTGAGAGATGGCCAAGTTGGAGTCTCCCCGTACCTCCAGCCGCTGTATACCCATTGAAGCTGCCATCCAAGACCGTGCAAGAGGGCTTCGTATTCGGCTGCATTGTTGGAGTCGGCGTACATGATCCGCAACACGTATCGAACGTTGTCGCATGTGGGGGATGTGAGAACGACTCCAGCCCCCAGTCCGGCCAAAGTTTTGGATCCGTCGAAGTACATCGTCCAATGGAAGTATGTACTATATTCCCTGGGGAGCTCGGCCTCTGTCCATTCGGCGAGGAAGTCAGCCAGCACCTGAGATTTGATAGCTCGTCGTGGTTTGTATGTAATTTCAAAAGGAAGGAGATCAATGGCCCATTTGGCTATGCGGCCGGTGGCTTCCTTGTTATTGATTATATCATTCAAGGGTACTTCGGATGCCACCGTGACCGAACACTCTTGGAAGTAGTGTCTTAGTTTCCGTGATGCCATAAATACTGTATAGGCTATCTTCTGGTAGTGCGGGTATCTGGACTTGCATTGCGTTAGTACTTCTGACACGTAATAGACCGGCTTCTGTATCTGAAACTTATGTCCCTCCTCCTCTCGTTCGACGACGAGCACCGCGCTAACGACTTGGTTGGTGGCTGATATGTATAACAACATGGGCTCACTCGTGCCTGGTGCTGTGAGTATGGGGTTACTTGCCAGGAGTGTCTTGATTTCTTTTAACGTAGCCTTTGCTTCGTCGGTCCATTCAAAATTCTTGGTCCGTTTCAACAACTTATACAGTGGTAAGAGGCGAGAGATAACGCGACTTAACGCCGCCATGCAACCCACCAATCTTTGGACATGCTTTAGCTCTGTGGGAACTGCAAGTTCTGATAAGGCGCGGATCTTGGCCGGATTCACTTCTATTCCTCTATGGGAAACGATGAATCCGAGCAATTTACCAGCGGGAACTCTGAATACACACTTCTCCGGATTGAGCCGAATATCGTATTCGCGTAGGCTGGCAAAGGTTTGCCTTAAATCGTCGATCAAATTGCTAACATGTTTGGTTTTAATGACAACATCGTCCACGTATGCCTTGACTTTTTTGCCAACATGTATTTCAAGACAGGTCTGGATCATGCGCTGGTATGTAACCCCAGCATTCTTTAGCCCGAAAGGCATTGTGTTGAAGCAAAATGGCCCGTAAGGGGTGATGAATGCGGTTGCCGCTTGATCGGATTCCTTCATTTTAATCTGATGGTATCCGGAATAAGCATCGAGGAAACACAGCGAGTCATGTCCGGCTGCGGCGTCAATAATCTGGTCTATTCGTGGTAGAGGGAAAGGGTCCTTAGGGCAGGCCTTGTTGAGGTCTTTAAAGTCAACGCACAGCCGCCAGGATTTATCTTTCTTTGGTACCATAACCAGGTTTGCCAGCCATTCGGGGTGCTTAATGTCCCGAATGAATCCGGCCTCTAGCAATTTAGCCAGTTCTTCGCCCATAGCTTGTCGTTTGGGCTTGGAGAAGCGGCGCAGAGTCTCCTTGACGGGCTTAAAGCCTGCAATGATGTTCAGACTATGTTCTGCCAGCCGTCGTGGGATGCCAGGCATATCGGAATGATGCCAGGCGAAGATGTCCCAGTTTTCTTGTAAGAAAGCTCGCAGCGCTTCGTCCACTACGGGATCGAGCTGAGCTCCGATGGACGCTGTCTTGTTTGGGTCCGTCGGGTGTACCTGAAATTTAATGATTTCCTTTGCCGGCTTAAAGGACGTAGATTTGGGCCTCTTGCTGAGGGTCACATCATCTTTGTCTACTGTTGACCGAAGTGTGGTCAGCTCCTCTGCAGCAAAGGTCTCGGCTAGAGCCTCGAGGGCAAGCGTCGCTGTCTTGTTTTCGGCCCGTAGGGCTATATTCGGGTCACTAGCAGTTGTGATTACTCCGTTTGGTCCTGGCATCTTAAGTTTCATACACCCGTAATGTGGTATAGCCTGGAATTTTCTGAAGTCGTCACGTCCCAACAGGGCGTGATAGCCACTTGGGAAGGGTACGATGTGGAAGAGAAGTTCTTCAGATCGGTAGTTGTCAGGTGTGCCGAACACTACATCCAGGGTGATACATCCTGAACAGCGCGCCTCCTTCCCCGGGATTATTCCCCGGAAAGTTGTGTTGCTATGCTCGACGCGGGATCGGTCGAACTGCATTTTTTCTAGAGTATCCTCGTAGATTAGGTTTAAACCACTGCCGCCGTCCATTAGCACGTTGTGTAACCTGAAGCCATCAATGATGGGGTTCAGGACTAGTGCGGCCGGTGAATGACCGGGAAGAATGGCTGGTCGGTCAGCATCTCCGAAGGTGATGGGTATGTGTGCCCATGCACTTGTTGCTGCCACGTGATATACCTGTTTGAGTTCTTTAAGAGCTCTTTTCCTCCTGTTCCTGGATGGGAATGTTTCGTAGATCGTCAGGACTTCGGTGTTATATTCCGATGGCGTTGCAGAGCGCCGGTTAGACGGTGATGCCTCAAGAATGGCTTCACCACTTTTTGCGATCTGCCTGATGACCCAGCAAGTTCTAAGGCTGTGAGTCGGAGCTGTGTTCAGCAATACGGAGTGTATAGGGCAGGGTTTGTCCAGTAGTCCATCCAGGACAGTACTGACCCCTGAAAGGGGCCTGTTCCTCTTTTTGGCGGGCTCAAGTTTGGCTGGCCGGTTCGGAGGTATCCTCTTGTGCCGATTTCCTCTAGGGTATTCGGTAGAGATATGTTCCGAAAATAGCCGCTCGGCTTGCCAATCACTTTCCATGGCACAATACTTCTGTACCAAGATTGACAGCTCGGCAAAGTCAATAATGTGCCGCTGCACCAGGGTATTGAGGATTCCCTTGTCGTGGCAGTTACGTTTGAAGGTTGCCATTACATCTTGATCACTAAGGCCCCGTATTTTGTTTCGGGCGAGGAGTAGTTTGGCCCAGTAATGATGAACCGACTCCCCTGACAAATGTACAATGTCCGGTGGGTCCAAAGACTTGGGCTCTGATGTGATGCTTGAGTCATCGGCTTGGGAGGTGGGTGGGAGAAAATTTAATTCCACGCCATGGTGGGAGTTCAGAATCAGGGATTCCGAACTATGTGATAGATCAGGGACCGATACCGGACTGTTTCTGGAGCGAACGCCCGAGTCTGGGTTGCAAGCAAGGTCTCGGTGATCGGAGATTGGAGTGTAAACCGTTTTTAATTCTGGTAGCTGGGAAGTCGAGCCCCCCTCCGGACACTCGATGGTGGCGACAAGGTGGGTGACCGTGGGGACGTGAATCTCCCTGTCATCGGGTTTAAGCCCGAGCCAGTCATAGACCGGGGTCTGGTCATTGGCCATTCGCATAGTCTCCATCCGATCAAACAACTCGTTGAGAAATAAGGCAATGGTGGGATGCGTGTCGCTGAAGCGAGTGGGGTCAACATGCGGCGTCGCAGTTCCAGAGTCGAACGAGAGCGTTCTCGGATTCTGTTCAACCATGGTAGATCCGGCAGCGACGATCGGACCGGGTGGTCCGGACGGTCCGGAAATAGCAACTTGATCTCCGAAGACGAGGCCCGATGTCTTCGGTGCCGAGGCGTCGGGATCTGCGGGCTTCTTCGTAGGAGTCAAGGATTCCATCAGTACGGGTTCTCCCCGAGAATCAGCTGAGAACTCTAGGGTTTCGAACCTGATCCCTTGGTCGGGGGGAAAGTTGCCGATCTGGCATGGATGACCGATCGGGTAAGCGTGCAACGAGATGTCGCCGCTCGCGTGGATCTGATCCGGGGCGAGAATCCCCCGGGCAGAGATCTCGCCGTTGGTGACAAGGTGAGCCATCGATTCCTTCTGGCGATCACAGCGGAACTCTTAATGAAAGCACCAATGTCGGTGTCAAAACCGGTGGATCTTGGGTAGGGGGTCCCGAACTGTGAGATTTGGACCGATGGTAACAGGAGACAAATGGGGGCAAGGTTTTACCCAGGTTCGGGCCCTCCTATGGAGGTAATACCCTATGTCCTGCTTGATTATATTGATTGTATGGGGATTACAGAGTTGATCTACCTCGAGATCCAGTAACTAAACCCTAGATGAGTTTTGTTGTTCTACAACCTAAAACCCTCCAGCTTATATAGATGCCGAGGATGCCTAGGGTTGATACATAGTCGGTTGCACATCGAAGGGAAAAAACATGCCTATCTACTGTCGGTATCTTGGAGGACACGACATGGCTCCTTCAAACTTTCACCTTGGCGACCGGGCCTCTGATCTTCTAATGCTCATCAAGTGCCCCGTATAGTCTGGCCCATAAGAAACAGGTCAGCCATCCGAGCACCCCTTAAACCAGGACTCCCTCACACGCCGGTGGGATCGGGGGATCAAGGGAGAGGGAGGGGTTGGGGTCAGGGTCGCGGGACTGCGGGAGGGATGGAGCTAAGGTTTGGGTTGGCCGGCATGCGTTTAGGAGAGGTGGGTGAGAGACATTGGATCTGTATGGTATTGATGGCTCAGATTGGCTATAGTGGGGTGATCCGTGGGAAGAGAGGTTCTGCTTTCTGATTGGTCGAAAAATTGTGTCATCTAAAACAGTTTCTAAGTGGTAAAAAATGGGGGATTTGTAAAGCTGCTACAAATAATATTTTTCAAAATGGCATCACTAAAATTTTCACTCAAGTTAAATAACATTTTATGGATGATAACCAACTTGTATGCATTTTTGATCTTTCTAGCATTTTCTGGCCATTTAAACCAACTTGTACCAAATCAACAGCAATCGGGTCAAATTTGAATTACAGCTACTTCATAGTTTGGTCACTATTTTTTCCAAAAGTCATTTTTAGGTACACATGCATATATTTCATCAAAGAAACACTATGAGTTTTGTAAGATTACACAAGTAGCTACGAAGTCATGCCCGTGGCTTTGACCGCGTTTTGAAATCGGCATAAACAATTCAAAATAAATAAAAAAATGGAAAGTTCTTGCATGGTGTCATTATATATGACCTAGTGCCTAGGAAAAATAACAAATTTGTAATATGGTAAATACCTTGAAAAAGTGTTCTCATAAATGAGCTATCATGTGCGAAGTTTCATGGCTTTCAAGCCAAATGACCGATGTTATGGCCACATGCATGACATAGTTCGTTCAAATGATCTCATATTGTGCACAAGGGTGCATAGTGGAATGGCAAACAATGTTGCCAAAAGGAGTTTTCATTTTCTTTGAACAAAAAAAGCAGTTTTCATTTTCTGATTGTCCCAAATGAGTTTTTTGTGAAGAAACTACCAAATATTTGTTGCAAAATTGGACCAAATTAATTTTCTAAAATACTAGGTCATATTTAATGTACAATTGACCAAATGGTTGGGTGTCAAAAGCTTTGATCCACCTCTCGTGAAAAAAACAAATTTCCGCCGATTCAGTAGGAAGTGGGTCAAGTTTGAACTACAACTGCCTCATAGTTTGCTCATGATTTTTTGCAAAAATAATTTCTAGGTACAAAAGTATCTATTTAATCAGAGAAACACCGAAAGTTTCCCAAGATTCAACCACTAGCTAGGAGCGGTCATGCCCACCGTTTTGACCGCATTTTGAAATGGGCATGAAAAATTCAAAACAAAATCAAAAAATTGGAAAACCTTCGCATTGTGTCATTATATGTGACCAAGTTATTAGCAAAAATAATAAACTTGTAATACGTCAATTATTTAAAAAAAGTGTTCTCATAAATGAGCTATCATGTGTGATGATTCATGGCTTTCAAGCCTAATAATCAATCTTATGGGCACATTCATGGAATAGTTTGTTCAAATGATCTAATATTGTGCACAAATTGTGCATATTGGAATGACAAACAATGTTGCCTAAGGAAGTTTTCATTTTCTATGGACGAAAAAATATTTCCATTTGTTTAGTGCCTAAAATGAGTTTTCTTGTGAAGGACCTACGATATATTTGTTGTAAAATTGGACCAAATAAATTTTCTAAAATACAAGGACATATTTAATGTACAATTGACCAAATGGTTGGGTGTCAAAAGCTTTGATTCACCCCTCGTGAAAAAGAAAAAATTCCGCCGATTCAGGAGGAAGTGGGTCAAGTTTGAACTACAACTGCCTCATAGTTTGCTCATGATTTTTTGCAAAAAATAATTTCTAGGTACAGAACTATATATTTAATCAGAGAAACACCAAAAGTTTCCCAAGATTCAACCCCGAGCTACGAACGGTCATGCCTGTCGTTTTGACCGCATTTTGAAATGGTCATGAAAAATTCAAAAAAATCAAAAAATTGGAAAACCTTCGCATTATCTGATTATATGTGACCAAGTTATCAGGAAAATAATAAACTTGTAATACGGCAATTATTTTAAAAAAGTGTTCTAAAAAATGAGCTATCATGTGTGAAGATTCTTGGCTTTCAAGCCAAATGATCATTCTTATGGCCACATTCATGGCATAGTTTGTTAAAATGATCTCATATTGTGCACAAGGGTGCATATTGTAATTACAAACAATGTTGCCTAAGGAAGTTTTCATTTTCTTTGGACGGAAAATTCATTTTCCATTTTTCGAGTGCCCAAAATGAGTTTTTTTGTGAAGGACCTACCATATATTTGCTGCGAAATTGGACCGAATCAATTTTATAAAATATTAGGACATATTTAATGTACAATTGACTAAATGGTTGGGTGTCAAAAACTTTGAGCCATCTCCCGTGAAAAAGACAAATTTCTGCCGATTCACGAGGATGCAGGTCAAGTTTGAACTGCAGCTGCCTTATAGTTTTCTCATGATTTTTTTCCAAAATTCATTTTTAGGTACATAAGTATCTATTTAATCAGAGCTACATGGTTTGGTGGCGATACATTGAGGTCTTGACGGGTGCCGATGGCCCTAACTCCAGAGCGCGCAAACTGGCATGCCAGCCTCGTGGTCACCGCGTGACCTTGGCGTTGCCATGCGTTCTGGGCGGCCTAGGCATGTCTGATGGGTTGGGCACTCCCCCGTTAGGTGTTAGGAAGAATAATACAATAGAAGAATCTCATGAGGAGACTGAACTAAGCTCAATCATGAATTAGCAGCCAAGTGTTTGATTAGCGGTGGGGGGAAATTGACATGGATAATGGGCCTGAGTTTTGGATGACGATGTTCATCTACTAAGGAGACTGTCTTGGCAAAATTTCAGCTCAAATGGAGGAGCCTAGGTGGCACTTGCTTTGCAAAGTACCACACTGGACAGAAATATGAATATTGAAGCTGGGATCAAATGAATGAACAGATTGAGCTGCAATTTGGTGGACGATAGTAATTTGTGCATAGGAAGGCACTGCAAAAATTTGATACCATTTGGACATGCCACTAGTAGAAAACAGGGCTTTGATCCTGGCCAGATCAGAGCATTAGTCCCGAGCGTTTTACAAACCAGGACTAATGGGAGCATCACTCCCGGTTCGGGAGGCTAGGACGCCGGCCGGGCATCGGCAGGCATCAGTCCCGGTTCGGATGGGACCTTTAGTCCTGGTTCGAACCGGGACTAAAGGGGTGGTGGCAACTGTTCGCCTGGCGCGAGCCCTTTTAGTCCCGGCTCGTGGCTCAAACCGGGACTAAAGGTCCAAACCGTTCGATTCCCGCGCCTTGGAAGTTGTTCCGCGCGAGATCAAACGCTACAGTAACCATGACACTACAGTAAACGAGACCAGCGCCTCCATTTCTGTTCGTCTCCCTCTCCTCTCTTCTTCCCCATCCTCCACCATGAATCCAATCACTCGCTACGGGAAGGTGCTCGCACATGGCACGACCAATCTCCATGTCGTCTACACGAACGACAGCGCCAAAGTGAAGGTTTTTCTTTCCATGTTCAAGGAATGGCTTCAAGAGGATAAACACAAGTTCATGGGCCTCGATCTCGAGTACACGGCCGATGGTCGCGATGTTGCCATCGTCCAACTTTGTTTCAAGCAACGTGTCATGGTCTTTCAGTGGGCAAGGTAATACGAAACTTGTCATAGTTTTAATTGGGGCTTTTCTTTGATTCATAGGATAGGAAAATTGCATTGGAATAGGAGGATTGGGAATGTCGAGAACATGTCATAGTTTCCTTAGTTCATAGGAAAAATGCATAGGAAAATTGGGGCTTTTTCTTTGATTCATAGGAATGGAGCTTTTCTTTGATTCATAGGAAAATTGCATAGGAATAGAAAATTGCATAGGAATAGGAGGATTAGGAAAATTGCATAGGAATAGGAATAGGATAGGAAAATTGCATAAGAATTTTCCTTGTAGTTGCATATTGGCCATCGTGAGAACATGTCATAGTTTAGGGGCTTCTTTTGATTCATAGGATAGGAAATGCATAGGAAATAGGAAACTTGCTATGATTCTTATTATACTTGTTATGATTCTTATTATACTTGTGCCGAATTATACTTGTTATGATTCTATTATACTTGTTCTAAAATATACTTGTTGCATAGTATTTAACACATTTGTTCCATTTTGTTGTTGCAGTAGTGACAAGCACTGTCCAAAACTCATGGACTTCCTTCGCAGCGGCATATATTTTGCTAGCGTTGATATAACGAATGACAAGATCAAGATGAGGCGCACTTCGGGTATTGAGATACCAGCTGAATGCCACATTGATCTTCAGGGCAGGTTCAGGCTTGAGCATGACAAGACTTCAATGGCTCATATGGCAGCCACCCTGATCGATGAGGAGTACGCTGATATGAAGACAAAATTCCCCAAGTCAGGGCACAAACTTTGGGAGAAGACCCCACTTGACCCTATCAACATTGAGTATGCAGCAATAGATGGGTACGTTGCATACGAGTTGTACCGCAGGATTGGAATCTGCAATTATGGGCAGCGTCACCTCGTACCGCTAGTATCTCCTACTTGGGGGTATTCTGATCCGGACGACGATTAGTGTTTGCAATGGCGAACACTTTTATCTCTATTATGTAGTGCTTGGGGGTCTCCTGATTCGGACGAGTAGGTTTGCAATCCGGAAGAGTAGGATTGGTATCTTCAATTATGCAGTACTTTCTGTAATGGATATATGAACTATTATTTCTATTATGTCCCTGTTTAAGTACGGTTTGTGTGTAAGAATATTTAGTATGATGTGAGTAAGCTTTCTGAAGCATTGTGATGTATGTGATGAAGATTGTCCATGGTTACGGCGCAATAAGCAAGGGACACACGCGAAGAAAAAGTGAAGACTTTCTCTCCACAACTATTCTGATGATGGATTTGATCTACAATATCACTGTAGTTAAATATAATATTAACTAAAATTATCAAAGTATTTATTTGTTAAAAAGAATGAACTAAAAAGTATCAACTAAAATATTAACTAAAAAGAATGAACTAAAAAGAATCAACTAAAACATTAACTAAAAAGAATGAACTAAAAAGAATCAAAATAATATTGACTAAAATTATCAAAGTATTTCTTTGTTAAAAAGAATGAACTAAAAAAATCAACTAAAATATTATCTAAAATCACCCACATAGCATGTGCTAAAAAGTTGAGATGGTCTAGTTTGTACACGAAGTGCATCCAGTTTTTGCCGTAACCCTCTCAACTTTTTAGCACATGCTATGTGGGTGAAATGGTGATACCATGCCAACTTGCAACCATTTCAGAGTTCATTTGCAGTGCTTCTCAATTCAGGGTCATTTTAGCTCAAAATAAATCATGAAATGCATGAAAAATAGCAAATGAAGTCAGAAAAGGGTTGAAAAGTGATGACGTGGCTTTGAATGGTGCATATTGAATGCATAAAATGTCTTGAATTCAAATATGTTTAAAAAAGTGAAATCCTTTTGTAACAGATGAGTTTTTGTCCGAAACCTTGACACTTCGAAAGAGATTGTCCAGTTTGTACACGAAGTGCATCCAGTTTTTACCGTAACCCTCTTAACTTTTTAGCACATGCTATGTGGGTAAAATGATGATACCATGCCAACTTGCAACCATTTCAGAATTCATTTGCAGTGCTTTTCAATTCAGGGTCATTTTAGCTCAAAATAAATCATGAAATGCATGAAAAATAGCAAATGAAGTCAGAAAAGGTTTGAAAACTGATGATGTGGCTTTGAATGGTGCATATTGAATGCAGAAAAAGTCTTGAGTTCAAATATGTTTAAAAAATTGAAATCCTTTTGTAACAGGAGAGTTTTCATCCAAAACCCTGACACTTCGAAAGAGATTGTCCAGTTTGTACACGAAGTGCATCCAGTTTTTGCCGTAACCCTCTCAACGTTTTAACACATGCTATGTGGGTGAAATGAGGATACCACTCCAACTTGCAGCCATTTCAGAGTTCATTTGCAGTGCTTTTCAATTCAGGGTCATTTTAGCTCAAAATAAATCATGAAATGCATGAAAAATAGAAAATGAAGTCAGAAAAGGTTTGAAAAGTGATGATGTGGCTTTGAATGGTGCATATTGAATGCAGAAAAAGTCTTGAGTTCAAATATGTTTAAAAAATTGAAATCCTTTTGTAACAGAAGAGTTTGCGTCCAAAACCCTGACACTTCGAAAGATGTTGTCCAGTTCGTACACGAAGTGCATCCAGTTTTTACCGTAACCCTCTCAACTTTTTAGCACATGCTACGTGGGTGAAATTATGATACCATGCCAACTTGCAACCATTTCAGAGTTCATTTGCAGTGCTTCTCAATTCAGGGTCATTTTAGCTCAAAATAAATCATGAAATGCATGAAAAATAGCAAATGAAGTCAGAAAAGGGTTGAAAAGTGATGATGTGGCTTTGAATGGTGCATATTGAATGCAGAAAAAGTCTTGAGTTCAAATATGTTGGTAGTAAAATGAATTTTCATAAAGTATATTTTGTTACAAGCTTTAATAGAAACTAAAAAGCTTTTATAAAACTCTAATAGCAAAAGGAATCAACTAAAAAGAACCAATAAAAAAAATTATGCAACTAAAATTATATAACTAAAAATAACATATGCAAAAAATAACATTAAAAATCATAATATATGCAAAACAAGGCCCGCCTACTAGGCACGACGGCCTGCATACGACTAGAAACCCTACAAATGGGCCAGGATGCAGGCACGCAGTGCTAGCAGGCCCAACAGGGCATCAAATAGGCATGTACTGCCTGCATTAGAGAGGAGATCGAGAGGGCAGCGGCAGCAGCGCTTATAAACCACTCCGAGCCCCTCTCGACTAGCGAGGTGGGACTAAACTTTTGGTACGGGAAGCCAATCCTTTAGTCCCGGTTGGTGGCTCCAACCGGGACTAAATCCGCCCATTAGTCCCTGTTGGTGCCACCAACCGGGACTAAAGGTCTCTGCTTCCCGCCCTTTGGGCTGCTGGAAATTGACCTTTAGTCCCGGTTGGGGGCACCAACCGGGACTAAAGGGGGGCATTAGTCTCTCCTCGGCGCCGACGACGACATCGATGCCGCCAGGCTACCGGATTTTCCCGTCGCCCTCGCCGACGCCCTGCAGTCCCCGAGCCCGCTGACCGTCGCCGGCGCCGGACCTCCTCGCTCGCCCTCCTCCCCGTTGCCGTCGCTGCGCCCTGCCCCGTCTTCATTGTCGCCTCACCCTGCCCTGCCGTCGTCGCGCCCCTGCCCCTACGTCGTCGTTGCCGTTGCCGCGCCCTGCCCCTACGTCGCCGTCGCCTGGCCCGCCGTCGCCGTCGCCTCGCCCTGCCCCGCCGTCGTCGCACCCCTGCCCCTACGTCGCCGTCGCCGTCGCCGTCGCCTCGCCCTGCCCCGCTCTCGCCGTCGCCTGGCCCGCTGTCGCCATCGCCTCGCCCTGCCCCGTCGTCGTCGCGCCCCTGCCCCGTCGCCGTCGCCGCGCCCCTGCCATTCTCGACGTATATACATGGGTATATACATCAATTCAATATATATCTTTATTTCACTTTATTATCATGTTCTCTTTGGTCCTTGTTCAATTTACATCTCAACTACTTATGAAGCTCCCAACAATGTGCATGTTTTCTCTACCAACACTTTGTAACAAAAGGCGTCTAACTCGTACTGCCGATGCACACCACGAGTCCCCGTATCTAGTCGATCAACCTTACTCACTCATTTACCTTTGTTTACCTAACAATATCAGATGAAAGATGTCGGGCAAAGCGACCCACTTAACTATATATCAGACTCTGTCCAATGCATTTGTTCTCATACAATATCGCTTTCCCATCCACATCATTTTCAGATGTTGTTTTGTAGTTGCTTTGCTTCTCGGTTTCTAATAGGCATGTTGGGAGGTTCCGAATAACATCCAGATGGTGTTCGACAATGTTGTTTTCTGGTTTGATATAGAAGCCCTCATGACACTACCATAAGTACATTTGCTTGGGCACATCTAGGTGTCATGTATCTTCAACGTCCGTGGATATGTCAGTGTCAACCATAAACAAGACCAGGCCATTTAAATAACAATGAACAAAAGCATTAACATGGGCCATGCAACAGTTCTAAGAAGCCCAAGCCAGGATGGGAAGGGTCCCTCTGACGCACCGCCAGTGCGTCTGCGCATGGTTACAATTGCTTCTGTCGGGTTCACCGTTGTGAAATTGGAGTTTGTGCATCGGGCAGAAGGTTTCACTTCAAAGTCGTCTTATTCTCTTAGCTAGTGCCTCCACAGTTTCATATCTTATTTTGAAAAAGCCTGAATTTAGTGTTCAAGGATACGTCAATGCTATTGCACGTATGTTTATTGGATATAAATAGCCATTACTGAATTTCTACTACTATAGTTTGACATCTAATATTTGCAGAAACTATGGCCGACAGAGACTTAGAAAAAGAAAAGTTGTTGGGGGATATAATCCGCGACGGAGGTGATATCGATCTCACCTGCTTGTCATTTCTCAACGAGACCGATGGTGAGGAAAGAGAGGATGGCGACTCCGGTGAGGAGGAAGGAGATCATGACTGCTCCGGTGATCGAACTGGGGACGAAGGAGATCATGACGGCTCTGGTGATCTAATGGAGAAGGGAGCCATAACTGCTTCAGAGTCCGGCGAGGTATATATTAATTAATCCTCTGCTGACTAGATGCATTAATTTTTTTGTATGTACATATATTAACGCTTCTTTCTTCTTTTAATTAGCCATCCTGATCGAGCTCTGCTTCTGTAAGGAGACGAGGCCCGATGAGAAGGTTGGATGCGCAAGAAAGGTTCACGATCGAAGAAGTCTCTCCAGAAGGCCAACCGATTGCTCCCTACCGGACCAAGAACAAATTTATACATCAGTGCGGAGTGGTTGTTAGGGACATCGTCCTGATCACCTACCAAGAATGGAATAAGAAGAAGGACCCTCACGTTCCTTATGTCAACGATAGACTGAAAGATGATCTTTGGACCAATCTGATGAGAAATTTCAGTCTACCGCCAGAGGAGGATCCGAATAACCCAGTTATACAGCGAAAGGTCAGGGCGTTTGCTCTTAAGAAGATGGCAGAACTATTCAAGAATTGGAAGAAAGTATTGAACAAGAAGTTTGTCGAGAAAGACAAGACTCCAGAATTCAGAGGTCAATATGAGAAGATGAGAGATCACTGGCCCGCTTTTGTGGTCTACTAGAAATCGGAGAAGGCTAAGAACAGGTCACTTACAAATAAGAAAAATGCCGCAAGGAAGGAGTTTCACCATGTTACGGGGTCAGGTGGCTACAGCAAAGCCCGACCTACGTGGGACAAAGCTGAGCAAGACCTGCTTGCTAAAGATATCCAACCAGCGACATTGCACTGGCCAGATCGGGCAAGGACTTGGTTCTTCGGGGTTGGGGGAACTTTGGACCCAGAAACAGGGAAGTGTGTCTGGACAAAATCTCAACTTGCAATACCATTCAAAAAGCTTGAGGAAACAATCAAGAAATTGCTGGAAGGGACGTTCGTTCCTGATAGAGAGAAGGACGAGCTGTCATTTGCCCTCGGGAATCTTGAACACCCTGGACGAACACGAGGCACATCAGGCTCTGTTCCGTGAAAGGTTGGGTTTCCCGACAGCGCTGGTTACAGAAGCCAACAGAGAAAGAAGAAAGAGGAAGCAAGCGAAATGCAGAAGTTGAATGAAAGAATAGCGAAACTAGAGGCACTTGAGAGCCAGCGAGCTACCGGCCAACCATCTCAGCGGCACGAAGATCCTTCATTGGAGACTACCCACGATGCTACCCCATCATCTCAGCGGAGAAGCAGCGTGGCTTCCACTAAGCTCGTTCATCTTGATAGCACGGCTCCACGCTACCCCGTGGATGGTATCACGCAAAATGAACATTGTGTGCTAATGGCAAAATGTCATAACCTGACCTTCAAGGCGGCGGTCGGCCATGTCTTACCTCCTCGACCTGATGCAACTTTCCATTGCACTCTGGTTCCAGCTGACTTTGCTATTGTCGGGGTGGATGAAATAATGGACGGATTTGATGAGCTGGAGCTTGAGTATGCTACAGGTGAAGGGGAGCTTCTTCTTCGATATGCCTTAAGGACTACCTGTCTATGGAGAAAGGAACGCATCGTGCTTCCATACTGGACGCCGCCTCAGCAGACTCAGGCGGAGGAGGCCCCGGTGCCTGAGTCGTCTCCGGTGCGTCAGCCGTCTCTGATGCGTCAACCGTCTCCGGTGCGTCAGCCGTCTCTGGTGCGTCAGCCATCTCCGCCGCCTCAGCGGACTCCGACGGAGGAGGCCCCTCAGCAGAATCCTCCTCCGCCTCAGCTGTCTCCGCCGCGTCATCGGACTCCGCCTCCTCCGTCGCCTAAGCAACAACGGAAGAGAGTCGCCGCCGCTCCGGCGGCTAGCAGCAGTACGAAACAGAGGAGATTCAGATATGGCCCAAGCCTCAAGCCTCTTCCCAAGTTACCCTACGAGAGGTCTGAGGAGGAACTCAACGAGATCATGGATGCCGATGTGAAACATCAGCTCGCACCGAAACGCCCACCTAAAGAGGAGAAGATAGATCCGGTGAAAGCGAAGCGAACTCTGGATGCCCTTAGGCGACCACCACCGCCTCCGCTGCCATCAAACTATGACCGATGTATTCAAAAGAAATATGATCAAGCGAGGTAGTCGGGAAGCTTAAGTAGAAGTGGCTCAAGAAGTGGGAAAACAATTCCCCAACTCAGCGAACAAGAACTGCAATCGTGCCCTCCGCTCAAGGTGGTTACCAATATCGCTAATGATCCAGAGAAAGTGGCCGATGGTCTTGCTATCACTGCTGATGATTACTTTCCCGATTCGGTATAATTTGAAACGGCTGACGTAGTACCATCCTTAAGATACGAGCACGGGAAGCCTCTCGTCACACGTGAGGAGCTCAAGGGTCTACCAACGAGGATGCGACATTTGCATGAATGGTACTTGGAAGCCTGCAAGGAGGGGAACAACAATATCTTGGTGGGAATAAAAAATGAGCACTTCTTCAATGGAAAGCAGATGTTGCTCGTTGAATTTGAAGAAATTTTTCAGTTATACAACCAAAAGGAGCTCGGCAAAACTATCGTCAGTTCCTATTGTCTGTAAGTATTTTTTTTCTGTAATCAAGTCTCTAGCTCAGCTCGTTCATTGCATGTATTCATTATCCTCACACTATATTATGCAGATTGAAGATCCTCGAATGCAAACAACAACAAATCTATGACATTGGGTTCATTGACCCAAATTTCATAAATGAACATACGTTAGAAAAATTTCCCGCCGATACAGAGAAAAACTTGCTAAAGGCGTTACTTGGACAACAAACCAGAAAGGAAATACTATTTCCTTACAACTTCAAGTGAGTGTTACTATCTTGTGCACATTCTGTTTCGCTTACTCGAGGTTAAGTGCAATTAACGAGTTATGCGTGTGCAGTTTCCACTTTATTCTGCTAGACATTCAGCTTGAAGAGGGAAAAGTAACTGTCTTGGACTCGATACGTAAAGACCCTAAGGAGTGGACGAACATGAGGCAAATGCGTCAGAAGTAAGTTCAATCATTATCGCACCATATCGGCAACTTTCGTTCATTTTCTGATATCAAGTAATCATTTTCTTTGCCGGGCAGGGTTTGGAAAAAGTTCACCAAAAAGGTTAAGGGTGTCTGCTAGAAACTGGAGCTGCAATTTGTACACCCCAAAGTAAGTACTACTCTAGTACCACGCATCTCTCATTGATTCTAGTTTCAATACCATTATCATGATTGATTATCATTTTGATTGAACTAAATTCTCATAAAGTGCTTGTGGCAGGCACCCGGGACTAATTTATGTGCTTACTACGTTTGCGAGTTCATTCGCCACTCGACCACTGAGCGGGGGCATATCTTTAGAACAATTTGAAATACGTAAACAATATTCACATTTTTATTTTATTACCATCAATTGTGTTGAGTTTTATTGACCCCCTTCTTTAAATTTGATCTGGCAGAAGCGGGACGAACTCTTACCAACTAATCGTGTACGAGCAATTCAAGAGGAATTGGCGGGATTCTTTGTTGAGCATGTCATACCTAAAGACGGAGAATGCCATCAGGATTGGTAATAGAAGTTAGGATCGTAAGAGATGTTATATTGCATATATGCATGAACGTGTACTATATGTAATAGCGTCGAATAGATTTACGAAAACTTGTTGCATATTGTTCAACCAAGCACGGAGAAAGAGAGGTCACTTCTCTCTATATATTGATCATGACGATGTTGTGTAATGGTTCCTTCATTGCTATATGTAGTAGCTAGCATTGAGTTGAATGAAAAGCGTAAAATAAAAATGGTAAACACAAAAATAAAAGGGGGAAACACAATAGGAAAACCCCTAAACCCCTCCTTTCAAAAATAAAACCCCAGCGCCTGGCAGGTGCGGACGCGTGGCTGCCTTTTAGTCCCGGTCAGTGTTACCAACCGGGACTAAAGGTCCTCCTGCCTGGGCGCCCCGCAGCGGCCACGTGGAGCCCCTTTGGTCCCGGTTTGTAAGCAAACCGGGACTACATGTTTGGCATTAGTCCCGATCGGTTTGTCCCGGTTCCAGAATCGGGACTAAAGGCCCTCTGGAACCGGGACTAGTACCCTGTTTTCTACTAGTGTGCCAAAATGGTACTTACTTCACAATGCTCTTCTCTGGATAGAAAATAGAAATTGATGCTAGGCACACAGAGATGATTGGATTGACCTGCAATTTTTAGGAGGATGGTAATCTAGGCATAGGAAGGAACTGTACAAATTTCATACCATTTGGATAAATAAAAATGGTACTTCCTTCACAATGCTCTCCACTGAACAGAAAATTGGTAAAATATTGAGGAAAATTAGCTACATTAAAATCAGATAAAATATGGTGTAGGGAGGTTCTATGGTTAGGGTCATGTCCTGGTAAATTTTCAGAAATTATAATGCAATATAAAATATAGTTGCTTCACAAATGGAAAATATTACCAGAAACAAAGATTGGATGGTGAGCTCAAATGATTGAATGGATTGAGCTGAAATTTGGTGGAGGATAGTCATTTGGGCATAGGAAGGCACTGTAAAAATTTGATACCATTTGGACATGGCAAAGTGGTACTTCCTTCACAATGCTCTTCTCTAGACAAAAACTTGGGAAAATTATTGAGAGAATTTGGCTAAATTAAATGATCTCAAATTTTGTGGAGGCAAGTTATATAGGTAGAAACATGCCCTGGTAATGTTTCAGAAATAATTAAGCAATATAAAATATAGTTGGTTCACAAACTGAAAATATGACCAGAATAAAAGATTGGATGATGAGCTCACATGTATTGCTGGATAAATCTCAAATTTTGTGCAGAGTGATTATTTGAATATCTCAAACATTTGGAAAAATATCAGATCATTTAGATAATCGTAGCCAGTACGTTCTTCACAAAGCTTCTCTCTGGATAGAAACTTTGGAAATTTGCCGATGAAGATTTTCTAGGCAAATGGAGCTAAATATTGGCATGTAGCAATGATTTGAATGTGGAAGAGAGCCCAAAAAGTTTGAGGGAAATTGGAGGGGTCTAGATAGCACTTGCTTTGCAATATGCCAATCTGGACAAAAAATAGAAATTGATGCTGGGCTCACATGGTTGATTGGATTGAGCTGAAATTTGGAGAAAGGTGATAATTTGGGCATATGAAGGCACTCAAAAAATTTCATACTATTTGGATAAATAAAAATGGTACTTCCTTCACAATGCTCTCCACTGAACAAAAAATTAGGGAAAATATTGAGGGAAATTGGATAAATTAAATGAGCTAAAATTTGGTGTAGAGAGGTTCTATGGGCAGGGTCATGTCCTAGTAAATTTTCAGCAATTATAAAGCAATATAAGATATAGTTGCTTCACAGACTGAAAATATTACCAGAAACAAAGATTAGATTATGAGCTCACATGGATTGTTTATATATGTTTAACATTTTTCAAATACATGATTAACATCTTTTCATATATTCCCAACAAAAAATATCTTTTCATACATACGTTTTGATGTCTATATTTGGTTTTACACAATGTACATTTTTGGTATACATATAAAAAGGAGGTGGCCTTAAGTACCAATGCATCCACGTTCACAAACTCATGACCATTTATATTGTTCGTAATTAGGTAGAAATAAGGTCGTCGACCACTGTTGTCTACTTTATGTCCATGTGGTGTAAGGCAATTTCAGGGTTTGAGTCCTTCCTAGCGAAATGGCCGTGGATTTACGACCAATTCAGCTGGGGTCACTAAGAGAAGGTCACAAGTTGACATATTTCTTGTAGTGCCTGGCCATGCGCAATGAGCTCTAATCTTTGCTTGCTGACCCTTTGTAAAAGCCAAATGAAAATGTTCTTTAATTCCAGAGTTTATTATGGCCTTCTTCATCTGCTCCTTACCTCTGAACACCATTCCTAGCAGAAACTTTGGTTTTTCAGCTGTATTGTCATATCTAGGCCATTGACTTTTTGTCCTAACCATAGTTGTACCTCCTTCACCGCCACTTTCCTCGTCATACGACCAATCATCCTCTGAGTCATAATAAGGTGTTTCATTTCCTTCTTGAAGACCTTCTTCACCAGCTTCTGTCACTTTCTTGTCTTGGACTATTGGACCTACTACATCCCTGTTTTCTTGGCTCTTCTTTGTTGCCTAAGAGCTCTTGCCATCTTTCTCAACTTCTCTGCCTTTGAATCCTCAGCTAAACTGCATTCAGTAATTAAGAGGAGGATAATTACAGTCTGAATCCTCTGAACTCTCATCTTCTTCACTTTTGTCTCTCTTCTTGTTAGCTTTAACTGGTGTTTGCAAAGGTGCTTCAACGCCAGTTGATGGAGCAAAGTCGGGCCTGGTTGCTGCCTTGGCAGAGGTACAACCAGGAGCAGAGCTTGATGTTGCATGTGCTTCTTGCCAATCATCTGCTGCATTAGCACAATTTTCATGTGCCTCTTCTCCAACTTGTGGAAATGCAACATTACATTTTAGCAGAGCTTCAACATATCTTGTATCAACAACTTCAACATCGACAAGTGCCATTTTTGCTACTTTGTATGCAGTGTATCTTTCACTAACTGCAATATCAAACATACCATCTCCTGAAGTGATACGACGATTCCTACCGTAGTTGTTGATGACAAGGGTATGTCTACGCCTGCTACAATTGTTCATGCCAATGACGTGTTTTTTCCGGCTACCAGCGTTAACATACAATGATGGAGATGAACTAGACCTCACATCTAAGCATGACATAACTGTACAAATAGTGAGCAAGTATAGAGGTATGTTTCCATGTTGTCATGAATTAGGACGTGAAGGAGCATGCATGCATGGAAGTGGGTTCAATCAGAAATCAATTAGTGGCCACCAAGTTATGTATTGCGTGGACGTGGAAGAGTTTGTTTCACACTCAAAGGAAATACTAAATCAAGTTGGTTATTTTTTTTGGAAGACCCCGGCCTCCAGAACAGCCAAGAATTGCATGCACCAAGTTTCTCACGTGGGAGATCTTATGTTTAAAGCAGTCCGGATGGGGGCCACCAGTTGTCAAAATCAAATTAAATGCATGCAAATAAGGGGAGCTAGACTTTATTTGTAGTAGGTCTCTTGATGCATGCCGATATGTAAAAGGCATATTAGTTTAAATCGAATAGGAAGTCCATGATCCTGGTCATGTACGTAAGACTAGTAAATATGCCCATGCGTTGCGACGGGAGAGATAGTTGATGTGTCCACTTCCCGTCAGCACGACCCAACAACTTCTGAATTGTGTCTTGTCATGGTAGAGAGGCGCACACTGAGTTCTAGTAGAAATTCATATCAGTAGTACATTAAAAAGCATGCATACAATACTTTTGGGACAGTTTTTTACGACTAATATGATCTTAAAGAGTATAATTTTTAATTTTTTCGTACCAAAGCATTACTTGTAAGTTGAAACAATATCTGAAATTTGCATCAATTCATGATAAAAAATCCCAATAAACGGATTCTATTAAATGTGTTTTAGGTCATCTCTGCATACGCTTGGAAATTAATAAAAATTGTATCACACCCTTTATTCTCTCCTTTCTTTATTACTACTATATGTCTATTAAAACTTATCCTTGATACATCCTCTGATCCATATATATAGACCCTCCTAACATACTCCATATATATAAATGATATATTGCGTGTTAGCATTTTCCAAAATATACCATAGCAATTAATTAGGTTAATTAAGGTTATGCCCAAAACAGAATTTTAATGTGGTTCACAAGAGCAAGTAATAGGATGATTGGAAACTACACATTTTTTTGATCAAATTGTACAAATTATTTTAATCCGAGTTACGGTTGCAAAGTTATAGCGTGATCATGTTTAACATATTTTTTTATAAATAATAAAAGTCAGAGACCTAAACGGGCTGAAAACAGGGCGAACTGGGCCTACTGCACTGCAGCCGAGCGGAGTATACTAACCAGCGCTAGGCGCGCAAAATAACGGTTACAGCAGTTGGGCCAAAGCCTAAAAACGTTTAATGTTGGACTGCGGATTATTTAACGAAAAACTCCGGGGCTTTTTATAAAACGTACGACGGACGGGCAGAAACGCTCCGTACTTTAATAGTAGGTATAGATTGTTATACGTCGGTTTGATGTTTTGTGTGTCGCCTATATATATGACTGGTTAGGGCCAATGTAGGAGAGGTTTATTTTTTGAGGTTATTTTTTTGAAGTTTAGAGAACATGTGTATTGAATATTAAGCGATCCTTTTTGGGTGTTGTTATTATTTACTTTGTGTGAATTTCCTACGTGAAAGTTACACTTGGTTCGAGGTCCGTCGTCATCGACGGGTTACGCTTGTTACGTCTACTACGACGGGAGGTTTCTCATGTGTCGAGGGATTGTCCGTTGGTGGTCGTCACCCCATCTTCAGGTTACATGTATTGTTCGCGTAATTGGGAGATTTTATCGAGAATCTTGAAGGAGTTCATTGCATCGTAAAAGATCAGGCCAAATCAGCGGTACGTTCGAGGTCGTGCCCTCATCATGAAGGCTACTTGTCGGACCCCTTGTGACTGGCATCTGAATTTCTGTTTGCTTCCACTTGATCTACGTACATATCTGCATGACCACCATCTGCAACGGAACCATCCATTTTTTGCACTGACTCATCATCATACAGAAAACATAGGCCATCAGAAAATGATTTCCCTGGCAATAGCCAATACAACTTCATCAGTCTAGGGAGGGATGTCAAACAGTTAACACCACAGGAACACCGTTTCAGAAACTTCCTGAAGGTCCGGTGCCTTGGGATTGCAGCGTTGGAAAGAGCAATTTGAAGGCAACGATCTAGGGTGAATTGGATCAGGCTTGGTGACGCTGGTACAAAGTTCTTCCACATCAAGGCGTCGGCTAGAAGAAGAAAGAATTATATTCAGGTGATTGAACACAATGACTGCATGATCACAGGGCAGGAGGACAAACTGAAGATCGTGTGGGAGTTCTTCAACACCCTGATTGGAACTCCCAAAGAGCGGACCGCAGCCATCAATCTCCAAGCGCTCAAGTACACACCTATGCTGCATCACCTGGCCGACCTTGACGCCCTTATTACCGAAGAGGAGGTGTTGGCAACCATTAATGATAAGGCCATGGACAAGGCACCTGGACCTGATGGATACACCATGCTGTTCTTCAGAGCGTGTTGGTCTATCATCAAAGGGGATGTGATCGCTGCCATCAACAAGCTGCAGAATCTCAATTTCAACAATTTTCAGCATCTAAACTCAGCTTGCATGATCCTAGTGCCAAAAATTGAAGGTGCCAAGAAGATGACTGACTTCAGGCCAATTAGTTTGGTGCACGCCATTGCAAAAAAATTCACCAAATTGCTTGCACGGTGGCTGCAACCCAAGATGGATAAGCTGGTCGCCCTATGCCAAAGTGCCTTCATCAAGCAGAGATCAATCCTCAACAATTTTGTGTTTGTTCGTGGTCAAATAAAGGGCCTGAAAATGTCTAAAACACCATCAGTACTGGTCAAAGTGGATATTGCAAAGGGTGTGTCTAGAACTCTGTCGACTGAGACTTAACGAAGTCTCAGTCGAGTGACGTCAGCGTTTTTATTTTTGCTACAAGCGGCATGGCTGGATGCTACAAACGGCGACGAAAAATGTTGCGATGGTATTGCAAGCAACAACAACAAATGCTACAACCTCTCTAACCAAAATGCTACAACCGTTAATGAAAAATGTTGCAACCGGTGAGATGACGGGCTACAACTGCTGAGGGAAGACATGCTTCAACTAACTAGACGAATGTTGCAACCGGTAGAAAAAAAGTTGCAAACGATGACAAAAAATGTTGCATGGTCGACTGAGACTTGGTTAAATCTTAGTCGATTGATTTTTAGCAGCCCCGTGTTGCAAAGGCCTTTGACAGTATTTCTTGGGAATTCCTATTACAACTTCTACTACAACGAGGGTTCAGTAGCCGGTGGACTGGGTGGATTGCAGGGCTGTTGAGGACATCCTCTACTAAAGTATTGATCAATGGAGAGCTAACCGAGGTCCTAGAGAACGCGAAAGGCCTACGCCAAGGAGACCCCTTATCGCCACTCCTGTTCGTCATTGCAATGGACACCTTGGCATCAATGGTGAACTATGCAACGCAGACCGGCGTCCTCAGCCCACTTGGCAAGGGCTGCTCCACACTAAGGGCTTCACTGTATGCTGACGACGTCATCTTCTTCCTGAATGCCCGAGAGTCTAAATTCTAGGCCATCATGGAACTTCTCTGACTGTTCGGTGAGGCAACGGGGCTGCATGCCAACTGGAGCAAGAGTGCGGCCATCCCAATAGGAGGTGCAGATACCCACACCATCACAAACTTGGTACAGGACTCTGGCTGCCAGGTGGCCGCTTTCCCCATAACTTACCTCGGGATGCGGCTATCGGACTCCAGGCTGCGTCGATCAGCAACCAACCATTGATAAGCTGGCCAAACGCATGGGAGGGTGGAAAGCCAGGCATATAGCGTTGCCCGGTCGTGTCGAGCTCGTGCGTGCCACCCTATCGGTCATGATCATCTTTCAGCTTATGGTGCTAGATCCCCCAATGTGGCTGCTTAAAAAGGTAAACAAGCTGCTCCGTGGCTTCCTTTGGGCTCAGGACGAGGAGGCCACGACTAGTAAATGCCTGGTGAGTCTGCTGTCTCCCGCCCGCACGAGTTCGGTGGTCTTGGCATCCCGGACATTCAGAAGCAAGGGAGAGCTCTGCGCTGCCGCTGGTAATGGTATTTCTGGACGGACCCCACTAGGCCATGGCATGCTCTGCCCTTGCCCGCGGACCCTTTTGCCGACGAGCTCTTTCGCGCATCAACGACCATCGTTGTCGGGGACGGCAGGCTTACATCTTTCTAGGACTCCCACTGGGCGAGCGGGCTGCGCCCCGTGGATCGATGGCCGCAGGTGATGCGCCACTGCACCAAGCGCCGCCTCTCTCTTGGGGAGGCTGTCACTGGCAATCGGTGGATGCGGTTTCTGAAGCCGAATCCTTCCTCTTTGGTGCTCAGACGGTTGTGCAGCCTGACGGAGTTGGCCAGCGGAATCAACTTCAACGACAATGTCACAGACCATGTCATCTGGCGTTGGACAGCGGATGGTACTTACACTGCCAAATCGGCATATCGATGCCAATTCGAAGGAGCTCTGCGGTCGGACGACAAGATGCTAATCTGGTCTGCTAAGGCGGCGCCACGGTCGAAGACGTTCCTCTGGCTCGCCGCCCGTGGACGGTGCCTCACAGCAGATAACCTGGCTGTTCGCGACATTGCGCACAGCCCAGTCTACCTACTCTGCTTAGCTGCACCAGAGACGGCCAAACACCTGCTGTTGATGGATGTCATTGACAATCTTGGATGCTCCTTCCCGCAGCTCACGCCAATGGTGGCTGCACCACTGCCAAGCCAAACCCTGAAAGACAATTGGAGCGCGCAGCTGCGCTTACTCCAGGGTGATGAAAACAAGACCATCTGCTTGGTTTCCTGGATGCTTTGGAAAGAACGCAACAACCGCGTCTTCAACGCCGCCGAGTGCACTGTTCCACAGCTCATGGGACGCATCAAGGATGAGGCGAGAAGCTGGTTGGCGGCTGGTATAAACCTGTTAGACAGACTCTTTGAGCCACCTTGAGTGCTGAAGAGCATCTTCTTGTTGCCGTTGTTGTTGTTGTATACTGGTCGTGCCGGCTGGAAACCAGCCCTTAAACCCGCTGATCTCACTAACTGCAGCTCTACTACTGCAATGTGTATTTCTCCCTCTGATTAATCAATGAAATATGGCCCTAGGGCCATCTTTTCGTCAAAAAACTTCATCAGTCTATCCTTTTTTTTTAGAACGAAGGCTCAAGAAGATCCCGGCTTTGAATTAACAAAGCCATCAACCGGCCAGGAATTATAATGATCCGTACAACGAGAAAGAGAAAAAAAAAAGAACCCGAGAACGACAGATACAAATAAATCCTTAGCAACCTCCAGGATAGGATGTACTGATAGCTGAGTTGATCCCTCTCAATAGGTATCTCTGCTTCTAACTCACCATTGTAATATATAATTCCATCTATCTGGACAAAGTGCCCACTATAGTGATACTTGATGCCAAGGTAATCGAGAGGATCCAAGATATCTCCTGCATGACATGAAAAATAAATTCAACAACGTATAACAGATTAATATAACTGAGTTTGTTTTCTTAGCACTGTTTGCAACTCAAAAAACAGAGTTTCCAACTATAATGGTGTAGTGGCACATGTATCACTGTCAGTTTCAGTATCATGGTAACAGTTGAACGGTTGAAACTTAAATGAAGCCATGGAACAAGATTCATTTCTCACTCCGATGATTTAAATTTCTTGATGCCAATTAAAATAAGTACTGTCAGTACTCACAAAATAGAGTGACCACACTTTTTATTTCTTCAGAATTTGAGCAAACCAACTACATTCAGTATGAAACATAACTACTACAAAAAACAGAGTTTCAGACTTAAAACTCTGAACTTTTTCTTTCTTCGGAAATTGACCACACAAGAGCTTCATTCAATTTCTTACTGCTAACTAAAATAAGTATTGCCCATAATCACAAAATAGAGTGACCAACGTTTTTCTTTCTTTTAAATTTGAACAAACAAAATTTCTACATTCAGTATGAAACATAACTACTATAAAATACCGAGTTTCAGACTTTAAAGTCTGGACTTTTGCTTTCTTCAGAAATTGACCACACAAGGAACAAACAAACTGACATGCTACGACCATCAGTAAGAATTAAATCACCCAACCCCAAATTCTCACATCTTTCACTTCTCACTCCGATGAACGACACATGATGAAGAAAATCACCCAACCCCAACATCTGCATAGAAATCACCTAACCCCAACATCTGTAAGAAAACAAATGCTTCTTTGAGCACCTGCTAGCACTACAAAACAGAGGAGGTGCGCCTATCTCTTCCCCTCCCCCAACCAAACCAACACAGGGAACACAAATCATGAAAACTCTACCTCGTATGCCCTACTAGCACTATGAAATAGAGGAGGAACGACAAAAATCGCGGGGCATGGGATTCACATCACATACCTCCTTTCATGGCTTTAATTGGATCACTGATTCGTTGCTTCGATCATGAGCTACGGCGGCTGCAACCCACTTCTGCAATGGCGAAGGCGACTCAGGAGAAGAAGCGAAACGATTAGGGGAGGCGAGAATCCGACCATGTTGAATTGACCCAACCCAACCATGCCATGTTAGCCTCCTTAACTCTGTCTACCTCCTCGCCATGTCATAAGCTAAAACCGCAAACAACCTAAAATCGGATTTAAACCAGCTTTATCCGGTTTTGAGGATTTTAGGGTGTAAATTATACCAAATTAGAGTTTTTTTTGGGGGGGGGGGGGGTTGTATTCGTCCCTCTGGACGCATTTGGGGGTGAAACATGGACTTCTTTCTTTGCTTTTTGGAGAGGAAGTCTCAACCGTTTTCATATGAATGCCTTCACTTTATGACAAAGAAGAAGAGGAAGAACTCTCATGCTGCCCTTAAGCTGGACATGATGAAGGGATACAACCGAGTAGAATGGTCTTATTTGAAAAGCGGTGATGAACAAGATTGGCATTTCAGATCGTTTCAGTGCTACCATTATGAGGTGTGTTACTTCGGTTTCTTTTTTAGTATTGTTTAACAGTGGTAAGTTAAATGATTTCAGGCCTACACGGGGTCTCGAGAGGGGGGGGGGAGGGCTATATCACCATAACTGTTTCTATTGACGACATAAGGATTATCTTGTTTGTTGAAAAGAAATAAAGAAAGTAATTTAATCAGGGGACTGAATGGTGCAGCACAAGCACCCCAGGTGAATCATCTATTGTTTGTTGACGGCACCTTATTACTTTTTGGTGCTACAATGGAGGAGACCGAACATATGAAGGAGTTACTAAAGGTATATTGTGAGGTTTCTGGTCAGGAAATTAATAATGACAAGTCTTCCATATTTTTTTGCAAGGGGGTTCCAATACAGACTAAGGAAGCTATTAAATTAATATTGCAAGTCCCTAACAAGGCGTTGTCAGAGAATTAGTTGGGCTTGTCTACGGAAGTTGGGCGCTCAAAAAATGGAACCTTCAAGTTCTCAAAAGATAGATTATGGGCTCGAATACGCAGATGGGTTGAGAAGTGTTTGTCTACTACTTCAGGGAAAGAGGTGTTGGGGAACGTAGTAATAATTCAAAATTTCCTACGTGTCACCAAGATCAATCTAGGAGATGCTAGCAACGGGAGAGAGGGAGTGCATCTTCATACCCTTGAAGATCGCTAAGCGGAATCGTTGCAAAGAACGTGGTTGATGGAGTCGTACTCGCGGCGATTCAAATCGCGGAAGATCCGATCCAAGCGCCGAACGGACGGTGCCTCCGCGTTCAACACACGTACAGCCCGGGGACATCTCCTCCTTCTTGATCCAGCAAGGGGGAGGAGAAGTTGAGGGAGAGCTCCGGCAGCACGACGGCGTGGTGGCGGTGGAGCTCGTGGTTCTTCGACAGAGCTTCGCTAAGCGCTACGGAGGAGGAGGAGGTGTAGGAGGGGGAAGGGCTGCACCAGGGGCAAGGGGTGAAGCTCCCATGCGCCTCCCCACTATATATAGGGGTGGAGGGGGCTGGTTTCTTGCCCTCCAAGTCCATTGGGGCGTTGGCAAAGGTGGGAGGAAAGAAATCCCATCCTTTTCCTTCCCCACCGATTGTTATCCCCCCTTTTTAGGGATCTTGATCTTATCCCTTCGGGATATGATCTTATTCCTTCTAAGGGGGTATCTTGGTGCGCCTTGACCAGGGGTGTGGGGCCTTGCCCCCACTATGCACGTTCATGTGGGTCCCCCCATGCAGGTGGGCCCCACTTCAGAACCTTCTAGAACCTTCCCGGTACAATACCGAAAAATCCCGAACATTTTCCGGTGGCCAAAATAGGACTTCCCATATATAAATCTTTACCTCCGGACCATTCCGGAACTCCTCGTGACGTCCGGGATCTCATCCGAGACTCAGAACAACTTTTGGTAACAACATACAATTCCCATTACAACTCTAGCATCACCGAACCTTAAGTGTGTAGACCCTACGGGTTCGGGAACCATGCAAACATGACCGAGACACCTCTCCGGCCAATAACCAATAGCGGGATCTGGATACCCATATTGGCTCCCACATGTTCCACGATGATCTCATCGGATGAACCACGATGTCGGGGATCCAATTAATCCCGTATACAATTCCCTTTGTCCATCGGTATGTTACTTGCCCGAGATTCGATCGTCGGTATCCCTATACCTTGTTCAACCTCATTACCGGCAAGTCTCTTTACTCGTTCCGTAACACATGATGCCGTGACTAACTCCTTAGTCACATTGAGCTCATTATGATGATGTATTACCGAGTGGGCCCAGAGATACCTCTCCGTCACACGGAGTGACAAATCCCAGTCTCGATTCGTGCCAATCCAACAGACACTTTCGGAGATACCTGTAGTGCACCTTTATAGTCACCCAATTACGTTGTGACGTTCGATACACCCAAAGCATTCCTACGGTATCCGAGAGTTGCACAATCTCATGGTCTAAGGAAATGATACTTGACATTAGAAAAGCTCTAGCAGACGAACTACGCGATCTTGTGCTATGCTTAGTATTGGCTCTTGTCCATCACATCATTCTCCTAATGATGTGATCCCGTTATGAACGACATCCAATGTCCATGGTCAGGAAACCATGACCATCTATTGATCAACGAGATAGTCAACTAGAGGCTCACTAGGGACATGGTGTGGTCTATGTATTCACACATGTATTACGGTTTCCGGTTAATACAATTATAGCATGAACAATAGACAATTATCATGAACAAGGAAATATAATAATAACCATTTTATTATTGCCTCTAGGGCATATTTCCAACAAGAGGTTCTTGTGAAGTCTGTTGCACAAGCAATCCCCACATATTCGATGTCATGTTTTAAACTTCCCCGAGGCCTATGTGAGCACTTAAATGGGATGATACGGAAGTTCTAGTGGGGTAGTAAGAAGGGAGAGAGTAAAGTGGCATCGGTCTCTTGGGCTGAAAGGACTCAACCAAAAAATATGGGAGGCCTTGGCTTTCGAGATATTGAGCTATTCAATTTAGCGATGCTAGCGACACAAGATTGGATACTATTACAAGATCCGACTTCGTTGAGCAGTCATGTTCCCGAAATGGGAATTTCGTTGAGGTAGAAGTGGGTGATGCACCGAGCCAAGTGTGGCAAGCTATCATTGAGAGGAGAAACACTCTTAAGTTGGGACTGGTGAAGCAGATTGGTACACGAGAGGAGACTTGAGTTTGGGAAGATAACTGACTCCCAAGAGATTTTAGTTTAAGGCCAAGTGTCGCTAGATCTACAAATTCCCCATATAGGGTTAGCGAGTTAATTCAAACAGTTCTAGGAGGATGTGTTGGAAGTATGCCCTATAGAGCCAATAATATTGTATTATTTATTTCTACATTTATAATTAAGAGTTTATATTCAATGCCATAACTTATATGATTCTGGAATATGCGATTCAGCGGAAAACTCATAAGCATGTGTGTAATGATAAAAGGTAAACCATGATTCATAGTCTCACCTCTAGGACTAGCTCAAGTGTTGTTTGTGATCATATTTTTCAGATCTTGGGATATCGTTAAGTGTAACGATAATCCCAAAACAACTTTGAGAATATGAAGTTAGAAGAACGATCATATTGAATTGACCCAACTTGTTTGTTATACTTTGAGATACTATCTCACAAGTCAATCGATATAACATAGAGTTAACGCATGCTTTAGTTCCTTAGACCATGAGAGTATCATAGTCACTTCTTATCGTACGATGGACTTGGGGGTTGTTCAAACATCGTCTGTAACACGGTGATCATAACTTACACATTCATCTGAAAGTTTGACCATGGGCAAGATACCTCAAGAGTGACATTTTCTCCTCCGATGATGGAGAGATATTCTTAGGGGACCCTCGATGTGATGACATCCATCATCATCTGGCCAGACACATGTGACTAGGTTATAGGGATACCGGAACATGTCACGATAAATAACAACAAAACTGGTAACGAGGGGCCGGTATAGTGAGCATGAGAATGAGGATACCGATATATCTCACCTCTCGTTTTGTAATGTATCGCAAAGCAAAGAGAACATCACATGATAACCAAATTTTCACTCGAATATCATTCATGTATTCATAGGGATCAATATATATATCCACGATTGCGCTATTGGTCATTGAAAAAAGGTGTTTTGGTCATGTCTATATTTTACCGAACCTACCTGGTTACAATATTAAGGGGATCATGATATATTAAATGCTAATGGAGTAATATTTATGGGAATATATTCACGAAATTGTTTCGGCAATATTAGAAATAGTTTTGGGAGAAACCGAAAGCGTTTCGGGGTTACCGGAAGAGTTTCAAAGTTTACCGTGTAATACCGTAAATTGATATATATGTGGAAAATGTTTTGGAGATGTTAAATTAATAATAAAAGGCTCTAATATTGGTTAGGAGGATTTTAAAATTAATTAAGAATCAACGGGCCGAAGAAATAATAAAATTCCAAGTCTTGGAGAGTTATTGGGCCCTAGGGCCCTATAACATGAGGGGCGTCCCCTAGCTTGTTGGCAAGCTAGAGGAGGCCAAATTGGAGTGGGGGGATGACTCCTCCTCCCCCTTGTGGCACCCCTCCCCTCCCTTCAACCTATATATACTAGAGGTTTTGTCCCTTGGGATACACACAAGTTTTGGAACCTCGTCTAGTTCTCTAGTTCTAGTTCTAACTTGGAGTTGATCTAATTAGAGCTAGACCTAGATATCTATAATCCTCATAATATAGAAGCCCTATGCAGTTCTCTTCTTCCCCCTCTAATCCTCCGACGACGATTAGCTCTGGACGACGAACCGTTGCGGGATCGTGATGCATGTACGCTTGCAATATGTACAGATGTCGTGCTTTCGGTCTTCAGTTCGAGCGGTCATTCATGAACGGTTCAAGGTACTTCATCGACGATCTACACCAATTCTTCTTTCGTTGTAACTCGTAGTTGGTAACGATCCGATGTAAACGCCTTATGCATCTTCATAGTGTTCCTGGACCGTGATCATATGACATGTTTTTGTGTTTTCTACTACCTTTCCCAATAGTTGTATCGGAGCCAGGTTTTATGAGTAGATGTAGGTTTCGATCTAGATCATATGTGGATGTCAGGGTTGATGTTCTTGTTTATGCTTCCCTCGAGTGTTGCTACAGTTCAGTTGATTGGCCGCATGATATAGCTTTGTACAAAGTTCTGGCAATCAATTGACTCTGACTGTCAACGATTTGCTAACAGTTCTTTAGGCTACATCATAGTCAACTATAGTCAACCATCGCAAACACGAGAGGACAATGAATATGGTTGATCTTCACGAGGGTCACACGTATTGGCAAAGTTTAGTTTGGGGCTAGAGATTTTCAATTAAGTATCTTCCGTCATACACCCCACCAAGTTAATCTAGCAACAAGAATTATCACACCTCGATGGTGGACGTAGGTAGCTAGTGTTCTTCGAAAACCCTAGAATCCACGTAAATTAAAATTTGCCAAACCGATTAGAGGACGTCTAACTTGGTTTTGTAGGAGGCAAGTGATGTGGTATAGACCTCATCATAATAATGAGTTTATGTATGAGATGGTTGTATGATGTAACATTAAGTGACATGTGCATCACATCACGTCATGATGGGTGGAGCCAAAGGATTGTCACTTTAATGATCCGCGTGTCAACCTCGTTAAATTTTTTTTATCGACAAAAGTGACAGACTTGCTACGGAGGACCCCGATGCACATAGTAACATACCATGCAAACAAATTATAAGGATGCATCCAAATTATAATGAAAATAGTGGAACTATTAAGATAATAACATAGAAACATGTTTGGGTTTCCACCGGTTATATTACAAGGGTAGGCCACATAAAAGTCAAGAAGTTTTCTCTTGTTTTCATGAGTTTCAGGCTATAAAAATATAATACTTCTGATGTCTGCCTAAGAGGGTTTAAGAGGATAAATTCAACTGCTACTCATATACAATACAAAGAAAAGCAGCAAACACTTTTTCATGAGCTTTAGGCTTTCAGCCAATGGCGACACTGTCAGAATGTTGGAGCTGAGCTTCACTGACAATCCTTTGGAGCAAATATCACCCTCACGAAGAACTGGCCATACTCAAAAATTGAGTCATCAAGAGAAGTAACAGCTCCGACATGTTCATCTTGAAAAGTCCACTGGAACACTGAACCGTTCACTTCTAAAAAAACATGCAGTTCTTCATTTGCTTTCACTGCGACAATATGCTGGAACATTTTTTCATTCCCAGATAATTTGTCTTCAAACAGCACAATTCCACGATGAGGATAGTCATCATATCCGGTGCTAAAAGCAGTGAACCTCACATGGTGAGGATGGTCAACCTTTGCATATACTTGTATTACAGCCTCGACACTTTCTGTGAGGACTTTGAATTTTAAGTCCAAATTGCAATTATCACCATAAATCTGTGTATAAAACATGACATTAGCTTCAGCACGGACATCAATCTCAGCATAGGCAGAAATTAGTTGCTTGTCATCTGATTTATCCCCTTCCTTCTTTACCCAAAGATCAACTTCTACTAAAGCCTTATCCGATACATACATTCCTAGACAAGGGCTACAAAGTGGTACGACAAAGGAATCCTACATTTTAACAGCTTGTTAGAACTAAGAAGCAATATCCACTTCCACATGCATTAGGAAGTACCAAGTATCAACACAACAAACTCAGTAAGATATACATGCTCATGTTCAAATTAACTATTGGGTGATACTCACTCCATCTTGAGGGTGCCTTTTTTTTACATTTGTTTCCATATGCAAGACATGCATGCGACTTAATGCAATTGTGTCCCTTGTGCCCTGATTTATCTTGTCAGTTGCTCAACATTTATCACATATTAAACTACATCATCACTAGGGATCTCATAATCATTACCCTATGTACCTCTACTATCTAGCTGGTTGGGAGTTATAACTGTCTTAATAGCACATGCGTAATCAAAAGGCGAGAAAGAAATAGAGGAAGTGTCTATGTAAAGTATATTAACAAGATGACCAGTTCCGTATGTTTGAAGATGGAGAAATAAATTAACCTGGCCTCACACATCTTTTAATAGATGCAAGCAATGAAGGAGACAAATCAAGGAACCAAACTAACATAAATATCAGTGTTGAACATCATTGTTCAGCAGCCAACCATTTCTGAAACAAAAACAAGCATAATATCTTCGGGAGGAAAGGAAGTCTTAATTACCTGCTTCTCAATTGTTACAGCATCATCCCTGGGACAGTTAAACACATAGTTCCGTCGCCGGTCCAGGTAATCCCTTATGGCGAATATTCCATACACACTAATTGGATACGAGGGTTCAAAGCTTGATAGACGCATGGAGAAAATTTGTAGCATATGGCTTGGTTCGCGATATCCAAGAGTTGATGGGGCTGCAATTATTTAGTTGAACAAAATCAAGTTGGTGACAATATACATGGATAGCACAAGAGCAGATGAATTAATTACTAGGAATGAATGGCATGCAAATGGCGCTTACTGGTAGAAGTGTCATGTGTCCTGTAAACACGGTGGTGGCAGGTTCTGAGCCCAAGGATGCATAAACCTGTTGCCTCCGGGAACACTTTCATGGGAGATGGGGGGAAAGGAGTATCATCATCATCTCCCAGGGCCATAATCTCCTTGCACAGCTTTGAGTGTTCTATAATCCGTTTGAAGAACCTATCTGCCCATGTGCGATCTATGGCCTCTACTTCGCTCTTGGGGTAGAGCTTTCCTGAAGAATTGATGTAGAACAGCTCAGCAGATAAATATATTATATTTTTGTTTTATCCGGTGAGAGAACCAGCAGCTACCTGGACAGTTTGTCTCGGGTAGTGCCACTTGGACATTGCCCGCCCTCGTCTTCTTCATAATCGCTGCCCTCCTGTGCGCTACAGTCATCGACTCCTTCCCCTCCTACAGAATCAATCAATGTAAATCTAGGACCTAGGGATAGTTAATTAATTACTCATGGAAGCCGTGTGCAGGGAGAATTGGCTACCCTGTCCATCGTCAACTTCGTCGTCGTCGTCACTGCCCTGCTCCCGTGCGCTCCAGGTGCTCCAGCCGTCGTCACTGTCCTCCTCCCGCCGGAACATGAGGCCCAAGGCACGCCTGGCGATTTCACATGGGTCTGAATCTGCTGCTCAGTTGCAATAGATGAATAAATATTTGATCAACGACTAGTTGAGTTGGCGGAAACAAGATCCGTAAGAGGAATTCCAGTGACGCGTGAACATAGGAAGAGTGGATATGCAGGATATACGCACAGGTGCTCATGCAACCCTTCCGCCCGTCGCCAGGGTCTTCCGGGTAATCCCGATCGGCGCAAGCGTCGGGGTGGTGAGCGTCGTGATATGAAAGGTTCCTCGATGCAAGGAAGACTTGCTCCTTCGTCGATGCCATCACCACGCTAGGGTTCCTTGGAGGTGGCGGCGGCAGCGGCGTGTTGGGTCGGGAAGGGTTAGAGCATCTCCAGCCATGCCCCCAACAGGCCCCCGAGGCTTCTTTTTTAACGCCGGCGATAAAAAAAATGGCCCAGACGCGCCACTAGAACCTCGTTTTCCGTCGTTTGGGCCGAAATTGGCGTCGGCGGACCCAGGCCAAACCCAGCGCGCCGGGGGGCGTCACTGAAGCGAAAAGGTGCGTGGGGCCGCACTGTCGGAGACACCGGCTGATTTTCCCGCCTTTTCCCTCCCCATCATCCACATTCCCTCGCCGTTCCCCGCCATTCTCTCCATCTCCCTCCATCTCTCTCCCCTGCCATGCCGCCAAAGAAGTACGCCGCCCCTCGCCAAGCCACCGAACCCGCCGCACCAAAGGCAAGGAAGCCTCGGGCGCCGATGGCAAGGCCCCCGGGATGACGAAACAGGACGCCAAGCTCGACCTTCTCAGGACCAACGTCGCCGCGAAGAAGCGCAACACCGACCTGGCGTTCCTCATGGGAGGCGACACGGCGACGATGGACCCGTAGGTGAAGGCGTGGTACGTGGCGGAGCGCAACCTTATCTTGAACCTCATGCCAAGACCGGCGGCGACCGCGGCAACGCCAAGCACTGCGACCCCCACGCCGAATGCGCCCACGCCAACGCCGAGCGCTGCGACCCCGAGTGCGCCCACGCCAACGCCGAGTGCGCCCACATCACTGACGCCGAGCACTACGACCCCGACGCCTACGCCAACCTCTCCCGTCTCTGCAGGAGGTGAGGAGCTTGTCATTTAAGTCATATGTGTATGTCTCCCGCCTTTTTGTTCGACGGACTATTGGCATGTTGATCGCCGGACTGTGGTGGCGATCGCCGGCCTGTGCCATGATGGACGCCAACCTGTGGCATGACGGACGCCAACCTGTGGCATGACGGACGCCAACCTGTGGCAAGATCGCCGACTTGCGTCGTTCTTTTGTAGCGGGAAAGAAAACTTCGAATTTTTATGTACGTCTGCGGCCGAAACTCGGGGGTGCGACTGGGAACTTGAGCCCCCCCCCCCCGCCCAAAAAACCCGTCGGCTGGAACGCTTAGCGCCTTCGCCGGGCGAGCTGGGGGTGGGGGGGGGGGGGCAAACGGCTGAAGATGCTCTTAGGGATTTCTGCTCGCGGTTGCGGGTGTGGGGAATTGGAACCTTTCTTTTCTCTTTAGAGGTACCTTCTTTTTTGAGAGGTTCAATAGAGGTACCTGGAAGATTGAACGGGTTGTAAATGTAGCCTGCCTGGATAGGGCCCAAGGCCCGTCCCTGTTGCGTGTGCTACGCGTCCCAACTGTTTCCATTTTTTTGCCTCAAAAAAGAAAATTGTTTCCATTTTTTGGCTTTTTAGTGAAACTCTCAACTGTTTCCATGCTTGTGGTGTAGTGTGGACGCGGCTCCCCTGACGTGGCGTTGGCATACTGACATGGGAACCCGGCCCCATACATCAGGGGTGCAATACGTCGCGAACCAACATGTGGTTGGACGGTTAAAGGGACTGTGGTATCCCAGCCTATCAGGGTTTAAATCCTAATGCTCGCATTTATTCCTGAATTTATTTTAGGATTTCCGGCAATGCGTATTCAATGGGAGGAGACGTTTTCGTCAACGAAGAGGCGTCTATGGTGACTTTGTAAATCTCAAGATGATATGCCGGCTCAATTTCTCGAAGGTGCTCATAAGGATAGGGTGTGCCTATGTGTGTTTATAGGGGTGAGTGTATGCGCGTGTATATGAGCGTTTGCGTCTGTTCCCTCTGTCTAGAAATTTCCCCGCTCACTCTAATCTAATTCTTCCTTTTTAATGTGCTACTTTGGTTCCAGTAGATGCCTCCCGCTGAAGTGCTGCTCTAATTCAAATCATGTTTTCGAAACCTCCCAATTGCAGCTGCAGGTTAGTTGTTTGTGTAAATGTCTGGAAGGAGAAATAACTTGAGTGTGCTTTCACTGTTTAATTATGAACTTCATTTTTTAGACGTATATATACTTTAAAGGTAAGCATCATTCTAAAAAAATAATATCTGTGGCGTACTTAACAAACTTATTTTCCCATTGATGCAGCAAATCAGCTATTCCAAGTGATCATTGATCATGCTACTGCCAAGAACAAGGTATTTTGGTTAATTTTGTAAACCAGTAATATTCTCATATCATCAACGCTGACGTCAAACCCCACTCTCTGTCAAATAAGTTGTCCACGATATCGTATGCATAGGCATGGGCGGCGAACAGATGTTGTGCACATTGCTGGTGCGCGACCCACACAAAGTACTTGGTGAATGGTTTTTACTCTGCAAACACCGAACTGAAAATTTGCACATAAGAGGCAAATTTGCATGTTTAATTTCTCTTGCTTAGATTGGACTATTAGTTTCAAATTTCTATGCATATATTTTTGAAATGGTATACATATATGGGTTTTCAGCATACTAAGTTAATTCAAACTTGAGTTGACTTCGTTGATGTTTAATTTAGCCTGGATAGAGTTATTAGATGGTACTCTTTGCTATAAATTGTTTTTTATTCAGCTCAGGCATCACCCATTTTATGATGATCTTCTCCTCATACTATTTTATTTGATCTCCACAATTGTAATGCACTGCAGAAGGTTGGGTGTTTCCTCATAGATGTTCTACTGCTGATTATTAATCCTTCCCCGTGTATAAGGTCATAGCGCCAAACTCTGGACATGTTTTTTTTTTGCGGGGACTGGACATGGTTGTTTGACAGACAAAAATCAGTCTGCCAACATTTGAAAAGTCAAAACGTCACAAAACATTGGCAGGTTTTGTATGGTTGGAGAACCAATTTGACAACCAATCAATTGGTTGCCAATTTTTGGACATGCCTATGTGATGGTAAACCAATTTTTGGCACCAAGCTAACCGCCCCCTCTATTCTTTTTTCATAGTCGAAAGTATGATCTAGACAAAGCAAGACTAACAAGATGGTTTTCTCATTCCCAAACGTTGCAGCAACCATTTTTGCAGCAGAATTGGATGTTCCTCCTATTTAATAGAATGGATACATTGTTTAAAATGGCAAGAGATACAATTTGGTGTTCTAATTATGGGAAACTATTATTGTAATCCATGTTTTATATTAGAATGTAACTTATTGGTGCTGTGGAGGGCTCTCTGTGTGTGTCCCTTTTTTCATTTAAACTTAATCCGATCACTGCAATATTGGGTCAACTCTTTTAGTTTCAAGTGCTATTTGTCCTTCAGATCCACTCACTCCTTTCATTTCAAAGTGTTATGTGTCTCCCAGACTCACTCGCTCCACTCCACATTCCATTTCTTTAACCAAAGGAGCACCAGAAATTCAAACGGACACTCTACGGGCGCGGCGTGACGCCGCGCTTTTTCAGCGCTAGTTCGACCTAGGAGAACAAGTTACACAACGACATAAAACAAACGTCCCGGTTCAGCACAGGGAAGCACGCAAGCACACAACGGTGGGAGGTGTGTGTCCTTGGCATTGGAGTGAACGTGTGGTCAGTGGTGTCCTTCGTCCCCACATCAATTGGGGCCGATGAGCAGCCAAAGACTCTATAGTGGATAATATAGATAGCGTATTTAAAATAGTTTCAAACCATCATAACAATAATATCAATAATATTACCATCAATTAGTGAGCAAATGTTAACACATTTACACATATGTAAACTGAGCTTTTCTACCTGATCAACTCTTTTTTTTGCTTCAATTCTACACAACTATACAAAAATATTTGCTTCGACTCTACTATCCATAAAAATCAATTTGGTTTCCTTACATAACAGTGCTTCTAACTATAAGTAAAATTATACTATTACTAAGTAAATTTGCTAGGTAAATAATGTACGAAAAAATACCAAGAAATTAAGTGCACCTTCGTTCGTCGACTTGTAGCATGTTCTTATATAATTAAAACTACACTATATACATAGATAAAAAGAGAATATTTTTAGGGCTAGAGCAGGAACACCCTACTCCAGTGGGGGATTACACTCAGACAAAACTAACTGTCATTAACTGCATGTCCAACCATTTAATGGATATAATTCAAATTTGAATCATGAGTGCATGAAACAGTATGCAAAAACGATTTAAAAATCATATTTAGGGTATTGAGTATATTTGTATGCCTCATACAAGAAATGAATAAAATTTATAAGACATATGTGGCAAGAATCAACCGCGAACATGTAGTTTATGGGTATTTAATTTATAAAATTTGTAAATGAAATGTGATAAATATGAAACTTGACATAGTGTCATGATATGACCTCACTACGACGAGGTAAAAATTTGAGAAGGTTTCACATTTTTTATGTACATCCTTTAGAAAACAGACAACCTCCAAAGAACGATCATGGTTTCGAGAGTGAATGCACCAAGTTGGAGGCAAATTTATATTTTCCTTTGTCACTAAAGATAGATCACTCTAGTTGGGCAAACCAAATCAATAGATCAGAGAGATTTACGAAGCTATAATAATCATGCAAATAAGAATCATAAATAACTTCACAGAAGACTCAAATCTTTATCATAAATAATTTGAACATAAACCCATAATTTATCGAATCCCAACAAACGCCCCACACAAAGTGATGACATCGAATAGATCACCGCGAAGATACGGTGAACTTTGTATTGAATATCAAGAGAGAGAGAGAGACAACTACCCCCTCTGTACCTAAATACTCCATCCATTCTTTTATATAAGGTGTATTATTTTCGGCACGGTGACCAAGGCACATAATTATAGACATGTTAAGACTAAATTACCCATGGAAAATTTGATGGTTAGTGGAAAGTGAATCAATTAGTCCAGAAAAGTATGAGATACATGCAATCGACAAAGAGATTGTTTCCTTCTTCCGCTATAAGGAGAGATATAGACAGTCAAAAAAGAGATACCTTCCTTTTTCTAGGAGGGCTAACAAGGAAATTATGGGGAATTAGAAGAAATGCACTTTCCATTCTGAAATTTTATCAAAAAACAAATACACCTTACATAGAGGAACGGAGGGAGTACTTGTAGTTGGGGAGAACTCTTGTAGTTGGGGAGAACTAGACTAGTTCTTTCCAACTACAAGTATTTAGGTAAAGAGGGAGTAGGTACTAACTACGGACCCGTAGGTCTGAGCTAAACTACTCGCACATTACAAGGTTGATGTAGAGGCCCTCTGTTATCGATCCCCCCTTCGGCACGGCACCAGAATAGGGCTCCAGATGGGCACACGGCGGAACAAAAACTTGCGGCGGCGGAAAAAGTGTTTCGGGAGGCTCTCTAGTGTTTTCCCAATATATTGGAATTTATAGGCGAGAGAGGGGCATCTGGAGACGCCAGGGGGAGCCACAAGGCAATAAGGCGCAGTCACTCCCTGGGCGCACCATGTTGGCTTGTGGGACCCCTTGCGGCCCCCGGCCTCCTTTCAAAGCTTCTAGGTCTTCTTTTGGTCCATAAAAAATCATCAAAAAGTTTCGTGGCAATTATACTTCGTTTGGTACTGTAAACCTGAAAAGTCAAAAACATGCAGAAAACAGCAACTCGCACTGGGCACTGGGTTAATAAGTTAGTGCTCAAAAATAATATGAATCAGCAAATAAATGTCCAAAAAGTATCCTATGATGATAATATTATAGCATGGAATAAACAAAAATTATAGATACGTTGGAGACATATCATGGACCCTGCTGCCACAGGAGGGTAGGACGAAAGATGTCATGCAAGTTCTTACCGCAAGCACGTGTGACTATATACGGAATACATGCCTACAATACAATGATGGATTGGAGCTAGTTCTGTCTCGCTCTAGGGTGTAACTGTTAGATGATCGATGTCATCTAAATCATTATCCATCACCGGTCCACGTGCATATGCTTTTCATATACTGAATCTTGCTAAGTTACTTTTGCTGCTGCTACTATTACAATCACTACAAAACTACTACTGTTACTGTTACTGTTACTACTGCTATTTTGCCGTGCTACTAAAACCCTTGCTGGAAAGAGATATCCCAGGTGTGGTCAAATTGACAACTCAGCTGCTAAGACCAATAAATATTCTTTGGCTCCCGTTGTGTCGAATCAATAAATCAGGGTGTAATACTACCCGTGAAGACTATTGCGATCCCATATACTTGTGGGTTATCATTAGTCACAACTCTTGTTCGTGACGTGCCATTTCTCACCAACGTCAGCACTAATATTTTCAAATAGTGCTGACGTTGGCTAAATTCAAACGCCATAGCTATTTGCTTAGTGCTGGCGTTGCACATTAGGCCCGATGTTGCACATTAGGCCTATTAGACCCACACCAACACTAGTCGGTATTAACAGCTCCCGACACACAGTAAAAAAAACTTATCCATCCGTCCTCACTCTGGATCCCCAACTCCACCTGTCCTCCTCTCGATCCTCGCCACCGCCCAGCCCAACGCCGACGCCACCCTACGCGGCCCATCTCCGCCAGACGCCGTCCGCACACCTCACCTCGCCCCCGAGCACCTCCGCGGTAACACCTGTGTAGAAAAGCCTAGCTATGGCGTGGCAAAAATGGCCTTGCTGGCGTGAATACCCGACGCCACCAATATGGCGCCACAGTTTAAAAATAGTGGTGGCGTTGGAGCCGCCACGCCATCGGTATTTTACATACTGGTGGCATGGCCCTATTCACTCACACCACCACTATTTAAAATAGCAATGACGTTCACATTTATACACGCCAGGACTATTAACTACTAGTAGTGACATGAGCAAAACCAACCAACGCCACCACTATGTATTTATGGATTTAAAAAATAGTTATAAAATTTACTCATGCATATAAATATGTATACGTTCATCCATATATTCATATATATTAGTTATATAATTCATACATTCATGCATATGGTGTACACACACTGTCAAAGAATGAATGAAGGAAGATGATTTTATTTTGATGTGGTGTACATACATCCACACCTACATGAACATCAACATGGCAATGAGTAGATCTACTTGGTATACACACACTACTGGAGAATGAAGGAAGGAGAGAAGCTCACCATGGCAATTTTCTAGCAGATGTCGTGCACAGCCGCCGTCGGAGAGGAGCCGCCATGGACAGCGAAGCCAAGCCGACGACGAAGGCCACGCCGTGCCTGAAATCCTAGCTGAATAGAGGGGTTGGCCACGAGCACTGGAGGCCGTTTGCGGTGGATCTGACAGTAGGCAAGGACACATCAAGGCAGGCGAGGTCCGCGCCGAGCTGCGCGCCGGCCATAGCCGTCGAGGCTCCTCAGAATCAACCGGTCTTGGTGGTTGTAGCGAGGTGTTGCAGAAGAGATAGAGAAGGCTCACAAGGAGATGGTTGGGTGAGGTGCTTGGTTTGGATTGCTTGGGCGGCTTGTGGTGCGGTAGGGGAGGAGAGAGTGCCGGCCGACGGCGAGTTGGGAGAGGAATACAATGTGGGTAGAGATCGAGGTGGCGGCGGTGATTTTGGGAGTTGGCGACAGAGAGTTCAATCGAGACATAGAGAGAGAGAGAGAGAGAGAGAGAGAGAGAGAGAGTTATAATTTTACTCGTGGCATAGACAAAAATTGTATGATTTTATTATTAGTGGCGTGTCACTATTCATACACGCCACTAGTAACTGGTTAAAAATTCAAAATTTAAACAGACCAGTGTGATTACTGGTGGCGTGGCACTATTCACACACACCGCCACTACTTATAGTATCAATGACATGGCAAATCTTCACACGCCACCAATAACTTGCGCCGGGTCAGACTATTGGATCCCAAATACTAGTGGCGTGGGTTTTAGGCAGCACGCCACCAGTAACCTATTACTGGTGACGTACCAAATATGCCAACGCCACCACTATTTTAAAAAATAGTGGTGGCTTGGATAGATGTAACACCCCAAAAATTTAATCATGTTTTATTAATTAAAATTTTGTCAGGAATATTTATTTTCTATTTTCTGGATTTTCTATTGATTTGAGAGTCACTCCTTTTCTCTGAATTACAAAATTCTTCTCTCCTATTTGGAACTTTTGAGTAATATTGTGGGACTTGAATGTTCTATTAAAGCATTTAATTTCAAATAGTAAAACAAGTGGAATAATTTTTATAATAAAACTTGCCATGTTTTAATTCCTTTTAATAGCATTTCATCCCTTTAAAGGCCTCTGTTGCACTACAACCCTTTTATAAATTCAATTATAAATCCCACAAAAATTTGTAGATGTCATGGGATGTCCCTGGATCACTTTTATGCAAAAACCCAACTTGATGTTTTGGAAAATTTGAGCAGATCATCCTCATTTCCACTCTGGTCCAGTTTGGTAGTTTGTACTGTAATCCTATTTTATTTTGCTCGAATGCCCTTGGATTTTTCCTGCTTGAAGTTCACCCTATTAAACCCTTAAGTCCAGGACATCAGACTCATTAGGATAATTTAAGCCCATGCAATAACCCCCTATAGTTTCTGTCTGGAAATGGTTTTCTCAAAAACCTGCATTAACAAGTTTATGGTTTTCTCAAAATAACTTTGCCATCATTCTTAGAACCCAAAGAGACCACAACCTAGCAAGTTTGGCCACCGGAAAAGTTTTATTAATGCCTCTGGCATTCTGTCGAACACCTAGAGTGTCTGACCAGAATTGGCATAGTTTTGTGTTTGCCTTGTGAACTTGATCCCCTGACCCAACCACCATGTCAAATAGGCCTCATACACTCACCATAACCACATTGTTAATTTGTAGCCTCACCCAAGCCTCCTAGTATTCATTGGCATTTCACCGAACAGCTGCAGAGCACGTCCAGAGCGCGAGCAGAGCGTGCCAGTTGCAGCCAGCGCGTCCGAGCCGCCGCACCCCACCTACCCCCGCCCCTGGCCCTTGCTCGCTCGTAGGGACACACCCCCGTCTCTTCCCGCTCGCCAGACCTGCTCAGACGCCCCCTGGAGCCCCGCAGCGCCGCCGCCAGAGCTGCCTTGGCTGCTAGCCGATGGCTGCAGCCGGCCCCGGTCATGGCAGCGCCGCCCGAGCCACCCCAGCGCGCCAGCTAGCCCCTGGTACAGCTCCTTGCTCGTCCGCTAGCCCTGCCGCCAGCCGAACACCGCCACGTCGTCCCTTGCAACAGTTTGCCGGACTTATCTCCGGGAGCCCGTGGAACCGACCTCGCCCCTCTATAAATTGGCAACCCCAGGCCCCTCTGTGACGCCCGGGATTTGTGCTACAGTGATCTCTGTAATTAAGCTACAGTAATCCCACGCTAATGATGCCATGTCACCACTGTTACTGTTATTAATCTCGCGTTAATCCAAATCCTATTCAAATTCAAATTCAAATTTAAAGTCAAAATTCAATTTTGTCAAACATGAAAACAAAAATGTTCAAAGTGTGGCAAATATTCTCTGGATATTTGTCATGTTGAAACCACATTTTTACAGAGTGTTTAAAGGCACTAAGATAATTTAAACAACAGCAAAACATTTAATAAAATGCCTTTTCCAAATAAATAAAATACTAAACTATTTTATTTGGGGTTAAAACTGTTGTGGCAGTGGCATAATTATTAAAACTAAATTAGGAACTAGTTACATATTTTATATATCAAAAATTTAAAATAAAACAAAAACAAAAAGAAAACAAAGAAAAAAAAGAAAAAAAAAGGGAAACCCCCCCATTGGGCCGGCCAAACCGGACTGTGGCCCAGCCTGCCCCCCCCACCGGCCCGACCGGCCCCTCCCCGGGCGCCCATAACCCCCCCGACTACCGCAAACCCTAGCCCCTGCCCCCACTCACCCCCGTCGCTCGCTCCCTCCCCTCCCCGATCCAGAACGGATCGGGGGCTGAACCGTGCCGCCCCGCCACTGCTGGCCTCCTCGCCGGCGCCCGGACGCCCACCGCCGGCGGTGCCTCGTCGCCCCCTCCACGCCGGACGCCGTCCTCCTCCTCTCCTCGCCTGCACCGTCGCCGGCCGCCGCCCTCCCTCAGGCACGTTGCCGCCGCCGCTCCTTCATCCCGGTGAGCCTCCGGGCTCCACCCCTCCTTCTCCTCGCCCTCCTTACCTCGCTCGCCGTGCGCGCACAAGCCGGCCGCCGCGATGGCATCGCCAGTGCGTCGCCGCGCCCGTTGCCACCACGGACCGCGCCCGCACGTCCCGTGCCCTCGCGCTCACCCACCCAGCCACCCCTGCGCCCGCGCACGACCGGCCGCGCCCGCCTCTACCTCCCCTCGCTGCGCCCCGCGCTCGCCGCGCCCGCTTGCGCCGCGTCCACGGCCACGAACCGCAAGCCCCCGCCGCGCGCGCCCACCCGCGGCCCCGTTCGCCCGTTGCCGCGCCACCGCTGCCCTCCCCAGCCCCGCTCGCCGCCGGTTGGCCCCCTGGCCACCCCCCGGCCCGATTTGGTTAGTGGGGGATTAAGCCCCCCACTAACCCCCTGAGCATGACAGAGGGGGCCCACGCCCCCTAAACCGTTTTGATTAGAACGAAAAAAATATATATAAAAAATAAGTAAAATGAATAATTAGTTAAATTAATTAACTAATTAATTAGATAATTAAGATTAAATAGATTAATTGATTAAATTGTTAATTAATCTGTTAATTAATTAGTTTTAACAGTGAATAAGAGGCGGGACCCCCTAATTAATTCTGATTAATAATAATTAAACTTAATTAAAACTGTGACACTGACAGGTGGGGCCCACTGGTCAGTTTGACCAGTCAACCCCCTGTTGACTGCTGATGTCAGCATGACATCATGCTGATGTCATAATTCATTATTGAATTAAAATAATCTATTTTAATTTCAGAATATTATTAAATCTTTAAAAATTAATATAAAATAAACCGTAATCCGGATGAAAAAGTTTTGAACATGAAAGTTGCTCAGAAAAATCCCACGGGTCCGACTACGCTATCCGTTAGTCTGTCACATGCCTCTAGCATAGCAAACATGGAACTTTTCCATCGTTTTTATCTGTCCAGTAAAAGCCAGAGACCCAAAAAATATCGTCAGATATTCTTCCGTTCCATCTGCAACGTGTAATACTGCGTTAGTGCATGCCTAGCTCTACGTATTGCTATGTCATGCATCGTGATGCATTTGTCTGCTTTATATTTATTGTTTCTCCCCCCTCTTCTTACCGGTAAACCCCGAGACTGACGGTGCTGCCGGGTACGACTACACCGTTGACGATCAGCCTTTTGCCGCAGAGCAACAAGGCAAGCAACCCCCCCTTGAGCATTCCGATATCGCCCATTTTCTTTCCCTCTCATTCTTGCATTAGTTTTTGCTACTGTATTAGTTAGCTCCTATTCTGATGCATAGCCTGTTTTTGATAAACTGCTACTATACCTGCAATCATATCAACTGCTTAGTATAGGTGGATCACTGAATCCCCTGGGACCCCTTAGTCCCAGTTGCCCCTGCTTCTTCATCGACGACTCGACGACTCGAAGACTCGGTCAACCGATCGACAAGCCAGGCCCCTCACATCACCGGACCCCCCTTAGTTGTATGACTGTGCAGTGCTACTATCGAGTACCGAGGGTGATACCTCGTGAAGTACTCATGATGCTAGCCCTGTAGTGCAGCTAGTCGGTCGTGGTTATCGAGGGTGATTCTTCCTTCACCATTCTTGATGATGTCTCTATCGTGCAACCCCTCAAGTGTGGGACCCTCGAGGGTGATTCCTCTAAGCCCACCTTGACGGTTACATCGAGAGGGACCATTGAGGGTGATTCCTCAGTTCCCGCCTTGATGTTTTATACACACTGTTACTATGACCTGGTTACAGAAACATGTTGGTGATGGGTCGGCCCTGAGGGGTACCCACGGTTTGATGATGATGAGGCGTGGACGGGCAGGAGAGGCCCTTGCCACACATCCTCGAGATGGGGTGACGGGACCGCACTTTATGGGTCGCGCTTGCCCCGCATTAATAAAATGCTAATGGGTTGGGTACTTCATCTGAGTTAGGTCGTTGGCCTTAATACGCACTAACCTTCACGTGGGAGAAGTTATGGGTACTCAGCATCGTTGTATCAGCCGAAGCTCTTCGGACGTCAGCAATGGAGCGGCGCGCGCCCGAGTGGTCCGCAACAGCATCGCGCTTGTTATAAGGGGAGCTAGGTGGGGCGACGACGTGCTGATATCCCGAGGCCGGGCATGACCCAGGAAAGTGTGTCCGGCTGGAGGTGATTTAGGCGTGTTGGGGAATATGTTGTGCACCCCTGCAGGGAAGAAATATCTATTCGAATAGCCGTGTCCATGGTAACAGGACGACTTGGAGTTGTACCTTGACCTACTACAACTATAATTGTGACTTTAATTTGAAATGAATGTTGGCTCTGGGATTGCTTCCTCGCAGGGAGTCCAGGAAGAATCTCGAAGCATGGTTACTTAATAAAATTGCTACAATAATATGACTATGTATGAGATACCAGTCTACTCTCTTCTAATGCTGCAAGATGCTGAAGATGCTAGTCTTCAATAGGACTAGGCCTTCTCCCTATTCTTGCTTTCTGCAGTCAGTCCAGATATAACCCCTCCCCTTGATAATGATGCATACTTAGCATAGTTCTGATGTCAGTCTTGCGAGTACTTTGGATGAGTACTCACCGCTGCTTTGCATTCTATTTCCCCCTCGATTCGATTACCGCGTTCAGACGATGGAACCCAGGAGATGGAGTATGCTGGAGACGACTACTACACCACCGCAGGAGCCTACTACTACGTGGAGAGTGCCGACGCTCAGGAGTAGTTAGGAGGTTCCCAGGCAGGAGGCCTCGCCTCTTTCGATCCGCTGCTTATGTTTCTGCTAGCCTTCTTAAGGCAAAACTTGTTTAACTTATGTCTGTACTTAGATATTATTTGCTTCCGCTGACTCATGCTTGTCGAGCTTTGTATTCGAGCCCTCGAGGCCCCTGGCTTGTAATATGAAGCTGTATGACTTTAATTTGTGTCTAGTGTTGTGTTGTGATATCGATCAGTGAGTCCCTAATCTTGGTCGTATGCATTGCGTGTATGATTAGTGTACGGTCGAAATTGGGGGCGTCACAAGTTGGTATCAGAGCCGAATGCCTGTAGGTAGCCCCCTTTCCAACTCCTTGGCCGAAGTTGAGTCTAGTCATTGAAAAACTTTTACTAACATAGTTGTATGGCTTACGGGCCCACATCTCAATCAGGTGGTATTAGGATATTTTATTCCTCTCCTATACTCTGGGTTCTGATCTCTCTTCTCTTTCGGGTTAAAGATTTTGCTAACTCTAACTCTAGGTTCTCGTAACTACTTCCCCCGGAGAGCCCCTCATTCCAGATGATGGCTAGATTCATCAGAAGACTTCGAAGATACTCTCCGATGTTCTCTCGAGAACTTGTGCTCATCGCTTTTGTGATTCCCTTCCACCGTCAACCCCTGTGGATGACTACATGCAATTGTCGCTCATACTTTCATATCCAGTTGCTCTTGTTATTACAAGGTACATCGAATTATCTTACCAGAGATTCATTCTTCCTCGGTTGATCATGTGTTTCACAGAATTCTTTGAAACGCTATTCGATCTTCCGTAATCCTCAGTAGCCTTTTGCTCTTGACCTTTCTCACCTACTTGCATTATGGTTAATTCCATATGTCTGGCAATATTAAGTAAATCCTTTGTGGTTTTCATTTGATTTTATTGATTCAACCTGTGTGTGAATGCACGTAGTCATCAGTTTTTATCATATATTATCCGCCCGGCTCAGACGTCTTTCCAAACATGAGTTGGTTCCCGACAAATCAACCTTGATTGATTGCCCATCTAAGTCCTTTCATCTTACTTGTATTTGATCGGAACATCTGTTTCCGATACACCAATTTGGAAATCTTAATTCCTTTGGTTATTTAAGCATCAAATTATTTGGATGTTCTATGATCTGATGCCTTACATTCTTTCTCCCTCTGATTGGGTACCGATACTCACATCAGGTCCTTTGTGGACCGCCAGACCCAGTGTTGGGTTATTATCCGATAGCATCCTTCACATTCAGAATTCTTGTGATGTTCTTCCCCTGATACATGATGCCATTGGTAAACTGTGTCTTCTCCCTCTGATAAGTTGTATCCTATGCTTTCGTCAGCCATGCTCTGTTGTCAAGCATGTGTTAATTACTCTTGAAGCTTGTGGTATAGGTTCCTAAGATGCCCCAATGGGTTGGACCTATGCCTTCCTTAATTCGTGTGAACCCCACAGTTTTCACGAGTCCTACTCTTCTGGTGTTTTGCCGGATAATCTTTCAAAGCTACAACCTGATTCGATACTTTACAACTGTGGTTCCGACCACCCTTCGCTTCATCATTTCTTTGCTCGATGTCGTCGCTGATCGATTACATCTTCAAGAGACTTCTCGGCAAATGTGTCGTGATCCTCATCAGCATTCTGGGCTCTTCCAGGATATCAATTAAATTCATGATGAGAGTAGCATCCTTGTCCGTGGTAATTGGTGTTGTTGTTGGCGACATCCTTGCCATCACCTTTCATTTCTTTGTTCCCGTGTTGTTTCTAACTGGAATACTGACAAATGGAATGTGATGTGTAAATTCAATACTTATGGCATACCAACTCTATCACCTTGGAGTTAATGAACAATAAGTCCATTCTTAGTGTATTGGCTATTGAGTCAGCACTCTTACATTGGTCGTGCTACTTAGTCTGTATTTCGCGTGCACCTTTCGATTAATGTTTTATTGTCGATGTTTCCCTCGGGCATACCTCAATATATCATCAGGTTTGACCAATGCTATCACCTTATTCACGCAATTGTGGAAATCCATCATTGTGGAAATCTCGTCAAATTGTTGCTGAGTCCATCAGCCACATCCTCATCTCCTTCGTGGTTCATGATGAACATTGAAGCTAGTTTTGGAAACCTTAAAAGCATTATCTTTGTGCCTAGCTTTAAGAATATGTTTGATAAAATAAGGGTTTTTCTATAAGTTCACGTGCATTTTTGCCACCGTGCTTATGGGAATTTTTTGTCTCGCTTCCTCTGGAATCGTTCCAATTCATTCAGGCATGTGCGAAGTATTCTATGGTTTGATAGATTTGCTACCTTCACTCCATATGTATTTCCTAGCACGCCAAGCCACTGATTGATTTGATTTGACCTAGTCCAGACTTACACATGGAACTTTGATATTCTCTATGATGGTCCCCAATCAGAACTTGATTTCCCTCCATTCTAGAAACTTCCATGTGGGCACGAATGTCTTGACCTTGTGTTCAGATGTCTTGTAGTCTGGCTAATGATTCAAGTCCTGCTTCTGTCGTTCATTCCGAGATTCTGGCAACATCATCTCGTAGGTCTGTGTTGCATCCTTTTCTCCTCAGGCCTTCTTTGTCTGAAGTAACCTGACACCAACCAGATCTGAATCTCGGACAGATATGATGGTTGGAACACTATCAAGAATTATAAACTTTGGTCTTTATTACTCGGTAAGGTGATGTTGTAGCTAGCACACCTGGTCGGATGACCTATTGTTATAATGCTTTGTTCAGCTAGGGTTGCCATTCTTCCATGGGGAAATTATAAGACTTATTTTATAAGTTGATCCTACTAGATCCTTTGTGTATCCTTTACTCGAAACACCATGTCATTGCTATCCCGAAGCATGGATGTGGTATATCGATCATCAGAAGGAATAATGTAAGCTCAATGCTAATTGTTTCTTGATCAATTATTCAAACCCTGTTGTATGGGCATGTCATGGATTTTCCTCGCCCCTTTTACCTAAATGGTTATCTACTTGCTATTCTGTCATGTATATCATGCTCTGTTTTTCCTTGGGAAAGATATACTCCTAAAAGTTGAGTATAACCACATTTTCCTTTCCATTGGTCTGTTTAATGTGATGAACACATTTTCCTTTCCATTGGTCTGGTTGATCTAATAATCACATTTTCCTTTCCATTGGTCTATTTAACCTTTCTTGAGATTATATGATATAAGCAGTAATAATTCTCTGCTTAGGTAAACACCTCGGTGAACAAGTCTGTCAGTAAGATCCTGTTACTATTGTTTATAACATTCCGGTAACCGCCGGTGGACGAGAACTTTGCCTATTGGTCCGCCTTGTTTCTACGAGTAGGAAAAATGGTTCTATTCGTTCCCCCGCCCTTGGTACCAACGTTGTTGCCAACATAACTGACAAGCTATCCTCTGACACATTTCTTTCATGACCGTGCAAGTAGCCACCGCTCTTCCTGCTCTTAACCACATGGTCGGCCCATAACCCTCAGTTCCACAGGATCGAAACCTGACACTCCTGTACATCCTTGATTTTAAAGTATCCCTTGCACTTGGCTTCGTATGCAATTCCCGAGCCACCGTCCAAGGGATGATCTATCCTTTTATCAGACGTGATATCTATTCTCGTTGCTCTGAACTTCCACCCCTTTTCTTCATCTGATCAGGCATCGAATGATTGCCTACCCGTTTGAAACTTTTACACCGTCTCATTTTGCTCTTAGTGATTCCTCGAGTCTTAACTTGAGAAATAAATCTTGTGTTCCTCCCTGAGTTCGCCGTCTGATGCCCAGCTTTGTTTAGATTCGTTCTTCTAGAGTTTTCCCTCTAATCTCATTCGTAGGACGATGAAGATCCCGAAGAAAGGATGACGACTTCATCATGATGATCTGAAGCAGAAACATGATTATATCAGCGAAAGGGATCAACTTCTTCGAGAAGGACAACAAAGACGAGAAGACTCGTTAGAATTTCGTAACCAGAACTACTCCCTTCTACCTCTTAATTCTCGGGACGAAAATTCTTGTTAGTCGGGGAGAATTGTGACGCCCGGGATTTGTGCTACAGTGATCTCTGTAATTAAGCTACAGTAATCCCACGCTAATGATGCCATGTCACCACTGTTACTGTTATTAATCTCGCGTTAATCCAAATCCTATTCAAATTCAAATTCAAATTTAAAGTCAAAATTCAATTTTGTCAAACATGAAAACAAAAATGTTCAAAGTGTGGCAAATATTCTCTGGATATTTGTCATGTTGAAACCACATTTTAACAGAGTGTTTAAAGGCACTAAGATAATTTAAACAGCAGCAAAACATTTAATAAAATGCCTTTTCCAAATAAATAAAATACTAAACTATTTTATTTGGGGTTAAAACTGTTGTGGCAATGGCATAATTACTAAAACTAAATTAGGAACTAGTTACATATTTTATATATCAAAATTTTAAAATAAAAAAAACAAAAACAAAACAAAGAAAAAAAAAGAGAACCCCCTCCTCACTGGGCCGGCCAAACCGGACCGTGGCCCAGCCTACCCCCCCACCGGCCGACCGCCCCCCCCCCCCGGGCGCCAGTAACCCCTCCCACTACAGCAAACCCTAGCCCCTGCCCCCACTCACCCGCGTCGCTCGCTCCCTCCCCTCCCTGATCCAGAACGGATCGGGGGCCGAACCGCGTAGCCCCGCCGCTGTTGGCCTCCTCGCCGGCGCCCGGACGCCCGCCGCCGCCGGCGCCTCATCGCCCCCTCCACGCCGGACGCCGTCCTCCTCCTTTCCTCGCCCGCACCGTCGCCGGCCGCCGCCCTCCCTCGCGCATGCTGCCGCTGCCGCTCCTTCCTCCCAGTGAGCCTCCGGGCTCCACCCCTCCTTCTCCTCGCCCTCCTTACCTCGCTCGCCGTGCGCGCACAAACCGGCCGCCGCGATGGCGTCGCCAGTGCGCCGCCGCGCCCGTTGCCACCGCGGACCGCGCCCGCATGCCCCGCGCCCTCGCGCTCTCCCGCCCGGCCACCCGCGCGCATGCCGCCTCGCCCCGCTCGCGCGCAGCCACCCCTGCGCCCGTGCACGACCGGTCGCGCCCGCCTCTACCTCCCCTCGCTGCGCCCCGCGCTCGCCGCGACCGCGCGCGCCGCGTCCACGGCCACGCCCCGCAAGCCCCCGCGGCGCGTGCCCACCCGCGGCCCCGTTCGCCCGCTGCCGCGCCACCGCCGGTGGCCACCGCTGCCCTCCCCGGCCCCGCTCGCCGCCGGTTGCCTCCCTGGCCACCCCCCAGCCCGATTTGGTTAGTGGGGGATTAAGCCCCCCCACTAACCCCCTTAGCATGACAGAGGGGGCCCACGCCCCCTAAATCGTTTTGATTAGAACGAAAAAAAACAAAATATAAATAAAAAAAATAACTAAAATGAATAATTAGTTTAATTAATTAATTAGTGAATTAGTGAATTAATTAATTAGGTAATTAATTAATTAATTAGATAATTAAGATTAAATAGATTAATTGATTAAACTGTTAATTAATCTGTTAATTAATTAGTTTTAACAGTGAATAACAGGTGGGACCCCCCCTAATTTATTCTGATTAATAATAATTAAACTTAATTAAAACTGTGACACTGACAGGTGCGGCCCACTGGTCTGTTTGACCAGTCAACCCCCTGTTGACTGCTGATGTGAGCATGACATCATGCTGATGTCATAATTCATTATCGAATTAAAATAATCTATTTTAATTTCAGAATATTATTAAATCTTTAAAAATTCATATAAAATAAACCGTAATCCGGATGAAAATGTTTTGAACATGAAAGTTGCTCAGAAAAATCCCACGGGTCCGACTACGCTGTCCGTTAGTCTGTCACGTGCATCTAGCATAGCAAACATGGAACTTTTCCATCGTTTTCATCTGTCCGGTAAAAGCCAGAGACCCGGAAAATATCGTGAGATATTCTTCCGATCCGTCTGCAACGTGTAATACTGCGTTAGTGCATGCCTAGCTCTGCGTATTGCCATGTCATGCATCGTGATGCATTTGTCTGCTTTATATTTATTGTTTCTCCCCCCTCTTCTTACCGGTTGACCCCGAGACTGACGGTGCTGCCGGGTACGACTACACCGTTGACGATCAGCCTTTTGCCGCAGAGCAGCAAGGCAACCAACCCCCCCTTGAGCATTCCGATATTGCCCATTCTCTTTCCCTCTCATTCTTGCATTAGTTTTTGCTACTGTATTAGTTAGCTCCTATTCTGATGCATAGCCTGTTTTTGATAAACTGCTACTATACCTGCAATGATATCAACTGCTTAGTATGGGTTGATCACTGAATCCCCTGTGACCCCTTAGTCCTAGTTGCCCCTGCTTCTTCATCGACGACTCGATGACTCGAAGACTCGAAGACTCGTTCAACCGACCGACAAGCCAGGCCCCTCAAATCACCGCACCCCCTTAGTTGTACGATGCTGCAGTGCTACTATTGAGTACCGAGGGTGACACCTCGTGAAGTACTCATGATGCTAGTCCTGTAGTGCAGCTAGCCGGTCGTGGTTATCGAGGGTGATTCCTCCTTCACCATTCCCGACGATGTCTCTGTCGTGCAACCCCTCAAGTGTGGGACCCTCGAGGGTGATTCCTCTAAGCCCACCTTGACGGTTACATCGAGCGGGGACCATTGAGGGTGATTCCTCGGTTCCCGCCTTGATGTTTTATACACACTGTTACTATGACCTGGTTACAGAAACATGTTGGTGATGGGTCGGCCCTAAGGGGTACCCACGGTTTGATGATGATGAGGCGTGGACGGGCAGGAGAGGCCCTAGCCACACATCCTCGAGACGGGGTGACGGGACCGCACTTTATGGGTCGCGCTTGCCCCGCATTAATAAATTGATAATGGGTTATGTACTTCATCTGAGTTAGGTCGTTGGCCTTAATACGCACTAACCTTCACGTGGGAGAAGTTATGGCTACTCAGCGTCGTTGTATCAGCCGAAGCTCTCCGGACGTCAGCAATGGAGCGGCGCGCGCCCGAGTGGTCCGCAACGGCATCGCGCTTGTTATAAGGGGTGCTAGGACTGACCTTGGCCGTGTACGCATCATGCAGGAGTGCAAGGGCAAGTGGGCCCATGAACCTGTGCGCTTAGGATTTAGACCGGCGGGCTGGCCTCTTCGTTGAGTCTAGGTGGGGCGACGACGTGCTGATATCCCGAGGCCGGGCATGACCCAGGAAAGTGTGTCTGGCCGGAGGTGATTCAGACGTGTTGGGGAATATGTTGTGCACCCCTGCAGGGAAGAAATATCTATTCGAATAGCCATGTCCACGGCAACAGGACGACTTGGAGTTGTACCTTGACCTACTGCAACTATAATTGTGACTTTAATTTGAAATGAATGTTGTTCTGGGATTGCTTCCTCGCAGGGAGTCGAGGAAGAATCTCGAAGCGTGGTTACTTAATAAAATTGCTACAATAATATGACTATGTATGAGATACCAGTCTACTCTCTTCTAATGCTGCAAGATGCTGAAGATGCTAGTCTTCGATAGGACTAGGCCTTCTCCTTATTCTTGCTTTCTGCAGTCAGTCCAGATATAACCCCCCCCCTTGATAATGATGCATACTTAGCATAGTTCTGATGTCAGTCTTGTGAGTACTTTGGATGAGTACTCACCGCTGCTTTGCATTCTCTTTCCCCCTCGATACGATTACCGCGTTCAAACGATGGAGCCCAGGAGATGGAGTATGCCGGAGACGACTACTACACCACCGCAGGAGCCTACTACTACGTGGAGAGTGCCGACGCTCAGGAGTAGTTAGGAGGTTCCCAGGCAGGAGGCCTCGCCTCTTTCGATCCGCTGCTTATGTTTGTGCTAGCCTTCTTAAAGCAAAATTTGTTTAACTTATGTCTGTACTCAGATATTATTTGCTTCCACTGACTCATGCTTGTCGAGCTTTGTATTCGAGCCCTCGAGGCCCCTGGCTTGTAATATGAAGCTGTATGACTTTAATTTGTGTCTAGTGTTGTGTTGTGATATTGATCAGTGAGTCCCTAATCTTGGTCGTACGCATTGCGTGTATGATTAGCGTATGGTCGAAATCGGGGGCGTCACACCCTCTCTCGAGTAGAGATCACTCCACCGCCTAGAGGAACTACTCGCTTGAATCCAATTATGTCGGGGATGGTCATCTGCCCCGTCCACGGCAAAAATGGCCGCCGCCCGCTCTCTGCCAAATTAGTCACCCCGGTGCCTCCTCCTTCAAGCTTCTCTTTAGCAGAGCCTCCCACGCGAAGCCTCGGTTCGACCCCCGTGACCAACCGCCCTGTTAAGAACCCTTAAGCAGGATTTCCAAATCCGGCCGACAATGGCGTCCGCTGCGGACCTCACCGTCAGCGACTCCAGCCACCCCGGCAGCTGTGTCACACCTCCTCGGGTTTGTCTCGATCCCCTGGGCTCATCCTTGTGCTTAGAATCCCGAGGGGAGGTTCTGTTCGCCCGCAAGGAGCACCGGAGCTCTGCCACGGTCCGGCTGTGGGAGGAAGGGGACGGTCAACTGGTTAAATATGATCAGTGGGTCCAAGGACCCCACAGTCAGCGACCCGTCGGTCATGGCTGAATCGGTATGAGCGTTAGCGCATTTTCGGGAATACGTTTATCTACGGAGAAGGCATATTTCCAGTCAAGCCGCTTCCTTTTCTATTTATTTTAAAAAACAGAACTTTGACCAATCTTTGAGTGGCTATAATTTCTAAAATAAGACTCCAAATGATTTGATTCTTTTTCCTACCTTTCTCAAATTTCACCTAGTTTATTTTAAGATTTACTTCAAAATATTCTAAAACAACATTTCATACTGTTTTTTAATTATGTGTTAATTAGAACATTTTCAAAATAGGAAATGGAGAGAGAAGTAAATTTTCAAAAGTTTTGGAGTGCACCCTACCTCTCTACACATGGAAGGAAAGCATCCTGAACCTTGATATGATATTAGTTGTGTGTTGTTTGCTAGAACAAATAAATTCCTTCATTATGCTAAAATGAAGTGACATTATTTCATGTGGAGATCATACTCATGCATATAAGCATATGGTGAAAATCTTTTCTGCTATGCATGTAATATTGATGACAGTAGCCACTACTCATGCCACATATACCTGGTGATAGTACGTATGAAGTCCTAAATAAGGTTGTGTTCCAGTAGACATGACCATGAAACTGACATCTCGTTGTGACGAGGATGTGCAGTGGGGCATGATGGAGCATGAGAGGTGGTGGACCTGTCAGGAAACTGTGAAGAGCATTTGTTGTGCTAACCTTGCAGGGAAAACATAAACCTCCTGAGTCGACCGTAGATCGAGTCTTGTTCCAGTAACCCCTACACTTGTTTCATACTACCACTTGTCCCTACCGCAGGTAGGGTACGGTTCAGTAAGTCATCAACCCCTTTCTTGGCACACACCGTACAGAGAGGCCACAATGGAGGATAACGAAGGCATCTGGTAGGCATGCCACTTGGTCCGGGGGCATGGGTGTTCCGGTTGGACCGAGGGGGTAGCGCCCCTGTTTGCGCGCGGTATAAATTTTGTGATCCCATGCTAATCGAGATGGTGGTCTCCCCACTCAGAGTTTTACTTAACAAGGGCCGTGGGTGATTCCAGGCATCGGTAAGTTAAGCTGGTGTGTGCGGGTCAGGTGTGTTTTCAACTCAAAGACCGTAAGCGGAATTAGTCTCGAGATGACTAAGGAAATCCGTTACTCGTGGGTAAAGAGTACAAGCTCTGCAGAGTATACATCTATTCGAATAGCCCAGTCCGCGGTTAAGGACTACAGTCTGGGATGGGTCAAGTGTCGTTCTTAGTGTCGGTCTTCGGAGGAAATACTTCTAAACCTGAATATTGATCTTGAAGTGCGACAAATGATATTGATGATTATTATTGTTATGGACTAACCATCTCTATTATGTGAATTGTTGAGTATCCCTGGGATGGTTCTACCTCCTGGATACTCATGTTATTATTTTTCCATATAAGCACTTTATGTGGCGTCGCTCAGATACCCGACTGTGGCACGCATGTTATTTACCTTCTTTATAAGCCCTTTATGAGGCATGCACAGACGCCCGACTGTGGCATGCCTGTTATACATTTTCTCTATAAGCCCTTTATGTGGCATCGTCCAGACGCCCGACTGTGGCATGCCTTTTATATATTTCCTTTATAAGCCCTTTATGTGGTGTTGCTCAGCCGCCCGATTGAGGCATGTTTTATATCCTTACCCTTTCAAGGCGTCGCTTCAGACACACGATCGGATTATTTTATTTTCATTCCCTGATTGCTTATACATTTTAATATGAATTATCTGCTTACTTGCACCATGAATTTATCTTATGACTGGTTGGAACATGCGTGAATAAATTTTTGTGCGTACAACTTACCCTCTATATTATGTCTGTTTTCATGATTTTTGCGAGTACATTCAAACGTACTCACTGGCTTGTCCCTGGCTATTTTCATTGGCCAGATTGCGTATTTGGAGAGGAGCACTATGGCGACAACACCAGAACCTAGGCATCGGATATAGCAACCACGCGAAGATAGGAATTATCCAGGTCAGCTGCTCCTGTGGGAAATGGAGTCCCTTAGACGCTGGAGATCCACGAACCGCTTCCGCCATCAACCACTAGAAACCCTGTTGTACTCCATAGACCATCATGGTCTTGTACTTCAATTTTGTAATTGTTTGGAATTTCTGTATCAAGTATGTGTCCACCAGCTAACAGTAATCCTGGGGCTGGTGAGCACAAGGACCATTTGCTGGGAAATTTATATCCTGGAAAACCGGTCCTGACAAACTTGGTATCAGAGCCAGCTGACCATTGGCTAATCCTATCTTAGCCGGGTTAATAAACTCTATGTTATCACCCACACAAACCCTACCCTACCCCATAGCCAAGACTATCCTATCCGATAGCTTACACAGTGACCCCGACACCTTTCGGCAGTCGGTACCCAACTTATCAGGCTAGCCCAGTAGGTCACACGCCCGTGACCGACACCTGTGTTGTCCCATTCGCAAGCGTGCGAGAGAAGACTCCGTTTTCTTTCTATAAAGGAAAACGTTTGCCCCCAACCCAGCACACCACCACTACTTATCCAAAACCAAGCCAAGATGCCTGGTGCCATTGTTCACAATGAGACCACCGCGACCGACCTTAGAGGTTTTGTAACCGTCTCGCCAACCTCACCCGTTGTGCCTTTGCGTTAGAAGAGCCCCAAAATATGTTGTGTATTAGGAGCACACGAGTGATGCCATCCGTCATTTCTGGGCCATGGTACACATCTACGGCAGAGGTATCTCGCCAGAACGCCCCTACAGGTTCACCGGAAGGTCAACTTCCTTTGAGCCACAAGCCATCCAGCTAGCAGCTCGAGAGGCTATATATAGTTCAACTCCGGCACTTGTCACCGAGAGTTAACTGCCGCTCGTTCTACTACTACCCCAACCGTGAAGGATATAGTAGGTCGCACAGATCGCCAATGGAGACCATGAGGCGGACCCCGCCTTATTGCATCTTGTGCGCTACTTAAGGGCACAAGAGGCGTTGTTTGATCAGGTCACCCTTGATCTGATTACAACTCGTGGAGAACTCGCTCGCCGAGCCCTGATACATCTCCATCGTATCTACTTTTTAAACTCTTTTGCCCTTGTTTTCGACTCTAATTTGCATGATTTGAATGGAACTAACCCGGACTGACGCTGTTTTCAGCAGAATTGCCTTGGTGTTATTTTTGTGCAGAAATAAAAGTTCTCGGATTGACCTAAAAATTTACGGAGAATATTTTTGGAATTAATAAAAAATACTGGCGAAATAATCAACCAGAGGGGGCCCACCCATTGTCCACAAGCCAGGGGGCGCCCCCCCTAGGGCGCGCCCAGGTGGCTTGTGGGCCCCCTATAGCTCCTCCGACCCGAACTCCAACTCCATATAATCTTATTCGGGGAGAAAAAAATCAGAGAGAAGAGTTCATCACGTTTCACGATACGGAGCTGCCGCCACCTCCTGTTCTTCCTCGGGAGGGCAGACCTGGGGTCCGTTTTGGGCTCCGGCGAGGAGAAATCGACGCCGTCGTTGATGACCCACAAGTATAGGGGATCTATCGTAGTCCTTTCGATAAGTAAGAGTGTCGAACCCAACGAGGAGCAGAAGGAAATGACAAATGGTTTTCAGTAAGGTATTCTCTGCAAGCACTGAAATTATCGGTAACAGATAGTTTTGTGATAAGGTAATTCGTAACGAATAGCAAGTACCAAATGTAACAAAGGTGCAGCAAGGTGGCCCAATCCTTTTTGTAGCAAAGGAAAAGCCTGGACAAACTCTTATATAAAGCAAAGCGCTCCCGAGGACACATGGGAATTTCTGTCAAGCTAGTTTTCATCAAGCTCATATGATTCGCGTTCGTTACTTTGATAATTTGATATGTGGGTGGACCAGTGCTTGGGTGCTGCCCTTACTTGGACAATCCTCCCACTTATGATTAACCTCTTTCGCAAGCATCCGCAACTACGAAAGAAGAATTAAGATAAATCTAACCATAGCATGAAACATATGGATCCAAATCAGCCCCTTACGAAGCAACGCATAAACTAGGGTTTAAGCTTCTGTCACTCTAGCAACCCATCATATACTTATTACTTCCCAATGCCTTCCCCTAGGCCCAAATAATGGTGAAGTGTCATGTAGTCGACGTTCACATAACACCACTAGAGGAGAGACAACATCCATCTCATCAAAATATCGAACGAATACCAAATTCACATGATTACTTATAACAAGACTTATCCCATGTCCTTAGGAACAAACATAACTACTCACAAAGCATATTAATGTTCATAATCAGAGGAGTATTAATTATCATTAAGGATCTGAACATATGATCTTCCACCAAGTAAACCAACTAGCATCAACTACAAGGAGTAATCAACACTACTAGCAACCCACAGGTACCAATCTGAGGTTTTGAGACAAAGATCGAATACAAGAGATGAACTAGGGTTTGAGAGGAGATGGTGCTGGTGAAGATGTTGATGGAGATTGACCCCCTCTCGATGAGAGGATCGTTGGTGATGACGATGGCTTCGATTTCCCCCTCTGGGAGGGAAGTTTCCCCGGCAAAACAGCTCCGCCGGAGCCCTAGATTGGTTCTGTCCAAGTTCCGCCTCGAGACGGCGACGCTTCATCCCGAAAGCTCTCTTATGATTTTTTCAAGGTCAAAATCCTCCATATAGCAAAAGATGGGCACCGGAGGCCTGCCAGGGGGCCCACAAGCCACAGGGGCGCGCCCACAGGGGTAGGGCGCGCCCCCTGGCTTGTGACTCCCTGGTGGGTCCCCTGTGGTATTTCTTCCACCCAATAATTTTTATATATTCCAAAATAATTCTCCGTAGATTTTCAGGACTTTTGGTGTTGTGCAGAATAGGTATCTCAGATTTGCTCCTTTTCCAGTCCAGAATTCCAACTGCCGGCATTCTCCCTCTTCATGTAAACCTTGTAAAATAAGACAGAAAAGGCATAAGTATTGTACCATAATGTGTATTAACAGCACATAATGCAATAAATATCGATATAAAAGCATGATGCAAAATGCACGTATCAACTCCCCCAAGCTTAGACCTCGCTTGTCCTCAAGCGAAAACCGAAATCGATAAATAAGCCCACATGTTTAGAGACAGAGGTGTCGATAAAATAAAATACGGACATGAAGGCATCATGGTTATCTTTAGAACAGCAACATATATTGACATATAATTTCTTATGCTAGAGTAACAATTCATTCACAACGTAAAGTATGAATCAAGAACTCTATTGAGAACCAACAAACTATGATCTCAGTCATTGAAGCAATTCCAATTTATCATAACGTAGGAAAGAGTCAATATAAGAGCTTGTAAAGCAAATCCACATACTCAATCATGTTTTAGTCTTTCATAATTGCTAACACTCACGCGGTACCTATGAGGTCAAATCTTCAATCGGACACAAAGAACGATAGGGGCTTATAGTATTGCCTCCCAACTATTTACCTCAAGGGTAATGTCAACAGAAATAACTCATGCTCACCCACATCCGAGTGAATATATGTGTCTAGGTCATTCCCCAACACATGACACTTGCTAAGAGATAAAGGCAAAATAAAGGAAATGGTGAAGATCACCATGACTCTTGCATAAAGGTAATTACTAGAAAGTAAAGGTAACAGATAGGCCCTTCGTAGAGGGAAGCAGAGGCTGTCATGCGCTTTTATAGTTGGATGCGCAATCCCTTAGTGCAAAAGAACGTCACTTTATATTGCCCCTTGTGATAAAGAACTTTATTATGCAGTCTGTCGCTTTTATTTCTTCCATATCACAAGTTCGTATAAAGTTTATTTTCCTCACACTAATAGATCACACATATTTAGAGAGCAATTTTTATTGCTTGCACCGATGACAACTTACTTGAAGGATCTTACTCAATCCATAGGTAGGTATGGTGGACTCTCATGGAAAAACTGGGTTAAAGGTGTTTGGATGCACAAGTAGTATCTCTACTTGGTGCGGAAGTTTTGGCAGATATGGGGTGGAAGCAAGCGACACATGTTAAAGGATCTAAAACCATACAACTTCTATTCAAAAATAAGCAAACATAACCCATTATGTTGTCTTCCTTGTCCAACATCAACTTCTTAACATACAATATTTTAAGGAGTGCGCACAATCATAAAAGATGTCCAAGATGATATATTCATATGTGAACCTCTCTTTCTTTATTACTTCCTTTTAATTGCAACAATGACCAATAGCTTTGTTTGTCAACTCACAACAAATTTCAATCGACATACCTCTTATATGTGAAGTCATCACCCCCCATAAGATCATCATATATACTCTTTGCTTTTATTCTATACTTCTTTTTATTTCTTTTTCTCAAGATCATAGCAAGCAAGCAAAGCCCTCAACTCAAAACTACTCTTTATTATATAACTCTCGGACTTGCTTACATAGGGGGAACAAAAAGCAAAACTCAAAACTAGATCACACTAAAGACTTTATTGTACTAGATCAAGATATAACCAAAAGGATCGAACTAAGGAAAACGATAAAAGTAAAAGGTGTGATGGTGATACGATACCGGGGCACCTGCCCCAAGCTTGGCACAAGCCAAGGGGAGTGCCCATACCCATGTGTTTAGTTGTCTTTCTTCGGAGGTGGTGATGCTGGAGTTGTTGATGAGGTTGGAGGCTTGTCTAGTTTCCTCTTAAGCATAAAATTTTGTTCCCTCAGATCGTCTACTTCTTGCTCGAGCTTCAATATCCTTTGACATAATTCTTGCTTGCTCTCCTGCAGAAAACGAGAAGGGATAAATAGAACCTTGGGTTTTCTCCTTGTATTTGGAAGGCTCGATTTCCTGAACTCCATGTGCATATCTCCTGGTCAAGGCAGGGGGATCTCCTCTTCATCCGAGCTTTCTTCCTCATACTTGCCTTCTAGTTCCTCCTCCGAGAACAATCCATAAGGATCTAAGTCCCCATAGACCTTAGGATTGGCAAGATAATGCGATACATAGCTCTCCCCATCGGAATCTTGGGACGACATCTTGCTCTAAATCTGCTGGAGAAACAACTCAAAACGAAAACAGGAGATATTGTCGTGATACGAAGGTCAAATCCTTTGGGAGATTATATAATGAATTTTTACCGACCCGAAGGAGTATACCACAAGAAAATGGAGTTCGGAGGGTACACGGGGTGGCCACAAGCCACAGGGGCGCGCCCAGGGGGTAAGGGCGCGCCCCCTGGCTTGTCGCTTCCTCGTGTACTCTTCGGACTACTTTAAATTTTCCTAATTTATTAAATATTCCAAAACGGATAAAAATTGCTATTGGAAAAGTTTTGGAGTCGGTTTGCTTACCGTAACACGTACCTATTCCTTTTCGGAGTCTGAAATGTTATGGTAGGTCTTCCTAATGTACTCCTCCGGAGTCATGGTATTGATAATATTGGTTTCAACATTTATGGGAGTACCTGAGATGTAATGTTTGATTCTTTGCCCGTTTACCACCTTCGGATTTGTGCCTTCAGCGTTGTTGATCTTGATGGCACCGGAACGATATACTTCCTCTATAATGTAAGGCCCTTCCCATTTAGAGAGAAGTTTTCCTGCAAAAAATCTTAAACAAGAATTGTATAACAAGACATGGTCACCTACATTGAATTCACGCTTTTGTATCCTTTTATCATGCCATCTCTTAACTTTTTCTTTGAACAACTTGGCATTCTCATAGGCCTGGGTTCTCCATTCATCATGTGAGCTAATGTCAAATAACATCTTCTCACCAGCAAGTTTGAAATCATAGTTGAGCTCTTTAATTGCCAAATAAGCTTTATGCTCTAGCTCTAGAGGTAAATGACATGCTTTACCATAAACCATCTTATACGGAGACATGCCCATAGGGTTTTTGTAAGCAGTTCTATAAGCCCATAATGCATCATCAAGTTTCTTAGACCAATTCTTTCTGGATCTATTAACAGTCTTCTGCAAGATCAATTTAATTTCTCTATTGCTTAATTCTACTTGACCACTAGACTGAGGATGATATGGAGATGCAATTCTATGATTAACATCATACTTAGCAAGCAATTTACGGAAAGCACCATGAATAAAGTGCGAACCACCATCAGTCATTAAATATCTAGGGACTCCAAATCTAGGGAAAATAACTTCTTTACGCATTTTAATAGAAGTGTTATGATCAGCACTACTAGTTGGAATAGCTTCTACCCACTTAGTAACATAATCAACAGCAACTAGTATATGAGTATACCCGTTAGATTGTGGAAAAGGTCCCACATAATCAAAACCCCAAACATCAAATGGTTCAATAACAAGAGAGTAATTCATAGGCATTTCCTGACGTCTGCTGATATTACCAATTCTTTAACATTCATCGCAAGACAAGGCAAACTTACGAGCATCCTTGAAGAGAGTAGGCCAATAAAAACTAGATTGTAGTACCTTATGTGCAGTTCTATCTCCAGCGTGGTGTCCTCCGTAGGCCTCGGAATGACACTTGTGAAGGATCTATTCCTGTTCATGCTCAGGCACACAACGTCTAATAACACCATCTACTCCTTTGTAAAGGTGTGGATCATCCCAAAAGCAATGTCTTAAATCATAGAAGAACTTTTTCTTTTGTTGGTATGTGAAACTAGGCGGTATAAATTTAGCAACAGTGTAGTTAGCATAATCATCATACCAAGGAGCATTGCGCGAAGCATTTATGACAGCTAATTGTCCATCAGGAAAGCTATCATCAATAGGTAGTGGGTCATCAAGAACATTCTCTAATCTAGACAAGTTATCTGCTACGGGGTTATCAGCACCCTTTCTATCAATAATATGCAAATCAAATTCTTGTAGCAGAAGAACCCATCTAATAAGTCTAGGTTTAGCATCTTTCTTTTCCATAAGGTATTTAATAGCAGCATGATCAGTGTGAACAGTTACTTTGGAATCAACAATATAAGGTCTAAACTTATCACGAGCAAACACAACTGATAAAAATTCCTTTTCAGTGGTAGCACAGTTTCTTTGAGCAATGTCTAGAGTTTTACTAGCATAATGGATAACATTTAATTTCTTATCAACCCTTTGTCCTAGAACAGCACCAACAGCATAATCACTAGCATCACACATAATTTCAAAGGGTAAGTTCCAATCAGGAGGTTGAACAACAGGTGCGAAAATCAAGGCATTCTTAAGAATTTCAAATGCTTCTACACAATCATCATCAAAAATGAATGGAACATCTTTTTGCAAAAGATTAGTGAGAGGCCTCGAAATCTTAGAGAAGTCTTTAATAAACCTCCTATAGAAACCAGCATGACCTAGGAAACTTCTTATACCTCTGATATCTGTAGGACACGACATTTTTTCAATAGCATCAACTTTAGCTTTATCCACCTCAATATCTCTTTCGGAGATTTTGTGCCCCAAGACAATACCTTCATTAACCATAAAGTGGCACTTTTCCCAATTCAAGACAATATTAGTTTCTTCGCATCTCTGCAAAACTCGATCAAGGTTGCTCAAGCAATCATCAAAATAAGTTCCGTAAACGGAAAAATCATCCATGAAAACCTCAATAATCTTTTCACAAAAGTCAGAGAATATAGCCATCATACATCTTTGAAAGGTAGCAGGTGCATTGCATAAACCAAAATGCATACGTCTATAAGCAAAGGTACCAAAAGGACAAGTAAAAGTGGTCTTCTCTTGATCTTCTTTTGACACAGGTATTTGAGAGAAACCAGAATAACCGTCTAGAAAGCAAAAATGTGTATGTTTGGATAGTCTTTCTAGAATTTGATCGATAAAAGGTAGAGGGTAATGATCTTTCCTAGTTGATTTATTTAATTTCCTAAAATCAATTACCATTCTATATCCTGTAACAATTCTTTGCAGGATCAATTCATTTTTATCATTAGGAACAACGTTAATACCTCCCTTTTTAGGGACACAATGAACGAGACTAACCCATCTACTATCAGCAATAGGATAAATTATACCTGCCTCCAGAAGCTTTAGTATTTCATTTCTTACCACTTCTTTCATTTTAGGATTTAACCGTCGTTGGTGATCAACAACTGGTTTAGCATCTGGCTCCATATTAATTTTATGCTGACATAGAGTGGGACTAATGCCCTTAAGATCATCAAGAGTATATCCACTAGCGGCACGGTGCTTCCTCAAAGTTTTCAATAATCTCTTTTCTTCATGCTCTGAAAGGTTAGCACTAATAATAACAGGATATATCTCCTTTTCATCAAGATAAGCATATTTCAGAGTATCAGGTAATTGTTTAAGCTCAAACACGGGATCACCCTTGGGTGGAGGAGGATCCCCAAGTATTTCAACAGGCAGGTTGTGTTTCAAAATTGGTTGCTGATCAAAGAAAATCTTATCTGTTTCATTCCTTTCATTCATATGCATATCATTTTCATGGTCTAGCAAAAATTGTTCTAAAGGATCAGTAGGAGGCACATCAATAGAAGCGAGACCAATAATTTCATCTTTACTAGGCAATTCTTTGTCATGGGGTTGTCTACAAAATTTAGAGAAATTGAACTCATGAGACACATCCCCAAAACTCACAGTAACAGTTTCTTTCTCACAATCTATCTTAGCATTAAAAGTATTCAAGAAAGGCCTACCGAATATAATGGGACAGAAATCATCTTGTGGGGAACCAAGAACAAGAAAATCAGTAGGATACTTTATTTTCCCACACAAGAATTCAACATCTCTAACAATCCCAATTGGTGCAATAGTATCTCTATTAGCAAGCTTAATGGTAACATCAATTTCTTCTAATTCAGCCAGTGCAATATCATTCATAATTTCTTAGTATAAGGTAAAGGGAATTGCACTCACACTAGCACCCATATCACATAAGCCATGATAACAATGATCTCCTATTTTAACAGAAACAACAGGCACGCCAACAATAGGTCTATGTTTACCGTTAGCATCAGGTCTAGCAATTCTAGCAGCTTCATCACAGAAATGAATAACATGCCCATCAATATTATCAACCAAGAGATCTTTAACCATAGCAATACTAGGTTCAACTTTAATTTGTTCAGGGGGCATAGGTGTTCTAGTACAACTCTTACAAACAACAGTTGAAGCTAAAGCATGTTCCTTTATTCTAACAGGGAAGGGCGGTTTCTCAATATAAGCAGTAGGAATAACAGGATCAGCATTATAAATAATAGTTTCTTCTTCAACTTTAATAGGTTCAACTACTTTAACTTCAATGGGAGGACGATATTTGAACCACTTCTCCTTAGGGAGATCAACATGAGTAGCAAAAGAGTCACAGAAAGAAGCTACTATCTCAGAGTCAAGTCCATATTTAGTGCTAAATTCACGAAAAGCGTCGTTGTCTATAAAGGATTTAACACAATCGAACTTAAGGTTTATACCTGACTCCTTACCTTCGTCGAGTTCCCAATCTTCAGAGTTGCATTTAATTCTTTCCAATAAGTCCCATTTGAATTCAATATCTTTCTTCATAAAGGAACCAGCACAAGAAGTATCGAGCATGGATTGATCATTACGAGAGAGCCGAGCATAAAAATTCTGAATAATAATTTCTCTCGGGAGCTCATGATTGGGACATGAATATAACATTGACTTAAGGCTCCCCCAAGCTTGAGCGATTCTTTCTCCTTCACGAGGCCAAAAATTATAAATATAATTCCGATCACGATGAACCAGATGCATAGGATAAAACTTCTGATGAAATTCCAATTTCAATCGGTTGTAGTTCCATGATCCAATATCATCACATAGCCTATACCATGTCAATGCCTTCTCCTTCAAAGATAAAGGAAAGACCTTCTTCTTGACATCATCCTTGGGCAAACCTGCAAGCTTAAATAATCCACAAACTTCATCCACATAGATTAGATGCAAATCAGTATGTAGTGTTCCATCTCCTGCATAAGGATTAGCTAGCAGTTTCTCTATCATACCCGAAGGAATTTCATAATAAATATTTTCAGTAGGTGTAGTAGGTTGAGGAGCATCTCTTTTTGCTTCCGGTCGGGGTGAAGATACCCCGAACAAGCCCCTCAAAGGATTATTTTCCATAGTAACAGGTGACAGTAAATTTCAGCACACTATATAAATTTTTCCTTACCAACTTCCACTCACCAAAGGCACTTCACTCCCCGGAAATGGCGCCAGAAAAGAGTCTTGATGACCCACAAGTATAGGGGATCTATCGTAGTCCTTTTGATAAGTAAGAGTGTCGAACCCAACGACGAGCAGAAGGAAATGACAAGCGGTTTTCAGTAAGGTATTCTCGGCAAGCACTGAAATTATCGGTAACAGATAGTTTTGTGATAAGGTAATTCGTAACGGATAGCAAGTAACAAATGTAACAAAGGTGCAGCAAGGTGGCCCAATTCTTTTTGTAGCAAAGGACAAGCCTGGACAAACTCTTATATAAAGCAAAGCGCTCCCGAGGACACATGGGAATTTCTGTCAAGCTAGTTTTCATCATGCTCATATGATTCGCGTTCGTTACTTTGATAATTTGATATGTGGGTGGACCGGTCCTTGGGTGCTGCCATTACTTGGACAAACCTCCCACTTATGATTAACCTCTCTCGCAAGCATCCGCAACTACGAAAGAAGAATTAAGATAAATCTAACCATAGCATGAAACATATGGATCCAAATCAGACCCTTACGAAGCAACACATAAACTAGGGTTTAAGCTTCTGTCACTCTAGCAACCCATCATCTACTTATTACTTCCCAATGCCTTCCCCTAGGCCCAAATAATGGTGAAGTGTCATGTAGTCGACGTTCACATAACACCACTAGAGGAGAGACAACATACATTTCATCAAAATATTGAACGAATAGCAAATTCACATGATTACTTATAACAAGACTTATCCCATGTCCTCAGGAACAAATGTAACTACTCACAAAGCATATTAATGTTCATAATCATAGGAGTATTAATTATCATTAAGGATCTGAACATATGATCTTCCACCAAGTAAACCAACTAGCATCAACTACAAGGAGTAATCAACACTACTAGCAACCCACAGGTACCAATCTGAGGTTTTGAGACAAAGATCGAATACAAGAGATGAACTAGGGTTTGAGAGGAGATGGTGCTGGTGAAGATGTTGATGGAGATTGACCCCCTCTCGATGAGAGGATCGTTGGTGATAACGATGGCTTCGATTTCCCCCTCCGGGGGGGAAGTTTCCCAGGCAGAAAAGCTCTGCCGGAGCCCTAGATTGGTTCTGTCCAAGTTCTGCCTCGAGACGGCGGCGCTTCATCCTGAAAGCTCTCTTATGATTTTTCCAGGTCAAAACCCTCCATATAGCAGAAGATGGGCACCGGAGGCCTCCCCAGGGGCCCACAAGCCATAGGGGCGCGCCCAGGGGGTAGGGCGCCCCCCCCAAGCTTGTGACTCCCTGGTGGGTCCCATCTGGTATTTCTTCCACACAATAATTTTTATATATTCCAAAATAATTCTCCATAGATTTTCAGGACTTTTGCAGTTGTGCAGAATAGGTATCTCAGATTTGCTCCTTTTCCAGTCTAGAATTCCAGCTGCCGACATTCTCCCTCTTCTTGTAAACCTTGTAAAATAAGAGAGAAAAAGCATAAGTATGGTACCATAATGTGTATTAACAGCCCATAATGCAATTAATATCGATATAAAAGCATGATGCAAAATGGACGTATCAGTCGTCATCACCAACCATCCTTCATCATCAATTTCATGATGCTCTCCGCCGTTTGTGAGTAATTCCATCGTAGGCTTGCTGGACGGTGATGGGTTGGATGAGATTTACCATGTAATCGCATTAGTTTTGTTAGGGTTTGATCCCTAGTATCCACTATGTTCTGAGATTGATGTTGCTATGACTTTGCTATGCTTAATGCTTGTCACTAGGGCCCGAGTGCCATGATTTCAGATTTGAACCTATTATGTTTTCAGGAATATATATGTGTTCTTGATCCTATCTTGCAAGTTGTAGACACCTATTACGAGTTATGATCCGCATCCCCCAGGGGTACAATAACTAGGATTCTTTCCGGTGATTACCGTAGTTTGAGGAGTTCATGTATTCACTAAGTGATAATGCTTTGGTCCGGTTCTCTATTAAAAGGAGGCCTTAATATCCCTTAGTTTCCATTAGGACCCCATTGCCATGGGAGGGTAGGACAAAAGATGTCATGCAAGTTCTTTTCCATAAGCACGTATGACTATATATGGAATACATGCCTACATTATATTGATGAATTGGGGCTAGTTCTGTGTCACCCTATGTTATAACCGTTGCACGATGAATGCCATCCGACATAATTATCCATCACTGATCCATTGCCTACGAGCTTTTCACATATTGATCTTTGCTAAGTTACTTTTCTGTTGCCACTGTAACGATTGCTACAAAACCGCTACTGTTACTTTTGTCATCGTTGCCGTTACTTCCATACTACTTTGCTACTAAGTACTTTCCTGCAGATACTAAGTCTTTCAGGTGTGGTTGAATTGACAACTCAGCTGCTAATACTCGAGAATATTCTTTGGCTCCCCATGTGTCGAATCAATAAATTTGGGTTGAATACTCTACCCTCGAAAACTGTTGTGATCCCCTATACTTGTGGGTTATCAAGACCTTTTTTCTGGCGCCGTTGCCGGGGAGCATAGCTCTATTCTCTGAGTCACTTGGGATTTATATCTGTTTATCACTATGAAGAAACTGAAGGACCCAAAAACCAAGATCTATCCCTCTACTACGAGGGGAGGTAAGGAACTGCCATCTAGCTCTGCACTTGATTCACCTTCTGTTATGAGGAAATTTGCGACACCACCACCTGCTATTGGTTCTGATATGTCGCAAGTAATTGATGATGCCACTTCTGCTATGCATGATGCTTATGATGATACTTTGCTTGATAATACTGTGCCACTGGGTGAATTTCTTGATGAACAAATTGCTAGAGTCAATGCTGAAACTGATGATATTTCTGAAACTGGTGAAATTATTGAAACTAAACACTATAAGACACCTGTTAGACCTAGATCTCCTAGATATGAATTGCCTAATATACCTAAGGGTTATGTTATGGAGGGAGAGGTAGATAGGGACTTTGTTGCTTGTAAGGATAGAGATGATCTTCAGGAATTACTATGCAAGTGGAAGGAAATATCTTTGAATGCTAGAATGCAATATGATCCTAAGTTTGCTACTTCACCTATCTTTGTTACTGATAAGGATTATGAATTCTCAGTCGATCCTGAGTTAATTACTTTGGTTGAATCTGATCCTTTCCACGGTTATGAATCTGAAACTGTTGTGGCACATCTTACTAAATTGAATGATATAGCCACCCTATGTACTTATGAGGAAAAAATTCATTATTACTTTCTCATTAAAGGGTGATGCTAAGATATGGTTTAATTCTCTTCCTCCTGGTTGTGTGCGTAGTCCCCAGGATATGATATATTACTTCTCTGAAAATTATTTTCCTGCCCATAAGAAACAAGCTGCCTTGCAGGAAATATTTAACTTTGTGCAAATTGAAGAAGAGAGTCTCCCACAAGCGTGGGGGAGGCTTCTCCAATTACTTAATGCTTTTCCTGATCATCCTCTCAAGAAAAACAAAATACTTGATATCTTTTATAATGGACTAACCGATGCTTCTAGGGACCACCTAGATAGTTGTGCTGGTTGTGTTTTCAGGGAACGAACTGTTGAACAAGCTGAACTACTATTGAATAATATATTGAGCAATGATAACGATTGGACTATTCCTGAACCACCTCCAAAGCCCACCCCGAAGAAAAGGGCTATTCTATTTCTCAGTCCTGAAGATATGCAAGAGGCAAAGAAATCTATAAAAGAAAAAGGTATTAAAGCTGAAGATGTTAAGAATCTACCACCTATTGAAGAAATACATGGTCTTGATAACCCGACACAGGTAGTAGAGGTAAATTATCTGCGTATATTTGATGAAGGTGATATTCCTTATAATAAGTCTGCTAGCCAATGCTTGGATGAGTTTGATAACTTTATTGTTAAGCAATAAAATTTCAATGCTTATGTTAGTAGACAATTGAAACATAATGCTTACATGCTCGATCGCTTAGGTGATTATATGAGTAGGACTATTAATGATCTTAAGCTTATTAGTAAACATGCTTCCATGGTAACTACTCAAGTAGAACAAGTACTTAAGGCACAAAATGATTTGCTTAATGAGATGAATGGTAAGAACAATGATCATTCTGTCAGAGTTGTGACTAGAGGTGGTAAAATGACTCAGGAACCTTTGTATCCTGAGGACCAGCCTAATAGAATTGAGGAAGATTCTCAGAGAATTAATACTGATGCACCTAGTCGTCCCAGTAATAAAAGGAAAAAGAATGATGATATGACTTTGCATGCTGCTAGTGAACCTGTTATAGATACACCTGAAAACCCAAATGATATTTCTATTTCTGATGCTGAGACACAATCTAGTAATGAACATGAGCCTAGTGATAATATTAATGATGATGTTCATGTTGATGCTCAACCTAGTAATGATAATGATGTGGAGATTGAACCTGCTGTTGATCTTGATAACTGATAACCCACAAGTATAGGGGGTCAGTTGTAGCCTCTTTCGATAAGTAATAGTGTCGAACCCAATGAGGAGCTAAAGGTAGAATAAATATTCCCTCAAGTTCTATCGACCACCGATACAACTCTACGCACGCTTAACGTTCGCTTTACCTAGAACAAGTAAGAAACTAGAAGTACTTTGTAGGTGTGATAGGATAGGTTTGCAAGATAATAAAGAGCACGTAAATAAAAACTAGGGGCTGCTTAGATAAAGAAACAACTAAGTTAGTTTAACGAGTGTGGAAAAGTGGTGGTAGGAGTTGCGGAATTGTCCCTAGGCAATCGATAACTAGACCGGTAATCATTATTGCAATTTTATATGAGGGAGAGGCATAAGCTAACATACTTTCTCTACTTGGATCATATGCACTTATGATTGGAACTCTAGCAAGCATCCACAACTACTAAAGATCATTAAGGTAAAACCCAACCATAGCATTATAAGGTATCAAGTCCTCTTTACTCCCATATGCAACAACCGACCTACCCGGGTTTATGCTTCTGTCACTCAAGCAACCCACCATAGGCAAATCATGAACACATTGCAACACCCTACAGCGGGGATCCCTCACGCTTGCGCGACATGGAGAGCACCATAGGACAGCACCAATAATAAAACATGCAACTCAAACCAATCATGATCATCAATCAACCCATAGGACAACAAAAATCTACTCAGACATCATAGGATGGCAACACATCATTGGATAATAATATGAAGCATAAAGCACCATGTTCAAGTAGAGGGTACAGCGGGTTGCGGGAGAGTGGACCGCTGTAGATAGATGGGGGAAGGTAATGGAGGTGTTGGTGAAGATGACGGAGTTGTTGGAGTAGATGGCCGTCACGATGATGGCCTCGGCGGCGTTCCGGTGCCACCGGGAGAGAGGGGGAGAGAGCCCCCCTCCTTCTTCTTCTTCCTTGGCCTCCCACCTAGATGGGAGGAAGGTTTCCCCTCTGGTCCTTGGCCTCCATGGCGACGGAGGGGCGAGAGACCCTCCGAGATTGGATCTCTCTCTCTGTTTCCTTCTGTTTCTGCCTTCCCAGATTCTGGCCTTTCACCGTTTCTTATATTCCCGGAGATCCGTAACTCCGATTGGGCTGAAAATTTAACACGATTTTTATCCGGATATTAGCTTTCTTGCGGCGAAAGAAGGGCACCAACCGCCTTCGGGGTGGCCACAAGCCAGCCTGGCGCGCCCAGGGGGGTAGGGGGCGCCCCCCTGGCTTGTGGTCACCTCGGGCATCGTCTCGCGTTGATTCTTTTTCCCAAAATTCACATATATTCCAAAAAAAATCTCCGTAAGTTTTTATCCCGTTTGGACTTCGTTTGATATGGATTCTCTGCGAAACAAAAAACATGCAACAAACAGGAACTGGCACTGGGCACTGGATCAATATGTTAGTCCCAAAAATAATATAAAAAGTTGCCAAAAGTATATGAGAGTTGTAGAATATTGGCATGAAACAATCTAAAATTATAGATACAACGGAGACGTATCAGCATCCCCAAGATTAATTCCTGCTCGTCCTCGAGTAGGTAAATGATAAAAAAGATAATTTTTGATGTGGAATGCTACCTAGCATAATCTTGATCATATAATCTAATCATGGCATGAATATTAAGACACAAGTGATTCAAAGCAATAGTCTATCATTTGACATTAAAACAATAATACTTTAAGCATACTAACAAGCAATCGTTTCTTTTCAAAATACCATGGCTAAAGAAAGTTATCCCTACAATATCATATAGTCTGGCTATGCTCCATCTTCCCCACACAAAGTATCACTACTGGAATCAGCAACTTTGGCGTACGCCATGGCTGACGGCAAAGGCATGCATTGCGGACGGCAAAGGTCTTTGTCGTCAGCCAGCAGACGGCAACACATCCGGCTGAATAAGGTCCGGTAAAGGCCACTTTGCCGTCTGCTGGCCGACGTCAGAGAGGCAAAGGTCTTTGCCGTCCGCCAGCAGACGGCAAAGGGCATGGACGGCACACGTGGCAGCTTAGGTCCGTTAAGGGGTTAACGGCGTGGTTTGCCGTCTGCTGGCAGATGGCAAAGATGCAAAGTTCTTTGCCGTCTGCCAGCGGATGGCAAAGCATACCAAATAGGCCAGCCCAGTGCACCCCAGGTTGCACAGGTAGCTGCCACGTGGCATCTTTGCCGTTTGCTGGCTGATGGCAAAACTGTTTGCCGTCTGCCAGCAGACGGCAAAGAGCCTGTACAGCCCCTGTTTTTTCTTAAATTCATTCAATTTCACAGAATTTCACATATATATATATATCTACACATTTGAAAATACTTTCAACAAGCATAACAACACATATACATACCAAATCATATCCCTGCCATATGGATATGATCATCCAACACATATATATACATACCAAATGAAAAGTCCATATGCAACATATATAGCTAGCCAACATATCTAACAACAAGCATACAATGGTTTCATCCATACATACATATATAGGTAGCAAGTTTCACATTGTTCATCCTACAAAATCAAAACAAAAAGGAAGCACAAGAAGAAGAGTAGACTCCATCGACGCAAGCTTCGTCATCGAAAGCAAATCTGCAAATTGGGAAAGAAGAAAGTTAGAAGAAGAAGAAGAAGAAGAAGACTAGAAGAAGAAGACTGGCTAGAAGAAGAAGAATAAGAAGAAGAAGACTAGAAGAAGAAGAAGAAGAAGAAGAAGAAGAATTTTTCTTCTCTTTCTTTTTCTCCTCTCCTCTTCTTTATCTTCTTCTTCTTCTTCTTCTAGTCTTCTTCTTCGAGGATGATGCCATTTTTGAGCCAACTTACGTAAGTATAGCTCATTTTTTATCTAACTTAGGTAATTATGCCATTTAGGAGGAAAATAAGCTAAGTATGCATTTGTTAAGCAAAACACTAGAGAAAACGTACCCTCATCACAACAAATGCGATGAAGATCGTAACTAAGGTAACAATTGATCCAACGGCATAATGATACCAAGCCTCATTATCAATGGCATATTTTCTAATCTTCTTAATCTTCAAGCGCATTGCATCCATCTTCAAGCGCATTGCATTCATCTTCATCTTGTGATCATCGACGACATCGGCAACATAAAACTCCAATGTCATCTTCTCTTTTTCAATTCTTTTAATTTTGAGTCGCCTGTTGAGCCGTAATATAGACATCGGGAACATCTAAATGGGTGCTTTGTTTGATTTCGACTAGCCCTATATGTTCATGAGTCCTTCTAGTCTCCTTCGGCTGGAACCAATAACATTTGAAGACTACGACGTTTGGTGGGTTTTCACCAAAGAATGTAAGTTCATAAATTGCTTCAACTCTTCCATAATACTCGACCCCTCCTTCGCCGACAACAGAGACACAACAATTTGTAGACTTTTGGTTGGCCATAGATAGCTCTTTGCCAAAAGTACGAAAGCGATACCCGTTGATGTCGTATTTGTCAAATGAACGGACCTTATAGTCAAAACCATTAGCGACTTGTCTCAATTCGGAGTCCATAGACTCTGCATTAGCCTACAAGTTTAATACGAAAGGATTGTTGCATTAGCCGCAAACTAGACGAAGAAATGAAATGGTCTAATGGAAATTACCGTTTGTTTGAACCAAGAGATGAAACCGGGATAGCCTCCTCCATGCTTTGCCAGAAGCTCATACTCTTCGATGGAATCCTTTTGGATCCCCGCTCCATCCGAGAATTTGGCGACGTATCGACTGTATCACATATCCGGGAATAAGAGCATTTCAAGGGAATTAGAAGTTGCGAAACAATGTACCGAGAACTTACTCGATGTACGGCCGCACTTCTGTTAGGTTGTTGAAGATATACAACGAAATGGTCCGCCATTCTTCGACATCAAACGCTATTGCTTTCGAAGCACCGGCTGGTGCGAGCTTCCCTTTGAATAGGCTGAGGTTGGATCGACCTTTGTCACGGTCGCCATCATTGTATCGAGGCTTCGGATTATGCAAATGACGATTCTTGGCTTTGTAGTGTGCTGTCACGAAGTTTGCGGCCTGCTCAGTAATGAATGCCTCGGCCATCGATGCTTCAATTCTACGTTTATTTTTACATTTTGCTCGAAGCGTCTTCTGCATCCTCTCAGTTGCGAAGCACCAACGATTTTGCACGGGCCCCCCAATCTTGCCTCGGTCGGGAGATGCAAAATCAAATGCTGCATTGGATTAAAGAAGCCCGGTGGAAAGATCTTTTCTAACTTGCAGATCAACTCCGGCGCCAACTCTTCCAGTTCGTCTAGCACGTCAGGCGATAGTTCTTTCCCACAAAGAGCACGGAAGTAATAGCTCAGCTCTGCCAGTAGTAGCCATTCATCCTCAGGGATAAAGCCACACAACATCACCGGCGTTACCCGCTCAAGCCATATGTGCCAATCATGACTCTTCATACCAAATATTTTCAATTTGTCAAGACTCGCTCCCCTCTTTAGATTCGCTGCATACCCATCGGGGAACATCAACTGCATTTTCACCCACAAGATCATTTCCCTCATAGCTGGCCTTCCAAGATTGAACCATGCCTTTGGCTTCCTCAAGTTCTTCTTTCCTTTCGGTTGTCGCATGTTTTGTAACGGTCTATCACATAGAGCCTCTTGATCGACTCTAGCCTTAGGGTTATCCTTTGACTTCCCCTCTATGCTGAACAATGTACCAAAAAGGGCATCAGTGATATTCTTTTCAGTGTGCATCACGTCGATGTTGTGTGGGCAAATGAGGTCTTTAAAGTAAGGCAGATCCCACAAGCATATCTTGTGAGTCCAGGCGTGTTCTGAATTATACCCTTTGAAATATCCTGGACGCTCTGGATTAGGCACGAGAGCGTTTAACTGATCCAGGGCCTGTTGGCCTATCAATGCAGGTGGTGCAGACTTTTTGACAACTCTACCTTTCATGAATTTTTTCTTGTCTTTTCTGAACTTATGGCCAGGATACAGGAACTGTCTATGCAAGTCGAAGCAAGAATACCAGCGACCCGCCTGCAGCCAACGGAACTGAAGAGCTGCCTTGCATGTGGGGCACGGGAACGTTCCATGCACACACCAGCCAACGAATAGCGCATACTCCGGCAAGTCATGCGTCGAGTACATGTACCACACATGCATTTTGAAGTTTTGTTTTGTAGCGGCGTCATATGTCTTGATCCCATTATCCCAAGCTTCTTGCAATTCATCCTTAAGCGGCTGCATGTACACATTCATATTCTTCCCCGGATAGTTGGGCCCTGGAATTATCAACGTCAAGAAAATGTTCTTTCTTTTCATAATCTCTCCGGGGGGGAGATTGAGTGGAATGACAAATACAGGCCAGCAACTGTATTGGGTTGCCGTCATACCAAACACTTGGAACCCATCCGTGCTGATGGCGACTCGAGGATGCCTTGGATCTGCCGCTTTGTCCTTATGTAAAGCATTGAAGTGCTTCCATGCAAAAGCGTCTGAAGTGTGTCCCAACATCGGATTCCCATCTGCATCTAGTTCGGTTCTTTTGCCCAACTTATGCCACGTCATTTGTCTGGCCGTCTCTTCGACCATGAAAAGACGTTGAAGTCCTGGTATGATTGGCATATACCGAAGAACATTAACTGGGATTTTGGTCTGACTCTTCTCACCCATATCATTGTCTACCACAACATACCTGGAAGACTTGCAAATGGGACAATAGTTGAAGCCCGCATACTCAAGCCTAAATAAGGCACATCCATTCTCACAGGTATCTATCTTCTCATAGAGCATCTTAAGCGCACGTAGGATTTTGTCCGACTGGTACAGGTTTGCTGGCAATACATGGCCTTTGGGTAGAAAGCGTCCAAATATCGTCATCATCGCGTCGTAGCATTCTCTGCCCAGGTTGAACTGAGCCTTCAGAGCCATTACTTGCGCGATGGCATCCAGCTGACAAAGCTCAGTGTGCTTGTGGAGATGACGTTTTGAACACTCCAACATTTCATAGAAGGCCTTTGCAGATTCCTCCATCTCATCGTCCGAATCCCGAGCATCATCAAAGTCTTGCACCATGTCTTCGATCCCGGTACCATGCTCGTCGGCGCGACGACGAACCACCTCAGCTCTGGCACGTTGGGCCGACTCACCATGAAATGTCCAGACCGTATAATTAGGCGTAAAACCAAACTTCTGCAGGTGTTTGATCATTTCAAACTCTGACCTCTTATGATAGTTGTCGCAATCGGCACAGGGGCACCAGGTTATTTTCTGTCCATTTGCAAATGCGGCTGTCACAAACCCCTTGGTTTTTGTTATCCATTCATGGGTCATGTCTTTCTGACTAGTGTGACCGGTGTACATCCACGCACGATCACTCATCTTGCCTAGCTACTGGACACACAAGAAATATATACATAATTCAGCAAACCATATTCATCAGTTAATAGAGAGTTTGTCAGTTTTATTACGTCCATGCAACCTAGACGCTAGTAGGTAAAGATAGGTCCTAATCCCACCCGAGTATGTGTAGATTGGGTTCGTTTTCCCATGCTCTGCTCCGGATCCGACGCAAAATTTCGGCAGCACCTCCCCGCTATTCTCCTGATACACGTCTCGGCAATAAGCAGAGAGGATGTGTACCCGGAGAACAACAGGGAGGCACTGACGAAATTCTGCATTGGATCCGGAGCAGAGCATATGGGAAAACGAACCCAATCTACACATACTTGGGCTGTCCATGGATAACGTTGGACAATTCGAAAGAATCACGGTTATAAATATGCTAATGCATGCATATTTATAGATGTAACCCTTTCGAACGGGAGACGCATAGTGGTCACGCATACTGATGATTGAAGACACCTATAGCTAGCAAGTTTCATCGGCACGAAGACCAGAACAGAGCAAATGAAGGGGGGAGGAGGAGATGTCATTTGTGCTCACCCACGAACGCAGGGGCGGAGCTCGTCGAACACTAGACCCTCGCACCGATGAAAAAACTGCACATTTAAATCGAAAGATGAGTAACATAGCAATATTGTTTTTTCCGTCAACCTAACTAAATATTTATAACAGGACGAGCAGGTCAGGGGGTTCCTCAACGTCGATGAAACCCTAAATAGCAAGTATCATCGGTGCGAGATACATGTGGCACTCGGCGTTGAACACTAGATCCACATCCCACAAGTGACGCCGGCGCCCGGTGTCCCGCGCGCAGCAATTGTTCTGGGGGCCGATGATGGTCGAACACCTTGGCAAATTTGTCTGGCAGCCTCTGCGATGAGGATTAAACCCAAGTTTTGAAACTTCAAACAACCAAACCGACTTGAGTCAGTTTGGGTGTTTCAAGTTTCAACACTTGGCTTTTAATCGTCATCGCAGAGGCTGCAAGACAAATTCGCATAGGTGTTCGACCGCCATCGACCCCGAGAACTGTTGCTGCGGGACGCCGGACGCCGACGTCACCTGTGGGACGTGGATGTAGTGTTCGACACCGACGGCCACATGTATCTCGCACCGACGATACTTGCTATTTAGGGTTCCATCGACGTCGAGGAACCCCCTAACCCGCTCGTCCCCGGGCGCCCTCTAGTATGGCGACGCACGGTCGACGGGTCAGCACTCGGACCGGGGGATTCTCGGCATGGGCAATGGCGTCGGGACCGGCGGGACCTACTGGCTCCACCATCTCTCCCCTCGGCGACCGGCGATCCATGACCCTCTTCCTTTTTTCCTTTTTCCTCTTCTTCTACTTATTCTTCTTTTTTTCAACTTTCTTCTCCTTCTAATTATCTAAACCTAAACCTAGCACTAACCTAATCCTACGACTAACCTAAACCTATTAATAACACCTAAACCTAAACAGCAAATAACAGTAGAAAAAAACAAAAAAAAGTAAACCTTGGCTCCGGCGGTGGTGGAGGAGGCGGCGGGGCGCCGGGGCGGCGGGACGGCGGGGCGGGGAGCCGGGACGGCGGGGTGCCGCCGGGGTGGCGGGGCCGGGGCGCCGGGGCGCCGGGGGCGGGGAGCCTAGGTACCCGGGGCGGGGCGTCGCCGGGGCAGCGGGGCGGGGCGTCGCCGGGGGTCGGGGTGGGGGCAGCTCGGGCCCAGGGGCGGCGGCGCGGGTGAGGTGAGGGCCGGGAGAGAGAGTGAGGGGAGAGAGAGAGGGGTGGGGCGCGGGTGAGGTGAGGGCCGGGAGAGAGAGAGAGGAGCGGCGGCGCGGGTGAGGTGAGGGCCGGGAGAGAGAGAGAGGGGGTGGGGCGCGGGCGCCGGCCCCTTTTTAGTTAGGTCATAGCTCTTTGCCGTCTGCTAGCAGACGGCAAAGAGCCTAGCTAGTGGGGTGGGTCCGGGGGGAAACGGCCGTTAAAACGGCCACTTTCTTTGCCATCGGCTGGCGGACGGCAAAGAAGCTTTGCCGTCCGCCAGCAGACGGCAAAGAAAGTGGCCGTTAGGTCGTTCTCGTTAGTGGGCCACCCACCCTCTTTGCCGTCTGCTAGCGGACGGCAAATCTTCTATGCCGTCAGCTGGCAGACGGCAAAGAGGTGGCTAATGGCAAAGAGCTTCTTTGCCGTCAGCTAGTTCTTTGCCATCTGTTTTCTGGAAACGGATGGCAAAGAGCTTCTTTGCCGTCCGCCAGCTGACGGCAAAGAACTGGCAGACGACAAATTTGCTAATTCCAATAGTGTATCTAAATCATGCACACCCCCAATGACAAGTCAAGCAATTGTTTCACCCCTTTTATGTTCTCAAGCCTTTTCAACTCTCACGCAATACATGAGCGTGAGCCATGGATATAGCACTACGGGTGGAATAGAATGTGGTGGAGGTGCAAGGGAAAAGGAGAAGATAGTCTCACATCAACTAGGCGTATCAACGGGCTATGGAGATGCCCATCAATAGATATCAATGTGAGTGAGTAGGGATTGCCATGCAACGGATGCACTAGAGCTATAGGTGTATGAAAGCTCAAAAGGAAACGAAGTGGGCGTGCATCCAACTCGCTTGCTCACGAAGACCTAGGGCACTTTGAGGAAGCCCATCATTGGAATATGCAAGCCAAGTTATATAATGAAAGATTCCCACTAGTATATGAAAGTGACAAAATAGGAGACTCTCTATCATGAAGAACATGGTGCTACTCGAAGCACAAGTGTGGAAAAGGATAGTAGCATTGTCCCTTCTCTCTTTTCTCTCATTCATTCATTTTTTTTCCTTTTTTTCTCTTTTTTTTGGTGGGCATCTTTGGCCTATTTTCTCTTTTTTTTATTTGGGCTTCATTGGCCTCTTTTATTATTTGTAAAGTCCAGAGACTCATCCCATCTATTGAGGGAATCATAGCTTCCATCATCCTTTCCTCTCATGGGACAATGCTCTAATAATGGAAATCATCACACTTTTATTTACTTATAACTCAAAAACTTAGAGCAAAATATGACTCTATATGAATGCTTCCGGTGGGATACCGGGATGTGCAATGATCTAGCATAGCAAATGACATCAAAAAATGGACAAGCCATAAAAACATCATGCTAGCTATCTTACGATCATGCAAAGCAATATGACAATGATGGTGCGTATCATAATAAACGGAACGATGGAAGTTGCATGGCAATATATCTCGGAATGGCTATGGAAATGCCATAATAGGTATGTATGGTGGCTGTTTTGAGGAAAGTATATGGTGGCTGTTTTGAGGAAGGTGGGTTTAATGCACCGGCGAAAGTTGCGCGGTACTAGAGAGGCTAGCAAAGGTGGAAGGGTGAGAGTGCGTATAATCCATGGACTCACATTAGTCATAAAGAACTCACATACTTATTGCAAAAGTATATTAGCTATCGAAGCAAAGGGTTAGACGCATGCCCCTAGGGGAGAGGTTGGTAGGAGTAAACCATCGCGCGCTCCCGACCCATCACACAAAGGATGACAATCATTAAACAAATCATGCTCCGACTTCGTTACATAACGGTTCACCATACGTGCATGCTACGGGAATCACAAACCTTAACACAAGTATTTCTACTAATCCACAATTACTCACTAGCATAACTCTAATATCACCATCTTTATATCGCAAAACTATTGCAAGGAATCAAACATATCATATTCAGTGATCTACAAGTTTTATGTAGGATTTTATGACTAACCATGTGAATGACCAACTCCTGTTAACTCTCTAAATAGATATAAGTGAAGCATGAGAGTTTAATTCTTTCTAAAAAATATATGCCCACGCTCTAAAAAATATAAGTGAAGCAAAAGAGCATTCTACAAAGGGCGGTTTTCTATGTGTAGAGAAACAGGCAATCCAAACTTCAAATGATATAAGTGAAGCACATGAAGCATTCTATAAAGCCATACTCAAAACATATAAGTGAGGTGCAAAGAGCCTTCTATAAATCAACCAAGGAATTTCTCATACCAGCATGGTGCATTATTAAAAGAAAAATAAAAAGCACACGACGCTCCAAGATTTACGCATATCATGTGACGAATAAAAATATAGCTCCAAGTAAAATTACCGATGGTTGTTAGAAGAAAGAGGGGATGCCTTCCGGGGCATCCCCAAGCTTAGTTTCTTGGGAGTCCTTGAATATTACCTTGGGGTGCCTCGGGCATCCCCAAGCTTAGTCTCTTTCCACTCCTTATTCCTTCATCCATCGTGATCTCACCCAAAACTTGAAAACTTCAATCACACAAAACTTAACAAAACCCTCGTGAGATCCGTTAGTATAATAAAGCAAATTACCACTTTAAGTAATGTTGCAAACCCATTCACATTTTATTTTTGCATTGTAACTACTGTATTGTAACTTCTTTATGGCTTATACCACCGATAAAATCGATAGTTTCATCAAAATGAGCAAAACAATGCATCAAAAACAGAATCTGTCTTAAACAGGATAGTCTGTAGAAATCTGAATATTCACCATACTTCTGTGACTCTAAAAATTCTAAAAAATTAGGAAAAAATAAAAAATTTGCATAGAAGTACTGTGTAAAAATTTCAGAAACTTTTGACATTCCAGTAAAAAATTTAAATTCACGCACTACAGCCAAAGTTTCTGTTTTTGCACTGCACACACCAAACAAGCAATCTAATCATCCTAAAGGCAAATCTTGGCACATTATTTTTATAATAAAATGGATTTATACAAGGGGATAATTATTTTTGTTGATAAGTTTCTGTAATTAAGATTCGCAAAGTTTCCATGGGCATGAAAAAGATCAAGGAGCTCCCCCACTTCAACGGTGCTCGTCCTTCTTACTTTCACTTCTCTTTTTGAAAAAGGTTTAGGTTCCCCTCTTTATTTTTTGTTGTTTTCAAACTAAATGAAAGCACACAACAGAATAAAATGACTCTCTAAAACTTCCGGGTTGTCTCCCTGGCAGCGCTTTCTTTAAAGCCATTAAGCTAGGCATAAAGTGCTCAAGTAATGGATCCACCCGGATCCCAAGGTATATCAAAGACAATTTTAATTAACAATGATTTGTAATTTAGTAGTGAGCATAAAGTAACATATATCATGCAACAACGAAGTCATAAAAGAACAATTCATGCACACAAAGTAAAGGCCAATGCATAGTATAAACAGTTTCTTGCAATTTTATCGTATTGGAAACATAGATTGGTGGAGATGTAGTTCCTCTCTCATAATAATTGCAAGTAGGAGCAGCAAGCACATGCATATTATATCTATCAAAATCATCATGTGTAATAGTAGAAGGCAACCCATCAATGTAATCCCTAATAAGAGCAAACTTCTCCGATATAGTGTAGTTGGGAGAATTCAAAAAGATAATAGGACTATCATGTGTGGGTGCAATAGCAACAATTTCATGTTTAACATAAGGAACTATAGCAAGTTCATCTCCATAAGCATCTTTCATATTGGCATCATGGCCACAAGCATAGCAAGCATCAAGTTCATCAAAAAGGGATATTTCAAATGAATCCAAGGGATCATAGCAATCAACATAGCATTCATCCTTCGGTATGAACGAAGGGAAATTAAACAATGTATGAGTTGAAGAGTTACTCTCATTAGAAGGTGGGCACGGGTAGCTAATCCACTCTTCCTCCTTTCGTTCTTCGCTCTCCTCGTCATCTTTTTCATCTAATGAGCTCACAGTGTCAGGAATTTCTTCTTCCATAGATTCCTGCAAAATATTAGTCTCTTCCAAGGCAGCAGACATTCTCTCAATAAATTCAATAATATCAGCATTGCAATCATAATTCTCATAGCAATATTTAAGTATGGCAAAAATTTCAGATTCGTAAGGAACATCATCATCATACTTTTCAAGCAAAGAAGCAATTTCATAAGCACCTTTAAAAACAACAAATTCTTCTATTCGTTCCACATCATAGTAATCATAAATACCTTTAGCATAAGAAGCTAAGGTTTCATTATCATTAAATTTGCATTGAAAGGGGAGGTGTCGAGCTTCTATATTAGAGCAACAAGTAAAGTCACATCTCGAGCATGCATCCCAAGCAAACCATCCCAGTATTCTAATTTGATCTCATAAGTGTTTCCCTTTTTGAGATAAGCGATAATCCCTAAAGTATTCATGTTGATCCAACGTGTATCCCATTATCAAGTTGAATGGGGTTTTCTCAGGATTACCAAAGTAGTGCATAATATTTTCCACATAACGAGCATCGAGGGTTTTAGGAGGTTCCCCATCTCCATGAGTAGCAAGTACACCTAATTTTTTTGGTATTTCATGTTCCATATCCATAACTAAAGAAAGAGAACAACTTAGAACAGCAAATAAAATCTACTTAGTGATAAAGCAAACAAGCACACACGAGAGTATTCACCCCACGCTATTGCTCCCCGGCAACGGCGCCAGAAAAAGGTCTTGATAACCCACAAGTATAGGGGATGAGTTGAGCCTCTTTCGATAAGTAAGAGTGTCGAACCCAATGAGGAGCTAAAGGTAGAACAAATATTCCCTCAAGTTCTATCGACCACCGATACAACTCTACGCACGCTTAACGTTCGCTTTACCTAGAACAAATATGAAACTAGAAGTACTTTGTACGTGTGATAGGTTAGGTTTGCAAGATAATAAAGAGCACGTAAATAAAAACTAGGGGCTGCTTAGATAAAGAAACCACTAAGTTAGTTTAACAAGTCTGGAAAAGTGGTGGTAGGAGTTGCAGAATTGTCCCTAGGCAATCGATAACTAGACCGGTAATCATTATTGCAATTTTATATGAGGGAGAGGCATAAGCTAACATACTTTCTCTACTTGGATCATATTCACTTGTGATTGGAACTCTAGCAAGCATCCGCAACTACTAAAGATCATTAAGGTAAAACCCAACCATAGCATTATAAGGTATCAAGTCCTCTTTAGTCCCATATGCAACAAGCCACCTACTCGGGTTTATGCTTCTGTCACTCAAGCAACCCACCATAGGCAAATCATGAACACATTGCAACACCCTACAGCAGGGATCCCTCACGCTTGCGCGACACGGAGAGCACCATAGGACAGAAACAATAATAAAACATGCAACTCAAACCAATCATGATCATCAATCAACCCATAGGACAACAAAAATCTACCCAGACATCATAGGATGGCAACACATCATTGGATAATAATATGAAGCATAAAGCACCATGTTCAAGTAGAGGGTATAGCGGGTTGCGGGAGAGTGGACCGCTGTAGATAGATGGGGGAAGGTGATGGAGGTGTTGGTGAAGATGACGGAGTTGTTGGAGTAGATCGCCGTCACGATGATGGCCCCGGCGGCGTTCCGGTGCCACCAGGAGAGAGGGGGAGAGAGCCCCCTCCTTCTTCTTCTTCCTTGGCCTCCCCCTAAATGGGAGGAGGGTTTCCCCTCTGGTCCTTGGCCTCCATGGCGGCGGAGGGGCGAGAGCCCCTCCGAGATTGGATCTCTCTCTCTGTTTCCTTCTGTTTCTGCCTTCCCAGATTCTGGCCTTTCACCGTTTCTTATATTCCCGGAGATCCGTAACTCCGATTGGGCTGAAATTTTACAATAATTTTTATCCGGATATTAGCTTTCTTGCGGCTAAAGAAGGACACCAATCGCCTTACGGGGTGGCCACAAGCCAGCCTGGCGCGCCCAGGGGGGTAGGGCGCGCCCCCTGGCTTGTGGTCACCTCGGGCATCATCTCGTGTTGATTCTTTTTCCCAAAATTCACATATATTCCAAAAAAAATCTCCGTAAGTTTTTATCCCGTTTAGACTTCGTTTGATATGGATTTTCTGCAAAACAAAAAACATGTAACAAACAGGAACTGGCACTGGGCACTGGATCAATATGTTAGTCCCAACAATAATATAAAAAGTTGCCAAAAGTATATGAAAGTTGTAGAATATTGGCATGAAACAATCAAAAATTATAGATACGACGGAGACGTATCAATAACCCACAACGTAGGAATAAAAGATATGACAAAATAGACTTTGTTGCTAGGAAGCATGGTAAAGAAAGAAAACCATGGGTTCAGAAACCCATGCCCTTTCCTCCTAAACCATCCAAGAAAAAGGATGATGAGGACTTTGAACTTTTTGTTGAATTGCTTAGACCTGTCTTTTTGCGTATGCGCTTGACTGATATTCTGAAAATGTCTCCTTATGCTAAGTATATGAAAGATATTGTGACAAATAAAAGAAAGATACCATGCTGAGATTTCCACCATGCTTGCTAATTATACTTTTAAGGGTGGAATACCAAAGAAACTTGGAGATCCCGGAGTACCTACTATACCATGCTCTATTAAAAGAAATTATGTTAAAACTGCTTTATGTGACCTTGGAGCTGGTGTTAGTGTTATGCCTTTCTCTTTGTATCGTAGACTTGATTTGAATAAGTTAACACCTACTGAAATCTCTTTGCAAATGGCTGATAAATCAACTGCTTTACCCATCGGTATTTGTGAGGATGTGCCTGTCGTAGTTGCAAATGTTACTATCCTAACGGACTTTGTTATTCTTGATATTCCCATGGACGATAGTATGTCGATCATCCTTGGTAGACCGTTTTTTAATACTGCAGGGGCTGTTATTGATTGCAACAGGGGCAATGTCACTTTTCATGTTAATGGTATTGAGCATACGGTACACTTTCCGAAGAAACAACCTCAAGTTCATAGTATCAACTCCATTGGAAAAATTTCAACGATTATTATTGGAGATTTTGAATTCCCTCTCCCTACTACCAAAAAGAAATATGATATACTTATTGTTGGGGACATGCATATCCCCGTTGAGGTAACCTAGTGTTATTCGAAAATTCTCTGGTTCCGTGTCATTCGAAAAAAGTTTGTCAATAAGACTTGGTCAACCTTATTGACGGATTCTTTTTGATGAGCATGAGATGGATGAATTTAGGAGGCACAACCTTCTGTACCCAACTTTTACTTTCTATTATTTAGATTTAATAATGTAAAAATGCTATTATTTTTCTGGTTTTTGCATTTTCCGTGCAATAAAAAATGACCTGAAAATAAAAGTTCTCCAAATGCCCTGAAAATGTAGTATGATTTTTTCTGGAATATTTAAGAATTTCTGGCACTGAGAACATATCAGGGGGCTGCACTAGTGGGCCACAAGCCCACAGGGCGCGCCCCCCTGGCTTGTGGGTCCCCCGTAGGCCCCCCTCACTTATTCCAGCAACCATCCACTTCGTCTTCCTCCAGAAAAAATTCCACCATTGCTCAAGCCCGTGTTCTAGTTCATTTTGCTGCCATTTTCGATCTCCTTGTGCAAAGCTCCATTTGAAAACTATTTTGGGGGACTGATCTTCGGTATGTGACTCCTCCAATGGTCCAATTAGTTTTTGTTGTAGTGCTTTATATATTGCAAATTTTTGCTGCTGTGGTGACCTTGTTCTTGAGCTTGCATGTCAAATTTGTATGGTCCCAAGTAGTTTTGATGGTTGATATAGCCTCTAGGCACTTGTGGAAGTAGTTGCTTTAAGTTTTGTTCACCTTTGTTTTGAGTCACTAAAAATATCAGAAATTTTTCAGAGAAAGAAAGATGTTGAGGAGAATATACCAAGGGGGCTCCTCGAGCAAGAAGGCTCCAAGACTCGCGATACGTGAGCCCGACTTTGAACCACTAAGGGAAGCTCAAGTGCGGCCTTGTGAATGGCCGTCGGATCAATTCATGGTTCATGCCGGTTTCAAGGAAGAATTTTACGTGTACGCCCAAAACGCTAGCCTTGAAGATTTCGTTTCAGACCAATGCAAGAAATATTGTCAATTCACTGATTCTTTCGTGCGGAGGTTTGAATTTTCATCCAGGCGTAATACACATTCTATTTTATTAAATCTTTATGATGAATCTTATACTATGGACCTAGAAGATTTTAACCGTGCATGCAAAATTCCACAATGGGGCAGCCATAGTGATCCTCGCAAAACTGAATATAATGATTTTCTTGCCAGCATCACTGTGGGAGAAACTAGAAACATTACATAGGCTACCTTGGGGAGCATTCACTTTCCTGCTATACATCATTTTGCTCTCTTCATAGGTAGATGTATTAACGGTAAACATGATCATAGCCACCTTTGTGTACCTGATCTTAGTATTCTTAAGAGTGCGGTAATGGGTGATAGACGATATAACTTGGGGGCTATTATTGCTAGGAGGCTACATAAAAATGCTAAGGAAGGAGATTTCTTTGGCGGGATTTATGCCACCCGTGTAGCTAATTATCATGGGGTACCCATAAGGGAGAATGATATTGAGTTACCACCTGCTTTTCTTGATTATGAGGCTATGGTGCGCTACCAGTTTCTTGAGAGGAATGAACAGTCCTTCCTGTACCGACTAATTTTGGATAGACAGCGTGCTGTCCATATTACCCTTCCTGCTCCTGCCTTCTTTAACTTTCAGGAAAAACAACAACACTTTATAATCAGAGAGGAGGCAAACGAGAATGAGAGAGAGGCGGAAGCCGCTCGCCTCCGCGCTACAGCCGCTCAGGCGGTAGCCGTCGCAGCCCAGTACAACCCCAACTATGACTTTGGATATTATCCGGGCCAACCATAGCCCTAGACCAACTTAGGCTAAAAGCCTAAGCTTGGGGGAGTACGTATTTCTCACCGACATTACATTCATGTTCACATACTCATCTTAGTAGTCGGTGCTTATACTTTTTCATTGTACCATCCATGGTAATTTATTTCTTCTTTCCTCTTTCTTCTTGTGTGTTTAATTAACCTTGAGAAAATCCAAAAAAAATAGTTCTAGCTTTAACTTCTAGTCTGTTTAGTTGTAGCATTAAAAGAAAACCCAAAAAGATTTCTCGTTCTTCTTTTGCTTGTTGGGAGCTTTCACGTGTAAATAGTTTTTCTTGTTCTTGTTTTGAAATTTCTTTCTTTGGGTCGTAAGGAGAAGACCACAATGAAAATGTTGAGTGGCTCTCATATGCATTATTGTTTATCTATCAGAGAGCCCATATTACCTTGCCTTCTCCTTTGAGTTATTGTTTGCAGATTCCAGCTTAGTCAAATGCACGAGCACTCTTATTATTATTCACACCGTTCGGTCATGCAAGTGAAAGACAATAATGATGATATATGATGAAGTGATTGAGATGGAGAAAAGCTGGTACGAACTCGACCTATTTTGTTTTTGCAAATATGATTACCTCATCGTTCTGGATTCAGCTCATTATGGATGAAACATGTTTGCAATGACAATTAGAGATTATAGTTACTCATGCCATGCTTAATTAGCTAAAAGTGTATAATGGTTTGTCTTCAGTGCCAACATGCATTTTAAAATAGTTGTGACGTAGTATGATAGAATGGTATCCTCCTCTGAATGATTCAAGTGGCTTGACTTGGCACATGTTCACGCATGTAGTTGAAACAAAATCAACATAGCCTCCACGATATTTATGTTCATGGTGATTTATATCCTACTCATGCTTGGATTCAATGTTGGTTAATCTCAATGCATGTTTATGACTGTTGTCGCTCTCTAGTTGGTCGCTTCCCAGTCTTTTGCTAGCCTTCACATGTACTAAGCGAGAATACTGCATGTGCATCCATTTCCATAAACCCAATGTTGTTCCATATGAGTAAACCATACCTACCTATATGCGGTATTTACCTGCCGTTCCAAGTAAATTTGCATGTACCAAACTCTAAACCTTCAAATAATATTCTGTTTTGTATGCTCGAATTGCTCAAGTAGCTACTGGGGGCGGTCAGTATCTTCCATGCTAGGTGGGTTATTCTCATGATATGTGTTGATTCACTATCATTCATGAGAAAGTGGCTGGTATTCGGGATGCCCAGTTCCATGCTCAAAAATCAAATCAAAATATAATGAAACAAAACTCCCCCAGGATTGTTGTTTGTATGGACGGTACCCGTGGATTCGGCCAGCCGTGGAGTGTGTTTGATTGGTGGAGGGGGAGTAAAAACCTTATCATTCTATTTGGGAACCGCCTATAATGTATCTAGCATGGAAGATGGTGAAATCTCTTGGTTGTTATGTTGACAATGAAAGCATACCACTCAAAATTATTATTCATCCCTGTTTTAAAAACTCGAGCTCTGGACCTCTGCAAATCAATGCTTCCCTATGCGAAGGGCCTATCTATTTTACTTTACTGTTGAGTCATCCTCCTCTTATAAAAAGCACCAGTTAGAGAGCACCACCGTCATTTGTATGCTTTGTTATTAATTGATATTGAGTATGACTGTGACTGGATCTCTTTCACCATGAATTACAATTTCCAATCAGCCCTTGTTCTTTAGGGGTGCTCTGCATTTATGTTTTGCGGTCTCAGAAAGGGCTACGGGATACCATTTTGTTATATTGTATCATGATTGTTTTGATAAAATTGTTGTCATCCGAGATTTATTATTATTGCTCGCTAGTTGATTATGCCATTGATATGAGTAAATGTGAGACCTAAATGTTATTGTGAATGTGGTTAGTCTATAATCTTTGCTGAAAATCTGAACATCAGTTAGACATATTTACAACAACAGGATCAAACAGAGTTTGTAAAAGTTTTTCTTTGTCACTCTCAGTTTGTCAACTGAATTGCTTGAGGACAAGCAATGGGTTAAGCTTGGGGGAGTTGATATGTCTCCATCGTATCTACTTTTCCAAACTCTTTTGCCCTTGTTTTGGACTCTAATTTGCATGATTTGAATGGAACTAACCCGGACTGACGCTATTTTCAGCAGAATTGCCTTGGTGTTATTTTTGTGCAGAAATAAAAGTTCTCGGATTGACCTGAAAATTTACGGAGAATATTTTTGGAATTAATAAAAAATACTGGCAAAAGAATCAACCAGAGGGGCCCACCCATTTGCCACAAGCCAGGGGGCGCCCCCACCTAGGGCGCGCCCAGGTGGCTTGTGGGCCCCCTGTAGCTCCTCCGACCTCAACTCCAGCTCCATATAATCTTATTCGGGGAGAAAAAAAATCAGAGAGAAGAGTTCACCACGTTTCACGATACGGAGCCGCCGCCACCTCCTGTTCTTCCTCGGGAGGGCAGATCTGGGGTCCGTTTTGGGCTCCGGAGAGGGGAAATCGACACCGTCGTCATCACCAACCATCCTTCATCACTAATTTCATGATGCTCTCCGCCGTTCGTGAGTAATTCCATCGTAGGCTTGTTGGACGGTGATGGGTTGGATGAGATTTACCATGTAATCGAGTTAGTTTTGTTAGGGTTTGATCCCTAGTATCCACTATGTTCTGAGATTGATGTTGCTATGACTTTGCTATGCTTAATGCTTGTCACTAGGGCCCGAGTGCCATGATTTCAGATCCAAACCTATTATGTTTTCATGAATATATATGTGTTCTTGATCCTATCTTGCAAGTTGTAAACACCTATTACGAGTTATGATCCGCATCCCCCAGGGTGACAATAACTGGGATTCTTTCCGGTGATTACCATAGTTTGAGGAGTTCATGTATTCACTAAGTGCTAATGCTTTGGTTCGGTTCTCTATTAAAAGGAGGCCTTAATATCCCTTAGTTTCCATTAGGACCCTGTTGCCATGGGAGGGTACGACAAAAGATGTCATGCAAGTTCTTTTCCATAAGCACGTATGACTATATATGGAATACATGCCTACATTATATTGATGAATTGGAGCTAGTTCTGTGTCAGCCTATGTTATAACTGTTGCATGATGAATGCCATCCGACATAATTATCCAGCACTGATCCATTGCCTACGAGCTTTTCACATATTGATCTTTGCTAAGTTACTTTTCCATTGCCACTATTACGATTGCTACAAAACCGCTACTGTTACTTTTGTCATCGTTACCGTTACTTCCATACTACTTTGCTACTAAATACTTTGCTGCAGATATTAAGTCTTTCAGGTGTGGTTGAATTGACAACTCAGCTCCTAATACTCGAGAATATTCTTTGGCTCCCCTTCTGTCGAATCAATAAATTTGGGTTGAATACTCTACCCTTGAAAACTGTTGCGATTCCCGATACTTGTGGGTTATCAAGCCTCGACAAGAAGAGAAGCTGCACCCAACGTCGATAGCCCAATCGTGCTATTCGGGCAACCGATCGAATCTTCAAGGTCAGCCCCTACGGCCGACCGAAATATTTTCATATCCTCGGAAGAGCTTCATCATCTTATAGGGACCCACCCCGACGGGATTGTGACCACCAACCCCCGCGATGGTCATCATCGCTACCCCGACCGTGCAACTCCGCACCCTAACCCAGTCAACCCCAACGGTGAAGCCCAAGGAGAAGCCTCGGCATCCGTAAGGCACGCTCAACTAGATATGAATGAAGTAGACTAAGCCACTGGAGTAGTGCCAAGTCTTAATATTCCTATGTCATGTAAATTGTGTGACTTCGTATTGCCATTAATAGATTGCAAACTGCTTGTATGCCATTATTTTAAATGGTACTACATGTGACCATGCATAAATCTTTTGGCATTTGGTTGCATATTAAATTCTGGGCGTAGCTACCAAAGACCACCCAACCAACAACCACAGTGATACGTCGCATTTTTCCATATATATATATATATATATATATATATATATATATATATATATATATATATCTATATATCTGTGGCATTGACCCGACCACCGTAGAGCAGAACCGACAACTAATATTGCCCCCACACCGCATTATGTCAGCCAGCTCAGTTGCTATAAGAGAGGCCACTCCATGACCTTACCAAGCATCCCTCACCTTATGCACTGCCTCCACAGCCATTTTTCCATGTCATGCCTTGGGATTCATAAGAGAACCCCGGATGCAACCCCGGGGAGTTTTGTTAAGATATTGTGGGATTTTGCCTGCAATACCATGGGTTCTCCCCACCCACCCCAGTGCGAGTTGTTCAAATCAAGGATCACTTTCACCGCCTCGAAGTATTGGGCAGTCATGCACATCCCGCCGGTATACCCAAACCAAGACCCTATGGAAGTTCCCCTCATCGGGAAATCTATGCCCATTCCAGAAGTGGCCATAGAGGTTGCTGCTTAGGAAGCAATTACCCGCCTTCGATTCACGATACCCTATGCCAGTGAACGTGGGTATTATTACTTCCTGAGCCATGCAGCAGTCGGAGAAGCCACATCTTTTCCCTGCACCCGAGCAGAGAGAGATCCCGTGCTAATCAAGCTTGTGCAGTATGTCACCACTCAAGAGCACTTGACCCAGCAAGTGATAAAAACCCAGGTCGCCATTGGCAGACCCATGAGACCAGACCAAGAGAGATGTGTTCTGCGAGTCCTCCATCCGCTCCCCCAGAAGACGTAGGATATATCCCACTGCAGGGAATATTTCCTCATGACCTATAGGTGATTACCTGAGCCGTCAGCGCCTTAGTTGTATTAGTTTGTGTAGCATTTGACTGCTTGTTGTGATACATGTGTTGTATTTTAAAATTTACTTTATGAGTATATTGTGTTGGTTGCAGTTGTTTGCTATGATTAAAAAAAGGAGTGTTTTCATCGTAGCAAATCTTAGGGTGAGATTTCCTTAAAAGACCACTGCGACGAAAAATGTTTTCCCAACAAATGTTTGATTTGCATGTCCTCGCGTTATACGACTCACAGGCCAAGTACATTAAATGCAAGACCGCACACTCTTTTATCACCTAATCGATCACCTCACTAGTAGACCACAGTTGCACCTTGGTCAGCGATTTTACTATGACCCGTCCTACCGTGTGTGTGGAGTATTTATTTTTCATGTTAAGATTGCCATGTGGTAGGAGTAATATTTTCGCAACGTCCCTAGCAAATCCCGAGGACGAGATTTTCTTAAGGGGGTAGTGTTGTAACACCCCAAAAATTTAATCATGTTTTATTAATTAAAATTTTGCCAAGAATATTTATTTTCTATTTTCTGGATTTTCTATTGATTTCAGAGCCACTCCTTTTCTCTGAATTACAAAATTCTTCTCTCCTATTTGAAACTTTTGAGTAATATTGTGGGACTTGAATGTTCTATTAAAGCATTTAATTTCAATTAGTAAAACCAGTGGAATAATTTTTATAATAAAACTTGCCAAGTTTTAATTCCTTTTAATAGCATTTTCATCCTTTTAAAGGCCTCTGTTGCACTACAACCCTTTTATAAATTCAATTATAAATCCCACAAAAATTTGTAGATGTCATGGGATGTCCCTGGATCACTTTTATGCAAAAACCCAACTTGATGTTTTGGAAAATTTGAGCAGATCATCCTCATTTCCACACTAGTCCAGTTTGGTAGTTTCTACTGCAACCCTATTTTATTTTGCTCTAATGCCTTTGGGATTTTTCCTGCTTGTAGTTCAACCTATCAAACCCATAAGTCCGGGAGATCAGACTCATTAGGATAACTTAAGCCCATGCAATAACCCCTGTAGTTTCTGTCCAGAAATGGTTTTCTCAAAAACTTGCCTTAACAAGTTTATGGTTTTCTCAAAATAACTTTGACATCATTCTTGGAACCCAAAGAGACCACAACCTGGAAAGTTTGGCCACCAGAAAGTTTTATTAATGCCTCTGGCATTCTGTCGAACACCCAGAGTGTCTGACCAGAATTGGCATAGTTTTGCGTTTGCCTTGTGAACTTGATCCCCTGACCCAACCACCATGTCAAATAGGCCTAATACACTCACCATAACCACACCGTTAATTTGTAGCCTCACCCAAGCCTCCTAGTATGCATTGCCGTTTCACCAAACAACTACAGAGCGCATCCAGAGCACGCCAGTTGTAGCCAGCGCGTCCGAGCCGCCGCACCCCACCTACACCTGCCCCTGGCCCTTGCTCGCTCAAAGGGACATGCCCCCGTCTCTTCTCGCTCGCCAGAGCCGCTCAGCCGCCCCCTGGAGCCCCGCAGCGCCTCCACCAGAGCTGCCTTGGCGGCTAGCTGACGACTGCAGCCGGCCTCGGACATGGCAGCGCCACCCGAGCCACCCCAGCATGCCAGCTAGCCCCTGGTACAGCTCCTTGCTCGTCCGCCAGCCCTGCCGCCAGCCGAGCACCGCCACGTCGCCCCTTGCAACAGTTTACCGGCCTTATCTCCGGCAGCCCGCGGAACTGACTTCGCCCCTCTATAAATTGGCAACCCCATGCCTCTCTCTTGAGTAGAGATCACTCCACCGCCCAGAGGAACTCCTCACTTGAATCCAATTACGCCGGAGATGGTCATCTGTCCACGGCAACAATGGCCGCCACCCCTTTCTGCCAAATTAGCCACCCCGGCACCGCCTCCTTCAAGCTTTTCTTCAGCAGAGCCTCCCACGCGAAGCCTCGGTTTGACCCTCGTGACCATCCGCCCTGTTAAGAAGCCTCAAGCAGGATTTCCTAATCCGGCCGACGCCGGCGTCTGCTGCGGACCTCACCGTCAGCGACTCCCGCCACCCTGGCAGCTGTGGCACACCTCCTCGGGTTCGTCTCGATCCCCTGGGCTCATCCCTGTGCTCAGAATCCCGAGGGAAGGCGCCGTTCGCCGGCAAGGAGCACCGGAGCTCCGCCACGGTCCGGCCGCGGGAGGAAGGGGACGGTCGACTGGTCAAATATGACCAGTGGGCCCAAGGATCCCACCGCCAGCGACCCGTGGGTCATGGCCGAATTGGTATGAGCGTTAGCGCATTTTTGGGAATACGTTTATCTATGGAGAAGACGTATTTCCAGTCAAGCCGCTTCCTTTTCTGTTTATTTTCAGAAACTTAACTTTGACCAATCTTTAACTGGCTATAATTTGTAAAATAAGACTCCAAATGATTTGATTCTTTTTCCTACCTTTCTCAAATTTCACCTAGTTTATTTTAAGATTTATTTCAAAATTTTCAAAAAAAACTTTTTGTATTGTTTTTGAATTATGTGTTAATTAGAACATTTTCAAAATAGGAAATGGAGAGAGAAGTAAACTTTCCAAAGTTTTGGAGTGCACCCTACCTCTCTACACATGGAAGGCAAGCATCCTGAACCTTGATATGATATTAGTTGTGTGTTGTTTGCTAGAACAAATAAATTCCTTCATTATGCTAAAATGAAGTGACATTATTTCATGTGGAGATCATACTCATGCATATAAGCATATGGTGAAAATCTTTTCTGCTATGCATGTGGTATTGATGATAGTAGCCACTACTCATGCCACATATGCCTGGTGATAGTTCGGATGAAGTCCGAAAGAAGGTTGTGTTCCTGTAGACACAACCACGAAACTGACATCTCGTTGTGACGAGGATGTGCAGTGGGGCATGATGGAGCATGAGAGGTGGTGGACCTGTCAGGAAACTGTGAAGAGCATTTGTTGTGTTAGCCTTGCAGGGAAAACATAAACCTCCTGAGTCGACCATAGATTGAGTCTTGTTCCAGTAACCCCCCCACTTGTTTCGTACTACCACTTGTCCCTGTCGCAGGTAGGGTACGGTTCAGTAAGTCGTCAACTCCTTTCTTGGCACACATACCATACAGAGAGGCCACAGTGGAAGATACCGGAGGCATCTGGTAGGCATGCCACTTGGTCCGGGGGCATGGGTGTTCCGGTTGGACCGAGGGGGTAATGCCCCTGTTAGCGCACGGTATAAATTTTGTGATCCCATGCTAATCGAGATGGTGGTCTCCCCACTTAGAGTTTTACTTAACGAGGGCCGTGGGTGATTCCAAGCATCTGTAAGTTAAGATGGTGTGTGCGGGTTAGGTGTGTTTTCAACTCAAAGAACGTAAGCGGAATTAGTCTCGAGATGACTAAGGAAATCCGTTACTCGTGGGTAAAGAGTACAACCTCTGCAGAGTATACATCTATTCGAATAGCCGTGTCCGCGGTTAAGGACTATAGTCTGGGATGGATCAAGTGCCGGTCTTAGTGTCGGTCTTTAGAGGAAATAATTCTAAACCTGAATATTGATCATGAAGTGCGACGAATGATATTGATGATTATTATTGTTATGGACTAACCATCTCTATTATATAAATTGTTGAGTATCCGTGGGATGGTTCTACCTCCTGGATACTCATGTTATTATTTTTCCATATAAGACCTTTATGTGGCATCGCTCAGATGCCCGACTATGGCACGCATGTTATTTACCTTCTTTATAAGCCCTTTATGAGGCGTCGCACAGACGCCCGACTGTGGCATGCCTGTTATACATTTTCTCTATAAGCCCTTTATGTGGCGTCGCCTAGACGCCCGACTGTGGCATGCCTTTTATATATTTCCTTTATAATCCCTTTATGTGGCGTCGCTCAGATGCCCGATTGAGGCATGTTTTATATCCTTACCCTTTCCAGGCGTCGCTTCAGAAACCCGATCGGATTATTTTATTTTCATTCCGTGATTGCTTATACATTCTAATATGAATTATCTGCTTACTTGCACCATGAATTTATCTTATGACTGGTTGGAACATACGTGAATAAGTTTGAGTGCATACAACTCACCTGCTATATTATGTCTGTTTTCATGATGTTTGCGAGTACATTCAAACGTACTCATTGGCTTGTCCCTGGCTATTTTCATTGGCCAGATTGCGTATTTGGAGAGGAGCACTATGACGACAACACCGGAAACTAGGCATCGGAGATAGCAACCACGCAAAGATAGGAATTATCCAGGTCAGCTGTTCCTGTGGGAAATTGAGTCCCATAGACGCTGGAGATCCACGAACCGCTTCCGCCATCAACCACTAGAAACCTTGTTATACTCCATAGACCATCATGGTCTTGTACTTCAATTTTGTAATTCTTGGAATTTCTGTATCAAGTATGTGTCCACCAGCTAACAGTAATCCTGGGGCTGGTGAGCACAAGGACCATTTGCTGGGAAATTTATATCGTGGAAAACCGGTCCTGACAATAGAAAATGAGGTGCCACTAATTAAAGTTGTGGCTAGCCATTTCTCTATTAGTGTAAGTCCGGCGCCCCTCCCTCTCTCATTTTTCTTAGGGTAAGGGTTAGGTAGTGTATAAAGGATTAGTAGTCATGTGTGGGATCACTAGAAGAGGCGTTAAGAGAGTAGAGATAGGAACATTAAACGCAATTGGAGACACGAAGATTTTTGCCGTGGTTCCGATAGGTGCTGCTATCGTACGTCCATGTTTATGGAGACTTCAACCAACGGAGGGTAATGTCCGTGAGAGTCTACGAAGGGCTCCACCCATGAAGGGTCCACGAAGTAGCAACCTTGTCTATTCCATGATGGCCTACGTCCACGGAGGACTAGCCTTACTCGGGATAGATCTTCACGAAGTAGGCGATCTCCTTGCCCTTACAAACTTCTTCGTTCAACTCCACAACACGAAGAAGGAGGCTCACAAGCAACACCTAACCAATCTAGGAAGCACCACCCTCCAAAACGTAATAGACACTAGTAGAAAACAGGGCTTTAAAACGGGCCAGAATATTGCATTAGTCTCGGTCGTCTTACGAACCGGGACTAATGGGTGCATCAGTCCCGGTAAATGAGGCCAGGGCGCCGGCCGGGCCTCGGCAGGAACCAGTCCCGGTTCGTCTGACCCCTTTAGTCCCGGTTCCAGACAAGAACTGGGACTAAAGGGCCTCGCTCCTGGCCCAGCCCCTTTAGTCCCGGTTGGTGGCTTGAACCGGGACTAAAGAGATGCCTGTATATATGCTTGCCCCTGCCCGGCGCGTGGGAGGTGTGTGCTGCTTTGCTCTCCCCTCCTATGCACACGAGGTGTTCAATGAAATGTCAGAGCCACGCTTAAGCTTTCACCTCTTCAAGCTCGACCTCCAAGCTCCATCTTCCCCAAGAGTTGTCTAGGTTTGGCGGTCCGTCACGTCCCATCCCCGTCCTCACCATCGTCGAAGGCCCGCACCGATCTCGTCGCCGGCACCACCGTGGTGAGCCTCTTGTTCTTATCTTATTTTTAAAAGAAAAAAGTTCTTATTTGTATGATTTACATATATACTTGTATAAATTTCTTACTTTTATTATTGTTTGTTATTATATAGGTCCATGGTTATGGTATCCGCCCATGTCGGCCCTCGTCCGGTCTATGATTCGGATGTGGTATATTATCTTTTATAACTATTTGTTTCATTTAGTTTTTATGACAATTATGTCGACCAACGTGACATAGATGTGTTTATTCTAGTAGGTATGTGAACCGGAAATTCCAACCGACCCTCTTGTCGAGAGGTTAAAATTAGTTGAAAAAGAAAACGAGGATTCGAAAGAAAAATTGAAAAGAATTGAGGAGGAGAAGATAAAATTGGAGTTGCATGTTGCCGATGTCGTCGATAACCACAAGATCAAGATGGATGCAATGCGCTTGAAGATTAGAAAGATAAGAAAATATGCCATTGATAATGAGGATTGGTATCATTATGTTGTTGGATCAATTGTTACCTTAGTTGCAATTATGATCGCATTTGTTGTTGTATTTAAATGTTTTACATAGTTGTATGTTAGTTTCAATTTATGTTTTAATTAGATGCTCTAGAGAGCTATATGTTGTTCTATGAGAACTATATATGAACTTTATGTATTTATTTTTTCCTCTATAACTTTTGATCACTACTGTATTTTGGTTTTAATCTGATGATGAACTTGTATTAATTTGGTCACTTCTCTATTCATGATGTTTTGTAAAGGTTTTTGATACATTAGCACATGCTATTCATGATGTCCAGTTTGTACACGAAGTGCATCCATTTTTTCCCGTAACCCTCTCAACTTTTTAGCACATGCTATGTGGGTGAAATTATGATACCATGCCAATTTTCAACCATTTCAGAGTTCATTTGCAGCGCTTTTCAATTTCAGGGTCATCTTAGCTCAAAATAAATCATGAAATGCATGAAAAATAGCAAATGAAGTCAGAAAAGGGTTGAAAAGTGATCATGTGACTTTGAATGGTGCATATTGAAAGCAAAAAAAGTCTTGAGTTAAAATATGTTTAAAAAATGAAATCCCTTTGTAGTAGACGAGTTTTCGTCCGAAACCCTGATACTTTGAAGGAGATTGTCCAGTTTGTACATGAAGTGCATCTAGTTTTTCCCGTAACCCTCTCAACTTTTTAGCACATGCTATGTGGGTGAAATTATGATACCATGCCAAGTTTCAACCATTTCAGAGCTCATTTGCAGTGCTTTTCAATTTCAGGGTCATCTTAGTTCAAAATAAATCAAGAAATGCATGAAAAACAGCAAATAAAGTCAGAAAAGGGTTGAAAAGTGATGATGTTTCTTTGAATGGTGCATATTGAATGCAGAACAAGTCTTGACTTAAAATATGTTTAAAAAATGAAATCCCTTTGTAATAGACGAGTTTTCGTCCGAAACCCTAATACTTCGAAAGAGATTGTCCTGTTTGTACACAAAGTGCATCCAGTTTTTCCCGTAACCCTCTCAACTTTTTAGCACATGCTATGTGGGTGAAATTATGATACCATGCCAATTTTCAACCATTTCAGAGTTCATTTGCAGCGCTTTTCAATTTCAGGGTCATCTTAGCTCAAAATAAATCATGAAATGCATGAAAAATAGCAAATAAAGTCAGAAAAGGGTTGAAAAGTGATGATGTGGCTTTGAATGGTGCATATTGAATGTAGAAAAAGTCTTGAGTTAAAATATGTTTAAAAAATGAAATCCCTTTGTAATAGACGAGTTTTCGTCCGAAACCCAGATACTTCGAAGGAGATTGTCCAGTTTGTACACAAAGTGCATCCACTTTTTCCCGTAACCCTCTCAAATTTTTAGCACATACTATGTGGGTGAAATTATGATACCATGCCAATTGTCAACTATTTCAGAGTTCATTTGCAGCGCTTTTTAATTTCAGGGTCATCTTAGCTCAAAATAAATCATGAAATGCATGAAAAATAGCAAATGAACTCAGAAAAGGGTTGAAAAGTGATGATGTGGCTTTGAATGGTGCATATTGAATGCAGAAAAAGTCTTGAGTTAAAATATGTTTAAAAATATGCAGAAAAAGTCTTTTATAAAACTGTAATAGCACAAATAATGAACTAAAGAGAATGAATTAAATATAATATTCTTCATTAGCAAAAAGAGTCAAAATAATATTAACTAAAATTATCAAAGTATTTATTTGTTAAAAACTTTAATAGTAAAATGAATTTTCATAAAGTATATTTTGTTACAAGCTTTAATAGAAACTAAAAAGCTTTTATAGAACTCTAATAGCAAAAGGAATCAACTAAAAAGAATCAATAAAAAATAAAACTTATGCAACTAAAGTTATATAAAATTTATGCAACTAAAATTATCTAACTAAAAATAACATATGCAAAAAATAACATTAAAAATCATAATATATGCAAAAAAGGCCCGCCTACTTGGCACGACGGCATGCATACGACTAGAAACCCTACAAATGGGCCAGGATGCAGGACCGCAGTGCTAGCAGGCCCAACAGGGCATCAAATAGGCATGTACTACCTGCATTAGAGAGGAGCTCGAGAGGGCAGCGGCAGCAGCGCTTATAAACTGCTCCGAGCCCCTCTCGACTAGCGAGGTGGGACTAAACTTGTGACTGCGGGAGGCACAGCCCTTTAGTCCCGGTTGGTTGCGCCAAACGGGACTAATCCCCCCCCTTAGTCCAGGTTGGTGCCACCAACCGGGACTAAAGGTCTCTGCTTCCCGCCCTTTGGGCTGCTGGAAATTGACCTTTAGTCCCGGTTGGTGGCTATAACCGAGACTAAAGGGGGCCATTAGTCCCGGTTGGAGCCACCAACCGACACTAAAGGGGGGGGCTATATAAATGGCACTTAGAAAAATTTCCAATCCATTGCAGTTTCTTCTCTCCTCTCCCCGACGGCGCCGACGATGACCTCGACGCCGCCAGGCTGCTGGATTTTGCCGTCGCCCTCGCCGACGCCCTGCCGTCCCCGAGCCCGCTGACTGTCGCCGGCGCCGGACCTCCTCGCGCGCCCTCCTCACCGTCACCATCGCCGCGCCCTGCCCCGCCGTCGCCTGGCCCTGCCCCGTCGTCTCCGTCGCCTGGCCCTGCCCCACCATCGCCTCGCCCTGCCCCGTCGTCGCCGCGCCCCTGCCCCTACGTCGCCGTCGCCGTCGCTTGCGAGCCGTCCCAGAGCCCGCTCCTCGTCGCTGTATGGATAAAATTTTGTTCATTTAATTTGTTTTTGTTCATATAATTTTGTTCATATAATTTGTTTTTGTTCATATAATTTTATATGTTCACCGAATTTTCATATGTTGATGGATGGATGTATATATGTAGAAAATGTTGATATGTATGTATGTATGTATAGATGGATGGATTGATGTATATAGAAAATGTTGATATGTATGAATTGATACTATCTTGTAGATCAGAGGAGAGTGATCAATATTGATATAAGGCACTAACCCATAGGATGTACATAACAATAGTTGTAGCCTTTGGAAAACAGATGAGTGATGTTTAAAGCTTAGGAATTCTCTCGGGAATTCAACATATCCCCGATAACTTCGACATGAGGGGTGTGGGGGTCCGCAATTATCCTCGACGACCATGAGAGAGGCGGTCACGGGTTCAAACCCGTTTCAGTAATACCCGAACCCAAAACCCACCATCCCCGTCAAAATACTACGCTAAGCATATTGGGCCATTCAGCCTTCACTACAAACGACCATGAGAGAGGTGGTCCACAAAGTATCCTCTCTCGAAAGATAGGACAACTCATCAGACATGAGGGGGGAGGAGTCCTCGACGATCGTCTGAAACTGATTGTTATAAAACTTGTGAACTTTGCATGATGTTTCCCACTAATCCATTGCTCATATGCATATGATTCCTTGTTGTGATTAAGTCTATGTTTGCTACTAATCCATCTCTCATGGTTGTATATTGCCACGTTGTAATATTTGCAGAAACTATGGACAGAGACTTAGAAAAAGAAGAGTTGTTGGGGGATATAATCCTAGACGGAGGTGATATCGATCTCACCTTGTCGTTTCTCAACGAGACCGACGGTGAGGAAAGAGAGGATGGCGGCTCCGGTGAGGAGGAAGGAGATCATGACGGCTCCGGTGATCGAATGGAGAAGGGAGCCAGAAGTGCTTCAAAGTCCGGCGAGGTATATATATATATATATATATATATATATATATATATATAGATATATATATATATTAATCCTCTGCTGACTAGATGCATTAATTGTTTTGTATGTACATATATTAACGCTTCTTTCTTCTTTTAATTAACCATCCGGATCGAGATCCACTTCGGTAAGGAGACGAGGCCCGATGAGAAAGTTGGACCCGGAAGAAAGGTTCACGATAGAAGAAGTCTCTCCAGAAGGCCAACCGATTGCTCCCAAGCGGACCAAAAACAAATTTATATATCAGTGCGGAGTTATTGTTAGGGACAACATCCCGATCAGCATCCATGAATGGAATAAGAAGAAGGACCTTGAAGTTCCTTATGTCCACGATAGACTGAAAGATGATCTTTGGAACACGCTGATGAGAAATTTCAGCCTACCGCCAGAGGAGGATCCGAACAACCCAGTTATACAGCGAAAGGTCAAGGCGTTTGCTCTTAATAACATGGCAGAACAATTCAAGAACTGGAAGAAAGTATTGAACAGAGAGTTTGTCGAGAAAGACAAGACTCCAGAATTCAAAGGTCACTACTTGAAGATGAAAGATCACTGGCCCGCCTTTGTGGCCTACAAGAAATCAGAGAAGGCTAAGAACAGGTCACATACAAATAAAAAAATGTTGCAAGGAAAGAGTATCACCATGTTACGGAGTCAGGTGGCTACAGTAAAGCCCGGCCTGTGTGGGATAAAGCTGAGCAAGACCTGCTTGCTAAAGATGTCCAACTAGCGACATTGCACTGTCAGATCGGGCAAGGATTTGGTTCTTCGGGGTTGGGGGAACTTTGGACCCAGAAACAGGGAAGTGTGTCTGGACGAAAGCTCAACTTGAAACAACCATCAAAAAGCTTGAGGAAGCAATCAAGAAATCGCAGGAAGGGACGTTCGTTCCCGACAGAGAGAAGGACGAGCTGTCATTGGCCCAAGGGAATCCTGAACACCCTGGACGAACACGAGGCACATCAGGCTCCGTTCCGTGGAAGGTTGGGTTTCCCGACAGCACTGGTTACAGAAGCCGACATAGAAAGAAGAAAGAGGAAGCAAGCGAAATGCAGAAGATGAATGAAAGATTAGCGAAACTAGAGGCACTTGAGAGCCAGCGAGCTACCGGCCAACCATCTCAGCGGCACGAAGATCCTTCATTGGAGACTACCCACGATGCTACCCCACCATCTCAGCAGAGAAGCAACGTGGCTTCCACAGAGCTCATTCATCCTGATAGCACGACTCCTCGCTACCCCATGGATGGTATCACGAAGGGCTCCACCCATGAAGTGTCCACGAAGTAGCAACCTTGTCTATTCGATGATGGCCTACGTCCACGGAGGACTAGCCTTACTCGGGATAGATCTTCACGAAGTAGGCGATCTCCTTGCCCTTACAAACTTCTTCGTTCAACTCCACAACACGAAGAAGGAGGCTCACAAGCGACACCTAACCAATCTAGGAAGCACCACCCTCCAAAAGGTAATAGACACTAGTAGAAAACAGGGCTATGAAACGGGCCAGAATATTGCATTAGTCTCGGTCGTCTTACGAACCGGGACTAATGGGTGCATCAGTCCTGGTTCATGAGGCCAGGGCGCCGGTCGGGCCTCGGCAGGAACCAGTCCCGGTTGGTCTCACCCCTTTAGTCCCGGTTCCAGACAAGAACTGGGACTAAAGGGCCTCGCTCCTGGCCCAGCCCCTTTAGTCCCGGTAGGTGGCTTGAACCGGGACTAAAGAGATGCCTATATATATGCTTGCCCCTGCCCGCTCACTCCTCTGTTTTTTGGCCGGCCGGCGCGTGGGAGGTGTGTGCTGCTCTGCTCTCACCTCCTATACACACGAGGTGTTCGATGAAATGTCAAAGCCACGCTTAAGCTTTCTCCTCTCCAAGCTCGACCTCCAAGCTCCATTTCCCCCAAGATTTGTCTAGGTTTGGCGGTCCGTCACGTCCCATCCTCGTCCTCACCATCGTTGAAGGCCCGCGCCGATCTCGTCGCCGGCACCACCGTGGTGAGCCTCTTGTTCTTATCTTCTTTTTAAAAGAAAAAAGTTCTTATTTGTATGATTTACATATATACTTGTATAAATTTCTTACCTTTATTATTGTTTGTTATTATATAGGTCCATGGTTATGGTATCCGCCCACGTCGGCCCTCTTCCGGTCTATGATTCGGATGTGGTATATTATCTTTTATAACTATTTGTTTCATTTAGTGTTTATGACAATTATGCCGACCAACGTGACATAGATGTGTTTATTCTAGGAGGTATGTGAACCGAAAATTCCAACCGACTCTCTTGTTGAGAGGTTAAAATTAGTTGAAAAAGAAAATGAGGATTTGAAAGAAAATTAAAAAGAATTGAGGAGGAGAAGATGAAATTGGAGTTGCATGTTGCCGATGTCGTCGATGACCACAAGATCAAGATGGATGCAATGCGCTTGAAGATTAGAAAGATAAGAAAATATGCCATTGATAATGAGGCTCGGTATCATTATGTTGTTGGATCAATTGTTACCTTAGTTGCGATTATGATCGCATTTGTTGTTGTATTTAAATGTTTTACATTGTTGTATGTTAGTTTAAATTTATGTTTGAATTAGATGCTCTAGAGAGCTATATGTTGTTCTATGAGAACTATATATGAACTTTATGTATTTAATTTTTCCTCTATAACTTTTGATCACTACTGTATTTTGGTTTTAATGTGATGATGAACTTGTATTAATTTGGTCACTTCTCTATTCATGATGTTCTGTAATGGTTTTTGATACATTAGCACATGTTATTCATGATGTCCAGTTTGTACACGAAGTGCATCCAGTTATTCCCGAAACCCTCTCAACTTTTCAGAACATGCTATGTGGGTAAAATTATGATACCATGCCAATTTTTAACCATTTCAGAGTTCATTTGCAGCGCTTTTCAATTTCAGGGTCATCTTAGCTCAAAATAAATCATGAAATGCATGAAAAATAGCAAATGAAGTCAAAAAAGGGTTGAAAAGTGATCATGTGGCTTTGAATGGTGCATATTGAATGAAAAAAAATTCTTGAGTTAAAATATGTTTAAAAAAATGAAATCCATTTGTAATAGACGAGTTTTCGTCCGAAACCCTGATACTTCGAAGGAGATTGTCCAGTTTGTACATGAAGTGCATCCAGTTTTTACCGTAACCCTCTCAACTTTTTAGCACATGCTATGTGGGTGAAATTATGATACCATGCCAATTTTCAACCATTTCAGAGTTAATTTCAGCGCTTTTCAATCTCAGGGTCATCTTAGCTCAAAATAAATCATGAAATGCTTGAAAAATAGCAAATGAACTCAGAAAAGGGTTGAAAAGTGATGATGTGGCTTTGAATGGTGCATATTGAATGCAGAAAAAGTCTTGAGTTAAAATATGTTTAAAAAATGAAATCCCTTTGTAATAGACGAGTTTTCGTCCGAAACCCTGATACTTCGAACGAGATTGTCCAGTTTGTACACAAAGTGCATCCACTTTTTCCCGTAACCCTCTCAACTTTTTAGCACATGCTATGTGGGTGAAATTATGATACCATACCAATTTTCAACCATTTCAGAGTTCATTTGCAGCGCTTTTCAATTTCAGGGTCATCTTAGCTCAAAATAAATCATGAAATGCATGAAAAATAGCAAATGAACTCAGAAAAGGGTTGAAAAGTGATGATGTGGCTTTGAATGGTGCATATTGAATGCAGAAAAAGTCTTGAGTTAAAATATGTTTAAAAATATGCAGAAAAAGTCTTTTATAAAATTGTAATAGCACAAAGAATGAACTAAAGAGAATGAATTAAATATAATATTTTTCATTAGCAAAAAGAATCAAAATAATGTTAACTAAAATTATCAAAGTATTTATTTGTTAAAAACTTTAATAGTAAAATGAATTTTCATAAAGTATATTTTGTTACAAGCTTTAATAGAAACTAAAAAGCTTTTATAGAACTCTAATAGCAAAAGGAATCAACTAAAAATAATCAATAAAAAAACTTATGCAACTAAAATTATATAAAATTTATGCAACTAAAATTATATAACTAAAAATAACATATGCAAAAAATAACATTAAAAATCATAATATATGCAAAAAAAGGCCCGCCTACTAGGCACGATGGCGTGCATACGACTAGAAACCCTACAACTGGGCCAGGATGCAGGCCCGCAATGCTAGCAGGCCCAACAGGGCGTCAAATAGGCTTGTACTGCCTGCATTAGAGAGGAGCTCGAGAGGGCAGCGGTAGCAGCGCTTATAAACCGCTCGGAGCCCCTCTCGACTAGCGAGATGGGACTAAACTTGTGCCTGCGGGAGGCACAGCCCTTTAGTCCCGGTTGGTTGCGCCAACCGGGACAAATGCCCCCCCCCCTTTAGTCCCGGTTGGTGCCACCAACCGGGACTAAAGGTCTCTGCTTCCCGCCCTTTGGGCTGCTGGAAATTGACCTTTAGTCCCGGTTGGTGGCTACAACCGAGACTAAAGGGGGCATTAGTCCCGGTTGGAGCCACCAACCGGGACTAAAGGGGGGGCTATATAAATGGCACTTAGAAAAATTTCTAATCAATTGCAGTTTCTTCTCTCCTCTCCCCGACGGCGCCGACGACGACCTCGACGCCACCAGGCTGCCGGATTTTAGAAATTGACCTTTAGTCCCGGTCTGGACGAAAGCTCAACTTGAAACACCCATCAAAAAGCTTGAGGAATCAATCAAGAAATCGCAGGAAGGGACGTTCGTTCCCGACAAAGAGAAGGACGAGCTGTCATTGGCCCTCGGGAATCCTGAACACCCTGGACGAACACGAGGCACATCAGGCTCCGTTCCGTGGAAGGTTGGGTTTCCCGACAGCACTGGTTACAGAAGCCGACATAGAAAGAAGAAAGAGGAAGCAAGCGAAATGGAGAAGATGAGTGAAAGATTAGCGAAACTAGAGGCACTTGAGAGCCAGCGAGCTACCGGCCAACCATCTAAGCGGCACGAAGATCCTTCATTGGAGACTACCCACGATGCTACCCCACCATCTCAGCGGAGAAGCAGCGTGGCTTCCACAGAGCTCGTTCATCCTGATAGCACGGCTCCTCGCTACCCCATGGATGGTATCACGAATAATGAACATTGTGTGCTAATGGCGAAATGCTATAACCTGACCTTGAAGGCGGCGGTCGGCTATGTCTTACCTCCTTGACCTGATGCAACTTTCCATTGCACTCCTGCTCCAGCTGGCTTTGCTATTGTCGGGGTGGATGAAATAATGGACGGATTTGATGGGCTGGAGCTTGAGTACGCTACAGGTGAAGGGGAGATTCTTCTTCGATATGCCTTAAGGACTACCTGTCTATGGAGAAAGGAACACATCGTACTTCCATACTGGACGCCACCTCAGCAGACTCAGCCGGAGGAGGCCCCGATGCCTGAGTCGTCTCCGGGGTGTCAGCCGTCTCCGGTGCGTCAACCATCTCTGGTGCGTCAACCGTCTCCAGTGCGTCAACCGTCTCCGCTGCGTCAGTTGTCTCCGCTGCCTGAGTCGTCTCCGGCGCGTCAGCCGTCTCCGCCGCCTCAGCGGACTCCGACGGAGCAGGCCCCTCAGCAGAATCCTCCCCGCCTCAGCTGTCTGCGTCACGTCATCGGACTCCGCCTCCTCCGCCGCCTCAGCAACATCGGAAGAGAGCCGCCGCCGCTCCAGCGGCTAGCAGCAGTACCAAAACGAAGAGATTCAGAGAAGGCCCAAGCCTTAAGGTTCCTCTGAAGTTACCATACGAATTGAATGACGAGGAAACCGACAAGGTTATGGATGCTGATGTGAAATGTCAGCATGCACCGAAACGTCCACCTCCAAAGGAGAGAGTAGATCCGGTGAAAGCGCAGCGAACTCTGGATGCCCTTAGGCGACCACCACGGCCTCCGCCGCAATCAAACTATGACCGATGTATTAAAAAGACATTTGGTCAAGCGAAGCAGTCGGGAAGCTTAAATAGCAGTGGTGCAAGAAGTGGGAAAACAATTCCCCAGCTTGGTGAACAAGAACTGCAATCGTGCCCTCCACTCAAGGTGGTTACCAATATCGCTAATGATCGAGAGAAAGTGGCCGCTGGTCTTGCTATCACTGTTGCTAATTACTTACCCGACTCGGTACAATTTGAAAAAGCTGAGGTAGTACAAACCTTAAGATACGCGAACGGGAAGCCTCTCATAACACGTGAGTAGCTCCCCCGTCTACCAACGATGATGCGACAATTGCATGAATGGTACTTGAAAACCAGCAAGGACGGGACCGACAATATCTTCGTGGGAATTAAAGATGAGCACTTCTTCAATGGAGAGCAAGTGTTGTTCGTTGAATTTGAAGAAATATTTCAGTTATACAATCAAAAGGATCTTGAAAAAACTATCGTCAGTTACTATTGTCTGCAAGTATTTTTTCTGTAATTAATCTCTAGCTCAGCTCGTTCATTGCATGTATTAATTATCCTCACACTATATTATGCAGATTGAAGATCCTCGAATGCAAACAACTACAAATCTATGACATTGGGTTCATTGACCCAAATTTCATAAAGGAACATACGTTAAAAAAATCCCGCTGATACAGAGAAAAATTTGCTAAATGCGTTACTTGGACAACAAACCAGAAAGGAAATACTATTTCCTTACAACTTCAAGTGAGTGTTACTATCTTGTGCACATTCTGTTTCACTTACTCGAGGTTAAGTGAAATTAACGAGTTATGCATGCGCAGTTTCCACTTTATTCTGCTAGACATTCACCTTGAAGAGGGAAAAGTAATTGTCTTGGACTCGAGTCGTAAAGACCCTAAGGAGTGGACGAACATGAGGCAAATGCTTCAGAAGTAAGTTCAATCATTATCGCACCATATCGACAACTTTCGTTCATTTCCTGATATCAAGTAATCATTTTCTTTGCCGGGCAGGGTTTGGAAAAAGTTCACCAAATGGGTTAAGGGTGTCAGCTGGAAACCGGAGCTGCAATTTGTACACCCCAAAGTAAGTACTACTCTAGTACTGGGCATCTCTCATTGATTCTAGTTTCAATACCATTATCATGCTTGGTTATCATTTTGATTGAACTCTATTCTCGTAAAGTGCTTGTGGCAGGCACCCAGGACTAATTTATGTGCATACTACGTTTGCGAGTTCATTCGCCACTCGACCTGTGAGCGGGGCCGGGGCATATCTTTAAAACAATTTGAAGTACGTAAACAATATTCACATTTTTATTTTATTACCATCAATTGTGTTGAGTTTCATTCATATATTGACCCCCTTCTTTAAATTAGATCTGGCAAAAGCGGGACGAACTCCTACCAACTGATCGCATACGAGCAATTCAAGAGGAATTGGTGGGATTCTGTGTTGATCATGTCATACCTAAACATGGAGAATACCATCGGGACATGCTATGCGATGTTGGCAATTAGATATTAAGATCGTAAGAGATGTTATATTGTATATATTATATGTAATAGCGTCGAATAGATTTACGAAAACTTGTTGCATTGTTCGACTAAGCACGGAGAAAGAGAGGTCACTTCTTCTCTCTATATATTGATCATGACGATGTTGTGTAACGGCGTTCTTTCATTGCTATATGTAGTAGCTAGCGTCGAGTTGAATGAAAAGCATAAAATAAAAATGGTAAACACAAAAATAAAAGGGGGAAACACAATATGAAAACCTCTAAACCCTCCAAAACCCCTAAACCCCTCCTTTCAAAAAAAAAAACCCAGCGCCTGGCAGCTGCTGACGCGTGGCTGCCTTTTAGTCCCGGTCGGTGTTACCAACTGGGACTAAAGGTCCTCCTGCCAGGCGACCCACGGCGGCCATGTGGAGCTCCTTTAGTCCCGGTTCGTAAGCCAACCGGGACTAAAAGTGACGGGCATTAGTCCCGATCGTTTTGACACGGTTGCAGAACCGGGACTAAAGGCCCTCTGGAACCGGAACTGCTGCCCTGTTTTCTACTAGTGAGATGTGGTAGTATGATGAACTCCTTGCTCTTGTGCTTCAAAAGATAGTCTCTTCAGCACATAATCACTTTCTCATAGATTTGGCATGGGTAGAAAATATTGATTGGATGAAAAACAACTTGGGGAGGCTAGAAATCAAGATCATATGGTTGGAGTGGATGATTTTGATCTCAACACATGAGTGGGTGGCTGTCTCTCAGAAAAATGGATATTATAAGAGGTTGTATGTTCTGACTTCTGAGTGCTTTCATTACGAGTGAAAGGTGGTGGAGCTCGCGACACAGCAGGAGCACACATGCAGCACACACACAAACAACACAGCACAGATGGCAGGCCGCGCGACATAGAGAGCGAGGAAGAGACAACCATTGTGTACTCGCCAACCCACAGGTGACTCCTCATGTCCGCTTCGGCTCTAGCCTACGTAGCACCTCTGATGGCGCTGGACAGGAAGGCGACCGCGGCCTGAGCGATGCCGGTGGCGGACTTGACATGGAACGGTGGGGGGCTGCCGGCCTGGGAGGTCGTGAGCTCACGGCGTCGGCAGGTAGGGCGGGCTCGAGTCCAAGATTGTCGGCACATAGGCCCACGACGATTGTGACGACATCGAAAATGGCGACGGGACAGCTTGCTACCACAGCTCGGCCTCCACGTCAGCACGGCAGAAGTAGTCGAGTCCAGAGAGCTCAGGTCGTCGGAGGCGCCGACGCAGTCCTCTGGGGCGGGCAACTCGCTAGTTCCTCGAGGAGCGTTGCGTGTAGCCTGGCCAGGCGCGAAGGTGCAGTCGAAGCCGTCGACCATTCAGAGCGCGGGACGCAGTAGAAGTGGGAGACGATCGCGGTGGCGTCGTCCATCTCGAGTGGCCGCCATAGACGGACTCCACCCCCAGAGCAGCGGTAACGACGAAGACGCTCTTGGCGACGACGCTACTCGTGTTGCTCACCATCTTGAACCAATGTCTCTCCGGTCGCAGACGTTGTCTATGCCCAGGCACTGGCATGCGTTGGTGCTCACGCTCCGCCCGTCCGCTGTGACGTCCAGGCACAACACGCTGCTGCCGGAGCCGGACGACGACGGCGACGCGTTGGTGACAACATGCAGCACACCCTCCCGGAGATAGTAGCTCTCCGGAAGAGTTCACAGCGCCCAATCCAGGTCGAGTTCGGTGGCTACGGCGGCAGCCGTACTACCCCGGTTGTCCTGCACGTACGTTCCCGTCGCGGTTGTCAACGATGAATTCACATCCCCGATCCAAGTGCACACCTCGTTGAGGCGGGAGAGCGCCATCCTGTGGTTGACACGAGACAGAGGGGGGAAGGAGCAGGGGCGCCTCCTCGGAACGGCTTAGGCGAGGTAGCACCTCTACACGACGACGCAGGGCAAAGACCTCCCGTGGTCATGCAAGATAAGGCGCCGGCTGCGTGGGAGAATGTGAGATCGAGATGGCGACAACGTGACACCGGCGGACTGGAAGGTCGCAAGGTCGCGGCCGCCGCGGGCAGGCCGACGAAGAAGAGCGAGGGAGGCCCAGCGTCAGCGTAGGGGGAGAAGAGGCACTCAAAGTCGCCGCCGGCCTCGGTCGCCTTGGCCTTCCGTCAAGAACTGAGCTCCGTATTTATAGGAGCCCAACAATCTCGTTAAGCGGCAAATAAACAAACGGATTTGCTAAGGCACATTTAGATGTGACTTAAATATTGCACATTTAAGTCATATACCATTGATTTTACGTGAAGATTTGTGCGGACATTTTTCTTTTTTCCTTTTCCTTTTTTCTTTTTATGTTGATTGAGTCATTTAGATACAAATCTTAAGTCACATCTAGATGTGTCCTAAACAGACCAAAAACAAACTAAGTAACGTCACGAACAATCGTGGCGCTCCAATTACGAAGTTAAACACGACAAGGTAGAAAAGCGGTTGCATGGGTCATCACGTGGTCACACCAGGAAAAATGGGATGTACATGCATGGACCATCCACGTCCGCAAAGTCTCTTTTACCGGAGCCGATAGCTACCGGTGGCATCTTAACCAGTAAAATCTTACCACCTCAAAAGTTGTCATAACCTTTATCTTTGTATTCCATCCATTGTTTCATTTAAACCACCGTATGTCACCAGCTTGGGTCCATCCGTGTGATTTGACCAGCTAGTCCCACCCACGTGATTTGAGCCAGACATTCTTTACACATACACACACGCACACAAGTACACACATAGCAATGGCAACTTATTATTTGAAAGAATTAACCTCTCTCACTTTATATTGATTTAAAATCTTTCAAAACGCAAATTTCAATTTTAAAACTTATTTCATTCACTTCAAATAAAACTTCGCTCATTTACCAAAAACTACTTATAAAACTTTTAAAATTCAATTTCACCATCATATCTTTACAACAGACTGAAACTTAGTATTTCAAAAGAGTGGCATAAACATTTTAAATTTTTAAAAATTCATTTCAGTTATTACAATTCCAATGTCATATTTCACAACGAATGAAAACCAGTCAAATAACTGACTTATTTCTTAGAAAAGCTTATTTTAATCCTTTTCAAAAACACATTTCACAAAAGAGTGAAGTCTGATATTTCAAAATAACTGATTTCAATTCTTCAAAAGTAGATTTCAATCCTTTCAATAACAAATTTCACTATCATATCTTTACAAAAGACTGAAACTTAGTATTTCAAAAGAGTGGCATAAACATTTTTGAATTTTACAAACTGATTTCAGTTATTCGAATTCCAATGTCATATTTCACAGCGAGTGAAAACCTGGCAAATAACTGATGTATTTCTTAGAAAAGCTTATTTTAATCCTTTTCAAAAACACATTTCACAAAAGAGTGAAATCTGATATTTCAAAATAACTGATTTCAATTCTTGAAAAGGAGATTTCAATCCTTTTAGTAACACATTTCACTATCATATCTTTACAAAAGACTGAAACTTAGTATTTCAAAAGAGTGGCATAAACATTTTTGAATTTTACAAACTGATGATTTCAGTTATTCCAATTCCAATGTCATATTTCACAGCGAGTGAAAACCTGGCAAATAAAAAATATGTTTTTTCTTAAAAAAAGCATATTTTAATCCTTTCAAAGACACATTTCACAATAGAGTGAAACCGGCTATTTCGAAAGAACTTATTTAAATCTTCAAAAAGTACATTTCAATCCTTTCAAAAACAAATTTCACTATCACATCTTCACAAAAGACTGAAACATAGTATTTCAAAAGAGTGGCATAAACATTTTTAAATTTTTACAAACTGATTTCAGTTATTCCAATTCCAATGTCAAATTTCACAAAGAGTGAAACTGATTTTAGTTCTTCAAAGAACTGATTTCAATTCTTCCAAAATAATATTTCAATAGAGATCAAACTGGAATAACAAGTTACGCATATGAGAATTACAGTTACATATATTTCAGGGAAGTAATTTCATATATTTCACATAAATTAGTTTAACAACTTGCAACAACACATTGAAAAATAAATTTCACATATCTTCATAGCTTAACTACACTCAGGTACAGTCAAATATCTAAAATTGAAGGAGTAGGGCAGGCCGACGATCTGGTAAAGAAATAAGGAATGTTCAAATCATGCGAAATAAAACCGAAATCATATAAAGTACATATGGAGATGGGATTCATGACTGACCAGATCCGGTGGCGGTCATGATTGGAGTCGCCGGATCCAGCGACAACCTATGCTACACGGAGTCACTAGTAGAAAACAGGCCTTCCGTTTCAACCTTTAGTCCCGGTTTGGCTTTGGACCGGGACTAATGTGTCCATTAGTCCCGGTTCCAACGGCTAGGAGCGGTCGGGGGGCAGGGGCACCATTAGTCCCGGTACATTTTGGACCTATAGTCCCGGTTTGTGATACAAACCGGGACTAAAGGGGTGGTGCCAGGCTGGTGTCAACCTGGGGCTCCCACGAGCCCTTTTAGTCTCGGTTTGTGATACAAACCGGGACTACAGGTCCACCTATAGTCCCGGTTTGTATAACGAACCGGGACTAAAGCTTTCCCTATATAAACCTTTCGTCCAGCCCGACTTCATTTCTCTGTTTTCTCCATTCGAACTCCCCTCTCTGTTTCTTCCCCTAGCTCGAGCTCATCCCTCCATTTTTGCCAAGATTTGAGGCACCCCAATCCATCCAAGTGTTCACAAAGGTTAGCAACTTTGTCCTTTCATCTCTTATTGCTAGATCAGCTCGTGCAATGCTTTATAAGTATAGTGATTTGTGGGTTTTAGTTTGGATGTAATTATGTGATAGCTTTTTTGATTTATATATATGCAATTTGAGCTCAAATTAACTCCTTAGTTTGCATATGTGTAGGTGTGGTTTACTTAGTGTGCCTTCCCGTCCCCGTCCTAACCACCGTCGATCGACCGCACCGTCCCATCGCCGGCACCACCTTGGTGAGCCTCTTCTTGTGTTCTTATCATTTTTATAAATAAAATCGTATTTGTATGATTTAGATAGTTACTTGCATAGTTTTCTTACTTGCATAGTTTGCGACCAGCCTGGGCTGCGAGATGGCAGGTTCTTCACCATGAAGCTTTACGAGGACTTTGATATTTCTACGGTACGCAACGATGACAACTGTTTTTTCGTAATTAAGCATGACTTCTGTTTCTTTCCTTCAACGCGTAATTTCTGTTTTATACAATTCGACTAGTTCATCCCCTGTCATGCAAGACGGTATTTTTTGGAGAGGCTCAGTTTCGAAGAGCACGAGAGTTTCGAGACGAGGACAGCCAACCTGAGGACTAAACATGGTCACACATTTCTGGTGAAAGTAATGAATGCACCTAATAACACAGAATTAGGGTGCTCAAATTGGGAAGCTCTTTGCAAGGCATATGGATTTCAGGAGGATATGGAAATAACCTTCGATCTTCGTCCTGAAGATCATATTGAAGGAAACATCGACATTTGGGTGGATGTCGATATGCTTCCTGTTTTACCTCCATGTGAGTTTGTCAACCATGCATATTTGTCAAGTATTTTGCATTCTATATTTAAAAATATTTGGTGTTCATCCATACTAAATTTGTTAATTTATAATTTACAGCTTATTTCGTTTCTTCGAGTGAAACACAGAACATAATCGACACAACACACTACACTTATGGATCACATCTAACTTGGGAGGAGAAGGATGATCTTATCAACTTGGTTATTGGTGTCCTAGTTGGTAGGGAGATCTTCCCGTATAATTTGGGAACTGGCCCAAATTGTACATTGTACATGACACTAGTGCATAGGTTGATGGCGGATGACAATCGCCGAAATATCTTGGTAAGAGTTGCTAATTAAGTACACTAGTACTGTTGCGTAAATGGTATTGATTACATTGCTAACTAGGCTACTATTATGTTCTTCAACAGAAACTGCCAAATGAAGTTGTGGCTCCGTTGATGCAACCCGAAGGTAATATGACAATTAAAAGCCCCTTCCAGCCCGAGTTCTCTTTTGCATACTCGACTGAGCGCAAACCACCAAGACGGCTCCAAATTGAAGCATGGGGACAAATAAAGAAGGATCGCAAGCTACAAGTTGGAGACCGTTGGATCTCTTTGCTTCATCATGGAGACATAGGTGTTATTCTGTTTTATGTCATTTTACCTAGGAGGGAGGACTAGGTCCTATGAGAGAGAAGTGTTTTTGGTTTATATTAACTTGCATGATCGATTAGGATGATTAGTATTATGATGTTTTTGTATTTTATGAGATTTTAACTTGGTATGATTAAGATGATGATGAGTTGTTAGATGAGTAAGATGATGATGAGTTATATGACATATATTTGATTAAAGTGGATGGATGCAAGTGATCATGTTGAATTAGAGGAAAAAATTAAATGGAAAACACAAAATGAAAAGGAAAAATAAAAAATGAAGCCTTAACCGCTAAACCTATAGTCCCGGTTGGTGTTACCAACCGGGACCAAAGGACCCCATGCCCTGGCGCGCGCTGCCGGCCACATGGCCAGGGTTTAGTCCCGGTTCGTAGCCAACTAGGACTAAAGGCTTGGACCCTTTAGTCTCTATACTTTAGTCCATATTGGGGAACCGGGACTAAAGGTCCTTCCCAACCGGGACTAATGGCATGTTTTCTACTAGTGCACCAACGTCGAGCACGGCTGCGGGGCAAGAAGGATGCCGGTGGACGGGCAGGATCCAGGATCTGTTTTCAAAAAGAAAAGAAAACGCAAGGTCAAGGAGGAGGCTCACGGGCAGATCTCGCCGGGGACGGGTTGGAATTTCGAGGATGCCGTACTCGTCCCGCTGCATGGCCGAGCTGCGTTGTGGTCGCTGGATCCGTCGCTGGCCGATGAATCACGCCGCCGCCAACCTGCCTCACTGGATCTCGATGGTAGACGAACTCCTACGACCATGGATCCGTTGGAGTTGGCCCGACAACTGGTCAAGGAAGCGGATCCGGAGTCTTCGTAGTTCGGCCGGTGGCCGGAGTTGGGATGGCGGCCGGCCGGTCAATCCCCGACCCGCGGCTTCCACATGCCCAATCTGATGAGAGAGTGGAGATGTATAATTGTCGTCGATTTTTAATCTTTCAATCATGTACAGAGGAAATGTCTGATGACGATCGGATCCCTGAGTGTGATTTATGATTAGGGCCTGTGCGGCATGCCTCACCTGCGAAATGGTAGGTTATTTACCATCAAGCTTGACAATACCTTTGATGTTTTTACGGTATGCAACGATGACAACTATTTTTTTCGTAATTAATCATGACTTTGTGTTTCTTTGCTTCAACATGTAATTTCTGTTTTTTACAATTCGACTAGTGCATCCCCTGGCATGCAAGACGGTATGTCTTGGAGAAGCTCGGTTTCCAAGAAGTGGAGAATATGGAGATGAGGAGAGCTCACCTGAGAACTAAACATGGTTTCACATTGCGGGTTAAACTATACAATGCAGTTAATCACTCGCATTTTGGTTGCTCAAATTCGGAAGCTCTAGGCAAGGCATATGGATTTCAGGAGGATATGGAAATAACCTTCGATATTCATCTTGAAGATGATATTGAAGGTAATATCGACATTTCGGTGGATGTCGATATGCTTCCAGTTTTACCTCTATGTGAATTTGTCAACCATATTTGTTAAGTACTTGTATTGTTTATTTAAAAATAGTTGGTGTTCATCCATATTAAACTTGTTTATTTATAATTTGTAGCTTATTTCCTTTCTTCGAGTGAAACACGGAAGATAGTAAACATGACACACTACACTTATGGATCACATCTAGCTTGGGAGGAGAAGTATGTTCTTCTCACCTTTATTAATGGTGTCATGTCTGCTAAGGATGACATGTATAATGGACCTGGCTCCAATTATTCATTATACATGCCACTAGTGCATAGGTTGAAGGCTGATGATATTTGCGCATATATCTTGGTAAGAGTTGCTAACTACAGTACTATTACGTAAATTACATAGCTAATTATGCTATTATTATGTAAATTACATTGCTAACTAGGCTACTATTATGTTCTTCAACAGAAACGGAAAAATGATATTGTGCCTCCGTTGTTGCATGGCAAATGTAAAATGGCAATTAAAAGCCATATGAGGGCCCATTTCGTTTTTCCATACTCGACTAGACGCAATCCACAAGGAAAACACCAAATTGAAGCTTGGGAAGAAATAAAAAAGGATCGCAAGCCACAAGTTGGAGACCGTTGGATCTCTTTCCTTCATCATGGAGACATAGGTGTTATTCTGTTTTATGATATTTTACCTAGGAGAGAGGACTAGGTCCTATGAGAGAGGAGTTATTCTGGTTTATATGACATATATTAACTTGACATGATTAAGATGATGATGAGTTGCTAGATGATTAAGAGGATGTTGAGTTGCTAGATTTCTGATTTATATGCTGCTATTAGCTACTGTTTTAAGAGACTATTGTATAAAACCACTACAAATACCAGAAGAAATATGCTGTAAAAAAATTATAAAATAATAACAGTAGCGCGTGGTATAAATATAGCAACAGCGAGACAGTAGCAGTAACGCGTTATAGATAAATGCGCTGCAGCTAATAGCAACAACGAGACATGAGAAGCTACACGCACAGCCACCGACAATTGTCCATGGAAATGGATGAGCGCTGGGTGGTCAGGGACAAATCAAGTGCACGAGCAGGTCTGGCATTTCGAGCTGTCTCTCAACCTTTCTACATTTCGTTTGATTATTCTGTTGTACGTACCCGACACGAACAAACACGATGTCCCCTGGCGCGGCCAGATTTGTGGAACCAACACTGAGCAACTACGTTAACTAGTCGAATGCCCGTGCGTTGCAACGGGAGCGTACATATAATGTTGGTTCAACACCAATCATGATGATATTGTTGATTTTTTTGAAACCGTTAAATCGCTCTTCATATCAATCCTGACCATACCTTATCATACATTTCCATTATCACTAATGAACACCTCTCTCATCGAAATCTTGATATGTGGGAGTAAATTGTTATCTCATGCTTAGACAATCACAAAGACCAAATGGTGGCATAAAGCGAGTCCCGTCTGCAACAAGATATGCAATTCTAAACTGCATGCATGTATAGTTTCAAAATGTTAGCAACCCACATTGTTTTTTAGAAATGGAATTAAAATCCTCTTTACTGATAAACATAAACTACTCCTGAGTGGCCACACATGCATCGAACACGTGGGCCTACCAGAAGTTGACCTTAATGGTTAGCACAACAAATTGTTGTCTAAAAAGTTGCAATTTATAAAAGATAAAGAAAATCTTATCTAGGTATATCAAGACAAAATGCTAGCTTCATCGGATTATTTTTCTGAAGGATTGTCCAATGATAATGATAATCAAACCCTGAACATACAACGAAATTTTACCATTTCATGCAAGGTCAGAAAATAGGCAATCTCTTGTGACATGACAAGACTTTATTAAATTTAACATGAACATATCCTTAAATATCCGAGTAGCATATATAATCCAACCCTGGAAGAATTATAAATAAAATGCAGACATGAGTAACCCTTAATGCATGTACGTACGTAGCTAGCCTGAATGTTGAAATAAGGGGCAAAAGATGTGACCTACCTGTACAATCCTTACATCAGATGTGCAGTTATAGGAATCTCAAATTGATTGTGCAAGTAAATAAGATGTGTACTAATTTTAAAGACATGTAATCCTCCTGTGTACGCTCCTACCAAAAGAATTGGAGTGGAGATCAGGAAAATTGACAACGGAGAACTATGGAGGGATGGAAAAAAAAGACAGATCTGAATTGTTTAACTCACATGCACATATGTCCTTCATGTGATCTTTTCTGATGTACCAGGATCCTGAAGACGCATCCATACATTGATACATACTGGTCCGTACTCGTGCCATGGGCGTGGAGGGGCTGAGACCATGTCAGGCTGAGTAGCGGACATAGTCGTGGCTACGGCGTGGACCAGCTGGATGGCAGCCCAAGCGCGACGAGGTCGATGACGTATCTGGAGCAGGCGCCGATGCGTGTGTCCCTACAGCGGGTGCTCAACCTGCTCCCCGCCACAGCATCCGATCCTATGCCTGAACATGTATGATATTTTAAGGTGAGGACGCGATGGAGACCCACGGTGAGGCACTCATGCAGCGGCCGCGATGGAGACCCGCCGGGTTCACACGACGGCGCTCCCCTGCATACACGCACACAGAAAGTTATCAAAAGCTGTATGAAACCTAAGACACTCCTGCTCGATCTCTGCCCATCCAGGCGAGTACGGATTGCGGCAGGGTCTCCGGAACGCGGAGCCCGATCTCACGGGAGACGCATAGAGCCCACCTCGCCCTGCAGGCCTACACGGCGCGCGCCGGTCGCCGTGCGTTGCCGCCGGAACCGGTGTGGCGCCTTTGCGGCGGGGGGGAGGGGGGCGATCTCGCCGGAGAGCGGGGAGTGATGGGGGCGGGAGTGGAGGCTCGCGACGGTGCAGCTAGGCGATAGGGAGTTTTTTAGGCGCGGGGTGGAAAGTTGGGCCGTGATGGGTGCTTCCCACGGCGTGCTGATGCGCGCCATGGTGGCCGGCGGCTGTACAGTGGCGCAGGGTGCGTGGCTAGCTGAAGGGGAAAGGGGTGAGCAGTGAGGAGAAAGTGAGACCGAGAGTGTTCACGGGTGTAGAATTGTTTTTTGTTCCACAGCTCCATATTTTTTCATTTTATATATTGGTGCATATTATAGCATAAGAACGAGGTATTTAGACTGGATGTCAAGGCTATCGAGCATCTACAGGCGGAACTTGCAAATCTGGCCCCTCAAACGCCCACGGACGCGGACGGTCAGTGACCGGGCGTGTTCCGTATTTGACCGGGCATGACGAGCATATAAAAATCGCATGCGATATGCCAGAGTTTAAGAGAGGTGATAGGTGGCAGGACCTTGATATTATGAATTGGAATGTCGTAGAACAGTTTCAAGAGCCACACCAAACAGATGGGTATGTTAAATTATATGGAGTACTGGACACGAGATATTTTGTCTGGTCATTTCACTCAGGTATCCCTTTTTTCTTAATAACAGATTTAATCTCAAATGGTTATTTTAAACAAATTATTATTAATTACTATATGCAGGAGGACATGAAAGCATTTCGACGAAAATTAGTTGTCATACTGTTGGAGACGAAACTTAATAAGTTAAAAGGAAATCCAATATACTATCAGCGTGACAATGAAGAAAATGTATCTGATTCTGATGTTGAGTTTCTGGAGGATTGAAAGCGTAAGCGGCAAGATTCACTTAATAAAGGCGTAGACAAAAAAAAACATTCCGAACCCCATCATGGACGCGGACCCACATGAATTAGTTGACGAACTATGCAACCACATCATGTCAATTAGTGATGTGGATTCCCTGGAGTAAGCAACATGTCTAAGAAGTATAAAGTTTCAATATACACTATCACAATGTTACAATTATTAACGGTTACCTACAGGAAGGAGTGGGTGCGAAGCTCTAAACCCCATCTGATAGGATTAAGTCTCAGAAGGATTCAAGGTATACTTCGCAGGGACCAGCCGTTGGACAATTGATTGTTTCAACATGGCTATACGTATACTTGCACGTCACAAGGCCTTACCGACAGTAGATCGTCCTGTGCATTTTATGGATTTACAATTTTCTGTAAGTTACCGAACATCACATATTATATTATCATTGTCACTATCTATCGTGTTTCTTAACCATTTTTTACCCAGACGACCATGACCAAGGCCGCCCTCGCTTCCGCACGAGATTTAGATTCGCGAGTACAACCAGATATTCAGGATCTAGCATCATTGCTTCGTAGCTGTACTGAGATAGACCAAAACATTTCATCACGTAATTGGGTAAGTTTGGTCTATTTTATATGGCTATCGTGATTAATGTTTATCTTAATGTTTATTCTTAATGAGTGTTGCTTGTAGATATTGCTTCCTCGTGCATTCCTCGGCCACTACATCTTGTTCGCAATTAACAAACATGCCCGTCAAGTATCTATTTTGTCAAGTAATCTTTTCACATCATATTTCGTATGTCGTGGCAACGCACGGGCATTTAACTAGTTAATTACTAATTGAGCCTTAAGGTTGGTGGTTATCGGTTGTCTATTCGGTATTATTAGGTTGCAGGTTTAGTTAGTCGTGCCGTATTTTTCATGTAAGTCATCCGACTTTTATGCTCATAAGTAATCAGGCCGAGGGTTCACATAGGCACGTCCGTATTTTTCGTGCAAGTCATTTGGCTCTTATGCTCATAAGTAAACATGTCGGGTTCATATAGCCACATCTGTATTGTCCGTATAGGTCATCTGGTTTTGTTTGTGTTCATTTAGCTGTGTCTGTATTGTCCGCGAATGTCAGGGCTTCACTTAGCCATGTCCTTACTTTCGGCTCTTATGCTCATATAAAATAATAAGGTCAGGGGTTCCTTTTGTTTCTCTAAGGGAACAACCCAGCCAACTACTACGAAACCGGACTTAAATCGCATCCCGGTCCTGACCCGCTTATCCTTATCCCCTCGGCTCTCTCCTCTCCCCACGGGATGAACCCAGCCACACATGCGCGCCTCCCACGTCCCGATCCACGCCGCTGGCTGATCCGGGAGAGGTGGCCGCCGGAGCCCGCCAATGCTCCCTCCGTGTTCACCTCCTCCCCATTTGAACGGTGCTCCCTTCCCTTTTCCTTGCAAGCCTCCTCTATCTGCCCACGATGGCCGCTCGCGCCGGTAGCGTCCTCCAACACAACCTCCCGCGCATTCCTGTGCCATTCGCGCGCCGCCTTGCTTCCTTCTTGTCGCCGTGCCGTCCCTGGGCAGTTCGCACGCGCCGCCTTGCTTCCTTCTCGTTGCCGTCCACCATAGACCAACTCCTCTGCCTCCGGCTGCTTGCGGCTGAGGAGCTGCGTTCAGCAGCATGGACGACCACACCGACAATTTCATTTCAGATTTTATATCGGTTGTTGCTTGCTGATTCCGAGTCGGCTTTGCCGATATTGCAGATTACATAGAAACGTCTATAAACCGGTAGAATTCGGTGTTAGAGAGCGATGTGGGATTATTCAGTAAAAATATATCCATACATCGTCTATCCAAAGTCGCTGATTCTATATATAAAAGATGCGGCCCAGGGAGTCCACGGGGAAGGGGTAGGTGCTATCGGCAGAATCTGATTTTTACAGGCCCAACAAGGCAGCTACCTACATAGCATGGTTCGATGCACGCGACGTGGCTCCCCGGATTAGTACCACCTCGCATATATATCTTTTTAAATATAAAATCACCTAAGCGGGACGAAACCAAAAATATCACCTTACTTTATTAGTAGGTATAGATTTCCATTATGGGTTAAAGAGACACCAAACTAGGCACTAGTTGCATGAACGGTACATGCATACTACCGTATCTACTAACAAAATAGCTAGGCAGCATATGCATGTATATACGACTAGAGAACAATAAAAGATTGACTCATGTGAATAAGAAAAAAAAGGTTGACTATAGCTCACTGATATGCTAAATAATTTAACAAGTTTCAGCAAAAAAAATTAACAAGTCTACCTTCTTCAGTCAACTTCATGTCTTTTTCGTCCAGATGCATCAGATTATACATCTCTAAATTTAAGAATATACTAATTGCCCGTGCTTTACAACCGGGGCATAAGTATTTTGTATGCAATCATCATGATTAACCTTCCATACATCATAGTGCACATGCTTTACTAAGATACTACAATAAAAAAAGACAAAATACTTTGTAATGAGTGCAAATTCAACTATCATTTCAGCTACGGTACAATGCAATGTTTTCCCATTCAATATTTTTCAACTACCATTTCAACTAGATTTGCAATAGCAACTCTTATACAAGAACACTCCTTAAACAAACCAAAATATTTTTCAAGTGTGCTTATATGTTCAAGGGCTAGTAAAGGCGAGCGTGCACTGAATCTTTCCCAGGAGAGACTGTGCCCTGCAAGCTGTCGCCGACGCGCACTTGCAGCTGCAAATAATTCACACAGGCTCGATAGTACAGGGAGCTACAAAGAGAAAGATAGAAGGTCAGAGCTGTCACTAGCATACTCAACACGAGCCGCCGCTCTACTCAGATCCAGCAGTTGCCTGTTTACTGCAACTGCAGATCCAGCGATGGCCATGCTCACCTTTTTATCTCTGTATTCAGAAACAAAAGATGTATTTCTCGTTTGCAAAATAGAATTCGAGCAACGCAAAAAAAGTAGATAGCATCTTGTATTGTTACAATGGAAGCTGGGCGCACCCAAAATGAAGAAGAAAATCCCTCAATTTATATGATTATCATAGATATATGACCAACTAAAAATTATAGCAAGCCATAGATTCTGAAGTACTGCTGATGTTTGATCGTCCAAACTCCTACAAGACTTCCTCACTCAGTAGCTTTACCAACGTATCAAACAGATACTTAATCTCCTAACATGAATGTTGTGATAACACAAAGATCAACTCACAAAAGGAAAATCATGTCACATAAATTCCAATGGCTATGTACACTTAGAAAGAGACTCAAAACAGACACAACGGGTAAAAAGAGACACTTGTTCAAAGAAGCCGATGAAACCAGGCCGCATGGAGCTCGACGTGTTGCAAATATAGCTCAATATCTATATTTTTTTGGGTGGTCGTTCCTCTTTACTGAGCGATGAGGAACACTGGCCTGGTCCCTGGTGCGCATACAACACTACTGGGGAAATCCTAATGTGCTCACGCTAGCTAATATGCTCTGTCCTAATGGGGATTCGCCGGACGTCGTCTGAATCAGCCGCCGCAGGTGACGTAACTAGGAGCTGCGTGAAGAGACAGATGTGAGATGCGAGAGGTATGGGTGGGTGGGGGATACGACAGATCTGGCAGCCACCAGAGCTGCGAGGTGCGAGGAGGGGCCTGCCGGGGAGGTGGGTTGGTGGAGGGAGACGAGGCGGTGGGCGGCGGCGATTTGGGATAGACGAGGGGAATCGGGGACTGCTTCTCATCGCATGTCTCTCTCTCCTTTACTCTTTTTTTCTACCCTTTGCTCTGTTTATTTTTCTCATTTGTACCACGATAGGGTCATCAGCTGCAAATCCACAACGCATATGTTGCATTGCTTGCATGTGTATCTATTGTGAATTTTGCAACGTATATTGTTAAAATGTTGTACATTTTACGTTGCTTTATGGAGGGTAGTCTTGTAGGAGAGAGAGAGAGAGAGAGAGAGAGGGGGGGGGGGGGGGAGAGAGAGATGCTAATCGATGTCCCTTCCATGACATGAGCACTATGATTTGTCCACTCTCCACATGGACAACACCCAAGGCATCTTATGTGAATTGTTAATTCATCTTGATCAACTCTCTTTATGGAGGCATATTGTCCACTCTTAAAATTGTCAAATGACATTATATCACCGAAGTTACAAACTCTGGTTCACGATAAATAAAACTCATTAGAGATTCAAACTGAAAGCTATCATCCCATTGATCAACACTGTGAATAATTACAAAGAGAAATATAGATGTATGGTCTTGTAAAGTGTACTTATAATTTAAACAACATCGACATGAGAACTGCATTGTAGGTGAATTATAGTACTCGAGTAAATGCACTTATATAAATATGATAGGTCGCTACAACGCTTAAGAGCCCAGCTTATATAAATAGTGAAGAAATGAAAATACTAAAATTCCAAAATAGCCACATTTTTAGGAGGAACGGAAACAAAACTACTCGATGGTAATTCTATTTTTGAAAAAAATTGCGGGGTGAGGTTTTATATATGATTAAAGAGAGTGCAAGAATTCTAATGGGTTATGAGAGGGCAGTATTTTTTTGTGGTGGTACAAAATTCATAAGGGCCTTGGGCATAAGAGAGATATTTGGATTTGTCAGGAAGGAGTGGGATATATTGGGCTTACAATTGGCGCACCACCATAATCATAGGTACAAAAACAAGTGTGCACTCAATAATTTTAGAAGATAGCCAAATAAAATATACATAACTTCTACATGTTCTTCAGAAATCAAATACATCCACTGGTCAACTAAGTAGCAGTATTGTGCAAAATACAACAAGAGTGTTCATGTACTCAAATTGTATTTTTTTTAATGGCGTACAAGGAGCAGCAAAAACTATCAGAACATTGTTTTGGATAAATGTTGTAGATGTCCAAGATTGACAGCATATGAACTCGTACATTTTATCATCTTATCTTCACTCTTGTACCACCATTGTTCAAGTCATTTGTGATGGTATCTTGTCGAAATCTCTGCCCAAATGAAGGTCGCAACCAAGGGCCAGAACACTGTCACCGTTTCCAGGAAGAGAAGACGTGCAAATATCACCAATGCTGGATTTCCCATTCTACGATGTAATGCTCTTCCCACAGGATGACCTCGTAATGAGTCTATGTATCCACACAGAGATAAAATAGACGCCACCACACATATTATAGTAACAGTCATGTGAGCAACTGGGGCTAGCACCAAATACAAGCTTAACACGAAAGCAGTAGCCAAGCTAGTGACTGCTCCGAACGCAAAAAATACTGCAATGTCAAAGTGCCAACTGCGCAATGGCACGTCAACAATAGCTTTTCCAGAGTACATGAGACTGATGGTAGCTATACCGGCGCAACAGAATGCTAATGAATTGGCCACGATGAATGCATCAAAAACATACCGTCCAGAAAGTGCTGGTGTGCCATCGCTTTTGTAACCCCCAGGTAGAGTGAAAGTTGCACCAAATGCCACCGTTGCCATTAGCACCAAGCCAAGGGCCAAAGTTTGTGTTGCATTTGTCATGTTTTGTGATTCTTTCTCTTCATCCTCTGGTTTAATGTACTCTCCTTCAAAGTGATCCAACCGACGACTGCCATGCTTAGCATGGCAATATTTTAACGCAACATTTACCAAATATCTAAGGTTCTGCAAGAGCAAACATCAGATGAAGTTATATATGGATTAACCATATTTTTTTGCCTTTGACTATAGGAGCAAAGAATGAACAGAGAAAAGATGAATATAAATTACCCATGCATAAATAGACCCAACACCAGCACGAAGTTTACTCTCCGATAGATCTAGAGGAGTTTCCCCCTTGTCATTTATTACATTTAGTCGCACTTCCTGATTCTCCAAGAGCAAAGCAAATATATCTTGGTCCCCAAGCTTTACACATTGGTGTAGCGCTGTGTTTCCGTCATTGTCTTGCATATTCAAAATCCATGATAATGACTTAGTTTTGCAAGCATATGCGACTATATTCCACCTTTTCTTTTCGATAGCAACATGAAGGAAAGTTCTTCCGTTGATGTCACCAAAACCAGCTACATTGGAACACTTGTCTAAGAATTTGACAATAGCCTTCTCCGCACCTGTGGAGGCAGCAATGTGTATAGGGAATGTTCCCTTGTTATCTGAGTGAAACATTGGAGTTCGATTAGCTAGGAGCAGTAGTGTGAATGGCATGCTTGAATTCCAAGCATCACGATCCCATGGAAAATTGAACCAAGGACGGAAGATCCAGAAATGTACACCGCTTGGGTGCAACATTGATGTTGCAAAGTGAAGGGGTGTGCTCCCATTTTGGTCACCTTGTGTGGTAAGGCCAATGTTCCAGCTCAGTAGCATTTCTGTCATCACTGCAAAACATACATCGGCATTGAATGTTATCATGCCATGTTCATCTGCTAAGAGTTATAAGTTATAAGAACATTCCTATCAATATGTTAGAATTACAGAATGCATGCTTGTATGTTAGATAATTATCTTTCATAGTCCACTGATCTCGTCACACCTTGTTTGAATACATCATAAGAATTTTCCCTCTTACCTTAGTCCCTCTGATCTGACCTGGACACAACCTTCCGTCATGTCGAGAGTTGTTTATTTTTCAAGTAGATATATTATTTCTTTCGCACTATACAAAAGATCGTATTGTAGATGCCATCATCATTGAGGAAGTCATAGGCCCCAATGCCATTGTAGCATTGTGCTTTAGTGCTCTTATATCGTCATCTCTGGCATGTGCAGATTCTATTGTGTCGCTAAGAGAAATTTTAGAGTAAGATAGTTGATTCATAGCAATGATGAGAAAGGGATCAACCATTTGACGCCTAGCATAACCCTATAAGTATTGATGTTAATAGGAGTAACATTTGCTCCCATGTATTTTATCTTAGGCCTATGGCCTACTACCTCCATCCGGATTTATTAGTCCACATTGTATTTTGGGTCAAAGTTTCACCACATATTTGACAAGCAAAATGTTAATGCATGTCATAAAAAATTATATTGTTGGATCGTATTTGAACGTATATTATTTCTGCTACATATAACTTATATTTTGTTAGTTAAAGTCATGGTCAACATATGACCCATAATATGAGGGGACTAGTAAACCCGAACGGAGGTAGCGCAAGTTTCTAAAATTGTCAAAAATAGAGGATGCATAACGACATCGCTGCAGAACATTTCAAGCATTCCCCTTAGGTGGTCAGGTTCGGAGGCTGAGCGTAAGATGTTTTCTCCAGCGTCCTAGATTAAATAAATTTACCATAATAACTATTATTATATTGAGAATTTATATTTTTTGTTATTTTTAAAAAATCTGCTATGCATCAAACCACTCTTTAAAGCCAAGCGGAGGGAAAGTATTTGTGTCATCTATTGTGCATCGCGTTGATCTTGCACGACTTTGCACTTTGCCGCTGTTATCGCGTTAGTGTTATTTGTGTGCATTTAAGTCGTGTAGAAGCCGGGTTTGTATTCATGATCCTTTTATTTGTTTGATGCGATATTTGATAAAAAGTGTCATTTATCCAAAAGATAGAAATTAAAATGACTCTTGTTTCCAACCATTTTTTTAGTGTTATATAGCCACTCCCATATTGTCACAATTTGGAACATCTACTAGTATTATTTTCACATGGACAATGTAAATAAATCTTGTGTAAGTGGTGAACGTTTTAGAACACTGTCTATATCAATCCTTAAATGACACATTTATCCACATAGAAAGAGTATAAATTTCAAAGAAACAACGGAATTAATAATTCGTGCGTACTTTGGCTACGAAGAACAGCAGCATGCAGTGCATTTTGTCCATCTGGTCCAGAATACGAAAGATTACCATGACTATTGTCATATAGTGACTGCACAATGTGCACCTGCTCAAGCAGGATGGCCAGATACAACGGGGAAGTGCCGTCCGTAGGAAAGCTGGCCAATTCAGAATCAGCCAACATTAGCTGATCCCCCATATCCTTATTTCCAATGCGGACAGCCTCATGCAAGGCCGTCTCCTTGCGATCATTTTCCTTCCTCAGGAGCACCTTCAACCTCCCTCCGTCTCCGCCATTGCCGTCCTCGCCTCTAGCGAGATCAATGAAACAGGACACCATCTGGGTACTCCCGGCCCTGGCAGCGAAGTGCAGGGGCGTATCACCCCTCTGGTTCTGCGTAACCAGGAGTTGCTGCGCCTTGCGGTAGATAACGCCGGCACTCCTCATGAAGTCGTCGCCGTCGCCGTATTTGGCCACCGCGTGTAGCGCGGTGTCCCCGCCTATGGTGACGGCCCCCACCAGTGGTCCCGCGGGGACGGAATGCTGATGAGAGCCAGCTTCTTCTACTCCCTGATCAGAAGCTTGCTGCTGCGTCGCCAAGGCCAAGCCGCCTGCACTGGTGCCTGTGCCCTCAAGCAACTCAAGAAATGATTGAATTGGCACAGCATCTGACCGCCCGGGTGCACCTTCCCTGTCGAGGAGGAAACTCAGTGCTTGCCAGGAGCCACAGCATGATGACGCTAGCAGCAGGGGATTCATCGTTGCCGGGGTAGCCGCGTTGCTGGACGCCGTAAGCACCACCATGGATGCCATCGGTCCGCCTGCAGCTGAGCCTCCGTTCCGTTGCAGCCAACAGGCTTCCTCTGTACGTAGTGTGTGGATCCTCAGTGTATAGCTGTGGTTAATTAGCATGATGTAGCATGCTCAGCTTGTAGGCACATTCTATATATATGTACTTGCTTGTCACTTGGAATGTGCTTAGTCCAGGGAACCCGTGAGAACGACCGGGTTACTATAAGCATGCTCCTCCTATCTTTAGGTTGAATGGTTTTCACTTTCAGTGAGATTTCGATGAAATTTACTGAATTTCATTAATTTCAGCAGACAATGAAATATTTACGATTCGGCCAAAATATTCCAGCAATTTCAGTGCTTCATAGGAATTCAAATATTTTTCAAAATATTTATTAAAAATTCAAAATTGTAATTGAATTCAAGTGAATATTTCGGCCCTTTGGCCGAAATGCAAACCGAAATACTGAAATTTACTGAAGTTCAGTGATTTCGGTAGGTGCTGAATATTTCCTGAAACTGAAATTGAAAACACTAGTTCCTCCATGCAATATGTGAAACAAGTCCTCACTCCTCATATCTTATTAGTGAAAGTAAATAGTAGAAATTCATCGAGATCCGAAAGTGCCTTTCTGGGAGCTCATTTGAGCTCGGTGAACAGTAATTTCGAAAAAAAAATCTAAAACATTTCAAGAAAACTGATTTTTTGGGACCAACATTGACAAAAGTTTTAAGTGCGTGCAAAAATTCAGCATGAAATAACATTCCTATGAGGCGTGGCAAAAAAAAAATCACTTAAAACTTTTGTCAATGTTGGTCCCAAAAAAATTTCAGTTTTTTTTCAAACGCTTTCGATTTTTTTTTTGACTTTACTGTTCACCAAGCTCAAATGAGCTCGGGAGCAGAAACTCCACGTCCACATCGAAATCCCATTTTTTTGTTGTTCTTCTTTAACCATAAATCCCCAAAAAATCTACCTCCTTTTTTTTCATGTACTTTCCTGATTAGGAAAAATAAAATTATATGTAGGTTATTTTGAAGTTATTTGTATCTTGTACACACACAAATTTGCAATTATTCATCTACTACTGAAATTTAGATTAATTTTGTCATTGCAAATTTGATTTGGATAGAAGGGTACATTATTTTATTTTAGATAGTAGAAGAAATGTTTCTTCTATCTAACATATAAGAAAGAATTTTCTGATTAATCTATTCCTATATGGAACTTATTGAATTGAGATACCATTTAATTGATATCATTTAGCAAAATTAAACACAACATATGCATCCATCTTTCGGCTCCAGAATTTCAGGGATATGAGAGAAATTTGTTAGTGGAGATCAATTATTTAGTTATCTAGAAGTTCTATTCAGTTCATCATTCTAGTATTGTGCTGAGTTTATTTTATTATCTGTTGTAAAAAAAGACATAAATGCAAGAAACCTAGTCTCTCTGGTTACAAAAGCTAGATTATCGATTAATCCACCTCAGTGTCACATGTAGCCTTCCTCACCACTTCTCCCAGCATTCATGTCACCGCTGCTTCCGAATCTAAATAAATAAATATAGCAATGTGTAGTTCTTGTGAGGCTAATTTAAATACTTGTAAATTGAAATACTTATTAAATCAAAATGAAGAAAGTTGATTGCCGAGCTCTAAGATAACATTCTGATCATGGATAACAAATGCAATTTGATTGAGGTAAATCTTTTCTGGTAGACTGCCCAATAAAACTTTTGATCTTCTCCTATAACTGACTATAACTGATGAAAAAAGTGGGCCCGGAGAATCAAATGTTGTGATGCTGTATAAAATGCTATCCGTACATCTATTATAAGGCTTTATGAAGAAATATTGTAGTTTGCACTGTTATGTTATAGATCTAAGATCGGGATGATGCCCTCTGCCGACGCCCTATCCGTACATCTAAGATCGGCATAGAATATGATGACGTGCATGCTTTATTTTCAAAGATCAGTCAATTTTGCAAAAGACTGCTTTTCTTAATTTTCTTCTTTGTTACCATATGGCATTTATGGTTCCTCTCTGCTAAGCATTATTATGCTGACAGTGTCATCAAAAGTGTTTTCCTTGTAGTCTTCCAAGGACCAGTTTAATTTTTTCCTACAATAAGTTTCTTCTGGATCTGTTATTGAGTAGGAGAATTTCATCATCATATTTGAAGCAAAAGAATCCTTAGTTATATTTAATTATTATTCGGAAAGGGAAGGCAGGACTCAGAAGTACTGCCATTGCAATAAAACAAATCAAAGTACAGAGGATTAGGGTAGTACAAGAACATTAAGCATGGCCCTCAGGGAAACCACTCACACAACCAAAGAAAAAAGCGGCATCAACGCATTTGAGCTGTGTGAAAGAGCACGACAAAGCTGTCGCTGTCAGTTTTTTAGACACACACGTACGACCTCTACATACCATACTCATGTCAACACAAGCATATGCATACGCTTTGAATAGCCCGATGTTCTTTAGTGTCCTGGTTAGCTGCAACGTCCACACAACACGAAGTCATTTATCCTTTTTTGTCGGAATCGGCTTTAGAAGATTTGCGCCCATCGCCTACTTGAGCATGCAAATCCTCTCTTTCATTGGCTCCATATAAAGATAAGTAAGCCGAGAGTTCTAAATGAATTTCATCAAAGAGCAAAGCAAAATATTCCCCTGATCCTTAGTACATATGATGTAGTATTGTTTTCTAGAGCAAGTACTTATGATATGAGTGCGACGATACACTTTGTTATCGTTACCTGTTGTTCCACCACTGCGATACACACCAAAAAGCCAAAGTGAGTCCTATGGGTCAGACCAATTGCTCAATGTTTGTATTGTATTGTTGAAAGATTCCAATGCATTTCTCAGCAAGTAGTACAACAGAAAATGGTATAGCTGATCGATCATCGCTGATGGACCGATTGAGGATCATCAGTGTTGGGACTTAGCACTGACGGTCAAGAGATCGGTCGTCAGCAATGACTGACGTACGAGTAATAGAAGACTAGCAAACTTAGACTAGCCACACAGTTCTGCCCCGAGCCAAGTCTCACTACAGAAGTCGCGCCATCTGGAAGATCATATGGGGGTGCCCTGCTCCCCCAAAGGTACGCGTCTTCGCATGGAGGCTGGTTTCTAACTGAGTTGCTACTTGGGCTAATAAATGCTCCCGTCATCTTGAGCTTACTGATATGTGTCCCCTTTGTGGTGTTGAACGAGAGGATGGTTTCCACGCGATGTGTAGGTGCCCCCTCGCGATGAACCTGTGGCGTGCCATGGTGCTAGAATGACCCATGCCAAAGGTGGAGGATATCACTAACACTGTACCTGAATGGTTATTCTCGTTGTTGGAGCCCCTATCGGAAACCATACGCATGGTAGTTCTTATGACCATGTGGCGAGCGTGCTATGTGTGGAACGAAGTTACTCATGGCAAAGATCCACCACCGACTGAAGCATCTCGCAGATTCCTCCATGGGTATATTAACTCTCTGTTGTGTGTACACCAATGGCCACAAGGGGACGTGGAGAAGGGTAAGATGGTTGTGCAACTAAAGGCCCCGAGAAGCCCTCAAGTAACACCATGCAAGATGGACCAGCGTTGGGTGTTGCCTCCTTCTGGTTGGACGAAACTAAATGTTGATGGAAGCCATGTTCCCGCTACCGGAGCTGCGGGAGGAGGTATGGTCCTACGTTCTGACCGAGATGAAATTATATTCACAACTTGTAGAGAGATTCTCACTGAAAGTGCTAGTTATCGACTAGAGGGGGGTGAATAGGCGATTGTTATAAAAGGCTTCGAAACAATGAATGTATTCGAAATATGCGGAAGGGGAACATGATCAGGTAGGGATATATATCAAGGATCTAAGCAAGACATGCAATACAATGAAGACATATAATCAAGTTAAGCATTATCATTGTACACACTAAGATGGGTCGAAGACAAACTTAGACAATATGAAGATAAACTGCAGATATGAATGTCTTCGGGAAATGTCTTCAGTCAGAAGTATTCAGGCAATGGCTTCACAGTTTAGTACAGAATGTAAAGAGTGAAGGATAGAACCAGTAGCTTGATGAAGACACATGATTTGTTGGACCAGTTCCAGTTGCTGTGACAACTGTACGTCTGGTTAGGGACGCTGAGATTCAACTCAGAAGACCTCGTCTTCACCTTGTTCCCCTTGAGCCGAAGTCACTTAGACAACGCCCAATCACTCAGGTAAGTCTTTAGGGGAGACTTCCGAAACCCGTACAAAATTGGTCACCCGGCGATCCACAATGACTCTTGGATTGCTCTAGACCCAGACGTCTAACCGTCTGAAAGATCACAGTCTTCAAGTGTAATAATTCTTCAGTTCTCTCAGAACAGAACGACTCCGGTGATGCTCAAACACTCTAGCTCTGGATGTTTAGGTTTATCCTCGCAGGATGTTTCTCTCTCTCAATGTCTTCGAGGTGGGTTGCTCCAAAACGACAACAGCCGTATCTCTCTCTGAGCAGCCCCCTTCTCATGGTGGAGGGGGTGGGCTATTTATAGCCAGCGGGCAACCCGACCTGATATGACCAATATGACCCTGGGTCAATGGCCAACCGACACGTGTCACAACGGTCGGATTTCAAACACACGCGGCAGCTTTACTTGGGCTAAAAGTAAAGCTGACTCAACCAACTCTGGAAGAGATTTCCTCTCATTGTCTTCACTCGAAGACATAGGTTTGGGTTGAGCATCACGTCAGTGTCTGACTTTGATCACATCGACCCCACTTAACAGTACGGTGGTTCCTATGACTCAGGAAAGAAGAAACAAAACTATCAAAAGACTTCGTCTTCGCGTTTCATTAGCTTCAGGCGATTATCTTCGCATACCACCAATGGCTTTGGCCATCATCAATGTCTTCGGACATTTTTAGGGTTCGTCTTCGACGGTTAAACCGAATCTCCAGGGACTTCTTTCTGTGTTATCCTGTGAATTCTCACAAACACATTAGTCCCTCAACCATGTTTGTCTTCAATACTCCAAAACCAAACAAGGGTGACACTAGATGCACTTACAATCTCCTCCTTTTTGGTGATTGATGACAAACTGGTTGAAGTTTTCAACAGGAATAATATATGTGACAATAAACACTTGGAGATTATGATTGCAAGATATAGAGAGATCCCCCTGAAGATGTGCTTATGAAGATATTGCTTGGAATGCAAAAGGACATGGCAGGTTTTAACTTGTGGAGATCTCCCCCTATATCTTGTAATCCAATCACTATGCATTTAAAAGATATTTCGAAGATAATGAATTGCATAATGAAAAATGGGCGTCTGCAGTATGGCTTCGAGCGCATATGATAAACACTTGAAGTAGCGCCAAAAGTACGGTAAACATAAAGTGTGCAGACGTCCATCAGGACTTAAGTTTTACAACCCAAATAGTAAATGTTCAGAACGAGAGTTGTAAACTTAACAAAAAAAGCAGCACCCAGCCCTATTAGTAGACCCGTTTGAAGACTATCAGCCAATGCTTCTCCCCCTTTGTCATCAAATGACCAAAAAGGACGAAGACATTGAGCACTACGCGTCCGCAACAGGAGTTGAAGACGACGGTGCGTTAGGGTCGGCGTTGGTTGGTGCAGGAGAGCTTGGTGCAGTGTCGCGAAATGCAGTTGAAGGAGAGGAGACGTCGTCAGATTCATCATTGGCAAGACGCGTATTGATGGATGGGGCTTCAGAGGAGAAGTCACTGTCTTCGAGAGAAGGTGTCTGACACCACTTCTCGGTGCGAGGTGGCGGAGCACTGAAATGAAAGTGTTGCCTGTAGCCATCTTCATGAAGTTCATGTTCAGGTGCGAGCATTGTCAATGTCCTCCAGGCACGGTGGCTTGTCTCATGAGCAACAAAAGCATTCTTGGTTGTGAGATTGTGAATCCTGTTGATGTCTTGAACCATAGAAGCCATTTGTCTTCGAGTCCACTCATGATGACGATCTTGTTTCTGAATGAGAGAGACAAGAAGCTCTCTATCTGTCATGGCACGTTCAGTCCTGGTCCGTGCGTGGCGAGGCAAGGTGCTGGCTGTGGCTTCAGTGGGTGTAACACTTGGTTGAGGTTGTCGAATGGAGTTGATGAGCCTTGCACGGGATGCATCAGAGGGTATGTGAAGTCCTTCCTCATCAGCTGTGCCACTGGTGCCTTGCATCAGGGAATTCTTGCTCTTTGGAGGGTAGATGTCATTGTGAATGACTTCGACATCTGGAAGATATATCCCAAGATTGTGAGCTGATGGCAAGAACCTTGTGTTGGATCTGTACTTGATGAAACACATGATCCATGGTGCATAGATCTTGGGTTCAAACAAGGTGATGCCATTAGCAGCCAGATTGCGCAGGAAGAGATCTTGAAGATCAAACCTGATGCCATAGATGTTGTTGTAGATCAATGTCTTCAGAGCTCCTTCAATCTTGCTCGAAGATGAATGCCCTTTGATCGGCCAAATGGTGTGACGAAGAATGTGGTAGATAGTCTTTGGCAGATACTGAAGATCATCGACGAAGAATGAGTGCGGCAGATCTGCTTCAGGTGCCAAAGGTTCCATCATAGTAAGCATATCAGTCATATTTGGTTAGGGCAGTTGGAAGATACTGGGCATGTCTTCACCAGAGGATGCAAGAGGTGTTGCTGGGAAGAATTTTGCAGCATCAGTAGTGACGTATTCATCTCGAATCATGAAGTGCAACTTCCATGTCTTCAGGTCTCGCCCGAACCCAGAGATGTGAAGGGTGGCGTAGAACTAAAGGATGAGCTCCTCATTCCAATCTTCATGATCGGTGACAAAAGCCAGGAGTCCAACATCCCGAAGACAATCAATAGCTTGGTCAAAGCATGGCAGTCCCTTCATGGCTTCAAGACTGAGCCTTTTATGTGGGAAGATTCGGTCCTGGCCATAGTGCACGCATGTGTAGTATTCCCTCTGAGGGATGCTCCAGAACCTATCCGACTGAATTTTCAAACGAGCATATGGATTGCGGTCGGAGTCGAAGAAGGTGTTGTTGAGCCGGAAGGACTTGACGCTGAAGATATGAGGACGAGCATGCCCTTGTTGGTGAAGCATAGGGAGCCTTGGCATAGGGTTCAGAACATTGGGGCACCTTTGAAGATGATATTCATATTGCGGACCCATCCTTGGTGGAGCTACCAGCCTGGGCCATTTGGTGGGGACCATTTTCACTTCTTTGTTACGGGCCAGGACAATGTTGTCACCATTGTCGTCAGAGGAAGGCGTTGCAGGAACTGGAGGACCATCAGGGGATGGGGCATTGACTTCGCCCACAATGTTTTTAGCAGCATTGTCTTCAGAGGCAGGGGCTTCATTCTCTGGCATGTTATGAGCAATGTCTCTGATTCGGAGGACTCCATCAACAGGTGCAGTGGGAGGCACGCGGACTTCATCTTCAGGGATGCTCTGCATCGAAGATGTGTCCAATCTGGGTCCACGGCGAAGCCTTTTGAGAGGCGACGCATGCTCCGTGGGTTCAACTTCTTTGGCCATAAATGGAGACTCAGGTGTTCTGGGCACAGGAGTTGAAAATGCAGATGGTGGAGTACTTGGTATATTCTCAGGCACTGAGGGCCTCAGAGGAGTGCCGATATCAACATACTCACTATCATCATGTGTTGGTGTTTGGATCACAGGAGCATCAGCGTTCAACATGGGGTTTTCTCTTTCTACATTTGCATCGTCAGCATGAGCGTCAGGAGCAATGTCTTCAGCTATGATGTCTTCAGCAGCTGGAATGTCATCAGCAGCAGGAGTCTCTGTAGTAGCAGACTCGTGTAGTATCACTTGCCTCTCTTGGTTCTCAGAGGCAGGAGGATCCATGGAGATGGGAGTTACTTGCAGTGGCTCCTGTTGAGTGGCAGGAGTGGATGATGTAACAGGTGGAGGTTGAGGTACTTGAGCAGACACAGGGGGCATGCGCTTCTTTGTCTTCTTCCTCTTTGGTGGTTGGGCTTCAGAGGCAGCAGCCTTGGGCTTCTTGGCTTCAGCTTCGGCTTTCTTTGTCTTCTTGCTAGAGACAGCAGAGGAAGGTGGGGGTGCGCGAGAGCCAGAGAAGCCAGCTGGAAACTCAATGCCTCGTGGTTCAGACCTTGATGGGGCAGCTTGGGCCGAAGACATTGAAGCCTGTCGGGATCTTTCAATGATCCATGGATCTAGAGCCGGTTGGCCAAGAGCCTTGCGCTTTAGCATATCATTGTGAGCTTGAATCATGGTGTTGGCCTTTTTCTTGAGACGCACAAGGGCGCCCTTGACAGCTTCACATCTCTTATACTGCCTTGAGGTCTTTCATCATCAGTTGATAGCCTTGGATCTGGTCAACTTTTAGTTTATGGACGTTGGCCTTGTAGAGGGCCTTTTCATGGCTGATCTTCGCCTTGAGTTGAACGGCCTTTTGAGCCACAGTGAGCTCCTCATTCACGAGCCCTTGGAAGGTTACGCTGAGCCCAATGGGTAGCTGTAGGGCATCGATGGTGAGAGATGGATCAGCAAACCACTCATCAATGAAGTTCTTGAGTATTGCTGGGTCGAAGAGAGGTAAGTCTTCAAGACGTTTAGCTTCCCCTTCCTTTTGCTGGATCAGTCTTGCCAGCGCTTCATCATCAAACTCATCATCGGAGAGCTCGATCATATTTGCAGCATCCATCAGTGAGACAGATGGCTTCAGTCCTCTGGAAGCGGTAGCCTTCCTTTTCATCCGCCTAACAAGGCGAGACTTATCTTCTGTATGTTCAGAATCAACAGATGGGGACCTTGAAGCCTGTGATGTTGTCCCAACTGCCTTGGAGACCTTTGAAGCTTTTGGCTTGGAAGCCTTTGACATCTTCTTAGGCTTCGGATCAGGAGCTGGAGGATGCTCTTCATTGCATCGTCAGACTCGGCGGGTTCAGGGCAGCCACGGATGGTGGAGGGATGTGGGTTTCTAGGCATTGGAGGCCTGACCATGCATGGGAAGAAGCCAATCCTTCTTGCTTCAGCCTCAGTTTTCGGATGAAGATTTTTATAGATGATATCTGTCCAAGGTGCCTTCTCACCATTTTTCTCAGCATACTGATCTGTAACAAATTGATAGTTGAACCACTTCTCCACCCAATATCTTCGAATCCATTGGATTCGAGTTTTGCGTTGTGCATAGGTTTCATCTTCATCAGACTTGTAACGCTCATACAGCTCTGGGGGAAGATCCTTGGCAGTGTTCAGACGTCTCTGTCTACCACCTTTCTTTGGAGCATCATCTCTGGCCATTGTTTTAAAGGCTTCGAGGTGGGCAAAGGCTTCGAAGACAGATTCAAGTGAGAGCTTGCCCCTGGTGAGTGCAAATGAATCTGCAAGTATTCTGCAAACGAATTGAGACTATGAGATCCAAGCGTTTCTGCTGCGGACATGTACCTGTGAAAGAGTTAGAGATGCGAGGGAGTGGAAGAGGTCATATGCATTCTCAGAAGATTTTTAAAATTAGATATCGTGGTATGAAGACATTGACCTATTTCACTGAATACTTTCACTTTTGAACACAGATAGGGCAGTTTCAGATTTGTGCAAGTTCGAGAATTCGCACAAGTGAGAAATCAACCCAGATTTGCAACATAAGCAAAAGAATTGAGCAAATAGAGGTACAAGTGTGAGATCTATTGGAAAGAAAGTGGAAAAATAGATCTCGAAGATATTTGGTAGTTTACACATATCAAAAGCGCGGTAAAAATTCAGTTTTTATTACCACGGTGAAGAACACGATGAACTAGTCGATGAGGCGGAGAAGCCGAGTAGTTCGATCTGCCACACCCTAGCTTGGTAGTGGCAGACACCTACGGCAGCGGCGGATGAAGATGGTCGCGGCCGGCGTGAGTACGTCGATGGAGGAGTCACGACAGCTAAGCGCTCCTTCTCCGGCGACGATGAGATCCAGCGACGGCGCTAAGGTTTGGAGCTTGGAGGTGTTGGAGGAAGTGGAAGGTAATTATTGAGCTCGGGCACTTGTATTTATAAGGGTGGAAACATCCGAACAGTTTGGACGATTATGCCCCGGACTCTTCGGCTCTAGTGGGACACGTGGCATGCATGCAACACGACTGACAGCCCACTACACGACCGGATGCGATGACGTGGGAAGTTTGTTGCGATAAGAGCGGTAGCGACAAAAAAATGGAATTTTAAATGGTCGGTTAGATTAGTGTTCTACGGACAAGGACACAGAGAAGACAATCAACACGTGTCAAGTAGAATGCATATGACTGGAGTTGAATAGAGTAAGACGAGATTAGAACAGACAAGAATTGTTGGTCCGATCACATTGGCCTAGGTAAGTTCGAAGATATAGCTATAGGCACAATGCTGTAGAGGACAAACTCCAAGTAGCATACTAAATATATTCAAACTTCAAGACATATGCAAATTCAAATCAGTTCGAAGACAAACACAATTTTTGAAGACATGGAGAAATGCAAAGATAAAAGCAATGTCTTTGAATTTGGTGGTGGTGTTACCCACCGTATAAGAATGTTTGACTCAGACACGGCGCACTTGCAAACGCTAAGCATTATATCTGGCCTAGATGGACATAGGTACAATAAGGAGCCAATCATGGAGCGGTATACCTTCTAATCAAAATCTTTACCATTTTCGTCAGTGCAGAGGTGACCATTTGTAGGCATTGGCGTCTTGTAACCTTTGGCTTCATTCATGCCAAATTTCTTGAGGCAGTCCTTAAGGTACTTCTCTTGAGATATAAAGATGCCATTTGGTTGTTATCGAATCTGAAGCCCTAGAGAATTTCAGTTCTCCCATCATCGACATTTGGTATTTTTCTTGCATCATAAAGGCAAAATCATCACTGTATCGATTGTTAGTACAGCCGAAGATAATGTCATCCACATAGATTTGACATACAAATAGTTCATCATCATAGGATTTAGTGAAGAGAGTGGGATCGAGTGATCCAGGTTTGAAGCCTTTCTTCTTGAGGAACTCCTTGAGAGTGTCATACCAAGCTCTTGGTGCTTGCTTGAGGGCATACAGTGCCTTGTTGAGCTTGTAGACTTTGTCAGGATGCTTTGGGTCTTCAAACCCTGGTGGTTGAGCAACATATACTTCTTCCTCAATCTTACCATTGAGGAATGCACTTTTGACATCCATTTGATATAAGCATATGTCATGATGGTTAGCATAAGCAAGCAGTATGCGAATAGCTTCGAGTCTAGCAACAGGAGCAAATGTTTCACCGAAATCAATACCCTCGACCTCTGTGTAGCCTTGGGCCACAAGTCGAGCCTTGTTCTTGACGACTTGGCCAGACTCATCTTGCTTGTCACGAAAGATCCACTTCGTGCCGATGATGTTGTGCTTCCTTGGATCAGGGCGCTTCACAAGCTCCCACACATTGTTGAGCTCGAACTGGTGAAGCTCTTCTTGCATGGCTTGAATCCATTCTGATTCCTTGAAGGCTTCATCTACTTTGGTGGGCTCTGTGATAGATACAAAAGCAAAATGCCCACGAAAGTTAGCCAATTGAGTTGCTCTTGAGCAAGTGAGTGAACCTAGTGCATTTATGCTGTCTAGCATTCTCTCAATTTGGACTTCATTAGCTACGCGTGGATGAGCAGGGCGAAGACTTTGTTCTTGCTGCTGAGCACTGTCTTCATCAGCAGCAGTGTCTTCAGTTTCAGCATTGTCTTCGCGCTGAGTGGATGGAGGAATGATGACTTCTTCAACCTCTGGTTCTTCAGGCACGATTTCTCCAGTTCCCATCAATCTGATGGCTTCGTCAGGTGGTGGTTCATCTAGCACAGGAGGTAGGTGCTCTCTTTGCGAGCCATTAGTTTCATCGAATCGCACACCTACAGTTTCAACAACTTTGTTGTGAAAAGTGTTGAAGACTCTGTAGGTGTGCGAATCCTTTCCATAACCAAGCATGAAACCCTCGTGTCCTTTCGGTGCAAATTTTGAAGTGTGGTGTGGATCCCTTATCCATCATCTTGCACCGAAGGCTTTGAAATAACTTACATTGGGTTTCTTACCGGTGAGAAACTCATATGATGTTTTCTTGAAGAACTTGTGAAGATATACTCTGTTGATGATGTGGCATGCAGTATCAATGGCTTCAGGCCATAGCTTCCATGGTGTCTTGTATTCGTCAAGCATGGTGCAAGCCATCTCAATAAGAGTTCTGTTCTTGTGCTCCACGACGCCATTCTGCTGAGGAGTGTATGGAGCAGAGAACTCATGAGTGATGCCAAGAGTATCAAGACAGGTATCCAAGCCAGTGTTCTTGAATTCAGTGCCATTGTCACTCCTGATGTGCTTGATCTTGATGTTGTAGTTGTTCATACACCTATTTGCGAAGCACCTGAAGACATCCTGCACTTCTGTTTTATAGAGTATGATATGCACCCAAGTAAATCGAGAATAGTCATCAACAATTACGAAGTCATATAGATTTGCAGTGGTAGAGAAGGTGGAGTAGTGAGTAGGGCCGAATAAGTCCATATGTAGCAGCTCGAAGGGACGAGTGGTCGTCATGATTGTATTCGAGGGATGTTTGGCCCTACTCATCTTCCCGGCTTCACATGCACCACAGAGGTGGTCCTTCTTGAACTTGACACCTTCGATGCCAATGATAAGCTTCTTCTTGGCGAGTGTGTGTAGTTCCTTATCCCAGCATGTCCTAGCCTTCTGTGCCATAACCAGCATTCCAAAGCCTTTGCTAGAAGACATGAGGCAACATGTGGTCCTGTAGAGAAGTCTACCATGTACAAATCACCTTTTCGAAAACCTTCGAAGACTTTGGTTTTTTTAGAGGCCATTAGCACAACACATCAAAATTTGCCAAATATGACAAGCATATCTAAGTCATAGAGCATTGAGATGGACATCAAGTTGTAACCAAGGGATTCGACAAGCATGACATTTTCCATGTGTCATTCCCTTGAGATAGGAACTCTACCTAGTCCCAATACTTTGCTGCTGCTCTTGTCTGCAAACACGATGTGGTCTTTTGTTGGTGGTCGAAGAATTTTGCTCCATCAATAGGCTTCGATCACCAGTCATATGACTGGTGCATCCATTATCCATAATCCATTCAGTGGTACTGGATTTGTTTTCCTGCATTGAGAATTAGTCTAGTTCACCAAGGCATGCAACTGTAACATGCATTGATGAAAATATTGCAGTGCACAATTGTATGAAGACATTGGACGATATGAATGGTAACACCATTCTCATTAGTTTTCTTGCGTCCAAACAAGATCATTTCTGGGCCTCCAGAGATTATCTTCAAGATAGGCTTCATCCCATTTGGAGACCCGATGCTGCATGAAGATGCTAGTTCTTCTTAACCACCCACATGCGAAGGGGTGGCTTAGAAGCAATGAGTCGTAGGGCAGCATCAGAGAATTTAGGCAAAGATGCCCTAATGGTTCGCTTCACAGGGGGGTTAGAGTACTCAAATGAATATGCAGAGTAATTCTTAGTAGGATGAACATAACGATTCATGCCATAGTGCACATATTCATGAGCCCTTTCAGTTCTTCACTGCGAAACATAGGTGTTAGAGTAATCATATGAAGACTTTGGTCCATATGATGACTTTGGTCCATGTGAAGACTTTGGTCTGGGGTTTGTCTTCTTCCTTGATGCTGTCATGACATTGACAGGAAGCTTCTCAAGATGACATTTGGGAACCTGGATCTTCTTCATAGGTGAACCATTCCTGCAGTTAGTTCCAATATACCTGGCAAGCACTTCACCATTCATATTTTTGAACAACTTATAATTGGAGTCAAATGACTCGTCAATGATGACAGGGTTAGCACAGTTAAAGCCAGATAATGTGGATGGATCCACTGAAGGTCCATTTGCAGCAACCCAGGTGGTTTTGGGATACTACTCAGGCGTCCAGTAAGAACCATCAACATTTATGTTTCTTTCGAAACCCAAACCCTCTTTCCTGGGGTTTTTGTTCAGGATTGTCTTCTTTAGGACATCACAAAGGATCTGATGTCCCTTAAGACTCTTGTACATGCCAGTTTCAAGAAATGTCTTCAACCTGTCATTGTCGTCAGTGATGGCAGTGGTTTCCTCAGATGAGGGGTTAGTTACCACAGATACAGTTGAAGATAATGCATTTTCAGAAGCATTTGAACATTCAGCAGTTGAATCATTCGCTTCACGAGCAAGGCATTTTAAGCATGGAGCTTCAAATTCGTCCTGAGCGGTACTGAGCTTCTCTCAACTTTTCTAGATCAATCTTTTTCTGAAGATATTCGAGAGAAAGCTTCTCATGTTCAGTTGAGAGGGCATCATGACAACTTTGGCGATCCTCAAACCTTGAACGAAGACTACGCATGTCTTCAGCCATAGTTTCGTTCAGACTCATTTCTTCGCGTAACAGGTCATCGCTTTTCTCTAGAGTGGTTTGCATTTTCTCCATGGCACTTTGTTGCTTGGTGGCAATTTTTACAAGTTTAGCATAGCTAGGTTTCATGTCATCATCAGATTTAGCTTTGGATTCAGAGTCATGACGTGAGGACTTTGAAGATACCTTGGAGGCTTTCGCCATGAAGCAGTAGGCAGGAGTAGCATCATCATCACTGGCTTCGATGTTGAGGAAGGAGTCATTGTCTTCGGGTTCGAAGACAGAAGTAGAGAGATATGCTAAACCATTGCTAGTCCAGCTACTTCAGTGTCAGATTCCTCCTTAGATGCTTCCTCAGCCTCAGAACCAGATTCAGACTGTGAATCCATCTCCTTTCCAATAAAATCATGTGCCTTGCCAGATGAACTCTTCCTGTGTGATGAAGACTTTGCATACTTCTTCTTCTTCTTCTTCTTGTCATCTGAGTCATAGTCCTTACTCTTCTTCTTGGATTCCTTTTCCCATCAAGGACAATCAGCAATGAAGTGTCCAACTTTCTTGCACTTGTGACAGGTTTGCTTCTTGCTGTCTCTTGAAGACATTTCACCAGACCTCTTGGAATCACGCTTTGAAGGTTTTGCATAGTGTTTTGACTTGGCAAACTTCCTAAACTTCCTGACAAGTAGAGCGAGTTCTTTTCCAAAGTCTTCAGTACCATCAGAACTGCATTCAGAGTTGTCTTTAGATGAGGACACAGCCTTGGCCTTCAGGGCACGAGAGCGACTGTAACTGGGACCGTAGATATCCCTCTTCTCAGCTTGTTGGAATTCATGTGTGTTCAACCTCTCGAGGATATCAGCAGGATCCAAACTCTTGAAGTCAGGGCGCTCTTGGATCATGAGTGCGAGAGTGTCAAAGGAACTATCAAGTGATCTGAGTAGCTTCTTTACGACTTCAATGTTTGGTGATATCAGTGGCGCCAAGTGCATTCAGCTCATTTGAGATGTCGGTGAGTCGATCAAACGTGAGTTGGACATTTTCGTTGTCAAGTCTCTTGAATCGGTTGAACAAGTTGCGAAGCACATCAACACAAGAGTCTCTTTGAGATGAGACACCTTCATTCACTTTGGACAGCCATTCCCAGATTTGCTTTGCAGTGTTTAGTGCACTCACACGGTCATATTGTCCTTTGGTCAGGTGACCGCAGATAATGTTCTTGGCGGTGGAGTCCAGTTGTGTGAACCTCTTCAAATCAACAACAGTAACACCTTCGCCAACCTCAGGAATGCCTGCCATGATGACATACCATAGGTCGTTGTCAATGGTTTCGAGATGCATGCACATCTTGTTCTTCCAGTAGGGGTAGTCGGTGCCATCGAAGACAGGGCACGCAGCGGAGACCTTGATAATCCCTGCAGTCGACATAGCTAAAACTCCAGGTGGTTAAACCGAAACACAGAACAAGGGAGTACCTTGCTCTGATACCAATTGAAAGTGCTAGTTATCAACTAGAGGGGGGTGAATAGGCGATTTTTATTAAAGGCTTCAAAACAATGAATGTATTCGAAATATGCAGAAGCAGAACAGGATCAGGTAGGGATATATATCAAGGATCTAAGCAAGACATGCAATACAATGAAGACATATAATCAAGTTAAGCATTATCATTGTACACACTAAGATGAGTCAAAGACAAGCTTAGACAGTATGAAGATAAACATCAGATATGAATGTCTCTGGGAAATGTCTTCAGTCAGAAGTATTCAGGCAATGGCTTCACAGTTCAGTACAGAATGTAAAGAGTGAAGGATAGAACCAGTAGCTTGATGAAGACAAAGGATTTGTTGGACCAGTTCCAGTTGCTGCGACAACTGTACGTCTGGTTAGGGAGGCTGAGATTCAACTCAGAATACCTCGTCTTCACCTTGTTCCCCTTGAGCCGAAGCCACTTAGACAACGCCCAATCACTCAGGTAAGTCTTCAGGGGATACTTTCGAAACCCGTACAAACTTGGTCACGGCGATCCACAATGACTCTTGGATTGCTCTAGACACAGACGCCTAACCGTCTGGAAGATCACAGTCTTTAAGTGTAATAAGTCTTCAGTTCTCTCAGAACAGAACGACTTCGGTGATGCTCAAACACTCTAGCTCTGGGTGTTTAGGTTTATCCTCACATGATGTTTCTCTCTCTCTCAATGTCTTCGAGGTGGGTTGCTCCAAAACGACAACATCCGTATCTCTCTCTAAGCAGCCCCCTTCTCATGGTGGAGGGGGGTGGGCTATTTATAGCCAGCGGGCAACCCGACCTGATATGACCAATATGACCCTGGGTCAATGGCCAACCGACACATGTCACAACGGTCGGATTTCAAACACACGCGGCAGCTTTACTTGGGCTACAAGTAAAGCTGACTCAACCAACTCTGGAAGAGATTTCCTCTCATTGTCTTCACTCGAAGACATAGGTTTAGGTTGAGCATCACGTAAGCATCTGACTTGATCACATCGACCCCACTTAAGGGTACGATGGTTCCTATGACTCAGGAAAGAAGAAACAAAACTACCAAAAGACTTCGTCTTCGCGTTTCATTAGCTTGAGGCGATTATCTTCGCATACCACCAATGGCTTCGGCCATCATCAATGTCTTCGGACATTTTTAGGGGTCGTCTTCGACGGTTAAACCGAATCTCCAGGGACTTCTTTCTGTGTTATCCTGTGAATTCTCACAAACACATTAGCCCCTCAACCACGTTTGTCTTCAATACTCCAAACCAAACAAGGGTGGCACTAGATGCACTTACACTCACATGCGATAATAGCCTTCATGCTGAGCTTGCTGCTTGCAAGGAGGGACTTGAGCTCGCATTGCACCGTACTATGCTGCCCAGTGCGGTCGAGATGGACATTGCCGAAGCCGTCAAGATCATTAATGCCATGTCAGTGGACAGGTCAAAATTTCATGTGCTTGTTGAGGAGATCAAGAGGATGGTCGCTCATGATCCTTGGGAGATTTCTATTACTGCTATTATTCGCTCGCAAAATAAAGTTAGTCATGAACTCGCTGCATATCACTACTAGGGAAAAGCTTATACACAGAATCTTACTAGTAGCGCCTGTTAAAAGAAAGCGCTACTGCTAATTACCCGTAGCGCGTGCACGTGAACCGTGCTACAGATACGTGTGTAGCAGTAGCGCATTTTCTTGGGAAAGCACTACTACTAAAATTCCCACTACTAAGCCGGTAGGCTACGAATAGCAGTAGCGAGCTTCGAAAAACCGCGCTACAGCTAAGATTATTGTAGCAGCGCGTTTGCCGGGAAACGCGCTACTGCTAATGAAAAGAAAATACAATGAAAAACAAATACAAAAGTAAATGAAAATTAAAGAAATAGAAAAAGGAGAAAGGAAAAAAGAAAATGTAAAGAAAAATAAAAGAAAAAGAAAAATAAAGGAGAAAGGCATAGCAGTAGCGTGTATTCAGAACAGGCGCTATAGATAATGTAGCAGCAGCGCGTTTTGTAAACCCCCGCTATAGAAAGGGAAAAGGAAAAAAGAAAAGAAAAAGGAAAATAAATAGCTATAGCAGTAGCGCGTTGTGCAAAAAGCGCTATAGCTAACTTAGCTATAGCGTTTTTTGCCTACCAGCGCTACCGCTACGTTTGACTTAACCCCCGCGCGGTTTCTCCCCCCCCCCCCCCCCCCGACCACCACTTCTTCCCCAAATCCCTCGCCCCACTTCGCCGCCGTCTCCCCACTTCGCCGCCGTCTCCTGCCGACGTCGACGCCCCCGGAGCCACCAGAGCCGCACGCCGTCGACGCCACCGGAGCCGCCCCCAACGCCACCGGAGCCGCGCGGCCTCATCAACGCCACCGGAGCCGCCCTCGCCTCCACCGGAGCCACCCTCGACGCCCCTGCCTCCCTCGCCGTCACCGGAGACGCCCCTGCCTCCCTCGCCACCACTGCCTCCCTCGCCACCACTGGAGCCATCCTCTGTAAGCCCCCACCCCTCCTCTCTCTCTCTCATGCATAGCACAAACATTGGACAGAGAACTAGCTATCTAGGTTAACTAGTTTAATTAGGTTAATTATCTAGGTTAGTGCAAAAATTTAGTTAGGGCTTTGACAGAGAACTAGCTAGGTTAAATAGTTTAATTAGGTTAATTATCTAGGTTAGTGCAAAATTTTAGTTAGGGCTTTGAAAGAGAACTAGCTAGGTTAACTAGTTTAATTAGGTTAATTATCTAGGTTAGTGCAAAAATTTAGTTAGGGCTTTGACAGAGAACTAGCTAGGTTAACTAGTTTAATTAGGTTAATTATCTAGGTAAACTAGGTTAACTAGCTAGGTTAACTAACTAGGTTAACTAACTAGGTTAACTAGCAAAAATTATTTGGACTATGGACCTGAATCTGGTCCAAATTTCATTCAAATGAAATTTGAATTATTTGGACTATGGAAATTTTGGTGAGGTCAGAAGGGTTAGAGAAAATGGAGTTCCTTTGCAATTTAATTGGGTTCTGTCCTAGGCAGAGAAGGGTTAGAGAAAATAATGTGTGTGTGTGAGAGAGAGAGGAATAGCTAGAACAGAATTTGGGTTTTGTCCTAGGCAGAGAAGTGTTTAGTGAGGTCATTTTGCAAAGGTTTTTGATTTTTGAAAAGACCACTATTTTTCAAGGAAAAGAATTTAGGCAAGTTTTATTTTAAAGAGGATCCCTTCCTAGACTTTTAGCTTTAAACAAAAAACAAAAGCATTTAGCTAAAAATAAAAAATAGTAGCTATGGCATTTAGCTATAAACAAAAAACAGAATTGATGTTATATGATATATGTCATTGATGTTCATTTGCATATTCCATTATTGTTGATTATATCTTTTCATTGAAGTGGTCATGTTATATCTTTTCATTGAAGTGGTTCGATTGTGCCCAAGTGGCCTTTTGTTGTTTGCAGGGAATGATTCCGAGTGGCCTATGTTTTGCAGGAATGTTGATTCATTTCCGTTCCGGCAAATTTCATGCGCTCTATTTGTCCAGTTTGTAGCAAAGGTCATGCCGAAATTTTCCGTGAATTTCGGCATGACTTGTGCTACAAACTAGGAAATATCGAGTGCCCGGGATTTGCCGCAACGGGAATGAATCAACATTCCTGCAAAACATTGGCCTTTTTTTTATGTCATTATTCATTTTATTAGGTCTAGAATTAATTGACTAGATTTAATCGTAGGAAACATGGCTAGCAACGATGAAGGACAGGGTTCTGGTGATTGCAACGTCTACGCGGCGGCAGACGCCTATTTGAACCTTCTCGATGAGCAACGGTTGTTGCAGGGCCCACCTGCCTCAGCAAGGTATGAACATCAACACCCCAGCTACCCAATTTGCGTCGCCTGTCGTGCCGGGTGATAGCGGACGGGGTGAGGACGAGGATCCATTAGTCGCTGATGACGTCGCCGCCGCCGAAGAAGCTCCGCATGATATCGATGCCATCGATGAGGATGACGATGACACTCTACAGTATCTCAATACTGGCGCCTATGATAATGGAGGATTGATGGCTCAGCGTCATGAGTCGGTGCCTGAATTGCCGCCTCCGGAGGCTGAACGTATTATAGACGACCTTCCAGTAGCAAAGAAGCATAGGAAGAGAGCGAGGAAAGGCAACAAAGCTGCTTCTATGATCCAGCCGCCTCCGCAGCCTTGGGTTCAAGACCGTATACCTGTCATGGGTGCGGCGAAATACCATATCCCCGGTGAACCAATCCTACCTAATAAGGCAATGGTAGAGGCCATATACGGCGATCTCAGGAGATTTCATAACGATGTGCTGCGAAGAGAGAAAAGCCTGATCGCCTCGCAAAATCCAGGATACCCACTCTACGTGGTTAACGTGCCGCAGGAAAGGTTGTACGTCGACACATTCCCCACAGAAAAGTTCTTCCTTCGATTCGATTACATCTTCGACATGTTTCACTTGAAAAAGCTGGATTTTACGTTTGTTCGCCTTTTTGCCTTGTACATGAACTACATCATCAGGATTGAGCAGATACCTTATATTTGTGTCGCTGACCCGTACTTCATGCACGAGAGCTTCTTGGCAGTCTGCAAAAAGCACCGTGAATATGTGAGTAACTACATCGCCGATTTCATGGTCGGCAATAAGGACAAGGAGACGATTCTCGTGCCTTATCATCCATGTAAGTCATTCGCGCGGATAACCTTCCTTTGATTTTAATCATTTCATTTGCACGCGTGGAGGCTAATTTGAGGTGTACTTATTTTGCGCAGCGACGGGCGCGCCGTCCTCATCATCCTTTACCCCCAAGTCTCCCACGCTCTTTACTTGGACTCGTCGAAGAACATGAAGAAAAAGGATTACACCCACATCAAGTCTGTTCTCGACAGTGCTATCTTTACGTACGGCGTACGGGGTGGAGAGATCATGCTCAGGAAGACAAGGAACCGCGCGCCCTGCTTCGGCCATAAGACTGACTTCTGCTGCATCCAGCAACCGAGTGGTACTATCAGTGATGGATTCTATGTCCTCCACCACATGCAGGAGTTCAGACGGGATCAGCAGAACCTTCGCATGTCACCTAGATCCGGCGATGCCCATATTCTGCAATGGGCAAAGAACCTAGGAGATATCCCGGATCATCGACTCCGAGCTGAGTTCTATCACATCCAGCGTGAACTTGCCCAAATCATCATGAAGGAGGTCCTCGAAAAAACAGGGATGTTCTACGAAGAAGGGCAAATGTCGCGGGAAGACGTCCGAACACGCGTAGCCGCTCAGCGTCTCGACCTAAAGCCTTTCACTGCGCTCGGGGACTATCTCCCTGACTTGCATGGATGGCACGACATGTTGGAGTGATTGACGATATATGACAATGTGTCCGTTTAGTCCATACTTTCTCTATGACGAAACTTTGAGTTATGCACGACGAAACTTTATTTGTGATGTAATTAAACCGTCCTCCTCAACTAGCGAAGATCACTCTAGTTGGGGCATTTTGGGCACGATGAACTTTGTATGCTTATGATATGTTGCTTCTATTTTTGCCAAGTCTGTCTCTTTCTGTTGCTCAACTATATATGTTGCATATCATCAACTCATGTGACGATGCAGGTGCATAGATCATCGATGGCGTAGAATGCTACGCCAGGAGTATACGACGAGTGGCCGGAGTGTCAGGCCCAGGTGTACCGGTTTCCGGTTTCCGAGCGACAGCCAGTAGTTAGTTCAGGTTCACGCTAGTGCGAGAGAGGGATACGAACCGACGCCTTAAGAAGTACTACATTATGTATGATGAGACATGTCATGTAACTTGTATAGCTATATCGTGATTATGACGTGACGACATGATTTGTGTTGGATGATATGATGAGACTATTATGTGTATGATATGATGAGCATATTGCATGTTTATGATAGGATTAGAATACTGTATGAAACCTGTACAGAAACATCGCAAATACGTAGCAAAAAAATGATATGAGAAAATATAGTAGTAGCGCTCTTTAGCGCTGGACAGGAAAACGCTACTGCTAAGGGACTTAGCAGTAGCGCTGGTACAGAAAGCGCTACTGCTAAGTAGATATAGCAGTAGCGCGTGTCAAAACGCGCTACTGATAAACGTTAGCTGTAGCGCCGTATCAGTAGCGTGGGTGCCCGCGCTACTGATACACCAAATACCCGCGCTACTGCTAGGGTTTTTCCTAATAGTATGGTCGAAGTACTCCTCGTACTGCAGTTTGGTTGGGCTCTGGTTTGAGCAACATTATTGTAATGGCACTGGCTGATTTCCCTCCTTAAATTAATAGAATCTCCCTTTTCCCTGCAAAAAAAAGAAGAAGATGTGATACTGTAGGCCGAGCATAATTCATTGGACAATCGGCTTACCCATAACGTAAGTCAAGTAACGTGGGTTTTTCTTGTAGTGCCTATTTAGTGACAGCAAGTTACCACTAATTGGTTCAACATGGCACACATCAGCAGTGTGTGGAGATGCCACATTTTGTTGACACATGGTGTCCTCTGATAAGACCCGTTAGTGTTGTGCCTCATGTCACCGACGAGCAATTCATTCTTCAAATCAGTGGTAGCTCCTGGTCTCAGCTGATGCACGAAGGACACTCAGGGTCACATTATTTTCCATGAGACTGAAAGATATCTCCATTTTTTGTTTTTACGGTAACTAGCGAAGTGGCCCGCTCATACGGATGGGCAACGTCGTAATCATCTATCTTTTTCATTTTCAAATTTATTGTAAACATCATAAGCATCGAAAAGCACGTCCATTCTAGAAGCCATTGAGGTTTCTCGCCTTTGGTAGTTACTAGAAGGGTTGTGCATGCTTTGCTGCGCCGTCGGTGTTGTTGGGTTTTCATTAAAAAAAGTCCCTCTGTATCAAAATATAAGTTGTAATTTTTTGAGAAGTGAAATCTTTCTAAGTTTGATCAAATTTGTAGAGAAGTATATCAATATACATAATATCAAATCGCATTAGATTCATCATGAAATAAATTTTTATTTTTATTGATTTAGTATTGTGGATGTCAATATTTTTGGCTCTGAACATGGTCAAAGTATTATACTTTTCAAAAACTTAATACATCTGATATCTTAAAACTGAGTAAGTATTTGGTTTGGCGGGGGGGGGGGGGGGGGGGGGTACGTGGAGTGTGTTTTTATTTATAATGCAGCATGTTCGATGGGCCTTCAACGGTTTGATTCAGTGTTATTTGCTAATCAATTCATACTTTTGTGTGAAAATCTCATCGGTAGCCGCATGTTCTATATTGGTGCTACAATATCACGTATTGGCACTTCTTTTTTAGGGTATGAGAGGGATGTTCGTTGATTGATATGTTTTTATAGGTCGATTGCTGTCGGTTGACTTGGAAAATCGTTGAACTGGTCAAAATCGTAAACCAAATCTAAAATTAAATACCTCGATGGAATAAGAAAGCTTCAAAATTAAAGAGCACAAGGAATAAAAGAATATAGTAACATAGATGAATTAAAATTATTTATTAAGAGAGATGAACTAAAAAAAAAAGAAAGCTCCTTGAGAAATTGTTGACCGGTCAAAATTGGATGACCCAATTATCAATTGGAGACTTCAATTGACTGTGAGGCCTTAAAATTAAGGAGCATAGTTTATTTATAAATATAGTGTAGAAAAATTGAATAAGAGAGCTTTGAAAAACCGTTGACCCGGTCAAAATTGGGCGATCCAATGTCAATTGGAGACCTCAATTGAATGTGGTGTCTCCAATTCAAGGGGATTAGTGTTATAGTATATAACTATATATTTACTGTTACAATGAATAGTTTTCTTCCCTTTATAAATGAATAGTCAATCCTAAAGAATCCAATTAATTTTGGACGTATACTGCCAACCATTTCAGGCCCATGATATTATAGTTTTTATTAACCAACTCTCACAAAAGATTTCACATTAAACAACATTGGTGTCCCTTGATATGGGAATATTACAGTTAAATTAAAGATTTATCTAAAGGTGATTTTCTCTAATGCAATGCATATGGTAAAACAGCTACTTTTTATTAGCGTTCCCTACTATATCAGTGAGATGTATGTGGTTTCAATTTACATGAATAACCGACTAAATATGAGTTTTCAACATTTTTCGTACTATAACAGCCATCATGAACAATGCGGTACGAGGCTGGGTAATGTTCCTGGAGAGTAGCGTTTCCTAGCCACTTGTCCTCCCACAAACGTATCTCAAAGATGTCCTTTATTGCAAAAGATCTGAAGCGGAAAAGATGTTTCTTTACCGCCATCCGACCAACCTAAAAATGCTAGTCACCAGGCTTTTAATATGCCTGGAACACCGCTTTTTGGCCTAGATACTAGTTGTGCAGCAAAGTTTACCAAACACTATCCTCGGTAAGTAGCTTGAATAGGAATTTACTAAGTAAGGCATCATTCTTGACCTACAGATCATGAATGCCTAAACCTCCCTGGTCTTTCGGTCGGCAAACCACGCTCCATTTGGTTAGCCTATATTTTTTAATTTTCATTCCCTCCTTGCCAAAAGAATCTGGATCTAAAGTAACCCAGTCTTTGCAAAACCCTTTTGGGAAGTTACAAAATGAAAGCATGTAGAGACCCATGTTTCTAAGAACAAATTTGATTAGAGCTAGTCATCCTACAACAGAGAGCAACTTACATTTCCAGCTGCTCAACCATTTCTCCAATCGCTCTTCAACATGTTTCCGCTCCGCATTAGTGAGACACCGATAGTGAATCGGAATTCTAAATTGTTTAATTGGGTATTAACCTTGTGCAAACAAGTCAGTATATTGTGCAACCGCCTCCTTGGCTTCCCCAAAACTAAACAATTCACTTTTATGAAAGTTAATTTTCAAACCTGACATTTGCTCAAAAGCTAAAAGAAAGAGTTTTTTATTTCTAGTTTTATCTAGGTCATGTTCTATAAAAAAAATTGTATCGTTGGCATATTGCAAGATAGAGAGTCCACCATCCATAAGATGCGGCACTACTCCTGTAGTTTGGTCGTCCTGTTTGGCGCGTTCGATTAAGGTAGCCAACATGTCAGCAACAATGTTAAATAACATTAGAAATAGTGGGTTACCCTGACGTAATCTCCTTTTCATCTCGAAGTAATGGCCTACATCATTGTCGACTTTGATAACCACACTACCTCCAGAGACAAAATTTTGGATCCACTCACACAATTTATCGAAGAAACCTTTCGTTCTCAAGGTTTGTTGGAGAAATGAACATTTGAATTTATCGTATGCCTTTTCAAAGTCGATCTTTAATACTACCCCACTCATGTTCTTTCGATGCACCTCGTGAACAATTTCGTGAAGGATAAGTACCACATCAAGTATATTTGTTCGTTGCATGAAAGTCGTTTGGGATGGCCGAACAACATGGTAGCAACCGCGTTGAGCCTATTAGTCGCCACTTTGGTGAGCATTTTGAAGATGACATTAAAAAGGCATAATGGTTTGTAATGCTGGATCCGCTCAGCCTCTTTAGTCTTTGGCAACAATACAATCACCAAAATTAAGCCTGGTTTGGTCAAGCTGGCCAAAACGAAGAAAATTGAACAACTCCACCAAGTTGTCTCTTTTTGTAGTGTAGAGAACAATAAGAGAACTAAAAGATAACTCAAGCCAGAAAGAAAGGTGCAAAACCCCACCGTTTCTTAAGGACCTTGTAGGCAAGTAGGTTAAGACTGTCGCCATTCCTATCATAGGATCAATTACGATTAACTAGTACACTGACCTTTCAAAAAAGATTAACTAGTACACTAACAGTCAGGTCCATCCCTTGGAGAAAACAAAAATTAGATCCATGGAACAGTTCTAGTTGTTCATATCACATCGACTTTGATTAATTGATTGATTACATGCATAATGGATGTCGATCTACCTATGCCACTTTTTTTTCTAGATAAGCACCAATGTGGCTTTCACTTTTTCTCACTACCTCTCTTGGTTGTATGATAACCGGTCCCGTCCGCACAAACCTCCACATCCAGCACTTCACCTATGTCAGCTTTGATTGATTCACCAGCATCTCTACTCATCGACCCAACATCAAAAACTACCAAATCATTGCCAACTCCCATGAGCCACCTTCTAGTACCATCCTCTTTCCCGACTCCTATCCAAAGGTAAACAAGAAAATGCTTCCTCCAACCTCCTTGCACTCCATGCCCCCTGATTAGGCAACAAATCCTGCCCAAGGTCTCCACCATGGCCTCCACAATGATAGGTTTCTCCGACATGAGCTTGGAAGGGGCTTGTGGTTCCACTACTCCCATCTTACCAGATCTAACCCAACCAATCTTGATGCCCTTATTCTCCCTCTTCGACAGCTTCATGTTCTTCAACATGCGTTCTACCTTCTCCATCTCCGCCGTCTCGACACCTAAACAAAAACCATATAACAAAAAACCAGGGAAGAACATGTGGTGTACGATCACTTACCCTAGCACACAACAAAAGGTTTATGATGGGTGCCCTAAAGACTGTGAATCCCCAAAAATCAATGTTGGGAAGATGAGAATGATGACGTCGAAAACCATCGATAATGGATGTGGGAAAGATTGCCTCACGAGTCGCCAGGCATGAAAGCCAACCCTCAACGATGGGACAGACGCTTAAAGCGAAGAAGTTGTTGATAGAACCATATTTATTTTAGACTACCCACAGTGGGAGTAACTTCAGTAGTAACCATAGAGTCCAACTCATCTAATTTGCTTATGTGGCAGCGATTTAATAAGGAGAGAGATGAATTGAGTAACATAGCTAGTTACTCATTCTATGGGTTCGGCTCCTCTACTATTATTTTGTCATTGTACGGGTGTTGTAGCTTCAAAATCCACCGTTCACTCTAATCCAAAGGCTCTCCTTCATCTTCCTCATTTTTCTCATTAATGGAAAAAAAACACAACACCAACACGCCGCGACGACGGTCCTCAAGTTCTCTGCACCGGCGGACTAGCCAGCCAGGTTGTCCAAATAGCCGTGTTGGTTAAGCCGGCACGCACGGCGCCGGGACGCCAAAGGCCAGTAGCTCACCAACTTGTAGAGGACATGCGATTGTTGGCTGGACTAGAGCATGGAGGAGAAAACTAGCTGAGAAGGAATTTCTATCTGCGTCGAAGAATTACTAAATTGCTAACTCTGTATGGTCAACCAACTCTGCATGTCCGGTGACTCCATGTTTAGTAGCCGCATGACACCTTGTTCTACATGTCCCACAGGACACTAGTGCACAACCGGCCACTAGTCCCGGTTGGGAAGGACCTTTAGTCCCGGTTCCCCAACCGGGACTAAAGTATAGGGACTAAAGGCCCCCCTTTAGTCCCGGTTGGCCAGCAACCGGGACTGAATACCGGCCATGTGGCCGACTGCGGTCGCGGTGAGCCGGGGACCTTTAGTCCCGGTTGGTGATCCCAACCGGGACTAAAGGTTTTGGCTTTATTGTTTGCTTTTCCTTTTCATTTTGTGTTTTCCATTTAATTTTTTTATTTCAAACATATTTTACGCTACTACATAATGTATACGTTATGCATATATAATAGAATTTCTCGTAGAACCAATCATATATATCATAGAATTTCTCGTACGACCATGCATACACACACACACACACATATATATATATATATATATATATACACAATTTGATTACTAAGAGCAGGCCAATCATTGATGGTTACAAACAGCATCGCTCGTAGGTCAAATTCCTCCTGTTCGTGCTCATCCCATACACGTACACCTTTTAAATCCCACAACTGTAAAAGTTCATCAACTAATGGCCTTAGGTACACATCAATGTCGTTTCCGGGGTGCTTAGGGCCTTGGATGAGCACTGGCATCATGATGAACTTCCGCTTCATGCACAACCAAGGAGGAAGGTTATAGATAGATAAAGTCATAGGCCAGGTGCTATGATTGCTGCTCTGCTCCCCAAAAGAATTGATGCCATCTGCACTTAAACCAAACCATAAGTTCCTTGCGTCATCTGCAAAGTCCGGCCACTTTCTCTCGATTTTTCTCCACTGCGACGCATCAGCGGGTACTCTCAACTTCCCGTCTTTCTTATGGTCATCTTTATGCCATCGCAACAACTTGGCATGCTGTTTGTTTTGGAACAAACATTTCAACCGTGGTATTATAGGAGCATACCACATCACCTTGGCAGGAATCCTCTTCCTGGGGCGCTCGCCCTCAACATCATCAACAGGGTCATCGCCCCTGATCTTACAGCGCAATGCACCGCATACCGGGCATGCATTCAAATCTCGTACTCCTCACCGGGGTAGAGGATGCAGTCATTAGGGCATGCATGTATCTTCTGCACCTCTAATCCTAGAGTGCAAACAGCCTTCTTTGCTTCGTACGTACTTTCGGGCAATTCGTTGTCCTTTGGAAGCTTATTTTTCATTATTTTCAGCAACTTTTCAAATCCCTTGTCAGATAGACCATTCTCTGCCTTCCATTGCAGCAATTTCAGTGTGGTACCGAGCTTTGTGTTGTCATCTTCGCAATTTGGGTACAACCCTTTTTTGTGGTCCTCTAACATGCGCTGCAACTTCAACTTCTCATTTTCACTTTCGCAGTTTCTCTTTGCATCAGCAATGGCCCGACCAAGATCATCAGCGGGCTCATCTGATGTCTCAGCTTCTTCTTCTTCATTCTCTTCCCCCATTGTAGTACGATCATATTCAGGAAACCCAGGATAATTGTCATCATCCTCTTCTTCTCCATTCTCTTCCATTATAACCCCTCTTTCTCCGTGCTTGGTCCAACAATTATAGCCGGACATGAATCCGGACGTAAACAGGTGGACATGAATTTATTTTGCGCTAGAGTAAGTCTTATCATTCTTACACACACCACATGAACAACACATAAAACCATCCCGCTTGTTTGCCTCAGCCGCACGCAAAAAACTATGCACGCCATTAATGAACAGGGGAGAGCGTCGGTCATCGTACATCCATTGACGGTTCATCTTCATTACACAACACCGAAAAGACCAAATTAATACAGGTTCATACATAAAGTTCATACACACTTATTCTCATAAAACAACATACAACTATCTAGCTAAAACATTTAAATGCAACAACAAATGCGATCAAAATCGCAACTAAGGTAACAATTGATCCAACAACATAATGATACCAAGCCTCTTTATTAATGGCATATTTTCTAATCTTTCTAATCTTCAAGCGCATTGCATCCATCTTGATATTGTGATCATCGACGACATCGGCAACGTACAACTCCAATTTCATCTTCTCTTCTTCAACTCTTTTTAATTGTCCTTTCAAATCCTTGTTTTCTTTTTCAACTAAATTTAACTTCTCGACAATAGACTCGGTTGGAATTTTCGGTTCAACTACCTCCTAGATAAAAATATGTATGTCAACTTGATGATCATGATTGTCATTAACACGATCAAAATGAAACAAATAGTTATAAAAGAGAATATACCACATCCGAATCATAAACCGGACGAGGGCCGACAGGCATGGATACCAAAACCATGGCACTATGTATAACAAACAATCGTACAAGTAAGAAGATTATATAAATAACTATCTAAATCGTACAAATAAGATTTTTATTTATAAAAAGATTAAGAACAAGAGGCTCACCAAGGTGGTGCCGGCGACGGGAAGGTGCGGGCGATCGACGGTGGTTAGGACGGGGACGGGAAGGCACTAAGTAAACCACACCTACACATATGCAAGCTTAGAAGTTAATTTGAGCTCCAATTGCATATAAATCAAATAAACTCCCACATAATTACTCCCAAACTAAAACCCACAAATCACTATAATTATAGAGCATTGCACGAGCTAATCTAGCAATGAGAGATGAAAGGACAAAGTTGCTAACCTTTGTGAACATTTGGATGGATAGGGTGCCTCAAATCTTGACAAATCTTGGCAAAAATGGAGGATGAGCTCGAGCAAGGGAAGAGAACAGAGGAGAGAAATGCGAAAACAGAGAGCTTCGGCTCGGGCTGGACGAAGCACTATTTATAATGATACCTTTAGTCCCGGTTGGTAATATCAACCGGGACTAAAGATCTATCTCTAGTCCCGGTTGGTAATCCCAACCGGGACTAAAGGGCCTCGCGGGGCCCCAGCCTGACGCAGCCCTGCCACCGCCCCTTTAGTCCCAGTTGGTGTCACCAACCGGGACTAGAGGGTACTCACGAACCGGGACTAATGCTCACCCTCACGAACCGGGACTAGTGGACATATTAGTCCCGGTCCATAACGCGACCGGGACTAATGCTCCGGTCCAAAGGCATGTTTTCTACTAGTGGGACGTTGGCAGGCTCCAGACCTCCGACATCACCGTCGCTGTGCGTTTGGGCTTCACGAGCGTGGCTGCGCCGGCAACATAACATCGTGATTTTACAAGCCGTGAGCTGAGCGCTGGTGTTGTGTTTTTTTTTTCATTAATAAGAGAAATGAGGAAGATGAAGCAAAGCATTTGGATCAATGTGAATGGTAGATTTTAAAGGTACATCACCCGTACAATGACAACATAACAGTAGTGAAGTGTATCGCCGAAAATTCTGAAATAAATTCAGGAATAATGCAAACACGAGGACTTGAACCCTGATGGGCTGGGATACCACTGTCCTTCTAACCATCCAACCACAGATTGGTTACTAGTCTATGTTACTTCTCATTATGAATAGTCTTATTACATGCAGCGCTGCTCTCGCGATCTGTCATTAGATTTACATACCAACTTGTTATGGTATTAGAAACTAAAAATTATACTTCAACTTTTATTTTTGAGGGGATTATACTTCAACTTCTGATCCGTGGATTTGACGCCGCGTGGTGCCTAGGATCCACCGCAGATGAGGGGAACCGATAAACAGAAGTGACAAAAAGGAAAAAGGAAAAATTAAATAAAAAGACAAATTTGATTTTTTTAGAACTAACAATTAAATAAGTATGAACGGCCTGCTTGTTGTCGTCGGCCGATTCGCCGGAAAAAAAGAATATAGAAGCTCTAAAGACTGAACCCCTCATGCAGTCATGCCTCCGCCCTGATCGGCACGCCGCTCCGATTCGACGGCCGGCAGATCCTCAGCTGCTCCGCCACGCCGTGCTCCACGGCCACCAGGTCCTCCTGATGGAGCACTCAGAGACTAACCCAGCCGTCACCACCATCGACTCCCTCAAGGACGACAACATCGAGGACATCCTGCTGCGCCTCTCGTCGCCGGCCTCCCTCGCTCGAGCCGCGCTCGCCTCACGCCGCTGGCGCGGCATCGCCTCAGCCTCCCCCTTCCTCCGCCGGTTCCGCGAGCTCCACCCCCGGTCACCCATCCTCGGCCTCTTCGCCTCCCAGCCGGACCTCGAGCAGCTCCCCATCTTCCATCCCGCGGCCGTCGTCCGCTCCGACCCGGACCTCGCAGCCGCCGCGCGCGGGGGCGACTTTCTGCTCACCCGCCTCGAGCACGACCCGGCGTGGCGCTTCCGGGACTGCTGCAACGGCCGCCTGCTCCTCTGCAGAGGCGACTCTCTCTCCCTCTACGACCCCGTCTCCCACCGGCACGTCGCCGTGCCCCGTCCACGTAACGACGAACCCCTCCTCCCTGTACCGCCTGGAGTGGCGGAGTACATATCGGACTGCCTGCTCGACGGGCATGGAGAAGACGGCGCGGCGGCGGCGTGCTTCCGCGTGGTCACCGTGCAGCGGGACGGCCAAAGGTTGCGCGCCATGGAGTACGGCTCCTGCACGGCCGAGTGGCGCATCCACCCGTGGGTGGACGACATCGACGTGCCTGCGCAGAGCATGTGGCCGGGAAGAGAAGAGAAGAGAAGATGCGGGAAGTTGGATCGGATGAAGACGAAGATGGCATGGGACTAAGAGAGAGCAGAGAGGTAGCGAAATTGAAGCACGCCGGAGTGAGGCCGGTGCTTGCTGCCTTTTGCTTATCCTCGGCACGAGTATGCTGCAAGTGTGGCTGCTCAAGAAGAAGGACGGCGGCGGTGGGCATGCGTGGGAGTTGGAGAAACAAAGCCATATAGGCTGGCTGGACAGCTTCAACCGGCGGTTTGGCGTCCATGTGGTGGCTGCTGGACTAGCAATTGTTTACTGCATGAGCTGCAAGTTTTCTCACTTTGTCATTGATCTCAAGGACCTGAGCCTCGTGGATAAGTTTCGTTGTCATCGAACCATGGCGTGCCCTTTCCAAATGCCATGGCCACCTGCTGCGTTGGTGCCTACCTCTACGTGCGAGCGATCCACACCTCGAACAAATGCTGGCGGAGGTGTGAGTGAACTTGCAGTTTCTTTGCTTGTCACCTGTTGTTATAGAGAACTTGTTCATGTCCATGGCTTCCATCAGGAGTGTTGGCCCTGGGGTCACATATATCCCAATCACCATAACATATCATATTGGATGAAACTGAATTTTAACTACTACTCGCTCGGTTCCTAACTATAACTATAAGTCTTTTTAAAGATTTCAATAGAAACTACATACGAAGCAAAATGAGTGCATGTACATTCTAAAATACGTCTATATACATCCGTATGTAGTTTGTGTAGAAAGTAAAGGATCGCGGGTCACGGCATTAGCCGAGGGAAAACCACCATGAACTTTAACGGAACGACGTGATTCAATCCGTTGCTCGGTCTGGAGTAGTCGAGCATAAAGATTTCGAGGAGGCATCGGAGTGTCGCGTCCTTGAACGACCTCAATCAATGAGTCGTAGTCACCATCAATCCACCTAGAATAAAACCGGTGAATTCCTCATCAGAGAGTGGTTTCCCAATAGCGGCAAGAGTATCGGCGAGGGTCTTGACTTTGTTAAAGTAGACCGTGGCTGAGAGATCAAGCTTCTTGGTGTCCTGGAGTTGCCGGCGAAGCGCCATAGAGCGGGCCGTTGATTGAGAGGAAAAACTACTCTCTAGGGTTGTCCAGGCATCTTGAAAGGTCGCAGCAAATAGGGTCATGCCGGCCACCCCCTCTATCAGTGAGGATTGAATTGCGGAGAGGATGGCTTGGTTCTGCTGAATCCAGACAGCATGTGCTCGGTTGGGAACCATGTGATGCATGCCATCAGTCGTGGTAGCAACGACGGTCGGCGACGGGCACGGCAGCGATCCGTCGACATAGCCAAGAAGGTTGTGGCAACGGAGGAGAGGAAGGACATGCGAAGTGGAACGACGCCGGAGTGGGCACGTCGGCCACCATAGGTGGGCAGACGTGATCGAGCCGAGCAGCTATGACAGGAGGTGGAGTAGGAGCAGGGGCATCACCGCGGCCATGAAGGAGCCTAAGTTGTTGCAGATGCTTGATGTGCCAGCCATAGCGCTGACGACAAGGGCGTTGTTGACGCCGTTGGTGCCGGCGAGGAGTGTAGCGAGGGTGGGAGAGAAGATCCCTCTGGAGGTGGCAGGAGCAGAGGGGGCTCCTGCGCCAGCGGCAGCGGCGGCGGCGGCGGCGGCAGAAGGAGCGGCCGAAGACATGTTTGCTAAACCTAGTCTGATAACATGTAGAAAGTAAAGGATCGATAGGTCTGATGGATTGCGCACTGCCCGGCAGGGGTGCGTTGTTCTCATTATATATAACAAAGGACAATACAAGTACAAGGTATATACGTCTCGTATACTACTTGAATTCTAACAGTTTGTATTGAAATCCCTAAAGAAACTTATATTTAGAAAAGGAGGGAGTAGTAACTTTAGTGCTTCTCTATCCTACTGAACCGACATCTGACAATATATACCACCTTTTGGCACTGTGAACTGTCGTGATAGACTGAATCTTTTGACACTGATTGAATCGCCAGCAAAACTGTGTGTTGACCATTTTATCTTGCCATTTACAGAAGCTCAAAATCAACACGAAGCATCTTCTTCTAGTAGGAAGCGCAAGAGCAATGATGAAATATATGAAGCACAAGAGCAATGATGAAATGGCAAGTGGTAAAGAAACAATTAATGGAGCCATGCATCTCCGTAGCTTCTTTGAAGAATGAATTCGTCGGAGAAGAAATTTGCTATAATGGAGCCACGTTGGAGGAGGTGCCGAGGCTATATCTCGCTTATTGTGAGATATAGCCTGCCTCGCCTCTGGCGCTGAGCGCTCGCAGTAGGGCCGCCTTACTTGGCCAGCCCACTTAAGCTGTTTTGAGAAGGTTCCATGCGGTTTTTTCATTCTTTGATTTTAATGTGTTTTTCTTTATGGTTTTCATTAGTTTTTTTATTTTATTATGTTTCTTTTACTTATTTTTCCTTTTTATTTCCTCAAATACATGTTAACCTTTTTAATACCCATTGTAAAATTTTCAATAGACATAATTTTCTTTTATAAATGCTGAACATTTTACGAACAAGAGAAGAAATCTTTTCAAATACATGTTTTAACACATTTTTCATGTTAAACATTTTTGAACTACATGTATATCTGTTTTTTAATGGTACAAAACATTTTTATAAATTATAAAAGCGTTAACATTAAATAGACATATTTATTAAGTCATGAACATATTTTTGAGACACGTGAACATTTTTTTATATGCCATGAGCATTGCTTTAAATTTTACAAAGCTTTTTATGAACATTACGTGAACATAATTTTAAATTATTTAAATTTATTTGTAAAGTTAAATAACATATTTTTAAAATGCATGGACATTTGTTTAAATGAAGTGAACATTTTATTGAATGGTAATTTTCCATATAAAATTGTGAACATTTATTTACATTGTATATACGTTTTATAAAATTTCGCATTTTAAAATAAAAATGGACATTTATTAAATGTCACGGACATTTTTTTCTTAATGCTATCGACATTTTTTATAACTTGTGCAAACATTTTTAATCGGCGGTGAACAGTTTTTTAATTGAGTATGTAAATTTTAAAGTATATATATATTTGGAATTTTCTAAATATAATAGAATGAAGAAAGAGATGTATCAACACATTTGTTGTTGTTGAGGAAAGTAAATCAGTCTTTCTCGCGAAAACACATGTTGTGCTTTGCATGGAAGTAAGGTTGTGCTTCTCGCGGAAGCACAACCTGCGATTTTTCTCAATTTTCGATGGAAACAAAACTCAACTTTTTCGTTTCTGCACCGTAGAAGCTAGCTTGTACTTTTCCTTTCTTGACAGAAGCACATATGTTATACTTCTCGCGGAAAAGCTCTGGTTCTAAAAGAAAATTCATCAAAACCTAGAAAAACCCAAGCGAAGCCAAAAAGCCTGAAAAAACAATAAAAGCAGAAAACAAGTGCAGAAATAAAAAAAGGGTCCCATAGCACGACACGAGGCGGTGTCTAGGCACACCACTTGTTGTGCTCCATGGCCACGAAAGTAAAAATGCTATACTTATGCAAAACTTTTACATATCCTACGAAAACTCCTTCCACCATAATCAAACATCCCTTGAATTTCATGTGGGCCCATGCCCCCACTGCAGCCCAGTTAAACACTGCCAAATCAACACATAATTGCTCTCAGCACGTAACCTCATAGCAAAACTCCCATAAAAGTTTTTTCAAAACAAAGGCAAAAGATTTGCCTCATCATTAATTAAGAGGGGAATAGAGTTTGTTTGTTTACAACCCACAGTACACGCCACATGGCAGCTACTCACGTACTAAAATGTCCCCTAGCTTCCTAGCTCCCGCCGTGACCCATAGTCTCGCCTCGTCAAGCATGTTGGTGAGAAGGATTGACGGCGGTGCGCTGTTGTGTCGGAAGATGTGTGTGTTCCTCTCGTTCCAGACGGTCCATGAAACAAGCATTGTGAGAGAGGCCATCGCCTTCCTATTGGGGATACCCAATCCGGTCCTGTTCGCCCACCAATCCTTGACAGAGGCTTCCAAGTGCCAAGTAGAAGGGTCCATATGATCGAGACCCAGCTTGTCAATGACTAACCTCCAAAGTCTATTGGTGAAGCGGCACTTGAAGAAAAGGTGAGCCCCTGTTTCTTCCCCCCTCCCACAGAGAGGGCAAAGACCGCAATTTTGCCACCCGCGCTTGTCCAATCGATCCGTCGTCCAAATCCGGTCTTGTAAGGCAAGCCAAGCAAAGAACTTGACCTTTGGCGGTGCCCATGCCTTCCACACCATTTGCTCCATGGGAGAGTAAACCAAGCCTAAGAATTACGCCTTATAAGCTGAGGCGGCCGAGTATTGTCCATCAGTCGTGTGCTTCCATATGATGTCGTCCTCAGTGTACTCGTCGAGATTGACATCATGCAGAAGCATCCAAAGGGTAAATAATTCCCTTATGTGGTCGGTGGATACCACGGTGTCTGGCCTTATCATTAAAATCCAAGCATTGTCTTTAATAGCTTCCCGCACCATCCAAATTTTTCTTAAGGATGCCTCGTAAATGAGCGGCGCAATCTCCTTTGGCTTGCGCCCTAATAACCATGGGGAGTCCTAGAAAGGCGTTTGAGCCCCCATTTCCCATAATGATGGTGGTGGACGCATAGAAGAAGTCAAGATCAACCTCGTCGCATGGGTTTTCGGTGCCCACCCACATCTTGCTTGGTTCCTTCCACTTGAACCAAGGCCAGCGTAGTCTCAAGGCCCGAGAAAATTTATCAGTGTTCAGCACCCCAAGACCTCCGTACTGAATCGGCCGGCAAACCACCTCCCAGTTGACCTTACACTTAGCCCTAGTGGTCTTGTCCGTACCGGACCAAAGGAATGTCCGTTCAAGCTTGTTGACATTGTGTAGCATGCCAGCAGGGACGACAAGCGGTGTGATGAAGTATATCACCTGGGAGGTGGTCACAGACCTGACAAGGGCCGTGCGACCAATAGTAGTAATGTTTTCGCCCTCCCAAGTAATCAGCTTACTGGCAAACTTGTCCTCAAGGTATTGAAGATCCACCAGCTTGAGACACCAGATCGAGAGCGGGAGGCCCAAGTATCTCATCGGGAAGGAGGTCCTAGTCGCAGGCAAACTCTATAGGACATGGCCCAAGCGGACGCGGGAGCAGCATATGGGCACAACTGAGCTCTTTTGGAAGTTGGTGCAAAGACTGGTCACCTCCCCAAATCCCTTAAGAATAGCCGCCAGGTTGTTGATATCTCCCTTGATAGGAGCCATAAACACGACCGCATCATCCGCATAGAGGGATGTTCTCACCATGGCCCTCCTACCACGAATCTTGTGAAAGAGGCCCTTCCGCGTTGCGAGCTCCAGGATCTGTTGTAGTGGGTCGATTGCAAGCACAAAAAGGAGAGGCGAGAGTGGGTCGCCCTGGTAGAAGCCCTGGTCATGTTTGATCGGCGGTCCAGCCACCCCGTTCAAGAGGATCCGAGAAGAGGAAGTGCAGAGAAGCACGTCGATCCAATTTCGGACCTTGCTCGAAAACCCCTTTCTTTGGAGAAGCACAAGAATAAACTCCTACTTGACCGAGTCGAACACTTTCCGGATGTCCAACGTGAATAATAGTGAGGGGGTTTTGCACCTCTGCAGCCGTCTCACAAAATTCCGGACGTACATGAAATTATCGTGGATAATTCTCCTCTTGATAAAGGCACTCTGGGCGTTGGAAACAAGGTCATTCATGTGCGGGCTAAGACGAATGGAGAGGACCTTCGCAATGGCATGGATGAGTCTAATTGGTCTGTAGTTAGAGACGCCCTCTGCACCCTCCTTTTTGGGCAATAGGATCACGTCGGAGTTGAGCCAATGGAGGTTTGATGTGTGGAGGGAGTCGAAGAGATGAATGACCCTCATGATGTGCCCTTTTATGATGTCCTAACATTTCTTGAAAAACATGACAGTGGATCCATCCGGCCCAGGTGCCTTGTCACTAGGCATTTAATTGATGGCATTCTTGACCTCCTCCTCTGTGATAGCCGCCCCCAGCTCGTGTAGATCATGCGACACAATGTTGAGCTCGTCCCAATTGAAGTCCTTAGTGCTTGTATCACCCCTGTCCATGACCTCAGAGAAGTGCTCATGAAGGATTTCTCTTTTGCCTCATGCTCGGTCACCCAGCCATGCTCGTGCTTTATCCGATGAATATGATTCTTTCGTCTCCTCGCATTAATGCATGGGTGGAAGAATTTTGTGTTTGCGTCTCCCTCCCTCAGGTTCTCCACCCTGGCGCATTGCTTTTTTCGGGCCCTCTCAAGAACCGCCAAGCTCACAACTCTTTTCTTTATCCTAGCACGCAAATCCAGCTCCTCAAGGGACAATGACCGATTTTCTTGAGCCATGTGGTGCTGGAGAATGACCAGGAGGGCCGCATGGAGGTGGATCTTTGCCTTGGAGAAGAGCCCCCTGCTCCATTGGGTGAGACGAGTGGCCTTCTTCTTTAGTTTATGGAACAATATTTAATACGGCTCCGAGTGCGCACAAAGCTCGTTCCAGGCCCCGTGGACGACATCGTTGAATCCAAGCATGGATGCCCAAAAGTTCTCAAACCTAAAGGTTCTAGGCCTCCTAGGCCCCCTGCCGTCGACAAGCAAGAGTGGATAGTGGTCAGACAGAGATGATGAGAGAGCATGCAAGACGTGGTTGTTGAAGGTTGTGTCCCAGTCGATATTGCAAAAAAAGGAATTGAGCTTGCATAGTGTAGGGTTCGCTCTCTCATTGCTCCAAGTGAATCTCCGGTTCTGCATGTGGATCTCCTTGAGTTCGCAGGCTTGCAGGGCATTCCGGAAGAGGGTAATACGACTCCTATTGATGTTACTGAGAAGGGATAATATCCTGCACCTACTACGAGCGTCCCATTCACTTATGCCCCGATGGTCCCTGGAGCAGCAACTTGTGCACTAGTTTACCGGTGAATTGAACAAACCGCCGAGCTTAGAGTATCTATAGCTGGAATCCTCATACCCTCCTCAAACGCCCGGGCAGGCCTCCCGGCCACTGTCCGGTCACAAAAAATTGACCCAGACGGCCCCCTCAAACCGGCCTCAAAGCCCGGGCTGACCGCCCCCCCTCATTTCCAGCCCAAATATGGGGCGGATATAGGGGAGCCCGGGCGCACCCGGACACGTCCGCCTGGCCCGCACTGGCCCGCATCGACCCCACATATATTCGTCTCCATCCACTCGCCGGACCAAACCCTAGCCACTTCACTGCACTCCCATCCGCCACCCAAGCTCACCTCCGACGATTTCCGGTCTTCTCCGACATGGCGGGCAGTGGATCTGAGTCCTTCACCTCCAGATCCGTCGACCACGAGCTCTTCCCACGCGGCCCCGAGGAGGAGATGGCCGTCTGGGTTGCGCTAGGCGGTCGCACGACGGCAGCGCTCGGACTCGCAACGCCGGGAATCCATTGCGTCCGCACAACCGGTGCTTGGATCCATCGTCGCTGCCTCACCGGAGGCGGTGCGGTCTGTCTGGCATCCGAACACCGTGGCGGAAGCGCAACCCCTCCGTTGGCGCACCGAACATGAAGCATGGCCGTCCACGAACGATGCCATGGCACGGCATGCCCGCCGAGCGAGGCAGCGGGCAAGGGATGCGGCGGAGGCCCTCGCGGCGGTGGATGTTGGAGAGGCGGAGTCACACTCTCCGGCGCCCCGTAGATTGCACCAGTGCGGGCGCCGCAACCGCGTCGTGGTGGACGTCATCTCGGATGGATCCATCATCGACCTCACGTCCACCGGCACCGTCTGGGTTACAGGCTCCGACGAGGAAGATAGTAGGGCATGGGAGACGGCGGTGGATTGAGTCCCGTGCGCCGACTAGTATCCCATGTCCTACTCTACCTCGCCGGCGGCCGGACTGACACTACAAGGGGTGCAGCCAGCCGCCGGACTTGGTCACGGCGGAGCCGGACGACCTCTGCTTAGTATTTGGTTTACGTTGCATGTAATAATATGGATTTGAGGTTTCTAATTTGTGATATCCGGAAGTAGAATCCATTTTTTGAGGCGTGATTCAAGATGGCAATGGGGCCCTGAAACCCGCGTCCCCGCGGTTTTTACCCCATTAGGGGACGAGGACGGGCGTATTTTCAACCCCGCTGGGCTGCTGCTGGATGATGTATAAAACCCGACATGTTTCACGGGTTTAAACCTGATTAAGCAATATGTATTGGGCCATGCAGCCTCGAGTCAGACTACACACCGGCCCACCCAGGAGGCCAGGACCCAACATGTTCGAGCCCCCAGCCCCAATACAGTCAACACCCAGCCCCTCGCTAGATCGATAGCTCCTGCACGCACCCACGCACGCACGACCCGACATATTTATCTTATGTTGTTGCTGCTGAAATATACTATGTTTGTGGTTTATATATGCTGACATTAAAACGATGCATGCACCAATTTTATTAATGGACAGCGATATGTTCCAAACGTTCGTACCTATAGGATAGATCCGAACGATCAAACCCTGCAGTACTTCGCGAGGCCAAGTGCGCGAACGACCAAACGGAGCGATCGATCGAGTGGTTAATCCTGTCCAGTTTTCTTTTTTTTGTCTGAGATAAAACTGAACACAGTAGCATTACTTCCCTCCTAATTGTTGCATGCATGCATGTAGGACAAAGATGCTGATGTCATCCTAGATTCTTTCCTATTTTAAAACTTCAAAATGTTTTGTAGCTCAAACCGTCGCTCGGATTGAAAAACCGTTTTCACATAAAAGATTCGTCGCGACGAGACCTTCGAAACTAGATCCCATGTTGATATGTTTCGACGACTTTTTTTTTTCAGGTCAGAAGTTACCATGCCCATAGTACTAACTTATCATGGTGTGTACACTGAAGTTACCGGAGGTGTTTCAACTATCTTTTTTTTGCCTGGGTCGAAAATCTACCATGATGTTTATAAGGAAATTATCATGTCTACAGTACCGCCTATCATCGGTGATGTGCCTCGGCCGTAGGGTGAGGTCCACATGCCGACATGGCACGACTCACTTTATAAACAGAACTTTGCGGGTCGTATCAGTCCAGGGCTGTTTAGGTGTGTGTCGGGTTGTGCCGTGCCTGGGTCGGCCTGTTGGCCACCTATAATCAGGTCTGTATCGCGTAAAATACCATGCTATTTACGCAAAAATTATCGGGTGTATGTGGAGATATTTCATCAACCCCCCCCCATACCAAAGTTACCAGGCCCGGTGTACATAAGTTATCGAGTCTACGATGTGTGAGTTACCATGCTATTCACACAAAAGTTACTGATAGGATATTTCATCAACTCTCCCTGCCCGTCACCAAAGTTACCATGACCGAGGTACATAAGTTATCAGCACCATGATGTGTGAGTTACCATCTATTCACGCAAAAGTTACCGGGGGGATATTTCATCAACCTCCCCCCCCCATACCAAAGTTACCAGGACCGGTGTACATAAGTTATCGGGTCTACGATGTGTGAGTTACCATGCTAATGACACAAAAGTTACTGATAGGATATTTCATCAACTCTCCCTGCCCCGTCACCAAAGTTACCATGACCGAGGTACATAAGTTATCAGCTCCATGATGTGTGAGTTACCATCTATTCACGCAAAAGTTACCGGGGAGATATTTCATCAACCCCCCCCCCCCCATACCAAAGTTACCAGGACCGGTGTACTTAAGTTATCGGGTCTACGATGTGTGAGTTACTATGCTATTCACACAAAAGTTACTGATAGGATATTTCATCAACTATCCCTGCCCCGTCACCAAAGTTACCTTGACCAAGGTACATAAGTTATCAGCTTCATGATGTGTGAGTTACCATCTATTCACAAAAAAGTTACCGGAGGGATATTTCATCAACCCTCCCCCCATACCAGAGTTATCAGGACTGATGTGCATAAGTTATCAGGTCTGCAATGTGTGAGTTACCGTGTTATTCACATAAAAGTTACCATGGGATATTCCATCAACCGCCCCTGCCCTCTCTCCCTCGGGGCCAAAGTTACCAGGACCGGGGTACCTAAGTTATCAGATCTTCGATGTATGAGTTACCATCTATTCACACAAAAGTTACCGGAGGGATATTTCATCAACCCTCCCCCCATACCAGAGTTATCAGGACCGAGGTGCATAAGTTATCAGGTCTGCGATGTGTGAGTTACCGCGTTATTCACATAAAAGTTACCATGGGATATTCCATCAACCGTCCCTGCCCTCTCTCCCTCGAGGCCAAAGTTATCAGGACCGGGGTACCTAAGTTATCAGATCTTCGATGTATGAGTTATCATCTATTCACACAAAAGTTACCGGGGGATATTTCATCACCTCCCACCCCGCTCGCAAAAATTACCCAGGGTGTACGATGTGTGAGTTACCATGCTATTAACATTAAAGTTATCAGGTCCAAGACATTTATATTATATTAGCATCCTATTTACACAGAAATTATCAAGGGTGTTTTTAACCATTTTTTCAGGTAAAAAAAGCTACCAATGTGTTTGTATGTAAGGTAATGGTGCGTAAATTACCAGGCTCATTACAGAGAATTTATCAGTGACATTTCAAAACAAAATCTCTTTTTTAAGACACATGAGATAAAGACTGTTGTTCGAAATTTATAGGCAGCAGAACATTTATTTCGCTAGAAAATGCTCATCACTATGAAAAAAAGGGACAAGTACAAAAGACGATTAAAAAACTTGGACCACATGATTTATCCCTCGACAAAGGCACTGTTGTCTTTCTTTCTCATTCATTTAGCAAGGTATAAAAGCCTTTTAATCTGTATATAAACAGAAGAGGTCCTTATCCCGTTTGGCAGCGCACCGTGGCCGTAATCAATAGGTTGTGTGTTCGACTCTCGGTGGCCTCGTAATTTTTCTCCAGACCACTTTTTACGCGCGTGAGCGGAAGCAGATCGAGCGTTTGTCTTTTTTTTTTTGATAGCATACGTATATATTAGATCACATCCAGATACAAAACAGAGCACGTACGCACAGAATGGAACGGTCCAGAAGGACACGTGGACCCGTACATTTTGCAGAAACAACCCTCAGAAAAAGGAAAATTACAAAGAAGTCCTTAGAGAGCCCTGCAGATCCAATCTTGAACCACCGCTCGCCGCCGGCGCCGTCAGGCACCACGAGACAAAGCGGCGGAAACCGACACACCCGAGGAAGACGGAGCTCCATCGCCGAAACGGCTTTGTGAACCTCGATCTGGAGTACCAGGGGTACCCGCATATCGCTGTGGCACGCGGGGTCGGGGCCTGCCCCGAGCTCGCCGTCTTCCTCCAGAACCAGCCCCTCCCGTCGACGAAGACGAGGAGCAACACCAGCTCCCCTCCCCCCTCCGACGACACCAAGGCCGACGGGAAGGAGGAGGGCGGCGGAATCGCCGGCGGAACACGGGTCGCCTTCTGGTCGCCTCTTTTTTACTGTAGAGGGGGGACGAGAGCGAAGGAGCGTTGGTGTAGATCGAGCGTTTGTCGCGCTAGAAGCTGGTCCATCGGACGGCGAGGACGTCGTTCGGATCTTAAACAGATCCGAACGTTAGTAAAATACAAATTTTCTTTATTAATTATTCATGAAGACATTACAAAGTAATGCATCAATAAGTCTGAAGCCGTGAACCAACCTGTGGTTGGATTGTTAGAGAGATTGTGGTATCCCCAGCCCACTAGGGTTCAAATCCTGATGCTCGCATTTATTCCTGGATTTATTTCAGGATTTTCGACGATGTGCATTCAGTGAGAGGAGACGTTCCCGTCGACGACGAGGTGCCTACGGTGACTTCGTAAATTTCAAGATGATATGCCGGCTCAGTCTCTCGGAGGTGCTCATAGGATAGGATGTGCGTGTATACGTTCATAGGGGTGAGTGTATGCGCGTGTATATGAGCGCTTTGCGTCTGTACCGTGTTAAAAAAAAGTCTGAAGCCATCAACTTGGCAACATATGTCGCAACATATGTACCGTGTTCAACGTCTGTACCGTTCATAGGGGACGCCGATAGTCGGGGCCGCATACCCAGACCTCGCACCAAAACCCAGCATCTAAAGCCAGAGGCCCCAACCCAGCCGCATGCCGGGTCTGAGTCACACACCGGTTTGGCTCACTCTCAACGTGCATGCATGCGCACGCGCAGAAGCCGTCACCACCGTCTTTCATTGATCCATTTTCAAAGCAGGTACTGACACATCGACCATGCCAAGCCTGCCGCCGATGCCAACACGACGCCAGACAGGGCTTCCGCCCTGCGCGAGTCTATGTATATATCGACGTCCAACGTCAGGACCCCGCTGCACCATGCCGCCGAGACTCGCCGCTGGCCGCGAGATGATGATGATGAGCTGGTTTAGCATACGAATTCAGAAGGCACGTCGCATTTCTCGCTATCTTCAACCCTTGTGGAGTAAATTATCAATTGTGATTAACTGGGTTAAGAGCATCTACAGCCAGACGTGTCAAATCCAGCCCTCAAACGCCAAAGGACGCGTCCGGACGCGTTCGCGGACATAGACTGGTCACACCTCATATTTTCTTTCTCACAACTGGACACCTCAATTAACATACCTTAAATTCATACAATCTTATGCAACTACATAAATAACGCATACACATTGTCCAAGTACTATATATGACATGCCATCAGACTACCAAAATTTGATATGTTTGGCTATGATGGAGAAGATCATCCTCGGCTGCCCTTTACGTCCGTGCATCAATCTGTCTCTACACTCTTCCATTGTTTTTTCCCCAATGTTTAATGGGAGCCATGTACGTACGTTCGCGTGACGAGCTACAGTGTTTTCACCTTCACCCCCTCGAAGATATCCTGCCCCCGTGGATGTACTCCTTGACCCCCTCGAAGTGGTACGTGATTTCACCTTCACCCACCACGTACTTGGTCGGCACCTGCACCTTGGCGTCCGCCCACGCTGCAGCCAGCTCGCAGTTCCTGTCCAGGTTGCGGTAGTAGTTGATGCCGCTGGTGAATCCGGTCCGCTCGAACTCGGTGCCGAAGTAGTCCATGTCTTCCTCGGTGAGCCAGGGAGGGAGCGTCGCCGTCGGGTACTTGTCGTCGTGCATTTCCTCGTCACACTCCACGCTGTGGCTGAAACAGTGGCACATGATCTGCCGCAGGAGGCGCCTGGCGTGTGCCGGCGCGAACTACCGTGCCTCCGCGACCCCGGGCTCTTGGAAGCGGCACATGTAGTAGTCGGGACCGTAGGTGCGGTTGAAGTAGTCGGTGGGCTTCACGAAGCCCGGCCCGGTGCGTGCCATGATGTTGCGCATGAAGGCGAGGCTGGTGTTCACGAGCGCAGTGACGCGATCCGGCCGGAATAGGCACACGTACCACGCGATCAGCGCCCCCCAGTCATGCCCCACCACAAACACCTGCAACGGTAAAATTTCTTTGGAATAAGACAGCAGTAGTACAAAGGCTCATCACATGTGTGTTGATTCTCGTTTTGGATCGGAAACACCACTAATCAATAGTAGTTGAATACTAAGACTTCCTTGGCACACCAGTAGTTACTTTCATACTATAAAAAAGTGACGTCCAGCCATTATCCATTTTTTCCCTTGCCAATAATGGCCACTGGCATCTTTATCACTAAATTTGCAGAATTCGCAATGTGAATGACATATCATTAAAAGAACTTTCCCTCTACCGAAAGAAGAAATTTGATATCGATGTAACGGATATGTATAATTCTACAAGATAAACAATTAAAGATAGTTATAATTCATACTAAGGGAACAAAGATTGTGAACACAAAGATTAGTTTGTCTATGTTTGGCGCACTATAATCGAATTTAGCAAGATTTGGTCAACAAAACTAATTTGGTTGGTGTTATTTGTCCAATCTACGTTTCAACAAAATTTATCTTTAGCAACACGTACATACAGTTCAGGGATACTTTATTTGAAAAGATTTTTTTTGGAGGATTCTAATTTTTGATAAAAAAAATACTACATGGGCTTGTTTGACTCGGCGGAGTATGTTAAATTTTGGCTATGAACAACTCCACCAAGTTGTCTTTTTTTGTAGTGTAGAGAACAATAAGAGAACTAAAAGATAACTCAAGCTAGAAAGAAAGGTGCAAAACCCCACCGTTTCTTAAGGACCTTGTAGGCAATTAGGTTAAGACTGTCGCCATTCCTATTATAGTGCGCCAAATTGTTGACCGGTCAAAATTGGATGACCCAATTATCAATTGGAGACTTCAATTGATTGTGAGGCCTTAAAATTAAGGAGCATAGTTTATTTATAAATATAGTGTAGAAAAATTGAATAAGAGAGCTTTGAGAAACTGTTGACCCGGTCAAAATCGGGTGATCCAATGTCAATTGGAGACCTCAATTGAATGTGGTGTCTCCAATTCTAGGGGTTAGTGTTATAGTATATAACTATATATTTACTGTTACAATGAATAGTTTTCTTCCCTTTATAAATGAATAGTCAATCCTAAAGAATCCAATTAATTTTGGACGTATACTGCCAACCATTTCAGGCCCATGATATTATAGTTTTTATTAACCAACTCTCACAAAAGATTTCACATTAAACAACATTGGTGTTCCTTGATATGGGAATGTTACAGTAAAACTGACTAAATATGAGATGCATATGGTAAAACTGCTACTTTTTATTAGCGTTCCCTACCATATCAGTGACATGTATGTGGTTTCAATTTACATGAATAACCGACTAAATATGAGTTTTCAAGATTTTTCGTACTATAACAGCTATCACGAACAATGCAGTACGAGGCTGGGTAATGTTCCTGGAGAGTAGCATTTCCTAACCACTTGTCCCCCCAGAAACGTATCTCAGAGATGTCCTTTATCGCAAAAGAGAAAAGATGTTTCTTTACCGCCATTCGACCAACCTAAAAACGCTAGTCACCAGGCTTTCAATATGCCTAGAACACCACTTTTTGACCTAGATACTTGCTGTGCAGCAAAGCTTACCAAACACCATCCTCGGTAAGTAGCTTGAATAGGAATTTACTAAGTAAGGCATCATTCTTGACCTACAGATCATGAATACCTAAACCTCCCCGGTCTTTCGGTCGGCAAACCACGCTCCATTTGCTTAGCCTATATTGTTTTATTTTCATTCCCTCCTTGCCAAAAGAATCTGGATTGAAGTAACCAAGTCTTTGCAAAACCCTTTTGGGAAGTTAAAAAATGAAAGCATGTAGAGACCCATGTTTGTAAGAACAAATTTGATTAGAACTTGTCATCCTACAACAGAGAGCAACTTACATTTCCAGCTGCTCAACCATTTCTCCAATCACTCTTCAACATGTTTCCGCTCCGCATTAGTGAGACACCGATAGTGAATCGGAATTTTAAAATATTTAATTGGGAATTAACGTTGCGCAAACAAGTCAGTGTATTGTGCAACCGCCTCCTTGGTTTCCCCAAAACTGAGCAATTCACTTTTATGAAAGTTAATTTTCAAACCTGACATTTGCTCAAAAGCTAAAAGAAAGAGTTTTTTATTTCTAGCTTTATCTAGGTCTTGTTCTATAAAAAAATTGTATCGTCGGCATATTGCAAGATAGAGAGTCCACCATCCATAAGATGCGGCACTACTCCTGTAATTTGGCCGTCCTGTTTGGCGCGTTCGATTAAGGTAGCCAACATGTCAGCAACAATGTTAAATAACATTATAAATAGTGGGTTACCCTGACGTAATCTCTTTTTCGTCTCGAAGTAATGGCCTACATCATCGTTGACTTTGATAACCACACTACCTCCAGAGACAAAATTTTGGATCCACTCGCACAATTTATCGAAGAAACCTTTCGTTCTCAAGGTTTGTTGGAGAAATGAACATATGAATTTATCGTATGCCTTTTCAAAGTCGATCTTTAATACTACCCCACTCATGTTCTTTCGATGCACCTCGTGAACAATTTCGTGAAGGATAACTACCCGATCAAGTATATTTCTTCGTTGCATGAAAGTCGTTTGGGATGGCCGAACAACATGGTAGCAACCGCGTTGAGCCTATTAGTCGCCACTTTGGTGAGCATTTTGAAGATGACATTGAAAAGGCATATTGGTTTGTGATGCTGGATCAGCTCAGCCTATTTAGTCTTTGGCAACAATACAATCACAAAAATTAAGCCTGGATTGGTCAAGCTGGCCAACACAAAGAAAAATGAACAACTCCACCAAGTTGTCTCTTTTTGTAGTGTAGAGAACAATAAGAGAACTAAAAGATAACTCAAGCTAGAAAGAAAGGTGCAAAACCCCACCGTTTCTTAAGGACCTTGTAGGCAAGTAGGTTAAGACTGTCGCCATTCCTATCATAGGATCAATTACGATTAACTAGTACACTGACCTTTCAAAAAAGATTAACTAGTACACTAACAGTCAGGTCCATCCCTTGGAGAAAACAAAAATTAGATCCATGGAACAGTTCTAGCTGTTCATATCACATCGACTTTGATTAATTGATTGATTTTCATGCATAATGGATGTCGATCTACCTATGACACTTTTTTTCCAGATAAGCACCAATGTGGCTTTCACTTTTTCTCACTACCTCTCTTGGTTGTATCATAACCGGTCCCGTCCGCACAAACCTCCACATCTAGCAATTCACCTATGTCAGCTTTGATTGATTCACCAGCATCTCTACTCATCGACCCAACATCAAAAACTACCAAATCATTGCCAACTCCCATGAGCCACCTTCTATGCCATCCTCTTTCCCGACTCCTGTCCAAAGGTAAACAAGAAAATGCTTCCTCCAACCTCCTTGCACTCCATGCCCCCTGATTAGGCACCAAATCCTGCCCAAGGTCTCCACCATGGCCTCCACAATGACAGGCTTCACGAGTCGCCTCACGAGTCGCCAGACATGTAAGCCAACCGTCAACCATGGGACAGACGCTTAAAGCAAAGAAGTTGTTGATAAAACTGTATTTATTTTAGACTACCCACGGTGGGAGTAACTTCAGTAGTAACATAGAGTCCAACTCATCTAATTGCTTATGTGGCAGCGATTTAATAAGGAGAGAGATGAATTGAGTAATATAGCTAGTTACTCATTCTATGGGCTCGGCTCCCCTACTGTTATGTTGTCACTGTACGGGTGTTGTAGCTTCAAAATCCACCGTTCACTCTAATCCAAAGGCATTCCTTCATCTTCCTTGTTTTTCTCATTAATTGAAAAAAAAACGCAACACCAACACGCGGTGACGACGGTCCTCAAGTTCTCTACACCGGCAGACTAGCCAGCCAGGTTGTCCAAATAGCCGCGTTGGTTAAGTCGGCACGCACGGCGCCGGGACGCCAAAGGCCAGTAGCTCACCCACCTTGTAGAGGATATGCGATTGTTGGCTGGACTATAGCATGGAGGAGAAAACTAGCTGAGAAGGAATTTCTATCTGCGTCGAAGAATTACTAAATTGCTAACTCTGTATGGTCAACCAACTCTGCATGTCCGGTGACTCCATGTTTAGTAGCCGCATGACACCTTGTTCTACATGTCCCACGGTAGGTTGGCAGGCTCCTGACCTCCGACATCGCCGTCGCTGTGCGTTTGGGCTTCACGAGCGTGGCTGCGCCGGCAACATAACATCGTGATTTTAGAAGCCGTGAGCTCAGCGCTGGTGTTGTGTTTTTTTTTTTTCATTAATAAGAGAAACGAGGAAGATGAAGCAGAGCCTTTGGATCAAAGTGAATGGTAGATTTTGAAGCTACATCACCCGTACAGTGACAACATAATAGTAGTGAAGCGTATCGCCGGAAATTCTGAAATAAATTCAGGAATAATGCAAACATCAGGACTCGATTTCTGATGGGCTAGGAATATCACTGTCTCTCTAACCATCCAACCACAGATTGGTTACTAGTCTATGTTACTTCTCATTATGGGTAGTCTTATTACATGCAGCGCTGCCCTCGCGATCTGTCATTAGATATACATACCAACTTGTTATGGTATTAGAAACTAAAAATTATACTTCAACTTCTGATCCGTGGATTTCACGCCGCGTGGTGCCTAGGATCCACCGCAGATGAGGGGAACCGATAAACAGAAGTGACAAAAAGGAAAAAGGAAAAATTAAATAAAACGACAAATTTGATTTTTTTAGAACTAACAATTAAATAAGTATGAACGGCCTGCTTGTTGTCGTCGGCCGATTCGCCGGAAAAAAAAGAATATAGAAGCTCTAAAGACTGAACCCCTCATGCCTCCGCCCTGATCGGCACGCCGCTCCGATTCGACGGCCGGCAGATCCTCGCTGCTCCGCCACGCCGTGCTCCACAGCCTCCAGGTCCTCCTGATGGAGCACTCGGAGACTAACCCAGCCGTCACCGCCATCGACTCCCTCAAGGACGACAACATCGAGGACATCCTGCTGCGTCTCCCGTCGCCGGCCTCCCTCGCTCGAGCCGCGCTCGCCTCACGCCGCTGGCGCGGCATCGCCTCAGCCTCCCCCTTCCTCCGCCGGTTCCGCAAGCTCCACCCCCGGCCACCCATCCTCGGCCTCTTCGCCTCCCAGCCGGACGTCGAGCAGCTCCCCGTCTTCTACCCCGCGGCCGCCGTCCGCTCCGACCCGGACCTCGCAGCCGCCGCGCGCGGGGGCGACTTCCTGCTCACCCGCCTCGAGCACGACCCGGCGTGGCGCTTCAGGGACTGCCGCAACGGCCGCCTGCTCCTCTGCAGAGGCGACTCCCTCTCCCACTACGATCCCGTCTCCCACCGGCACGTCGCCGTGCCCCGTCCACGTAACGACGAACCCCTCCTCCCTGTACCACCTGTAGCGGCGGAGTACATATCGGACTGCCTGCTGGACGGGCATGGAGAAGACGGCGCGGCGGCGGCGTGCTTCCGCGTGGTCACCGTGCAGCGGGACGGCCAAAGGTTGCGCGCCATGGAGTACGGCTCCTGCGCGGCCGAATGGCGCATCCACCCGTGGGTGGACAGCATCGACGTGCCTGCGCAGAGCATGCGGCCCATGGTGGCTGCTGGACTAGCAATTGTTTACTGCATGAGTTACAAGTTTTCTCACTTTGTCATTGATCTCAAGGACCTGAGCCTTGTGGATAAGTTTCGTTGTCATCGAACCATGGCGTGCCCTTTCCAAATGCCATGGCCACCTGCTGCGTTGGTGCCTACCTCTACGTGCGAGCGATCCACACCTCGAACAAATGCTGGCGGAGGTGTGAGTGAACTTGCAGTTTCTTTGCTTGTCACCTGTTGTTAGAGAGAACTTGTTCATGTCCATGGCTTCCATCAGGAGTGTTGGCCCTGGGGTCACATATATCCCAATCACCATAACATATCATATTGGATGAAACTGAATTTTAACTACTACTCGCTCGGTTCCTAACTATAAGTCTTTTTAAAGATTTCAATTGAAACTACATACGAAGCAAAATGAGTGCATGTACACTCTAAAATACATCTATATACATCCGTATGTAGTTTGTGTAGAAAGTAAAGGATCGCGGGTCACGGCATTAGCCGAGGGAAAACCACTATGAACTTCAACGGAACGACGTGATTCAATGCGTTGCTCGGTCTGGAGTAGTCGAGCATAAAGATCTCGAGGAGGCATCGGAGTGTCGCGTCCTTGAACGACCTCGATCAGTGAGTCGTAGTCACCATCAATCCACCCAGAATAAAACCGGTGAATTCCTCATCAGAGAGTGGTTTCCCAATAGCGGCAAGAGTATCGGCGAGGGTCTTGACATTGTTAAAGTAGACCGTGGCTGAGAGATCAAGCTTCTTGGTGTCCTGGAGTTGCCGGGGAAGCGCCATAGAGCGGGCCGTTGATTGAGAGGAAAAACTACTCTCTAGGGTTGTCCAGGCATCTTGAAAGGTCGCAGCAAATAGGATCATGCCGGCCACCCCCTCTGTCAGTGAGGATTGAATTGCGGAGAGGATGGCTTGGTCCTACTGAATCCAGACAGCGTGTGCCCGGTTGGGAACCATGTGATGCATGCCATCAGTCGTGGTAGCAACGACGGTCGGCGACGGGCACGACAGCGATCCGTCGACATAGCCAAGAAGGTTCTGGCTACGGAGGAGAGGAAGGACATGCGCTCGCCGGTAGAGAAAATTCTCCGCCGTTAGCTTGATGGTCAGCAGATGGGCGAAGTGGAACGACGCCGGAGTGGGCACGTCGGCCACCATAGGTGGGCATACGGGATCGAGCCGAGCAGCTATGACAAGAGATGGAGTAGGAGCAGGGGGCATCACCCCGGCCACATGAAGGAGCCTAAGTTGTTGCCGATGCTTGATGTGCCAGCCATAGTGCTGACGATGAGGGCGTTGTTGACGCCATTGGTGCCGGCGAGGAGTGCAGCGAGGGTGGGAGAGAAGATCCCTCTGGAGGTGGAAGGAGCAGAGGGGGACTCCTGCGCCAGCGGCAGCGGCGGCGGCAAAAGGAGTGGCGGAAGACATGTTTGCTAAGAGCATCTCCAACAGGCGCCCAACGCGCGGCGCGCAAAAAGCGGGTTTGCAGCGCGCAAAAAGCTTTTTTTAGCGCGCGGCCGAGCGCTGGCTCCAGCGGCCGCCACATAATATAGCGCGCGCGGCGCTCCAGCAGACGCGCTAAACTGCAGCGCGCGCGAGCAGCCGGCGCTTGCAATATGCTTTCTTTTGAAGACAATTTGATGATATTTGATAAAAAATCAAAACACAAAAAGACATAGGAAGTTCAAAAGCATTTCACATCATCCCATCATCTCATCCAACCAAGTTCAAAATCACAAACGAAGTTTAACATAACAAGTTCACACAAACAAATGGCACATCATCAATCATGCCGCATCCTCATCTTCGTCCTCCTCATCCTCCGATCCTTCTTCCTTATCCGAAGTCTCATCTTCGTCCTCCTCTTCATTGTCTCTCGGAGATGCCGAAGGTATGTGAGGCACACCGGAAGACATGCGTCCACCCATGTCACCCGGAGGTGCTCCCATGCCTCCCATGAGTGTAGCAAACCTCATGCCTCCCATGCTTCCCATGATACCTCCGAAGCCACTCATGCCTCCCATGCCGCCCATGGTGGCTCCGAAGCCACACATGCCACCCATGGCTCCCATGGTAGCTCCCATGGTAGCTCCCATGCCACCCATCCCTCCCATGGGAGCTCCCATGCCTCCCATGATGGCTCCCATTCCTCCCATGGTAGCTCCCATGCCTCCCATGGGAGCTCCCATTCCTCCCATGGTAGCTCCCATGCCTCCCATGCCTCTCATGGCCATGGCTCTTTTTTGGACCAAGACATCTTCACGGGCAAGATTGACGTACTCCTTTTGCTTCTCCATGACGAACAAGTTCTTCTCCCATTCTAACAATCTAGTGCGCTCCTCCATGGCCAATTTCTTCTCCTCCAATGCCACCTTCCTCTCCTCGGCCGCCACCCTCCTCTCCTCGGCCGCCAACCTCCTATCCTCGGTCGCCGCATCTTGGTTCCTTGCCATCTTCCTATCCTCGTCGCTTCCTTTCTTGCATTCACAATAGCTTCAATAACATTTTTTAGGTCATCATCTCCTTTCCTCTTCTTCTTTTCTTGTCTTTCTTTTTTGTCTCCATTTGGTCTTTTTGGCTTCGAGTAGGCAACCGAGTTTGGTGTAGGGCTTCTCTTGCCGTCATCGGTTGATGCCTCCTCCTCCTCATCATCCAAATCAATAGTTCGCTTGCGTTTGTTGGTCTCCTCATCGACACCTTCACGTGGCTTCCATTTCTCATCATCCTTCAACTCTTCATAGCAATGGGGCAAGGTAAATGGTCTCCCTTTCGTGATCTTCCCTTTCTTGTTCTTCTTCTCCTCTCCTTGAAATAAGTTTTGTGCGATAGTGAGCTACAAAAAAAAACAAGTTAGCACTTGAAACACCGAAGAAAAAGCATGGACATGGAAGAAACATGAACATGAAAGAATCATGAAAGAAATGACACTTACCCTATCGTTATCATTAGTTCCACTTGGGTTTAGCGTGTCAACCGCCTTAAGTGCGGCCGCCCATCTTTGACAATCTTTGTTGATTGTCGACCACCGGGAGCGAAGAGATCTTTCCGTGCGGTCAATTCCACTATTGTTATGTAAATCAAAGTGCTCCTTCATCCGGATCCAATATGCATCTCTACTTTGATCCCCTCCAACGATGGCATCCCTAGACACTTTCAACCATGTTTTGCATATCAATTTGTCTTCGTCCGTGGTGTAGTTGCCCACTCTTCCTTTCGGTGCATCGAAGATACCTTCACCATCCTTGTCCCCCTCAAACTCATTATTGGTTTGAGACCAATGAGAATTGTTGGAGCCAACACCCATAGTTGACATATAGGTCTCATCATTGAAACTACAAAGTATATACACACTAGTAGAAAACAGGGCTTTGGTTGAGGCCAGGATAAGGGCATTAATCCCGGTTCACTTACGAACCGGGACCAAAGGGTGCACCAGTCCCGGTTCGTGAGGCCAGGGCACCGGCCGGGCCTCGGGGGCCATTGGTCCCGGTTCGTCTGACACTTTTGGTCCCGGTTCCAGACACGAACTGGGACCAATGGGCCTCGCTCCTGGCCCAGCACCTTTAGTCTCGGTTGGTGGCTGGAACCGGGACCAAAGGTCGGTCTTCTGTCCCGGTTCTAGCCACCACCCGGGACTAAAGATAAGCCTATATATACCCCCGCCCCTGCCCGCTCACTCTGTTTTTTGGCTGGCCGGCGTGTGCAGGTGTGTGTTGCTCTAGCTCTCACCTCCTATGCACATGAGGTGTTCGATGAAATGCCCGAGCCACACTTAAGCTTTCTCCTCTCCAAGCTCGACCTCCAAGCTCCATTTTCCTCAAGATTTGTCTAGGTTTGGCGGTCCGTCCTGTCCCGTCCCTGTCCTCACCGCCGTTGATCGCCCGCGCCGATCTCGTCGCCGGCACCACCGTGGTGAGCCTCTTGTTCTTATCTTCTTTCTAAAAGAAAAAAATCTTACTTGTATGATTTAGATAGATACTTGTACAATTTTCTTACTTTTATTATTGTTTGTTATTATATAGTGCCATGGTTTTGGTATCCGCCCCCGTCGGCCCTCGTCCTGTCTATGATTCGGATGTGGTATATTATCTTTTATAACTATTTGTTTCATTTAGTGTTTATGACAATTATGCCGACCAACGTGACATAGATGTTTTTATCTAGGAGGTATGTGAACCGGAAATTCGAACCGACCCTCTTGTCGAGAGGTTAAATTTAGTTGAAAAAGAAAACAATTACTTGAAGAAAAAATTGAAAAGAATTGAGGAGGAGAAGATGGAATTGGAGTTGCATGTTGCCGATGTCGTCAAAGATCACAAGATCAAGATGGATGCAATGCGCTTGAAGATTAGAAAGATTAGAAAATATGCCATTCATACTGAGGCTTGGTATCATTATGCCGTTGGATCAATTGGTACCTTAGTTGCGGTTATGATCGCATTTGTTGTTGCATTTAAATGTTTTACATAGTTTCAATGTATGTTTTAATTAGATGCTCTAGAGAGCTATATGTTGTTCAATGAGAACTATGTATGAACTTTATGTATTTATTTTGGTCACTGCTGTACTTTGGTTTTAATGTGATGATGAACTTCTATTAATTTGGTCACTTCTCTATTCATGATGTTCTGTAATGGTTTTTGATACACTTAATTATATAATGCACGCAGATGAACCGGCAATGGATGTACGGTGACCAACGCACCTCCGAGTACATTAAGGGCATGCATAATTTTCTCGAAGTGGTTGAGGCAAACAAGCAGAATGGTTTTATGTATTGTCCATGTACTATCTGTGGGAATACGAAGGATTGGTCTAACTCGAAAACCCTTCACGTCCACCTGCTTGAGAAGGGTTTCATGCCACACTATAATGTTTGGACCAAGCACGGAGAAAGAGGGGTTATGATGGAAGACAACGAAGAAGAAGAGGATGATGACAACTATCCGCCCCCTGAATACGGTGATGCTGCAATGGGGGAAGCTGAAGATCAAGAGGAACCAGACGATGTGCCCGATGATGATCTTCGTCGGGTCATTGTTGATGCAAAGAGACAATGCCAAAGTGAAAGGGAGAAGTTGAAGTTCGATCGCATGTTAGAGGATCACAAAAAAGGGTTGTACCCAAATTGCGAAGATGACAACACAAAGCTCGGTACCACACTGGAATTGCTGCAATGGAAGGCAGACAATGGTGTATCTGACAAGGGATTTGGTTCTCTACTGAAAATAATGAAGAAGAAGCTTCCAAAGGATAACGAATTGCCCGACAATACGTACGAAGCAAAGAAGGTTCTATGACCTCTAGGATTGGAGGTGCAGAAGATACATGCATGCCCTAATGACTGTATCCTCTACCGCGGTGCGTACGAGGATTTGAACGCATGCCCGGTATGCTGTGCATTGTGGTATAAGATCAGACGAGATGACCCTGGTGATGTTGAGGGCCAGCGCACCGGGAAGAGGGTTCCTGCCAAGGTGATGTGGTATGCTCCTATAATACCATGGTTGAAACGTTTGTTCAGAAACAAAGAGCATGCCAAGTTGATGCGATGGCACAAGGAAGACCGTAAGAAAGACGGGAAGTTGATAGCACCCGGTGATGGGTCGCAGTGGAGAAAGATCGAGAGAAAGTGGGGGGACTTTACAGGTGACCCAAGGAACGTATGGTTTGGTTTAAGTGCAGATGTCATTAATCGTTTTGGGGAGCAGAGCAGCAAGCATAGCACATGGCCTGTGACTCTATGTATGTATAACCTTCCTCCTTGGTTGTGCATGAAGCGGAAGTTCATTATGATGCCAGTGCTCATCCAAGGCCCTAAGCAACCCGACAATGACATTGATGTGTACCTAAGGCCATTAGTTGATGGACTTTTACAACTGTGGAATGGAAAAGGTGTACGTGTGTGGGATGAGCATGCACAAGAGGAATTTGACCTACGAGCGTTGCTGTTTGTAACCATCAATGATTGGCCTGCTCTCAGTAACCTTTCAGGACAGACAAACAAGGGATACCACGCATGCACGCACTGTTTAAATGACACCGAAAGTATATATTTGGACAAATGCAGGAAGAATGTGTACCTGGGGCATCGTCCATTTCTTCCGACCAACCATCAATGTCGAAAGAAAGGAAAGCATTTCAAAGGTGAGGCAGATCACCGGAAGAAGCCCGCCCTCCGTACTGGTGATCACATAATTGATATGGTCAATGATTTACAAGTAATCTTTGGAAAGGGTCCTGGTGGACTATCTGTTCCGAATGACGCTGAGGGACGCGCACCCATGTGGAAGAAGAAATCTATATTTTGGGACCTACCCTATTGGAAATACCTAGAGGTCCGCTCTGTAATCGACGTGATGCACGTGACGGAGAATCTTTGCGTGAACCTGCTAGGCTTCTTGGGAGTGTATGGGAAGACAAAAGATACACCGGAGGCACGGGAGGACCAGCAATGTGTGCACGAAAAAGACGCATACATCCAAAGCAGTATGAAGGTCCTGCCAGCTACGCTCTTACCAAAGAAGAGAAGGAAATCTTCTTTGAATGCCTGCTCAGTATGAAGGTCCCGTCTGGCTTCTCGTCGAATATAAAGGGAATAATAAATATGGCAGAGAAAAAGTTCCAGAACCTAAAGTCTCATGACTGCCACGTGATTATGACGCAACTGCTTCCGGTTGCATTGAGGGGGCTTCTACCGGAAAACGTTTGATTAGCCATTGTGAAGCTATGTGCATTCCTCAATGCAATCTCTCAGAAGGTAATCGATCCAGAAATCCTACCAAGGTTAAAGAGTGATTTGGTGCAATGTCTTGTCAGTTTCGAGCTGGCGTTCCCACCATCCTTCTTCAATATCATGACGCACGTCCTAGTTCATCTAGTCGACGAGATTGGCATTCTGGGCCCTGTATTTCTACACAACATGTTCCCCTTTGAGAGGTTCATGGGAGTCTTAAAGAAATATGTTCGTAACCGTGCTAGGCCAGAAGGAAGGATCTCCATGGCCCATCAAACAGAGGAAAGCATTGGGTTTTGTGTTGACTTTATTCCTGACCTTAAGCCGATTGGTCTCCCTCAATCGCCGTATGAGGGGAGACTGACTGGAAAAGGCACGCTAGGAGCGAATTCAATAATATGTAGGGACGGTCATTCTTGTTCTCAAGCACACTACACAGTTCTACAGAATTCTACCTTGGTGACCCCGTATGTCAATGAACACAAGAATATTCTGCGCTCCAAACACCCGGAGCAGTGTGACGACTGGATTACATGTGAACACATCAGGACTTTCGACACTTGGTTGCAAACACATCTCATGGGTAACACCACTGTTGCAGATGAGCTGTACTCGTTGGCCAGGGGACCATCTTCGACTGTATTGACTTACAAAGGGTACGAGATAAATGGGAATACATTTTACACGATCGCCCAAGATCAAAAGAGCACCAACCAAAACAGTGGTGTCCGCTTTGATGCAGCAACCAACAGGGGAAAGGACACATATTATGGTTACATAGTGGACATATGGGAACTTGACTATGGACATGATTTTAAGGTCCCTTTGTTTCGGTGAAAATGGGTCCATCTGTCAGGAGGCGGGGTATAGGTAGACCCGCAGTACGGAATGACAACAGTGGATCTGAACAATCTTGGGTACACAGACGAACCATTCGTCCTAGCCAATGATGTGGCGCAGGTTTTCTATGTGAAGGACATGTCTACCAAACCGAGAAAAAGAAAAGATAAGGAAGCGAATACATCATACGATGAGCCAAAGCGCCACATAGTTCTTTCAGGGAAAAGAGACATCGTGGGAGTGGAGGGCAAGACAGACATGTCTGAAGATTATGAAAAGTTTCATGAAATTCCTCCCTTCAAAGTGAAGGCTGACCCAAGCACCCTGTTAAACGATGAAGATTATCCATGGTTACGGCGCAATAAGCAAGGGGCAGACGCGAAGAAAAAGAGAAGACTTTCTCTCCACAACTATTCTGATGAATGGTGCATATTGAATGCAGAAAAAGTCTTGAGTTCAAATATGTTTAAAAAATTGAAATCCTTTTGTAACAGATGAGTTTTCGTCTGAAACCCTGATACTTCGAAAGAGATTGTCCAGTTTGTACACGAAGTGCATCCAGTTTTTCCCGTAACCCTCTTAACTTTTTAGCACATGCTATGTGGGTGAAATGATGATACCATGCCAACTTTCAACCATTTCAGAGTTCATTTGCAGTGCTTTTCAATTCAGGGTCATTTTAGCTCAAAATAAATCATGAAATGCATGAAAAATAGGAAATGAAGTCATAAAATGTTTGAAAAGTGATGATGTGGCTTTGAATGGTCCATAATGAATGCAGAAAAAGTCTTGAGTTCAAATATGTTTAAAAAATTGAAATCCTTTTGTAACAGACGAGTTTTCGTCCAAAACCGTGATACTTTGAAAGAGATTGTCCAGTTTCTACACGAAGTGCATCCAGTTTTTCCTGTAACCCTCTCAACTTTTTAGCACATGCTATGTGGGTGAAATTATGATACCATGCCAACTTTCAACCATTTCAGAGTTCATTTGCAGTGCTTTTTAATTCAGGGTCATTTTAGCTCAAAATAAATCATGAAATGCATGAAAAATAGCAAATGAAGTCAGAAAAGGTTTGAAAAGTGATGATGTGGCTTTGAATGGTGCATATTGAATGCAGAAAAAGTCTTGAGTTCAAATATGTTTAAAAAATTGAAATCCTTTTGTAATAGACGAGTTTTCGTCCAAAACCGTGATACTTTGAAAGAGATTGTCCAGTTTGTACACGAAGTGCATCCAGTTTTTCCTGTAACCCTCTCAACTTTTTAGCACATGCTATGTGGGTGAAATTATGATACCATGCCAACTTTCAACCATTTCAGAGTTCATTTGCAGTGCTTTTCAATTCAGGTTTATTTTAGCTCAAAATAAATCATGAAATGCATGAAAAATAGCAAATGAAGTCAGAAAAGGTTTGAAAAGTGATGATGTGGCTTTGAATGGTGCATATTGAATGCAGAAAAAGTCTTGAGTTCAAATATGTTTAAAAAATTGAAATCCTTTTGTAATAGACGAGTTTTCGTCCAAAACCCTGATACTTCGAAAGAGATTGTCCAGTTTGTACACGAAGTGCATCTAGTTTTTCCTATAACCCTCTCAACTTTTTAGCACATGCTATGTGGGTGAAATGATGATACCATGCCAACTTTCAACCATTTCAGAGTTCATTTGCAGTGCTTTTCAATTCAGGGTCATTTTAGCTCAAAATAAATCATGAAATGCATGAAAAATAGCAAATGAAGTCAGAAAAGGGTTAAAAAGTGATGATGTGGCTTTGAATGGTGCATATTGAATGCAGAAAAAGTCTGGAGTTAAAATATGTTTAAAAACTTGAAATCCCTTTGTAATAGACGTGTTTTCGTCCGATCAAAGTTATTTAACTTAATATTATATAAAATTTATGCAACTAAAATTATCAAAGTTATTTTTGTTAAAAACTTTAATAGCAAAAAGAATATTCATAAAGTATTTTTTGTTAAGAACTTTTAATATGCAAAAAAATAACATAAAAAATAGCAAAAGTGAAAATAGATGCGAATTAATAGAGAAAAGTCGGTTAGGCCCACAGGCCTGCTTTAGAGAGGAGCGCAACGTTGCAGCCGCGGCGGGGCTTATAAACAGGTCCGGGCGCCCTTCGCTTGGCGAGGTGGCACTAAACATCCAACCGCACCGCGGCTGTGCCAGGCACAGGCCTTTGGTCCCACTAGTAGGAAAACCCCCATTTGTCCCGGTTCGTAAGGGCCTTTAGTCCCGGTTCTGGAACAGGGACTAAAGGGTCGGGACTAAAGCCCAAAACCTTTAGTCCCGGTTCGCTTACGAACCGGGACAGAAGGGGCTCCACGTGGCCGCTCTCTGTTCTAAAACGTCGAAAAACTCTATTTTCCCTTTGGAATTTGGTGATTTAAAAAATTGTCGAAACGGAAAACAAGAAGTTTCTTCGGAGAAATCTTTTTTTTCTCTACATTTTGATATATTATTTGTATTTTTCTGAATTAGAATGATTTAGTTATGATTTTTCTAAGATTAATGTGGTAAAGGGGTTTAGGGTTTAGGGGCCCCCCTTTAGTCCCGGTTGGTATCTCCAACCGGGACTAAAGATAGACCTTTAGTCCCGGTTGGAGACACCAACCAGGACTAAAGGGCTGGGAAAAAAAATTGAAAAAAAAATTCCTTTAAAAAAATTTGAAAAAAAAAATTTAATTTTTATTTCAGTCCCGGTTGGTATCTCCAACCGGGACTAAAGGGGGGGGGGCCTTTAGTCCCGGTTGGAGATACCAACCGGGACTAAAGGGGCTGGCACCGTTCGAAGCCGGTCACAAACCCTTTAGTCCCGGTTGGTGTCTCCAACCGGGACTAAAGGTCCCGTTCGAACCGGGACTGATGCCTGCGCCGCTCGAACCGGGACTAATGCTCACATTAGTCCCGATTCGTAATGCAACCGGGACTAATGTGTAGATTGAGCTGTGACGAAAGCCCTATTATGTACTAGTGTCCCGGTTGGTGGCTCGAACCGGGACCAATGCCACCCTTTCTTCCCGGTGCGAGCCACCAACCGGGACCAATGCCACCCTTTAGTCCCGGTTGGTGCCACCAACCGGGACCAAAGGTCTCTACTTCCCGCCCTTTGGGCTACTGAAATTGACCTTTCGTCCTGGTTGGATCCACCAACCGGGACCAATGCCACCCTTTAGTCCCGGTTGGAGCCACCAACCGGGACTAAAGGGTTGGGTATATAAGTAGGGACTTAGGAATTTTTCAGATTTCATCTGCAGTTGCCCCCGACGACGCCGAGCACATCGACGCCGCGAGGCTGCCCGAGGTCGCCGTCGCCGCCCTCGCCGCCCTCTGCCCCGTCGACGCCGTCAGGCTGCTCCACCTCGCCGTCGACACCCTCGCCGACGCCCTCGACGCCGCTCCTCGCCGGTGTCCTCCGTCGCTCCAACGCCGTCGCCGCTCCTCGCCGGTCTCCTCCGTCGCTCCGTCGCCATCGCCGCTCCTCGCCGGTAAGGCTCCCCCCTCCTCTCTGTCCCCGTCGGCCCCGCGCGCGTGCCTCCGCCGCTTGCCCCCGCCCACCGCCCGCAGCACCGCCACCAGCCCCGCCTCCGCCCACCGCAGCACCGCCGCTGGCCCCGCGCGCGTCTCCGATGACCCCGCAGCGCCGCCCGCGCCCGACGATCTCCCTTATAATTATTTTAGTTGATTTAGTTAATCTAGTTGTTTAGTTAATTTAGTTAATTTTAGTTGTTTTAGTTGTTTTAGGATATACAAAAGCGGTAGTTAATTTAGTGGTTGTAGTTGTTTTTATTGTTTAGTTGTTTTTAGTTGTTTTTATTGTTTAGATGTTTAGTTTCTTTATCGTCGGTCGTCGGTGATGTGATATCGAGGAGTCCCCGACGATCGTCGGTGAGGGAGAGTACCCCCCGACGATCGTCGGTGAGGGACAGTCCCCGACGATATCGAGGAGTCCCTGACGATCGTCGGTGACGCGATATGATGTTTAATTAGATGTTTAAATGTTTAGTTGCATAGCGTAGCCGTTGAGTCGATGATACCCGACCAGCATCCTCGTCGTCGACTCGGTGGCAACCACCTGCTTGAGAGGCGCCATGTCCGGGACTGGGCTCCGCCGGGCTGGCACTGGGAGGTGCTGCCTTCCGGGGCGCCTAGCTTGGTGAGGAATCAGGGTCCCATCGTTGACCCGGAGGTTCTTTGGTGGCGGTCGCGTGGACCACTGTCGGTGCAGAGGGAGCCGGCCCCCGCGGAGGTGGTACGTCGCCGTGTCAGGGAGGAGGACGAGCATGTCCGACGCTACATGGCTGTGTTGGACGCCAGGTTCTCCAATACCTGGCAGGTTCTTCAGGGATCTCACCCGAGCTACGATCATGTCATAGTTCCTTCTCTTTGGGTGTCCACCGCCTGCGCCGCGAGACGTCAACTAGATCTATATTAGTGATATTATATAATAATATTCGAGATGTATTAGTGATAATATTTGATGATGTATTAGCGATACTATTCGATGATGTATTAGTGATATTATATGATCGTATTGTTGCATTGCCTTGTATTGATTTGCATATCTCATGTTTGTATATTGCCATGTTGTAATATTTGCAGAAACTATGGATCACAGAGACTTAGAAAAAGAACAGTTGTTGGGGGATATAATCCTTGCCGGAGGTGATCCCTTATCGTATCTCAACGACACCGATGGTCAGGAAGGAGAGGATGACGGCTCCGGTGATCCAACAATGGAGGAGGAAGGAGATCATGACGGCTCCGGTGACCGAATGGCGGAGGAAGGAGATCATGATCATGGCTCCGGTGACCGAACGGAGGAGGGAGCCTCAACTATTGCAAAGTCCGACGAGGTAAGGAGACGAGGCCCGAAGAAAAGGTTGCGCTTGGATGAAAGGTTCACGATCACAGAAGTCGCGAAAGATGGCCAACCAATTGCTCCCAAGCGGACCAAGGACGCATTTGTACATCAGTGTGGAGTTGTTGTTAGGGACTATGTCTCGATCAGCACCCAGCAATGGATTAAGAATAATAAGGACCCTGAAGTTTCTTATGTCCAGGATAGACTGAAAGATGATCTTTGGACCGAGCTGATGACAAATTTCAGCTTACCGCGAGAGGAGGATCCGAATAACCCAGTTATAGAGCGAAAGGTCAAGGCGTTTGCTCTTAAGAAGATGTCAGAACTATTCAGGAACTGGAAGAAAGAGTTGAACACAAAGTTTGTCGAGAAAGAGGAGACTCCGGAATTCATCGGTCGATATGAGAAGATAAGAGATCAATGGCCCGAATTTGTGGCCTACAAGAAATCGGAGAAGGGTAAGAAAAGGTCACTGACAAACAAGAAAAATGCTGCAAAGAAGAAGTATCACCATCACACGGGGTCAGGTGGCTACTACAAAGCCGGGCCATTGTGGGACAAAGCTGAGCAAGACTTGCTTGCTAAGAATGTCCAACCGGCGACATTGCACTGGCCAGATCGTTCAAGGACTTAGTTCTTCGGGGTTGGGGGAACTTTGGACCCAGAAACAGGGGAGTGTGTTTGGACGGACGAGCAACTTGCAATACCCTTCCGGAAGCTTCAGGCAGCAATCAAGGCAGCGCAGGAAGGGACGTTCATTCCCGACAGAGAGAAGGACGAGCTGACAGAGGCCCTCGGGAATCCTGAACACCCTGGACGAACACGAGGCACATCAGGCTCCGTTCCGTGGGTGCATGGGTTTCCCGACAGTGATGGTTATAGAAGCCGAGAGAGAAAGAGGAAATAGGAAGCAAGCGAAATGCAGAAGCTCAGTGCAAGATTAGCAAAACTAGAGGAACTTGAGAGCCAGCGAGCTACCGGCCAACCATCTGAGCGGCACGAAGATCCTTCTTCGACGCTGCCCCAGAAGCTACCCCACCATCTCAGCGGAGAAGCGGCGTGGCTTCCACGGAGCTCGTTCAGCCTGATTTCACGGCTCCTCGCTACCCCGTGGATAGTATCACGGAGGCTGAACATTTTGAGCTAATGACGAAATGCCAGAACCTGACCTTGAAGGCGGCGGTCGGCTCTGTTGTACCTCCTCGAGCTGAGGGAACTTTCCATTGCCGTCCGATTCCACATGGCTATGCTGTTGTGACGGTGGATGAAATAATGGATGGATTTGAGGGGCTGGAGCTTGACAACCCTACAGGTGAACAGGATATTATTCTTCTGGAAAATGCTTTGAGGAGTACCTGTCTATGGAGAAAGGAGTACATCAAGCTTCCAAACTGGACGCCTCAACAGAGTCAGCCTCCTTCGGCGCGTCAGGGCACTCCGCCTCCTCCTCCTCCTCCTCCGGTGCGTCGGGGCACTCCGCCTCCTCCTTCTCCTCCTCCGGCGTGTCAGGGCACCCCGCCTCCTCCTTCGCCTTCTCCGGCGCGTCAAGGCACTCCGCCTCCTCCTCCTCCTCCGGCGCGTCAGGGCACTCCGCCTCCTCCGGCGCGTCAGCAACGGCGGAAGAGAGACGCCGCCGCTCCGGCGGCTAGCAGTACAATAGGCGGGAAGAAATACAAATTTGGTCCAAGCCTCAAGCCTCTTCCAAAGTTACCATATGAGAGGACTGACAAGGAAAACGCTGAAATCAGTGAAGCCGAAGTGAAGGCCCATTTTGCACGGAAACGTCCACCTCCGAAGGAAATGGTAGATCCAGTGAAAGGGAAGCACACTCTGGATGCCCTGAAGCGACCACCACCGCCTCCGCGGCAATCCAACTATGACCGCTGTATTCAAAAGACATATGGTGAAGCGTGGCGGTCGGGAAGTACTTCCAGTGCTGCAAGAGAAAAAAATGAAGAAGTGGGAAAACAATTCCCCAGCTCGGCGAACAGGAGAAGCAATCGTGCCCCCTGCTCAAGGTGTCTAGCGATATCGCTAATCATCCGGTGCTACTGCCCGGTACCACTCTTGGTGATTACGTGGACGATGATGTACATTTTGAAATGGCTGAGGTAGTAGTAGAGGACTTTAGATACGAGCACGGGAAGCCTCTCGTCAAACCTGATCATCCTCATCTAACAACACTGATGCAAAAATTGCATGAGTGGTACATGGAAACCTGCAGGAAGTCTGGGACCGACAGTTTGATGGTCGGAATTAAAAAAGAGCACGACTTCATTGGAGTCGACCTGATGCCTGTTGAATTTGTGGAGTTATTTCAGTTATTCAATCAAGAGGCCCTCGACAAACAACTCATGACTTGCTACTGTCTGTAAGTATTACTTCTATAATTAAGTCTCTAGCTCAGCTCGTTCATTGCATGTATATATAATTATCCTCACTATATTATGCAGATTGAAGATGGTCGAATGCAAAAAAGAACAAATCTATGACATTGGGTTCATTAGCCCAAATACCGTAAATGAATGGTCGGTACAAAAGGAAGCCAAAGTTACTGAGGAGAACTTGCTAGAATCGTTCCTTAGACATCAAAACAAAAGGGAAATACTCTTTCCTTACAACTTCAAGTGAGTGTTACTGTCTTGTGCATATTCGGTTTCGCTTTCTCGAGGTTAAGTAATGTAATTGATGAGTTATGCATGCGTAGGTTCCACTATATTCTGCTATCCATTAAGCTTGACGGGGTATTAGTAACTGTCTTAGACTCGAGACGTAAAGATCCCACGTATTATGCGGACATGACTGCAATGCTCCAGAAGTAAGTTCAATCAATACCGGGACCATATCGGCAACTTTCGTTCATTTCCTGATACCAAGTAATCATTTTCTTTGTCGGGCAGGGTTTGGAAAAAGTTCACCACTATGGTTCCGGGTCTGAAAAAGGAGCTGCGATTTACACACCCCAAAGTAAGTAGTACTAGCTAGTTCCGCGCATCTCTCATTGATTCTAGTTTCATCAATACCATTATCATGCTTGCTTATCAGTTTGATTGAACTCTATTCTCGTAAAGTGCTTGTACCAGGCACCTGGGAATCATTTATGTGGATACTATGTATGCCAGTTCATTCGCCACTCGACCTCTGAGCGGGGCTTCTCTGAGAAACAATTTGAAGTACGTAAACAATATTCACAATTTTATTTTATATATTACCATCAATTGTGTTGAGTTTCATTCATATATATGTATTGACCCCCTTCTTTAAATTAGATTTGGCAGACGCGGGATGAACTCCTACCACATGATCGCATACGAGCAATTCAAGAGGAATTGGCGGGATTTTTTCTTGACCACGTCATATCTGAACACGGAGAATACCATGTGAAATTGCAAATGGATCTTAGATGTTAGGGATTGTAAGAGATGTTATATTGTACATATGTAGTAGCGTCGGATAGATATACGAAAACTTGTTGTTCGACCAAGCACGGAGAAAGAGATGTCACTTCTCTCTATATATGTTCATGACGATCTTGTGTAATTAATGGTTTCCTTCATTTGCTTACTAGCTAGCGTCGAGTTCTCTCTATATGTATCGTAGCTAGCGTCGACCAAGCACGGAGAAAGAGAGGTCACTTCTCTCTATTAGCTAGCTAACACAATATGAAACCCCTAAATTAACCCTCCAAAACCCCTAAACCCCCCCTTCCAAAAAAAAAACCCCAGCGCCTGCGAGCTGTTGACGCGTGGCTGCTTTTTGGTCCCGGTTGGTGTTACCAACCAGGACTAAAGGTCCTCCTGCCTGGGCGCCCCACAGCGGCCACGTGGAGCCTCGTTGGTCCCGGTTCGTAAGCAAACCGGGACTAAAGGTTTTGGGCATTAGTCCCGTTTGTTTTGTCCCTGTTCCAGAACCGGGACTAAAGGCCCTCTGGAACCGGGACTAGTACCCTGTTTTCTACTAGTGACAACAAAACAAATAAGCTATCCATATGTATCCATTCATGTAAAAACAACAACGAAAAAAATTGACGAAGTCATACCTTGTTGGCATTTCATCATACACCTTGTGCGCATCGGCCGCCGGCGCAACAAGCGAGCTCGCCGGCGCTTCGCTCGCCCGCGCTTCGGTCACGCGCCCTGCAAGCTTCTTCCTCGGCTGCCTAGAGGAGCCGTCCGCCGCCTTCTTCTTCCCGGTCACCTTCTTCTTCTTCCCTCCTAGCGAGCTCGCCACCGCATTTGAGAGCTTCGACAGGGGGTCACGTGGCTTCACGATGGGCGCCGGCGCGACGCCACCCGCCGAGGTCGTCCGTGGCGCCATGAAGAGCCCGCGCGCGAGTCCGGTCCTTGGAGGAGCACCAGCGGAGGCGAAGCCAAAGCTCCCCGCGCTAGGGTTCGCGGCGGCGGCGGAGGGGTCGCAGATGTAGGAAGGGGTGAGGGGGATGTCGCCGCAGTCGTCCATCGGGCAATTTTGCCGGCGGCGGCGCAGGGCAGCGCGAGAGCGGCGCGGCCGGCGGAAGAGGTGGACGAGGCACGAGCGCTCGAGTGGTTCCGCGCGCGGGAGCGGGCGCACGAAATAAGCGGCGCGCGATGCCGTTTCGCTCCGCGCGCGGAACCACTTATGCCGCGCGCGCGGTTTTTGCGCGGCCGCTGGAGCGCCCGGTTTCGCTGCGCGCGCGCTAAAAGAGCGAATTTTACAGCGCGGGGCGATTTTTGGGCGCCTGTTGGAGATGCTCTAAACCTAGTCTGATACCATGTAGAAAGTAAAGGATCGATAGGTCTGATGGATTGCGCACTGCCCGGCAGGGGTGCGTTGTTCTCATTATATACTAGATCAGTAACGCGCCTTGGCGCGAGGGTTCCGGTCCCAACGATGTGACCAAACAAGTAATGGTCAAGTTAGTAGAAAGTCATATTCAATCAGGATAACAAAATAAAAGAAAAGAGAAATATTCGCATGTAATAGGAGCAAGATATCTTCGATGGATACCATATACTTCCTCCGTTTCTAAATATAAGTCTTTTTAAAGATTCCACTACGGATTACATACGGAGCAAAATGAGTGAATCTACACTTTAAACTCTGTCCATATACATTCGTATGTAGTTTCATAGTGGAATCTCTAAAATGACTTATATTTAGGAACGGAGGGAGTATAACTATAGTACAACACATTTGAAGGATGCAATGTTCATATACAGGGTAAATTAAAGGATGCAATGTTCATACATGGAAGATATTGCGTACAAAAGAATGAATAGACGTGCCAAAAGGGACGTGTTCACAAAAGGAGAGGGAGATCACACGGTAGTTTACATGGAACATCACAGGAGCTGGTGGCATCATATATCATCGAGTACTTGCCAGAGTTAGGATAGGTGATCTGTGACGTCCATCACAAGTAATACGAAAGTGTTGTAGGAGGATATATTGGAATTTTACCTTCATCCTCAATGATGCATACTAGATCGCTCCTCGCCGATCCTTTCATGGCATAAATTCTACATGGCATAAAAGATCAAACTCAACTAATATCGTGTCATAATCCAAAGTACACATGTATACTACAATAAGCTTCTCTATGAGACCGAGGTAAAGCAATAAGCTGATTTTCATTATCTATTTTTTCACAAATACATGTTAATCACTATAGCAACTATAACCACATGTGTATTTCTGAACACGAACAAAAACATACACACGTGTACTTATGTGCAGCGACAACAACAGTGTGGAAGCAAAGGCATTCTGGATAAGAGAAAGCGGATGGAAAGAGAGCAGCCAAGCAGGGTAAGGGAGGTGGTGAGAGGAGACTGGAGAGTACATGCTGCAAGGACAAAGGAAACGCACCTTGGCGCGAGGTGCCTGGCTCAACGTATTGTTCAAGCGCCTAAACAAATTACTTGGTATTTCCAAATGGAAATTAGAATAACTGCTTGGGATGGATGAACCCAGAAGAGTTGCCAAATAGGAGTTAGAATGATTGCCCAGGATAGATCAACCCCATAAGTTAAATCAATATCATGCCACATTTTGTCAAAGCAATACAAAAGCTGAGTAAAATACTGCCCCCCAGGGGCTGCACCACGCTTGGGACGGATGCTTAACAAACAAAACTCGCTCCACGGTACTCTTGGCGGTCCTATGGAACATATGGAAACGTCGAAACGCCAAGGTTTTTTGTTCAGAGCATCAAGACCTTCACCACATTATCAGGTCTGCGGCTGACGACCTGACGCTCGGGGCTCATCCGTGTACCAATATCCAGAACCGGAATCTACTAAAGGACTGGGCCTCTATGTTGTTTCATCTTTCGGAGAGATTATAGCCCTTATTCTGTAATTGTAATCTCTTCTCCCCCGACCCCGTCTGTAACTCTGCTCTTATGTAACCGTTGCTTATTCGGTAATAAAAGTTCAGGTAGGCGTAAGCCCGCCGTTGACTCGTCAAAAAAAAAGCTGAGTAAAATCAAATATACCAAAAGCAAAGCAAGCAGGATAGTCAAAAATCAAACCATATTTGTTAGTTCTGGGTTGCAACTCAGAGTAGTATGCTCAGAGATGGTACTCATACTTGCAAGTTGCAACCTGTGATATCTGAGATGACAAACAAACTACAACCACCTCGACCAAGAGTGAATCTACTCAAGGAAAGACCATCCATAAAAAACTAAAACAATCTAAAAAACATAAAACTGGTACCATGCAACTCATTAATAGTTAATTTCTAAACAAAGAAGTATCTTTGCAGATTGATTAGAAGTAGTGACATATATAGATGTTTTCAAGTCAGCATTCAGCAGATAGGAAGCGCGCCTTGGCACGTTTTTGCCTTTTTCAACCCTTGGTTCAACGCACCAAATCCAAAACAAATAAACTTAATACACATTTCGCCAAGTATTTGTTTCAGAATTAAAGTTTACATCGCCTCAATCTCACAGAAAGAACACGATAAGGATCTTAATTCTCAAGAGGGATTCTTTTGGTCATCATGCTGAGCCTACAACAACACAATCAATAGCACTTCAGACTATCTAAACTAAAATCATAAGCCTGAGAATTTGCATCTCCATGCATAACACAACAAAATAGAAAAAACTATAAATAAGTGGCCCATTGAAACCTAGATATAAAAGTAAATTTGCATGGCATACACACAGAGCAAAAGTAAATTACGGCATACCTAGCTCAACATTAGTAATACAAATCCATCTTACAATAAATTGTTGCATACGAAACTTGCATGGCATACACACAGAGCAAAAGTAATTTGCACGTAGAAAATGATCAAAAATAAAAAATGGCATTCACACTGAATTCTGAAAGGATGTTCCTCCAAAGAACACAAAGCCTATGGGCTCTCCCTCACCTCTACCAAGAAGTCTAACCCTCTCTTGCCGAGACGCTCATGGCTGGCTCAGCTTATCAATCACTGCTACCAATTAAATTCACATGTCGAAACAATGCAGAATTATGTAATGGTTGTTCAGGGCGGCCTGAGTTGATGCAGTAGTACCTTTCTTTTTGATGCAGTAGTCATGGTCGCTGCAACATGAGTCGCAGATGTCTCAACCTCCTCTTTCATCTACGGGCAGCGCTCCTCCTTCCGAGTCTCGAGGAACGGCGACGGTGTATGCCCCTCAATTTGAAAAGAACCATGTACAGATCAAAACACATGACCTGATGCAAATAATTCCGGAGAACATCTGAAATCATTGAGAAGAATCTATAGTTTCTTTAAATGGAAATTTTCCAAATCACAATTCTGTTATCGGGAGGAAAAAGTAATCCTACAGTACTTTGTGGTCTCTTGAATGGTCACCTCTTTTTGTAAGCACTGCGCTGGCCATGGGGAGAAAAAAAAAAGCATTTATTGTTATAACACATGTGCATTTATTTAGTCCAAAGAACAACAGATGTTATCTTCCCATTTGCTTAGAGAAATTGAGGAACATGCTTAGAACCATATGAAATAGTAGCAACTATATCTGAACTATATCCAGTAGAGGTATATATAGTGTTGCTTTTAAGTCAGCATCTCTTCAGACTTGCTTTCAAGTACTAATCTCTGCAGGAGGAAAATGAATGCTCACCCAGTCATAATCTCTGTAGACTTGCTTTTAAGTCATGAATTATACAGAACAACATTTATAAAAAAATGCTCCGCGGAAGGAAAATGAATGCTCACCCAGTCTATAAATATAAATGGCATATGAAATCAATATAAATGCGACGCCAAGTCTGCCACTAATTAGGCTACAGAGGTAAGCTTTTCACTTATTCCAAAATGCAATAACACACAGTTAAGGCAGTAGAGTGAATAAAAAGAGAGAGTTGTGAAGCAATGTTTGTTGTGTAACAGAAAGAACACCGCATACATTTAATACTATAACGTAGAACTCAAAATATGATATATAGATCAAGAGGACAACTTTCTAGAGTAACTGAAGAAAAGAATGAACATTTTTTCCATCTTTAAAAGCTCACGTAAATATGCAATTTGATTACAACAATACTTCAACCATGTAACCATGTATCTAGTCATCTGTTGTTTACTCATACAGTTAAGGGAGAGCTCACTACTTGTTGGTATACATATGAATAAAATAGCGAGAACTTTACTAATTTTCATGGACCTTTTTACTTTATTTTCTAATATTTTACACACAACTTATCTTTGCCATTTTCATAGCATGCCTCCTGATCAGTGATTGGTCTATGGAAGCAAAACAAATAGAGAACACAATGGACAAAAAAGGAATGCACATAGATTTTCTTAATTGGCTAACGATACAATTAAATAAAGATGAATAATCATTACTGGTCAGAAAGATTAATCAACAAAAAGTGTGACTCTAGATTTTGAATTGTGATACAAAGCACAACGACATCATCTTTCTCCCTACTATTACACTTGGATTGTGTGTGTGTGAGAGAGAGAGATGTGAACCTGGAGTAGCAGTGCGAGTAGCAGGTCGCGTCCCTCAGGGCAAAGGACTGACGGGGGAGCGCCACCTCGAGGGCATGCGACGGGCGCTCCTCACCCTGCGCCTTTGCCCCCTCCAGACAATTCAAACATTTAACAAATTCCATATTGTTAACCACACTGACTGTTTAAAGTGGATAGATCATCATTTGGTTCATCAATGATCTTACCATTTGCCATATCAATGGATTCCACATGCTCTTGTAACTCATCAAGCATATCTGGGCACAAAGTTAGAAAATGGTTAGCTCAATGGACTTTAGCTTGCACATGCAAATCAGAATCGGTTGCAAAAGGTACTTTCAAACATACATGTACAAAGGGTATTGATGGAAAAGCAGGGTCTGATCAAAATAATAATCATATGATACATTTATAACTCAAGTGGGAATGGAACAAATTCAGCAGCATACAAACAGAAAAACTTCATGTACTAAATAAACAATTCAAGAAAGCTTATCAATTATATAAATGTACACACATTTTACCAATACTTTAATCTGTACTTGGAATTCTCTAAGCATTGTAAGTGCGGTAAATATAACATGCCACAACTGTGCACCAATTTTTTTTCCACACACCAACATTAACCTAAGCCTGAACCATGGAGTCTGCAATGACACCAAACCTAAGATATCTAAAATTATTTTATCCTTAATCTTGGACCAGATCCACTTTGCTTATCCAAAAAACAATTGGTAAGAGCCACACTAAGTCACTAACCATCATAGCACAAATTCGCGATTCATGTTTTACACTTAGGACAGGAAAAAAGAAACAACAACCAAAGAACATAGGACAGAAGAATCTCCTTCCAAGGATGTAGCTAGATCCAAGCTCCTACTAGACAGAAAGAAACAAAGGTCTATCCTTTCTTAACAGAAAAAAAACAGAACCAGGAAGACAACATTACTGATGAATTAAACAGGCTGCAAGAGAGGTAAGGGTGGGCTCTAGTTTAGTACACACAGGCCACATCATGCTTATTTCAGCAGAGTCCAGATGGATCTTCACTCACATCAACACAATAGAGGAATAGAAAAACAAAGAAGAACAATGAATAATAGATAAAGATTTTTTTTGTATTTGTAGGCTGTAGCATAGCAAAAGAGGGCTCAGTTTTGTCTTTGATCTTCAAGCCTAACACTCACATCTCTTGCTGCATGACATACCCATCGCAATGTAAATGGACTGCCCTGGTTATCACTCGTCAGAATGACCATCCGAGGCGCAGAACATCCAACATTAGCGATGAATTAAACAGGCTGCAAGAGAGGTAAGGGTGGGCTCTAATTTAGTACCCACAGGTCACAGCATGCTTATTTCAGCAGAGTCATCATCATCGCCCCTCATTTTTTTTTATCGAAAAGGAGGTTGTACCCCCGGTGTTTGCCCACCCGGCAACATGACCCTGATATCCATGCATACATACATACATGCGTGCACACATGCATCCAACCACCAGCCTCAGGATCTACTTATACCTGTGCTCGACCGACCAAATAGACAACCATGTCAAGTATTCAGGTGCTACTTTGAGTTGAATTTGTTCATGTATCAAGTTTAATACTCAAATAGCCAGGCAACGCGGAAGGCGGAGGTTCCAAACACCAAATCTGGCAGGAATGCAGACCTACAATTTGCAAAGAGCAACAACAATTTGGAATCAAGACCAAGAGCATCAACACCATATAGAAAGAAAGAACCATTTAAGCTCTACAATCTTGACTACAATGTGATCAATTGTTTGATCATCGCAAATATTACACCTACAACCTACAGGATGAATGGCTTATCCTCAACCTTTGTAGTCCTAAGCCAATCCAATTAACCTGTTGCGGGTAAATTGCTACATCAAATTAAGTGAAGACGGATGTAACTGTATAATTTAGAACACATCAAATTAACCTGCTGCATAACAGACCTCATTATAACTGAATAAAGGTACGCTCATAGCCGTGGTGGGGTTATTAATTAGGGGACCACTAATCTGCTGGAGAGAACAATGCATATATATAATTGTGCAGAATTTTAGAGGTGCGGAATGAAACCCACTTCGCGTGTGTTTGCTGCTAATACACCATGGCTTATACAAAACTAATGCATGAGATTAATATGTCAGATATAAGGTTCTATGTCAGATATAAAACCTCCAGCTTTTCTATGACAACAGCAAAGTGGATCAAGCAGTGGAGACCCCATCCAAGCTACTGCAAAGACCTCGTCCTGCCCCGTGACAGTGGTGACCTGCAATCCAAGACAATGAGAGGAGCAGCCGTCACACACACACACACACACACACACACACACAGAGGAGAGAGAGGAGCGAGGGAGAGAGGTGAACCTGCATCAGCGTCTCGGGTGGAGCTGCAGTCCATGGAGGTGCAGATGCGTGAGAGGAGCACCAGAGGGAGTGAAGAAGAGGCCGCAGCGACGACGCCGGGGACACAGAGAGACTTCCCATGACGAAGCGGGGAGCTCGCTGGCGGGGGGCGGTGGCGGTCAGCAGCGAGTCAACCAGACCTCGAGGCGGTCCCCCTCTCCTCGCCCACCAAACCCTAGGTCAAAGCCGCGGACGGCAGTGAGCTCACCCACCAAACCAGAGGGCGTGCGCCGCGGATCTGGTCGGTTGGGAGGAAGAGGCGGAACAAGGGGAGGTCCTCGGCGTGTCACCCCTACCGTCCTATCGCGGTGGTGGTGGTAGGGAGCGCCGACAAAGACCGGAGAGCGGGAGAGGTCGAGCTCCTCGCCGCCTGAGGGCACGCCGCGAGCACTAATCTTGATCACGGTCGGTTGGTGTAGGCCGAGTCGTCCGAGCGGAGCTGGCGACGGGCAGCTGCATGGGCCGAGCAGTTGGGCGGCCGTAGAGTGCGGGCGTGCATCAGTGGGCGCTGCAAGTGGATCGTGGACAGTTGAGTTTACGTGTGCATATGGCTGTTGGTTGCGTACGTACCGGTCGTGGACATGCATGTAGCCAGGAACCAGTTAGTGGGTTAGTGGCTGATGTGCTGGTTGGGTCAAGCATGCGTGGTGGTAGCTAGTTAGGTGTGTGCACGGGTATAAAAGGACCCTACCATGTACTGATTGATGCGCCGGTGTGTGTAGCCGTGCTCCGGTGTGTTGCCGAGCGACGGGGTGTGCCGAACCAAGTGTGAGGGGCCTAGAAGATGTAGTCTCCGTCGGGACCGTGGTATGTGCCCGGTCGACGTGAGAGTTCTTTCGGGTTGTGTCACGTGCGTGCGTGTGTACCTCATGTGTGTGTTCGAGTCGTTGAGAGAAATAAAGCCAAGATACAGGCGTTGGTGCGCCGCGGCGTTCGTTGCCGGAAAAATCATGGTGTCTTCTTCGTCTACCTTCGTCCGGCGTTTGTGTCGCCGGAAGGCTGCTCGGCGTGCGTCGCCGGGGAGGATTGGTCTGGGGTTTGTCCCAACATTTGGTATCAGAGCTTGGTGATCTTGGGCGTTTTCCCCTTGACGGAGGCGTGCCGGCGGTGGCGGCGTTCGCCGGCGGGCGCGCGGAGCTTCGGGCCGTGTGTCGGCCTGTGGAGGTGCGCGGCGCGGCGGCTGTCATGACGGACGCGAAGGCGGCGCGCGGTGAGTCCGCGACGAGCACGACGGACATGAAGGACGAGGCGGTGCGGCTGTGATGCGTGGCGAGCGCATGGCGACGGCGACGCGCGGCGAGTCTAGACGTGGTGGTGCCACGCGGCGTCGCAACGGCGGCTCGGGCACGACGAGCAGTCGGCACGTCGTAGAGGTGCGAAGGCGCGCGATGGCGTCGGGCGGAGGCGGCCGTGAAACGACGACCATGGCGGCTCGGCTGCGCGTAGATGCGCACGGTGACGCCGGGCTGAGGCGATCAAAGCGACGGCCGACGACCAGCCGTATCAAGAATAGGGAGGAAATTGTGAGCACTAATCTTGATCACGGTCGGTTGGTGTAGGCCGAGTCGTCCGCGCGGAGCTGGCGACGGGCAGCTGCATGGGCCGAGCAGTTGGGCGGCCGTAGAGTGCGGGCGTGCATCAATGGGCGCTGCAAGCGGATCGTGGACAGTTGAGTTTACGTGTGCATATGGCTGTTGGTTGCGTACGTACCGGTCGTGGACATGCATGTAGCCAGGAACCAGTTAGTGGGTTAGTGGCCGATGTGCTGGTTGGGTCAAGCGTGCGTGGTGGTAGCTAGTTAGGTGTGTGCACGGGTATAAAAGGACCCTACCATGTACTGATTGATGCGCCGGTGTGTGTAGCCGTGCTCCGGTGCTAGAAGATGTAGTCTCCGTCGGGACCGTGTTATGTGCCCGGTCGACGTGAGAGTTCTTCCGGGTTGTGCCGCGTGCGTGCGTGTGTACCTCATGTGTGTGTTCGAGTCGTTGAGAGAAATAAAGCCAAGATACAAGCGTTGGTGCGCCGCGGCGTTCGTCGCCGGAAAAATCATGGTGTCTTCTTCGTCTACCTTCGTCCGGCGTTTGTGTCGCCGGAAGGCTGCTCGGCGTGCGTCGCCGGGGAGGATTGGTCCGGGGTTTGTCCCAACATGGGGGACATGGACGGCAGCGCCTCCGCGAGCGCAGCGGCGCCCACGCGCCCGGGCCCTAGCGCCACGAGCCACGTCCAGGGGATGAGGAGGCGGGGATGGCGGCGCGAGGGCGACCGGGAGAGGAGCGGTGGCGGCGAATGCGGCGGTGGGAGAGGAGGGGAGGGGATGCGGGAGTGCGGCGGCGGCTGCACGAGGACGAGGGAGAGAGCTGTGGTGGGCTAGGGTTTGGTAGGAGGGGAGGGGCGCGAGTGCGGGCGGAGGCGGCCGCTAGGTCTTCTCCACGGGAGCGCCGCCCTTTTATACGCAAGCACGCGAAATGTCTAAAATGCCCTTGGCGGGGCAGCCTATTTACGCGCGGTGGCAAGAACGAGCGGTAACTATTCATTGCTACAGGACCGTTTTTTTTTATCCGGCGGTCCATATCGTCCAGAAGCGAGATCCAACGGCCGGGAACGCATCAAGCAAACCGATCCAACGGCCGAAATGCTTTAAGCTCTGAGAGAGCTCGGTTTCCCCCTCGTTTCTTGTTTTAGGATAACAAAGGACAATACAAGTACAAGATATATACGTCTCGTATACTACTTGGATTCTAACAGTTTGTATTGAAATTCCTAAAAGAACTTATATTTAGTAACAGAGGGAGTAGTAACTTTAGTGCTTCTCTATCCTACTGAACTGACATCTGACAATACTACCTTTTGGCACTGTGAACTGTCGTGATAGACTGAATCTTTTGACACTGATTGAATCGCCAGCAAAACTGTGTGTTGACCATTTTATCTTGCCATTTACAGATGCTCAAAATCAACACGAAGCACCTTCTTCTAGTAGGAAGCGCAAGAGCAATGATGAAATATATGAAGCACAAGAGCAATGATGAAATGGCAAGTGGTAAAGAAACAATTAATGGAGCCATGCATCTCCGTAGCTTCTTGGAAGAATGAATTCGTGGGAGAAGAAATTTGCTATGAGATTGGACCGCCGACTTGAATAAAGAAGGCGATCAACACTTGCACGTTTAAACATCTTGTTAACAAAATATTTCCCCGGTTATCCTTGATATGTGGTAGTTGGAAATACGATAAACTCTGTACTGAGGAAGAGATTTTTCTTTTGCGGGGTTTAGGAAGTGATTTCTATTTACAAGCATATATTTCTTTTGGAGAAACCAACCAAAATTTCAAAATTGTGATTTTTCACTGAAAATATGTATCTGCATGGTAGAAAAGATTATAAGAAACACAACCTACATATCAACATCTAGACAATCATTCGTACATAGTACTCCCTCCGTTTCTAAATATAAGTCTTTTTAGAGAATTCACTATAGACTACATACAAAGCAAAATGAATAAATCTACACTTTAAAGTATATCTATATACATCCGTATGTTGTTCATAGTGAAAAATATCTAAACATACTTATATTTAGGAACGGAGGGAGTAGTTCCTAATTAAATATGCACTGAAAGTAAGTTAGGCTAATTTGGTAGTAGCATTTTACTTGTATATGCACTGCAAGAATTCCTCATGGAACCTACATGAACTTGTCGTCATCGCAACATCAGTCATCTTTGTCTTCTGCCGTACTCATGATATTTTATTACTATGTTGTTAACAGCAGTACTGGGTGTTGTTGAGATACAACTGATTGAGTTGGGAGGGAGCTCCAAGTCTGCCAAGCCCTCGTTTTGATGAGGACAACAAAGACTAGTTGTTGTTTCTTGATCTCTTGTTTCTGTTCGGTTTTTATATTTCTGAGTTATTGTAATGAAATAGACTGTAAGGTGGCTTATAGTTCTAAAGAATATATTGGGGTGTTATCAGAATCATAAGAACGTTATAAGGCCGGGGGCTTCGTTCCTCCTTTTCAAAAAAAAGAACGTTATAAAATGTTATTGTGTGTCATGTAGTTGTAAGTTATATCAGGAATTCAATGTTCTCTTAGCCTGCTTGGCCTAGACCAGTGATGGTCTTGGGCCTGGAATCACACTACTATTTTCTGAAAAAGAACAATACTTTCAAATATATTTCGTAAATTGGTGATTGTGATTTTGCATCTTGCAATTTCAGTTCGTGTAAAAAGGTTGACAACGATCATATGTCACTAGTGGAAAACATACCTTTCGTCCGAAGCTCTAGTCCCACTAGTAGAAAACGGCCCATTTGTCCCGGTTCCAGAGGCCCATTTGTCCCGGTTCTGGAACCGGGACTAAAGGGTCGGGACTAAAGCCCAAAACCTTTAGTCCCGGTTTGCTTACGAACCGGGACCAAAGGCCCTCCACGTGGCCGCTGCGGGGAGCCCAGGAAGGAGGACCTTTAGTCCCGGTTGGTAACACCAACCGGGACCAAAGGGCAGCCACGCGTCAGCAGCTCGCAGCCGCTGGGGTTTTTTTTTTTTGGAAGGGTGGGTTTTGGGGTTTTGGAGGGTTAATTTAGGGGTTTCATATTGTGTTAGTGAGCTAATAGAGAGAAGTGACCTCTCTTTTTCCGTGCTTGGTCGACGCTAGCTACTACACATATAGAGAGAACTCAACGCTAGCTAGTAAGCAAATAAAGGAAACCATTAATTACACAAGATCGTCATGAACATATATAGAGAGAAGTGACATGTATTTCTTCGTGCTTGGTCGAACAACAAGTTTTCATATATCTATCCGACGCTGCTACATATGTACAATATATAACATCCCTTACAACCTTTTCAATTTCACATGGTATTCTCCGTGTTCAGGTATGACGTGGTCAAGAAAGAATCCCGCCAATTCCTCTTGAATTGCTCGTATGCGATCATGTGGTAGGAGTTCATCCCGCATCTGCCAGATCTAATTTAAAGAAGGGGGTCAATACATATATATGAATGAAACTCAACACAATTGATGGTAATATATAAAATAAAATTGTGAATATTGTTTACGTACTTCAAATTGTTTCTCAGAGGAGGCCCGTTCAGAGGTATAGTAGCGAATGAACTCGCATACGTAGTATCCACATAAATGAGTGTTGGGTGCCTGCAACAAGCACTTTACGAGAATAGAGATCAATCAAACTGATAAGCAAGCATGATAATGGTATTGATGAAACTAGAATCAATGAGAGATGCGCGGAACTAGCTAGTACTACTTAATTTGGGGTGTGTAAATCGCAGCTCCTTCTTCAGACCCGGAACCATAGCGGTGAACGTTTTCCAAACCCTGGCAGGCAAAGAAAATGATTACTTGATATCAGGAAATGAACGAAAGTTGCCGATATGGTCCCGGTATTGATTGAACTTACTTCTGGAGCATTGCAGTCATGTCCGCATAATACTTGGGATCTTTACGGAGCGAGTCTAAGACAGTTACTAATGCCCCGTCAAGGTTAATGGATAGCAGAATATAGTGGAAGCTGCGCACGCATAACTCATCAATTACATTACTTAACCACGAGTAAGCGAAACCGAATATGCAGAAGACAGTAACACTCACTTGAAGTTGTAAGGAAAGAGTATTTCCCTTTTGTTTTGATGTCTAAGGAACGTTTCTAGCAAGTTGTTCTCGGTAGCTTCAGCCTCCTTTCGTACCGACCATTCATTTACGGTATTTGGGCTAATGAACCCAACGTCGAAGATTCCTGTTTTTTTGCATTCGACCATCTTCAATCTACATAATATAGTGAGGATAATTATATATACATGCAATGAACGAGCTGAGCTAGAGACTTAATTATAGAAGTAATACTTATAGACAGTAGCAAGTCATGATTTGTTTGTCGAGGGCCTTTTGATTGTATAATTGAAATAACTCCACAAATTCAACAGGTAGCAGGTCGACTCCAGGGAAGTCATGCTCTTTTTTAATTCCGACAAACAAACTGTCTTTCCCAGACTTCCTGCAGGTTTCCATGTACCAGTCATGCAATTTTTGCATCATCGTTGTTAGATGAGGATGATCAGGTTTGACGAGAGGCTTCCCGTGCTCGTATCTAAAGACGTCTACTACCTCAGCCGTTTCAAACTGTACATCATCGGGCAGGTAATCATCAAGAGTGGTACCGAGCAGTAGCACCGGATGATTAGCGATATCGCTAGACACCTTGAGCGGGGGGCACGATTACTTCTCCTGTTCGCCGAGCTGGGGAATTGTTTTCCCACACCTTGAGCGGGGGGCACGATTGCTTCCGCTGATATGGCGGGGTAGCTTCTGGGGTAGTTTCGTGCCGCTGAGATGGTTGGCCGGCAGCTCGCTGACTCTCAGCTTCCTCTAGCTTTTGTAGTCTTGCATTGAGCTTCTGAATTTCGCTCAGCTCCGCTTTCCTCTTTCTCTCCCGGCTTCTGTAACCGCCTGCGTCGGGAAACCCAACATTCCACGGAACGGAGCCTGGTGTGCCTTGTGTTCGTCCAGGGTGCTCAGCATTCCCTAGGGCCTCAGTCAGCTCGTCCTTCTCTCTATCGGGAATGAACGTCCCTTCCTGAGCTGCGGTGATATACTCCTGGAGCTTGTTCATGGGTATTGCAAGTTGCTCGTTCGTCCAGCGGCACTTCCCTGTTTCAGGGTCCAAAGTTCCCCCAACCCCGAAGAACCAAGTCCTTGAACGGTCTGGCCAGTTCAATGTCTGTGGTACGACGTTTTTAGCAATCAGGTCATTCTCAGCTTCGTCCCACAACGGCCGGGCTTTGAGGTAGCCACCTGACCCCGTGTGATGGTGATACTGCTTCTTTGCAGCATTGGTCTTGTTTCTCTTTGACATTTTCTTACTCTTGTCCGATGTCTTGTAGGCCACAAATGCGGCCAGTGATCTCCTATCTTCTCAAATCGGCCGATGAATTCTAGAGTCTTCCCTTTGTCGACAAACTTTGATTTCAACTCATTCTTCCACCTCCTGAATAGATCTGCCATCTTCTTAAGAGCACACGCCTTGACCAGTGGCTCTATAACTGGCTTATTCGGATCCTCCTCTGGCGGTAAGGTGAAATTTGCCTTCAGCGCGGTCCAAAGATCATCTTTCTGTCTATCGGTGACATAATCACCATCAGGGGCGCCGTCCTTAGGCTTATTCCATTGCTTGATGCTGATCGGGATGTAGTCCCTAACAATAGCTCCGCACTGAGCAGAAAATGCGTCCTTGGTCCGCTTGGGTTCAATCGGATGGCCATCGTGCGCGAGTGATGTGATCGTGAACTTTTCATCCTTGCGCAACCTCTTCTTCGGGCCTCGTCTCGTTACCGAAGTTTGGCTCGATCCGGAGGGCTATAAAAGAAGAAAGAAGAGTTAATATATCAAAACAATTAATGCATCAATTAGCTAGTCAGCATAGGCTTAATTAATATATATACCTCGCCGGACTTTGCAACAGCTCCCTCCTCCGTTCGGTCACCGGAGCCGTCATCATGGTCTCCTTCTTCCTCCGGCATTCGGTCACCAGAGCCATCATGATCATGTCCTTCCTCCATTGTTCGATCACCGGAGCCGTCATCCTCTCCTTCCAGACCATCGGTGTCGTTGAGAAACGACAAGACATCACGTCCGTCGCGGATTATATCCCCCAACAACTGTTCTTGTTCCAAGTCTCTTTGATCCATAGTTTCTGCAAATATTACAACATGGCAAAAAATTGGATCAACTTGTGCACATCCATAATGGGGGCATTCTTGATAAATCTATGTTACCGGAGTTTTCTTCATTTAACTTGGTAAATTTGGGTGGCCTCGACAACGCTTCTAGGGTTTGGGGTGGCCTCGACAACGCTTTTTCAGTCCCGGTTTGGCGAGAGGGGGTTGATCGATCGACGTCCCCCCTCATGTTGGAGAGTTACCGGAGTTTTCTTCTAGGGGTTTGTGTGGCCTCGAGAGTTTGTCGGGTAGGGGCGGGAGGGGGTAGGAGATCGACAACGCTTTTTTTCTAGGGTTTGGGTGGCCTCGAGAGTTGGTCGCCCGATATGTCCGACGTCCCCCCTCATGTCGAAGTTATCGAGGAGTGGGTAGATCGACAACGACGTCGCTCTTTCTTCTATGAATAAAAAAAACATCATCTCTAGAGCACAAGAGCTCCGATCGAGACTATTCCGGATCCGTTGGAAAGCTCTCGGGGAGCCGATGCCAACGTGATGATAGGGGGGGGGGGGTGTGCTCCCATGGCCTTGTTGGCATCTCTAGAAACATACATCTATGATCCCTCATACATACAAAACATACATCTATAATCCCTCATACATACATACATACAAACAAAAAATACATCTAAAAAATACATATACGATCCCTCATACATACATACATCTAATAAAAATACTCCCTCATACATACATACATCTAATCTATGAACAAATTATGAACAAAAAAATAGCATATAAGAAAAAAAACAGAGGGGGCAGGGGCGGCGAGCTCACTGGGGGCGGCGAGGCGACGGCGACGTCGGGTGGGCAGGGGCGCGGCGACGGCGACGAGGCAGGCTCGGGGGCACGCGCGGCGACGGGGAGAAGGGAGAGGCGACGGCGACGTCGGGGGCGGCGAGGCGACGGCGACGTCGGGCGGGCAGGGGCGCGGCGATGGCGACGAGGCAGGCTCGGGGGCAGGCGCGGCGACGGTGAGAAGGGAGAGGCGACGGCGACGGCGGTGGCGGCGAGACGACGGCGACGTCGGGGGCGGCGAGGCGACGGCGACGGCGACGAGGCAGGCTCGGGGGCACGCGCGGCGACGGGGAGAAGGGAAAGGCGACGGCGACGGGGAGATGGGAGAGGCGACGGCGACGGGGCAGTGCGGCAGCCTGGTGGCGACGGGGGAGAGGAGAGATCGAAGGAAGTGAATCGAAAATTTGCAAAGTGTTGTTTATATACCCAGGGAATTGGTCCCGGTTGGTGGCACCAACCGGGACTAAAGGCCCCCCTTTGGTCCCGGTTCGAACCACCAACCGGGACCAAAGGTGTTTTTCGCCAGCTCAAAGGGCGGGAAGCTCAACCCTTTGGTCCCGGTTGGTGGCACGAACCGGGACCAAAGGGTGGTATTGGTCCCGGTTGGTGCCACCAACCGGGACGAAAGGGTGACATTCGTCCCGGTTGGTGGCACCAACCGGGACCAAAGGGCTGCGGCTGGCACCGGTGAATGTTTAGTCCCACCTCGCTAGCTGAAGGGCGCCGAAACCGGTTTATAAGCGCTGGTGTGCCTCCCCTATCGACCTCCTCTCTTATGCAGGCTTTCGGGCCTAAACCACGCACTGCCTGTGGGCCTACTGTGCCCTGTGGCAGGCCCGGTAGGCGGCAATTTTTTATTTTTTTCCAGTATTTTTGTTTTGTTTTTCCTTTATTTATTTTTTTAAAAAAAATTTCCAGTATTTTTCTTCTGTTATTTTAGTTCATTCTTTTTAACAAATAAATAATTTGATCATTTTAGTTAATATTTTAGTTGATTCTTTTTAGTTCATTCTTATTAACAAATAAACAATTTGATGATTTTAGTTAATATTTTAGTTGATTCTTTTTAGTTCATTCTTTTTAACAAATAAAGAATTTGATAATTTTAGTTAATATTTTAGTTGATTCTTTTTAGTTCATTCTTTTTAACAAATAAATAATTTGATAATTTTAGTTAATTAGATAATTTTAGGCGGCATTTTTTTTATTTTTTTATTTTTTTCCAGTATTTTTGTTTTGTTTTTTGCTTCATTTATTTTTTTAATTTTTTTCCAGTATTTTTCTTCTGTTATTTTAGTTCATTCTTTTTAACAAATAAATACTTTTATAATTTTAGTTGCATAATTTCCATTATTTTTGTTTTATTTTTTGCTTTATTTATTTTCAACCCTTTCTGAATTCATTTGGTATTTTTCATGCACTTACTGATTTTTTTGAGCTAAATGACCCTGAAATTGAAAAGCACTACAAATGAACTCTGAAAAGGTTGAAAGTTGGCATGGTATCATCATTTCACCCACATAGCATGTTATAAAAAGTTGAGAGGGTTACGGCAAAAACTGGATGCACTTCGTGTACAAAATAGACAATCTTTTTCGAAGTATCAGGGTTTCGGACGAAAACTCATCTGTTACAAAGGGATTTCATTTTTTTGAACTTATTTGAACTCCAGAATTTTTGTGTGTTCAAAATGCACCATTCAAAGCCACATCATCAATTTTCAACCCTTTCTGACTTATTTGGTATTTTTCATGCATTTACTGATTTTTTTGAGCTAAATGACCCTGAAATTGAAAAGCACTACAAATGAACTCTGAAAAGGTTGAAAGTTGGCATGGTATCATCATTTCACTCACATAGCATGTTATAAAAAGTTGAGAGGGTTACGGCAAAAACTGGATGCACTTCGTGTACAAAACGGACAATTGAGCATCATCGTTTCTATTTGTCTTTTGTTTCTTTCTAAGTGTCTTTGTAAAAATGGAGTTGGAAAAATGAAATATATCGTCGGAAAATGAAAGGATTTCTAGATAGATCAACAAAACACACGGTTTCCCCTGCATACAGCCCGACGGTGCCTCGTGAGTGCCCGCATATGAAATGCACCGTCGGACCGTATGCAGGGAATCTGAATGATTTGTATTCGGTCGATGAACTAAAGGATTTCTAGATAGATCAACAAAACACACGGTTTCCCCTGCATACATCCCGACGGTGGCTCGTGAGTGCCCGCATATGAAATGCACCGTCGGACCGTATGCAGGGAATCCGAATGATTTGTATTCGGTCGATGAACTAAAGGATTTCTAAATAGATCAACAAAACACACGGTTTCCCCTACATACAGCCCGACGGTGGCTCGTGAGTGCCCGCATATGAAATGCACCGTCGGACCGTATGCAGGGAATTCGAATGATTTGTATTCGGTCGATGAACTAAAGGATTTCTAGCTAGATCAACAAAACACACGGTTTCCCCTGCATACAGCCCAACGGTGGAAATATGAAATGCACCGTTGGACCGTATGCAGGGAATCCGAATGAGTACACACACTAAGTGTCGAACATGTCCGAGAGGTGGGTTATATATAGGGTCGTGTGCCTCTTTAGTCCCGGTTGCTAGCACGAACCGGGACTAGTCATTATAGTGCTGATCCAACAGCTCACAAGCGCTTGAAAGAAACACACGATCCGTGTGCTTCTTCCTGATTGGTACGACTTTCACCGCCCAAGGTTATAAAGAGTTGAGAGGGTTACGGCAAAAACTGGATGCACTTCGTGTACAAAACGGACAATCTCTTTCGAAGTATTAGGGTTTCATACGAAAACTCATCTGTTACAAAAGGCATTTCATTTCTTCACATGTAACTGCAATGATATAGTTGTGGAGAGAAAGTCTTCACTTTTTCTTCGCTTGTATCCTTTGCTTATTGCGCCGTAACCATGGATAATCTTCATCGTTTAAGAGGGTGCTTGGGTCAGCCTTGACTTTGAAGGGAGGAATTTCATGAAACTTTTCATAATCTTCACACATGTCTGTCTTGCCCTCCAATCCCACGATGTCACTTTTTCCTGAAAGAACTATGTGGCGCTTTGGCTCATCGTATGATGTATCCGCTTCCTTATCTATTCTTTTTCTCGCTTTGGTAGACATGTCCTTCACATAGAAAACCTGCGCCACATCATTGGCTAGGACGAATGGTTCGTCTGTGTACCCAAGATTGTTCAGATCCACTGTTGTCATTCCGTACTGTGGGTCTTCCTGTACCCCGCCTCCTGACAGATTGACCAATTTGCACTGAAACAAAGGGACCTTGAAATCATGTCCATAGTCAAGTTCCCATATGTCCACTATGTAACCATAATATGTGTCCTTTCCCCTATTGGTTGCTGCATCAAAGCGGACACTGCTGTTTTGGTTGGTGCTCTTTTGATCTTGGGCGATCGTGTAAAATGTATTCCCATTTATCTCGTACCCTTTGTAAGTCAATACAGTCGAAGATGGTCCCCTGGCCAACGAGTACAGCTCATCAGAAACAGTGTTGTCACCCATGAGACGTGTTTGCAACCAACTGCCGAAAGTCCTGATGTGTTCATATGTAATCCAGTCGTCACACTGCTCCGGGTGTTTGGAGCGCAGAATATTCTTGTGTTCATCGACATACGGGGTCACCAAGGTAGAATTCTGTAGAACTTTGTAGTGTGCTTGAGACCAAGAATGCCCGTCCCTACATATTATTGAGTCCGCTCCTAGCGTGCCTTTTCCAGTCAGTCTCCCCTCATACCGTGATTGAGGGAGACCAATCTTCTTAAGGTTAGGAATGAAGTCAACACAAAACCCAATGACATCCTCTGTTTGATGGCCCATGGAGATGCTTGCTTCTGGCCTAGCGCGGTTACGAACATATTTCTTTAAGACTCCCATGAACCTCTCAAAGGGGAACATATTGTGTAGAAATATAGGGCCCAGAACGACAATCTCGTCGACTAGATGAACTAGGACGTGCGTCATGATATTGAAGAAGGACGGTGGGAACACCAGCTCGAAAATAACAAGACATTGCACCAAATCACTCCTTAACCTTGGCAGGCTTTCTGGATCGATCACCTTCTGAGAGATTGCATTGAGGAATGCACATAGCTTCACAATGGCTAATCGAACGTTTTTCGGTAGAAGCCCCCTCAATGCAACCGGAAGCAGTTGCGTCATAATCACGTGGCAGTCATGAGACTTTAGGTTCTGGAACTTTTTCTCTGCCATATTTATTATTCCCTTTATATTCGACGAGAAGCCAAACGGGACCTTCATACTGAGAAGGCATTCAAAGAAGATTTCCTTCTCTTCTTTGGTAAGAGCGTAGCTGGCAGGACCTTCATACTGCTTTGGATGCATGCCGTCTTTTTCATGCACACGTTGCTGTTCCTCCCATGCCTCCGGTGTATCTTTTGTCTTCCCATACACTCCCAAGAAGCCTAGCAGGTTCACGCAAAGATTCTTCGTCACGTGCATCACGTCGATTGCAGAGCGGACCTCTAGGTCTTTCCAATAGGGTAGGTCCCAAAATATAGATTTCTTCTTCCACATGGGTGCGCGTCCCGCATCGTCAGTCGGAACAGATAGTCCGCCAGGACCCTTTCCAAATATTACTTGTAAATCATTGACCATATCAAGTATGTGATCACCAGTACGGAGGGCGGGCTTCTTCCGGTGATCTGCCTCACCTTTGAAATGCTTTCCTTTCTTTCGACATTGATGGTTGGTCGGAAGAAATCGACGATGCCCCAGGTACACATTCTTCCTGCATTTGTCCAAATATATACTGTCGGTGTCATCTAAACAGTGTGTGCATGCGTGGTATCCCTTGTTTGTCTGTCCTGAAAGGTTACTGAGAGCAGGCCAATCGTTGATGGTTACAAACAGCAACGCATGTAGGTCAAATTCCTCCTGTTCGTTCTCATCCCACACACGTACACCTCTTCCATTCCATAGCTGTAAAAGTTCATCAACTAATGGCCTTAGGTACACATCAATGTCATTGCCGGGTTGCTTAGGGCCTTGGATGAGCACTGGCATCATAATGAACTCCCGCTTCATGCACAACCAAGGAGGAAGGTTATACATACATAGAGTCACAGGCCATGTGCTATGCTTGCTGCTCTGATCCCCAAAAGGATTAACGCCATCTGCACTTAAACCAAACCATACGTTCCTCGGGTCACCTGTAAAGTCGCTCCACTTTCTCTCGATCTTTCTCCACTGCGACCCGTCTGCGGGTGCTCTCAACTTTCCGTCTTTCTTACGGTCTTTTATGTGCCATTGCATCAACTCGGCATGCTTTTTGTTTCTGAACAGACATTTCAACCGTGGTATTATAGGAGCATACCACATCACCTTGGCAGGAACCCTCTTCCCGGTGCGCTGGCCCTCAACATCACCAGGGTCATCTCTTCTGATCTTATACCGCAATGCACCGCATACCGAGCATGCGTTCAAATCCTCGTACGCACCGCGGTAGAGGATGCAGTCATTAGGGCATGCATGTATCTTCTGCACCTCCAATCCTAGAGGGCATAGAACCTTCTTTGCTTCGTACGTACTGCCGGGCAATTCGTTATCCTTTGGAAGCTTCTTCTTCATTATTTTCAGTAGCGAACTAAATCCCTTGTCAGATACACCATTGTCTGCCTTCCATTGCAGCAATTCCAGTGTGGTACCAAGCTTTCTGCTGTCATCTTCGCAATTTGGGTACAACCCTTTTTTGTGATCCTCTAACATGCGATCGAACTTCAACTTCTCCCTTTCACTTTCGCATTCTCTCTGTGCATCAACAATGACCCGGCGAAGATCATCATCGGGCACATCGTCTGGTTCCTCTTGATCTTCAGCTTCCCCCATTGCAGCATCACCGTATTCAGGAGGCGGGTAGTTGTCGTCATCCTCTTCTTCTTCGTTGTCTTCCATCATAACCCCTCTTTCTCCGTGCTTGGTCCAAACATTATAGTGTGGCATAAAACCCTTCTGAAGCAGGTGGAAGTGAAGGGTTTTATAGTTGGAGAAAGCCTTCGTATTCTCACAGACAGTACATGGACAATGCATAAAACCATTCTGCTTGTTTGCCTCAGCCGCTTCGAGAAAATTATGCAAGCCCTTAATATACTCGGAGGTGCGTCGGTCACCATACATCCATTGCCGGTTCATCCGCGTGCATATCATGAATAGAGAAGTGACCAAATTAATAGAAATTCATCATCACATTAAAGCCAAAGTACAGTAGTGACCAAAATAAATACATAACGTTCATACATAGTTCTCATTATTGAACAACATATAGCTCTCTAGAGCATCTAATTAAAACATACATTGAAACTAGAAAATTTAAATGCAACAACAAATGCGATCATAACCGCAACTAAGGTACCAATTGATCCAACGGCATAATGATACCAAGCCTCAGTATGAATGGCATATTTTCTAATCTTTCTAATCTTCAAGCGCATTGCATCCATCTTGATCTTGTGATCGTCCACGACATCGGCAACATGCAACTCCAACTTCATCTTCTCCTCTTCAACTCTTTGTAATTTTTCTTTCAAGTAATTGTTTTCTTTTTCAACCAAATTTAACTTCTCGACAAGAATTTCTATGTCGGTTGGAATTTCCGGTTCACATACCTCCTAGATGAAAAAATCTATGTCACGTTGGTTGGCATAATTGTCATAAACACTAAATAAAACAAATAGTTATAAAAGATAATATATACCACATCCGAATCATAGACCGGACGAGGGCCGACGTGGGCGGATACCATGACCATGGCACTATATAATAACAAACAATAATAAAAGTAAGAAAATTACACAAGTATCTATCTAAATGATACAAGTAAGAACTTTTTTCTTTTAGAAAGAAGATAAGAAGAAGAGGCTAACCACGGTGGTGCCGGCGCAGAGATGGGCGTGGGCGATCGACGGCGGTGAGGACGGGGACGGGACAGGACGGACCGCCAGACCTAAACAAATCTTGAGGAAAATGGAGCTTGGACAAGGAGCTTCGAGAGGAGAAAGCTTAAGTGTGGTTCGGGCATTTCATCGAACACCTCATGTGCATAGGAGGTGAGCTAGAGCACCACAAAGCTCTCCCACGGCCGGCCAAAAAAAAGTGAGCAGTGGACTGCTCTGCTCGCGGGCAGGGGGTATATATAGGCCGACCATTGGTCTCGGTTTGTGGCTGGAACCGGGACTAAAGGACATCATTTGGTCCCGGTTCCAGCCACAAACCGGGACCAATGGTTGTGGGCCAGGAGCGAGGCCCATTGGTCCCGGTTCGTGTCTGGAACCGGGACCAAAGGGGTCAGACGAACCGGGACCAATGGCCCACGAGGCCCGGCCGGCGCCCTGGCCTCACGAACCGGGACCAATGCCCCGATGGGTCCCGGTTCGTGAGTGAACCGGGATTAATGGGCTTCTCAGGGCTGGACCAAAGCCCTGTTATGTACTAGTGTCCCGGCCAGGTTTGGGCCCGGGACTAATGCTCAACGGCTACGAGCGGACGGGGGCACGGCCAGGATTAGTCCCGGTTCAGATGGGACATCTAATCCCGGTTGGTAGTGATACCAACCGGGACTAAAGGGATTGCGGCAGGCTGGGGCCCATGCGAGCCCCTTTTGTCCTGGTTGGTATCACCAACCGGGACTAAAGATAGACCTTTAGTCCCGGTTGGTATATCCAACCGGGACTAAAGTCTTCCCTATATAAAGCTGCTTCGTCCCAGCCCGAGTCCAAGCTTTCTCTCCTCTCTGTTTCCTTCCCCAAGCTCGAGTTCATCCTCCATTTTTGCCAAGATTTGTCAAGATTGGCGGCACCCCATCTATCCAAGGGTTCTAAAAGGTTAGCAACTTCATCCTTTCATCTCTGATTGCTAGTTTAGCTCGTTTCATGCTCTACAAGTATAGTTATTTGTGGGTTTTAGTTTGGAAGTAATTATGTGGGATTTTTATTTGATTTATATGCACTTTGAGCTTAAATTAACTTCTTAGTTTGCATATGTGTAGGTGTGGTTTACTTAGTGCCTTCCCATCCCCGTCCTCACCGCTGTCGATCGCCCGCGCCGTCCCGTCGCCGGCACCACCTTGGTGAGCCTCTTGTTCTTATCCTTGTTGTAAAAAAAATCTTATTTGTATGATTTAGATAATTACTTGTATAATTTTCTTACTTGTATGATTGTTTGTTATATATAGTGCCATGGTTTTGATATCCGTCCCCATCGGCCCTCGTCCGGTTTATGATTCGGATGTGGTATATTATCTTTTATAACTATTTGTTTCATTTCGTGTTTATGAAAATTATGCCCATCCAGTTGACATAGATATTTTTATCTAGGAGGTATGTGAACCAGAAATTGCAACCGACCCTCTTGTCGAGAAGTTAAACTTAGTTGAAAAAGAAAACGATTATTTCAAAGAAAAATTGAAAAGAATTGAAGAAGAGAAGATGAAATTGGAGTTGTATGTTGCCGATGTCGTCGATGGTCACAAGATCAAGATGGACGCAATGCGCTTGAAGATTTGAAAGATTAGAAAATATGCCATTAATAAATAGGCTTGGTATCTCTATGCTGTTGGATCAATTATTACCTTAGATGCGATTTTGATCGCATTTGTTGTTGCATTTAAATGCTTTAGATAGTTGTATGTTGTTTTATGAGAAGTATGTATGAACTTTATGTATATATTTTTGCAATAACATTTGGTCACTACTCTAGTTTGGTTTTAATGTGATGAACTTGTATTAATTTGGTCACTTCGATGTCGTGTAATGAAGATGAGCCGGCAATGGATGTACGATGACCGACGCTCTCCCGAGTTCATTAATGGCCTGCATAATTTTATGCATGTGGCTAAGGCAAACAAGCGAAATGGTTTTATGTGTTGGTGGTGTCTGTAAGAATGATAAGGATTAGTCTACCTCAAAAATCCTTCACAGCCACCTGCTTCGGTCCGGTTTCATGTCCGGCTATAATTGTTGGACCAAGCACGGAGAAAGAGGGGTTATGATGGAAGACAATAAAGAAGAAGAGGGTGATGACAACTATCCTGGGTTCCTTGAATACGATGGTACTACAATGGGGGAAGCTGAAGAAGAGGCATCAGATGAGACCGCGGATGATCTTGGTCGGGCCATTCTTGATGCACAGAGAAACTATGAAAGTGAAGAGGAGAGGTTGAAGTTGGAGCGCGTGTTAGAGGATTACAAAAAATTGTTGTACCCAAATTGCGAACATGACAAGAAAAAGCTGGATACCACACTGGAATTACTGCAATGGAAGGCAGAGAATGGTGTATCTGACAAGGGATTTGAAAAGTTGCTGATAATGATAAAGAAGATGCTTCCAAAGGATAACGAATTGCCCGTCAGTACGTACTAAGCAAAGAAGGTTGTCTGCCCTCTAGGATTAGAGGTGCAGAAGATACATGCATGCCCTAATGGCTGCATCATCTACCGCGGTGAGGAGTACGATAATTTGAATGCATGCCCGGTATGCGGTGCATTGCATTATAAGATCAGTCGCGATGACCCTGGTGATGTTAAGGGCGAGCGCCCCTGGAAGAGGGTTCCTGCCAAGGTGATGTGGTATGCTCCTATAATACCACGGTTGAAATGTTTGTTGCGAAACAAAGAGCATGCCAAGTTGTTGCGATGGCACAAAGAAGATTGTAAGAAAGACGCGATGTTGAGAGTACCCGATGATGGGTCGCACTGGAGAAAAATCGAGAGAGAGAGTTCCCGGACTTTGCAGATGACGCAAGGAACTTATGGTTTTCTCTAAGTACAGATGGCATGAATCCTTTTGGCGAGCAGAGCTGCAGTCATAGCACCTGGCCTGTGACTCTATGTATCTACAACCTTCCTCCTTGGTTGTGCATGAAGCGGAAGTTCATTATGATGCTAGTGCTCATCCAAGGCCCTAAGCAACCCAGCAACGACATTGATGTGTACCTAAGGCCACTAGTTGAAGAACTTTTAGAGTTGTGGGATAAAAAAGGTGTACATGTGTGGGATGAGCACAAACAAGAGGAATTTGACCTACGAGCATTGTTGTTTGTAACCATCAATGATTGGCCTGCTCTTAGTAACCTTTTAGGACAGACAAACAACGGATACAATGCATGCATGCACTGTTTAGATGAGACTGAAAGTATATATTCGGATAAATGTAAGAAGAATGTGTACCCGGGACATCGTCGATTTCTTCCGATCAGGCATCTCTTAAGAAAGAAAGGCAAGCATTTCAAAGGTGAGGTAGATCATCGGAAGAAGCCTGGCAACCAAACTGGGTTTGATATATTTGATATGGTCAGGGATTTAAAAGTAATCTTTGGAAAGGGTCCTGGCGGACAATCTGTTCTGAATGACGCTAAAGGACACGCACCCATGTGGAAGAAGAAATCTATATTTTGGGAGCTACCTATTGGAAAGTCCTAGAGGTCCGCTCTGCAATCGACGTGATGCACGTGAAGAAGAATCTTTGCATGAACCTGTTAGGCTTCATGGGCGTGTATGGGAAGACAAAAGATACACCGGAGGCACGACAGGACCAACAACGTATGAACGAAAAATATGACATGCATCCAAAGCAGTATCAAGGTCCTGCCAGCTACACTCTTACCAAAGAAGAGAAGGAAATCTTTTTTGAATACCTGAGCAGTATGAAGGTCCCGTCTGGCTTCTCGTCGAATATAAAGGGAATAATAAATATGGCAGAGAAATTTTTTTCCAAAAACCTAAAGTCTCATGACTGCCACATGATTATTACGCAATTACTTCCGGTTGCGTTGAGGGGGATGAAGGGGAACGCAGCAGAAAACAAATTTTTTCCGACCTACGCACCAGCCCAGGACCACTATGGAGACTGCATACAAGGTTTGATCTTTTTCGTTACCGACTCGTAGCGCAACGGAAGTAGCGCAACGGTCACTCGAACAGCCCTTCGGGAGGACCTTCGAAACTCGGACGGTCACTCGGACAGCCCTTCGGGAGGCACTCTCGAACTAAGACCGAAACAACGATCTCTCTACAGAGTTGCACACATACGGTGTCATCTATCCGGCAGGGCTTCGCCATCCAGAACTAGTTCCCACCGGAACCCAGACAGCCTTTCGGCTCTACGAAACTATTTCACTGGGAGGGAGAGAGAAAGCCAGATCATGCATGGCACTTGTATGTGAGAAAGAGTGAGTTTTGGGCAGCCCCCTCCATCTCTATTTATAGGAGAAGGAGGGGTGGAGGGGCTGAAATTTCAGCCACATCCATCCATGTCATCTCCAAGATATTTTGGAGCGAAAGCCCAAAAAGGTGGCTTTCCAAAAAGTAACCATAAAGCTGATTTCACCATTCACTACGACATTTTTCAGCGTCCGTTCGAACCGAATATATTTATGTGTGCTTAGAAAATTTCCAGTACCCACTAAAATAATTTTCGACGCGTTCCGAAACAATTCCGGATTAGTGATTTTCATCTGCGAAAAGCAAACAAAGCGCTTCCGGCAGCTTCGGAACATTTCCGGCTTTTCTCCCGGAAAATTCCCAGAAGTTTCCAGAATGATTCTGGCAACCTCCAAGAATTATCAGGCGTGTGCCGAAACCAATTTGACTTAATGGTGTACTCCGAAACAACTTTTCGGTTTAGTGATTTTCATCTGTGAAAAGCAACTAAAGCGGTTCCGGCAGTCCGAAACATTTCCGGTTTTTGTCTCTGAAAAATCTCAGAAGTTACCGGAACAATTCTGGTACCCTCCAATAATTTCCAGGCATGTGCCGAAACCCATTTGACTTAATGGTACACTCCGAAACAACTTTTCGGTTTAACGAAACACTTCCGGTGTTCTCTCTCCGGAACTCTTCCGTTGTCTCCGAAACTTTTTCGGTGAATTTCTCTCAAACTCCATGTCTAGTATTCAACAGATAGATGACCCTTAAGCGTGTGACCCTATAGGTTCGGTGAAGTATAGACATGACCCGGAACCCCTTCCGATCAATGATCAACATCGGAGCCGTGGACACCCATATTGACCCCTATACCCACACGAATGAATATTCGAGTGAACCTCCAGTTGCCGTGTGCTATTCCTGTTGCTTCGCGATATGTTACAAATACCCGAGGTGAGACATGTTGGCATCCCCGTGGATCAACAACTTGTCCACTATGCCAGTTACCTCGTTACCGGTATTGTTCTCTTTTCTTGTTACCGTGTTCCGGCATCCCCGTGATCAAATCACAAAGTGTCTGGCCAGACGATGATGGATACCGTAACACCAAGAGGGCCCAGAGATATCTCTCCATCGTCGTAGGAGCAAATCCCAATCTTGAGCTATCAAGTTACTTGACATACTTTCCCATGAACCCGTAAGCCGCCGTAATAGCCATCCATTTACGGATGACGTTTAACAAACCCCAAAGTTCATGAATCAAGCATGAAGAAACTCGATACTCTCATGGTCTGAGGAATCATGCAAACGTTAACCATCTCTGTGTTATTAACCATTTAACTTGTGACGAATGTATCTCATAGCATAACATCAATTCGGGTCGATTCAACACAAATTTTCTTCTAACATTGTGCCCTCAAAGTTACTGGCATAGACATGCCCATCATCAGGAAAACAGAACCATCATGCAACACTTGAGCTAGTCTTAGAGGCCAGACTAGGGATACATTTTACCGTTTATTATTCCACACGTGCATATGAGTCTTCCTCCGAGCCTCGTGGTTATTGTAGACTCGAGAACCATAGCAGTTATAGCATGGAACATAAACCTAATTATGAACAGGGAGATAATCAATATCATTTATTATTGCCTCTAGGGCATATCTCCTACAGACTCCCACTTGCACTAGAGTCAATAATCTAGTTAATGCTAATGCACTTTACACCTGTGGCACACTGGTGTAAAATATGCTTCGCATGTGGTATAGCCTGATGTCCAACGGATCTGACGACTTCAGCTCCGTGTGTAACTTTGCATATCCTTGCGTTTTCACGCTTTCACAAAATTCATATTTTGTGTGGACTTGGCTTTGCATATGCGTGAATCATTGGTCGAAACCTGATTCCTCAGACTGAGCTATGGAGCAACTATCTGCAATAGTGTCCTATAGACCAAAACCATTTTGGAACCATACTAAGTTCATGAATGAACTATTTGATTCAACAACTTCTTTGTCACTTCTAAAGCGTCAACATACTTAGCCTTTGTTATAGAATTCGCCACAGTATCTTGTTTGGAACAATTTCCAACTACCGTGCCACCATGTTGTGTATTACACAAAACCGTTAACTTAAATCAAAAATCGCATGGAGCATTGATGAAGACTGTATCGATGTAATTACTTACAACGAGCACTTCATAATCTCTGCTTGCGAGAAAGCATGTCATCAGTACTGCTCTAGTACTCAATGACATCTTTCACTGTTGTCCCATGATCAGTACTTTGATCACTTTGGTATCTATACTCGCAACAACTTTGGAGTATTGGACATATCTGGTTGTTTTTACATACCATGGAATACATGATTAATCCAAACACAAGAGTGTGTGGAATCACCATCATGTATTTTTCTCATCAGTGTTTTGGGACACCGAGTCTTGCAAAAACTCTTTCCATGTGATTTCGGCAAGAATCACTCCTTGACGTTTTTCAATGCTAAAAGGTTTTAGCATTTTGTCAATATGTATCTTTGCTCAGCCCCATTAGGTAAATCTATCTCCATAGATCATCATGCCTAATATCAAGGATATTTAGCCCAAGCACTTCATCAAAAAAACTATTTTCAAATGAAGTCCTAATTCGTGTCAAGAAATTTATTTCCAATTAACAATGTGTCAAGCACACAAGGTTTTTAGAAATATTATTATGCTCCCACTTATTTTCTTGAATCACAAGCATCTTCGTTACCCATTGATGAAGTCAAAAACTCTTTTTGACCATTTCATCAAAACACGAAGATTCCAACTCCATTTTGCTCTCTTCTGTCCATTGCTGGAACTCTGAAGTTTGCATACTTACTAGCATCCTCTGGACTGACAAAATACCTTGGACTGTAACACATGCAAGTCCTTGGTTACATTTCCATCAGATGGAAATCCTTTCGTCATCCATGTTTCATATCTCATGATTGAAATATGTATTAATCGCTAGTTCAACCCGAACCGACTTTAAGCATCGCTACGGTGAAACAACCTCATCGTAATCAACTCCTTGAACTTGTTATTTCAACAAGTCGAGCTTTATGGATAAAACATTTTTATCCGTATCAGTTTTTAGTTCCATAAATATTCGTTAGACTCTAAGCCTTCCGAAAGGTGTATCAAGATTTTAATCTTGAAACATTTATATGGAAACTATCTCGGATTGTATTGGCATTTAGCCAAATCCGGAGTTAGGGCCCATCACCGCTTCCTTGTGTATCGTAGGTATACTGTTGTCCAACAACAATATCTCGTTTGCGCACCTGAGAGGTTTGCACGAGCCTTGCCTACGTGGTTCAGCTGCAATTTCGACCGAAGTCCATACATTTTATTGTAGAGACTTTCATATCAGTCGCAGTAGGAAACTCTGGAATTACTTCCAAGGTCTCTTTCCTTTGATCTGATTACGAAGATACTGTTTATCTCTTCGAGTTGCACTGTTCTCCCACTCACCTTTTTGAAAGAACCATTTTCTTCAAAAAGCATACCGTTCTTTGTGGCAAACCTATTTGCCTCGGAATAGTGGTGGGGAAATACCCAATGACTTGGGATAACCTACAAAGTAGCACTTGTCTGATTTGGAATAGGTTTGTAACCTTTTACACAAGCCCCATATTCCAAATGTTAAGAAAAGATATAACATGGTTGGGCGTACCATACCATGGCGTCATTTCAACAGACCCGATGGAGCTCTTTTCAGTGTAAAAGCCGCCGTCTCTAAAGCATCACCTTAAAAGGGATAATGGAAAATTTATTTATGTCATCTTTGATCTTACCATGTCATAAATGGTTCGATTACATCTTCACGGACTTTCCACTTGCAGTGGTGTTCCGGGAGGTGCATGTTATGAAACTCTTTTCACAACTCATCAGACATTCGCTAAACTTGTAACTCAAATATTCCTTTCCGCAATCAAATTGCAGAAACATAACTTTCTTGTCACAATAACTTCGACTTCATTTTTGAAAACCTTTCGAATGATTTCAAAAGATCCAGACTTAGGTCTCATCAAGTAAATATCCATATATCTAATTGAGTCATTCTTGAAGGTAGACAAATCCACTGTTTGCAACAACATTTATCGGACTACATACATCAAAATGTATGATCACCAATAAGTTCTTTGCTCGTTCCTTATGGCCTGTGAACGGTATTTTAGTCTCTTCACCTTTTGGAGGAAAGTCGCAAGTGTCAGATGATTCAAAATCAAACGACTTCAAAATCCATCATAATGGAATTTTCCATGCGGGTTTCTCCAATGTGACCAAATGCAGTGCCACACATATGTGGAATTCTTTTAGTCTTGCGACATTTAGCGTCAGTGTTATGGATGTATCATATTTCCATCAATATTCATAACATACATCCCATCTTTGATGGAAGCATGGCCCTTCATGTTATTCATAATACTGAACAACAATTGTTGTTTTTATGAACAACTCTTTTGCAACAAACATTGTGCAATGGGCTAGAGTGTATGAAACTCTAAAATGAATTATGAAAGTAAACCCAGAGGTAATGTATTATTATCAATATTCATAACATACGTCTCATTCATAATTAAAGTATGGCCCTTATGTTATTCATAACACCGAACATCAAAAGTTCTCTTATGAACAACCTTCTTCCAAGATACTTTATGCAAAGGGCTAGAGTGTGAAACTCTAAAATGAATAATGAAAGAAAACACATAGGTAATACACCGATGGAAGGTATAGTAACCTTTACTATGTTCCCAGCGTGTATCAAGACCTCATTCCTGGCTAGTCTTTCAGGCCATAGTAGTTCTTGCATCGAGTCGCAACAGAATGCAATCGAGCAGGTATCTTTGTGATCAACTCACAATACCCAAAATTAGTGATTAACATGTTTAACCATAATTCCCAAGAACTATATCTTTGACCAGCCTTCTATACATCAAAAAATTGTATGACATTCCTACATGAGCTGGATATTCCAGTCTTCTTTCTTTCTGCCTTCATACTTCTAACAGTTTAACTTTCAGTATTTCTCCTACTCACAGAAGAAGCACCCAACTTAAGAGTGGCGTTTGCCCTGGACTTCCTAGGCGTGAAAGTTTCACTAACACCCTTCGGACACTTCCTTTCTCTTTAAGTTGTTGTTTTATTCACCATCATCATATGACCGGCGTTCTTCTGGATCCCTCTCTTATCAGTCTTATGCATAGTAAACACCTTTACTAATAGTTTGCAAACCAACATTACTTTGGATATTTCATATCTTTCAGCCTTTGTTTGTATCTGAAAATTAATTTTCAGTTCCATGAATATCACATAACTATCCCAAAACTTTCGAAGTTCGGGTCTCATGGAAGCAAACGTATTGCACTTGACTGAAACGGAATTCTAGCTTTTGGATCGAAGGACGAGAGTCACATGATCCATAGCATTAGCGGGAGAATACCGAAAGCATGCGATAGGACAAAGTCCTTCTCGGCACTCTTGAGGACAATCCTCACATTACGTCACCAACCGTAAAGTTTTAACCAGATATTTAATAGCTATTCAATTTTAACAGGGAAGGTGGAAACGCGAGCCATTATTCTACAACTATTTTGCAAATCACACTTTAGACAGTGTTCAAAATTAATTGCACTGAGAATTTAAACAAGATAATTCTATAGTGCGCTCCCACTCAAATCAATATCTCTCATAATTGATTGTGAGTGATACAAGACCCGCATTTTAATTCAACGCCACGGTTGTAGATGAACTCAAATGGTGCGAACTTCAATCGGTAGGCAAACTTGCCGATCACATCTCTATGTGATTCTTGTTCATCTTTCGATGCGTGTGTTCAGAGCTCAGGACTGTCATGCTTGAAAGTCAAGACAACCAAGTGATCTCGCTGCGAGGTCTCAACTCACCCGCCTCACACTTCTCTAATCGTTCGCACCCATGGAGATCATGTGATGCCCCGGAGAGATAGGTGCCATGACGGTGCTATACTTGGGAGAACACTAACTACTTGATATTTTTGTGAGAGATCACCCTAATAAAAAGCGACTACCGCGCAATCAAGAAGGGTGCTTCATAAGGGATAAACATCTCAGGCAATTCATAATAGCATGATATGGTATAGCCCTTTCTGACGGAGAAGTCTTGTATTTCTTCGTCTTCGGCATTCGCGTCGGTGTTCACCTTCGCGAAGTTTGCCACCACCTTGTCGATGCACCAGATAATATTGCTATCTCTATAGCTAATAAAATAAGTGCATTACTTAAGGTTGACACGCAGGTCATTTACAGTGACAATCATATGGCTCCAGCCATCATGCCGAATCATGACACGCAGGTCATGTTAATATTACATCATATAGTCATCTCATACATAATCAAATTAATATGAGCACTGCTATACCACATCACATGCACATGCAAACCATCCTGCAAAACCAAGTTAGATGTCTCTAATTGGTTCATGCAAAAATTTATTTTACGTGGCTTCTAAGGTTTCAAAACAAACCGAAGCTACCAACGTTCATCATCAAGCATTATAATTCAAGTCGCTAGATTAACTTTGCGGGGTGTATGAAACACGAGATAATAAAATCTCGAGCCACATACTGAACTTCGTCATACGCATGACCCCCGTGCAGATCATATCTGCATTGCCCTTTCGTCTGCGAAATTTCATCTTTCTTTTTAACTATGGTGGAATTCAATGAACTGTTAGCACTTCGTTGATCAATCAGGATCGTGGATTGCCAGAACTTTGAAACTCCACCATGCTGTTATCAAGATCAGAAATATGCAAATTCCAGGGAAGCAACAAGAACATCGGGTAACAGATTTCATCTGCTACCCGCACAAATAATTTTCAGTAATAGAACTCATCTACTACCTAATTATATTGTGCAACACCCATACATCTCTATGTATTCTAGATCGCAACCTGCATCTACGCATAGCACGGCTCTTGATGCCACTGAAGGGGAACGCAGCAGAAAACAAAAAAATTCCGACCTATGCACCAGCCCAGGACCACTATGGAGACTGCATACAAGGTTTGATCTTTTTCGTTACCGACTCGTAGCGCAGCGGAAGTAGAGTCGATGACGATCGGCGGTGCAGATCCCCGCAGCTAGGATTTACAACCTCCCAACCGCGAGGATGTATACCCTCATCTGCCCCCTCGGACAGCCCTCCGGGAGGCGGTCGGACAGTCCCCCGGACGGTGTCGCGGACAGCCCTTCGGGAGGACCTTCGAAACTCGGACGGTCACTCGGACAGCCCTTCGGGAGGACCTTCGAAACTCGGACGGTCACTCGAACAGCCCTTCGGGAGGACCTTCGAAACTCGGACGGTCACTCGGACAGCCCTTCGGGAGGCACTCTCGAACTAAGACCGAAACAACGATCTCTCTATAGAGTTACACACATACGGTGTCATCTATCCGGCAGGGCTTCACCATCCAGAACTAGTTCCCACCGGAACCCAGACAGCCGTTCGGCTCTACGAAACTATTTCGCTGGGAGGGAGAGAGAAAGCCAGATCATGCATGGCACTTGTATGTGAGAAAGAGTGAGTTTTGGGCAGCCCCCTCCATCTCTATTTATAGGAGAAGGAGGGGTGGAGGGGCTGAAATTTCAGCCACATCCATCCATGTCATCTCCAAGATATTTTGGAGCAAAAGCCCAAAAAGGTGGCTTTCCAAAAATTAACCATAAAGCTGATTTCACTATTCACGACGACATTTTTCAGCGTCCGTTCGAACCGAAAATATTTATGTGGGCTTAAAACATTTCCAGTACCCACTAAAATAATTTTCGACGCATTCCGAAACAATTCCGGATTAGTGATTTTCATCTGCGAAAAGCAAACAAAGCGGTTCCGGCAGCTCCGGAACATTTCCGGTTTTTCTCCCAGAAAATTCCTAGAAGTTTCTAGAATGATTCTGGCACCCTCCAAGAATTATCAGGCGTGTGCCGAAACCAATTTGACTTAATGGTGTATTCCGAAACAACTTTTTGGTTTAGTGATTTTCATCTGTGAAAAGCAACTAAAGCGGTTCCGGCAGTCCGGAACATTTCCGGTTTTTGTCTCTGAAAAATCTCAGAAGTTACCGGAACAATTCTGGTACCCTCCAATAATTTCCAGGCATGTGCCGAAACCCATTTGACTTAATGGTACACTCCGAAACAACTTTTCGGTTTTACCGAAACTCTTCCGGTGTTCTCTCTCCGGAACTCTTCCGTTGTCTTCGAAACTTTTTCGGTGAATTTCTCTCAGACTCCCTATCTAGTATTCAACAGATAGATGACCCTTAAGCGTGTGACCCTATAGGTTCGGTGAAGTATAGACATGACCTGGAACCCCTTCCGATCAATGATCAACATCGGAGCCGTGGACACCCATATTGACCCCTATACCCACACGAATGAATATTCGAGTGAACCTCCAGTTGCCGTGTGCTATTCCTGTTGCTTCGCGATATGTTACAAATACCCGAGGTGAGACATGTTGGCATCCCCGTGGATCAACAACTTGTCCACTATGCCAGTTACCTCGTTACCGGTATTGTTCTCTTTTCTTGTTACCGTGTTCCGGCATCCCCGTGATCAAATCACAAAGTGTCTGGCCAGACGATGATGGATACCGTAACACCAAGAGGGCCCAGAGATATCTCTCCATCGTCGGAGGAGCAAATCCCAATCTTGAGCTATCAAGTTACTTGACATACTTTCCCATGAACCCGTAAGCCGCCGTAATAGCCATCCATTTACGGATGACGTTTAACAAACCCCAAAGTTCATGAATCAAGCATGAAGAAACTCGATACTCTCATGGTCTGAGGAATCATGCAAACGTTAACCATCTCTGTGTTATTAACCATTTAACTTGTGACGAATGTATCTCATAGCATAACATCAATTCGGGTCGATTCAACACAAATGTTCTTCTAACATTGTGCCCTCAAAGTTGCTGGCATAGACATGCCCATGATCAGGAAAACAGAACCATCATGTAACACTTGAGCTAGTCGTAGAGGCCAGACTAGGAATACATTTTACCGTTTATTACTCCACACGTGCATATGAGTCTTCCTCCGAGCCTCGTGGTTATTGTAGACTCGAGAACCATAGCAGTTATAGCATGGAACATAAACCTAATTATGAACAGAGAGATAATCAATATCATTTATTATTGCCTCTAGGGCATATCTCCTACAGGGGATTCTACCGGAAAATTTTCAAGTACCCATTGTGAAGCTATGTGCATTCCTCAATGCAATTTCTCAGAAGGTAATCGATCCAGAAATCCTACCAAGGTTACAAAATGATTCGGTCCAATGTCTTGTCAGTTTCAAGCTAGTGTTCCCACCATCCTTCTTCAATATTATGACGCACGTCCTAGTTCACCTAGTCGATGAGATTATCATTCTGGGTCCTGTATTTCTACATAATATGTTGCCCTTTGAGAGGTTCATGGGAGTCTTAAAGAAATATGTTCATAACCGTGCTAGGCCAGAAGGAAGCATCTCCCAGGGCTATGAAACAGAGGAGGTTATTGAGTTTTGTGTTGACTTTATTCCCGACCTTAAGCTGGTTGGTGTTCCTCAATCGCGGCATGAGGGGAGACTGAGTGAAAAAGGCACACTAGGAAAGAAAGCAGTAATAAGTATGGACGGGCATTCTTTCACTCAAGCACACTACACAGTTCCGCAAAATTCCACCTTGGTGGCTCCGTATATCGAGGAACACATGGATATTGTACGCTCCAAGAACCCGGAGCAGTCTGACTCCTGGATTAAACGTACACACATGACGACTTTCGGCGGTTGGTTGCAAACACATCTCATGAATAACACCACTCTTGGAGATGAGCTGTACTTGTTGGCCAAGTCACCATCTTCGACTATATTGACTTTCCAAGGGTACGAGATAAATGGGAATACATTTTACACGATCGTCCAAGATAAAAAGAGCACCAACCAAAACAGTGGTTTCCGCTTTGATGCAACATACAACAATGAGAAAAAGGACACATATTATGGTTACATAGAGGAGATATGGGAACTTGACTATGGACATTCTTTTAAGGTCCCTTTGTTTCGGTGCAACTGGGTCAATCTGACAGGAGGCGGGGTAAAGGTTGACCCGCAGTACGGAATAACAACAGTGGATCTCAACAATCTTGGGTACACAGACGAACCATTCGTCCTAGCAAATGATGTGGCTCATGTTTTCTATGTGAAGGACATGTCTACCAAACCGAGAAAAATAAAATATAAGGAAGCAAATACATCATACGATGAGCCAAAGCGCCACATAGTTCTTTCGGGGGAAAGAAACATTGTGGAAGTGGAGGACAAGACAGACATGTAAAAAGATTATAGTAAGTTTGATGAAATTCGTCCCTTCAAAGTGAACACTGACCCAAGCATCCTGTTAAATGATGAAGATTCTGCATGGTAATGGTGCAATCATAAGCAAGGGACATACGCGAAGAAAAAGTCTTATACCCCAAGATCCCACTCTGGGATATGACCGGCTTCACCGTCATCACTTTCTCTCTAGTGAGTTTCCGAACTTATAGCTGGAAAGTCCCATTTCGGACAAACCGGAGGGAATCTTTGTAAGAGTTAGGGTATACGTGTGTTTTGGGTATTCCTAGGGGTTACCCTAACACAAGCAAGCAAAAAGTTTCACTTTGCTACCCCCTTCTCACGTCGGAATCTTTGTAAGAGCTAGGACATTTTCGCATTTGAAACATGATTTTTTAGGAGTTAATCAGTGCAATTATGTCCAAACAAAATATGAATGTGTAGGTTATGTTAAGAGAAACAATTTCACATCTTATTTGCTCCATTTGGTTTAACAGAACTGAAGATGTGAATTTTTATGAATCCACATAAATTTGAATCAACTCATTTGGTTTAGTTTTCAAATTGGTATGCATTTTACAAGAATTAATTTCAATCTGTAAAATTGAATCTGTCAAATAATTTCTTCGAAATGAAAATTAAAACTCCTCATGATGACTAACAGAAACATAATATAATTTGGCAAAATAATAACAAGAAAACAAAAACTAAAATAATTAAAAAAAGGAAAAAGGTATAAAACTAAAAGAGCTAAACATAATCTGTTTTTGATTAAAACACCTATTTAAAATATCCTAAAATTCCCAAATTGATCATACTGATAAAACACACTAATATTAAACAGCAAGAAAAAGAATCACTCAAAAATCTATTTTTAAACTAAAGTTATTCACAAACTAGTGATTCACACAAATTTCAAAGACTTTAAATTTAAACTATTCAAATTTGAAAACTACTGGCACTAACAGAAAGTTTATAATTTTTGTGACCTAAAGCAAAAAAATTCACTCAAAAAATCTAAATATTCTAAGAGTTTTACCTAAAGATTTCTACACAAAAAGAATAACTTTAAAGACACCTTTAGTCTCGGTTGCAACCACCAGCCGGGACTAAAGGTTGACCTTAAGTCCCGGTTCGTGGCTGAAGCCGGGACTAAAGGTTCCTTCTCCCGCGCGGAATTTGGCCGTTGAAAATTCCGCCTTTAGTCCCGACTCTCTCCACGAACCGAGACTAAAGGTCCTTTAGTCCCGGTTCGTGGCTAGAGCCGGGACAAAAGGTCATGGGTATATAACTCCTCCCGATGTTCCGGTGCCAGCCACCGCCCGGGAGAAGTATCAGTTCGACGCCGCCAGGCTGCCCAACTTCTCCGGTGATCCTCACCGCCGCTTGCACGTAGCCTCCATGCCTCCCTCGCCCCTCCGCCGCCTGAGCCTCTCCTGCCTGGCACCGGCGCCCCTCTGCCGCCCGATCCGGGCTTGCCCTGGCGCTCCCCTTCCCCAACCACGACTGCCGGCCGCCGCGTGCTTCGATTCGCCACCACCAGAGCCTCACTGGCCTCGACGTCGGCACCAACAGCCTCCCCGTGAGCCCCTGCTCATTCTCCCTCGCTCCCCTCCATCGTTCCCTAGTCGTAGCCGCTGCCCCGCGAGCTCCGAGCTTCGGCCGCCACCACGGCCGATGAGCTCCGTGCTCCCGAGCCCTCCGGTTGCCCTCGTGGCACCGGCGTGCTCCTGGACCATACCCACGTTGTTAGATGGAATGTTATTTGCTAGCAAAAATGCATGTTATTGTTGCTACATGTTATTGTTGTTAAAATATGTTATTATTGTTGAATGGAATGTTATTTGCTAGCCACAATTGTTAATGTTGTTATTGTTATAAACTACGTGGGTATGGTCCACATATATCGGTGTAAACATAAAACTAATTCATAAAATATAACTTATAAGTGACTTGTATGTTGCCAATGTGGTATGGTTGAATGGTCAAATTAATGCATAAATTTATAACTCATGATTCACATGCATATATAAGTGCTGAAGTGGCATGGTTGCATGCTTAGAAAAATGAGGTAGTGGGCAGCATGAAAAAAAATCTAACTTGTGATCTAAGATTGGCACACATAGGTGTTGATGTGGCATGGTTGCATGCTTAGGAAAATTAGGTAGTGGGTTATAGCTATTTAAAAATAGAGGATGTATACTTTATTTTGCGACATAAGTTATTTTCATTATTTTGCACTTATTGGTATGGATGTTTGTAGATTCATAGACGGATGGATGGATGGACTGTTGGTCAATTTTTTTTAGAAATTTAGTTTGTAAAATATTGATGAATGGATGTTGATCAAATTAGTGATAGATGAATGGATGGATGGATGATGATTAATGCTTTATGTGATGTGATGACTAAACTTAAGATTATGATGAGTGGTTACTTGATCATGATGATCTTGCTAAAAAAATTAAGTGTCAATGTTGTATGTGATGTGATGACCTAAGTTTTTTTCACTCAGCAAAATTTACAAAATTTATTTTATGGATGCTGGTTAGATGGATTGATGTTGCAAATTTGCAGTTAACAAACTTCTTTGACTACTATGATTCAGTTTTTGCTTATTGAATGCATTCATTTAAATACTAAATTGTTTTATCTTTCTTCTGGATTAGTTAAGCTATGGACGATAGCGGCAGATACCATGAAGATGACATCTTGGACATCATACGCTCCTCCCAAAACCAAGAGAATGAAAAAGATGACAGCTCACAATTTCTAAACGAATCCGGTGAGGGACTTGAGCAAGAGCCAAGAGACGAAGGGCAAACAAGCAATGATGGCGAAGAAAATGTTAGACAATAAACAAAGTCCGGCGAGGTATATATATATTAAGCCTCTAGTGATCATTAGATGTATTAATTTATTAGTATATATATATATATATATATATATATATATATATATATATATATATATATATATATATATATATATATATATATTAACGGATCTTTCTTCTTTTGGACCTCCGGATCGAGCCAATCTAGTAGAAGGGTACGAGGCCGGGCCAAAAAGTTGGGCGATGACATAAAGTTCAACATCGATGAAGTCGCAGAAGATGGCGAACCGATTGCTCCTGAACAGAATGCCCGTAAATTTATAAATCAATGCAGAGTTATTGTTAGGGACCAAATCCCGATCACCATTTGAGAATGGAATAAGCCAAAGGATGATCGAGGAGTTAGTTATGTCGACAAAAGATCGAAAAATTTGCTTTGAGATACTCTCATGTCACATTTCAACCTACCAAAGGGTCTCACAGATAGCAAACGGTTGAAAGTCAAGCAATTTTCTCTTAAGAAGATGGCAACACAATTCCAGAGTTGGAAGAAAAGATTATACAATGACTACATCATGGGAAAAAAAGAAGACTCCAGAATTCACTAGAGCACTAGAGAAGATAAAAGATCATTGGGACGAATTTGTGGAGTACAAGGAGTCGGCTGAAGCTCTAGAAAGGTCGAGAAAAAATAAGATAAATGCTGAGAAAAAGCAGTATCACCATGTTCTAGGGACAAGTGGCTACAAGAGAGCCATGCCTAAGTGGGAAGCAGTTGAGGACAAGATGGTTGCAGAAGGGGTCATTCCAGCTACAACGGACTGGCCCGAGAGGTCCAGGACTTGGTTTTATGCGCATGGGGGAAAGTTGGACCCAATGACAGGGCAGATTATTGTAAAGGCAGATCTTAAAACAGCCTCGGACGCTTTACTTCAAGGAATAGAATATGCTCGAAAGGGGTTGTACCAGCCCGAGAGAGAGAACGACGAGCTTACACGTGCCCTCAAGAATCGTGAACACGGAGGACGAACACGAGGCAAAGGCGTTGTTCCGTGGGTTCAGGAGTTTTCGGAGTGGAACGACACTTATAGAAGCCGTCAGAGAAAAAAGAAGCAGGATGCAGACTGGATTGAGAGGGTAGAAAGAAAGAACGAGAAGTTGCACCGCATGTTAAAGCGACAACAGGAGCAACTCGACACAATTAGCCAGTAAAGAGCATCTCCGCGGCAGGAGCAAGCAGATCCTGCATTGGATAGTACTATCCCATCTATCACAACAGGAATCAGCTTCTTTGTCGTCTGCCATAGTGGACGGCAAAGGTTCATACCACTGACGGCAAATGTCTTTGCCGTCAGCCAGCTGACGGCCCCACTTTCGACGATGAAAGTACCGGTAAACAGCTTCTTTGCCGTCTGCAAAGAAGTAGTGGGTGACAAAGCTCTTTACCGTCGGGCTTGCCAGCCGGGCAGACGGCAAAGATCCTTGACGGCAAGTGCAGGTGTTAGCCCCGTTAGGTGGCTAATGGCAGACTTTGCCGTCCGCCAGCTGACGGCAAACTTTGCCGTCTGCCCGCTTACGTAAGCAGTCCTGCTGCTACACGTCACTGTCGTCTACCATCTTTGCCGTCTTTGCCATCTGTCTGCTCCCTCTTTGTCGTCTGCCAGCTAACGGCAAAATGGCGAAATGGTTCAGACCTGGTGCTCCCAGGTTGCACAGGTTGCTGTCATGTGGCAGCTTTGCCGTCTGCCTACTGATAGCAAATGCCTTTGCCGTCGGCTGGCAGACGGCAAAGTGCCAATATTAATCCTTTTTAATTTGTTTTATGTTATTTCTCTGCATTTTCACAACACATAAATGATATATATAGTTCAAGCAATCACATAGGCCATCAAATGAACCAACACATATTAAAAGAACCAATGCCAACTGTTCATCCATATATAGTTCAAGCAGCCACACTGTTCATCCATATATACATACATATATAGTTTCACGTTGTTCATCAACACAAAGCAGAACAAAAACTAAACACTAGCAGTCCATCAATGCCAGCTTCCATGAAGTGAATCAAATCTGCAAAATGGGAATAAGAAAGTTAGAAGAAGTAGAAGAAGAAGAAGAAGAAGAAGAAGAAGAAGAAGAAGAAGAAAAAGAAGAAGAAGAAGAAGAAGAAGACTAGAAGAAGAAGAAGAAGACTAGAAGAAGAAGAAGAAGAAGAAGAAAGAGAAGGAAAATAATAAGAAGAAAGAAAGAAGAAGAAGAAAAAAGAAGCTCATCTTTCTTCTTCTCTTCTATCTTTTTATCCTTTTCCTTCTCATTATTCTTCTTTTATCCTTTCTTTTTCTAATCTTTCTTCTTCTATTCTTTCTTTTTCTCCTCTTCCTTGTTTTTCTTCTTATTATTTCTTATTTGTGTCATTTTAGAGCTAACTTAGGTAATTATGCCATTTTAGAGCTAACTAAGCTTATTATGTCATTTTGGAGGAAAATAGGGTAAGTATAGGTCATTATTGAGCTAACTTAGGTAATTATGTCATTTTAGAGGTAACTAAGCTTATTACGTCATTTTGGAGGAAAATAGGGTAACTATAGGTCATTATTGAGCTAACTTAACCTATTATGTCATTTTGGAGGAAAATAAGCTAAGTATATGCCATTTATGAGCAAACCATGGTTATTATGCCATTTTTGACCTAACTAAGCTAATTATGTCATAAAGGAATCAAATAAGCTAATTATGTCATTTTGGAGGATAATTAGCTAATTATGTCTTTTTTGGGGGGGAAATAAGCTAAGTGTGTGTGGCATATTAGGGCTAATTAGCATGTACAAAGCTAAGTATGCATTTGTTAAGCAAAACACTAGAGAGAACTTACCGTCGTCGTCATCACGGAGGTGAAGCACCGGGGTTGCTCGGGCCGGTATCACCTAGAGAAGGATGCCCTAGAGAACGGTCATGCGATGCGGCTCGGGAGTTATGCTGCACCAAAGATCATTTGCAATGTCTCGTTAGCATGATGACACTCAAATATTAAGACTAGTAACTAATGACCATTCAAATGAAACTCACCGTTCCTGCCGTGGTAATGACTGGCATCGGCGGAGGGGTCTGACCGGTCTTCTCGCACATAGACTGCACATTTGGTTTTAACGAGTCGGTCATATTAGTTAGTAATGAAACGAACATTTACGTGCATGATTTGGCTAATATGCAGAACAAACTTACAGGTGAGCCGCCTCATTCCGTGCCCTCTCCTCCTCCAACAACCTAGCCGTCTTCTCCTCCGTGGCCAGTTCCTTCTCCGCTGCCACCCGGACCCTCTCCTCCAGAAGCGCCTGGGTTATCGCTCTCTCTTTCTGAAGAGCGGCCTGCAACACCACTACTCGTTAGCAATGTAATCATCGATGGCCGCACACACAATGTAATGGAGGAAAGATATCCTAGTCCTTAGAACTAACCTCAATGGCGAGATCAACTGGCCGTGGACGAGTCCTTATCTCAGGACAGGAGCTCATTTGGCACGCCTTGATCTCCGAGATGGTTCGAGGACAACGTATCAGTCCATCTCCAATGGCTATCGAGCCATGGGGCCTCCCGCCGCCAGATATCACCACCAACTCTGGATCGAAAGGACGCTGGCTCGGGTTAAAGTCATCCCCTTTCCTCGCCTTCCCCTCCTCGTGGTATCTCACGAGCTTGTGGTGGGAGGAGATGTTGGTGAACTTTTCTGGATGGTCCAGGTCAGACTCAGAGAATGCCTTGGCCTTCTTGTACGAGGCAGTATGGGCCATGGCATAGAGGTCGTACACCTCTAGCACCTCCGTGTTATTGTGTCGCGCCTAAAAGAGAGGAACAAAGTATTAGTAAAGGGCGCAAGCTAACATGAAGAATGAATTGCATGAATCATGAAGCAAACCACATACCTAGTTCCGCCCGAACAGAAATAAGTTGGCCCTGCCTTGATGGTGTGGCACACCAACCATTTGGGCACGCCGGGCCTTCGCATTGTCGTGGACGGCTCGCCAGTGTTCTGTGCACCACTCATCCACCAACGCCTCCCAATAATCCATCTTATCCGCACACCATCTCGGGGGCACCTAAGTTAGTAAAGAGAAATTTGAGCGCTACGCCTACGAATCAAATCAAGGAAACTAAGTACAAGGCCTTAAGAATAGGTAACTACCTTCATATACTGATGCTTCTTCAGAAACTTATCGCGGCACGACGACTTGTCCTTCTTAACACCACGCATGGCATAGTAGTCTCGAACAGCCTGCGGCCGAGCCTCGTGCCGTAAGTTCTGTAATAGGCGCCTACACTCGGTTTCGATAACCTTTGCCGCGGCATCCTCGTATCCCTCCTGACACCTGTAGAAGGTATGCAATCAAACGAGACAACAATGATTAGTACAATAACTAGATATTGTTAATATTGGATTGTGTAAAGGAGAAATTACCCAAAAGGTGTTGATGACCATCTCGGCCCTCGTGTGGCACAAGACACCGTCGATCATCTCCTCGGGCGGGGCCTGGGAAGCCTTGTAGTGATCCCAGCTCAATCCTAGCTGTGGAAGCTGACCCTCACTGGGCAACGTGACAAACCCCGGAAAGTTTTGCCGGCAAAGCACACCAAGGATGGTGTTGGGCCTGCGGACTCCATCAGCGTGATCCCAACCCCTGCAGTATGACAAGGCCAACACATTAGATATTTGAAGAAACGTGAAGGCAAAAGGTACAAAAAGAGTAAATGCACTTACTTCTCCCCATCAGGCCTAATCACCGGCCTCTGCTCGCGGGTCACCGGCAGGGGCGGGAGCCGTGTACTACCACACTGGTACACGGTGACCCCCTCAACCACCTCGCCCTCACTATCAGTAAAATGATCCCCGCCACCACCAGCATGGCCACTCGGCCCCTCAGACGGATCCGGCCAGGTACCCCATCCGGAAGTCTCCTGCGACGTAGCCCCATACGGAGTCTCGTGGGCCGAAGCATCTGGGACCGGAGTCTCGTGGGCCGAAGCATCCGGGACCGGAGTCTCATGGGCCGAAGGCCCGTCGACCCGAGGCTCGTGGTCTGGACTCCCCGTAGCCTCCACCTCAGACGGGTCCACCTAGCAGTCCCGTGCTCGGGTGAATGAGCTCGGGGTGGCGGCGAGGAAGGCGTATCAGTCTGCCTACCTCTCCCGCGGCCACGTCATGTACCTCTCTTCTTCCCTCCTCGACCTTCTCTCCCGATGGGCAACATCGCTGACGAAGAAGTGACCGTCGGTCTCCCCACTGTCTATCAACGCTCTCCGAAGAGATTGGGCTAGAATGGAAGTACCCCTCCCGCGGGACGCTACCCTCTCTGGACCTGCGCCCACCATCTTTCAACACCTGCCATGAAAAAAAGTAAACAAAATTAGTACAACATAAAAAAATTAATACCTCACATGAATAATAATATGTACATAATTAAAGTTGGGATGCATACGAACTAATAATAGTATGGATCGTCGTCATTAATAAATGCATCATCATCATCACTATCACGCGTGTCGTCATGAATGTCGTGCTCATCGGGTTCAGCGGCATCAACATGTGGAAGGCCTTTCTGCAATCGGTCAAGCATTGACAGGTCATCCACAGCAGTAACCGCTTCTTCTTCCGGCTCTTGCTGTTCTGGCTCAGGGGTGAAGTCGGATTCACTGTCGATGTCTACTTCCATGTTCTGGGGTAAAGTAGAGCGGTTCTTTAAACGTTTTTTCAAAAGACGTGTTTCTTGGAAGAATTCTCCTTCATATGTGCCTGTGTTAATGTGAGGTTCATAATTCTCTTCATTGGGGGGGAGTTGGTCTAGCATGTGGCGGCACTTCATAAACGACATCCCAACCATTCAGATTTTTATCAGTTTGGCAGGCCCATGGTAGATAGAAAACTTGGGTCGCCTGTTGAGCCGTAATATAAACATCGGGAACATATAAATGGGTTCTTTGTTTGATTTCGACTATCCCTATATGTTCATAAGTCCTTCTAGTCTCCTTCGGCTGGAACGAATAACATTTGAAGACTACGATGTTCGGTGGGTTTTCACCATAGAATAGAAGTTCATAAATTGCTTCAACACTTTCATAATACTCGGTACCTCCTTCGCCGATAGCAGAGAGACCACAATTTGTAGTTTTTCAGTCGGCCATAGATTACTCTTTGCCAAAGGTACGAAAGCGATACCCGTTGATGGTGTATTTCTCAATTGAACGGACCTTATAGTCAAAACCATTAGCAGCTTGTCTCAATTCGGCGTCCATAGACATTGAATTAGCCTACAAGTTTAATACGAAATGATAGTTGCATTAGCCGCAAATTAGACCAAGAAATCAAATGGTCTATTAATGGTAATTACGTTTGTTTGAACCAAGAGATGAAACCGGGATAGCCACCACCATGCTTTGCCAGAAGCTCATACTCTTCAATGGAATCCTTTTGGATCACCGCTCCATCCAAGAATTTGGCGACGTATCGACTATATCAAATATCCGGAAATAAGAGCAGTTCAAAGGAATTATAAGTTGTGAAACAATGTACCGAGAACTTAGTCGATATACGGCCGCACTTCTGTTAGGTTGTTGAAGATATACAATGAAATGGTCCGCCATTCGTCGACATCCAACACTATTTGTTTCCAAGCACCGGCTGGTGCGAGCTTCCCTTTGAATAGGCTGAGGTTGGATCCACCTTTTCTAGGGTCGTCAGCATTGTACCGAGGCTTTGGATTATGCAAATGACAATTTTTGGCTTCGTAGTGTGTTGTCACGAAGTTTGCCGCCTCCTCAGTAATGAATGCCTCGGTCATCAATGCTTGAATTCTACATTTATTTTTACATTTTGCTCGAAGCGTCTTCTGCATCCTCTCAGTTGCATAGCACCAATGATTTTGCACGGGCCCCTCCACCCCAATCTTGCCACGGTCGGAAGATGTAAAATCAAATGCTGCATTGGATTAAAGAAGCCCGGTGTAAAGATCGTCTCTAACTTGCAGAACAACTCATGCGCCAACTTTTCCATGTCATCTAGCATGCCAGGCGATATTTCTTTCGCACAAACAACAAAGAAGGAATAGCTTAGCTCTGCCAGTACTAGCCATTTAGCCTCAGGGATAAACCCACGCAACATCACCGGCATAACCCGCTCAAGCCATATGTGCCAATCATGACTCTTGAGACCAAATATTTTCAATTTTTCAAGACTCGCTCCCCTCTTTAGATTCGCCGCATACCCATCAGGGAACATCAAGTGAATTTTCACCCACAAGAGAATTTCCCACATAGCTCCCCTTGCAAGATTGAACCAGGCCTTTGGCTTCGACCAGTTCTTCTTTACTTTCGGTTGTCGCATGTTCTGTGACGGTTTATCACATAGAGTCTGCTGATCGACTCTAGCCTTAGGATTATCCTTTGACTTCCCCTCTATGCCGAACAATGTACAAAAAAGGGCCTCTCCGATATTCTTTTCAGTGTGCATCACGTTGATGTTGTGTGGAAGAAGGAGGTCTTTGAAGTAAGGCAGATCCCACAAGCATGTCTTGTGAGTCCAGGCGTGTTCCAAATTATACCCCTTGAAATACCCTGGACACTCTAGATAAGGCTCGAGAGCGTTTAACTGCTCCAGAATCTGTTGGCCTGTCAACGCAGGTGGTGCAGAGTTTTTGACAACTTTACCTTTGATGAAGTTCTTCTTGTCTTTCTGAACTGATGGCGAGGATCCAGGAACTGTCTATGCAAGTCGAGGCAACAATACATCCGACCCGCCTGCAGGCAATGAAACCGAAGAGCTGCGTTGCAAGTGGGGCACGAGAACCTTCCATGCGTACTCCAGCCAGCGAATAGCGCATATGCCGGCAAGTCATGCATCGAGTTCATGTACCAGACATGCATTTTGAAGTTTTCTCTTCTAGCGGCGTCGTATGTCTTGAACCCATTATACCAAGCTTCTTGCAATTCATCCTTAAGTGGTTGCATGTACACATTCATATTCTTCCCCGGATAGTTGGGCCCTGGAATTATCAACGTCAGGAAAATGTTCTTTCTTTGCATAACCTGTCCGGGGGGGGGGGGGGGAGATTGAGTGAAATGACAAATACAGGCCAACAACTGTATTGGGTTGCCGTCATACCAAACGAATTGAACCCATCCGTGAAGACGCAGACTCGAGGATGCCTTGAATCTGCCGCTTTATCCTCATGTAATGCATCGAAGTGCTTCCACGCAAAAGCATCCGATGTGTGTACCAATATCTGATTCCCATCTGCATCTAGTTCGGTTCTTTTGCCCAATTTGTGCATGTCATCTGTCTGGCCGTCTCTTCAACCATGAAAAGACGTTGAAGCCTTGGTATGATTGGCATGTACCGAAGAACATTAACTAGGATTTTGGTCTGCCTCTTCTCACCCATACCTAGATTGGATCTCCCTCTCTGTTCTCTTCTGTTTCACGTTCCTGTTTTCTTGCCGAAAACCGTTTCTTATATTTCCGGAGATCCGTAACTCCAATCGGGCTGAAATTTTGAGGGGATTTTTATCCAAAAATTAGCTTCCTTGCGCCCGAACGAGAGCTCCAACCGACTTACGAGCTGGGCACAACCCACCAGGGCGCGCCTGGGCCCTGGGGGCGCGCCCTGGTGTCTTGTGGGGGCTGTGGGCCTCCGGTTGCATTGATTCCACTTCTCAAAATTCATAAATATTCCAAAAAAAATCTCCGTAAATTTTTATCGTGTTTGGACTTCGTTTGATATGGATATTCTGCGAAACAAAAAACATGCAACAAACAGGAACTGACACTGGGCACTGGATCAATAGGTTAGTCCAATAAATCATATAAAATGTTGCCAAAAATATGTGAAAGTTGTATAATATTGGCATGAAACGATCAAAAATTATAGATACGATGGAGACGTATCACTTCCTGACTAGTGTGACCGGTGTACATCCACGCACGATCACTCATCTTGCCTACCTACTAATTAAACACACAAGAAATATATATATTCATCAGTTAATCAAGTTTGTCAATTTTATTACGTCCATGCAACCTACACGCTAATAGGTAAAGATGGGTCCTAATCCCACCCGAGTACGTGTAGATCGGGTTCGTTTCCCATGCTCTGCTCCGGACGCGACACAAAATTTCGGCAGCACCTCTCCGCTGTTCTCCTGATACACGTCTTGGCAAGAAGCCGAGAGAATGTGTACCCGGAGAACAACGGGGTGGCGCTGACGAAAATTTTGTCTCAGACCAAAGTAGAGCACTGGAAACGAAACCCAATCTACACGTACTCGGGCTGTCCATGGATAACGCGGACAATTCGAAAGGATGACGGTTATAAATATGCAAAGACATGCATATTTATAGATGCCACCCTTTCGAATGGGAGACGCCTAGGTTACGAGACTTGACATGAAAATAAAATGAAGTGACATCGACATGACAATCGGAATAGAGCAAATAGGGGAGGGTCGGGGAGGAGATGACAGTAGTGCTCACCACTAGACCGAGTAGGGGAGGTAGTCGGACGGGGAGGTCGTTGAACACCAGACCCTCGAAGCGACGAAACAACTGCACATTTAAATCCACACGATCAACACGAATATTCAATCCTGATAGAAAAATCTATCTATATATATATATATATATATATATATATATATATATATATATATATATATATATATATATATATATATATATATATATATATATATAACTACGTTTCCACTTCTACCCGATAGAAAAAATATATATATATATATATAACTACTTTTCTTCTTCTTCTTCTTCTTCTTCTTCTTCTTCTTTTCTTCTTCTTTTCTTCTTCTTCTTCTTCTTTTCTTCTTCTTTTCTTCTTCTCCTCCTCCTCTTCTTCTTCTTCTTCTTCTTCTTCTTCTCCTCCTCCTCCTCCTCCTTCTTCTTCTTCTTTTCTTCTTCTCCTCCTCTTCTTCTCCTCCTCTTCTTCTTCTTCTTGTTCCTCTTCTTCTTCTTCTTCTTCTTCTTCTTCTTCTTCTTCTTCTTCTTCTTTTTCTTTTCTTCTTCTCCTCCTCTTCTTCTCCTCCTCCTCTTCTTCTTCTTCTTCTTCTTCTCCTCCTCTTCTTCTTCTTCTTCTTCTTCTTCTTCTTCTTCTTCTTCTTCTTCTTCTTCTTCTTCTTCTTCTTCTTCTTCTTTTCTTCTTCTCCTCCTCCTCTTCTTCTTCTTCCTCTTCTTTCGTTTTTTTGCACTAACCTAATTAACCTAAACTAATAGTAACCTAATTAACACTAACATCAACCTAAACTAACAGTAACCTAAACTAAAAGATGCAATGAAATGAAAAAAAGAAACAAGATGAACAAATCACCGGCGGAGGAGGGCCGGCGTAGGGGAGGGGGCTCACCGCGGTGGGAGGGAGGAGGTGGGGCGCCGCGGGGAGGGAGGCTTGCTGCGGGGGAGGGGTTGGCTTCGGCGGTGGGGCTCCGCCGCGGTTTTTTGCGGGGGTGGGGGAAGGGAGGGAGGAGGTGTGGTGGTGGGGGGGAGAGAGAGAGGTGAGGAGAGGGGGGAGAGAGAGGGGGCCGCGGGGAGGGGGGCTCGCCGCGGGGCGGCGGGGCGGCCGGTGGGTGGAGGCGGCAGGCGGTGGGCGTCGGGGAGCGGTAGGAGGGAGGGAGAGGGAGGGAGCTGAGGGAGGGAGAGAGAGAGGGGTGGGGCGGGGCACGACCGTTAGTAGGCCGTGCACTTTGCAGTCTGCTAGCGGACGGCAAAGAAAGCAGCCTCTTTGCCGTCTGCTTTTGGGCGGTTTGACGTCTGCTAGCAGACGGCAAAGAACTCACCCATTTGACCTAACCAGGTCCAGGGCCCAGTGGGCCCAGCTGGAGTCCTTTGTCGTCTGCTTTTGGCGGTTTGCCGTCTGCTAGCAGACGGCAAAGAAAGGACTGATGGCAAATAATATCTTTGCCATCAGTCCCTTCTTTGCCGTTTGTTTTGTGGAAGCTGACGGCAAAGACCTTCTTTGTCGTCCGCTGGCAGACGGCAAAGAACTGACTGATGGCGAATTCTCTGATTCCAGTAGTGTATGCGGAAAAGCAGCGTGGGTTCCACGGGGGTCCGGGCGGATGATGCACTGCTGGCTCGCTACCCCGTAGATGATATCAAAGAGAGGACAGATTGTGAGCGACACGAGAAAATGAAGACCATATCCATGAAGGTGGCGGTCGGTGTTGCTTTACCGAATGCACATGAAGCAACCATCCATGGCAATCCAATTCTAGCTGGCTATGCTAAAGTCGGTGTGGATGAAGTTCTGCCGGGATATGACTCACTAGAGCTTGACATTCCTGGAGGTGAAGGGGAGCAGACACTGGGAGAAGTCGTACATGGTGTTATTATATAGAGAAAGGAATGCATCGTGTTTCCAAACTCGGCGCCAAGGCCACCGACTCCTCCGAGTAGCAATACACCTCTAAGTCCACCCCACGTCGAGAGGGAGCGCAGCGCGAGTACATCTCGATCTCCGCCGCGTCAGCCGACTCCACCCCACCTCGAGAGGGAGCCCAGCGCGAGTCCACTCCCTATGTCCTAGCAAGGCCAAAAGCGGAAGACCACCGCTCTGTCGACTAGTCATTCGGAAGAAAGCTAAAAGCTTACGAGATGACTGATGAGGAAACCAAAAGGGTCGTGGTTTCCGAAGTGATGTCCCATTTTGCACTGAAACCGCCCCCGCCGCCAAAGGAGATAATACCTACGAAAACCGTAGAGCACTTTGTGGAATTACTTGAGCGACCCCCGGCACATGCGGAGACTAGGCCATCAGACTATGACCGCTCTATTATGAAGTCATATAAGGAATAAATGCATCAGTCGAGACGTGGAAGTAGTAATAAAAGCGGGGAAATAGTTCCCCAACTCGGAGAACAGGCAATGCAATCGATCCCCTCGCTCAAGGTAACCGACGCTGCTAGAAACATTGGTAACAATATTGATCAACTCCTAGGCACCGAGGAAATCCCCGTGGCAAAATTAGCATGGCAATATGTCCCCGGCAATACTCTGGTTAGACCTGAGCAGGTCCCACATCTATCAACACAAATGCGAAGATTGCATGAGTGGTACATGAAATAAGTAAAGAACGGGCGACTGATGCTCATGGTGAAAGTCAAGGCACACCATTACTTCTATGAAAACGAGATATTTATTGAGTTATTAGAAATTTTCCAGTTATACAATCAAGACTCACTCGACAAATCTATCGTCAGTTGCTATTGTCTGTAAGTGATTTCTTTCAATAATTTAAGTCTCTACCTCATCTCGTTCATTGCCTGTAATTATCCAGAATGAAGATTCTCGAATGCAAAACAGACGGAATCTATGGCATTGGGTTCGTTGACTGTAACACCCCAAAAATTTAACCATGTTTTATTAATTGAAATTTTGCCAGGAAATTAATTTTTTTTTTCTGGATCATCTATTGATTTCAGAATCACTCCTTCGTTCTGAGTTGTGGAGTTTTCCCTCCAAGTAGAAACTTTTCAAAAATAATTTTGGACTTGAGTGCCGACTCAAGAACATTCCATTTTTATTATATATGATCAGTGATTTTTTTTATTTTGCCAAGTTTAAATTCTTTTAAAATGGCCTTTCATATTTTTAAGAGCCTCATTTGCACTACAACCATTTGATAACTTCATTTAAAAATTCCACAAAAATTTGGGGGTGACATGTGATGTTTCTGGATCACTTTTATGCAAAAACTCAGCTTGGTGTTTTGGAAAATTTGAGCAAACCATCCTCTTTTGCTCTCTGGTCCAGTTTGGTATTTTCTACAGCAACCCCATTTTATCTAGCCCTATTGCCCATGATATTTTTCCTACTTGAAGTTTATCCTACCAAACCCTTAAGTCCAGGAGATCATAACCAGTAGAAGATTTTAAACACATGCAATAATGGCCTATATTTTTGCCCAGAATTGAAGATTTGCAAAACTTGCACTAACAAGTTTCTGTGTTTCTCAAACTAACCATGCCATCTTCTTGTGGATCTAAAGAGACCCCAACCTGGAAAGTTGGGTGGCCAACAAGGTCTTCGAGGTGGCCTTGGAATTTTGTCAAACACCTTGTGGGTCTGACCAGAATTGGCATGGTTATAAGATTGCATTGTGGACTTGCTTTATTTGCCTAACCAGAATGTCTGCTGACCCAACCTTGCCTCCTAACCTATGCCTGGGAAGTCTCAGTGGCATAGGAGCCCCTTGGAGTGCCATGGTATTTCGTCGAATGGGTGGTGGACGTGCTCTGGGCGCGGCCAGAGCGCGCATATTGCTGCCAGCGCAACCGAGCCGCCGCGTCTCACCTACCCCTCGTGCCCTTGCCCTTATCCACTCGAAGAGCCATGCAGTACCACCGCCCCCTTCCCCCGTACGCTAGCGCCGCTCGACTGCTGCCCTGCGCAGATCAGAGCCACCGCCATGGTCATCTTGGCGGCAATCCTGCGGCCGCTGTCGTTCCTGCCATGGACGGCGCCGCCCAAGCCACAGCCGCACGCCAGCTGCCCTCTGGAACAGCTCGAGCTCATCTGCAAGCTCGTCCGCTAGCTGCTGTCGCCGCCACGTCGCCGCAAGCTACTGTCGCCGGACTTATCCACGGCCGCCGCGGGAACTGACCTAACCGGCTATAAAAGGAGCCCCCGAGCACGTCTAGCCACTCCAGCCACCTCTGCACTACCATAGGAAGCCCCCTTTTGTATTAATTTGCCCGGAGCCGCGATCTTCTCCACCTCCGGTGGCCTCGGCCGCCGCCGCGCTCCGGCCGAATCCGACCAAACCAGGGCCTCCCTCATTTCCCCCTCGCCGCCGTTAGCTTCCTCTCGACCCCTCGAAGCAAGCCGCGTTCTTACTTTTGCTCTGGAGCCGCCGTAGGCCACTGCCCCATTTGCTCCCGAACCACCGTCCGCCTCGGAGCTCGCCGCCGACGAGCCAAACCTCCCTTCCGGCCATGTCGATCACTGGGAGGGCCTCCCTGAAGCGGCGAATCCATTCCCGCCATCGGAGCCCCGTGAGAAGCCGCCGTTCGCCGGCAATGGTCACCGGAGTTCCGCCTCCGCTCGGCCAGAGGAGGAGGGAGACGGGTTGGACCGGTCAAACCTGACTGGTGGACCCGCAGGCCCACCGTCAGTGACCCCTGGTCCCGCCAAGTCGCTTGAGTGGAGGCGCATTTCTCAGAAGTACGTTTCCACCTCCTCGAAAGCGTATTCGATCCGAATCGTTTTCTTTTCTGATTGATTTAAAAATCAGATTTTGACCTGAACTTTGATTGGCTATAACTTTTAAAATATAACTCCAATGGACCTGATTCTTTTTCTGGTGTTTCTCAAATTCCATCTAGTTTATTTTCAGATTTATTTGAAAAAAATTCCAACGACTTTTCTGTACTGTTTTCAAATTGTGTGTTGATTCGAATATTTTCAAAAATAGGATATTGGAGGGAAGATGAAAAATTTCAAAAGTTTTGGAGTGCACCTCAACTACCTACACATTGAAGGCAAGCATTCTGAACCTTGGTATAATAGATGTTGTGTGTTGTTTGATGTGACAAGGAAAACTTCATTCCATGTTGACATGAAGTAAGTATTATTTCATGTGAAGATATGATCATGCTCATGAGTGCATGATGAAGATTCCTTGCTGTTGGAACTGATATGCTTGTGACAGTATTCACCCTCGTATGCCTTTCATGCCTACCGGAAGGAATCCGGAAAAGTCTCTGTCTTGGGTAGACACGAGCTTGATACTGATATTTCGTTGAGACGAGTATATTCAGTAAAGCTTGGTGAGGTATGATGAGTTATGATTCTGTCCGTTGGTGTGGAATATATTTGTTATGCTAATCATGCAGGAAACACTTAAACCTCCTGAGACGCCCGACTGTGGCATGCTGATTATGTATTTTTCCTTATAAGCCCTTTATGTGGCGTCGCTCAGACGCCCGACTGTGGCATGCTGATTATGTATTTTTCCTTATAAGCCCTTTATGTGGCGTCGTTCAGACGCCCGACTGTGGCACGCATATTATTTATTTTTCTTATAAGCCCTTTATGTGGCGTCGCTCAGACGCCCGACTGAGGCATGCTTTATATTATTATCCTTTCGAGGCGTCGCTTCAGACACCCGATCGGTGTATTTTATTTTTATTCTCTGATTGCTTATTCATGTTTAATATGAATAACCTGCTTGCGTGCGTCATGAATATTATTTTATGACTGATTAAGTGATCGTGGATTATTTCAGTGCATAATTATCCCTTGTTATGTTATACCTGTTTTCATGATGTTTGCGAGTACATTCAAAGTACTCACTGGCTTGCCCCTGGCTATTGTCTTGGCCAGATTTCTTGCTTGGAGAGGAGCGCAATGATGACAGCCCCGGAAACTAGGCAACGATGATAGCAGCCTCGCGAAGATAGGAGTTATCCAGGTCAGCTGTTCCTGTGGGAAATGGAGTCCCATAGACGCTGATAATCCGCAAACCGCTTCCGCCCTCAACCACTAGAAAAAAAATTGTACTCAGAGACCACTTTGGTCTTGTACTTCAATATTGTATTTTTGCTTGGAATTTCTGTATCAAGATTGTGTCTCATCAGCTAACAGTAATCCTGGGGCTGGTGAGCACAAGGGCCATTTACTGGGAAATTAATATCCTGGAAATCCGGTCCTGACATTGACCCATATATCCTTAATGAAAGATTAATAGAAGACCATCCCAAAGACTCAGAGGATAACTTGCTAAGGTTTTTAAAGGCACAAAATACTATTTCCTTACAACTTCAAGTGGGTGTCACTGTCTTGTACTACAAATTCTATTTTTCTTACTCGATGTTAAGTGTAGTTGATGAGTTATGCATGCCTGTTTATATAAACGTGCACAGGTACCACTGGATCCTGCTAATCATTAAAGTTGACAATGGAATTGTTGAAACCCTGGACTCACTAGGTAAAGACCCTCGAGAACACTCCATCGTGGTTTTGATGCTCGACAGGTAATTTCAATCATTATCGCACTATATCAGCCTCTTTCGTTCATTTCCTGATATCAAGTAATTAATAACTCCTTTATTCATTTTCTTTGCCAGGCATGGTTTGGAAACGGTTCATTAAAGAAGTTGTCGGTCAATGGAAACCGACGCTGCATTGGCGACAGACCAAGGTAATTAATTAGTACTAGCTAGGTCCGCGCATCTCTTTAATTCTAGTTTCAATACCATTATCATCCTTGATTATTAACGGATTGAATTCTATTCTTCCAAAGTGCATGAAGCAGAAATAGGAGACTAATTTATGTGCATACTACGTTTACGAGAACATTCGCAATACGACCGAATGACGCAGAGATATAAGACAACTTCAGGTACGTAAACACTATTCACATTTTTTTATGATGATCTAATATATATACACACAACTAATATATTCATATTGACCTCCTTCTTTAAAGATTGAAGACATGTGGGAGAAGCTCCTACAAGAGAACCGCATACGAGCAATTCAAGAGGAAATTGCAAGATTTTTCTTACGGAGGTCATATCTGAAAGCGAAGAATACCATTGTCGCTAATGCTTGCATGTAATGATCTCCAAATTGTAGGAGAAATTGTATATACCAAATTGTATATATATATATACACACATAAACACTATTCTAATCACGGGATCAGAATATTATTCTGATCACGGGTTGAACTTCTTGAGTTACACAACCTGAACTTCCCACTGTAGGAATCCGACCTTCTGGTCAGTCATGTTCTATGTGATGTAAGTGTAATCTGGAAACGGTTTTTAGCAACTAAATGCCCGTTTTAAATAGGAATCTCGCTCGTTGGCGGATTTGCTCTCGGGACGAGATGAACTTGCGTCTGTTGCAATTTTACTGCCTGAGTTGTTCGACCTGAACTTCCCTTGGTGAGAGGTTGAACTTCCCGTAACATTGTCCAAATGAGGCTTGCAATATACCGTTGGAAAGCTGTGGACACGACGGTTACGGCCTAAGTTGAATTTTTGTCAAAATCTAAATGGTTTAAGAGCAGTTTTGAAAACCGTTTTTCTTCATACAAAAAAAATGTGAATCATATTTTCGATCTATTTCTAAACCGTTTATCGGAATGAGGCAAATGAAATGGCGTTGGATAGCTGCTGCAAATCCGCTTCTTTTTCGTTCAGAAAGTTTTTTCCAATTTTAAACTATTTAAACGTAATTTTGAAAATGGCCGAAGTCCCACCGAGTTCGTATTTTCGCGTTATTTTCTCAACGGTTTTACAGAATGCAGAAAATGATATGGCGTTGGAAAGCTTGAAGAAATGCGAAACGTTTTTATGTAGATTGTTTGTCCCAATTCATTACGGTTTTAAGTCAATTGCGAAAATGGCGAAAAACGTTTTTTGGCCGTAATTTCTACAAACTTTATCAGAATGGGGCAAATTATATACAGTTGAAAATCTACGGAAAATGCGCAACTTTTTCATGTAGATGGTTTTCTCTGATTCCAAGACATTTTCAAGCAATTTTGAAAACAGTGAGATCACGTGTTGTGCCTTTTATCGCGAAACAGAGTCTTCGAAAATGCACCGCGTGAAGAACTTGAACTTCATCAACACGTCTACCTGAAGTTCACTCTGTTTCTTCACGTGCTATTTTTTGCTCGTAGCTCTCCATCCACTCACCGGAATTGAGCAAGTGACATACCGATGGAAAGCTGTTGTAAACACGCAACTTTTCCGTCTTGATTATTTTTTTCATACTCGCGACGGTTTAAAAGATTTTCATCTGAAATTCATTTAGCGTAGTAGTTGAACTTCCTGCTGTTTCCACGTTGAACTTCTGTCGCGTGTTTTTGTTTGTAATTTTTCACCCATTCGTCGGTGTTACACAAATGATATTCCTTTTTGTACAAACCTCTCTCACAATAATTTTCTAACTTTCTCCAACCGAGAACATGAACTTATAGCAAGAAAAATATTGGACCTTGCATTTTTATTCATTTTTCTCACTCACAAGAATGGGTGAGAAATACATAGTGAACCACACTCACAAGAAGTTTTGAACCTTCCCGTGTCGAGCACCTGAACTTCTAGCAACAAATTTTGTATACTTTGTCTTTTTAGTCTTTTTTCTCATATGAAAACACACACCATGCAACACGTGAACTTCTGGCTGTTTTCACTTTGACCTTCTGTGTTATTTTAATTTGAACTTCACGTTTTCTATTTTTGAGTAAAGAATTCTAGTAACGAGAAAAAAAATCTGAGTTTTTCATAAACTTCGAACTTCTCTTCTGTTTTAATTTGAACTTCTTCATTTTATTCTTTAGTAACGAGGAAAAAATCCGAGTTTTTCATAAACTTCGTAGTTTATATACTTCGAATTTCTCTGTTATTTTTTTAAATGTAGAGAAGTTCAATTTTTTTGAAAGTACTTCGATGTTTATTTAAAAATCATTTATTTAAGAAATATTGGACCGTTCGTTATATAAGAGTTTTTTATACACATGAACTTCTTTCAACAAACCTTTTAAGCTTTTATTTTTCTATTTTTTTATTCTCATCTGAAACGCATTCCGTGTAATACTTGAACTTCTCGTTATTGTCACTATGAACTTCTCTCACATTCTTCTTTGAAGTTCTCACTTTTCCTAGTTTAGTAATGAAAAAAAATCGGGTTGGTTCACACGTCGAACTACTCCATTATTTTAATTTGAACTTCTTAGATTTTTTATTTTGAACTTCTACGTATTTATTTTAGAAACGGGGAAAATAAAACTAATATGTTTTTCGTGTAAGGAATTTCACGAATTTAATTTGAACTTCTTAACTTTTTTATATGAACTTCTTCATTTTACTCTTTAGTAACGAGATAAAAAAGCTGAGTTTTTCAAAAATTTCGAACTTCTCTGCTATTTTAATTTGACTTTCTCATCTTTTTTTATTCGAACTTCATTTTATTATTTAGGAATGAGAAAAAAATCTGAGTTTTTTATAAACTTCGAACTTCTCTTAAGTTTTAATTTAAACTTCTCACCTTTTTTATTTGAACTTCTTCATTTTATTCTTTAGTAACGAGGAAAAAATCTGAGTTTTTCATAAACTTCGAACTTCGCTGTTTTTTTAATTTGAACTTCTTAGTTTATTTTAAAAAAAATATTTTTACGTAAGTAGCAAATATTTTCTGCATCATTCACTTATTACTGCAGAAAATTGTGGTATGCAATTTTTCACTTATTGTGTAGTTCTAATACATGACCTTCCCACACAGTAATATATGAACTTCTCGGAACATAAATTTCACTGAGCACTTTTCTAAACACGGAACATACATGAAGGAGGTTGAGGTTGTGCATGCGGGATGCATCACCATGTAGGAACGTTTCAGAAGCTCTTTTAACAGTGCAAGGTCAAAAGTAGCCTCACATCCATCAAACTTCATAACCTGGAGTTTTCAACTTGCAAAAAGATTAACTCTCAAACAGTGGCAAAACAACCTGAAGAAAAAGAAAGTATAGCTCCTCATAGGCATATAACCACACATGTACATAGCACATAATCAAATACTTATTCTCTGCATCATTCACACTATTATGTGCATCACTAGGTGAGAGAGAGGTTGGAGCATGGCTCCTGAGGATATCATCATCGCCATTTTTAAAACTCCCTGGAGCAGTGCCGATCAGCAGTAGAAGAACGGGGCGGTCGCCGGGCTTCACGGCGAAGTCCGCCTCCGAGTGGTTGAAGAGCACGACGCCCACCGGGCCGCGGTAGTCGGCGTCGATCACCCCGGCGCCCACGTCGATGGAGTGCTTGAGCGCCAGCCCCGACCTCGGCGCTGCAGAGAAGACGAACGAGGTAAACATTTCGTCAAACACCCGACGCGCAGCCAAGAAACGAGATCACCGGAACAACTAGACGAGGCGGCAACAGACTCACCGATGCGTGCGTAGGTGCCCTTCGGGATGGCGATGCTCAGGTCGGTGGCCACCAGCACCTTGCCCCTCGCCGGCACCACCGTCTCCACCGCGCTGGGATCGGAACAGAGAAACCGTTAAGGGCTAGGAAATAGAGAACGATCGGCGAGAGGCCGGAGGTGAGAGTAGTCCATGGCGACGGAGGGAGTGTGTGCGTACCTGGAGAGGTCGTAGCCGGCGGCGAGGGCGGAGCCGCGGGACGACAGGATGGCCTTGTCAGAGAGCTTCTTGACCTTGAGCAAGGGCGCCATCTTGGCGACCTTGTGGGGAGGCTCGTGCACGGGGTCGGCGCCGCCGAGATCCAGGGGCGATGGCGGCCGGATCCCGGGGAGGGAGCGACGCAACGGCCGGATTTGAGACCACTGGCGGCGCTGCGACTGGTTCCAGGGTCGGTGGCGGCCGGATCCTGTGGAGGGAGCGGCGCAACGGCCGGATTTAGGACGGGCGGCGGCAGGTTCCCGGGGCAGGGGAGGGGGCGGCGTGGGAGGAATCGAGGCAGAGGAGGTATGGGATTGGGTGTTTTTTTTAGCGGGTGGGGTTTCCTTTTTTTCTCCGCGTGTCCGGGGGAGTTCGGGAGGACCTCCGCGTGCCCTTATAGGGGCGATCATGATCAGAATAACTATTCTGATCCTAGGATCAGAATAGTGCTACTCTCTCTCTCTCTCTCTCTATATATATATATATATATATGTTCGTACGAGAAATTATATTATATATGTATCAACGTGTACAGTATGTAGTAGCGTAAAATATATTTGAAATGAAAAAGAATTGAATGGAAAACACAAAATGAAAAGGAAAAATAAACCATAAACCCTAAACCCCAACAAAAAAAAACACAAAATCCTTAGTCCCGGTTGGTGACACCAACCGGGACTAAAGGTCCTCCACCCCCCACCACATGCTCGCGGCCACGTGAAGGGACTTTAGTCCCGGGTTGTGGCCAACCACCCTTTAGTCCCGGTTGGTTACTCGGGACTAGTATCCTGAGAATATTATACCACGAGGATTAAAGATACATGAATGCTACTTGAGATAATAAATTGCTATATTCTGCGAGTATACTTTTCGTTTTCAAGATTCATTAATCTCTTTATTTTGATAAATATATATCAAAAAGTACATTTCTGAGGCCTTTTGAAAAATTCTCACAGTATATGTAATGCGTAATCACTGCCTAGTGGCTGCCCATTGCCATCAAATGCATCTTGTTTGGCCAAATTAAAGGAGAACTTTGCACTCTTGGTGCATATGTCAAAGTGAAGCCTTCGTTAAAAAGACTATTTTGCAATATACAGTGGACGTATACACCGAACGTTTTTCAATATACGATGATTTTTTTTAAAACAAATAATGAAAATTTAAAATACTTTTATTTTTTAATTTAATAGGGCATTAAATATTTAGATCCCTATAGAAAATTTAAAAACATGTTTTCAGAGAAACACAAACTAGAAAACAGAAGAGAAAGAGTGAAAAAACAAACACTCAAGTCAGCTCGCCAGAGTGGGCCGGTCCGTTGCACCTCGCTTAGTCGCAGCCTGAACTATTTGACGCCAACATACCATGCCGGAGGAGGTGCCGAGACTATATCTCGCTTACTGTGAGATATAGCCATCCTCGCCTCTGGCGCTGAGCGCTCGCAGTAAGACCGCCTTAGTGGCCCAGCCCACTTAAGAGCTTTTCAGAAGGTTCGTGAACAGTGGTTCGTGGAACCTTTCACCGGTTTGTCCTGTTTTCGGAAGGTTCCATGCGGTTTTTTCCTTCTTTGATTTTACTGTGTTTTTCTTTATGGTTTTCATCAGTTTAAATCCTTACGTTTTTTATTTTATTATGTTTCTATTACTTATTTTTCCTTTTTTTCTTCAAATACATGTAAACCTTTTTAATACCCATTGTACATTTTTCAATCGACATGATATTGTTTTTATAAATATTGAACATTTTCCGAACACGAGACTAAATCTTTTCAAATACATGTTTGAACATCCTTTTCATGTTAAACATGTTCGAACTACACATATATCTTTTTTTAATGGTAGGAAACATTTTTATAAATTAGAACATTTTTAACATTATATAGACATATTTATTAAGTCACGAACATGTTTTTGACACACGTGAACATTTTTTATATGTCATGAGCATGGTTTTGAATTTTACAAAGCATTTTATGAACATTACGTGAACATACTTTTAGATTAGTTAAATATATTTTTCAATGTAAATATCGTATTTTTAAAATGCACGAAAATTTTGATAAAATGAAGTGAACATTTTATTGAATTGTAATTTTCCATATAAAATTGCGAACATTTATGTACATTGTATATACGTTTTATAAAATTTCGCATTTTAAAAAAACAATGGACATTTATTAAATGTCACAGATATTTTTTTTTCTTAATGCTATCGACATTTTTTATAACTTGTGCAAACATTTTTAATCTGCACTGAACAGTTTTTTAATTGAGTATGTAAATTTTAAAGTATGTATATATTTGGAATTTTCTAAATATAATGAAATGAAGAAAGAGATGTATCAACACATTTGTTGTTGTTGAGGAAAGCAAACCAGTCTTTCTCGTGAAAACACATGTTGTGCTTCGCATGGAAGTAAGGTTGTGCTTCTCGCGGAAGCACAACTTGCGACTTTTCTCAATTTTCGGTGGAAACAAAACTCAACTTTTTCGTTTCTCCCCCGTAGAAGCTAGGTTGTACTTTTCCTTTCTTTACAGAAGCACCTGTTATGGTTCTTGCGGAAAAGCTCCGTTTCTAAAAGAAAATTCATTAAAACCAAGAAAAACCCAAGCAAAGCCAAAAAGCCAGAAAAACAATAAAAGCTGAAAACAAGTACAGAAATAAAAAAAGGGTCCCATAGCACGACACGAGGCGGTGTCTAGGCCAGAGGTCTAGGCACACCACTTTGTTGTGCTCCATGCCCACAAAAGTAAAAATGCTAGACTTATGCAAAAGTTTTAAATATCCTACGAAAACTCCTTCCACCCAAATCAAACGTCCCCTGAATTTCATGTGGGCCCGTGCCCCCACTGCAGCCCAATTAAACGCTGCCAAATCGACACATACTTGCTCTAAGCACGTAACCTCATAGCAAAACTCCCATAAAAGTAAGGAAAGTGTTTGCATCTGGTGCGCCGGTGGAACGCTGCGCTCGACTCGCACAAGCCGCGGGATCGATTCAAATCGTGTGGCACGCAATCACTCCTCGCGATGCACACGTACGTCAGACCACGTCTAGTACCCACTCACCGCATCGCTCGCTTTCTTTCTTTATCTATAACCACCGATTCAGTTGCAGCCTTTCCTTTCTTCTTCATCTTTCCTCTCTCCTCTCTCTCCTGTTCATCTGCCACCTCCCACTGCTTCGCCAGCAGCGGCCGTCCGACCACCTCTCCCTGCCAGATGACGAGATTTTGTTGGAACCGGCTAATTGATTTTTTGGTGGCAGAACCATGGCCGCGTTGTTGCATAGATGAACCACGCATGCACAAAAATTATGCAACCGACGAACTGAACTTTTGCTGGAACCGACTGAGTTTTTTGCTGCAACCGTCGGCGTTTTTGCTACAACCAGCATCAACGATTGCGAGAACCATTGATGACGAACTGACACCCACGACGGCGGCGACGGCCTTTTGCTGCAAGCGTGTCGTTTTTTGCTAGTATCGTGTTGACGATTGCTACAACCATTCACGAGGAGACCGACGGCGGCGACGGCCATTTTGCTGTAACCGGTGTCGTGTTTTGCTACTATAGGTTTTGATATTTGCTACAACCGTTCACAAGGATACCGACAGCGGCGACGGCCTTTTTTGCTACTACCGGTGTTGTTTTTTGCTACTACTGGTGTTGACGATTGCTACAACCGTTCACGAGGACACTGACGGCGGCGACGGTCCTTTTGCTGCAACGGCGGACTTTTGGAGTGGCACGGCGAGCCGGCGACGAAGACATGCGCCTTAGTTGCGACGATGGCGCAAAGCACCGAAGGGGCAATGAGCTGGAGGGAGGCGAGGCGTTTTGCTGCAATGGTGGCGACCTTTCGGAGTAGTGCGACGAGCCGCGGTGCTGCAAGCAGCCGGCGACGGGGACATGCGTCGTAGTTGCTAGGACGGCGCGAGCACCGAGGGGCAGCGAGTTGGAGGCACGCAGGAAGGTTTTTTTGTTGTTTCATGGCCATGGGAAGAAGAGATAGAGGATGGGGTTTGCGTATCTGGAGGTTGAGGATGAAATCTAACGGTTATAGGTGAGCAAATCGTGTGGCTGCCAACCGACCGGCCGAACCTGGTGCCGGCCGACCGGCGCCTATAAGCCACTGCAGTTGCCCGAGAAGGGATAATCTCCTGCACCTACTACGAGCGTCCCATTCACATGTGACTAAACTATATGCCCCAATGGACCCTGGAGGCTGGAGCAGCAACTTGTGCACTAGTTTACCAGTGAATTGAACAAACCGCCGAGCTTACAGGTGTAATGTTTTAAATAGCGGGCTATGAAAAATAGCGGCGGACCTCCAAACAAGCTATAGCGGGGGATTTGTACATGAAACCATTTAGCGGCGCCCTGTTGAAAAGGCTATAGTAAGGCTATAGCGGGCTATTTAAAACTATGAACCAGGATAAGACCTGTACCAGTGAGTTGTAGCATCGTTTTGTCCGGCCAAATCTGCTCAGCTGCGACTTGTTCGATCGTCTAGTGGGGTGATTGTTTTATTCGATATGTTTGTTTCGTTCCTGGCATGGCGGCTAAGCTCGCACGTGCTTCCATAGCTAGGTGGCTGCCTACAGCCTCCTCGCTCGAGCGCCATCTGCTGAAAATCTGTACGCGATTAATCAAACCGAATTCCATCAGAAACTTCAACTCGTATACTTCCTAATGGTATAATTTTTAGACTTAAAGCGAACTGCAGGCTGTCATAAGTTCAAACTAAAGTATCAAATGAAATCTGCAGGTATTGGGACTTCAGGTTTGAACATCTCGCTCCGTCCACTTGCTTCAAAAATATAAAAACCGACGTCTAGGCAAGTCCCGTGGATCTTCTTTTTTTTTGAGATCCAACATCCAAGTCCCATGGATTTTATCTGTACAAGTTCGGTACGATGATTTTACTACGGGGTGTTTGACATGTTTCAGAGTATGCAATATCCAGTTTCAGTTAGTTTCAAGAGCCCGGCTCCAGAATGTTCGAAGAGAAAAACTCCGACTCCTAATCACTTATGATTGATAGCCACCAAGCAAGACCTGATTATGCTCCGTGATTAATCAGCAGGTTGGCAGTCTCCATCACTGAACTCTGGCGTCCGTACATTGAGGAAGCTCACGGGAAGCAGAGGTTCCGTTTACAGAGAGGACAGACACGAGCGTCGAACCAGATATCGATCGAGTCATTTCATTAGCCCCCTTAATCACCAAATTAGTTACTCTAATGATGACCACAAATGCAGATCTAGACAGCTGTCTCTTTTTGCAGTGTAGTGAACAATACTTGCCATTCTTATCATACGATCAATTACGATGAACTAGTACACTAACTGTCAGATTCATCCCCCGGAGAGAAAAAGAGTCAGATCCATGAATCAGTTCTAGCTGTTTGCATCACGTCGCCTTTGATTAATTGATTTATTAGACGCATAATGGAGGTCGATCTACCTATGCCACATTTTTCAGATACACCATGTCCCTTTTACCTCTTCTCAATCTCTTTCTCTGTTGTCCGGTGCCAGATCACGCTAGCTTTGTAGCATTGGAATAACAACTTTTACTTTTTATCCCTTTGCCAAGAGACCACTCGCAATGTGCTAGCGTTGGACAGTCAAGATTAGTTAAGTGAGCTGAGCGACGAGCGCGGCAGTTCGATGGAGCCAGGAGCAAGCCGGAATCCTCATCTTGGCCGTCCGATCACTCTCAGCGCTCACCTCCTTTGTGCTCTGCGATCATGGTGTCCCATTGGACTTGTCCAAAAATTTAAGGAAAATATAACACATCGGCTCATGTTTCACCATCCGTACGGCACGTACAACCTTTTTCCGTACGAGGGGGGGGGGGGGGGGGGGGGTGTTCAATCCACCACATCCACTTCCAAATCAAAAGTCCAACATGTGACATTTGAACGAGTGTGTGTTTACGTTTTGTACTTGATGTTTTTATATTAGCAATTTTGAGTAGGTAGAATTCTCACTTTCTAAAATGACTACGACATGACACAAATTTGGCAATAAGGTTAGTTCCTCTTTTTTCGCTTCTATAAAAGTGCATATCACCGCGAGTTGTACTTCAATGTATGGAACTTGATTTGGGTCCAGTCCCATCTCACTCGCTTACGGTAAGACAAAGGTTTTTTTGGCATTCATTTGCGTGTTGGGTTTCACCATGACCAAATTAAATGAATGTAGGGATGCCCCTAGGCTCTTTTTCCGCTACCATCTCGTATGTGACATTGGCTAGGGAGGGAAATGGTTACATTCGACAGCCCCAGGCCAATAATTCAATTGTAGGCAATGTTCAACAATGGTGGAGCTATGATGGCAAAAATGTAAAGGTAAACATATGTATCCGTTAATTATTCATGGAGAACTAGGCGTAGAGGAGCATCAAGCGACGGTGAAGCTAAGAAAGAAGATGTGGAAGACAAGTATATTAATGTCGGTGGTGCTCGTATGAAGAACGGGATAAGTAGGAGGTAAACACAGTGTCAGGTGACCATGTGACTATGACCACACGTTAAGCACATATATGTGTGCAAAGAAGATATTGTATCGGCTATGGCAAACATTAGAATACCAAAATGATTAAATTTCACTCGTGGCGCCATGGCAACAATCTCTTATGCACGAGTCCATGTATCCAAAATTGACTTGTAGCGTTGATCTTCCAAATTTCTACACTTTTTCAAAGGAACCTTCATGTGCGTACATGTGGGTATTGATCGGCGGTGAGTTTCCACGAAAGCTATTGCTTGGATAATGTACTTGTGACAGTAACCTCTCCAACTAGTAGATCAGAAGTAGGTAGCAAGAAAAATGTTGTTGGCACAACTTGTTGCTCACTCCAAACCTCTCTTCTCCACTTTGACAATGACTTGCTTTATGTACATCCAAAACTAGTTTGATCTAAATTTCTTGTAGTTGCTCTTTGGGAGAAAAAAACTTCTAAAAGTTAGAAATATGACAGCAATGTTTTGACCATTTCTGCACATCCCAGAACAAGTTGTGCCTATTTATGCAAGAACAAGTTAAAATTGTGGTGGTCCACAGAAACAATTTAAACTAGACAAAGCTTGTCCCATCTTCCACTTGGACTAATGAACTTTGTACTCTCGGGAGTACTATTAATTTTAGCTGACTAATTCTCTCTCAAAGTAGTGGGTACAATTATTGGGAGCCTCGGAACCTTCGAGGAAGCAGCCTCCAGGCATGCATATTCTCCATTCTAAATTAGTCACTCCTCAATAACACCGCACTAAACTAAACTAAAAGATTAGCTTTAATTATTCACAACTTTTTAGTGTAATTCTGTATATATACTTGATCATTTTGTCACATAGATGACACTTTGTTGGTCGCACAGCAGGTATCTTGTTTGATAGCCTATATGTTCTAGGCCCCTAACTTTATCTATACTTTTATGGAGTATATGCTCCGATGATGCTTGATTCGTCAAGTTAAACTAGAGTTCGAGATTGCAGCATGAAAGGTGCAAACTACACAGGACGTATGGTGGCTATAGATTGCACAGGGTGGGGGACATGGTGGTTGAGCGAAACCAAAGCAACATAACACGACATGTCTTAGAGCATCTACAACTGCTCCCCTCAAATTCTCCTCAAATGTCCGGGCGGACAACTCGATCACTGCCGAGACATGAGAGAGAAGAAAAAAAGTCATCAAACCGAACCCTCAGTTCTTGCCCACTTCGTCCTCATATGTCCGAGCAGTCCATAAAATTTCATATCCATCTCATATATGACACGCAATGGAATGCTCGGGCACGTCTGGTCAGTATGCCAAATAGGAGTTGGCCCCATGAACCATCATATCTTTTTCTTTTCTTTCTCTGTCTTCATTCATAGTTCCACACCAATCAGATGTATGTGACCGGACATACAGAGAAAAATAAGGAAACATGGCTACGTGCACAGACAAATAGGGGCACAAAATGAAAATGTCCACGGACATTTCAGGCGCCAAATTTACCCACTCCGACTGTAGATGCCCTTAACTATAGTGTGGGTTGCTTGCAAGAAGTTGACCCCCCAAAACAATCGGTGCTTCTCTCGCCATTTTTTTTCATACAATTAAATTAGGAGTGGAATATCCAGCGATCGTCAGATTTTTAGGCATGTCAAATCAAACGTTTGTTATTTCAAATTATATTCGTCGAGGATGGAAAGTTTAGTTGACGTGAATGTTAAATCCATCTCAGTTCATTTGTTGCCCAGGAAATTGCCTTGCAAACTAAATTTGCCATAATCGTGCTAATATAAATTGCAATGAAAAATGTCAGAGCCATGCTTAAATTAAGGTTCATTCCTTGGTGTTAAAAAGCATAACCTCTGTCGCAAAAAAGTGTCTCAATTGTGTACTAATTTTAATATAAAGTTGTATTAAGTTTGAGACACTTATTTTGGACGAAAGGAGTATCTACTAGTTGTTTAGCACTATATTTCGACGACGAGCATCGCTAGGGAAATATGCAGGACTTGTGCCGACCATGCCCTCTAACGACCACAGCATTGCCACGGGGAGTGATATCTTCTGTGTGTGCTATGGCCAAAACCTCAAAATGGCGATGGTCAATTGGTCATGGCTCGTGGCCGTTTCTCTCTTGTCGCGTTCAGTCGGCCACGAGATGATGATGATGAGGTGGTTTAGCATATGAATTCTCAGGATGGCGCTTATTAAGGTCTCGAAAGGCACGTCGCATTTCTCGCTGTCCCCCACCCTTCTGGAGTAAATTACCAGTTGTGATTAACTGGGTTATGAGCATCTGCTGCAGCCGGACATGGTAACGCCCGTGGACGCGTCCGGATGCGTTCCCAGGCACTGACCATTCACGTCTCATATTTTCTTTTTCAAAACCGAACACCTCAATTAACACACCTTAAATTCATACAATCTTATGCAACTACGTAAACAATGAATACACATCGTCCAGATACTACATATGACATGTCATCAGACTACCAAAATTTGACACGTTTGACTATAATGGAGAAGATCATGCCTACACTCTTTCATTGTTTTTTCCCCAATGTTTAATGAGAACCATGTACATACGTTCGCATGACGAGCTACAGTGTGGTTGATGGCCACATAGCAGTAGTACCTAGAGAGAGACACAGCAAATTATTATTAGTTGTTAGTTATAACGATAAAGGGTTCCCCCACCTTTATATTATAAAGAAACCATCCGATACTTCAAGCTCGCTGGGGCCGCAGCACAAACAAGCCCAAAAGAAAAACAAAAGAAAGAAAAGAGAAACAAATGTCGACACCGGCAGATCGACGAAGAGAGGAAGGCCGGCAACCGCTGCACCCACCGGAGAAGTACCACCGCGTTCCCAGCAATCCGAAGCGTCACGCACCAAACAACACCTTCAAGAAGGAATGCGACGCCGCCGCCGCTGTTGCCCGAACAAGTTCTAGGGTTTCCCCTGGTACACGGAGGGGAGTGGAGAAGGGATATACCCGACGCCCTTCAGGAAGGTTCGGCGACGCCCGCAGGCGCCACCGCGTCGATGTCGGGCAAACTGCCAGGGATTTCTCCCGATCCACAACCACCACCGCCACCCCAGACACTTCGTAGTGCACCACCCACTCATCCGCCCACCAGCCTGTGCCACCATGGTTACCGGACCATCCTCGCCGTCTCACTGGAGCTGCCAACACGAGGCCTGGAGGGGGAAAGGAGACAGCGGCCACGGGAGTGACCACAACTCGACCGGAGGGAGGGGACAACCTCCACCGCAGCAGCGGAGCCGACCGGACGCGGCGACAGGGACTTGCCAGGCCGTGACGGCCCGGACGGGCCCACTTGGGCCCGAACAGTCCCGGTCCCCGCGCTGCAGCTCGCCGACCGACGAGGTGTTCACCGCCCGCAGGTCGCTGCTGCCTCGCCCCACCACCAGGGAGCGACACCGCCGAGCGCCGAGCCACCGGCTCGCCCCAACCCAGATGGGCCTGAACTGGCTTAGATCTGGGTGGGGCGGACGCCGCGGACAACCAGCTCCACCGCGTCGCGCCATGGCCAACGGCCGTGCCGCCGCGTCGAGAGCCACCGTGGCACGCAACGCCGCCGCCGGCGGCCGAAGCGCACCGCCGCTAACCGCCACCGCCCGAGCAGGGGGGCCTACGTGGGGGGAAGGGCAGACCCGCCGCCGCCAGCACCACACGGGCAGGGCCCGGCGGCGCTCGCTGGCGGTGGCGGGGGGAGGGAAGGGAGAGGGGGGAGCGCTGGAGGGGGAGAGGGAGGAGCCCCCGGCCGCCTCGCTCGGGGAGGCGACGCGGGGGATGCGGGGGAACAAAACTTGAAACAGCCTTATCAGTTGTTAGTTATAGCAGGGTTGGCATTATAATAGCTGACTTTTGGCGTCCATGCATGCGATTAGGAAGATAGCACGAAGGAGAGCTACAACTAACAGCTGATTAACAAATAGGAGCGACATCATCGAGCAACGGAGCAAGAGATCAAATCTATAAGAGCAACTTCAATCGAGCGACCTATTTCGTCCATGTGTGTCCGTTTGGATCATCACAAACACAAAAGTCGGCCCAACGCGCCGACCCAAACGGACGCGTGTCCATTTTTCGTCCGCCCGCGACCCATTACAGACCCAAATTTGGGCGGCATTTGCGTCGGCGCGGACACGAAGCGGACACACGCCTCGCCCACGGCTCCTTTCCCTGGCCAGCCAGTCGGCGGCACAGTCTCTCCTTTTTATCCCCTTCCCCCACCCATCGCTTGCAAGCGCACAAACCCTAGGCCGGCGCCCCCATACTTCCCGGTCACCCTTGCTCTCCAGCCCCCTCCCTGCTCCACCCCAGCAACACATCTACTGGCGGGGTGCCTCCTTCGTCCCGGTGCGGGAGGCCTAGTGGTAGATCTGTGGCGGCGGCGGCGGCGAGATTTGGCCCATCTTGCCGGCGGGATTTGTCGAATCCGGCCACCGGCGGATTGCGCTTGCCATGGACTGGCCGGGTGCCTGTCCACCGGCCTGGGCAATGCCTCGGTGCCGGATTCAGGTGCTCAATCCACCTCTAGCCGCTTGGGTATGTACTGTCGCCGGTTCGCCGACGAAGAAACGACGGGCCGACGCCCTGGCTCTGCGCTGGCCCAGAAGCTTGTCGGTTAACCATTGCTGTTCATAAAGTGCGACGACTGCCCACTGCAGGTCGTCCGACGCGTTTCTTGGACGCCGGAACATCCCGGTTGGGTGTTCGTCAAGTGCACAAATGACGGGGTATGATTTTCATTCGGCCTTTTGCTCTTTGATTCGATGCAATTTCAGTAGCTTATTTTCTCAATTTTGTGTGTAGGACGGATGCAATGTTTGGTATTGGGAAGAAGAATACGTCGATCTATTGATCTCACGAAATTTGCTACATATTCCTGCACTTCTAGCTAGAATTGAAGCTATAAATGAGACTAAAAAAGAGACCAAAGGGAAAGCAACGTCTAATTCTTTAGAATTGAAAAAGAAAGACGTTGTTACGCTAAAGAATCCACGAACCACCAACGAAGACATAGAGAAAATCTTGGTCCAATTAGTAGGAGCAGTTATGGAAGTTGGACATCTTTTAAAATGTCTAATTGTGGTTCTTGTTTTCTTTGGTTTTGAACTCGTAGCGAAGAATTGGTAAAAAAATGTATGTATTAAAATGCATTTGATGAAATAAAAATAACGTTCAAATCCCAAACAAAATAAAATGTGTGATTAAAAATATATGCCCGCCTGCCGTGAGGACGAGATTTGGGTCCTCCCGTTGGGCGCACAACCGACCCATTTACAAAAGGGACGGACATGCCGACTCAAACGGACAAAAAACAGACAAAGCGTGCGTCCGTTTGGGTCGGTTGGTTGGAGTTGCTCTAAAGATCACCCAATTAGCTACTCTAACACTAAAGATCAAAGCTCTCGCGTGCAGACCGACCGATTTGTATAGCTATCTCTGACTCTGTAGAGATTAGAGAACGATACTAAAACATGACTATTGTACTACACCAACCAACAAATTCTTTGATCTACATTAGCTGTTCCATCGCATTGCCTTTATTTAATAAAGAAATAAATTAATAAGTGATTAGATGCAAAATGGAGATCCATCGACCTTAATTACTTGCGTCACCTTTATGTTTTCTCCTCATATGTCTCACGCGTGCTCAAGTCACCTGTACAAAGGTGGATCACTTTTTATCTTCTTGCAATTTGGATCCATTAAGCTGATCGAGAAATCGTTAGGCTTGACACGGTGTGGTAGTGATGGGAAGTCAGGATTGGGCGGTGGATAGTTGCAGCTATTAGATGCGACATGTAATGAACAGAAAGGATCATGGTAGCCGTTGGATCATTGTCAAAGCTCATCGGATTTTAATTAAGCAATGCGTTTGACGACCCCACAATCGGCAGGCTTTTTTGCCCATTAATCATTAAATTAGTTATTCTAACGACAATCTAAAAATACACATCCATATGTCTGTCTCTTTTTGTTGTATAGAGAATAACACTCACCATTCCAATGTCTAATTACGATTATCTAGTACACTAATTGTCATATCCAGAGACCTGCTTTAGCTGTGTCCTCATCTCATTACCTTTGATTAATTAATTGATTAGGCGCATAATGGAGGTCGATCTACCCACGTTGCTTTTACCTTTTATCAACATCTCCCTCTCAGTTGTACGGTGACCGATCACGTTAAATGGAGCCAAATCAAGGTGGCTTTAGTAGCTTTGGAATAACAGCTTTCACTTTTTATCCATTTGCAACGACCAGATTGGAGGAAACTAGTGGGGTGATCGAGAAACGACACGCAATGTGCTAGTGTTGGACAATCAAGATCAGTTAAGTGAGCTGAGGGACGAGGGTTCGACCAAGCGAGGAGTAAACTGGAAGCCTTCTCATGACCGTCGGATCACTATCAGAGCTTACCTGCTCTGCACTTCTTCCATCATCGTGTCCCATTGACTTGCCAAAGGAAAAAACAGTTTAGCTCAAGTTTCACCATCAGTACGGCATGTACGACAAATCCGTACAAAAAGGATTAATCCATCACATCGACTCCCAAACCACAAGTTCAATGGATGATATCTGTGGGTTTACGTTTTGTGTTTGATGTCTTTATTTACAAATTTCGAGCAGGTAGGATTCTCATTTTCTAAAATGACTATGGCAAGACATAAATTTGGCAACAAGGTTATTTCTTTTTTTCCTTTACAAAAGCGCACTTCACCGTGGGGTTGTACTCTAATGTGCATAATCTCATTTGGGCGAGGTCCCATCTCACTCGCGTAGGATAAGACAAAGGCCTTTTTTCTTAAAAAAAGAGAAAAATCTCCATTAGAATTTTGCATTCCTTTGTGTGTTGGGTTTAATGTTTAACCAACGACAACATGAAATGAATGTGTGGGTGTCCCTAGGGCTCTTTGTCTGCTGCCATCTTGAATGAAAGAGAGGGAGGCTCGTGAGTGAAACGGCATCATCGGTGCTAGGTCAGTAAGTCAATGACATGCATGTTCAATGGTGGTGGCGCAAGGAAGGCACAAATGTAAAGACAACATCATAAATATCCAACTATTAATTCTTGAATGAGAAGGGGGATTAGAGGAGCATCGAGTGATAGCGAAACTAAGGAATACGATACAGAGGACATGAATATTAATGTATGTGGTTCTCTTATGAAGGAGAACAAGAGGATCAAGAGGAAAACACAAGGTGGTAGGTGATCATGGCCACGCGTAAAGCATATCGACGTGTGTAGAGAAGACAAATTTAATCGACCATGATAAACATTTGAATGTCGGGGTCACTAAATTTCACTCGAGTCACGGTGAAAAATTCCCTTGTGCACGTGTCCAAATTTCTACACTTGTTCATAACGCTAGTTTTCCAAATTTCTCACTTGTTTATAAAAAAACCTTACATGTGCATACATGGGTATATTAATTGGCCCGGAGTTTCCATGAAATCTATCTTTTGAATGGTGTTTGTCAATGATATAATGCACTTGATAGTAACCTCTTCAACTAGTAGATCAGAAGTAGGTAGCAAGCAAACTGTTCTCGGCTTAATTTGTTTCTCATGTCAATCCTCTCTTCTCCACCTTGAAAAGGACTTGCTCCATGTACATCCAAAACTAGCTTGATCTAGCTTTATTGTAGAAACTTCTCTAAAAGTTAAAAACATGACATGAATGGTTTGATCATTTTGTCATAGAGATGGGAGATGGCACTTTCTTCGTCATGCAGCAGGTATGTTGTTTAATGGTCTATATATGCCAGGTTATCTAACTTATATGTGGTATACGCTCCGACGAGTTTTGATTAATTAATAATTAATTCAAACTACAATTGAGATTGGCAACATTTTTTTTTCTCTCTCTTATTTATTTTTTCGAAAAGGAGGCTAAAACCCCCGGCCTCTGCATCAAAGAGATGTACACATCTATTTATTTTTTATTAAAGTACAAAATATGGAAAACATTAGAAGAAATGAATAAAGCACAACCACGGTAGAAACATTACAAGAAATGAAATACCCATTTTTTTTGCAGCATGAAATGTCCAATATATAGTGATGTACGTACTACCTTCATTGAACAGGGGTGGGGGGCGTGGCAGTTGGATGGAACCAAAGCGACGTACATGACATGTCCCAATCATCATGTCCGTTGCTTGCAAGAAGTCGATCCCCGACCAATAACCAGTGTTTCTTTCTCACCGATGCTTCCATGGAATTAAATTAGCCGCCGCGATAAGTATCCATTTTTTGGATATAGATAGAAAGCAAAATGCATCTCCTAGTAGTGGTGTATTCGTGATCTATAGAATCAGAATGTTCAGATGTTTTTCATGTAGAGAAGAATGTTATTCTGGGGGGGGGGGGGGGGGGGGGGGCATTTTTGTCATTTGGTGTTTGCTTGCGTCCATAGTGGCGATAATGCATGTCCACTGCGAGTGTTATCCTTATGAAAAAAGCATCTGATACCCCCCCCCCCCCCCCCCCCCCCCCCCCCCCCCCCAACACACACACACACACAAAAAGCATCTGATACAACCAACGTTTTTTTTGGTTCCATGTCAGGTTAGCTGATGGCAATATCGTTCACCTCTCTCGCTGGAGCACAGTATAAAAAGAAAGAAGAAAAGAAACGGGTGGTCGTGTACATGTGGACGAGGATGTTTTGTTGCGTTGTCGGGCCGGAGAGCATTGACTCTCGCTTCTTAGCCATGTAAAAGCATAGCCTCATGGAGCTTATGGCCAAAAAGGACTATAGTCATGGCTCATGGATGCTTCTCTCTTGTAACGTTGAGACGACCACCAATGCGTCACACTTAGATATCACAATCTTCTTTCGTTTGGGCCTGTAAATGCGGGGGGTCTTGGACGAGTCGTGCAGGGTAGAGAGATAGGGTGGGTGGCTGTTGGTTTGGAAGATTGTCTCCATGCCAACCGTTTTCTCAAGAAATTATTCTGGTGTATAATTTGGAAGTACTCCTTCCATTTCTGTTCTAATTTGTAATTGAAGTTTTAGAATTGTAACAAATGGTTTTCTCGAACTGCGCTAAACAATAGAGAGAGTTTCTGATGATTGATCTCCATGCCTCCATGGTCTTCCGGTTCAAAGCGGTAATACTCGGTTGACGGTGAAATATACAGGTCGGTAGACCACAAATTAGCACAACTTTACATTATTCCATTGCATGCCTGCACTACATGTACGCACCCGACATGAACATAACATGCTTTGCGAGCATTTCTTTCTCCCATTGTAACAGACGGGCACAGTACATTTGCTTAGTACTATAAAATGTAGTAAGACGTAATATATCATATGTTTTCTTTTGTACACCCCTCCCTCCTCCCCTCTCTTGTAAACCCTACCTCCTCCCCTAACAATATGTATCTGTCAACGTGTTTCAATGGGAACGAGAAGGTAAACAGATGATAAAGAATAAACAGACACACAAGATCGAACAACGAAAACCCAAAGTAGACGGATGCTTGAGTCCGTCTGAGGTTCGAGATCAGAACTTGACGATGAAGTCGTAGATATGGTCGCTGACTTCCTGTGCCCTCTCCTGCTGGATGAAGTGGCCGGCGCCAGGGAGGACGACCACCTCCTCTAGTAGCGGCACGTCTTCTTTGAACCCGCCCCCGTGGATGTACTCCTTGACCCCCTCGAAGTGGTACGTGATTTCACCTTCACCCACCACGTACTTGGTCGGCACCTGCACCTTGGCGTCCGCCCACGCTGCAGCAAGCTCGCAGTTCCTGTCCAGGTTGCGATAGTAGTTGATGCCGCCGGTGAATCCGGTCCGCTCGAACTCGGTGCCGAAGTAGTCCATGTCTTCCTCGGTGAGCCAGGGAGGGAGCGTCGCCGTCGGGTACTTGTCGTCGTGCATTTCCTCGTCACACTCCATGCCGTGGCTGAAGCAGTGGCACATGATCTGCCGCAGGAGACGCCTGGCGTGTGCCGGCGCGAACTGCCGTGCCTCCGCGACCCCGGGCTCCTGGAAGCGGCACATGTAGTAGTCGGGACCGTAGGTGCGGTTGAAGTAGTCGGTGGGCTTCACGAAGCCCGGCCCGGTGCGTGCCATGATGTTGCGCATGAAGGCGAGGCTGGTGCTCACGAGCACCGTCACACGGTCCGGACGGAATAGGCACATGTACCACGCGATCAGCGCCCGCCAGTCATGCCCCACCACAAACACCTGCAACGGTGAAAGTTCAAATTTGTCCGTATGAAGACATCATTGGTACTAAGGCTAATCAGATGTATTGGTTCTCGTTTTGCACTGGAAACACCACTACTAAATACTAGTTCAATACAAAATAAGTGATCTGCAACCATTATCCATTTTTTTCTTGGCAACAGCTGCCACTTTTGCATCTTTATCACTAAATCTGCAGAAATCGCAAATGTAAATGACGTATCATTAAAAGATCAAAACTTATAAACAATTAAAAAGAAAACAGATACTGATGTAACGAATATGTATAATTCAACAAGAAACAATTTAAGATATTTATAATAATACTAAGTGCAAAAGGACTGTAAACACAAAGATTAGCTTGTCTACGTTTGCCACCCTATAGTTTAGCAAGATTTCATCGACAAAAGTAACTAGGTGGATGTTTTTGTCCAATCCATGTTTCAACAAAATTTTACTTTAGTACCACGTACTTACACTTAAGGGCTACTTTATTTCAAAAGATTTTTTGGGAGGATTATAATCGTTGAGATTTTTTCTTACTACATGGGTTCAGTTGACTCGGTAGAGTATGTTACATTATGGCTATGAATCACACAAGCATGCTGATCAAAAAATTAGTCCTTCGATGGATCAGAATGGCCGGCCTCAATGAGCTCCTATGAGTGGAATCATATCTTTGCAAGCCCGAGGTTATTGAGAAGTGCAACGATGTCACCGACGATATGGAAGGCAGTGTAAGATTCCACGTCGGACGGGGCTGTGGTACCGCCGTAGCCGTGGAGGTCAGGCGCGACGCAATGGTAGCCGCGCCCTACCAGACTCTCCATCTGGTGGCGCCACGAGTACCATAGCTCCGGGAAACCGTGTAGGAACAACACAGTCCCCTTGGAGTTCCCCTCGGGGCCGGCCTCCACCACACGCATCGAGATGTCATTGACCTCCACAGTCCGGTGCCTGATCACCACTCCCTCCATGCTCGCCAGCGTGCGTGTATGTGTGCGCGCGGGTGTGTTGTGTGTGTTGCAACTTTAGCTTGTAGGAGTAGCTACTTAAAGATAGGAAAATGTATATATCTACTATGATGTTGATTGGGTGGTTGTAATCCGTCATGCTAGGGAATTTTTAATCTTGTATTATCTGTCATTGACATTATCGACCCTAATCATGGCCGGTTTATCGTATTATGAATTTATATAAGGCATTTTATATGGACCTAATGGGGTAGACTTTTGCGCAATTTGTTTTATATGAGTTTGCTTCTTGTTGCGTTGTTTTCTATATATATGTTTACCTTAATGGTGGTTTATATATGTACATGTATACAATGCATCTACACTAATAATAATGCAGTGGATGTCGCCGCAATTTGTTTTAAGTAAGCTTGCTAGTTGCTGTGATGTTTTCTATACAGTATATGCTTAGCTTAGTTCTCGTTTAAATACATACATGTACGCAATGCATCTGCACTAGTAACACAGTGGAAGTGGCCACAGTTTGTTTTATGTGAGCTTGCTAGTTGTGCATAGCATAGTTGTGGTTTAAATACATACATGTATGCAAAGCATCTGCAATAATGCAGTGGATGTCGCCGCATCACACTTGAATAACGTGGTTATGCTAGTTGTTGTACACTTGAATATTGCGTCGTAGTGCCAAAAAAAAGTATATTACGTAATAGTAATACTAGTAAATTACCAGCCATGATCGATTACGTAAATTAACTAGAACGGGCCACAACACACTCGGTCGGTTCGTGGTTAGGCACCAACTTAACTGTACGTACCACATTGAATTTTCTACTGTCTTAGATAACTCTAGTGGAGTTGTCATAATTCATATATTGTTTTAGAAGGACTTTAAGACTTTCGGCCTCTGCATCATTGTGATACACATAACCATATTTTTCGTCAAGTTAATGCAAGGCAATGAAGCCAAAGTTATCAATAAGTGAAGTACAAATACAAGCAACAACAGCAGAACCAATACAAAATATGAATTCAACGCCTATGACCAAGTCAACTTCCGCCGCAACGTCTTCAAGAAGAGATAAACGACCTCGTGCCTCCTTCATCATGTCCAGTCGGGGACGACCTAGACAAGGATTCTCATCCTAATTGCGGTAACCAACCAGTGAAGGCCATCACATCGACAAGTAGACAATGTCTTCAACAAGGTCACACCACAAGTTCATCGCTTTCGAGCCCAACCAATAAAGGCCAGAACGAGGGTTTTCATTCCGGACATTGAAGTAGTGTTCCAATCATAGTCTTGATGATAGCTCTTCTGAAAGTCACCCCAGCCAGTAATCCGCGCTAGATCAGAGCGGCCCTAACAAACCGGTGAGAAGAGCTATCATCATAGTAACCACCCGTGATTTGGGGCAAAAAGAGTGGTCTAGCAGAGTCGCCATCCCGCTCTCAGTCGCCATATTTTGTTGGAGGTCGCTCCAAATTGAGCCCACGAATTCACATTTGGAGGGTGTGGGGAGGGGACTCATTACCCACGCCTGCTACTCTACCTCCTCTTCCACTACGTGTTCTGTGGACACCCCTCCCTTGCCATATCACATCATCTGACCGCTTCGGGTCACCCATAGTCTACGATGACGAGGCCATGGACTCCTCGACCCCATGTCCCATTCCATTGGTTTGGACGTGGATCCCACGACTTCAATGCATATTGCACCTCCTACTGCTCTGCAGGTCCTAGCAGTAGCACCCCCCCCCCCCAAGCTGCCGCTTAGGGCCAGCACCTAGTCCACCTTGCCAAGAATGACTTGGGTGCAGAGGTGACAAACTCTATGACACTACCCGTAGGCGCCACAGCAAAAAAAAACAAGGAAGAAGATGGGGGCGGGCCACATTCGTGCCCCTCCTTCATTTCTCCCGACGGCGGGCGAAACTCTGGCGCCTTCTTGGTATGAGCGGGAGGAGAACTACCGATGAGGTAGAAAAAAACCTTCTTTGCCTTGTCTTTGGAGTGGTTCAATCAAATGCATCGTTGACGTGAAAAATATTGAGAAATGTGTAATGGTTGTGTTTATCAATGATTTTGTGAATTTGGTGGGTTGGGGAGTCAATGAAGAATCGTTCCCACATAGTATGATGCGTGATTTTGGTGGGACTAATGATTTTGATCTTGACGGTGCATCGTTGTCGCCCTTTGAACAATTGGATGTGTGTGACAAAGATATCGAATTTGATCAATTCCAACCCTCTGGTTCGTCGTGGAAGAAAGCAATTAGGAGGATTGGAGGCAATCAAAAATAAAATCAATGAGATCAAGGAATGGGTACGCGGAGAAGAGAAAGCTAGAAAAGTTGGAGATGGAGGATCTGAAGCAAGAAGAGAAGTCAAGAAGAGAAGTGGAGACGTGGGATGCGATGCAAGAAATGTGACACCCTGGGTTTATGCTACAGTGGTGATTGTAATTAAGCTACAGTAATGGCCAAGTTGAGGAAAATTGAGATAAAATCCAAAGTAAATAATGTTGAGGAAAACAACATCACCTAGCTCATGGTGTGGACCCCACCATTAATAACAGAAGCTAAATGCATTTTAAAAGCAATTTAAAATCAAGTTGAAAATGCAAACAGTTTCTAAAAATCCCCAAAGTTGCTGTGGACTTATGGGATGTTGCAAGGTAATATTTGGGACATGTCTCACATTTTTGTGGTAAAGAAATATGCCAAAAATAAAATAAAACAGAAAGTACAAAAGGAAAACAGAAAAGAAATAAAAGAAAAGGGGCAAAGGCCCACTTACCTGGCCTCTGGGCGGCAGGCACAGTGCGGCCCAGCCCACCAGGGCCTCCCCCTACCTGCTCCCGCCGCCGTGTCGCCCGCGCCATGGCCGGAGCTCGGCCGCGCCACCGCTGCTCGCCACGGCACCAGGGCAGGTGAGCGAGGGGATAAGGGCGCCCCTCTCTCGGGCCTCTGGACGCCCACGCCACTCCTCCTCCCCTCTCCTCACCTCGCTCGCTCTCCCCCTCCGTTCCAGATCCGCCGCGCTGTCATGGCGACGCCGCCGTAGAACCCGCGGCCACACGCCCTCCCGCGCCTCGTCGTCGCGCCTACGAGCTCCACCACAACCGCCCCGTCCTCTCCGACCGCAAGAACGGCCCCCGGAGCCTCTGCATCGCCTCTGCCGCGTCGTCTTCTTCCTCGGGTCCGAGAAGCCGCCGCCGTCGATTCGCCGTCTGCACTGCTCCGCCACTGCACCGGGCCTTCCCGTCAACGCCAGTGAGCTCCCCCGCACCCTCCTCTCCCTCGCATTGCTCCCCTAGCTCGCCGTAGCGCCGTTGCCATCGCCGCCCGAAACCGTCGCCGCCGTGGTGCTCACCGCCATTGCAACAGCCCCTGTCATGGCCGTCCGAGCACGGGAACGTACTCAGCATCTCCCCGCGGTTCGAACGCGCCCCTCCGCAACGCTAGCCGTGCCCCCTAGCGTCGACTCCGACGAGCGCCCGAACGCGCCTCCGCCTCGGCTCGTCGCCGGCGAGGCTCCGGCGACCAAATGGCCCTGGGCACGTGCCCATTGAGCTCGCCGCGCCACGTAGATCACCCCTAGCCGCGTCGTTCGCCCGCTAGCGTGCTGCATCGCCGTCCCCGTAGCACACCCGTAGCCGCCGCCGCCTGCCGTCATCGCCGGCGCCGTTTCCGGCTAGGTCCGGCCATGCCACCGTCACCACTCTACGTGGCGTCGAGTGGCCGTTCGAACGCGCCTAGCCACGCCCTTTTCCGTGCACCGTAGCGAAATCCCGACGCCGGCCCAAGCCCTCCGCCGCGTTTTGGCGTCGCCGGTGGCGAGTCGCCGGCCACCGCCGACGTGGCTGACCTGGGGCCACCCTCAGGGCCACTGCCAGTGGGCCAGGCCAGTCCCAGTTGACTAGTTGACTTGGTCAACTGGCTGACTGGGCACTGCCCAGTCACTGACTGGTGGGGCCCCTCCCACCTGTGTCTATAACAGGTGGGTCACCCTTGTCAGGCCACTAACTAGTTAGTTAAGTTAATTAAAATAATTAGTTTAGGTTAATCAGTCACTGACAGATGGGCCCCACTGCTAATTAACCCTGTTTAGTTTAATTAAAACACTGAAATAGACCTGTGTCTATGACATGTGGACCCACATGTCAGGTTCGACTCTGGTCAGCCAGAGTTGACCTGCTGACGTCATATTGATGTCATGCTGACGTCATCATTCACTATTCTGGATAATGTTGGATTTAATTAATTAAAATAATTCCAGAAAATCAATAAAACTTTAGAAAATCATATCTTTTAAACCGTAAGTCAGATGAAAATAATTTATATATGAAAGTTGATCAGAAAAATCCCACGAATCCAAATATGGCATCCATTCATCCGTCACATGCCTCTAGATATCTGAACATGCAACTTTTTGCCTGTTTCGGATAGGTGAATAGTGCATGACATTATTAAAATAATTTCAAATAAATTTCTAAAATTAACTATCGCACTTAGATAGGCCGTAAATACCCCTAGCCCTGCGTATTGACATGTCATGCATCATGTTGCATCTGTGTGCTTTATATTTATTGTTTCTTCCCCCTCTTCTCTCCGGTAGACCCCGAGGCTGACGGTGCTGCCGAGATCGACTACGCCCCTGACGTTCAGCCCTTTGCCGTAGAGCAGCAAGGCAAGCAAAACCCCCTTGAGCTTTCCGATATCACCCATCTCTCTCCCCCTCTTATGCTTGCATTAGATTTTTGCTACTGTATTTGTTAGCTCCTATTCTGATGCATAGCCTGTTTTTGATGAACTGCTACTACACATGTTATCATATCAACTGCTTAGCATAGATTGATCAGTGAACCCCTGAGACCCCCTTAGTCCCAGTTGCCCCTGCTTTCATCGACTACACCGAGGACTTGAAGACAGAAGACTCGGTCGTCATGACTGACAAGCTGTTACCGACACATCACCACACACCCCTTAAGTATGGCACTCCAGAGCTACTACCGAGTGCCGAGGGTGATACCTCACTTAGCACTCCCAGTGTTAATTCTGTAGTGTAGCTATCGGTCATGGGTATCGAGGGTGATTCCTCCTTCCCATTTACCGGTAGCGACTCTTGTCTTACTCATACCTCGAGTGGGATCCATCGAGGGTGATTCCTCGGATATCCACTTGGTGTATAGACACACAGTTACTATGACATGGTTACAGAAACATGTTGAAGATGGGTCGGCCCCAAGGGTACCCACGAGAGTGATATGTGGTGGGGTGCGCCGGTAAGGCACCCGAGTGTTATTGGCGGGGCGACGGACTGCACTTTATGGTTCGCGCTTGCCCCGCACTAATAAATTGATAATGGGTTGGGTACTTGATCTGAGTTAGGTCGTTGGCCTTAATACACACTAACCATCACGTGGGAAAGTTATGGGCACTCAGCATCGTTGTATCAGCCGAAGCTCTTCGGACGTCAGCAATGGAGCGGCGCGCGCCGGATTGGACTGGAACGCATCGCGCTTGTTACTAAGGGGTGCTAGGTCTGTTTCCGGCCGCCTTCGCATCGTGCAGGTGTGCAAAGGGTGATTGGGCCCATGACCCCTGCGCGCATAGGATTTAGACCGGCGGGCTGGCCTCTTCGTTGAGCCTAGGTGGGGCGACGACGTGCTGATATCCCGAGGCCGGGCATGACCCAGGAAAGTGTGTCCGGCCGGAGGTGACTCAGGCGTGTTGCGGAATATGTGGTGCACCCCTGCAGGGATGAAATATCTATTCGAATAGCCGTGTCCACGGTAACAGGACGACTTGGAGTTGTACCTTGACCTTATACAACTATAATTGTAATTTAATTTGAAATGAATTGTGGCTCCGGGATCGCTTCCTCGCAGGGAGTCGAGGAAGGATCTCTGGGCGTGGTTACTTAATAAAATTGATACAACAATATGACTATATGAGAGATAACAATCTGCACTCTTCTAATGCTGCAAGATGTTGAAGATGCTAGTCTTCGATAGGACTAGGCCTTCCCCCTATTCTTGCTTTCTGCAGTCAGTCCAGATATAAACCCTCCCCTTGATAATGATGCATTTTTAGCATAGATCTGATGTCAGTCTTGCGAGTACTTTGGATGAGTACTCACTGCTGCTTTGCATTCTCTTTTCCCCCTCGATACGATTCTGCGTTCAGACGATGGAGCCCAGGAGATGGAGTACGCCGGAGACGACTACTACATCACCGATGGAGCTTACTACTACGTGGAGGCTGCCCCCGACGCTCAGGAGTAGTTAGGAGGTTCCCAGGCAGGAGGCCTCGCCTCTTTCGATCTGTGCTTATGTTGTGCTAGCCTCCTTAAGGCAAAACTTGTCTAACTTATGTCTGTACTCAGATATATTTGCTTCCGCTAACTCGTGTTTATGTCGAGCTTTGTATTCGAGCCCTCGAGGCCCCTGGCTTGTAATATGGAGCTGTATGACTTTATATTTGTGTTTTTTGTTGTGTTGTGGTATCAATCAGTGAGTCCTTAATCTTGGTCGTACGCATTGTGTGCATGATTAGCGTACGGACGAGAATGGGGGCGTCACAAGAAAGCACATGGCGGGAGGAAGAAATGGGGGCGTGTACATTCAAAAACAAGGAGAAACACTTGGCGCAAGATCGATTGGTTCATCATGTTGGATCAGTATACCAATGAGGCAAGGATCTAGTTGCAAGATCATTGTGGAAGGTCGTGCGCATGTCACTCATACTTGTAAGATGGCACACGCCGCAGGATACAAAGATGCATACACCGGAGGAGGGGACGGTGCATACCCCAGAGGAGAGCATGGTTTGCTGGTCTCTTTTCATCTTGAGAGTTGCCTGGCCTAAGAAGCATCATCGAGAAGGTTCCCGGTCTCTCCGGTTTACTTATGACTGATGGAGAGACCTAATATTATGTGTCAGTTGTAGTAGGAGCTTAGCACTCTAGCTGACCCTTGGCGCTATTACGGTAAGGAATCTGGCATGAAGGAGACGTACAATTAACTTCTCAAGTCATAAGAGAGACAAGATCTAACGAGAGATCATTTGAATAATTCTTGCCTACTCATCACATCGTGTTCATCTATCATGTGCCCGGCTCTTAATTACCGACATAACCACTGTAAAGATCAATCCCTCGCAAGCACACCGATGTGTGTAGTTGGCTCTGTAGAGAACGATGCTAACCAAGTCACCATGCCTATTACTTAATTACCATTGTATCAACCCGCGGATCCATCGACTCACATTAGTTGTCCCATCTAATTGCCTTTAGGTAATTAACTTTTTTCCTGGGTGAGGGTGTCCTGGACGAGGGGTACTAAACCATGGTGTTTGGTCCTTATGGGCCAAACTAAACTTGGGCATACCCCGGGCCGGGCTTTTAGAAAGCCCGAACTGGAAATATCAAGCCCGAGCCTGGCCCGGCCCGGCCAAAAAACCAATATGCAGGCCCGAGCCCGGCCCGAATGGACTAAAAAGATGATTTCCGGGCCGGGCCGGGCCTCCGTGTAAAATGCCAATTACCGGCCCGAACTGCTGTCCGGGCCTAGTTTCCAAGCCCGAACCCGGACCGAATCTAAAGCCCGGCCAGGCCCGGCACGGGTTTTTTGGGTCGGGCTCGAGTCGGGTCACCGGGCCGGGCTGCCCATGCCCAGATTTAGGCCAAACAGGGGCCCATTAGGCTGCCGCGTGAAGGACGGTGGGAGCATCAAGATTTGCCCGTGTAAAAAAGGGAAACCTTCGAAGACTTGGTGTGCACCTCAAGGATAACTTCATATTCGATGTATCTGCAACCCACCTAAAGATGTAACCTAGCTCCCCCTGTGTATCTATATAAGCCCAGGGAGTTAGTCTGTAGGCGTCAACTTATCCACCTTAGGGTTTAGAGCTTACACAATGATCTCGAGTTAGATCATCAATCTATACTCGATACCCTATTATCAATACAATCAAAATAGGACGTAGGGTTTTGCCTCTTTAAGAGGGCCCGAACCGTGATAAAGATCATCTCCCTACTCTTCCTGTTACCATTGATCTTAGATGCACAGCTCGCGACCACCTACCGGAGATCTGTGAGTTTTAGCACCGACATTGATGGCCCATACAGGACCCGCTATGTGATTGACTCGGAACAATGAAGGCGTCGATCTACGATCAAAATCAGAACGGTGTGTCCTTCACACCAAAATCTCCCTCCATCGGATCAAGCAACGGAGAAAACGCGCCACACCGCCTCTCTCGCGATGTTAAAAGTGGAGAAGATGAACCACCAGTGCCTCTAATTCAGGAAGTTTTTTTTCTTTAAACGGATTCTGAAAGACAATTTGATGGACAATGTGGAAGCGCTCCCACGAGAATTGAGAAGCTACACGCACAGCCACCGATAATTGTCCACAGAAATAGATTGAGTGTTGGGTGGCCATCCCCCCTTGCCCCCGCGTCGTCCCCCGCGGGCGACTCGGGCGGCGACGCCAGATCCACCCGCCGCGCGCGCAGCCTCGCCTTTCCCCGCCGCCGCCGCCGGCCGGTGCCGCCGGGGCAAAGCCCCTCGCGGTGGCTGGCGGCGGGGCATCTCCTCCCCTCTCCCCCCGGTGGCGGCGGGCGCGGGGCAGCCGCCCTAGGCAGAGGCGTCGGGCGGACGCGGGGCCCGGCGGTGCGGCGGCGGTGGCTCTTGGCGGCGGCGTGGTGGCTGTGGCTGCACGGCGGCGTTGGGGCGGCAGCTCGAGGCACGGCGGCTATCGTGGGAACGAGCCTGACAGTAGAAGATAGGGGTACGAAGGGAGAGGGCAAAGTCCTAGCTACAGCGAGGATGTACACACAGATGTACGAGTTCGGGCCCCTCTCGTGGAGGTAACAGCCCTACGTCTCGGTGCTCAGGAGCTTTTCTGTCGTGTGGAATATAGGAGTTATAGGGTGCGAACCCTTGTGCCAGAGGGGAGGGGCGGCTTATATAGAGTGCGCTGCCCCTCATAATGTCCGGCATCTAAGGGTCCGATCGTGGTTATAAAGGTGAACGTTACTGGTAACGTATGCAATAAATGCTACTTATGATCTAGACGAACGCCTGTCCGTTAGCCTCCCTGGGGTGGCTTCTGGTCTTTTGCGGTCGACTGTCTTCTGGTACTTCCGAGTGAAAGATAACCGTCGAGTGAAAGGTAATCTCCGAGTGGATATTGTCGAGTGACTTGTATGTCTTGGTGATTTCAGTCGAAGACTTCCTTGTAGTCCTTAAGCTTTCTGGGGCAGTGTCCTTAGGTGGGGTATGTAGGTCAGGCCTATGACCCTACCCTAGGTACATATCCCCATCATTAGCCCCCGAATGGATCGGGGTTCGAGTGTAAAAAGGAATCGACGCGGGTTCTGATAAGACACAAAAATTCCGAGTGCATTTTAGGGCTTCACTGAAATCTGCGTCGATTGGAACCTTTGTCAGTCATCCTGATCGATTCTGTCTTGAAATATATCCGAGTGAATTTCAGCGCAAAATCCGGTCCGAGTGGCCAGCAGGGTCCTCTGATGCGACGGGTCGCTTCGTCAGGCCCGGATTTCACGGGATTCGAAAATTGGGTAAGCGCGCGCCGTGCGATGATGACGCAACGACTGAGGCAAGTGGGAGCACGACGCCTCGATTTTCGTGCCGCCATTTCCGCCACGTACCGCTCTTCCTCTGAAATCGGGATACCCAGAGATCTGTGGGCCCACAGGTCAGTGACCCACTCGAGCGGATATAAGAGGCGACGGCACCGGGGCCGGTACAGTGTTTCTCCCCCAAATCTTCACTTCTCCTCTGCCTCCCCTTCTCCGCGCGCACCGCTCGACTCTGCCTCGATGACTGCCGCCGCGATGACGAAGAGCAAGACGGAGAAGCTCGAGCGCGCCAAGAAGGGCGGAGCCAAGGCGAGGAAGCCGTCGGGCGCCCAATTCACAGCGCCGCCGGGGTGGATCCAAGGAGATTTCCTCCCATCGACCGTCAAGGCGGAGGACGTCCAGAACCTTGTCGACGACGGGTTGGTTGCTGCAGGGTCGTGGAGGCTGTCGGAGGGGGAGCCTGAGCCGGAGCCACGCGACGGCGAGCGAGTCCTCCTCCTCACCCACGTCGAGCGAGGTTTTTCTATGCCTTCCCATCCATTCATCCGCGGTTTCTTGAACTTTTTCGGAGTGCAACTCCACCACTTTCCTCCGAATGCCATCTCGTACCTAGCTGCGTTCATCACCATGTGCGAGTGTTTCCTGGGTTGTCCTCCTCACTAGGGCTTATTCAAGCACATATTCACCATTCGGTCCCAATGTGTCAAAAAAAACAATCCTAGTGATAGCAAGACCAATGTCATCCAGCTGTGCGGTGGTCTGGGGCTTCAGAAGAGGGGTAGGAGTTCGTTTCCGTCAATGACTTTTCCTGATTATGTTCGGGGCTGGCAGTCGACATGGTTTTACTGCAAAGATGTTGCATCTCCCAATGTGTCGACTGGTCTTCCCCCTTTCACTTTGGATCGACCTACTACTCCCAGAACACTGAGTGTGACTAAGGGAGAGAAAGTCCAGGTTGGGATTCTAGTGAATGCAGTAGTAGATCTGGTCCGTGGCGGAGTGACTGGCATGGATCTCTTAGAGACGTTTCTCAGTCGACGAATCCAGCCTCTTCGAGCCAGGGACCACACTATGTGGCATTATTCGGACCCCGAGGATTCCACTCGGTCACATCCAGAGGAAGTTTCCGACAAAACCGTTGCTCAGTGGCTCAGGAGCATCATCGGAGCCTGTGACAATCCTCTGGGAGCCAAGCGAATCTTGCCCTTCTCTGCTTTGAACCCACCGACGAACCTGGTGAGTTATATCTTTGTCGAGTGCTTTCATATTTTGTCGAGTGACTGCGTCCTCAGTCGACTGACTTCATAGTTTGTATCTTGCAGGAGTTTACGAACATGTACTCACCCGTGCCGAACGAGGAGCAGCCTGAGGACGGAGAAGAGGGCGCAGGCGACAGCGCAGACGTCGACTACACCGACGACAGTGAGGGCAGCGACGACGACATGGAAGAGATTGAGGAAGGCGAAGTAGAGGCCCAGACTCCTTCGCTCATCGAGCGTTGTACCAAGCAGCGTGAAGACCTGGAGGCCGCCCCAAGCAAAACTTTGGTGTCGAGCACCCGAAACCCGAAGCGCGACCGCGCCGCGACATCAGGGTCGACTGAAAAAGATGCGAAACAGCCCAAGCCAGACGCGCCAAAGCCTCGGAAGGCCCTGCCTCGTATCAAGATCGATGTGCCTGTCGCCTCAACGTAAGCGTTTATTTTATTTTCCTGCTGTTGTGAACCTTCATGTCTTTGCTGACCGAGTGAACTTTCTTCGCCAGAGCTGCTACCTCAGTGACGTCGCCTCTGCGGGATGAGGGGGATCACATGGAAGTGGACACTCCTGACGCGGCCACTTCCCAAAGAGGTATGATAAATATTCACTGTAGACTGATTTTCTGAAGGTAATTTGTCGAATGGATCATCTGATGTTGTCGATTGATAGTTGAAGACATCATCCATCTGGAGGACGACGAGGAGCTGCAACGGGGTGCAGAAGGTGATGTTGTGCCTTTGGACACTCCACGCGTGTGCACTCGGAGGACATCATCAAGCCAAGCATCTCATAGGTCGACAACTGCGCCTTCTCAAGAGCTTGGTGATTCTTCCCGAACCAGAGCCGACCTTGTGGTTCCGCTGTCGAGTGCCCCGCCAGCAACTTCAACTCTAGTGGTTTCAGCACCAATTGGACAACCTCAAGCTCCTCTTGCTACCTCAACTGCAGCAGCAACCCCTCCGACGATTGCATATCCTTTGTACCACGTCCCAGAAGACCAGACTGGAGCTGCCAAAGAAGCCATGATCCAGGCAGGGCAAATAATGCTGCGAACGAAGGAGGCGTACGAGGCCAGCAAGTTAGCCTATGATGCCAGTTCAGCGCTTCAAGCCAATGTCCGAGTAAGTTTGATTGTAAGTTCATTTCCGATTGAATCCCTGTCCATCTTGACTTTACACCCACTGGGTGTTTTCTTCAGATGCGTACTTGCTTGTTTTTTCCTCGAGTAGATCAGTTCTTAGTCGAGTGATTTTTGGGGCAGTGGGGGCACGCTGAGTGCACCCACTGGGTGTAGTCCCCGAGACCGCTGTCGAATGGCGAAGACATCGGCAGGGGTCTTAAATTTGTGTTGATAGTTGATTTTCACTCGACAGGACAGACCTGGTCGAGTGGTAGTAGGTCTAGTGGGGGCACGCTGAGTGCACCCACTGTGTGTAGTCCCCGAGACCGCCGTCGAGTGCTTGCCTTGGCGGGGGTCTGATAGAGACAATGTTTGCATGTTTGCTTCTTTTGTTTATACTCGGACATGTCGGACCTAGTCGAGTGATTTTCTATCCAGTGGGGGCACGCTGAGTGCACCCACTGGGTGTAGTCCCCGAGACTACTGTCGATCGTTTACGATGGGCAGTAGTCTTAAGAACTTTGGATTCGGAGTCCTTATTCGTACTTGGAGTACAGTTTTCACCTGTCCTGCAGGTTTCATGGACATCATTTCCATCAACCATGATATGACGCTTTGCAGGGGTGTGGGGTGGGGCAGCGGGCCGCCTTCCAGTCAACTGAACTTGTACCTTTCCACTCGGGAGTAGAGAAATATTCATGTCGACTGAACCACTTCTTTGATGATTTCAGAAAGCTTGTGGGCTTGGGACCAAGTATGTCGAGCTGGAGAAGGAAAAGAATCAACTTCTGCTGGATCTGGAGCTGACGAATAACAACCTGGACCGTGCACAGACTGAACTGAAGACCTTGGGAGGTAATCCTTGTCGATCAATTGCATTATTACTTTCATCTTCCATCCTTTGAACCGAGTGAATCCACTCGAACAGACGTACGTGATGAGAACCGCCGACTCCAAGCGCGACTCAACAATGCTATTTATTTAGATACCATGAAGAAGGCACTTGAAGACAAGGACAAGGCACTCGCCGACGCTCAGAAGGTGGCGAGGGAGAAAACTGAAGATGCCGAGAAGAAACTTGCCGCGGCCAGCAAATGGGAAGAAGAGAATACCAAACTCAAGCAGGAACGAGCCGATTGGGTCAAAAAGCTCGAACTGTAGACCAAAAGAAGGAGCGCTCTGGAGCAATACCTAGGAGACTTCGCGAAGAAGATGCTCAGCATGCTTGAAGGTAACTTTCTTCTGTCGAGTGAATTTCTTTGATTTCTTCAGAACGGCAATGTGATCATTTTTTCGCTTTCTCTTCGCGCAGAATTCTTTCAAGATTTTGAGAAGGAAACTGAAGAGATCGAGCCAAATCTTGATCCCACCAAGTCACCTGTCGGGGACGCCGTGGCCATGGACACGTTTCGACTTGAAGCTCGTCTCAGGAATGTCCAAGGTTATGTCACTCGACTGAGGGTTGCGTTGGAGAAGGTCGACAAGGAATTGTGGCCTGAAGACTCCCTCCAGACTGACCTCGAGTCAATGATGACCCGCCTCAATGAGATCCCAGGTCGAGTGCAGGCATGGAAGAAATCCGCCGCCCGCTGCGGTGCTGATGTGGCACTTTCACTCGTCCGGGTTCATTGCAAGGAGGCCAGGGAGGACAAACTGAAGGCTCTCCGAGTGATCAACACAAAGAAACTCCAATTTGAAGACTTCATGGAGACCTTCATCGAAGCAGCCACTCGGATAGCCGATGGCATTGACCTGGACACCTTCGTCGAGCCCTCGAGCCCCACTGGTGCTTGAAGAATACTTTGCTTGCAGTTAAAACTTTATTTGCCTCGGTATGCCGAGTGATGGTGTAACCGATTAAAACTTCATTCGGGCCTTAGGCTTGAGTACTTTCCTTTGCGCGAATACCTTTCTACCGCGCTAGAGATTCTGGAGTTATCCGCATTTTGCTTTCTGACCTCTTGCTTGGTTAAATTTGCTTTGCTCCCGAAAAGCAACGGATGTTCAGCATTTGGTAGAATTTCAGACTTAGGCGAAGATTGGTTCGCAGCTAAGTCTCCGAGTGAAAGGAATGTTATTCACTCGGAAAGGTTTTGTAACTTAGGCGAAGGCTGATTCGCAGCTAAGTTTCCGAGTGAATGGAATGCTATCCACTCGAAAGGGTTTTTAACTTAGGCGAAAGCTGGTTCGCAGCTAAGTTTCCGAGTGAATGGAACGCTATCCACTCGGAAGGGTTTTTTAACTTAGGCGAAAACTGGTTCGCAGCTAAGCCCCCGAGTGAGAGGATCGCTCGTCACTCGGAGAAGTTTTGAACTTAGGCGAAGACTGGTTCGCAGCTAAGTTTCCGAGTGTATGGAACGCTATACACTCGGAAGGGTTTTTTAACTTAGGCAAAAACTGGTTCGCAGCTAAGCCCCCGAGTGAGAGGATCGCTCTTCACTCGGAGAAGTTTTTTAACTTAGGCGAAGACTGGTTCGCAGCTAAGTTTCCGAGTGTATGGAACGCTATACACTCGGAAGGTTTTTTTAACTTAGGCGAAAACTGGTTCGCAGCTAAGCCCCCGAGTGAGAGGATCGCTCTTCACTCGGAGAAGTTTTTTTTAACTTAGGCGAAGACTGGTTCGCAGCTAAGTTTCCGAGTGTATGACCCACTATACACTCGGAAGGGTTTTTTAACTTAGGCGAAAACTGGTTCGCAACTAAACCCCCGAGTGAGAGGATCGCTCGTCACTCGGAGAAGTTTTTTAACTTAGGCGAAGACTGGTTCGCAGCTAAGCCCCCGAGTGAGAGGATCGCTCGTCACTCGGAGAAGTTTTTTAACTTAGGCGAAGACTGGTTCGCAGCTAAGTTTCTGAGTGTATGAAACGCTATACACTCGGAAGGGTTTTTTAACTTAGGCGAAAACTGGTTCGCAGCTAAGCCCCCGAGTGAGAGGATCGCTCGTCACTCGGAGAAGTTTTTTAACTTAGGCGAAGACTGGTTCGCAGCTAAGCCCCCGAGTGAGAGGATTGCTCATCACTCGGAATAATTTTTTGAATGCGAAATTGTGCGATCGGAATCGACAATAGACTGGGCAAGTCTTAACTTAACAAACGACATTGTCTGGAATACTCTTATTACATCGAAACAACTCAGTCATCAAGTATAAAAGCACCGAAGCAAATCTGCGTTCCAGGCACGCGGCTCGTCGATATTCTTCTTGAGGTTGAAGAGGTGGTAGGCCCCATTGTTCAGCACTTTGGTGACGACGAATGGGCCTTCCCACGCCGGGGCCAATTTGTGAGGTCGCTGCTGATCCACTCGGAGCACAAGATCCCCTTCATGGAATGACCGGCTCTTAACATGCCTCGCATGAAAACGGCACAGATCTTGCTGATATACAGTCGATCGAATCAGAGCCATCTCGCGTTCTTCTTCGAGGAGATCAACACCGTCTTGTCGTGCTTGCTCAGCTTCAGCTTCAGAGTATAGGTCTACTCGGGGAGAATTGTGAAGGACGTCGCTTGGCAAAACGGCTTCGCCTCCATACACCAAGAAGAAAGGAGTGCGTCCAGTCGACCGGTTAGGAGTCGTCCTCAAGCCCCACAGAACAGACGGCAATTCAGTGACCCAAGCTCCAGCTGCATGATCGAGGTCTCGCATGAGCCGAGGTTTCAGCCCTTGAAGGATAAGGCCGTTCGCTCGCTTAGCTTGACCGTTTGACTGGGGGTGCGCAACGGATGCGTAATCCACCCGAGTGCCTTGAGAGGCGCAAAAGTGTCTGAACTCTTCCGAGTCAAAGTTTGAGCCATTGTCTGTAATGATACTGTGGGGAACTCCATATCGGAAAGTTATCTCTTTCATGAATTTGATAGCAGTTCGAGCGTTCAGCTTCTTGATGGGTTTGGCTTCAATCCACTTAGTGAATTTGTCGACTGCTACAAGCAAGTGAGTGGATCCACTCTGTCCTGTTCGAACGGGACCAACCATATCCAAACCCCATACTGCAAACGGCCAGACGAGTGGAATAGTCTTCAAGGCAGACGCAGGCTTGTGCGACAGGTTCGAATAGAACTGGCATCCTTCAAAGTGATCAACAATCTCTTTAGCCATCTCATTGGCGCGCGGCCAGAAGAAACCAGCTCGGTATGCTTTGGCAACAATTGTCCTAGAGGACGCATGATGACCACAAGTTCCCGAGTGAATCTCCTCCAAAATCAGTTGACCTTCTTCAGGAGAAATACACCGCTGAATCACGCCAGTTACGCTTTCTCTGTAGAGTTGTCCATCCATAACAGTAAAGGCCTTGGATCTGTGGACTATCTGTCGAGCTTGATCTTCATCATCTGGGAGTTCTCGCCTCGGAATGTATGCAATATAAGGTACTGTCCAATCGGGCGTGATCACCAGAATCTCCATGACCAGATCTATGACCGCTGGTATGTCGACTTCAGTCGGATCAGATGCGCTCTTTGCTTGCGGGGGTTCTTTACTGAAGGGATCTTCCTGTACCGAAGGAGAATGTATGTGCTCGTGAAACACGTTGCTGGGGACAGGCTTCCGAGTGGATCCAATCTTTGCTAGCTCATCAGCTGCCTGATTTTTCACTCGGGGAACATGATGGAGTTCCAAACCTTCAAACTTCTTCTCAAGCTTCCTTACTGCGTTGCAGTATCCAGTCATAGCAGGATTCCTGACATCCCACTCTTTGATCACTTGATTGACCACCAAATCAGAGTCGCTGTATACCATCAGGCGCCGGACGCCGAGTGAAATGGCCATACGCAACCCGTACAGGAGTGCTTCATATTCGGCTTCATTATTGGAGGAATCAAAGTGAATCTACAGGACATAGCTGAGTTTGTCGCCTTTTGGGGACACCAATACTACACCAGCACCAGACCCATTCAGCATCTTTGAGCCGTCAAAGAACATGGTCCAGTGTGCCGAGTGAATTTGGATTGGCTGCTGCTGTTCAATCCACTCGGCCAGGAAATCAGCAAGAGCTTGAGACTTGATTGCCTTTTTCGCTTCAAACTTGATGTCAAAATAAAGGAGCTCAATAGCCCATTTAGCCACTCGACCAGTCGCGTCTCAATTGTTGAGAATCTCAGACAACGGAGCATCACTGACGACTGAAATTGAGTGATCCTGGAAGTAGTGTGCAACCTTCTTCGCTGGCAGATATATACCATATACAAGCTTCTGGTAATGTGGATACCTTTGCTTTGAAGGAGTCAACACTTCAAAAATGTAATAAACAGGACGCTGGACCTTGTAAGCTTTGCCTTCCTCTTCCCGCTCGACAGTGAGAACTGTACTGACGACCTGATTAGTGGCTACAATGTACAGGAGCAAGGGCTCTTTGCTGTGCGGAGCAGCAAGCACCGGCTGGGTGGAAAGCAGGGCTTTGAGCCCAACAAACGCTGCTTCAGCTTCTGGAGTCCACTCGAATGTATCAGACTTCTTCATCAATCGGTATAAAGGCAACGCCTTCTCACCGAGACGAGAAATGAATCGACTCAACGCTGCTAGGCAACCTGTGAGCTTCTGGACATCGTGCACACGCTCAGGGCTTTTCATTCGGGTGATAGCACTGATCTTTTCAGGATTGACGTCGATTCCTCGTTCGGAAACGAGAAAACCGAGTAACTTGCCACCAGGAACACCGAAAGTGCACTTAGTTGGGTTTAACTTGATATCGTATCTCCTCAAGTTGGCGAATGTCTCAGCTAAGTCAGACAACAGGTCGGAACCTTTGCGAGACTTGACGACAATATCATCCATGTACGCTTCGACATTCCGAGGGATCTGATCAAGCAAACATTTTTGAATCATGCGCATGAAAGTAGCGCCAGCATTTTTCAAACCAAAAGGCATGGTGATGTAACAAAAACACCCGAAAGGGGTGATGAAGGATGTCTTTATTTCATCTGGACCAAACAGACGGATCTAATGGTAGCCAGAGTAAGCATCAAGAAAAGATAACCGCTCGCACCCCGCAGTTGAATCGACAATCTGATCAATGCGGGGGAGCGGAAAATGGTCTTTCGGGCAGACCCGATTGATATGCTTGAAGTCAATACACATGCGGAGTGACTTGTCCTTCTTAAGGACCATGACAACGTTCGATAACCACTCGGAGTGGTAAATCTCACGTATAAACTTAGCCGCCAAGAGACGAGCCACCTCCTCGCCGATTGCTTTCCGTTTCTCTGCTGCCGACCGACGCAAGTGTTCCTTCATAGGCTTGGCCTTCGGGTCGACTCTCAGTCTATGCTCAGCCAGTTCCTTGGGTACACCCAGCATGTCAGCAGGCTTCCATGCGAAGATGTCCCAGTTCTCATGGAGGAACTGGATGAGCTCGGCTTCCTATTTGCTGTCGAGTGTCGTTGAGATGTTGGTCGGGGCAGCATTAGGATCTGTCGGGTGAATGTGCACTTGTTTCACTTCGCCTGCCGACTAGAAAGCTGACTCGGAGGCAGGCTTCTTGGCACGCAGCAGGTCGGCAGGATCAACACTCTTCTTGTACTCTTCCAATTCGACCACAGCCATCTGATGATCGGCGATTTTGGAGCCCTGCTGAAGGCACTCCTCAGCCCTTTGTCGATTGCCAGTGACTGTAATCACACCCTTGGGCCCGGGCATCTTCAGCTTGAGATACACGTAACATGGACGGGCCATGAAACGAGCATAAGCCGGACGGCCAAGGATGGCATGATACGCGCTCTGAAAGTCTACAACTTCGAAAGTCAATTTCTCTTTTCTAAAATTCTTGTCTGTGCCGAATACCACATCCAATGCTATCTGGCCGAGTGACTTGGCCTTCTTCCCAGGGATGACTCCGTGGAACTGCATGTTGCTTTCACTGAGTCGGGACATCGGAATGCCCATCCCCTTTAGGGTATCCGCATACAAAATGTTCAAACCACTTCCTCCATCCATCAAAACCTTGCGGAGTCGAGTGCCTCCCATAACTGGATCCACCACCAGCGCTTGCCGACCAGGGGTGGCGATATGAGCTGGGTGATCTGACTGGTCAAATGTGATAGCAGTCTGAGACCACTTGAGGTACGTGGGGGTAACAGGAACAGCCATGTTGACTTCTCTGTTGATAACTTTCAGTCGACTCTTGCTCTCAACATCAGCAAAAATCAACAGAGTGGCATTGACCTCAGGGAACTCTTCTTTGTCTTCTTCATCCTCCTTTTCAGGATCTTTTTCACTCGACTGACTTTCCTTGAACTGCTGGATCAGCAAACGGCACTGTCGAGTGGTATGCTTCGGCAATATCAAATTGTCCTCTTCATCTTTCTTCGTGTGGATTGCACACGGTAAATCCATAACATCTGTACCCGACTGATTCTTTGACTTCTTGGGGGTAAACTTAGCTTTAGATTTTCCTTTGTTTTTGCCTTGTGCCGCCAGAGCGGCCGCTTCTGCCTGGGCAGGAGCATCAGCTTTGCGCTTCTGCTTCCGACTGGAATTACCACCACCGGCGTCATTGTCGACTATTTTTCCTTTGCCGCTACCGAGGCGGTCTTCTACTTCGCCATTAGCGTACCGAGTGGCAATCTCCATCATTTTACTCAGGGAAATGTCACCTGTCCGCCCAAACTTCAGGTAAAGCTCTCTGTACTTCACACCGGCCTTGAAAGCACAAACAGCCTGATGCTCAGAAACATTCTCCACCGTGTGATGCAAAGTGGACCAACGCTGTATATAATCTCTCAAAGACTCATTGGGCTTCTGAACACAATGCTGCAAATCAATCAAACCCGCAGGACGCTTGCAAGTACCCTCGAAGGTACTGATGAACACTCGGGCAAGATCCTCCCAGCAATAGATGCTAGAAGGAGCGAAGCGATTCAACCACGCCCGGGCTGAACCATCCAACATCAAGGACAAATGCTTCATGGCTACGTTGTCATTTCCACCACCAATCTGCACAGCCACTCGGTAATCATCTAACCATGTTTCAGGCTTCGACTCGCCGGAGAACTTGCTTATTCTAGCCGCCAACCTGAAGTTGGGGGGAATCTCCGCAGAGCGAATGGCTCTACTGAAACACTCGGGACCAGAAATAATGGTACCACTTCCACTCGGATAGTCTCTGTCATTACCATCTCTGTGGGCTCTGCCTCTGTCCATCCGCCTTTGGGCAAGGACATTCCTTGCATCGAACCCAGGATTCCGCTCATCGCCGAACGGGCGCCTATCGTCATAGTGCCGGGGCACATGCGATCCACTCCGCGGAGGAGTAAGCACTCGACGGCGGTGATCACGGTGATAACGAGGAGCAAAATTGTCTCGCCCCTGATCTTGGTACTGATCTTCACGGTACCCTCCTCCTCTGTGACGCAGAGGTGACCCCGGGCTGTGCGCCGACTGAACTGTGTCTGCCCTTGGAGAGTTACTGTGCAACTTGTTGCGCGACTGAGAAACAGCCGAATTCTGCTGCTGCGCTGCATCTAGCAACGCTCGGATCTGCTGCAAACCCCTCCCAGCCTCCGAACGGGACGGCTGAATGGAATCTGCTATCTTCGCAGCCGCTGCAACATTCAGAACTGGAGTACGGAACACCTTGACATTGTTATGAGAACCAGTCGGAAACAGCTGTCGCTGACGTCGATTGGAAACAAGGGGACGCTGGCGGGCACGCTCGTCGAGTGCCTCCTGCATCTCTTTGAGTCGAAGGCAAGTGGCCTCCATGGCCTGAGCCTCAGCAGTCGCACCGATGATAGGAGTATGGAGGATATCCTCATCTCGGCGGTGCTGTTCATTCAACGGTCCTCCAGCTTCGCGCCTGTCACGATTGAAGCCGGGTGGCGGGCTCTGATGAGAGCCAGCCATGAGAACCTCCGCCGCAGGATCGCAGCCCTCGCACTCGGAGGGAACGTCAGATGGATCCGACGCCAAGTTGAACACGCCGTGAAGTGATTCGGCAGGCTCGATAGCCGCAATCTGCGGAGACGAAACTTGGCGAGCCGCCGCATGCCTAACCCAGCGCTGGAGCCGCGAACGACCAGATCGCTTGCGGCGACGACCAGCGGGGAGGACTGACAGGTACGGAGTCGACGGCTGTAGAAGAAGAACACCGCAGGAGCTCGCAGAGAAGTGTGTCGCCCCGCGGATCGGGAGCGCCTCAACATCTAGAGGCGCTTCCTGGAGCCATGCCGAGTCGTCGGCGGTGAAAGTGAGCGCTCCGATACGGATCTCGTGGCCCAAGAACAAATCACTGCCGGAAGACATGACGAATGAGAAAAAATGCAACCTCGCCGGAAGTCGCTTAGACGCCTACCCCACGGTGGGCGCCAACTGTCGTGGGAACGGGCCTGACAGTAGAAGATAGGGGTACGAAGGGAGAGGGCAGAGTCCTAGCTACAGCGAGGATGTACACACAGATGTACGATATCGGGCCCCTCTCGTGGAGGTAACAGCCCTACGTCTCGGTGCTCAGGAGCTTTTCTGTCGTGTGGAATATAGGAGTTACAGGGTGCGAACCCTTGTGCCAGAGTGGAGGGGCGGCTTATATAGAGTGCGCTGCCCCTCATAATGTCCGGCATCTAAGGGTCCGATCGTGGTTATAAAGGTGAACGTTACTGGTAACGTATGCAATAAATGCTACTTATGATCTAGACGAATGCTTGTCTGTTAGCCTCCCTGGGGTGGCTTCTGGTCTTCTGCGGTCGACTGTCTTCTGGTTCTTCCGAGTGAAAGATAACCGTCGAGTGAAAGGTAATCTCCGAGTGGATATTGTCGAGTGACTTGTATGTCTTGGTGATTTCAGTCGGAGACTTCCTTGTAGTCCTTAAGCTTTCTGGGGCAGTGTCCTTAGGTGGGGTATGTAAGTCAGGCCTATGACCCTACCCTAGGTACATATCCCCATCAGCGGCTGCATCCCGAGGCGGCGGCTGGTGTCCAGACCCGGATCCAGCCGGCTTCGGGTGGCTCCGGCAAGTTCTCCCCGTCCGCTGGCTTGCTGCTCGCCGACCGGCGGCGTGGGAGAAGGGCGCGCCTGGTCGCGGCGGCCTCGGGCCGGTAGGCGGCGTGGGCCTCGATGGCTTTGGGCGACGGCTGCTGCTTCGTCCGTTGACGGCAGTGGTTGGGCGTGATGGTGTGTCTCTGCCTTAGGAGCGGTGGTGCGGGCCGGTGTGGCCTCGGCGGCACAACGGCCGTGGTCGGATTGGTGGCGCGAGGCGGCGGTGTGGCGACCCTCCTTCTCCTGGGTTGGAGCCGGTGGCGTGCAGGGCTGCGCGCTTGGCGGTGGCTCCCCTGACCTAGGGTTTGCGCTCGGGCGGGCCGGTTCTGGGCCCGAGGCAGATCGGGGTGGTCCCCGGGTAGGTGAGGTGCGTGCTCGGCCCGGGATGTGCCCGTGAGCGCTGTTCTCGCGGGTGCGGTGGGATGTTGGTGGTGGTCCTGGCTGCGCCTACTCGTGTGTCTGTGCGGCACCGGTGACCTCGGAGTTGGCGTCGTGCAAGCTCGGCTTCGCGGCGGCCGTCGGCAGTCCTTGGATTGTGTCCCCAGGTCGACTGGGACTGGTTGGGGATGCAGGTGTCGGCGCCTCCTACGGTGGAGGTGCTGACCCAGATCTAGGGACTGATGTCGGGCTAAGTGTGGAAGGAAGCCCTTCTACCCTACCTGCCGGGGTTGGTGTGTTGTGTGGCGGATGGGTGGCGGCGCCTTGGGACAGGGATGCCGGGGCGGCGGCCCCGGGCGGCGGTCCCCATGATTGGCTCTCCGGCGGGCCTCATGGCGGCGGTGGTGGCTTCTCCTCTTGGCCGTTTGGGCGGCGAGAGGTCTTGCGGCAGGTGGCTCGGGCACGCCCTTATCGGTGGTGCCCGGATCCGGATCTGGGGTTTGGAGTTTGTCGCGCCTGCCCTGGGGACACCGTGTGACACGGGCGAGTTTCCGAGCGAAAGCTCTGCGCTTGGCGCTGATGACGACGACGCTTGCGGGCGCCGCTATCTTCCTGAAGACGTCATTGTGGTTCTCTTCTCCGTGTTCGGGCTCCGGGTGAAAACCTATGTCCATTCCGGACTCGGCAGCGGCGACGTTCTACGCCGTTCTCCCTCCTGAGGGCGTTGTCGTGGAGTCTAGGTGGGCTAGGGTGTGGCGTGGCATCGTACTCTGATCTCCCATTGTTCTCCTTCGGTAGCATAGTTTGCGTGGTACCAAGATCTCAGGATCCGCTTTGTAAGAGGGTTACCTCTCCACTATGTATCGTTCGGCCGTGAACTTTGGTCGGTGCTTTATCTATAAAGCGGGGCGCGAGCGTGTTTCGAGAGTGGTGGGTGGTCAGGGACAAATCAAGTGCACGAGCAGGTCTGGCATTTCTAGCTGTCTCTCAACCTTTCTGCATTTCGTTTGATTATTCTGTTGTACGTGCCCGGCACGAACAAAACACGGTGTCCCCTGGCGCGGCCAGATTTGTGGAACCAACACTGAGCAACTACGTTAATTAATCGATTGAGGCCTCAGACTGGGTCGACTGGTGGTTGATCGAGCCAGCTTGCATTGCACATTGCACATGCGCTCGATCGCGTGGCTAATTGTATGTACACACCGTCACTAACTTATACTCCTACTACTACTACTACCAGTGTCGGTTAAAACAAACTTAAACAGTACTGTACGTATGGTTCTGTCAACATGTACTAGTTGTCTTGTCTACAGTCTGGCAGTTGGCATAGTTTTCTCCAGCCAAATCTGCCACCACTCGTTCTTCCGGGTGATTTTTATTCGATCTGTTGGTTTGGCTCCGGACAGGCAGAGGCAAATTTGACAAACTTGACCTAAAGTCGCATCTAATTCACAGACTGAACCGTTCGCGAAAAAAATTCATCGGCCTAACCCTTTCGTGTGGCGCCCGACAGCAAGGCGCTACACTGCACTATGTGGCGCCTTGGTGTTAGGCGCCACACTACTGCCACGCTGGCGCCCCGTGGCACGGCCCGACCCCACTACGCCGCAGTGTGGCGCCTAAGGGAAAGGCGCCACACTGTTATGTGTGGCGCCTAGATCTTAGGCGCCACACATTCACTTATACAGCCGCGGCCCGACCCCCTCCCCCACCACTTCCCCATTCACCCCCACATTGGAAGACAGAGCAGTGGCCCCCTCTTCTCCCTTCTCAAATCCCTCTTGAAAGCAAGGTTTGGTCTGTGGATTTCGGCCCCAATCCCTCCCTGAAGGTAACCTCCCCCGATCCCCTCTCTTTCATCCACGGAAAATGCTCCCATTTGCTCTCTTTTTTGTAAGTTTGAGCAAACCCTAGTTCTTCATGAATTTTGGGATGTGTATGATTTTGTTACACTTTGGTAGGGTTAGGCTTGTTTGTATGCTAGGGTTAGGCTTAGGGTTCTTTGTTAGGGTTAGGGTTATGTTTTTTTGTATGTTAGGCTTAGGGTTCTTTGTATATTTAAGGTTAGGCTTAGGGTTAGGGTTATGTTATGTTGGTGTTAGGGTTGTGATGGGATTAGGGTTGTCCATTTCATTACGCAAATGTTGTAATGTTTGGATGAGTTCTTATAGAATTTATTGTATGTTGTGTTGTTTAATTTTTTTAGGGATGGGAAGAACATGTGTTTATGTTCATCACGTGGACAAGGATGCCTTTTTGAAAGGCAATATTGACCCGGACCCGGATGAGCTTGACATGGTGTTTGAGTGTAGTCCTAGCTATGCGGAGTTGTTGGAACAAGTCCGAAAAGATTTGAATTGGTTGGATCCAAGTGATGTTGTTGAGTTTGATGGTAGGCATAATGTGGGATTTGGAATGCTCATTCGCTGGAAGGCCATGCGTGTGAACTCCGAGCAACGTTGGGTTGCATACAAGGAGACGGTGGCCAAATCACTAGACAAGGCTCTAGAGTTATTTGCCACAAAAAAGGTTGATGCTAACTTGCACTTGGATTTGAACCGGGTTGCCTCTCCGATTGTTGATAGTAGTCCTCCACGAATGAACCAAGATGAGATAATTGAACCTCTTTTGACCCAACATGTGAGACCAACATTGACCCCGATTTCGAAGATCCAAGATGAAGCATTGCAAGAGGAGAATAATGAGCATGAGGATGATGAGAATGATGATGTTGTTCTCCATGACAACAACCTTGGTGATCTGGACAAATATAATTTGCCAGAGACCATGGACCATTCCATTCCGTACTCTCGTGGCTATGCCTCTGAGTCGGACGATGACGGTCCCGATGAAGAAGTTGATGAGGAAGGGTTCACGGCCAAGGAGGCCGAAGCTTTCAAGAAGGTATTAGGGCGGGATCACCGGACATCATTGTTCGAGGATCTTAGTCTTGCAGATGAGGCCGTTGTTGACGGCGGCGAAGGCATATTGCTTGGAGTTAGGCCATGTTCTCACCGTGACAAACATGGGAAGAACTGTATTTTGCCCGGGTCAAAGTTCGAAACATTCCTGGAATTGAAGATGTGGTTGGATGACTATTCGGTTACGCACTATCGTCCACACAAAGTTGTTCATTCGGACATCAAGGTGCGTTACACGGTTGCGTGTGAGGATCCAAAATGTCCATGGATTGTGCGTGCAAGACCATGGAAAGGAGGCCCCGGATGGCACATTGTGAGTTGTCTACCTCACCTGTGTCGGGGAAAGAGGGTTGATGGCGAGCTTGAGTCCCGAAACCATAGACAACTCACCTCCGAGTTCATCGCTTACAGGCTTTCCAACTTCATCTCATCACTTCCAACAATGAGTATAAAGAGCGTACAAGACCTTGTAAAAGCCCTCTTTCACTACGAGGTGAAATACGGGAAGGCATGGAAGGCGAAGCAAGCCGCATTCAAGATGTTGTATGGTGATTGGGAGGAAGCATACAACCGACTCCCTAGGTTGTTGGGAGCTATGGCCGCCACTAACCCGGGCATGGTTCATGTGGTCGAGCCGTATGGGCAAAAACCAATGATTCACAGAGAAAGGAGGGTCCGAGTCTTTGGACGTGCATTTTGGGCATTTGAGCAATGTGTGAGGGCTTTTCAACACTGTCGGCCGGTCATTTCCATCGATGGCACCTTCTTGACCGGACAATTCAAGGGCACTCTCTTGGTTGCAATAGGAAGTGATGCCAATAACCGGTTGTTGCCTTTGGCTTTTGCTTTGGTTGAGGCGGAGACGAATGATAACTGGGAGTGGTTCTTGCGTATTCTGAGAACCAAGGTATTACCGCCCGAAAGGGAAATTTGTGTCATATCGGATCGCCATTCAGGAATTCTCAACGCAGTTGACATTGTCATTCCCGGGCATGCTCCTTTGCACCATAGATGGTGCATGAGGCATTTCTGTGCAAACTTCTATCGGGCATGTGGTAGTAGGGAGTTGACGGATGACCTTCAAGATTGTTGTCAAGCTTTTTCGTACAAACGTTTTGCAAGATTGTACAACGCTTTGGTCGCAAACAAAAAACTTGATGCAGGGGGTCTTGATTTTCTCACTAGGCACATTGAACTTAGGACAAAGTGGGCACGAGCTTATGATGAGGACGGCCGAAGATACGGTCAAATGACAAGCAACATGGCAGAATGCTTCAACCGGGTGCTCAAGGGTGTCCGTGCCTTGCCCGTGACGGCAATAGTTCAATACACGTTCGACAAGTTGAGAGAATACTTTCTGAAGTACTCAATTGAAACGTGTAAGCAGATTGCTGGAGAGAACAAGAAAAAGTACAAGTTCAAGTTCCCACCAAAGGTTGAAAAATGGATGACATTTCAATCACGGAAGGCTGACTCCCAAACAGCTACATTATACAATAACGTGGATTGGATGTACGAAGTGAACGAGCCCGGAGGAACCACAAACGATGGCGAACAACACGGAAACCGGTCGTTCAAGGTATATTTATCGGAGTGTCATTGCTCTTGCAGGAGGCCAAGTTTGGTTCATCTCGCATGCTCGCACTTGTACACGGCAGCTCGCATGAGGAATGTGGACGTCAACCATCCGCTCACCGTGAGGGAGTCCGAGTTCTCTATCGTGACCACCAAGCATACATGGGCTCCTAGATTTGAACCATACTTTGACCAATCTCAATGGCCGGAGTATCATGGAGTTCAACTATGGCCCGACCCGGCCTGGAAGGTGGTCAAACGGGGAAGACGACAATCAAAGCGTCTTAGACGAGACATGGATGGATGGGGCCGTGGTGGTGGCTGAGAAATGGGGAACAACCAATTCCAAGAGCCTAGTGAGAGTGCCCATTGCGGAGAGTGCGGTGGTAGAGGGCACAACGCAAGAAAGTGTACCAACCGGAAGAAAAAGTCCAAAAAAAATGATTCAAGGACAAGCCAACCAAGTAGTAGCCAAGCAAGTACTAGCCAACAAGTTCCTAACCAACAAGTTCATAGCCAAGCAAGTACTAGCCAACAATTTCCTAGCCAACATGGTCCTAGCCAAACAAGGAGCCGACTTGGACTTACAAGAGGACGTGCTCGTGGGACAGGTCGTGGTGGTGCTAGACGTGGGGCTGGTAGAGCTCGTGGTGGCGGTAGAAACTGTGTTGGTGAGACTAGGATTGGTATGCGTGGATACCTATGAGGACCATTTCCGTATGTCACTACTATTCACTTATCTTTTCATGTTGTTATTTATGCTCCCTTGTATGTTTACCATGTATCATTGTTGTTTATGATCATATTGTTTATTGTCTTTACTCACTAGTATCTTGCTTTTGTTCGTAGGTATGGCGGCGTCTCAACCCAACAAGGCAACAACGGAGTGGGTGGAGGAGAAGGATGCGGCCGGTGAGGAGGAGGGGTTGTGGGAGAGGGCTGCAAAGAAGTTAAGAGAGGAGGATGCAGCCAAAGCGGAGAGGAAGAAGCAAGAGGCAGCTGAAGCGAAGATGAAGGCGGACATACAAATGGTAATTGACTATACGAACTACCAAGCTAGGTTGAAGAGGGAGGAAAAGATGAGGAATGAGAAGCGCCAGAAGGATTTTGAAGCGGGTTGCAGGAAGTTGTGGGCAGAGGAGGCCGCAAAGAAAGAGTGGGCGCGCCAACGCTTCCAAGAAAGGGTGATGGAGGAGGCTTCAAGGATGCGCAAAAGGGAGGAGGAGGAGGAAGAGGAGAGGAAGAAGAAGAAGGGAAAGGGGCCTTGCTCGACACAGTAGAGAATATTTTTCCTTGTCGTCGTGCGCGCTTTAATCTTTGAACCTCTTGTGTTGTCGAACCTTGTAATCCAGCGCGCTTTTCTATTTGGACCATTTCCTTTCATGAAGTTTGAACTTGTCGTCCCATGAACCTATGTTATGTACTTCTTTATGTCAAGATGTGCTACAAGTATCGTGGTTGATATATACTGTAATGTGCTGTTAAAATGTGATATGTATGTCTTATTGTAATGTGCTGTGAAATTCCAGAGAGCTACAGCCAGTGCCAAAATTTGGAAACTAATTGTGTGGCGCCTTAGAGTCAGGCGCCACACAATCGAAACAAAGCATTCCAGTAACTTTTCATTGTGTGCCGCCTTAGAGTCAGGCGCCACACTACACAGTGTGGCGCCGGGATCTCAGGCGCCACACAATCGAAACCTAGCATTCCAGTAACTTTTCATTGTGTGGCGCCTTAGTGTCAGGCGCCACACTACACAGTGTGGCGCCTGGATCTCAGGCGCCACACAATCGAAACCTAGCATTCCAGTAACTTTTCATTGTGTGGCGCCTTAGTGTCAGGCGCCACACTACACAGTGTGGCGCCTGTATCTCAGGCGCCACACAATCGAAACCAAGCATTCCAGAAACTTTCCAGAGAGCAAAAGTAACAGTCAGGCGCCACACTACAGCCACATAATTCAAACATAGCCTCCACCATATATCCATACAACAAACAGAGAGGATAATAAGTCCAACAAGGATAATAAGTCTCATGGTTCTACGAGTTCAAGAAGGATAAAAAAAACAGCAAGTTCAACATTGCTACTAGTTCAAGACACCGACAACATGTTTGACTTCATAAGAAAACAACCACCACAAGTTCGACATCACTACTCTTTCCTTCCTCGCGTACTCTTGCCTCGTCCCCTCTTAGTAGCTAGCTTCTTCTTCCTCACAACCGGCTGCGGTTCCTCCAACTCTATTTCCTCCTCATCATCATCGTCATCGTCCATAGCTCTCATCCTCGTCATCCCTCTTGTCATACAAGAACCCTCAGCGACCGCCTTCTTTCCTTTGTCATTAAAGTCCTCAGGTGTGTACCGGTTTATTCCCGTCCTTGGCTTCAACATGTAAGCGGAGCGTTGGAAAGCATCCAACGTCATGTTGTCCTGAACCTAAAGAGAAAATTGATATCATCATGTGCAGGCGAGGTAGTGAAATATGAAAGTACTCAGTTGGCATACCTCTGGAGAGAACAAAGCGTGATCCTCTAAATTAGCTCCCGAGGTAATGTCATCGTCGTCCATACGAGCTCCCGAGGTAGTAGAATCGTCCAGATTGGCATCCGGGGTCACGGATATGGATGGCTCCGCATAATCGGGGTCACGGCAACCTAAAATGTTGGACAATCGCCGCAACCTTTGGCCCTGCCGCTGTAACATTGACAGATGAATGAGAAATAGAACTTAGCAAAGAGTAAGGAAGTAGGAGATGTTGAAATATGGAAAAGCACCTTGATGAAAAGTCGGAGTGCAGATTCTCCCTTTTTCCCTGTATGGGTTGTGTTTAGAATAGCCTCGGTTTCGTCAGCCTGTTTCTTGACCTCCTTGCGCTATTGATAAATGAAAACGACATGTCCATAAGTAACAAAGGAGTAAAGATGTGTACTACTGTCTAGATAACAAAGGAGTGCACACTTACCACAAAGTTGAGAACTGGAGCAAAAGGGGTTTGGTACCCTTCCCGGATAAGCTTGTTGTAATCGTACTGGGGAACTTGCTCAAATGGAGTGGGATCTTCCAAGATGTCCTCCTCAAAAGCCGGCGGACAAATCTCCACACGAGTATTCTCCTGAAACCATCGAACGTAGTTGTTGAACGCTACTGGACAATACTCGCGAAGCTGGGCTCGTGCCGTTTTCTTAGCTCCCTCCACACAATGCAGAAACATTTTGACGTAATTCTTATGGTGCTTATCCCAATCCTTAATCTTTCGCTGCCTCCTCCTATCCAACCTACATGTTAAAGACCTCATTGTTAGCATCATTTAAAGTTGGACGATGGTATTATTTATGCTTTGTTACCTATGAAGTTGTGTGTCCGTGTCCACCCACTCCGGTGGGTGACCCTGAAACAACCCAAATTGACGGAACACACGATGCGGGAGATGGAACTCTACCGCCCAATTGCATATCAGTGGGCACCGCATAAGCCAAAGATGTTTTTCCTTCAAGCACATTGGATTGAGCTCAAACTGGAATGCATTACCAAAGCTATCCCCGACACCATATGGCTGCCATTCCACCTGCAACACAGCAGAGAAAGACAATGTTCATGTTTTCCTTTCATGTAGAGGAGTCAAGTTAGTGATGTATTGTCAATGTTTACCTGCTCGGCAGTAAGCGAATCCATCTCGTTGGTGTACTGCCTGTACATAATGTTCACATCGCTCGTCATCTCCGAAACCACGTCCCACTTGTAAGCACAAGTAGGAAGCCGTATGGGGTTGTCGTGGTCATTCCAGTCCTTGAACGTTACCCCTTTAGGGCGCCCAACTGGAAGGCGTTCACAACTCCATACAGATAGTAGGAGCATACAACCACCAATGCAGCCGTCTCTCGAGGACCTACGACAAGCATCGTCCAACTGAACGCCAAGCAAAACATGTATCAGTTAAGTACAATAATGAAATCTAAACAAAAACTAAGTAAAAAAAATTAGTTACCTGCCGGTACAAGTAGGCCAATGCCGCCGACCCCCAGCTGAACTTGTGGTCGAGGACCGTCAACGCCTTCAGCCACATCCATGGAGCATTCTTGCCGCCGGCGTCAGCGAAGATAGTCCTAGAGATAACATACCACATGTACACGCGAGCATAAGTCTCGATCACATCTTCAGTGGCGCCCTGAGGACAATGCGCAAAGTTGGCTACGATCCATTTGAAAGGAGCGCTGGCGGGGACTCGGTGGTCTTTCTTCTCTCCCTCTGCTGGTTCCGGCTCCGCATGAGACATACCAATAAGGGCCTCCATTTGTTGGCGCCATCCCTCTGAATCAGTGCTCATACAAAGAGGCTTCCCCTCGATTGGAAGTGCGGTGATCATGGAAAGATCCTGAAGAGTCACGGTCATCTCTCCGGTACGGAGGTGGAAACTGTGGGTCTCCGGCCTCCACCGATCCGTAAGTGCGGTGATTGCCGCCGCGTTCAGGTTCGGCGTCGACCGGCTCACAAGTTGAATGAAAGGAAGGAGTCCTATCTTCTCGATGTACGGTGTGTATCGCTCATCGTACGACATTGAAGTCGACGCCCCGTCGGACCGAATCTTGAGGGGCGCAAGATTCTGCAAACATACAAGTGATATGATTATGGTTTCATCTTTTCAAATAAACAAAATATATAAACTACCAACTAGTATGCTATCATTACCATTTTCTTCACCGACATCAAATAGGACCGGTGTTCAACGTCATAGTAATCATCCAAAAGCCACACCATCCAACATATTTCAAGATAATTATATGAGTTATACAATACAATTCATCTCAACAAATACATCTGAAAAATGATACCACAAAATGGACAAATCATACATATGTTCATACATCTGAAAAATGATACCACAAAATGGACAAATCATACATCTGAAAAACAATACCACAAATCATATAAACAATCATACATATGTTCCACATATGTTCATACATATGTTCATCTAATATATATTCATACATATGTTCATCTAATATGTTCCACAAAATGGTAGCACAAATGAACAAATGAACAAATCATCTACTCATATACGAATCCTCATTTCGAATCCAAGCAAATCTTGCCTATCATCCTAACTTACACAAATCTGAAAAAAAATGCAATATTTATCGGATAGAAAGATGGGGAACGGAGGAGATTACCTTGTAGAATGATTTGGGGAAGAAATCCACGGAAGAAAACCTCAGATCTGAAGGATTTTGGAGAGGGGATTGCGAGGAAGAGAGAAGGGAGCCGCCGCCGCCCCCCTCAACTGCTGGAAGAACTGGTGGGGTGGGGGAGGGGGTCGGGCCGCGGCTGTATAAGTGAATGTGTGGCGCGCGATCTGTATATAATCCTCACATAATTTAAGTGCAACTAGAACGTACGTCCTGCACACTGTTCGGTATTGCGCACCGGGGACCCGTCCGTACAAAACGTCAGGATGAGGTGTGATCGGCAAGCTACAGTGATTATCCGTTTGCTGGTCTTTTCTTCGTTCAGAGCGTCTACAGCCGGACTTCACAAATACGGCCCCATATACGTCCGCGGACGCGTCTAGACATGCCCGCGGACACATCCGGACGGCCCCATATATTTCGTTCCCTGCATCCACATCTCATATCCGGACACCCAAATCCATGCAAAGCCATACACGTCGATCACACAAACTAAATGTCACACGTAAATAATAAATGTTTGTACCGAACATAAGTAGTGTTACATCAAATTTATTTGAAGTGAACAATCAATCATCTGCTCTTTGATTTCCATTGTGGGTCCACATATGCTCCACCAGATCATTGAGTAGTTGCACATGCACTTGATGATCTCGAAGATTCCGATGCATCTGTAGAAAGTTCATAATCTGAACTGCATCTTGATCTTTCGGGATTTTAACTTGTTCTCCAGGTGCTTCAAAATCATTGGTTTGAGCTACACCATCACCCTCATCCTTGACAATCATATTATGCAAAATAACACAACATGCCATCAGCTGCCACAAAAAATCCAATCAGACATTGTGTCGAACACATCCAGCACAAGGCAGAGCCAGAGAGTTGTCGGGCGTACCGCGGTGTCTTCCGGGCCGGTGACGACGTCCTCCGCGGCGAGGATGGGACAGAAGACTCCTCTGGCGGAGCTGGCGGGGCAGAGGCTACGAACGGGGGCGAAGCGCGCGCGGCGGCGGAGCTGCGAGACGGACGACGCGAGGAAGAAGAAGAGAGGAAAACATCAAATGAATCCGGCAGTTCTGCAGGGTGGATTTGGTGCAGTTTGCGATGGGGACAGGATGTCGGGTCCGACGTGGCGGGCGTGCCCGGGCGCCCCCATATTTGGCCTGGATATGAGGGGTGTCGGTCAGTCCGGACGTTTGAGGCTGGTTTGAGAAGCCCGGTTGAGTCGAAATTTCATGACCGGTCAGTGACCGGGCGGCCTGCCGGAACGTTTGAGGAGAGTATGAGGAGTCCGGTTGTAGATACTCTTAGGACTGTGTTTCAGTTGCTCAAAAAAAAAGTGTGTTTCAACTTTAGGTTCTATTGGTGGCATACCTTTGGGAATATTTTTTATCATGTAATAATTAGCTTATTTGCAAGGCCCATCCTTGTCAATTGAAATAGACCTCAATTTTTTTTGCACACCCTCTATTTTATTTCTAGTTTTACCAGTTCTATAGGCTCCAAAGAGAAGGTTCCCGATCTCCCTCGCTCACTCGTGGTTGATGGCCACTTATTAGCACCAAGAGAGACAAACCCACCTACTACTAATTATACATGTTAAAGTGTTAGTTAGCTATAGCAGGGTTAGCACTCTTAACAGCTGACCTTCGGGGCTCGTACGGTTAGGAAGCTGACACGAAGGAGAGGTCGGAGAGACAGCATCGAACAAGAGATGGATCGAATCATTCTAGCCTCCTGCATACGGATCGCATGCATCTTTCATCAGCCTGGCCTTTAATCACCAAATTATTAACGACACCAAAGATCAAAGCTCTCGCATACAAATCCATCGATCTGGTACTTAAGTAGTAGTTGTCTATGTACTTCTATAGAGATTAGAGAACGATACTCACCATGCCTATTGCTTAATTATTACTACACCGTACCAACCATCAGATCCATCGATCCACATTAGCTGTTCCATCTCACTGCCTTTAACTAATTATAATTAACTGATTGCTTGGATGCATAATGGCGAGGGATCAATCTCGATTACTTGTGTCACCTTTGTGTTTTCTCCTCATCCGCCTCACGTAGTCATGCTTGCTTAAGTCACATTTGCGGTGCTCGATCACTTTTTACCATCTTATAGTTTGGATCCATTAAGCGATAGCGAAATTATGACACGACACGGAGTGTGCTAGCTAGTGTTGGACGGTCGGGATTGCGGTATGAGGACAACTCTAGCCATGAAAGCCTCCTTGTGGCCGTCGGATCGCTGTCAGAGCTCACCTGCTCTTCGCTTCTTGCATCATCATGTCTCGTAAACTGACCAGTTCCGGATAAATAAAAGTTAAATAATGCCTTCGGTTCATGTTTCACCGTCTGTACGGCCACCTATGGCATCCGTACGATAAAGGCATTAGCTGCCTTTTTTGGTTAAATTAGCTGATCCAGGACTGATGCATCACATCAATTTCTAAAATTGCTCGAATGTTTTTTCTGCAACCAACTCGACCAAATAGGACAATGAAACCCACAGGCCATCGCGGCAATAATTTGCCCATGCACGCAATTTGCATATTGCTTCTTCTAGGTACAATGTGATTGCCACATGCACTTGGCCACATTGTTAGGGCATCTCCGAGGCTGGCCCGCAAGTTTCTTCGGTGTATGTTTGTTTTTGTGTTCGGACGTGGTCCACAGACATGATGCGGGATAGAGCCATCCAACGCTTTACAAAGTATCCGGCTGAGAGGAGGAAAAGTAGGTGGGGACCATGCATGTGGAGGGGGAAAAGTAGGTGGGGACCATGCATGTGGTGGGCTATTTGTGATGTGGTGTCCGGTTAGATGAAGAGAAAAAAGGAGGACCATGCATGTGCGGTTGGGAGGAGAGAGAGAAGAGAGGAACATGCATGTGATTGGTCAAAATGCATGTCCGGACTCCCGCAAAACTCCCCCACGTTTGTCTCCATTTTGCCGGAATCCGTATGTCCGAACTGCTAAGCAAACTTATACAGGTCTCCATTGGATGGCAAAAGTGGTCCGGACACTGCGGTCCCGACATATACCGGAGTAAACCTGGGCATGGGCAGCCCGGCCCGACGACCCAGCCAAAACCCGGGCCAGGCCGGGTCGGGCTTTGTCTTCGGGCCGGGCTTGGGCCTGAAAATGAAGCATGTTGTGTATTTCGGGCCGCCGGTCCTGGGAAAACAAGTAGTTTACACCGAGGCCCGATCAGAAATTGATCTTTTTTTGTCCTATCGGGCCGGGCTCGGGCCTGTATATGTGCTTTTTGGCCGGGCCGTGCCGGGGGGCCTAGAATTTGCAAGTCGGGCTTTGACCGGCCCGACAAATGCCCAGGTTTATACTGAAGGTTTGACGGTCCGCCTTGGAGATGCCCTTACACAATTTAGGTTGGAAGAACGGGACCAGTCACATGACTAGTTTGAGAGTATGACCCATAGCTTTGTTGACACACGAACACGTCACCGTGTACCCTCGACGCCGGGGGTGATGCACCGCAGCTCACGTCAAAGGAGGACCGTCCGGCAGCGCGATACGCAAGACAGCCGGCGGACGCTTTTGCAGACCCGAAACCCCACACGCCCGGGAGGGACCCCGTCAGGGAGTGCGGCGGCTATGGGCTGCCCTAGGTCGGTTCGCCCGCCCCTAGAGCCTCGAGGATCGCTGCCCTTCAACACGAAGAACGAACAAAGAACGAGAGAGAAAGAACAAGGGAGAGATGTAAAAGCTAGGGTAAAAAGTAGTAGATTGATTTGTTCGATTGTGTGTTGTTCAATCGGCCGTCACCTCTAACATATATATGAGGCGGCTGGACTTCCCGTATAAGAAAAGGACTAAAAAATCCTTCCAAAACATCAAAAACCCTAACCTAACTCGGACAGGAAACTTTGGCAATTTTCCGGACCAACTCGGAGCCACCAAGTGGTTTTTTTCGGTCTCACCGAGTCAACGTTGCCAACTTTCTATAATCTTCTGCATCTCACTCGGAATTTCCGAGTGATTTTTCCCGGAATTACCGAGTAAACTCGGTGTCACCGAGACAAAAAACTCGGTGGAACCGAAATGACTCTGCAGCTTCTGTCGCTGATCTTGTTTTGGCTCCACAGGTTGCATACGACCTCCGATTGAGACGATCTTTATATCAAAATCGATCGTTTCGACGAGACGAAGACAATCCGTGTTGAACATTTTCTCATATGAGGTCGTCTTGGGGGCGTAATAAGCCAAATAGTGTTCTGCATACAAAATCTTAGTACTTCGAACACAACTTCAGCCTTAGAGATGAGATCGGATGGCTATGGCCCAAATATCAAAGTTTCTCCTTTCGACGATACGGAACTTTCTCACTTTGAGCACTTTTCCATTTGAGGCCTTCTTAATTATGTTTTTGACCATGCCAAAATCTGGTGTCAACACATGCCCCCCTGTTTTTCGGCGAAGCTTGCGTGCCGAAAAATAACTTGTTTAGAGTTTGTTCTAAGGACGATGTCAACACTCCATCGGCCATTTATATGCTTAGGGCGATAATTCTATATCGGCCATTGACTTCAAATTTTTGTTTACATCATACCTTGGAACCGATTACCACCAATCGGCTTTAAAGAGATGGGAATGAACCCGTTCCTTGTAGCACTAAGGAAATCAAACTCTGAGAGGTCACGCCCTGTTAAGCAGGTAACATCGGGATGATTCCAATCCACTGATGCATCGGCCAAAGCAACACAAGCCGAAATATCCGCGTGAACGACTTCTACTTCATCATCGACCCATTGTATTAAGAGTTGATGCATGGTAGATGGCACACACTGGTTAGCATGAACCCAATCACGACCTAATATAACATTATAGTTACCTTGCACCTCAGCGATGAAGAATGTGGTGGCCAAAGTTTTGCTTCCCACAGTGAGTTCCATGCACATCACACCTTTGGCCTCTGTCCTTTCTTTACCCTCAAATCCGTTAAGTACCATATTGGTCTTCATCAATGCATCATCATGTAACCCCAACTTCTTGAAGAACGAATAGGGCATAAGATTTACCACAGCACCACCATCTACGAGCATCCTAGCAACCGGTGATCCGTTAATATGACCCTTGAGGTACAATGGCTTCAAGTGTTTCACCGGTTCTTTTGGCTTCTCGAAGATAGCGTTCTTAGGACCAAAATCTAGCTGGGCCACCTCCCCTTCTTCACCTATAGCACGAAACTCGGCAGGTAAGTAATACACCATATTAATATCCATACCTTCCCGAACTGGCGTAGATTCATAATCCACCATCTCATCTTCATCTCCCAATGTGAATATTGGACTTGAAGTTTCCTCAATTGAAGGGAATGCTTCTGGTGGTGCGGACGATGCAATAGGGGTAGCATCACCCTCTTTTGGTGGTGTAGGTGTGGTTGTAGCTAATGTAGAAGCATCTGCGTTTTGTTTCTGTTTAGGCCTCCACACTTGTTTTGTGAGTGGCATGGGCCGAATTTTATTGAACAATTTGTCCCTTTGCTTCTCTTCTTTGCTCTCTACCTTCTCGCGATTCCTCATGCGTTGTAATCTCCTTTTCATGGTCTTAGTTAATCCCGGAGGACACCACCTAGGTTGAGCATATTTGGGATCCCTATGTTTGGCCTTGCTTGTGCTAGCCTCATGATCATTAGCCATGGAACCCTGCTGAACAATAACAGTATCACTATTAGAACTAGCTAGATTACCAACAATCGGCTCTTTTATCTCCTTTTGCTTGTCGTATTCTGAAATTTCTGCATTAGATGACTTAATACGCCACACTTTTTTATTGACCTTGCTTGGAGAAATTTTCGTTGGCTGATAAGCACCATAGCTCAAACGGCCTTTTGTGGGATAATAAAGCCTCTCGCGAGTAAACTTTCTAGGCGCTGCCCACCCCATAGGAAAAGTATAAGGAGGCATTGGGGGTTGCCCCCGTCCTCCATTGAAGTCTCCTTTGTAATATGGCGCATAGGGGGGTGGTGACATCCATGTAGTTGATGCCCATGACCCATATGGCCTTGCATAGCGTCGAAATTCTTGCTTCGGAGGTGATCTTGAATGCTTTAAATATGATGGATGATTAGAGCTAGAACCGGCCGCTTGATTGGCATATTTGGATAGCAACATATCAAAAGTTGGCTTGACTCGCTTGTCCTCAGCTTCATTCTTTTTCCACTTGCCAACTTCTGGATTCATGGGCTTGATAGTTTTAGCATGAGTATCCTCTTGTACTTGCGGTTGCCCCCCGAGTGCAGGATTTTTCATGGTGATCTTCAATACTTCCTTGCCATCGGGTTGCTTCTCAAGCACAACCTCTCTTCCCAATACTTTGCCACCGTCCTTGCCTTTCCTGGGTTCACCAATAACAATATTATCTTTATTAGCAGATTCAGCTATGTTAGGCCGAATTAAAATTTTCTTCCCTTCCAAATCCATGGTGTTCATCGGGAAGGGTTGTTTATCAACTTGCATCTCTGAAAAATTCAATCGTCCGTCATTAATGGCCGATTGTATATGTCGTCGAAAAACATTGCAATCGTTAGTAGCATGAGAAAATGAATTATGGTACTTGCAATAAGCACGCCGTTTTAGCTCCTCAAACAGCGGAATGGTGTGTGATATTCTGATCATCTTATCTTGCAATAGAGCATCAAATATTTTATCACACTTAGATATATCAAAAGTAAACTTCATCTCCTCATCACGATTCTTGCGAATCGGCTTAAGAGCGTTGCAGGTATAGGGTTTGGCCTTTGAGGACCAAACAAATTCAGTAGTATAAACATCAACCCCATCGTCCGAGTTATCATCACCATATTCAACCATATGCATTCTAGGACGATCGGCTGTAGACCTATGAACCTCTTTACTTCGACTCTCTTGAGCCAAAGCCTTTTGTAGGACTTGGTTAATACTTAAAAACTCATAACTTTCTAGCCTCTCTTTAATGTGAGTTTTCAAACCATTGAGAACAAGATCCGCCAAGTCTCTTTCGGTTATCACTAAGCTATAACATCGGTTTTTTATATCTCTAAATCTCTTGACATAATCGGTGACCGATTCATCATGTTTTTGCCTAACCGATGTAAGATGTGACAACTTAAGCTCATTGTCGCCGCTATAAAAGTGATCATGAAACTTTTGCTCTAATTGCGACCATAAGAGAATTGAGCCATGTGGTAAAGCAGCAAACCATGAAAATGCGGTGCCGGTTAAAGATAAGAGAAATAAACGCACTTTCAATTCCTCTATGGAACCTGCTTCACCCAACTGCGCTAGATATTGACTGACATGCTCCCAAGTTGTTTTCGTGCCCTCTCCACTAAATTTAACAAAATCAGGAACCTTGTAACCTTGAGGGTACAAAACTGCATCAAAGTGTTCAGGATAAGGCTTTTGGTACACACGACTCTTTACTTTCAGCTCGTTTCCGAAAGTTTCTTGAAACATCTTATGCAAATCCTCCTTCAATTTGGCTAAAATTGGATCCGAGGTGGATGAAGATGCCTGTGGCAATGACATAGGACCAACTTGGGTACTAGCTAGTGGTGCAACTTGTGGGATGGGTGCCGAACCATAATTCGGCGGAAGACCAAACATGCTTGTACCTATGGGTGGTGTGACAAAGTGATTCGGCGTTGACGCCGAATTGGGCACACTCGTAATAGGATTAGGATATGTGGGTGCAGCCACAAGCTGGTTGGTTTGACTAGGGTAAAAATTCAACGGCATATTATATTGTTGTTGCATAGGAGGTGCCGATGAAATAGGTAAAGTTGGACTAGGGTTTTCAGATATACCAACAGTACCATTAGATGACGGGGGCATATTTTTCTTAGCATTAGTATTTGCCACAAAAGAATTGTACATCATCTCATTACCCTTACTAACAAGACTTTCAATCACAGCCACTTGCTCTGGAGAAAAAACTTTACTCACAGTGATTTCATCTTGTTCGTCAATAAGAGGAGGGAAATTAACTCTTCCAACCGGAGTGATGTTGCCTTGACGGTCCTTCTTGAAACTTGCAAGAAACGCCTGCAAATCCTCCTCCTCGCGCTTTTTCTTGAGCGCCTCAAAAGCCTCTTCGCGCTGTTTCTTGTGCGCTTCGTAGGCTTGAAGATGTTCCTCCGATAGTTCATCAAGACTGGGCTTAATGATGTTATCGGCGTTAACTTCTGAGGGCTGTGGGAGATTAGACATGGTTGATGATGATTCTTGATCTTTCGTCCCCAGCGGAGTCGCCAAAAAGTGTGTTGACACACGAACACGTCACCGTGTACCCTCGATGCCGGGGGTGATGCACCGCAGCTCACGTCAAAGCAGGACCGTCCGGCAGCGCGATACGCAAGACAGCCGGCGGACGCTTTTGCAGACCCGAAACCCCACACGCCCGGGAGCGACCCCGTCAGGGAGTGCGGCGGCTATGGGCTGCCCTAGGTCAGTTCGCCCGCCCCTAGAGCCTCAAGGATCGCTGCCCTTCAACACGAAGAACGAACGAAGAACGAGAGAGAAAGAACAAGGGAGAGATGTAAAAGCTAGGGTAAAGTAGTAGATTGATTTGTTCGATTGTGTGTTGTTCAATCGGCCGTCACCTCTAACATATATATGAGGCTGCTGGACTTCCCGTACAAGAAAAGGACTAAAAAATCCTTCCAAAACATCAAAAACCCTAACCTAACTCGGACAGGAAACTTTGGCAATTTTCCGGACCAACTCGGAGCCACCAAGTGGTTTTTTTCGGTCTCACCGAGTCAACGTTGCCAACTTTCTGTAACCTTCTGCATCTCACTCGGAATTTCCGAGTGATTTTTCCCAGAATTACCGAGTAAACTCGGTGTCACCGAGACAAAAAACTCGGTGGAACCGAAATGACTCTGCAGCTTCTGTCGCTGATCTTGTTTTGGCTCCACAGGTTGCATACAACCTAATATTGAGACGATCTTTATATCAAAATCGATTGTTTCGCCGAGACGAAGACAATCCGTGTTGAACATTTTCTCATATGAGGTCGTCTTGGGGGCGTAATAAGCCGAATAGTGTTCTGCATACAAAATCTCAGTACTTCGAACACAACTTCGGCCTTAGAGATGAGATCGGATGGCTATGGCCCGAATATCAAAGTTTCTCCTTTCGACGATACGGAACTTTCTCACTTTGAGCACTTTTCCATTTGAGGCCTTCTTAATTATGTTTTTGACCATGCCAAAATCTGGTGTCAACAAGCTTCATGTGTTGCCTTTCTTCTTTCTACCCTAAAGGTTAGATGCGTCTCTATCATGTTTCTGGTTAGAGGAAATCGGTGTGGTGTATAGAGGCTGCCTCCAGAAGGAGAGAGGAGGATTAGAGGCAAAACTCATACATTGTGGATACTAAGAGCATCTACGGACGGATCTCTTAAAGTCGTCTTAAACGCCCAGGCAGGTCGCCATGTCACTGACCGGCCACAAAAAATCAACCCAGAAGGGCACCCTAAACGGGCCTCAAATGCCTGGGCAAACCGACTCCCCTCATATCCAGCCCAAATGTGGGGCGGATATGGTGTGCCCGGGCGCGCCCGCCTCGTCGGACTGACGGCGTGAATCCATGCGGAATCGCCCGGAAACCCGGCGGTCCGACGGACGCCTTCTCCGTTGCCGCAGTGTGAACGCGCGTGGTGCCGCTCCAGCGGGCCGCGTAGTCCCTACCCCGGCTATTTAAGCCGACCGCCGGCACAAAAACCCTACCCCTCCATATTTTCCTCCTCTCGTCCGCCGCAGCCGTCAATAAGCCATGCCCCCATGTCGCAGGCACTTAACGCCGGAGCACCGGCTTTGGCCCCTTGAGCAGATCCGGATCCGGAGAGCCGCGCGGCTACCTCCGGATGCACTGGATCTGGAGGAGGAGGGAGAGGAGTAGTTGGAGAAGGAAGAGGACGAGGAGCCAGTGCAGAATGTAGGGGAGAAGGAGGAGGAGGAGCCAACGGAGGATGTGAGGGAGGAGGAGGAGCCGGCGAAGGATGTGGGGGATGTTTGGGACGTGGCCTGCGGACGGGGCAGGAGGCCATCTTCGATTCCTTCCACTCAGAGTCGGATGCGGAGGCCAGACGCCATCGTTGGCAGGAGATGGAGGCGGAGCAGGCCCCGGAGGAGGCGGAGAGGTTCGTCAACTTGGATGAGCTCGAGGAGGAGGACGAGGAGCCATAGCCCTCCTACGCGGCCGTCTACCCGGAGGCTGCCACCGAAGTTGTGGACACCTCCGATGATGGTAACTAGGGCAGTACGTAGTATGAAGGATTTTTTTACATGCTTTGTATGGATCTAGGGGTTGAAATATGAGGGACTCGGATGTAGAGTTGCAAATTTGAGGGGTGCCTGGTCACTGTCCGCGGGCGTATAGGGTGGCGGATTTGCCAAGTCCGGCTGTAGATACTCTAATAGGTTGATTACTCGCACAAAAATACCTCAATAAAATCATTCCACTATGGCTAATTGGCATGAGGTCAGAGATCCTATTTAACACTAGTAGAACGCCCGTGCGTTGCCACGGGCTTTTGAAAAAAAAACTTGCTTCTCATAGAGCTAAAGTAACCAAGAACAATGTCGTCTCAGTTAATGCACATCTATTTTCTGACAATCGGCTAACACACATCATACTATCAAACACAATATTGTTTAGCTTAAAACGCACTATAATGTTCAAACACAATAATGTTAGAGCATCCACTACCAGTCATCTTAAACGTCCACCGGCGCGTCCAAACACTAATTGGACAGGAGAGAAAACAAGGTGACCCAACTGGATCCGTCATATGGTGCCTATGCAGACCGATTTAGATATTAGCGCAGTATCTTGTTAAGAAGCAAGTACATGACAATGATATGGTGTGAAACAAATCCCTTGACTCTGAAACACAGATAAACAATTAAGAGCCAAGGGATATACGGTAGAATGATATGCACCTGTGTAGAACGGTATAACAATTGCGAGATGTAGCACACTATATCCACTATGAACAACTCAATGAATCATGCATTGCAATTGTAGTTGACAAATGGAGTTTCTTAGACATGATTTAAATTTGTCGATGAATATATGCTTTATAGGAAAAAATGGCAGAGCAAGACAACTTACTTTAATGCCTCATAGTCTTGGACAACAGTGATCTATTGAAATATGTATTCGACGGCATCTGCTACGGCATTCACGTTGCCTGGAGCTTCCCGAGGTGCAGGCAAAGCCTCTTGTGGTGCGAGCGGAACATCCATTGGTGCGTGCACATCCATATTCTGGGGTTCGGGCAAAGCCACTTGTGGTGCGAGCGGAACATCCATTGGTGCGTGCAGAGCCTACCTTGATGATAGTGGTGAGGCGAGGACACGGGTGGGTGTTGAAATATGAGCCCGTCGGAGTTATATGAAGGGTTCACGCCCTGTTTGACAGCTACATTTTTGAGATTTAAGTGCCTTCCAAATAATAAGCAAACTTTTGATTCCACCTGATTACTGGGATCAGATCTCTCTCCCAGTAATTGATCTTAATTGATTTTCCACCTGATTTATATCTTTCGGCCCAATTAATAATAACTTCCCAATCCCATGGAATGAACGCATGACTGCATGCGCCGTTCCTATTTACGGACGCCTTTGTTCAAACTCGCCTTGTGAATATAAACCAGAAAAGGAAAGGAAAGTATTTGGTGACGACATCCCAAATTTTAAAAGAATCTTTAATTCCTTTTCCTTTGTGTCTAATGCATATGGGAATGATTGATTTCCTGTACGTACAAGCATTATATCTTTATTACAAAAATCATATCTCCCGATTGCATACTATCCCAGCCAAAATAAATATTTCATTTTTTTATTAAATAATGTATACAACAAAGGGTTGCCCAGGACTACGTGTATCATACATTGATATATAATACCAAAAGGAGTTAACTGATACTTGTCAAGGAAATATGCTGACACTTTTTCATGCAGTTTTTGTTGAATATAATATTTTATTAAACCAAGAAGAGATATGCCGACACTTCAAAACGTGAAACTTCTCAACGAAATGTTGCACGCAACATGTTTCCCTGTACGTACAAGCATTATCTCTTCTATCTTATCTTTCTATATACCAGCCAAAAGAAATATTTTGTTTTTGTTACTAAATAATAATGTATGCAGCTAAGGGTTGCCCAAGAGTACGTGTATCATACATTGATATACTACCAAAAGGGGTTCACTGATAATTGGCAACGAAATATGACTACACTTTTTTTACCTCTTTTATTAAATACTAGATCCTTGGTGACACGCGTTGCCGCGTCCGTCCCTTTTTTCAATAGAATGATATTTAATTTTTAAAATATAGTGAGAAACAACATGATAATTAACCAAAAAGATTGGAAGACATATTATGTAAAATAAAGATGTATACATAATAAAATAAAATTATTCATTAGCATGATTCAGGATAATCTGTGAGCTTGCAAGTGATGACAACATGAACAAAGAATAACAATTTACACTAAGTCAACTATTTTTCTCATTTTACACGTGCAGCAGCATATATAGAAATCAAAGCATCGATAGACGAGGAAGCACATCACCGTGTGGCACATCAAGACACTTGATCAACTATCATACCATGTTCCTCTGATTTATTCTTTGCCTTATCTCCTGATATGTGCTTTATCATTCTTGGATGAACACAAAATTTACCAAGCAAAAAGCACAAAATGGTAAGACCTTTTAATAATCCAATTAAAATAATGAAGTTAATGAGATCCATGAATGAGGATTAATTGAAGAGAAACAAGTTAATAGGAACATAATCACATAACTGGTGAGAGAGTACCTCATCAGTATGTGGATTATTTACACAAACATAAGTGTTTCGAAATCTGGACTTCAAACAGAAGGAGATATAATCATTTCACTACAAACCAATAGAGGGCATTCTAATCATTTAGCTACAGACCACAGGGACATACAAACTCCCCTTCATAACAAGCTTTGGAGCTTATGATTTAGCTTGGATTCCCTATTTAACACAAAAAAAGTCAAATTGAATGAGGTGGTATGACTGAACCAAAGCTATGCTGTTTAAACTTTTAAGTAACTTAAAGGTAGATGCTTATGTATGTGAACATACAGAATAAGACTGACCTATATGTGAGATGTGGTGTTTTTTTAGGCAGAGAGGCAATAAGATGAGCCTGTGTCGATAATGGTTTTTTCATTAACAATTGACTTCTACAGCTCCTCTCTATGTATCTCTTTTAGCCAAACGCTAATGTCCATTAAGGTCGACCAACCAGTCAATCACATGTACCTTTTAATCCTACACCAGACCCTAACCAACTCACAATAACAGAAGTCCAGATAGTAGATACGATTGTTCCAATATTGAAATAATGATAATAACATGTGGAGTGGACTAATAACTCTAAATATGAATAATCAATCATAGATATTGAAATGTGACTCTCTATTATCCATTAAGGAAAAATGGGCCATTTTCTGTTTTACCTATCTCGTAGCCATAGCTCTATTAGAAGAGAAGCAAACCAGTATGTATCAAGCGTGGTGGAATAAATTAGTAGATTTACTTTATTGGTTACATTGCTATGACAAAACTCAGTGTATGAAGATGAATAGCCTGATTGATTATAGCTTAAACCGGAAGTAACACCCTTGTAAATATTTTGTTGATAAAGTGCAATTTTTACTGTATTGATTATAGCTTAGTACCGTTTACTTGCTTCCAACCAATCCTGTAAAAGACATTGTTTTCAAGATCATCACACAACACACTTGTACTATTGTATATGGCATTAGGACATAACTAACCATAGAAATACTGTAGTTGAATAGAAGTTGACAAATACAAGCATCTACATTGTGCAGATTCATTGGCCTTTATTATGCAGCCATTTACCAACACTATTTGCTAATGTTCAGAACAAATATGTTTATAAAAGTATAAGAATTAGCATAAAGAGGTATTAATCATAGTTGATTAAACGGAAGAATGTCAATGACAGCAATAACTGAATTCTCAAAGAGCAATTTACTGCTACATGTGAGCACAAGTTTTAGGCGAATGTGATGTTAACTCATAAGTGAACTACACAGTTGTGTGTTTCTTGCCAATAACAAAAGTTCCGTGAAAACCTGCTAGTGAATTTCACTCCAGAATCACATGATCATATCTGAAAGTACACACCAGAATTTTAATGACACAACTATTAACCTCAAGACCCTGTTTCAATTATACATCACAACATGGGAACAAATTATACGTAGTTTGAGCAAACATACCTGCCATTACTAACCTTGCATTTGTATCAGTACTGAGATCTCCCACACAAAAAAGAGAAACATTTTCTCTTTCGTTCCAAGCAATTGGCATAGATAAATCGTTTATATGGTCTAGCTTATCACATGACAATCATCAAGATTTTGCATTGCAAAGTAACAACGAATCTGAGATAGTCTGGTTAGCTGTGCACAACCCTAAACTCCCATGGTTGAACCTAAGGAAATCTAGAGGGAGGGGTCACGATAGGGGGAGCGGTGGTTGGGAAATCAAAAGGGGAGGGGTTGCTAAGAGCATCGTCATCATCACACACCACCATGAACCTTCAACAATGCCTCACGCTGCAACAGGAGGACGGGCGCCCTCTAAATCGAGCACCCAAATGCTAGCCCCTTGCTCACCTCGTCGTAGTCGGTGGACTCCGGCTCCTCCTCACCTTCTTTCCCGCCTGCAGCGGCGGCACCGATGTCATCCTCTTCGTTAGCGCCCGCGCCGGTTGTGATGGCCTCGATCTCCTCCTCGTCCACCTCCCCATCCGCCTTGCCCTCTTCCGCCTGGTCGCCAGATTCGGAGCCGCCGGCGTTGGACAGGTCCTTTTGCTCCTCGCAGGAGGAGGAGGAGGAGACCTCCTCGGCGCCTTCTTCATCGTCGTACCTCGCGAAAACGGATGGCCGCGCCATGAGTCGCCACTAGTAGGAAACGGCCCATTTGTCCCGGTTCGTAAGGGCCTTTAGTCCCGGTTCTGGAACCGGGACTAAAGGGTCGGGACTAAAGCCCAAAACCTTTAGTCCCGGTTCGCTTACGAACCGGAACTAAAGGCCCTCCACGTGGCGCTGTCTGGGGCGGGGTAGGGAGGACCTTTAGTCCCGGTTGGTGTTACCAACCGGGACTAAAGGAAAAAAATTGAATTTTTTTTTAAAATTTTTTTTGATTTGTTTTTAAGTTTTATTCCGATTTTCAAATCTTTGGATTATTTGACAATTTAATCTCTAATCATCCGTCATTTGACAATTTAATCTCTAATCACCCGTCCTCACTTCTCCAGCGTGGAGCACTCATTCCAAATCGTCTAACTTCCCGGCCGGTCACCCATCCTCTCACTGCTCCAGCCCTAGCACGCTTAACTTCCTGGTTCTATCGCCCCTAGTTTCCAAGTCTGCACTTTTTGTTTTCCTGACAATAATAAGCTATCAATCCTATTAACCCTTAGGTCTTGATGTCACATGATTTAATTTTTTGAATTCCAAACAATTATTAAAATAAACAAAATAAGTAATAATAATATTGAATTTCAATGAAAATAAAATAAGTAATAATATTATTTTATTCATTTTTTTGGCATTTTTCATTTAATATGGCATAATTAATATCTTTAAATCTGTAAATCGAAATTCGTCAAATAATATATCCATTTTTATCAGAAAAATGTGAGGAATCCAAATATGACATCATTTATTTATTTTTAAATAAAATTAATTTTTTGAAAAAATCTTTTTGAAAAAATCTTCTTTTTGAAATAACTTTTTTTACTTTTGGAATTTTGAGAATCTGAGAAAACTTCACCGGGTAAACTCGGGTGATATCGAGTCCCAATTTTTCTCTAGTTTTTTTTTGATATATTAAACTTTTTTTTTGGACGTCGTATGCAAAAATTATGGCCGTTTTACATTTTTTTTTCGTTTTTTTGCAAAAAAAGGTCAAAATTCATATTTCAAAATTTCTATACCAACTAGACACTAAAACCTAACTACATCTCAAAGGATTTTATTTTTTGAAGATTTTATCATTTTTGTTTATTTTCTACAAAACTAAAAAAGGCGGTCCACGGGGGGGAGAGTTTGAAAATTTCAGAACCCCTTTAGTCCGGGTTGGTGTCCATCCAATCATACCGTCGACTACATCTACTAGCACCGTCCCAGCCAGAGTCACAACTAAGGTTAACCAAGCCAGAGTCAACCCTTTCTAACTTCATTTGCTATTTTTCATGCATTTAATGATTTTTTTTTAACTAAATGACCCTGAAATTGAAAAGCCCTACAAATGAACTCTGAAAAGGTTGAAACTTGGCATGGTATCATCATTTCACCCACATAGCATGTGCTACAAAGTTGAGAGGGTTACGGTAAAAACTGGATGCACTTCGTGTACAAACTGGAACATCTCCTTCGAAGTATCAAGGTTTCGGACGAAAAGTCGTCTGTTACAAAGGCATTTCATTTTTTTAAACTTATTTCAACTCCAGACTTTTTGTGCATTCAATATGCACCATACTACAACATGTTAAAATCTACAGAAAGAACTAACTAAAAATAATAAAAAACAACAATTAAATGACTAAAACAACTATATAAGCAAAACAGTATTGTTTTAATTAAAATCCTAATTTAAATTATTTTAAAAATAACCAAATAAATCTTACTGTGACAACAATCTAACACGTGACTAGGAGCAAAAAGAATTAAATTAAAAACTATTTGTAAACTCAAGTTATTCACAATCTAGGGTTTGAAGCAAATTTGAATAAATTCAAATTTAAACCATTCAAATTTAAACCATTCAAATTTGAAAACTAATGGCACAAACAGAAACTAGACAAAATTTTGAATCCAATGCAAAAAGAATCACTCAAAAACATCAAATATCCTAAAAGATATAAGCAATTTAAAACAGAAACTAAAAACAGAAAACAAATGTAAAAACAAAAAAAAGGGCTAGCTACAGTACAACCGGGACTAAAGCCTCAACCCCTTTAGTCCCGGTTGGTGTCTCCAACCGGGACTAAAGGTCCCATTTGAACCGGGACTAATGCCCGACCGGCGCCCTAGCCGCTCGAACCGGGACTAATGCTCACATTAGTCCCGGTTCGTAATACAACCGGGACTAATGTGTAGATCGAGCTGTGACGAAAGCCCTATTTTCTACTAGTGCGCACATGCGAGCGAAAGATGAAGCGACACTACAAGGCTCACCTACGAAGGAAATCCAGTCTGATTAGTGAAGAGGGGCGTGCGGTGGCTAGCTGCCGTCGTCGTCCTCGCCTGCTGTCGCCTGTTGCTGCGAAAGGGACGAGGAAAGGTTGGAGGAACAACACCGGGGTAGTTGCTGTCTCCGCCGCCAGCGTTGCTAGGGTTTCTCGAGGGGCCGGTTGAGAGAGCGATACGGAGGGGATGAGGATGGAAACGTCTCTCCCCTTTTGCGCCTTTGCTTTCGAATGGGCCGAGCAAAGAAACGGGCCAGATAGCCCAGTTAACGACATATGTCCAAAAAAGCTACCGGAGTAGCTGCCCACAGGACATCTAGATCGAACGACCAGAAACATTTAGGACACGAAATCGGACGGCCAGAAATATACAAGTCGTGAGAGGGCTGGGATTTGGTGCGGTTTTACTGTCCTTAATGATACATTATTAAACCAAGAAAAGAGATCTTAAAAAAACCAAGAAGAGATATGTCGACACTTGGTAACGAAATGTTGCACACACCATTTTGATACATTTGCATATTAGAGACGAAATATGCACTTGTGTACATGCAGATAATTCTAACGTCCATTGTTCCTAGCTTGCACAATATTATTGACGTAGGCGCGTGTTTCGTCAAGTATCATGAGGCTGGCTTCATGGATATCTATGATAAAAAAACATTATCAGTAATGACATAGTATTACAACAAAAAATTAAATAGTACGCAACCCCTACCTTGTAGATGATGATCATCGTCATTAATGTTTGGAGAGAATATGAATGTGCTCTCCCTCATGGTTTGCAAGCATTGACGCCTCCGATTTAATTGTATGTAAGTAACAACAAGCTTCTCAAACAGATTTTCAGTGCGTTGCGAATGGTAGATGTAGCGACCAACGTGCTCTTCACATACACGTAGGAAAATTATCTGCCGGCTACAAACAAAAATAAATGTTAGTGTATGATCGCAACAACAAACTTAAAAGTAGCGTCTGAAAATATCAAATTCTAATTTGTGCTTACCGAAAGTTCATGAGACCAATCTCAAGGAAAGGGACGTTGCGAGCATATATTGAATCCCACTTACGTTATATTTTACCAACATAGGCAAGAACAACAACCACATCTGCAAAAAATTAATCAGAATGAGACACTGAGTTACTGAGTTGTATGGAGTAATATGCCAGAACAAAATAAAGATGATGCACCAGTGATGCTTTTGTCCCGTAGCAAGAATATGTCCATGAAGTGTGGGAAGCACGGTGGACAAATTGTTGATGCTATCCTGTTCGCTGACCTCCGAACCTCGGTCCTAGCATTTAGTGTGATGACAAACTCCATGGCTAGATACCAGAAATGTCCATCTGGTATTTCCGTGGGGTTGAATCCGACGTGAGTGAAGTCATAGGTCATGCCGGTTTGTAATATGGTGTTGAAGCGAACTGCTTGGTTGTTGTACGCAATCGCTTCCATTTTTGTTCCCTAATATTTTTTATGAATCATTACAATAATTAGGAAGGAAACTGTTTATCAAATGTGTATATTAAATTACGTGCTATCAAGTTGTGATGAGTAAAGCCTTACATCCTGATCCAGTAGTATACATTGAAGGTAAACATTTCCATTGCCATTCTCCTTGATTTGGGTCTTCCATTCGACCCTAGCATGAATTGTCCAACAATTCTGATATATATGCTCCATCTGGACGTCCTGAAAAGTCAAGTTCATGTGCATAGAATATAATGAATGGATGAGGTAAAGAATTGAGCGGTGATGGCAAACTGCCGTACAGACTGATTCATCTATCTTTCCTGTTCATAGGTGGGATGATAGGTCGAGGGATGACAGTAACTGGAGGCGATGCCATCACCCTCCTAGAGGCCGTCAATCTGTATGAGATTACCATGGTGGTGGAAGAGATGGCTGAGCCTATGTAGAAAGATGAAGACACATATGGTGGTGTGGGGCAGTTTTATAAGCACAGTGGGCGGCGGGAAAATCAAATCTCTTTCAAAAATTCGTTTTGGCGGTCTAGATCCCCGTGGGTGAAAAAACTCTTCCGTCTTACGTTTCCCTCGCGTTATCCATGTCTCTCATATGATCAATCTTTGGCAACCTAATAAATATTGTTTATTATTTTTGGTAACCCAACAAATTACGATCTCTCTGTAATCAAGGCCAGTATCCATCACCGAACATGGTTTCCATTGGACCAGCAATATCATAATAGTCATTTGATCAATCTTCGGCAACCTAATAAATATTATTTATTTCTTTTTAGTAACCCAATGAATTTAGAACATGGTTTCCATTTGACCAGCGAAATCACAAATCATTTGATCATTTTTTGTAAACTAATAAATATTATTTATTTCTTTTTAGTAACCCAATAAATTCAGAACATGGTTTCCATTTGTCCGGCCAAATCACAATAGTCATTTGATCAATCTTCGGCAACCTAATAAATATTATTCATTTCTTTTTAGTAACCCAATAAATTCAGATCTCTCTATAATGAAGGCCAGCCTCCCAATTGTTCGCATTTATTTTTAGCAACCAAATAAATTCGGATCTACATATAATAAAGGCCAGCCTACGAATCCTTCGGTAGTCATGGAATATAGCTCTTTTCTTGAATGAACCCACGTCATATCTCTCATGCGTGTATAGGAAAAGATAATTTCCCTCTCACTAATATACTTATATATTATGTGTTTATTTTTTGCGAAAAATGAAAGTTTGTGTTGGATTGCGTGCAAGGTAACGTCAGCAAGACGGGAAATGTTGCTGTAGTCAGCCTTTTCTTATGCCACTAAGTTTTCTCTGAAGTAGATTTTTTTTTCTTTGATGTATGACGCGTCATGATTTACATGTTAGCTTCCTTATAATCCATTATTTGTTTCCTTATAATATATTATTTGATTCCTAAGCAAATTGCAATAATGGGAGGTATCGATTTTCTATGACGCGTCATGATTTACATGTTAGCTTCCTTTTAATCCATTATTTGTTTCCTTAAAATATAATATTTGATTGCTAAAGCAAATTGCAATAATGCGAGGTACCGATTGATTTGGGTAATTTTGGAAAGTTAGATTCATAATCTTGCGCCTGTTAGGAAAGTGATGGTTTACAAGGAAAGAGCGGAGAGGTAAATAAACCGGTGGATAAGAAACCAGCGTGACAGGGGGTGGTGGGAGGTGGGACGGAAAAAAACGTACGAAAAAAAACCAGGAACGGAAGCTACCAACTCCCCAATTAGGAGTAGAGATTACACGGCATCGTCAATCCTCTAATTGCTTCGAAATAGAGGAAGAAAAAGCATATATGCGCGCGTGTTAATTTGTTGTTGTTTTTTTGTCGTTGGCTCTTGAAGGAACGTGGTCCAACATTCAACTGGCTATGTACTTGTGTAAATGTTCTCATGAGCAACATCAGAACTGGTCTGAACTCTAAAGCCGTAACAGTAAGCAAATTGTGGTTGGCACAACTTGTTTCATTTTTTTCGCGGTGCGGTTGGCACAACTTGTTGCTGACGTAAATAGTTTATTGTGTACGTTGACAAGGAGTTGCATTCGAAATTGTCCAGCTATTAACATTCAAAAATTAAGTTATCGTAATGGTCATCTAGCTTCACAATTTTTTTTTGAAACGGAGGCAAAAGCTTTGCCTCGTCTCATTTAATAAAAGGATGAATTGGTTTTATGCCACTCTCCAATTCACAGGTTGCACTTATGCCATTACAAAAACAGAGCTTGAGGATATGCCACTCTATCTTTCCAATACCTCCTCCTATGCCATTTTCATCAATACAAGAGAATAACGGTTAAAGAAATAGGTGTATTTCAGTGTATACTTCAGTATTGACCATAATAACCCTGTGTTTATATTTCGGTCACATTTTCGGGTGTTTGGGGCGCCAAAAAATTCAAAATTTTCAAATTTTGTCAAAAAATTGAACTTCTCAGAAAAATCTGAAAAAATTACAGAAAATCAAAAACACTAAAACGAGTGTACTGTTCTAATTTGAGCCATTTCTGGGCAGATTTGCATCGATAAACTGACATTTTCTGTTCTGTCCAGAAATTTGTCAAATTTTAGCCGAAAATTCAAACTTCTCAGAAAAATCTGAAAATTTTACAGAATATCAAGAACACTAATATGAGTCTACTGTTCTAATTTGAGCCATTTCTGGGCACATATGGTCTGTTAAACAGAGGTGGAAAGTACTGTACAGAAAATTTCAGCAGCATTTCCCCACAATTTGTCACAGATTTTCAATCAGAATTTAGACATGTTCATAGATAGGATAACAAGCACAATTTAAGAAGTTCACACCATAATAGTTCATGAAAGAAGTACCAAAATAAACAAAATAACAAGCAGAATTTGAACACGTTCATATATAGGATAACAATCACAATTGAATCAGCCACCAAGCCAATAGAAGAGGCTTCTTTTTGCACCATATGCAGGCTGCAGTGCTGGAGGTGAAGGTGGCGGAGGTATAACAGGCGCAAATGGAACATTCTTGTTTGTTTTCTTCCCCGTGGATGTACTCTTCTTCGCCGGGGTCTTTTTCTTGGCTTTCTCTTTTGTTGCAGCGTTCTTCACAGGAGTTTTTTTCTTGGCCTTAACAGGGGTCTTTTCCTTGGCCTTCACGGGGGGTCTTTTCCTTGGCCTTCACAGGGATCTTGTTTTTGGCCTTCTCTTGTGTTGCAACGCTGGGCTTTTGTGGAGATGTTCTAGCCCTTTTCCTGCATCAAAAACATATGGTTTAGATTGGGTACTAACATAGTAAGACAAGTGCAGCAATTTACCTTATAAGGTTGATAAGGATTTCATCATCTGATGCATCACCATCTGCAGTAGCAGCTGCTTCATCATCTTTCTTCCTCAACTATGTCAAATGGATCAGTTTCTATAGCTGAGGTAGAGGGAACCACTGGAGCAGATTGTTTTAGTGGCGAGGTTGACTGAGATGCTGCATTTTTATTAGGAGTTAGAGGGCACCCTTGGAAGCCAGCCAGCAGCACATCATTATCAGGAATTGTTGGCTCAGGCACATACTCAACATTGTCAAGCATAGGCCCTGGAGTTTCAGAACAAGAGTTGTCAAGCACAACAACTGAAAGTGTCAGCCTCCTCTCTGCTTTATACATGTCAAACATCAGATGAAATTCATCTGCTTGAGTTAGTTTAACATCTTGTGCCATTATCATGTTAAAATACCACACGGTGATACTCTGATCCCTGCCAACTCTCAACTCTGAACTTAACCCATCCATAAGCACATCCATTGTGAAATCATCAGAGTTCACATTCCAACTAATTTTTTTCCCCTTCACATATGATTTCCTACCGCTGGATTCCTTGAGCACAAATCCTTCAACAACAATGTCTAAACTAAATGTATTTGTCAATTCGAGCCTACAAATCATGGGAAAACTAAATTGGACAGAGAAGTTGGGCCTCACTCATACGGGCAGTCACTGGTGCCTTCCATGCTGCTGGATGAAGAGAGATGGGCGAGCGGCGGCGCCCTCCAGTGCTCCGTCGGGGAACAGCCGCCGGTTGCCCGTCGGGGGCGCGGGTCGTCGTAGCTGGTCGGGGTCGCGGGTAGCTGGTCGGGGTGGACGGCGAGGGTCGGGGGCGCGTCCGGGGCGCGAGCGGCGGCGGCCTCCACCGGCGCGAGCGGCGGCGGCCTCGATTTAGGGTTCGTCACGCTGGGAGGAGTCTGGGAGCAGGGGTCGGGCGCGGGCGACTTGAAGCTGGAGGCGGGGGAATTTGGAGTCAACGAGGCGGGCTACTTTTCGTATAGATAAGGTACAAATACTGGTACATCTCCAATATACGTTTTTGTATTGATGAAAATGGCATAGAAATAGGTATTGAAAATATAGAGTGGCATATCCTCAAGCTCTGTTTTTGTAATGGCATAAGTGCAACCCGTGAATTGGAGAGTGGCATAAAACCAATTCACCCTTAATAAAAAGGGGATAACAAGGTTTTTAAAAGGCGGTTACAGGATCGCGACGGTCGGAAAAAAAAGATTACTCTCCCGGTAAAATGTTGCCCAGTAATCTAGTTAAAGTTGTGGTCTTCTATACCTTCGGACGATGATCGAGTGAGTGGACGTACACATTCCATGTGAATTACAGTTGACCAATTGTAGACTTATATATTTCCAGTGGTAAAATTACTGTCAGTAAATGCGCATATCTTTGACCATTTCTCCGTATCCCACAAGCAATATATATGTAACCAAGAACACATTAAAAATTCGGTGGTCCACGGGATTTGTTAAGCTAGACAGAGCCTACAGTCACATCTCCCAGTTGGATTAATAAACTTCTTCTAGCAGCCCATGATCATGTTAATAACACTAGTTTTAGCAGACTTGGTAGGATCATATGGGGATCCGAAAATAAAGAGCCTCTACGAACTTTCCCGGAAGCAGCGGCCCAGACAGGCATATTCTCCCTTTCTAAACTGATCACGCCTGATTGGGTACCGCACTAGACTAATGTTAATTAACACTCCTGTTATAATTTTATCTTTCTTATGAAATGATTTCCAGAAAGGCAGCCGACTCCATGAGTATTTCTCTTTTACATGGATGAAGTATATGCTCCAGTGATGCTCCATTAGTTATTCATGGTTTCTTTTTATATAGATAATATTATATAGTAGTACTTATAGCTGTCATAGTAGTTGTCCTTCGGCAGGTATGTTGTTTCATGATGGAGTATATGCTCTAGCCATGCTCCGTTAGTTTAAAAATAAACTAATATAGCATTTACGGCATGTGCTAGAATGTTTTACGCCTGTTAATCATGTTCCAATTTTTTGACTAGATTAGTTTGGTAGTTGTCTGTCGACAGGTATATAAACAAGTTACTAACTGTTATTATGATTACATGCATGCAACTATTATTATAACTACATGCATGCAAGGAATGAGAAGAAAGTAGCTAAGTAGTAGTAGTATTAAACAAGTTGCTATACAAGAAACATCATTCATTTTTGCCTCGATTATTGTTGGTGGTCTTAGGCACTAGTAGAAAATAGACCTTTTGACCAAAGCATTAGTCCCGGTCTGGTTTAGAACCGGCACTAATGTGACCATTAGTCCCGGTTCGGGACGGGCATCATTAGTCCCGGTTCGTTCCGGACCTATAGTCCCGGTTCGTACCACGAACCAGGACTAAAGGGGTGGTGGCAGGCTGGTGGCAGCCTGGGGCCCCACGGTCACCTTTAGTCCCGGTTCGTGGCACGAACCGGGACTATAGGCTCACCTTTAGTCCCGGTTTGTGTCACGAAACGGGACTAAAGATCCCCTACATGAACCCTTCGGCCAGCCCGAGCACACTCCTCCCTGTTTTTTCCCTTCTTCCTCTCCTGTGTTCTTCCCCTTGCTCGAGCTCACCTCCATTTTTGCCAAAATTTGTCAAGATTTGGAGGCACCCAATCCATCCAAGTGTTCACAAAGGTTAGCAACTTTGTCCTTTCATCTCTCATTGCTAGATTAGCTCTTGCAATGCTCAATAAGTATAGAGATTTGTGGGTTTTAGTTTGGGAGTATTTATATGTGGTAGTTTATTTGATTTATATGCAATTTGAGCTCAAATTAACTTCTTACTTTGCATGTGTAGGTGTGGTTTACTTAGTGCCTTCCCGTCCCCGTCCTAACCACCGTCGATCGCCCGCACCGTCCCGTCGCCGGCACCACCTTGGTGAGCCTCTTGTTCTTATCATTTTTATAAATAAAAAAATCATGTTTGTAAGATTTAGATAGTTACTTGTATAGTTTTCTTACCTATGTGGTTGTTTGTTATACATAGTGGCATGGTTTTGATATCCGTCCCCATCGGCCCTCGTCCGGTTTATGATTCGGATGTGGTATATACTCTCTTTTATAACTATTTGATGCATTTCGTGTTTATGACAATTATGCCCATCAAGTTGACATAGATATTTTTATCTAGGAGGTATGTGAACCGGAAATTGCAACCGACATAGATATTCTTGTCAAGAAGTTAAATTTAGTTGAAAAAGAAAACGAGTATTTGAAAGACAAATTGAAAAGAGTTGAAGAAGAGAAGATGAAACTGGAGTTGTATGTTGCCGATGTCGTCGATGATCACAAGATCAAGATGGATGCAATGCGCTTGAAGATTAGAAAATTTAAAAAATATGCCATTGATAGTGAGGCTTGGTATCACTATGCTGTTGGATCAATTGTTACCTTAGTTGCGATCTTGATCGCATTTGTTGTTGCATTTAAATGCTTTAGCTAGAGAGTTTGTATGTTGTTTTATGAGAACAAGTGTGTATGAACTTGTATTAATTTGGTCTTTTCGGTGTTGTGTAATGAAGATGAACCCGAAATGGATGTACGATGACCGATGCTCTCCCCAGTTCATTAATGGCGTGCATACTTTTCTGGTTGCGGCTGAGGCAAACAAGCGGGCGGATGATTTTATGTATTGTCCATGTGCTGGCTGTAAGAATGATCGAAATTACTCTAACTCAAGAACCATTCACGTCCACCTGTTTGAGCCCGGTTTCATGTCCGGCTATAACTGTTGGACCAAGCACGGAGAAAGAGGGGTCCTAATGGAAGAGAATGGAGAAGAAGAGGATGACGACAGCTATCCTGGCCATGGGTTCCATGAATACGATGCTACAACAATGGGGGAAGAAGCTGAGCCGGCAATGCGGGAAGGAGCTGAAGAAGAGGCATCAGATGAGCCCGCTGATGATCTTGGTCGGGCCATTGCCGATGCAAAGAGAAACTGCGCAAGTGAAAAGGAGAAGCTGAAGTTGCAGCGCATGTTAGAGGATCACAAGAAATTGTTGTACCCAAATTGCGAAGATGACAAGAAAAAGCTGGGTACCACACTGGAATTGCTGCAATGGAAGGCAGAGAATGGTGTATCTGACAAGGCATTTTAAAAGTTGCTGATAATGTTAAAGAAGCAGCTACCAAAGGACAACGAATTGCCCGACAGTACGTACGAAGCAAAGAAGGTTGTCTGCCCTCTAGGATTAGAGGTGCAGAAGATACATGCATGCCCTAATGACTGCATCCTCTACCGCGGTGAGTACGAGGATTTGAATGCATGCCCGGTATGCTGTGCATTGCGCTATAAGATCGGCCACGATGACCATGGTGATGTTGGGGGCGAGCGCCCCAGGAAGAAGGTTCCTGCCAAGGTGATGTGGTATGCTCATATAATACCACGGTTGAAATATTTGTTCCAAAACAAAGAGCATGCCAAGTTGATGCGATGGCACAAAGAAGACCGTAAGAAAGACGGGAAGTTGAGAGTACTCGCTGACGGATCGCAGTGGAGAAAAATCGAGAGAAAGTGGAAGGACTTTGCAAAGGACGCAAGGAACGTATGGTTTGGTTTAAGTGCAGATGGCATTAATACTTTTGGGGAGCAGAACAGCAATCATAGCACATGGCCTGTGACTCTATGTATCTATAACCTTCCTCCTTGGTTGTGCATGATGCGGAAGTTCATTATGATGCCAGTGCTCATCCAAGACCCCAAGCAACCCGGCAACGACATTGATGTGTACCTAAGGCCATTAGTTGAAGAACTTTTAGAGCTGTGGAGTATAGAAGGTGTACGTGCGTGGGATGAGCACAAACAGCAGGAATTTGACCTGCGAGCGTTGCTGTTTGTAACCATCAATGATTGGCCTGCTCTCAATAACCTTTCAGGACAGACAAACAAGGGATACCACGCATGCACGCACTGTTTAGATGATACCGACAGTATATATTTGGATAAATGTAAGAAGAATGTGTACCTGGGGCATCGTCGATTTCTTCAGAGCAGGCATCCCGTAAGAAAGAAAGGCAAGCATTTCAAAGGTGAGGCAGATCACCGGAAGAAGCCTCGCCACCGTACTGGTGATGATATACTTGATATGGTCAAGGATTTAAAAGTAATCTTTGGAAAGGGTCCTGGCGGACAATCTGTTCCGAATGACGCTGACGGACGCGCACCCATGTGGAAGAAGAAATCTATATTTTGGGACCTATCCTATTGGAAAGACCTAGAGGTCCGCTCTGCAATCGACGTGATGCACGTGACGAAGAATCTTTGCGTGAACCTGCTAGGCTTCTTGGGCATGTATGGGAAGACAAAAGATACACCGGAGGCACGGGAGGACCAGCAACGTATGCACGGAGAAGACGGCATGGATCCAAAGCAGTTTCAGGGTCATGCCAGCTACGCTCTTACCAAAGAAGAGAAGGAAATCTTCTTCGAATGCCTGCTCAGTATGAAGGTCCCGTCTGGCTTCTCGTCGAATATAAAGGGAATAATAAATATGGCAGAGAAAAAGTTCCAGAACCTAAAGTCTCATGACTGCCACGTGATTATGACGCAACTGCTTCCGGTTGCATTGAGGGGGCTTCTACCGGAAAACGTTCGATTAGCCATTGTGAAGCTATGTGCATTCCTCAATGCGATCTCTCAGAAGGTAATCGATCCAGAAATCCTACCAAGGTTAGAGAATGATTTGGTGCAATGTCTTGTCAGTTTCGAGTTGGTGTTCCCACCATCCTTCTTCAATATCATGACGCACGTCCTAGTTCACCTAGTCGAGGAGATTGCCATTCTGGGTCCTGTATTTCTACACAATATGTTCCCCTTTGAGAGGTTCATGGGAGTCTTAAAGAAATATGTTCATAATCGTGCTAGGCCAGAAGGAAGCATCTCCAAGGGCTATGAAACAGAGGAGGTCATTGAGTTTTGTGTTGACTTTATTCCTGACATTAAGCCGATTGGTGTTCCTTAATCGCGGCATGAGGGCAGACTGGGTAGAAAAGGCACGCTAGGAAAGAATTCAGTAATATGCCAGGACGGGCATTCTTTGGCGCAAGCACACTACACAGTTCTACAAAGTTCCGCCTTGGTGGCTCCGTATATCGAGCAACACAAAAATATTCTACGCTCCAAACACCCGGAGCAGTCTGACGACTGGATTACACATGAACAAACGGTGACTTTCGCCGGTTGGTTGCAGACACGTCTCATGCATGACGACACTGTTGCAGATGACCTGTACTTGCTGTCCAAGTTACCATCTTCGACTATATTGACTTTCAAAGGATACGAGATAAATGGGAATACATTTTACATGATCGCCCAAGATAAAAAGAGCGCCAACCAAAACAGTGGTGTCCGCTTTGATGCAGCAAACACCAATAGGCCAAAGGACACATATTATGGTTACATAGAGGAGATATGGGAACTTGACTATGGACTTGGTTTGAAGGTCCCTTTGTTTCGGTGCAAATGGGTCAATCTGACAGGAGGCGGGGTAAAGGAAGACCCGCAGTACGGAATGACAACAGTGGATCTCAACAAGCTTGGGTACACAGACGAACCATTCGTCCTAGCCAATGATGTGGTGCAGGTTTTCTATGTGAAGGACATGTCTACCAAGCCGAGAAAAAGAAAAGATAAGGAAGCGAATACATCATACGATAATCCAAAGCGCCACATAGTTCTTTCAGGGAAAAGAAACATCGTGGGAGTGGAGGACAAGACTGACATGTCAGAAGATTATGAAAAGTTTTATGAAATTGCTCCCTTCACAGTGAATGTTGACCCGAGCATCGAGTTAAACGATGAAGATTGTCCATGGTTACGGCGCAAAGGGACACACGCGAAGAAAAAGTTTTATACCCAAAGATCCCACTCTGGGATGTGACCGGCTTCTCTAGTTAGTTTCCGGACTTATATATGTGGAAAGTCCCACTTCGGATAAACCGGAGGGAATCTTTGTAATAGTAGTGTACTTATGTGTTTTGGCATTTGAAACGCGAAGAAATATTATGTCCAAAGCCACGTCATCAATTTTCAACCCTTTCTGACTTCATTTGCTATTTTTCATGCATTTACTGATTTTTTTGAGCTAAATAACCCTGAAATTGAAAAGCACTACAAATGAACTCTGAAAAGGTTGAAAGTTGGCATGGTATCATCATTTCACCCACATAGCATGTGCTAAAAAGGTGAGAGGGTTACGGCAAAAACTGGATGCACTTCGTGTACAAAATGGACAATCTCTTTCGAAGTATAATGGTTTCAGACGAAAACTCGTCTGTTACAAAGGCATTTCATTTTTTTAAACTTATTTCAACTCGAGACTTTTTGTGTGTTCAGTATGCACCATTCGAAGCCACGTCATCAATTTTCAACCCTTTCTGGCTTCGTTTGCTATTTTTCATGCATTTACTGATTTTTTTTTAGCTAAATGACCCTGAAATTGAAAAGCACTACAAATGAACTCTGAAAAGGTTGAAAGTTGGCATGGTATCATCATTTCACCCACATAGCATGTGCTAAAAAGTTGAGAGGGTTACGGCAAAACCTGGATGCACTTCGTGTACAAAATGGACAATCTCTTTCGAAGTATCAGGGTTTCAGACGAAAACTCGTCAGTTACAAAGGCATTTCATTTTTTTAAACTTATTTCAACTCCAGACTTTTTGTGCGTTCAGTATGCACCATTCGAAGCCACGTCATCAATTTTCAACCCTTTCTGACTTCATTTGCTATTTTTCATGCATTTACTGATTTTTTTGAGCTAAATGACCCTGAAATTGAAAAGCACTACAAATGAACTCTGAAAAGGTTGAAAGTTGGCATGGTATCATCATTTCACCCACATAGCATGTGCTAAAAAGTTGAGAGGGTTACGGCAAAAACTGGATGCACTTCGTGTACAAAATGGACAATCTCTTTCGAAGTATGAGGGTTTCAGACGAAAACTCTTCTGTTACAAAGGCATTTAATTTTTTAAATAACCTAAGAATTACAAAATTGAATATAATGATAAAACACACTAATATTAAACAGCAGAAAAAAGAATCACTGCAAAATCTATTTTTAAAGTAAAGTTATTCACAAACTAGTGATTCACACAAATTTCAAATAATTCGAATTTAAACTATTCAAATTTGAAAACTACTGCCACTAACAGAAAGTTTATAATTTTTTTGACCTAACGCAAAAAGATTCACTCATTAACTCTAAATAAAGCAAAAAAAACTCAGAAACAAAAGATAATAAAAAAAAAACTGAAAAGTAAATAAAAAAAGCCCGCCTACTGGGCCGCCACGGCCTGCATACGACTAGAAACCCAACCTCTAATTGGGCCAGGATGCAGGCCCGCAAGGCCCAGTAGGCCCAACAGGGCAGCACAGGTTCAATAGGCCCACAAAGGCCTGCTTAGAGAGGAGCTCGAGGGAGATGCCGCGGCGGGGCTTATAAGCTGGTGCGGGCGCCCCTCGCTGGGCAAGGTGGGACTAAACTTGCGCCGTGCACAGCGCCTGCGCGAGCACCAGCCTTTAGTCGCGGTTGGTGGCTCCAACCGCGACTAAAGGGTGCCTTTAGTCGCGGTTGGAGCCACCAACCGCGACTAAAGGTCTGTGCTTCCCGCCGCTTGGACTGGCGAAAAATGACCTTTAGTCGCGGTTGGTGGCTCCAACCGCGACTAAAGGCACCTTTAGTCGCGGTTGGAGCCACCAACCGCGACTAAAGGTCGTTGTATATAAGCGGCAGTTTGCAAAATTTCAGATCAATTCTCCATTCTCTCGACGACGCCGAACGAGGACGCCGCCAGGCTGCTGCGCAACGCCGTCGCCTCCCCCGATGCCGGAGATCGTCGCCGCCGCCCCCGACGCCGGCCGCCCGCGCCTCCTCCCCGACGCCGCCCGCGCCTCCTCGCCGATCCCCGCCCGCGCCCGCCTGCCCCGACACGCGCGCCGTCGCGCCGCCCCTCTCCCCGACCTCGTGCGCCGTCGCCGTAGCCGTCGCAGTCGCCGTCGCCGACGACTCGCCTCGCCTCGCAGGCCGTCGCCCCGCTGAGAGCCCCTGCCGCCATGGCCGCCCCTCCCATCGAGCCCGCACACACACACACACACACATGCATGAACACACACACACACACACACACACACACACATTCTTATTTTCTGTTTTTCTGTTTTCTAGGTTTTTTATACTTTTAGTTATAGAAATGTTAGATGAAATGTTAGATATATAAATGTTAGATGAATGTTTTTTAGTTTTTTATACTTTTAGTTATAGCTATATAAATGTTAGATATAAAAAAGTTAAAGAAATGTTTTTTAGTTTTTTATACTTTTAGTTATAGAAATGTTAGATGAATGTTAGATATATAAATGTTAGATGAATGTTTTTTAATTTTTTATACTTTTATTTACAGCTAGATAAATGTTAGATATAAAAACGTTGAGGAATTTTGACATTTGATCCAATGTATAGCAATTAGTATTTGCAAAAGTTGCATATTTTAATGTTGTATATGCAATAGATTTTCTTAGTCCTTTATATTAAGGGATTTATCAGGAATGCCCCCATTATGGATGTGCACAAGTTGATCCAATTTTTTTCTGATCTCATGCATCTACCCTTCTATATGTCACGTTTTGTCTAGCTAGTGTCAAAGGATTCAAGAAAACCACGACTTCATCATTAGCCGGAAGTAACAGGCGCATGATGGTACGAAGCTTTTCAAAGTTGTTTTGGAATGGAGTTCTTGATAGAATAATTAGCTTTTTTGGTACGAAGTTCAGCAAAGGCCTTCCAAATAGCAATATTCGGAAGGCTCTTGCTGAACTTCATACCAAAAAGCTAATTATCCTATCCGGGACTCCGTTCCAAAACAACTTTGGACAGCTTCGTACCATCATGCGTCTATTACTTCCGGCTAATGATGAAGCCATGGTTTTCTTGAATCCTTTGACACTAGCTAGACAACGTGACATATAGAAGGGTAGATGAGATCAGGAAAAATATGGACCATTTTCTGCACATCCACAATGGCGCCATTTTGTTAAATCCCTTAAAGGTTAAGAGAATCCGTTATGATTCTAAAGGTTCCTCGTATATAAGAAATCACAATCAAGCATTTAAAAAATGTTAAATTTGCATATAATTTCTTCTCGGAGTCAACGATGCCCGGCCCGCATCCTCGTCGTCGACTCGTTCGCGACGACGTCCTGCTTCAGAGGGGCAACATTCGGGACTGGGCTCCGCCGGGCTGGCACTGGGAGGTGCTACCTTCAGGGGCGCGCAGCTTGGTGAGGAACCCGGCCCCGGGTCCCGTCGTCGACCCGGAGCTTCTTTGGTGGCGTTCGCGTGGGCCACTTTCGGTGCGGAGGCAGCCGGCCCCTCCGGAGGTGGTACGTCGCCGTGTCAGGGAGGAGGACGAGCACGTCCGTCGCTACATGGGTGCGTTGGACGTCAGGTTCTCCAATACCTGGCAGTTTCTTCAGGGATCTCACCCGAGCTATGATCCTGTGATGGTTCCTTCTCTTTGGGTGTCCACCGCCCGCGCCTTAGGAACCGCGAGTGAACTAGATTCTTCGATAATATTCGATCTGTATTAGCTAGTGATAATACTCGAGATGTATTCGAGATTATATTCGATAATATTCGAGACGATTTATTCGAGATTATATTCGATGATGCATATTATATGAATTATTCGAGATGCATATTATGTACTATGATTCAGTTTTTCCTTATTGATTGCATGCATTCTAATTTGAATACTAAATTGTTTTATCTTTCTTCTGGATTATTTAAATAAAAGCTATGGACAATACCGGCAGAGAAGGAGAAAAGGCTCTGTTCGACATCATACGCTCCCCGAGCCCAGAGCATGAACCTGAAGATGACGGCTCGCAATATCTGAACAATTCCGGTGAGGATTGTATGATATTTGACGAAGACGAACGAATAGATGAAGGCGACAACGATGTTGACGAAGAAAATGTTCTTCAAATAACAAAGACCGGCGAGGTATATTTATTATATAAGCCATCCGGTGATCATTACATGTCTTAATTGATTTGTATGTATTAACTAATCGATCTTTCTTCTTTTAGGCCTCCGGATCGAGCAAATCTTCTACAAGCGACAGGGTAGTTCGAGGCCCGGCCAGAAAGTTGGAGCCTGGCGTAAAGTTCAACATCGATTCCATCAAAACATCAACTGGCGAACCGCTTGAACCTAGGAAAAATGCGACCAAGTTCAAGAATCAATGCGGAGTTATTGTCAGAGACCAAATCCCGATCTCCGTTCAAGAATGGAAAAAGCCAGCAAAGGGAGATCGAGCACGAGTTACTTTTGTCGACGAAAGAGCAAAAGATGTGCTTTGGACATCGCTCATGTCACATTTCACCCTACCAGATAATTTGACAGATGCAGATCTGAAGAAAGTCAGAAACTATGCTCTTAAAAAGATGGCGATCGCATTCAACACCTTCAATAAAAATACATGGACTGCGTACGTCAAAGCAAAAAAGAAGACTCCAGAATTCACGGGAGCACTGGTGAAGGCAAAAGATCACTGGGACACTTTCGTGAAGTTCAAGGAATCGGAACACACTAAGGAACGGTCGAGAAAAAACAAGATTAATGCTGCGAAAAAGAAGTGGCACCATACTCTGGGGCCAGGTGGCTACCAGGTGGCCCTGCCTAAGTAGGATCAATCTGAGCAAGAGATGATTAGTGCAGGGGTCACTCCAGTTACATTGACATGGCTCCCCAGGTGCAGGACATGGTTTTATGCGCATGGGGGGAAGTTGGACCCAGAGACAGGGCTGATTAAGGTGAAGGCAAGTCTTAAAGAAGCGACAGACGAAATACTTATTGCAATAGAAGAAGCTTGAACGGGGGTGTTCACGCCCAACAGAGAGAACGACGAGCTTACGCGCGCCCTGAAGAATCCTGAACACCCGGGAAGAACACGAGGCAAAGGCGTTGTTCCGTGGTTTGAGGGGTTTGCGGATTGGAACGACGACTACAGAAGCCGTGCGAGAAAGAAGAAGCAGGAGGAGCAGAAGAGGAAGGAGGAAGCACTCCGCCTTGAAGGCCTAGAATCAAAGCACCTGGAGTTGGAACGCGCTTTCAGGCGGCAGCAGGAGCAGATCGACTCACTCAGCCAGGAAAGGGCGTCCCAGCGGCAGCATGAGCAGATCGATCCAGCATTGGATAGCACCATCCCATCTATGCCGAGAAGCAGCATGGGTTCTGCCCCGGCCGATATCGATGATGCACTGCTAGCTAGCTACCCTGTGGATGATATCAAAGACAGGACTAACTGTGAGCTACACATGAAAGTGAAGAACTTATCCATGAAGGTGGCGGACGGCTATGCTTTAGCAAATCCCCCTGAAGCAACCTTCCATTGCAATCCCATTCCAGCTGGCTATGCTCGTGGCGGGGTTGATGAAGTGATGTCAGGATATCTCGAGCTACAACTTGACATTCTTGGAGGTAACGAGGAGAGAACACTGGGAGAGGCCATACATCGTATCATTCTATGGAAAAAGGATTGCATCGTCTTTCCAAGGCCACTGACTCCTCCTCCTCCAAGTCCACCGCCGCGTCAGTCGACTCCTCCTCCTCCAAGTCCGGCACCGCGTCAGCCGACTCCTCCTCCAAGTCCGGCACGGCGTCAGCCAACTCCTCCTCCTCCAAGTCCGGCACGGCGTCAGCCGACTCCTCCTCCAAGTCTGGCACGGCGTCAGCCGACTCCTCCTCCTCCAAGTCCGGCACCGCGTCTGCCGTCTCCGCCGACTCAGCGTGCTCCGTCGCCTAAGCAACAGCGGAAGAGAGAGGCCGCAGCTACGACGGCTAGTGGTACAACAGGAAAAAATTCAAGTATGGTCCATGCCTCAAGCCTCTTCCGAAGTTGTCTTACCACCTGACTGAGGAGGAACTCAACACCGTAGTGAATGCCCAATTGAAGGCCCATTTTGGACCGAAACCGCCCCCTCCGCCAAAGGAGAAAGTACCTGAGCATGTCTCACAACACTTTATTGATATGGCTCGACCGGCTGTCAAGCATAAGGACTGCGACTATGTGCGGTCTATCAAGAAGTCATATGTTGCACAACAAAAGGAGTCGAGCTCGAGCTCGAGCCAAGCAGTTGGCAAAAAAAGCGGGAAAACTGTTCCCCAGCTAGGAGAACAGGCAGTGCAATCGATCCCCCCGCTCATTGTACAAACACCTGTGAGTACCGCCGATCGGCTGGTAATAACCGACGATCATAAAAGGCAGGCTAAAGAGGCCGGTGTCACTGTTGAACAACTCCTAGGCCTTGAGGAAATCCCCGTGATTAAAGAGGAGGAAGTAAAATACCAATATGTCTGCGGCAAACCTCTGGTCAAGCCTGACGATGTCAAGCTTCTACCAACGAGAATGTACAATTTGCATACGTGGTACATGCAAGAAACAACAAATACCAATCCAGAGTCCCTCATGGTGAAAGTCAAGAAAAAGCATTACTTCCATAAAAAAGATTTGTGGGTTGAGTATCCATAGTTGTTTCAGTTATTCAATCAAGACGCACTCGACAAATCTATCGTCAGTTGCTATTGTCTGTAAGTGATTTCTTTCTGTAATTTAAGTCTCTAGCTATATGTGCTCTCGTTCATTACCTGTAATTATCCTCACTATATTCTTTTCTGTGGTATTATGCAGAATGAAGATGTATGAAATGAAAAAAGCTGGACGCTATGGCATTGGGTTCATTGACCCAAATACGATTAATCAAAAGGTATGGGAAACTGAATATTCGAGAAAAGACACAGAGAGATTCCTGCTAGAGTTTTTGAAGAGACTAAACACCCAACCAGAAATACTACTTCCTTACAACTTCGGGTGAGTGTTACTATATATTGTACTACAAATTCTATTTTTTGCTTACTAGATGTTAATAAGTGTAGTTGATGAGTTATGCACATGCCCGCTTAATTATACAAAACATGTGCGCATGCAGTTACCACTGGATCTTGTTAATCATTGAAGTTGACAAGGGAAAAGTTGAAGTACTGGACTCACTATATAATAATCCATCCGAATACGCAACCGTGAGGGGGATGGTCGACAGGTAATTTCAATCATTATCGCACTATGTCGGCCTCTTTACTTCATTTCCTGATATCAACTAGTTAATAACTCCTTTATTCATTTTCTTTGCCGGCGGGCAGGGCTTGGGCCAAGTTCATCAAACTGGTCCCAGGCGACTGGCCACAAAAGCTGACATGGATACGACCCAAGGTAATTAAGCAGTACTAGCTAGCTACGTCCGTGCATCTCTTTAATTCTAGTTTCAATACCATTATCTGATTGAATTTTATTCTCGTAAAGTGCATGAGGCAGGAGCAGGGGAATAGTTTATGCGCATACTACGTTTGCGAGAACATTCGCATGATCACGTCTGAAAGGAGTAGAGATGAAAGAAATCTTTGGGTACGGTTGCCAGAACACTATCCATAATTTTTTTATCATGATCTAGCTAATATATATACACACAACTAATATATTCATCTTGATCTCCTTCTTATAGCTGACGGAGATGCGGGGCCAGCTCCTACCAACGGCTCGCGTACGAGCAATTCAAGAGGAAATAGCTGGATTTCTGCTCGACCAGGTCATAGATCCCAAAGGAGAATACCATTACAAGATCAAGCAGTAATGCCTGCATATGTAATGATCCGCAAATTGTAGGAGAAATTTTATATACCAAATTGTATATATATATATGTATGTGAATGGTCGTCGTACGAGAAATTCCATGATATATATATATATGATCGGTTCTACGAGAAATTCTATTTATATATATATGCACAACGTGTACAGTATGTAGTAGCGTAATATATGTTTGAAATGAAAAATAATTAAATGGAAAACACAAAATTAAAAGAAAAAATAAACCATAATTAATTCATAAACCCTTAAAGGATTAAAAGGAAAAATAAATCAAAATTAAAAGAATTAAATACTTTTAGTCCCGGTTGGTGTTACCAACCGGGACTAAAGGTCCCCCTAGCCCACGGCGCCGGCAGGTGCCAGGTGGTGGGCCTTTAGTGCCGGAACCGGCACTAAAGGCCCTTACGAACCGGCACTATAGGCCGATTCTGCACTAGTGAGGGCATCTCCAACGGCAACCCGCAAATTTCCTCCCGCATCAGTCCGCGGACAGGGGGACCAGTCCGCGGACACGGATGCGGGAGGGCGACATTCAACCATAGCCGCATGCATTTTGACCACAACTCAAACCAACCAGGCAAAATTCGGGCAGACACCGCCGGATTTCATGCAAAGATGACGGATTTCATACAAACACGGCGGATTACATTACAGTTCGAACATTTACAACAAAAGAAAAGGAACCACCCCTAAAACTATCCTATGGCGGCGGCGCCCGACGTCCAAGCCCGTGTCGTTCTCCCAACCGCCGTCTCCATGAGCATCGGCGATAAGACCGATGAAGTGAAGGTGCAGTCTCCGGCGAGGAAGAGTAGAACACGGGAGACGGACTGACCCACATGGAACACAAGGCTCTGCCGCCTCCCGTGGCCTACTCATCCTCGGAGGACTCCACGACCTGTTAGTCGCCGGTGGACATGAGGTCCACGATGGAAATGATGGCGCCGACGCTGTCTTCGTCCCACCGGGGCAGCTGATGGTTCGTCGGCGGCACGTAGGAGGCGCAGCTGGCGTTGTTCTCCTCCGCGATAGTCTGCAGCTACGCCTCCGCGGCGCACACTTCCTGGTGAGCGGCTGCTTGAGCATGGATGGCATCATAGATGGACGCTGCTCCGCGACGAAGTTCGGGTTCGTCGCGGACATGCCCACCAGGGCCTCTTGGCTCGCGCGCTCGCCGTCGATCTGACCCAACGCGAGCCGATGTTGCTCTAGCGTCCGGTAGTGCCGACGTACGCGTCGGCGCAGGCTACCGCTCCGCCATGGCAGCATTGTAGTGTGCCTGTGCCTGCGCCATGGTGTAGTCGTAGTGCACAGGAGGCGCGAGAGCCGGGGCAGTGTCATCGGAGCCGGTCTCCATCGTGGTGTTGTCCTCGTCGTTGTCGGAGACCTCAGGCAAGCTGGCCGGCAAGTCAGCCTCGATTAGCCTGGCACGGCGGCTCTGCCAGGCGGCGGCAAGGGTGGCCACCTCGTACTTCATCTCCGGGAAAAGGCTGTCCCACAAAGCTTCGCCGCCTGCGGTCATAGCGGATGTGGTGCAAGGGAGGAGGATATGGAAAGGATGTGGAGCAGATGCATTGTGTTGTGGAGATAGCCGGGTGTGGCCGCCCTTAAATAGGGGATTCCTGTGAGACCAGGCATCAACGCGGGACGCCGGAGTCGGTTTCTCGGCCGGTGAGCCTGCTTAATGGCGGCATACGAATGGACGGGGCATTGAACTGTCGTGGTAGATATCCGTCCCGTCCCGTCCAGTCACCCATCTCTGGCCTTGAACAGGCGCGGACACCGGAGACGCATCGAGGGCGGCGCCATCGGCCGGCAAGCCGCGTCAATGCCGGCGCCGGTGAGTGGTCGCGACTGTTCTTCAATGGGGAGTGGTCGCTCTACATCGACATGATGCGGGCAGCTGGCGCCGGGTGGGAAGCGCGTGTGGGAGGGGGGTGCTGGGCCAAGGTGGTCCGAATCGGGCAAAGTAGCGGCCCGGACTCCCACAACCCCCCCCCCCCCCCACCACCACCACCCACCACACGTTTGTCTCCGGTTTGCGAAAGAAATCGTGTCTGACTGTCCCGCGGACCGATATAGGACCGCGTTAGATGGTTTTCACGGTTCGGACCACGCGATCCGGACAGTTGTGGGTGGTTTGCGGGTCCGCCTTGGAGATGCCCTTTTGTAGATGCAAAATATATTTTTCATACTAGCATTGTAAAAGGGAATTGAGGGAGTATGTTGTTTCATGATATATTATGGGGTATATGCTCCCGTACCTGATGCTCATCCAACTAAAATACCTGGATTATTCGCATTTAGCAGCATGAAAGATGCATGCACTACGTTGCAGTGGGGCGCGAGGTTGAGTATAACCCAACCGATGTACTTAAGGAGACGTCTCAATCATCGGTGCGTTGCTTCCAAACCATCCATCATCAGTGTTTCTTTCTCCTCGCCTGGCTCTCGCCGCCTATGCATGCATTCGTCGCTAAATTTACTTCCACGATGAGTTAACCAAACGATAAAAATACTTGGATACATGTGTCATGTGTCCCGTAGAATCGGAATGCTCATCAGCTTCATCGGCAGCAGCCGTGCCTGAAGAGTCACGCGTGATGTTGACGTCCGACGCAACTTGGAGAAAAAAGCGCTCGATCGGTCGACAGGTGTTTTGGATCGGATGGCATGCATGTAGATCTGCTTCCCGGCCGAGGGTGCTTTTGTGATTCGCCAGGTTGCGTGCAAATGAATGAGTACACTATCCTTCCGGAAAAGCGCCCGGGACTGTCACTGTAGAGCACAGCATTCTGCGTACGTCTGGCCGCGCCACGATGGCATACGTGTAGCGATGATATTTTGAAGTTGCTAGTGCTGCCGATGGCCCCCCCATGGCCAAAATGAGGCCCTGTTTGGTGGTTACAGAGACTAGACTAGAAAAAAGGTTTTTTAGTCCCTATGTAACCAAATAGGAGGGACTTTTTCTTAAGGGATTAGAAAAAGATTTTATTGGAGGATCTTTTTTTTAGTCCCTGAGACTAAAAAAGAGTCTAGTCTCCTACCTGTGGTCATGGCCGTTTCTATCTATGGCGTGTGTCCAGGCTGTGGATGATGTGTGACGTTTCGAGCAAGGTAGACCGACCCCGCGCTTGTCTGCAACTCTGTACAATACAGTCTTCTTCGAAGACTTGTGCCCGGGCGGAAATAGAGAGAGAGGAGAGGGACTGGCCAGTCATTTTGTTTTCGCCCACCGATGTGGAAAAAAAACGTTGTGGAGAATTTGGATATCGTTAGAAGTTTCAAAATGAGTGATGGATGGTTGTTCGTGGAAGAGACGGTTCTTTCGTGCTGCCTGCTCGACCGGGGACAAGTCAAGTGACCGATCATGGACCGCACGACGCCACGATCAACACAAGAATTGAAGTGGCGGTAACATTCAAATGCCACCTCACGGTTTGAAAGTCCAGGTCCCGGTCCTCTCTTTCTCCATCAGTCAATCTGTACCGCTACCAAGAAGTCCGGGTATTATTGGAGTGCCGAGGAATTCAAGGGCGTCACGCATCGCCCGTGGAAAAGGATGTGAAGAATTTCGACTGGTTTGTGTGTGTTGGTGGCCTCAGACAAGTCAAACACTCAAGTCACTAGACCAGAACTCTACGTCGCAGTCCATCGACCTTCCGTCCATTTGGGTTACGACAATGATTATCAAGAAGAGTTCAATAAAGTTTCTCTATCATTCCCTGCACTTTTGTATGAAGAAGGTGACATTAGGACATCTTTAACGTGGACCCTCAAACCATCTGCATTGATCCAGATTGTGTTGTTCGGACGCATTTTATCATCCAATGCGGACTTGTATCCGTCCGCTAGCCGGTTCGGGCGTTTTTTTTTTGTAAACCGGTAGTATGCCCGGGAGCTTTGCGGGGATCCGGACCACTGCCACTCGTGCTTTCGCTAACCCAGGCCAATCCAAAACCCTCTTCCTCGCCCGCACCCTTTCTCGTCTGAAACGTCAGTGCCACTCCATATAGCGTTAGCGCCACATTCATGTCGATTCAGAGCGGACGCCACTTTTCACTGGAGCCGACATTGAAGCCGCGCACTGGTCGAAAGTGCCGCCTGATGCACGCATTGTCGCTCCACATTAAAACGCGACCCGTCCGCCCCTCCTACCTCCATTAAACCAGCGCGTCTTCGAAGGAACCTACTTTGGCGTCCCGAGCGCCATTTGTTCGCATGCCGACACGCATTAAACACCTCGCCTCTTGGAGCCTAGCATTCACCCGCTACTTAAACGTGGTCAGGCGACGGGAAACAGCCGCGCCACATCTTCAATCTCCATCTCCTCTTTGCACCACACATGCCATGGCCTTGAGCTCCAAAGCCTTATGGAACGGCCTCTCCAGCAAATAGAAGAAGGAACTCTCTGGTATTTGCAGCCGGCTAGGTGGCCACCGAGCCAGTCGGATACATGAGAGCTAGCCGGCAAGCTCTCCGAAGACGGCACCACCGCCCTCGCCAATCCAGACCGACTTCACCATGGGTCGTCCTCGTCGGTCCAGGCTGTCCATGCTGCAATGCCACTGCCCGCCAAATTTGACGCAAGAGATTGTGGCATCTCGTCCGACAAACAGAGAAAGAAGTCATGTTCGTGGAGATTGACAAGGGGGCTAAGGAATTTGATTGGGGCACCAACAATGATGGTGCCAACTTCGCATCGGCCCCGTCGCCCCGCCACAACGGTGAAGTCGGCACGTCCGTGGCCGTTGCTGATAGCGAGGAAAAGTAAACCATGGCAGGTCACCGCCCTTTGCTCCCAGGAAGATCACCGCCACCATCTTGTTTGGTTACACAGACACAGTCAGTGACTTACACTCTTTGGTGGGGTGTAGGCCACCGCGGCCGTCTTCCCCCACCCAAAACCAACCGTGATCCGGGCATCGCGGAGGCAGAGGCTATTCTTCCTCTCGCACTGAAGCATTTAGCTCAAGGGCTCACGGCGGTCTGGTGAGCTTGTTGTTGGACGTGGGGAAGACATGTCGTGGAAAACGGGCTCAGCCACAGCCAGCGATAGACTAGCACTAGTAGAAAACAGACCTATAGTGCCGGTTCGTAAGGGCCTTTAGTGCCGGTTCTCCAACCGGCACTAAAGGGTGGGGACTAAAGCACCCCCCCCTTTAGTACCGGTTCAACACGGCCCGGCACTAAAGGCCCACCACGTGGCACCTGCCGGCGCCGTGGGCTGGGGGACCTTTAGTCCCGGTTGGTAACACCAACCGGCACTAAAGGACCACCACGTGGCACCTGCCGGCGCCGTGGGCGGGGGACCTTTAGTCCCGCCGGGACTAAAAGTATTTAATTCTTTCAATTTTGGTTTATTTTTCCTTTTAATTTTGTGTTTTCCATTTAATTATTTTTCATTTCAAATATATATTACGCTACTACATATTGTACACGTTGTGCATATATATATATATAAATAGAATTTCTCGTACGACGACCATTCACATACATATATATATATATAATTTGTTATATACAATTTCTCGTACAATTTGCGGATCATTACATATGCAGGGCATTACTGCTTGATCTTGTAATGGTATTCTCCTTTGGGATCTATGACCTGGTCGAGCAGAAATCCAGCTATTTCCTCTTGAATTGCTCGTACGCGATCCGTTGGTAGGAGCTGGCCCCGCATCTCCGTCAGCTATAATCAGGAGATCAAGATGAATATATTAGTTGTGTGTATATATATTAGCTAGATCATGATAAAAAATTATGGATGGTGTTCTGACAAACGTACCCAAAGATTTCTTTCATCTCTGCTCCTTTCAGACGTGATCATGCAAATGTTCTCGCAAACGTAGTATGCGCATAAAGCATTCCCCTGCTCCTGCTTCATGCACTTTATGAGAATAAAATTCAATCAGGTAATAATTAATCAAGCATGATAATGGTATTGAATCTAGAATTAAAGAGATGCACGGACGTAGCTAGCTAGTACTACTTAATTACCTTGGGTCGCACCCATTTCAGCTCTTGTTTCCATTCGCCTGGGACCTGTTTGACGAACTTGGCCCAAGCCTTGCCCGCCGGCAAAGAAAATGAATAAAGGAGTTATTAACTAGTTGATATCAGGAAATGAAGTAAAGAGGCCGACATAGTGCGATAATGATTGAAATTACCTGTCGACAATCCCCCTCACGGTTTTGTATTCGGATGGATCCTTATATAGTGAGTCCAGTACTTCAACTTTTCCCTTTTCAACTTCAATGATTAACAAGATCCAGTGGTAACTGCATGCGCACACGTTTTGTATAAATAAGCGGGCACGTGCATAACTCATCAACTACACTTATTAACATCTAGTAATTAAGCAAAAAATAGAATTTGTAGTACAAGATATAGTAACACTCACCCGAAGTTGTAAGGAAGTAGTATTTCTGGTTGGGTGTTTAGTTGCTTCAAAAATTCTAGCATGGATTTCTCTGTGTCTTTTTTCGAATATTTATCTTCCCATATCGCCTGATTAACCGTATTTGGGTCAATGAACCCAATGCCATAGCGTCCAGCTTTTTCCATTTCATACATCTTCATTCTGCATAATACCACAGAAAAGAATATAGTGAGGATAATTACAGGTAATGAACGAGAGCACAGCTAGCTAGCTAGAGACTTAAATTACAGAAAGAAATCACTTACAGATAATAGCAACTGACGATAGATTTGTCGAGTGCGTCTTGATTGAATAACTGAAGCAACTCTGAATAATGAATCCACACGTCTTTTTTATGGAAGTAATGCCTTTTCCTGACTTTCACCATGAGGGACTCTTCATTGGTATTTGCTGTTTGTTGCATGTACCACGTATGCAACTCGTACATTCTCGTTGGTAGAAGCTTGACTTCGTCAGGCTTGACCAGAGGTTTGCCGCGGACATATTGCCATTTTACTTCCTCCTCTGTAATCACGGGGATTTCCTCAAGGCCTATGAGTTGTTCAACAGTGACACCGGCCTCTTTAGCCTGCCTTCTATGATCGTCGGTTATTACCAGCCGATCGGCGGTACTCACAGGTGTTTGTACAATGAGCGGGGGGGTCGATTGCACTGCCTGTTCTCCCAGCTGGGGAACAGTTTTCCCACTTTTTTTGCCAACTACTTGGCTCGAGCTCGAGCTCGACTCCTTTTGTCCTACCAAATATGACTTCTTGATAGACCGCACATAGTCGGAGTCCTTCTGATTGTCAGCCGGTTGAGCCATATCAATAAAGTGTTGTGAGACATGCTCAGGTACTTTCTCCTTTGGCGGCGCGGGCGGTTTCGGTGCAAAATGGGCCTTCAATTGGGCATCACATGCGTCGTCGAGTTCCTCCTGAGTCAGGTGGTAAGACAACTTCGGAAGAGGCTTGAGGTCTGGACCATATTTGAATTTCTTGCCTGTTGTACCGCTAGCCGTCGTAGCTACGGCCTCTCTCTTCCGCTGTTGCTTAGGCTGACGCGGTGCCGGACTTGGAGGAGGAGGAGTCGGCTGACGCCGACGCCGTGCCGGACTTGGAGGAGGAGTCGGCTGACGCGGTGCCGGCGGACTTGGAGGAGGAGGAGTTGGCTGACGCCGTGCCGGACTTGGAGGAGGAGTCGGCTGACGCGGTGCCGGCGGACTTGGAGGAGGAGGAGTTGGCTGACGCCGTGCCGGGCTTGGAGGAGGAGTCGGCTGACGCGGTGCCGGACTTGGAGGAGGAGGAGTCGACTGACGCGGCGGCGGACTTGGAGGAGGAGGAGTCGGTGGCCTTGGAAAGACTATGCAATCCTTTTTCCATAGAATGATGGGATGTATGGCCTCTCCTAGTGTTCTCTCCTCGTCACCTCCAAGAATGTCAAGTTGTAGATCGTTATATCCTGACATCACTTCATCAACCCCGACACGAGCATAGCCAGCTGGAATGGGATTGCAATGGAAGGTTGCTTCAGGGGGATTTGCTAAAGCATAGCCGTCCGCCACCTTCATGGATAAGTTCTTCACTTTCATGTGTAGCTCACAGTTAGTCCTGTCTTTGATATCATCCACAGGGTAGCTAGCTAGCAATGCATTATCGATATCGGCCGGGGCGGAACCCACGCTGCTTCTCGGCATAGATGGGAAGGTGTTATCCAATGCTGGATCGATCTGCTCATGCTGCCGCTGAGACGCCCTTTCCTGGCTGAGTGAGTCGATCTGCTCCTGCTGCCGCCTGACAAATCGTTCCAAGTCCAGGTGCTTTGATTCTAGGCCTTCAAGGCGGAGTGCTTCCTCCTTCTTCTTCTGCTCCTCCTGCTTCTTCTTTCTCGCACGGCTTCTGTAGTCGTCGTTCCAATCCGCAAACCCCTCAAACCACGGAACAACGCCTTTGCCTCGTGTTCTTCCCGGGTGTTCAGGATTCTTCAGGGCGCGCGTAAGCTCGTCGTTCTCTCTGTTGGGCGTGAACACCCCCGTTCGAGCTTCTTCTATTGCAATAAGTATTTCGTCTGTCGCTTCTTTAAGACTTGCCTTCACCATAACCAGCCATGTCTTTGGGTCCAACTTCCCCCCATGCGCATAAAACCATGTCCTGCACCTGGGGGGCCATGTCAATGTAACAGGACTGACCCCTGCACTAATCATCTCTTTCTCATATTTATCCCACTTAGGCAGGGCCACCTGGTAGCCACCTGGCCCCATATGATGGTGCCACTTCTTTTTCGCAGCATTAATCTTGTTTTTTCTCGACCGTTCCTGAGCTTCTTCCGATTCCATGAACTTCACGAAAGCGTCCCAGTGATCTTTTGCCTTCACCAGTGTTCCCCTGAATTCTGGAGTCTTCTTTCCGGATTTGACGTACTTAGTCCATGTATTTCTCTTGAAGGTGTTGAATGCGATCGCCATCTTTTTAAGAGCACAGTTTCTGACTTTCTTCAGATCTGCATCTGTCAAATTATCTGGTAGGGTGAAATGTTCCATGAGCGTAGTCCAAAGCACATCTTTTGCTCTTTCGTCGACAAAAGTAACTCGGCCTGCTCGATCTCCCTTTGCTGGCTTTTTCCATTCTTGAACGGAGATCGGGATTTGGTCCCTGACAATAACTCCGCATTGATTCTTGAACTTGGTCGCATTTTTACTAGGTTCAAGCGGTTCGCCAGTTGATGTATTGATGGAATCGATGTTGAACTTTACGCCTTTATCCAACTTTTTGGCCGGGCCTCGAACTACCCTGTCGCTTGTAGAAGATTTGCTCGATCCAGAGGCCTAAAAGAAGAAAGATCGATTCGTTAGTACATACAAATCAATTAAGACATGTAATGATCACCGGATGGCTTATATAATAAATATACCTCGCCGGTCTTTGTTATTTGAAGAACATTTTCGTCGTCAATATCGTTGTCGTCGCCTTCATCTATTCGTTCGTCTTCATCAAATATCATACAACCCTCACCGGAATTGTTCAGATATTGCGAGCCGTCATCATCTTCAGGTTCATGCTCTGGGCTCGTGGAGCGTATGATGTCGAACAGAGCCTCTTCTCCTTGTCTGCCGGTATTGTCCATAGCTTTTATTTAACTAATCCAGAAGAAAGATAAAATAATTTAGTATTCAAATTAGAATGCATGCAATCAATAAGGAAAAACTGAATCATAGTACATAATATGCATCTCGAATAATTCATATAATATGCATCATCGAATATAATCTCGAATAAATCGTCTCGAATATTATCGAATATAATCTCGAATACATCTCGAGTATTATCACTAATACATCTCGAATATTATCATATATATAACATCACTAGCTAATACAGATCGAATATTATCGAAGAATCTAGTTCACTAGCGGTTCCTGAGGCGCGGGCGGTGGACACCCAAAGAGAAGGAACCATCACAGGATCATAGCTCGGGTGAGATCCCTGAAGAACCTGCCAGGTATTGGAGAACCTGACGTCCAACGCATCCATGTAGCGACGGACGTGCTCGTCCTCCTCCCTGACACGGCGACGTACCACCTCTGGCGGGGCCGGCTGCCTCCGCACCGAAAGTGGCCCACGCGAATGCCACCAAAGAAGCTCCGGGTCGACGACGGGACCCGGGTTCCTCACCAAGCTACGCGCCCCTGAAGGTAGCACCTCCCAGTGCCAGCCCGGCGGAGCCCAGTCCCGAACGTTGCCCCTCTGAAGCAGGACGTCGTCGCGAACGAGTCGACGACGAGGATGCGGGCCAGGCATATCGTTGACTCCGAGAAAAAAAATCTTATGAAAAAAAATTCTAATTAACATTTCTATACATCTAATTAACATTATATACATCTAATTAACATTTATAAAAAAAATTCTATACATCTAATTAACATTTAACATTTCTATACATCTAATTAATTAACATCTAAAAAATATTCTAATTAACATTTCTATACATCTAATTAACATTATTAGTATACCCTAATATCTAACATTTCTATACATCTAATTAACATATAATTAACATTATATACATCTAATTAACATTTATAAAAACAAATCCATGGCGGCAGGGGCTCACAGCGGGGCGACGGCGACTGCGACGGCGACTGCGACTGCGACGGCGACGGCGACTGCGATGGCGACGGCGACGGTGACGGCGCGCGAGCTCGAGGAGGGGGCGGCGCGCGACGGGGGCGGCGACGGCGTGGGCGGCGCGTCGGGGGCGGCGACGGCGTGGGCGGCGCGTTGGGGGCGGCGACGGCGTCGGGGCAGGCAGAGCGTCGGGGGCGCGCGGCGGCGATCTCCTCTGTTCAGTGGTCGAAGAGACGAAGAAGCAGAGGGAAAATGAAAAAATTTCAACTGCTGCTTATATAGGAGGACCTTTAGTCGCGGTTGGTGGCTCCAACCGCGACTAAAGACCCCCCCCTTTAGTCGCGGTTGGAGCCAGCAGCCGCGACTAAAGGTGAATTTCACCAGCCGAAGCGGCGGGAAGCGAAACCCTTTAGTCGCGGTTGGAGCCACCAACTGCGACTAAAGACCTGTTCCTGGCACGGCGCACTGCGGTGCAATTTTAGTCCCACCTCGCTAGTCGAGGGGCGCGTCGACCAGTTTATAAGCCCCGGCGCGGGCACTGCATTGAGCTCCTCTCTAAAGCAGGCCTTCTGGGCCTACCTCTGCTGCGATTCCCTGTGGGCTTACTGGGCCTTTGCGGGCCTGCGTCCTGGACCAACTACAGGTTGCGTGTCTAGTCGTACGCAGGCCGTTGTGGCCCAGTAGGCGGGATTTTTTTAATTTATTTATTTTTCATTTATTTTTTGTTTTCTGCTTTAATTTTTTCTTTATTTAGAGTTTCTTTGTGAATCCTTTTGCTTTAGGTAAAAAAAATATAAACTTTTTGTTAGTGCCAGTAGTTTTTAAATTTGAATAGTTTAAATTTGAATTATTTGAAATTTGTGTGAATCAGTAGTTTGGGTGAAATGATGATACCATGACAACTTTCAACATTTTCAGAGTTCATTTGTTGTGTTTTTCAATTTCAGGGTCATTTAGCTAAAAAAAATTAGTAAATGCATGAAAAATTGCAAATGAAGTCAGAAAGGGTTGAAAATTGATGGCGTGGCTTCGAATGGTGCATACTGAATGCACAAAAAGTCTGGAGTTGAAATAAGTTTAAAAAAATGAAATGCCTTTGTAACAGACGAGTTTTCGTCTGAAACCCTGATACTTCGAAAGAGATTGTCCATTTTGTACACGAAGTGGATCCAGTTTTTGCCGTAACCCTCTCAACTTTTTAGCACATGCTATGTGGGTGAAATGATGATACCATGCCAACTTTCAACATTTTCAGAGTTCATTTGTAGTGCTTTTCAATTTCAGGGTCATTTAGCTAAAAAAATCAGTAAATGCATGAAAAATAGCAAATGAAGTCAGAAAGGGTTGAAAATTGATGGCGTGGCTCCGAATAGTGCATACTGAACGCACAAAAAGTCTGGAGTTGAAATAAGTTTAAAAAAATGAAATGCCTTTGTAACAGACGAGTTTTCGTCTGAAACCCTGATACTTCGAAAGAGATTGTCCATTTTGTACACGAAGTGGATCCAGTTTTTGCCGTAACCCTCTCAACTTTTAGCACATGCTATGTGGGTGAAATGATGATACCATGCCAACTTTCAACATTTTCAGAGTTCATTTGTAGTGCTTTTCAATTTCAGGGTCATTTAGCTCAAAAAATTCAGTAAATGCATGAAAAATAACAAATGAAGTCAGAAAGGGTTGAAAATTGATGGCGTGGCTCTGAATGGTGCTTACTGAACGCACAAAAAGTCTGGAGTTGAAATAAGTTTAAAAAAATGAAATGCCTTTGTAACAGACGAGTTTTCGTCTGAAACCCTGATACTTCGAAAGAGATTGTCCATTTTGTACACGAAGTGGATCCAGTTTTTGCCGTAACCCTCTCAACTATTTAGCACATGCTATGTGGGTGAAATGATGATACCATGCCAACTTTCAACATTTTCAGAGTTCATTTGTAGTGCTTTTCAATTTCAGGGTCATTTAGCTCAAAAAAATCAGTAAATGCATGAAAAATAGCAAATGAAGTCAGAAAGGGTTGAAAATTGATGGCGTGGCTCTGAATGGTGCTTACTGAACGCACAAAAAGTCTGGAGTTGAAATAAGTTTAAAAAAATGAAATGCCTTTGTAACAGACGAGTTTCGTGTGAAACCCTGATACTTCGAAAGAGATTGTCCATTTTGTACACGAAGTGGATCCAGTTTTTGCCGTAACCCTCTCAACTTTTTAGCACAGGCTATGTGGGTGAAATGATGATACCATGCCAACTTTCAACATTTTCAGAGTTCATTTGTAGTGCTTTTCAATTTCAGGGTCATTTAGCTCAAAAAATTAGTAAATGCATGAAAAATAGCAAATGAAGTCAGAAAGGGTTGAAAATTGATGGCGTGGCTCCGAATGGTGCATACTGAACGCACAAAAAGTCTGGAGTTGAAATAAGTTTAAAAAAAATGAAATGCCTTTGTAACAGACGAGTTTTCGTCTGAAACCCAGATACTTCGAAAGAGATTGTCCATTTTGTACACGAAGTGGATCCAGTTTTTGCCGTAACCCTCTCAACTTTTTAGCACATGCTATGTGGGTGAAATGATGATACCATGCCAACTTTCAACATTTTCAGAGTTCATTTGTAGTGCTTTTCAATTTCAGGGTCATTTAGCTCAAAAAAATCAGTAAATGCATGAAAAATAGCAAATGAAGTCAGAAAGGGTTGAAAATTGATGGCGTGGCTTCGAATGGAGCTTACTGAACGCACAAAAATTCTGGAGTTGAAATAAGTTTAAAAAAATGAAATGCCTTTGTAACAGACGAGTTTTCGTCTGAAACCCTGATACTTCGAAAGAGATTGTCCATTTTGTACACGAAGTGGATCCAGTTTTTGCCGTAACCCTCTCAACTTTTTAGCACAGGCTATGTGGGTGAAATGATGATACCATGCCAACTTTCAACATTTTCAGAGTTCATTTGTAGTGCTTTTCAATTTCAGGGTCATTTAGCTCAAAAAAATCAGTAAATGCATGAAAACTAGCAAATGAAGTCAGAAAGGGTTGAAAATTGATGGCGTGGCTCCGAATGGTGCATACTGAACGCACAAAAAGTCTGGAGTTGAAATAAGTTTAAAAAAAATGAAATGCCTTGGTAACAGACGAGTTTTCGTCTGAAACCCTGATACTTCGAAAGAGATTGTCCATTTTGTACACGAAGTGGATCCAGTTTTTGCCGTAACCCTCTCAACTTTTTAGCACATGCTATGTGGGTGAAATGATGATACCATGCCAACTTTCAACATTTTCAGAGATCATTTGTAGTGCTTTTCAATTTCAGGGTCATTTAGCTCAAAAAAAATCAGTAAATGCATGAAAAATAGCAAATGAAGTCAGAAAGGGTTGAAAATTGATGGCGTGGCTTCGAATGGAGCTTAGTGAACGCACAAAAAGTCTGGAGTTGAAATAAGTTTAAAAAAATGAAATGCCTTTGTAAGAGACGAGTTTTCGTCTGAAACCCTGATACTTCGAAAGAGATTGTCCATTTTGTACACGAAGTGGATCCAGTTTTTGCCGTAACCCTCTCAACTTTTTAGCACATGCTATGTAGGTGAAATGATGATACCATGCCAACTTTCAACATTTTCAGAGTTCATTTGTAGTGCTTTTCAATTTCAGGGTCATTTAGCTCAAAAAAATCAGTAAATGCATGAAAAATAGCAAATGAAGTCAGAAAGGGTTGAAAATTGATGGCATGGCTCCGAATGGTGCATACTGAACGCACAAAAAAATCTGGAGTTGAAATAAGTTTAAAAAAATGAAATGCCTTTGTAACAGACGAGTTTTCGTCTGAAACCCTGATACTTCGAAAGAGATTGTCCATTTTGTACACGAAGTGGATCCAGTTTTTGCCGTAACCCTCTCAACTATTTAGCACATGCTATGTGGGTGAAATGATGATACCATGCCAACTTTCAACATTTTCAGAGTTCATTTGTAGTGCTTTTCAATTTCAGGGTCATTTAGCTCAACAAAATCAGTAAATGCATGAAAAATAGCAAATGAAGTCAGAAAGGGTTGAAAATTGATGGCGTGGCTCTGAATGGTGCTTACTGAACGCACAAAAAGTCTGGAGTTGAAATAAGTTTAAAAAAATGAAATGCCTTTGTAACAGACGAGTTTTCGTCTGAAACCCCGATACTTCGAAAGAGATTGTCCATTTTGTACACGAAGTGGATCCAGTTTTTATCGTAACCCTCTCAACTTTTTAGCACATGCTATGTGGGTGAAATGATGATACCATGCCAACTTTCAACATTTTCAGAGTTCATTTGTAGTGCTTTTCAATTTCAGGGTCATTTAGCTCAAAAAAATCAGTAAATGCATGAAAAATAGCAAATGAAGTCAGAAAGGGTTGAAAATTGATGGCGTGGCTCTGAATGGTGCTTACTGAACGCACAAAAAGTCTGGAGTTGAAATAAGTTTAAAAAAAATGAAATGCCTTTGTAACAGACGAGTTTTCGTCTGAAACCCTGATACTTCGAAAGAGATTGTCCATTTTGTACACGAAGTGGATCCAGTTTTTGCCGTAACCCTCTCAACTTTTTAGCACATGCTATGTGGGTGAAATGATGATACCATGCCAACTTCAACATTTTCAGAGTTCATTTGTAGTGCTTTTCAATTTCAGGGTCATTTAGCTCAAAAAAATCAGTAAATGCATGAAAAATAGCAAATGAAGTCAGAAAGGGTTGAAAATTGATGGCGTGGCTTCGAATGGAGCTTACTGAACGCACAAAAAGTCTGGAGTTGAAATAAGTTTAAAAAAATGAAATGCCTTTGTAAGAGACGAGTTTTCGTCTGAAACCCTGATACTTCGAAAGAGATTGTCCATTTTGTACACGAAGTAGATCCAGTTTTTGCCGTAACCCTCTCAACTTTTTAGCACATGCTATGTGGGTGAAATGATGATACCATGCCAACTTTCAACATTTTCAGAGTTCATTTGTAGTGCTTTTCAATTTCAGGGTCATTTAGCTCAAAAAAATCAGTAAATGCATGAAAAATAGCAAATGAAGTCAGAAAGGGTTGAAAATTGATGGCGTGGCTCCGAATGGTGCATACTGAACGCACAAAAAGTCTGGAGTTGAAATAAGTTTAAAAAAATGAAATGCCTTTGTAACAGACGAGTTTTCGTGTGAAACCCTGATACTTCGAAAGAGATTGTCCATTTTGTACACGAAGTGGATCCAGTTTTTGCCGTAACCCTCTCAACTTTTTAGCACATGCTATGTGGGTGAAATGATGATACCATGCCAACTTTCAACATTTTCAGAGTTCATTTGTAGTGCTTTTCAATTTCAGGGTCATTTAGCTCAAAAAAATCAGTAAATGCATGAAAAATAGCAAATGAAGTCAGAAAGGGTTGAAAATTGATGGCGTGGCTTCGAATGGAGCTTACTGAACGCACAAAAAGTCTGGAGTTGAAATAAGTTTAAAAAAATGAAATGCCTTTGTAACAGACGAGTTTTCGTCTGAAACCCTGATACTTCGAAAGAGATTGTCCATTTTGTACACGAAGTGGATCCAGTTTTTGCCGTAACCCTCTCAACGTTTTAGCACATGCTATGTAGGTGAAATGATGATACCATGCCAACTTTCAACATTTTCAGAGTTCATTTGTAGTGCTTTTCAATTTCAGGGTCATTTAGCTCAAAAAAATCAGTAAATGCATGAAAAATAGCAAATGAAGTCAGAAAGGGTTGAAAATTGATGGCGTGGCTCTGAATGGTGCTTACTGAACGCACAAAAAGTCTGGAGTTGAAATAAGTTTAAAAAAATGAAATGCCTTTGTAACAGACGAGTTTTCGTCTGAAACCCCGATACTTCGAAAGAGATTGTCCATTTTGTACACGAAGTGGATCCAGTTTTTGCCGTAACCCTCTCAACTTTTTAGCACATGCTATGTGGGTGAAATGATGATACCATGCCAACTTTCAACATTTTCAGAGTTCATTTGTAGTGCTTTTCAATTTCAGGGTCATTTAGCTCAAAAAAATCAGTAAATGCATGAAAAATAGCAAATGAAGTCAGAAAGGGTTGAAAATTGATGGCGTGGCTCTGAATGGTGCTTACTGAACGCACAAAAAGTCTGGAGTTGAAATAAGTTTAAAAAAAATGAAATGCCTTTGTAACAGACGAGTTTTCGTCTGAAACCCTGATACTTCGAAAGAGATTGTCCATTTTGTACACGAAGTGGATCCAGTTTTTGCCGTAACCCTCTCAACTTTTTAGCACATGCTATGTGGGTGAAATGATGATACCATGCCAACTTCAACATTTTCAGAGTTCATTTGTAGTGCTTTTCAATTTCAGGGTCATTTAGCTCAAAAAAATCAGTAAATGCATGAAAAATAGCAAATGAAGTCAGAAAGGGTTGAAAATTGATGGCGTGGCTTCGAATGGAGCTTAGTGAACGCACAAAAAGTCTGGAGTTGAAATAAGTTTAAAAAAATGAAATGCCTTTGTAAGAGACGAGTTTTCGTCTGAAACCCTGATACTTCGAAAGAGATTGTCCATTTTGTACACGAAGTAGATCCAGTTTTTGCCGTAACCCTCTCAACTTTTTAGCACATGCTATGTGGGTGAAATGATGATACCATGCCAACTTTCAACATTTTCAGAGTTCATTTGTAGTGCTTTTCAATTTCAGGGTCATTTAGCTCAAAAAAATCAGTAAATGCATGAAAAATAGCAAATGAAGTCAGAAAGGGTTGAAAATTGATGGCGTGGCTCCGAATGGTGCATACTGAACGCACAAAAAGTCTGGAGTTGAAATAAGTTTAAAAAAATGAAATGCCTTTGTAACAGACGAGTTTTCGTCTGAAACCCTGATACTTCGAAAGAGATTGTCCATTTTGTACACGAAGTGGATCCAGTTTTTGCCGTAACCCTCTCAACTTTTTAGCACATGCTATGTGGGTGAAATGATGATACCATGCCAACTTTCAACATTTTCAGAGTTCATTTGTAGTGCTTTTCAATTTCAGGGTCATTTAGCTCAAAAAAATCAGTAAATGCATGAAAAATAGCAAATGAAGTCAGAAAGGGTTGAAAATTGATGGCGTGGCTTCGAATGGAGCTTACTGAACGCACAAAAAGTCTGGAGTTGAAATAAGTTTAAAAAAATGAAATGCCTTTGTAACAGACGAGTTTTCGTCTGAAACCCTGATACTTCGAAAGAGATTGTCCATTTTGTACACGAAGTGGATCCAGTTTTTGCCGTAACCCTCTCAACGTTTTAGCACATGCTATGTAGGTGAAATGATGATACCATGCCAACTTTCAACATTTTCAGAGTTCATTTGTAGTGCTTTTCAATTTCAGGGTCATTTAGCTCAAAAAAATCAGTAAATGCATGAAAAATAGCAAATGAAGTCAGAAAGGGTTGAAAATTGATGGCATGGCTCCGAATGGTGCATACTGAACGCACAAAAAAATCTGGAGTTGAAATAAGTTTAAAAAAATGAAATGCCTTTGTAACAGACGAGTTTTCGTCTGAAACCCTGATACTTCGAAAGAGATTGTCCATTTTGTACACGAAGTGGATCCAGTTTTTGCCGTAACCCTCTCAACTATTTAGCACATGCTATGTGGGTGAAATGATGATACCATGCCAACTTTCAACATTTTCAGAGTTCATTTGTAGTGCTTTTCAATTTCAGGGTCATTTAGCTCAACAAAATCAGTAAATGCATGAAAAATAGCAAATGAAGTCAGAAAGGGTTGAAAATTGATGGCGTGGCTCTGAATGGTGCTTACTGAACGCACAAAAAGTCTGGAGTTGAAATAAGTATAAAAAAATGAAATGCTTTTGTAACAGACGAGTTTTCGTCTGAAACCCCGATACTTCGAAAGAGATTGTCCATTTTGTACACGAAGTGGATCCAGTTTTTGCCGTAACCCACTCAACTTTTTAGCACATGCTATGTGGGTGAAATGATGATACCATGCCAACTTTCAACATTTTCAGAGTTCATTTGTAGTGCTTTTCAATTTCAGGGTCATTTAGCTCAAAAAAATCAGTAAATGCATGAAAAATAGCAAATGAAGTCAGAAAGGGTTGAAAATTGATGGCGTGGCTCTGAATGGTGCTTACTGAACGCACAAAAAGTCTGGAGTTGAAATAAGTTTAAAAAAATGAAATGCCTTTGTAAGAGACGAGTTTTCGTCTGAAACCCTGATACTTCGAAAGAGATTGTCCATTTTGTACACGAAGTAGATCCAGTTTTTGCCGTAACCCTCTCAACTTTTTAGCACATGCTATGTGGGTGAAATGATGATACCATGCCAACTTTCAACATTTTCAGAGTTCATTTGTAGTGCTTTTCAATTTCAGGGTCATTTAGCTCAAAAAAATCAGTAAATGCATGAAAAATAGCAAATGAAGTCAGAAAGGGTTGAAAATTGATGGCGTGGCTCCGAATGGTGCATACTGAACGCACAAAAAGTCTGGAGTTGAAATAAGTTTAAAAAAATGAAATGCCTTTGTAACAGACGAGTTTTCGTCTGAAACCCTGATACTTCGAAAGAGATTGTCCATTTTGTACACGAAGTGGATCCAGTTTTTGCCGTAACCCTCTCAACTTTTTAGCACATGCTATGTGGGTGAAATGATGATACCATGCCAACTTTCAATATTTTCAGAGTTCATTTGTAGTGCTTTTCAATTTCAGGGTCATTTAGCTCAAAAAAATCAGTAAATGCATGAAAAATAGCAAATGAAGTCAGAAAGGGTTGAAAATTGATGGCGTGGCTTCGAATGGAGCTTACTGAACGCACAAAAAGTCTGGAGTTGAAATAAGTTTAAAAAAATGAAATGCCTTTGTAACAGACGAGTTTTCGTCTGAAACCCTGATACTTCGAAAGAGATTGTCCATTTTGTACACGAAGTGGATCCAGTTTTTGCCGTAACCCTCTCAACTTTTTAGCACATGCTATGTGGGTGAAATGATGATACCATGCCAACTTCAACATTTTCAGAGTTCATTTGTAGTGCTTTTCAATTTCAGGGTCATTTAGCTCAAAAAAATCAGTAAATGCATGAAAAATAGCAAATGAAGTCAGAAAGGGTTGAAAATTGATGGCGTGGCTTCGAATGGAGCTTACTGAACGCACAAAAAGTCTGGAGTTGAAATAAGTTTAAAAAAATGAAATGCCTTTGTAAGAGACGAGTTTTCGTCTGAAACCCTGATACTTCGAAAGAGATTGTCCATTTTGTACACGAAGTAGATCCAGTTTTTGCCGTAACCCTCTCAACTTTTTAGCACATGCTATGTGGGTGAAATGATGATACCATGCCAACTTTCAACATTTTCAGAGTTCATTTGTAGTGCTTTTCAATTTCAGGGTCATTTAGCTCAAAAAAATCAGTAAATGCATGAAAAATAGCAAATGAAGTCAGAAAGGGTTGAAAATTGATGGCGTGGCTCCGAATGGTGCATACTGAACGCACAAAAAGTCTGGAGTTGAAATAAGTTTAAAAAAATGAAATGCCTTTGTAACAGACGAGTTTTCGTGTGAAACCCTGATACTTCGAAAGAGATTGTCCATTTTGTACACGAAGTGGATCCAGTTTTTGCCGTAACCCTCTCAACTTTTTAGCACATGCTATGTGGGTGAAATGATGATACCATGCCAACTTTCAACATTTTCAGAGTTCATTTGTAGTGCTTTTCAATTTCAGGGTCATTTAGCTCAAAAAAATCAGTAAATGCATGAAAAATAGCAAATGAAGTCAGAAAGGGTTGAAAATTGATGGCGTGGCTTCGAATGGAGCTTACTGAACGCACAAAAAGTCTGGAGTTGAAATAAGTTTAAAAAAATGAAATGCCTTTGTAACAGACGAGTTTTCGTCTGAAACCCTGATACTTCGAAAGAGATTGTCCATTTTGTACACGAAGTGGATCCAGTTTTTGCCGTAACCCTCTCAACGTTTTAGCACATGCTATGTAGGTGAAATGATGATACCATGCCAACTTTCAACATTTTCAGAGTTCATTTGTAGTGCTTTTCAATTTCAGGGTCATTTAGCTCAAAAAAATCAGTAAATGCATGAAAAATAGCAAATGAAGTCAGAAAGGGTTGAAAATTGATGGCGTGGCTCTGAATGGTGCTTACTGAACGCACAAAAAGTCTGGAGTTGAAATAAGTTTAAAAAAATGAAATGCCTTTGTAACAGACGAGTTTTCGTCTGAAACCCCGATACTTCGAAAGAGATTGTCCATTTTGTACACGAAGTGGATCCAGTTTTTGCCGTAACCCTCTCAACTTTTTAGCACATGCTATGTGGGTGAAATGATGATACCATGCCAACTTTCAACATTTTCAGAGTTCATTTGTAGTGCTTTTCAATTTCAGGGTCATTTAGCTCAAAAAAATCAGTAAATGCATGAAAAATAGCAAATGAAGTCAGAAAGGGTTGAAAATTGATGGCGTGGCTCTGAATGGTGCTTACTGAACGCACAAAAAGTCTGGAGTTGAAATAAGTTTAAAAAAAATGAAATGCCTTTGTAACAGACGAGTTTTCGTCTGAAACCCTGATACTTCGAAAGAGATTGTCCATTTTGTACACGAAGTGGATCCAGTTTTTGCCGTAACCCTCTCAACTTTTTAGCACATGCTATGTGGGTGAAATGATGATACCATGCCAACTTCAACATTTTCAGAGTTCATTTGTAGTGCTTTTCAATTTCAGGGTCATTTAGCTCAAAAAAATCAGTAAATGCATGAAAAATAGCAAATGAAGTCAGAAAGGGTTGAAAATTGATGGCGTGGCTTCGAATGGAGCTTAGTGAACGCACAAAAAGTCTGGAGTTGAAATAAGTTTAAAAAAATGAAATGCCTTTGTAAGAGACGAGTTTTCGTCTGAAACCCTGATACTTCGAAAGAGATTGTCCATTTTGTACACGAAGTAGATCCAGTTTTTGCCGTAACCCTCTCAACTTTTTAGCACATGCTATGTGGGTGAAATGATGATACCATGCCAACTTTCAACATTTTCAGAGTTCATTTGTAGTGCTTTTCAATTTCAGGGTCATTTAGCTCAAAAAAATCAGTAAATGCATGAAAAATAGCAAATGAAGTCAGAAAGGGTTGAAAATTGATGGCGTGGCTCCGAATGGTGCATACTGAACGCACAAAAAGTCTGGAGTTGAAATAAGTTTAAAAAAATGAAATGCCTTTGTAACAGACGAGTTTTCGTCTGAAACCCTGATACTTCGAAAGAGATTGTCCATTTTGTACACGAAGTGGATCCAGTTTTTGCCGTAACCCTCTCAACTTTTTAGCACATGCTATGTGGGTGAAATGATGATACCATGCCAACTTTCAACATTTTCAGAGTTCATTTGTAGTGCTTTTCAATTTCAGGGTCATTTAGCTCAAAAAAATCAGTAAATGCATGAAAAATAGCAAATGAAGTCAGAAAGGGTTGAAAATTGATGGCGTGGCTTCGAATGGAGCTTACTGAACGCACAAAAAGTCTGGAGTTGAAATAAGTTTAAAAAAATGAAATGCCTTTGTAACAGACGAGTTTTCGTCTGAAACCCTGATACTTCGAAAGAGATTGTCCATTTTGTACACGAAGTGGATCCAGTTTTTGCCGTAACCCTCTCAACGTTTTAGCACATGCTATGTAGGTGAAATGATGATACCATGCCAACTTTCAACATTTTCAGAGTTCATTTGTAGTGCTTTTCAATTTCAGGGTCATTTAGCTCAAAAAAATCAGTAAATGCATGAAAAATAGCAAATGAAGTCAGAAAGGGTTGAAAATTGATGGCATGGCTCCGAATGGTGCATACTGAACGCACAAAAAAATCTGGAGTTGAAATAAGTTTAAAAAAATGAAATGCCTTTGTAACAGACGAGTTTTCGTCTGAAACCCTGATACTTCGAAAGAGATTGTCCATTTTGTACACGAAGTGGATCCAGTTTTTGCCGTAACCCTCTCAACTATTTAGCACATGCTATGTGGGTGAAATGATGATACCATGCCAACTTTCAACATTTTCAGAGTTCATTTGTAGTGCTTTTCAATTTCAGGGTCATTTAGCTCAACAAAATCAGTAAATGCATGAAAAATAGCAAATGAAGTCAGAAAGGGTTGAAAATTGATGGCGTGGCTCTGAATGGTGCTTACTGAACGCACAAAAAGTCTGGAGTTGAAATAAGTATAAAAAAATGAAATGCTTTTGTAACAGACGAGTTTTCGTCTGAAACCCCGATACTTCGAAAGAGATTGTCCATTTTGTACACGAAGTGGATCCAGTTTTTGCCGTAACCCACTCAACTTTTTAGCACATGCTATGTGGGTGAAATGATGATACCATGCCAACTTTCAACATTTTCAGAGTTCATTTGTAGTGCTTTTCAATTTCAGGGTCATTTAGCTCAAAAAAATCAGTAAATGCATGAAAAATAGCAAATGAAGTCAGAAAGGGTTGAAAATTGATGGCGTGGCTCTGAATGGTGCTTACTGAACGCACAAAAAGTCTGGAGTTGAAATAAGTTTAAAAAAATGAAATGCCTTTGTAAGAGACGAGTTTTCGTCTGAAACCCTGATACTTCGAAAGAGATTGTCCATTTTGTACACGAAGTAGATCCAGTTTTTGCCGTAACCCTCTCAACTTTTTAGCACATGCTATGTGGGTGAAATGATGATACCATGCCAACTTTCAACATTTTCAGAGTTCATTTGTAGTGCTTTTCAATTTCAGGGTCATTTAGCTCAAAAAAATCAGTAAATGCATGAAAAATAGCAAATGAAGTCAGAAAGGGTTGAAAATTGATGGCGTGGCTCCGAATGGTGCATACTGAACGCACAAAAAGTCTGGAGTTGAAATAAGTTTAAAAAAATGAAATGCCTTTGTAACAGACGAGTTTTCGTCTGAAACCCTGATACTTCGAAAGAGATTGTCCATTTTGTACACGAAGTGGATCCAGTTTTTGCCGTAACCCTCTCAACTTTTTAGCACATGCTATGTGGGTGAAATGATGATACCATGCCAACTTTCAACATTTTCAGAGTTCATTTGTAGTGCTTTTCAATTTCAGGGTCATTTAGCTCAAAAAAATCAGTAAATGCATGAAAAATAGCAAATGAAGTCAGAAAGGGTTGAAAATTGATGGCGTGGCTTCGAATGGAGCTTACTGAACGCACAAAAAGTCTGGAGTTGAAATAAGTTTAAAAAAATGAAATGCCTTTGTAACAGACGAGTTTTCGTCTGAAACCCTGATACTTCGAAAGAGATTGTCCATTTTGTACACGAAGTGGATCCAGTTTTTGCCGTAACCCTCTCAACGTTTTAGCACATGCTATGTAGGTGAAATGATGATACCATGCCAACTTTCAACATTTTCAGAGTTCATTTGTAGTGCTTTTCAATTTCAGGGTCATTTAGCTCAAAAAAATCAGTAAATGCATGAAAAATAGCAAATGAAGTCAGAAAGGGTTGAAAATTGATGGCATGGCTCCGAATGGTGCATACTGAACGCACAAAAAAATCTGGAGTTGAAATAAGTTTAAAAAAATGAAATGCCTTTGTAACAGACGAGTTTTCGTCTGAAACCCTGATACTTCGAAAGAGATTGTCCATTTTGTACACGAAGTGGATCCAGTTTTTGCCGTAACCCTCTCAACTATTTAGCACATGCTATGTGGGTGAAATGATGATACCATGCCAACTTTCAACATTTTCAGAGTTCATTTGTAGTGCTTTTCAATTTCAGGGTCATTTAGCTCAACAAAATCAGTAAATGCATGAAAAATAGCAAATGAAGTCAGAAAGGGTTGAAAATTGATGGCGTGGCTCTGAATGGTGCTTACTGAACGCACAAAAAGTCTGGAGTTGAAATAAGTATAAAAAAATGAAATGCCTTTGTAACAGACGAGTTTTCGTCTGAAACCCCGATACTTCGAAAGAGATTGTCCATTTTGTACACGAAGTGGATCCAGTTTTTGCCGTAACCCTCTCAACTTTTTAGCACATGCTATGTGGGTGAAATGATGATACCATGCCAACTTTCAACATTTTCAGAGTTCATTTGTAGTGCTTTTCAATTTCAGGGTCATTTAGCTCAAAAAAATCAGTAAATGCATGAAAAATAGCAAATGAAGTCAGAAAGGGTTGAAAATTGATGGCGTGGCTCTGAATGGTGCTTACTGAACGCACAAAAAGTCTGGAGTTGAAATAAGTATAAAAAAATGAAATGCCTTTGTAACAGACGAGTTTTCGTCTGAAACCCTGATACTTCGAAAGAGATTGTCCATTTTGTACACGAAGTGGATCCAGTTTTTGCCGTAACCCTCTCAACTTTTTAGCACATGCTACGTGGGTGAAATGATGATACCATGCCAACTTTCAACATTTTCAGAGTTCATTTGTAGTGCTTTTTAATTTCAGGGTCATTTAGCTAAAAAAATCAGTAAATGCATGAAAAATAGCAAATGAAGTCAGAAAGGGTTGAAAATTGATGGTGTGGCTCCGAATAGTGCATACTGAACGCACAAAAAGTCTGGAGTTGAAATAAGTTTAAAAAAATGAAATGCCTTTGTAACAGACGAGTTTTCGTCTGAAACCCTGATACTTCGAAAGAGATTGTCCATTTTGTACACGAAGTGGATCCAGTTTTTGCCGTAACCCTCTCAACTTTTAGCACATGCTATATGGGTGAAATGATGATACCATGCCAACTTTCAACATTTTCAGAGTTCATTTGTAGTGCTTTTCAATTTCAGGGTCATTTAGCTCAAAAAAATCAGTAAATGCATGAAAAATAACAAATGAAGTCAGAAAGGGTTGAAAATTGATGGCGTGGCTCTGAATGGTGCTTACTGAACGCACAAAAAGTCTGGAGTTGAAATAAGTTTAAAAAAATGAAATGCCTTTGTAACAGACGAGTTTTCGTCTGAAACCCTGATACTTCGAAAGAGATTGTCCATTTTGTACACGAAGTGGATCCAGTTTTTGCCGTAACCCTCTCAACTTTTTAGCACAGGCTATGTGGGTGAAATGATGATACCATGCCAACTTTCAACATTTTCAGAGTTCATTTGTAGTGTTTTTCAATTTCAGGGTCATTTAGCTCAAAAAAATCAGTAAATGCATGAAAAATAGCAAATGAAGTCAGAAAGGGTTGAAAATTGATGGCGTGGCTCCGAATGGTGCATACTGAACGCACAAAAAGTCTGGAGTTGAAATAAGTTTAAAAAAAATGAAATGCCTTGGTAACAGACGAGTTTTCGTCTGAAACCCTGATACTTCGAAAGAGATTGTCCATTTTGTACACGAAGTGGATCCAGTTTTTGCCGTAACCCTCTCAACTTTTTAGCACATGCTATGTGGGTGAAATGATGATACCATGCCAACTTTCAACATTTTCAGAGTTCATTTGTAGTGCTTTTCAATTTCAGGGTCATTTAGCTCAAAAAAATCAGTAAATGCATGAAAAATAGCAAATGAAGTCAGAAAGGGTTGAAAATTGATGGCGTGGCTTCGAATGGAGCTTACTGAACGCACAAAAAGTCTGGAGTTGAAATAAGTTTAAAAAAATGAAATGCCTTTGTAACAGACGAGTTTTCGTCTGAAACCCTGATACTTCGAAAGAGATTGTCCATTTTGTACACGAAGTGGATCCAGTTTTTGCCGTAACCCTCTCAACTTTTTAGCACATGCTATGTAGGTGAAATGATGATACCATGCCAACTTTCAACATTTTCAGAGTTCATTTGTAGTGCTTTTCAATTTCAGGGTCATTTAGCTCAAAAAAATCAGTAAATGCATGAAAAATAGCAAATGAAGTCAGAAAGGGTTGAAAATTGATGGCATGGCTCCGAATGGTGCATACTGAACGCACAAAAAAATCTGGAGTTGAAATAAGTTTTAAAAAATGAAATGCCTTTGTAACAGACGAGTTTTCGTCTGAAACCCTGATACTTCGAAAGAGATTGTCCATTTTGTACACGAAGTGGATCCAGTTTTTGCCGTAACCCTCTCAACTATTTAGCACATGCTATGTGGGTGAAATGATGATACCATGCCAACTTTCAACATTTTCAGAGTTCATTTGTAGTGCTTTTCAATTTCAGGGTCATTTAGCTCAACAAAATCAGTAAATGCATGAAAAATAGCAAATGAAGTCAGAAAGGGTTGAAAATTGATGGCGTGGCTCTGAATGGTGCTTACTGAACGCACAAAAAGTCTGGAGTTGAAACAAGTTTAAAAAAATGAAATGCCTTTGTAACAGACGAGTTTTCGTCTGAAACCCCGATACTTCGAAAGAGATTGTCCATTTTGTACACGAAGTGGATCCAGTTTTTGCCGTAACCCTCTCAACTTTTTAGCACATGCTATGTGGGTGAAATGATGATACCATGCCAACTTTCAACATTTTCAGAGTTCATTTGTAGTGCTTTTCAATTTCAGGGTCATTTAGCTCAAAAAAATCAGTAAATGCATGAAAAATAGCAAATGAAGTCAGAAAGGGTTGAAAATTGATGGCGTGGCTCTGAATGGTGCTTACTGAACGCACAAAAAGTCTGGAGTTGAAATAATTTTAAAAAAAATGAAATGCCTTTGTAACAGACGAGTTTTCGTCTGAAACCCTGATACTTCGAAAGAGATTGTCCATTTTGTACACGAAGTGGATCCAGTTTTTGCCGTAACCCTCTCAACTTTTTAGCACATGCTATGTGGGTGAAATGATGATACCATGCCAACTTCAACATTTTCAGAGTTCATTTGTAGTGCTTTTCAATTTCAGGGTCATTTAGCTCAAAAAAATCAGTAAATGCATGAAAAATAGCAAATGAAGTCAGAAAGGGTTGAAAATTGATGGCGTGGCTTCGAATGGAGCTTACTGAACGCACAAAAAGTCTGGAGTTGAAATAAGTTTAAAAAAATGAAATGCCTTTGTAAGAGACGAGTTTTCGTCTGAAACCCTGATACTTCGAAAGAGATTGTCCATTTTGTACACGAAGTAGATCCAGTTTTTGCCGTAACCCTCTCAACTTTTTAGCACATGCTATGTGGGTGAAATGATGATACCATGCCAACTTTCAACATTTTCAGAGTTCATTTGTAGTGCTTTTCAATTTCAGGGTCATTTAGCTCAAAAAAATCAGTAAATGCATGAAAAATAGCAAATGAAGTCAGAAAGGGTTGAAAATTGATGGCGTGGCTCCGAATGGTGCATACTGAACGCACAAAAAGTCTGGAGTTGAAATAAGTTTAAAAAAATGAAATGCCTTTGTAACAGACGAGTTTTCGTCTGAAACCCTGATACTTCGAAAGAGATTGTCCATTTTGTACACGAAGTGGATCCAGTTTTTGCCGTAACCCTCTCAACTTTTTAGCACATGCTATGTGGGTGAAATGATGATACCATGCCAACTTTCAACATTTTCAGAGTTCATTTGTAGTGCTTTTCAATTTCAGGGTCATTTAGCTAAAAAAATCAGTAAATGCATGAAAAATAGCAAATGAAGTCAGAAAGGGTTGAAAATTGATGGCATGGCTCCGAATGGTGCATACTGAACGCACAAAAAAATCTGGAGTTGAAATAAGTTTAAAAAAATGAAATGCCTTTGTAACAGACGAGTTTTCGTCTGAAACCCTGATACTTCGAAAGAGATTGTCCATTTTGTACACGAAGTGGATCCAGTTTTTGCCGTAACCCTCTCAACTATTTAGCACATGCTATGTGGGTGAAATGATGATACCATGCCAACTTTCAACATTTTCAGAGTTCATTTGTAGTGCTTTTCAATTTCAGGGTCATTTAGCTCAACAAAATCAGTAAATGCATGAAAAATAGCAAATGAAGTCAGAAAGGGTTGAAAATTGATAGCGTGGCTCTGAATGGTGCTTACTGAACGCACAAAAAGTCTGGAGTTGAAATAAGTTTAAAAAAATGAAATGCCTTTGTAACAGACGAGTTTTCGTCTGAAACCCCGATACTTCGAAAGAGATTGTCCATTTTGTACACGAAGTGGATCCAGTTTTTGCCGTAACCCTCTCAACTTTTTAGCACATGCTATGTGGGTGAAATGATGATACCATGCCAACTTTCAACATTTTCAGAGTTCATTTGTAGTGCTTTTCAATTTCAGGGTCATTTAGCTCAAAAAAATCAGTAAATGCATGAAAAATAGCAAATGAAGTCAGAAAGGGTTGAAAATTGATGGCGTGGATCTGAATGGTTCTTACTGAACGCACAAAAAGTCTGGAGTTGAAATAAGTTTAAAAAAATGAAATGCCTTTGTAACAGACGAGTTTTCGTCTGAAACCCTGATACTTCGAAAGAGATTGTCCATTTTGTACACGAAGTGGATCCAGTTTTTGCCGTAACCCTCTCAACTTTTTAGCACATGCTATGTGGGTGAAATGATGATACCATGCCAACTTTCAACATTTTCAGAGTTCATTTGTAGTGCTTTTCAATTTCAGGGTCATTTAGCTCAAAAAAATCAGTAAATGCATGAAAAATAGCAAATGAAGTCAGAAAGGGTTAAAAATTGATGGCGTGGCTTCGAATGGAGCTTACTGAACGCACAAAAAGTCTGGAGTTGAAATAAGTTTAAAAAAATGAAATGCCTTTGTAAGAGACGAGTTTTCGTCTGAAACCCTGATACTTCGAAAGAGATTGTCCATTTTGTACACGAAGTAGATCCAGTTTTTGCCGTAACCCTCTCAACTTTTTAGCACATGCTATGTGGGTGAAATGATGATACCATGCCAACTTTCAACATTTTCAGAGTTCATTTGTAGTGCTTTTCAATTTCAGGGTCATTTAGCTCAAAAAAATCAGTAAATGCATGAAAAATAGCAAATGACGTCAGAAAGGGTTGAAAATTGATGGCGTGGCTCCAAATGGTGCATACTGAACGCACAAAAAGTCTGGAGTTGAAATAAGTTTAAAAAAATGAAATGCCTTTGTAACAGACGAGTTTTCGTCTGAAACCCTGATACTTCGAAAGAGATTGTCCATTTTGTACACGAAGTGGATCCAGTTTTTGCCATAACCCTCTCAACTTTTTAGCACATGCTATGTGGGTGAAATGATGATACCATGCCAACTTTCAACATTTTCAGAGTTCATTTGTAGTGCTTTTCAATTTCAGGGTCATTTAGCTCAAAAAAATCAGTAAATGCATGAAAAATAGCAAATGAAGTCAGAAAGGGTTGAAAATTGATGGCGTGGCTTCGAATGGAGCTTACTGAACGCACAAAAATTCTGGAGTTGAAATAAGTTAAAAAAAATGAAATGCCTTTGTAACAGACGAGTTTTCGTCTGAAACCCTGATACTTCGAAAGAGATTGTCCATTTTGTACACGAAGTGGATCCAGTTTTTGCCGTAACCCTCTCAACTTTTTAGCACATGCTATGTAGGTGAAATGATGATACCATGCCAACTTTCAACATTTTCAGAGTTCATTTGTAGTGCTTTTCAATTTCAGGGTCATTTAGCTCAAAAAAATCAGTAAATGCATGAAAAATAGCAAATGAAGTCAGAAAGGGTTGAAAATTGATGGCGTGGCTCCGAATGGTGCATACTGAACGCACAAAAAAATCTGGAGTTGAAATAAGTTTAAAAAAATGAAATGCCTTTGTAACAGACGAGTTTTCGTGTGAAACCCTGATACTTCGAAAGAGATTGTCCATTTTGTACACGAAGTGGATCCAGTTTTTGCCGTAACCCTCTCAACTTTTTAGCACATGCTATGTGGGTGAAATGATGATACCATGCCAACTTTCAACATTTTCAGAGTTCATTTGTAGTGCTTTTCAATTTCAGGGTCATTTAGCTCAAAAAAATCAGTAAATGCATGAAAAATAGCAAATGAAGTCAGAAAGGGTTGAAAATTGATGGCGTGGCTCTGAATGGTGCTTACTGAACGCACAAAAAGTCTGGAGTTGAAATAAGTTTAAAAAAATGAAATGCCTTTGTAACAGACGAGTTTTCGTCTGAAACCCTGATACTTCGAAAGAGATTGTCCATTTTGTACACGAAGTGGATCCAGTTTTTGCCGTAACCCTCTCAACTTTTTAGCACATGCTATGTGGGTGAAATGATGATACCATGCCAACTTTCAACATTTTCAGAGTTCATTTGTAGTGCTTTTCAATTTCAGGGTCATTTAGCTCAAAAAAATCAGTAAATGCATGAAAAATAGCAAATGAAGTCAGAAAGGGTTGAAAATTGATGGCGTGGTTTCGAATGGAGCTTACTGAACGCACAAAAAGTCTGGAGTTGAAATAAGTTTAAAAAAATGAAATGCCTTTGTAAGAGACGAGTTTTCATCTAAAACCCTGATACTTCGAAAGAGATTGTCAATTTTGTACACGAAGTAGATCCAGTTTTTGCCGTAACCCTCTCAACTTTTTAGCACATGCTATGTGGGTGAAATGATGATACCATGCCAACTTTCAACATTTTCAGAGTTCATTTGTAGTGCTTTTCAATTTCAGGGTCATTTAGCTCAAAAAAATCAGTAAATGCATGAAAAATAGCAAATGAAGTCAGAAAGGGTTGAAAATTGATGGCGTGGCTCCGAATGGTGCATACTGAACGCACAAAAAGTCTGGAGTTGAAATAAGTTTAAAAAAATGAAATGCCTTTGTAACAGACGAGTTTTCGTCTGAAACCCTGATACTTCGAAAGAGATTGTCCATTTTGTACACGAAGTGGATCCAGTTTTTGCCGTAACCCTCTCAACTTTTTAGCACATGCTATGTGGGTGAAATGATGATACCATGCCAACTTTCAACATTTTCAGAGTTCATTTGTAGTGCTTTTCAATTTCAGGGTCATTTAGCTCAAAAAAATCAGTAAATGCATGAAAAATAGCAAATGAAGTCAGAAAGGGTTGAAAATTGATGGCGTGGCTTCGAATGGAGCTTACTGAACGCACAAAAAGTCTGGAGTTGAAATAAGTTTAAAAAATGAAATGCCTTTGTAACAGACGAGTTTTCGTCTGAAACCCTGATACTTCGAAAGAGATTGTCCATTTTGTACACGAAGTGGATCCAGTTTTTGCCGTAACCCTCTCAACTTTTTAGCACATGCTATGTAGGTGAAATGATGATACCATGCCAACTTTCAACATTTTCAGAGTTCATTTGTAGTGCTTTTCAATTTCAGGGTCATTTGGCTCAAAAAAATCAGTAAATGCATGAAAAATAGCAAATGAAGTCAGAAAGGGTTGAAAATTGATGGCGTGGCTCCGAATGGTGCATACTGAACGCACAAAAAGTCTGGAGTTGAAATAAGTTTAAAAAAAATGAAATGCCTTTGTAACAGACGAGTTTTCGTCTGAAACCCTGATACTTCGAAAGAGATTGTCCATTTTGTACACGAAGTGGATCCAGTTTTTGCCGTAACCCTCTCAACTTTTTAGCACATGCTATGTGGGTGAAATGATGATACCATGCCAACTTTCAACATTTTCAGAGTTCATTTGTAGTGCTTTTCAATTTCAGGGTCATTTAGCTCAAAAAAATCAGTAAATGCATGAAAAATAGCAAATGAAGTTAGAAAGGGTTGAAAATTGATGGCGTGGCTTCGAATGGAGCTAACTGAACGCACAAAAAGTCTGGAGTTTAAATAAGTTTAAAAAAATGAAATGCCTTTGTAAGAGACGAGTTTTCGTCTGAAACCCTGATACTTCGAAAGAGATAGTCCATTTTGTACACGAAGTGGATCCAGTTTTTGCCGTAACCCTCTCAACTTTTTAGCACATGCTATGTGGGTGAAATGATGATACCATGCCAACTTTCAACATTTTCAGAGTTCATTTGTAGTGCTTTTCAATTTCAGGGTCATTTAGCTCAAAAAAATCAGTAAATGCATGAAAAATAGCAAATGAAGTCAGAAAGGGTTGAAAATTGATGGCGTGGCTCCGAATGGTGCATACTGAACGCACAAAAAAATCTGGAGTTGAAATAAGTTTAAAAAAATGAAATGCCTTTGTAACAGACGAGTTTTCGTCTGAAACCCTGATACTTCGAAAGAGATTGTCCATTTTGTACACGAAGTGGATCCAATTTTTGCCGTAACCCTCTCAACTATTTAGCACATGCTATGTGGGTGAAATGATGATACCATGCCAACTTTCAACATTTTCAGAGTTAATTTGTAGTGCTTTTCAATTTCAGGGTCATTTAGCTCAAAAAAATCAATAAATGCATGAAAAATAGCAAATGAAGTCAGAAAGGGTTGAAAATTGATGGCGTGGCTTCGAATGGAGCTTACTGAACGCACAAAAAGTCTGGAGTTGAAATAAGTTTAAAAAAATGAAATGCCTTTGTAAGAGACGAGTTTTCGTCTGAAACCCTGATACTTCGAAAGAGATTGTCCATTTTGTACACGAAGTGGATCCAGTTTTTGCCGTAACCCTCTCAACTTTTTAGCACATGCTATGTGGGTGAAATGATGATACCATGCCAACTTTCAACATTTTCAGAGTTCATTTGTAGTGCTTTTCAATTTCAGGGTCATTTAGCTCAAAAAAATCAGTAAATGCATGAAAAATAGCAAATGAAGTCAGAAAGGGTTGAAAATTGATGGCGTGGCTCCGAATGGTGCATACTGAACGCACAAAAAAATTTGGAGTTGAAATAAGTTTAAAAAAATGAAATGCCTTTGTAACAGACGAGTTTTCGTCTGAAACCCTGATACTTCGAAAGAGATTGTCCATTTTGTACACGAAGTGGATCCAGTTTTTGCCGTAACCCTCTCAACTATTTAGCACATGCTATGTGGGTGAAATGATGATACCATGCCAACTTTCAGCATTTTCAGAGTTCATTTGTAGTGCTTTTCAATTTCAGGGTCATTTAGCTCAAAAAAATCAGTAAATGCATGAAAAATAGCAAATGAAGTCAGAAAGGGTTGAAAATTGATGGCGTGGCTCCGAATGGTGCATACTGAACGCACAAAAAGTCTGGAGTTGAAATAAGTTTAAAAAAATGAAATGCCTTTGTAACAGACGAGTTTTCGTCTGAAACCCTGATACTTCGAAAGAGATTGTCCATTTTGTACACGAAGTGGATCCAGTTTTTGCCGTAACCCTCTCAACTTTTTAGCACATGCTATGTGGGTGAAATGATGATACCATGCCAACTTTCAACATTTTCAGAGTTCATTTGTAGTGCTTTTCAATTTCAGGGTCATTTAGCTCAAAAAAATCAGTAAATGCATGAAAAATAGCAAATGAAGTTAGAAAGGGTTGAAAATTGATGGCGTGGCTTCGAATGGAGCTAACTGAACGCACAAAAAGTCTGGAGTTGAAATAAGTTTAAAAAAATGAAATGCCTTTGTAAGAGACGAGTTTTCGTCTGAAACCCTGATACTTCGAAAGAGATAGTCCATTTTGTACACGAAGTGGATCCAGTTTTTGCCGTAACCCTCTCAACTTTTTAGCACATGCTATGTGGGTGAAATGATGATACCATGCCAACTTTCAACATTTTCAGAGTTCATTTGTAGTGCTTTTCAATTTCAGGGTCATTTAGCTCAAAAAAATCAGTAAATGCATGAAAAATAGCAAATGAAGTCAGAAAGGGTTGAAAATTGATGGCGTGGCTCCGAATGGTGCATACTGAACGCACAAAAAAATCTGGAGTTGAAATAAGTTTAAAAAAATGAAATGCCTTTGTAACAGACGAGTTTTCGTCTGAAACCCTGATACTTCGAAAGAGATTGTCCATTTTGTACACGAAGTGGATCCAATTTTTGCCGTAACCCTCTCAACTATTTAGCACATGCTATGTGGGTGAAATGATGATACCATGCCAACTTTCAACATTTTCAGAGTTAATTTGTAGTGCTTTTCAATTTCAGGGTCATTTAGCTCAAAAAAATCAGTAAATGCATGAAAAATAGCAAATGAAGTCAGAAAGGGTTGAAAATTGATGGCGTGGCTTCGAATGGAGCTTACTGAACGCACAAAAAGTCTGGAGTTGAAATAAGTTTAAAAAAATGAAATGCCTTTGTAAGAGACGAGTTTTCGTCTGAAACCCTGATACTTCGAAAGAGATTGTCCATTTTGTACACGAAGTGGATCCAGTTTTTGCCGTAACCCTCTCAACTTTTTAGCACATGCTATGTGGGTGAAATGATGATACCATGCCAACTTTCAACATTTTCAGAGTTCATTTGTAGTGCTTTTCAATTTCAGGGTCATTTAGCTCAAAAAAATCAGTAAATGCATGAAAAATAGCAAATGAAGTCAGAAAGGGTTGAAAATTGATGGCGTGGCTCCGAATGGTGCATACTGAACGCACAAAAAAATCTGGAGTTGAAATAAGTTTAAAAAAATGAAATGCCTTTGTAACAGACGAGTTTTCGTCTGAAACCCTGATACTTCGAAAGAGATTGTCCATTTTGTACACGAAGTGGATCCAGTTTTTGCCGTAACCCTCTCAACTATTTAGCACATGCTATGTGGGTGAAATGATGATACCATGCCAACTTTCAGCATTTTCAAAGTTCATTTGTAGTGCTTTTCAATTTCAGGGTCATTTAGCTCAAAAAAATCAGTAAATGCATGAAAAATAGCAAATGAAGTCAGAAAGGGTTGAAAATTGATGGCGTGGCTCTGAATGGTGCTTACTGAACGCACAAAAAGTCTGGAGTTGAAATAAGTTTAAAAAAAATGAAATGCCTTTGTAACAGACGAGTTTTCGTCTGAAACCCCGATACTTCGAAAGAGATTGTCCATTTTGTACACGAAGTGGATCCAGTTTTTGCCGTAACCCTCTCAACTTTTTAGCACATGCTATGTGGGTGAAATGATGATACCATGCCAACTTTCAACATTTTCAGAGTTCATTTGTAGTGCTTTTCAATTTCAGGGTCATTTAGCTCAAAAAAATCAGTAAATGCATGAAAAATAGCAAATGAAGTCAGAAAGGGTTGAAAATTGATGGCGTGGCTTCGAATGGAGCTTACTGAACGCACAAAAAGTCTGGAGTTGAAATAAGTTTAAAAAAATGAAATGCCTTTGTAAGAGACGAGTTTTCGTCTAAAACCCTGATACTTCGAAAGAGATAGTCCATTTTGTACACGAAGTGGATCCAGTTTTTGCCGTAACCCTCTCAACTTTTTAGCACATGCTATGTGGGTGAAATGATGATACCATGCCAACTTTCAACATTTTCAGAGTTCATTTGTAGTGCTTTTCAATTTCAGGGTCATTTAGCTCAAAAAAATCAGTAAATGCATGAAAAATAGCAAATGAAGTCAGAAAGGGTTGAAAATTGATGGCGTGGCTCCGAATGGTGCATACTGAACGCACAAAAAAATCTGGAGTTGAAATAAGTTTAAAAAAATGAAATGCCTTTGTAACAGACGAGTTCTCGTCTGAAACCCTGATACTTCGAAAGAGATTGTCCATTTTGTACACGAAGTGGATCCAATTTTTGCCGTAACCCTCTCAACTATTTAGCACATGCTATGTGGGTGAAATGATGATACCATGCCAACTTTCAACATTTTCAGAGTTAATTTGTAGTGCTTTTCAATTTCAGGGTCATTTAGCTCAAAAAAATCAGTAAATGCATGAAAAATAGCAAATGAAGTCAGAAAGGGTTGAAAATTGATGGCGTGGCTTCGAATGGAGCTTACTGAACGCACAAAAAGTCTGGAGTTGAAATAAGTTTAAAAAAATGAAATGCCTTTGTAAGAGACGAGTTTTCGTCTGAAACCCTGATACTTCGAAAGAGATTGTCCATTTTGTACACGAAGTGGATCCAGTTTTTGCCGTAACCCTCTCAACTTTTTAGCACATGCTATGTGGGTGAAATGATGATACCATGCCAACTTTCAACATTTTCAGAGTTAATTTGTAGTGCTTTTCAATTTCAGGGTCATTTAGCTCAAAAAAATCAGTAAATGCATGAAAAATAGCAAATGAAGTCAGAAAGGGTTGAAAATTGATGGCGTGGCTCCGAATGGTGCATACTGAACGCACAAAAAAATCTGGAGTTGAAATAAGTTTAAAAAAATGAAATGCCTTTGTAACAGACGAGTTTTCGTCTGAAACCCTGATACTTCGAAAGAGATTGTCCATTTTGTACACGAAGTGGATCCAGTTTTTGCCGTAACCCTCTCAACTATTTAGCACATGCTATGTGGGTGAAATGATGATACCATGCCAACTTTCAGCATTTTCAAAGTTCATTTGTAGTGCTTTTCAATTTCAGGGTCATTTAGCTCAAAAAAATCAGTAAATGCATGAAAAATAGCAAATGAAGTCAGAAAGGGTTGAAAATTGATGGCGTGGCTCTGAATGGTGCTTACTGAACGCACAAAAAGTCTGGAGTTGAAATAAGTTTAAAAAAAATGAAATGCCTTTGTAACAGACGAGTTTTCGTCTGAAACCCCGATACTTCGAAAGAGATTGTCCATTTTGTACACGAAGTGGATCCAGTTTTTGCCGTAACCCTCTCAACTTTTTAGCACATGCTATGTGGGTGAAATGATGATACCATGCCAACTTTCAACATTTTCAGAGTTCATTTGTAGTGCTTTTCAATTTCAGGGTCATTTAGCTCAAAAAAATCAGTAAATGCATGAAAAATAGCAAATGAAGTCAGAAAGGGTTGAAAATTGATGGCGTGGCTTCGAATGGAGCTTACTGAACGCACAAAAAGTCTGGAGTTGAAATAAGTTTAAAAAATGAAATGCCTTTGTAAGAGACGAGTTTTCGTCTGAAACCCTGATACTTCGAAAGAGATAGTCCATTTTGTACACGAAGTGGATCCAGTTTTTGCCGTAACCCTCTCAACTTTTTAGCACATGCTATGTGGGTGAAATGATGATACCATGCCAACTTTCAACATTTTCAGAGTTCATTTGTAGTGCTTTTCAATTTCAGGGTCATTTAGCTCAAAAAAATCAGTAAATGCATGAAAAATAGCAAATGAAGTCAGAAAGGGTTGAAAATTGATGGCGTGGCTCCGAATGGTGCATACTGAACGCACAAAAAAATCTGGAGTTGAAATAAGTTTAAAAAAATGAAATGCCTTTGTAACAGACGAGTTCTCGTCTGAAACCCTGATACTTCGAAAGAGATTGTCCATTTTGTACACGAAGTGGATCCAATTTTTGCCGTAACCCTCTCAACTATTTAGCACATGCTATGTGGGTGAAATGATGATACCATGCCAACTTTCAACATTTTCAGAGTTAATTTGTAGTGCTTTTCAATTTCAGGGTCATTTAGCTCAAAAAAATCAGTAAATGCATGAAAAATAGCAAATGAAGTCAGAAAGGGTTGAAAATTGATGGCGTGGCTTCGAATGGAGCTTACTGAACGCACAAAAAGTCTGGAGTTGAAATAAGTTTAAAAAAATGAAATGCCTTTGTAAGAGACGAGTTTTCGTCTGAAACCCTGATACTTCGAAAGAGATTGTCCATTTTGTACACGAAGTGGATCCAGTTTTTGCCGTAACCCTCTCAACTTTTTAGCACATGCTATGTGGGTGAAATGATGATACCATGCCAACTTTCAACATTTTCAGAGTTCATTTGTAGTGCTTTTCAATTTCAGGGTCATTTAGCTCAAAAAAATCAGTAAATGCATGAAAAATAGCAAATGAAGTCAGAAAGGGTTGAAAATTGATGGCGTGGCTCCGAATGGTGCATACTGAACGCACAAAAAAATCTGGAGTTGAAATAAGTTTAAAAAAATGAAATGCCTTTGTAACAGACGAGTTTTCGTCTGAAACCCTGATACTTCGAAAGAGATTGTCCATTTTGTACACGAAGTGGATCCAGTTTTTGCCGTAACCCTCTCAACTATTTAGCACATGCTATGTGGGTGAAATGATGATACCATGCCAACTTTCAGCATTTTCAGAGTTCATTTGTAGTGCTTTTCAATTTCAGGGTCATTTAGCTCAAAAAAATCAGTAAATGCATGAAAAATAGCAAATGAAGTCAGAAAGGGTTGAAAATTGATGGCGTGGCTCTGAATGGTGCTTACTGAACGCACAAAAAGTCTGGAGTTGAAATAAGTTTAAAAAAAATGAAATGCCTTTGTAACAGACGAGTTTTCGTCTGAAACCCCGATACTTCGAAAGAGATTGTCCATTTTGTACACGAAGTGGATCCAGTTTTTGCCGTAACCCTCTCAACTTTTTAGCACATGCTATGTGGGTGAAATGATGATACCATGCCAACTTTCAACATTTTCAGAGTTCATTTGTAGTGCTTTTCAATTTCAGGGTCATTTAGCTCAAAAAAATCAGTAAATGCATGAAAAATAGCAAAGTAAGTCAGAAAGGGTTAAAAATTGATGGCGTGGCTCTGAATGGTGCTTACTGAACGCACAAAAAATCTGGAGTTGAAATAAGTTTAAAAAAATGAAATGCCTTTGTAACAGACGAGTTTTCGTCTGAAACCCAGATACTTCGAAAGAGATTGTCCATTTTGTACACGAAGTGGATCCAGTTTTTGCCGTAACCCTCTCAACTATTTAGCACATGCTATGTGGGTGAAATGATGATACCATGCCAACTTTCAGCATTTTCAGAGTTCATTTGTAGTGCTTTTCAATTTCAGGGTCATTTAGCTCAAAAAAATCAGTAAATGCATGAAAAATAGCAAATGAAGTCAGAAAGGGTTGAAAATTGATGGCGTGGCTCTGAATGGTGCTTACTGAACGCACAAAAAGTCTGGAGTTGAAATAAGTTTAAAAAAAATGAAATGCCTTTGTAACAGACGAGTTTTCGTCTGAAACCCCGATACTTCGAAAGAGATTGTCCATTTTGTACACGAAGTGGATCCAGTTTTTGCCGTAACCCTCTCAACTTTTTAGCACATGCTATGTGGGTGAAATGATGATACCATGCCAACTTTCAACATTTTCAGAGTTCATTTGTAGTGCTTTTCAATTTCAGGGTCATTTAGCTCAAAAAAATCAGTAAATGCATGAAAAATAGCAAAGTAAGTCAGAAAGGGTTGAAAATTGATGGCGTGGCTCTGAATGGTGCTTACTGAACGCACAAAAAATCTGGAGTTGAAATAAGTTTAAAAAAATGAAATGCCTTTGTAACAGACGAGTTTTCGTCTGAAACCCTGATACTTCGAAAGAGATTGTCCATTTTGTACACGAAGTGGATCCAGTTTTTGCCGTAACCCTCTCAACTATTTAGCACATGCTATGTGGGTGAAATGATGATACCATGCCAACTTTCAACATTTTCAGAGTTCATTTGTAGTGCTTTTCAATTTCAGGGTCATTTAGCTCAAAAAAATCAGTAAATGCATGAAAAATAGCAAATGAAGTCAGAAAGGGTTGAAAATTGATGGCGTGGCTCCGAATGGTGCATACTGAATGCACAAAAAAGTCTGGAGTTGAAATAAGTTTAAAAAAAATGAAATGCCTTTGTAACAGACGAGTTTTCGTCTGAAACCCTGATACTTCGAAAGAGATTGTCCATTTTGTACACGAAGTGGATCCAGTTTTTGCCGTAACCCTCTCAACTTTTTAGCACATGCTATGTGGGTGAAATGATGATACCATGCCAACTTTCAACATTTTCAGAGTTCATTTGTAGTGCTTTTCAATTTCAGGGTCATTTAGCTCAAAAAAATCAGTAAATGCATGAAAAATAGCAAATGAAGTTAGAAAGGGTTGAAAATTGATGGCGTGGCTTCGAATGGAGCTTACTGAACGCACAAAAAGTCTGGAGTTGAAATAAGTTTAAAAAAATGAAATGCCTTTGTAAGAGACGAGTTTTCGTCTGAAACCCTGATACTTCGAAAGAGATTGTCCATTTTGTACACGAAGTGGATCCAGTTTTTGCCGTAACCCTCTCAACTTTTTAGCACATGCTATGTGGGTGAAATGATGATACCATGCCAACTTTCAACATTTTCAGAGTTCATTTGTAGTGCTTTTCAATTTCAGGGTCATTTAGCTCAAAAAAATCAGTAAATGCATGAAAAATAGCAAATGAAGTCAGAAAGGGTTGAAAATTGATGGCGTGGCTCCGAATGGTGCATACTGAACGCACAAAAAAATCTGGAGTTGAAATAAGTTTAAAAAAATGAAATGCCTTTGTAACAGACGAGTTTTCGTCTGAAACCCTGATACTTCGAAAGAGGTTGTCCATTTTGTACACGAAGTGGATCCAGTTTTTGCCGTAACCCTCTCAACTATTTAGCACATGCTATGTGGGTGAAATGATGATACCATGCCAACTTTCAGCATTTTCAGAGTTCATTTGTAGTGCTTTTCAATTTCAGGGTCATTTAGCTCAAAAAAATCAGTAAATGCATGAAAAATAGCAAATGAAGTTAGAAAGGGTTGAAAATTGATGGCGTGGCTTCGAATGGAGCTTACTGAACGCACAAAAAGTCTGGAGTTGAAATAAGTTTAAAAAAATGAAATGCCTTTGTAAGAGACGAGTTTTCGTCTGAAACCCTGATACTTCGAAAGAGATTGTCCATTTTGTACACGAAGTGGATCCAGTTTTTGCCGTAACCCTCTCAACTTTTTAGCACATGCTATGTGGGTGAAATGATGATACCATGCCAACTTTCAACATTTTCAGAGTTCATTTGTAGTGCTTTTCAATTTCAGGGTCATTTAGCTCAAAAAAATCAGTAAATGCATGAAAAATAGCAAATGAAGTCAGAAAGGGTTGAAAATTGATGGCGTGGCTCCGAATGGTGCATACTGAACGCACAAAAAAATCTGGAGTTGAAATAAGTTTAAAAAAATGAAATGCCTTTGTAACAGACGAGTTTTCGTCTGAAACCCTGATACTTCGAAAGAGATTGTCCATTTTGTACACGAAGTGGATCCAGTTTTTGCCGTAACCCTCTCAACTATTTAGCACATGCTATGTGGGTGAAATGATGATACCATGCCAACTTTCAGCATTTTCAGAGTTCATTTGTAGTGCTTTTCAATTTCAGGGTCATTTAGCTCAAAAAAATCAGTAAATGCATGAAAAATAGCAAATGAAGTCAGAAAGGGTTGAAAATTGATGGCGTGGCTCTGAATGGTGCTTACTGAACGCACAAAAAGTCTGGAGTTGAAATAAGTTTAAAAAAAATGAAATGCCTTTGTAACAGACGAGTTTTCGTCTGAAACCCCGATACTTCGAAAGAGATTGTCCATTTTGTACACGAAGTGGATCCAGTTTTTGCCGTAACCCTCTCAACTTTTTAGCACATGCTATGTGGGTGAAATTATGATACCATGCCAACTTTCAACATTTTCAGAGTTCATTTGTAGTGCTTTTCAATTTCAGGGTCATTTAGCTCAAAAAAATCAGTAAATGCATGAAAAATAGCAAAGTAAGTCAGAAAGGGTTAAAAATTGATGGCGTGGCTCTGAATGGTGCTTACTGAACGCACAAAAAATCTGGAGTTGAAATAAGTTTAAAAAAATGAAATGCCTTTGTAACAGACGAGTTTTCGTCTGAAACCCAGATACTTCGAAAGAGATTGTCCATTTTGTACACGAAGTGGATCCAGTTTTTGCCGTAACCCTCTCAACTATTTAGCACATGCTATGTGGGTGAAATGATGATACCATGCCAACTTTCAGCATTTTCAGAGTTCATTTGTAGTGCTTTTCAATTTCAGGGTCATTTAGCTCAAAAAAATCAGTAAATGCATGAAAAATAGCAAATGAAGTCAGAAAGGGTTGAAAATTGATGGCGTGGCTCTGAATGGTGCTTACTGAACGCACAAAAAGTCTGGAGTTGAAATAAGTTTAAAAAAAATGAAATGCCTTTGTAACAGACGAGTTTTCGTCTGAAACCCCGATACTTCGAAAGAGATTGTCCATTTTGTACACGAAGTGGATCCAGTTTTTGCCGTAACCCTCTCAACTTTTTAGCACATGCTATGTGGGTGAAATGATGATACCATGCCAACTTTCAACATTTTCAGAGTTCATTTGTAGTGCTTTTCAATTTCAGGGTCATTTAGCTCAAAAAAATCAGTAAATGCATGAAAAATAGCAAAGTAAGTCAGAAAGGGTTGAAAATTGATGGCGTGGCTCTGAATGGTGCTTACTGAACGCACAAAAAATCTGGAGTTGAAATAAGTTTAAAAAAATGAAATGCCTTTGTAACAGACGAGTTTTCGTCTGAAACCCTGATACTTCGAAAGAGATTGTCCATTTTGTACACGAAGTGGATCCAGTTTTTGCCGTAACCCTCTCAACTATTTAGCACATGCTATGTGGGTGAAATGATGATACCATGCCAACTTTCAACATTTTCAGAGTTCATTTGTAGTGCTTTTCAATTTCAGGGTCATTTAGCTCAAAAAAATCAATAAATGCATGAAAAATAGCAAATGAAGTCAGAAAGGGTTGAAAATTGATGGCGTGGCTCCGAATGGTGCATACTGAACGCACAAAAAAGTCTGGAGTTGAAATAAGTTTAAAAAAAATGAAATGCCTTTGTAACAGACGAGTTTTCGTCTGAAACCCTGATACTTCGAAAGAGATTGTCCATTTTGTACACGAAGTGGATCCAGTTTTTGCCGTAACCCTCTCAACTTTTTAGCACATGCTATGTGGGTGAAATGATGATACCATGCCAACTTTCAACATTTTCAGAGTTCATTTGTAGTGCTTTTCAATTTCAGGGTCATTTAGCTCAAAAAAATCAGTAAATGCATGAAAAATAGCAAATGAAGTTAGAAAGGGTTGAAAATTGATGGCGTGGCTTCGAATGGAGCTTACTGAACGCACAAAAAGTCTGGAGTTGAAATAAGTTTAAAAAAATGAAATGCCTTTGTAAGAGACGAGTTTTCGTCTGAAACCCTGATACTTCGAAAGAGATTGTCCATTTTGTACACGAAGTGGATCCAGTTTTTGCCGTAACCCTCTCAACTTTTTAGCACATGCTATGTGGGTGAAATGATGATACCATGCCAACTTTCAACATTTTCAGAGTTCATTTGTAGTGCTTTTCAATTTCAGGGTCATTTAGCTCAAAAAAATCAGTAAATGCATGAAAAATAGCAAATGAAGTCAGAAAGGGTTGAAAATTGATGGCGTGGCTCCGAATGGTGCATACTGAACGCACAAAAAAATCTGGAGTTGAAATAAGTTTAAAAAAATGAAATGCCTTTGTAACAGACGAGTTTTCGTCTGAAACCCTGATACTTCGAAAGAGATTGTCCATTTTGTACACGAAGTGGATCCAGTTTTTGCCGTAACCCTCTCAACTATTTAGCACATGCTATGTGGGTGAAATGATGATACCATGCCAACTTTCAGCATTTTCAGAGTTCATTTGTAGTGCTTTTCAATTTCAGGGTCATTTAGCTCAAAAAAATCAGTAAATGCATGAAAAATAGCAAATGAAGTCAGAAAGGGTTGAAAATTGATGGCGTGGCTCTGAATGGTGCTTACTGAACGCACAAAAAGTCTGGAGTTGAAATAAGTTTAAAAAAAATGAAATGCCTTTGTAACAGACGAGTTTTCGTCTGAAACCCCGATACTTCGAAAGAGATTGTCCATTTTGTACATGAAGTGGATCCAGTTTTTGCCGTAACCCTCTCAACTTTTTAGCACATGCTATGTGGGTGAAATGATGATACCATGCCAACTTTCAACATTTTCAGAGTTCATTTGTAGTGCTTTTCAATTTCAGGGTCATTTAGCTCAAAAAAATCAGTAAATGCATGAAAAATAGCAAAGTAAGTCAGAAAGGGTTAAAAATTGATGGCGTGGCTCTGAATGGTGCTTACTGAACGCACAAAAAATCTGGAGTTGAAATAAGTTTAAAAAAATGAAATGCCTTTGTAACAGACGAGTTTTCGTCTGAAACCCTGATACTTCGAAAGAGATTGTCCATTTTGTACACGAAGTGGATCCAGTTTTTGCCGTAACCCTCTCAACTATTTAGCACATGCTATGTGGGTGAAATGATGATACCATGCCAACTTTCAACATTTTCAGAGTTCATTTGTAGTGCTTTTCAATTTCAGGGTCATTTAGCTCAAAAAAATCAGTAAATGCATGAAAAATAGCAAATGAAGTCAGAAAGGGTTGAAAATTGATGGCGTGGCTCTGAATTGTGCTTACTGAACGCACAAAAAGTCTGGAGTTGAAATAAGTTTAAAAAAATGAAATGCCTTTGTAACAGACGAGTTTTCGTCTGAAACCCTGATACTTCGAAAGAGATTGTCCATTTTGTACACGAAGTGGATCCAGTTTTTGCCGTAACCCTCTCAACTTTTTAGCACATGCTATGTGGGTGAAATGATGATACCATGCCAACTTTCAACATTTTCAGAGTTCATTTGTAGTGCTTTTCAATTTCAGGGTCATTTAGCTCAAAAAAATCAGTAAATGCATGAAAAATAGCAAATGAAGTCAGAAAGGGTTGAAAATTGATGGCGTGGCTTCGAATGGTGCTTACTGAATGCACAAAAAGTCTGGAGTTGAAATAAGTTTAAAAAAATGAAATGCCTTTGTAACAGACGAGTTTTCGTCTGAAACCCTGATACTTCGAAAGAGATTGTCCATTTTGTACACGAAGTGGATCCAGTTTTTGCCTTAACCCTCTCAACTATTTAGCACATGCTATGTGGGTGAAATGATGATACCATGCCAACTTTCAACATTTTCAGAGTTCATTTGTAGTGCTTTTCAATTTCAGGGTCATTTAGCTCAAAAAAATCAGTAAATGCATGAAAAATAGCAAATGAAGTCAGAAAGGGTTGAAAATTGATGGCGTGGCTCTGAATTGTGCTTACTGAACGCACAAAAAGTCTGGAGTTGAAATAAGTTTAAAAAAATGAAATGCCTTTGTAACAGACGAGTTTTCGTCTGAAACCCTGATACTTCGAAAGAGATTGTCCATTTTGTACACGAAGTGGATCCAGTTTTTGCCGTAACCCTCTCAACTTTTTAGCACATGCTATGTGGGTGAAATGATGATACCATGCCAACTTTCAACATTTTCAGAGTTCATTTGTAGTGCTTTTCAATTTCAGGGTCATTTAGCTCAAAAAAATCAGTAAATGCATGAAAAATAGCAAATGAAGTCAGAAAGGGTTGAAAATTGATGGCGTGGCTTCGAATGGTGCTTACTGAACGCACAAAAAGTCTGGAGTTGAAATAAGTTTAAAAAAATGAAATGCCTTTGTAACAGACGAGTTTTCGTCTGAAACCCTGATACTTCGAAAGAGATTGTCCATTTTGTACACGAAGTGGATCCAGTTTTTGCCGTAACCCTCTCAACTTTGGGTATAAAACTTTTTCCTCGCGTGTCCCTTTGCGTCGTAACCATGGACAATCTTCATCGTTTAACTTGATGCTCGGGTCAACATTCACTGTGAAGGGAGCAATTTCATGAAACTTTTCATAATCTTCTGACATGTCAGTCTTGTCCTCCACTCCCATGATGTTTCTTTTCCCTGAAAGAACTATGTGGCGCTTTGGCTCATCGTATGATGTATTCGCTTCCTTATCTTTTCTTTTTCTCGTCTTGGTAGACATGTTCTTTACATAGAAAACCTGTGCCACATCATTGGCTAGGACGAATGGTTCGTCTGCGTGCTCCCGTTCCTTCGGTCCTCCCGTGCATACGTTGCTGGTCCTCCCGTGCCTACGTTGCTGGTCCTCCCATGCCTCCGGTGTATCTTTTGTCTTCCCATACACGCCCAAGAAGCCTAGCAGGTTCACGCAAAGATTCTTCGTCACGTGCATCACGTCGATTCCTGAGCGGACCTCGAGGTCTTTCCAATAGGGTAGGTCCCAAAATATAGATTTCTTCTTCCACATGGGTGCGCGATTGTCAGCATCATTCGGAACAGATTGTGTGCCAGGACCCTTTCCAAAGATTACTTTTAAATCCTTGACCACATCAAGTATATCATCACCAGTACGGTGGCGATGCTTCTTCCGGTGATCTGCCTCACCTTTGAAATCTAGCAATGAGAGATGAAAGGACAAAGTTGCTAACCTTTGTGAACACTTGGATGGATGGGGTGCCTCCAAATCTTGACAAATTTTGGCAAAAATGGAGGATGAGCTCGAGGAAGAGGAAGAACAAAGGAGGGGAAGAAGGAGAAAAACAGGGAGGAGTACTGTGTTCGGGCTGGCCGAATTCATATAGGGGATCTTTAGTCCCGGTTCGTACCACGAATCGGGACTAAAGGTAAGTCTATAGTACCGGTTGGTGGAACGAACCGGGACTAAAGGTTATCGTGGGGCCCCAGGCTGACACCAGCCTGCCACAACCCCTTTAGTACCGGTTCGTGGCACGAACCAGGACTAAAGGTCTGGAACGAACCGGCACTAATGATGCCCGTCACGAACCGCGACTAATGGTCACATTAGTGCCGGTTCAAAACCAGACCGGGATTAATGATGTGAACAAAAGGTTTGTTTTCTACTAGTGTAGGTTGAAATAGCCTAGGCTAGCCCGCTATTGCTTAGCTGAAATATGCCCGGAATATAAATGCTTTTGTCCCATCTATATGAAAATCATTTGATTTGCATAAATTTTGTCCGGTTTGTTGAAACTCACTTTGAAATGTATGCGTGCATAGTTGGATGGTCGGCTCCTGTATCAGTTTCCATGAAAAAAGATAGTTTGACATTACAAAATAGGAGTACACACCAGCATGTCGACTGTGTAGCCGCAGAAGGGTCTTCGAAGACTTGCGCAAGCGAGAGAGATGGGGTTGGTGTTGGTTTGGAAGTCCATACTGCCTCTTTCATTGTCCGTCTCTCTCTCTCTCTCACTCAGTCGATTCCAGAAAGAAAATTGGGTGGAGAATGTGGAAGCACCCCTACGTGATTTGAGAAGCTACACGCACAAACTATCCATAATTGTCCGTAGAAATAGATGGGGTGTTGGGTGGCCAGGGACAAGCCAGGTGCACGCACACAAGCACCCTTAGTTTAGCACAAGTAGCAGCGCTATTACAAGCCGTGATTAATCACGTTAATTAATCCATACAGGCGACAGACTGGGTCGACTAGTGTTGATCGAGCCAGCTTGCATTGCACATGCGCTCGCGTGGTTAAAACAAGGAGTGATTACAGGGAGCATGATTCTGTCACCCTGCACTGATAGTTGTCTTGTCTGGCAGTTCACATAGTTTTGTCCGGCCAAATCTGCCACCACTCGTTCATCCGGGTGATTTTTATTCGATCTGCTCGGGACAGGCAGGGGCCTGCGACACCCTGGTGCTTCCATAGCTGGCTGGCCTCGCTCTGTCGCCCACATCACGTGAACCCGATCTGTACATTATCGGCAGATAATTAAGTGCAACTAGAAGGTACTCATGCACACTGTTCCGTATTATTACTGGGGACCCATGCATGCACGTACGTACAAAACGTCACGGTGAGGTGTGATCGACGAGCTACAACTTTTTATTTTTTGATATCCATCATGTAATCCGGTCAGCTAATTATCCGGCTCATCTTTGTGCTAAGCGCGCTTGCACATTGAATGTGACAGAAAGCTGGCTGGAAGAGACTCCTAGCTTCCTGGTGAGCAGCTTGTTGGCTGACGATCCAACGAATGCTTTTATTTGAATAAAGCTTTCACTATTGCCCGCAAAAAAAAAGTGATTCTCATTTTGCTGGTCTCTTTCGGATTTAGGTGTATTTCAACCCGGCCTAGGTTCTACAGGCACAGTGAGAAGGTTCCTGATCTCTCGCTCTCTCAGGGTTGATGGCCACTTAGCACCAGGAGAGAGAAACCCATCTACTAATTAAACTTGTCAGTGATAGCAGTGTTAGAGCGTCTACAGCCGGAACTTGCAAATTCGGCTCCTCAAACGTTCGCGGACGCGCGTTTCAGGGGCCATGCCTCAAATAATGGATTCTACATCCGGATACCTCAAATTAAAAACCTCAAATCAATATTATTACATGCAACGTAAACCTAATACTAAGCGGAGGTCGTCCGGCGGCTGGCTGCGCCCCTCGTAGTGTCGGTCCGGCCGTCGGCGAGGTAGAGTAGGACATGGGACACTAGCCGGCTCACGTGACTCGATCCACCGCCGTCTCTCATGCCCTACTCTTCCTCGTCGGAGCCCGTAGTGTGACACCCCTGGATTCAGCTACAGTGATGCGGCTACAGTAACCATGAGCTTTAAGCCAAATTATTTTGCTAAACAATGTTTGATCACAATAGAATCCTACCCCCTTTTCAATCCCTAATGATTTTCATTATTCTTTTAAAAGAAGTGGTTTAAATGTTTTGGCAAATCAGAAAACAAAAATCATGAATGGGTTGCAAATATTCCAAAAGCAATTATAAAATTATAGCCAACATTTTGCAAAGTGTTTTGGTGCCTTAAAAACAATTATGACAGAGGCCAAACCAATTATTTGAATGCCTTTTAATTTATGTTAATCTCAAACAAATTCCAATGCTCATCAAACTTTTTGTGGCAGTGCTATAAATAGCAAGTTGAATAATGGACCAAGTTCCACATTTTTGCAAAAGTCTATTGGTGCAAATTATTAAAACAGAAAGTATTTTTTTAAAGAAAAAAAAAGAGAAAACAACCTCCCCTTCCCCCCCCCCCACTGGGCCGAAGCCCAGCTGGCCGCCCAGACCGGCCCACGTGGCCCAGGCCCTCCCCCCCCCCACACACACACCTCACTCATCCCCTCCCCCTGTTCACGGGGAGGCATGTGGACTCCTGCCGGCCGCCCGTGGCCAGGATGGCCACGCACCGACCATCACCGCCGGCCCCCTCCCCTACAAAACGGCCCCGCCCCCCCCCCCCCCCCCCTCTCAAACCCTAGCTCCTCCTCCCCGCGCCCTGTTCCCCTCCTCCTCCCCGTCGTCGCGGCACCGTTGCCGCCCGCGGCCGAGCCGGTCTCCGTCGCCGGTCCCATTGCCCCCCCCCGTCGCTGCGTCCCAGCCTCCTCCTCGCCGGCCCCCTCGCGCCTCGCCGCCCCCGCCACCCTGCACCGCTGGTGAGGCCTCGCCCCGCTCCGCAACGGTCGCTGCCTGCGCCCGCAGCTCGCCGGAGTTACAGCCGCGCTCGGCTACACCCCGCGACGCCCGTGCTAGCCGCGTCGCTACTCGCGCTGCTGCTGCTAACTGCTCCGCCGCTCGTCGCTGCACGCCGCTGCTGCTGGCCTCGCCCGTGCCGCGCTACTGCCGCCGCGGTTCTTTCCCGTCGCCTCGCGTGCGGCCGGCGCTAGCTCCGGTCGTCCCTCGCTAGCGCCGCTAGCTGGAACGGCTCCGCCGAGTCGCCCGCTACTCGTAGGACCCGGCGGTCGTCCTTTTGGTCACCTGATACGTCTCCAACGTATCTATAATTTTTGATTGTTCCATGCTATTATATTATCGGTTTTGGATGTTTTATATGCATTAATATGCTATTTTATATTATTTTTGGGACTAACCTATTAACCTAGAGCCCAGTGCCAGTTTCTGTTTTTTCCTTGTTTTTGAGCTTCGCAGAAAAGGAATATCAAACGGAGTCCAAACTGAATAAAAATTTACGGAGAATATTTTTGGAAAATATAAAAAATACTGGAGCAAAAAGATACCGGAGAGGAGTCCCGAGGCAGCCACAAGCCTAGGGGGCGCCCCCCCCTAGGGCGCGCCCCCTGGCTTGTGAGCCCCTCGGGAGTCCCCCTGACTTGATTCCAATGCCAAGTACTCCTATAAATCCCGTAACCCCCAGAAAGAAACCTAGATGGGGAGTTCCGCCGCCGCAAGCCTCTATAGCCAAGAAAAACCAATCGGGAGCCCGTTACGGCACCCTGCCGGAGGGGGAAACCATCATCGGAGGCCATCTTCATCATCCCGGCGGTCTCCATGACGAGGAGGGAGTAGTTAACCCTCGGGGCTGAGGGTATGTACCAGTAGTTATGTGTTTGATGTCTCTCTCTCGTGTTCTTGAGATGACACGATCTTGATGTACCGCGAGCTTCATTAATATAGATGAATCATATGGAGTTTTCCCCTCTCTATCTTCTTGTGATGAATTGAGTTTTCCCTTTGAAGTTTACTTATCGGATTGAGTCTTTAAGGATTTGAGAACACTTGATGTATGTCTTGCGATGGGATATCCGTGGTGACAATGAGATGTTCTATTGATCCACTTAATGTATGTTTTGGTGATCAACTTGCGGGTTCCGTGACCTTGGGAATCTATGCATAGGGGTTGGCACACGTTTTCGTCTTGACTCTCCGGTAAAAACTTTGGGGCACTCTTTGAAGTTCTTTGTGTTGGATTGAACATGATGAATCTGAAATTGTGTGATGCATATCGTATAATCAAGCCCATGGGTACTCGTGGTGACATTGGAGTATCTAGGTGACATTAGGGTTTTGGTTGATGTGTATCTTAAGGTGTTATTTTAGTACGAACTCTAGGGCTGTTCGTGACACTTATATGGATAGCTCATAAGATTGATCGGAAAAGATAACTTTGAGGTGGTTTCGTACCCTACAATAATTTCTTCGTTTGTTCTCCGCTATTTGTGACTTTGGAGTGAACTCTTTGTCGCATGTGAGGGATTTACATATGATTCAACTATGTCAGTATTGTTGAGAGAACTTGCACTAGTGAAAGTATGAACCCTAGGCCTTGTTTCTAAGCATTGCAATACCGTTTGTGCTCACTTTTATCATTAGTTACCTTGCTGTTTTTATATTTTCAGATTACAAAAACCTATATCTACCATCCATATTACACCCGTATCACCATCTTTTCGCCGAACTAGTGCACCTATACAATTTACCATTGTATTGGGTGTGTTGGGGACACAAGAGACTCTTTGTTATTTGGTTGCAGGGTTGTTTGAGAGAGACCATCTTCATCCTACGCCTCCCACGGATTGATAAACCTTAGGTCATCCACTTGAGGGAAATTTGCTACTGTCCTACAAAACTATGCGCTTGGAGGCCCAACACGAGTCTACAAGAAGAAGGTTGTGTAGTAGACATCATCACCGGAGGCGTCGCCGGCGTCCAGCCGCTGCTCCCTGTAGTCGCCGTCACCGGCCACCGCGCGTTGGGTCGCTGACCCGTGGGCCCACGCTGTCAGCTATTAGTTTAGCACTAATCAGTGTTTAGTTTAACTGTTAATAGTCACTGACGACCGAGTCCCACCTGTGTAATTAACCAGTGTTTAATAATAAAACCCCCCCTAGTTAGTACTGAGACTGACCAGTGGGGCCAGCCCACTGTTCCACTCGATCAAGCCGGCCCAGTCAGCCTGCTGGCTGGGCAGCTGGCCCACCAGTCAGCCTCTGCTAACTGGGTGTTGACCCAGGTCAACCCGGCCCACCAGTGAGCCACTGTGTGTGCTGACTGGGTACAAACCTGGGTACACTTAGCTTTTACTGTTTTGGATAATTCGAATTAATAACTAAAAGAAATTCCAGAATATTGTTTAAACTCCTAAAATTCATATAAAATAATCCGGAGCTCGGATGAAAAAGTTTTATACATGAAAGTTGCTCAGAAAAATCCCACGAACCCGGATACGCAGTCCGTTCGCCTGTCACGTGCTCCTATCATAACGAACATGGAACTTTTCCATCGTTTTCATCTGTCCGGTAGTAGCCCGAGACCCGAAAAATATCGCCAGATATTCTTCCGATCCGTATGCGACGTGTAGTACCACATTAGTGCATGCCTAGCTCTGCATATTGTCATGTCATGCATCGTGTGCATCTGTCTGCCTTGTATTTATTGTTTCTCCCCCTCTTCTTACCGGTAGACCCCGAGGCTGACACTGCTGCCGGGTACGACTACGTCGTTGACGATCAGGACTTTGCAGCAGAGCAGCAAGGCAAGCAAACCCCCTTGAGCATTCCGATATCGCCCAATTCTTTCCCTCTCATTCTTGCATTAGATTTTGCTACTGTATTAGCTAGCTCATATTCTGATGCATAGCCTGCTTTTGATAAACTGCTACTATACCTGTTGTTATATCAACTGCTTAGTATAGGTTGATCAATGAATCCCCTGTGACCCCCCCCCCCCCCACCTAGTCCCAGTTGCCCCTGCTTCTTCATCGACGACTCGAAGACTCGAAGACTCGGTCAACCGACCGACCAGCCATGCCCGTCACTTTCACCGCAAACCCCCTTAGTTGTACGACTCTGCAGAGCTACTATCGAGTATCGAGGGTGACACCTCGTGAAGTACTCATGATGCTAACTCTGTAGTGCAGCTAGTCGGTCATGGTTATCGAGGGTGATTCCTCCTTCACCACTCCCGACGATGACTCTGTCGTGCAACCCCTCAAGCGTAGACCATCGAGGGTGAATCCTCTCTAGTCACCTTGACGATTACAATAGGTGGGATCCTTCGAGGTTAATCCCTCGGGTTTCCCCCTTGGTGTTATATACACACTGTTACTTTTACTTTACTGTTGATACATGATGAGGTCTGGAAGACCGGAGGGTGTTGGTGTAAAACGACGGGGCGACGGGACCACATATCGTGTATCGCGCTCGTCACCGCAATTAATAAAATGCTAATGGTTTGGTATTTGATCTGACTTGGTCATTTGACCTTTTCGCACTAACCTTCACGTGCGAGAAGTTATGGGTACTCGGCGTCGTTGTATCAGCCGAAGCTCTTCGGACGTCAGCAATGGAGCGGCGCGCGCCCGAGTGGTCTGCGACGGCACAGATCTTGGATTAGAGTGTGCTAGGACTGACCTCGGCCGCCCTCGCATCGTGCAGGAGTGCAAAGGGTGAGTGGGCCCATGACCCCTACGCGCTTAGGATTTAGACCGGCGGGTTGGCCTCTCTGTTGAGCCTAGGTAGGGCGATGACGTGTTGATCTCCGAGGCCGGGCATGACCCAGGAAAGTGTATCCGGCCAAAGGTGATCAAGCTTGATGGAAAACGTGGTGCACCCCTGCAGGGATGAAATTAACTATTCGAATAGCCGTGTCCACGATAACAGGACGACTTGGAGTTGTATCGCGAGCTAATATAACTAAAAATGATAATTTGAAATGAATGTTGGCTCCGAGATTGCTTTCTCGCAGGGAGTCGAGGAAGGATCTCTGGGCGTGTTTACTTAATAAAATTGCTACAATGATATTGTTACATATGAGTTACCAATCTACACTCTTCTAATGCTGCAAGATGTTGAAGATGCTAGTCTTCGATAGGACTAGGCCTTCCCCCTCTCATTCTTGCTTTCTGCAGTCAGTCCAGATATAACCCCCATTCCCTTTGATAATGATGCATACTTAGCATAGTTCTGATGTCAGTCTTGCGAGTACTTTGGATGAGTACTCACCGCTGCTTTGCATTCTCTTTCCCCCTCGATACGATTACCGCGTTCAGATGACGGAGCCCAGGAGATGGAGTACGCCGGAGACGACTTCTACACCACCGCTGGAGCTTACTACTACATGGAGGCTGCCCCCGACCAGCAGTAGGATAGGAGGTTCCCAGGCAGGAGGCCTCGCCTCGTTCGATCTGTTGTTATGTTTGTGCTAGACTTCTTAAGGAAAAACTTGTTTAACTTATGTCTGTACTCAGATATTATTTGCTTCCGCTGACTTGTTGAATTTGAGCTTATGTATTCGAGCCCTCGAGGCCCCTGGCTTGTAATATGAAGCTTGTATGATTGTGTCTAGAGTTGTGTTGTGATATCTTTCAGTGAGTCCCTAATCTTGGTCGTACGCATTTGCGTGTATGATTAGCGTACGGTCAAATTGGGGGCGTCACAACTTGGTATCAGAGCCGACTGCCTATAGGTAGCCCCCTTTCCAACTCCTTGGCCGAAGTTGAGTCTAGTCATTGAAAAACTTTACTAACATAGTTGTGTGGCTTACGGGCCCACATCTCAATCGGGTGGTATTAGGATCTTTTATTACTCGTCTATACTCTGGGTTCTGATCTCTCTCCTCTTTCGGGTTAAAGATTTTTGCTAACACTAACTCTAGGTTCTTGTAACTACTTCCTCCCGGAGAACCCCTCATTCCAGATGATGGCTTGGTTCATCAGAAGACTCCGAAGATACTCTCCAATGTTCTCTCGAGGACTTGTGTTCCTCGCTCTTACGATTCCCTTCTACCATCCCCCCCCTATGATTACCGGGGATTCAGTCGTCCTCAGTTGTGATGGGTCTCACAAAATCCTTCCAATTGCTATTCGATCTTTCGAAAATCCTCATTAGCCTTTTGCTCCTAACCTTTCTCTTCTGCTTGCATTATGGTTAATTCCATATGGCTAGCAATATTCTTTAAATCCTTTGTGGTTGTCATTTGATTTTATTTGATTCCACCTGTGTGCGAGTGCATGCAGTCATCAGTTGTTTCTCATAAATTATCTTTCCGGCTCAGACGTCTTTTCAAACATGAATTGGTTCTCGACAAATCAACCTTGTTTGATTGTCCATCTAAGTCCGCTCATCTTACTTGTATTTGATCGGAGCATCTGATTCTGATACACAATTGGGAAGTCTCAATTCCTTTGGTTATTTAAGCATCCAATTATTTGGATGTTCTATAATATGATGCCTTGCATTCTTCTTCCACTGATTGAGTTCCGATACTCATATCAGATCCCTTTGTGGGATGCCAAGCCATTGTTGGGTTTTTATCCGACAGCATCCTTCACATTCAAAATCCTTGTGAGTTCTTCCCCTGATACATGATGCCATTGGTAAATTGTGTCTTCTCCCTCTGATAAGTTGTATCCTATGCTTTTGTCAGCCATGCTCTGTTGTCAAGCATGTGTTATCTACCCTTGAAGCTTGCGGTATATGTTCTTAAGATGCCCCGATGGGTTGAACCAATACCTTCCCTAATCTGTATGAGCCCGGAAACTTCGATGTTCATACTCTACTGGTGCTTACTAGTTAAAATTTCAGCACTACAACTTCATCGAAAGCGAGGAGTGAATGAAAGGTTATGCCTTGAAGAAGTGGGAGTCGACCTTGAACTTGTGTTCATGCCCATGGACCCGGTGTATGACTTATCTTGGAAGCTGCTCGTAACAATTAATTTCCCTTGGGGTAATTTGATCTGGTATCTGTGATCTTGTCCTTTGCAATCATGGTTCCGACCATGTTGTTCTACTTTGATTTCATTCTCAGACAAGTTAAAGGTGCTTGTCTTCCACAGATCAATAAACTAGTCTGACCTCTATTTTGATCTACCTCCGAGTATTATCCCTGGTACCTTGAGAATGTCATGGAGCTATATAACTTCTTATGAGCTCCTCATCAACTAAGATATTTCTCTGATTCCAGTTTCCTTGTGTTCTGAATTGTTGGACACTCAAGGACACCGGAAACTGAATCAAGTACGCATTGCAATTCAACAACTCTTAGTAATCTTCTTTGCTTATAAGTTTGTACTCGATCATGTCTTTCTAAGCTGTTAGGCTACATCATCATTGTCATGCTAGAGCTTGACCATGCTATCTGTGTCCTTCATCCCCGGAACACAATTCCAATAGTGCACTAAGCTTACATCGAGTTTTCAACGTCATGTTGGTTGTCTTGAAAGGCAATTTCGATGTTGAGCTAGCACTCCAATCTGTGGTTCCGACAACTTGTCGCTTCACCATTTCCTTGATTGATGTTGTCGCTGATCGATTACGTCTTCAAGAGACTTCTCGACAAATGTGTCGTGATCCTCATCAACATTCTGGGCTCTTCCAGGATATCAATTAAATTCATGATTAGCATCCTTGTCCTTGGTAATTGGTGTTGTCGTTGGCGACATCCTTGCCATCACCTTTCATTTCTTAGTTCCCGTGTTGTTTTTAACCAGAATACTGACAAATCGTCTGTGATGTGTAAATTCAACACTTATGGCATACCAACTCTATTACCTTGGAGTTAATGAACAATAAGTCCATTCTTAGTGTATTGGTTGTTGAGTCAACATTCTAACATTGGTCGTGCTACTTAGTCTGTATTCCGGGTGCACCTTTCGATTAATGTTTAATTGTAGATGTTTCCCTCGGGCATATCTCAGTATATCATCTGGTTTGACCAATGCTATCACCTTGTTCACTCAATCGTGGAGATCCATCTTTGTGGGAGTCTCGACGAATTGATGCTGAGCCCATCAGCCACATCCTCATCTTCTTCGTGGTTCATGATGAACAGTTAAGCTAGTGTTGGAACCTTGAAAACATTATCCTTGTGCCTAGATCATGAAGAATATGCTGATAAAAGAAGTGTTTTTCTCTAGGTTCACGTGCATTTTGCCGCCGTGATTATGAGGAAATTTTGTTTCATTTCCTCTGGAATCCTTCCAATTCATTCATGCATGTGTGATGTATTCTATGGCTTGATAGATTGTTACCTTCACTCCATATGTATTTCCTAGCACGCCAAGCCACTAATTGTTTTGATCTATGAAAAGAAGTTCTTCGCAAGAGCTAATCCAGACTTACACATGGAACTTGTTCTCCGCTATGATGATTCCCAAGCAGAACTTGGTTGCTTTCCTTTCTAAAGACTACTATGTGGGCACGAATGTCTTGACATTGTGATCATGTGTCTTGCAATCCAACTCATGATTCAAGGCATACTTCCGTCGTTCATTTCGAGATTCTCGCAATGTCATCTCGTAGATCTGTGTTGCATCCTTTTCCTTCACAGGCCTGCAAAGTCTGAAAAATCCTGGCACCAACCAGATCTGAATCTCAAACAGAAATGATGGTTGGAACTTTTTCAAAGATATAACATTGGTCTCTACGTGACTCGGTTACGTGATGTTATGGCTACCACACTTGGCCGAAGGGCCTATTGTTATATTATCTTCCTTAGTAAGATTATCCTTTCTTCCATGAGGGAATTGTATGACTTATTCTATAAGTTGTCCCTGGTGGATCCTTTGTGTACCCAAGGCCCGACCTTTACTTGATAATGATGTTGATGCTACCCCGAAGCACGAATGTGGTACTTCTAATGTCAACAGGAACATTGGAAGCGCAATGCTAACATGTTCTTGATCAATTATCAAAAAAAAATTGTATGGGTAAACATCATGATTTCCTTGCCTTTTACCTAAATGGTTATGCACTTGATGGCCTATCACATATACCATGGTATGTTCTCCTTGGGAAAAGTATAGTCTAATATTCTGTATAAACATTTTTCCTTTCCATTGGTCTGATTAATGTGATAATCACATTTTCCTTTCCATTTGTCTGTTTAACCTCTTGTGATCTAACTTATCTGAGCAGTGGTAATTCCCTGCTTAGGTAAACACCACGTTGTACAACTCTGTCAGTAACACCATGTTATTATTGTTGTTAACATTCCGGTAACCGCCGATGGACGAGAACTTTGCCTATTGGTCCGCCTCGTTTCAACGAGCAGGAAAATGGTTCTATTCGTCCCCCGCCCTTGGTACCGACGTTGTTGCCAACTTACCTGACAAGCTTTCCTCTAACAGGTCTGGCCACCATGACCGTGTAAGATGTCACCGCTCTTCCTACTCTTAACCCACATGGTGGGCCCATATCCCACAGTTCCACAGGATCGAAACCTGACTCTCTTGTACATCTTTGATTCCAAAGTATCCTTTGCACTTGACTTCGTATGTAATTCCTGAGCCACCGTCCAAGGGTTGACCTATTCTAGTATCAGACGCAACATTTATTTATTTTCGTTGCTCTGAATGCCCTTTTCACCTTCTGATCAGGCATCGAATGGTTGCTACCCGTTTGAAACTTTTGTACCATCGCATATTGCTCTCAATGAATTCCTCGAGTTACAGCTCGAGAAATAGTTCATGTCTTCTTCCCTGAGTTCGCCGTAAGATGCCCAACTTTGTGGAGATACACTCTTCCAGAGTTTCTCCCTCATCGCATTCGTAGGACGATGGAGATCCCGAAGAAAGGATGACGACTTCATCAGGATGACCTGAAAAGGAGAAATGAAGACTTCAACGAAAGGGATCGAATTCTTCGATGAGAACAGCCAAGAACGAGAAGAATCGTTAGAATTTCGTAACCAAACTTTCCCCCTTACGTCTACCTCTTAAATTCTCGGGACGAGAATTGCTTTTAGTAGGGGAGAGTTGTGACACCCCTAGATTCAGCTACAGCGATGCTTGTGTTTAGGCTACAGTAACCATGAGCTTTAAGCCAAATTATTTTGCTAAACAATGTTTGATCACAATAGAATCCTACCCCCTTTCCAATCCCTAATGATTTTCATTATTCTTTTAAAACAAGTGGTTTAAATATTTTGGCAAATCAGAAAAAAAAATCATGAATGGGTTGCAAATATTCCAAAATCAATTATAAAATTATAACCAACATTTTGCAAAGTGTTTTGGTGCCTTAAAAACAATTATGATAGAGGCCAAACCAATTATTTGAATGCCTTTTAATTTATGTAAATCTCAAACAAATTCCAATGCTCATCAAACTTTTTGTGACAGTGCTATAAATAGCATGTTGAATAATGGACCAAGTTCCACATTTTTACAAAAGTCTATTGGTGCAAATTATTAAAACAGAAAGTATTTTTTTAAAGAAAAAAAAGGGACACAATCACCCCCTTCCCCCCCAGTGGGCCGAAGCCCAGCTAGCCGTCCAGACCGGCCCACGTGGCCTAGCCCCCCCCACCTCACTCATCCCCTCCCCTTGTTCACGGGGAGGGATGTGGACGCCTGTCGGCCGCCCGTGGTCAGGATGGTGTGACGCCCCCATTCTCGACCGTACGCTAATCATACACACAATGCGTACGACCAAGATTAGGGACTCACTGATCGGTATCACAACACAACACTACACACAAAATAAAGTCATACAGCTTCATATTACAAGCCAGGGGCCTCGAGGGCTCGAATACAAAGCTCGACAAGCACGAGTCAGCGGAAGCAAATAATATCTGAGTACAGACATAAGTTAGACAAGTTTTGCCTTAAGAAGGCTAGCACAAACATAAGCAGCGGATCGAAAGAGGCGAGGCCTCCTGCCTGGGAACCTCCTAACTACTCCTGAGCATCGGGGGCAGCCTCCACGTAGTAGTAGGCTCCAGCGGTGGTGTAGTAGTCATCTCTAGCGTACTACATCTCCTGGGCTCCATCGTCTGAGCGCAGAATCGTATCGAGGGGGAAAGAGGAAGCAAAGCAGCGGTGAGTACTCATCCAAAGTACTCGCAAGACTGACATCAGAACTATGCTAAGTATGCATCATTATCAAAGGAAAGGGGGTTGTATCTGGACTGACTGCAGAAAGCAAGAATGAGGGGGCAGGCCTAGTCCTATCGAAGACTAGCATCTTCAGCATCTTGCAGCATTAGAAGAGAGTAGACTGGTATCTCATATATAATCATATTATTGTAGCAATTTTATTAAGTAACCACGCCCAAAGATTCTTCCTCGACTCCCTGCGAGGAAGCAATCTCGGAGCCACAATTCATTTCAAATTAAATTACAATTATAGTTGTATAAGGTCAAGGCACAACTCCAAGTCGTCCTGTTACCGTGGACACGGCTATTCGAATAGATTAATCATCCCTGCAGGGGTGCACCGCATCTCCAACACGCCTGATCACCTCCGGCCGGACACACTTTCCTGGGTCATGCCCGGCCTCGGGATAGCAGCACGTCGTCGCCCCACCTAGGCTCAACGAAGAGGCCAGCGCGCCGGTCTAAATCCTAAGCGCGCAGGTTCATGGGCCCACTTGCCCTTGCACTCCTGCACGATGCGTGGGCGGCCGGAAGCAGACCTAGTACACTCCAGTCCAAGAGCTGCACCGTCCAGTCCAATCCGGCGCGAGCCGCTCCATTGCTGACGTCCGAAGAGCTTCGGCTGATACAACGACGCTGAGTGCCCGTAACTTTCCCACACGATGGTTTGGTGCGTAAAAAGGCCAACGACCCAACTCAGATCAAATACCCAACCCATTAGCATTTTATTAATGCGGGGCAAGAGCGACCCATAAAGTGTGATCCGTCGCCCCGTCTCGAGGATGTGTGGCAAAGGCCTCTCTCGCCAGTCCACGCCTCATCATCATCAAACCGTGGGTACCCCTCAGGGCCGAACCATCACCAACATGTTTCAGTAACCCGGTCATAGTAACTGTGTGTGTGAAACATCAAGACGGAACCTGAGGAATCACCCTCAAGGGGCCCCGCTCGACGAAACCGTCAACGTGGACTTAGAGGAATCACCCTCGAGAGTTCCACACTTGAGGGGTTGCACGACAGAGTTATCGTCGGGAATGGTGAAGGAGGAATCACCCTCGATAACCACGACCGACTAGCTGCACTACAGAGCTAGCATCATGAGTACTTCACGAGGTGTCACCCTCGGTACTCGATAGTAGCGGTGCAGAGTCGTACAACAAAGGAGTGTGCGGTGATGTGAGGGGCCTGGCTTGTCGGTCGGTTGACCGAGTCTTCGAGTCGTCGATGAAGAAGCAGGGGCAACTGGGACTAAGGGGGGTCTCAGGGGATTCATTGATCAACCTATACTAAGCAGTTGATATGATTGCAGGTAAAGTAACGGTTTATCAAAAACAAGCTATGCATCAGAATAGGAGCTAACTAATACAGTAGCAAAAATCTAATGCAAGAAAGAGAGGGAAAGGAATAGGCGATATCGGAATGCTCAAGGGGGGTTTGCTTGCCTTGCTGCTCTGCGGCAAAGGTCTGATCGTCAGGGGCGTGGTCGTACTCGGCAGCAGCGTCAGTCTCGGAGGCTACCGGAGAGAAGAGGGGGAAGAAACAATAAATACAATCAAATATATGCAACACGATGCATGACATGGCAATATGCAGGGTTAGGCATGCACTAACGCAGTACTACGCGTTGCAGACGAAGCGGGAGAATATCTGACGATATTTCCCGGGTCTTTGGATTTATCGGATAGACGATCCGGAGGGGAAAGTTCCATGTTCATCATGATAGGAGCAGGTGACAGATGAATGGATGGCATATTTGGATTCGTGGGATTTTTCTGATCAACTTTCATGCATGAAACTTTTTCATCTGAGCTACGGATCATTTTCTATTAATTTTTAAAGTTTTAATCATTTTCTGGAATTAACAGAATTAATTTAATTCGAAAAATGCTATTATGACATCATGCTGACATCAGCATTGCATCAGCAGTCAACAGTGGGGCTGACCAGGTCAAACCTGACCAGTGGGTCCCACATGTCATAGACTCAGGGTTAATTCATTTTAATTTAAACTAAACAGAGACTAATTAGCAAGTGGGACCCATCTGTCAGTGAGGGATTAGTGCTAATTAATTATTTTCAATTAACCTAATTACTAATTAGTTAGCTGACAGGGGTGGCCCACCTGTCATAGACACGGGGGCTTGGAGCCCCACATGTCAGTGACTGGGCTGTGCCCAGTCAGCCAGTTGACCAAGTCAACTGGTCAACTGGGTCGCCCCTGGCCCACTGGCAGGGTCACTGGGGGTGGCCCCAACCCAAAACGCGGCGGAGGGCTCGGGCCGGCGTTGGGATTCGCCTACGGGCGGTCGTTTCGCGCGCGGCCTGGTTCATTCGAACGGGCACTCGACCGCGAGTCGATTGGTGGCGGTGGCATCACCGGACCTGGCCGGAAACGGCGCCGGCGATGACGGCAGGCGGCGGCAGCTACGGGTGTGCTATGGGGACGGCGACGCAGTACGCTAGCGGACGACCGACGCGGCTAGGGGTGATCTACGTGGCGCGGCGAGCTCAATGGGCACGTGCCCAGGGCCATTTGGTCGCCGGAATGGTGCCGGCGACGAGCAGAGGCCAAGGAGCATTCGGGCGAACGTCGGTAGCAGTGCTAGGAGGCTCGGGAGAGGGCGTGCGTGTGTGCGTCGTGCTCCTGGAAGCACCAGGAGCTCGACGGTGAGCTCAGACGAGCGTGACGGTGACTGTGGCCATGGCGGCGAGGTGTACGGCGGCAGGCAGAACTCGGTCACGACGGCGACTAGGTAGAGGGGCTACGGGAGCGCACAAAGGGGGAGGGGCGGCCAGAGGAGCTCACTGGCGTTGCTGGGAAGGCCCGATGGAGGAGCTGGTGCGGTGCAGACGGCGAATCGACGGCGGCGAGCTTCGGGCCCCGAGGAGGAAGAAGGGGCGATGGCGACGGCGCAGGGGCTCCGGGGCTCGTTTCAGCGCTCGGGGAGGACGGGGTGGTCGCGGCGGTCCTTCTGGACAGGCTACGGAGGCGGGGGAGGGGCTGTGGCCGCGGCTGCGACGGCGAGCGGCGACGGTCGCGTTCGGTGGAGCTCGCAAGCGAGCGAGAGAGAGCGAGAGGAGGGGGGAATGGATAGGGACGACGAGGGAGTGGACAGGGGTCTCCCTTATCCCCTCGGCCACCCCTGTGGCGTCGCCGTGTCGGCGTTTCGCCGGAGCGCGCCGGCGCGGCCACGGTCACGGCGACACGCGCGGAGGAGGACGAAGGGGCAGGTGGGAGTGGGCTGGGCCGCGCTGTAGCCATTTGGGCCCAGCCGCTGCGGGCCTTTTTCTTTTTCTTTCTTTTCTTTTCTGTTTTTATTTCTGTTTTGTCTTTTCTTTTTATTCCAAATGACTTTTGCAAATTATGAGACTTGCCAAAATAAATACTATGCAATATTTGCCATTGTTAGAAAATGGTTTGGAGCCAAGGTGATTCCATTTAATTTTTATTTGATGTTAAAATGGATTAAATAATTCTGTTTTAGTTTTGTTTCTTATTGTTTGGGTTATTTAATTAATTTGATTTATGTTTACTACAATTTTATAATTGCCTCTGGATTATTTGCTGTTTAATGAACATTTTAGTATTTCAAATTTGGACAACCTTTATTTCCACTTTAAGTTTGAAATTCCATTTGAATTGGAATTTGAAATGAGATATGATCCAAATGGTGATTAAGCACTGTTTAGCAAAATAGATTAGCTTAAACGTGGCCATTACTGTAGCTTAATTACAATCATCACTGTAGCCAAAAGCCAGGGTGTCACAATTCTCCCCTACTAAAAAGAATTCTCGTCCCGAGAATTAAGAAGTAGAAGGAAAGAGCCCGGGGTATTCTACACCAAGATGATCTTCGCGTTCCCAAGTGGCTTCATCTTCAGAATGATTTGCCCACTGCACTTTGAAGAACTTGGTAACCTTCTGACGAGTCCGACGTTCAGTTTCATCGAGAATGCGGACTGGTTGCTCCTTGTAAGAAAGGTCTTGCTGCAGCTCAAGCATATCATGATCCACTGCTCGGATAGGATCCTTGAAGCAGCGACGAAGTTGCGACACATGGAACACATCGTGAACCTGAGAAAGGTTTGGCGGTAGTTCCAATTGATATGCCACTTTACCACGCCTTTCGAGAACAGTGAAAGGACCAATATATCGAGGAGCCAGCTTGCCCTTGATTCCAAAACGGTGTGTACCCTCATTGGCGTGACTCAAAGGTAAGCCTTTTCGCCAGGTTGATAGACCATATCCTTGTGGTGACGGTCATACTGACTCTTCTGACGAGACTGAGCAGCCTTCAGATTTGCATGAATAATGCGGACTTGATCTTCGGCATGTTGGATAATATTCGGACCGATAAGTGTACGTTCCCCAGTTTCTGACCAATTCAGAGGAGTCCGACACTTACGTCCATACAATACTTCAAAAGGAGCCATCTTCAGACTAGCTTGATAGCTATTGTTGTAGGAGAACTCAGCATACGGGAGAGATTCCTCCCATTTCTTGCTCAAAGAAATGACACAAGCTCGAAGCATGTCTTCGAGGATCTGGTTAACTCTTTCAACTTGCCCCTGGGATTGAGGGTGAAAAGCGGTGCTGAAGGACAAACGAGTCCCCATAGCTTCCTGGAAACTTGTCCAGAATCTTGAAGTGAATAAACTACCACGGTCTGAACTAATCACCAATGGAATACCGTGGAGTGAAACAACTCTGGACATGTATAGATCTGCCAACTGACTAGCAGTAATAGTTTCCTTGACAGCCAGAAAATGTGCAACTTTGGACAACCGGTCAATGACGACAAGAATAGCATCATTACCTTTCTGCGACCTGGGAAATCCAGTAATGAAGTCCATTTCAACATGATCCCACTTCCATTCAGGAATAGAAATAGGTTGTAGAGTTCCAGCAGGCCTTTGATGTTCTGCTTTGATCCAACGGCAAATGTCACATTCTGAAACATAGCGTGCAATGTCTTGCTTCATATTAGACCACCAGAATCTTCGACGAATGTCTTGGTACATCTTGGTACTACCAGGATGAATTGACAGCTGAGTGTCATGTGCTTCCTTCATGACCTCCTGAGTCATATCCTGGTTTTTCTCCTTACTCGGTACCACTAGGCGGTCTTTGAAGTACAAAGCGCCATCCTCAGCAATAGTGAATGGTGAGGGCTTTCCTTCTGCGAGATCGCGTTTAATCCTCTCGACTTCACTGTCACACTTCTCGATCCACTTGATGACGTCCACAAAATCTGGTTTAGCAACCAAGGTATTGAGAGAACCCTGGGAAACAATGTGGAGGTTCATTTTGTAGGACCCTTCAGGAGGGGGAGCGAGATATCCCTGAGGAACAATATGGAGGTTCAGCTTGCGAAATTCTTCTTGAAGACGGGGATGAACCTTATGAACCTGAAGGTGATTGCAGTACGACTTGCGGCTCAAAGCATCAGCCATTACATTAGCCTTGCCTGGGGTATAAGAAATATCCCACATTGTAATCTGCTATGCGCTCCATCCATCTCTATTGAAGGAGGTTCAGATCTGGCTGAGTAAACAGATACTTCAGACTTTGATGATCGGTGTAGATCTCGCAACGATTACCAACAAGGTATTGCCGCCACTCTTTCAGTGCATGAATTACCGCGGCAAGTTCAAGGTCATGAACTGGGTAGTTCTCTTCATGAGGACGCAATTGACGAGATGCATAAGCAACTACTCTGCGTTCTTGCATTAGGACACAACCCATCCCCTGACGAGAAGCGTCACAATAAATGGTAAAGTCCTTACGAGTATCCGGAGGAGCAAGCACTAGAGCAGAGGTCAGCTTGTCCTTAAGTGCCTGAAAGCTCTCTTGACATTTTTTTGTCCACTCATATTTAACACCTTTGTGAAGCAAATTGGTTAAGAGCTTTGCAATCTTGGAGAAGTTCTCGACGAATCGACGGCAATAGCTGGCGAGACCGATAAAACTTCTGACTTGCTTGACATTCTTCGGGGGAGTCCAGTCAAGAATAGACTGAGCTCGTTCAGGGTTGACCGCAATACCATCCTTGGAGATCACATGACCAAGGTAGGTTACTTCGTCCATCCAGAACTCACACTTTGAATACTTAGCATAGAGTTGATGTTCTCGAAGCCTCTCCAGTATAAGACGAAGATGTTCAGCATGCTCTTCTTTATTCTTGGAGAAAACCAAGATATCATCTAGATAAACCATGACGAATTTATCGAGGTAATCCATGAATATATAGTTCATTAGGCGAGAGAAAGTTGCTGGAGCATTGGTTAAGCCGAAGGACATGACGGTGTACTCGTATGAACCATAGCGAGTAACAAATGCAGTCTTGGGAATATCCTCTTGTGACGCCCGGATAATTAGGCTACAGTAATCCCTTGCTAATGATGCCATGTCACCACTGTTACTGTTGTTAATCTCGCGTTAATCCAAATCCTATTCAAATTCAAATTCAAATTTAAAGTCAAGATTTAATTTTGTCAAGCATGAAAACAAAAATGCTCAAAGTGTGGCAAATATTCTCTGGATATTTTTCATGTTGAAACCACATTTTTATAAAAGGTATAAATGCACTAAAATAAATAAAACAGCAGCTTAAGCGATTAATTAAATGCCTTTTAAATAATAAAGTTTTGCAAAGTATTTTATCATTGCACCAAACTTTTTGTGGCAGTAATATAATTAGTGGTACTAATTTAGGAACTATTTTTATATTTTATAAAACTAAAGAAATGTGTAGAAAAGAATTAAAACAGAAAGATTTAAAAAGAAAACAGAAATAGAAAAGAAAAGGCCAGAGGCCACTTATCTCGACCTACCTGGCAATGGGTCGAGCCCAGCCGGCCCATACCTGTTCGTCCTCACCTGCTCCCACGCGCTGTCGTCGTCTCCGCGTCCGACGCGCTCGGCGCCGATCCCAGCCTGCCACGGCACCGGGGCAGGTAGCCTGAGGGGATAAGGACCTTCCCGTCCATCTCCCCTGGTCACTCTCCTCGCCATTCCTCCCCTCTCTACGCGCTCGCCCACTCTCTTCTTCCCCCTCTGTCCCGAACGCCGTCGCCGCCGCCCGACTCCACTGCGACGGCCACCGACTCCCTCTCGCCTCTCCGACCGCTTCATCATCGTCGCCGACGTCTCCCTCTTCTCCCTCGACCTCGCATTCGAGCCGGAGAATGCCGTAGCCCGCGGATCAAGCCGCGCCCATCGTCGGCATCTCTGGCGAACACCGGCGACTGTGGCCTCTCTCTGCGCTACCGAACACTCGAGGGGCCCTCTTGCGCCCGCGCGGTGAGCTCCACCCCCCTCCTCTCTCTCTCTCTTTGGCTCTCTAACGCGCCCGAGTCGGCCGGATCCGCCATGGCCGAGCTCGACTCCGCCGATGAGCTCGTCGCCGTCGCCGTTAGCCCTGTCACGGCCAATCAAGCACGCCCGCGTGCTCGGGGTAACCTTCTGGTGCCCCTCGTGGCTTTAGCTCGCGCGCAAACGCACCGCAACGCCGGATCCCCGTAGGCCCGAGACCTCGCCGCCGCGGACCTCGACGCCGGCGACGATTCCGGCTGCCCCCGCGCCAACCGGTGCCACAGATCGACGCGGGGTGAAGTGCCCGTTCGAACACGCCCCCTCACGCCCGAAACCGTGCCCCGTAGGCGAATCCCGAGCCTCTCCGGCGAGAGCGCCGCCGCGGGAGCTCGCCGGAGCCTCACCGGTGACCGGGCCAACGTGGCGTGGCCTGGGTCCCACCCCAGGTCACTGCCAGAGGGCCCCACACCGCCGTTTGACCGCGTTGACCACGGTCAGCGATGGTTACTATTCACCCTAAGCCACTGACGTGTGGGCCCCCCTCTGTTAATTAGTCTAATTAAACCGTTTTATAAATAAACCTAATTTGATTAATCTGTATAGACACTGACATGTGGGCCCCCCCCCCTAAATTAACTCAGTTAGTTTAATTAATCCTCTGTTAAACCCACAAAGCCAGACATGTGGGTCCCACCTGTCAGTTTGACCAGTCAGCAGCTCAGCCGACTGCTGACGTAGTGCTGACATCAGCATGACGTCATAATCCTAATTTAGTATTTCTGTTAAATTAAATAATTTCAGAAAATGTTTTAAACTTTAAAAATTAGTAGAAAATAAACCGTAACTCAGATCGGAAAACTGTATACATGAAAGTTGCTCAGAACGACGAGACGAATCCGATCGTGCTATCCGTTTTTCTGTCGGGACCCTCTATGTAGGTGAACCCGCAACCTTTTGCCCGTTTCCGGTAGATGAATAGTGCATACTCTCCGGTTAATAATTCCAACTTAATTCCTAAAATAGCTAAAATGGTTTAGACATGATTTTAGGCAACCCTGCACTGCATCCTAGATGTCACATGCCTCTAACACCGCAAACCTGGAACATTCCCCCCTCCGGTCATCTGTCTGACATTGTCCGGAACCGGGAAAACTTTCCCGGATGGGTTTCCCCTTTCTCGGTATCGTGTAACACTGCGTTAGGACACACCCGACACAACTTATTGCCATGCTATGCTTTGCGTTACATTGTTTGCTTGTATTTATCCGTTTCTTCCCCCTCTTCTCTCTCGGTAGAGCCCGGTGCCGACGTAGCCCCTGAGGCTGACGCTGCTGCCAAGTACGACTACGCCCCTGACGATCAAGCCTTTACCGCAGAGCAGCGAGGCAAGCAAAACCCCCTTGAGCATTCCGATATCACCCATCTCTCTCCCTCTTATGCTTGCATTAGATTTTGCTACTGTAATAGATAGCTCCTATTCTGATGCATAGCCTGTTTTTGATGAACTGTTACTTTACCTGCAATCATACCAATTGCTTAGCATAGGTTGATCAGTGAACCCCTGAGACCCCCCTTAGTCCCAGTTGCCCCTGCTTGTTCATCGACGACTCGACGACTCGACGACTCGAAGACCCGAAGACTCGGTCAACCGACCGACGAGCCAGACCCCTCACATCACCGCACACCCCTTAAGTATGGCACTACAGAGCTACTATCGAGTGCCGAGGGTGATACCTCACTTAGCACTCCCGATGTTAATTCTGTAGCGTAGCTAATTGATCGTGGGTATCGAGGGTGATTCCTCCTTCCCATTTATCGATAGCGACTCTTGTCATACACATACCTCGAGTGGGATCCATCGAGGGTGATTCCTCGGATCCCCACTTGGTGTATAAACACACAGTTACTTCTACTTGGCTTGGTTTATATGGGAAAGACGGGACTGGAGGGACAGGCGGTACCACCCTGGTTGAGGTGGACCTGAGTTCCCGACAGTCCTGAGACGGGTCGGCCCCAGGGGTACCCGTGTGAGATGTGGTGGGGTGCGCCGTTAAGGCACCCGAGAGATAATGGTGGGGTGCGCCGGAAAGGCACCCGAGTGTTATTGGCGGGGCGTCGGACTGCATTTCTTGGTTCGAGCTTGCCCCGCACAAATAAATTGCTAATGGGTTGGGTACTTGATCTGAGTTAGGTCGTTGGCCTTAATACGCAATAACCTTCACGTGGGGAAGTTATGGGCACTCAGCGTCGTTGTATTAGCCGAAGCTTTTCGGACGTCAGCAATGGAGCGGCGCGCGCCGGATTGGACTGGACGGTGCAGCTCTTGGACTGGAGTGTACTAGGTCTGCTTCCGGCCGCCCACGCATCGTGCAGGTGTGCAAAGGGTGATTGGGCCTATGACCCCTGAGCGCATAGGATTTAGACCGGCGGGCTGGCCTCTTCGTTGAGCCTAGGTGGGGCGACGACGTGCTGATATCCCGAGGCCGGGCATGACCCAGAAAAGTGTGTCCGGCCGGAGGTGACTCAGGCGTGTTGGGGAATATGTGGTGCACCCCTGCAGGGATGATTAATCTATTCGAATAGCCGTGTCCACGGTAACAGGACGACTTGGAGTTGTGCCTCGACCTTATACAACTATAATTGTAATTAAATTTTAAAATTGAATTGTGGCTCCGGGATTGCTTCCTCGCAGGGAGTCGAGGAAGGATCTCTGGGCGTGTTTACTTAATTAAAATTGCTACAACAATATGACTATATATGAGATGCAGGTCTATTCTCTTCTAATGCTGCAAGTTGTTGAAGATGCTAGTCTTCGATAGGACTAGGCCTTCTCCCTATTCTTGCTTTCTGCAGTCAGTCTAAAGATAATCCCTCCCTTTGATAATGATGCATATCTAGCATAGTTCTGATGTAAGTCTTGCGAGTACTTTGGATGAGTACTCACGCTGCTATGCCTTTCTCTTTTCCCCCTCGATACGTTGCTGCGTTCAGTTGATGGAGCCCAGGAGATAGAGTACGCCGGAGACGACTGCTTCACCACCGCTGGAGCTTACTACCTCGTGGAGAGCGCCGACGCTCAGGAGTAGTTAGGAGGTTCCCAGGCAGGAGGCCTCGCCTCTTTCGATCCGTTGCTTATGTTTGTGCTAGCCTTCTTAAGGCAAAACTTGTCTAACTTATGTCTATACTCAGATATATTTGCTTCCGCTGACTCGTGTTTATGTCGAGCTTTGTATTCGAGCCCTCGAGGCCCCTGGCTTGTAATATGAAGCTGTATGACTTTTATTTGTGTCTTTTGTTGTGTTGTGGTATCAATCAGTGAGTCCCTAATCTTGGTCGTACGCATTGTGTGCATGATTAGCGTACGGACAAGAATGGGGGCGTCACACCTCTTCAAGAACTCGGATTTGATGGTAACCCAACCTCAAGTCGAGTTTAGAAAATACTGCTGAACCGGCCAGTTGATCATACAGATCGTTGATCCGAGGAAGCGGATATTTGTTTTGAATCGTTGCTTGGTTGATGGGACGGTAATCTTGGACCAATCGATTCGTACCATCTTTCTTCTTGACAAGGAGAGAAGGTGCTCCCCAAGCAGAGGAACTTGGACGAATGAAACCCAGACGAAGCGAATTGTCAATTTCTTGCTTAAGTTCAAGGAGTTCATGTGGTGGCATCTTATACGGACGCTTGGCTATAGGAGTGGTACCAGGTACCAAGTAGATGACAAACTCAACGGCTCTAGCAGGGGGGATCCCTGGGAGTTCTTCCGGAAAAACATCTTGGAAATCCCGGACAACTGGAATGTTTTCAATCCCCTCAAGAGGTGACTCGTTTAATGCATTCATGGCATATAGCCGGGCTTCAGCATTCCGAACAAGATGAGCATGGTAGCTTACAATCTCATTCGAAGGATGCAGGAGGTGGACGGTTTTGGTGTCACAAACAATTGAAGCGGTATGTGCCTTCAACCAATCCATTCCGAGAATGAGATCGATATTGGAAGACTTCAACATTATGGGGGAGGCATGGAATTCCAACCCTTCAATTTCAATGGTGACATTGGGGCTATTAATGGAGGTCCGACATTGGCCCGCGGGGGTGTTTACCACTATTGGGACGTTCATCTCTTCACACTTAATGTCATGCATGTATGCAAAATCTTCAGACATAAAAGAATGCGATGCTCCTGTATCAAACAATACAGAAGCCAGTACTGAGTTGACGAGAAGAGTACCCATCACAGTAGCAGGCTGGTCTTGAACTTGATTCAGATCAATATTGTTAGCTTGAACACGACCAGTGTTAGGCCTGGCGTTGTTGTTGCGGGGCTGGTTGGAAGGCAGTGCAAGTTGATTCTGATTCTGCCTGCATTCTCTAGCATGGTGTCCTGGACGACCACACTTGAAGCACAGCCCATCCTCAGGACAAGAAGGGGGAGCAGGAGCTCGTGGTGGAGGGGCTGGGAGTCTCGGCTGCCTAGGCGGGGGTGGAGGCAGACGAGGTGCAGCATAGGACGGCCTCGGAGCAGGAGGCGGTGCATGGTACATGTTGTGGGGGATCCAGATCTTACGCTTCTGAGCCGATGGACCCGAAGATGAGCCCATGTCACGGTTGCGCTTGTTGCTGTCCTTGTAGTCCTGCAGACCCGTCTCCACAATAATAGACTTGTTCACCAAGGTGGCAAAGTTACCGAAGTCTTGGGCAAGGAGTGCCAGCTTGATATCTGGGTGGAGGCCTTCACGGAACTTCTCCTGCCTACGAGCATCAGTTGCAACGTCTTCTTCAGCATAGCGAGACAAGTCCAGAAATTCCCGCTGATAAGCATCCACAGTCTTGTTGCCCTGGACAAAGTTGCGGAATTCACGCTTCTTCTTATCCATCATTCCCTGAGGAATGTGACGAGCACGGAAAGCAGCTTGGAACTCCGGCCAGGTGATGATTGTTCCAACAGGCTGTGAGCGCCTGTGGCTGTCCCACCATTGAGCAGCGGGACCCTTCAGAAAGTACGAGGCGAAGGTGACATAGTTAGCCACTGGGGCGCCTGAAGACTCCAGCTCATAAGTGATGTCACGGAGCCAGTCATCTGCGTCAAGCGGTTGAGTTGAGCTGCGGAAGGTCATAGGGTTGAGATGCATGAAGTCTTGCAGAGTCATATTCGGCCTTGGGAACTAGTCCATAAGCCCTTGCATAAATTGGCGATTCAGTTCAAACTGTTGCATCATACCAGCCATGTAGTCCGGTGGTGGTGGTGGTTCAGGTGCACCACGACCACGACCAGCTGGCCTAACCATTCTGTCAAATTTTAACAGTGGTAGTTTAGTATTTGGTAATTGCAAAATTGATGCATCATTCATGAAGTAAATTGCACAAAGAAGACAGCGCAATAGATACGACATAGTAGTTCAATTTTCAACATACAGATCCATACATAGGTCTATTACAAACCATAAGTTCGTTACAAAACAGACGATAGGTCCGGCATGAAAATAACCTAGACAACTAGGCGGCACGCAGGCATGCGGTGGAGGGATACAACAACGGGACATAGCGATAAGCTACATCAACGTCGGTGACAACGAAAGTAGCCACGGAACTGCAGATGACCCCGGTTGTGAAACCCGGTGGCAGGGTCCTGCATCCCGTGCACACTCCGATGCAGAACCTGCATGTTAAGCGGGAGCGCAGGTCCACGTGTCGGAGTACGACCTCCAACCTCAGGCCATCCAAGACCTGGGGGAAACTCAGTCCGAGGCGGGTAAAGGATGTGCTCCGGATGTATCCTCGCACGAACTGCTGGCAACAAGTGCTCCATAGCCTGATACAGACGAGCACGGGTGGCGTACAGCTCGACATTAAGAGCCCTGACAGTGCGATCCAGAGCCTCAGTGTACTGAACCAGAACCTGTGGGTCGTAACGACGACTCACGTAGGGAGCGCACATAGCAGTGTAGGACCGGTCGGTACGCTACCGCGCGAAAGGGGTCAACACCACAGCGTCGGCGGCAGTATCAACTCCAGCAGGAGCATACGGGATGTATATGTATGCCGTCTCCTCCAAGCAAGGGTTCGCTGCATGGAGACGAACAATAGCAGCATAGGCAGCATCCTGTACTGCCATCTCAACAGTCACTCCAATGCCACGGAAGGTGTGCAGCTTAGTGATGGAGCGGTCCTGTCGATCCCAGATAACCATCTCAGCCTCATACTGTTCCTGGTTGAACTCCTGGTAGTCCTCGTAAACAGTGTACTCGGGGTACCAGCGATATCCCAGCTTCTTCAAGAGGTCGACCAGAATGGCCGGGAACCCAGTCGTATCGTGCGCGTAGGTCAGACGAACGATCTGCCTACCGGGACGCATCTGTAACAAGGAGATTCAAGATGTCAAATGACAGTGTGTGCATCATAACTTCAAAGAAGACAACTTTCGACGAAACAATTCTCCGGTGGATGTGATCATGAGAACCTAATGTTAGATTTTAGCAAAATCTTTAACCCGAAAGAGAAGAGAGATCAGAACCCAGAGTATAGATGAGGAATAAAAGATCCTAATACCACCCGATTGAGATGTGGGCCCGTAAGCCACACAACTATGTTAGTAAAAGTTTTTCAATGACTAGACTCAACTTCGGCCAAGGAGTTGGAAAGGGGGCTACCTACAGGCAGTCGGCTCTGATACCAACTTCTGACGCCCCCATTCTCGACCGTACGCTAATCATACACACAATGCGTACGACCAAGATTAGGGACTCACTGATCGGTATCACAACACAACACTAGATACAAAATAAAGTCATACAGCTTCATATTACAAGCCAGGTGCCTCGAGGGCTCGAATACAAAGCTCGACAAGCACGAGTCAGCGGAAGCAAATAATATCTGAGTACAGACATAAGTTAGACAAGTTTTGCCTTAAGAAGGCTAGCACAAACATAAGCAGCGGATCGAACGAGGCGAGGCCTCCTGCCTGGGAACCTCCTAACTACTCCTGAGCGTCGGGGGTAGCCTCCACGTAGTAGTAGGCTCCAGCGGTGGTGTAGTAGTCGTCTCCGGCGTACTACATCTCCTAGGCTCCATCGTCTGAGCGCAGAATCGTATCGAGGGGGAAAGAGGAAGCAAAGCAGCGGTGAGTACTCATCCAAAGTACTCGCAAGACTGACATCAGAACTATGCTAAGTATGCATCATTATCAAAGGAAAGGGGGTTGTATCTGGACTGACTGCAGAAAGCAAGAATGAGGGGGAAGGCCTAGTCCTATCGAAGACTAGCATCTTCAGCATCTTGCAGCATTAGAAGAGAGTAGACTGGTATCTCATATATAATCATATTATTGTAGCAATTTTATTAAGTAACCACGCCCAGAGATTCTTCCTCGACTCCCTGCGAGGAAGCAATCTCGGAGCCACAATTCATTTCAAATTAAATTACAATTATAGTTGTATAAGGTCAAGGCACAACTCCAAGTCATCCTGTTACCGTGGACACGGCTATTCGAATAGATTAATCATCCCTGTAGAGGTGCACTGCATCTCCAACACGCCTGATCACCTCCGGCCGGACACACTTTCCTGGGTCATGCCCGGCCTCGGGATAGCAGCACGTCGTCGCCCCACCTAGGCTCAACGAAGAGGCCAGCCCGTCGGTCTAAATCCTAAGCGCGCAGGTTCGTGGGCCCACTTGCCCTTGCACTCCTACACGATGCGTGGGCGGCAGGAAGCAGACCTAGTACACTCCAGTCCAAGAGCTGCACCGTCCAGTCCAATCCGGCGCGCGCCGCTCCATTGCTGACGTCCGAAGAGCTTTGGCTGATACAACGACGCTGAGTGCCCATAACTTTCCCACGCGATGGTTTGGTGCGTAAAAAGGCCAACGACCCAACTCAGATCAAATACCCAACCCATTAGCATTTTATTAATGCGGGGCAAGCACGACCCATAAAGTGCGATCCGTCGCCCCGTCTCGAGGATGTGTGGCAAAGGCCTCTCTCGCCAGTCCACGCCTCATCATCATCAAACCGTGGGTACCCCTCAGGGCCGACCCATCACCAACATGTTTCAGTAACCCGGTCATAGTAACTGTGTGTGTGAAACATCGAGACGGAACCTGAGGAATCACCCTCAAGGGGCCCCGCTCGACGAAACCGTCAACGTGGACTTAGAGGAATCACCCTCGAGAGTTCCACACTTGAGGGGTGGCACGATAGAGTCATCGTCGGGAATGGTGAAGGAGAATCACCCTCGATAACCACGACCGACTAGCTGCACTACAGACCTAGCATCATGAGTACTTCACGAGGTGTCACCCTCGGTACTCGATAGTAGCGCTGCAGAGTCGTACAACAAAGGGGTGTGCGGTGATGTGAGGGGCCTGGCTTGCCGGTCGGTTGACCGAGTCTTCGCGTCGTCGATGAAGAAGCAGGGGCAACTGGGACTAAGGGGGGTCTCAGGGGATTCATTGATCAACCTATACTAAGAAGTTGATATGATTGCAGGTAAAGTAACGGTTTATCAAAAACAGGCTATGCATCAGAATAGGAGCTAACTAATACAGTAGCAAAAATCTAATGCAAGAAAGAGAGGGAGAGGAATAGGCGATATCGGAATGCTCAAGGGGGGTTTGCTTGCCTTGCTGCTCTGCGGCAAAGGTCTAATCGTCAGGGGCGTAGTCGTACTCGGTAGCAGCGTCAGTCTCGGAGGCTACTGGAGAGAAGAGGGGGAAGAAACAATAAATACAAGCAAACAGATGCAACACGATGCATGACATGCAATATGCAGGGTTAGGCATGCACTAACGCAGTACTACGCGTTGCAGACGAAGCGGGAGAATATCGGATGATATTTCCTGGGTCTTTGGATTTATCGGACAGACGATCCGGAGGGGAAAGTTCCATGTTCATCATGATAGGCGCATGTGACAGATGAATGGATGGCATATTTGGATTCGTGGGATTTTTCTGATCAACTTTCATGTATGACACTTTTTCATCTGAGCTACGGATCATTTTCTATTAATTTTTAAAGTTTTAATCATTTTCTGGAATTAGCAGAATTAATTTAATTCGAAAAATGCTATTATGACATCATGCTGACATCAGCATTGCATCAGCAGTCAACAGTGGGGCTGACCAAGTCAAACCTGACCAGTGGGTCCCACATGTCATAGACTCAGGGTTAATTCATTTTAATTTAAACTAAACAGAGACTAATTAGCAAGTGGGGCCCATTTGTCAGTGAGGGATTAGTGCTAATTAATTATTTTCAATTAACCTAATTACTAATTAGTTAGCTGACAGGGGTGGCCCACCTGTCATAGACACAGGGGCTTGGGGCCCCACATGTCAGTGACTGGGCTGTGCCCAGTCAGCCAGTTGACCAAGTCAACTGGTCAACTGGGTCACCCCTGGCCCACTGGCAGGGTCACTGGGGGTGGCCCCAACCCAGCCACGGCGGCGGCGGCCGGCGGCTCAATGCCGGCGACGCCAAAACGCGGCGGAGGGCTCGGGCCGGCGTTGGGATTCCCCTACGGGCGGTCGTTTCGCGCGCGGCCTGGTTCATTCGAACGGGCACTCGACCCCGGGTCGATTGGTGGCGGTGGCATCACCGGACCTGGCCGGAAACGGCGCCGGCGATGACGGCCGGCGGCGGCGGCTATGGGTGTGCTACGGGGACGGCGACGCAGTACGCTAGCGAGCGACCGACGCGGCTAGGGGTGATCTACGCGGCGCGGCGAGCTCAATGGGCACGTGCCCAGGGCCATTTGGTCGCCGGAATGGTGCCGGCGACGAGCAGAGGCGGAGGAGCATTCGGGCGAACGTCGATAGCGGTGCTAGGAGGCTCGGGAGAGGGCGTGCGCGTGTGCGTCGTGCTCCTGGAAGCACCAGGAGCTCGACGGTGAGCTCAGGCGAGCGTGACGGTGACTGTGGCCACGGCGGCAAGGTGTACGGCGGCGGGCAGAACTCGGTCACGACGGCGACTAGGTAGAGGGGCTACGGGAGCGCACAAAGGGGGAGGGGCGGCCAGAGGAGCTCACTGGCGTTGCTGGGAAGGCCCGATGGAGGAGCTGGTGCGGTGCAGACGGCGAATCGACGGCGGCGAGCTTCGGGCCCCGAGGAGGAAGAAGGGGCGATGGCGACGGTGCAGGGGCTCCAGGGCTGGTTTCATTGCTCGGGGAGGACGGGGTGGTCGCGGCGGTCCTTTTGGACAGGCTACGGAGGCGGGGGAGGGGCTGTGGCCGCGGCTGCGACGGCGAGCGGCGACGGTCGCGTTCGGTGGAACTCGCAAGCGAGCGAGAGAGAGCGAGAGGAGGGGGGAATGGATAGGGATGACGAGGGAGTGGACAGGGATCTCCCTTATCCCCTCGGCCACCCCTGTGGCGTCGCCGTGTCGGCGTTTCGCCGGAGCGCGCCGGCGCGGCCACGCTCGCGGCGACACGCGCGAAGGAGGACGAAGGGGCAGGTGGGAGTGGGCTGGGCCGCGCTGTAGCCATTTGGGCCCAGCCGCTGCGGGCCTTTTTCTTTTTCTTTCTTTTCTTTTCTGTTTTTTTTTTCTGTTTTGTCTTTTCTTTTTATTCCAAATGACTTTTGCAAATTATGAGACTTGCCAAAATAAATACTATGCAATATTTGCCATTGTTAGAAAATGGTTTGGAGCCAAGGTGATTCCATTTAATTTTTATTTAATGTTAAAATGGATTAAATAATTCTATTTTAGTTCTGTTTCTAATTGTTTTGGTTATTTAATTAATTTGATTTATGTTTACTACAATTTTATAATTGCCTCTGGATTATTTGCTGTTTAATGAACATTTTAGTTTTTCAAATTTGAACAACCTTTATTTCCACTTTAAGTTTGAAATTCCATTTGAATTGGAATTTGAAATGCGATATGATCCAAATGGTGATTAAGCACTGTTTAGCAAAATAGATTAGCTTAAACTTGGCCATTACTGTAGCTTAATTACAATCATCACTGTAGCCAAAAGCCAGGGTGTCACAGATGGCCACGCGCCGGCCATCGCCGCTGGGCCCCTCCCCTACAAAACGGCCTCGGCCCCCCCTCTCAAACCCTAGCTCCTCCTCCCCGCGCCCCGTTCCCCTCCTCCTCCTCATCGTCATGGCACCGTTGCCGCCCGCGGCCGAGCTGGTCTCCGTCGCCGGTCCCCAGCCCCCCCTCCCCGTCGCTGCGTCCCCGCCTCCTCCTCGCCGGCCCGCTCACGCCTCACCACCCCCGCCACCCTGCGCCGCTGGTGAGGCCGCCCCCGCCTCGCCCCGCTCTGCAACGGCCGCTGCCCGTGCCCGCAGCTCGCCAGAGTTACAGCCGCGCTCAGCTACACCCCATGACGCCCGTGCTTGCCACGTCGCTACTCGCGCTGCTGTCGGTAACTGCTCCGCCGCTCGCCGCTGCGCACAGCTGCTGCTGGCCTCGCCCGTGACGCGCTACTGTCGCCGTAGCTCTGTCCCGTCGCCTCGCATACCGCCGGCGCTAGCTCCGGTCGTCCCCCGCTAGCGCCGCTAGCTGGAACGGCTCCGTCGAGTCGCCCGCTACTCGTAGGACCCGGCGGCCGTCCTTTTGGTCGCCGGCGTCCAGCCCCTGCTCCCTGTAGTCGCCCACACCGGCCACCGCGCGTTGGGTTGCCGACCCGTGGGCCGACGCTGTCAGCTATTAGTTTAGCACTAATCAGTGTTTAGTTTAACTGTTTATAGTCACTGACGACCGGGTCCCACCTGTGTAATTAACCAGTGTTTAATAATAACCCCCCCCCCCTAGTTAGTACTGAGACATACCAGTGGGGCCAGCCCACTGTTCCACTGGATCAGGCCGGCCCAGTCAGCCTGCTGACTGGGCAGCTGGCCCACCAGTCAGCCTCTGCTGACTGGGTGTTGACCCAGGTCAACCTGGCCCACCAGTCAGCCACTGTGTGTGCTGACTAGGTACAAACCTGGGTACACTTAGCTTTTACTGTTTTGGATAATTCGAATTAATAACTAAAAGAAATTCTAGAATATTATTTAAACTCCTAAAATTCATATAAATTAATCCGTAGCTCGGATAAAAAAGTTTTATACATGAAAGTTGCTCAGAAAAATCCCACAAACCCGGATATGCAGTCCGTTCGTCTGTCACGCGCTCTTATCATAACAAACATGGAACTTTTCCATCGTTTTCATCGGTCCGGTAGTAGCTCGAGACCCGGAAAATATCGCCAGATATTCTTCCGATCCGTCTGCGATGTGTAGTACCGCGTTAGTGCATGCCTAGCTCTGCATATTGCCTTTCATGCATCGTGTGCATCTATCTGCCTAATATTTATTGTTTCTCCCCCCACTTCTTACCGGTAGACCCCGAGGCTGACGCTGTTGCCGGGTACGACTACGTCGTTGACGATCAGGACTTTGCAGCAGAGCAGCAAGGCAAGCAAAGCCCCTTGAGCATTCCGATATCGCCCAATTCTTTCCCTCTCATTCTTGCATTAGATTTTGCTACTGTATTAGCTAGCTCCTATTCTGATGCATAGCCTGCTTTTGATAAACTGCTACTATACCTGCTGTTATATCAACTGCTTAGTATAGGTTGATCAATGAATCCCCTGTGACCCCCCCCCCCTAGTCCCAGTTGCCCCTGCTTCTTCATCGATGACTTGATGACTCGAAGACTCGGTCAACCGACCGACCAACCATGCCCGTCACTTTCACCGCACACCCCCTTAGTTGTACGACTCTGGAGAGCTACTATCGAGTATCGAGGGTGACACCTCGTGAAATACTCATGATGCTAACTCTGTAGTGCAGCTAGTCGGTCATGGTTATCGAGGGTGATTCCTCCTTCACCACTCCCGACGACGACTCTGTCGTGCAACCCCTCAACCGTAGACCATCGAGGGTGAATCCTCTCTGGTCACCTTGACAGTTACATCAGGTGGGATCCTTCGAGGTTAATCCCTCGGGTTTCCCCCTTGGTGTTATATACACACTGTTACTTTTACTTTACTGTTGATACATGATGAGGTCTGGAAGACCGGAGGGTGTTGGTGTAAAACGACGGGGCGTGGCCGGGCATTCTTGGCCCTTGCCACAAGACCTCGAGACGGGGCGACGGGACCACATTGTAAGATTTGCAGGAAGCGTATCCACCCCTGAGGGCCGCGTGTGTCTATTTATATTGACAATGCCTTGGCGTACAAGAGAGGATTTACAGGAGTTTGAGAAGGATACGAAGCAAGAGACAGAAAGGAAAACAATTACAAGTCAAGTTGAACTTGAGCCGAATTCTATCTCTAACAACCTATCTATCTAACACTCCCCCCCCTTCAATCTGAACCTAGTGGAGCTTTGTCCAGGTTGAGATTGTACTTGAATTCATTCAACTTTCTCATGGTAAGAGGCTTGGTGAATCCATTAGCAAGTTGATTTCCTGTAGGAATGAACCTGATATTAAGTAGCTTATGAGCTACCCTTTCTCTGACAAAATGAAAATCAACTTCTATGTGTTTAGTACGTGCATGAAACACAGGATTTGCTGACAAGTAGGTTGCACCAATGTTATCACACCATAACCTTGCAGCTCGTGGCACTTTGACTCCTAGTTCATAAAGTAGAGTCTGTATCCACATAATCTCAGCAGTGGCATTAGCTAGGGCCTTGTACTCTGCTTCAGTACTAGATCTTGACACTGTAGCATGTTTTCTTGCACTCCATGACACAAGGTTTGATCCCAGAAAAACAGCAAAGCCACTTGTAGACCTTCTGTCATCAACACAACCTGCCCAATCTGCATCAGAGTATGCACTAACAAGCATAGATGGTGACTGAGTAATTTTGACTCCAAGTCCCATTGAAAACTTGAGATACCTCGTAATCCTTTTAACTGCAGTCCAATGAGTTGTAGTAGGAGCATGCAAGAACTGACATACTTTATTAACAGAGTATGAAATATCTGGACGAGTCAAAGTCAAATACTGCAATGCACCAACAACACTCCTATAGTTTGTTGCATCATCTGGACCAAGTACTTCTCCTTCCTCAATTGTGAGTTTTTCTGACGTTGAGAGAGGTGTACTTACCGCCTTACAATGCTCCATCCCTACCTTTCTGAGAATATCAGTAGTGTATTTTTCTTGTGTCAGAAGTATGCCATCTTTGATTTGTTTAACTTCTATACCAAGAAAATAATGAAGATTACCCAAGTCCTTCAATGCAAACTCTGCACTAAAATCTTGAAGAAGATAGGTAGTGGCATCCGAACTGGAGCTTGCAACAATTATATCATCAACATAGACAAGAACAAAAATAGTAGTGTTGCCTTTGTTGTAAAAGAACAATGAGGTATCTTCTTTTGATGGAATAAATCCAAGTTGCTGTAACAGTGTGCTCAATCTCGAGTACCAGGCTCTTGGGGCCTGTTTTAACCCATACAGGGCTTTCTCAAGTTTGCAGATATAATGAGGAGTGTCTCGGTTTTCATACCCTGGTGGCTGCCGCATGAACACTTCTTCCTCAAGAACACCATGAAGAAACGCGTTCTGAACATCTAGCTGACGTAGGCTCCAACCTCTGGAAATAGCAAGTGATAATACAAGTCTGATAGTAGCTGATTTTACAACAGGGCTAAAGGTGTCCTCATAATCAATGCCAAACCTTTGTTTCAATCCTTTTGCAACTAACCTAGCCTTGTATCTATCAATACTTCCATTTGATTTTCTTTTGATTTTATAAACCCGTTTGCAGTCAATCACATTTTTGCCCTTTTGTGGTGGTACTAAGAACCAAGTTTTATTTTTCATGAGGGCTTGGTACTCACTATCCATAGCTTTTTTCCATTCTATATGAGCAAGGGCATCATGCAAGTTTTCAGGTTCACCGGTACTAGTAAGAAAAGCACGTTTACTAGTGCCATACCTTACCGTACCATCTTTGTATTCCTTGGGTTTAGAAATCCCAGATTTGGACCGAGTGCTGTGTTGACATACCTCAGGGACTGGTCTGACCGGCACCAAATCATCCCCCAGATTTCTGTTTTCTGGAGCAGCAGCATTTAGTTCAGGCACAGAAGATCTGGGTGACCCCTCCTCGTCTGCAGGAACTGACGCCCTCGGATCCGGCGCAGCCGGGGCTGCAGGAGAAGCCTGCCTCGTAGCAGGAGACCCACTCAAGGACCGCCAAGTGGCAGTCACAGGTGACGTGCAGTTTGGGACATCACCCGTCGCGCTGCTGTAGGAGTCCACCCCAGTCGGTTGGTGGCTCGGGGACGCGTGCGATTCCTGCGTGGTGCTCGATGAGCCGCGGAGCCCGCTAGTGCGCTGGTCGACCACAGGCGCCTCGGTCGTAGTGGCTGCACGCTTGACAGGGGAATCCCCCTGGGATCGCACACCTCTGGAGCTGCCAAGTCCAGGCAGATCTTCCTCGGATCGTGAGCTCTCATTGGCATTTTCTGCACACATAAAATCATAGACAGGAGCTGCACTTTTCCCATTAGAGCAATTATTTTCATCCAGATTTTCTTTGGAACTATTCACGTGATCAGCTATTAATTCTCCCCCGTGATCAAGATTATTCAAAGGATCAGAGAGAAGTGAGATTTCTACACGGAGTAGGGCTCCATCATTGGGATGAAGTTTTGCAAAAGGAAAAACGGATTCATCAAAGACAACATCTCTAGAAATATAGATGCGACCAGTAGAGACTTCTAGACACTTGTATCCCTTATGAAGATTACTATAGCCGATAAAAACACATTGAGTGGAGCGGAACTCAAGTTTGTGGCGATTGAAAGGACGAAGGTTAGGATAACAAGCACATCCAAAGATTTTTAGGGAACTATAATCTGGTTTATGATGAAACAGTTTTTCTAAGGGAGTAGTGTTCCCAATGACTTTACTGGGAAGCCGATTGATGAGATAAGTAACAGCAATAAAAGCTTCATCCCAATATTTAAGCAGCATGGATGCATGAGCAAGAAGAGATAGCCCTACTTCAACAATATGGCGATGCTTACGTTCTGCCGACCCATTTTGTTGATGTGCATGTGGACATGAGACATGATGTTCTATGCCAATGTCACGGAAGAAGGAATTGAGTTTTTCATACTCTCCTCCCCGATCACTTTGGACTGTGATAATCTTTCTACTAAAGTGGCGTTGAACAAGTTTCTGAAACTCTTGAAAAACAGCGAAAATTTCAGATTTGTGTTTGAGCAAGTAGATCCAAGTGAATTTACTGAAATCGTCAATGAAACTAACATGATACTTCTTTCTTCCAAAGGAATCTCTTGCATGACCCCATACATCACTGAAAATAAGTTCTAAAGGAGCATGAGATACACTATTTGACTTAGGATAGGGAAGTTGGTGACTTTTGGTACATTGACAAGCATCACAAACAGACTCAATATTTTGACTACTGGACAATGGAAGATTGTCTTTATTGACTATCTGGCTAACTATAATAGAAGAAGGATGTCCTAATCTTTGATGCCATCTTGCTAAAGAGGGCTTGACGACAGAGTAGACTTGACGACGACGCTTGCGACTAAATGCTCCGGATGTGATGGGGTAAAGTCCTCCAATGCATCTACCGTGATGGAGGAGTTCCCTCGTTGCCCGATCCTTGATAAAAAAATACTTAGGATGAGTTTCAAAGAAAACATTGTTACCAGCTGATAAGCGAGACATGGAAGCAAGATTTTTATTTGCTTGAGGGACATGAAGGACATCTTTTAGTAGAAGATCACGTTTAGAATTAGGGGAATTAATTATAGCTTGACCAATATGGTGAATGTTCATACCTCCACCGCTTGCAGCGGTGTGAACTTGATCGTTGCCGTAGTACTCCTCGCGGATGGCCAACTTCTCGAGCTCACTGGTAATGTGATCTGTTGCACCAGAGTCAGCGTACCACACGGTCTCATCTCCTCCTTGTTCCCTTAGAGCAGCAGCAACGTGACGTTCCTCCGGCACATAGTTTTCATCATAGCGATACCAGCACTCCATTACCTCATGACCAGTCTTCTTGCAAAGTTGGCACCGAGGTCGTGAATTGCTGGAGGAAGCACTAGGGTTGTTGGAGTGGCGCGGACCATTGTTGTTGGAGCGTCCGCGTCCTCCACCGTTGCGGCCACGTCCCTGACCGTGGTGACCACGGCCGCGACCGCTGTTGCCGCGACCACGCGACATGGCGTTGACAGAAGATTGCCGCGTGACCGAGCCTTGAAGAAGATTGACCCGAGCTTCGAAGCTCAGAAGCTGGTTGTATAGCTCGGCGAGGGTGACCGGTTCGACGCGAGCGACAAGGGACGAGACCATCGAGTTATACTCTAGGTCTAGACCCTTCAGTACATAGGAAGTAATCTCCTGATCGGAGAGTGGAGCGCTGGTGGTGGCGATCTCATCTGCCAACGCTTTGATCTTGGCGAGGTAGTCCGGCATGCTCAGATTTCCCTTCTGAAGGTTGGCGAGGGCGATGCGATTGTTGACCGCCTGGGCTTGCGTTTGCGCAGCAAAGGACGCGTGGATGGAGCTCCATATTTCTGCCGGCGTCTGCAAGGTTACAACCTGCGCAAGGACCTCATGAGACAGAGATCCCATTAGGTAAGCTTGTACATGCTGCTGCTGGGCGAACCAGATCGTCCTGGCGAAGTTGAAGACCTGCTCTTCCTTGCCATCCTTAGTGATGGTCAAGGTGGCAGGGGGCGCCGGGCTTTCGGCGTTGAGGAAGTGCTCCATCTGTGCTCCCTTGATGTTGGGTAGCACGATAGCCTTCTAGAGGAGAAAATTACTCCTTGTGAGCTTCTCTGATGGAGGCGGCCCGAGAGAGACGACGGTGGTACTGGAGGAAGGCGCGAAGGTGGAGCTGGAGGCGAGGCTGGATATGGCGGAAGCGGCAAGGGTGGAATCGGTGGCAGCGGTGGAGCCTGACATGGTTTTCTCTCTTTGTCTCTCTCGTGGCGACGATCTAGTCTAGATGGGGTTTTCGATAGCTAGATGCGGGAGGAAGATGGCTCTGATGACCATGTAAGATTTGCAGGAAGCGTATCCACCCCTGAGGGCCGCGTGTGTCTATTTATATTGACAATGCCTTGGCGTACAAGAGAGGATTTACAGGAGGTTGAGAAGGATACGAAGCAAGAGAAAGAAAGGAAAACAATTACAAGTCAAGTTGAACTTGAGCCGAATTCTATCTCTAACAACCTATCTATCTAACACACATATCGTGTATCGCGCTCGTCACCGCAATTAATAAAATGCTAATGGTTTGGGTATTTGATCTGAGTTGGTCATTTGACCTTTTCGCACTAACCTTCACGTGGAAGAAGTTATGGGTACTCGGCGTCGTTGTATCAGCCGAAGCTCTTCGGACGTCAGCAATGGAGCGGCGCGCGCCCGAGTGGTCTGCGACGGCACAGATCTTGGATTAGAGTGTGCAAGGACTGACCTCGGCCGCCCTCGCATCGTGCAGGAGTGCAAAGGGTGAGTGGGCCCATGACCCCTGCGCGCTTAGGATTTAGACCGGCGGGCTGGCCTCTCTGTTGAGCCTAGGTAGGGCGACGACGTGTTGATCTCTGAGTCCGGGCATGACCCAGGAAAGTGTGTCCGGCCAAAGGTGATCAAGCGTGATGGAAAACGTGGTGCACCCCTGCAGGGATGAAATTAACTATTCGAATAGCCGTGTCCACGGTAACAGGACGACTTGGAGTTGTATCCCGAGCTAATATAACTAAAAGTGATAATTTGAAATGAATGTTGAATCCGAGATTGCTTTCTCACAGGGAGTCGAGGAAGGATCTCTGGGCGTGGTTACTTAATAAAATTGCTACAATGATATTGTTACATATGAGTTACCAATCTACACTCTTCTAATGCTGCAAGATGTTGAAGATGCTAGTCTTCGATAGGACTAGGCCTTCCCCCTCTCATTCTTGCTTTCTGCAGTCAGTCCAGATATAACCCCCATTCCCTTTGATAATGATGCATACTTAGCATAGTTCTGATGTCAGTTTTGCGAGTACTTTGGATGAGTACTCACCGCTGCTTTGCATTCTCTTTCCCCCTCGATACGATTACCGCGTTCAGATGACGGAGCCCAGGAGATGGAGTACGCCGGAGACGACTACTACACCACCGCTGGAGCTTACTACTACGTGGAGGCTGCCCCCGACCAGCAGTAGGATAGGAGGTTCCCAGGCAGGAGGCCTCGCCTCGTTCGATCTGTTGTTATGTTTGTGCTAGCCTTCTTTAAGGAAAAACTTGTTTAACTTATGTCTGTACTCAGATATTATTTGCTTCCGCTGACTTGTTGAATTTGAGCTTATGTATTCGAGCCCTCGAGGCCCCTGGCTTGTAATATGAAGCTTGTATGATTTTAATTTGTGTCTAGAGTTGTGTTGTGATATCTTTCAGTGAGTCCCTAATCTTGGTCGTACGCATTTGCATGTATGATTAGTGTACGGTCAAATTGGGGGCGTCACACTTAGCCTGGACGGTGCCGGTGGATGTGAGGTCGACGACAGATCCCTCCAGGAAGGAGCCGACGTCCACCATGACGCGGTTGCGGCGCCCACACTGGTGCACCCTACGGGGCGCCGGAGAGTGTGATTCCGCCTCTCCAATGTCCACCGTAGCGAGGGCCTCCACCGCCTCCCGTGCCCGCTGCCTCGCCCGGCGGGCACGCCGCGCCATGACATCATTCGAGGACGGCCATGCTTCGTGCTCGACGCGCCAACGGAGGGGTTGCGCTTCCGCCACGGCATTCGGACGCCAGACGAACTGCACCGGCTCCGGTGAGGCAGCGACGCTGGATCCAAGCACCAGTTGTGCAGACGCAACAGATTTCCGGCGTTGCAAGTTCGAGCGTTGCCGTCGTGCGGCCGCCTCCCGGGAGCGGCGGAGCGCAAGCCGGACGGCCATCTCCTCCTCGGGGCCATGTGCGATGAGCTCGTGGTCGACGGATTTGGAGGTGAAGGACTCGGATCCGCTGCCCGTCATGTCGGAGAAGGCTGGAGATCGCCGGAGGTGAGCTTGGGTGGCGGATGGGAGTGGAGGGGAGTGGAGTGAAGTGGCTAGGATATGGTTCGGCGAGCGGATGGGGGACGAATATATGTGGGATAGATGCGGGCCAGGCGGGCGTGCCCGGGCGCCCGGGCTCCCCCATATATGCCCCATATTTGAGCTGAATATGAGGGGTGCCGGTCAGCACGGGCGTTTGAGGCCCGTTTGAGGGGTCCGGCTGAATCGATTTTTTGTGACCGGTCAATGACCGGGCAGCCTGATCGAACGTTTGAGACGGGTTTGAAGGGTCCGACTGTAGATGCTCTTAGTACCCTAACAGCTGACCTTTGGCGTCCGTACGGTTAGGAAGCTGGCACGAAGGAGGGGTTGGAGTCTTGGGGAGACACAGCATCGAACCAGAGATGATGGATCGAATCATTCTAGCCTGGGTACACATCTTTCAACACCTGGCCCTTAATAACCAGATTAACCGCACCAAAGATTAAAGCTCTTGCATACAAATCGATATATATAGCTGTCTATGTACTTCCGTAGAGAACGATACTCACCATCCCTGTATTATCTTATTATATATTACTGTACATCCAGTGGCGGAGCTAGAAAAATGTGTGAGGGGGGCCGAGTGTTCCTAATCCATGTTGGGGAGGGCCAGCCCACTAAATTACACAATTTTAGCAGCAAATAATTATCTTATTGCAAGCATATTAAGGCTAAATCAGTGTTGTTAGGGGGGGCCAGGCCCTGCTGGTCCCCCACTGTCTCCGCCACTGACAACACCGTACCCAACCATCATATCCATCGATCCACATTGGCTGTTCCATCTCGTTGCCTTTAACTAATTAACTAACTGCTTGGATGCATAATGGAGAGGGATGATCGATCTCGATTACCTGCGTTGGGTGCCCGTCCTTCCCCATCCGCCTCACGCGGTCACGCTTGCTCAAGTCACATTTACGGTGCTCGATCACTTTTTGTCATCTTACAATTTGGATCCATTAAGTGATAGACAAATCATGAGACGACACGCAGTGTGCTAGCTAGTGTTGGACCTTCAGGATTGAGGCGGTGGATAGTGCAACCGTTCGATCTTCCCAGTAGGATCGCTGTCAAACCTCACCTGCTCTTAGCTTCTTCTACCGTCCCGTCCCCTAGACTAAGCAGTTCACGAATAAATTAAAATAAAATATCACATTCGGTTCATGTTTCAATATCCGTACGGACCTCCGTACGATAAAGGCATTAGCTGCCCTTTTTTGGTTAAATTAGTTGATCCAAAACTAAAACATCACATCAGTTTCCAAAATTTCTCAAATGTTTCATTCGCAAGCAACGGGACCAGATAGGACAATGGAACTTAGAGGCCATCACGACAATAATTTGCCAATGCACGCAATTTGCATATTGCTTTTTCTTGCTACAAAGTGATTGCCACATGCCCATGCCCATGGGCACATTCTTACAGTTGATGTTGGAAGGACGGGACAAGTCACCGGAGTAGTATGAGAGAATGACCCACCCCACCATACCTTGTCTTTCTCCTTTTCTTTTCCTAAATGCTACTTCCTCCGTTTCATAATATAAAAGGGGTTTTTGACACTATAGTAGTGTAAAAAAAATGCTCTTATATTATGGGACGAAGGGAGTAGGTTGATTTGCACAGAAACACCTTAACCAAATCATTGCCTTATGGCTGATTTGCGTGAGGTCCTATTTAACACTATATGCCTTTCGACCTTCTTAGTATTTAGAAGATTAATTTGCTTGGAAATGGAGGAAAGAAGGCGGAAATGACCAATAGAGGACGGGGTCCAGGGAGCCCGTTTTACAATATCATATTTCCATAGCGCAAACGAAATTGAAAAAGATAAACCATAGAAATACATGTATAACATGTTTAATAGAAGTTTCATAGCAATATACTTTCATACGTGGCTTAGACAAAAAAGACAAATATATACATGTAAATGGACAAAAAAAATGTTGGTCTTGGATTTTTATTTTTTGTGCAGCTTGCAAATCATAATATTTTTGAATGAAAATTAAAAGATTCCCCACGAATATGTAAAAGCTTCACTGGATTTTTTTTTATTTAAAAAATAACTTGGAAATGTTGCCTTTGAAGGCTTTTGAGAAAACGGGCTCCCTCCAAAAAAATTGCACTCAGAAAGAAGGCCTCTATGTACTTGGTGAAGAAACGAGAATATATGGGCGTATGATGTCGTCAAGGAACGTGGTCCAACATTGAACAGGCTACGTACTTGTGTGAAAGTAACCTCTGAACTGGTGTGAACTCTGAAGATAGTAGCAAGCAAAATGTTGTGGTACAACTTGTTGCCTACGTAAATAATTTATTTATGGTGCACGTTGACAAGGACTTGCCACGTCCAAATTTCTATTAACTTTACAAATTATTACTTTTCTGTAAGAAAATTACTGTTAGTAATTGTAAATTTGTGTGTCTTTGGCCATTTCTCCATATCTCTCAATCAATATATATACGTAAGCAATATAACCGGCTATGTACTTGTGTGAATGTTCTCACCAAAAGAACTTGTGTGAAAGCAAACATCTGAACTCTGAAGCTATAGCAGTAAGCAAAATGTGGTTGGCACAACTTGTTGCTCACGTAAGTAATTTATTGTGTGCGTTGACAAGGACTTGTAACATCCAAAATTAAACAAACTAACATCCAAAAATTAAATTCTCGTGAAGGCCATCCAACTCCAGACAGTGGTTGGAGATGTGGTCTTCTACCATAAGATATAGGTGATCGATTGAGTTGACGTACACATTCCATGTGAAATTCAGCTGCTCAATTGCGGACTTGTATATTTCCAGTGGTAAAATTACTGTCAGTAAATGTGCGTATCTTTGACCATTTCTCCGTATCCCACAAGCAATATATACATAAACAAGAACAAATTAAAAATTCGATGGTCCACGGGGTAAGTTAAGCTAGACAAGGCTTGTCACATCTCCCAGTTGGATTAATAAACTGCCTCTAGCAGCCCATGATCATGTTAATAACACTAGTTTTAGCAGACCTGGTAGAATCATACGGGGATCCGACAGAAAAGAGCCTCAAGGGACTTTCCCGGAAGCAGCGACCCAGACATGCATATTCTCATTTCTAAACTGATCACGCTTGATTGGGTACCGCACGAAAACTAATGTTAAAACTCCTTCTACATTCTAAGATTGTTAGTAAGAAAATCCCTATACTTATTACGTCTCCTTTTTACAAAAAGTAATCCAGAAAGGACGCCTACATGGTTGGAGTATATGCTCCAGTGATGCTCCATTAGTTAATCACGGTTTCTTTTTTAATAGACAACATTTTTATATGGCGACTACTCTGCGCCGGTCGACCGGCCCAAACCCTTTGATTCGATGCTCGACAGCCATCGGATGAGCCAGCTCGGCAGCCCGTGACCCTTTCTCTCGTCTTCCTCCTCACTTTGTCTCTCCCACGCCGCTCGCACATGCCCTCGCGTGGCTCGCGCTCACCACGCCCATGCCAGCGAGCTCGAAGCACGTCGCCGGTGAAGCACCTCCATCCACCGTCGTCGCTCGCCCCGACTTGCCACACTTCGATCCACCGTCGCTGCTCGCCTGACTCGCCGCACTACTGGTCCCTCGAGTCGTCGCCGTCTCAAAAACTAATCGCCCCCGTAGCAAAAACGTGCCTCCCTCGCCGCACCCCTCCCCCACGGTGGTAGCCGCCGCTCCTCGCCGGTGCAACCCCCTGGTTGCATCACCGATGGGGGACATTTCTGTGGTTCCAGCAAAACTCGATGTGGGTAGTAGCATCTTGGGACACTGGATGTAGCTCCGCCGTGCCGACGCTCGGCCCGCGCTCTCTATGGTTCCAGCAAAAACAGGTGCCCGTTGTAGCAAAAGAAATTGTTGGATGCAGCTCCACCGCGTGCCGTCAGTTGCTGTGGTGTTTGTCGCCGCATCCCACGACCCCGGGGTTGCCGCATCCGTTGTAGCAAAATGCGCCGCTGGTTGAAGCTTTTTGGGTGGCTGGTTCCAGCTTTTGCCGAGGCAGAGTGGTCGGTTGCAGCTTTGGACTCTCCGGTTAACACGCAGCGCCGACGGTTCCAGCAAATATTGTTGTCGGTTCCAGCATTCTCAGCGCGCCGTCGCATGCTGCCCGTCCCGTCGCAGCTCCTCTCATAGCCGGTTGCAGCTCGCCGCAACAATGGTTCCAGCTTTCCCGTGGCCGTTTGCAGCACGGACCCGCCGGAGCGCGCGCAACCGCAACAGATGAGGACGACGAGTGTGTGCTGTGGCACACGGACAGGTCGTCGCCATGGTGAGGCGGCTGTCCGCCTGCCGGTGCCGAACTCGCTCGATTCACGGTGTCCTAGCTCGCTGGCCATCGAGCACGCAGCCCGCAGTCTCCCCGTCATCCCGACGCCGATGACCTCGCCTGGCGGTGATGGTTGTACGCGAGGTGGTGCGCGGCGGCCATCACCGGCGAGCTGTTGGGTAGGTGTGGAACGATACAGGGGAGGAGGGAGGCGCGCTGTTGGCCAAGAAGAACGAGTGGCTCAGAGCGATTTGCGCGAGAGATAAAAAGGGGATAAAGATACAGCGGTGGTGGGTCCTACTAGAGCGCTCGATGGATGTTGAGCGAGCGAGCGGCGTGGCCGGCCGAAGGCTTCGGCCGGTCCGCCGATTATAAACGTTTCCCTTTTTATATTGGTTTAAACAGACTACCTTAGTACTCCCTCTGTATCTAAATATTTGTAGTTGGGGAGAACTAGACTACTACAAATATTTAGGTACAGAGGGAGTAGTGCTTATCGATGTCCTAGTAGTTGTCCTTAGGAGTGTGTTGTTTCATGATGTACTATGGGGTATATGATCCCGTACCTGATGCTCAGTTAATTAACAAAATGTCTCTCTAATCTAGCTTTTAGGGCATCCGTTAGAAATGCTTTACGATTTTTAATCATTAAACCCTTATACTTCCCTGCCCCTAAATAACTTTATACTTAATCATGTTCCAGCGAGTATATGCTCCAGTGATGCTCCATTTTTCTTTCGACATAGACTGGTTTAGTAGTTGTCCGTCGGCAGAAGGTATAATATGTAGTTTCGTTAGCATGGGGTATATGATCCCGCACCTGATGCTCAACCAACTAAAATACAAGGATTATTCGCGTTTATAGCAGCATGAAAGACGCAAAGAAACACACGGCACGCACGCATGCATGCACTACGTTGCAGTGGGGCACGAGGTTGAGTATAACCCAAGCGATGTATGCTGCTTAACGACACGTCTAAATCATCGGTGCGTTGCATGCAAACAATCCATGGGCGTTCCTTAATTCCTTTCTCCTCGCCCGGCTCTCAACGTTGATGCATTCATCGCTAAATTTACTTCCGTGATGAGTTAACCAAACAATACTACTTCATCCATCACAGTTTACAGGGCATGTAGCCCAGATCGCTGGGATCAAGGTATGCAGCGATTGGCTCTATTTCCTCCATGCGTTTCACGGAAAAAAACCAGCGAAGTTAACCCACCGCGCCTAATTAGCTGGGAAGTTAATGAGCAGTTAACTCCTCCTCCTGTAAACGAGTTGCCCACGTTGCATGCATTGGTGGAGACCGATTCCACCTCTCGGGCTCTCTTTTCATCTCCTTCCCACATGCTACTAGTGCTAGTAGTACTCCTAATTACTCATGCATGATGTACTACTAGGCAATAAATGAAACACGCCTTAATCCTTGTCAATTCTGGAAATGCATGAAATCTCAAGGGTGCCTTATAAACTAGTACTACTGCTTAGATAAGTACATGTGTCATGTGTCCCGGAGAATCGGAATGCTCGTCAACTTCATCAGCAGTAGGCAGCCGTGCCTGTGATGTCGACGTCCGGCGCAACTTGGAGAAAAAAGTGCTCGATCGGTCGACAGGTGTTTTGGATGGCATGCATGTAGATCTGCTTCCCGGCCGAGGGGTGCTTTCGTGATTCGCCGGTTGCGTGTGGTGCAATCAGTACACGATCTTGCTCTGTTCCTCGTTATAGACTTTCTATCCTCTCAAAAAAGAGGCCGAGAGAATGTCACTGTAGCTTTTATGCTGGAGCACAGCACAGGCACAGCATTCATTCTGCTTTGTGCCGCAGCGAGTGGGCACGTAGCCGTACAATACGTGTAGCCGCGGCCCGGGGCTAAAACCGTCAACGGCGCCGAAAAATTAAAGAACGGAGGAAAGGAAGCCGTCCGTCGTCGTCGACGCAGACACGGGCGCCTGATCGCGTCCTCGAGACAGCATTTGACCCCGGCCCTCGCCTCGCATGCCGTGACATCTTGCCGTTCCTAGTGCCGGCCATGGCCAAAAGCGCTACAGTACGCAAGCCTTTGGCAGCGCTCCAACGTATGGTCGTGGCTCGTGGCCGTTTCTCTGGCGTCCAGGCTATGGACGACGTGTGACGTTTCGAGGAAGGTGGCTCGTAGACCACGCTTTTGTCTGTAGCCCTGTACGGTCTCCTTCGAAGACTTGTGCACGAGAGAGACCAGAGGACTAGTCACTCGTTAGGCTAACTCCAGCGCATGACCTCAAACGGACGTCCGTTTTGTCCTGCTTTCGTCCGTTTGGGGCGGTAATGGGGTCATCCATGTCCGTTTGGGGCCGTTGCCGTGTCGGTGCGCCCAACGCGCGGCCGCACCCCATACCATGTCCGTGGCCGTGCACGACCAGCTCCCCCGCTGGCCCACTAGGTGCGGGTGGAACGCGGCGACCGACTGCTCCTCCAGCACCTCCTCCTTCACGTCCAGCATCTCCAGCTCCGGTACGGCCACGTCGCCGGCCTCAGAGAGGGCCATCATTGTGTCCAGGCCCACACATTGGCGCTCATCGTGCGTGTTCATGGAGTCTTCCATGACACGTTGAATAGGCCGGGCCTCCTCCTCCTCTATCATGCGAGGAGGTGGTGGTGGCGACGGAGAGGGCGAAGGCGACGGCGTCGGCGTGATGCCGCGCACCCGCGTACGCCCGCGCATCGGGGGAGGGGTCGGAGCACGCGCTCGGCGCTCTGTACGTGGCCGCCGCGGGCCCGACGAGCTACCGGCAAAGTAGGACGTGCGCCGGACGTCGTGCTCGTCCCGAAACCAGGTGTCCCAGAGAGCGGAGTCGACGGCGTACCTGGGGTCGTCGTACAGGTCGTCAGGCAAGAGGCGGCGGCAGCGTTCGATCTCCTCGCGGCGGGCACGGCCGCTCATCGGGACCGGCGGGATCGGCACCTGATCCGCGGACATATGCCAGTTATTGGGCAGGTGAACGCCGCTCCAGGGGAGCGGCGTCCTGGTCTCCCAATAACGACGGCACACATCCGCGTGGATGTAGTGCCGGTCGCGCTCGCCGGCGGCCGTAGGGGCGATGGTGAATGCAGGAGGCGCGGGGGCCCTCCGTGGGGGTGGTGCGGGCTCTGATTTGACGGCGCGGCGGCGGCCAGAGGACGAACCAGCCTCGTGGTTGTGCGCCCCCTTGCGGCCGGTGCTCCACCACACCATGGCTGGCGGCGGGCGGCGAGCTCGAGGAAGGGGAAGGGAGAAGTAGGGTTTGCGGTCGGGTTTCGAGGAGGCAGCAGGGACTGGAGTGGGGCGTGAACTGTGACCGGTCCACGGCTTCCCATTTAAGAAGGATGGCGACCGCCCGCCTGGGCGGATGACAGGTGGGCCCGACCGCGCGTGCGCAGTTAAGTTGGGCGGTGGGAGGTAGGTGGCCGCCTGCCACGCGGCACCGATGCGGACGAGAGGCGCGTCCGTTTGCTGTCCGCCTGGACCGAAACCGGGCGCATGTTTGCGCTGGAAATGGGTCGGGACGGACACAAAACGGACAAGATGGGTCCAGTCCGTCGCGCGCTGGGCCGTGGGGTCTGTCCGTTTTGCCCCAATCGGACGGGGCCGGACGGGATGGGGTAGCGCGCTGGAGTTGGACTTAGTGCTGTCCTACGAGCCAGCAAAAACACATTTGTTGCTATCCAAGAGAGAGAGGGGGTGTGGGGTGCTGATCTCTCTCTCTCTTTCTCTTGCTCGGTCAGTTTCAAGCTTGGAAAAAAAGAGAAGAGAATTTACACCTGGGGAGAAGTTTCAAAACGATCCATGGATGGTTGTCCGCGGAAGAGAGGCGATTCTTCTCTGCCCGGTCGACTGGGGACAAGCCAAGCGGTCGATCGATCAATGATCATAGACCGCACGATCAACACAAGAGTGTCTGTCTGCACACAAATGGAGTAGTAAGAGCATCTCTAGTGGCTTGTCTATGTGGTAGTCTAAACCAAATATAGACTACCAGAGGTCAAAAAACGTCTCAAGTGGCTTGTCTATGTGGTAGTCTAAATTTTACACAACCACCAAAATAGCTACCGGTTGTCCACATTTGGACAACCGAGCCACAACCGAGCCACGACGAGGGGAGGGCGCGAGCGGGCTCGATGCGCCGCTTGCCGGTGGGGGACGCCTCCGCTGGCTCTGGCGTATGGGCAGCAGTGGCCGGATCCGCCGCACTCGCCTCGCCAGTCAAGCTGCTCTACGCCAAGTACCTGGGCGCCCTGGAGCGCTGGATCCAGCGGCTCCCGGAGGCGCAACCACCGCCGGCCGAGGAGCTGCTCTGCAGTGCCAATGGAGTTGAGATGGAGGAGCCGTCCATGGACTGCAATGGGAGGGGCCTGAAGAGGAAGAGGGAGGACATGGCTGGGATGCTGGATTGGGTGAGGGGGCTCGCCGAGACTGTCGCCGAGGAGGGCGCCATCGCTGCCGGGTTGGCGGATGAATACTTCCCGGTGGCATTGGCGGCGCGGGAGGCGGTGGCCAGGAAGAGGGTTCGCCGCACAAGCGTGACCAACGGCGCGCTCTTGCAGGTGATTCCGACGCCTTTGATAAACTTGTTACTGAAATAGAGCCGTTGGAAATATAGACTACCAAATTTAGACAATCCGCTGGAAAACAGAGGTTGTCTAAATTCAAAAAAATTTAGACCATTGTCTATATAAAGATATAGACTACCAAATTTAGACAAGCCACTAGAGATGCTCTAACACGTTCAGATGCCAGCGTCACGGCTTCAAAGTCCAGCCCTCCAGTCCATTCTGTTTCGCTATGCCACGAACAAACAAGAAGTCTGGGCGTTATGTGCAGGCCAAGAAATAAAAATCAAAATCAAAATCAGTGGCTGGCTGTAGTGCACACATCGCCCGTGGACAAGGATGTGAAGAATATATTTCGACTGGCCTGGCTTGTACGTACCTTCACCATCTAGCGGTGGCAGGTTCTTCTTCTGCTCCAACTAGACACTGCAAGGAGAAAAACCATCAGACATGCTGGTAGAAAGCAACCCCTGGCACCTCCAAAAACTGAAACAAGTGAAGAAAAAAAGCGAACGCCCTGCCAATGATGATGATAATGTGGCGCATGCATGCGAAAGCCGTTCCTTGGAAGAAGAAGATAATGCAAGGCAGGGGCGGCGCCTTTCTGCTCACGCCGCAGCAGCGGCAGCAAACACCGCATGCCCCCCGCACGCCTTTCGTGTGTCCCCTTCCGGTGGGCCCAACTGGTGCTGCGACGGGCGGGCAGTGGAGGTCAAGCGCGGAAAAGCGAACGGATTTTCCTTTTTTTGAGGGTTTAGAGGGAACGATTCTGGGGTCAATTCGAGGGAGGTGGAGGAGGGCACGGCAGTGACGCCGCGAAAGGGAGCGCGGAGGGAGGAAGCAGCCAGGAAGGTCGCCTCCCCTTGGGATCAATCAGCGGGATCGGAAGCTCTTCTGGCAAGAAAAATGCTTCCCCTTGAGCAACGAATACTACTCAGGATTTCTTCATTATCAGCAGCATATAGCAAGCTAGATTACACAACAGGGTCATCTGCCTCAGGCTCCTCATGTAGTGTTGCGAATGTCAAGGGACGAGTCCCATCTTATCTACTCTAATAAAATCTTCAGCCACGCGTGTTTTCCGCACAGACAACCTAAGGGGCATCTCCAACGGCCATTCGCACGGACACATATTTAGAAGGCCGTCATCCAACTGTAGTTGTATTATGTCCGTCAGTACATTCAAATTCCAATGTACTTCGATCCACGCCAGCGTCGTATCATCCAGATCATCGTTGTCGCCATCCTCCTCCTCCTTCGGCTGCTGCTCCCCGGCGGCCAGATGCTGCTGTGTTATGTGTGCCATCACCGGTCTGAGTGTGGGACTGCTGCTGCTTGTAGTGGCCGAACTGGGTGGGATCCAAGTCCTCCACTTGCCTGTCCTCATAGCCCCCTCCTTCTCCGTCGTGGATGATGTCGAGCATCTCCCTGTCCGCGTCGTAACCCCCCTCCCCCCGCTCTAGGCATTGTAGCGAACAGTGTGCGGGCATCCATCTGCTTCCCGGCCGCCGGCCGCGCCCGGACAAGCTGCGGCAAAAAATACTCGAAGAAGAGCGACGTTGCGTTAACGTCGACGATGTAAGTCGTACCGGCGGGGGTTCTGAGCTGCTCGATGGCGTACTAGTACGGAATCTTGTATAGTCCCTGTTCATGCCAATTTGAATTTTTATGCTTTGCCAACAAATTTTTAACTTGCCCTTCTCTTTTCACATAAAAGATAAGAAGGTAGATGTTACTCACACGGGCTACTTAATTAAATCAATGACTCGAATCAATTATATGCTCTTACTTCTTCTCATGTGAAAAGATGAGGTAAGAAGGACCATGTTAAAGCCGATCATGCTTTGCCTTCTTGCTTGTGTTGCATCCTTTTCGAGTCGAATCGGTTCGTGTTCGACACGATGTATACCCGTAGTAATGACAGAAATCATTCTTTTTATTCTCATTTAACACGTGAATGCGTGCTGTTATTATGGCGTGCCTGGCTATTTTTGTTGGTTGCCACATTTGCGACATGATTGCATACTAAAACTGCCAACCCGATGTCTTATGAACGAGACAATCCCAAAACGCACTCGTCTAGATTAAAACTTGTGCCACTGGTGACAAACTGTTTCAGACGAGACGCAAAAGACTACATTAAAACTTGTAGGATATGTTTCTATTATCTATTAAGTGACTCGGGTGCACTAATGTTAAGGTGTCTCCGCGTATTTTACTCGAGTCGGGAAAAGGGAATTCCAACTCTATGAATCTGATCAAAATTTGCTTAGTTTACCTTTTTGAAAATAATAATCTACTTCGTATAAGGGTATTTTCAACGGCAACTCGTAAATTTGTTTCCGCATCCGTCCGCGGACACGGATGCTGTAGGCCGCCGTCCAACAACCGTAGTCGCATACATTTCAAACATCATCCAAACTAACCGGACGAAATTCGTACAAACACGGTCAGATTTCATATAAACATGACAAATTTCATTATATTTACATCAACTAAGCGATGCTCGTCCGACTCTAGAGGTATAACTAATACATCTCTATGATCGCCGGCGTCAGTTTCCCGTGTCCAGCCATGAGTCCCGAGAACTGAAACTTCGTCTTCCCCAGGTCCGCCTCCGTAAACTCCTACTCGAAAAATGAAGTTCTCCACCCCACGTCGCCGCCAAGCAGCTAATTGGCCGCCGATGTTGAGGCCGCCAAGCTTTGCTTCAATGGGAGGGAGGAGCGGTGGCCTTCTTGGGACCCGAGCGGCGGCGACCTACCGTGCACTACTCTTTCTCGCTACTGTCGACGCCCACGGATGTGCCGACATCGGGGTCGTGGCGGTTGGCAGCTGGTTGGGTCGCGCCAGCGATGTCCTCCTCGTCGCTCTTGCCGAGCACCTAGTCCGCCGTCTCGTCAAACTCCTTGTGGGTGGCCTCCAATTCTGCCTCACGCTGGCGGTACCGCAAGCGGTCAACGCGGATCTGACGGGCGGAGCGGTAGGACTCGAGTATCGCCGCCTGCTCCACCAGGTCCGCTTCCGGCGCGATCGCCTTGCTGGCGGCGAGCTGCTCCTCCGCCCGCTGGTGCTCCTGGAGGAGGTCGTAGTTGTAGGCGATGTCGGTCTGCCCCTCCTGAAACTGCTCTTCCCACTCCTCCCACACCATGTCCATGTAACGAACATGGGCCTCGCCAATGATCATGTGGCAATCCACCGACGATGGTGGCGTGGAGGAGGAGGGTGGCGCCGGCTCGTCGTCGGCCGCGTCCTCCATCGTGATGTCGTCGTCCTCCGGCTGCCTGCCGACCAACCAGCTGGAAGCAATGACGGTCATCTCCTTCTTCTGTTCCGTCATCAGCCTATCCCAGAGAACTTTGGAGCGCGAGGAAGCCATGGTGGGAGTGGTGCGGAGAGAAGAAAGGATCGGATGAGGATGACTGCGACTATGCTCGGGGCGACGGTTTATATAGCAATGCTGTGCGGGAGAGGGACGAACGGTTGGCGCCGGAGTGGCTGCCTCGACAACCGTGTGGTATTAAGAGCATGGTTAATAATACAACCAACAATCGGCTATAAGGAGTTGCCATGTCATCTAGAGCCAACCTAATAGCCGGCATATACAATAGTAAGTTTTAGATGTGTACTACTTTATTAGTAGTTGACCCACCTTACAACCTCACAAAGCGTCTTGGGTCTCGTGCTGCAGTTGGCTACTCACCAAGAGCCCGCTTCTCTTCTCTTTCCTCTTCTCTCTCCTTCGACTAAGCAAGGATATAATATTTTAGTTCTTATAGCCTGCTTATGTCACCTTATTGTACTTGCTCTAATGTGGGCGGGAGATTGACAGACGGACGATCGTCGTGTTGTTTGAATGCGGGGCATTTCCCTGCGCGGGAAGCGGTGTGGGCGGAGCTTTCTCGGCCAGCGTACCGCTTCAATTTCGGTGCCAGTGAGAGGTCGTGTCCGCTCCGAGCGGCCATGAATGCGGCACTGACGCACTGGAGCGATGCTGATCGTTTCGGTCGGGAAGCGAGCGGGCGTGGGAGGGGTTTTTTCTGGCCAGGACGATCAGATACGGGCTTGGGTGCTGCCCGGACGTTCGTAAAACTTCGCCACATTTGTCTCCGGTTCATGGGAGAAAGACGTATGTCCGGACCGTTTTTCGGACCGATACATGTCCTTACTGGCTGACTTTCACGGTCCAGCGAGGTTCGGACGCTCTGCAGGTTTGTGATCATGCCCTAAGAGCATCTTCAGCCACGACTTGCAAATCCGGCCCCTCAAACGCCCGCGGACACGCCCGGTCAGTGACCGGGCGTGCCCGTTTTGAACCCCTACTTTTTCATCCGTGCAGCCGCATCTCTCATATTTTTCCTCATATGTCCGGTCACTTGCACGTGATTGGTGAAGAAGAAGAGAGAGAAAGAAAAGAATGAATAAAGAAAGAGAAAATGTGGTCCAGGGTGGGGTCACGTCCTACATGACGGACTGACCGGGCGCGCCCGGTCACGTCTGCGACACCTCATATCGTCCTCATATTTGAGATGGATATGAAGGGTGTCGGTCAGTCCGGTCGTTTGAGATGGATATAGGGGGTCCGTCTAGATCGATTTTTTGTGACCGGACAGTGACCGAGCGGCCTGCCCGGACGTCTGAGGAGGATACGAGGGTCCGGCTGTAGATGCTCTAAGCAGTACATTACGAAAGCGGAGGGAGTATAAAACAGAGCCAAGAAGTAGGGGCGTGAGTGTGAAATGCCAAACCTCGGTAGATGAGGGGTAGTCTTCAATCTTCATGCACATTCGCACGAACAGCTTCGCATCATCGTTGGGTGCAGTAAAAGCGAGTCTGCGCCGTCCGTTCGTTCGTTCCACAGAGAGAGCACGTCGTCATCAATTCATCTTCTTTCACGCGAAGGGGCCTGGGCTGACACCTGCGCGAGAAGAGCATCGAAGCGGATGCCGCCATTGATGGTGGAGCGAGAGAGGTGGATTAGGAGATGCCACCATTGATGACGAAGAAGCCAGCAGGGTGCAGTGCTCCTCCTACTGTTACCGTGAAAACAGAGGCCGGACGGACCATTCTGCCCCTCGCGCCGCGCGTGCCGCCCGCTTTTGGCAGGCAGCGGTTGAGAGTGGCCGCGCCGCACCGCATCGCATCACCCACACATCACACACGATCCGCCATTACCATCCATCGCCCGCCCGCGCGAAGCTTCCTGCCACCTTCCTCGGCTTCCTGGCCTGCGCGGTGCGGGTGCTACTACAAGTAGTCGTGGCGGGGCGCCAGGCGTGCCGTTCCCACCTGCCCACCACCACCACCACCACCTCTAGCCCCCCAACCACCCCCCTCCACTCCCCTCTCCGCCCACTGACTGACTGACGAAGCGGCCAGGGCTCCCGCCACCCGCCGCCGGCGAGTGTCGTCCGCTCGGGAACTCCGGTGCCCGTACGTCTGGTGGAGGCGTGGCGGCTTTTGGGTCCGGGCCTGGGCTCTGTGTTTGATTGATTGGTTCGTTGCGGGGCGGAGGGAATCCCGGCACCGCACGCCAACAACCGCCTCGCCCCAACGCCAAGGAAGGAAGAGATCTCGCCCCGGACGCGACCCGACCCCGCCCCGCGGGGTATAAGACCGCGTCGCCGCCGTCGTCCCCGAGGCGAATTCCGCGAGGCCGCCGCCTGTCGATTTCGCATTGCCAAGATCGCGCCTTCGGCGGCGGCGGCGGAGGCCTTCCAAGGGATCAACGTCATGGGCGAGGCCGGCCATGACGCGCCGGCGGTGAAGGAGGAGAAGGGGGCGACGGCGATGACGCCGTTCCCGGCCTGGGCGCGGAGCGTGGAGGAGTGCGAGAAGCGGTTCGGGACGGACCGTGACCGCGGGCTGTCCTCCGCCGAGGCGGCGGCGCGGCTGCGCGCGCACGGGCCCAACGAGCTCCTCGAGCACCCGGGCCCGTCGGTGCTGCAGCTCGTGGCGCAGCAGTTCGAGGACACGCTGGTGCGCATCCTGCTGGCGGCGGCGGCCGTCTCCTTCGCGCTCGCGCTCTCGTCGTCGGCGGGCGCGCTCACGCTTTCGGCCTTCGTCGAGCCGCTCGTCATCTTCCTCATCCTCGTCGTCAACGCCGCCGTCGGGGTCTGGCAGGAGACCAACGCCGAGAAGGCGCTCGAGGCGCTGCGCCAGATCCAGTCCGACCACGCCGCCGTGCTCCGCGACGGCGAGTGGGCGCCCGCCCTCCCCGCGCGCGAGCTCGTCCCGGGCGACGTCGTGATGCTCCGCGTCGGGGACAAGGTCCCCGCCGACATGCGCGTGCTCAGGCTCGTCTCCTCCACGCTCCGGGTCGAGCAGGGGTCGCTCACCGGCGAGACCAACTCCGTCAACAAGACGGCCCATGCCGTGCCCGCCGAGGACGCCGACATCCAGGCCAAGGAGTGCATGGTGTTCGCCGGCACCACCGTCGTCAATGGCAACGCCGTCTGCCTCGTCGTGCACACTGGGATGGCCACCGAGATCGGCAAGATCCACTCGCAGATCCACGAGGCCTCGCAGGAGGACGACGACACGCCGCTCAAGAAGAAGCTCAACGAGTTCGGCGAGGCGCTCACCAAGATCATCGGCCTCATATGCATCCTCGTGTGGCTCATCAACGTCAAGTACTTCCTGACCTTCGAGCTCGACGGATGGGTGCCGAGGAACATACGCTTCTCGTTCGAGAAGTGCACGTACTACTTTGAGATCGCCGTGGCGCTTGCCGTCGCCGCCATACCCGAGGGATTGCCTGCCGTGATCACCACCTGCCTCGCCCTCGGAACCAGGAAGATGGCCGCCAAGAATGCGCTTGTCAGGAAGCTGCCCAGCGTGGAGACTCTGGGCTGCACCACGGTGATCTGCTCGGACAAGACGGGGACGCTGACCACCAACCAGATGTCAGTCTCAAAGCTCGTTGCGATCGGTGATGCCCCAGGGAAAGTGAGGAGCTTCAAGGTGGACGGCACGTCGTATGATCCCCGTGATGGCAAAATTTACGACTGGCCTGCTGGGAGGATGGATGCAAATCTTGAGATGATCGCAAAGGTTGCCGCTGTGTGCAATGACGCCAGTGTCTCACATTCTTCAAACCAGTATGTTTCCACCGGAATGCCGACCGAGGCTGCTCTAAAGGTGAGGATTGGTACAGTTCATGCTGTCCTCAGTTTTCTTGAATTTCGCAGTATTTTAGTTCGAGAATACATGGTGTTGCTTAATTGATCCACAACTGAACAGTTTAGGATACAGTTATCGCCAGTTTAGGTTGTGTCACTCCAAATTCAGACAGTACTCATGTTGGAAGACATTCCATTCTTAGGCTCCCATGATGATTAATTTGTTGGTTTCTTGTAGGTCCTGGTTGAGAAAATGGGTGTACCTGAAGGAAAGAACGGTCTGTCGGTGGATCCGTCCGAGACATTAGGTAAGCATCAATGCATGCTTTCAAGCTTAGCATACCATAACTTACTATTTTTCGGTATTTTCTGATACGTGCTGCTGAGTTAACCGACAACTATACACTGAGCATTTTGTGATATTTCTGCTGTCAGGCTGCTGCCGATGGTGGAGCAATGCTGCCAAAAGGATTGCCACGCTCGAGTTTGACCGTATGAGGAAATCAATGGGAATCATCGTTGCCTCCAAATCAGGAGGCAACACTTTACTTGTGAAGGTGTGAATCCCGTATCTCTTGTTATACGCCATTCCCCACTGATATGTTAAATAAAATTATCCTGCATTATAGTACCATTGTTTTATGTTTGCTGGAGTGACACTAAGTGCATGATGATGTGTCCTGATTGCAGGGAGCTGTTGAAACCTTGCTGGAGAGGAGTAGCCATATTCAGCTGCAGGATGGCTCAGTTGTGCCGTTAGATGAGAAATCAAGAAAAGCTATTTTGGCAAGTCTCCATGAATTGTCAACAAAAGCTCTGCGCTGCCTCGGATTTGCATACAAGGAGGATCTTGGGGAATTCGCAACATATGATGGCGAATATCACCCTGCTCACAAGCTTTTGCTGGATCCAGCCAATTATGCGGCAATTGAAACTGACCTGATATTTGTTGGTCTTGCTGGCCTAAGGGTAAGACTGCGCTCCTCATTGTGGATATGTTTTGTATCAATGCTGCTCTACACTTTATGATTTGTATAATCTAGAAAAAAAATCTGGCTGGGGACCATGATTTGTCAACATGTTTTTCTGTATATGATTCCTTGCAATGCTGACAAGTCTTTATTCTGAATATTTTAACAGGATCCTCCAAGGGAAGAGGTCTTTGATGCTATTGAGGACTGCAGAGCTGCGGGCATCCGTGTTATGGTGATTACAGGAGACAACAAAGAAACCGCTGAGGCGATATGCCATGAAATTGGTGTATTTTCACCTGATGAAGACATTACCTTGAAGAGCTTTACGGGGAGGGAGTTCATGGCACTTGAGGATAAGAAGACACTTCTGCGGAGGAAAGGTGGCCTTCTATTCTCTAGGGCAGAGCCCAGGCACAAGCAAGAGATTGTGAGACTGTTAAAAGAAGACGGTGAAGTTGTTGCTATGACTGGAGATGGAGTAAACGATGCCCCTGCCCTAAAACTTGCTGACATTGGTATAGCAATGGGTATCACCGGCACTGAGGTATTATTCTTAATGCAACCAATGTTGTCCGCTTTTGAACCACCTTTTTGGTTCTCTCTTGAATCAGGGGAAGTGCCCATTTTCCTATAATTTCAAATGAAAAAGTTTGTACTCACCGTACAATCCCACACCAGAGTGAGACTGCAAACCAAAAGTTTAGCAGGTGTCAGAAAACATACCTAGGCTGATCACAAATACTAAACTGTTGATGCGCTGTTGCATAATTAACAGAAAACCAGGAACCACTATCACATATTTCATGATCCAGAGCAGGGAATATAAGTTATAACCCCTTTATAAGGTAGCATAGCTGAATTATCCATCATTTTGCACTTTAGAGTGTTCAAGGTTTTCTGCTTTAAAACCACTTCTTTCATTGGTTTTCCTGACAAAAACTATTGATTTCTCAAAACCATTGTTCTTTCAACCTTTATACTTCAGAAACCTCTGAAATGTATTGATTGCAAACCCTAGCTCTCGCCTGCCACTGCTTTTAAGCTAACTACATAATACTGTTTCAGTTAGACCAGTAAAACAACATTTGGTTTTCTTGTCAGATTGTAAAGCACGACTTTTGAGGTTCTAAGAAAAGAGTGATATATGCAAAATTATGCTTTTGTTCAGCTTATAATTTGGGCAGCAGTATCTGAAAAATCAGTGTTTTTTTTTTCAGGTTGCCAAAGAGGCTTCTGACATGGTACTAGCTGACGACAATTTCAGTACCATTGTGGCTGCTGTTGGTGAAGGCAGGTCTATTTACAACAACATGAAAGCTTTCATAAGGTTTGTGCACTAAGAGCCTTGCTCCCACTTCTCTGGCAGTTTTGTGATTGCTTGCAATTTCAGTACCATATGACTTGCTAAAGCTAATGTTCCTGAATCGAGCATGAGTAGGACTGCTTATGCAATCTATCTAGATTGTACATTCAGTTGTTTGAAAACATGTCGCTGCTTGAGTATTCTGAAAGTCTTTTCTTCTCTGCTGCAGATATATGATTTCCTCAAACATTGGTGAAGTTGCCTCGATCTTCCTTACCTCTGCTTTGGGTATTCCTGAGGGGTTGATACCTGTTCAACTTCTGTGGGTAAATCTCGTCACTGATGGCCCCCCTGCGACTGCTTTGGGTTTCAATCCACCTGACAAGGACATCATGAAGAAACCACCAAGGAGGAGCGACGACTCACTGATCACTCCCTGGATTCTGTTCCGTTATCTGGTAATTGATCACCACATATCTGTTTGATCCCTTGGTAGGAATCTCTGCCTTTCTTTCTTTTCGAGATTAAATTTTCTCACCGACTGTACATAACTTGCAGGTCATTGGCCTTTACGTGGGGGTTGCAACCGTTGGTATCTTTGTCATCTGGTACACCCACGGATCTTTCATGGGCATTGATCTCACTGGAGACGGCCACACACTTGTCAGTTACTCACAGCTCTCAAACTGGGGCCAGTGCTCTAGCTGGGATAACTTCACAGTCGCGCCCTTCACCGCTGGAGCTAGAACTTTCACCTTCGACGACAACCCCTGTGACTACTTCCAGGCTGGCAAAGTGAAGGCGACGACGCTCTCTCTGTCTGTGCTTGTGGCTATCGAGATGTTCAACTCGCTCAACGCCCTCTCCGAGGACACGAGCCTTCTCAGGATGCCCCCGTGGGTCAACCCGTGGCTGCTCCTGGCCATGTCGGTGTCGTTCGGGCTGCACTTCCTCATCCTCTACGTGCCGTTCCTCGCGCAGGTGTTCGGCATCGTGCCGCTCAGTCTGAACGAGTGGCTCCTGGTGCTCCTTGTCGCGCTCCCGGTTGTGCTCATCGACGAGGTCCTCAAGTTCGTGGGCAGGTGCACGACCGCCTCAGGCCCCAAGCGGCGTTTAAAAAAGCAGAAGGGCGAGTGAAGGCGGCGGCAGCGGCTAACAGCGGTTGTTCCAGACGCCGCGGTAACTAATCATCAACAAAAAAAAACAATTTGTTCAGAATGTTCGGACCATGTAACAGTGGTCACCAAAGGAAGGATGTTTATTCAGCGTAATATATATATATATATATATATATAAGAAACTGAAGTAGATAAAAGGGTTCTCGAACAAAGCTCTCGCTTTTCGCGGAGACCAAACTTAGCAGCTCTGTTCTTGTTTTTAGTTGTTAGGTTGCAAACCTTTGATTATATATCCTGTGAATTATATGTAGGTAGTAGTCCCTTGGTCTCGGAGTGTTGGAATATTGCTTTGTTTTTGCTGCGAACTATTTGCCAAACTGGATTGCAAATAATTATACGCATCACAAAGGGAACAGCCGTTTCTGCCTACTGTTACTGATGCTGTTTTAAATATGTATCTGTGAAGTGCATATCCTATGAATTACAGTTCTTTGGAGCGTATGATGAGAAGAAGCAGAGTATTTAGTTGTGGTAATTTCATTGGTTACTGTCTTGTTATGTGCTTTGAGATATATGTTGTAGTTCATGCACCTGCAAGAAATTTTTGTAGTACAATCTGCTTGTTCTCAAGCACAGCTCCAGCACTGGCCTCCTGCCACTTGCGCTTGCACAAGGAGCAGTGAAGAACAGACAATGCTTGTTAGTTATAGCTAATAGCTAGACTCAAGTATCTGAGTTGGCTCCATGTTGAAGGCACGAAGTTTTGGCTCGCCATTTCCGACACGGGAAAATAGCATATGAAAACTAACAATTGGTGGAAACCGATGAAAACCACATGGAAATGATGTTTTGAAGTTTCACAAAAATACGGGATGTTAAGAGAGTGATGTTCTATTGCCTTGCAAAATTTCAAGTTCAAAAACGTTACTGGATATGAGCTTTGAAAAAAACAAAATCAACATTGAATAGTGTCGAACAATAACGTCACTAATCGGTACTAAAATTTTATTTTCCATAATTTGCATCCCGTAATGTGTTTGAACTTGAAATTTGACATGACAATAGAACATCGTCATCCTCTTAACGTTCTACATTTTTTTCAGAATTTTTTGAAACTTTCAAACAGGCTATGCACGAAATTCTCTTTGAATGTGGTTCCAGGCGCTCAGGAGCAGCAGACCCTATTGACCCTATTTGACGCACTTTGCGTCAAAGTGCTGGGGTTTGCAAAGGGAGGGAAGCGAGCGAATGCGAGTTTGGCCGACCCATTTAGCTGTCCGGTTTTACACCTTCCAGAAGGTTCGGTTCAGTTTCTACTGGTTTTTTATTTTCTTTTTGCTGCTTTTTATTTTACCTGTTTTCTTTGGGGATTTTTATTTTTCGTTTTTCATTTTTTTCAAAAACATTATTTTTAATAAATGTTTGGAATTTCAAAAAATGTGCAGAAATTTTCAACATATGTTCATGTTCCAATTATTTGTCGGAATCAGATTAAAATGTTCACATTTACAAAAAAATGTTAGCGTTTTCAAAAAAGAATTGGGAATTAAAGTGTAAAAATTTTATTCAGAATTTTACAAAAAAAAATGTTGCCAATTTCATAAAAATCACAAATAAAAAATTGTCCCATTTTTAAATTTTGTTCACAAATTATAAGTGTTGGCCATCGCTAGGTGCCGGCCGACCAGCCCGAGCGCTGGATCAGTTGCCTTCCGCACCGTAGGATTAGGATGCTCGTAACCGCTTCGTCATCCCTCGTCACACACACTTTATCGCACGTGCAACTCCCTTCCGCACGAGGCAGAAGCCAAAACCGCCTCCCGCAGGCCGCGTCCTAGCCCGCAGCCGGTGGCCATGAAGCTCACGACCCAATCTCTTCCCATCCCCGACCGACAACCAGCACCGCTGGTGGTCGGGCTGGCTCGTAGCACAACGGGTTGCCGGTTGTAGCAGTGTCGGTTACAACTTCTCTGTGTTCTTAGCTGCATTGGAACAAATATGGTTCAAAATACTGCTGAATAAAACCTATTAGGATCATTAAATAAATGAAAACAAGAGAAAACACAACCTGATGAGCAAACAACCAAATACAGTTCTCAACTACAATAGCTAAAAATATGACATACAAGCTCAAAGAATGCAGCCTACCTTAAAGCACCAATATTATACCGCTAGATAGAATTACAGGACATTCGCTGCCTTACATAGTACTAACTCTGTTCCTAAATATAAAAAGTTTTGTCAGTTTAGTTTATAAGAGCATCTACAACCGGACCTCTCAAACACGCCTCATACGCCCGGGCGGGCTGTCCGGTCAAAAAAATTTGACCCAGACGGACCCCTCAAACGGGCCTCAAACGACCGGACTGACCGGCATCCCCCATATCCAGCCCAAATATGGGGCGGATATGGGGTGGCCCGGGCACGCCCGAGCGCGTCCGCCTGACAAGCTCGGCCCACCCCGACCCCACCCTGTCCCACTAAAAACCCCCGTCCGGCGAAACCCTAGCTCACTCACTCTCGCCCCGTCCGCTCCTCTCCCCTCTCCGCCCGCTCCGCCCGCTCCTCTTCCCTCTCCGCCCGCTCCTCTCCCCCGCCGACGAGCATGTCGAGCTTCGGCAGCGCCTCTGGCGACTCCGATCCGGAGTACAAGCTAGCTCTCCGCATCGCCTTGGAGCGGTCCAAGGCAGCATCGCCTTGGAGCGGTCCAAGGCGGAGACCGGAGGCAGCTCCGGATCTGGAGCGTCCTCGAAGCCGCCCGCTCCCCGTCGGCGCATTTCGGACGCCGGCGCTGGCCCGTCCCGTGCCATGGGCAGCGGCGACCGACGGCCAGCCCAGTCCGCGCCGGCGGGGCGGGCTCCCTCCGCCCGCCGCTGCTCCCCCTACGGGGCAGCGGTGGGTGCTTATGCCCGCCCCTCCGGCCCGGTCGCGCACGCCGGAGTCGGAGGCGCGCGCCGCCCGCCGCGAGAGGCAGCGGCGGAGGGAGAGGGAGGCCGCGGAGACGGACAAGGAGCGGGCGCGGTCTCTGGCGGATATGGATGAGGACGACCTCCTCGCGTGGGTCTGCCGCCGGTCGCTCACGACGGCGCAGTCGGACGCGAGGAGGCTCCGCCGCAAGAACGCCAAGGCCCTCCGCATCGCCATTGAGGAGTCCGAGCGGCTCGCAGCGGTTACGGCGAAGGAGCGGGTGCGGCTGGCCAAGCTCAAGCGCCGGCAGGACCGGGCGGTGGAGCGGCTGAAGGGCCTCGTCATCGTCTCCGACTCCTCCTCCTCCTCCGACGGCTCCTCCTCCTCCTCCTCCTCCGACGACCAGGCCCCCGCCGCCGACGGCTACAGCTACGCCGGCGACCACAAGGGGAAAGGTCCGGCCCGCAAGTACTAGTTAGATTTAGTTTAGGTTTAAATTTGTCCGTCGTTTGTATGAACTGGTGGAGCTTTTGGTGCAATGTGATGCTATCTCGTGTCCGCGTTCATATGTCCTGCGTTTGATCGACGTACTTTGATCCACGTTGCATGGGTAGTATGGAAATAGGGGGTCGGATATGAGGGAGACGGATGTGGACGAGCGGATTTGAGGCGTGCCCGGTCAGTGCCCGCGGACGCGTCCGCGGGTGTTTGAGGGGCCGGATTTGTCATATCCGGTTGTAGATGCTCTAAGCTACTCCCTCCACCCCGTAATATAAGAGCGTTTTTGACACTACATTAATGTCAAAAACGCTCTTATATTATGAGACGGAGGGAGTACTAAAGACGTCTCTTATATTCAGAAACGGAGTGATGTCATAGTAGGCATCCCGTGTAATACAACCACATGACAACTGTGGCCTTGTGAGCCTTAGAGAAAGTGCCAAATGCCTGCCCATCATCTATCTAATGCAACACTGTTTTTAAAACATGTGATGGCTTGCCAAGTTAGATCTGATTGCTCCCATGTGGCTGCGAGGCATGCAACATACAGATCATTGCTTGCAGATATCAAACACAGCTCGACATCAACTGGAAAACACACACACACACACACACACACACACACACACACACACACACACACACACAGCTCCACATCAAAATCAAACACAACTAGTCTGAACCATTCGAAGCACATGAAACCAGATGGAGAACATGGCATCCCATACGACGTCACGGAGCTGAGCGTAAAAAATGTCGAGCAGGGAAAGTACCTACCAGTACTAGCCCTTACTCTCCAACATGTGCAGGTGATTCTGCAGCACCATGCCCAGCTTCAGGAAATTGTGGAATGCAGCAACTGAACCAGCGAAGATCTCGCTGAGGAAACTAGACGGCACAGCAGGGAGGCGCTTTGCTTCGGCATTGCAGGGGAAGCTCATCCAGAATACCTGAGGGTGCAGAACCTTGCTTTCAGTTGCGCACCTCATGTGAGGCATGAAACCTCGCTGGTGGGTGGAACTTGGGCTCACAAATATTCTGAAACCTGCAACAGGTGCCCTTTGGTCATCACTGGCATCTGCAACTGTGCCTGATTGAACATGATCTGAAACCTGAGTTGCTGTTTCAAGCACACCTGATTGAACATGACCTAAACGCTCTTATATTTCTTTACGGAGGGACTACTTATCTTCAGAAGGTTGATGTTGACATTGTTGATCTGAAAATACTGCCTTGGAGATCCACGGGGAGAGCGCAGGCAGCAGGGGAAGTAGAATATGCATCATCAACCACACCTCATAGCTGGGGAAGCTCTGTAGAACAGTCCTAGTTCTTTTCTACTAGAAGAGTTATTCTGGTAGAACCGTTGAATCACTACAATGATCCATCAAAGTTATGCTCGCCTCGCTAACCAGGATATATTATTGCTCACAAAAGAGTTATTCTCGCTTCGGTGCACAAATTATCGGCGTGATTATTAAATAAAAGATGATACATACATAATTGTTATCCTAATTTAGTGGTTCCAATCCCTACTCTGATGCGCATGGCCCACCCAGAAATCAGCTGCCCACGATCACCCACTGCCCAGTGTGGCCAACTACAAAATTGGCGTCTTTGGGCCTTCAATCCTAGGGAGCAGAGTGGCTCTAAGAATTAATGGGTTTGACCTAGTCAAAATCGAGCAACTCAATCTCAAAGTGTAGATCTCAAGTGTATAACAGGGCTCCAAAATTAGGGATCTTGGTGAAGTTATAGATATCTCTGGACCACAACCTACGGCTATGGAAGTTACCAAAAATGCAACCAGTTTACTCATGTTGGCTCAAATACTATTGAGGAAAAATATATTTTCTGGACTCGCAAATAACCATAAAAAACCAATTATCCTCGAACATAACCAGGAAGAGTGACTTCAATTTTGTAATCAGGAAACAGCTTTATGAATCAATGGCCAAATCAACAATTGCACCTGATTGTCATGCTAGCATTTTGGGATGGAATGATCATCCCAAACAGCATGGAAGAAAGTAATCATGATGCACATTACAGAAATGGGATGCCGGTGTTTTTCGCCACACAAAAAAACATGTATGTGATCTAACAAACCGCAATGGGAGAAACAGTTGACACCATAAGCATATGATCTTTTTTTAATCTATAACCAGAAGTAAACTGAATGTCCAACTGAGAAAAAAGGTACAACACTCCTGGCGCTTAATCAGGAAAAACTGTACTCCCTCCGATCCTGGCGGTTTTGAACAAAGGTTGAACTAACTTTAGTTCAAAACTGCGGCATTTATTTTGGATCGGAGGATCGGATGGAGTACAACAAATGAGCGCGGGTTGAGTCTCTTCCATTGCCTGAGCAACTAATGAGTTGAAAGTGCTGGCAGGGGGCAATGGTATTGTCTTCCTGTCCCCCAATATAAGACGTTTTTGCAAGCTAACATAGCTTGCAAAAACGTCTTATATTGGGGGACGGAGGGAGTATTTTTTAGAGAAGGTACCCGGCCTCTGCATCGGTAGATGCACACAAACATACTGAACTATGATAAGGTGTCTTGGCCCGTGAAATCCGCACTTGCATAACTTGTACTGCCTGCTCCCCACACAGGTGAAGGATTATGTCCCTCGTAGCTTCTAGGGCCTTCTACCCTGAGCGGTGAAGCAGAATGTCGCCGGTAGCTTTTAGTGCCTGCTCCCCTGAGCGGCGAAGCAGAGTGCCCCCTGTAGCTTCTACTGCTTGCTCCCCTCAAAGGTAAAGATGAACGTCCCCTGCCTGTTTCACTGACAGGCGAATGCCCCACACAGCTTATACTGGCTTCGCTGAAAGGCGAATCGAGCATATTGCCAGCTTCGCAGGCAGTCGAATCGAGCGCGCTGTTGGAAACTCCCCAAGGAGGAGTTTCTGTGACCACAGAGTCGTCAAATGTCTGGTTCTGCAGGATATCCAGCCACTGTGAAAGATCAATGCCAGTGGGCAGCCTGCTCCCTGTTGAAGAAATAAGATGGCGTTCGAATGTCAGAACGGGTTCTTCCAACGCATTCACTAAGAAATGCATGGTCTCGAAAGGAAAAGAAAAACACATTAAGGATGAGTGGTACAAATATAAAGTTGTACCATTAGGAATTATGTTGCTATCCAGAGATCCTACTTGCTCTGAGTTGGATCCATCTAAGATATTGTTATCCATGGAGCTAGCTGACAGAACCTCACTTCCTATGCATGTAACTTGCTGGCCTGTAACTTGGATGCCCCCAAGTTCTCCTGCAATAAATAGAATATTCACAGTTTCGTAAAAAAAAAGAACACAGAATACTCACAGTAAGCTGAACACTTATTTTCACCATCGAAAAAATATAATATAATACAAAGGAAAAGGTAATTACCATATGGCATCGCGTGCTGGTCTGTTCTCGTGAATGCGAGCCCTGGTGCTGCCAACATCGAGCAGGAGGCCTGCAGTGCATTTTCCGATGATGTGCCGGATGATAGTCCATTATAACTTGAATAAATTTGCTGGCGATGGACTTGGGCATCAATTTGTTCTGCAATATTTTGAGAAACTGCGAATCAGTTATCCACATATTGTAGGCAGGAAATCAAGAATAACTTATGGTTGATTTTTGCAACAAACAATACGGGGTAACGGGAACAATCAAGTTACCCGAAGGAGGCAAGGGTAACCTACTTTGTGGTGTGGGACTTGGTTGCATTGAGCATGATCCTTTGAGGTAACTACTGTCATTGGTTTTAGAAAATGGCTCATGCTCATGAGGCACATTATTCTCTTGAATGGAACCAGAGTATATTTGTGCTACTTGATTGCATTTACGAGCATGATTAATGATCTTATCCCAGTCATGGTCAGAAATCTTCCCGAGAATCTATATAGAGTGAAATTAAACAGATTTTGTAAGTCACATTTCATACGAGAACAGATAAAAAAATCAACAATATTGAGAAGTTGTTCTCATACTTCACGCAAACCTTCCGGATTCTTACTGTACCAACGTAAGAGATCCTCCACCTGTTTGATACCATGACGCTCTAGTAACTTGTGCCGATCACCTTTCATTGCAATTCCACTCAGCTTATATACAGGATCACGTGATGATGGATAGGGATTTTTCTTTATTGCTGCAGAGAAAGACATAAATATCAGATGTTGTTTAATGTAGAGAAAGACATAAATATCAAATGTTGTTTAAATCCATGAGACATTTGATGCAGTTACTTTGATTGGAATGTTGTATTTACACTTTACAGACAATTTGTAGCATAAAGAAATGAAAACAACTACCGTTACCTTTTGCATGTACAGACCCAAATTGAACTTCTGTGAAAAGACAATTTTATTATTAAGATATCTGGGTGATAATGAGATAACAATGATCTTTACATCACAGCATGGTAAATATTGTACAAACGAGGACCTGGAATCTGATTATCCGAGTTCCTGCTTCTTGTGCGTCTAATCTCTAAATTTACATTGCTGCTGCTTAGACTATTAAGGAGAGTTGCAGTTGTCTATTCAAACAGAAACAAGTATGATCATCTAAATGTTGAAGCTATAATAGAACTGCGTAAACTTACATAATCCCCGACGATCCCTTACGGCAAAAGATTCAGATATTCCTTCCTGGATCTTCTCTGACATACTATCATCAGCAGCCATGACTCCGAGCCTGAATTTTTTGCTTGGAACAAAACTTGAATTGTCTTGGAATTTGACACCACAGATGTTAGCCATACCACCCTCCAGCCTTGGATACAAGTCTTCAGAAAGTAATGGTGGTTTTTCCCTTGGTTATTACTACAAGGGCGAGGCCGAGGTAGATTTATAAAAACAGTGGGAGCTGCACTCGGCGCGACGGGAGGGAATACTCACGTCTATGCGAACGCGTGTTTCGACTTCAAGGCCCAACACGCGTGTTTGATTGCCGGATCTACTGGCCTATAAAAATAAAGGTTGTCGTATCTACTGCATTGTATTTGTGTTTGAGTTGAACCTGACCTAGCGTAAACAGACAAAAACCAACATATGCATGTTGATTGGTTTTCTGCACGCTCTCTAGTTTGTGTGGGCGAAACGAAAGGTAAGCTGTTTAGTTGCTCGCTTGTTCAGGCGGAAACACAATCCATGGTGTGTGGTTACATGCAACGCACGTTGTCGGACAACATTTTCGTGGAGGTGGTGAGGTTGTCGGTACACTAGACAGACATAACAAATCAAAGACACGCAAATAAATAGCATATAAATATACTTGAACCAAATCAAGCAGTTCTGAACATAGTATGGCACTAAATGAAGTAGTTTTCAACCGAACTAATACGATATAGTCATAATCAAACCAGCAGGCGCAACAGAGAGCTCTCCTAGATGTACACGGCGAAGGCATCGTCGTGTCTCCTGCACTTGGTTACCATTTTAATGTCGTCGTTGTTGAAGACGACCACCTTCAGGGTGTCGGGAGTCAGCAACTTGAAGGTCATCATGTGCCCGGTCTTGATCTGGTGGACGGCGGCGAAGGGGGCCCAAACCTGATCGAGGGTGATCCGACCGTTCATCACCCGAACAGTGGCCGTCCATGCGCAGCCGGTGCTCGTCTTCATCTTGAACTCCGTTGGCATGGCTGGCAAGTGCTTCGTGAAGTCTAGGGGCGATAGGCAGGCACTCCAGCTTCGGGGCAAGGATCACCTTGCAAAAGTGAATTGGCCCACCCTCCTCATGGTAGTGCCCTTAGTTCCGGCACTTGCTGCTGCGGAGCTCCTCCAGCACCACGTCCTCGTCCGTGGGCGGCACCACCTCCTTGCCCTTCTCCACTGCCGACACCTCCTCCTTACCCTTTTCCATGGACGACACCACCTCCTTGACCTCCGTTTCGATCTGCATTACGAACAACACAAAGTTCTGCATTATGAACAACACAAAGTTCAAACATTGACCAGCATTAAATCTTGTCATCCAAGCCCCTATATTTACCCACTCAATGCTCACTACTTACCCACCACTGCATTCAATTAACCCTCTCTGCTTTCACTCCTCTACCACATCTCCATCGCCATGAACTCCAACCCCAACCCCTTCCCCTGAGGCATTGGATGGAGGGCATTCTTCGTCGGGTGCTCGCTCGGCGACTGCACCAAGTTCAAGAACACCATGGAACTTCACCAGCATCAAAGACATGCACACGGAGGCAGACACTGTGGTGAAGAAGGTGACAACGGAGGAGTTGAACACACTGATTTTCTGACCCAGTGACGGGCGCTATGTCAATCGACATCCTGCGTTGGGCCATGAATAAGGCCGGCTCCAGCGATGTTGCACAGAGGGCAAGATGGGCCAAATACAGGGAGTACAGGGCTCCTCAAGGCCAGTGTGCCGCAGCGTTCTGAAATAGGACGTTGGTGGCGTCGGAGGTCATCGCTCGCGAGTCGAAGGAGGAAGAAGAAGCGGTGGCGATGGTGGTCAAGGCACCGGAGCCATGCCACCGTAGTATGCCAATCGACCTGGACGACGACGAGGATGCTAAGACAGTGCATGCTATGGTCGAGCCAGAGGATAACTACAATGCCAAGGGCCCACGGTGCTCTAAGCCCAAGCGCCTCCAGGTTTGCCGCGGCTAGGATTTAAAGCTACCGTGTAAGATTAATCCCGAATGCCCATTCCCCTTGTACTCAATCCGGATCGGAACCCTAAAATCCATCGCTACTTAGTACTCATGAAGATGTTCTAAACAATCCTATCGTTAGTTACCCTGATTCCCCATTCCCCTTGAACACAAATGGGTTACGCGGACCGAATGCGAACGCGGATCAAATACAACATAGTAAGGGAGGAGGTGAAAATAGGGCTTACCTTCATTGCCGAAGTGCTACTGGTGATGTTTCTGATGCCGGTGATGGTTGTCGGTGGTCGCCTTACCGTTCCCTGATCTGTTGAACGTCGTCGCCGGTGTGAGAGTAGGAGAGTGGAGAGAGGGAGAGAGAGAGAGAGCGGTGAGGGAAAGTGAGGGTAATTATTACCAGCGCTTTGGGAAACAATGCAACATCTCTAGGTGGCTCCACGCGTGCACCCGCCGCCGCCCACGTGCATCCCGCGGGCCTGGCAGTGGGAAAACTACCGATTCTAAGGTTTCGAGCAAGCCTGCCTGGGAGGTGCTTTAAACATCATGCAAGGCAGGCCAAATAGTGAACACCGGTAACCAAACACGTCATTCCCTTCCCGCGCGAGACTGGTTGGGCCTAATGCGGGCAACCAAACACGCCCTAGGGAACCTCCAACAAGGAGACCCAAGACATTCATGACAAATGTGTCCGTTTTTATCCGTTTGGATCGCCTCGCGGACGGATGGACATGGACAAACATGCGCGTTAGGCCGGTGCACCCAACAGGGCTACCCATTTGGACAGATCGAGCACCCGCGTCCACGTCACCTCCTTCTTCTCCAGCTGGTCTAGGTGCCTCGCCAGCGCCCGCATCAGAGCACTGTATGCCGGCTCCACCAGCGACGTCAGAGAGAGAGAGAGAGATCTCATGAAGTCGTGCATCGGCGCCGGTGTCGTCGGAGATGTAGCAAAGAGACCTAATGGAGGTGGTGGTCGGGAGCCTCCTTGTGGACAATCGCCCGAGAAGCATGGTGACCGCAAAGAGGGGGAGCTCGGCGAGGACGAGGCGTCGTCATCATTTGCTATCACCGAAGAGGAAGTTGCGACGGTAGCGACAACGACGGTGTCACATCCATTGGTCGTGGCAATGTTGCAGGTCGGCAAGCTCATGGACAACTACCTCATAGAGGTCGCGGCCGATGCCAACCTGAAGCCCGCCAAATTTTGCAAGCTCACACTCCCACACCTCCAGTGGGATGTTGTCCAAGCGTTGCCCGTCAATACGCCCGTCACCCGCGTGCCGATGGCCGGAAGGCTCACATGTACACGATGTCGGTCTCGTTAGCCCTGGTGTCGGCCTCCATGGTCAAATCCTGGCCGAAGGTCGGGTAGCTGGAGGCGTCGCCCCCGCTGAGGTCGGCTATTCGTGAGGGGCCGGTACATGGGTGGCAATCCGGTGCCGGTGCGCCACCGCGCGGAGCGCCTCGTATCTCGCAACGCCGGGCACCGCTCCAAACGGGATGGGTGTGGTGGGTGGGGAGAAGAGAGAAAAAGAAGGAGAGAGAGGTGGGATGAGTGGGTGGGTGAGGTGGGCTAGACCGGGCGAGGACATACACGGATGGATAGGTCGATGGAAATAAGTCCAACCCAAATTTGAGACAGAAATAAGTCAAAATGGACATGCACACAAAATAGGTCGATGCGTTGGGTGTCACTATTTGTCTATCTAAAGACAAACGGACACATCCGGACGAAATGGGTCTTCCCATTCGGGCAACTCCAATGTGGGGATGCATTTCATCTGCTCGCGCCCGTTTGGGTCCACATGGACAAAAACCTCGGCCCAACGCGGTGACACAATTGGCACAGAGAGGATGCGGATGCGCCAAGCGTCCACTCGGTGTCCTTCCCGGGCCCACGTGGCAACCACCCAACGACCATGAGTTGGTCCTTCTAAATGCCACACATCCGGGAGGGGGGCATCCACGCCCACTCCTCTCCCCCACTCTGCTCTCCCACCCGCGCTCGGAAGTCAAACCATAGGCCACCACCGGTGCAAATGTCGTGGAAGTGGACGCTTGGAAAGCACGACCACGAGGTCAGCTCCTCCTCGGGACTACACTGCACGGCCCTGTTCACCGTGACTCCGCGGCGGGTTGCGTCGCCCATGTGCGACCACAGGTAGGTACCTGTCGCAACGTGCCAGTGGTACTGGGAGTAGGTTCTCCCAATGCCATGGCCGGATGTGCATCTGCCAAACGGATGGCACTTGAACCCGAAAAGGGTTCCATTGCTCGTCATTTCGGCCTCCGGGCATGCATATGAAGCGGAGATCCACCACCATCGGGATCTACTGGCCGATAACCTCGTCCATGATCCGGCGTATGTTGTGGACTCCCCCTACTGGGTGCTTGCTCAAGATTTGGATGATGCACTTGGATATCCCAGATGGAAAATGGTTATGTATGAAGAATATGTTGCACTAATGAAGAATAAAATGTGGCACCTGGTACCTGATCGGAGAGGTAAAAACATTACTGATTGCAAGTGGGTATATAGAATAAAAAACAAGATAGATGCCTCCATCGACACGTACAAGGCACGTCTACTTGCAAAAGGTTTTAAACAACTCTATGGTATCGATCATGAGGATACCTTTAGTCCGGTTATAAATATTGCAACTATAAGACTTGTGCTAGCTATTGCTATATCCAGGGGATGGAGTCTGAAACAACTAGATGTACATACCGTGTTTTTGCATGGTGTTGTGGAAGAGGAGGTCTATATGAGGCAACCATTAGAATATGAGAATAAGTAAATACCTCACTATATGTGCAAGCTTGGCAAAACTCTTTATGGTTTGAAACAAGCACCTAGAGCGTGGTACTCTAGGTTCACAGCACAACCGAAGCACCTTGGTTTTATTGGATCTAAAGCAGACACATCTCTCCTAAATTACAACAAGGCAAATACTATAATTTTCGTGCTCATATATGTGATGACATGATAGTTGCAAGTTCTTCATAGAGTGCCACTAATGCTCTCTTGCATGATTTAAATTCAGAATTTGCCTTGAAATATCTTGGTGATTTACACTTCTTCCTAGTCATTGAGGTTAAGAAGATTCAAGATGGCATAGTGTTGAATCAGGAAAATATGCCACTAAACTTCTACCTCGCATGGGAATAAAGGACCGCAAGCCTTCACACATACCATTCTCCTCTTCATAGTAGCTTTCAACACATGAAAGGGACCCACTTAAGGAAGAAGAGAGCACCAAATATAGAAGTGTTATTGGATCCCTATAGTACTTGACTCTGACACGACTAAATATTTCATTTGCTGCTAACAAAGTTTGTCAGTATTTGCATGCTCCTACCTCCATTCATTGGACATATATCAAAAGGATTGTACAGTATGTCAAGCACACTATAGTCGTGGGACTTCAGTTCAAACATTCTAACTCTACAATTGTTAGTGTATTTTCTAATAATGATTGGACATGCTGTAGTGATGACAGAAATCGCTATAGGTTTTACAGTCTTTTTTCGCTCTAATCTTATTTTTTGGAGTGCCAGAAAAGGGCAACAATGTCAAGATCAAGTACAAAGGCTAAATATAAGTCACTAGCTAATGCTACTGCTGAGATCATTTGGTTGAAGAATTGGGAAAAAAGCAACAACTCACTTTATGCCTATGGTGCGATAACCTAGGTGCTACTTATCTGTCTGTTAATCATGTCTTTCTTGCTAGAACTAAACACATTGAAATAAACTTTCACTTCGTACGAGAAGGGATTCGAGAGAAGAAGATACGATTATTCTTTTTAAAGATCAAGTTGCAGATGGTTCCACCAAAGCTTTGCCAGTCAAGACATTTGAAGAATTGGAGAACAATCTTAAGTTGAAATTAAAGGAAGGTGTTAGACATATAGATATGTACGTGTTGTGCATGTATTCTCAAACCATCATATATCTATCTCTCTCCTGCAACAACCTCTATCTATCCCTTGTAACAACCGAATCCAAGGGATCGGAAAATACTTGTAAACCACGATAGGGTTGTTTCCTGCCTCAATCAATGTAAGCAACGCGGCTCCTCCATGAAGGAGTAGGAATGCTTCGACAATTCATACAGAAGCTGCATGAAGTGTTTCTAAAAAAATCCCAAATACTTACATCTCTTTGTAGCTAATTGCTGGAGTGCAAGAGTTAACGTCTACTACCTCCATTCCGGTGAGTCAGACGTATTTTGTTTTGTTAAGTCAAGTCTTTGACCAACAATGACTATTTTAATATGTGATGTATGTGATACACAATCACTATCATAACAAAGTACTTTTAAAATCATTCTAGTGATACAAATTTCATGTCATATAGCCTTGTGTTCATTGAGTAATTGTTGGCCAAAGTCTTGTCTTAACCAAACAAAATACACTTTACTTTTGAAAACAAAGGGAGTAATATTTAGTAGTTACATAGTTTATTATATAGTTAGAAATACATATAGACTCAAAAATGTCAGATGGAGACCGGACTCCATGGAGGCCTTAATTTGAAAACTTCAAAACTGAAAGTTTTCAGTTCAAAAAATTCTGAAAACAAATACACATATACCTAGAGACATAATCTACATTTGGGTAATTTTTCAGGTCGAAATAAATTAAAATGAGAGCTACACACAAAAAAACAAATCTAGGGCTTTTTAGCATATATACAGTTCATCCTCGAAGTCCATACTTTTTGGTTTTTTCTGCAGCTTGCAATTCAAGATATTTCATCCTGAAAATTTACACACATATATACACATTACATCCATGTATACATGTGTATTTATTTTCAGAAGTTTTTGAAACATTAAAGTTCGAATTTTTCAAAATTAAGGCCTCCATTGAGCTTGGTCTCCAGAATGCCCCACTCATATATAGACTAACCTATGTACATTGATATAGAATACCCTACTCCATGCCAATTGGTATGTACCAAGGAATGAGTACAAAGTAACACGTTATCATCTATCATAAGGCATCTATAGTAGACATGGTAATGGTTTATAGAATTATTTGGACAAACAGGGTAAGAAGAATATTAACGAGTTTGTCATGAAGAATATTTTCAAAAAAATGCTACCAGAACTTTCGGTTAATATATAGGAGTACATGTAAGTGATCAAAGGTTGCCAATAAACATACAAAGATGCTAATCCTACCTAAAAATCCTACACAAACTCTACGTACTAGTTGATTTCCAGATTACAACCACGGGACCACCCCGTAATCTTTGCTAACCGGTCAGTAGTTGAGTCATGTACGTAAAAAGTGTACGTAAAACTCTTGCGTACGAACAGCACAGCTCAAAAATATACTCGTGGAGTCCTTATGAGATTTAGGAACACCATGCCACAACACTATAAAGTTGGCAAAGAAATAGTTGTGTGGTAGCTGGATCAAACCTGATGCCTGTGTTGCTCTCGTACCCCTATTGCCATTGCTCACCGGCCTGTTGCACAGGTCTTGAGTCCACCGGTGATGTCTCACACCGGACAGCGCTCCTTCCCCTATGAAGCAAACCTCGCTCAGCTCCCTGGATCTTCTCCCAACGAATGAAGCCATGGCACCATATTGCTCTGGTCTTCCATGCCCGCCTGCAACTTCCCAAGACAACCTCCATGCACGACTGAAGCTCCTCGCCCTTCGGACAAAATCTCGCTTCTTCACGCACGCCGGTGGAACTTAGCACTCCCTCCGTCGTCGCTGAGTCCAGCTTCTCGATAATCACCCTCGCCACGAACTCCTCCGTGAGTACGCCACCGACCTGACTAGGAGTCTAGGAGTATGTATATATATTTGTAGCAAAAAAAAATAAGGTGGTGCCTCCACGACAAGTAGGCACTGGTTTATTAGCGAACCCAATGTGTGGTTGTCCACAACCACTCATCTTTTTGCAAGGAAAACGTTGCTGTCGCCTGACACAATGTTCTTACAAAATGTTAGGATAACAAAAAACGCAGAGGGGAGAACTCCCGGAAGATGCTATGCTCCGTGATGAGTAGACCATCCTCGTCACACGAAAACCCCCGGAAAACTCTTGGAAGATGCTATGCCTGACGACTCGACTTTCTAATATCCAGTGGAAATCTCCCAGAAAATACTTGGCACCGGAGGATGCTGTTATTTAAAGTTTCTCTTTCCTGTGAAAATCTAGGTGTAAGAGCATCTCCAATAGCTTGTCTATATGGACGTCTATACTCGTTTTCCATGACGTGATCCCAAAACAGGCGTCCAGCAGCTTGTCTATATGGTCGTCCAAACATGCACATCCTCTAAATCTACCTCGACAATGTCCAGGCCTGGACAATGTGAAGGCGTCATCCAAACTCAACTGCAGCCACGATTTCTCCCTCTCCCCAGTGGTGGCCCACCGGTCATGGTCCCTGTATATAGACGTTCGGATGCAAAACTGGACGTGTATATGAGGGAATCTTTTTAGGCCATTGTCTATATGAATATATAGACATCCAAATATACACATGCTATTGGAGATGCTCTAAGCACCTCGCGTGCACCGCTTCCAGGATTCTTTTTATTCTTTTCGAGCTAGAAGTATCCAGAAATTTTTGCAACACAAGTCCATCAATTTGTTTTATCTTTTTATTTGTTGTTTACCTTTTTTTAACACAGTACAGACGCAAGCACTCATATACACGCGCATACACTCATCCCTATGAACGCACACACGCACACCCTACCTCTATGAGCACCGCCGAGAGACTGAGCCGACATATCATCCTGAGATTTACGAAGTCACCGTAGGCGCCTCGTCGTCGACGGAAACGTCTCCTCCAACTGAATGTGCATCGCCGGAAATCCTGAAATAAATCCAGGAATAAATGCGAACACCAGGACTTGAACCCAGGTGGGCTGGGGATACCACAGTCCCTCTAACCATCCAACCACAGATTGGTTCACGTTGTTCACCTTTTAGGAGTAAAAAACTGTGCACTCTAGGAGCAATTTCACGCATCCACACTTCTGGCCATCAGATTCCGTGGCTAAACGTTCCTGGCTGTCCGATGAACCTCCTCTCGTGAGTAGGCCATTAGGCAAACTCCAACACGCCGACACAAACAGAAGTGAATTTGGTCAATTTTTATTCGTTTGGGTCGCTTGTACGGTTTGTCCGCCCTCGTCCGTGCAAACATTGTCAGTGTGCCAAACCGGCCGACTCATTTGATCCGCCCGGGCGGTTTTTTGGCCAAAATTTCACAATTTAAACATTGCATGCATATAATAAATAAAAATAAAAATAAACATTGCACAAGTTTATTACCAAATAAGTCACATAGTTTTTACATCACAATAAATAAAAAAATCATAATTTACAACCAAATGAATTTAAAATTGTACCAAAAAAGAGCCGATACATTTATTGGTTTCGTACGTGAGTCCACATCTGCTCAACCACATCATTTTCAAGTTGAATTTGAGTAGTCCAATCACACATTTTTTAATGAAATTGGGTGAACGGAGCAAATGTTGCATGTTATGAATATTAATGATAAAATTAAAACATCACTACGCCGTGACAAAGTGTTTTACCATATAGTGTGGTATATTTTGAAGAAAATGTTTCTTGGAAAAAGGTGAGTGGGAGGACGACGTAACTCGACGAGATATCAGAGTTTTTGTCATCAGGTCAAAGGAAAGAAGCATCAGAAGTAGTTCCAGAGTTTCCGACTGCGACTGATATGGAAGCTTCTACACGAGATATAGAGACTTCAGTCTAACTTGCAGCTAAACTACGTATGTTAGGCAAAACTCGTGCAGACCTCTATGGTATGCAGACAATATATTGCTGTTAGACAAACAATGAACCTATAATACACAAAGAACATTGATGGGGCCAGACTCCGGAATTGGCTATATGCCAAAGTAATCCAAGATAGTATCCATATTCATGGCTCAAGTTTAGAACTTGATGAACCCTCCGAAAGGCTTAGAGTTTAACATAGAGTAATAGATCTATAAACCAACGAAGATAAAAATGTTTTATAAAACTTGCCTTGTTGCAAATAGTTTATAAAAAGTTCAAGGAGTTGACTACGACAAGATTGTCTCATTGTAGCGATGCTTAAAGCCGGTTCGGACTAAATTAGTAGTTACTACATATTTCAATTATGAGATATAAAATATGAACACCAAAGGAATTTCCATGAGATGGAAATAAAGCCAAGGTTGTATGTGTGATACAATCCAAGGTAATTTTGTTGATCCATAGGATGATAATAAGTGTGTAAACTTCAGAGATCCAAGAGTGGATTGAAGCAAGCATACAAGAGTGGGATCTTTATTATGATAAAATGGTCAAGGAGTTTGATTTCACGGAAAAATAAAGATGCTTGTGCTTACAAGAAAGTAAGTGAGAGCATGATAATATTTTCTAAAAATTATGTGCACATAACACATTATTGATTGAAAATATTATAAATTTCTTGACACGAGTTATGACTTCATTAAAAATAGTTTTTCGATGAAGTACTTGGAAAAGATAGCCTTAGTATTAGGCATAATAATCTATGGAGATAGTACGTAGTGCCTAATAGGGTGTGGGGACCCCGACTCATAAGTCGTGATCACCGAATGCACGTGTACAGTGATCCCAGAGATCAATGCTCACTGAACACACAGAAGCTGAATAACAAGAGTCTTACATCCATACATACCGTCTTACACAAATAAAAACCATTGAGGTCATGTCTTACATAGATAGGGCCATGAAGGCCAAACACCATACATAACTAGCAGCGGAAGTCTTGAACGAAAGTGTGAACCCATGCCATCTGCCTTAACCCTACAGGCATTCTGACTGGGAAGCGTCCTAGTTCGCATGTTCGTCTCCAACGAATTCTTCACCATATTCCTGCTCTTTCATGCCTGGCCAATTAAATAACCAGTGGCAAGACAATGAGTACTTTGAATGTACTCACAAGCAACCCATGTTTTGGAACAAGGTATAACAAAGCATGATGTAGCACTAAATAGGTAAGTTGTGGAAAGCTAATTTTTGAGTGCAATGACATGATAAATCAACTTGTAAGAGCATGCACCATGAGGGTACAAGTAACCGTATGAACAGGTTACAGATATCAATATAATCAAGGTCTGAACATCTCATGTTCAATCATCATGTCAAGTCATCCAACTTGACTCGAGTATTCCATCTTTCTCGCACACACGCACACACCAAGTTTGTGAAAACATCGGACGTAATTTAAGCAGGAGCACCCAACTGACCTTGACCGTGGACACGGCTATTTGAATAGTTTTACACTCTGCAGAGGTTGCACACTTTACCCACAAGACTCGGGAAACTTCCGTGTCAAGCCACGACTCGCGGTATTGTTCATACCCGAGGTAAGCACCTGAACAATGCCTTTCCCTTGTCGACACTAAACAAAGAGTCCACTCGTTGGTACCCAGCCCTCATGATGTACATCCCACGAGCCTCGCTCAAGATCGTAACATCCATGAGGGGACACAACGGTGTGCCCGGTGTCTGTAAAAACAACCCATGATCGTCCTTCCCGGCATGACCCCGTATCGAGAGTGACCTCGTCACTCCCGCCACTAGTAATGCGGGCTCTCTGCTAGTACCAACCAAGGTAATCAACAAAGCCCCGTCCCATAAGGGGTATCGTGGTCGTACATGTAAGGTTGGAACGGCCGACAAATCTTAAATCTCTCCATTTTCGAAAACACACCCGCTCACTTGCCTCGGTAAACCACTTCTTTATCAAGTGGTTACCTAGCCATCATCATCTCCCTCGGGCATTAGTGGCACCCGACGGGGTTTTCAAAAAGTCTTTGAAGATCATTTCCTTTCCGGCACCATGCATATTCCCATCCCATTTGCGTAGCATCTACTTTAGCAACCTAACTACTTCCCACCCGCATAACCCTCATAAGGAGGTAGGGCCATGCACGATGCAAGTATCAACGAGAAAGTAACGAGGTATCCACCAAAGTGGCCACCACATCATCATGATCAATTCATCGAAACATAAGGTGATATATGACATGCATGAAAAAGTTTCTTAGGCATGGTCAAGGGGATGCTTGCCTGGCTCAACAAAGTCTCCGGGATCTTCAAAGTCTTCTGGTCCAACTCCCTCACCAACAACGCAATCTATCGTCGTGATAATAACGGGCAAAAATAAGAATCACAGCAAAAACAGAGCACATAATCCACTTCTAAAATGTTACCCTACTCTGTAAAATACTACATTCAAAACTAAAAATATTTGTCTCTGGTTTTGAAGTCAAAAAGGTTTTGAAAACTATTTTAACAAGGTTAAAAATAATCAAAACTAGGTTTTAAATAAAACCACCAAATAAAACATTTTCAAAAAAAAAATCACAAGTGGCATTATTAAATACTACAGAATAATACAAGATTTGTGGTGGAAGAATTTTTGCATTTGGAAAAGTATTTGAATCTGTGGAATTTTTGGAAGTTTAAAGAGAAAACAAAAAGAAAAATGGGCACTGTGCCCATTGGCCAAATGGCCAGCCGAACCGGGCCGAACTGGCCAGGCCGGCCCAGCTGAGCGGCGGGCGCGCTCGCAGCCAGGTTCAAACCTGACGCGCGGGCCCCAGTGTCAGCGAGAGGGAGAGAGGCGAGAGAGGTGTGGGGATGACAGGGGGTCCCACTTGTCATATCCCACCTCGGGATAGAGGGGAGGCGGAGCTCACCGGCGTCAGCAGAGGGCACGGCGGCGGCAGGTGAGGGCGGAAATGGGTTCAGGGCGTTGTCGCCGTTCGGATGGAGGTCGAAGGAGAGGCCGGGGTCACCGGAGTCGCCGGCGACGAAGAGGCCGCGGCGGAGGAGTTTCGGGCGAGCTCCAATCCGTCGTCTCGAGCTGCAAAATGAACGGGAGAGAGGAGGGATCGCATCAGAGGGCTAAGGTAGGAGCAGGGGAAGAAGAATGAGGAACAGAGGAGGCCTGTACCCGGAGATCTCTGGCGAGCCGCAGCGGCGGGGCTCCGGTCGATTCCGAGCACAGAAAGCTGGGGAGAAGGAGTGGGTGGTTCTGGCGCACGATTGAGAGGGAGAGGAGGTTCCAGAGGGGAGGAGAGAGCCTGGGGCGGCCGTTTTATAGGTGGCCCGCGGTCCATTGAGAGCCCATGCGCCGGTGAGGACGGGGCGATCGCCAGAGGGAGAGAGAGCTCACGGGGGCTTGTCCGGGGTGCTCGTGGGGTTGGTCTAGGCCTACGGGGAGAGAAGAGAGAGAGCGGGAGGGCTCGCGCGTGTGAGGCCTGCGGTTGGCCGAGAGGGGCAGTGTCGGGCGCGCGCTGGGGAGGCCGTTGTAGGGAGAGAGAGGAGGGGGACAGAGGCGTGGCGTGTTGCGGACGTCGAGGAGCCTCGACTAGCGCGCGGGGGAGGCTCGAGGTGGTCGGGCATGGGCAGGAGAGGGAGGTCAACCCTCTGCCAGTCCTGCAGCGCGCTCCAGAGCGTGCTTTTGGCCGGCACGGCAGGACTTTTGCGCGCTCTGGCGTGCCCACTTGTGTCCAGGGGTTGCAGGAGGGAGTAAACAACTTGCAAAGGGCCTTGGATGCTCTGGAGTGGCCATGAGTGAGGGAGAGAAGTGAGAGAGGTGGGCAAAGGGGCTGTCCAGAGGAAAAAAATGGAGTTTTCACCCTTGCAATCATGCTCTCTGGCGCCAGGAACTTTACTGGAGGTGGGGAGAGATTGCATGGTGTTGTGGTAATAGTTTGGGGTGAAGGAGAACAGTGTAAGAGGTGAAAACATGGTTTCTACCAATCTGCCAGAAAGTGTTTGATGTGTGTTTGGGCAAGATAAGTTTTCCCAAATGCATTGAGATTTAACAGGATCAAATAGGAGGTAAATATAAGAGTGATCACAAGGTTTGAGCATGATTGAAGAAAGTTGGCAGTGCAATCATTGCAAACCCTAGAAATTAACAAATTCAGGTTTCTGTAGATCCAGACATGCTAAGCTTTTCTCCTAAACGCACCACTTGCTGTGGTGGCATTATTTGGGGATTAGAGCATGTGTGCAAAGTTTGAGATCAATTGGAAATACTTGACAATGTAGACTTGCTCAAATCTGTCTCTGGACAGGAATAGTTTTGGGATATTTTGGTGAACCAAAATAGTTTGGATTGGGTTGAAACTGGGCAAGATCATCAAATTGGGCATATGTGACTTGCTGGAATTTTCCTGGATTTATTTGAGAACATTTCCAATAGAAATATTTCAAAAGCTTGAAACAGACAGAAAGGGTTTTGGAAGGTTTTGTCCAATATTTTGAACATGACCATGTGTTGAAACTCATATATATGGAAAATATATGTCCACTGAGTTTCCCTAAATTTTCTCAAATATTTTGAAAGCATAAAAATAACTTTTCCCTATGAAAGACCACTTCTGGCCTTAAATGAAAGCCTTTAAATTAAATAGGAAAATAATATTAAAATTTATTTTTTGGTGGTTTTGGAAAGTCTTATATATAGTAGGTTCCAAATAAAGTCTTTGTGGCAAAACAATCCACACAATTTGAGTACTTGTAATACAATCCTCAACTCAGGGGTTTTTGAAAACCTAATTTGAATAAATCCTTTTTGGTCAAAATAATATTTGATAAAAATAGTTTTAGGTACTATACTCATGGCATGATCATTGGACAAGGGTTTTGGATAAATAATATGGTCATAGAAAGAAGGGGAATTTTTGTGAATTAAAACACAATCAAACATTCAAGCAAAAAGCACTCAAGTCAATCATCACAAGCAAGCAAAAGTTATAAATGGGTCCAATTTTTATAAAATCATAGTCATAGCAAAGTGATACAACACATGGTGTGACTGACCTACCCCCCTTACAAGAATCTCGTCCCTGAGATTCCTAGGCTAAGCGCTAAAAGATAAGGGAACTCGGATCTAAGGTAGTCTTCACGCTCCCAGGTTGCCTCTGCTTCAGTGTGGTTGCTCCATTGGACCTTGAAGTATTTGATGGTGCGGCTTCGGGTGCAACATTCAGCTTCATCCAAAATGCGACCTGGTCTCTCACGATAAGTGAGGTCTGGCTGAAGGTCAATGGCTTGATGATCGATGTCCTTGTAGAGGTTGGGGCGGTTGGGAACTTGGAGACACTTCCGGAGCTGTGACACGTGGAACACGTTGTGCACATCTGCTAGCTCGGAAGGTAGCTCTAGCTGGTAGGCAACTTCTCCTCGCTTTGCGGTGATCTTGAAGGGGCCAATGTATCTTGGTGCAAGCTTTCCCTTGACGTGGAAACGCTTGGTTCCTTTGAGAGGTGTGATTCGGAGATACACATGGTCTCCGACGCAGAAGTTCACTTCTCGACGGTGAGAGTCGGTGTAACTCTTCTGTCTTGACTTGGCAGTTTCCAGATGCTCTCTGACGACTTGAACTTGCTCTTCGGCTTCACGGAGAGTTTCGGGTCCAAAGACTAGTCCTTCTCCGGTCTCTGACCAATTGAGGGGAGTGCGGCACTTGCGTCCATACAACACCTCGAATGGTGCCATCTGAAGACTGGACTGGTAGTTGTTGTTGTAGGAGAACTCGGCGAATGGTAGGCAATCTTCCCATTTGGCTCCATATGCTAAAACACAAGCACGAAGCATGTCCTCGAGTATCTGATTTACTCGTTCTGTCTGTCCGCCTGTTTCGGGGTGAAAAACAGTGCCGAAGGAAAGCTTGGTTCCCATGGCCTCTTGAAACTTCTTCCAGAACCTTGAAGTAAACTGGGTACCTCGGTCTGACACAATCTCCTTTGGAACTCCGTGGAGGCTCACTATGCGCTTGATGTAAAGGCTGGCTAGCTTGTTTCCATCATAGGTGGTTCTGACGGGAATGAAGTGGGCTACCTTGGTCAGGTGGTCGACGATGACCCAAATGGAATCATGTCCTTTGCTTGACCTGGGCAAACCGGTGATGAAGTCCATCCTAACTTTGTCCCACTTCCATTCAGGCACTTTGAGAGGTTGTAACAATCCAGCGGGTCGCTGATGCTCAGCTTTGACTCTCTGGCATATGTCACATTTGGCGACAAAAGTGGCTATCTCTCTTTTCATGCCATGCCACCAGAATCTTGCTTTGAGGTTTTGGTACATCTTGGTTCCTCCAGGATGGATAGAATACGGAGTGTCATGGGCTTCTTGCAAGATCAAATTCTTGAGCTCAGCTTTGTTGAGCACGCAGATGCGAGTCCCAAACCATACAACTCCTTCCTCATCCACTGAGAATCCTGGGGCCTTGCCTTTCTTAATCTTCCTCTTGATACCTTCAATGTTGTCATGACCCCTCTGAGCTTCCTTAATATCATCCATTAAGGTAGGCCTTGCTTCGAGATTGGCTAGGAAACCAGGCGCAACTAGTTCCAAGCCAAAGCTTTCAAGCTCTTCATACAAAGCGGGTAGCCTTTCCTTAATCATAGCATTCAAGGAACAAACCTTTCTGCATAAGGCGTCTGCTACCACATTAGCCTTTCCAGGGTGGTATTGAACACTGAGGTCGTAATCCTTGATCAACTCCAACCATCTTTGCTGCCTCATGTTCAACTCCCTTTGAGTGAAAATATACTTCAAACTCTTGTGCTCTGTGTATATCTCACATCGCTTCCCTAGAAGGTAATGTCGCCATGTCTTCAAGGCATGAACTACAGCTGCCAACTCAAGATCATGAGTAGCGTAGTTCTCTTCATGAGGACGTAGCTGTCTGGATAGATATGCTACGACTCTGCCTTCTTGCATCAGAACACCTCCAAGCCTGGTTCTCGATGCATCACAATATATCACAAACTCCTTATGAATATCAGGGGTGGCCAAAACTGGGGCTGTTGTCAACCTCTTCTTTAGTTCTTGGAAGCTTTCTTCGCACTTCGCTGTCCATTCGAACTTCTTGTCCTTCTTCAAGAGCCGAGTCATGGGTCGGGCAATGCTCAAGAATCCTTCGACAAACTTGCGGTAGTATCCCGTGAGTCCGAGGAAGCTTCTGACTTCCTTCACATTGCTTGGCGATTGCCATTCAGTCATGGCTTCGATCTTGGTAGGATCCACTGACAATCCTTCCACAGTCAACACATGACCCAAGAATCCAACTTCATGCAGCCAGAATTCGCACTTGCTGAATTTGGCATAAAGCTGGTGCTCTCGAAGCTTGTCTAGGACCAATCTCAAGTGTTGCGCATGCTCTTCTTCGGATTTGGAGAAGACGAGTATGTCGTCGATGAAGACGATGACAAACTTGTCCAAATACTCCATGAAAACTTTGTTCATAAGGTACATGAAATAGGCTGGGGCATTGATTAACCCAAATGACATGACTGTGTATTCATATAGGCCATACCGGGTCACAAATGCCGTCTTCGGGGTGTCTTGGGGTCTGATCTTCAGCTGATAGTACCCAGACCTGAGGTCGATCTTGGAAAACACCTTGGCACCATTCAGCTGATCGAATAGGTCTTCAATCTTGGGAAGTGGGTACTTGTTCTTTATTGTGACCTCATTGAGAGAATGGTAATCGACACAGAGTCGGATAGTTCCGTCCCTCTTTGACACAAATAGAACAGGAGATCCCCAAGGAGAGGCACTAGGGCGAATAAATCCTTTCCTGAGCTGCTCAGCCAGTTGCTTCTTTAATTCCACCAAATCTTCGGATCCCATTCTATAGGGCTTGTTATAGATGGGTCCTGCTCCGCGCATTAGCTCAATGATGAACTCAATGTCACGGTCAGGAGGCATTCCGGGCAACTCATCAGGAAAGACATCTGGATACTCACATACCACAGGCACTTGATCCAACTCAATTCCCGACAGATAATTAGCCTGAGGGGCTTGAGCGGAGGTAGGGTTGGGAACGTACTTGACTTCAACTCCTTGGCTATTGGTCATGGTAACAGTCCTCTTGGCATAGTCTAGCAAGCCTTGGTTCTTGGTTAACCAATTCATGCCGAGGATTACATCCAAGCCTTGCGAGTTCAAAACTATGAGGTCTGCTAGGAAGTCTACCCCGTTGATGTTGATCTCAACTCCTTTACATCCTATTTTGGACCTCATAACTGACCCCGGGGTTTGTATCAACATATGGCTACCCAGGGGTGTAAGCTTCATACCACTCTCTAGTGCAAACTTTTGGGTAACAAAAGAATGCAAAGCTCCACAATCAAACAAACGGTTGCTGGAGTTGAGTTGACGAGGAATGTACCCAGTATGACGTCCGGGTCTTCCTGGGCTTCCTCAGCGGTGACGTGATTGACGTGGCTTGAGACTGCGTCGGTATTTCCCCAAAGAGGAAGCGATGATGCAGCACAACGACGGTAAGTATATCCCTCAGTTATGAAACCAAGGTTATCGAACCAGTAGGAGGATCACCACCACCCAATAAGCAGCACCTACACACAAACAACAAATACTTGCAACCCGACGCGAAGGAGAGGTTGTCAGTCTTTCTACGGTAATAAGATAGATTAGGTAGTGATAGATAGGAGAGATAGATCTCTCAAGAAAACAAAATAAAAATATTAAATATGCAGCAATATGTTTTTGGTTTTTGGTTTTGTAGATCTAAAAACAAAGATTGCAAAAAGATAGATCGGAAAGCAATATGTTGGAAAAGTAGACCCGGGGGCCGTAGGGTTCACTAGTGGCTTCTCTCATGAGTATAGCGTACGGTGGGTGAACAAATTACTGTTGGGAAATTGATAGAAAATCGAATAGTCATGACGATATCCAAGGCGATGATCATTATATAGGCATCACGTCCAAGATAGGTAGACCGACTCCTGCCTGCATCTACCTCTATTACTCCACACATCGACCGCTATCCAGCATGCATCTAGTGTATTAAGTTCATGGAAAAACGGAGTAATGCAATAAGAACGATGACATAATGTAGACAAGATCTATTCATGTAGTAATAGACCCCATCTTGTTATCCTTAATAGCAACGATACATGCGTGTCTTGCTGCCCCTTCTGTCACTGGGAAAGAACACCGCAAGACCGAACCCATCACAAAGCACCTCTTCCCATGGCAAGAAAAATCGATCTAGTCGGCCTAACTAAACCAAAGATTCGGAGAAGAAATACGAGGCTATAAGTAATCATGCATATAAGATATCAAAGAAGACTCAAATAATATTCATGGATAGAAACTGATCATGAAATCAAAATTCATCGGATCCTAACAAACACACCGCAAAAGTTTACATCAAATAGATCTCTAAGAGACCATTGTATTGAGAATCATAAGAGAGAGAGAGAGGAAGCCATCTAGCTACTGCCTACGGACCCGTAGGTCTATGGTGGACTACTCACGCATCATCGGAGAGGCACCTACGAGGAAGATGAACCCCTCCGTGATGGTGTTTAGATTGGATCTCGAGGTTCTGGAACTTGCGGCGGCTGGAATTGTGTTTCGTCGACTCCCCTAGGGTTTTTGGAATATTTGGGGATTTATAGGCATCAGAGGCGGTGGAGAGGGGCCCCGAGGAGGGCACAACCCATCAGGGCACGCCGGGGCCCCCCTGGCGCGCCCTGGTGGGTTGTGGTCTCCTCGGCCCACTCCCCTGACACTTCTTTGGCCCACTGGGTGTCTTCTGGTCCAGAAAAAATCTCCAAAAAGTTTCGTCGCGATTGGACTCCGTTTGGTATTGATTTTCTGCGAAGCAAAAAACAAGCAAAAACAGCAACTGGCACTTTGGCACTATGTTAATAGGTTAGTTCCAAAAAATGATATAAAGTTGCTATAAAATGATTGTAAAACATCGAAGAATGATAATATAATAGCATGGAACAAGCAAAAATTATAGATACGTTGGAGACGTATCAGCATCCCCAAGCTTAATTCCTACTCGTCCTCGAGTAGGTAAATGATAAAAACAGAATTTTTGATGTGGAATGCTGCCTAACATGTTCATCACATTCTTTTCTTTTGTATAGCATGGACATTGGGACTTATAATGATTCAAAGCAATAGTCTAGTTTTAACATAATGACTTCAATACTCAAGCATGTCAACAAGCAACCATGTCTTTCAAAATATCAACACTAAAGAAAGTTATCCCTAGCCCATCATGCTCAATCATTGATCCATTCATGAAACACACTCAAATATTAGCTATGCCCAATGCTCAAGTACGATCATAGTGCCCCCTAGTTGGTGCTTATAAGAGAAGATGGAGACTCAAAGCAAAAAATAAAAATTGCATAAATTAAATAGATAGGCCCTTCGCAGAGGGAAGTAGGGATTTGTAGAGGTGCCAGAGCTCAAGGTTTAAATTGAGAGAGAAAAAATATTTTGGGTGGCATGCTTTTCCTGTCAACGAAAACGACAGAGTAGTTCACAATACTTTCCATGCTAGATATATCATAGGCGGTTCCCAAACAGAAAATAAAGTTTATTCCTTTTTCCACCAAACTTTCACTTTCCATGGCGGGCCGTATCCACGGTTGCCTTCCATACCAACACTTTCCAAGGAATTTATTATTTGACAACAAAAAGTAAATATTTTTTTCTTTTTCTTTTCGGGAATGGGCATCCCTATTACCGCCGCACTCTCGTGCAATAACAAGTGAATAAACACTCATCTTGAGAATAACATATCTAGCATGGAAAAATATTGGACACTCCCCACCGTTTCATGAGCGGTACGGGCACACAAAAGAGAAAATTTATTTTGAAAATTTAGAGATGGCACGTACAAATTTTCTTGGAACGGCATGGAAATACCGCATATAGGTAGGTATCGTGGACTCATAAGGCAAAACTTGGTTTAAGGATTTTGGATGCACAAGTAGTATTTCTACTTAGTACAAATGGAGGCTAGCAAATAGATTGGGAAGCAACCAAACCAAGAAACAAAAATTCACATAAGCGAGCATTGAACATAACTAACACCGAATAATGCACCACAAGTAGGATGTAACTTCACTGCATAACTATTGACTTTCGTGCATGCATAGGGAATCACAAACCTTAACACCAATATTCCTACTAAGCATAATTACTCACTAACATGACTCACATATTACTATCATCATGTTTCAAAACTATTACAAGGAATCAAGTTTAATTTGTCCAATGATCTTCATGAAAGTTTTTATTATATCCTCCTTGGATATCTATCACTTTGGGACTAGTTTCATATATTGCCATTGCTTTTTGGCAAGCTCAAACAAATTTAAGTGAAGCACATGAGCATAAAGATTTCATCTCTCAAAAAGGTATAAGTGAAGCATGAGAGGATTTCTACAAAATTTACCTACTCTCAAATTAATCTAAGTGAAGCATGAGATTATTTCTACAAAAATTTCCAAGCACACCATGCTCAAAAAGATATAAGTGAAGCACTAGAGCAATTCTATAGCTCAAAAAGTTTAAGTGAAGCACATAGAGCAATTCTAACAAATCATAGCATGATTTTGGCTTTCTCAAATAGGTGTGTCCAGCAAGGATACAAGGAAAAACCTAACAAACAAAGCAAGCAAAGATACAAGACGCTCCAAGTAAAACTCATGATATGTGACGAATGAAAATATAGCGCCAAGTAAAATACCGATGGTCGTTAGAAGAAAGAGGGGATGCCACTCGGGGGCATCCCCAAGCTTAGTTGCTTGTTTCTCTTTGGATATATCTTGGGGGTGCGGTAGCATCCCCAAGCTTAGTCTTTTATCACTCCTTATCCTTCATCCATCGTGATCTCACCCAAAACTTGAAAACTTCAATCACACAAAACTCAACAAAATCTTCGTGAGATCCGTTAGTATAATAAAGCAAATCACTACTTTAGGTACTGTTGAAAACCCATTCATATTTTATTATTGCATTATACCTACTGTATTTTAACTTTACCATAGCTCATACCCTTCAATATAACCCATAGATTCATCAAAACAAGCACACAATGCAACAAAAACAGAATCTGTCTTAAATAGAACAGTCTGTAGTAATCTGTACTCTACCCATACTTCTGTAACTCTAATAATTCTAAAAAATTAGGAAAACGTAAGGAATTTGTATAGAAACACTGTGTTAAAGTTTCATCTCAAGATCACGTTCCAGCAAAAAATGAAAATTCATATACTGGATGCAAAGTTTCTGTTTCAGATTCAGCATCGCTTCTACTCATCCTATGAATCGTCCTAAAGGCTTTATTTGGCACAAACACTAAATAAACCATAAAAACACAATCATAACAGAGGCATAATTGTGTCAACACACAAAAACAGAAAGGAAAAAGCAAAAAATTATTTATTCATTGGGTTGCCTCCCAACAAGCGCTATCGTTTTACGCCCCTAGCTAGGCATAACGCATAGATTCAAGTATTGTCATCTTTGGTTTTGGATCCATAGGATGCCCTCATGATTGATTCATATGGTGGCTTAATTTTTGTTCTATGGAAGTGTTCCATACCCTTTCTCAAGGGAAATTGAAAACAAATATTGCCTTCCTTCATATCAATCACGGCACCTATAGTGCGTAAAAACGGTATACCAAGTATAATGGGACAAGACGGATTGCAATCAATATCAAGCACAATAAAATCAATAGGCACATAGTTCCTATTTGCAAGAATAAGAACATCATTAATTCTTCCCAAAGGTTTTTTAATAGTAGAATCCGCCAAGTGCAAATTAAGAGAACATTCCTCAATATTGGTAAGACCAAGCACATCACATAGAGATTTCGGAATCGTGGAAACACTAGCACCCAAATCACACAAAGAAAAGCATTCATAATTTTTAATCTTGACCTTAATGGTAGGTTCCCACTCATCATGTAATTTTCTAGGAATAGAAATCTCCAACTCCAACTTTTCTTCAAAAGATTTCATCATGGCATCAACGATATGTTTAGTAAAAGCTTTATTTTGCTCATAAGCATGGGGTGAATTCAACATGGATTGCAGCAAAGAAATGCATTCAATCAAAGAACAACTATCATAATTAAAGGCTTTGCAATCCAAGATAGTGGGCACATCACTAGTTAAAGTTTTGACCTCTTCAAACCCACTTTTATCAAAAATTTCATCAAGATTTTCACCCTCCAAATTATTGGGACGCCTTCTAGCTAAAGTTGACTCTACTTCAGCCCCTTTATCATCAAATTTAATATTACTAAACAAGGAATCAATAGTAGAAACACCAAGCACTTTAAGATCTTCATCTTTCTTATGAAGGCGATCACTAGAAAACAATTTTTCTAAGATTTCTCTTTTAGCTCTAAGCATAGCGGTTCTTTTCTTACTTTCATCCATAGAGACATATAAATATTTAATAGATTCATCAATCTTAGGCACAAAAGCTTTCAAGTTGAGATTTTCAACATCATGAGAAATTCTATCAATGCTTCTAGACATATCATCAATCTTATTCAACTTTTCCTCTATCGTAGTATTGAAAGCCTTTTGCACATTGATAAATTCTTTAATATTACTCTCAAGATCAGAGGTGTTCCTATTATTATTGTAAGAAGAATTACCATAGTAATTACCATAATTATTAGAGGAATTTCCAGGAAAAGGCCTAGGATTAAAATTACCTCTATAAGCATTGTTATTGAAATTGTTTCGCGAGACAAAATTCACATCTACGGAATCACTATTTTGCTCAATCAAGGTAGACAAAGGCACATCATTAAGATCAATAGGAGAATTTTTACTAGCAACCAATTTCATCAAAGCATCAACTTTATCACTCAAAGTACTAATTTCCTCTACCGAATTAACTTTTTTACTAGTAGGTGCTCTTTCGGTATGCCATTGGGAATAATTAGCCATGATATTATCTAGCAATTTAGTAGATTCACCCAAAGTAATCTCCATAAAAGTACCACCCACGGCGGAATCTAAAAGATTTCTAGAGACAAAATTCAATCCCGCATAAATTTTTTGTATGATCATCCAAAGATTTAAACCATGAGTAGGACAATTTCTTAGCATCAACTTCATTCTTTCCCAAGATTGTGCAACATGTTCATGCTCAAGTTGCTTAAAATTCATGATTTGCATCCTAAGGGAAATAATTTTCGTGGGCGGAAAATACTTAGTGATAAAAGCATCCTTGCACTTTTTCCAAGAATCGATACTATTGCGAGGCAAAGAGGAAAGCCAAATTTTTGCACGATCCCTCAAGGAGAAAGGAAATAGTTTCAACTTCACAATATCATTGTCCACATCTTTTTTCTTTTGCATATCACACAATTCTACGAACGTGTTTAAGCAGGAACACCCAACTGTCCTTGACCATGGACACGGCTATTCGAATAGTTTTACACTTTGCAGAGGTTGCACACTCTACCCACAAGACTCGGGAAACTTCCGTGTCAAGCCACGACTCGTGGTATTGTTCATACCCGAGGTAAGTACCCGAACAATGCCTTTCCCTTGTCGACACTAAACAAAGAGTCCACTCGTTGGTACCCAACCCTCATGATGTACATCCCACGAGCCTCGCTCAAGATCGTTACATCCATGAGGGGACACAACGGTGTGCCCGGTGTTAGTAAAAACATCCCATGACCGTACTTCCCGGCACGACCCCGTATCGAGAGTGACCTCGTCACTCCCGCCACTAGTAATGCGGGCTCTATGCTAGTACCGACCAAGGTAATCAATAAAGCCCCGTCCCATAAGGGGTATCGTGGTCGTACATGTAAGGTTGGAACGGTCGACAAATCTTAAATCTCTCCATTTTCGAAAACACACCCGCTCACTTGCCTCGGTACACCACTTCTTTATCAAGTGGTTACCTAGCCATCATCATCTCCCTCGGGCATTAGTGGCACCCGACGGGGTTTTCAAAAAGTCGTTGAAGATCATTTCCTTTCCGGCACCATGCATATTCCCATCCCATTTGCGTAGCATCTACTTTAGCAACCTATCTACTTCCCACCTGCATAACCCTCATAAGGAGGTAGGGCCATGCACGATGCAAGTATCAACGAGAAAGTAACGAGGTATCCACCAAAGTGGCCACCACATCATCATGATCAATTCATCGAAACATAAGGTGTTATATGACATGCATGAAAAAGTTTCTTAGGCATGGTCAAGGGGCTGCTTGTCTGGCTCAACAAAGTCTTCGGGGTCTTCAAAGTCTTCTGGTTCAACTCCCTCGTCAACAACGCAATCTATCGTTGCGATAATAACGGGCAAAAATAAGAATCACAGCAAAAATAGAGCACATAATCCACTTCTAAAATGTTACCCTACTCTGTAAAATTCTACTCCCTCCATCCCAAAATAAGTGACTCAACTTTGCACTAACTCTAGTACAAAGTCAAGTCACTTATTTTGGGACGGAGGGAGTATATTCAAAACTAAAAATATTTGTCACTGGTTTTGAAGTGAAAAAGGTTTTGAAAACTATTTTAACAGAGGTTAAAAATAATCGAAACTAGGTTTTAAATAAAACCACCACATAAAACATTTTTCAAAAAAATTCACAAGCGACATCATTAAATACTACAGAATAATACAAGATTTGTGGTGGAAGAATTTTTGAATTTGGAAAAGTATTTAAATCCGTGGAATTTTTGGAAGTTTAAAGAGAAAAGAAAAAGAAAAATGGGAACTGTGCCCATTGGCCAAATGGCCAGCCCAACCGGGCCCAACTAGCCAGGTCGGCCCAGCTGAGCTATGGGCGCGCGCGCAGCCAGGTTCGAACCTGACGCGCGGGCCCCAGCGTCAGCGAGAGGGAGAGAGGCGAGAGAGGTGTGGGGATGACAGGGGGTCCCGTCTGTCATCTCCCTCCTCGGGACAGAGGGGAGGCGGAGCTCACCGGCGTCAGCAGAGGGCATGGCGGCGGCAGGTGAGGGCGGAAATGTGTTCAGGGCATCGTCGCCGTTCGGGTGGAGGTCGAGGGATAGGCCGGGGTGACCGGAGTCGCCGGCGACGAAGAGGCCACGGCGGAGGAGTTTCGGGCGAGCTCTAATCCATAGTCTCGAGCTGCAAAATGAACGGGAGAGAGGAGGGATCGCATCAGAGGGCTAAGGTAGGAGCAGGGGAAGAAGAATGAGGACCGGAGGAGGCCTGTACCCGGAGATCTTCGGCGAGCCGCAGCGGCGGGGCTCCGGTCGATTCCGAGCACAGAAAGCTGGGGAGAAGGAGTGGGTGGTTCTGGCGCACGATTGAGAGGGAGAGGAGGTTCCAGAGGGGAGGAGAGAGCCCGGGGCAGTCGTTTTATAGGTGGCCCGCGATCCACCGAGAGCCCGTGTGCCAGTGAGGACGGGGCGATCGCCAGAGGGAGAGAGAGCTCACGGGGGCTTGTCCGGGGTGCTCGTGGGGTTGGTCTAGGCCTGCGGGGAGAGAAGAGAGAGAGCGGGAGGGCTCGCGCGTGTGAGGCCTGCGGTTGGCCGAGAGGGGCAGTGTCGGGCGCGCGTTGGGGAGGCCGTTGCAGGGATAGAGAGGAGGGGGATAGAGGCGTGGCGTGTTGCGGACGTTGAGGAGCCTCGACTAGCGCGCGGGGGAGGCTCGAGGTGGCCGGGCATGGGCAGGAAAGGGAGGTCAACCCTCTGCCCGTCCTGCAGCGCGCTCCAGAGCGTGCTTTTGGCCGGCATGGCAGGACTTTTGCGCGCTCTGGCGTGCCCACTTGTGTCCAGGGGTTGCAGGAGGGTGTAAACAACTTGCAAAGGGCCTTGGATGCTCTGGAGTGGCCATGAGTGAGAGAGAGAAGTGAGAGAGGTGGGCAAAGGGGTTGTCCAGAGGAAAAAAAAGGGGGTTTCACCCTTGGAATCATGCTCTCTGGCGCCAGGAACTTTACTAGAGGCGGGGAGGGATTGCATGGTGCTGTGGTAATAGTTTGGGGTGAAGGAGAACAGTGTAAGAGGTGAAAACATAGTTTCTACCAATCTGCCAGAAAGTGTTTGATGTGTGTTTGGGCAAGATAAGTTTACCCACTTGCATTGAGATTTAACAGGATCATGTAGGAGGTAAATATTAGAGTGATCACAAGGTTTGAGCATGATTGAAGAAAGTTGGCAGTGCAATCATTGCAAACCCTAGAAATTAACAGAATCAGGTTTCTGTAGATCCAGACATGCTAAGCTTTTCTCCTAAATGCACCACTTGGTGTGGTGGCATTATTTGGGGATTAGAGCATGTGTGCAAAGTTTGAGATCAATTGGAAATACTTGACAATGTAGACTTGCTCAAATTTGTCTCTGGACAGGAATAGTTTTGGGATATTTTGGTGAACCAAAATAGTTTGGATTGGGTTGAAACTTAGCAAGGTCATCACATTGGGCATATGTAACTTGCTGGAATTTTCCTGGATTTATTTGAGAACATTTTCTATAGAAATATTTCAAAAGCTTGAAACAGACAGAAAGGGTTTTGGAAGGTTTTGTCCAATATTTTGAACGTGACCATGTGTTTAAACTCATATATATGGAAAATATATGTCCATTGAGTTTCTCTAAATTTTCTCAAATATTTTGAAAGCATAAAAATAATTTTTCCCTATGAAAGACCACTTCTGGCCTTAAATGAAAACCTTTAAATTAAATAGGAAAATAATATTAAAAATTAATTTTTGGTGGTTTTGGAAAGTCTTATATATAGTAGGTTCCAAATAAAGTCTTTGTGGCAAAACAATCCACCCAATTTGAGGACTTGTAATACAATCCTCAACTCAGGGGTTTTTGAAAACCTAATTTGTATAAATCCTTTTTGGTCAAAATAATATTGGATAAAAATAGTTTTTGGTACTATACTCATGGCATGATCATTGGACAGGGGTTTTGGATCAATAAGATGGTCATAGAGAGAAGGAGATTTTTTGTGAATTAAAACATAATCAAACATTCAAGCAAAAAGCACTCAAGTCAATCATCACAAGCAAGCAAAAGTTTTAAATGGGTCCAATTTTTATAAAATCATAGTCATAGCAAAGTGATACAACACAGGGTGTGACATTGGGCTTAATCAAAATACATATTGAAAAGATACTAAAGTGTTTTGGTATGGAAAATGCCAGTTAAAGTTTCTTGCCGAGGTCACATGAAAAGAGTTTTAAGTAAGAATCGGTATCCTGGAATACTGATAAGCAAAATATATTATTGAGATTTCATTCACATTTTTGTTTGAATTAATTACATATTTCATGGTATGTAAACGATCAGATTTATCTAGTACTCCAAATAAGCAGCGAGTAAGTTACCAAAGTGGTCAAGGTGTTGATCATAGGACAATGGTGAAAATGTCGTCAAGTATCAATGTATGAATAATGACATGTTTCTTGCATACGGAGAAAATGGAGACTCGTTGTAAGTAGTTACATCGATGCAGACTTGTTGTAAGTAGTTACATTGATGTGGTCTTAATTAATGCTCCAAGCGATTATTGATTTCAATTAAAGTTTTGTGTATTACATTAAGCGGTGGCGCGATAAATTGTTCCAAAAGTTACTGCGGCGAATTCTATAACAAAGAGGCTAAGTATTATGTTGCTTCATAAGCGGCAATGAAGGGTGATGTATCAAATAGTTTATTTTTGAACTTGGTATTGTTTCAAGAAGGCTTGTGCCAATGCAACACTAATGTAAATAGGGGCTCTACAACACAGTCTGAGGAATCAAAGGTCCTACTAGTGATTCAAATTTATACAAAGTCGGTTCCACATAAATTTTGAATTTTATTAAAGAATGAAGACGCATGGATATGCAAAATTACGCACTGGCCTAAACTTGTCAGGTCCATTGGATGAAGTCTATACCACAAGCGAAGCATAATTTACACCGGTATGCCATAGGTGTAAAGTGCATTAGCATTGACTATATTATTGACTCTAGTGTAAGTGGAAGATGGTTGAAAATAGGCACTGGAGGTAATAATAATTATGTTATTATTTATTTCTAGGTTTATGATTAATTTTTATATTCTATGCTATAACTGCTATGGTTCTCGAATATGATATTGAGAGGAAAACTCATGAGCACATGTAGAGTTATAAATGATAAAACAAGATTCCTAATCTTGGCTCTCGGACTAGCTCAACTCTTGCATGATGTTTCTGTTTTTCTAATCATGGGCATAGTTAAGTGTAACGATGATGCCGACAACATATGAGAGCACGATGTTGGTAGAACACTCGTGTTGAATTGTCCTAAGTTTTTTTATTATTTTTAGATATTATATCGTCCGAAGTCTATAGTTCATAACACGGGAGTTAACGTATGTATGATTCCTTAGACCATGAGAGTATCAGGTCACCCCATAGCAGACGATGCACTTAGGGGTTGTTCCAACGTCATCCATAACAGGGTGATCATAACGACAACTTACAGGTTCATTGGAAACGTATGCCGAGGAACTGGATAGCTCGAAGCTGAGATTTGCTCCTCTAACGATGGAGAGATATTCTTAGGTCCCTCTCGAAAAAGACGGCATCCATCCTCTTCTGGCCAAAGAAAAGCGTGAATTGATCAGGGGATGACGGAACACGAGAACGAGAAAAAGAGAACAAAACTGATAACGAGGAAGACTGGTATAGTGAGCATGTGTTGATCTCACGAGGATACCGATATATCTCACCTCGGGTTTTGTAACTTATCACGAAGCAAAAGCAATAACATATAATAAAAAGGTTCACTCGAGTATCATTTGTGTGAGTATAGTAGTCAATATGGATCATTGAATGAAAGGTGTTTTTTGTTCATGTCTATATTCCACCGAACTTGCATGGTCACATGCTTAAGGGATTACGATCTGTTGAGTTCTATAGGAGTTAGGAATGTGATAAAATAATACCAGAAATGTTTTGGCAATAAAAAAATAGTTCTGAGAGAAATCGAAAGCATTTTGGAGTTACCGGAAGGGATTTAGGGCATACCAGGTAATGCTGGATAGGTGTAAAATGTCTTTAGGGACCTAATATAAATATAGGAGTGCTCCCATATTTGCAGGGTGCCCGCCGGGGAATTTATTAGGCACCATGGGTTAAAAAAATAGCTAAGGCCGAGTAGGGAAGAATTAATGGGCCCTACGGGCCCCATAAGGGTGTGCCTCCCCCCTTAGCCTGTTAGTCAAGCTTTGGGGGGGGGGGGGGGGGCAAGGAAGGGAATCCTCCTTCCCAAGTCCGATGCCCCCTCCCTCCACCTGTGTGTGTGTGTCTGTGTGTCTGTGTGTGTGTGTGTGTGATATTTTTTAATTCGCCAACATTGTTGGTAATTATTTACCAATTTGTAAATCCATGGACATTTTTTGACTTCATGATATTTTTAAAATTTGCAAACAAATTTTCAATATGATGCATTTTTTTATTTGTTGACCTTTTAAAAGTTCAAAAACATTTTATTTGACTTCATATTTCTTAAATGTTGTTGAAATTTTATGAAAATCTTGAACATTTTTCTTATTAGCCAACTTTTTTTGAATTCATGATTTTTTTTGAATTCATGATCACTTTTTCAGAAGTGACAAACATTTTGTTATTCGTGAACAATTGATTCCAAATTCATGAACATTAATTGGCAAATAATTTTCTAATTTATTAGTGCCTTTTAAATTCTCACACATTTTTACACAATACTAACATATATTTAAAATTCAAAAACCTATTTTTTTGTATTCTATAATTTATTTTAAATCGACTTGAATAGAAAACAAAGTATTTTTTTTTAAATACTCGCTTGCAGTTGTTGGCTGGCAGGGTAGTTCCACTTTTGCTAGCTGGGTCAGGCTGGGAAAAGCGCATGGGACCAATGCGTGCGTGGCGTTTGGAATGAGCAACACACATCGTTGGCGCCGGCGCCCCTCTTTGCCGTGCAGTTGCCGCGGAGTGGCTTGTCGCGTACCATTTCAGCGATTGTATTCGTTTGCGCCGGCCCATTTTTTGGATATTATATCCTTCGGTTTTGGGGATGTTCTAGAATGTTACCTGAACAGGGTTTTTTTCCTTTTCCTTTTTATTTCTTTTCCTTTTTCCTATTTCTTTTTCACTATATATTTTTAGTTCCCTTTTATGTTTATTTTACGTTTTCTTTTTCAATTTGTGAACATCTTTCAAATTCGTGAACACTTTTTCAAATCATGAACATTTTTCAGTAAATCGTAAACATTTATAGAATTTGTGCACACCTTTTCGAATTCATGATTTGAAATTGCGTACATTTTTTGGAACACGTGAACATTTATTTTGAACTGGCGAACATTTTTGAAAATCCGGGAAGACTTTTCTGAAATTGAAGAATATTTGTTTAATTTTGACGAACTCTTTTTGAGTTCATGAATAATTTCTGAATCTGAAATTATTTTTAAAATTTTGTCAACATTTTTGAAATTTGGAAATCCTCGGACATTTTTTGAATATTGTGAACATTTCGTACAAATTCACGAACATTTATTGAAACTGTGAACATCATTTTGAATCGGAAAACATTTTTTTAAAACTTGTGAGTATTATTTTGAATTTTTCGAAACATTTTCTGAAATTTTGAAAATATTTTCAAATTGATGAACATGTTTTCAATACCCGAATATTTTTTCTTGAACATTTTTTATGAAATCGTGAACATTTTTGAATCCTTGAACACATTTTGAAATTCGTGATCCTTTTTTGGATTCACGAACATTTTTTTCAGGCTTGTGAACATTTCTTAAATTTCCAGAACACTTATTATTATGTTAACATTTTCAAAAGAATCACGAACATTTTTGGAAAATCTTTGAACATTTAAGATTTGTTGAATATTTTTTGCACAATTGCATTTTTTTGAAATTTTAGAAGCTTTTTGGTAATCCTAAATTATTTTAACAAATACTAAAATAAAAAATAAAATAAGAAAAATAAACACGAAAATAGAAAGAAGGGGCTTCCAGTCCCGCAAGTAGGGCGGCCCAAATAGCGTGGGAAAGGGGGTTGGACGTTCGCATGATCCCCGGCGCGCACCACGCCAAAGAGGGGGTCCCATTGGTGCCCCTCAACGGGAGACGCATACCCAGTGCACCGGGGGTTGGCCCGTTACTGGTATTCTGTTGTTCCTTGGTTTTGCGGACTAGGGAAAGAAACCCTATTGTACTGCACGAATATAAGAATATTTAAGAATTTTAAAAAAATCTTTAGGATTTATAAGATGTTCCCAAATTTTCATAAATGAACTTGAATTTGGAAATGCTGATTTTTTTATTAAATGCTAAAGAATGTGAATAGTAAATATTTTTTTATAAATTCCAAATTTGAATAAATGTTAATGATTATTCAAAAATATTAACAAAATTTAATATGTTCGAACATTAATATAAATGTTAGATTTTTTAGAAAATATTTATAAATTTGTAAAATATTCAAGGATTTAAGTTATTCATGAATTAAAAATGAAACAAGAAAAATGAATGTCGTGGTGCTAAAGCTGACAGCAAGTGGCATAGGAGAAAGGAGTTTGATCTATCAAGTCGCAATGGGGGGCGCAAGGATCCGCCCCTGGCATTGTTGTCCCATGACTAACATGGGCCCAAAGAACTAGTGGCGATCTCGTTTTTTCTACCCTCACTACTAGCAGACTGCATACCAATGACTAGGTCCAAACTATGCCCGTCACTAACGTAACCCTATCTATAAGCTCTTTCTAAGTAGTGATTCAAGACCGAGACATACTGAGCTATGGGATAGATGAAATCATCACATACGTCTCATCGTTAATACCATCTCTCTATAAAAGAATATATTTGCCGTAATGTGATACATAGAGATCACATGTTAGCCCCCACTAGGATAGGCGCACAACTACCTTTCTCTTGACACTACCCTTGTAGCTTTGAAAAGTGGAATGTAATTAAAGTAGTGCACGCACTCATGCTGACAAATCTCGATAGGGATGAAAATAAAACTTCAAATTCACAAGTCTAATAAGTACTCAGAAATCCGTCTCCACTCAACTTTTGAGTACTCAACAAAAGTTGCAAATGAACTTAAGCTCATACGTTTCTATATTTAACACCCCTAGGAATAGGGGCTCTTGTAACTCCATGGCATTCTCCAACCAAGTTGCAACACCTCATGAAACTCACTTCCCCCAATATCTCATGACAATCTTCTTCTCTCCGTGTTTACATCCCTCCCGCGATCTCTCCCTCACATGAGCATCGCCTGTTGGGAAACGTAGTAGAACACACACAAAATCGTCCTACGAATCAAGGTCCCGGATCACTATGAAGATGCATACAAGATTATATTGGATAGTTATCAACTTCGAATTACAACAGAGAAAGAATTTGTGTAGATCATTTTGAAATCCCTCGAACCGTCCACGAACGATCGCTCGAACAAAATATCAAAAGCACGATCTCTCTACTGATTGCACGTGTACGGGCTTCACGATCCAGCAACTCTTCGCCGTCCAGAACCTGACGTCGCCCGAGAACTAGAGGGAGAAGAGAACCTCATGGGCTTCTCTATTGTGAGGAACTAAAGAAAAATAAACTAGATCAAGTCTAGGTGAAAACTAGATAGAAGGGGGGGGGGGGGGGGGGGGGCGTCCATAACTGGAGGAACTTGTGTGCTCCAAAGGCCCCCCCCCCTCTCTCACACACACACACACATTTATAGTAACACTATTTATCATCCACAGTGCGAAATAAGTTATTTTGCATCCGAGGTATTTTTACGATCGTTCCATAAAAAAATATGTTTGATATACAATAAATACATTCATATTGATTCGCTACACAAAATTAGGCACAAGAAAAGTAAGATATGATTCATAAGACCACAAAATTTACATTTATATGTAAAGTTTGTATTGTGTTTTTACGTTCATAACTTTATCTGACGTAAAATAAAAATATTGACCGGCATAAAATTTCTTACCTTCTTTTATTCAGTTCCGACATAGAACAAAATATACGGGTCGAAAATATGTGAAATAGTGATGAAGGGGTGATGAATATATATTACAAAAAATACTTTACATAAAACATTTTAAAAATATTTACCAAGCATTTTAAACATTTAAATGTGTATGAAAAAATATTTCTCATGTATACAATGTGTATGAAAAAAAATCGTTTATTTTCAAAATGTTAGGCAAGTATATTACAAAAATTAATCAAGTATTTGAAAGTATTAAATGTGTATAGAAAAATATTTGTCATATATATGAAAAATACATACAGCAAAGTACAATGTGAATGAAAATTCTTGATCATGTTTCGATTTTTTTTTATATATGAACAAAAAATGTTTAATGCGTACATAAAATAGTAGACATAAAATACATAATTTTTCATAAAATATTAATCATATACTTGAAAATGGTAAATATGTATATACAATATGTTTCTGATGTATAGGAAAAATATTGGATGTGTACTAAAAAACTTGACATGTGTTGAACAAAAAACAAACCAATAAAAATTGACATGGAAACTAATAAAAATGAAGAAACCCAAATAATATATGAAAACAGAATAAAACCAATGCAAAAGAATCAAAATAGAGAAAATCGAGAAAGAAACAAAGAAAATCGATGAAAACCAAAACAGAAATAAAGAAAATCTAGGAAAAACGAAGAAACAAAAACAAAAAACAATGAAACTGAGAAAGAAACAAAAAAACAAGTAAAATCAGAAATGAAACAAAGAAAACCAGTGAAAAATAAAGGAAAAACAAGCAATGAAGAAAAGTGAGGAAGAACAAAAAACGTAAAAAAAAACAGAAACAAATACACTCAACACGGGCACATGCGAGTGCGCGAGCGAACAAGCGCTGAGAACGGGCCGGCCTAGTACTGTTTGGCAGACGAAAAAGCTTCATGTGATTCGGAAGCTACTTTTATTTTATTGTAAGTGAGATATAGCTGTCGCGCTCTAGCTAGCGCTCGCAAAAGGGAGTTCCTATGTGCCGCTCAATGCGGCTAGTTGCCGAGTACGTGCATAGGGGAGTCCAAGTGGCCCGGCCCAGGAGCGTGTGTGGTACTGTAGCACAAAATGGTGAAAATCCCAAAAAAAAAACAGTGCACTCGCGAGGAAATCAATACGAGACCTGCTGCTTGTGAACGTACACTGCTATCCGCAGCTCCTTGTTTTTTGCGGGAAAAGGGAGTTTTATTCGAGATTTATAGAGTTACAATCACGAGGCACCAGATCCTCAATACAAGGTGGGATATGGTTAAGCCACACCGATGTAGTACTCTCTGTGCGACTATATTTTGCCAAATGATGTGCTACTCTATTTTGATTTCTCGAAATCTTTTGTGGAATAAATTCCCCAAGAGCCATCAACCTATTAATCTCTGTAACAATGTGCCCATAAGCCGAACGTGCCAAACGACCAGAATAAAGGGAACCGATAGCCCCTGAAGAGTCCGATTGAATAATGACCGGAAGGTTTGTATGTTGGATAGAAAGCGTCAAGCCTTGCATAAACGCATGTAACTCGGTGTCCTGATGATAGTTAGCACGCAGCGCCCAACTTTGAGAACCAACGACAGCGGCCGATCCGAACATTGTTTCAAATTTCAACCTTGAATATTTCTGAAAAATGTTTTTTTAAAAACACATTTTTAAAACAGGAATATTTTTTCGAAATTTAATTTTTTTTTGAAATGGAAATATTTTTTCTTAGTCAGATTTTTGAAAATGTGAACATTTTCTAAATCTATGAACACTTTTTGAAAGTGGGGACATTTTTAGAAGCTCCGAACAAAATTTGAGGATGTGATTTTTTTTTTGCATCAATGAACAATTTTTGAAAGTTTGTACACTTTTGAAAATTGTGAATTATGAAAAAGGGAAATAGAACATACAAAGAAATGAAAAAAATAATAAATAAAATTTTTAAAAAAAAGAAAAAAAAAGAAAAGAAAACTAATGAAGAAAACACGAAAAGGGGGAAACCCTTAAAAAATGGACCGTAGCTACTTCGAGCGGTCCATCTGCGGTTTGTTCGTTGCTCGCCTCTGCGAAGCCACGATATTTTGTCGTAGTGAGTGGCGTATAGGGCTAGGCCGCCACCGCCGGCGACAACTAAGACAGGACCACCTGCACCGCGCACCCGACCACCGACATGGCTGAAGCACATGGCCTAACGTGCATGAATGCTGCTCGCTGGAGAGCCAACTATGTAGCCCGCCATCCAGAACCGCAGCCCCAACATCCATGATTGTGCACCCACCTATTGTAGGTTTGCAATCACCGACCACCAGAAAACAAGCGGGAAGGCGCCTCCTTCCCCACCCCTAGATAGCGCCCAGGCTCATGCCCACCCGGGCACGATTAGATCTGGATGCGCAAGCCCCTCCTTGCCCGCTTGGACAAGGGTCAAGCTCCCCGATGGCACACAACCAGCATAAGGGAGGAAGGAATTAATCCATGGCTTGCCTGAAGACGAATCCACCGCCCTCGACAATGCTCATAACCTTGAAGGGGCCCAACCCTCTGCTTCCTCTAATCTATGAAGGTGTTGAACCCCCAACTGTAGAGTTTTGTAGGCAAAAATAAATTTCTCTCAAGTGGATGACCTAAGATTTATTGAACCAATAAGAGCGCTTGAAGTACAATCAATGATTAGTACCTACACACAATTATAATACTGGTATTGGTCCCGAACGAAACCAGTGAGATTGTCAGCCTCACTAGCATTGCCATCTACAAGGATTAATGTAACATGTGTTATAACTGAAACAAATGAAATAAAAGTTTAGACTGTAAACGAGAGTTAAAGAGTGTTGATCAAGATTGATAACAATAACGATGAATGTTCCCGGATCCATAATTTCACTAGTGGCATCTCTCCATAAAACATAACATGGCATGGTGAACAAATTGTAGTTGCGTATTGATTAAGTTGATGTTTTTATAACTATGATTATGCATGACGTAACTGCACATAGGTATCACGTCCGGCCATCTATAGATCGTAATCCAATTGCATCAATAGCTAATCCTCTACTCAAAGACTGCTATCCAAGATGCATCTCAAAAGTATCAAGTAAATAGAACATTGCATTAAGCACGAGGACATGATGCGGATAATATACTCCCTCGATTCCCTTATGCAAGGCCACTTTGTTTTTCGTGTCAAACTTTTGACTTATAATTTTAGCAAACAAAATGAGTTACATGCCATAAAAAATATATCATCAAAATGTGCATCCAATGATTTTTTTGTGGTATACAACTCAGGTTTTGTTGATAAAATTAATGGTTAAAGTTAGACATAAAAAAAGTGGCCTTGTATAAGGGAATGGAGGGAGTTTTGTTGCCTGCGTCCATCGGGAAACTACTGATAACCCACAAGTGTAGGGGATCGCAACAGTTTTCGAGGGTAGAGTATTCAACTCAAATTTATAGATTCGACACAAGGGGAGCCAAAGAATACTTGAGAGTATTAGCAGTTGAGTTGTCAATTCAACCACACCTGGAGATTAAATATCTGCAGCAGAGCGATCAGTAGCACAGTAATATGATAGTTTGATAGCAGTAGTGACAGCAACAGTAGCGGTAACAGTAGTAGCAATAGTTTTGTAGCAGTTAGAACAGCAGCAGCAGCAATAGTAACTTAGCAAGAACAATAAGTGGAAAGCTCGTAGGCACTGGATCGGTAACTCATTGGATGATATTCATCATGTAACAGTCATAACCTAGGGCGATACAGAACTAGCTCCAGTTCATCAATGTAATGTAGGCATGTATTCCGTAAATAGTCATACGTGCTTATGGAAAAGAACTTGCATGACATCTTTTGTCCTACCCTCCTGTGGCAGCGGGGTCCATAAGGAAACTAAGGGATATTAAGGCCTCCTTTTAATAGAGAACCGGAACAAAGTATTTACACATGGTGAATACATGAACTCCTCAAACTACGGTCATCACCGCGAAGTATCCCAAATATTGTCACTATGGGGTTGACGGATCATAACACGTAATAGGTGCATATGACTAGGCAAGATCGGATCAAGAACATAGATATAGAGATGATAACATAAACGGTTCAGATCTGAAATCATGGCACTCGGGCCCTAGTGACAAGCATTAGGCATAGCAAAGTCATAGCAACATCAATCTCAGAACATAGTGGATACTAGGGATCAAGCCCTAACAAAACTAACTCGATTACATGATGAATCGCATCCAACTCCTCACCGACCAGCAAGCCTACGAAGGAATTACTCACTCCTGGTGGGGAGCATCATGGAATTGGCGATGGAGAAAGGTTGGTGATGACGAAGACCGAAGATTCCCCTCTCCGGAGCCCCAAACGGGCTCCAGATCTGGCCTCCCGATGAAGAACAGGAGGTGGCGGCGGCTTCGTATCGTAAAACGCGATGAAACTTTCTCTCTATTTTTTTCTTCGAAAATAGGAATTTGTAGTGGCGGAATTAGGGCAAGTGGGGCCATGAGGTGGGCACAACCCACCAGGGCGCGCCCTGGTGGGTGATGCTCACCCTGGCCCCCCTCTTCGGTGGATTTTAGCTCCAAAAATTCTCATTTATTCTGAAATAATTCTCCAAAAAGTTTCGTTCCATTCCGGGAACTTTTATTTCTGCACAAAAACAACACCATGGTAGTACTGCTGAAAACAGCGTCAGTCCGGGTTAGTTCCATTCAAATCATGCAAATTAGAGTCCAAAACAAGGGCAAAAGGGTGAGGAAAAGTAGATACGTTGGAGACGTATCAACTCCCCCAAGCTTAAACCTTTGCTTGTCCTCAAGCAATTCAGTTGACAAACTGAAAGTGATAAAGAAAAACTTTTATGAACTCTTTTGTTCTTGTTTACATATATATGCTTAAGTAGCACCCGGTTTTTCAGCAAAGATTATGACTAACCATGTCAACAATAACTCTTAGAAATTATATTAACTCATAACAATAACATAAGCAACTAGCGAGCAATAATAAGATATCTCAAGCGCCAACACTTTGTCAAAACAATCATGATATAATATGACAATAGCTGTATCTCGCTAGCCCTTTCTGAGACCGCAAAACATAAATGCAGAGCACCTCCAAATTTCAAGCAGCGACTAAACATTGTAATTCATGGTAGAAAAGATCCAGTCATGCTGCACCCAACATCAACTATACACAATGCATGAGGATGACAATAGTGCTCTCAGGTCTCGCGCTTATTTGAGAAGGTGATGACTCAACATAAAAGTAAATAGATAGTTCCTTCGCAGAGGGAAGCATGGATTTGCCGTGGTGCCAGAGCTCAAAGTTTAAAACAGAGATAGATATAATTTTGGGAGGTACACCCTTCCTGTCAACGTCACGACCAAGAGTTATCAATATCTTCCATGCTAAACAAATTAGCGGCGGTTCCCAAGCGGTAAAAGTAAAGGTTTACCCCCCCTCCACCAACAATCACACTCCACGGCGAGCCGCATCCACGGGTACCATCCAAACCAACAACATTCCTGGGGGAGTTTTGTTTAATTATTTTTGATTTTTGATTTCGGGATTGGGAATCCCTATTACCGCCCCTCTCGTGTAAGGACAAGTGAATAAACACTCATCATGAGAATAACCCGCTTAGCATGGAAGATACTGACCGCCCCCTGTCGCTCCATGAGCGGTCCAGGCACACAAAACAGATGTTCATTTGAATTTTTAGAGGTGGCACATGCAAATTTACTTAGAACGGCAGGGTAATACCGCATATAGGTAGGTATAGTGGACTCATCTGGCATAACTTGATTTAAGGGTTTTGATGCACAAGCATTATTTCCGCTTAGTACAGGCGAAGGCTAGCAATTAGATTGAGAAGCGGCCAGCTAGAGAGCGGAAACAGTCATGAACATGCATTACATATAATCAACATTGAATACTAGCATGAGTAGGATATGGACACCATGAACATAAATATCATGAAGGCTATGTTGGTTTTTGTTGGGGATATAACCCCACGGTGTGACCCGCCCTTAAGGGGCCGGGTTACAACGGTTGGCGACTCATGGCGCAAGAGCCCAAGCAAGCCCAGGAAGGCAAGACATGAAGATGACGGTTAACAGGCGGCCCTTTGAAGGCCCAAGGCCTGGTGGCGACTCAAGGCCTGAGAGGGTGAGCCGCCACGTGAAGACTTACCTTGTAAGACTAGGAAAGTAGAACCAGGGTCGGTTACGTTGTGTAACCCGACCCGGACTCTTGTAAGCCCAGGGCCTCGACCTGTGTATATAAAGGTGAGCCCCTGCGGCGGGTTAGGGGGGAAGAAAAGACAGACAAGCCTTACGGCGAGAGAGATCAAGAAATTGAGAGTTAGGGCAAGCAAGCCGCCCCTTGTACTCGATATACCAGTTAATACAGCTTAAGCAGGACGTAGGCTTTCACCTCCATCGTGAGGGGCCGAACCTGGGTAAACCCGTGTCCCTTGTCCCGCTTAACCCCTTTGAGTCCACTTCCATGGCGTTGACTCCGAACCTAAGCCTTCGGGCATCTGCCGTGACAAAACCACGACAGTTGGCGCCCACCGTGGGGCTCGCGCTCGGTGGTGTTGAGTTCTCAAAGGGTGCTCTCCTCGGGGGCGAAGGATACGTGGTCGGCAAGATGACTAAGAGCCGCCGCGGAAAGCTTTACGTCGACGACGCCAGCTGGGGTCCTGAGGCTGACTCAATCGAGTACGGCTTCCGGGTCCCCTTCGGTGGAATCCATGTCTTCATCGGCAAGATTGGCGGATCTGAACCCGGGCCGGATAGCTGCACCAACATCATCGAGCCGGCCCGGCGTAAGCAACCCGCCCGGAGCATGCAACCCGCCCATTTTGACCCGGGCAGGAAGCATGTCTTCGTCGGCTTCACTCAGGGCGTAGAACTTGAGGGTTCTGTGTCCGAGGGAGAAACTCACGACTACTCCGGGGAGGAATCTTCATATGGGGAGACGGAATCGATCTATCAGCTTCAAGATGGAGGGCTTGGGGGCTACGACGAGCCTTACCCCGAGTCAGAATACCATGAGCCGGAGGGTTATGAGCCGCCAAGTCATGCAGCCGTCTTCATGGCCGGTTCAGCGGCGGCTCAAGGCAGTACACCTGCTGGTGCGACCGTGTCCGGGTCAGGCGCGCCCCCTGCTCAAATTCTCCTGGATCTGATGAACGAGCTTACAACCTTGATGGCAACTGAGGTCACTGCTGCGAACCAAGCGGCCCGCAATGCAGAAATCACTAGGTTGAAGGATCGGATGGCCGCGGTCCAGCAAGAAGTTAACGAGCTGAAGGCTCAGATGGATGCTGAGGCGGAGCGCCTTAAGGCGGACGCTCTTCGCCTCGAGATAGAGCAACAGTCGGCCGCGGCGGTTCAGCGGATGAGACATCAATCCCGCTTGCCGGAGCAGTATGAAGCTAGGAATCTCATCAACACGCCAGGAACGGGACGAGGTGTGCCTTTGGCCATAACCCGGACGGCGGAAATACCTGGGAGCCGGGCGGCGGTTCAGCGTCAAGACCCGCCACGACGGGGCCAAAACCCGCCACCGCTTTATTCGACACCGCCGGGTCATTATTCTAACCCGGCGGAGAACATGGTGGCAGCAGCTACCAGGCTTGACACAATTCCGATCCCCGATGAGGCGCCTTATGCAGAAGAGGTGCGGAACGCCATCGGATACCTGCGCACGGCGATGGCCCAGCAAGAGAAGTATAATTACAGCCGGAGTCGCGTGCACTCAACACCCCTCCACAGCCGTAGCTACAGCCGGCGTTATGAGTCGCCGGCGGTTTCTAGCAGCGAACGACATCGTAACCCGCCGCAAGCGGATCGGGCGGCTCTGGATGCTCAGACATTGGTGGATAAGGCGAGAGCACGGCGAGAAGAGGCGGCGCAGGCAGCGGCGGCGTCTCAGGAACACACAGTCGCCCCTTCCGTTTCAGGGGGAGCGGGGTTGACTTCCAGGGCTGTGGGGGTGCCGTGTCTGGTACCGGCTCTGCGGAATGAGCGTCTACCGAAGGATTTCAAGGGTCCTCGTAAGGTGCCCAATTACACTGCTGATTTACCTCCAGAGGCCTGGGTTGAAAGTTATGAGCTAGCCATGGAGATGTTGGACGTTAGTGATGCGGTCTGCGCCAAGTATTTCATCATGATGCTGGAAGGGCCGGCTCGCACATGGTTGAAGGGTTTGCCACCCAACACCATTAACTCCTGGGCCGAGTTAAGGGCGAAATTCATCAAAAAATTTAAAGGAACATGCAGGCAGCCCATGACGATTGTGGATTTGGACCATTGTGTACAGCGTGGGGACGAGTCGGCTCATCACTGGGTCCGGCGGGTCTCTACTATCATCCATTCTTCGGAGCAGATTACGGCGGCTCAGGCGGTTTTAATTCTGGAGAAGAACTGTCACTTCACGCCTCTGAAGCAGAAGCTTGGCCGGCTCAAGCGGTCATGTCAAGACATGGGGGAGCTCATGGCGGCTCTCACCAAGTATGCAGATTCTGACAATACGAAGGACCCGGGCTCTGATGAGGAGAAATCAGGTCAGGGGAAAAAGGGTAACAATGGCAAGGGTCAGCAGCCGGGTACGGCTGGAAGTAACAACGCTGGAAAGCGGAAACACCCGGAAGGCGAGTCAGAGCTAGTGGCTAATACCAACACTGGGAATAACCGTGCTAAGGGCAATGGGAATTATAGACAGCCTTTTAACAGAGGTAAGATTCCTCTAGAGGAGATGCTTAATAGACCTTGTCCAGAGCACAGCCGGAATGGCAAGCAAGCAGATCATACATGGGGAAATTGCAGCGTTATGCGGGATTTCCGGAACTACAGCATTCAGCAGCATCGTAACAACGGTAATGGCCCGTCGGGTGGCTCAGGGCCGGGCGGCCAGGGTCAAGGCAACAAAGGAGGTCATAACCAACAGTCTGGTGGCGGAGGCCAGCAGCAGAATAACCAGTCAGGGTATCAGAGTAACCCGAAGCAGCTCAGCGGGGGTCAGTACCACGTCTTCACAACCAGCCTTGACAAACGGGAACGGAAGGTACACAAACGGGCGGTTAACGCGGTCATGCCGGCTCTCCCACAGTATCTCAAGTGGTCTGAGTATGACATCACTTGGAGCAGGGCGGATCACCCGCCACGTGTTGATAACCCGGGGCAGCTAGCCTTAGTAGTTGCCCCCCAAGTGGGAGGATACAAGTTCACTAAAGTACTTATGGATGGCGGCAGCAGCATTAACATCTTGTACTATGACACCTTTCGCCGGATGAACATACTTGACAAGGATCTTAAGCCTTCTTCAACAGTCTTTCACGGTGTGGTACCAGGAAAGTCGGCTTACCCAGTCGGGAAGATCTCTTTGGAAGTGGCTTTTGGGGATGAACACAACTACAGGGTGGAGTCTCTATGGTTTGAGGTGGTCAAGATCAAGAGCCCGTACCACGCTATTTTTGGACGGCCGGCTTACGCGAAGTTCATGGCCAGACCTTGTTATGTGTATTTGCAGCTCAAGATGCCCGGCTTGGAGGGAACGATTACTGTACATGGTGATCGGAAGACGGCTATGGAATGTGAGGAAGGTGATGCGGCTTACGCAGAGACAAGCTGTGCAGAGGCAGAACTTAATTTCTATAAGAAGAATGTCGACCCGGCAGATATGACCTCTCTGAAGAAACCCAACACGGAATCTGAGCCGCCCCTCAAGTTTTTGGCAGAAGATACTAAGTTGGTGGACTTTAAACCGGGCGACTCATCACAGCAGTTCACTATTGGGGCCAATATGGACCCCCAATAGGAAAGCGCGCTCATCGAATTCATCCGTGAGAATCGGGACATCTTTGCATGGAAGCCTTCTGACATGCCGGGTGTACCGAGAGAATTCGCTGAGCACCATCTTAATGTGGATCCTAAGTTTAAGCCGGTTAAACAGTTCCTCCGGCGGTTTAACGAAGAGAGACGTAAAGCCATTGGAGAAGAGGTGGCCCGGCTCTTGGCTGCAGGGTTCATCGTCGAAGTGTTTCACCCGGAGTGGCTTGCTAACCCGGTGTTGGTACTGAAGAAGAACGGCACGTGGCGCATGTGTGTAGATTACACGAATCTCAACAAGGCGTGCCCGATTGACCCTTTTTCCCTCCCCCGCATTGATCAAATCATTGATGCCACGGCGGGTTGCGAGAGCCTATGTTTCCTGGATGCTTACTCCGGGTATCATCAGATCAAGATGGCGGTTAAGGACCAAGAGAAGACGGCTTTCATAACGCCTTTTGGTGCTTTCTGCTATATGTCTATGCCTTTTGGGCTCAAGAGTGCCCAGGCGACTTATCAGCGCTGTGTGCAGAACTGTCTTCACAATCAAATTGGGCGCAATGTTCATGCTTATGTGGATGATATTGTGGTTAAGTCTCGGAAGAAGGAGACTCTGCTCGAAGACCTGAATGAGACGTTTGATAATCTACGGGTTTACAAAATGATGCTTAACCCGGCCAAGTGTGTTTTTGGAGTTCCAGCAGGAAAACTCTTGGGGTTTCTAGTTTCAGAGCGAGGCATTGAAGCTAACCCGGACAAGATAAAAGCTATTACCTCCCTGTCAGAACCGAAGTGTGTTAACGATGTTCAGCGCCTGGCGGGTCGAATCGCTGCGTTAAGCCGGTTCATAAGCCGCCTGGGCGAGAAAGCTATCCCCCTGTATCAGATGATGAAGAAGACAGACAACTTCATCTGGAGTAAGGAGGCGGGTGAGGCGTTTGAAGCTCTTAAGAGGCAGCTGTCTGAGCCGCCCGTCTTGGCTGCTCCAATTGAGAAGGAACCGTTGCTCCTCTACGTGGCGGCTAATAACAGAGCAGTCAGTGCCGCAGTGGTGGTGGAGCGAAAGGAGGCAGGGAAGGAATATCCGGTTCAGAGGCCAGTTTACTACATCAGTGAGGTGTTGAGTGAGTCTAAGCAAAGGTACCCCCATTGGCAGAAGCTGGTGTATGGGGTGTTCATGGCGAATCGCAAGCTGAAGCACTATTTCTTGGGCCACCCGATTACTATGGTGAGCTCTGCCCCGTTGGGGGACATAATTTAGAACAGGGAGGCCACTGGTCGGATTGCAAAGTGGGCATTGGAACTTGGGCCTCTCAACCTTACGTACGTGCCTCGTACGGCTGTCAAGTCTCAAGCTTTGGTGGATTTCATTAACGACTGGACAGAGCTGCAGGCGCCCGAGGAAAAGCTGGATAACACTTACTGGATGATTCACTTTGATGGGTCTAGACAGCTAGAAGGCTCGGGGGCTGGGGTTGTCTTAACCTCCCCTAAAGGTGATAAGTTCTGTTATGTGCTCAGACTAATATTTACCTGTACTAACAATGCAGCTGAGTATGAAGCCTTGCTTCATGGTCTCCGCGTGGCGAAAGAGATAAGCCTGAGCCGGGTTCGATGTCTTGGCGATTCAGACCTCGTGGCTCAGCAGGTTTCAGGCACTTGGGACTCCAAAGACCCAAGGATGGCGGCTTATCGTCAGGCGGTGGATGAAATTGCTGGTTACTTCAAAGGCTATCAGGTGGACCATATTGACCGTCGCAAGAACGAGGCGGCTGACGCGTTGGCAAGACTCGGCTCACAGCGTAAGCCGGTGCCGCCTAACGTCTTCTTGGACGTGTTACACCACCCGTCTGTCAAGCTGCCTTCAGAGGAAGACCTGGCTGTCCCTGACCCGGAGGGGCCATTGGTGGCGGCTCTACATGCTACTCCTGACTGGACATTGCCTTACTTGGCATATCTGACGCGCGGTGAGTTACCAGAGGATGAGATCTTGGCCAGACAAATCATAAGGCGGTCTAAATCTATGACTATCCTCAATGGCGAGTTACATAGACGCAACGTCACCGGCGTTTTTCAGCGGTGTGTTTCACCAGAAGAGGGTAAGGAGATTTTAAATGAAATTCACGCTGGCGACTGCGGTCATCATGCCGGCTCAAAATCTTTGGTGGCCAAGGCTTTCCGTCATGGTTTCTTCTGGCTGACGGCTCATAAGGACGCGGAAGACCTGGTTCTTAAGTGTGACGGATGTCAGAAGTTTGGGCGTCGTGCTCACGTGCCGGCTCAGGAGCTGCGTATGATTCCAATTACTTGGCCGTTTGCGGTCTGGGGGCTTGACATGGTTGGACCCTTCAAGAGATCTAAAGATAAGAAGACCCACCTTTTGGTGGCGGTGGATAAATTTACCAAGTGGGTGGAAGCTGAGCCGGTCAGTAGGTGTGACGCGGCTACGGCGGTTCAATTTATTAAGAAGTTAATCTACCGTTTTGGTTATCCTCACAGTATCATCACTGATAATGGTACAAACCTGTCCAAGGGGGCTATGCAGACGTTTTGTGAGAATGAACATATCCGGCTTGATGTTTCGGCGGTTGCTCATCCACAGTCCAATGGTCAGGCGGAGCGTGCTAACCAGGAGATCTTGAAAGGTATCAAGCCCCGGCTTATGGTTCCTTTGCAGCGAACACCGGGTTGTTGGGTTGAGGAGTTACCATCAGTGATATGGAGCATCAATACTACTCCCAATAGATCGACGGGTTATACACCTTTCTTCATGGTTTACGGCGCGGAAGCTGTATTACCAAGCGACATACGTCATGACTCGCCGCGTGTGGCGGCTTATGTTGAGCAAGACAACGAGATGGCGCGTCAGGATGCGCTAGATGCTCTGGAGGAGAAACGTGATCTGGCGGCGGCTCGTTCGGCGATTTATCAGCAAGACCTGCGTCGCTATCACAGCCGCAGAGTTAAGACCCGGACGTTTCAAGAAGGCGACTTAGTGTTGCGTTTGATTCAAGACCAGACGGATATGCATAAGCTATCTCCTCCATGGGAAGGGCCTTTTGTGGTCAGCAAGAATCTCAACAATGGGTCATACTACCTAGTTGACGTGCGAGACGAGTCAAATACCTCTGGGCAGGAGACCCGCCGGCCGTGGAACATAGCTCATTTGCGGCCTTATTACACTTGAGTCGTTGTACATATCACATATATGATAAATAAAGTTGGCATCCCCATAAGCCGGGGCCTCTGCCGTTTTTTCATGTATCTCAGATTGTGCACAAGTATGTCATTGACAAGGTCAAATTGGGGTGCAGCGAGTTTAATACTTACCCCCTCTTTGATGACTTATTCCAAAATTGGGGTGCAGCGAGTTGAGAACTTACCCCCTCTTTTGACGATTTTTTCCAAATTGGGGTGCAGCGAGTTGAATACTTACCCCCTCTTTGATGACTTATTCCAAAATTGGGGTGCAGCGAGTTGAGAACTTACCCCCTCTTTTGACGATTTTTTCCAAATTGGGGTGCAGCGAGTTGAATACTTACCCCCTCTTTGATGACTTATTCCAAAATTGGGGTGCAGCGAGTTGAGAACTTACCCCCTCTTTTGACGATTTTTTCCAAATTGGGGTGCAGCGAGTTGAATACTTACCCCCTCTTTGATGACTTATTCCAAAATTGGGGTGCAGCGAGTTGAGAACTTACCCCCTCTTTTGATGATTTTTTCAAAATTGGGGTGCAGCGAGTTGAATACTTACCCCCTCTTTGATGACCGTTTTTCAAAATTGGGGTGCAGCGAGTTAGCCACTCACCCCCTCTTTTGATAACCTCTCCAATATTGGGGTGCAACGAGTTGGCCACTTACCCCCTTTTTGGATGACTTGCAAGAGCAGAGAACATCATACATCATGCATTGCATCATGCATCGTGCATTACATCATACGTCATGCATTGCATCATACATCACACTTACATATCATTCCGGTTTTGACAAGCCGGGTCAAGGAAAGATTATGAAACAAGACGCAAGACCATGAAAGACATCTCCGGGTTGTGCTGTTATAAGCCGCCCTTACAACAATACAGAAGTTTTCTGTCTTGGTTATTTTTGCAGGTTTTATCTTTTCTGATAAGCCGCCATGGACATTGAAAGCATGGTTGAGAGTAAGAGCATATGAAAGATGTCATTGCAGCAAGACTATTCAAAAAGGGTTATACGTGCACGAAGGCACGGCTCAGGCATTTCAGATATCTCCACAGCTATTACAAAAGCTCCCAATGGAGTACAAGACAAGGCAAGATTAAAGTTTTTTACAAAAGACAGCCTTGGCGGCTCAGACAGGCCGAGTTATCAGTTTCAGCCGAAAGTACAGCTCGCTGGCTAGTCATCCTTCGCCGGGTCTTCGACCTCTTCGATCTGAAGATTGTCGACATCCCAGTTGCAGCGTGTTAAGACCTCAAATTGGGTCTGGTCGAAGAAGGTAGATGCATCAAGGTCAGGAGCGAACAGCTGCTTACGACGCGCGGGAGTCAGGCTCCTCGATTCAAAGGTTGGGCCGCGCACGCGTTTTTTTTCCGCGTCATAAGCCGCCTGGTATGTGGAAAGGTCTAACTCATTGGCAAGACTTGAGGCCAGCACCCGGGAATCTTTCATACATTCGACGTAGTCGGCTTCTGTGAAATCTGAGCCGTCGACCTTTTTGGCTGGGAAGCCGTCCGTCATTTCCGCTGTAGTTAATTCCGGGGCAAAAGCAAGACACCGGCTTAAAGCATCCATCGCTCCCTGCCTGGCGGCTGACCGTTTGAGTTCTCCAACCTGTTTGGGCAGGGTGGATAGAAGTTCTATTACCCCCTTCATATGCTTTGGGATGCATTTCTCGGTCAGCATCGCCTTCATGGTGCAGAGGGTCCCGCAATATAACTGTTCGGTTAAGGAGTAGATGGCTTTCAGCTTAATCACGCTGTCAGAAGCGAGTTGGCGGCTCCGTTCACCTGCAAGATAGTTAAGTATTATAAGCCGCCTGTATGAGTTATTCAACAAGACAAGGTAATAATTCTCAAGTGCTTGGCACTTACCGAAGATCGCAGAAGTCATCCTGGAGATATGGTCTTTGAGAATTTGTAGCTCATCGGACACAACCTTAAGCCGGTTTTCAGTCTCGTTGGCTCGTTGGGTTATAGCAGCTTTTTCCGCCTCAGCCGTCTTCTGATAAGCAGCGAGTTCAGCCCGGGTTTTCTCCAACTCTGTCACGGCAACTCGCCATTTATTGTCCGCCTCAGCCCTGGCGGCTTGTTGCACAGTGAAATTCGACTCAGCAGTTGCTAAAGCTTCCTGCGTTACGCAAAAGACAGTTTCAAAGGTTTTCAGTCAGGATATGATTCGCACATTGGTAAAACTATTTTGTTATAAGTCTCAAGCAGATTGCAAGCAATATACTTGACACTTGGGGGCTAATGCCTGTGTTTTTCTCTAAGTCTACATGGCAGTCCCGGCTCATCTTTGTTAAGGTTAAGCCGGCACTCGGGGGCTACACAGAGCTCTCCAAAGTTTACAATGGAGTTCTGGCTCATCGTCATGACCCGAACTCGGGGGCTACACTTGGATCAACCTTTTCAACTAAGTACCGGCTCAATATCAGTATTAACCCGATACTTGGGGGCTACAGGTATTATAATTTGAAGTATGACAAGAAGTATAAGACCCGGTCTACTATTTTGCAAGACTAAACCGGATCTTGGGGGCTACATAAGGGTATAAGGAAAGCAAGAAAGGAGCAGTACCTCAAATTTGGACTTCATAAGGCTAACAAGTTTTCGCTCCATGTTGTGGCTTGCACTGAGGCGATTTAAATAGCCGGCATGAAGATCATCTGTAGATATCTTTTCCAACGAGGGCAATGCAAAGTCGAATCTTTCTGGCGAGTTCTCTTTAGCCTCGCCGGTGTGTCTTGTCAGCACATGAGAGGTTGATTGATAACCCGCCCTAGTAAGAGCGACGTTTTTGGTAACTGGAGAGCTCGGCGTTTGGAAGTCAGTTCGTGGAGGGCTCGTAGGAGCGACCGTATCATTAACAGCCGGCTCGTGGGGCTGAGGATCATCGGCAGGTGTTTCTTTTATAGCTTCTGTAGGCTCAGCATGAGGTACAGGGGAAGCCGGCTTGGATTTATCCGGTTCTTGAACAGTGGGGGCGGTTTCAGACCGGCCGGTTTTCTTTCGCTTCGCTTGAGCCCTAGAGAGCAAAAACCATTGTCAAATAAAAGACAAGATTGAAGGAAAATATAGTGCAAAGGAAAAATGCATACTCTGGGTTGATTCTCAATGGAGGCAGCTTAGTGGCCGTTGAGTCGCCAGACGAAGGGGGCTAGTCCTAGAAAAGTTACAGTTCTTCAGGTAAAGTAAGGTTGCAAGACAAGACTGTTAAGATGATCAGACTTGGGTAAAAAGTACCTCTGCAGGACGCTTCCGGGAAGCCGGGGAGTTGGGTAAGCCGCCCATCAGCTCCTCAGAGCCGGCACTCCGGGTCTGACGTCTGGAGGTGTGCTGTTGCTTTTTCAAAAGAAAATGTCAGTCCAAGTAAGCAAGAGGATGAGAGAATGGGACTTTTCGGATAACCCGCCGTTTCTTCTTTGGGGGAGAATTTTCTAAATCGGAGGAAATATTGATTACCTCAGGAGCGTCCACACGGCTGGTCTCTGGTTCAACCTGTGAAATAAATATCATCAGTAAGCTGTATAAAGAGATGGTCAGAAGAAGTCAAGCTTTACCTCTGAATCATTAGACTCAGGAATGGAGGAGGCGGTGCTTCTCCTTTTATGAGCAAGGATTTTACCCGCCCTGGGCTTCCTCACGGGCGGGTTGAGTTTTTTCTTCCAGAAATCTGAGCCGGCCTGCGCACAAGCCGCCAGAGAGGTTAAAAGATGCAAATTAAAACGAGCAAAACGAAGATGGTAAGGTTTCCAGAAGTTTTTCTTACAGGCGGAGCCAGGTTCTGGGCATAGAAGGGTCTCAGCCCAATTTTATCACAAGTTTCCTGTTTTTCGCCGAGAAGATTTTTAACGCTATTGCTGATTTCCTGTTGGGACAATTGGGCGTTTGAGAAGCAGAGGGGGTCATTGGGTTCACCCGTGTATTCAAACATAAGCCAGTCACGCCGGCTCAGGGGCGATATTTGCCAACTGACCCAGCAGCGGGTCAGGTCGACACCAGTTAATCTGTTTGCAATCAAAGCTTTGATCTTGGCAATGGAAGTGGCGTACTTCGCTCTTTCAGAAGTGGATAGCCTGTCGGGAAGTTCTCCGGAGCTGGGAAGCCGGGTAGGGCGGTAACCCGGCAGCGGATTTTCACCCTCCGGAGAAGTGTCTTTGCAATAAAACCATGTCCTGTTCCAGTTCTTAGGATGACTTGGCAGGGTAGCAGATGGGTAAGGCACATCTCTCCGCCTCTGGATAGTCACGCCGCCGAGTTCCAGACTTGAGCTGCCTGCTTTCTCAGTTTGGCGGTTGATATAATGGTAATCACGAAAAATGTCCACAGAAGGTTCTTCTTGCAGATACACCTCACTCAAGACTTGGAATTGACTGATATTGGTGACTGAATTGGGGCCTATGTCCTGAGGGTGAAGCTTAAAAAAGTGCAGAACATCTCGGAAGAATTTAGACCCGGGCGGGCTGAAGCCGCGGACGAGGTGGTCAGCGAAAACAACGACTTCTCCGTCTTGAGGTCTGGGTCTTTTCTCTAACCCGGGAGCCCGCCACTGAATGACGTCCCGAGCCGGTAACACGCCTATCTTCACATAGTCTAACAGTAGATCTTCGGTAACTCCGGATTGGACCCAGTCACAAGACGATGTTGCGCTTGACATATTGGCGGGTTAATCTCTGAAATTAAGAGCCGGTGGCAGACTGGCGGGTTACGTAAAAGAAGCAGTAATAAGACTCTATGGCAAGTTACAAAATATGTGCTAAGCCGCCCAAAGGGTGAAGGGCGGGTCAGTTATCGGTGCATCCAAGGATGGCCAGAATTTCACTAAGTGTTGGACAAACAAGTTTCACAATCCGTAGCAATTTTTTCGGATCTACAGACAATCTAGAAAAGGGAAAAACTATCAACCCTAACAGATAGTGGAAGAACAGATAAATCAGCAACTCGCTAATGCCGAAGCAGAATCGATCCATACAAGATACAAAGGGGGAGCTAGCTACTGCCGCAATATTTTCTACCTTGATTCGGATTGAAGCATCATTTTTTGGCACGAGGAACACGAAGAACAGGCAAAGAACTCCGGCGAGCTCGATGAACAGACCGGATCTAATGTGAATCTGTGGAAGAGAAAGGGCATTACCTGGACGTCTGATCGGAAAGCAGAGATGCGCCGCTGGGCTCTGATCCAGTCAGGTTGATGCAGCGGCCCGAGTCGAGGCTGTCGATGAGGAACGACGACGGCGGAGCTTCAGGCTGCTGCGGTGTACACTGTAGCTGGCGCGAGGAAGAAGAAGGAGGAGAGGTGACGGGGTAAGTGGAAAAGGAGGGACCCCCGCGCCCATTTATAAGGAGAAGGGACAGTGAAACGGCAAGCCCGAAGATCGAGGCGACGTAATTATCGTGACTGAGGAGGCGCCTCGATTTCCGAAATGGCGGGTTCAGGCAAAGATTCGCGGTGATGTCACACTGTTGAATATGGCGGGTTATGAAAGACCAGTCCGAGATTAGATTTCAGAAGAGTTAAAGAAGACTCGCCAACGGAAGGATTTAAATTGACATGACTTGTTCAAATCAATTTGGGGCCTAATGTTGGGGATATAACCCCACGGTGTGACCCGCCCTTAAGGGGCCGGGTTACAACGGTTGGCGACTCATGGCGCAAGAGCCCAAGCAAGCCCAGGAAGGCAAGACATGAAGATGACAGTTAACAGGCGGCCCTTTGAAGGCCCAAGGCCTGGTGGCGACTCAAGGCCTGAGAGCGTGAGCCGCCTTGTGAAGACTTACCTTGTAAGACTAGGAAAGTAGAACCAGGGTCGGTTACGTTGTGTAACCCGACCCGGACTCTTGTAAGCCCAGGGCCTCGACCTGTGTATATAAAGGTGAGCCCCTGCGGCGGGTTAGGGGGGGAAGAAAAGACAGACAAGCCTTACGGCGAGAGAGATCAAGCAATTGAGAGTTAGGGCAAGCAAGCCGCCCCTTGTACTCGATATACCAGTTAATACAGCTTAAGCAGGACGTAGGCTTTCACCTCCATCGTGAGGGGCCGAACCTGGGTAAACCCGTGTCCCTTGTCCCGCTTAACCCCTTTGAGTCCACTTCCATGGCGTTGACTCCGAACCTAAGCCTTCGGGCATCTGCCGTGACAAAACCACGACAGTTTTGATTCAACTACATGCGTGAACATGTGCCAAGTCAAGCCACTTGAAACATTCAGAGGAGGATACCATATCATCATACCACATCACAATTATTTTAATGCATGTTGACACCCAAGATAAGTCATTATCCACTCCTAGCTACTTAAGCATGGCATGAACAACTATAATCTCTAATGGTCATTGCAAACATGTTTGATCATAATGAGCTGAATCAAGGGATACTAGGTTAAACATATTTACAAAAACAAAAACAAGTTGAGTTCATACCCACTTTTCTCTGCCACAGTCAATTCATCAATTGTCGTCATTATTCCCTTTCACTTGCACGACCGAATGATAAGAAGATAATAATAGTGCAAGAGTGCCGTGGACTAAGCTGGAATCTGTAACCATTTTATTCAAGAGGAGAAGACAAAGTAATATGGGCTCTTTGTTAGATAAGCAATAATGCAGATGAGAGCCACTCAACAATTTCATCGTGGTCTTCTCCTAGGTACGACTCAAGTAAAAAAAGAAAAGAATTTCAGAGAAACACACTGAAATATTTTTGGAGTTTTTGGTTTTTCTTGAAGACAGCAAATTAAAGAGGAAAAACAAAAACGAGAAAAACTATTTACACGGGAAAGCTCCCAACAAGCAAAAGAAGAAGCGAGAAATGTTTTGGGGTTTTCTTTTGATGCTACAATTAAACTAAGCTAGAAAGAAAAACTAAAAAGAAGTAGGAAATATATTTTTTGATTTTCTCAAAGTTTTTCAAACACACAAGAAGAAAGCGAGAAAACAAATCTAGCATGGATATTACAATGAAAAAGTGTGAACACCGACAACTGAAATGAAATGAGTGAACATGAATGTAATGTCGGTGGAAATACGTACTCCCCCAAGATTAGGCTTTTGGCCTAGCTTGGTGATCACCATCCGTAGTAGCCATCCGGTCCCAAGTCATAGTGAGGTGGAGGCGGCACCTAAGCATCCCACCCCTGGGGCTCCTCCTCAGCAGCTGCTAGGTTGTTCCGGTAAGCTATAATGTCATGTGGCATGATCCTGTATCCGTTCCTGGCAATAGGAACAAACAAAGCAGGTGCAGGCAACGGAATAACATCACGTGTTTCCTTGCTAAATACTAGGTTATAATGAATATCACGTGGAGAGTCAGTTACATCAAGGAATTGGTGAGCCTGCAGTGACTTATGATCAAGGTAAACTCGGGATAAGAGATAATCATGTGGGCGAAATGGAATTCTAAAGTGTCTCGCTAAGCGAGTAGCATAAATACCACCATGTATCTTTCCCTTAGTTTTGTTAAGATGTAAGCGTCGAGCAATAATAACCCCCATACTAAAGGTGTGATCATCATAAAGTGCACGACGTAAAATAGCAAGATCAGGGGCACTGAGTGCACCGACCTTCTCTCTAGCGGTTAAACACTTAGTAATGACCAAAGCGAAATAATGTATCGAGGGAAACTGCAAGTTGGTAGCAGCGGCACTTGACAAGCCTCTATCCTCACCCACGGTTAACGTGAGGAGAAAATCCTCAAACTCAGATGGCCTAGGTTCTCTCAAATCCCCATTAGAAGGAATCAAGCATATGTTACAGAAATCAGCTTGCGACATTGTGTAAGTTTCAGCATAAAGATTAAACTGCACTTCAGGAGGGTTGTTTCTCCCTAGATAATTAAATCTTTGCACAAAGGAATTTGTAAGGATGTGATATTGGTCACACTTAGATGCGAGGAACTCGGTTACCCTGCGTTTGCAACAAACTGAGCAAACTCTTGATGGAACCCAGCCTCCTCCATGAAGGCATCATGCGGCCATTCACACGGCCGCACCTCCACCTTTCTTGGGGTGTGAAGGTCATCGTCCGATTATTCCCCAATGACTCCCTTGGCATTTTTCTTGGAGGAGAACTTCCTAAAGATTTGCATTTTATTCCAAGTAGCAATCCCTCCAAAAAGTTTCAGAAACGGAGCTTCGAGCAAAGAGATCGAAATCCGCGGGTTTGAGAGCAAGAACACGAAAATGGTGGCTATGGTGATTTTTTCTGGAGGTAGGTGATGATATGGGCTAAAGAGATAAGTGAGGGGGGCCATGTGGGGGCCACAACCCACCAGGGCGTGCCTGGGGGTGTTGGCGCACCCTGGTGTCTTGTGGGCACCAGGTGCACCCCCCTCTGGTATTATTTGCACCAAAAATTCATAAATATTTGGAAAAAATCGTGTTAAATTTTCAGGGTATTCTGAGAATTTTTATTTTTGGGTCATTTTTATTGCACGGAGAAAACAGAAAATAGGATAAACATGGAATTTTATTTTATTTGACTAACTAAAACAGAAAATAAAAAGTGGGAGCAGAGAGTTGTGTTTACTAGATTCATCGACTTCATACCGCTCAAAAATGATCCATTAATAAGGTTTATCAAGTCTTATTAACAACCACTTCCGATTAGCATGAAACCGAAGAACTTTCGTAAAGCACTAAGTTACCTCAATGGGGATGTGCATATCCCCAACAATAAGTATATCATATTTCTTTTTGGCAGTAGGTAGAGGTAATTGAAAACTTCCAATAGTAATGGTCGGAGATTCTTCAATAACATTTATACCATTCACTTGGAATTGTTTCTTCGGAAAGTGCACCGTATGCTCATTACCATTGATATGAAAAGTGACTTTGCTTTTATTGCAATCAATAACAGCCCCTGCAGTATTCAAAAACGCTCTACCAAGGATAATCGACATGTTGTCGTCCTCGGGCATCTCAAGAATAACAAAGTCCGTTAAGATAGTAACATTTGCAACAACAACGGGCACATCTTCACAAATACCGATAGGTATGGCCGTTGATTTGTCAGCCATTTGTAATGATATTTTAGTAGGTGTGAGTTTATTCAAATCAAGTCTTTTATATAAGGACAAAGGCATAACACTAACACCGGCTCCCAAATCACACAAAGCAGTTTTGACATAGTTTCTTTTAATGGAGCAAGATATAGTCGGTATTCCAGGATCTCCAAGTTTTTTAGGTACTCCATCCTTAAAAGAATAATTAGCAAGCATGGTGGAGATTTCAGCTTTAGGTATTTTTCTCTTATTAGTGATGATGTCTTTCATATACTTTGCATAAGGGGCCATCTTCAAAATATCAGTTAAGCGGGTACACAAAAAGACTGGCCTAATCATTTCAGCAATGCGCTCAAATTCCTCATCATCCTTTTTCTTAGATGGCTTAGGTGGAAAGGGCATGGGTTTTTGAACAAATGGCTCTCTTTCTTTACCATGTTTCCTAGCCACAAAGTCTCTTTTATCATACCGTTTATTTTTAGGTTGTGGGTTATCAAGATCAAGAGCAGGTTCTATTTCAACATCATTATCTGGTTCTTTATCATTACTAGGTTGAGCATCATCGTGAACATCATCATTATCATTTTCATTATCACTAGGTGAATGTTCACTACCAGATTGAGTTTCAGGATCAGAAATAGAGACATCATTATTATCAGGAGGTTTTTGTGTCTCAGGTTCACTAGAGGTATGCAAAGTCCTATCATTTTTCTTTTTCTTTTTCTTTCTAGAAGGACTAGGTGCATCAGTATTAATTCTCTGAGAGTCTTGTTCAATTCTTTTAGGATGACCGACAGGATAAAGTGGTTCTTGGGTCACTCTACCTCCTCTAGTTACTACTCTAGCAGCAAAATCATGCATATTATTATTCATTTCATCAAGTAGTTCTTTTTGAGACTTAGCAACTTGTTCTAACTGAGTTTGAACCATAGAGGCGTGCTTTCCTACGCCTCTAACATCATTACTGATTCTAAATAGCAAGTCACTCAAGGGAGAAATCATATCAGAATTATATTTCAATTGTTTCAGAACATGAGCATTGAAATGATCTTGCTTCATAATATAGTTGTCAAACTCATATAAGCATTGACTAGGATGTTTATTGTGAGGAATATCACTTTCATTGAACTTTAATAAAGAATTTACCTCTACCACCTGTGGAGGTGGTGGTGTGTCAAGGCCATGTATTTCTTCAATAGGTGGCAATTTCTTAACATCCTTAGCTTTAATACCTTTTTCCTTCATAAATTTCTTTGCCTCTTGCATATCTTCAGGACTGAGAAATAAGATACCCCTCTTCTTCGGAGTGGGTTTAGGCGGTGGTTCAGGGAGATTCCAATCATCATAATTCTTCAATATGTTATTCAATAATTCCTCAGCTTGTTCAACAGTTTGTTCCCTGAAAACACAACCAGCACAACTATCTAGGAAGTCCCTAGAAGCATCGGTTAGTCCATTATAAAAGATATCAAGTATTTCATTTTTCTTGAGAGGATGATCAGGCAAAGCATTAAGAAAATGGAGAAACCTCCCCCAAGCTTGTGAGAGACTATCTTCTTCAATTTGCACAAAATTAAATATTTCCTGTAAGGCAGCTTGTTTCTTATGAGCAGGAAAATATTTATCAGAGAAATAGTAGATCATATCCTGGGGACTACGCACACAACCAGGAGTAAGAGTATTGTACCATGTCTTAGCATCACCCTTTAATGAGAACGGAAATAACTTAAGGATATAATAGTAGCGAATCTTCTCATCATGAGCAAAGAGGGTGGCTATATAATTCAGCTTAGTAAGGTGTGCCACTACAGTTTCAGTTTCATAACCATGGAAAGGATCAGATTCAACCAAAGTGATTAACTCTGGGTCAACAGAGAACTCATAATCCTTATCGGTAACAAAGATAGGTGAAGTAGCAAACTTAGGATCACATTTCATTCTAGCATTCAAAGTCTTTTCCTTATACTTGCATAGCAATTTCTTAAGATCGTTTCTATCCTTGCAAGAAAGAATTTCTCTAGTTATCTCTTCATCCATAACATAACCTTTAGGTATCTTAGGCATTTCAAACTTAGGAGAGCTAGGACTAGTAGGTGTTTCATAGTCATCATCAGTTTCATAAACTTCATCAGTTTCAGCAGTCTCAACAATTTCAGTAGTTTCATTCTCTTTAGCTCTAGCAATTTGTTCATCAAGAAATTCTCCTAGCGGCACATTATCATCAAGCATGGTACTAGCATCATCAATAGCATAATTCATAGCAGAGGTAGCATCATCAATAACTTGCGACATATCAGGATTACTAGCATGTGGTGGTGTTGCAAGTTTACTCATAACAGAAGGTGAATCAAGTGCAGAGCTAGATGGCAATTCCTTACCTCCCCTCGTCTTAGAGGCAAAAATCTTAGTCTTTGGATCCTTCAGATTCTTCATAGTGATAAACTGATATAAATACCAAGTGACTCAAAAAATATTGCTATGCTCCCCGGCAACGGCGCCAGAAAAAGGTCTTGATAACCCACAAGTATAGGGGATCGCAACAATTTTCGAGGGTAGAGTATTCAACCCAAATTTATAGATTCGACACAAGGGGAGCCAAAGAATACTTGAGAGTATTAGCAGTTGAGTTGTCAATTCAACCACACCTGGAGATTAAATATCTCCAGCAGAGCGATCAGTAGCACAGTTAATATGATAGTTTGATAGCAGTAGTGACAGCAACAGTAGCGGTAATAGTAGTAGCAATAGTTTTGTAGCAGTTGGAACAGCAGCAGCAGCAATAGTAACTTAGCAAGAACAATAAGTGGAAATCTCGTAGGCACTGGATCGGTAACTCATTGGATATATTCATCATGTAATAGTCATAACCTAGGGCGTGATACGTCCATTTTGCATCATGCTTTTATATTGATATTTATTGCATTTTGGGCTGTTATTACACATTATGGTACAATACTTATGCCTTTTCTCTCTTATTTTACAAGGTTTACATGAAGAGGGAGAATGCCGGCAGCTGGAATTCTGGACTGGAAAAGGAGCAAATATGAGAGACCTATTCTGCACAACTCCAAAAGTCCTGAAAAGTTACGGAGAATTATTTTGGAATATATAAAAAATATTGGGCCAAAGAAATACCAGAGGGGACCCACCAGGAGGCCACAAACCGGGGGGGCGCGCCCTACCCCCCAGGGCGCGCCCCTGTGGCTTGTGGGCCCCCTGGCAGCCCTCCCGTGCCCATCTTCTGCTATATGGAGGGTTTTGACCTAGAAAAAATAATAAGAGAGCTTTCGGGACGAAGCGCTGCCGTCTCGAGGCGGAACTTGGGCAGAACCAATCTAGGGCTCCGGCGGAGCTGTTCTGCCGAGGAAACTTCCCTCCTGGAGGGGGAAATCGAAGCCATCGTCATCACCAACGATCCTCTCATCTAGAGGGGGTCAATCTCCATCAACATCTTCACCAGCACCGTCTCCTCTCCAAACCCTAGTTCATCTCTTGTATTCGATCTTTGTCTCAAAACCTCAGATTGGTACCTGTGGGTTGCTAGTACTGTTGATTACTCTTTGTAGTTGATGCTAGTTGGTTTACTTGGTGGAAGATCATATGTTCAGATCCTTAATGATAATTAATACTCCTCTGATTATGAACATGAATATGCTTTGTGAGTAGTTACGTTTGTTCCTGAGGACATGGGATAAGTCTTGTTATAAGTAATCATGTGAATTTGGTATTCGTTCGATATTTTGATGAGATGTATGTTGTCTCTCCTCTAGTGGTGTTATGTGAACGTCGACTACATGACACTTCAACATTATTTGGGCCTAGGGGAAGGCATTGGGAAGTAATAGGTAGATGATGGGTTTCTAGAGTGACAGAAGCTTAAACCCTAGTTTATGCGTTGCTTCGTAAGGGGCTGATTTGGATCCATATGTTTCATGCTATGGTTAGATTTATCTTAATTCTTCTTTCGTAGTTGCGGATGCTTGCGAGAGAGGTTAATCATAAGTGGGAGGCTTTTCCAAGTAAGGGCAGCACCCAAGCACCGGTCCACCCACATATCAAATTATCAAAGTAACGAATGCGAATCATATGAGCATGATGAAAACTAGCTTGACAAAAATTCCCATGTGTCCTCGGGAGCGCTTTGCTTTATATAAGAGTTTGTCCAGGCTTGTCCTTTGCTACAAAAAGGATTGGGCCACCTTGCTGCACCTTTGCAACATTTAGTACTTGCTACCCATTACGAATTATCTTATCACAAAACTATCTGCTACCGATAATTTCAGTGCTTGCAGAGAATACCTTACTGAAAACCGCTTGTCATTTCCTTCTGCTCCTCGTTGGGTTCGACGCTCTTACTTATCGAAAGGACTACGATAGATACCCTATACTTGTGGGTCATCAAGACTCTTTTCTGGCGCCGTTGCCGGGGAGTGAAGCGCCTTTGGTGAGTGGAATTTGGTAAGGAAAAATTTATATAGTGTGTTAAAATTTACTGTCACTTGTTACTATGGAAAATAATCCTTTGAGGGGCTTGTTCGGGGTATATTCACCTTGACCGGAAGCACAAAGAGTTGCTCCTCAACCTACTGAACCTACTGAAAAGTTTTATTATGAAATTCCTTTGGGTATGATAGAGAAACTGCTAGCTAATCCTTATGCAGGAGATGGAACACTACATCCTGATTTGCATCTAATCTATGTGGATGAAGTTTGTGGATTATTTAAGCTTGCAGGTTTGCCCGAGGATGATGTCAAGAAGATGGTCTTTCCTTTATCTTTGAAGGAGAAGGCATTGACATGGTATAGGCTATGTGATGATATTGGATCATGGAACTACAACCGATTGAAATTGGAATTTCATCAGAAGTTTTATCCTATGCATATGGTTCATCGTGATCGGAATTATATTTATAATTTTTGGCCTCGTGAAGGAGAAAGTATAGCTCAAGCTTGGGGGAGGCTTAAGTCAATGTTATATTCATGCCCCAATCATGAACTCCCAAGAGAAATTATTATTCAGAATTTTTATGCTCGGCTTTCTCGTAATGATCAATCCATGCTCGATAATTCTTGTACTGGTTCCTTTATGAAGAAAGATATTGAATTCAAATGTGATTTATTGGAAAGAATTAAACGCAACTTTGAAGATTGGGAACTCGACGAAGGTAAGGAGTCAGGTATAAACCTTAAGTTTGATTTTGTTAAATCCTTTATAGATACCGATGCTTTTCGTGAATTTAGCACTAAATATGGACTTGACTCTGAGATAGTAGCTTCTTTCTGTGAATCATTTGCTACTCATGTTGATCTCCCTAAGGAGAAGTGGTTTAAATATCATCCTCCCATTGAAGTGAAAGTAGTTTAACCTATTAAAGTTGAAGAAGAAACTATTACTTATAATGTTGATCCTGTTATTCCTGCTGCTTATATTGAGAAACCACCTTTCCCCGTTAGAATAAAGGAACATGCTAAAGCTTCAACTGTGGTTCGTAAGAGCTATGTTAGAACACCTACACCCCCTGAACAAATCAAAGTTGAACCTAGTATTGCTATGGTTAAAGATCTCTTGGTTGATAATATTGATGGGCATGTTATTCATTTCTGTGATGAAGCTGCTAGAATTGCTAGACCTGATACTAAAGATAAACATAGACCTATTGTTGGCATGCCTGTTGTTTCTGTTAAAATAGGAGATCATTGTTATCATGGCTTATGTGATGTGGGTGCTAGTGTGAGTGCAATTCCCTTTACCTTATATCAAGAAATTATGAATGATATTGCACCAGCTGAGTTAGAAGAAATTGATGTTACCATTAAGCTTGCTAATAGAGATACTATAGCACCAGTTGGGATTGTTAGAGATGTTGAAGTCTTGTGTGGGAAAATAAAATATCCTACTGATTTTCTTGTTCTTGGTTCCCCACAAGATGATTTTTGTCCATTATATTTGGTAGACCTTTCGTGAATACTGTTAATGCTAAGATAGATTGTGAGAAAGAAACTGTTACTGTAAGCTTTGGGGATGTGTCCCATGAGTTTAATTTCTCTAAATTTCGTAGACAACCCCATGATAAAGAATTGCCTAGTAAGGATGAAATTGTTGGTCTTGCTTATATTGCTGTGCCTCCTACTGATCCCTTCGAACAATATTTGCTAGACCATGAAAACAATATGCATATGAATGAAAGGAATGAAATAGATAAGATTTTCTTTGATCAGCATCCTATTTTGAAACACAACTTGCCCGTTGAGATTCTTGGGGATCCTCCTCCACCCAAGGGTGATCCCGTGTTTGAGCTTAAACAATTACCGGATACTCTGAAATATGCTTATCTTGATGAAAAGAAGATATATCCTGTTATTATTAGTGCTAACCTTTCAGAGCATGAAGAAAAGAGATTATTGAAAACTCTGAAGAAGCACCGTGCTGCTATTGGATATACTCTTGATGATCTTAAGGGCATTAGTCCCACTCTATGTTAGCATAAAATTAATATGGAGCCTGATGCTAAACCAGTTGTTGATCACCAACGACGGTTAAATCCTAAAATGAAAGAAGTGGTAAGAAATGAAATATTAAAGCTTCTGGAGGCAGGTATAATTTATCCTATTGCTGATAGTAGATGGGTTACTCCCGTTCATTGTGTCCCTAAGAAGGGAGGTATTACCGTTGTTCCTAATGATAAAAATGAATTGATCCCGCAAAGAATTGTTACAGGATATAGAATGGTAATTGATTTCAGGAAATTAAATAAAGCTACTAGGAAAGATCATTACCCTCTACCTTTTATTGATCAAATGCTAGAAAGACTATCCAAACACACACACTTTTGCTTTCTAGATGGTTATTCTGTTTTTTCTCAAATACCTGTGTCAAAAGAGGACCAAGAGAAGACCACTTTTACTTGTCCTTTCGGTACCTTTGCTTATAGACGTATGCCTTTTGGTTTATGCAATGCACCTGCTACCTTTCAAAGATGTATGACTGCTATATTCTCTGACTTTTGTGAAAAGATTGTTGAGGTTTTCATGGATGATTTCTCCGTTTACGAAACTTCTTTTGATGATTGCTTGAGCAACCTTGATCGAGTTTTGCAGAGATGTGAAGAAACTAATCTTGTCTTGAATTGGGAAAAGTGCCACTTTATGGTTAATGAGGGCATTTTCTTGGGACACAAAATCTCCGAAAGAGGTATTGAGGTGGATAAAGCTAAAGTTGATGCTATTGAAAAAATGCCGTGTCCCACGGATATCAGAGGTATAAGAAGTTTCCTTGGTCATGCTAGTTTCTATAGGAGATTTATTAAAGACTTCTCTAAAATTTCTAGGCCACTCACTAATCTCTTGCAAAAAGATGTTCCATTCGTTTTTGATGATGATTGTGTAGAAGCATTTGAAATTCTTAAGAAAGCCTTGATTTCTACACCTGTTGTTCAACCACCTGATTGGAACCTACCCTTTGAAATTATGTGTGATGCTAGTGATTATGCCGTTGGTGCTGTTCTAGGACAAAGAGTTGATAAGAAATTAAATGTTATCCATTATGCTAGTAAAACTCTAGACAGTGCTCAAAGAAATTATGCTACCACTGAAAAGGAATTTTTAGCAGTTGTGTTTGCTTGTGATAAGTTCAGACCTTATATTGTTGATTCCAAAGTAACTGTTCACACTGATCATGCTGCTATTAAATATCTTATGGAAAAGAAAGATGCTAAACCTAGACTTATTAGATGGGTTCTTCTGCTACAAGAATTTGATTTGCATATTATTGATAGAAAGGGTGCTGAGAACCCCATAGCAGACAACTTGTCTAGGTTAGAAAATGTTCTTGATGACCCACTACCTATTGATGATAGCTTTCCTGATGAACAATTAGCTGTCATAAATGCTTCATGTAATGCTCCATGGTATGCTGATTATGCTAATTACATTGTTGCTAAATTTATACCACCTAGTTTCACATACCAACAAAAGAAAAAGTTCTTCTATGATTTAAGACATTACTTTTGGGATGATCCACACCTTTACAAAGAAGGAGTAGATGGTGTTATTAGACGTTGTGTACCTGAGCATGAACAGGAACAGATCCTACACAAGTGTCACTCCGAGGCCTACGGAGGACACCACGCTGGAGATAGAACTGCACACAAGGTATTACAATCTAGTTTTTATTGGCCTACTCTCTTCAAGGATTCTCGTAAGTTTGTCTTGTCTTGTGATGAGTGTCAAAGAATTGGTAATATTAGTAGACGTCAGGAAATGCCTATGAATTACTCACTTGTTATTGAACCATTTGATGTTTGGGGTTTTTGATTATATGGGACCTTTTCCCAAGTCCAACGGGTATACTCATATTCTAGTTGTTGTTGATTATGTTACTAAGTGGGTGGAAGCTATTCCAACTAGTAGTGTTGATCATAACACTTCTATTAAAATGCTTAAAGAAGTTATTTTCCCTAGATTTGGAGTCCCTAGATATTTAATGACTGATGGTGGTTCACACTTTATTCATGGTGCTTTTCATAAATTGCTTGCTAAGTATGATGTTAATCATAGAACTGCATCTCCATATCATCCTCAGTCTAGTGGTCAAGTAGAATTAAGCAATAGAGAAATTAAATTGATCTTGCAAAAGACTGTTAATAGATCTAGAAATAATTGGTCTAAGAAACTTGATGATGCATTATGGGCTTATAGAACTGCTTACAAAAACCCTATGGGTATGTCTCCGTATAAAATGGTTTATGGTAAAGCATGTCACTTACCTCTTGAACTAGAAGATAAAGCTTATTGGGCAATTAAGGAGCTCAACTATGATTTCAAACTTGCTGGTGAGAAGAGGTTATTTGACATTAGCTCACTTGATGAATGGAGAACCCAGGCCTATGAGAATGCCAAGTTGTTTAAAGAAAAGGTTAAGAGATGGCATGATAAAAGGATACAAAAGCGTGAATTCAATGTAGGTGACCATGTCTTGCTATACAATTCTCGTTTAAGATTTTTTGCAGGAAAACTTCTCTCTAAATGGGAAGGGCCTTACATTGTCGAGGAAGTATATCGTTCCGGTGCCATCAAGATCAACAACGCCGAAGGCACTAACCCAAAGGTGGTAAACGGGCAAAGAATCAAACATTATATCTCAGGTACTCCCATAAATGTTGAAACCAATATTATCAATACCACAACTCCGGAGGAGTACATTAGGGAGACCTACCAGAATGTTTCAGACTCCGAAAAGGAATAGGTATGTGGTACGGTAAGCAAACCGACTACAAAACTTTTCCAATAGAAATTTTTCTCTGTTTTGGAATATTTAATAAATTAGGAAAATTTAAACTAGTCCGAAAAGTGCACGAGGAGGCGACAAGCCAGGGGGCGCGCCCTACCCCCCTGGGCGCGCCCTTGTGGCTTGTGGCCACCCCGTGTACCATCCGGACTCCGTTTTCTTGTGGTATACTCCTTTAGGTCGGTAAAAATTCATTATATAATCTCCCGAAGGTTTGGACCTTCGTATCACGACAATACCTCCTGTTTTCGTTTTGAGCTATTTCTGCAGCAGATTTAGAGCAATATGTCGTCCCAAGATTCCGATGGGGAGAGCTATGTATCGCATTATCTTGCCAATCCCAAGCTCTATGGGGACTTAGATCCTTATGGATTGTTCTCGGAGGAGGAACAAGAAGGCAAGTATGAGGAAGAAAGCTCGGATGAAGAAGAGACCCCCCCTGCCTCAACCAGGAGATATGCACGTGGAGTTCAGGAAATCGAGCCTCCCAAACACAAGGAGAAAACCCAAGGTTCTATTTATCCCTTCTCGTTTTCTGCAGGAGAGCAAGCAAGAATTATGTCAAAGGGTATTGAAGCTCGAGCAGGAAGTTGACGATCTGAGGGAACAGAACTTTATGCTTAAGAGGAAACTGAACAAGCTTAAAGATCCTTCTCCAACATCACCACCTCCGAAGAAAGACAACTAAACACATGGGTATGGGAACTCCCCTTGGCTTGTGCCAAGCTTGGGGGAAGTGCCCCGGTATCGTATCACCATCACATCTTTTACTTTTATCGTTTTTCTTAGTTCGATCCTTTTGGTTATATCTTGATCTAGTAGAATAAATTTTTTAGTGTGATCTAGTTTTGAGTTTTGCTTTATGTTCCCCCTATGTAAGCAAGTTCGAGAGTTATATAATAAAAAGTAGTTTTGAGTTGAGGGCTTTGCTTGCTTGCTATGATCTTGAGAAAAAGAAATAGAAAGAAGTATAGAATAAAAGCAAATAGTATATATGATGATCTTATGGGGAGTGATGAATTCACATATAAGAAGTATGTCGATTGAAATTTATTGTGAGTTGACAAACATAGCGATTGATCATTGTTGCAATTAAAAGGAAGTAATAAAGAAAGAGAGGTTCACATATAAATATATTATCTTGGACATCTTTTATGATTGTGAGCACTCATTAAAATATTATATGCTAAGAAGTTGATGTTGGACAAGGAAGACAACATAATGGGTTATGTTTGCTTATTTCCGAATAGAAGTTATATGGTTATAGATCCTTTAACATGTGACGCTTGCTTCCACCCCATATCAGCCAAAACTTCCGCACCAAGTAGAGATACTACTTGTGCATCCAAACACCCTTAAACCAGTTTTGCCATGAGAGTCCACCATACCTACCTATGGATTGAGTAAGATCCTTCAAGTAAGTTGTCATCGGTGCAAGCAATAAAAAATTTGCTCCCTAAATATGTATGATCTATTAGTGTGAGGAAAATAAACTTTATACGAACTTGTGATATGGAAGAAATAAAAGCGACATACTGCATAATAAAGTTCTTTATCACAAGCGGAAATATAAAGTGACGTTCTTTTGCATTAAGAGATTGCGCATCCACTATAAAAGCGCATGACAACCCCTGCTTCCCTCTGCGAAGGGCCTATCTGTTACTTTTACTTTCTAGTACTTACCTTTATGCAAGAGTCATGGTGATCTTCACCACTTCCTATATTTCGCCTTTCTCTCTTAGCAAGCGTCATGTGTTGGGGAATGATCTAGACACATATATCCACTCGGATGTGGGTGATCATGAGTTATTTCTGTTGACATTACCCTTGAGGCAAATAGTTGGGAGGCAAAACTATAAGCCCCTATCTTTCTCTGTGTCCAATTGAAGCTTTGACCTCATAAGTACCGCGTGAGTGTTAGCAATTATGAAAGACAAAAAGATGATAGAGTATGTGGATTTGCTTTACAAGCCCTTATATTGACTCTTTCCGATGTTATGATAAATTGCAATTGCTTCAATGACTGAGATCATAGTTTGTTAGTTTTCAATAAAGTTTCTGATTCATACTTTACCTTGTGAATGAATTGTCACTTTAGCATAAGAAATTATATGTCAATATATGTTGCTATTCTAAAGATGATCATGATGCCTTCATGTCCGTATTTTATTTTATCGACACCTCTATCTCTAAACATGTGGACATATTTATCGATTTTGGCTTTCGCTTGAGGACAAGCGAGGTCTAAGCTTGGGGGAGTTGATACGTCCATTTTGCATCATGCTTTTATATTGATATTTATTGCATTTTGGGCTGTTATTACACATTATGGTACAATACTTATGCCTTTTCTCTCTTATTTTACAAGGTTTACATGAAGAGGGAGAATGCCGGCAGCGGGAATTCTGGACTGGAAAAGGAGCAAATATGAGAGACCTATTCTTCACAACTCCAAAAGTCCTGAAAAGTTACGGAGAATTATTTTGGAATATATAAAAAATATTGGGCCAAAGAAATACCAGAGGGGACCCACCAGGAGGCCACAAGCCTCGGGGGCGTGCCCTACCCCCCAGGGCGCGCCCCTGTGGCTTGTGGGCCCCCTGGCAGCCCTCCTGTGCCCATCTTCTGCTATATGGAGGGTTTTGACCTGGAAAAAATAATAAGAGAGCTTTCGGGATGAAGCGCCGCCGTCTCGAGGCGGAACTTGGGCAGAACCAATCTAGGGCTCCGGCGGAGCTGTTCTGCCGGGGAAACTTCCCTCTCGGAGGGGGAAATCGAAGCCATCGTCATCACCAACGATCCTCTCATCGAGAGGGGGTCAATCTCCATCAACATCTTCACCAGCACCGTCTCCTCTCCAAACCCTAGTTCATCTCTTGTATCCGATCTTTGTCTCAAAACCTCAGATTGGTACCTGTGGGTTGCTAGTACTGTTGATTACTCTTTGTAGTTGATGCTAGTTGGTTTACTTGGTGGAAGATCATATGTTCAGATCCTTAATGATAATTAATACTCCTCTGATTATGAACATGAATATGCTTTGTGAGTATTTACGTTTGTTCCTGAGGACATGAGATAAGTCTTGTTATAAGTAATCATGTGAATTTGGTATTCGTTCGATATTTTGATGAGATGTATGTTGTCTCTCCTCTAGTGGTGTTATGTGAACGTTGACTACATGAAACTTCACCATTATTTGGGCCTAGGGGAAGGCATTGGGAAGTAATAAGTAGATGATGGGTTGCTAGAGTGACAGAAGCTTAAACCCTAGTTTATGCGTTGCTTCGTAAGGGGCTGATTTGGATCCATATGTTTCATGCTATGGTTAGATTTATCTTAATTCTTCTTTCGTAGTTGCAGATGCTTGCGAGAGAGGTTAATCATAAGTGGGAGGCTTGTCCAAGTAAGGGCAGCACCCAAGCACCGGTCCACCCACATATCAAATTATCAAAGTAACGAACGCGAATCATATGAGCATGATGAAAACTAGCTTGACAGAAATTCCCATGTGTCCTCGGGAGCGCTTTGCTTTATATAAGAGTTTGTCCAGGCTTGTCCTTTGCTACAAAAAGGATTGGGCCACCTTGCTGCACCTTTGCTACATTTGTTACTTGCTACTCGTTACGAATTATCTTATCACAAAACTATCTGTTACCGATAATTTCAGTGCTTGCAGAGAATACCTTACTGAAAACCGCTTGTCATTTCCTTCTGCTCCTCGTTGGGTTCGACACTCTTACTTTTCGAAAGGACTACGATAGATCCCCTATACTTGTGGGTCATCAGGGCGATACAAAACTAGCTATAGTTCATCAATGTAATAGTCATACGTGCTTATGGAAAAGAACTTGCATGATGATACGTCCATTTTGCATCATGATTTCCTACTGTTATTTACTTTGTTTTGTTGAATAGTAATGCTTTGGGGAGTGATTCTAATGCCTTTTCTCTCATAATATGCAAGGTTTACACAAAGAGGGAGAATACCGTCAACTGGAATTCTGGACCCAAGAAAAGCACGTCAGAGATACCTATTCTGCACAACTCCAATGAAGCTGAAACTTTACAGCGATTATTTTTGGAATTAATAATAAATACTGGAGCCAGAAACCACCGGAGAGGGGGCCCAGGGTGCACAGCACCCACCAGGGCGCGCCAGCCTCCTCCCGGCGCGCCCTGGTGGGTGGTGCTCACCGAGGCCCACCTCCGGAGCCCATCTTCTTGTATAAATTCCCAAAAAACCTAAAAAAATTAGGAGGAAGACTTTCGGGACGAAGCGTCGCCGCCTCGAGGCGGAACTTGGGTAGGAGCACTTTTGCCCTCCGGCGGAGCGATTCCGCCGGGGGAACTTCCCTCCCGGAGGGAGAAATCGAAGCTATCGTCATCACCAACACCCCTCTCATCTTTGGGAGGCCAATCTTCATCAACATCTTCAACAGCACCATCTCCTCTCAAACCCTTGTTCATCTCTTGTGTTCAATCTTTGTACCGGAACCTCAGATTGGTACCTGTGGGTGACTAGTAGTGTTGATTACCTTGTGTAGTTGAGTACTATATGGTTTATTTGGTGGAAGATCATATGTTCAGATCCATTATACTATTCATTACTCCTCTGATCTTGAGCATGATTATTATTTGTGAGTAGTTACCTATGTTCTTGGGGTCACGGGAGAAGTCATGTTTCGAGTAATCATGTGAATTTGATATGTGTTCGATATTTTTATGACATGTATGTTGTGATTCCCTTAGTGGTGTCATGTGAACGTCGACTACATGACATTTCACCATTCATGGGCCTAAGGTAATGCATTGTGGAGTAGTTATTAGATGATGGGTTGCTAGAGTGACAAAAGCTTAAACCCTAGTTTATGCGCTACTTCGTAAGGGGCTGATTGGGATCCACATGTTTAAGGCTATGGTTAGACTTTGTCTTAATACTTTTCTCGTAGTTGCGGATGCTTGCGAGGGGGTTAATCATAAGTAGGTTGTTAGTTCAAGTAAGAACAGCACCTTAGCACCGGTCCACCCACATATCAAATTATCAAAGTAGCGAACACGAATCACACCAACATGATAAAAGTGACTAGACGAAATTCCTGTGTACCCTCAAGAACACTTTGCCTATTACTAGTGATTGTTCTGACCTGTCCTTTGCCTCAAAAGGATTGGGCTACCTTGCTGCACCTTGTTTACCGTTACCGTTACTTGCTCGTTACAAATTACCTTGCTATCAAACTATCTGTTACCTACAATTTCAGTGCTTGCAGAGAATACCTTGCTGAAAACCGCTTGTCATTTCCTTCTGCTCCTCGTTGGGTTCGACACTCTTACTTATCGAAAGGACTACGATTGATCCCCTATACTTGTGGGTCATCAAGACTCTTTTCTGGCGTTGTTGCCGGGGAGTGAAGCGCTCTTGGTAAGTGGAAATCGGTAAGGAAAAATTTATACTACGTGCTGAAATTTATTGCTACTTGCTACTATGGAGAACAATCCTTTGAGGGGTTTGTTCGGGGTATCTTCACCTCGATCGGAACCAGAATTAGTTACCCCTCAACCTACAACACCTACTGAAAATGTTACTTATGAAATTCCTTCGGGTATGGTAGAACACTTGCTTGCTAAACCTTATGCAGGAGATGGAACTGAACATCTTGATATGCATCTCTTATATGTGAACGAAATATGTGGATTATTTAAGCTTGCAGGTCTACCCGGAGATGAAGTTAAGAAGAAGGTTTTCCCTTTATCTCTGGAGGGAAAAGCATTGACATGGTATAGGCTATGTGATGATCTTAGATCTTGGAACTGGAATCGCTTGCAATTGGAATTCCATCAAAAGTTTTATCCTATGCATCTAGTTCATCGTGATCGGAATTATATATATAATTTTTGGTCTCGTGAAGGAGAAAGTATCACTCTAGCTGGGGGAGGCTTAATTCAATGTTATATTCATGCCCGAATCATGACATTCCGAGGGAAGTTATCATTCAGAATTTTTATGATCGGCTTTCTCATAATGATCAATCCATGCTTGATACTTCTTGTGCTGGTTCTTATATGAAGAAGACTATTGATTTCAAGTGGGATCTCTTGGAAAGAATTAAACGCAACTCTGAAGATTGGGAACTCGACGAAGGTAATAAGTCAGGTATAAAGCTTGAATTTGATTGTGTTAAATCTTTTATGAGTACCGATACTTTTCACAAGTTTAGCACTAAATATGGACTTGACTCTGAGATAGTAGCCTCTTTCTGCGAAGCATTTGCTACTCATGTTGATCTCCCTAAAGAGAAGTGGTTTAAATATCAACCCCTATTAAAGAAGAAATTAAAGAACCGGTCATAGCTAAAGAAGAAACCATCTTTTACAATGTTGATCCAGTTGTGCCTACTGCTTATATTGAAAAGCCACATTTCCCTGTTAGGATAAAGGAAGATGCTAAGGTATCAACCGTGGTTCATAAGAGTAATATAAGAGCACCTAAACCCCCTGAGCAAATTAAAGTAGAACCTAGTGTTGCTATGGTTAAAGATCTCTTGAAAGAAAATATTGATGGGCATGTCATTTACCTTTGTGATGAAGTTGCTAGAATTGAGTGTTATCCATTATGCTAGTAAAACTCTAGACAGTGCCCAACAAAATTATGCCACTACTGAAAAAGAATTTTTAGCAGTTGAGTTTGCTTGTGATAAATTTAGATCCTATATTGTTGACTCCAAAGTTATTGTTCACACCGATCATGCTGCTATAAAATACCTTATGGAAAATAAAGATGCTAAACCTAGACTCATTAGGTGGGTTCTCTTGCTTCAAGAATTTGACTTACATATCGTTGATAGGAAAGGAGCTGAGAACCCCGTAGCTGATAACTTGTCTAGGTTAGAAAATATCCTTGATGACACACTACCTATTAATGATAGTTTCCCTGACGAACAACTAGCTGCAATAAGTGTCTCACACAACACACCTTGGTATGCTGATTATGCTAATTACATTGTTGCTAAATATATACCACCTAGTTTCACATACCAACAAAAGAGAAAAAAATTCTATGACTTGAGACATTACTTTTGGGATGACCCACATCTTTATAAAGAAAGAGTAGATGGTATTATTAGGCATTGTGTACCTGAGCATGAACAGGAACAGATCCTACGGAAATGTCATTCCGAAGCTTATGGAGGACATCATGCGGGAGATAGAACTGCTCATAAGGTATTGCAATCTGGTTTTTATTGGCCTACTCTTTTCAAAGATGCTCGTAAGTTTGTCTTGTCTTGTGATGAATGTCAAAGAATTGGTAATATCGGTAAGCGTCAAGAAATGCCTATGAATTATTCACTTGTTGTTGAACCATTTGACGTATGGGGTTTTGATTACATGGGGCCTTTTCCTTCCTCTAACGGGTACACTCATATTTTAGTTGCGGTTGACTATGTTACTAAGTGGGTAGAAGCTATTCCAACTAGTAGTGCTGATCACCACACTTCCATTAAAATGCTTAAAGAGGTTATCTTTCCGAGGTTTGGAGTCCCTAGATATTTAATGACCGATGGTGGTTTACACTTTATTCATGACGCTTTCCGTAAGATGCTCGCTAAATATGATGTTAACCATAGAATTGCATCACCCTATCATCCTCAATATAGTGGTCAAGTAGAACTTAGCTATAGAGAAATAAAATTAATATTACAAAAAACTGTCAATAGGTCTCGTAAGAATTGGTCTAAGAAATTAGATGATGCACTTTGGGCCTATAGAACAACTTATAAAAATCCTATGGGTATGTCTCCATATAAAATGGTGTATGGAAAAGCTTGTCATTTGCCCCTAGAACTAGAACACAAAGCATTTTGGGCAATTAAAGAACTCAATTATGATTTCAAACTTGCCGGTGAGAAGAGGCTATTTGATATTAGCTCACTAGATGAATGGAGAACCCAAGCGTATGAGAATGCCAAGCTATTCAAAGAAAAAGTAAAAAGATGGCATGACAAAAGAATCCAAAAGCGGGAATTCAAAATAGGAGATTATGTTCTTTTATTCAACTCTTGTTTAAGATTCTTTGCAGGAAAGCTTCTCTCCAAATGGGAGGGACCATATATTATTGAAGAGGTTTATCGTTCTGGAGCTATCAAGATTAATAACGCTGAAGGTACTAACCCGAAGGTGGTTAATGGCCAAAGAATTAAGCATTATATCTCAGGTACGCCTATTAACGTTGAAAGCAATGTTATCCAAACCATGACACCGGAGGAACACATAAAAGAAACCTTCCGGAACACTCCAGAATATTTAAAAATAGGAGGTACATGATACGGTAAGTAAACGGACTCCGAAAAATCCGCAAAAATATTTTCTGTCAGTTTTGGAATATTTTAGAATTTTAGGAATAAAAAAATAAACCGGAAGGTGATCGAGGCGGGCACGATACACCAGGGCGCGCCCTGGTGGGTGCTGCCCACCTCGGATGCCTTCCCGACTCCGTTTTCCTCCCAAATACTTGTTTTCCAAGAATAAAAATTCTCTATATATACCCCCGACTGTTTTGACGACCGCATCGCAGAAAAACCCTCTGTTCTTGTTTCTTGCTGTGTTCCTATCAGATCTGTCAAGTCAAGCATCATGTCTTCCCCCTCTCCTAACAATGTGGAAGAAGATGTGTGGCTAATGAAGATAGAGTTGAAGAGGGAGGAGCCAGAAGAAGCCTACAAGGAGGAGAAGCATAATGAAGTTAAAGTGGATTATCTTCCTGAAGGAGATCAATCTACGCCAGCAAAGGAGGGAGAAGAAGAAGATATCCTTCAACCTTATTACAGTCATCTCACTCCTATTGAAATCGAAGCCTTTAGAGCGTTCGAAGCGGTTCGTATTCAGAATAAATATCTCATCCGTGAAAATATCTTGTTGCAAGAACACATCCACAATCTTAGGAGAGTCATCCGCAAATTGGAGCATCTTCTGAAGCTAAAGTGTGACATCACATCACCACCACCTACATCAACACCTCCACCTTCTTCATCACCACCACCAAAGGAGATTTGAGTACATGGGTATGGGCACTCCCCTTGGCTTGAGCCAAGCTTGGGGGAGGTGCCCCGGTATCGTATCACCACCACTTTTATTCACCTTTACCTATTCTAGTTTTATCTTTAGTTTCCCTTTGCCTTAGTCGAATAAAAGTTTAGCGAGATCTATTTTCGCGTGTTAGTTTTGTGGCCTATCTATCTATGTAATCATGTGAAAGTTATATAATAAAGTTTAGTTTGAGTTTTTGCTTCTCTACTTTCTTGTTGCAATCAAATAAAGGAAATACAAATAAATGAAAAGAATCATATGCTAATCTTATGGTGAGTAATGACATCACATAAGGAAAAGTATAAGTAGTAAAATTTATTGGAGATTGACAAACATAGCATTGGTCAATGATGCAATTCATGAAAGAATTAATTAGGGAAGAGAAGATTCACATGCAAATACACTATCTTGTAAATCTTTTATGATTGTGAGCCCCCATCAAATATTATATGTCAAAATTGTTGACGTTGGACAAGGAAGACAACGTAATGATTTATGTTTGTTCATATCCACATAGAAGTTATATTGTCATAGATCCTTTAACATGTGGTGCTTGCTCAATATCTTTGCTAGCCAAAAATTCCGCACTAAGTAGAGATACTACTTGTGCATCCAAAAACCCAAACCCAAACTCTTTCCTTGAGTGTCCACCATACCTACCTATGGATCGAGAAAGATCCTTCAAGTAAGTTGTCATCGATGCAATAAGGCAATAAAAATTGCTTCTAAAAGTGTTTTGATCAATTAGTGTAAGAGAAAATTGAGCGTTATACGAACTTATGATGGCAAATTAATAAAAGCGATGGACTGCATAATAAAGGTTGCTATCATTGGGGGCAATATAGCGTGACGTTCTTTTACTTTAAGGTATTGGGCATACAAACCAATAAGCGCATGACAACCTCTGCTTCCCTCTGTGAAGGGCCTATCTTTTACTTTTATGCACTTACTTTTATGCAAGAGTCAAAGTATGCTTCCCTATTCCTTTTTACTTTTTATTTTGCAAGCATCATGTGGTGAGGAAAGATCTAGGCACATATATCTAGTTGGATATGGGTGGGCATGAGTTATTATTGTTGACATCACCCTTGAGGTGAATACGTTGGGAGGCAAAACTATAAGCCCCTATCTTCCTATGTGTCCGGTTGAAACTTTTTGTTCATGGGTATGCCGTGAGTGTTAGCAATCATAGAAGACTAAATGATAGTTGAGTATGTGGACTTGCCAAAAGGCTCCGACATGAGACCCTTCCTGAAAATATGATGAATTGTAGTTGCAAAGTTGACGGAAAACATAGTTTGTTGGTTCCCAATAAGGCTTATGCTTCTTACTTCTATATTGTGATGAATTGTTACTTGTTCATGAGAAGCTATATGATAAAAATATATTGAAATAAGTTCTTATGTTAGAGTTTGTTGTTGTTATGTTAATAAGCATGATGCTTCTATGTCCGTATTTTGTTTTTATCGACACCTCTGTCTCAAACCATGTGGACATGCTTTTCAATATCGGCTTTCGCTTGAGGACAAGCGAGGTCTAAGCTTGGGGGAGTTGATACGTCCATTTTACATCATGATTTCCTACTGTTATTTACTTTGTTTTGTTGAATAATAATGCTTTGGGGAGTGATTCTAATGCCTTTTCTCTCATAATATGCAAGGTTTACACAAAGAGGGAGAATACCGGCAACTGGAATTCTGGACCCAAGAAAAGCACGCCACAGATACCTATTATGCACAACTCCAATGAAGCTGAAACTTTATGGAGATTATTTTTGGAATTAATAATAAATACTGGAGCCAGAAACCACCGGAGAGGGGGCCCAGGGTGCACAGCACCCACCAGGGCGCGCCAGCCCCCTCTCGGCGCACCCTGGTGGGTGGTGCTCACCCAGGCCCACCTCCGGAGCCCATCTTCTGGTATAAATTTCCAAAAAACCTAAAAAATTAGGAGGAAGACTTTCGGGACGAAGCGCCGCCGCCTCGAGGCGGAACTTGGGAAGGAGCACTTTTGCCCTCCGGCGGAGCGATTCCGCCGGGGGAACTTCCCTCCTGGAGGGGGAAATCGAAGCTATCGTCATCACCAACACCCCTCTCATCTTTGGGAGGACAATCTTCATCAACATCTTCAACAGCACCATCTCCTCTCAAACCCTTGTTCATCTCTTGTGTTCAATCTTTGTACCGAAACCTCAGATTGGTACCTGTGGGTGACTAGTAGTGTTGATTACCTTGTGTAGTTGATTACTATATGGTTTATTTGGTGGCAGATCATATGTTCAGATCCATTATGCTATTCATTACTCCTCTGATCTTGAGCATGATTATTATTTGTGAGTAGTTACCTATGTTCTTGAGGTCACGGGAGAAGTCATGTTGCGAGTAATCATGTGAATTTGATATGTGTTCGATATTTTGATGACATGTATGTTGTGATTCCCTTAGTGGTGTCATGTGAATGTCGACTACATGACATTTCACCATTCATGGGCCTAAGGTAATGCATTGTGGAGTAGTTATTAGATGATGGGTTGCTAGAGTGACAGAAGCTTAAACCCTAGTTTATGCGCCACTTCGTAAGGGGCTGATTTGGATCCACATGTTTAAGGCTATGGTTAGACTTTTTCTTAATACTTTTCTCGTAGTTGCGGGTGCTTGCGAGGGGGTTAATCATAAGTAGGTTGTTAGTTCAAGCAAGAACAACACCTTAGCACCGGTCCACCCACATATCAAATTATCAAAGTAGCGAACACGAATCAAACCAACATGATAAAAGTGACTAGACGAAATTCCCGTGTACCCTCAAGAACACTTTGCCTATTACTAGTGATTGTTCTGGCCTGTCCTTTGCCTCAAAAGGATTGGGCTACCTTGCTGCACCTTGTTTACCGTTACCGTTACTTGCTCGTTACAAATTACCTTGCTATCAAACTATCTGTTACCTACAATTTCAGTGCTTGCAGAGAATACCTTGCTGAAAACGCTTGTCATGTCCTTCTGCTCCTCGTTGGGTTTGACACTCTTACTTATCGAAAGGACTACGATTGATCCCCTATACTTGTGGGTCATTGCTATTTCTTGAGCTTGCGTTGGTTTTCCCTTGAAGAGGAAAGGGTGATGCAGCAAAGTAGATAAGTATTTCCCTCAGTTGTTGAGAACCAAGGTATCAATCCAGTAGGAGATACAAGCAAATCCCCAATCTTCACACCTACACAAACAATCAAACACTTGCACCCAGCGCTATAAAGGGGTTGTCAATCCCTTCATGGTTACTTGCAAGGATGAGATCTGATAGAGATAGATATAGAAGATTACTAAAACGAAAAGTAAAACAAAAGTAAAAAAGATTGCAGCAAAGTATTTTTGGTATTTTTGGTTTATAGATCTGGAAATATAATATGGATAATAGACCCGGGGGCCATAGGTTTCACTAGAGGCTTCTCTCATGAAGGAAAATAATACGGCGGGTGAACAAATTACTGTCGAGCAATTGATAGAAAAGCGAATAATTATGAAGATATCCAAGGCAATGATTATGCATATGGGCATCACGTCCGTGTCAAGTAGACCGAAACGATTCTGCATCTACTACTATTACTCCACACATCGACCGACTCCTGCCTGCATCTAGAGTATTAAGTTCATGAAGAACAGAGTAACGCATTAGGTAAGATGACATGATGTAGAGGGATAAACTCAAGCAATATGATGAAAACCCCATCTTTTTATCCTTGATGGCAACAATACAAATGCGTGCCTCGCTACCCCTACTTTGTCACTGGGTGAGGACACCGCAAGATTGAACCCAAAACTAAGCACTTCTCCCATTGCAAGAATTACCAATCTAGTTGGCCAAACCAAACCAATAACTCGAAGAGACTTGCAAAGATATGAAATCATGCATATAAGAATTCAGAGAAGATTCAAATAATATTCATAGATAATCTGAACATAAACCCACAATTCATCGGATCTCGACAAACACACCGCAAAAGTGTATTACATCGGATAGATCTCCATGAAGATCATGAAGAACATGGTATTAAAGAACATAGAGAGAAGAGAAGCCATCTAGCTACTAGCTATGGACCCGAAGGTCTGAGGTGAACTACTCACGCATCATCGGAGGGGCAATGGAGTTGATGTAGATGCCCTCCGTGATCGAATCCCCCTCCGGCAGATTACCGGAAAAGGCTCCAAGATGGGATCTCACGGGAATAGAGGCTTCCGGCGGCAGAAAAGTATTTTCGTGGCTCTTTTTGGTATTGTGGGAATATTTGGGAATTTATAGGCCGAAGAATAGGGTTAGGAGTCCTGCTGGGGTGCCACAAGCCAGGGGGGCGCGCCCTGCAGGCTTGCGACCTCCCGGCGGGTCTCCTGCCTTCATCTCCAAGTCTGGTAGGTTTCTTCTGGTCCAAGAAAAATCATCGTGAAGATTTTATTCCGTTTGGACTCCGTTTAATATTCCTTATCTGCAATACTCAAAAACAAGGAAAAAACAGAAACTGGCACTAGGCTCTAGGTTAATAGGTTAGTCCCAAAAATAATATAAAATAGCATATTAATGCATATAAAACATCCAAAATAGATAATATAATAGCATGGAACAATAAAAAATTATAGATACGTTGGAGACGTATCAGTCATCACATGACATCTTTTGTCCTACCCTCCCGTGGCAGCGGGGTCCATAAGGAAACTAAGGGATATTAAGGCCCCCTTTTAATAGAGAACCGGAACAAAGCATTAACACATGGTGAATACATGAACTCCTCAAACTACGGTCATCACCGCGACGTATCCCAAATATTGTCACTATGGGGTTGACGGATCATAACACGTAATAGGTGCATATGACTAGGCAAGATCGGATCAAGAACATAGATATAGAGATGATAACATAAACGGTTCAGATCTGAATCATGGCACTCGGGCCCTAGTGACAAGCATTAGGCATAGCAAAATCATAGCAACATCAATCTCACAACATAGTGGATACTAGAGATCAAGCCCTAACAAAACTAACTCGATTACATGATGAATCTCATCCAACTCCTCACCGACCAGCAAGCCTACGAAGGAATTACTCACTCCCGGTGGGGAGCATCATGGAATTGGCGATGGAGAAAGCTTGGTGATGACGAAGATCGAAGATTCCCCTCTCCGGAGCCCCAAACTGGCTCCAGATCTCCCGATGAAGAACAGGAGGTGGCATCGGCTCCGTATCGTAAAACGCGATGAAACTTTCTCTCTGATTTTTTCTCCGAAAATAGGAATTTATAGTGGCGGAATTAGGGCAAGTGGGGCCACGAGGTGGGCACAACCCACCAGGGCGCGCCCTGGTGGGTGATGCTCACCCTGGCCCCCCTCTTCGGTGGCTCCAATAATTCTCATTTATTCCGAAATAATTCTCCAAAAAGTTTTGTTCCATTCCGAGAACTTTTATTTCTGCACAAAAACAACACCATGGTAGTTTTGCTGAAAACAGCGTCAGTCCGGGTTAGTTCCATTCAAATCATGCAAATTAGAGTCCAAAACAAGGGCAAAAGGATGAGGAAAACTAGATACGTTGGAGACGTATCAACTACTCACCTATCTTTTTATCCTTAGCAACAACAATACATGCCTTTTACACGTTTTGTCACTCGGTAGATATTTTGCAAGATTGAACACAACTAACATACACAACTCCCACGGAGTGATCATTCATCTAAAAATGGCCAGTGCAAAACTAACAGATCGAGAGCATATATGTCTATAAATTGTGCAACAATAACTCAAAAGAATCCATGAATAAAACATGTATATATTTGATCATAAAGTGACAATCATCACATCGCAAAAAACACACCCCAAAAACGACACCATATGAATCAAAAATCATGTAGAGCGGCTCTTGTGATCATTACATTGAAGAACAAGTGAGAGATTGGCATCTAGCTACTATTATGAACCCAGAATCCAAGAAGGACAACTCACACATGGACATCGTGGCAGCAAGGTTGATGTTGATCTCGGTGATAAATTTCTCCTTTGGAAGAGTATGAGAAAAGGCCTTTAGATTGGTTATTCATGGAATATAGAGGTGGTAGTAGCGGAAAAAAAATAATCTATAAATATGGGGGTATTTTTAGATCAATGGAAAGGCAGAAGCACCAAGAGTTGACAGAAAGGCGCCCTGTGGGGTGACTCTAAGTAATTCAAGGTTGACTCACCCGCCGAACACGCAATATAAATGGTAGCACCACATTACTGTTGCAGAAATGCACATTCACTATCTACCATCAGCTGAAATTCTCCATGCCAAGTTTCTCCATGGTAGGAAGCATTGTTAATTTTATGTTATTTACTTGCAAATATTTACCAAACTCCACTATTTTCATTACAATCACATTTCCATCCTAACCTTCAAAAGCATTGTAGATACCACACTACTCAATGCACTCAAGTCTAGTGACACCGTGAGTGTGACTGGAACACTCATAATAACACATCCTACACTCTTCTATGTCAATGATTTACAAATTGGTACTACCTCCGTCCCAAAATAACTGTCTCAAGACAGTTATTTTGGGACGGAGGGAGTATTTCTTACATGAAAGTGTGGTTCAACCAGCGTTGTGCACTTGCAGGACATCATCCGACCAACGACGACAACCAAGGTGCTTACATGGGGGACAAGATAATCGTGGCTTCGTGGTGGTGACCAGGGTTTAAAGTTTGAGGATGGTGGCGATCGGCATCAGGTGTGTGGTCCGGATCTATGTGCGGTAATGTCGAGTCTGCAACGACGACACTCTGCCTCGTGTTGTCTCTGTGTGTGTGTGTGTGTGTGTGTGTGTGTGTGTGTGTGTGTGTGTGTGTGTGTGTGTGTGTGTGTGTGTGTGTGTGTGTGTCCTATTGTGGTGTCTTTGGCTTTGTAGCTCCATATTCACGATGCTCCATGGGTTGGGGTGTCTCCTTGGTGATGCTAGCGGCTCCAGATCCACGAAGTCGGTGAGTGCTTGGTAGTCTGGTCGGCTTGCTCAGGGTGGAGGGCGTCAACCACTCGGTGAAAGTTGTATGTTGCCCTGGTTAGCACCAACATCGACGGCGCCCGTAGGCTCCAGTTTCCTCCTTGGAGACGTTATTGTGGTGTTGCCCCACTCAAGAGCTCCAGGGGACTGAAGATCCAGGTATCCCCTAACTGGAACAAATGACGACGCCTTGGGATGAACTACCTTCTTGGACACATTGTTTTCGAGCAGGCCCACTGGAGGGACCAGTGGTGTGATGACTTGGTCACGCGGGCGTTGTGGCAGCAGCCTTGAATCCTATGGCATTAGGACTCGTTGTGGCAATGGCCTTGAATCTTGTGGCATTCGGACTCGTGTGGCAAAGATGATGGTGGTAAGAGTAGTTGGATGGTCACAAGTCTTTCTTTGTCGATCGCTCGACATGTCTTTGTATTTTTCCTTGCAACCTTTTGTTGTGTAGCGATGAAGTGGGAGTTCTAGAGTCATCAAGCGACTTGGCAGCAACGATGCCCTGGAAAAGGTAGGTGACCATGCCAAGCATAGTCGGTGCATGATGTGCTTATTTCTCTTGCAAGGCTTGTTACGAAAGTCGGAACTGCCTAATGCTCGACATGGCTTGTTTGCCATGGGTCGGTAGGGATCTCATGGGCGGGAGTCCCTTTGCTGGTCGTTGGCGGTTAAGTTTGAGTCACTTGAACAAAACGTGATGACGATTACAGTTTACATGTAACATCGGCGACGTTCATCTCATCTCTATTGGAAATATGCCCTAGAGGCAATAATAAAGTTGTTATTATCATATTTCCTTGTTCATGATAAATGTTTATTATCCATGCTAGAATTGTATTGATTGGAAACTCAAATACATGTGTGGGTACATAGACAACACTGTGTCCCTAGTGAGCCTCTAATACACTAGCTCGTTGATCAAAGATGGTCAAGGTTTACTGACCATAGACATGAGCTGTCATTTGATAACGGGATCACATCATTAGGAGAATGATGTGATGGACAAGACCCAAACTATGAACATAGCATATGATCGTGTCAGTTTATTGCTACTGTTTTCTGCATGTCAAGTATCCGTTCCTATGACCATGAGATCATGCAACTCACTGACACCGCAGGAATACCTTGTGTGTATCAAACGCACAATGTAACTGGGTGACTATAAAGATACCCTACAGGTATCTCCGAGGGTGTCTGTTGGGTTGGCATGGATCAAGACTGGGATTTGTTACTCCGTGTGACGGAGAGGTTTCTCAGGGCCCACTCGGTAATACAACATCACATTGAGCTTGCAAGCAAAGTGACTAAAGAGTTAGCCACATGATCTTGTATTACGGAACGAGTAAAGAGACTTGCCGGTAACGAGATTGAACTAGGTATGGAGATACCGACGATCGAATCTCGGGCAAGTAACATACCGATGAACAAAGGGAACTACGTACGGGATTGACTGAAACCTTGACATCGAGGTTCGACCGATAAAGATCTTCGTAGAATATGTGGGAACCAATATGGGCATCCAGGTCCCGCTACTGGTGATTGGTCGTAGAGGTGTCTCGGTCATGTCTGCACAGTTCTCGAACCCGCAGGGTCTACACACTTAACGTTTGGTGACGGTATAAGTATAGTCGAGTTATTATGTTGGTGACCGAAGGTTGTTCAGAGTCCCGTATGAGATCCCGGACGTGACGAGGAACTCCGGAATAGTCCGGAGGTGAAGATTGATATATAGGATGAAGAGCATCGGAGTCCGGAAGTGTTCCGGGGCATACCGGGGGTTCGACGGAGTACCGAATGGGGTTTCGGGAGGCCCCGGCAAGTGTTGGGGGGCCTCATGGGCCAAGGAGAGGGGCGCACCAGCCCACCAGGGGCTGGGCGCCGTGCCAAACCCTAGCCCACTTGGCTTGGTGGGGGCCACACCCCCTAGGGCCGCCGGCCAACCCAAACTTGGGAGGCAAGGCGCCTAAGGGGGGGCACCCAACCCTAGCCGCACCCCCTTGCCGCCGGCCCCTAGGGGGAAACCCTAGGGCGCCCTCCCCTCCTCCCTTCTCCCTATATATAGAGAGGGAGAGAGAGGGCAGCCACACCATATTGTGCTACGACGCTGCACCTCCTCTCCCTCGTAGTTCTTCTCCTCCTCATATCGCGCGGCGAAGCCCTGCTGAGCTGTCACCACCACAACCTCACCACGCCGTCGTGCTGCCGGAGGACTCAGGCTACTACTTCACCATCGCTCGCTGGATCGAGGAGGTGAAGGCGTCATCAAGCCGTACATGTGTTGAACGCAGAGGTGCCGTCCATTCGGCACTTGATCAGGAGTTCGCGGGACGGCTTGCGATTTGGATCGCGAAGACGTTCGACTACATCAACCGCGTTTCTTAACGCTTCCGCTTAGCGATCTACAAGGGTATGTAGATGCAATCTCTCCTCTCGTAGATGGTCATCTCCTAGATTGATCTTGGTGAAGCGTAGGAAATTTTTTGTTTCCCATGCAACGTTCCACAACAGTGGCATCATGAGCTAGGTCTATGCGTAGATGACATCACGAGTAGAACACAAAGGAGTTTGTGGGCGTTGATATTCAGATTGCTTCCTTCCTTGGTCTTTTCTTGATTCGGCGGTATTGTGGGATGAAGCGGCTCGGACCAACCTTACTCGTCCACGTACGAGAGACCGGTTCCATCGACTGACATGTGACTTTGTTGCATAAGATGGCCGACGGGTGTCTGTCTCTCCCACCTTAGTTGAATCGGATTTTACAAAGGCGGTCCATGTAGAAGGTTGAATAGCAATTCGCATATCACCGTTGTGGTTTTTGCGTAGGTAAGAATCGTTCTTGCTAGATACCCATAGCAGCCACATAAAACATGCAACAACAAATAAGAGGACGTCTAACTTGTTTTTGCAGGGTATGTTGTGATATGATATGGCCAAAGACATGATATGATATATGTGATGGATGAGATGATCATGTTTTTGTAATAGTTTATATCGACTTGCATGTCGATGAGTACGGCAACCGGCAGGAGCCATAGGGTTGTCTTTAATTAATTTGTGTCATTTGCTTTACTTTATCGCTCTGCGTTAGCAATAGTTGTAGAAGCAATAGTTGGCGTGACAACCTCATGGCGACACGTTGATGGAGATCAAGATGATGGAGATCATGGTGTCATGCCGGTGACGATGGAGATCATGCCGGTGCTTTGGAGATGGAGATCAAAAGCACAAGTTCATGGCCATATCATGTCACTTATGATTTGCATGTGATATTAATCCTTTTTATGCATCTTATTATGCTTAGGACGCTGGTAGCATTATAAGGTGATCCCTCACTAAAATTTCAAGATAAAATTGTGTTCTCCCCGAGTGTGCACCATTGCGAAAGTTCGTCGTTTTGAGACACCACGTGATGATCGGGTGTGATAGACTCTACGTTCACATACAACAGGTGCAAGCCAGTGTTGCACCTGCGGAACACTTGGGTTAAACTTGACGAGCCTAGCATGTACATACATGGCCTCGGAACACAAGAGACCGAAAGGTCGAACATGAGTCTTATAGTAGATATGATCAACATGGAGATGTTCACCATTGAAACCACCTCATCTCACGTGATGATCGGACTTGGGTTGGTGAATATGGATCATGTAGCACTCGGATGACCGAAGGGATGTCAATTTGAGTGGGATTTTTTAAGTAATATGATTAACTAAACTCATTATCTTGAACCATAGTCTAAGTAATCTTTGCAAAATTTATGTTGTAGATCAATGGCTCGCGCAGTAGCTCCCCTGAATTTCAATGCGTTCCTAGAGAAAGCCAAGCTAAAAGATGATAGACTTTTGGAGTCACTTGATTTTGAATCACTTGACACATGTGAACCATGCCTCATGGGCAAGATGACCAAGACCCCGTTCTCTGGAACAATGGGACGGGCAAGTGACTTGTTGGAAATCATACATACTGATGTGTGCGGTCCGATGAGCATTGAGGCGCGCGGTGGATATCGTTATCTTCTCACCTTCATCGATGACTTAAGTAGACATGGGTATATTTACTTAATGAAACACAAGTCTGAAACGTTTGAAAAGTTCAAGCAATTTCAGAGTGAAGTTGAGAATCATCGTAACAAGAAGATTAAATTCCTACAATCTGATCAAGGAGGAGAATATCTGAGTTATGAGTTTGGCAATCACTTAAGACAATGTGGAATTGTTTCACAATTGACGCCACCTGGAACACCACAGCGTAATGGTGTGTCCGAACGTCGTAATCGAACCTTATTAGATATGGTGCGTTCTATGATGTCTCTTGCCGATTTGCCACTATCATTTTGGGGTTATGCGTTAGAGACAGCTGCATTCACTTTAAATAAGGCACCATCTAAGTCCGTTGAGATGACGCCGTATGAACTGTGGTTTGGCAAGAAACCAAAGTTGTCGTTTCTTAAAGTTTGGGTATGCGATGCTTATGTCAAAAGGCTTCAGCCAGAAAAGCTCAAACCCAAAGTGGACAAATGCGTCTTCATAGGATACCCAAAAGAGACGGTTGGGTACACCTTCTATCTCAGATCCGAAGGCAAAGTGTTTGTCGCTAAGAACGGATCATTTCTCGAGAAAGAGTTTCTCTCAAAAGAATTGAGTGGGAGGAAGATAGAACTTGATGAGGTTGTTGAACCTTTACTTCAACCAGAGAGTAGCGTAGCGCAAAAAGATGTTTCTGTGGAGCCTACATCAGTTGAAGAGGAAGCTGATGATGGTGATCACGAAGCTTCGGATCAAGTTACTATCGAACCTTGTAGGTCGACAAGGACACGTACTGCTCCTGAATGGTACGGTAACCCTGTCTTAGAGGTCATGTTGTTGGACAACGATGAACCTACGAGCTATGGAGAAGCGATGGTGGGCCCGGATTCTGACAAATGGTTAGAGGCCATGAAATCCGAGATAGGATCCATGTATGAAAACAAAGTGTGGACTTTGGAAGTATTACCTGAAGGGCGAAAGGCCATTCAGAATAAATGGATCTTTAAGAAGAAGACGGACGCGGACGGTAATGTCACCGTCTATAAAGCTCGACTTGTGGCAAAGGGTTTTTCACAAGTTCAAGGAGTTGACTACGATGAGACTTTCTCACCCGTAGCGATGCTTAAGTTTGTCAGAATCATGTTAGCAATAGCTGCATTTTTTGATTATGAAATTTGGCAGATGGATGCCAAAACAGCGTTCCTTAACGGTTTCCTTAAGGAAGAGTTGTATATGATGCAACCAGAAGGTTTTGTCGATCCAGAGAATGCTAACAAAGTTTGCAAGCTCCAGCGATCCATTTATGGGCTGGTGCAAGCATCTCGGAGTTGGAATCTTCGCTTTGATGAGGTGATCAAAGCGTTTGGGTTTATACAAGTTTACGGAGAAGCTTGTATTTACAAGAAAGTGAGTGGGAGCTCTATAGCGTTTCTAATATTATATGTGGATGATATATTGCTGATTGGAAACAATATAGAATTTTTGGAAAGCGTGAAAGAATATTTGAACAAGAGTTTTTCAATGAAGGACCTAGGAGAAGCTGCTTTCATATTAGGCATCAAGATCTATAGAGATAGATCAAGACGCTTAATAGGACTTTCACAGAGCACATACCTTGATAAAGTTTTGAAGAAGTTCAAAATGGATCAGTCCAAGAAGGGGTTCTTGCCTGTATTGCAAGGTGTGAAGTTGAGTAAGACTCAATGCCCAGTGACTGCAGAGGATAGAGAAAAGATGAGTGTCATCATCTATGCTTCTGCCATAGGCTCTATCATGTATGCAATGCTGTGCACAAGACCAAATGTCAGCCTTGCCATAAGTATGGCCGGAAGGTTTCAAAGTGATCCAGGAGTGGAACGCTGGACGACGGTCAAGAATATCCTTAAGTACCTGAAAATGACTAAGGAAATGTTTCTCGTTTATGGAGGTGATCAAGAGCTCGTCGTAAAGGGTTACGTCGATGCAAGCTTTGACACTGATCCGGATGACTCTAAGTCTCAACCGGATACGTATTTATTCTCAATGGAGGAGCGGTAAGCTGGTGCAGTTCCAAGCAAAGCGTGGTAGCCGATTATACATGCGAAGCGGAATACATAGCTGCCTCGAAGGTGGCAAAGGAAGGTGTCTGGATGAAGCAGTTCATGACATATCTTGGAGTTGTGCCCAATGCGCTGGACCCAATGACTCTGTTCTGTGACAACACTAGTGCCATTGCTCTAGCCAAGGAACCAAGGTTTCACAAGAGGACCAGACACATAAAGCGACGCTTCAATTCCATCCGCGATTACATCAAATAGGAGGACATAAATATTTGCAAAGTGCACACAGATCTGAATGTCGCAGACCCGTTGACTAAGCCCCTTCCACGAGCAAAACATGATAAACACCATAACTGTATGGGTATTAGATTCATTACAATGTAAATCACATGGTGATGTGAGCTAGATTATTGACTTTAGTGCAAGTGGGAGACTGTTGGAAATATGCCCTAGAGGCAATAATAAAGTTGTTATTACCATATTTCCTTGTTCATGATAAATGTTTATTATCCATGCTAGAATTGTATTGATTGGAAACTCAAATACATGTGTGGGTACATAGACAACACCGTGTCCCTAGTGAGCCTCTAATACACTAGCTCGTTGATCAAAGATGGTCGAGGTTTCCTGACCATAGACATGAGTTGTCATTTGATAACGGGATCACATCATTAGGAGAATGATGTGATGGACAAGACCCAAACTATGAACGTAGCATATGATCGTGTCAGATTATTGCTATTGTTTTCTGCATGTCAAGTATCTATTCCTATGACCATGAGATCATGCAACTCACTGACACCAGAGGAGTACCTTGTGTGTATCAAACGTCGCAACGTAACTGGGTGACTATAAAGATACTCTACAGGTATCTCCGAGGGTGTCTGTTGAGTTGGCATGGATAAAGACTAGGATTTGTTACTCCGTGTGACGGAGAGGTATCTCAGGGCCCACTCGGTAATACAACATCACATTGAGCTTGCAAACAAAGTGACTAAAGAGTTAGCCACAGGATCTTGTATTACGGAACGAGTAAAGAGACTTGCCGGTAACGATATTGAACTAGGTATGGAGATACCGACGATCGAATCTCAGGCAAGTAACATACCGATGAACAAAGGGAACTACGTACGGGATTGACTGAATCCTTGACATCGAGGTTCGACCGATAAAGATCTTCATAGAATATGTGGGAACCAATATGGGCATCCAGGTCCCGCTATTGGTGATTGGTCGTAGAGGTGCCTCGGTCATGTCTGCATAGTTCTCGAACCCGCAGGGTCTACACACTTAACGTTTGGTGACGGTATAAGTATAGTCGAGTTATTATGTTGGTGACCGAAGGTTGTTCGGAGTCCCGGATGAGATCCCGGACGTGACGAGGAACTCCGGAATAGTCCGGAGGTGAAGATTGATATATAGGATGAAGAGCATCGGAGTCCGGAAGTGTTCCGGGGCATACCGGGGGTTCGACGGAGTACCGAATGGGGTTTCGGGAGGCCCCGGCAAGTGTTGGGGGGCCTCATGGGCCAAGGAGAGGGGCGCACCAGCCCACCAGGGGCTGGGCGCCGCGCCAAACCCTAGCCCACTCGGCTTGGTGGGGGCCACACCCCCTAGGGCCGCCGGCCAACCCAAACTTGGGAGGCAAGGCGCCTAAGGGGGGGCACCCAACCCTAGCCGCACCCCCCTTGCCGCCGGCCCCTAGGGGGAAACTCTAGGGCGCCCTCCCCTCCTCCCTTCCCCCTATATATAGAGAGGGAGAGAGAGGGCAGCCGCACCATATTGTGCTACGACGCTGCACCTCCTCTCCCTCGTAGTTCTTCTCCTCCTCATATCGCGCGGCGAAGCCCTGCTGAGCTGTCACCACCACCACCTCACCAGGCCGTCGTGCTGCCGGAGGACTCGGGCTACTACTTCATCATCGCTCGCTGGATCGAGGAGGTGAAGGCGTCATCAAGCCGTACATGTGTTGAACGCGGAGGTGCCGTCCGTTCGGCACTTGATCAGGAGTTCGCGGGACGGCTTGCGATTTGGATAGCGAAGATGTTCGACTACATCAACCGCGTTTCTTAACGCTTCGCCTAGCGATCTACAAGGGTATGTAGATGCAATCTCTCCTCTCGTAGATGGTCATCTCCTAGGTTGATCTTGGTGAAGCGCAGGAAATTTTTTGTTTCCCATGCAACGTTCCCCAATAATCTCATCGCGTGTTGGGTGTTTGTGGGTAGCCAGATCCCTATGTTGCCTTGTTTTATGGTCCCATTGTAATGGTTTTGCCAGATTTTTCTATAACTAACCGAGCAATTTTTTTTATTCTTAAGCAATGCTGGGTAAGAAAATAAAATCAGACTACAAGATAATAAAATTCTAGCCGTTTCATTCCTGACAAAATTTTCGTTACCTCACCCACAAAATACAAAAGGTCTCTATATAGTTAAGCAACTTAATGTAGGGAGGCTCAAACAGGAAAATACGAAGGAGAACCTGGGTACCAGCGCACCCTATATGTAAAAAAAATTAATAATTCAAAAAAAGTTCAAAAAATTCCAGATCTTTTTTGGTATCAAACATGATCAAGTATTGTAGTCGTATAAAAAGATTCGCTAGAGAATAACTTTCGTTGCCTCCTGGGTCGAAGATTCAGCAAAGAATGCTATATACAAGTACTATAAACGCTATATTGTCGTCATAAACTTGTCATTTTTGCCCTGAAGTCAATATGAATCATTTCTTGTCCAAACTTTTTATACTAGTACAATACATGATCATGTTTGATTCCAAACAAGATTTGGAATTTTTTGAACTTGTTTTGAATTACTAATTTTTTTGGCGCATATAGGGTGCGCGCGTACCCGAGAGCACCAAGTTCCTGTCCACCTTGCAAGGAAGAACAAACATTCTAGCTAGGTCCACATTATTTTAGCATTGCAGTTGATCACTAGTCCACACCGAATCTAGGTCAGGTGGGCAAATCAATATGTTACTTGGGCGCTACAGCATAGTCATCCCTTTTGCTTGAAATGAAAAGGAGGGGCAGGGAAAAGTATTCGAGATATATATATCTTCCCTAGGTCGCAGGAACACAGGCTGCTAAAATATCATTTACTTGCGTTGTCATTGATCTCGAATCCTTGTGGAATCTCAATCTCATGGGCGCAATTATTAGAAAAACTAAGCTACGCCTGTCAGTCTTTTCCCATAAAGTTCGCAGCTCTTGCTGGAGGAGCCCTACGCACGATTAATTTTTTTCTGTCCTTGTTAAATCTTCTCGGACCTGGACAAGAGACGATCAAAACCAACTTGTAAATAAGCAACATCTAAAAGGAAAAAATGGTGAACAAAATTGAACATTTGATTTAACAAATCTATTACTTGTAACATTTACTCCAACTTGGTTAAGATAAAATTTTGATCAGTAATTAATTTATATTGTACTCCCTCTGTTCCAAAATGTAAGACGTTTTTAGGCTTAGACTAAGTCTAAAAACCATCTTACATTTTGGGACGAAATGAGTAGAAGATACAATTATAACAAATCATTTTGTAAAACTAAAAGTAAGTACTCCCTCCGTTTCAAAATACTTGCCGCAGTTTTGATTTCAAACAATGCGAATGAAAGCGTATTTCGATTGGTTAAGATAAAATTCCGAATAATAATTTTACTTCCTCCGTTCACAAATATAAGAAATTCAAGCTTTTTTGATTTACATGTGTATAGACACGTTTTAGTATGTTTGTTCACTCATTTCAATTCATATGTGGTACATATTAAAATATCCAAAATATCGTATATTTGTGAATTAAAATACTTTATATGGTACATAATACAATTATAAGTAAATAATTTTGTACAAGATTATAAGTACCTCTCAATATGAACATATAGACATTAACTTTATGCTATTTACACCGCATATTCAATAGAGCATTTCTCACTCAAAAAAAAAAATCATCTTAACCAAGCAGAGGGTATATTTCCAAATGGGCAGTCCCTTAACAAGATAATTTCCTTTGAAAAAAGCATTTCCAAAACAAAACGATCATTAACAGCGAACCATTATGGAATACCAAACGATCATTAACAGTAAACAATCATGAAGCAAAGAATGAGTACTGCTTAAACAAATGGCTCGTGTGGGATCGAGTCACGCACGCAGCTCACCTGCCTGGCTACACACAAGCCCTGCAGAGCGCACGCATGCCCAGGCCCCCACCCCTTCGGTCCACGAGCTCCTCACTGCTCCAGCTCCAACCCCCTTTTGGACCAAGGCCAAAGGCCGGTCAAACAAGCCAAGCCACCATTGCCATGGCCCGTCCTCCCTCCCTTCCCTTCCCTTCCCTTCCCTTCCCTTGTGACCGCATGAATGCCCTGCCCCCCTGCCCGCAACTTTCTCCGCCGCACCGCTCCAAAATTACTCCCTCCGTTCCAAAATATAGTGCGCTCGCGCTTTCTGAGGTTCAACTTTGACCATAAATTTAACCAACGAGACCGACTGCGACGGGAGCAAAAATTATATAATTGAAAACTTTTTTCGAATACGAATTTACTGGTATAATTTTTGCCCCCACCGCAATCGGTCTCGTTGGTCAAATTTATGGTTAAAGTTAAAGCGCGGAAACCGAGAACGCACTATATTTTGGAACGGAGGGAGTAGTAGAAAAGCTCACCGTCCCGGCGGTAGCGCTCCTCATCTCATCTACCCCGGCGTGCCGTCTTAAAAACTGCCGAGTCCTCAGTCCTCGACGTCTTTTGACCGCTTTTCTTCACCCATCGCCAGACGCCGACGCTACCGCATCATCCTTCGCCTGCTTCCCTTTGCTCGCTGCGCGCCTATCATACCGTCACATCATGGCCTTTGGGTACCAGCAGATAGGCCGCAGCAGATGTAGTACTGGTAGAGTAGTATCATCAGAAACATTTCTTGGTTTTCTGGCTGGCTGAATTGAATTCGATGGGACTTGTCATTAGACGGAACATTTCATGCCACCGCTTCCCCTGCCCGCCTGAGCATGAACGAAAAGATTCTGGACGAGCAATGCCCGAGTGAACAAATAAATACTCTATCCTACTTATTATTACTATAAGGCTTATTCAGAAAGTTGCTGAGAAATACAGTATAATAATCACTGAAATAAAAAACTAAGTATTCTATAGAACCAAATTGAGAGGAAGACAAGGAAATGGGCCAAGCAGAGCGAGACGATTGAGGCAGGGCCATCTCCAATTTTCTAGTACTGCTCTACGTAAAGAGAGACAGAGCCTCCAGCGCCGGCCACCTCAGCGGAGCCCCCCCATGCCTGGCTCTCCGTCCCCAATAACTTCACACATTACTGTCTCCCTCCCTGCTCTGCGACTGCATTGGTGGCGCTGCGTTCCTCCTCTACCCAACCAGCCCCGACGTCACTCACAGACTCCCACGGCTCCGGCTCCGGCCCCCAAAACCCTATAAACCGTCTGCCTGGCCTCTCCACCCCACCCGCTCCCAAAGGTCGCAGCAGATTCCACTTCCGGCGGCGCGGCAATGGCGAGGGCCCCGACCATGGTGATCCAGGACGACTACATCGACATGGACCTCTCCCCCTCCTCCCCCCAATGCGCGCTCCTAGAGTTCGAGTTCCAGAGCGCCGGCGCCGGTGCCGGCGCTGGGGCTGGTGGCGTGTCCAGGCGCAGGGAGGAGGAGGCCGCCTACGCGTCGCCGGCGGACGAGCTGTTCTACAGGGGCAAGCTCCTGCCGCTCCACCTCCCGCCGCGGCTGCAGCTCGTGCAGAAGCTGCTGCAGGAGCAGCAGGTGCATGTGCCGGAGACCAATCCGGCGGCAGCGGGGGCGGCGCCGCCTAGTGCGAGCGCGGAGGTGGAGGACGGCGGTGATGGCAAGGCGGGCGCCAAGAGGTACTCCTGGTCCAAGAGGCTGAAGCTGATGAAGCGGTGGACGTCGAGGGAGTACATCAAGTCCCTCTTCCTCGCCAAGGTGGGCGACCTCGGCGTCGTCAACGGCGGCTGCGGGAGGGAGCGGGCGGGCCTGCTGGAGCAGGACGAGCTCTGCAGCAGCCACCGCAGGTCCTTCTCCGGCATTATCCGGCGGGTGCGCCTGGTGTTGGCCACCAAGGCGGCGGCGTCGGCCCCTCCGGGGACCTCGCCGCTCTGCTCGTCGTCCGCCTCGTCCTCCTCGTCGTCGACGCCGTCCTGCGGCAACGCGGAGCGGTTCTTCCTCCGGCCGAGGGCGGCGACGATGCCGATGCCGATGCCGGTGCTGAAGCGGAGCAGCAGCGCCGGGTCGGAGGAGGGGGCCATCCAGGGCGCCATTGCCCACTGCAAGAGGTCTCACCAGCAGCTGCTGCTGCAGCAGGGCAGGAAGAGCGCCAGCGGCGTCGTGTTCTACTCCGTGTCCAACACGCCCAGGACCTCCACCTCCGTCGCCGTCGCCGCCGCCGCTGCCAACGAGTCGTCGCAGGAGAGGCAGGAGATGTGCAGAGGATAACTCCATGAGCTCGATTGATGAAATGAAGCAAAGTTTCTTTCTTTTTTTCCCTTCTTTCCTTCTTCCTGGTTTTGGGGGGAAATGTTTGTGAAGATGAGCAACGTGCCTGTGAATTACTCGTGAGGAATCAAGAACTTCTCTTTGATTTTTTGCCTTGGTTACCATTCTTCATGCGAATGGATGAAAAGCTCTGTTCTTCCGCTAGACGTGTGACCAAAAGATGGAAAATGTTTCCACCATTGGTTGATCTTGACAAGTGTTGCTGGGATTGGGAAGAAGCATCATCCTCCACCTAGAATGAACAAACTATTGTGTGTGGGGGGGCGGTGAGCGTACTGTGCTGTGCGGATGAATGGTGTGCTAGGGTGGCACTGACTTGGTGGCAGATTTGATTCCACTCAAAAGTACACACTACTTGACCATACCCTCTCCTGTGCAAAATATTCATTCCAATCTGGTCCACGCCTTCACCTACCTCGCATGCATTGCTATGCTCGCTCTCCATGCCTCTGCCAACTTCTGCTCCACGCTGCATCTCGCCATGCCTTGCCTTGCCTTGCCTTCAAAACAAAGGCTCTGTGATGCACTGGTGCTCCCATGGACAATGCTTGCTTTCCTTTGAACCTACACATGGCCGGCCAATGGAGTAGAAATCATCCAAAGCTTTTTTTTTTGTTCTGTTAAGATGTTAAGATAACTGACCTATCTGCACATCCAACTGGAATAGCCAAGCATAAGCTAGTGCAAGTACTACTCTGCTTTAAATAAGAAAACGGCATTGTGACCATTGTAACTACTACTGGTACTCTAATCAAGAAATCATTTGAGCATTTCTGTTTGTGTCCTACCGGAGATACGTACTTAGCTTTATTTGTCTGCTGGAAACTAATCATGTACTACGTAGTATCAGAGATCGATACCTGGAACCAGTTGGAAGGTAGCGAGCCATGCTGCATAGGGCGCTGAGTCACTGACAAGGCCGCACAGCACAATAGGGTGGCCAAAAAGGCTCGCAGCCTTGGCTTGTGATGATGATGATTGCCAGTTCCCCAGTCCTCCCCTCCCCTCCACCATGGCCTGTCCTCCATCTTCTGATCGGGACGTGTCATTGTCACGCAAGCAAGCACACCACACCACAACAACAGCCACCACAGGCCCGGCCCAGCCGAGCACGAGCTGCGAGAGAGCGACGAGCCAGAAAACACAAAGCGCACGAGAGATTCCCTCCCTTTCACCGTTCATCTCCGAGTGACGGTGGCAGTTAAAGCCAGCACAGGGTTCAGCAGCAGCGTCTTGGAGCTGCATGGGGCGAACAAAACCCTAATGCAACTAGAGAGAATCTTCCTGGTGGCCATTGGGGAGAAAGGCATCGCCTTTCTGTTGTTCGGGAGGAGGGGAGAAAGCTGGAGAGAGATTTCCAATCGCAACAAACCGCTGCAAAAGGGGCCTCCACTTGTGCTGGCAGCAGCACTCACCGCTTTGGTTCGTGTGCATGAGTCCATCCATCCATGGCTAGCCGGTCGTGCAGAATGATTGTCTCCTTCCCCCCTCCTGGGCTCCAGCCCCCAGCGAGCGAGGCCACGTACAGGCACGGACCAAAGCGTGGAATCAGCATCCAGATATGCTTGACCCAAAGTGTGGAGCATACAGTATTATTCTGGCCATCAGCGTATTTGCAAGCATGAAAAATACCATGGGGGTGGTGGCAGGGGCGAAGCAGAGGAACAATGGAGTCACTGCTGGGTTGCTGGCATCTGGTACAACATTGGTGAGTATTTATTTTGCGTTGGAGCAGGAGGACAGGGGTGGCGGATGGTTTGACCGAGGGGTCAAAGTTATGGAGACAACGCATAATGTAATACAGGGCATCTCACTGAACCCATGGACCAAGTTATGCTTGTTTATCATGCTGATGGCAGTAGTGGCGGTAGTAGGCTAGCAGCACAGCACAGTAAAATGCAACTAACTGCAGGACGGGACAGGACACAGGGCAGGCTTCAATGCCCCATGAAACCAACTTACCCAATCTCATGTGACCCTAAGAGCAGTAATTTTATACTATTACGTGCAGGCATGCATTTTTTTTTCTTTCTCTACGGGTACGAGAAGACAGGGGATGAGACAAAACGGGATTAATACCTGTGGGCAGACAGAGAGGCAACCATCTTTCTTCCCCACACCTGTAGCATTCCAACATCAGTACTACTACGGTCTACAGGTTAATCTTTTTCCTTTTAACACAAGTACTCCTGGTTAATCCTTTGGTGAGGGAGACATGCCAAAGCCATACCTTGGCCGGTTGCTGAATCATCAACAGTGTAGGTCTTGCCTGATGATTCCTGACTCCTCCGTTTGCAAACGCCAAGGGCTGCGTTCAGACAAGGCACCGGCCATATGTCACGTGTGTGTAATCTCACCATGGACAGCAGCTCCATGATTGCAGCAATGCACATACTCTCTGGTTTCTCAATCCAGAATGGGTTTCACAGAACCATAAGTATTTTTTGTTTTTTTTGCCAATGATTATAGGAGCAGTACACGTTTTGGTTTCACCTTTGACAGAAACACACATGTTTTTTCTGTAATATGGCACACATAGTAAGCAAAATTTACTCATCAAATGTAAAATCAAGAAGTGAGAAAGGGGTCAGAAGCACCTGCTTATTAAGATGACTGCAGGCTTCCTGAGATGTGGTACATGGTCTATCTACTACTCACTGATGAGAAACATAGATGCCCAAAAACGCTTCACTTTTTGCTGCTCAGAGTGTGTTTGTTCATTGGGAGCTCTGGAGACATGCATGTGAGGACAAGGAAGCTAAATACAAGAGCAAAAGTTGAACCAATATAATCAGATAGCTAGCTCTTTTCCGACCCACCAAAGTTGTATGCTGTCACACTTTTTATCTGGATATTGTTCACAAGAACAAACTGAATGATAAGCAGAAGATATCCCTTATTCCAAAGAAACTGAAGAAATTAAGCAGAGGATATCCCTTATTCCAAAGAAAATGGACAAATAAATTTGAACTAAGGGAAACTTGGTCAATTTGAATAAAGGTTCCTACACTTCTAAAAAATTCAGATAGCTAACTCAAACTAGGAAATATAAAAATTAGCCTATCAATTGTGGAGTTCAGTCTTTCTCCAGGACAACCATATCCACACTACAGTTTTCACAAATTTGCATCTCTGTTATCTAAACTCGTCCATGTTAGTTACCTGATTTTGGATGTTGCAGACAGAAGGCCTCCGAAGTCTCTTGTAGAGCATTAGCAGCTGTATTTTCAATATTCTTGATATGTTCCCTTAGATCACGAGGGGACACGAATTTATTATGACGCACTTGTATCTAGAATAAGATTCGGACAGATCTCAGTATAAGAATTTTCTACAGGTATAAGACGGGGGATAAGACAAAACAGGATTAATACCTGTGGACAGAGAGGCGCCATCTTCCCCACACCTGTTGAATTCCAACATCAGCACTTCAGGTTAATGTTTTTTCTTGCACAAGTAGAGGTTAGCCTTAGTGAGAGAGTCAGAGCTGGCAAAACCATACCTTTGGCCGGTTGTTGAACAGTGCTGGTTTCCCATGAGTAACATTGCCTGATTCCTGACCCCTCCGGTTGCATTCAGACAGGCACCGGCCATATGTCAAGTGTACAATTTCACAATTTACAGCTCCATGATTGCAGCAATGCACATACTCTCTGGTTTCCAAATCCAGAACTGATTCCACGGAACCATAGGTATTTTGAAAATAAAATAAACCGCGGGAGTAACACACGCTATGTTTCTCCTTCGACAGAAACACACATATTTTTCAATAAGACATGTAATAACAAATATTAAGCAAAACGTACTCAAATATGATACATGAACTACGAAAGGGATCAAAAGCACCTGCTTAATATGTCTGCAACTTTCCTGAGATGTGGTACATAGTCTATCTACTCGCTGATAAGAAACCTAGATGCCCAAAAATGCTTCACTTTTTCCTGCTCAGAGCATGTTTGTTCAATGGAACTCAAGAGCCATGCATATGAGGACAAGCAAGCTAAATACAAGAGCAAAGGTTGAACCAGATTGAAGATTAATAATGCAGGCATGTTCAGGGGCCCCTCCTGTAGGCAGCTGCTGCAATGGTAGATAAGTTGGACTACTTTTTCTGGACGCAGACAAAATCGAATCATGGCACCATTCTGAATAGCAAGCAATTTGCAGATATGAGTTTAAACCATCTGATTTCATTCTCTCGGCTTGAAAAAATCATACGAGTGATGGTCTTTTAGCTGGAAATGTGATCTTCTCTCTTAGCTAGTCTTATTGCATATACAGAGTTGAATCATGCTCAAGTGTCTCAGTCACAACTTGATGCCCACAAATAACTTGAATATTGTACTATTGAAATCGCTAAATGATTACACATTCATGGTTTTAATCTGTTGATACAGGTAGTCAATTGGTACATATAGCTGAGAGGATGCTTGCCTGCTTTCTCATGAAAATGAAAAACATCGTACATGTGGATAATTTGCATAAATTGCAAAAAAATCACTACTATGCAATATCAATGACGGACAGGACCAGACTAAAGGCTCATTGGGAGGCTTAGCCTGATGACAATCTGCACAGATTAATACAATGTTAGAAAAAATAAATCAATCACAGACTGAAGCAAATGTCATGCACTACAGTTGTGTGTTACCTTTGTTTTATCATTAACACCGATATAGTCAGATAGCTTCTTATCCATAGCTAGCTCTTTTCCAGCCCACCAAAGTTGTATGCTGTCAAGCTTTTCATCTGGATATTGTTTACAAGAACGAATTGAGTAGTAAGCATATCCCGTGTTCCAAAGAAAATGGAGAAATAAATTAAGACTCTAATGGAGGAATAAAGGTTGATATGCTTTTAAGAGATTCAGATAGTTCAGTGAAATCAGGAAATATACAGAATAACCTATATATTGTGGAGTTCAGTCTTTCTCCAGGACAACTATATCTACATTACATTTTCACAAATTTGCATCTCTGGTACCTAAACTCACTCCTGTTACCTGATTTTGGATGTTGTGTACACAAGGCCTCTGAAGTCTCTTGTAGTTGTAGAGCATTAGCAGCTGTTTTTTCAATATTCTTGATATGTTCCCTTAGAGCACGAGGAGACAAGAATTTGTTATGACGTACTTGTACCTGGAATAAGATTTGGACAGATCTCAACTCTTCAACAGAAACATTACAGCAAGGACTATCGTCATATATGAGTATTAAAGAATTTTGTTTGATTGAGAATAAGGCAAGGGCCAATTTAGCTTTCATTTACTAATCTGAAATACCGAGCAAGAGCCAAGCAAATTACATGGGCTTGTTCAGAAACAATTATTGCACGATGTAGCTCAGAGGAAAGTTTCTGGCTACCAAATAAACGAACGCAGAAATGCGCTAAGAAACTCTAGGCCAAACCAGCGTCCTTTACGTAGAAACTGTCGATGCTCTGTGACATAGTAGAAGCTAGATTTCGATCATCCACATTTTCTTGAATACAAAATAAAAAGTTCTGAAATGATCGCTATTCAGACTAAAAAAATCCAGTGGTTTCGCTCTTCAGTATAACAAATGTCTGCGAGCCCTTTAAACTGCACGCCAAAGCACAGTAGTCGGTAGCGGCACCGGTTCATTCACAAGCATACACACAGGACACTTCCCTGACCCTAAGCTCCACTAAAACAAACCATGTTTCGGTTTCAATATAACAGTCAGTACATAATTCTAAGCATCCATTAATTGTTATTGGCTGATGCAACTTCAGCTTATCACACAATCCAGACTATTCAGTACTACAATGTACATGAATGATTTAGCAGCAGCAATAGTTCACATCACCAGTAGGCAGCGGCAGTACCAGTAACAAAATCACACGACCGCAATTCCCCCCTTCATGGAGCTCAGTTCTTAAGCCTGCTGTCCTCAATCAAATGCACCAACTACCGACATCGATGAACAAATCAAAGGCACACCTGACCTCTCAAAGCTACAGAACATCATACTCTGAATTCTATCCCCACAAACAAATCGACAGAATTGGAACAAATTCAGGCATCTGAGCTGAGCAGCTACGGAACCGAATCGAGAAGGCCTTTATACCTTGGAGGCGTATGCTTCGGCCTCCGACAGAGCCCTCTCCAGCTCGCCGCCCGGGGACCTCCCTGCAACCGCAGCAAAGCATCAGCGCGTCACACCGAATTCGATCCGCTCATCCATGGCAGCGGCTAGCGCGCCAGCGCGACGAGGCGCCGGGATTTTTTCTTCTCTCACCTCGAAGGCGGCGGCAGAGGGAGAGGAGACGGGCCTGGAGGCCGGCGGTGCCCGCGAGCGCGGCCGCCACGTCCGCGACGGCGGCGGTGGCGGCGCACTCGTAGAGGAACTCCATCTCCTCCTCGTCCTCCGACGGGGAGGGGGACGGGGAGGAGGAGGTCGACGATTTCACGTGCAGCACCACCATGTCAGTCGCTCGCTCGCTCGCGCCGAAGAAGGTTCTGGAAACTTCCTCCAGCTCGGGGAGACGGACCGGCCCAGCGTACGTGGTCAATGTGTCAAAGGAGGGAGGCTAGCCGCCGTTTGATCATAATCACACGGTGGAGAGTGAGTGAGACAAGCATTTTGCAACACAACATTTCTAGGGTCTTTTTGACAAGCCCATTGCGAGGAACTTCCTTCAGCCCTCGGCCCATTTATATTTTCTTCGCCTTGAAGGCTTGCTTGGGGATTGTTTAGATTGGCGCCGTCACATGCCCAGCCAAATTATGGGCGTTGACCGAGGCTTTGCGTGCTGTTTGAATGAAATCCAAAATCTTGGCACGCCGGCGCATCTCAGCTTTTTCTCTTCAGTTTTACGTCAATTCGTTGGCTACGCGAGGACGGTTGAATCGTCCGTCAATTTTTTGGCACGCCCACGTTGCCCATGATTTGGCGGGGCGCATCTGGGCATGGACCAAACAGCCTCAACCGCACTGCTAAGAGTAGGTTTTCTTTTGGTTGTCCATTAATTTCTACAGGTTTGACGCACAACATTGGATGGAAGGAATGCGGTTGCATAAGGAATAATAAGACAAATCGGTGACGGGGAATCAACGGGCATATGGGACACAAACTGGATTCCCAGGGAAGGTCTCATGTGACCGATAGCATCACTGGTATCCCAACCACCGCAGATGGTTTCAGAATTAATTGAGCCCTCGCCGGCCTCATGGCGCGAAGAACTTGTCCGGTCAATGTTTCTACCTATAGATGCAAGTTTTATGCTTCAGATTTCTTTGTGAACAAAAAGGGTGGAGGATATCTGGGCATGGGGTGAAGACCAACGTGGAATCTTCTCTGTTTGTTCGGTTTATAAGATGTTGTGCGGAACAAAACTTCAGCGGGAGAGCTTCTTGCAAAACGAGGGGAGTACCTCGTTCACCGAACGGGAGAGGAAGGAGTGGACCTCACTATGGAATATCAACGTACCATCTAAACTAAAAGTTTTCTTATGGAGAATGTGCAGAGATTTCCCAGTCATCTACCTTGGCATGCCCCTCAGTTATACGAGATCGCAGAAAATACATTATCAACCTATTTTTGGCAAGCTCCATCACAACACCTCTGGGTTGGAACAAGCTTATGCTCACCATCGCAGGACGGCTTGCTCGGATCACCTCCGTCTTATACGCTTTGCCAATCTTCCAGATTTTGGCCATTGAACCTCCTCGTTGGGCTGTAAAAAAGTTTAACAAAGGATGCAGAGGGCTCCTTTGGGCAAATAAAGATGAGGCAACTGGGGGTAAGTGTCTGGATAATTGGAAACAAGTGTGCTTGCCTAAAAAGTTTGGCGGCCTTGGGATTCCTTGTCTCCTCCATAAAAGCGAGGCAATGAGATGCAAATGGTTGTGGCTTTCCTGGATGGACAGTATTCGCCCCTGGCGTGGTTTACCTGTGCCTATCACCAGCTCAGTCAGGGCTCTCTTTGAGGCTTCAGTCCAGTTCAACATTGGTGATGGCGCCAACACGCAGTTTTGGACAGACCCTTGGCACAACAGAGAAAGTTTCCGCTCAAGGTTTCCTGACTTATTCAAGCATTGCACTATCAAATCGATCTCCATCCTTCATGCTTTGACCGATGGAAAATGGACTCCGAATTAGGTGATTCTTTTTCTGTTGGAAAGTAGATTTCATGTAGGCGTGGAGGTGGAAGATCAGTACCTCTGTCACTACCTCTTATGATCAACTCAGATGATGTAGGCACTCTCTGTAGTGACGTGTCACACGGTGAAGGTGATATAGTCCTCACAACAATTGATGTGGTTGTCATTGTACGCCTAGGAGTTGAAAGAACAACAGTATCAACTCTTGGAATATGCACCTTGTGCTCATTCTCCTTGTGGGCAACACGTCATTTTATTTTCTGTTCAGCTTTGCAAGCAAGACGAAATAAATGGTCCACATGATAACACTTTTCATGAATTAGTATATCCTGAATATCACGGTTTAATCCTTCCTAAAATTCATCCATAAAATCTTCTTCAATTTCTTTAATGAGAAATGCAACAAGGTCGTTTGTAAATCATCGTAATATTTCGTTACGGTGTCACTACCTTGTTTTAGATATTGTAACTTTTTAATCATGTCGTGAGTATAATAAGCAGGGATGAATGTGTGTCTCATAGCAAGTTTCAAATCATTCCAAGCAGTAGGTATATAATCAAGGTGTAACCGACAATATTCGCTTCACCAAATTGAAGCATAACCAATGAATGAGCCAACCGCGACCTTTAACTTTTCTATGCTCAACAAAATTATGGGATGCAAATATATCATTTATTTCGAATTCTCAATCAATATATAAAGCATGCATAAAATGTCCATTTGGTGGTATAGAAACATTAACCTGATCATCTACATTTGGATCCCTTTGCACCTCTCGTACGGTTGTTGTATTTACTTAGGTGGTGGCATTGCTCCCACGATCGATGAAGCCCAAGAACTAACAACTCCGGAACCTGTCATAATTAGTAGAAACAAGAAACAAAATCTGAGAATGATGTTCCTATGAACTACTAGGATGTGGTGGTAAAACGCTCACAGTAAAGCAAATATCAATATCTTACAAGTTTTTATCATGCAGCAGGTGGTGACTGGCAACCAGCGGTGTCGAATAACTCTGAAGATTGAGTAAAGCGATTACCAGGTGAATGTATGTATACACGATGTAGAAATATGTGGAGCTTGGAAGGCTTAAATGTATTGTACCAAAAGATTAGCAATAATCAATTCAAAGATGCAATGTGAATAAACGCTCAACGACGGTACTGTGCTGGTCCTAGGATAGACGGTACTAGAGACGCGAGCCTAGAACACTAATGAAGTCACGACGCGGGACAAATATCAGCAATGAATGATATGAATTAGTGCTAGACAGCAAAATGTAAGTGAAGATCACAATGGCAGTAAAGACAATGATGATAAATAACCGTCAAACATGATATACCAAAGTCTCTCTACAACTTTTCTCTTGAAAAAATTACGCCAATTTTTTTTATATTTTTTCTCAAGAATGCTGCCGACTCAAGCTTTTCAATGCAAAAATATTCACTCAATTCCGAGTTCGTATGAGGAGTCAAAAAATTCGGGAACAAACCTGAAAAATAATGGCAAACTATGTTCGCAAACTTCGGAGGGCAAAAAGTTCTATTTAGAAGACGATTTGGAAGTGACTATAATGAACAAGCTTGCTGAACTATCCAGATGCGGCTCGTTGATAGCTTGAATTCGAGTACTCGTGGAGCCAAAACGGACTTTGTAGGAGGAAGATATGCATGTTTTACTGAACACTACACAAAACCGATTCCAGTCCGAATTCAAATACGAGATCGTGTCTAGATAGATCCGAAATTTGTTCTTTTTTCTCTTCTCTTTTTGATCACTAACTTTTTTCCTCTATTTTTTCTTTTTTTTCTCTCTCTCTCTCTCTCACTTTTTTATAGTTTTTTTTCTTCTTTTTTCCAAATTTTCTTCTTCTCTCCAACAAACCAGATAAGATGCAGATTGGATGAAGTGTAGATGAGAACGACCACAAGTATGATAATGACAATGAACAATGGGAGCATGTGGTGAAAATTGATGGATGGTGGTGGGTGACAACGAAAGGGATGATGATGCAGCGGTGGCGCGACTAATGTGAAAATAACTCAAAACTCTAAAGTAACTAGACACTAGGACCAACAACTTGACACGACGATGCAACCGATAATTCAACTATGCAAGCACTATTTTTTTTGCAAAGGCTCAAACTGGCTTGGACAAATGATGAATAGATCTAACTTTTTTTGGTGGTTTTTTCTTGGAGAATAGGTAAGAAAATAAATCTAATATAGGGATAACTGGAAATTCTCACCGAGCAACCTAAAAACTGATACCACTTGATAGAGGCAAGGGTCCCGATCTTTCAATGAGATGATAACTATTGATTTGGTGGGGACGACTTTGACGATCCGACTACAAACGTGCACGACGTTGCGCCTTAGCAATCGCTAAACCAATCTCCTGGGGTTACTGGCGATGCCGGAAGCACGATCAGCCTGACCACAAAGGTCTATTCCTGCAAGCAATCAAAGAACAAGTAAGAGTATGATAAAAGCAATCTGAATATTGCAAATGTAGATGAAGTATTGATAAGGGTGGGGATCGGAAAGCGGTCTTGGTCTGGTCGTTGGACACAAACAAAGTACACGAAGTTGCAATGGCTACCTTTTAACTAAACAAATCCCAAGGAAAAGCTAGGGGATTTATCTACTTATATAGGACTAATGGATGGAGGCCAAGGGGGTGTAAGGACGTCTCAAGACAGCCTAAAACTAACCTTAGGTTGTACAAGGCCTATGGGCACAAGTGAAGGTGATGCAACACCTTTTGATTTGGATTTTGACTCGGATTCTGTAGGATCATTGCACCATTTTGGCTGTTTCTCCGCGCTCGGAGCGAATTTTAAGGTGAATCCAATTTATTTGTAAAAGTACATGAAATCTACTTTCCAACAAAAAAATCACCCAATTTGGAGTCCGGATGCAAAAGTTGTTCATGTTTTGAGACATGTATGTCTGTGCAGTCTAAATCTGAGTCCTGAACGTGAGGTGACTTGGTCTCTATCTTCTCTTGGACCAAAAGTGACGTGAGAGGTCTTATTGAACAACACCTAATAATTTCCTTTGACGTGAGAGGACCTCTTGAACAACACCTAATAATTCCCTCTTCCTTTGTCTTCACACGTGATTCGTGCAAGTGTTTAATAATTCCGCATTTAAGCATGGCATAAAAATAGGTGAAGTATTTTTGTTCCGGATAACATAAATAAATTATTGCATAATTCTTATAAGAAACCACCACACAAATATGCATGTTTGCTATATTTTTGGTCATACCCAAGGTACCATGTCCTAATCAATTTCCAAAACAAAAACATTATAATGTAGCATCCTCAGCTGGTTACCTCTCTTGGAGTTGAGTAGAGATGATTTCCAAAACAAAATGTTGGATGTGGTATCTGGGCCTCAACTGAACACCTCATTTTTTTTCCTCTTGCAAAAACTATATATATTCAATAACTTGCAATAGAAAATGGTGTGAAAAAAAGACAACTTAATCAAATGGGTCGCTGCTTATAAGCAATATGCTTCTAGGAATGTGTAGTACATATTTGTTTGCAACTCCAGTTAGAACCCAACTGAATGTAACAAAATATCTAAGGAGAAAAACAAATATAATTGGCCTGCAACAAACAAGAAGTTTATAAAATATAATTATCAATGAAAACTTGTTAATATATTTACCACTTTTTTTAAGCACGACATGGCCGTATGTAGGTCTCAACCTGAATGGCATACTCCATGTACTTGACTGAAGGGAAGTGTGTGTGAGCATATTTCTGTAAAAGCTGCACTCTCTTCTCCCTGTTGTCTCTGCTTTTAATCCTAATGAAGATTTGCAAGTGAAATTCGAGGAAATACAACATAACTCATTGTACAATAAAGGCTTTCGCCCCACTTTATATATAAAACAACAACAACGATCAAAGTACACGGCCGAACGATACAAAGTGGAAAGGTCGCCCTCATATAAAGCAGATCCCGGGATAACTGGATCACGCAGAACACACTGGACTACGCTATCGAAGAAGAACATACAGAGGACAGGGTACAACGCCACACTACACCCTAGCACACCTAAGCACCATGACAACGCCCTCAGGAAGGAAGACGGCGCGAAGCGTCACCGTTGCCGAGTCCGAAGTGGACATGAGTTTTCACTCGGAACCCTGGCATGAAGAGGAGAACCACAACGACATCTTCAAGAAGAGAGCGACACTCGCGAGCGGCGCCGTCGTCGGGACCAAGGCACGGAACTTTCGCTCGGCAGCTCACCCGTGCCAACATGAGGTCTTCAGGGCTACCGTGATGAGCTCAGACTCTCAGATCCAGATCTGAGCGTCGCCACTGCCACTGACAGAGGACGAGACCGAACCACCTGAACCTACCCCCTTGTCGTCCACACGACCAAGAAGGAAAGCCACCACCGCCAACATAGTGCCCGCAGGAGAGCGAACCATGTTGTCCACCATCCGAGGTCGCCGCCCTGGCATCCAAGGTCTGAAACACCGCCAACCGCCCCCTTCACGACACACCCGCCACGGTAGGAGGAGCGAAGGCCTCTCCCTCCACTCCTAGCCCGGCATCAGCCATCAATTCTGGGTTAGCACCTCCACCGTATGAATCGCCGACGCCTGCGTCCCTAGCCAGTCCCGGTGGACCGGGAAGGACACGAATAGACGACTGCCGACGACCGTCGCCGAGCTAGCCTTGCCCAAGCCCTCTGGCCTTGGGCCAGGCAAGCTCGCACAATGCCATGTCCGTGGCCTACGACGCCGATCTGAGGGCTAGTGCCGCGATGCCATGACCACCACCAACGCCCACCGCACCTGCGAGAGGAATCATCCGCCACCCGCAGGCACATCCACATCCCGGACCGCACCCGACCTCGCCTTCCAGGAGCGGCAGCTCCGACCCGCTCCGGGCCACAATCTGGCCCACTCGAGCACAAGCCCCCGGTCGAAACTGCCGAGCATGGCCGGCACGCAGCTGCACATGCCGCCAGTCCGGCCCGAGGAAAACCGAGGCCGTCACCACCACCCGCGCCATCAGCAGGAACGCCATAACCAGATCATTAGCCGTCGGGACACCTACAGAACACGCCACTACCGAGGAAGCCGTAGCAGCCAACAGCCAGAGGATCCAGTCGCGGACAATGACAAGCACCAGCCCTTCCGACCCACTCATGCGGCTTCAATAGGTCTGAAGACCACGATGCCACGGGACGGGGTAAACGCGTCCAGGGACGGAAGGAGGACCGCCCACGCCGCCCAAAGCCGCCACGGCCTCGTGCCTGGTTGGCATCGCCGCCGCACGCACGCACCACCCACCGAGCAGCAGACACCACGCCGCCGCACCACATCCGCCCGCAGTTTGCGCCGCCGTTCTCCCGCACGCCGCCACGCAGCCACCGCGGCCCCAGCGTGCACCCATGCTACCGGCGCGAATGCACGGGAGGTCGCCGCCGTGCCCCGCGTCACAGCACCGCGCCCACGTTGAGCCACCACGTCTCCCACCGCAGTGCACCAAACGGGGAGGAGGGAGGAGCCCCCCCGCCGCCGACGCCGGCCAGGCTTTGCCCGGCGGCGGCGAGGTGAAGGAGGCGGGAAGGAAGACGGGGACTGGCGGCGCTAGGGTTCGCCCCGTCTCTCGCGGGAGAGACGCGGGCGAATAGGGGAAAGGGGATGGAATTGTTCTTGCCTCCAAGAAAACCTCGTTGTACAATAAAGACAATGTACTTATGCCATGAGTCCATTTTCAGGTTCCTGACCTGCACATTTATTGTTTTCAAGGAGGGATAGCAGGGCAAAAGACAAATATCAAGCATATGTAGGATAAAATGTTGCCACCAATCTAGGGCCTCTTTGATTCGTAGGATTTTGAAAACGCAGGAATAGGAAAAGTATAGGCTTGGAGTGGCATGCCCATTTGAACCCTATATGATTTGCAAGGAGTGTTTGATGCCACATGAAAAATAAAGGAATTGTAAAAAGAGGTTGGAGTGGATGTTAGATTTCCAATGAAATGTAGTACAAAAGATTCCATAGGAAAAAAAATCCTATGGGATCCAATCCTATGAATCAAAGGACCGACGTAGGAAAAATTCCTAAAGATCTCATTCCTTCAAACACCCTATAGAATTCCTTTGAATCAAAGGAGCCCCTAACCTCTATCATCAGAGATAGTGGATATAATGTGCGTGGGAGCTCGGACCTTCCAACTTTTAGGGCCTCTTTGATTCACAGGATTTTGAAAACACAGGAATACGAAAAGTAGAGGGTTGGAGTGGCATGTCCATTTGAACCCTATAGGATTAGAAATGAGTGTTTGATGCCACAGGAAAAACAAAGGAATTGTAAAAAGAGGTTGGAGTGGATGTTAGATTTCCTATGAAATGTAGTACAAAAAATTCCATAGGAAAAATTCCTATGGGATTCAATCCTATGAATCAAAGGACGAATGTAGGAAAAAATCCTAAGGGTTTCAATCCTTCAAAAATCCTATAGTATTCTTTGAATCAAAGAAGCCCTTAGTGGCAATTTTAAGATCCTCGGGAACGGGGGGAGGTGTAACCTCAGGGACAGGAGGAATATTTCCTCCCTCAACCTACAAAAAATATATGTAACCCCAAGATTTGATTCACACACGCATTCCCAAGCTTCGTGAAATATGTCCAATCATGCCCGAGATGAAAAATCTAACATAATTCATCTTTGGGTGCATATGAATGGGTTAGATTTCCGGAACTTCTCGTTTGCCAGTCCTTCATTGAAATATATCAGTTATCATGCCTCGACAGGTATTTATCTTTTCTGCGTATATACACACACGTGAGTCGTACATTATCCCATGCATTGGGTTGGATCTTGAATAAAAGTGTTACTCAGGTAGTCAGCTTCAAGATTTAAAAGAAGCCACTCCACCGAGGCATGTTAATTAACCAGAAACTTGCACACTGTATTTGTCTGACCCGCAGTTAAACACTTAAACACCAACAGTACAGTGCCTATATAGTTAATCTGATCTACATTTGAAATGTTCAAGATATGCAGTAGCGAATAAGACCACTCCAAGCTGAGGATGTGGTTCTTGCTGAAATTATTTCGAGAGCTAGCTGCCTACCAGGGAACGGGAATCCATCGTCCAACCACAAACAGATTAATTTATCTGCCTCCTCCCACAGCAACTCGCTAGCTCGCCGCTGCACTGACCACCATGGTGCCACCTGTTAATCAAAACACACCGCCACACACAGTGGCGGACCCACCACTGGGGCGAGCTGGGGCGGCCGCCCCGGGTCGCCGGCGGCGAAGGATGGACCCCCAGGGGCGGCGGCGGCGCTTCTGTTGGAGGCTTCGAGCGATGCAGACGCGAGGGAGCCAGGCATCGACGAATGACGAAGGGGTAAGTGGTTTGGGCCGGTGGAATGGGCTATTTTCTACGGCCCAAACTCGATCGATCCAGGCAGCAACCGCAGCAGGCATCGAGCAGCTCCCCCACTCGGCCACTCTCCCCCTCCATCGATCCAGCCATCCAGGCATCCAGCGCCGCCCCGCTTCCAATCCTCCATCGATCCAGCGCCGGGGGGCGGCACCGCGGCAGACCAGCAGCGGGGGGCGGCAGGGGGCGGCACCGGCGGCGGGGGGCGGCACCGGCGCACCGCGGCAGACCGACAGCGGGGGGCGGCAGGGGGCGGCACCGCGGCAGACCGGTGGCCGGCGGCAGGGGGCGGCCGGCGGCAGGGGGCGCCCAGCCGGCCAGTACTGCTGCAGTGCTGCTGCTGGGGGCTGGGGGCGGGCGGGCGGCAGTGGGGGGCCGGGGCAGCGGGCGGCAGTGGGTCTGGGCAAGTTGCTGCTGTAGCTGCTGCTCAAGGAGTCGCAGGACAAAGCGGTTCGTGTACTGAATTTGCAAATGAACCTACAGTTAATTTTGCATACTGAATTTGGAGTAGCAGCTGTAGCGGCTGTATGAAGCAGAGTACTCCAATATTGCTTGGAGTATTTTGCTTAGAGTATTTATTTGGAGTATTTAACAACATTTAACTTGTCAAGATTCAGTAACTCTGTCACTTCTCTAAACTGAGTAGAGGAGTATATATTCTGAACATGCAAGCATAAGTATTCTGAACATAAGTATTGAAAGCTGGTGTGAACTAAACTGAACCACACTTAGGTGATGGATTTGGGTGAGGAGGTGGATTGGGTGGCCATAGCTACTGCTGTCGAACTCGAAGAAGCCGAGGCCGAGGCTGCTGCTGTCGAACTCGAAGAAGCCGAGGCCGAGGCTGCTGCTGTCGAAGAGGCAGTAGCTTCAGCGGCCAGATCAACCAAACGGAAGCGACCACATGACTCCGACGACCAGCAGGTATCCTCGTCTAGTCTTTTTGTATCCTTTGATATGTTTGTTGGAATTAGAAACTTGGTGCTATTTGATATGTCAGCAGTAACATGTCACTCATTTTTGGTGCCATTTGATGTTGTAGGGCATTCCTCCGTCATTTAATTTAGCTGATGTGGATTCTGATCCTGGCACTCGTAAGCAAATTGAAGAGTATGCAACTCCAGAAATTAGAGATGAAATGAGAAGGGCATATTTGTCAAAAGGTGTGGGGCGCTTGAATGGTCATGATTTTCCTCGTACTCGTTTTGGGAAAGATTGGCGGAACTTCAAAGAAGCATGGTATAAAGATTATGACTGGCTAGAGTATAGTAAAGAGACAAAATCTGCCTATTGTTTCCATTGTTTTCTTTTCAAGCCTCCAAGCATTGGTGACAAGTTTGGCCATGATGTCTTTACTAAGAAAGGGTTCAAAAATTGGAAGAAGGCAGTGGAAATATTCAATGTTCATGTAGGTGGACCAAACAGCGCTCACAACAATGCTAGAAGACGGTGTGAAGATTTCAAGAACCAAAAGCAAAGTGTGTCATATGCAATGACTTGTCATGTTGAGAAATCACATATTGAATATGAAGAGCGTTTGAGGGCTGTTGTAGGTGTGGTAAGGTTTCTTGTCTCTCAAGGTCTAGCTTTTCGTGGGCACGATGAGAGTACCACTTCCATGAACAAGGGTAACTTCCGTGAGATGTTGGATTGGTATGTGGAAAGATGCAAAGATGTAGCCGATGTGGTCCATAAAAATGCTCCTGGCAATCATCAATTGACTTCTCTTCACAAGAGCGCTATTTGTTGACTGATCAACTCAACATATATATTGATGTGATGAAAAGAAGTACTGAATTCTTGGCTTGCGATAGTTTGAGTTCTCTTGCTCTCAAGTTGGTTCAAAGTAGACAACATCTGGTATTTCCATTGGTTTATCGGCTCATCAGACTTGCATTGACATTACCGGTGGCAACTGCATCAGTGGAGAGGGTTTTCTCAGCCATGAATATTATAAAGACAGATCTTCGAAACAAGATGGGTGATGAATGGCTTAATGATTTGATGGTTTGCTTTGTTGAGCGCGAGATATTTGCTAAAATTAGTGATAAAGAGATTATGGTTCATTTTCATGCCTTGAAGAGCCGTCGAGGTCATCTACCTCCACAACCACGTGTTCATTATGCAATTACATCTTAAAGGTATACTGCCACCTAGTACCATCAGATGACCATATCAAAGTATACAACTCTCATCACACTTGTGCTAATGCATTCATAATTTTGTAGGTCCTGTTTGGAAATTGGAATTATGGGATCATATTGTGGCATAAGTGAGCGTTTCAAGCGACAAGAGTCAATGTTAGCAGTTTACTAGTTTTTAAGAGCCTTTTTATTCTTTTGTTGTCGAATGCTATGACTTTTGGTTGAATAGAGTTGCAATTGTAACGAAAAAAATTTGGACATCAAATGTTCGCCCCGGCTAACTTCAATTCCTGGGTCCGCCACTGGCCACACACCATAGTTGATCTCATCAAGAGCACGCCATTGGAAGAGATGCACTCAGGATATTCGACACAACATGGGCTGCTAGCGACGGCTGCTCGGGGAACTAGCTAGCTAGGGACAGGGAGGCGAGCGTGCACCCCGCCGGCCGCCACTCCGGCGCCGGCGGCCACACAATATGCTGTGCTCTAGCCACGTTGTACGCACACGTTGTGCCACTAACCCCACTAGTGCACGATCTGCACTATCGGCTGTAACCTGTACTATATAAGCAGAGCTATACGAGGATTAGCACCACAGTGCATTACCATCTCTTTCTCCTGAACACATGGTATCAGATGCTTCTTTTCTCCTGAACCTCTAGACCCCTTCCGCTGCCAAGCTCTACACCTCCGCCATGGCTACGCCTCCTCCTCCACCTCCCCCTCCAATCAGCCGTGGCCCTTCCACTCCTCTCAAGACACCTACCGCCTCCAGCCCCCTTCTCACCCCCTCTGCGTTTGCCAGCGCCCCCCAGGATGGCGCCATGCTGCTGCACACAGCGAGCGGTTCTTCCTCGGCCGCTGCGGCTGCGCTCGCCTCTCCGCTTGCCGGGATCTTCATCAACCAGCATGTGCCCCTGGTTCTCACCCTGAACCCACCCAACTACACTCAGTGGCGCACCCTCTTCGAGGTGATGTTCACCAAGTCCGGCGTCGCCGACCATATCTCCGACCCGCCTCGTGCGCCCGCGGCGTACTGGCTTCAAGACGACGCCTACATCGTCTCCTGGCTCTACAACCGTATCAGCCCGGAGATCTTCGGGCTCGTGCAGCAGCGCAACGCCACGGCTGCGCAAGTCTGGGCTTCCATCGCCACGCTGTTCCTGGAGAATGCCGAGCACCAAGTCGTCTTCCTCGCCACGGACTTCCGACGCATTGAGCAGGGCTCCTCCTCCGTCATCTCCTACTTCGGCCGTCTCAAGGAATGCGCCGACCGCCTTGCTGACTTCGGCGAGTACGTCTCCGACCGCGATCAGGTGCTCAACATGTTCCGTGGCCTCGCCCCGCGGCTACACTATGCCATTCCTATTCTGACCATGCAGAAGCCGCTGCCGTCGTTCCTCGCCTGCCGAGCCTTCCTGCTCCTCGAGGAAAGTCGCCAGTCCACCCAGGCAGACAACTCCACCGACACTGCCCTGCACGCTGCTCGTGCACCCACCGGCAACAACAACGGCAACCACTCCGACGGGGGCGGCGGCAACCGGCGTCACCACTCTGGCGGCGCTGGCGGGGGCCGCTACAGGGGCAAAGGCAAAGCCCCTGCGACCCAGCACGGTGGGGGCGGCTCTTCATCGGGCAGCTCGTCAGGCGGTCCGTCGGCTGTGCGCCCTCCTGCTTCTCCTACACCAGCTCCCGTCGGCGCGCCCTGGACCGGCATGGTACATGCCTGGGCCATGCCATGGCGGCCCCATGCACCTGGCTCTGGCATCCTCGGCCCGCGCCCTGGCACCCAACTGCCGTTATCAGAAGGAGGATTCATCAAATTCTCGACCATTATCAGTTTGTAGGCTGAGAATGTGAACGCCTCCTTAAACGTATCCTTGGCACGCTGAACGACACTGTTCGGACCCTGCTCACCCATGCCTCCGTGCCGTTCACATTCTGGGCTGAAGCCCTGAACACCGCCACGTTCCTCCTTAATCGCAGACCCTGTATACCCCGGAATAACCACACACCATTCTTCCTGCTCTATGGCACTCACCCAGACTACTCGCGATTGCGTGTCTTCGGTTGTTTATGCTTTCCCAACACTACTGCCACAGCCGCTCACAAACTTGAGCCATGCTTCACACCTTGCGTCTTCCTCGGATACTCACCTGATCACAAGGGATTCCGCTGCCTCAATTGAAACACCGGCCGTGTTCTAATCTCCCGTCACGTCTTCTTCGACGAAAACCAGTTCCCATTCCGTTCCACAGTGACGCCTGCGCGGTTGTCTGACGAAGAAGACACATACCGCCCACCTATTCTCACAGCACCACAGGAATGCAACCTTCCCACTCCCATCACTCCGGCAGGGTCGCCGAACACCATCTCACCTAGCTCACCGAACCTGCCCAGCTCGCCCGAATTTCTCAGCTCTCCACCCGCACCACCACCTGCCTCGCCTCCCCCTGCTTGCACCGATTGCCCAGTCCCGCGCGCACCCCTAGCACCTACACATCGCATGACCACTCGTGCTAAAGACGGTATCTTCCAGCCAAATCCTAAGTATGCCCATGTTGCCACCACATCTGCCGTCTCCCCCATCCCAAAATCTGTGCGGACAGCATTGCGCGATCCCGTTTGGCTCACAGCTATGCAGGAGGAATTCAGGGCTCTCATGGCGAACAACACCTGGACGCTCGTGCCACGGCCTCCCGGCGCTAACATCGTCACCGGGAAGTGGTTGTTTCTGTTGGGGAACGTTGCATGGGAAACAAAAAAATTCTACGCACACGCAAGATCTATCCATGGTGATGAGCATCTATGAGAGGGAGAGTGGATCTACATACCCTTGTAGATCGCTAAGCGGGAAGCGTTAAGAAATGCGGTTGATGTAGTCGAACGTCTTCGCGATCCAAATCGCCGAGCATCCCGCGATCCAATCACGATCCTTCTCGCGATCCAATCACGATCCGTCCCGCGATCCCATCATGATCCGTCCCGCGATCAAATCACGAACCGTCTCGCGATCCTGATCACGGTCCTTCCGATCTAGCGCCGAACGGACGGCACCTCCGCGTTCAGCACACGTACGGCTCGATGACGACCTCCACCTTCTTGATCCAGCAAGAGGGAGCGGAGAGGTAGATGAGTTCTCCGGCAGCGCGACGGCGCGGCGGCGATGGTGGTGGAACTATTCCGGCAGGGCTTCGCCTAAGCACCACCGAATTTAGACTAGAGGAGAAAACGATCTAGAGGAAGTAGAGGGAGCACGTGGCAATTAGGGTTAGCTCTCCCCTCTAAATCCTCTAGTATATATAGGAGGGAGGGAGGGGAGGAGGCAGCCTCAAACCCTCAAAGGTTGGCCGAAATTGGAGGTGGAGGAGTCCTACTCCAATCCTACTAGGAGTAGGATTCCTCCTCTCCACTTGGAAACCCTTTCCACCTTTCCATCTTTGGGTTTTTCCCACCCCTAGCCGCATGGGCCTTAGTGGGGGGTTCGGCCAGCCCACTAGGGGCTGGTTTGACTCCTCCCACAGCCCATGAGGTCCTTTGGTACGAGACACCCCTCCCGATGCCCCCCCGGTACCCTCCCGGCACTCCCGGTACACTACCGAAGTACCCGAAACTTTTCCGGTGACCAAAACAGGACTTCCTATATATCAATCTTTACCTCTGGACCATTCCGGAGCTCCTCGTGACGTCCAGGATCTCATCCGGAACTCCGAACAACCTTCGGTCACCACCATACATAACTCTACTATACCGAAACGTCACCGAACCTTAAGTGTGCAGACCCTGCGGGTTCGAGAACTATGTAGACATGACCGAGACACCTCCACGGTCAATAACCAATAGCGGAACCTGGATGCCCATATTGGTTCCTACATATTCTACGAAGATCTTTATCGGTTGAACCTCTATGTCAAGGATTCAGTTAATCCCGTACGTTGTTCCCTTTGTTCTTCGGTATGTTACTTGCCCGAGATTCGATCGTTGGTATCTCTATACCTAGTTCAATCTCGTTACCAGCAAGTCTCTTTACTCGTTCCGTAATACAAGATCCCGTGGCTAACACTTAGTCACATTGCTTGCAAGGCTTATTGTGATGTTGTATTACCGAGTGGGCCCTGAGATACCTCTCCGTCACACGGAGTAACAAATCCCAGTCTTGATCCATGCCCACTCAACAGACACCCTCGGAGATACCTGTAGAGCATCTTTATAGTCACCCAGTTACGTTGTGACGTTTGATACACACAAGGTATTCCTCCAGTGTTAGTGAGTTGCATGATCTCATGGTCATAGGAACAGATACTTGACATGCAGAAAACTATAGCAATAAACTGACACGATCATATGCTATGTTTATAGTTTGGGTCTTGTCCATCACATCATTCTCCTAATGATGTGATCCCGTTATCAAATGACATCTCATGTCTATGGCCAGGAAACCTTGACCATCTTTGATCAACGAACTACTTAACTAGAGGCATACTAGGGACACAGTGTTGTCTATGTACCCACACATGTATTTGAGTTTCCAATCAATACAATTATAGCATGGATAATAAACGATTATCACGAACAAGGAAATATAATAATAACCAATTTATTATTGCCTCTAGGGCATATTTCCAACAGCCTCCCACTTGCACTAGAGTCAATAATCTAGTTCACATCACCATGTGATTTACATTGTTATGAATCTAACACCCAATGAGTTCTGGGGTTCGATCATGCTTTGCATGTGAGAGAGGTCTTTAGTTAACGGGTCTGCGACATTCAGATCCGTGTGTACTTTGCAAATCTATATGTCATACTGTAGACACTGCTACCACACTCCACTTGGAGCTATTCCAAATGGCTGCTCCACTATACGTATCCGGATTGCTACTCAGAGTCATCCGGATTGGTGTTAAAGCTTGCATCGACGTAACCCTTTACGACGAACTCTTTATCACCTCCATAATCGAGAAATATTTCCTTAGTCCTCTAGTTACTAAGGATAATCTTGACCGCTGTCCAGTGATCCACTCCTGGATCACTCTTGTAACCCTTGACAGACTCATGGCAAGGCACACACAGGTGCGGTACACAGCATGGCATACTATACAGAGCCTATGGATAAGGCATAGGGGACGACCTTCGTCTTTTCTCTTTCTTCTGCCGTGGTCGAGCTTTGAGTCTCACTCAACTCCACACCTTACAAATCAGGCAAGAACTCTTTCTTTGACTGATCCATTTTGAACTCTTTCAAAATCTTGTCAAGGTATGTACTCATTGAAAGTTTTATCAGACGTCCTGATCTACCTCTATAGATCAAGATGCCCAATATTTAAGTAGCTTCATTCCAGGTTTTCCTTTGAAAAACTCCTTTTCAAACAACCCTTTATGCTTTCCAGAAATTCTACATCATTTCCGATCAACAATATGTCATCCACATATACTTATCAGAAATTCTATAGTGCTCCCACTCACTTTATTATAAATACAAGTTTCTCATAAACTTTGTATAGACTCAAAAACTTTGATCACCTCATCAAAGCGTATATTCCAACTCCGAGATGCTTGCTCCAGTCCATAGAAGGATCGCTGGAGCTTGCATATATTTTAGCATCCTTAGAACTGACAAAACCTTCCGGTTGTATCACATACAACCTTTCCTCACGGATACCGTTTAGGAAACGATGTTTTGACATCCATCTGCCAGATTTCATAATCGAAAAATGCAGCAACTGCTAACATAATTCCAACAGACTTTAGCATCGCTACGGGTGAGAAAGTCTCATCGTAGTCAACTCCTTGAACTTGTGAAAAACCCTTTGCCACAAGTCGAGCTTTATAGACGGTGACATTACCGTCCGCGTCCGTCTTCCTTTTAAAGATCCATTTGTTCTGAATGGCCTTTCTCCCTTTAGGTAATACTTCCAAAGCCCATACTTTGTTTTCTTACATGGATCCCATCTCGGATTGCATGGCCTCTAACCATTTCTCAGAATCCGGGCCCATCATCGCTTCTCCATAGCTCGTAGGTTCATCGTTGTCCAACAACATGAGCTCTAAGACAGGGTTGCCGTACCACTCAGGAGCGGTACGCGTCCTTGTCGACCTACGAGGTTCGATAGTAACTTGATCCGAAGCTTCATGATCATCATCATTAACTTCCTCTTCAACTAACGTAGGCTCCACAGAAACAACATTCTGCGCGGCGCTACTCTTTGGTTGAAACAAAGGTTCAACAACCTCATCAAGTTCTATCTTCCTCCCACTTAATTCTTTCGAGAGAAACTCTTTCTCGAGAAAGGACCCGTTTTAGCAACAAACACTTTGTGCTTGGATCTAAGATAGAAGGTTTACCCAACTGTTACGTTAGGGTATTCTATGAAGATGCATTTGTCTGCTTTGGGTTCGAGCTCATTAGGTGAAAACCCTTTTTCACACAAGCGTCGCAGCCCCAAACATTAAGAAATGACAGCTTAGGTTTCCGCCAAACCAAAATTCATACGGTGTCATATCAACGGATTTAGATGGTGCCCCTTTTAAAGTGAATGTAGTTGTCTCTAATGCGTAACCCGAAAACGATAGTGGCAAATCGATTAGAGACATCATAGTTCGCACCATATCCAATAGAGCACGACTACGACGTTCGGACACACCATCATACTATGGTGTTCCAGGTGGCGTGAGCTGTGAAACAAATTCCACATTGTCTTAAGTTGTATACCAATACTCGTAACTCAGGTATTTACCTCCACGATCATATCGTAGACATTTTATCTCCTTGTCACGATGATCTCAAACTTCACTCTGATTTTGTTTGAACTTTTCAAACGTTTCAGACTTGTGTTTCATTAAGTAAATATCCCCATATCTACTCAAATCATCAGTGAAGGTAGGAAAATAACGATATCCACTGCACGCTACAACACTCATTCGACTGAATACATCAACATGTATCATTTCCAATAAGTTACTTGCCCGCTCTACCATACCGGAAAACGGGGTCTTACTCATCTTGCCCATGAGGCATGGTCCGCATGTCTCAACCTATTCGCAATCGAATGAGTCCATAGATCCATCAGCATGGAATTTCTTCATGCGTTTTACACCAATATGACATTTAGCGGCAGTGCCACAAGTATGTGGTACTATTATTATTAACTTTGTATCTTTTGGCATCAATATTATGAACATGTGTATCACTACGATCAAGATTCAATAAACCATTCTCATTGGGTGCATGACCATTGAAGGTATTATTCATGTAAACAGAATAACCATTATTCTCTAACTTAAATGAATAACCGTATTGCAATAAACATGATCTAATCACGTTCATGCTCAACGCAAACACCAAATAACATTTATTTAGGTTCATCACTAATCCCGAAGGTAGAGAGAGCGTGCGATGGTGATCACATCAACCTTGGAAACACTTCCAACACTCATCGTCATCTCACCCTTAGCTAGCCTCCGTTTATTCCGTAGCTTTTATTTCGAGTTACTAACATTTAGCAACCGAACCGGTATCCAATACCCAGGTGCTACTAGGAGTACTAGCAAGGTACACATCAATAACACGTATATCAAATATACTTCTGTCGACGTTGCCAGCCTTCTTATCTACCAAGTATCTAGGGTTGTTCCGCTTCAGTGACCGTTCTCCTCATAATAGAAGCACTTAGTCTCGGGTTTGGGTTCAACCTTGGGTTTCTTCACTGGAGCAGTAACTGACTTGCCATCCATGAAGTTTCCCTCCTAGCCCTTGCCCTTCTCGAAACTAGTGGTTTCGCTAACCATCAACACTTGATGCTCCTTCTTGATTTCTACCTTCGTGGTGTCAAACATCGCGAATAGCTCAGGGATCATTATTTCAATCCCTAGCATTTTATAGTTCATCACGAAGCTCTAGTAGCTTAGTGACAGTGACTTGGAGAACTATATCAATCACTATCTTATCTGGAAGATCAACTCCCGCTCGATTCAAGCGATTGTTGTACCCAGACAATCTGAGCACATTCTCATCGATTGAGCTATTCTCCTTCATCTTGCAGGCAAAGAATCTTGTTGGAGGTCTCATACCTCTCAACACGGGCACGAGCCTGAGATCCCAATTTCAGCTCTTAGAACATCTCATATGTTCCGTGACGTTCAAAATGTTTTGGAGCCTCAATTCTAAGACGTAATGCATGACGCACTGAACTATCAAGTAGTCATCAGAACGTGCCTGTCAGATGTTCACAACATCTACAGACGACGCTTGAGGGGGTGGCGCACCGAGCGGTGCATTAAGGACATAAGCCTTCTGTGCAGCAATGAGGACAATCCTCAGATCACGGACCCAGTCCGCATTATTGCTACCATCATCTTTCAACTCTATTTCTCTAGGAACATAAAAAAAATTCAAGGGAGCTACAGCGCGAGCTAGTAATCTACAACATAATTTGCAAAGACATTTTGACTATGTTCATGATAATGAGTTTAGTTAATCATATTACTTAAAAACTCCCACTCAAATTGACATCCCTCTGATCATTCGAGTGTCACATGATCCAAATTCACCAACTCAAGTCCGATCATCACGTGAGTTGAGGTGGTTTCAATGGTGAACATCTCCATGTTGATCATATCTACTATATGACTCATGTTCGACCTTTCGGTCTCTTGTGTTCCGAGGCCATGTCTGTACATTCTAGGCTCGACAAGTTTAACCCGAGTGTTCCGCATGTGCAACACTGGCTTGCACCCGTTGTATGCGAACGTAGAGTCTATCACACCCGATCATCACGTGGTGTCTCGAAACGACGAACTTTCGCAACGGTGCACACTCGGGGAGAACACAATTTTATCTTGAAATTTAAGTGAGGGATCACCTTATAATGCTACCTTCGTCCTAAGCAAAATAAGATGCATAAAAGGATTAACATCACATGCAAATCATAAGTGACATGATATGGCCATGAACTTGTGCTTTTGATCTCCATCTCCAAAGCACCGGCATGATCTCCATCGTCACCGGCACGACACCATGATCTCCATCATCTTGATCTCCATCAATGTGTCGCCATGAGGTTGTCGCACCGACTATTGCTTCCACGACTATTGCTAACTCATAGCGATAAAGTAAAGCAAAATGGCGAAAATAATTAAAGACAACCCTATGGCTCCTGCCGGTTGCCGTACTCATCGACATGCAAGTCGTGATATTCTATACAATACATGATCATCTCATACATCACATATATCTCATCATGTAATTGGCCATATCACATCACAACATACCCTGCAAAAACAAGTTAGACATCCTCTAATTGTTGTTGCAAGTTTTACGTGGCTGCTATGGGTATCTAGCAAGAACAATTCTTACCTACGCAAAAACCACAACGGTGATACAAAAATTGCTATTCAACCTTCTCAAGGACCGCCTTTGTCAAATCCGATCCGACTAAAGTGGGAGAAACAGACACCCGCCAGCTATCTTTATGCAACGAAGTTACATGTTAGTTGATGGAACCGGTCTCTCGTAAGCGTACGAGTAATGTTGGTCCGGGCCGCTTCATCCCACAATACCGCCGAAACAAGAAAAGACCAAGGGAGGAAGCAATCCGAATATCAACGCCCACAAACTCCTTTGTGTTCTACTCGAGATCTCATCTACACATAGACCTAGCTCAGATGCCACTGTTGGGGAACGTTGCATGGGAAACAAAAAATTTCCTTCGCACACGCAAGATCTATCCATAGTGATGAGCATCTACGAGAGGGAGAGTGGATCTACATACCCTTGTAGATCGCTAAGCGGGAAGCGTTAAGAAACGCGGTTGATGTAGTCGAACGTCTTCGCGATCCAAATCGCCGAGCGTCCCGCGATCCAATCACGATCCGTCTCACGATCCAATCACGATCCGTCCCGCGATCAAATCACGAACCGTCTCGTGATCCTGATCACGGTCCTTCCGATCTAGCGCCGAACGGACGGCACCTCCGCGTTCAGCACACGTACAGATCGATGACGATCTCCACCTTCTTGATCCAGCAAGAGGGAGCGGAGAGGTAGATGAGTTCTCTGGCAATGCGAAGGCGCGGCGGCGATGGTGGTGAAACTATTCCGGCAGGGCTTCGCCTAGGCACCGCCGAATTTAGACTAGAGGAGAAAACGATCTAGAGGAAGTAGAGGGAGCACGTGGGAATTAGGGTTAGCTCTCCCCTCTAAATCCTCTAGTATATATAGGAGGGAGGGAGGGGAGGAGGCAGCCTCAAACCCTCATAGGTTGGCCGAAATTGGAGGTGGAGGAGTCCTACTCCAATCCTACTAGGAGTAGGATTCCTCCTCTCCACTTGGAAACCCTTTCCACCTTTGGGTTTTTCCCACCCCTAGCCGCATTGGCCTTAGTGGGGGGTTCGGCCAACCCACTAGGGGCTGGTTTGACTCCTCCCACAGCCCATGTGGTCCTTTGGGTCGAGACACCCCTCGCGATGGCCCCCCGGTACCCGCCCGGCACTCCCGGTACACTACCGAAGTACCCGAAACTTTTCCGGTGACCAAAACAGGACTACCTATATATCAATCTTTACCTCCGGACCATTCCGGAGCTCCTCGGGACGTCCAGGATCTCATCTGGGTCTCCGAACAACCTTCGGTCACCACCATACATAACTCTACTATACCGAAACGTCACCGAACCTTAAGTGTGCAGACCCTGCAGGTTCGAGAACTATGTAGACATGACCGAGACACCTCCACGGTCAATAACCAATAGCGGAACCTGGATGCCCATATTGGTTCCTACATATTCTACGAAGATCTTTATCGGTTGAACCTCTATGTCAAGGATTCAGTTAATCCCGTACGTTGTTCCCTTTGTTCTTCGGTATGTTACTTGCCCGAGATTCGATCGTCGGTATCTCTATACCTAGTTCAATCTCGTTACCGGCAAGTCTCTTTACTCGTTCCGTAATACAAGATCCCGTGGCTAACACTTAGTCACATTGCTTGCAAGGCTTGTTGTGATGTTGTATTACCGAGTGGGCCGTCACACGGAGTAACAAATCTCAGTCTTGATCCATGCCCACTCAACAGACACCCTCGGAGATTCCTGTAGAGCATCTTTATAGTCACCCAGTTACGTTGTGACGTTTGATACACACAAGGTATTCCTCCGGTGTCAGTGAGTTGCATGATCTCATGGTCATAGGAACAGATACTTGACATGCAGAAAACTATAGCAATAAACTGACATGATCATATGCTATGTTTATAGTTTGGGTCTTGTCCATCACATCATTCTCCTAATGATGTGATCCCGTTATCAAATGACATCTCATGTCTATGGCCAGGAAACCTTGACCATCTTTGATCAACGAACTACTTAACTAGAGGCATACTAGGGACACAGTGTTGTCTATGTACCCAGACATGTATTTGAGTTTCTAATCAATACAATTATAGCATGGATAATAAACGATTATCACGAACAAGGAAATATAATAATAACCAATTTATTATTGCCTCTAGGGCATATTTCCAATAGTTTCGCCACAAATTCAAAGCTGATGGCTCGCTGGAGCGATACAAGGCGCGATGGGTCGTCCGCGGCTTCTCCCAGCGCCCAGGCGTGGATTTTGCCAACACATTCAGCCCTGTGGTGAAATCAGCGACTATACGTGCTGTTCTGACCATTGCTGCTTCCCGCGACTGGCCGGTACATCAAATGGATGTTAACAATGCATTTCTTCAGGGTTTTCTGACGGAGCGAGTGTACTGCGAGCTGCCGACTGGTTTCGTCGACGCTACACACCCAGACTATGTTTGTTTGCTGGACAGATCCCTATATGGCCTGAAGCAGGCGCCGCGTGCCTGGTTCGACCGCTTCGGTGCCTTCCTCCGCACCCTCGGCTTCACCGCGGCGCGCTCGGATCCGTCGTTGTTCATTCTACAACGCGACGGCGGCACGGCGTTTCTGCTACTCTACGTCGACGACATCGTTCTGACGGCGTCCTCCAGCGAGCTCCTTCACCAGCTCCAGCAGCGCCTCCTTGCTGAGTTTTCCATGAAGGATCTCGGCCCGCTGCACTACTTCCTCGGCATCAGCGTCACGCGTAGCAGCTCTGGCTTCTTCCTATCGCAGCACAAATATGCTGAGGAGCTTCTGGACCGCACCAACATGACGGGGTGCCGGCCGGCGCCCACGCCTGTCGACACGCGCGCCAAACTTCCTGCAGTTGGTGGAGCTCCTGTTGCCGATCCTTCTGAGTATCGGAGCATTGTCGGGGCGCTACAATACATCACCATGACTCGCCCCGACCTCGCCTACGCTGTGAACCAAGCATGCCTTTACATGCACGACCCTCGTGAGCAACACCTCGCGCTCGTCAAGCGCACTCTCCGATACCTGCGAGGCTCTGCTGACCATGGCCTTCATCTACATTGATCCACGACGCTCGAACTGGTGGCCTACTCTGACGCGGACTAGGCTGGCTGCCCAGACACGCGCCGGTCGACATCCGGTTACACCGTCTTCCTCGGTGACGCTCTGATCTCCTGGTCTTCGAAATGACAGCCGACGGTGTCCCGGTCCAGCGCGGAGGCTGAATACCGCACCGTCGCCAACGTCATTGTCGAATGTTGCTGGCTCCGGCAGCTGCTTGGTGAACTCCACGTCGCCATTCCCAAGGCCACAGTTGTGTACCGCGACAACATCTCGAGCGTGTACATGGCTGCCAATCCAGTTCATCACCGGCGCACGAAACACATCGAGTGTAGGGGAACGCAGCAGAAAACAAAAATTTCCGACCTACGCACCAGCCCAGGATCACTATGGAGACTGCATACAAGGTTTGATCTGTTTCGTTACCGACTCGTAGCGCAGCGGAAGTAGAGTCGATGACGATCGGCGGTGCAGATCCCCGCAGCTAGGATTTACAACCTCCCAACCGCGAGGATGTACTCCCACATCTGCCCCTCGGACAGCCCTCCGGGAGGCGGTCGGACAGTCCCTCGGACGGTGTCGCGGACAGCCCTTCGGGAGGACCTTCGAAACTCGAACGGTCACTCGGACAGCCCTTCGGGAGGACCCTCGCAACTAAGACGATCACTTGGACAGCCCTTCGGGAGGCACTCTCGAACTAAGACCGAAACTACGATCTCTCTACAGAGTTGCACACATACGGTGTCATCTATCCGGCAGGGCTTCGCCGTCCAGAACTAGTTCCCACCGGAACCCAGACAGCCTTTCGGCTCTACGAAACTATTTCGCTGGGAGGGAGAGAGAAGCCAGACAAGTCAATGGCATGTGTATGAGAGCAAGCATGAGCTCATTTTGGAGAGCTCTCTCCACCTCTATTTATAGGAGGAGCAAGGGGTAGAGGAAAGACCAAAAGGACCTTCCTAGGATCTTTCCACCACATGCCACATAAGGGTGTGTAGAAGATATCCACCATGAGGTGGAAGGACACCTCAAGGAGGGCCCCCCCATGCCATGGCCGAAATTTGCAGCCCCCTTGGGGAGCTCCACCTCCCTTTCACACACCAAAAGTGGTTTTCTTCTAGAAGAAAAACCCCATTTGCAAATCAGCCCAAAAAGTGCTTTTCACTATTCACGAAGACATTTTTCTGCGTCCGTTAAAACCCAAATTATTTCTGTGTGCCTAGAATAATTCTAGCACCCACCAAAACAATTTTGAACGCATTCCGAAACAATTTCGGAACAATGTTTCTTCAGCGAAAAGCAACCAAAACGGTTCCGGCTGCTCCGGAACATTTCCGGTTTTTGTCCCGGAAACTTCCCAGAAGTTTCCAGAACACTTCTGGCATCCTCCAAGAATTTCCAGGCGTGTGCCAGAACCAATTTGACTTAATGGAATACCCTGAAACAACTTTTCAGTTTCACCGGAACTATTCCGGTGTTCTCTCCGGAACGTTTCCGTTTCGTCCGAAACTTTTTCGGTGATTTTCTCTCAGACTCCCCGTCTAGTATTCAGCAGATAGATGACCCTTAAGCGTGTGACCCTATAGGTTCGATGAAGTATAGACATGACCGGAGCTCTTTCCGATCAATGATCAACATCGGAGCCGTGGACACCCATATTGACCCCTATACCCACACGAATGAATATTCGAGTGAACCTCCAGTTGCCGGGTGCTATTCCTGTTGCTTCGCGATATGTTACAAATACCCGAGGTGAGAAACATCAGCATCCTCATGGATCAACACTTGTCCACAATGCCAGTTACCTCGTTGCCGGTTTTTGTTCTCTTTTCTCGTTTCTGTGTTCTGGTATCCCTGTGATCAAATCACACTTGTGTCTGGCCAGACGATGATGGATACCGTAACACCGAGAGGGCCTAGAGATATCTCTCCATCGTCGGAGGAGCAAATCCCAATCTTGAGCTATCAAGTTACTTAACATACTTTTCCATGAACCCGTAAGCCGCCGTAATAGCCACCCATTTACGGATGACGTTTAACAAACCCCAAAGTTCATGAAGCAAGCATGAAGAAACTCGACACTCTCATGGTCTAAGGAATTATGCAAACATTAACTTCTCTGTGTTATTAACCATTAACTTATGACGAATGAATCTCATAGCATAACATCAATCGGGTCGATTCAACACAAGTGTTCTACTAACATTGTGCCCTCAAAGTTGCCGGCATAGACATGCCCATGATCAGGAAAACAGAACCATCATGCAACACTTGAGCTAGTCTTAGAGGCCAGACTAGGAATACATTTTACCGTTTATTATTCCACACGTGCATATGAGTCTTCCTCCGAGCCTCGTGGTTATTGCAGACTCGAGAAGCATAGCAGTTATAACATGGAACATAAACCTAATTATGAACAGGGAGATAATCAATAACATTTATTATTGCCTCTAGGGCATATCTCCTATATCGAGCTCAACATCCATTTCGTCCGCGAGAAGGTTGCGTTGGGCCAGCTCCGTGTGCTCCATGTGCGCACCTCTCAAAAGTTCGCTGATGTGATGACAAAAGGCCTCCCTATGGTTGCTTTCGAAGAGTTTCGGTCCAGCTTGTGCATCCGACCACCGGACGCACAAACTGTGGCGGGGTGTCAATGACCAACTGTTAGTCATAGCTAACCCGGTCACATATCTGTACTTGTACGCACATGTTGTGCCACTAACCCCACTAGTGCACGATCTGCACTATCGGCTGTAACCTGTACTATATAAGCAGAGCTATACGAGGATTAGCACCACGGTGCATTACCATCTCTTTCTCCTGAACACAACGATGGATGGGCTGAGGTTTCAAGACGTTATGCTTGAGAAGTATGGCTGCGGCACGGTTGAAGCTATTGGTGGCCGCCCCCGTCCGGCATCTGTTCTCGCCGTCGTTCTCAACAACGGCGTCTTCCTCTCGTCGGAGTTCTTCGCCTCTCTCCTGGTCAGCTGGTTTGGCGGTTTCGCCAACGGCTACTGCGTTCGCACACGTCAGCGAGGCGTCTTCCTATTTCAAGTTGCTCATGAGTGCATCGCTAAAGAAATCGTGCTCCGAGGTAGTTGGACGTCCGGTCTCCTTTCCGCTAGGATGTCGCTTTCCTGTTCGGATCCTGCTTCTCGTTGCCTCTCTGCTCAGTCGTGGTCTAATGCTCGTTGTTGCTTATGGGCAGCTAACTCCTCTTTGCCATCCCTGCTTGGGCCCTAATCCATGCAAGATCGCGTCCAAATCTAAGATCGATCGATTACTCTCCCCTCGCATGCTAGCCATGCCCAGGTTTTCGGAGCCTTGGACGTGGCTCTGCATGCGGCGCGCTCTGCCCAAGGCCCTGAGCCTGCCCTGCGCCATCAAGTGCCTGCTGGCTGCAGTTCCTTTTTCCCTACCCATCCGCCGGCTGAGCAAAGCCCCAGCCAATCAGCGCAAGATCATAGCCACGGGTTTGTCGGGTTGCTGCCTGGCACTCCGTCTCCCAGCCGCCCTTCTGCCCACTCCGCTAGCAGCCGCGAGACCCAATCCATTACCCCGCCCGCCTCACACCTCGGTTCCTACCGGGATGCGCTGCTCTCGCCTCCCCTCCCCCCTCTGCGAGCGCCATCATTTTCCTCACGAGCCGTGCCCAATCTGCTTTTGCGATTTGGGAAGCCTAAGGACCTCCACTGCCGCTGCTTGCGCTGCCTCTCTTACAGTCATAGGCGCCGCGATTGTCGCGACCATGCTGTTTGCTGGCGCTGCCGCCGTGTTGGCCACCTTAGCCACCAATGTCGTATTCGTGTCTTCGGCCGCGCCCCCCGCCCTAGCTCCCATGCTATAAATGATCTACCCCAAGTGCCTCCAGCCGCACCAGCCCCTCCATCTGCCTCCTCCTCTCTAGGCATCGTGCATGCTTCCTCCTCTTTAGCCATTGTGCCTTACCAGCCGAGCTCTCTCATCTCCGCCCCCGTCCCCGCCGCTACCATGGAGCCCGTGGTTCGCGGTCGCCCCTCCTCGCTCGACGTTCACTATCCTATGGTTCCCAACCAGAACACCCTAGTGTGCCTTGTCAGCATCTCCCCCCTCCAAGCCTGGTTTCTTGCCGTGGCTCAAGCGCGTCTTCCGCCAACGGCTAGGCACTTTGGCCATGCGCTTTGTTGGATCCGCGGTGGGCACCGTCTTTGTGGTGTTCCAGCGAGAGGAAGACCAGATCGCGGCCATGCAGGAGAGCCCAATTTACGTTGGATGCTACACGGTCCATGTCATGCCGCACAATGCGGGGGACAACGCCTTCTCCTTCTCCTTTCGGCATGTCGTGAACCTTTCCTTGGAGAAGATGCCCCTGGAGCTATGGAACCGGCGCGGGGTGGAGTCCGTGGCTGGCTTTGGCAGCATCTTGCGGGTCGAGCATGCGTGCCTTTATGGCAGTGAGTTCTCCAGCATCTTCGTGCTTGTCAAGGTCGAGGCCCTCCAGCACATTCCCCACCACCTTGCCTTCCACCACGTTGACGGGGCTGGGATCTACGCCAACGTCCTGATCAATGAGATCTGGGACATCGCCCGATCATTCGGCGCTCCCTCAGCGCCACCGCAGCCGCCTTCCTTCAGGCGTTTCAGCGGCAATGGAGGCGGCAGCGGCTTCAGCCAGCACCATCGCTCTCTCCCCAGCAGGGTCCCCCGCACCCGCTGGCGAAGGGCCACTCGGATGATGTGCCCAACATGGCAGCGTGAGCGATGCACGCTCTGCAGTTTCCCCATGATGCTTCTGTTGGGGACTTCATGGCCTTGCTTAAAGTCTCCTTCAAGCCCAAGCTTCTCAAGGGCGCGGCCTTCTACATCCCCGCGGTTGAGCAGATCTCCCATGAGGATGATGGATACCGTAACACCGAGAGGGCCCAGAGATATCTCTCCATCGTCGGAGGAGCAAATCCCAATCTTGAGCTATCAAGTTACTTAACATACTTTTCCATGAACCCGTAAGCCGCCGTAATAGCCACCCATTTACGGATGACGTTTAACAAACCCCAAAGTTCATGAAGCAAGCATGAAGAAACTCGACACTCTCATGGTCTAAGGAATTATGCAAACATTAACTTCTCTGTGTTATTAACCATTAACTTATGACGAATGAATCTCATAGCATAACATCAATCGGGTCGATTCAACACAAGTGTTCTACTAACATTGTGCCCTCAAAGTTGCCGGCATAGACATGCCCATGATCAGGAAAACAGAACCATCATGCAACACTTGAGCTAGTCTTAGAGGCCAGACTAGGAATACATTTTACCGTTTATTATTCCACACGTGCATATGAGTCTTCGTGCGAGCCTCGTGGTTATTGCAGACTTGAGAACCATAGCAGTTATAGCATGGAACATAAACCTAATTATGAACAGGGAGATAATCAATAACATTTATTATTGCCTCTAGGGCATATCTCCTACAGACTCCCACTTGCACTAGAGTCAATAATCTAGTCAATGCTAATGCACTTTACACCTATGGCATACTGGTGTAAAAAATGCTTCGCATGTGGTATAGCCTGATGTCCAACGGATCTGACGACTTCAGCTCCGTGTGTAACTTTGCATATCCTCGCGTTTTCACGCTTTCACAAAATTCATATTTTGTGTGGACTTGGCTTTGCATATGTGTGAATCATTGGTCGAAACCTGATTCCTCAGACTGAGCTATGGAGCAACTATCTGCAATAGTGTCCCATAGACCAAAGCCATCTTGGAACCATACTAAGTTCATGAATGAACTATATGATTCAACAACTTCTTTGTCGCTTCTTAAGCGTCAACATACTTAGCCTTTGTTATAGAATTCGCCACAGTATCTTGTTTGGAACAATTTCCAACTACCGTGCCATCATATTGTGTATTACACAAAACCCTTAACTTAAATCGAAAATCGCATGGAGCATTGATGAAGACTGTATCGATGTAATTACTTACAACGAGCACTTCATAATCTCTGCTTGCGAGAAAACATGTCATCACTACTACTCTAGTACTCAATGACATCTTTCACTGTTGTCCTATGATCAGTACTTTGATCACTTTGGTATCCATACTCGCAACAACTATTGGAGTATCGGACATATCTGGTTGTTTTACATACCATGGAATACATGATTAATCCAAACACAAGAGTGTGTGGAATCTCCATCATGTATTTTACTCATCAGTGTTTTGGGACACCGAGTCTTGCAAAAACTCTTTCCATGTGACTTTGGCAAGAATCACTCCTTGGCGTTTTAAATGCTAAAAAGTTTTAGCATCTTGTCAATATGTATTCATTGCTTAGCCCCATTAGGTAAATCTATCTCCATAGATCCTCATGCCTAATATTGAGGCTATTTAGCCCAAGCACTTCATCGGAAAAACTATTTTCAAATGAAGTCCTAATTCGTGTCAAGAAATTTATTTCCAATTAACAATGTGTCAAGTACACAAGGTTTTTAGAAATATTATTATGCTCCCACTTACTTTCTTGAATCACAAGCATCTTCGATAACCATTTGATGAAGTCAAAACCCTTTTGACCATTCCATCAAAAACGAAGATTCCAACTCCACTTTGCTCTCTTCTGTCCATCGCTGGAACTCTGAAGTTTGCATACTTACTAGCATCCTCTGGATCGACAAATTACTTTGGACTGTATCACATACAAGTCCTAGGTTTCATTTCCATCACATGGAAATCCTTTTGTCATCCATGTTTCATATCTCATGATTGAAATATGTATTAATTGCTAGTTCAACCCGAACCGACTTTAAGCATCGCTACGGTGAGACAATCTCATCGTAGTCAACTCCTTGAACTTGTTATTGCAACAAGTCGAGCTTTATGGATAAAACATTTTATCCGTATCAGTTTTTAGTTCCATAAATATTCATTAGACTCTAAGTCTTCCGAAAGGTGTATCAAGATCTTAATCTTGAATCACTTATATGGAAACTATCTCGGATTGTATTGGCATTTAGCCAATTCCGGAGTCAGGGCCCATCAACGCTTCCTTGTGAATCGTAGGTATACTGTTGTCTAACAACAATATCTCGTTTGCGCACCTGATAGGTTTGCACGAGCTTTGCCTACGTGGTTCAGCTGCAAGTTCGACCGAAGTCCATACATTTTATTGTAGAGACTTCCGTATCAGTCGCAGTAAGAAACTCCGGAATTACTTCCAAGGTCTCTTTCCTTTGATCTGATGACGATGATACTGTTTATCTTGTCGAGTTGCACTGTTCTCCCACTCACCTTTTTGAAAGAACCATTTTCTTCAAAAAAGCATACCGTTCTTTGTGGCAAACCTATTTGCCTCGGTATTGTGGTGGGGAAATACCCAATGACTTGGGATAACCTACAAAGTAGCACTTGTCTGATTTGGAATAGGTTTGTAACCTTTTACACAAGCCCCATATTCCAAATGTTAAGAAAAGATATAATATGGTTGGGCGTACCATACCATGGCGTCATTTCAACAGACCCGATGGAGCTCTTTTCAGTGTAAAAGCCGCAGTCTCTAAAGCATCACTTTAAAAGGGATAACGGCAAATTTATTTATGTCATCTTTGATCTTACCATGTCATGAATGGTTCGATTACATCTACACGGACTCTCCACTTGCAGTGGTGCTCCGGGAGGTGCAAGTTATGAAACCCCTTTCACAACTCATCAGACATTCGCTAAACTTGTAACTCAAATATTCCTTTCTGCAATCGAATTGTAGAAACATAATTTTCTTGTTACAACAACTTCTACTTCATTTTTGAAAACCTTATGAATGAATTCAAAAGATCCAGACTTACGTCTCATCAAGTAAATATCAATATATCTACTTGAGTCATTTCTGAAGATAGATAAATCCACTACTTGCAACAACATTTATTGAACTACACACATCAAAATGTATGATCACCAATAAGTTTATTGCTCGTTCCTTATGGCCTGTGAACGGTATTTCAGTGCCACACATATGTGGTATTCTTTTAGTCTTGTGACATTTAGCGTCAGTGTTATGGATGTATCATATTACCATCAATATTCATAACATACATCCCATCCTGGATGGAAGCATGACCCTTCATGTTATTCATAACACCGAACATCAAAAGTTCTCTTATGAATAACCTCCTTGCAAGATACCTTATGCAAAGGGCTAGAGTGTATGAAACTCTAAATGAATTATGAAAGTAAATACAGAGGTAATGTATTGTTATCAATATTCATAACATACTTCTCATTCATAATGAAAGTATGGCCCTTTTGTTATTCATAACTCCGAACATTAAAAGTTCTCTTATGAACAACCTTCTTGCAAGATACTTTATGCAATGGGCTAGAGTGTGTAAAACTCTAAAATGATTTATGAAAGTAAATACATAGGGAATACACCTATGGAAGGCATAGTAACATTTACTATGTTCCTTGCGTGTATCTAAACCTCATTCCTGGCTAGTCTTTCAGGCCATAGTAGTTCTTACATCGAGTTGCAACAGAATGCAATTGAGCGGGTATCTTTGTGATTAACTCACAATACCCAAGAATTAGTGATTAACATGTTTAACCATAATTCCCAAGAACTATATCTTTGACCAGCCTTCTATACATCAAAAACCTGTATGACATTCATACATGAGCTGGATATTCCAGTCTTCTTTCCTTTTGCCTTTATACTTCTAACAGTTTAACTTTCAGTATTTCTCCTACTCTCAGAAGAAGCACCCAACTTAAGAGTGGCGATAGCCCCGGACTTCCTAGGCGTGAAAGTTTCACTAACACCCTTCGGACACTTCCTTTCTCTTTAAGTTGTCTGTTTTATTCACCATCATCATATGACAGGCGTTCTTCTGGATCCCTCTCTTATCAGTCTAATGCATAATAAACTCCTTTACTAATAGTTTGCAAACAAACATTGCTTTGGATATCTCATATCTTTTAGCCTTTGTCTGTCTCTGAAAATGATTTTCAGATTCCATGAATATCACATAACTATCCAAACTTTCGAAGTTCGGGTCTCATGGAAGCAAACATATTGCACTTGACTGAAACGGAATTCTAGCTTTTGGATCGATGGACGAGAGTCACATGATCAATAGCATTAGCGGGAGAATACCGAAAGCATGCGATAGGACAAGTCCTTCTCGGCACTCTAGAGGACAATCCTCTCATTACGTTACCAACTGTAAAGTTTTAACCAGATATTTAACAGCTATTCAATTTTAATTGGGAAGGTGGAAACGCGAGCCATTATTCTACAACTATTATGCAAATAACACTTAGACAGTGTTCATAATTAATTGCACTGAGAATTAAAAGAATTAATTCTACAGTGCGCTCCCACTAAAATCAATATCTCTCATAATTGATTGTGAGTGATACAAGACCCCCATTTCAATTGTTCGCCATTGGTGTAACACCACTGATGACGAAAATCTCAACCGGTAGGCCAACTTGCCAATCACATCTCTATGTGATTCTTGTTCATCTTTCGATGCGCGTGTTCCGAGCTCATGACGATCATGCCTGAATGTCAAGACAACCAAGTGATCTTGCTGCGAGGTCTCAACTCACCCGCCTCACACTTCCCTAATCGTTTGTACCCGTGTGACACGGCACACTCCGAGAAGTTAGGTGCCGTGACGGTGCTACACTTGGGAGAACACTAACCACTTGATATTTTTGTGAGAGATCACCCTAATAAAAAGCGACTACCGCGCAATCAAGAAGGGTGCATCATAAGGGATAAACATCTCAGGCAATTCATAATAGCATGATATGGTATAGCCCTTTCTGACGGAGAAGTCTTTCATTTCTTCGTCTTTGGCATTCGCGTTGGTGTTCACCTTCGCGAAGATTGCCACCACCTTGTCGATGCACCAGATAATATTGCTATCTCTATAGCTAATAAAATAAGTGCATTACTGAAGGTTGACACGCAGGTCATTAAAGTGACAATCATATGGCTCCAGCCATCATGCCGAATCATGACACGCAGGTCATGTTAATCAATTTACATTATATAGTCATCTCATACATAATCAAATTATAATGAGCACTGCTATACCACATCACATGCACATGCAAACCATCCTGCAAAACCAAGTTAGACGCCTCTAATCGGTTCATGCAAAATTTAGTTTTTCGTGGCTGCTAAGGTTTCGAAACAAACCGAAGCTACCAACGTCCATCATCAAGCATGATAATCCAAGTCTCTAGATTAACATTGCGGGGTGTATGAAACACGAGATAATAAAATCTCGAGCCCCATACTAAACTTCGTCATACGCGTGACCCCCGTGCAGATCATATCTGCATTGCCCTTTCGTCTGCGAAATTTCATCTTTCTTTTTAACTACGGTGGAATTCAATGAACTGTTAGCACTTCGTTGATCAATCAGGATCGCGGATTGCCAGAACATTGAAACTCCACCATACTGTTATCAAGATCAGAAATATGCAAATTCCAGGGAAGCAACAAGAACATTGGGTAACAGATATCATCTCTACCCGCACAAATAATTTTCAGTAATAGAACTCATCTACTACCTAATTATATTGTGCAATACCCATACATCTCTATGTATTCTAGATCGCAACCTGCATCTACGCATAGCACGGCTCTTGATGCCACTGTAGGGGAACGCAGCAGAAAACAAAAATTTCCGACCTACGCACCAGCCCAGGATCACTATGGAGACTGCATACAAGGTTTGATCTGTTTCGTTACCGACTCGTAGCGCAGCGGAAGTAGAGTCGATGACGATCGACGGTGCAGATCCCCGCAGCTAGGATTTACAACCTCCCAACCGCGAGGATGTACTCCCACATCTGCCCCTCGGACAGCCCTCCGGGAGGCGGTCGGACAGTCCCTCGGACGGTGTCGCGGACAGCCCTTCGGGAGGACCTTCGAAACTCGAACGGTCACTCGGACAGCCCTTCGGGAGGACCCTCGAAACTAAGACGATCACTTGGACAGCCCTTCGGGAGGCACTCTCGAACTAAGACCGAAACTACGATCTCTCTACAGAGTTGCACACATACGGTGTCATCTATCCGGCAGGGCTTCGCCGTCCAGAACTAGTTCCCACCAGAACCCAGACAGCCTTTCGGCTCTACGAAACTATTTCGCTGGGAGGGAGAGAGAAGCCAGACAAGTCAATGGCATGTGTATGAGAGCAAGCATGAGCTCATTTTGGAGAGCTCTCTCCACCTCTATTTATAGGAGGAGCAAGGGGTAGAGGAAAGACCAAAAGGACCTTCCTAGGATCTTTCCACCACATGCCACATAAGGGTGTGTAGAAGATATCCACCATGAGGTGGAAGGACACCTCAAGGAGGGCCCCCCCATGCCATGGCCGAAATTTGCAGCCCCCTTGGGGAGCTCCACCTCCCTTTCACACACCAAAAGTGGTTTTCTTCTAGAAGAAAAACCCCATTTGCAAATCAGCCCAAAAAGTGCTTTTCACTATTCACGAAGACATTTTTCTGCGTTCGTTAAAACCCAAATTATTTCTGTGTGCCTAGAATAATTCTAGCACCCACCAAAACAATTTTGAACGCATTCCGAAACAATTTCGGAACAATGTTTCTTCAGCGAAAAGCAACCAAAACGGTTCCGGCTGCTCCGGAACATTTCCGATTTTTGTCCCGGAAAATTCCCAGAAGTTTCCAGAACACTTCTGGCATCCTCCAAGAATTTCCAGGCGTGTGCCAGAACCAATTTGACATAATGGAATACCCTGAAACAACTTTTCAGTTTCACCGGAACTATTCCGGTGTTCTCTCCGGAACGTTTCCGTTTCGTTCGAAACTTTTTCGGTGATTTTCTCTCAGACTCCCCGTCTAGTATTCAGCAGATAGATGACCCTTAAGCGTGTGACCCTATAGGTTCGGTGAAGTATAGACATGACCGGAACTCTTTCCGATCAATGATCAACATCGGAGCCGTGGACACCCATATTGACCCCTATACCCACACGAATGAATATTCGAGTGAACCTCTAGTTGCCGTGTGCTATTCCTGTTGCTTCGCGATATGTTACAAATACCCGAGGTGAGAAACATCGGCATCCTCGTGGATCAACACTTGTCCACAATGCCAGTTACCTCGTTGCCGGTTTTTGTTCTCTTTTCTCATTTCTGTGTTCCGGTATCCCTGTGATCAAATCACACTTGTGTCTGGCCAGACGATGATGGATACCGTAACACCAAGAGGGCCCAGAGATATCTCTCCATCGTCGGAGGAGCAAATCCCAATCTTGAGCTATCAAGTTACTTAACATACTTTTCCATGAACCCGTAAGCCGCCGTAATAGCCACCCATTTACGGATGACGTTTAACAAACCCCAAAGTTCATGAAGCAAGCATGAAGAAACTCGACACTCTCATGGTCTAAGGAATTATGCAAACATTAACTTCTCTGTGTTATTAACCATTAACTTATGACGAATGAATCTCATAGCATAACATCAATCGGGTCGATTCAACACAAGTGTTCTACTAACATTGTGCCCTCAAAGTTGCCGGCATAGACATGCCCATGATCAGGAAAACAGAACCATCATGCAACACTTGAGCTAGTCTTAGAGGCCAGACTAGGAATACATTTTACCGTTTATTATTCCACACGTGCATATGAGTCTTCGTGCGAGCCTCGTGGTTATTGCAGACTCGAGAAGCATAGCAGTTATAACATGGAACATAAACCTAATTATGAACAGGGAGATAATCAATAACATTTATTATTGCCTCTAGGGCATATCTCCTACATCGAGCTCAACATCCATTTCGTCCGCGAGAAGGTTGCGTTGGGCCAGCTCCGTGTGCTCCATGTGTGCACCTCTCAACAGTTCGCTGATGTGATGACAAAAGGCCTCCCTATGGTTGCTTTCGAAGAGTTTCGGTCCAGCTTGTGCATCCGACCACCGGACGCACAAATGTGGCGGGGTGTCAACGACCAACTGTTAGTCATAGCTAACCCGGTCACATATCTGTACTTGTACGCACATGTTGTGCCACTAACCCCACTAGTGCACGATCTGCACTATCGGTTGTAACCTGTACTATATAAGCAGAGCTATACGAGGATTAGCACCACGGTGCATTACCATCTCTTTCTCCTGAACACAACGATGGATGGGCTGAGGTTTCAAGACGTTATGCTTGAGAAGTATGGCTGCGGCACGGTTGAAGCTATTGGTGGCCGCCCCCGTCCGGCATCTGTTCTCGCCGTCGTTCTCAACAACGGCGTCTTCCTCTCATCGGAGTTCTTCGCCTCTCTCCTGGTCAGCTGGTTTGGCGGTTTCGCCAACGGCTACTGCGTTTGCACACGTCAGCGAGGCGTCTTCCTATTTCAAGTTGCTCATGAGTGCATCGCTAAAGAAATCGTGCTCCGAGGTAGTTGGACGTCCGGTCTCCTTTCCGCTAGGATGTCGCTTTCCTGTTTGGATCCTGCTTCTCGTTGCCTCTCTGCTCAGTCGTGGTCTACTGCTCGTTGTCGCTTATGGGCAGCTAACTCCTCTTTGCCATCCCTGCTTGGGCCCTACTCCATGCAAGATCGCGTCCAAATCTAAGATCGATCGATTACTCTCCCCTCGCATGCTAGCCATGCCCAGGTTTTCGGGGCCTTGGACGTGGCTCTGCATGCGGCGCGCTCTGCCCAAGGCCCTGAGCCTGCCCTGCGCCATCAAGTGCCTGCTGGCTGCAGTTCCTTTTCCCCTACCCATCCGCCGGCTGAGCAAAGCCCCAGCCAATCAGCGCAAGATCATAGCCACGGGGTTGTCGGGTTGCTGCCTGGCACTCCGTCTCCCAGCCGCCCTTCTGCCCACTCCGCTAGCAGCCGCGAGACCCAATCCATTACCCCGCCCGCCTCCCACCTTGGTTCCTACCGGGATGCGCTGCTCTCGCCTCCCCTCCCCCCTCTGCGAGCGCCATCATTTTCCTCACGAGCCGTGCCCAATCTGCTTTTGCGATTTGGGAAGCCTAAGGACCTCCACTACCGCTGCTTGCGCTGCCTCTCTTACAGTCATAGGCGCCGCGATTGTCGCGACCATGCTGTTTGCTGGCGCTGCCGCCGTGTTGGCCACCTTAGCCACCAATGTCGTATTCGTGTCTTCGGCCGCGCCCCCCGCCCTAGCTCCCATGCTATAAATGATCTACCCCAAGTGCCTCCAGCCGCACCAGCCCCTCCATCTGCCTCCTCCTCTCTAGGCATCGTGCATGCTTCCTCCTCTTTAGCCATTGTGCCTTACCAGCCGAGCTCTCTCATCTCCGCCCCTGCCCCCGCCGCTACCATGGAGCCCGTGGTTCGCGGTCGCCCCTCCTCGCTCGACGTTCACTATCCTATGGTTCCCAACCAGAACACCCTAGTGTGCCTTGTCAGCATCTCCCCCCTCCAAGCCTGGTTTCTTGCCGTGGCTCAAGCGCGTCTTCCGCCAACGGCTAGGCACTTTGGCCATGCGCTTTGTTGGATCCGCGGTGGGCACCGTCTTTGTGGTGTTCCAGCGAGAGGAAGACTAGATCGCGGCCATGCACGCGAGCCCAATTTACGTTGGATGCTACACGGTCCATGTCATGCCGCACAATGCGGGGGACAACGCCTTCTCCTTCTCCTTTCGGCATGTCGTGAACCTTTCCTTGGAGAAGATGCCCCTGGAGCTATGGAACCGGCGCGGGGTGGAGTCCGTGGCTGGCTTTGGCAGCATCTTGCGGGTCGAGCACGCGTGCCTTTATGGCAGTGAGTTCTCCAGCATTTTCGTGCTTGTCAAGGTCGAGGCCCTCCAGCACTTCTCCCCTGTGGCGGTCACTGACCTCAAGCATGGAGCATGTGATGTGCTGCCTGCTCAGGTGGCGACGGTCTTCTGCAGCTGTCGGGCGTCGCCGGAGGTGCCAAGGGCCGGTGAGCTGCTCTCCTCTCCGCCCACACTGCAGATGTTCCCGGCCCCCATTGCTCCCTCCCCAGGTGCCTCCCCTTCAGCTCCACCCGGCGCCCCCGCTGATTGGGGATCCAGCCCCGCCCTGCCCCCAATAGTGGCTGCTCCTCTGCCCGCCCCCAATGGCGGCGTTGCCATAGCAGCGCAAGCGGCGGATCCGGCCCCGAGTTCTGCTGCTCCCCTCCCTCTCCCCGCCGTAGTAGCCATATCATGCAGCTATACGACGGCGAGGGAGTCGGCTCTATTGAGCGAGCAACCAAGAGGAAGGCGGCTGCGTCCGACACAAGCTCTAGGAAGGGCTATGTACGGCGCTCTGGTTCGCCCTCCAATCGTTGCAAGATGTCCAAGGTGGAAGCAGTCGCCGGATTGCTCGAGCTGCCTTTGGCCAAAACGCCACGGCCACTCACCAGGGGAAAATTCAAGCAGCTTGCCAAGTGTTGTGACCTCAACGCCGACGCCATTCCGATGCAAGCTCAAGACGCCCAAGCATCTGGTTCTACCGCCTCGCCTGTTGGTGCATCGCCTTCCTCACCAGCCGACAGTTCCTCTGCCTCCTCTTCTCGTGCCTACATCTCGCTCAATGATTAAACTCTGCTTGCATGTTATGGTGTTTTAGTCGCTCGTAGCCTCATCGCTTCCTCCTTTTGCTCTCTGTCCTAAGTCTTGTCATGCTCGGCATCAGTCTAGTCATTTATTTCAGGTTGTTATTTGCTGTTGTAGTGTGCTGCCTAGTTCAGTCAGGATGGTGTCTGCACCCTTTATCTCTACCTTTCTCAATTATCAATGGAAGAGGCTGTTTTGTCTTACTTTGATCATATCCATTCCTTTGTGTTCTTCTTCTACTGCTTTGGGCTGCTGACTTATCCTGTTATCAATCAAATTTCTTGACTGGAATGTTCGCAGCCTTGGTGATGAGGACAAGTGCACACTAGTTCGTAATACCATAACCTCTTGTCGGCCTAGTGTTGTTTGCTTGCAGGAAACCAAACTCGAATCTCTCTCTGCAACGAAGCTAAGAAGTGTTCTACCAAATAACATTGATGACCAAGCAGTTATGCCTTCCACTAGCTCGTCCGGTGGGATCATGGTCGCCTAGGACACCAACATAGTCTCTGGACAGATTATTGCTACACACAAGTTTCACATCACTGTCAGGTTCACCTCAACTGTCTCCAAGTCAACACTACTGCTCACTACCGTTTATGCGCCTTGTCTTGATCAAGAGAGGGCAGATTTCTTTCAAGCAATACACACTGATATTGGGCAGGTTAATGAGCCATGGATGGTCTTAGGGGATTTCAATATGTATAGGTTTGAAAGTGAGAAATCTAGAGGCCGCATCAACTGGTCCATGGTGGAGTCTTTTAATTCTTGGATCAGAAATAATGGGCTGGACGACATTGATATTTGCAACCGGAGATATACTTGGTCTAACAAGCGGAGCAACCCAACACTAGTACGCTTGGACAGAATTCTTGTTAATGCTGAATGGAACCTGGGCTTTCTCCAAACTTCTGCCTCTGATGTACCTGCTATAACTTCAGACCACGCGCCTATCTTGGTCTAGGTCAATTCTGAAGCTCCTCGAAGTAAACTGTTCAGAATGGAAAACCACTGGCTTGAGATGGATGACACTCGGAAAATTATTCTGGAAGGTTGGTTGAGAGGGGTCAGACAGTTTAAATCTTCTGCCTCCCCCATCAACTTCAAAATGAGGAGAATTCGAGCAGCTCTCAGAAAATGGAAAAGAGGCAAGCCCAGTATCAGTTTGCTGATTGATAACAACAAGATTGTGGTAGAATACATAAATGTTGTTGAAGAAAGGAGGCCACTATCAATACTCGAGACCGTTCTGAGAAAATTCGCCTCTGCCAAACCAGAGCAACTGATCCTATGGCAAACTGCTTTTTGGCGTCGTAGGGCCAAGTTACGATGGTGTACCTCAGGAGATGAGAACTGTAAGTTTTTCCATGCTGCTGCAAACAACCAGGCAAGGCGAAACAAAATCAAAGTTATTATCCATGATGGGGTGGAGCGCTATGAAAATGAGAAGAAATCCGACCTGGCCACTGATTATTTTCGGGATCTTCTGGGCCAGCCCTCTATTTCCTTGCTGACTGTTGATCTACGTGCGCTGTACAGTTTCATGGACATATCATGCCTCAGCAATGAATTCTCATGGGCTGAAATTGTGCAAGCCATAAACCAGCTACCAAATAACAGGAGTCCAGGGCCAGACGACTTTACAAATGAATTCTTCAAGTTTTTTCAGGCTACACTTAAGAATGATTTAATGCTTTTCTTCTCTGAACTCTTTCACAATCAGCTGGACTTGAAAGGAATTAACACTGCACTCATCTCCCTCTTGCCCAAAAAAGATACCCCACTTGAGCTGCATGACTACAGGCCGATCTCCCTGGTCCATAGTGCCCCAAAGCTGGCAACTAAGGTCCTTGCCAACATGTTGCAGCATAAAATTCCTGCTTTGGTTCATCACCTACAGTCTGGTTTCACCAAAGGCCGGTCTATTGTTGAGGATTTTGCGTTGGCAGTAGAAATGGTACAATGCGCCCATAAACGTAAGCTACCAATGGTTGCTCTGAAACTAGACTTCCGGAAAGCTTTTGACATGGTTATCTGGGACTGTTTATATGCTATCATGGCAGCTAGAGGCTTTCCTCAGAGATGGATTTCCTGGATAACCTATCTTCTATCAACTGGGAGTTATAGAATTTTGATGAATGGTGAACCAGGAGAGCCGATTGCTGCTAAGAGGGGTTTTCGGCAAGGAGATCCGATATCCCCATATCTCTTTATCCTGGTGGTGGCAGACGTTTTGCAGCGGCTATGTTGTGCCCAATTTGAAACTGGTAAACTCGAGCATCCCCTTGGCTCTGATTGTATGTTCCCTGTTCTTCAATACGCAGATGATACTCTACTGCTCTACAAGGGAAACCTGCAGCAAATTGGGATTATCAAGAATATTTTGGATGCTTTCTCTGCTTTCACAGGATTGCACATCAATTATAACAAGAGCACACTTATCCCCATCTGTTTGGATAATAACCTTGGTTCTCAAATTGCTGTAATTTTTGGCTGCCAGGTCTCATCATTCCCTTGCACTTATCTGGGACTGCCGCTCTCTCTACACAAGGTTAACCACGACATGTTACTGCCTATTATCCATAAAGTGGACAAACGGCTTTCTGGATGGCTTGCCACTTTCCTGTCCTGGGGAGGCAGAATCACCCTGATCAACTCTATGCTCGCCGGCATCCCAAGCTATGTCATGTCATGCTTTCCGTGGCCTAAGAAATCCATGGACAAACTTGAGGGGCTGTTGCGAGCTTTTCTCTGGCAAGGCAAAAACACTGTCAAAGGTGGGCACTGTCTGGTAGCTTGGGATTATGTCATTCTGCCAAGACAATCAGGGGGACTGGGGGTTAGAGATCTGCGCGCTCATAATCAAGCCATGCTATGCAAGTTTGTAGCCAAGGTCCTTCAAGGTTCAGACGTTCCCTGCTTCCAATGGTTCTCTTCCCAATATTGCAAGAACAACATACCAAGCGGCAACAGTACCAAAGACACTCCGTTTTGGAAAGGGCACAAAGGATATATCCCTCTGGTTATCAATTCCTCCCGCTGTTCGTTGGGAGATGGGAAGCTTACCTCATTCAGGCATGATCTCTGGTTACCCGTTGGACGTCTACACCATGTTTTCCCGACCATCTATTCCTATGCGCGGGACAAACACTGCACTGTTGCCTCCCAATTCTCTCTCGGTTCATGGGCACTTCAGCTGCACTCCAACATCTCCCACTCGGCTGAACACAAATTGCATCTGCTTTATAATGTTATTTTGGACAAGCAGCCTATGTCGGTTGATATGGACAGGAGGTGCACATCCATTAATAGCAAGGCTATCAGCACTGCTTACTTCTACAAACTTCTCACGTTTAGAGGAGTAAATTCTGCTAGCTACTGCTGGATATGGGATCCTATTATCCCTCTGAAGCATCGGTTTTTCTTATGTCTGGCCTTCTGGGGCGATTAAACACGCGTGACAATATGATCAAGAAGGAGTGGACTTCAGTCGTCAATACTGTTCATTGTGATACTTTTCCAGCGGCTGAAACCATTAGTCATCTGATCCTGCGATGCAGACCAGCGCATGGACTTTGGGAGGCTTTCAATCTAGCCAACCTCGCTATTGAAGCTTCCAATCTTATAGATTTTCTGCGCCAATCTACCCTGCGTTGGCCAACAGCTTCAAAGTGGAATGTAGCGTTTGCTGCTTGCGCGGTCACCCTCTGGCATGCTCGAAATGATAGAGTGTTCAATGACAAACGTTGGTCATCGGCCTATGTCTCCTTATATGCCGCGGAGCTGCTCAAACTTTGGTCATATAGGGCGCGGAACCAAGATGATCAAAATGCTATACTACAGTGGCTGCATATACTAGGGCATTAACAGCTTCTTTACTCTGGCTTTAGGATGTTTTTAACTATCTGTACCCACCCTCTTCTCTGCTACGTTTTAGGCTACTTGTGGCCTTCTGCACCACGGTGCAACTCACAAGTCTCATGTAATTGACCTGTTGGTCTTCAGGTTCCGGCCTGTTTTGAAATATATAAGGTAGAACATGATCTACCTTTATTTAAAAAAAACACCGCCACCAGGTGACACAACGGGAGGGGGTTGAAGAGGAAGAGGGAGTACATAGTCGGGAATGCTGGATTGGGCGAAGGGGCTCGCCGAGAGTGTCTCGGAGGAGGGCTCCGCCGAAGCTGGATTGGTGGTGCGGGAGGCGGTGGCCAGGAAGATGCTTCGTCGCGCAAGCATCACGAACAGCACGCACTTGCATATTATTCCTCTACCTCTGAATACTGAACTTGCCGTCGAAATATTCGGTCATTGCATATGTAGACGTAAGAACTAAGAACTAAATAGGGCATTGGATTACTTATATCAATTTCTATAGAGATGTTACTCCTCCATGTTTGACTCAATCAAACTCAATTATCTGGACTCGATCAAAATAAAGAATCCTCACATGTCCATGTAACTGGACTAATTAATTAAAAAGCAACCTAGTGGAAATCACCTCAAAACACATTGTCGGCACTGTGATGCGGGATCAACAGCAACATAACATGGGCGTGTCAGGCTTGGGGAGGATCAGCAGCAACAGAACAGCCTTGAACACCTTCTTCCTCCTCTCTGATGCCTGGATCTCCCTACTCCTTCACCGCGCAGCTACTTTAATCTAGCTTGACCGTAGTAGGCAGCAATAGCAGGGTCAGAGGCATCCGCGTCTGCAGTCAGCAACCCTAATCACAGGGCAGCCAGTAGCGACGACAGCCAGCAACCCCAACCCAAGGCAACCAGCATCCCCAGCGCCGGAGGCCCCCACGTCGGAAGTCCCAGGCCGAGGTGTCGGGGGCGTGCTGATGCCCCCTTGTCGAACGGAAAATAGGAGGGTGGCAACTCCTAGTCGGTTGGTGTCGGGGGCGTGTGAAGCCTCTGCTCACCGTGGCGTCGCCATTGCAGTCCTCTGTGCCTCGCCTTTGTGCGGCTTCTCGATGGCCGGTGCAGGCGGGCCGAGCGGGTGGCGGACGATAGGGGGGCGGGGCTGAGCGGCGGGTGCGGGGCCGAGCGGGTGGCGGCGTGATGAAGGGGAGGTGGGGCTGAGCGGCGGGTGCGGGCGGGCGGGCCGAGCGCCTGAGTGGCGGCGTGAAGGGGGAGGCGGTGGGTTCGGCTCCTCTGCTGTACAGTTGTTATTGTACACGTGCTGTAGCAGCCAGAATCTGCCATCCGTTATAATCCACTGGCTCTCCTTTCTCCCCCTTAATTCAATTAATAACTAGACTAGAAACAAACACCCCTCCACGCCTGTAGAATTGGCGCCAAACTCCTCATGTCTGTCTTCCTCGTTCCTCCTGATACATGACCATTCATTTAATGAATCAGAGATTCCAAAATGATGCAGAGCAAGCATTTTTTTTGTTCTTGGCAAGATAAGCACAATGCATGGAACAACAACTTATCTGAAGTTCACCAATGGCATGGCTGCCAAGTTCCTCCTAATTCAGGAACTTTTCGAATAGAAATTGTACTCCATGGATAAAGACCGACAAAGCAAGTGACCACTAAGACCATGACGAATTGTACAGATCATCAAACAACCACATGTTGTAGCTTCTGTGATAGGAGAATGAAGAAAGGAGGAAGCAGTTCTAAGTTCTAACTTCTAAGCAATAGCTGGCAGGACGTTTCTTGGATTGGATCCGTGAGCTGCAGCTTGTGGAATTTCGCTGGGCTGGCGGGCAGGGAGGTCCAGCTGCCGCGCTACCGCCGGTTGCCTGCAGCCAGAAGATCATGGGGGCGCCGGTTGTGTCGTCAGAGGAGAGCACGGCGACTCCAACAATCCGGCGTGCTCTTCCCCTCATCCGTCTGCCACCCTCCTCCTTGTCGAGGTCGCCGGAAGGAGCCTCCAGCCTGTCGTCGTCGTCATGTTCTTGGTGTACGTCGTCGCCCTGCTGCTAGAGTAGCTCGCCATCACGGAGCTCTTTCTCCCCGGATCTGGCCGCGAGCATCCGTCCATGACCAGCGGGAGAGGCAGCGACGCGCGAGCACGGCCTTGGACAGCAGCGACGCTCATCGGACCTAGGCATTGGTGGCGGCTGGAGGATCGGCTCCCCGGTCTATATTTTCTTTTCGGTAAGCGTTTTTTTAAAGAATGGAAGTAGAATTAAGGGGAAGAAAGGAGAGCAGTTGGATTGCAATGGACAGTCGATCGCACATGCTACAGTACCCGTACGTACAGTAAACACTTAACTGCAGAGGAGCCGAACCCGGAGGCGGGGCTGAGCGGTTGGCGGGCCGAATAGGACGTGCAAGCTGAGTCCATTTCGTTAGCAAGGTCAATTTCGCTAACGAAGATTTTAGACCATTGATTCTATGATTAGACCGCTCAGATTATGATTTGGATCTGCCCTTTCGTGTTTTTATAGGGGTAGTAGATAGATAGATATTGCAGCTATGCATTAAGAACAAAACTTCATATGCTATTTAGAAAAAAAAATGTGGTTTCTTTTCAAAAATAAATGTGAATACATTTTGAATGTGCACAAATTTCAAAAAACGCGAGGAATTAGAAAATAATTTCATGTATTCAAAAAAAGTTTACGAATTCAAAAAAGTTCATGAAATTGAAAAAGTTCATCAAATTTGAAAAAAATTATTGACTTTAAAAAAAGTTCATCGATTTTGAAAGAAAGTTCATTGACTTAAAAAGGTTCCTCGATTTTGAAAAAAGTTCATCAAATTTGAAGAAAGTTCACCAAATTTGAAAAAAGTTTATCAATTTTTTAAAAAATTCATCGATTTTGGAAAAAAATATCATCAATTTTAGAGAAAAAAAGTTCACAATTTTTTTAAAAGTTTGTTGATTTTTAGAAAAGCTCACAAAATTGAAAGAAGTTCACGAATTTCAAAGTACACCAGTTTAAGAAAACTTTATGAATTTTGAAAAAGAAAAAGAAAATGAAATGAGGAAGAGACAAGGAAAAGAAAAAGACCGGCCAAAACCAAATCTGAAAAAAAAGAAAACCAATAATTAGAAACCGCTTCGTTTTTTTATTGTTAAAAAATATAAAAAAGCAAAATGTGCACAAACACGTTGCTAGTCCAGTTGGTTACTACCTTTGCTAGTGACCTGGAGTTTTGCGGTTCAGAGTCACAAGTGTCCTTTGCACCATTCTGGAATGTGGTGAGTACATACACGAAAGTGGACTGGAGGGACGTCAACGTCCACCTTGTCGTAAGTATACCCTAGCCAACCTTTAATAATTCAAACGTCTCATTCCATGATCAAATCTTGATGAGGCGCGTGTATGTGAAACGATTTGTGGACCATGCACATGTGTGCAGATACCGAGCAGCTTTGCGGCCTTGGGCGCCTTCGTGCAGGTCCTGCTTCACATTGCTTTTTGGCGGTAACCGGTGCCACAACAGACCGGTCACCGCCCACGACTCATTGCGGTGGACGTGCTTTCAAGTGTGGAGGAGAGGGTGACTAAGGAGGAGGACGACGAGGAGAGTGACAATGGTGAGGGCGATGGGCGTAGCCATGACCACCGAGCCGGTGCCACCGCAGACCGGTATCCGCACGCCACACATTGCCACAGCCGGGCTTCCAAGCATGGAGGTGAGGGTGACTAAGGAGGAGGATGAGGAGAAGAGCAACAAGACTAAGGGCAAAGAGGGCCACAAGACCGACCTTGGGCTGAGGGTCACGCCCAGGGCTGGCCCATAGGTTGGGCAAAAGGGGCGACCGCCCCAGGCCCCAAGAAGGAGGGCTCCAACCACAAATTATACTCGTAAACTCTATATACAACTATACATTTCATCTGAATGATTATTAAGTGCAAAAATAAAGCCTCAATTTGCAGGAACGTAAGTTCACACCACATACTAATAGGTTATACCACACGGAAACAAACTAATCCGACTGACGAAGTTGAGTTCAAGTACACTAGTCTCTCCTTACTATGGATGTTTTAGTACCATAACGAAAATTATGATAACTACATTTCAATGTTTAAACCAATGCATAACTTTATTTGAGAATTTGGTAGGATATCTCATTTGCACCAAATCAAATTAAGTGAGTCTGGACGAGCATGTCACATAATCGAGTCATACGCAAAAGTATATTCAACAACATTTTTTGTTATTCGATAATTATATTACTGAACCCAACTTGCAAGTCACATTTTATGTGCCCTAGAAGTTTCTACAAATATGGCTGCCTAATATACACTAGAAATCACTATTAAAATATTTTTTAGTGTGTATATAATTTAAAAATCTCTACCATGATGTTCAATAGTATTAAAAGATATATGAACACACACATATATATATGAAAATATATGTGTATACACTATATAATTTATGTACTATTAGAAAATAAATTTGAAAAAATTAATATCAAGAATTTTTTGGTACATCATACTATCTAAATTTTGAGAACTAAAATTTTCAATCATATACATTATAATTGTATAACAATGAATAATATAATAATTATCCAGGAATATTATTATGTGATAGGTAATAAAAATTATATTAATTACAATTGTAGTATGGTACACTTAGTTTAAAATAAGTATAAAAAACAATTTTTTTACATCGCCCTGGGCCCAAAAATGGTTTCGATCGGCTCTAATCGCGTCTAAAGGAGATGGTCAAAAGCGAGAACAAGGAGAAGTCGACCGGTGAGGTTCACAACAGAAAGACTGAGGAGACCATCGAGGTCACAACAGAGGTGGGGACTCAGGTTCGAGAAGAGAGCTCCACGTGTGTGGCCAAGACCACGGAGTCGGTGCAGCAGCTGCAGTCACTAGGGGGGCGATGCGGCTTGAGGTGATCTTATTTTGTATGAGCCTCAACAAATGAGAGCTCCTCTGATTGAACAAATAGTAGGTACCGAATGCTAACTGCACGAGAACTAGAGTGATTAAGTTTTTTTGAAACGGAACACCCATGTATGCCATTACGATGACGATCTGGCTAAGTCACCAGTTACAGAGTTCTGTACAAACTCAGGAAAGTGGCCTAACCAGGTCTCACACCTGCCACTCCCTAGACCATGCCCATACGCAGCTAAAGAGGTTGCTGAATTGTTACAGATTCTAGGACATACATTCAGTTTAGCAACATCAAAAGCAACATTCAACTGAAATTTTATCTCTTGAAACAATGATCCTAGAGTAGACTTATCATACTCTTCGCTTGTTACCGCCTCCTTCAGCACCATAGAATCAGTTTCAAAGATAACTTGATTGCCTCCCATCCTTGTCGTGGCATGGATTGCATACAACATGGCTAATGCTTCAGCACGGAGTGCACTGGACGTCAGTTCCAAGCCTTCATCATTTCTCAAAGTAAAACCCCAACCTCCAGAATTTGATGCTTCATGAAACGCACCATCAGAATTTATTTTAAGGAATGTACTTGGCGGAGGAAACCATTTTGCCGTGGTGGTATGCTTCTGGGCACTCCTTCGATTCTTGTGATTCCTGAAAACATTGACATGATAGTAAATAGAGGAAACAATTTCGTCCGTAGTTTTCATCATGTCACCCACGTTAACTTTTTTTCTTTCATGCTACCACAGCCAGAACATGACACACACCTTTATGATCTCTTCCTCTGTTAGATGAAATAACTCTTCAAACAAGCTCAGGGAATCATTGCATAACACTAACTTGTTTCTAATATTTAGTGATTAAGTTATGATTTCTTAAAATCGCTGATAAACATGTCGTGATGCGACTCACTTTCTATCTAGCTAGGAACTAGAGTGATTAAGTTATATGTCAGACCGATGATGAACATGTCATGATGCTACGTACCACTTGCTAGCTAGATGAGAATAGAAGGTTAAACTAGCTATTAGTACTACTATTTTGAGTTAATTGACTTGCATGCATGTCCTAGCTGCAAATTGGTTGATTACGTCCGACGAGAACAACCATGCATGAATGCATTGGAAATGCAGTTCATCCACCACTAGTACAGTAGTAGCTACGTGATGAGCACACACACGACATACTCTTCATCATCCAATCCAATAGGTTGTTAGGAGCTTGAGTCATCGTTTTTCTTCAACTTCTTTATGTAGTTTTTAAGCTCATCGAGGTCGAGTTGACATTCTGGTTTCTGATACGTCTCCAATGTATCTATAATTTTTTATTGTTCCATGCTGATATATTATCATTCTAGGATACTTTTTGGGTCTTTATTTATCAATTTATAATATTTTTGAGCGCTAACCTATTGACCCAGTGTCCAGTACCAGTTGTTGTTTTCGGCATGTTTTTCATTTCTCAGGTTTACAATACTAAACGGAGTCCAATTGCCACGAATCTTTTTGATGAGTTTTTCTTGACCAAAAGAAGACCTGGGAGATTCAGAAGAAGGCTGGGGGGCACACCAGGGCCCCACAAGCCAACAGGGCGCGCCCTGATGGCTTGTGGGCCCCTGGCGGCTCTCCCGACCTCGTTCTCTGGCCTATAAATTCTCATATATTCTGAAAACCCAGGAGGCAGTCCCGAAACTCTTTTTACGCCGCCGCAAGTCTTTGTTCCGCCGCGAGGCCATCTGGAGCTACGTTCTGGCACCCTGCCGGAGGGGGGGTCGACCATGGAGGGCCTCTTCATCAACCTTGCTGCCCTAATGATGATGTGTGAGTAGTTCACCACAGACCTACGGGTCCATAGCTAGTACCTAGATGGCAATCTCTCTATCTCTTGATCTTCAATACAATGATCATCGCATCTTCGCTTTGATTTATTCGATGTAATCCTTTTGTGCAGTGTGTTTGTTGCGATCCAATGAATTGTGAGTTTATGTTCAGATTATTCATGAAAAGTATTTGAGTCACCTCTGAATATTAAGATTCTTATTTGCATGATCATTATAGCTTCATAATTCTCTCCGATCTATTGATTTGCTTTGGCCAAGTAGAATGATCTATCTTCAGTGAGAGGGGTGCGTTGTAGTAGGTTCAATCTGGCGGTGCTCTATATCCCAGTGACAGAAAGGGACAAGACACGTCTTTGTGTTGTTGCTACTAAGGATAACACAATGGGGTTTATTCATATTGCTTGAGTTTACTTTGTCTACATCATGTCATCATTCTCCATGCATTACTCTGTTTTACTTAATACTCTAGATGCATGCTGGATAGCGGTCGATGAGTGGAGTAATAGTAATAGGTGTAGGCAGGGTTGGCCTATTTGTTTATGGACATGATGCCTATATACACATGATTATTGCCGTTAAAATCGTATAACTATCTGATGTCTACTACGCAACTTTATTCTTGTAGACTCGTGTTGGACCTCCAAGCGCAGAGTTTTGTAGGACAGTAGCAATTTTCCCTCAAGTGGATGACCTAAGGTTTATCAATCCGTGGGAGGTGTAGGATGAAGATGGTCTCTCTCAAACAACCCTGCAATCAAATACAAGAAATCTCTTGTGTCCCCAACACACCCAATACAATGGCAAATTTTATAGGTGCACTAGTTCGGCGAAGAGATGGTGATACAAGTGCAATGTGGATGATAGATATAGGTTTTTGCAATCTGAAAATATAAAAACAGAAAGGTAGCAAGTGTAAAACAGCGAGCAAAATGGTGTATAAATGCTTGGAAATAAGGCCTAGGGTTCATACTTTCGCTAGTGCAATCTCCCAACAATGCTAACATAGTTGAATCATATGATCATCCCTCAACGTGCAACAAAGAATCACTCCAAAGTTCCTATCTAGCGGAGAACAGTATGATGAAATTGGTGTAGGTAGTAGAACCACCTCAAAGTTATTCTTTCCGATCAATCTATTGGGCTATTCCTATAAGTGTCACAAACAGCCCTAGAGTTCCTACTAGAATAACACCAATGATACATATCAATCAACCCTAATGTCACCTAGATACTCCAATGTCACCTCAAGTATCCGTGGGTAAATTATGCGACATACATCAAACAAATTCAGATCTATCATATTCAATCCAACACAAAGAACTTCAAGGAGCACCCCAAGATTTCTATTGGAGAACGTGGTATGAAAACGTGCAATCAACCCCTATGCATATATCCCCTAGGTCACCGGAATCCGCAAGTTGATGCCTCAACATATATCAAGTGAATCAATAGAATATCCCAATGTCACTACGGGTATCCCACGCAAGACGTACATCAAGTGTTCTCAAACCATAATATTCAATCCAACATAACGAGATCTCAAAGGTAAAGATTCAATTCATCACAACAAGGTAGCAAGGGAATAACATCATATGACCCGACTATATTAACAAAGCCCGTGATACATCAAGATCGTGCCATCTCAAGAACACGAGAGAGAGAGAGAGAGAGAGATTGAACACATAGCTACTGGTACAAACTGTCAGCCCCGAGGGTGAACTACTCCCTCCTCGTCATGGCCTCCACCGGGAGGATGAAGATGGCCACCAGTGTTGGTTTCTCCTCTTTGATAGGGTACTGGAACACCTCCAGATTGGTTTTTCGTCGATACAGAGAGTTGCGGCGGCGGAACGAGGAGTCTCTCTTTATTTCTGGGGTTTCTGATATTCATGGGATTTTTCAGCGTTGGAATCACGCCAAACGGAGCCACGAGGGCCCCACAAGCCATCTGGCCGCGCCCCTAGGGGGCGCGGCCGGTTGCATGGTGGCCTTCTGGTACACCCCCCTCCGGCAGGTCTTCGCTCCAATGTTGCTTATTTCCTCCAGAAAAAATCACAAAAAAGTTTCGGGCGATTCCGACAACTTCCATTTTCCGCACAAAAACAACACCACGGTAATTCTGCTGAAAACAGCATCAGGCCAGGTTAGTTCTAAATAAATCATATAAAGTGCATCAAAACCATATAAAAGTATTGTAAACATAGGTGAATATGGCATGAATACTTCATAAATTATCGATACGTTGGAGACGTATCAGCATCCCCAAGCTTAATTCTTGCTCGTCCTCGAGTAGGTAAATGATAAAAGAAATAATTTATGAAGTGTGAATGCTATCTTAGTGAATACTTTTGATCATTGATAATTTCAGTCACTTTTCTATCATCATAACCATCAACTTTTTTTCCTAAAAATCATCATTATAGAGTAGCAATCAATTCACATGTCATGGTTCAAACAAAACAATGCATTCTATTGAAACTTAACAATCTATGTTCTTGGTCACCAAACAATTTCAATGCATCATCAAGTCTAAGTAAGAGCTCCACATACTCAATTATCATATAGTATTTTATGATTGCTAATACTCAAGGCATATTTTTAGAACAAACAACATCCATCGAACATAGAGAAAAATAGGGGCTTAATGTTTCACCTCCCAACATACTTATCATAAAGATAATTGTCAACAATAATGAATCATGATCAAATATATTTGAGTGGATATATATGTTTGGGTCTTTCCCCACCACATGGTGCTTGACAACTAATAGATTGAGGTTGGAATAAGAAGTTGACTCAACATGAAAGTAAGTAACATGAAAGTAAATAGATTGTCCCTTCGCAGAGGGAAGCAGGGATTTACATATGTGCCAGAGCTCATTGTTTAAAACAGAGATGAATATGTAATTTTGAGTGGTGTGCCTATCCTGTCAACGTCACAACAGAGTATTCAATATCTTCCATGCTAATCACATTATTGGCGGTTCCCAAACAGAATTTAAATTTTTACTCCCCCTCCACCATTCAAACACATTCCATGGCTGGCCGAATCCACGGTTGCCCTCCAAACAATCAACTTTCTAGGGGGAGTTTTTGTTTATTTATTTTTGTGTTATGCAGGACTGGGAATCCTTTTTACCAGCCTCTCTCGTGCAATGATAAGTGAATAAACACTCATCTTGAGGATAAATCCCTTAGCATGGAAGATAATGACCTCCCCATCGCTCCATGAGCGGTACGAGCACACAAAACAGATGTTTATTTGAAGGTTTAGAGGTGGCACATGCAAATTTACTTGGGATGGCAGTGAAATACCATATATATAGGTAGGTATGGTGGACTCTCATGGAAGAAACTTGGCTCAAGGATTTGGATGCACAAGTAGTATCTCTACTTAGTACGAAGTTTTGGCTAGCAAAAGGTTCTAAACAAGCACCACATGTTGGAGGATCCATAACAATATAACTTCTATGCAAATATACCCAAACATAAGCATTACGTTGTCTTGTTTGTTCAACTTCAACTATTTGATCAAGTTTGAAAATAATTGATGGGTATTCACAATCATAAAAGATGTCCAAGATAATATATTTGTATGTGAAAATTCTCTTTCTTATACTAATCATTCATGAATTGCTTGTATGACCAATTTGATGATTGTCAAATTTCAATAGATTTTACTTTATAAACCAAATGTGAAGATACTACTAAGAATAAAGCACATTGATAATTTCATATTTATGATATTCAATTCATTCACAATTTACTCTCCGGATATAAGTGAAGCACATGAGTAAACCTCAAACTACTCTCAAAAGATATAAGTGAAGATCAATGAGTAGGTAAACAATCAAGTAGCTATGTGAGGGATCTCTCTCTCTCAATAAATATTTTTCAGATCTGAGTATTTTATTTAAACAGCAAGCAAAATAATAATAATAGCACTCCAAGAATAGCACATATCATGTGGACAAATAAAAATTTAGGCTCAACATAGGCTAACCGATAATTGTTGATGAAGAGAGGTGGGATGCGTAGCATCCCCAAGCTTAGATGCTTGAGAATTCTTGAAATATTTACTTGGGGTGCCTTGGGCATCCCCAAGCTTGAGCTTTTTTATCTCGTTCAATCCTCTCATGTCCCGGTTTTACCTAAGTCTCAAAAACTTCATCCACAAAAAACGCAAAAAGAACTCGTGAGATAGGTTGGTACACATAAGAAAAAATCCACACTTCATGTAATGCCAAGACAAGTTGCAAAATAATTTTCAAACATCATCTACTGTTTACTATCATTTCCACAATTTATATCTACCAATATAGGCTATGGAAACTATAGGATAAGTAGATAACAAAACTATGACAGCAATCTGTCCAAACAGAACAGTCTGTAGCAATTTATGAAAATAGTGTAGTTCTGTAACTCAAAAAATTATGAAAATTTAGGAATTGATAAACAATTTATATGATAACACTGTGTAAAAATTTCAGAAACTTTCCACGTTCCAGTAAAATATGAAAATTCAAACACTACAGCAAAAGTTTCTGTTTTTACACAGCACATATCAAACATGCAATTCAAGCATCCTAAAGGCAATTCCTGGAACTTTTTATTGAAAAAAAAAGATTATAAATAACATATAACAGAGAAAAAAAAAATTATGCTCCAAGCAAAACATATATTATGTGACAAATAAAAATATAGCTCTAAGTAAGATATACCGATAATTTTGGAGACGAAAGAGGGGATGCCTTCCGGGGCATCCCCAAGCTTAGACGCTTGAGTCTTCCTTGGATATTACCTTGTGGGTGCCTAGGGCATCCCCAAGCTTAGGTCCTTGCTGCTCCTTTTTCATTTCATATCGGTATCTCACCCAAAACTTGAAAACTTCAATCACACAAAACTTAACGGAACTTCGTGAGATGGGTTAGTATAAGATCATTCACTTAGGTACTATCAAGACAAGGTTCATAATTGTTCTCACATAATACTTACTATATTATACCATTCACATAATTTATATCACTGAATATAAGCTATGGGAACACTAAAACAAGCAAACTATGCATGCAAAACAAAATCTGTCAAAAACAGATCAGTCTGTGAAGATCTGTAGTATAACCATATTTCCGTGTCGCTAAAAATTCTGAAAATTTAGGAAAACGTAAATAATTTTCATATAAATACTTTGTAAAAAATTCAGAATTTTTTGACGCTCCTGTAAAATCAGAGAAATTCTTTACTGGAGGCAAAAGTTTCTGTTTTTGCACAGAATCAAATCAACAAGTATCCATACTATCCCAAAGGCTTTACTTGGCACTATATTGAAATAAAATACACAAAACATAATTACGACAGTAGCTTAATCACGTGAACACACAAAAACAGAAAGTAAAAGTGTTGGGTTGTCTCCCAACAAGCGCTTTTCTTTAATGCCTTTTAGCTAGGCATGATGATTTCAATGATGCTCACATAGGAATAGTAATGAAACATGCAAGAGAGCATCATGAATCTCATGACAAGCACATTTATGTCTAACCCATTTCCTATGCATAGGGATTTTGTAAGCAAACAATTTATGGGAACAAGAATCAACTAGCATAGGAAGGCAAAACAAGCATAACTTCAAAACTTTGAACACATAGAGAGGAAACTTGATATTATTGCAATTCCTACAAGCATATGTTCCTCTCTCATAATAGTTTCCAGTAGCATCATGAATGATTTCAACAATATAAATATCACATAAAACATTCTTTTCATGATCTACAAGCATAGAAAATTTATTACTCTCCACATAAGCATATTTCTTCTCATTCATAATAGTGGGAGCAAACTCAAGAAAATAACTATCATGAGATACATGATTGACATAACCAAATTGAAAATTAAAATCATGATGAAAAGTTTCATAGTTATAATTATTCTTTATAGCATACATGTCATCATCATAATCATCATAGATAGGTGGCATGCCATCATCATAATAAATTTGCTCATCAAATCTTGGGGGACTAAAAATATCATCCTCATCAAACATAGCATCCCCAAGCTTGTGGCTTTGCATATCATTAGCATCATGGATATTCAGAGAATTCATACTAACAATATTGCTATCATGCTTTTCATTCAAGGAACTATCATGAATCACTTTATAAATTTCACAATTTTTAGATTCATGATTTTCAAGCAAGACCTCATAATGATAATCTAGTGAACTCTCACTAGCAATTGTTCCAACATAATCGGGTATTTTGAAAAGATTTGCAAGTGCGTGAGGATCCATTTATATTTATTTTGTAGTTTTCTTTTATAAAACCAAACTAGTGAAAAAAAAGAAACTAAAAGATTTAATTGCAAGATCTAAAGATATACCTTCAAGCACTCACCTCCCCGGCAACGGTGCCAGAAAAGAGCTTGATGTCTACTACGCAAATTTACTCTTGTAGACTCGTGTTGGGCCTCCAAGCGCAGAGTTTTGTAGGATAGTAGCAATTTTCCCTCAAGTGGATGACCTAAGGTTTATCAATCCGTGGGAGGTGTAGGATGAAGATGGTCTCTCTCAAACAACTCTGCAATCAAATACAAGAAATCTCTTGTGTCCCCAACACACCCAATACAATGGCAAATTGTATAGGTGCACTAGTTCGGCGAAGAGATGGTGATACAAGTGCAATGTGGATGATAGATATAGGTTTTTGTAATCTGAAAATATAAAAACAGCAAGGTAGCAAGTGTAAAACAGCGAGCAAAACGGTGTATAAATGCTTGGAAATAAGGCCTAGGGTTCATACTTTCGCTAGTGCAATCTCCCAACAATGCTAACATAGTTGAATCATATGATCATCCCTCAACGTGCAACAAAGAATCACTCCAAAGTTCCTATCTAGCGGAGAACAATAAGATGAAATTGGTGTAGGTAGTAGAACCACCTCAAAGTTATTATTTCCGATCAATCTATTGGGCTATTCCTATAAGTGTCACAAACAACCCTAGAGTTCCTACTATAATAACACCAATGATACATATCAATCAACCCTAATGTCACCTAGATACTCCAATGTCACCTCAAGTATCCGTGGGTAAATTATGCGACATGCATCAAACAATTTCAGATCTATCATATTCAATCCAACATAAAGAACTTCAAGGATCACCCCAAGATTTCTATCGGAGAACGTGGTATGAAAACGTGCAATCAACCCCTATGCATAGATCCCCTAGGTCACCGGAATCTGCAAGTTGATGCCTCAACATATATCAAGTGAATCAATACAATACCCCAATGTCACTACGGGTATCCCACGCAAGACGTACATCAAGTGTTCACCATAATATTCAATCCAACATAACGAGATCTCAAAGGTAAAGATTCAATTCATCACAACAAGGTAGCAAGGGAATAACATCATATGATCCGACTATATTAACAAAGCCCGTGATACATCAAGATTGTGCCCTCTCAAGAACACGAGAGAGAGAGATTGAACCCATAGCTACTGGTACAAACCATCAGCCCTGAGGGTGAACTACTCCCTCCTCGTCATGGCCTCCACCGGGAGGATGAAGATGGCCACCGGTGATGGTTTCTCCTCTCCGGCAGGGTACTGCAACGCCTCCAGATTGGTTTTTTGTCGATACAGAGAGTTGCAGCGGCGGAACGAGGAGTCTCTCTTTATTTCTGGGGTTTCTGATATTCATGGAATTTTTAGCGTTGGAATCACACCAAACGGAGCCACGAGGGCCCCACAAGCCGTCTGGCCGCGCCCCTAGGGGGGCGTGGCCGGTTGCGTGGTGAGCTTATGGTACACCCCCTCCGGCAGGTCTTTGCTCCAATGTTGCTTATTTCCTCCAGAAAAAATCACAAAAAGTTTCGGGCGATTCCGAGAAGTTTCATTTTCTGCACAAAAACAACAGCACTGTAATTCTACTGAAAACAGCGTCAGTCCGGGTTAGTTCTAAATAAATCATATAAAGTGCATCAAAACCATATAAAATTATTGTAAACATAGGTGAATATGGCATGAATACTTCATAAATTATCGATACGTTGGAGATGTATCACTATCCGCTTTTCTATCAATTGCCCGACAATAATTTGTTACCCACCGTATGTTGCCTACATGAGAGATGCCGCTAGGGAAAACCAATGGCCCCCTGGTCTATTCACTTATAAATTTACAAACGCTATTATTACCTTGCTGCCTTTATTTGTCTTTTATTTTATTTTGCAATTTACAATTATCTACAATTATCTACACAATTCATTTGCTTGCAAATAACGAGATCAAGGGGATTGACAACCCTCTTTCCCGCGTTGGGTGCAAGTTGTTTGCTCTTTTGTGTGCATCCACTGAAGACGGTTGAGGATTGATATTCCTATTGGTTCGATAAGCCTTGGTTTCATAACTGGGGGGAAATACTTACCCACTTTGTGCTGCAATTACCCGTTCCTGTTTACGGAAAACCCAACGCAGATCACAAGTATCAGGAAGGATTTCTGGCGCCGTTATCGGGGAATATCATCATCAACTATCAAGTAACTTCACACAAATTATCATTCACTTGTTTATATTTTTATTTTCTGTTATATTTAGTTTGTTTCATAAAAATCAAAAATACAAAAATATTTATCTTTGCTTGTTACTAGTTTACTCCTTTGCTTGTTTGAAAGTTGCTATCATGTTTGACTTCATCATTGAAAAAGATGTTGGGAGTAAACCCCCCAATGAGGAAACTCCCCCACGGCGAGACGTAAAGGTCTTCATTGCGGGGAAGGGGAATATCATAGGGATAAGCGTTATCCAAGAATTCGTTAACTATATGTGTGCTTTAACTTGCAAGGATACGCCAATCCTTAAAAGAATTAAAAGTTATGCCGATGCTATCGCTGCTCTTGTTCTAAAAGTTGAAAGAAGATTTATGCGTACTCATCCTATCTTGCAAAGGATTTTCTATGAGTTGCTGGTCATAAAAGACCCTAGGGATAAGAAGATAGCCACTCTTATCCTCATGCAAGAATTTGACTATATAGTACGGGAAGCTCGGGAGATTTTTGAGCACTATAATATGAGTTGTGAGCATCCCGTAATAGATGAAATTTTATATAATAAAGACTATATGGTGAGATATGTGTTCAAGGATAATCATACTTATGATGAAAATACAATTAAAGAAGTCCCTCCTATCCATATTATCCAACAAGTTTTCAATACCATTAACAAACAATATTCTTGGATAGTAAGAGAGAATGTGGAAGGGTTTAAGGAGAGCACCATTAAAAATGCCAAGATATTACTTGATGATGTGTTCCCTATTGTCTTTAAAAAACCTTCTTCTCAAGGGAGTGTCAAAGATGACAACACTTGAAACTGTGCATTATGCCTAGCTAGGGGCATTAAACAATAGCGCTTGTTGGGAGGCAACCCAATAGTTATCTTTATTTTTTGCTTTTAATTTCTGTTTGTTTTTTATAACATGAGTATTGCCTCTGTAATGATTATGTTTTTGTGTTTTAATTAGTGTTTATGCCATGTAAAGCCTTTGGGATGACTCACAAGATGAGTAGAATTGATGTTGAAACAAAACAGAAACTTTTGACTCCAGTACAGGAATTTTCATATTTTACTGGAGCGTGATAATGATCTGAATTTTTTACAAATTATTTATATACAAATTTTCGAGGTTTTCCTAATTTTTCAGATTTTTTAGAGTTACAGAAGTATAGGTTCTCTACAGATTGCTACAGACTGTCTGTTTTTGCTTGCATAGTTTGCTTGTTTTGATTATGCTATGGATTGTATCGGGGGGTATAAGCCATGGAGAAGTTAGAATACAGTACCTATTATGCAATTATGAAATAAGAATCAATTTATAACAGTACCTAAAGTATTCAATATGTTTCTTATACTAACGGATCTCACGAAGTTTTGTTGAGTTTTGTGTGATTGAAGTTTCCAAGTTTTGGGTGTTATCACGATGGACAAAGGAATAAGGAGTGTCAAGAGACTAAGCTTGGGGATGATCAAGGCATCCCAAGGAAATATTCTAAGGAAGACTCAAGCGTCTAAGCTTGAGGATGCCCCGAAAGGCATCCCCTCTTTCGTCTCAATCCATCGGTATGTCGCTTGAAGTTATATTTTTATTCATCACATGATATGAGTTTTGCTTGGAGCGCCGTTTGTTTTTGTTTGCTTTTACTTTTAGTTTGCCACAATCATTGTTTTCTGGACACACCTGTTTGAGAGAGACACACCTTCATCATAATTTGTTAGAATACTCTATGTGCTTCACTTATATCTTTTGAGCTTAGCAGTTGCTCTAGTACTTCACTTATACCTTTTTGAGCACGGTGGCGTGTAGATTTTATAGAAATAATTTCACTCTCGCTCTTCACTTATATTTGTTTGACAGTTAATAAATAGTGACGGTAATTTGCATGGGTCATAAGACTAGTCCAAAAATAGTAGGTATTCAATGAGTGATAATTAAAACCATCATGTAGCACATATAGAGAAATTGCGGGTTAATGATATTGATATGGTAATATGAAAAAGGTGTGAGTTCATAATTCTTAATCTGTAGAAGTGTCGATATTAAGAGAGGTTAACTTCTTGTTCGTCTAAAAGTTTAAAAGGCATGGTGATGATGTGTGAGCATTTCTATTCCTCGTTGAAATCCTAGTGTTGTTTCGGGTCGGAGGCGCGCGATGGTTAACTCCTACCAACCTCCTCCCTCGGGGCATGCGAGTAGTACTTTGATTTGTGATAAAACTAATAAAACTTTGCAATAAGTATATGAGTTCTTTATGACTAATGTGAAACCATGGACATACGCAATCTCACCTCCTCATATTTTCTAGCCTCTTCGGTACTGTGCATTGCCCGTTCTCACCTTGAGGATCGGTGCAACTTTCGCTGGTGCATCCAAACTCTGTGACATGATACGCCCTGTTGCACATAAGCCTCATTATATCTTCCTCAAAACAGCCACCATACCTACCTATCATGGCATTTTCATAGCCATTCCGAGATATATTGCCATGCAAATTCCATCGTCACTTCACATGACTAGTTCGTTCATCATCATATTGCTTTGCATGATCATATAGAGTTGACATAGTATTTGTGTAAAGCCACCATTCATCATATTTTTGATACATGTCACGCTAGATCTTTGCACATCCTGGTACACTGCCATAGGCATTCATATATTATCATATCTTCATATCAGTTCTTCATATCGAGTTGTAAGTAAATAAAAGTGTGATGATCATCATTATTAGAGCATTGTCCCAGTGAGGAAATAAAAATGGGGGAGGCCAAATGAGCCCACCATTCATTATAAAAAAATGATGAATGAGAGAAAATGAGAGAAGGGACTTTTCTACTATCCTTTACCACACTTGTGCCTCAAAGTGGCACCTTGTTCCTCACATAGAGATTCTCATGTTATATCATTTTCATATGATAGTGGGAATTACCTTTTCATTAGTATAAACTTGGCTTGTATATTCCAATGACGGGCTTCCTCAAATGCCCAAGGTCTTCATGAGCAAGCAAGTTGGATGCACACCCCACTTAGTTTCATTTGAGCTTTCATACACTTATAGATCTAGTGCATCATTTGCATGGCAATCCCTACTCCTTGCATTGACATCTATCGATGGGCATCTCCATAGCCCGTTGGTACGCCTAGTTGATGTGAGACTATCTTCTCCACTTTTTACCCCTTTGATATCTACCACCATAATCTATTCCACCTTTATGCTATGTCTAATGGCTCACGCTCATGTATTGCGTGAAGAATAAAAAGTTGATGCATATTGAAAAGTACGATCCAATTGCCTAACTTGGACACCATGGTGCTTGACATTTGTATTAATGTGGTGAAGATGGAGCCATGCCTTGCTAATATAATAAGATGAATGGGGGGTAAACATTCTTTGAGGATCGTATACTTTGAAAGATTGATGATTTTGTTTCTTATGCTTATAAGTATTGCTATGTTAATATTTGTTAATTCATCGTTTCTCAATGAGCATGCATGCAAAAGATTACATAATGGGTAGCATGTCACATCAAAAATTCTGTTTTTATCGTTTACCTACTCGAGGACGAGCAGTAATTAAGCTTGGGGATGCTTGATATGTCTCCAATGTATCTATATTTTTTTATTATTCCATGCTGATATATTATCATTCTAGGATACTTTTTGGGTCTTTATTTACCAATTTATAATATTTTGAGCACTAACCTATTGACCCAGTGCCCAGTGCCAGTTGCTATTTTCTGCATGTTTTTCACTTCTCAGGTTTACAATACTAAACAAAGTCCAATTGCCACGAAACTTTTTGATGATTTTCTCTTGACCGAAAGAATACCTGGGAGATTTGGAAGAAGGCCAGGGGTCACACCAGGGCCCCACAAGCCAACAAGGCGCGCCCTGATGGCTTGTGGGCCCCTGGCGGCTCTTTCGACCTCGTTCTCTGGCCTATAAATTCTCATATATTCTGAAAACCCATGAGGCAGCCCCGAAACCCTTTTTACGCCGCCGCAAGTCTCTGTTCCATCGCGAGGCCCTCTGGAGCTCCGTTCCGGCACCCTGTCGGAGGGGGGATCGATCACGGAGGGCCTCTGGCTTGCTGCCCTCATGATGATGTGTGAATAGTTCACCATAGACCTATGGGTCCATAGCTAGTACCTAGATGGCAATCTCTCTATCTCTTGATCTTCAATACAGTGATCATCACATCTCCGCTTTGATCTATCCGATGTAATCCTTTTGTGCGGTGTGTTTGTTGGGATCCGATGAATTGTGGGTTTATATTCAGATTATTCATGAAAAGTATTTGAGTCACCTCTGAATATTAAGATTCTTATTTGCATGATCATTATAGCTTCGTAATTCTCTTCGATCTATTGATTTTCTTTGGCCAAGTAGATTGATCTATCTTCAGTGAGAGGGGTGTGTTGTAGTAGGTTCAATCTGGCGGTGCTCTATATCCCAGTGACAGAAAGGGACAAGACACGTCTTTGTGTTTTTGCTACTAAGGATAACACTATGGGGTTTATTCATATTGCTTGAGTTTACTTTGTCTACATCATGTCATCGTTCTCCATGCATTACTCTGTTTTACTTAATACTCTAGATGTATGATGGATAGCGGTCGATGAGTGGACTAATAGTAATAGGTGCAAGCAGGAGTCGGCCTATTTGTTTATGGACGTGATGGCTATATACACATGATCATTGCCGTGAAAATCGCATAACTATCCGCTTTTCTATCAATTGCCCAACAATAATTTGTTACCCAACGTATGTTGCCTACATGAGAGGTGCCGCTAGGGAAAACTAAGGCCCCCAGGTCTATTCACTTATAAATTTACAAATGCTACTACTACCTTGCTGCCTTTATTTGTATTTTATTTTATTTTGCAATTTACAATTATCTAAACAACTCATTTGCTTGCAAATAACGAGATCAAGGGGATTGAAAACCCTCTTGCCCGCGTTGGGTGCAAGTTGTTTGCTCTTTTGTGTGCAGCCGCTGAAGACGGTTGAGGATTGATATTCCTATTGGTTCGATAAACCTTTGTTTCATAACTGAGGGAAATACTTACCCACTTTGTGTTGAATTACCCGTTCCTCTTCATGAAAAACCCAACACATATCACAAGTATCAGTTTCCCATTCAATTTCAGCCAACCATAGGACAACGTGAATGACTTGCCCTCGGTTTGATTTTTCAAAGTGGTCGTGATAAAGGCGAGGGTCCTGATCTTTTGGTGAGATGATAACTATCGATTTTGGTGGAATCGACTTTGATGATTCGACTACAAACGTGCACGACGTTGCGGCTTAGCAATTGCTAAATCAAACCCAAGAGGTTATTGACCACATCGGAGCACGATCAACCTGACAAGTGATACTCGTGATCTGTGTTGGGTTTTCCGTGAAGAGGAAAGGGTAATCGCAGCACAAAGTGGGTAAGTATTTCCCTCAGTTATGAAACCAAGGTTTATCGAACCAATAGGAATACCAATCCTCAACCGTCTTCAGCGGCTGCACACAAAAGAACAAACAACTTGCACCCAACGCCGGCAAGAGGGTTGTCAATCCCCTTGATCTCGTTATTTGCAAGCAAGTGAGTTGTGTAGATAATTGTAGATAATAGTAAAGTGCAAAATAAAATAGAAGCTAATAAATAACAGCAATGTAATGATAGCGTTTGCGAATATATAAGTGAATAGACCCGGGGGCCGTAGAGTTCTCTAGTGGCATCTCTCATAAGCAAAGCATACGGTGGGTAAACAAATTACTGTTGGGCAATTGATAGAAAAGCGAATAATTATGCGATGTTCACGGCAATGATCATGTGTATATAGGCATCACGTCCATAAACAAATAGGCCGACTCCTGCCTGCACCTACTACTATTACTCCACTTCAAGAGCGCTTCTATGCTTGCCTCTCTACGTCTTAAGTTCATGACAAACGGAGTAATGCTTGGAGAACGATGACATGATGTAGACAAAGTAAACTCAACTAATATGAGTAAACCCCATCGTTTTATCCTTAGTAGCAACAACACAAAGACGCAACTTGTCCCCTTCTGTCACTGGGATATAGAAACTCGTCAGGTTGAACCTACTACAACGCACCACTCCCACCGAAGAAATATCAATCTAGTTGGCCAAACTATCTCAATAGACCAGAGAGCACTACGAAGCTATGATGATCATGCAAATAAGAATCATAGTAATCAGGTTTGACTCAAATACTTTTCATGAATAATCTGAACATAAACTCACAATTCATTGGATCCCAACAAACACACCATACAAAAAGATTACATCGGATAGATCAAGGCAAAGATGCGATGAACATTGTATTGAAGATCAAGAGAGAGAGAGATATTGCCATCTAGGTACTACCTACGGACCCGTAGGTCCGCGGTGAACAACTCACACATCATGGTGAGGGCAGCAAGGTTGATGAAGAGGCCCTCCGTGATCGATCTCCCCTCCGGCAGGGTGCCGGAACGGAGGTGTAGATGGCCTCCCGTCGGAACAGAGACTTGCGGCGGCGGAAAAAGTGTTTCGGGAGCGCTTCTGGTGTTTTTTGGGTAGACGTGAATTTATAGGCCAGAGAACGACGTCGGGGAACGCTCCATGGGGCCACCACATATCTGGCCGCGCCCCCCCTAGGGGGCGCGGCTGGATATGTGGTGGGCCCTTGGTGCATCTCCTAGCCCTCCTCCGAAGCTTCTAGGTTTTGTATTGGTCCAGAAAAAATATCAAAAAGTTTCGTGGCAATTTGACTCCGTTTGGTATTGTAACTCTGAAAAGGCAAAAACACGCAGAAAGCAGGAACTGGCACTGGGCACTCGGTCAATAGGTTAGTGCTCAATAATATTATAAATTGGTAGATAAATACCCAAAAAGTATCCTAGAATGATAATATATTAGCATGGAACAATCAAAAATTATAGATACGTTGGAGACGTATGAACCACGTGTGTCTATTCCTGCAAGCAATCGAAGAAAGAGCAAGAATATGATAAAAGCAAACTGAATATTGCAAATATAGATGAAGTATTGATAAAAATGAGGATCCGAAAGCGGTCTTGGTCTGGTCGTTAAACACAAACGAAGTACACGAAGTTGCAATGGCTAACTTTTAACTAAACAAATCCCAAGAGAAAAGCTAGGGGATTGATCTACTTATATAGGACTAAGGGGTGGCGGCCAAGGAGGTTGGAGGACGTTCCAAGGCAGACTAAAACTAACCCTATGTCGTACAAGGCCCATAGGCTCAAGTGGAAGTTACGCAACACCTTTTGACTTATATTTTTAATTGATTTTGCTGCAGCATCGGACTGTTTCGGTAATATCTCCGTGCTACGAATGAATTTGAATGTGAATCCAGTTGTGTTGGAAAGTGCACGAAATAAACTTTCCAACAAAAAAAGAATCACACAATTTGGAGTCTGAATGCAAAAGCTGTAAGCGTTTTAATTCAGGTATGTATGTGTAGTCTGAATCTGAGTCCAGAATGTGGGGACTTAATCACTATCTTATCTTGGGCAAAAAGTGACGTGAGAGGAGCTATGGAACAATAACTAATCATTTTCTTTGATTTGAGAGGACTTTTTGAACAACACCTAATCATTTGTTTTTCCTTTGTCTTCACACATGGTTCGTACTAGTGTTTGATATTCTGTATTTAAGCATGAAATAAAAATAGGTGAACTATTTTTGTTCTGGATAACATAAATAAATTATTGCATATTTTTATAACAAATCATCTCACAAATATGCATACATGCAATATTTTTTGTCGTATCCAAGGCAGTCATGTCCTCATCATCGCCAACCCCAACTAGCAAAACAAGAATCACTCTAAATAATGCCACTACCAAAGCTAAAAATACAAATGCATGATGACAATGTGAAGCAAGTCAAACTTACATGGCTACTGACTCCAAGGCTACTTTGGTTCTAGCCCTTGCATATAGTAACTGCAAAACGAGTTGACGCTCTCTCGTGCGGCTCCACATGGTTCTTCTGTTCATGGTAACGTTTGTGAATTTTTTGCCAATACGTGACACCCTATATTCCCGGTGCCATAAATTGGATTCATGCTTGTGGCCAACCAAGATTCATAGAACAACACATTTTCATGGCTTGTGAATGCCGGACCTCTTGATTTTGGTACCTTCTTTTTTCAGTGTGCTATGCTTGCCAGACATAGAAAATAGGGTATTGGTATCACCCAAGTCAAAATGCGTAGACTCTTGACCATCATATGCCATGTTCATCATGAATGCATCCTAGAATATGCATTGCAATGAAATCACCATTCCTACATTGATCCAACAGTACGTGCAACCAACGAATCAAGCCATAAAATGGCATATGGGGAAAGAATGTGTCGTTTCTTGGTCGGCCATTTCGTCGAACATCACCTGGGCATGCCCTGACATCGGTGTTTCTAGATGTTGTTTGTTCCCATTCGAGTTGTTGCGATGCATACATTGTGTCTACGACGTCGTCCTCTTCCGTCCAACCATCTGGGATGCCCGACCACTAGGAGGCCGGAACGGAGTTGGGCACAACTGACGCCTTGTATTTTCTCGCGGTCACGACAGACGACATGAAGGCGGTCGCCAGAACGGACGCACCCAAGTTCATGTCACTAGCCTTCTCTGCAGCTTCCTTCTCTGTCGCTTCCTGGACACGTTGTCGGCCGCGTCGATCCCTCCGGGCTATGTTCTTTGTCTTGAAAGAGGCGATTGTTGGGACCCCCACATAATATGTCGAGGCATCGTCCATGGCGGGAGTGGGGAAGGGGTACTCAGCGTTGACACCTAGGACAACGCATGAGTATGGTGGCACGGACAAGGAGCAAGGGTGTAGGAGGGAGATGATACGTCTCCAACGTATCAATAATTTATGAAGTATTCATGCCATGCTTGCCTATGTTTACAATACTTTTATATGGTTTTGATGCACTTCATATGATTTATTTAGAACTAACCCGTACTGACGCTGTTTTCAGCAGAATTACCTTATCATCCTTATTCTAGTGGTCAAGTTGAGTTGAGTAATAGAGAAATAAAATTGATCTTGCAAAAGACCGTTAATAGATCTAGAAAGAATTGGTCTAAGAAACTTGATGATGCATTATGGGCTTATAGAACTGCTTATAAATACCCTATGGGAATGTTTCCGTATAAAATGGTCTATGGGAAAGCATGTCATTTACCTCTTGAGTTAGAACACAAAGCTTATTGGGAAATTAAAGAACTTAACTATGATTTCAAGCTTGCCGGTGACAAGAGGTTATTTGATATTAGCTCTCTAGATGAATGGAGGACACAAGCCTATGAAAATGCCAAGTTGTTTAAATAAAAAGTAGCAGATACAGATCCATTAGAACAATGTCGTTACCAGAAATTTGATTTCGGCATCTTATCAAATTGTTGTTGGTCCTAACCACAACTTTGTATAGCATTACCTTTATTGCACATGAGACGCTCTTATGTATTTTGAAGCCGTAACTCGGAATGTCAACAACTTTACCATGTTTCAGTGTTTCCATACAAGAGAGTAGTAAATCCGTATCAAATGCATCTGCAATTAGGACATGAGCAGCATCGGTAACAAAGTCTGTGCACATCTCTTTCCAATAGCACAAAAAGACATCAGGTTCTCATGAAACATGTGTTGTATTGTACCTAGATGATCAAAATTATAATCAAGAACACAGAATGATTCCTCATTAGACAGTCCATAATAAAATGACTCATGTGACATTTGAGATCAAAAATTTCATTGCTTGAGAGATTGTACCCATCGTATGATTACAATAAAATTATGGCAAGGGATGTCGATAAAAACTTTGAATGCATAATTAGTGACACTACACACTTATAAAACAGGAGAAATAAACTATTAGTGACTTTGTCAAGAAAGAATGGATGGTCCAAATATCATAAGAAGCGTAATCAGAGCTGTAATACACAAAACCTGAGTAACAACAACTACACACTGATCGCATAGCTGATTGATGATCATTTTGCAAACAGAAAGGAAGAAGGTTTGTTGTCATCATATGATGGGGAGGTGCATTTGGGTGTAGAAAGGTTGTACCATGTAAGCGACTACAATTCACTAAATTTTTGCTAACAAACAGAAAGAACATAACCCATCGACTAATAACAAATGGTTCCTGATGTCCATTCTCCTGGCCTGACGTCATTGGTAGTTCCTCCCCCAACAAAGAATCTTTCAGGTCCAGCTCATGCAAACTGAGTGATGTATGATGGACGCCAACCACGGTAGCATTAAGCACTTTGCGTGTTGAGTACGTTCCCATCTAGTGTTCAACAAACCTACAGTCACCTGGATATAAAGTAAAAGGATAAAATTAGGATGTTAGAAAGCCACTTAGATCCACGTCTTGGTGCAAAAGAATTATTAAATGATTTAACAAGCCTTTAAGATGAAGATCACAACAACAAAATGTCCATAAATGACAAGACATTACGATAAAATAATTTTGTCTTCTATAAGTGTACCCTTCAAAAGTCAGAATATAAGTGTGCGAAAACAGTTTGTTAGTTTGTCGAGAAGACAAACCTTCTTCCTTTCCTCAGGCGATAGGCATACATTACGAGAGCTCATGGCAAGACCATCGACTTCTCGCACTATATCTGATCCTACTATCTCTATGGAAAAATCAAGGTCACGAATCTGAAAAGACCATGAGCATATCTAAGTAACTGGAGCACTGAACAAAATGATCCAGGTCCAATGGTATCTATAGTTGATGCAATCAGAAAGGAAACTTCTCAATTTTCTCCATCATTATGATAGGAAAATTCATGGTCCAGTCACTAGATTGGCAATGCCAAGAACTGAATAAGTTGTTCAGGCAATTGAAAAGAGCATCATGAATTTTGTCGGACACAAACTCATGCATGCTGACTCGGCAATTACTTAATCCAAAGTGTGTGACTGCATGGTCTAAGACAATAGTCCGTTTCCGCAACATACGAAAATGAGTACACAACCCAACCATCAGATAGTACTGCTGGAATGTGCCTCTGTTTAAGTTCTACGAAAATTCAGCACATACTAGAGTGGCAAGATAAATTACAGCATGGTCGAATATCCTCATAAAAAACTGGCAGATGCAAAAAGTATAGTTGCTCTTGCTGTGTAGGGTTTAGAGTAGCACTAACAGTCAGGATCTACTTTGCATCATTTCCCGTGTCCTGAAGCTACGGTGTTTTAACTTCGTTCGATTTGCATGTGACAGACATTGAACTAAATGCAGAACTCAGATGGAAGCAGCAACGCGTAGGGTGTGGCTGAGCTCACCAAGAGGCCTCTGGCGCTTGCAGGCCGCATGGATCTGGCCCAGGAAGTCGAGAGGGTCGCCAGTGACGGAGGAGGAGGAGCCCGAGGAGGAGATGAGGTTGGTGTGGCCCGTGTCCCCGGCGGCGGGGAACGTGGTGCTCCTGTCGGCGGTCACGGCGTCGTCGGGGGCCAGGGGGGAGGAAGTTACCCCTCCTCTCTATCAGCTGCATCGGGGCAGGCGGTGGGGCCCAGCGGCATCTCGCCGGAGAGCATACCTGGCCAAACGGGCTGGCCCGGCCGTGTCGTAAACGTGCCCTATCAGCTGCATCGGGGCAGGCGGTGGGGCCCAGCGGCATCTCGCCGGAGAGCATACCTAGCCAAACGGGCCGGCCCGGCTGTGTCGTAAACGTGCCTGGCATGGCACGGCCCGCCACGACACGACTAATAGTCGGGCTGTGCCGTGCCTGCTCACGGGCTGGAGGTAGCAGCCCAGGCACGACACGTAGGTACGTGGGCCGGCACGTGGCACGCCCAGGCACGCCGGCCCGTTGTGGCACGCTGGCCCGCCTCGCGCAATTTTTCCTTTTTTTGTAATATCTCTAAAAACAACCAAAAAAGGGTCAAAAATGTAGAAAATTGTAAAATTTGGTAGAGTATTATGTGGGATAAATCTAGAGTTTTATTAGCGCTTGCCTCATTAAAACCGTCCATCCCAAAGAAGTAAAAGAGTACAAGCTATGCTTTAGAAATACTAAAAGAAATAGAAAGAAAAAAATTACAAAGATTACAACTGAACTAATTGGGATCCTTCATCCTTGCCCGGCAGCCGCGGCTTCCTCGTCTCTCTTGATGTGTGCTGCTTTCTGCCTAGTAAGGATGTTTACTGGGCCGTGGCAGGCAATGCGCGGCAGCTTACCGCATCTTTTGCACCGTGCTTTTAGCTGGGAGACTCTACCGTCCATAACTACTTGTGCATCGTAGTAGTCCCAGATTTCCCCATGAACATTTTGATTTGGGCCATCCATTTTTTGTATTGTGTGTGAGAAATGAGAAGGGTGGGCATCCCTTTTTATAGCCAAAAAATGGCATATTAGGCACGTTAGGCATGTTAGGCACGTTAGAGTGTTATGTGGGATAAATCTAAAGTTTTATTAGCGCCCGCCTCATTAAAACCTTCCATCCGAAAGAAGTAAAAGAGTACAAGCCATGCTCTAGAAATACTAAAATATTAAAAGATAGAGAAAGGAAAGAAAATACAAAGGCTGCAACTGACTAATTGGGATCCTTCAACCTTGCCCCGCAGCCGCAGCCATAGCCGCTGCCTCGTCTGCCTTGATGTGTGCCTTCTTGTGCCTCATCAGGTGGCCAGTTCCAGCATTCTTTTTCACGAGCAACTTCTTACCGCATTGTTTGCACTTTGCAAAAAGCTCGACGAGACCATCCTCATCTCTAACTAATTCTTCATCGTAGTACCTCCAAATGGAAGAGCGTCTCAGAAGAACGTTTTTATTTGGATCAGCCATGTTTTTGTGTGGAAAATGAGATGGAGTTTGAGTGTGAGAAATGAGAAAGTGGGCATCCCTTTTTATAGCAAAAAAATGGCACGTTAGGCACGTTAGGCAAGTTAGGCAACAATAATGCATAAAATGAAAATTGAGGCAATGTATCATCTGGGATAGATCTTGAGCTTTATTAGTGGCTGCCTCATTAAAACTTTCATCCCTGGGAAGTAAAAGAGTACAAAGCCACGCTCTAGAATTACAAAAGGGAAATAAAATTACAAAAAGATAAGAAAATTACGAAATAAAAAGAAAAGGACTACACTACTATTCTTCTGGGTTTTCTTCTTCAAGGTTCATTTCTTCAAACATGGCTAGTAGTTCTATGCTTTCTGCAGTGTGTTGGGCTCTCCTTCTTGATAGCTCCCCATCTTTCACAGACATCAGTGTTCTCACCATATCAGGGGTGAGACTAGTTCTTCTATCCTCAATTATTCTTCCAGCAAGGCTGAAAGCAGACTCCGATGACACCGTAGAGACGAGTACCGATAACACATCACGTGCTAATATGGAAAGCATCGGAAATGTAAGCTTGTGTTCTTGCCACCACTCCAGTATGTTGAAGTCTTCCTCACTATCTAAATCGTACATGAATTTTTCGCTGTTGACGTACTTCGCTAACTCCCCGCCACCTTGAAGCACATATGTTGATGTGGAAGAGCTTCCGACGGTAGAGGAGGACAAAGAACCAACGATCTTGCTCCATGCTCCTCTCTTTTTACCTGCAGTAGGTGTTGGTGGAGGTCGTTGCATTCGAACTCTGGCATATTTTTGCTCATACTTAGCAAAAACTTCAAAAAGCTTTTCACGAGCCATGTTGAAGTCATCAGTTTAATCTAAAGTTAGGGATGCAGATAGTACATTGAGTGCACTACGATACCTTTCAAGTTTAGCTCTAGGATCCAAGATAAATGCAAATACATACAACAGTAGAATATGTTGCCAATATTTTAAATACTTGGTTTTCATGTCAGCAACAACATTAAGTAATAATCCATCACCTTCATATGCTTTCAGATGACCAGCAATGTCTAATATGGTATGCACCATCAAAGGAGATATCGGGTAATAAACCCCAAACAAAGTAATTGTTGCATCATAGAACAAATCAAGAAATGCAGTCAATGTTGTAATAACATGCCAAGTATCATTGCTGATTAGAGGATCAACCCCATAATTTGCATTAATAAAACCATTGAACGGAACTCTGTCTCGAATAACTGCCTTAAGCATCAAATATGTAGAGTTCCATCTAACAAGCATGTCTGAATTAAACTTATGAGGAGTTGTGCCTAGAGCAATGCAATATCTCTTATAGTTTGCAACTCGTTGAGTTGAATGCTAAAGATAAGATATTGCAGTGCGTATGCATTCAATGTGTGGTTCACATAAATGTAAAGCACCTTTAGCAATAAGATTAATGATATGGAAAGCACAACGTTGATGCATTAAAAAGGATGCATCATATACGGAGAATATATGAGTCGGGGTATTCATTGCACTGGTGTTTGCTGAAGCATTATCCAAAGTTATTGCAAAAACCTTGTGGGCAAGATCAAAATCATTCACAACTTTGAGTACAGCTTCAGCAATGTTTGGACCACTATGTGATACATCCATTAATTCAAATCCTATGACTCTTTTTTGTAGATGCCAATGTTCGTTAACATAATGAGCTACCACACTAATGTAGTCTTGCTTTGCCCGACCAGTCCAGATATCAGATGTTAACAACACTGAAAAAGTGCACGTAGAAAATTCTTCTTTTATTTTCTCTTTGCCAGTTTGGTATAGCTTTTTAATATCCCTACTTGTAGTTTGTCTAGAAACCGGTCTATAATTAGGATTATGACAAGTTTGAATATATTCTACAAAACCGTCAGATTCACCAAAGCCTAGTGGCAAATCATTAGAAGCAATAGGACGGCATAGACCTTCTCGCTGAACATTAGCATCGTAGGTGAAATTGTGTATTGTACCGTCAGGGTTGAACCTGAGCTGAGTTTGCACAGCTGCCGAGATCGACGCGCTCGTTGCATCCGCCTTGGCGTGGCCATCCACATGCCTCTTCAGGTGGCCGGTTCCTGCCTTGGCTTCTCCGGTATATACCTTCTGGCACCTTTTGCACCTTGCATGCACCTTCCGGACACGGGCCTCCATGGATATTTCTTCATTGAAATATTCCCACACCGCGAAGGTTCTACGACGAGCTCTTTGCTTCACACCGATGCTGGTGGAGGAACCCGTCCCACTACTAGAATTGGTGTGACCTTCGGGTTCGGAAGTGGTATGGGCTTCGAGAGTGGGATGATCAGTATAGGCATGTTGCATGGGTGGGGGCATGGTAGTGGGATCGGAGCTCGGAGGGTAGAGGCTATACTCCATATCCCCAAGACCAAAATCGGAGAGTGGGAAGCTAGTATTGTCATGGTCATCCATGTTTGAGTGTGAGAAATATGTGGGCTATGCAGTCCTATTTATAGCAAAAAATTGACAATTTTCGGACAAAATTTGACCCTCTAATGGTCAAAAATTTAAATATATGAATTTTCTTAAGAAAAACCACCCTAACCTCTCCTAAACACAGGCTAACTCCCCCTAAACCCCTCCCAACGGCTCCTTCGCCTCGCCCTCAACCGCGTCCCGCGCTGCCCCCCCCCCCCCCCCCCCCCCCCCGCTCCCCCAGCGATCGAGGCGGCCAGCGCCCGCTCCCCCAACGATCGAGGAGTGCCTATCGGGCCGTGCCACGTGCCGGCACGTGACTAGTCATGTCGTGTCGGGTTGGCCCACGTGCTGAGGGTGGCAGCCCAGACACGGCCCGATTAGCGTGTGTCGGGCCTGGCCCATAGCGTGCCGTGCCACCGTGCTTCTAGGCCGGCCCGAAAAGCACGGCCCGTTTGGCCAGGTTTGCCGGAGAGGCGGGCCCGGTGGGGGAGATGCCCTAGGGTTCTAGAGATTGAGGCGGAGGGAGACGCTGGGAGCCGTCGGCTGCCCGACGCTCTGCGCGCGAGGTGGGGCGGCGCGGCCGCAGCCGGGTAGAAAAGGCGAGGGACAGAGGAGGTTGCGTGAGATGAGAAGCAAAACGATGCGTTCTTTTCTTTCTACCATTTAATGCATTTTCTCCACCAAGCACTGTTCCTAGAGAAAGGAGAGCCATTGGATTATAACGGATGGCAGATTCTGGCTGCTACAGCACGTGTACAGTAACAACTGTAAAGCAGAGGAGCCGAAACCCCTTCCAGGACATGAAGCTTAATTCCCCTATAACCGCAGACACAGAGCGAAATATTACCTACATTATGAAAAAAATACATCGATAGCTTGACATAAGGAACAATCTTGACGAATATCCAATTCTGAACCTGGTGAACAGTAAATTCAAAACAAATACTACAAAAATTCAAAAAAAATCCAATTTTTTGCGTGGAAGATATTTTAGTGTATGAGGTGCGTGCTAAATTTGAAAGCATTTGGGCATCTGAGTAGCTCTCAACAAAATACAAAATCGGGTCCAAACAGTGAACAAACAATAAACTTTTTCACATACCCCAAATTTGTCTTTTTTGTTAAGAGTTACTCAGATATTCAAATGCTTTGAGATTTGGCACGAACATCACGCGCTCGGTCATCTTCCTCCACAAATTTTTTTTTTTGATTTTTTTAAATTTTATTTAGTATTTTTAATGATTTTTTTGTTCACTCCCGGGCTCCAAAACACTCCTCTCCAATCTTACTCGCACAGGCGCGAAGAAAGCAAGAGCAGTGATTTCAGAGGGATCCAGGTTTACCAGGTCCACGCCATAGAGTCCAGGGACATCGGAGAAGAACTTAGATGGCAGAAGCCACGCTTAAAGAAGTCCTCGAACTACACGATGATCTCTCAGCCTCTAGCTTTGGTCGGTGGCGGTCATAAACTTCTCGCCATGTCTACTCCACGGCCTGCCTGATTGGAGGGAAGATGGAAAGCTCGTCCTCAAAGTCTTCTACTCCCTGGAGTATTTGCAATCCAAGATGGAAAGCTCATCCGCATTTCTGGACTTGCCCTCCCAAGTAGCAGGAGAATATTCAAATTCTAAACTTGGGATATCATGGTGAGTGACTCAGAAGCGTGGTGACTCGTAAAGTGTCATGTGCGCCTTGAGCAAACGCTCCCAACGAGTCCCCAAACCTCGACTGAAAACGTCACGCGCATTCAAATGGGGTTCGAATGGAGGCTTGTCGCGACGGGCGTTTGCGGCCTACTCATACCCGGACGTTTCGTGTGGCTCTTGATGAGAAGAATGTGCGTCTAGTTGATCACAAGATAAAAAGGTTCTCAGAAAATATTTGCTTGCAGCCATTGTTCAGAAAGGAACTACAGTACCAGAGCTTCAAGGTGGTTAAGAAGTTCATACATGCTGTGGTTGTTCTGCTGTCACACCAAACAACCACAGCTCCAGTGCCGAGGAGGATAGATAGATAGATAGGTAGTTCTGTGCATTTACATGAGGGCATGGCGCACCATGCACACAATGTTTGCTGCTCACTCTGTGCTCGTGCCGAGGGCCAGGGATTTCAGTTCCGGCATCAGCCTCTCTTCCAGGTCTTCCTTCTTCTCCAGCATTCGGTCCGATGTGCAATCGTCTTCCTGCAGGGCAAAGACGAGACGATGCATGATTGCGCAGATGATGAGCAGAGAAGACAGTAGTCCAAGTTCTTTTGTAGTTTTTCCATACAGCAGGTGATCAATACCAACAAAAGAAATGTTAATGCATGAATCGAATGTGGTTACTGTTTAGCTATAGCAGAGGATTTCGGGTAAATGGGGAGAGCTCGACACAGAAATTAAGTGTGCATGTATATAGCTCAGGGCAGAAACCATAACCAGCTAATCCATTTCCAATGCACACAACAGTGAGCAGCGATGTATTCGAAATTGTTGGAGTGGACTTACATCGCCCGTAGCAGCATCTTGTAATGCGAGAAGTTTCACGGTGGTGGCGTGATATTCAGTTAAAACCTTAAGCGTTGAAGCTGGTAGCTTGTCCTGAAAAATAGAAGCTATGGATGATCACACAGGTAAAGATTTTGCTAAAATTAACAGTGTTATCTGAATATGTGAAATAAGCCAACATCAGAGACAGTGAAAAATTAACAGTGTTATCTGAATATCTGAAATAAACCAACATCAGAGACAAGCTTCTGTAAGCCTGCTATAAAACTAAAACCTAAGAGGCTAAGAAACTATGGCCAGAATGCAGAGGACTGCCAATCGTCGATCCAAAAGCCAGCAGGAGTTTGATGGTTAACACTAGTTTCTGGAAATACTGGCGGGGCCGTGGAGCTACATACAGGAACTATATTATCTGCTATGCTGTTTCAACAGGTTATGGAAACTTCAAACATGCAAAAAGAAACTAAATAAAATTTAATAACACCTGCAAGAAAGACTTATTGAACTCTTGGTACGAGTACATTTGTGCAGCATGGGAAAAAACATGTCCAACAGTGACGACTGAGGACCCCCTCTGCCTACGTTACAAGTCTTGCGATGCAAGGAAGCAAACCCCTCTATAGTAATTACTGGTTCCACTTGTCCAAGTAAAAGAAAGCTAAGCCGACGAAACACAATACAAACAGATTCACTAGCTGTTGTTCCCGGAGGGAAAAATGCAAAATCAAGGGGCATATTGTAATAAAGGACAGGATAAGAAAAAGGTGGACAGGTGATTCTTCTGACATCTAAATGGCACAATTACAAACCAGCATATCAACGATTCTGTGATCAGGATGTTCCTAAAAGTTAACATATTCTACTTAAACTGCATTAAGTACATCTTAAAGCGAATGTAAATCAAAAATACCTTCAGTAGTGTGATGACAGCACCAACAGCCCTTTCAGGTACCTGAAGAGCCTTGTTGTATGCCTACAAAATATTCAAAAATGATGTTTCTCCGGTCAGCCTATAAATACAGAGAGAAAGCAAGGATGCTATTTCAGGAAAGATACAATCAAGCAAACCTGTAGAAAAAGTAGAGCAACAACTTTTGCGAGGAAGGAAACTGGATCAGTCTCTGAAGAAACTTGTGCTATCAAATCCTTCAATTCATAGAAAGTAAGGTGTCAAATAAATATCACTAGAATTCATCCATAAAGAAACTTAGCATGTATGAATTCTTTATTCAGTACATTATGTCATACTGAACATTAACATCTTCACACCCTACCAATCTATAAGAGCGCCTTACGAGTCTAACAATCTTGGTAAATTTATATTATCATGGTGATTTTGACTTGCATTCTGCTACTCTGTACTTGCATTATCTTGATGCTTAAAAACACAAGAAACAACATCTTTTTAACCGTGGAAAATACCATAATTTCATAGAAACAGAGATCATTACTGTCAGACAGGGTTTTAAAAAGTGCTACCAGAATGGTTCAGGTTATTTGACCGGTTTGCTAAGTTTAGGATATGAAAACACAAGAAACAATTAGTGTTTGGGCCATATCGAATAAGTGATGAACTGATAATATACTCATTCCACCTGAACTGGGGATCAAAGGGGGACATTTAGGGCCTAAACCAACAAAAACTAAAAACCTCTTAGGCCTAAGATCAAGAAAGTCGGTTCCCACTGGTTTTCCAGATGCTGTGATACTACCATCAAGATAGAAGATACCAAGAACATACCTTGCTGTAGGAATGCAGCATTGATTGCTCAAGTCTTTCATCAAGCTTCTTAAATAACAAACCACTGAAAAAGAGAGTAAGCACTTTGATAATCCAGCCAATGGGGAAATCAAGTACAAACATAAAATGTTACCTTTCCTCTGCTGTATCTCTTAAGGCATCCATAAACGAGTCAAACCGCTGTTGTGGATTTCGAGTAAAAGGTTAGAAAGAGCTACAAAGTCCAGTTATATTTGCAGTTGTAGATCTCAAAGACATAGCAACAGTCACTTATTGATTTGTTATTTAGCGTATGTGTTTAGACAAGAAAGAACTCACCAGTCATATGCTGTCACGGCTCCGTCAGATCCGACGTCACCGGACGACAGACAGGTGGACCCAGGGTCCACCGGTCAGGCTAGCACAGCGCATATATGACTGACAGTGGGTCTGGTTAGGTGTGTGTGTGGGCGCTCTGTGCGTGGCTACTTAGCCCAGTTTGTAAACAGAACTAGACATTGTGAATGAAGAAAACGTCTGCATCTATCTCTCTGTTCTCTGAACCTCTCTCCGTTCTCTGAACTCTCTCTGTATCTCTCTTGCTCATCCCCTTTTTTCTACCTATCGCCATGGAAGCTGTGAGATCCACCCCAGGGTCCTCACAAATGGTATTCAGAGCCTAGATCGCGGCCGTCTGCGCTCATAATCTCTCGATTGGGCTGTAAAATTCCACCGCGAAGGGTGCGAAAATTTGTTTCACAAATTTTCGCCCAAAATCCCTAGCGGGGTTCGCCCGGTTTGGAGCGAGCCGCAACGGCGCCGTCGAAGCCACCGCTGCCGTCGGCGCAAACGAAGCTCGTCCTCACCGCCATGGGGGAGAACACGGAGACCATCCAGTCGTCGCTCGCGAAGCTGCTGACCAAGATCGAGGCGATGGATCTCCGGATTTCGACCTTGGGCAAGCAGATCGAAGCGACTCAGGAGAACGTCGACGCGATTCGCCACCGGCAAGCAGAGGCGGCTGCTGCCCCGGCCGGATCCGTCATCACAGAGCAAGGGATGACATCGACCACTCGCCCTGCTCCCCTGTTAGCAAACCTGCAGCCACCACTTCTAGGGGCGCCGGGGGAACATCAGGAGGGTCAGGTGTTCATCACAGCACCAGCCTCACCGGTCGAACAACTTCAGGTGCGTGATCCACCGCCGGTGCCGCGTCAGGAGTTCAGGCCTGTGCGCGATCAAGCTCCAGAGCAACGTCGGGATGGTGCAGCAGTGCGAGATCGTGATCAGTATATCAAACCGCCCAAGCATAATTTTCCTCGTTTCAATGGTGAAAATCCCAACCTCTGGGTCGATTTAGCACTTACTTATTTTGAGATGTATCAAGTGCCAAACCACCAGTGGGTTTCGACAGCGACATTGTATCTAGATGGTCATGCAGCACTGTGGTGGCAAGCATTCAAGCGTCATCGACGTCTATGGCCGTGGGATGATTTTGCTTCAGCAATTGAGTTGGAATTTGGGCAAGGAGAGTTTGAAACACACATGACACATCTCTTACAGCTGAAACAAACCAGTACGGTGACCGAGTATAAGGCTGCTTTTGAGACAGCCATGTATCATTTGATAGCTTTGGATCCGTCTCTTAACTCCAGGTTTTTCATATCTCAGTTTGTTCTGGGACTGAAGGATGAGCTCAGAGTTGCTGTTCGGTTACAAGCACCTACCAGTGTCACTCGAGCAGTGTGTTTGGCCAAAATTCAGGAGGAAGAACTTGAATTGCAGCGCCCACGGTCTCGATTTCCTCGACAGATCCAGCAGTAGGCACCTTCAACTGTCATTCCTTCCGTTCCGTCAATTTCCAGAAAGAACACTGATGATTTTGGCCGCGAGCGGCAGTTACGGGATTTCCGACGAGCAAATGGTCTGTGTTTTCGTTGCGGTGATAAGTACAGCAAAGAGCATCAGTGTAAGAAACCCATGCAGTTACTGACAATTCAGTTGGGTGAATTTGGTGAAGTTTTAACGGAAGATGCAGTTCAGGCATTGGAATTACTGTCTGAACCTGAAACTTTGGAGTGTTGTCAGATTTCAGCACATGCTGTTTCCGGAGCTGATAATACGGAAACAATTCGCATTCGAGCTTTGGTGGGCAACCAGGTCATGTTAGCACTGGTTGACTCGGGTAGTAGTCACAGTTTTGTGGATGAAAATTTTGCAAAACGTGCTGCATTGGACTTGGTAGCCGTTCCATCCGTGAAAGTTACTGTTGCCAATGGTCAAGCTATGGATTCCAAGTTTCAGGCTCCTAATCTAACTTGGTGGGCACAGGGTCACACTTTTGAGACACCCATGCGCGTGCTCCAGCTGGGGGCCTATGATGCAGTGCTGGGCATGGACTGGCTTAAGTGTCACAGTCCGATGAATTGCGATTGGGAGGGCAAATCATTACAATTTGCACATGGTGATACTACTATTTCCCTTCAAGGTGTTCAGCCTGTTTCTACTATGCAATTGCAAGCTATGTCAATAGAGCAATTGGACAAATCTTTGCATGGAAATGATATTTGGGCTATGGCAGTGGTTGATCCTTCTTCGGGCGATGTTGTTTCTATGCCAGGCTCATATCCAGAAGATCTTAGTGCAGTTTTAACTGAGTTCCAGGATGTGTTTGAAACTCCAACAGGCCTGCCTCCACATAGAGTGTATGATCATGCAATTACCTTGGAAGTGGGTCATAACCCTCCGAACTCTCGCCCTTACCGATACTCGCCACAACAGAAGGACGAGATTGAACGACAGGTGGCAGAGATGATCAAGGCAGGGATTGTGAAACCTAGTATGAGCCCGTATGCATCGCCAGTACTTCTGGTTAAGAAAAAAGATGACAGCTGGCGTTTCTGCGTGGATTACCGCAAACTCAATGTCATCACCGTGAAGAACAAATTCCCTCTGCCTATGGTTGACGAATTACTCGATGAACTAGCAGGATCAAAAAAAATTCTCCAAGCTGGACCTCAGGGCAGGTTATCACCAAATTCGTATGCATGAACCGGATGAGGAGAAGACTGCATTTAAGACACATTCTGGACACTTCCAATTTCGTGTTATGCCGTTTGGGGTGACCAATGGACCGCCAACGTTTCAGTGCTTAATGAACAGCATCTTTGCTCCAGTTAATCGCAAGTATGTCATCATGTTTCTGGACGACATTCTAGTTTTCAGTACCACTTGGGAGGAACATTTGGCGCATCTCCGCTCGGTACTGCAGACCTTGCGTGAGCATCAGTTGTTTGTGAAGCTTTCCAAATGCTCTTTTGCTCAGACTGAAATTCAATATTTGGGTCATGTGATTTCTTCCGAAGGTGTAGCTACAGATCCAGAGAAGACCATGGCAATGGAACAATGGCCTCAACCTACCAACATTACTGAGTTGCGTGGATTCCTTGGGTTGACCGGGTACTACCGCAAGTTTGTCCAGAATTATGGCACTATGGCCAAGCCCTTGACTCAATTGCTGACCAAGAAGGGATTTGTTTGGACAGAGCAGGCCACTATAGCATTCCAGAAACTAAAAGCTGCTATGACTAAAACCCCAGTGTTAGCACTTCCAGATTTCAGTCAGCCTTTTACAGTCGAAACGGATGCTTCAGACATCGGGATTGGAGCTATCTTGTCTCAGAATAATCATCCAGTTGCTTTTCTGAGCAGAGCATTAGGGGTGGCAAATCAGCAATTGTCAGTGTACGAGAAGGAGTTCCTCGCAGTTATTATGGCAGTCGAGAAATGGCGTCCTTATTTACAGCGAGGGCCCTTCACGATTATTACAGACCACAAAAGTCTTTGCCAATTGCAGGAACAACATCTCACCACTAATCTTCAGCGTAAGGCTATGGCTAAAATGGCGGGCCTCCAATTTCAATTCAAATATCGCAAGGGCTCTGAGAACAGTGCTGCCGATGCACTGTCCAGAGTAGGGCATCTTTACACTATCTCAGCAGTCTCTAGTAGTCAGCCGTTGTGGATACAGGAAGTATTGAATTCTTATCAGACAGATGCAGGAGCATTGGCTCGGTTGACACGTCTAGCAGTGCACAGTCCAGATGAACAAGGTTATTCACTTGATCAGGGTCTAATTAAATTCCAAGGACGATTGTGGATTGGGAACAATTCTGCTCTGCAAACAAAATTGATCAGTGCCTTGCACTCAAGTGCTGTGGGAGGTCACTCTGGAGTTAGAGCTATTTATCACCGGGTGTCTCAGCTGTTCCATTGGTCAGGCATGAAACAACAGGTAGAAGACTGGATTCGGCAGTGTCAAATTTGTCAGCAAGCGAAACATGAACGCACTCATCCAGGAGGTTTGCTACAGCCACTTCCGGTGCCGACTCGGCCATGGAAGGACATCACCATGGACTTCATCGATGGTCTACCCAAATCTGAGGGTTTTGAAGTCATCCTTGTGGTGGTTGATCGTCTTACGAAATATGCACATTTCCTGCCCCTCAAGCACCCGTATACTGCTCAATCAGTGGCGACGGTGTTCATTGACAATGTGGTCCGTTTGCATGGGGTGCCTGCTTCGATAGTTTCAGACAGAGATAAAGTGTTCACTAGTTTTTTCTGGAAGAAGCTTTTCGCAGAGATTGGCACCAAATTATGCTATTCTACAGCGTATCATCCACAAACGGATGGCCAGACTGAGCGTGTGAACCAGTGCCTTGAGCAATACTTGCGATGTGCAGTTCATGACAGTCCAGCTCGTTGGAAAAGGTGGCTTCCGATGGCAGAATTTTGGTATAATTCATCTTACCATACCTCCCTGGGTAATACACCATTCAAGGCTCTGTATGGGGTGGATCCTAACTTTGGCACGATGCCGATAGAAGCGGGTAATCTGCCTACATCGCTCTCTGAACTGGCAGCAGATCGGGAGGAGTTCATGGCCACGCTGCGTGACAACTTGCTCCAGGCTCAACAACGCATCAAGTTGCAGGCAGATAAACATCGGAAGGACCGGGAATTTGCCGTTGGAGAAGAGGTATTACTGAAGCTTCAGCCTTATGCTCAGTCATCTCTTGTTAACCGCCCGTGTCGTAAGTTAGCTCTGAAGTATTTTGGGCCGTTTCGCGTCACGGCTCGTGTGGGTGCTGCAGCGTATCGACTGGAATTACCTGCCTCCAGCCTGATACATCCAGTTTTTCACATATCTCAGTTGAAGCCATTCACTGCCAACTATACTCCTGTCTTTCAAGAATTGCCAGTTCCACCTGATTTGTCAGCAATCACACTACAACCAGAGGCTATTCTCGATCGTCGAATGGTGAAGAAAGGCAACACAGCTATTCCACAAATCAAGGTACAATGGCATGGTGTCACGGCCGATCATGCAACCTGGGAGGACTATTACGTTCTACGCGCTCGTTTTCCGTCAGCAACTCTCTGGGATGAGGCTTCAGCTCAAGGGGGGAGGAGTGTCACGGCTCCGTCAGATCCGACGTCACCGGACGACAGACAGGTGGACCCAGGGTCCACCGGTCAGGCTAGCACAGCGCATATATGACTGACAGTGGGTCTGGTTAGGTGTGTGTGTGGGCGCTGTGTGCGTGGCTACTTAGCCCAGTTTGTAAACAGAACTAGACATTGTGAATGAAGAAAACGTCTGCATCTATCTCTCTGTTCTCTGAACCTCTCTCCGTTCTCTGAACTCTCTCTGTATCTCTCTTGCTCATCCCCTTTTTTCTACCTATCGCCATGGAAGCTGTGAGATCCACCCCAGGGTCCTCACATATGCTTAGGAACATGCAACTTTTATCAACTAGCAAAGAATAACAGATTGGTGAGGAAGTATATCTGAACTAATGTGTTAGCCCTAGTATGAATTATATACACTTTCTGACAAAGGAATTGAATACATAATATATCAATAAGAAATTGAACCCTTATGTGCTCATCTCAACATTTTTTTTCAGGGTATCTGTTGCATATTGAACTGACTAGTTATTACAGGATCAAATAATTGATATCCCAGAACACACAGAAAATTAACATGAAGTGGATTTCGTGGTTAGTCTACAGATTGACAGCGTGTTTTACAGGGTATAGGCGGCATACAAGACACTTCACAGAAGAACTACATCTATATATAGGTTCATCGCCTCAAAAATGCATAGTATTTTACCATGTTAATCATCTAAACGTCTGCTCTACCCACAGACCCAGACTGAAGTTTTTATGGTATGTTAGATTGTTAACTGTAGGTGCTAACATATTACCAGAATTTAAGCTGTTATGCATACTAGATTTAGAAAAAGAAAAATACAGAACTAAGGACTTCAAGGCTTCAATCAATTCATCAAACAATATTTCTTAGTTACAGACAAACCTTTCCCTCCAATGCTTCGACTAAAGCTTGAGCCTTCAATGACAATTGCCCTGGAAGATCCTTTGCCTGATATTTTTTTAACAAAGAGCAACCCACAAAGTTAAAGAAAATGACATTTTCATACAGGATTGACACAGGAAAACATTACATAACATATGGAAAAATGAAATAAGTGAATTGTACCAGAGAAGTACGCTCAGTAGAGCTGAGCTGAACATGCTGTTCTTCATTGTCTTCAAACTCCATTCCATTCTTCAATTTGTTGTCCTTATCCTATCAGCAGTTCAGTGCCAAATACATGTACTAGTCAGAGAAGTAGGTTACAAAACCTTTTAAACGATTCAGATTGTAATTCATAAGCTAGTCACAGTTTCTTAGTTCGTCGCGCAAGAAAGATCACAAGTAGGGAAGTAGTAACACAATCAGGGCTGCGTGGTATTTGAAGGATTCTGCTGCAAGTGTAAACTTAAAGCCAAAACGGATAAATCACGAAATTATTTATGAATTATAATCTTGCAGGCAACCCCCCTGTGTGAGCTTATAGAAGTTACCAGACTAAATAAAATCTTGTCGACTATTGGAGTACCCATAGTTGTTAGCAGATGGTCGTGTAATATGCCCTGGAAACCAGAAAACAGGTAAAGAAAAGGACCGTAAGTAAAGGCTGCTAACGTATTGAGTAGCAAGTGATCTTGTGAGAACGATGCCCATAGGCTATAGCAGCTTACAGAGGTAGCAGGATCGTCCTCAAACACATCTAGAGCTTTCTCATAGAGTTGCATATCCAGGACAGCCTGACGGTGACAAAGAATAATATTGAAAAAAGTTAGATGATCTAGCACCAGAAGAGAAATGCAGGAAGCAATTTAAATTACAGTAGCAATAGCGAACAATTTCAAGGCTATCCAGAAACTATGGTACAGAAAGAAAGCACAAAGTAAATAGGATGCAAAAGCAGAGTACCTCATCTAGCTGCTTTTGCAGATTATCAAGCACACTTCGCCTCCTTTCAGCATTTTCTGACAGCATGGTGTTCCTTTTTCTTCTTCCATGCATCAATAAGCATTGGTCTCAGGTGAGAGGACAATAATTTAACGGAAACACTAAAAAACTGGTGTTAGATTTTTAGGCATGGCAAATCTGGTGCACCATCCTGGGCTGGAAAAATAAGAGAGGGCCTTAAGCGTTGTGAATCTGCTATGTTCGTCTTTGTTAGCTTCTGCTCTAGTCCTAGTTTGCTTTTGGACCTTGTACTTCCCCCATCCCTGCTAGCGGCGCATGCGGCAGTTTGGCCTCTGTTTTTTGGAGAACCAGTGATGTTTGGGGTGTTAGGCTCTCCTGGGACCTTTTTTCTTCTTTTGCTACTCGTTTGTGCGCTATGGACGCGATGGTCGATGTTTGTTCCGTTATCTGCATGATAGTGGAACCCGATCCATTTCTGGATAAAATGGAAAAAAAAAAGGCATGGCAAATCTGATGTTTTTCATGGCAATTTATATTGGTGCAATGATGGCAAATTTAGTATGCAAGCACAGCAATTTTCTGACAAAAAAATGAAGTGAGGCGGATTTGCCATGCTAACCAACTAAACTTGCCATCCTCCGAGAACATAACTTGCTATGAAAAACGTCTTGCCATGGTCAAAAATCTGACATCAGATTTGTAGTGGAGTCCTAATTTAATTGGGTCATTTTAGTCGTCTGAGCCTAACGTGGACGCTCGAACGAGCGAGAGGTCTACTTGCTCGCGTGAGTCTAACGACGCCACGCGCGTGACCTAGAAACTACCGGAACGACGACGCCGGCGACCAAACGGAGCGGTGGCCGACGGTGGCGCTCGCGGAGATCGTGCTCCGAGGACGAAATCGAGGGGGAGAGGTTGGGGGTTTTGGCGCGGCTTCTCACCTGGTGATGCTGGCGTAGCCGAAAAGGGCGGAGGAGGTCTGCCGGCGGCGAATTTGAACGGTGACGGCGATGAGCCGAAGAGGAGGAAAGCCGACCGATTCGACGGCGTGGAGGCGTCCGAGCTCGAGGTCGTCCGCGTAGAGGAAGTAGTCGTGCAGGCCGGGCTCCCGGTCACGAAGAAAACGCCGTCGGAGGACGCTGGCCACGGCGGCCTGCTCCGGCGATGCTCTGCTGCTCCTCGGCTTGCTTTGCGGAGAAGCAAACGGAGGGGGAGAACCACCTGGCAGCGGCGGAAGGGAGAAGGGGAAGTAGGGTTAGGGTTTGGCGGGCTGGGGAGGCTTCAAGGGGAGAGGAGAGCCGCGGTGGTTGCTCGCTGACGTCGGCCGGCACACGCGTCCCTCGATCTCACTGGACTACTGGAGAAGACGACAGAGGAGAGGGACAGGTGGCATTCGAGCGTGCTTGGGCCGGCTGATGGATGGGCTGGAAATGGGCTGCGCACGCTGCTGCTTGTTCACTGCGCCGTGGGTTGGGCCAGAAGCTGCAAATAGTTAAATTGTTGTGGTCTCTCTGAATCGTTTCAAAGCTCAAAAAATTTATCCACGGTCTGTCGGCAAGGCTTGGCGTCTGTTTGGAATAAAAAGGAGAGGAAAAGGAATAAAGGCTAAACTTGTGAAATAATTTGGGTAGCTTCCCAATATTACAAAAACTAGATGATACCCCGCGCGTTACGGTGGGAACGTGTTCCATTGCATTACCACTAGATTTGGTTGTATGAAACGTTTGAATTAATAATATGTGGAAAAAAACTAAAAAAAATGCATATTATGTATTGTATTGGATTATTGTATAGTTGAAAAATATTTATATATGTTGGACGGCCTTTGATGAGGTGGCTTGTGTGCATGTTGAAATAAATCAGATTAGTGAGGATCAACTAATAATGAACAATTTGTATGCATGTTGTGGTGGGCCTTTGATGATGTGGCACGTGTGCATGTTAAGATAATATAAGTAGCGTGGATAAACTATTTAGATATATACTCTCTCCGTTACTAAATATAAGAAGTTTTATAGATTTCACTATGAAGCAAAATGAGTGAATCTACACTCTAAAATAGTCTATACTAGAAGGGTTGAGCGCGCTTTGCTGCGTCGTTGGTGTTTTTTTTTTTGTTAAATTCTCACTCTATTACAAAATATAAAACGTATTATGTTTTAAAAAACAAACATTTTAAGTTTGATCAAATTTATAGAGAAATATATCAAAATCCATAATATCAAATCGACATGATTAGAATCATCATGAAATGAATTTCCATAATTTTTCTGTTTAATATTGTGGATGTGATATTTTTTGCTCTAAACTTGATCGAAACTAATACCCCTTATATTTTGGAACTGGTGGAATATTTAGTTTGTCAGGTGATGGAGATGACAGGGTGTGCTTTATTTTTATTTATAATGTGGTTGTTTCGTGGGCCTTTTGTGGTGTGATTCTGTGTTATCCGGTAATCAACCTATATTTAATTGGGAAATTTCTGCGTCGTTGGTTGCGTGTACTACATTGTTGCTAGAATATCACATGATAAACTTCCTTTTTTCTAAGTGCTGAGAGGATGCGCGGGATTGATATGTTTTATAGGCCGGTTGATGGTTGGCCCTGTCAAAATCATAAACCAAATCCAAAATTGAATACATCAATTGACTGAAAGAGCTCGAAAATTAGGGAACATAATGAATTTAAGAATTGAATAGGAGAGCTCCTTGAAAAATTGTTGACCAAGTCAAAATCGGGTGACCCAATTTTAAATTAAAGACCTCAATTAATTATGAGGTCTTAAAAATTAGGAAGCTTAATGTATGGCATGAAAGAATTGACTGAGATAGCTTTTAGAAATTGTTGATCTGTGAAAATCGGGTGACCCGATTCCAATTAGAGACCTCGATTAAATGTGGGCTATTTAAAACTAGGGAGCTTAGTGTTATAGAGGATACATCCGTATGTAGTCCATAATGAAATCTCTAAAATGTATTATATTTAGGAACAGATGTAATATGGTATGTGATACCACATGTGAGTTTTGGTGTGGTGATTGGTGTAGAACATCAAAAGGGAGAAGGGTAAAATTAATTATTAGTGAATAAAATGTCAATATAAATTACTGAAAGATTTATTTTAGTTTCCTAATAATATTGGAAGAATAAATTTTAGGAAGATACATGCAATTTATTTAATTGAATTAAATTAGTGTTTCAGTTTTAAATGATATTGAGGGTTTCATTAACCTCATTCCAAATAAAATTAAGAAGCCTCTAATACACCATGTACATTCTAGGGTTCTTGTGACAGCAGAATCAACTTCGTAATTTTTAACGAGCAACCGAATACCGACTGACAGCATGTATGATGTGAGGTATAAACACCTTGAAACTCTGGTGGTTTCTTTTCCGAATATTGAATGCAAGCAAATATTTTTTGAGAACCTTTTATCTTGTGCTCTACTAGAAACCATTCTCCTCCGCAAGTGTCACATGAAACGTCCGAGTAGGAGTAAGGCTGCAAACGCCTGTCATGACAAGCGTCCATTGAACGCACGTGACATTTTAAGTCAAGGTTTCGGGACTCGTTGGGGCCGTTGGCTCGATGAGGGTACTCCACAGCACCATGCCCATTTTCCTAAGCAACGAAGTTACTTCTTCGATGTGTGGACTTTCTCCCTATTTCACTCTCTTCTCTTCTCTCTTAAAAAAAAGCCATAACGATTGTTATGTAAATATGAGCGCCCATAGTGTGAGTTCTCGGTGACTCTAAGCAATTTGTCTCTTTTTTTGTTGTTGTTGTTTTTCTCTTGTCGGTCCCTCCGCAAATACTCGTGGCCGAAAACAGAACCACCGGGCTTCGGCCTCTCGTTCACGCGCATCATCAAGAACCACCGCGCTTCGGCCTCTCGTTCACGCGCATCATCAAGAACCACCGCGCTTCGGCCTCTCGTTCACGCGCATCATCAAGACAACGCGATGTAATCTCTTTGGTCATGTCAAACTCCTCGCCCGGCGAGGAATCACTCTGCAGAGAGAATGAATCAATTGGACTCATCTACAATACCAAAATCACCATCACAGGCTACTCACATTTGTGCACAACAAAAAACAAACAATGAATTATTATTGTTTACCTTGTAGGAAATTCGTTGAACACCAGCAATGCGAGAAGAGGACAGCGGTCGGCTGCTCGATGGAGACGAGGTGGTCGCCTGGCCGAAAGGAGATGGACAGGGAGAGCCTCCTTTGACACCGAGAGGTCAACTTCAGGGTGAAAAAACGGTGGATGCACCATGTTGTTAGCATGTTCAACACAAATTGTTACTCCCTCCGTTCCTAATTATTTGTCTTTTTAGAGATTTCAATATGGACTATATACGGATGTATATAGACATAATTTAGAGTGTAGATTCATGCATTTTGCTTCGTATGTAGTCCATAGTTGAATCTCTAAAAAAGACAAATATTTAGGTACTCCCTCCGTCCCATAATATATAAGAGCGTTAAAACGCTCTTGTATTATGGGACGGAGGGAGTACATAGTTAATCAAACCCATGTCAAATTGTTTAGCATGTGTATTTGTTCATAGTAGTCTGAAGATGTTTGATTCAAGAGAAGACACACCTTTTCATCAGACTTGTGCATTTTTCACAAACACTTGTACAGGGCACACATCTACTCCCTCCGTTCCTAAATATAAGTCTTTCTAGAGATTCCACTAGAGACTACATACGAAGCAAAATGAATGAATCTACACTCTAAAGTACGTCTATATACATCCGTATGTAGTCCACTAGTGAAACCTCTAGAAAGACTTATATTTAGGAACGGAGGGAGTATATCAGCTAATCTCGGAATTTTTTACACACAACGAAGAATTAATTTCATTGCTTAGAAAAATGGGCATGGCGCTGACTGGAGTAAGCCCTCATCGAGCGAACGGTCCCAGCGAGTTCCAAAACCTTGACTGAAAATGTCACATGCGTTCGAATGGACACTTGTCATGACAGGCGTTTGCAGGCCTACTTCTCGGATGTTTGGTGTGGCACTTGAAAGAGAAGAATGTGTTTCCAGTTGATCACAAGATAAAAGGTTCTTGAAAAATATTTGCTTGCAGTCATTGTTCGGAAACGAACTACCAGCGTTTCAAGGTGTTTATACCTCACATCATACATGCTGTCAGTCGGTATTTGGTTGCTCGTCAAAAATTAAGAAGTTGATTCTGCTGTCACACGAACCCCTAGCATGTACGTACACGGTGTATTAAACACATGGATCTCTTTCCTCTAGAAATCAAATCGCGACACCGGAGGGCAACAGATGAGCTCACGGCGCTAGCACGCGACCGACATACAACGCTAGATTCAAGTAAATGACTGCAGTAAGTTGACTAAGCATCGCAGGGTGGCTGCTTGCATCCCTAGCTCCAGTCCAGTGCCCAGGATAGGTAGAGCTGTGTATTTACACGAGGGCATGGAGTACCATGCACACAATGTTTGTTGCTCACTCTTTGCTCGTGCCGAGGGCCAGGGATTTCAGTTCTGGCATCAGCCTCTCTTCCAGGTCTTCCTTCTTCTCCAGCATTCGGTCCGATGCACAATCATCTTCCTGCAGGGCAAAGACAAGATGATGCATGATTGCGCGAATGAGCAGACAAGACACTAGTCCAAGCTCCTTTTGCAGTTTTTCCATGTGGCAGATGATCGATACCAACAAAAGAAATGTTAATGCATGAATAGCAGTGGACTTGGTAGAGAACCAGCGTGTAGTTACTGTTTAACTATAGCAGAGGATTTCGGGTAGATGGGGAGAGCTCCAGATAGAAATGAAGAGTTCATGGCAGAAACCGGATACAAGGATAACCAACTAATCCTTTTATAATGCAAAAAACAACAGTGAGCAGCGATATACTGGAAATTGTTGGAGTGAACTTACATCACCCGTGGCAGCAGCTTGTAGTGCGAGAACTTTCACGGTAGTGGCATGATATTCAGTTAAAACCTTGAAGGTTGAAGCTGGTAGCTTGTCCTGAAAAATAGAGGATATGGACGATCACACGGGTACAGATTTTGCTAAACTTAACAGTATTATCTGAATATGTGAAATAAGCCAACATCACAGGCAGGCCAAAAGCATCCTAATTCTGTAAGACTGCTATAAACATAAACCAAAGAGGCTAAAGACACTATGGCCAATTTCCAGTGACCAGGAGGGGGGACAAGCTGGGGTTCCCTGAAATTTGTACTTAACTTTTAGTACGAGTTCATTTGTGTAACATGGGCAGACATATCTCCAACAATGACAACTGAGGACTTGGCTCTGCCTACGTTACTTGGTTCCACTTGTCCAAGTAAAACAAAGCTAAGCCGAGGACTCACAATACAAACAAATTCAATAGCCGTTATCTCCCAAAATCAAGGAGTTTATTGTTAAAGGACAGGATAAAAAAAGGTGGACAGGTGATTCTTCTGACAACTAGATGACACAATTACAAGATCAGGATACTGTTGCTATAAGTTACTACCTCCAGCCCAAATTATAAGACGTTTTTGGTAGGCTCCTTATAATTTGGGACAGAGGAAGTAACATATTCTACCTGAACTGCATTAAGTATATCTTAAAGAGATTGCAAATCAACAATTACCTTCAGTAGTGTGATGACAGCACCAACAGCCCTTCCAGGTGCCTGAAGAGCCTTGTTGTGTGCCTACAAAATATTCAAACAGGATGTTTCACCGGTCAGCCTATAATACAGAACGAAAGCAGGGGTGTTATTTCAGGAAAGATACAATCAATCAAACCTGGAGAAAAAGTAGAGCAACAACTTTTGGGAGGAAGGAAACTGGATCAGTCTCTGAAGAAACTTGTGCTATCAAATCCTTCAATTCATAGAAACTAAGGTGTCAGATAATTAGCACTAGAATTCATCCATAAAGAAACTTAGCATGTATGAATTCATTATTCAGTACATTATGCCATATTGAACATTAATGTCTTCACACTCTACCAATCTATAAGAGCGCCTACGAGTCTAACAATCTTGGTAAGTTTATATTATCATGGTGATTTTGACTTGCATTCTGCTATTCTGTACTAGCACTATTTTGATACTTGAAAACACAAGAAACAGCATTTCTTTTAATGATCGAAAATACCATATTTTCATAGAAACAGAGATCATACTGTGAGACACAGTGTTTTGAAAAGTGCTACCAGAATGGTTCAGGTTATTATATTTGGGGGTTTGCTAAGTTTAGGATTTGGAAACATAGAAAACAATTAGTGTTTGGGGCATATCAAATAACTGATGAACTGATAATACACTCATTCCACCTGAACTAGGGATCAAAGGGGAACATTTAGGGCCTAAACCAGCAAAAACTAAAAACCTATCAGGCCCAGTTCGAGTAAGTCGGTTGTCACTGGTTTTCCAGACGCTGTGCTACTACCATCAAGATAGAAGACACCAAGAACATACCTTGCGGTAGGAATGCAGCATTGATCGCTCTAATCTTTTATCAAGCTTCTTAAATAACAAGCCACTGAAAAAGAGAGTAAGCACGTTGATAATCCAGGCAATGTGGAAAGCAAGTACAGACATAAAATGTTACCTTTCTTCTGCTGTATCTCTTAAGGCATCCATAAATGAATCAAACCGCTGTGTGGATTTCGAGGAAAAGGTTAGAAAGAGCTAGAAAGTCCAGTTATATTTGAAGTTGTGGATCTCATAAGACATGGCAACAGTTACTTATTCATTTGTTACTTAGTGTATGCGTTCAGACAACAAAGAACTCACCAGTCTTATGCTTAGGAACATGCACACATTATCAACTAGCAAAGAATAACAGCTTGGTGAGGAAGATGCTTCTTACATGCAATCTTATATCTGAACTAGTGTGTCAGCCCTAGTACGAATTATATACACTTTCTAAAAAAGGAATTGTATACAGAATATATCAATAAGAAATTGAACACTTAACTTCTCATCTCTGCATATTTAATTTACTAGTTATTACACAATCAAATAATTGCTGTCGTAGAACACACAGAAAATTAACATTAAGTGGATTCCGTGGTTAGTCTACAGAATGACAGGATGTTTTACAGGATATAGGGGGCATGCAAGAAATTGTCAATCTTGGGTATTTACAACATAGCATCTTGGCAATCTGGTGATTAAAATAATGCAGGAAGCTTCACGGAAGAACTTCATCTATATAAGATTCATCGCCTAAAAAATATTTAGTATTTTATCATGTTAATCATCTAAACGTCTTCTCTACCCCAGAGACCCAGACTAAAGTTTTTGTGGTATGTTAGATTGTTAACTGTAGGTGCCAACATATTACTCGAATTTAAGCTGTTATGCATACTAGATTTAGAACAAGAAAAATACAGAACCAAGGACTTCGAGGCTTCAATCAATTCATCAAACAATATTTCTTGGTTACAGACAAACCTTTCCCTCCAGTGCTTCGACTAAAGCTTGAGCCTTCGATGACAATTGCCCAGGAAGATCCTTTGCCTGATGTTTTTTAAACAGGGAGCAAGCCCACAAAGTTGAAAAAAAAAATGACATTTCCATTCAGGATTGACACAGGAAAACATTAAGAAATAAGTGAACTGTACCAGAAAAGCACGGTCAGTGGTGCTCAGCTGAGCATGCTGTTCTTCACTGTCTTCATACTCCATTCCATTCTTCAATTTGTTGTCCTTATCCTATCGGTTGTTCAGTACAAAATACACGTGCTAGTCAGAGAAGTAGGTTACAATAGGAGCTATAAGCTAGTCCCAGTTTCTTAGTTCATCAAGCAAGAAAGATCACTAGTAGGGAAGTAACACAATCAGGGCTGCATGTTATTTGAAGGGCTCTGTTGCAACTGTAATATTAAAGCCAAAACAGATACATCACAGAAATTATTTATGAATTATAATCTTGCAGGAAACCCTACTGTGTGAGCTTATAGAAGTTACCAGACTAAATAAAATCTTGTCGACTATTGGAGTACCCATAGTTCTTAACAGATGCTTGTGTAATATGCCCTGCAAACAGGTACAGAAAAGGACCGTTAGTATAGGCTGCTAACGTATTGAGTGGCAAGCGATCTTGTGAGAACGATGCACATAGGCTATAGCAGCTTACAGAGGTAGCAGGATCATCCTCAAACACATCTAGAGCTTTTTCATAGAGTTGCATATCGAGGACGGCCTGACGATGACAAAGAATAATACTGAAAGAAGTTAGAAGATCTAGCACCAGAAGAGAAATGCAGGAAAGCAATTTAAAATACACAGTAGCAAGAGCGAACAATTTCAAGGCTATCCAGAAACTATAGTACAGAAAGAAAGCACAAAGTAAATAGGATGCAAAAGCAGATTACCTCATCTAGCTGCTTTTGCAGATTATCAAGCACACTTCGCCTCCTTTCAGCATTTTCTGACAGCATGGTGTTCCTTTTCTTCTTCCATGCATCAATAAGCATTGGCCTCAGGTGAGACAACAATAATTTCATGGGGCCATTTAAGTCGTCTGAGCCTAATGTTGGTTTTAAAAGTTAGAAAATTTGTAGAAGCACAAACTCAACTGAATAGAAACAAAGAGGTTAATCTTATCTAGTTTCCTGACCTCCCAACTCTTCTAACTCCGGAGAAACAGCCAAAACCTTTTGCTCTATCAACTCGTCGGGGAAGATATTTGTGTTCTCCTCTTTTGGTTTCTCTGATGCCTTTTTACCAACCCGTTTCGCGTCACCTGAAGAACCAGCGTCCTTGTTTTTCCTATGAGCTTTCTTGCCCTTTACAGGGATGATTTCTTCACTGTCATCATCCTTCTCAACTGCTGCGCCTTTGGCAGACCCTGTTGCTTTTCCTCGTTTCTTCTTTGGCCCTCTGTCCGACGAAGCACCTGTACTGCTGGCATCGTTATCACCAAAGTCTTTTGTGTCCGTGTACTGGACAGATCCTGACCTATGCTCACTACTTGAATTCATATTCACAAGAGTTCCTTGACCAGCACTATGTTTAATACCAAACGAGTCGATCTCTTTCTCAAGTCGATCGAAAATACCCTGAAATGGTCCGAAGAACAGACAAATTGCACTCATATGAATGATATAATTGGGTAGTGCGTACATGAATGCAGATTATCACAGGTGCAAGAAGCAGGTTCTGACAATTCACCTTAATGAACACATTGCTGAAGACACATGATTCTCCAAATAGCACTGCTTTTGAAGACTGCAAAGAAAGAGTTTTAATGTGCAGTCATTTATGAAAAGTAAACAAATTTCGACTACTTTAAATATACCAACCTTGGCTGCCTTCTGGAAAGATGGACAAAGAGATAATATCTTGGTTGCATCAGGGCCACTGATATACGATGGAAGGACCGAAAGAGAATCAATCCTGAAAAAATAAAGGGTATCTTGTAGCAATGAAAACTTGGAAAGTGCTTAGCTTGGCAGAAAAAGAGCTTACTAACAGTCAATTAGGAAAAGGCACAAATAATACCTTCATGCTGCACAAAATGTTGGGAAGCCCTGTGAAGTCTCAGTTACTTCAATGAACTAATGCAACAAAATAATATATTCATATATCTTGCTATCACTTGGCCAGCTTACTCCCTTTGCTCCTCTACTCTGATGTAGGTCAGAACTCATAATTCATACACCTGTCACGTGCCGTAACAGGATGCAGTGTGTAAGTGTGTGTGATGGGTGGTCTAGGCCCTGAACCTTGTCATCCTGGTGCTGTAATAGCATGGAGAAAAGGGAGTGGAAGGGAAGCAAGAGAAAATGGCGACTTGCTTGTGCCTTATTGATAATCCCATCCCTTAAACAGATTGGTTACAGCTAAAAGTGGGATCCAACCAACCTAGTCTTTTTTCCCAAACTTCATCTCTAACCTAAAGTCCTAACTTAACAGGCATGGAATAGGATGCTGCCAGCTTAGATGCACCACCCTTGGCTTGTAAACCTGCTATAGAGGCCCCGGTCCCATGTTGATACTAGTAGGGAATTCCTCACATGACAAACCAGATTTATTTGTTCCACACCATGTGTACAGGGACTATCAAAGAGAACCGGAAGGCTCGCTTTTGGGAATGCATGCCAAGTTAGGACATCATAGCATATAACAGTGACAAATAAAAATGAAACCTTGACGAGACATGACATTTAACAATACCATTGTCCGTTCTCGATTGCGTCACCCACAGCAGCATCTAGCATATCGACAACAGAAGGATGAACAAAAACAGCCTCCAGTGCAATGCCATCTGGATATCTGGCCTGTAGAAGATAATAAGATAGTCAAGACAAACAAACAGGCATTGCATTGTGAACAGTGAAGGAATATTGACAGCTTCAGGTGTACCTCCAAGTACTGTTTAGGCTGGGGAATTGCGAGTTTCTGAAGCACTTCGTACCCAATATAAGAGTTCTGTGCAGAAAATGAAAAGTCAACAAATGGAAGGAGGAAATGCATAATACTAATGCAGAGTATGTGATCAGAACACAATGTTTATCAATGTTGATTGCTAAATATCATACCAAGAGATTTTCATATGATTTTATATGGGAGTAAAACTGTCTACAAAACTGTGTGGCATTATGTGGAAGAACTCATACAAGGGTGTGCACATGTATCAATTGAGATCTTGCCTAGATTAATACACGTGTTTCTGTGAAGCCTACTCATGCTACTAGCTCGAAATTATTTAGTTGTAACATGTTAAATAATAGGAATTAAAATGTAAGCTAGAGATGCCTCAACCTGTGAAAAAAATGCATCAACACTTTCCTTTTGAGCATGCGCAAATACCTAGCAAACAAAGAAAAACACAACATTACACATAGTTTACGAATTAAATATACGAATTGAAATGCAGAACTTACAGCTGGTGTCCAATGTACTCCGGCACGGACAGACCCAAGAACAGCACCTTCTTTTAGCAAGGCAACAAAAATGGACTGGAAGAATGAACCTTCCACTGAAACTCCATTGGCACCGTGCATTTCTTGGAGCTGTTGCTGCAAGGAGTTCCAGACAGATGGCAAGTTTGTCGGAACTGTTAAACCCCTTGTCGCACCACGGACCATGGCAGTAATTCGTGAGACATATGCTGGAGTGTATAGCTGGCCACCTTCTAGCCTTCCTTGCACCTGGAAGGATTTAAAGAAATAGTACCTTTTTGGTTGAACGATAGCAGCAAAAGCGAAAGACCATTCAAAACATGAGATGGCACAGCAGGCTTACAATAGTTCCAAGCCGAGGCTCGATAATATTGACGACCAGCTCTGAGCCAATGTGTAACTGTGCAGCAATCTCAGCCAAGGCAATCTGGCTGCGCTCTTGCAACTTCTCATTTATCTCTTCCGTCACAGTGTCCCAGTAAGACTGTGACATGATCTCCCCGTTGATCAACATCAGGGCCGGATCCTCCGTGGCGACCTTTTGTGCCTGCCTCTCAACATGGTAAAGATCCACCCCCAGGGTATCTGATAAATCGACTAGTGATGCGCGGCCTCGCTTCTTGATCTCCACCTTAATCTCATGCTTCAAATGGTCCTGCCACACCAGAAGACCATGGATGATGGATCAGATAAAATATGCACAGTCTTGGTTGGGCAAGTGCGTTAAAATAACTATGTCACACAGACATTATCACAGAAATTTATATCCATATACCATGGAAACTTCTAGATAAAACTCCACCAGAAATCTTATTAAGCCCGAGATATTCAAACGCATAATCGAATCAAAATATTTCATATGGCTGACTGTATCTACGGCAACCTGCCGGGACAGAACGATTTTCTCTGCTGAACACTAGAGCAACTCTACAAGGTTGCAAAGAGGGACTAGAACCAGATATACTACTACAACTAAAAACCTGCCACCAATTCATACAAAAACACCACTAACAACTGTGACAATATATCAATTTTCCAGGAATGCATTTAAATTTAAACCTCCCTTGAGAGGTGACAAACTATTAAATAAACGAAGATGAAATTCACCACTCTGCACCAGAAGTCCAGGGTTTAGATTTTGATAGCATCCACAATTTCAACGCCGATACCCAAATCCAGGGCAAGTTCTCCACGCTCCATCACACTAGAGTGAGCCTAGTTCAGCCCCTCCTCCCCCCGCACGGAGACGAATCTGGTCTCCGACAGACCGAGAGGGGACTGGGGACTACTAGCTAGAGAGAGAAGGGCGGGATGCGCGCGGGCTTACGGATGTGATGTACTCCTTGCCGGAGACGGTGTGGAGGAGCTCGAAGTCGATGAGGCCGCGCTCCTGCAGCTTCTGCACGAGCTCCACCACGTTGCGCTCCGACAGCCGCACGCTCGACCGCGCGCTCTGCGCCGCCTCCAGCTGCCGCTGCAGCTCCAGGAGCTCCGCATCCATCGCTCCCCCCGCGCCTTCCCTGCCGGCGCGATCCGCTGCGGCGTCGCCGGAGACGGGCGGTTTGCCGAGATCGATCGAGCCGTCGACGGAGTTGGGGGTCACGCCGCGATTCACTTGCCGGAGGGGGAGAACGAAGGGGCCTGGCTACTGACTGACATGCGGGGCCTCGCGATGGCTTGGGTAGCGTCTTCTCACGATGAAGGCGGATAGTACGTATCCACAGTATGAAAGCGTAGAATTACACCCAACACCCTTCAGAGAAAGAAGAGGAAATTTCTAATTTTAGCGGCCATTAACTGATCGGTAAAATTGGGCATGCAAGGTTTTTTTTTTTTTTTTACCTTTTACCATTAGCAGAGCGCTCATAAATCAATTTTACCTTTTACCATTTCGAACCCAAATGTGGGGTCTTGTGTTTATTTTTTTTAATATTTAGGTGTTTTAAATGAAAGTAATATGAACTATCAAACACACCAACTCTTTGCATTGTTATTTTAAATTTTGCATATCTTTGGCCGTTAGCAGCGTACGCGGGTGGCTACACTCTGCTAGTTTGGGAACTTGCAGCGTCGGCATCGCTCTCGTACGCGGCTAATAGTAATATAGCATTTTAGGATTTTAAGCACATTTTTAAGACGTTGTAAATAATGTATGAAAACATTGAAACTTTGTATGTGTCATCATGTGATCACTAGAATATGTGGTTACAAATTCAATGTATTACACAAATAGTTATGACCTATGTTGCTTGCAAACCTATCGATATCCAGGAAAACTTGTAACTTCGAAGGAGGGAAGTGTCTGATTTGTGAGAGACATGGCAGTGTTGCTATTTCTCTGACCTAAAGTTTATATCTCACAAATCACAAAGAGATACGACAGTAATGTACATAAATCAAAATTGCATCTCCAATTTTAAGAATTATATGAGGTGGTTTTTTTGTTTTAGAATAATTTAATATAAGTATTCCATTAGGGGCAGTTAGGCTGCAATGGACGCTGCTAACATACACACTAACAGTGTGCGCATAAACAAGGTGCGCTGCTAGTTATGTTTTACCTTTTATCATTTTGAACACAAATACGGGGTATTGTGTTACAAGATTTTAGTGTGCATTTAGGTGTTTTTGATGAAAATTATATAAATATGAGACACACCAACTATTTGAATCACCATTTTGAATTTACCCTTTAATATGTCGGTCGTTAGCAGCTCGCATGGTCAGACTATACGCTGCTAGTTACCATTTCAAACACAAATATGGGCATACAACATATTATATTTTTAGAATCGAAGAAAATGTCGGTAGCGTGCAGTACGCTCATGCGCCGCTAATATGTACCCTCACTAGCGACGCATACGCTGCAAATAGTTTGGACTTTTCTTGTTGAAACCTCGAATGGTTTGATTGTGTGACTAGTGTTTAGGAAATTATTTGGTATTGTATCTCATGTTTTTATTTAATTCTATAATCTATGAAATAGTAGTGCCTATATTGCACATGATTTTTATCCAAATACCATACTTGTGGTGTTTATATTAAACCAAAGTGAACTTTAGCTTATTGCGTGCCCATGCTTTGGAAAATAGCTAGCTCCGCCACTGCGCCCAGCTGCAAGTTGTTGTGCCGCAACGAGCCGGCCTCTGTAGTGATTGCACCCTCAGTCGCCGGACACTCTGCCCTCACTGCTTCATGCATATCGTATTTTTTTTTGAATTGTTTAGATTGCTTACCACATGTATCTGTGGTGGTACTCTAAACATTAGACACCAACACCGAGCATCTCTATCTAGAAATGTACGTGTTGGGTAGTAAAAAAAGGTGCATCAAAAAATTTATATAGTATAAATCATCCATGTTACTGTTGTTGCTTTATTACTCGGGCAGCCACGATGAAATCAATGGAGAGTCTCCAACTCGACCGATACACATGTATGCACTTGCAGTGCAGGGCAAGTAGCCCAAACGTTCACATGATCATCGTAACCACACATTGACGGGGAACCATCATGCCTTCAAAGAAGGCGGCTGCGGCGGGTGGTCATCATCTATGGAGTTCGGGCCTGTAGGAGGAATCAGGCTCGGCACCGCAGAGACATGTGCGCTCATTTCCGCCGGCGACCGGCCGTGGCCAGGCGGCGGATGTGGCTTCAGTGCCGGCAATGGCGCATCGGGCGGCGGGAATTCATTATGTATGGGGTTCGAGCCTGTAGGAGGAATCGGTCTCGGCACCGCAGAGACATGTGCGCTCGGTCCCGCCGGCGGCCGGCCATGGCCAGGCAGCGGATGTGGCTTCAGTGGCGACAATGGCGCATCGGGCGGCGGGAATTCATTATGTATGGGGTTCGAGCCTGTAGGAGGAATCGGTCTCGGCACCGCAGAGACATGTGCGCTCGGTCCCGCCGGCGGCCGGCCGTGGCCAGGCGGCGGATGTGGCTTCAGTGGCGGCAATGGCGCATCAGGCGGCGGGTATTCATTATGTATGGGGTTCGGGCCTGTAGGAGTCTTGCGTGCGCACGCGGCGGAGGAGAGCAACAACAACGGCAGGAGGACGAGGAGCACCGGCGCGACGCTCTTGTGCACGACCATGGCTAGCTTGCTGCTTTCTTCCAGCTGCTGCTGTGATGTGATGTGTATGTGCGGCTGTGCGTCCTCACAACCTGCGTTGGGCAAATATATAGAGATCTAGTGTCTCGTCTGAAACTATTCTGATGACAAATTAGGACATGATTAGTGGGATGATTATCCACAAGAAATATACTTCTCCTATAATAAGATGAAATGGATATATCTGTAAATATTATCTCTGTAAGCTAGTAAATGCTTGCTTATAATGGGAATTCAGTAATTTTGTACTTCGTTTTTACGATTATTATGTATACTTTGTATCAGTGCTTTGTATATATATAGAGTCGAGATGAAACTATTTTGGTAACCTTTGGAAGATGGATGTCCATTTGATGATTATCCCCTCAAGGTACCGAGTGCTTGCTTATAATGGGAATTCACTAATTCTATACTTTGTTTACCACTGGACTTGCAAACCGGGGAGAAGTGCGAACCCTAACGGATAAATGGGCCCTTGTGATGGCCAAGATCCAGAACTGAGTGTTGTCACATTTATCTCAAAAAAAATGTTTCACAATAAATAGGAAACAAAACTAAAAAATCTGAAATTACTGTATCAAATATGCTCAAACATTGTAGCTGCTTGAAGATTTCATGCAGAAAAACTTTCGAAGAGCTCTCCAAAAAACAAAAAAAATTCAATGCTCAAAGTTTTGAGCACTTTGAGCAATGATTGTCGTTTGTCATGTGTACACCTTTATGTACATGGTATTTCTCAACGAAAATTTGTAAGCACCGAAAATGTTTGAGCATATTTTATGTCACAAAATTTCATTTCTTTTTTCATTTCATTTTCTATTTTTTTGAATTTACTTCTCATGAGGGTGTAGGGACACCTGGGAGCTACCCCATCTTTGTACAATTGCAATTGAGAAGCATTCACACGTGGCATGCAGGCCAATAGAAAAGTTTTTGCTCCCGTCAATAAACACACAACATGCATGTGAGGAACTTGCATGCATTTGACTTTATGCGGGGAAGAGTCATTCATTTACGAACCTAAAATATCCTAATGTTCAACAGTTATAAAGCTGCTTTTAAACTGTCACAAACATAACATTTTTTAAACTAGTAGATAACTCGCGCATTGCCGCGGGATGGTAGGCTGAAAACATGAATAATTAGGTTGATGACATGAATAATTATGAGAATTAATTTTGCTGTGATGGCAAATGATTTGGCAGCCATGCATGATTTGTCAATTGCATGAATAGGAAGAATAGTTTGGGATGGTTAATTAATGACGTGAGGACATGCATGGTTTGTTGATGTGAAAGTTCTACTCCCCCGTTCCTTAATATAAGTCTTTTTAGAGATTTCACTACGGACTACATACGGATGTATATAGACATACTTTAGAGCCTGGATTCACTCATTTTGCTCCGTATGTAGTCCGTAGTGGAATCTCTAAACAGATTTATATTTAGGAACGGAGGAAGTACATGCTTAGGAAAAATAGTTATTGGGTTAGTATTTAAGAATAGATGACGTCACATGCATTTTTTTTGAATGGTATGAAACATTTTCTAAAACTTATGCAAACATTTTCTGTAAATTGTTTAAACATTTTTTTAAACGTGATGAACGTTTTTTTAAACACATAAACATTTTTGAAATGTCACAAACATCTTTTCTAAGTCCTATCAACATTTTCTAAAAGGTGCGTGAACATTACTTTTGTACTACATGGACATTTTTAAAAACTTGTGATGAACTCTTTAAAAAAATAAGTAGAGTAATGTTGAATTATCTATATATTTATTTTATTTAAAATACAAATAAAAGTAAATAATAATAATAAATAAAACAAAAACAAAGGTATGTTTGTGATTAACATGCTGACCAAGTAGAGCGGACGCTCACGCTTGCCTGTGGGTGAGTGATAGACGCACCCCTATTATTTGCACTACGTTAGGGACGCCGCCCGAAGAGGGGGGCCGTGGGACTCACCGTCTAATCCAGTACCTGGCTGCGCAGCCCGTGGCGCCTAGGGATGCCGCAAGAGCTATATTAGGATTTTAAGCACAATTTTAAAATGTTGTAAATGATGTTTGAAAACATTGAAACTTTGTATGTTAAAATATGTGGTTACAAATTCAATGTGTTACACAATAGTTATGACCTATATTGCTTGCAAACTTATTGATATCCAGCGGAAACTTGTAACGTCGAAGGGGGGGGGGGGGGGTCCGATTTGAGAGAGACATGGCAGCGTTGTTATTTTTGTAACCTAAAAGATTTATCTACATGTAATGTACATAAATCAAAGTTGCATCTCCAATTTTGAGATTTTTATGAGGTGGGTTTTCTATTTTAGAACAATTTAATCTAATTATTCCATTGGCAGCATTTAGGATGCAATGGACGCTGCTAGCATACACACTAACAGCGTGTGCATAAACAGCGTGTGCTGCTAGTTTTGTTTTACCTTTTATCATTTTGAACATAAATATGGGGTCTTATGTTACAAAAAAACTTAGTGTACATGCTAGCCAGACACTACTAGTGCTGACACTACTACGGGCGGTCCAGTTTTTTGAAATATTGCTGGTAGTTCGTGGCGGAACAACTCCCTTGGTGTTCCTCGCTAGCGGCGCACATGTTACTAGTATCAGTGGCGGAGGCGGTACCCGACAACCGGGGGTAGATTTTTTTTTTTTGCGGGATATTACTTGTATTACTCACGTAGCCGAGCTACCAGCAGAATTACAGAGTTTGACGACCTCATCAGGTCCAGATCCAAGCCACACCATGGTACGACCCGTAGTTCTACCAAAAGATGCCAACAAATGGCTTACATTGTTTTGACTACGATAAATGTGAGTAATACAAGAATTTCGTTGATCCATGAGTATTTTGATTTCATGAACCATGAAACTGTTCGCAGATCTATCCATTTCTCCCTTCTTCAACAGATTGATAGCCTCCAAGCAATCAGATTCAATGTCTATAGGTAGCTCACTCCATTGTAAAGCAAGTGACAAACCCTCTCGGATGGCCGCAAGTTCAGACTCTAAAGCATTGTGGCAATGGTACAGATGACGACAAGCACTGAAGACTATATTACCGTTGTGATCACGCAAGATCATGCCGCTGCCAGCAGTACCATCCGCCGAAACGAAGGAGCCATCTGTATTGAGTTTCATTCGTCCTTCTTCAGGTCTCAGCCACACAGCTGGTGGAAATACCAGTTTAGACGTGGCCGCAGGTGCAGCAGAAAAAACACAATCTAGCATAGCAGATTTCCCCTTCAAGGGGTCTTTCTCTGGCTCTTTAGCGATTGTCAAAATGGACTGAACATAGCTTCTAAGAAAGCAGTGGCGGAGCCAACGTTGCACCGTTGGGTTCAGATGAACCCAATGAAATTTGACAGCTACGTGCATGTTTAGTAGGACGTATTGGCCTGACCCCAATAAAATATTAAGCTTGACCCCATTAAGCTGCTAACACCACATGAATAAACAAATAAAAGGCCCAAAAGCCCACTCTCAGGCCTGATTGTTACTAAATCAATACCTGTACGTCCGCTAAAAAAAAGGAAATCAATACCTGTACGATGAATACACGGACGGCAGCCGCACGCCTCGTGGATTTCCCAACTCGCGTTGCCTCTCACTCCCCCGTCTGGCCGTCTCGCCTAGTTTTCTCTTTTCTGTTAACCCTAGCCCGTCGGTTCGCTCCTCACCCCCTCAGACGCCGACGCCCGACGAAATCGACAGCGGCAACGGCAAGCGCAGAAGCGAACAACTGCAGTGTAATTCGAGCTAGTAAGATCACCTCAACATCACTTTCCTCTGTACAACTACACAATCTAATTATAGTAGCCTAGTAGTAGGGGAAAGTTTTTGCCCTAATTTTCTAATTCTTTCTTTTGTGGACTTTGATTCTTGTAGGCTATGGAAATATATTTTTCAAAGAAGAGAAGACGATCATCTGGTCCAGATAATTATGCGGGGACATCGAGGTCACCTGTTAGATGCAAGAAAAGTACATCAAATGTTGCTGCTGGTAGTTTTCCGAAGTTGTCTATCCAAAAAGAGATTAATTTAGATGAGTTGCCCTACGATCCGGCTGATCGGAAGAGAATTTCAGAGTACAAAAGAAATCCTAAGAAGCAAGATGAGATTAGGCGACGATATTTAACGAGGGGACCTTACAGGTCGCCATCTACTTTTGTTTATCCACACAGGGACATTCGAGATGCTCCATGAAGATTTAATCCAGAATGGTTTAAAGATTATGGTCGTTGGCTTGAGTATAGTGACAAGGTGCATAAGGCCTTTTGTTGGTGTTGCTATCTTTCCAGAGATAATAATGAGGGACAAGCTGGGAGTGATGCATTTGGAATTAACGGTTGGAACGGTTGGAACAAGAAAAGTAGGTTGGATACCCATGAAGGTAAAGGTAATGTTAATAATACGGAAATTGAAAAGGGACGCTCTGAAATGTGAGTGACTTTACATCATTATCTCATATGATGTCACTTTTATTTTAAACTTGCCAAACTAACTTGTTATTTTCTCAATGTTTTCAGAAAGATGAGAAGTTGGATCTGAAATATGAAGTTTATTTGGTACTACTCTATTTATAATATGTAAACATGTGATTTATAATTTTATCCTATCGGTAAGTTTTGCACTCTTCAATTTTAAAGTAACAAATATGTGTGATAAGTGATACCATGTGCTTTCTTTGATTGATATAATCTCGTTGCGATATGTCACAAAGTAGGACTTAGATCATACGGAAATTTCACAACTAGTTAGTGAATGAACCCATTGACGAAAATTTCTGGCTCCGCCCCTGTAAGAAAGCGTACAGAAACCTGAACTGGCGGTGCTGGTTTATCATGTACTACCTCATTCCGGACGTACCAAATTCTCCATAAGAGCATAACCAGGTGCAGGCGCTGCTCATCTGGCAAATTGCACATGGCATGGAGAAGCCATTCCGGGCCTGTGTTCATCATGTTTTTGAGATCAGGGATAGGCCAAAAATCAGCCATTGCAAGCCAAAGATTCCTGGCATTGGGACATCGACACAAAGCATGAAACGTGTCTTCTTTTTCAGTGCCACAAACTGGACATAAATCAACAACCTCCAGCTTCCTAGCATGCTTCAAATCCCAAGTCGGAAGTGAGTTGTTTGCAGCACGCCAAGCAAAAATGCGGGTCTTTGGTGGAGCATTACAAGACCAAATAGCTGACCAAGCTCTTCGTTCTCCATCAGGAGAGTTACTGGAAGAAGATTGAAGCTATTAGTCCTTTTCTTTTTTTGAGAAACATCGAAGCTATTAGACAGGTACTAATTAGCCATGGCGACTATTTATCACATTAAGCGAGACAAGTAGCAGTTCTCTTGTTTCAAAAAAACATGTAGCAGTTCTTGTTGAAGCTTTCCCCCCTCGCGTCATATTGAGCCGGTCCATTCACATGTGCATAGTTGTAAAAAGAGCAAAGGAAATGTGAGAAGGTCTTCAGGAAAATCGTGCGATGAGCTAGCCACTCCACCCAAGTTCATTTCGTGGTAAGAACTAGGGCCACGTCCTACTTGAGGCTACTCGAGCCATCTCCTTCAGGATTTTTTTTTTCCTTTTTTCTGTTTTTTTTATTCTTTTCCTTTTTTCTTCTCTGTTTTTCTTTCATTCATCTTGCATTTTGTTTCTTTGTTTTCTATTTTATTTTTTATTTTGTTCATTTTATTTCTATTTTCGGTTTTCTTTGTTCTTTTGGTTTTCTTCAAGTATGTGTCAACAACATTTTCCTAACACACTTATAACATTTTTTAATACAAATCATACATTTTCTAATACCCGGTAAACATTTTGTCTACACACAGTTTTAACATTTTCAAATACAAGATTAACATTTTTTTAATACATGGTCAACATTTTTTGTATACATTCTAACACTTCTTAAATATTTTATTAATATTTTCAAATAAAAATTGTCAACATTTTCCTATACATATTTAACATTTTCCAAGCGCTTGATTAACATTTTTCCAACACCTGTTTCAACATTTTTTCAAATGCTTGATTAATATTTTTATATACATGTTCAAAAAATTTATCATTTATTTAATACATGGTCAATATTTTTTCTATACACATTTAACATTTCCTAAATGCTTGATTAACATTTTTTAAATACTCGTTCTACATTTTTATTTCAAATGCTTGACTAAAATTTGTATACACATGATCAAAAAAATTCATAATTCTTTTAATAAGTGATCAACATTTTTTGTATACACGTTCAACGTTGTTCAACATTTTTAAAATACTCATACAACATTTTTAAAAACTTATTAAACATTTTCAAATACTTGTTCAAAAAAATTCAAAAACTTGTTCAACATTTTTTCAAAAAAATGTAGAGTGTTTTTGTCATATATATTTGGAATATTTGAAAGCATAAACAAGTGTACAAAAATAAAGCAAAAAATTAAAACAGATAAAGAGCCTGTGGCCTGCCGTGCGCGTGGGCCGGCCCATCTCGATCGCCCGCTGAAGGCGAGACACAGGGACACCCCTAAAAAAAATTGAGCCATAAAACCATGCTTTATGGATTAATGACAAGGTTTACAAGAATGATAAGAGGATCGTGGGGATCCCCTAGCCACACATGGCGACCAACATATAAAGAACTAGAAAATTTCGCCAAACTATGAGCTTCCCAATTCGAAGAGCGGCCCTCAAAAATAAATTCACATTTGGAGAATTCCAACGCTCGCAAATCTATTTCCTTTACAATAGCTGCATGTCTTCCTTTAGTCCCCTTGTTGATGTCTGAAACAACTGTCTTCGAGTCGCATGCAATAACTAGTTTATTCAGCATTAGATCAAAAGCTAGCGATAGGGCTTCCCGACATGCCAAAGCTTCGAGAATTGCCGCATCAGTTATTCCTTCAAAAACCATCGAAGATGGTCCCAAGAAGGCCGTTGTGATCTCTACATACTGCTGCTGTTGCCCCCCCCCCCCCTCTCGCCGTTCTTTGAAAATCCGCCATCCACATGGATCTTAACAACATCCTCTCCCGGGGGATTCCAAGGCTAGCGATTAACGGGGCCTCGCCCGCTCCTAGGAACTTGCGGATGCACGCTCGCCTGCGCTCCTTCTGAGCATCGCAGAGTATCCAACTCGGCAATGAAGTTCATGACAAAGGAATGAGTTGCATGTGGGGTTTGCAGAATACCCTCGTGAATTGCCATCCTCCTTGCCTTGCAGATTGCCCATAAATTAACGACCAACTCTAGGTGTGGTAAGGTATCAATCATCGCAAGGATCCAACTTTTCGCATTTGGCTCTCTTGTGGTCTCTGTATGATCGACAATTTCCCCATCCGTTAGAGCCTAAACGCACCTTGACACCGAACACTCCAGAAGGGAATGCCTCCATGAATCTTGTGCACCACACAAATGACAGTTATCATTATTAGCCATGTTTCGATTGTGACATACATCTTCTGTTGGAATCGAACATCTAGCCAGTCTCGACAGATTTTTTATATTTTCCCCGGCATCTCAACAGACCACAATGACGTCCACTCCCTGGTTTCCTCTTCATAATTTGATCTAGCAACATTACTCTCAAGCCAATCTTCTCTCCTTCTCTTTGTGTCGGCTAGCATGCGATATGCCTATTTTACTGTAAAAGACCATTCTTCTCATAATTCCACGTATCCTCCAAATTCCGTGTGCAAAGGGTGATGCTGAGGATAGTGTTCACATCTGGCCTCAAGAAAGTTTGCCGCAACAGATCATTACGCCAAGTAGCTGTAGGGTAACGTAGCAGAAAACAAAAAATTTCCGACCTACGCACCAGCCCAGGACCACTATGGAGACTGCATACAAGGTTTGATCATTTTCGTTACCGACTCGTAGCGCAGCGGAAGTAGAGTCGATGACGAACGGCGGTGCAGATCCCCGCAGCTAGGATTTTACAACCTCCCAACCGCGAGGATGTATACCCTCATCTGCCCCGCGGACAGCCCTCCGGGAGGCGGTCGCACAGTCCCCCGGACGGTGTCGCGGACAGCCCTTCGGGAGGACCTCCGAAACTCGGACTGTCACTCGGACAGCCCTTCGGGAGGACCTCCAAAACTCGGACGGTCACACGGACAGCCCTTCGGGAGGCACTCTCGAACTAAGACCGAAACTACGATCTCTCTACAGAGTTGCACACATATGGTGTCATCTATCCGGCAGGGCTTCGCCGTCCAGAACTAGTTCCTGCCGGAACCCAGACAGCCTTTCGGCTCTACGAAACTATTTCGCTGGGAGGGAGAGAAGAATGCCAGATCATGCATGGCTTTGTATGTGAGAGCAAGAGTGTGAAGATGGCAGCCATCTCCCTTTCTATTTATAGGAAATCCCAAGGGGAATATCCCTTTCTCAAAGGAATATGCCTTTGGAATATCCCTTTCTCAAAAGGAATATGCCTTTCTCAAAAATATCCAAAAAGTGCTTTCACTATTCACGACGACATTTTTCAGCGTCTGATCGAACTGAAAATATTCATGTGGGCTTAGAACAATTCTAGTACCCACCAAAATAATTTTCAACGCGAGCCGGAACAATTCCGGTTTAGTGATTTCATCTGCGAAAAGCATCTAAAGCGGTTTCGGCAGCTCCGGAACATTTCCGGTTTTCATTCCAGAAAATTCCAAAAAGTTTCCAAAATGATTCTGGCACCCTCCAAGAATTATCAGGCATGTGCCAAGACCAATTTGACTTTATGGTATCCCCTGAAACAACTTTTCCAGTTTCACCGAAACTCATCCGGTGACCTCTCTCTGCGGAACTTTTCCGCTGTCCGAAACTTTTTCGGCGTCCGAAACTTTTTCGGTGTTTTTCTCTCAGACTCCCTGTCTAGTATTCAGCAGATAGATGACCCTTAAGCGTGTGACCCTATAGGTTCGGTGAAGCATAGACATGACCCGGAACCCCTTCCGATCAATGATCAACATCGGAGCCGTGGACACCCATATCGATCCCTATACCCACACGAATAAATATTCGAGTGAACCTCCAGTTGCCGTGAGCTATTCCTGTTGCTTCGCGATATGTTACAATAACCCGAGGTGAGACATGTTGGCATCCTCGTGGATCAACACTTGTCCACAATGCCAGTTACCTCGTTGCCGGTATTGTTCTCTTTTCTCGTTCCCGTGTTCCGGCATCCCTGTGATCAAATCACCCTGTGTCTGGCCAGACGATGATGGATACCGTAACACCGAGAGGGCCCAGAGATATCTCTCCATCGTCGGAGGAGCAAATCCCAATCTTGAGCTATCAAGTCCCTTGACATACTTTTCCATGAACCCGTAAGCCGCCGTAATAGCCACCCATTTACGGATGACGTTTAACAAACCCCAAAGTTCATGAAGCAAGCATGAAGAAACTCGACACTCTCATGGTCTAAGGAATTATGCAAACATTAACTATCTCTGTGTTATAAACCATTAACTAATGACGAATGTATCTCATAGCATAACATCAATTCGGGTCGATTCAACACAAGTGTTCTACCAACAATTATGCCCTAAAAAATTGCCGGCATAGCCATGCCCATGATCAGGAAAACAGGATCATCATGCAATACTTGAGCCAGTCATAGAGGCTTGACTAGGAATACATTTTACCGTTTATTATCCCACACGTGCATATGAGTCTTCCTCCGAGCCTCGTGGTTATTGCAGACTCGAGAACCACAGCAGTTATAGCATGGAACATAAACCTAATTATGAACAGGGAGATAATCAATAACATTTATTATTGCCTCTAGGGCATATCTCCTACAGACTCCCACTTGCACTAGAGTCAATAATCTAGTCAATGCTAATGCACTTTACACCTATGGCATACTGGTGTAAAATATGCTTCGCATGTGGTATAGCCTGATGTCCAACGGATCTGACGACTTCAGCTCCATATGTAACTTTGCATATCCTCGCGTTTTCATGCTTTCACAAAATTCATATTTTGTGTGGACTTGGCTTTGCATATGTGTGAATCATTGGTCGAAACCTGATTCCTTAGACTGAGCTATGGAGCAACTATCTGCAATAGTGTCCCATAGACCAAAGCCATCTTGGAACCATACTAAGTTCATGAATGAACTATATGATTCAACAACTTCTTTGTCGCTTCTAAAGCGTCAACATACTTAGCCTTTGTTATAGAATTCGCCACAGTAACCTGTTAAGAACAATTCCAACTTACCGTGCCACCGTATTGTGTATCACACAAAACCCTTAACTTAAATCGAAAATCGCATGGAGCATTGATGAAGACTGTATCGATGTAATTACTTACAACGAGCACTTCATAATCTCTGCTTGCGAGAAAACATGTCATCAGTACTACTCTAGTACCTAATGACATCTTTCACTGTTGTCCCATGATCAGTACTTTTGATCACTTTGGTATCTATACTCGCAACAACTTTGGAGTATTGGACATATCTGGTTGTTTTACATACCATGGAATACATGATTAATCCAAACACAAGAGTGTGTGGAATCACCATCATGTATTTTTGCTCATCTGTGTTTTGAGACACCGAGTCATGCAAAACTCTTCCCATGTGACTTCGGCAAGAATCACTCCTTGGCGTTTTAAATGCTAAAAGGTTTTAGCACCTTGTCAATATGTATTCATTGCTTAGCCCCATTAGGTAAATCTATCTCCATAGATCATCATGCCTAATATTGAGGCTATTTAGCCTAAGCACTTCATCGAAAAACTATTTTCAAATGAAGTCCTAATTCGTGTCAAGAAATTTATTTCCAATTAACAATGTGTCAAGTACACAAGGTTTTTAGAAATATTATTATGCTCCCACTTACTTTCTTGAATCACAAGTATCTTCGATACCCATTTGATGAAGTCAAACCCCTTTGACCATTCCATCAAAAACGAAGATTCCAACTCCACTTTGCTCTCTTCTGTCCATCGCTGGAACTCTGAAGTTTGCATACTTACTAGCATCCTCTGGATCAACAATTTACTTTGGACTGTATCACATATAAGTCCTAGGTTTCATTTCCATCAGATGGAAATCCTTTTGTCATCCATGTTTCATATCTCATGATTGATATATGAATTAATTGCTAGTTCAACCCGAACCGACCTCAAGCATCGCTACGGTGAAACAACCTCATCGTAGTCAACTCCTTGAACTTGTTATTTCAACAAGTCGAGCTTTATGGATAAAACATTTTTATCCGTATCAGTTTTTAGTTCCATAAATATTCGTTAGACTCTAAGTCTTCCGAAAGGTGTATCAAGATTTTAATCTCGAACCACTTATATGGAAACTATCTCGGATTGTATTTGGCATTTAGCCAATTCCGGAGTCAGGGCCCATCAACGCTTCCTTGTGTATCGTAGGTATACTGTTGTCTAACAACAATATCTCGTATGCGCACCTGAGAGGTTTGCACGAGTTTTTCCTACGCGGTTCAGCTGCAAGTTCGACCAAAGTCCATACATCTCATGTAGAGGCTTCCGTATCAGTCGCAGTAGGAAACGCCGGAATCACTTCCAAGGTTCCTTTCCTTTGACCTGATGACGAAGATACTGGTTATCTCGTCGAGTTGCACTGTCCTCCCACTCACCTTTTGTAAGAACTATTCTCTTTAAAAGCATACCGTTTTGCGGCAAAACCCTTTGCCTCGGTATAGTGGTGGGGAAATACCCAATGACTTGGGATAACCTTACAAAGTAGCACTTGTCTGATTTGGAATAGGTTTGTAACCTTTTACACAAGCCCCATATTCCAAATGTTAAGAAAAGATATAACATGGTTGGGCGTACCATACCATGGCGTCATTTCAACAGACCTGATGGAGCTCTTTTCAGTGAAAAAGCCGCAGTCTCTAAAGCATCACTTTAAAAGGGATAATGGCAATTTTATTTATGTCATCTTTGATCTTACCATGTCATAAATGGTTCGATTACATCTTCACGGACTTTCCACTTGCAGTGGTGTTCCAGGAGGTGCAAGTTATGAAACCCCTTCCATAACTCATTAGACATTCGCTAAAGTTGTAACTCAAATATTCCTTTCTGCAATCGAATTGTAGAAACATAATTTTGTTGTTACAATAACTTCTACTTCATTTTTGAAAACCTTATGAATGAATTCAAAAGATCCAGACTTACGTCTCAACAAGTAAATATCCATATATCTACTTGAGTCATTTCTGAAGATAGACAAATCCACTACTTGCAACAACATTTATTGGACTACACACATCATAATGTATGATCACCAATATGTTCTTTGCTCGTTCCTTATGGCCTGTGAACGGTATTTCAGTCACATCACTTTTCAGATGAAAGTTGCAAGTGTCAGATGATTCAAAATCAAACGACTTCAAAATCCATCACAATGGAATTTTCCATGCGGGTTTCTTCAATGTGACCAAATGCAGTGCCACACTTGTGTGGTATTCTTTTAGTCTTGCGACATTTAGCGTCAGTGTTATGGATGTATCATATTACCATCAATATTCATAGCATACATCCCATCCTGTATGGAAGCATGGCCCTTCATTTTATTCATAACATCGAACATCAAAAGTTCTCTTATGAATAACCTTCTTGCAAAATACCTTATGCAAAGGGCTAGAGTGTATGAAACTCTAAATGAATTATGAAAGTAAATACAGAGGCAATGTATTAATATCAATATTCATAACATACGTCTCATTCATAATGAAAGTATGGCCCTTATGTTATTCATAACACCGAACATCAAAAGTTCTCTTATGAACAACCTTCTTGCAAGATACCTTATGCAAAGGGCTAGAGTGTGAAACTCTAAAATGAATTATGAAAGTAAATACAGAGGCAATGTATTAATATCAATATTCATAACATACGTCTCATTCATAATGAAAGTATGGCCCTTATGTTATTCATAACACCGAACATCAAAAGTTCTCTTATGAACAACCTTCTTGCAAGATACCTTATGCAAAGGGCTAGAGTGTGAAACTCTAAAATGAATTATGAAAGTAAATACAGAGGCAATGTATTAATATCAATATTCATAACATACGTCTCATTCATAATGAAAGTATGGCCCTTATGTTATTCATAACACCGAACATCAAAAGTTCTCTTATGAACAACCTTCTTGCAAGATACCTTATGCAAAGGGCTAGAGTGTGAAACTCTAAAATGAATTATGAAAGTAAATACATAGGGAATATACCGATGGAAGGCATAGTAACATTTACTATGTTCCCTGCGTGTATCTAAACCTCATTCCTGGCTAGTCTCTCAGGCCATAGTAGTTCTTACATCGAGTTGCAACAGAATGCAATCGAGCGGGTATCTTTGTGATTAACTCACAATACCCAAGAATTAGTGATTAACATGTTTAACCATAATTCCCAAGAACTATATCTTTGACCAGCCTTCTATACATCAAAAACTTATATGACATTCATACATGAGCTGGATATTCCAGTCTTCTTTCTTTCAGCCATTATACTTCTAACAGTTTAACTTTTAGTATTTCTCCTACTCTCAGAAGAAGCACCCAACTTAAGAGTGGCGTTAGCCCCGGACTTCCTAGGCGTGAAAGTTTCACTAACACCCTTCGGACACTTCCTTTCTCTTTAAGTTGTTGTTTTATTCACCATCATCATATGACAGGCGTTCTTCTGGATCCCTCTCTTATCAGTCTAATGCATAGTAAACTCTTTTACTAACAGTTCACAAACAAACATTGCTTTGGATATCTCATATCTTTTAGCCTTTGTCTGTCTCTGAAAATGATTTTCAGATTCCATGAATATCACATAACTATCCAAACTTTCGAAGTTCGGGTCTCATGGAAGCAAACATATTGCACTTTGACTGAAAAGGAATTCTAGCTTTTGGATCGAAGGACGAGAGTCACATGATCCATAGCATTAGCGGGAGAATACCGAAAGCATGCGATAGGACAAGTCCTTCTCGGCACTCTTGAGGAAAATCCTCCTATTACGTTACCAACCGTAAAGTTTTAACCAGATATTTAACAGCTATTCAATTTTAATAGGGAAGGTGGAAACGCGAGCCATCCTTCTACAACTATTATGCAAATCACACTTAGACAGTGTTCAAAATTAATTGCACTGAGAATTTAAACAAGTTAATTCTATAGTGCGCTCCCACTCAAATCAATATCTCTCATAATTGATTGTGAGTGATACAAGATCCACATTTCAATTCAACGCCATTGACGGGTTCATCACTGATGACGTGAATTTCAATCGGTAGGCCAACTTGCCAATCACATCTCTATGTGACTCTTGTTCATCTTTCGATGCGTGTGTTCCGAGCTCATGACTCTCATGCCTGAACGTCAAGACAACCAAGTGATCTCGCTACGAGGTCTGACCTCACCCGCCTCACACATCCCTAATCGTTCGTACTCATGTGTACATGTCGTACCCCGAAAAGTTAGGTGCAGTGACGGTGCTACACTTGGGAGAACACTAACTACTTGATATTTTTGTGAGAGATCACCCTAATAAAAAGCGACTACCGCGCAATCAAGAAGGGTGCATCATAAGGGATAAACATCTCAGGCAATTCATAATTAGCATGACATGGTGTAGCCCTTTCTGACGGAGAAGTCTCATTTCTTCGTCTTCGGCATTCGCGTCGGTGTTCACCTTTGCGAAGATTGCCACCACCTTGTCGGTGCACCAGATAATATTGCTATCTCTATAGCTAATAAAATAAGTGCATTACATAAGGTTGACACGCAGGTCATTAAAGTACAATCATATGGCTCCAGCCATCATGCCGAATCATGACACGCAGGTCATGTTAATCAATTTACATCATATAGTCATCTCATACATAATCAAATTATTATGAACACTGCTATACCACATCATATGCACATGCAAACCATCCTGCAAAACCAAGTTAGACGCCTCTAATCGGTTCATGCAAAATTTTATTTTACGTGGCTTCTAAGGTTTCGAAACAAACCGAAGCTACCAACGTCCATCATCAAGCATGATAATCCAAGTCGCTAGATTAACATTCCAGGGTGTATGAAACACGAGATAATAAAATCTCGAGCCCCATACTAAACTTCGTCATACGCGTGACCCCCGTGCAGATCATATCTGCATTGCCCTTTCGTCTGCGAAATTTCATCTTTCTTTTTAACTACGGTGGAATTCAATGAACTGTTAGCACTTCGTTGATCAATCAGCATCGCGGATTGCCAGAACATTGAAACTCCACCATACTGTTATCAAGATCAGAAATATGCAAATTCTAGGGAAGCAACAAGAACATCGGGTAACAGACTTCATCTGCTACCCGCACAAATAATTTTCAGCAATAGATCTCATCTACTACCTAATTATATTGTGCAACACCCATACATCTCTATGTATTCTAGATCGCAACCTGCATCTACGCATAGCCTGGGTCTTGATGCCACTGTAGGGTAACGCAGCAGAAAACAAAAAATTTCCGACCTACGCACCAGCCCAGGACCACTATGGAGACTGCATACAAGGTTTGATCATTTTCGTTACCGACTCGTAGCGCAGCGGAAGTAGAGTCGATGACGAACGGCGGTGCAGATCCCCGCAGCTAGGATTTTACAACCTCCCAACCGCGAGGATGTATACCCTCATCTGCCCCGCGGACAGCCCTCCGGGAGGCGGTCGCACAGTCCCCCGGACGGTGTCGCGGACAGCCCTTCGGGAGGACCTCCGAAACTCGGACTGTCACTCGGACAGCCCTTCGGGAGGACCTCCAAAACTCGGACGGTCACACGGACAGCCCTTCGGGAGGCACTCTCGAACTAAGACCGAAACTACGATCTCTCTACAGAGTTGCACACATACGGTGTCATCTATCCGGCAGGGCTTCGCCGTCCAGAACTAGTTCCTGCCGGAACCCAGACAGCCTTTCGGCTCTACGAAACTATTTCGCTGGGAGGGAGAGAAGAATGCCAGATCATGCATGGCTTTGTATGTGAGAGCAAGAGTGTGAAGATGGCAGCCATCTCCCTTTCTATTTATAGGAAATCCCAAGGGGAATATCCCTTTCTCAAAGGAATATGCCTTTGGAATATCCCTTTCTCAAAAGGAATATGCCTTTCTCAAAAATATCCAAAAAGTGCTTTCACTATTCACGACGACATTTTTCAGCGTCTGATCGAACTGAAAATATTCATGTGGGCTTAGAACAATTCTAGTACCCACCAAAATAATTTTCAACGCGAGCCGGAACAATTCCGGTTTAGTGATTTCATCTGCGAAAAGCATCTAAAGCGGTTTCGGCAGCTCCGGAACATTTCCGGTTTTCATTCCAGAAAATTCCAAAAAGTTTCCAAAATGATTCTGGCACCCTCCAAGAATTATCAGGCATGTGCCAAGACCAATTTGACTTTATGGTATCCCCTGAAACAACTTTTCCAGTTTCACCGAAACTCATCCGGTGACCTCTCTCTGCGGAACTTTTCCGCTGTCCGAAACTTTTTCGGCGTCCGAAACTTTTTCGGTGTTTTTCTCTCAGACTCCCTGTCTAGTATTCAGCAGATAGATGACCCTTAAGCGTGTGACCCTATAGGTTCGGTGAAGCATAGACATGACCCGGAACCCCTTCCGATCAATGATCAACATCGGAGCCGTGGACACCCATATCGATCCCTATACCCACACGAATAAATATTCGAGTGAACCTCCAGTTGCCGTGAGCTATTCCTGTTGCTTCGCGATATGTTACAATAACCCGAGGTGAGACATGTTGGCATCCTCGTGGATCAACACTTGTCCACAATGCCAGTTACCTCGTTGCCGGTATTGTTCTCTTTTCTCGTTCCCGTGTTCCGGCATCCCTGTGATCAAATCACCCTGTGTCTGGCCAGACGATGATGGATACCGTAACACCGAGAGGGCCCAGAGATATCTCTCCATCGTCGGAGGAGCAAATCCCAATCTTGAGCTATCAAGTCCCTTGACATACTTTTCCATGAACCCGTAAGCCGCCGTAATAGCCACCCATTTACGGATGACGTTTAACAAACCCCAAAGTTCATGAAGCAAGCATGAAGAAACTCGACACTCTCATGGTCTAAGGAATTATGCAAACATTAACTATCTCTGTGTTATAAACCATTAACTAATGACGAATGTATCTCATAGCATAACATCAATTCGGGTCGATTCAACACAAGTGTTCTACCAACAATTATGCCCTAAAAAATTGCCGGCATAGCCATGCCCATGATCAGGAAAACAGGATCATCATGCAATACTTGAGCCAGTCATAGAGGCTTGACTAGGAATACATTTTACCGTTTATTATCCCACACGTGCATATGAGTCTTCCTCCGAGCCTCGTGGTTATTGCAGACTCGAGAACCACAGCAGTTATAGCATGGAACATAAACCTAATTATGAACAGGGAGATAATCAATAACATTTATTATTGCCTCTAGGGCATATCTCCTACAGTAGCACTAGTGGCGTCGATAAGTTCATCAACTTTCCTCGGTGGGTCGCTTGACAAACAAGCAATGGGCCTCATCATAACGTTATTGGGGAGCCAATTATGTTCCCATAATAGTGTTGATTCTTCATTCCCTATTATGCAAATTAAACCTTGAGCTAAGACATATCTGCCTTCTAAAATGGCTCGCCATACTTGCGTCAGCCTTCGTCCCAATTTTGTTGTCAAGATGGTACCATTCAGATAGTAAATTGCCTTGAGCATAAGGGCACTCAAGGAATCTGAATTCTGTAGCAGCGGCCGGAGGTGGAGGAGGCCGTCCGGCGGGCGGAGTAGACAGCAGACTGCACAGGCCTCACAGATCCACGCGCGGGGCGGGAAGGGCCGGCGTTGGCGCTGTGGCGATGGGCAACAGGCGGCTTCGCACCGGACCCGGAGCTGCCGCTCGTATCGACCCGCGAGCGCTCGAGCACGATACGGAGCGTCAGCTCCTCCTCGTCAACCTCGCTACCGTCGGAGTGGCTGTCGGTGCTGGACATGGTCCCCGACGCGCTGGATTGGGAAAAGTGGAGCGTCGGGGAAGCGGAGTGGACTAGAGTGAACTGAGTTAGGCCTTGCGTCGGACGGGGATTTTTGTGGGGTCGGGGTCCAGAGGTGGACCAGGCTGACGTGGCGGGCGTGCCCGGGCCGCCTCATATCCGTCTCATATTTCGGCTGGATATGAGGGGTGTCGGTCAGCCCGGGCGTTTGAGGCCCGTTTAAGGGGTCCGGTTAAGTCGCGTTTTTGTGACCGGTGAGTGACCGGGCGGCCTGTCCGGGAGTTTGAGACGGGTATGAGGGGTCTGGCTGTAGATGCTCTTAGACACCAACACAGATCATCTCTATGTAGAAATGTACGTGTTGGGTAGTAAAAAAAAGGTGCATCACAAAATTTATATAGTATAAATCATCCATGTTAGTGTTATTGCTTCATTACTCGGGCAGCCACGATGAAATCAATGGAGAGCCTCGAACTCGGTCGATACACATGTATGCACTTGCAGAGTGGGGCAAGTAGCCCAAACGTTTACATGATCATCGGATCCACACAATGACGGGGAACCATCACGCCTGGAAAGAAGGCGCCTGCGGCGGGTGTTCATCATCTATGGAGTTTGGGCCTGTAGGAGGAATCAGGCTGGGAACCGCAGAGACATGTGCGCTCGTTCCCGTCGGCGGACGGCCATGGCCAGGCGACGGATGTGGCTTCAATTTGAGGACCCAAACATTGTAGCTGCTTGAAGATTTCATGCAGAAAAAACATTCGAGGAGCTCTCCACAAGAAAAAACATTTAATTGCTCAAAGTTTTTAGCACTTTGAGCCATAATTGTCGTTTGTCATGTGTAGACCTTTATGTACATGGTATTTCTCAACGAGAATTTGTAAGCACCAAAAATGTTTGAGCATATTTTATGTCACAAAATTTCAGTTTTTTTTATTTCATTTTCTATTTTTTTGGATTTACTTTTCATGAGGGTGCAGGGACATCCGGGAGCTACCACATCCTTGTACAATTGCAATCGAGAAGCATTCACATGTGGCATGCAGGCCAATAGAAAAGGTTTTGCTCCCACCAATCAACACATAACATGCATGTGAGGAACTTGCATGCATTTGACTTTATGCGGGTTTTTTTTTAGAAAAGGAGGATATACCCCCGGCCTCTGCATCTGGACGATGCATGCAGCCATTTTATTAATTATTCACAAGGACCATACAAAGTAATACATCAGTCAGCCTGAAGCCGTCATCTAGGCAACGCCTCTTGCTACTCCTATTCCTTTGATGAAGGTGTGCCGAATATCCGGGCCTAATACCAAACAGACACCGCACGAAACCCTAACATCTATAGCCGGATGCCCCAGCCCAGCCACACACCGGGACTGGGTCGCACGCCGGTCCGGCGCACTCTCAGAGGCTGCCGCCGCCATCTTCCACAGGTCCATCTTCAGAGCAGGAACTGATACATCGACCTTGTCCGGCCTGCCGACGACGGCACCACGGCGCCAGACAACGCCACCATCCTGCATGTGTCCATCCACACGCGCCCGTCGCCGAAACTCCGCAGCACCATGCCGCCGTGATCCGCCGTCGGCCTTGCGGTAGATGCAACACCGCTCCTCCTCTTGTCCCCTCCAGCCATCACTTGCTCCAAAAACGATGCCCCCGGGAGGAAAAGCGATACTGCGAACGCTATCATCGTCCGATCCGGGAGACCCAGATCTAGGGTTTCCCCCGGAGCATCCCGAGCCTGATGACGCAAACTGCAACGACGATGCCTCGACAAGGGAACGACATCAAAGACGCCGCCATCGCCCGCCATGACCATAGTCGGCGCGATTTTCATCGGCAGTTGCGCCACCAGGCGTGCGCCGCCGGCGTCGTTGGTCCGTTCAACCGGAGCAAACTCCAAAGCGATGCCCTGAAGAGGAACTACGACGCAAAAGCGCCGCCATCGCTCGATCCCAAGGAGATCTAGGATTTCGATCCCCCGGAGTTGCCCGTGATGTCATGGACCAGACAAGGGCAGAACCCCGACGGATTCGCCCAGCTGCCGACGTGCCGCACCCGCCACCGCGCCGACCGCAATCCAGGGACCAAGGCACACACCTCGGCCCAGATCCGGCCACGCCGCCGCCAAGCGATCCGGTTACGCCGCCGCCGTCCCTGGCGACCACGACGCACCAGAACGCGAAGCCGCCTGCCGCGGAGGAACGAACTCGCCGGAGCACCGCCACCATCCGCCGTGACGTCCGGCCCGGGAGCGCCGGCCCGCGCCAGCCCTACACGAGCGGGATGAGCCTGAGTCCCCGCCGCCGCCGGCGACGGCGAGGGAGGAGGAGGAGGAGGAGAGGGGGAGCCCGACCGATGCGATCTGGAGGCCTCCCGGCCGCCTCGCGGGAGGCGACTCGGGAGGGCGCTTCGTAACGTTTCGTCACTGTCTTGTCCCTCTCGCGCTGACCCGTCATTTAGTTACGAACCTAAAATCCTAACGTTTGACAGTTATAAAGCTGCTTTTAAAGTGTCACAAACATTTTTTCTGAAATGTGTGAACATTTTGTAAACTAGTAAATAACTCGAGCATTGCCGCGGGATGGTAGGCTGAAAACATGGATAATTAGGTTGATGACATGAATAATTATGAGAATTAATTTTGCTGTGATGAAAGATGATTTTGCAGCCATGCATGATTTGTCAATTGCAGGCATAGCAAGAATAGTTTGGGATGGTAGATTAATGACCATGGAGAACATGCATGGTTTGTTGATGTGGAAGTTCTGCATGCTAAGGGAAAATAGTTAGTGTGTTACAACTATTTAAGAATAGAAGATGTCACATGCATTTTTTTGAATGGTATGAAACATTCTAAACCTTACGCAAACATTTTCTGTACATTGTTTAAACATTTTTAAATGCAATGAACATTTTTTTGAACCATGTAAACATTTTTGAAATGTCACAAATATCTTTCTTAATCCTATCAACGTTTTCTAAAAGGTGCGTGAACATTACCTTTGCACCACATGAACATTTTTAAAATTTGTGATGAACTCTTTAATAAGTAGAGTAATGTTGAATTATCTATATATTTATTTTATTTAAAATACAAATAAAAGTAAAATAATAATAAAACAAAACAAAATGAAACGAAACAAAGGTATGTTTGTAATTAACATTCCGATCAAGTAGAGAGGACGCTCACGCTTGCCTGTGGGTGAGTGATAGATGCACCCCTATTATTCACTACGTCGAGGACATCTCCTAACGCCACCCGACGAGGGAGGCCCTGGGACCCGCTGTCTAATCCAGTACCTGGCGGCACAGCCCGTGGCGCCTAGGGACACCGTGCTATTGCAGTTCCACCAAGAACACCGTAAGAGCTGTATGACTCTTATAGCGAGATCAATTTCTATCTCGTGTGAAGCTTTCTCTTGTTCTAAACAATTTCTATCTCGTGTGATTCTTTTATGTTTATTCACAGTTGTCAACAAGAAGGTCGCTGAGTTTCTTTGTGCTCACACACCCTGACCAGTTCTCCTAGAGCGTTGTAATTAAGAATCACCCGCAGTTGATTTCATGACCGGTGGGCTTTCGGCAAATAAAGAATCAGAAGGAATCAATAAGAATATGACCAGTTGAGTTCAACATCCTCCAATAATAGTGAAAATGGACAAATTTGGTCATTTTCTGAAACTTCAACACAAAATGACCCTAGTCTAAAAATATTTCACAAAATGGCCCTCTTTTGCATGATGCCCGGGCCTAGGGCGCCATGCTAGAAAGCAGGACACCCCGGTCTAGGGCGTCATGGTAGCGACATCTAGCATGACGCCCCGGGTTAGGGCACCATGCCAAATAGCACGATGCCTTAGCGTGGGCCGTCATGCTGTCTAGCATGACGCCCTAGGCCCGGGCATCATGCAAAAGGGCCATTTTTTAAAATATTTTCAGACTAGGGTCATTTTGTGTTGAAGTTTCGAAAAAGGGGCAATTCTGTCCATTTTCACCCAATAATATAATCACACCTCGACTGAAATTAGTACTACAATATATAACATCCTCTTTTTGTAGATTATTATTTATATGTGTCTATATGCTTTTCCATGAAAATTCAAAAGGGCCTCAAAGTGTTGGAGCTTGGATCTAGGGTGCATTGGTGAGCCATCCCTTCTCCCTCACCGGCTTCTCTGCTATTTTTGTGCATATCGTGCCTTGATTTGTGCAGAGTTGGTGTGAAATGTGCAAGCAAGCTATGTGTGCGATCTACTGCCCGTTATCATGTGTGTCACAAACTACTATAAATGCATATTAATGCCCCTTTATTATACATGTCTACTGCCTTTTACATTCTTTAGGACTAAACAACTACTTATTCCAGTATACTGAATTGCTATTGTCTGCACTTGTATTGTGTTTTGTTATACCTTTTAAACATGCACCGTATGCCATAGATTGGTATGACCTGCTATGCATCTTTTGATAACCCTTGGTACAACCATTGTGATATGTGCGAAGAGATGTGATGGATCTTGATGTTTTTTGCTGAACCATTATTATTCTGGGTGCATAACGACCGTATGTACTTTCATTTCTTTTATGTCACTGTTTGCGTCACCAGGTGTTTATGCTAAAACAAGTCGATTGCTGCAAGCCTTGCAAGCAATTTGGATGACAAGGGGCGTCTGGACGGAGCTATTCTATCCATCTATCTGTCTATCCTTGGCAAAACTATTCCGTGGTCCATGTTATGGTTGCTTTTTTGGCTAATAATAAAGGGCGACAGCAACCCAGAATTGGAACAACATATATACGAGCACTAAGCAGGCTGCTGTCACGCGAGAAAATGGCGTCTAGTCGGCAATTCGGAACAAGTGAACAACGGAGGAGCACCTGTCAACGTAGAGTACCACCGTGTGGCCCATGACAATTAAGATTCCACCTTTCACAGTGACATGAAGCAGATGGCGTCTCCGCGTGAGGCCGCTGATACCTCACCCGTAATGCCGTAGTGGCTCATGGCGACGAGTGGTGCTGCATGCCCAAGTGTACTCCACAGTCCACACGCTTCGATCGCCTTCCCCCGAATCAAAACCCAGACAAACACAAATTCTATTCGCTTGCCGCTCGGCTCTCGTCCACGTCCAAAAACCTCAGCCTTCTTGCTTTTGTTCTCGGTCTCTTCTCGCCTTGCCTCGCGAGGTAGGGGAGGGGAGCGGCCATGGTGGGGTCGCCGACGAAGCGGAGGCTGCTCGGGAAGGCCGGGACGGTGGGGCTCGCCGTCGTGGCCACGGCGACCGCCGCGCTGCTGCTGTTCATGCTCGCATGCTCCGCGTCGCTCCGTTACAACGCCGCTGTCGACTACGCGCTCTGGAGCGGCGGGGTCTCCATCGCGGCCGAGACGTCGCCGTCGCCGCCGCCGGAGAAGCCGAGGAAGGTTGCGGCGGCGATGGCGGTAGAGGAGGAGGAGTGCGACCTGTTCGACGGGAGCTGGGTGTGGGACGACAGCTACCCGCTCTACGACTCCAAGGACTGCCCCTTCCTGGACGGCGGGTTCCGGTGCTCGGAGAACGGCCGGCCGGACTCGTCCTATCTCAAATGGCGGTGGCAGCCGTCGCGCTGCCATCTACCAAGGTTCGTTGGACTTGGAGCTCGCTGCTTCTTGCTTGCGCCGTTGCTTGCTATTAGTATAAAAAATGCTCTTATATTATATGGGCCGGAAAGAGTAGAATACTCATGTTGTTTCGCCAAACTTGTTGTGTCAGAGAATTTCTAGTCACTAAACCTTAAATTCATTATCTGTCATGAATTTCAACATGTCGCTCTCTATAGAGATGAATGCACAATTCGCGTTTGTACTCACAAGTTCCAATCCATTACGTGTTCTTTCTTCTTTGTCATAGGTTGGCTGTGCCTGTGCAGTTTATAATTAATAACTGGGATTTTCTAGCAGTTTCGTCGACGAACTCGTCAAAAAGAAGAAATCAGGATGGCGATGGCTTAGTTAAATAAACATGATGCAGTTTAGCAATCAATATGTATATATATTAGTTAATTGAATGATATTATTTGGGTCTGCATGATGTTGCCATCTTTCTTGCCATTGTGATTGGAAGTGGTCTGTTCCTGTAATTTGCTGACTCCTCTCTTATTTCTATTTTTTTAGAGGTGTCATTTCTATTGTTATTAGTGTTATTATGTTCAGCTGCACCGTGAAATGTGGGATATGTTGCTGGTTAGCTTTCTTAGTTAAGTTTCTTGTTTCCATGCATGTGACTGCAGCAAATAGTTTGTTGTGCTTAGTACATCACTGATGGACACACAAATCAAGAGCCTTTATGGTGAAACTGAAGAACAGAGCATTTTAATTAAGTTTGAACTTGTACATGTGATGCTTGTGATAGTCTACATTTACATGGAATAATCATAGTAATAATCTTACTGAGAATGTCACTGCCTTTGAGCAACTTCAAACTCTTTGCAAATTGGAATCCTACAAATGACAGTGATCGTCAATTTCTTTGTACTATTTAAGTTCATGATTTTTCTTACTGCTGATCAGTCTACGTGAGTGGAACAACCAGAACAATTTGCTTTTCTCCTCTAGGCATAATTTGTCTCTGCTTTCCAACTTATTATTTTTCTCCCTTTTCTTAGATTTGATGCCAAATTTATGCTCGAGAAGCTACGGAATAGAAGAGTAGTATTCGTTGGTGATTCAATTGGAAGGAACCAATGGGAGTCTCTGCTTTGTATGCTCTCTAGTGCTGTTCCTAACAAGAAGTCCATCTATGAAATTAATGGAAGTCCCATCACAAAGCACACGGGTTTCTTGATTTTCAAGTTTAGCGACTACAATTGCACCGTGGAGTATTACAGAACTCCTTTTATAGTCCTTCATGGCCGTGCACCAGCTGGAGCCCCTAAGGTTGTTAAGTACACAATTAAGGTGGATGCCATGGATTGGATGTCAGACCGTGGTAAGTGGAGCAATGCTGATATTTTGATCTTTAACACTGGGCACTGGTGGAACTACGAGAAAACAATTAGAGGGTAAGCAACTAATAATATACATTATGTCAACTTACTAACTTGTCCTGCTTTACTATTAAATGTTTCTTGTAGATGTCGTCCTTTTTTACCATACCTTCTCCACGTTCATGAATTCACCTTTCAAATTCAAAATTAACATAGTACTAGTTATTGGTATACACGCCAACATAGTAGTATTTGATTAGTATACACAATATTTTAATTTCTTTATGTGTATACTATTCTGATAGCTATTTGACGAAATTATGATAGCATGATTCATGAGACTATTGAGGATATGGAATGTTAAGATGTGGTTAGAGCTAAATGGGTAATAAGCAGGCCTAAGAACTCTTTTGTTCTTTAATTATACATACTTTGAACTTATAGTATGAGATTTCTTGTCCCCACATCTTTATCTGTGGTTCACCTCTTTTGGAACCACCACAACACAATTGCATCTTCCGTAGTTGACTTAAAACTAGGGTTTCCTGTATCTGTGCCAGGGGTGCCTATTTCCAAGAAGGCGGTAAGGTGAAGATGAAGATGACTGTTACTGATGCGTACCAAAAATCAATACAAACACTATTCAATTGGATTCATAAAAAAGTTAGCACAAGCAAGACCCAGGTCATCTTCCGTACTTATGCTCCCGTGCACTTCAGGTCTGTCTAACGAACCACTTATTCACTTATCTATCACTGCTATGTATTCCTTTTTATGTTTCCTTGCTAGAGCATTTTCATTGGGAATGATTATGTTTCAAGGCCCCAAACAATCATCGCATGTTTTGGAGTCGGAATTTACTCATTGTGTTTTTTCTATTTGTAGTTTTGTGAGTTCAACTTCACGAAAACATCATTGTTCAATATAGACTCAATATATGATCCACCTTTCAGCAGCCATTTTTACAATTTTACTGAATCTTATATAGGCACTTCAAAAGCAAATAATTGGAGGCTTCCTGACTTCTGTGCTATAAAGAACTGCATTATTTTTTCTCATTTTTTATATTTCAAATCAATTTAACTAGATAGTAGTATTTAATACATGGATAAATTGACTGATCCTTAACTAGAGGAGTAATCCATGTTTTCCTCAGCGGTGGCGATTGGAAGAATGGAGGGAGTTGCCACCTGGAAACTCTTCCTGATGCGTCACCGGTTAAATCGCTGGAGCAATGGGCTGACAGGCTTCAGCCTGTCCACGATATTCTTGGGAGCAGCATCAGACCCAAGCTGCCCGGGTTAGCTATATTGAACGTGACACAGATGACGGCGCAGCGAAAAGATGGTCACCTGTCGGTATACGTTAGCCCTTCGGGGCCCGTCCCCCTGCGCAGACAGGATTGCAGCCATTGGTGCTTGCCTGGAGTTCCTGATACCTGGAACGAGCTTGTGTACGCCGTCTTCATGAAAGGGCAGACGATGATGGACCAAAATGTTTCTCTTGCTGCTTCAAGAACGATGAACACAAGCTGACTAAAATTCTGGGGGTAGGCTACCCGATGCTCGCCCGGTGAAGCGCTGAAGCTTGGTATCTGAGGTTCGTTCCTTATCCTCCTGCACTATGATGTTGAAAGATAGGAGCTGGCAGCAAAAGTGTTAGCCAATGTGATCATAGCTTAGGGGGGCTACATTCGGTGATGTACATAGTATAGTTGGCTGCTGTCATATTGGGGGTGTTGCCGTGGTAATTGTTTGTAATTCGAGAATTTTATCCTTAACGGTATATTCTCAGTGGCTCTGACAGTCGATTTGCAAATTTCGGCATTTCTTTCCCATCCGAGGCAACTGTAAATATTTAATGAGAAATGTAGTTGTGCAGACGTTCTCTGGGATGGCATGACAAAATGTATGTTTATCATGACAATTTATGTTGTTGCGAGAATAGCAAGTTCTTTCAGCAAAACCCATCCTCACACTACTCTTATTCAAGCGCGCATAACTTCGGAGTTCTGAGAGGATCCAATAGACTATCCGATGCTCGAAGCATGGTATCTGAAGTTGGTTCATTGTCCTCCTGCACGATGATGGATGGATCAATTAGCAGGTTTCTGCATGCCCCAGCCCGCGTATATATAGGACGAATGATGTGTCATCAATCATCCGCTCGCGTGCTTGCGAGACTCCCAGAAACACAATCGCATGCGACGCACTCATGATTGATCGATCAAAGTTTACCATGGTTTTCAGCCCTCCTTCACAACCGCACCAGCACATATTTACCACAGTTTCAACCCCTATCAAACGCGCTTGCCATGTCACAACGCTGCCGCTAGACGCGTGAATAATGAGCAGCGAGCTAAAACGTACCGCACGGGGTTAATATATGCTGCGCAAGTGCGTTCTGTTTGCTACGACGGGCAAAAAATAATTAAAAAAGGAATGCAAGACGCGAACTTTTCAGGAGGTCACCCATCCTAATACTACACTCGCCCAAGCACCAAGGTACCGTATTCTGAGTACGAAGACAAACAGCAACTCAACTTGTACGCAGCAGGAAAGGTGAAGCCATGACTGACAAGCAAGCCGTAGCAAATAGGCAATTCGATTCCAGTTGTGGGCAACAGAAGAATGCTCTTGATCATCTTTAATCTGAATCTCAGTAACCCTTATCGAGTTCGTGTGCTGTGGATTTCTTTCCATCTGAACTCTGAAGAACTCAGTCTATCTGCAGAAGAAAGATCAGTTGGGCACAATGAGAATGATTCCATGAATTTCACCAGCCAAACAAGATATGATACTGCTTGACATCTAGCAGTGGTACAATATTGTTCAAAGGCCGCAAGGCTCCATGACTGTTCTATAGGAACGATTTAAGTAATCATGCAAAGATATCTCACGAAATAAGCATCGAGACTTTAAGTGCACACTTACATCAGTTTGTTCACGAACTATCCGAAGCGTTTCTCATAAGTTCATACAGAGCAAGGCCCCCTAGGTGGCAACCAGGCAACCGCTGGCTCATTTCTCGTAATTCTTTCTGCGATTCAGAAACAGTACCAATTAGACGAACAATGGCTACGAAAATCCAAAAGCCAAGAGAGGAGTGCTGCTAGTATAGGTGAGCTCACCACTGATACTGCACAGAGCTTAGTGGATTCATAACCATCTTGAGCTCTAGCATAAAGCTCAGTTATGGCGTTGGAATCAATGTTACATCTCATATAAAAGAATGCTGCTGGCCTAACATTTGTTTCTCGTCGAGAAACTCCAATGAGAATGGGTTCTGTCTGCAAAACTAAGTGTGGCTGGTTAACAGAACAAAATCCAAGAAAATCCTGCGGTTGCAGAAATCTTCTTTGCATGGTAATTACAAACAACTACAAAGTATCCTTCTGATGTGGTCTTGTTGATTTATATAAACTGGTAAAAATGACACTAGTGATGCAGTAATTAAGAATTCAAGCAAGGAGTTTTGGTGATTTAATTACCAGTGAACTAGCAGGAACTCCAGTTTCCTCAACTACTTCACGGATGATTCCCTCAAACATTTCATCAGAAATTCTTCCAAGGAGACCAGCAACATCTTTTTCGTCATTTTGATGAGCCAAGATTCCAACTTCTTGTGGCTGATACAAACAATTGAATTTGGATAATAAGAAACATGAATATTACAGATCGACCAGTCGAACCAAAAGCCCACCAGTCCTGCTAAATAAAATATATCCACTTCAAGAGTTTCAAATGTTGTCTTAGGTCAACATTACTCCTCGAGTAAATTTCTTTGTCATCTGAAAGAAAAAGAGTGACTATGCCTAGAGCATTTTGTTTTTCAGTAATGGGTGGCCTCAATTCTCATTGGACGAAACTATGATATATTTACAAAGTTAAGAGGGGGAAAAGACAAGCACTTTCCACATGAATGCTGATCTCCAGCGAAGGAAAACAAGCTAAACTAAACAGTCCAGCCTACCAAAGTTACACGTCCTAGAGCTTTGTCTCTACTTGGGATCTCTTAAAAAAAAACCTTAGATGTCATCAACTGTGCTAAGTATTGTAACATTCTTAGGATATTACCTCAGAATGTCCTCCAGGAAAAACATAGTGTCCAGGAGACTCCCCAACATTGTTGCTCCTTTGCAATACAATAATTTTTTCATCAGATGTTTCAACGATTGCACCATTTCCCAGTGGATTTGACATGTGTTGGCAACACACAGAGTCATCTAATCAGACCAGATTGAAAGATGAACTATTTTGGTCAAGGCTTGTCGTTGTAATAATTCTGTACAAAGAATTTACTATGCAATTAAGCAGATAAAGTACCGAGACAAGTTGTGTAACAATTAATAATCCAGTGATCATCAATGTCTCTTCATAATGATTAATGATACAGCAACATATGCGAGCATGGAAAGGAAAATGAAGGTGGGGCAATAAAAATTATGCACTTAAATTTTTACAAGCTTGGGCAATGAAAGAAATATAAATTCATGAGCCAATGTAAACTACAACTTTCATAAGTTAGAGAGGCAAAAAGGCCTTGATCTACAATAGCAAGATGTGGCGAAGGCATCTCAGATTCTAACTTCTAGGTAGCCTTTACCTTCAGAGGGGACCAAAAATTTCTCCCACAGTGGACTGAGATTTGTTCCAACAAATGTCCTGTTGTTTGTAAGTTAATACTCATGTTAGATAGAGAGGTGCTGCATTGAAAACGTCAAATACTAGGAACTATAGGGTAGCTATGCGGATAGGATAAGAAAGATCAAGCAAACCTATAGTCTGTGAGTCCCAAATGAAGTGAGACACAATACTCCTTTTTTGATTCATCAGTGCGGTGCAAGGCATGCCCTCCATACTGAAATTCGTCAGGGTGACCAAGAGTATGAATACTAGTACTCGGAGATGCAGTTAAGGGAATAAAGGAAGACCTATAAAACAGCAAAGTAGAAGTCCTAATGGCATGTTTTAGCTGTAAATGGAACACTAAAAATATTTTGCAAGAGCATAAGTTAAGGCGTAAAAGGAACGCTAAGCAAGTTCATAAATAAAACTTGTGGCTAACTTAGGTTCAGCATTGGGAAAGGAAAAGAAAAGTAAAGATCCAAATTTATGCCATTTGAATGACCTGCAACTTCTTTTTCAAAACAGTCGACGGCGGGACATCACCCTACCTGATTGGAGTTCAGCTTAATTACTGAAATAAATCACGGTACGGAGTATCAAACATAGGGAACTCCTATGTTTAACAAACTCCAATGCATCTATGTTCCACAAAATTGTAGGAAACTGGAAACATGAACACTCCACCACATTGCACAGCTTTCTTGTCAGTACCAATTTGGCGTAGAGCAGACTTCCAAATTACTTAAAATGGAAGAAACATTATTGGCGTTAAGTATAAATAGTTTATCACTAATCAAGTGTGCATTCATCTTTGGCCAAAATCAAGTGCATACACGCATCACTAGAGCAGTTAAGGAATGGCTGCCAGAATACATACGGAGGTTATGCATACCCGAAACTTCGTACCGTTGTACAGCGACGGGTTCTGCTGGAGCCTTTGGTTCCATATCTGCAAGACGAACAGAGATGAGCAATGGCCCTTCTTGACACGAAGCGAGCACACACGATTAGAGTTAGGCACACCACCTCGCCTATGGATTCCTCCAGGGATGCGTCCGGGTGGGGGGTCCGGTCGAACGACGGGTCGAACCTCACCGAAACCTTCGTTTGGCAGCAACGCTGAGTTAGTTGATACCATGGGAAGAATCTGCAACGGAATCAGACCTCGGGGGGGGGGGGGGGGGGGGGGGGGGGGGGGGGGGGAGGGGGGAGGGGGGTTACTCGGGATCGAGGGAGGCCTTCGGGGCAGGAGAGGAGGAGCTTGTACGGTGTGGCGGGGTCTGCTGACGCGGTGGTGGAGGCGGCGGCGGCCATCGGTCGCCGGGAGCTTTGGAAGAGGATTTTTTTTTTTGAGAGAGAAAACGCTTTGGAAGAGGAATGGGAGTATGGGACATGCCACAAACCAGGTCAGGCACAGGCCCTAGTTTTGGCCCGTTGGCCGAAAATACTGAGAAGATTTAATACACCAGTGAGGTATCACTTGGGTCGCAGGATTTCCAAAACAATGGAACAAAAAGTATCTGCCTTAATACCTAAAAAAAAAATCTGCCTTAAAAAGAAAATGTATAGGTTTGGGATGAGATGTTGAGCCAACGCGGGGGTAACTAACAAGCGGGTTTGGTGTTAAAAAAAAAAACAAGCGGGTTTGTCTAAAAAAAACAGTGGGTACCCCCGGACGGGGCTCTAGCCGGCGTGTTGGGCCCGCAACTGCCGTCATGTGTCGCGCGCTGGCGCATCATCTGGATTACCTTTTTTCGTGCGTTTTTGGGTTTTTTCGGTTTTGGATTTTGCTTGGTTTCTCTAGGTTTTCTCAAAAAAATCCTCTTGTGAAGCACACCATGTGAAAAAGTACAATTGTGCTTCGCGAAAAAAATGGAAACAGGAACAAGAAAAAAAAGCGCAAAAATAACTTAGAAACTGGAAGCACAATTATGCTTCACGCGATGCACAACTGCGTTGTCTTCACTTTTTGAGAAGCACAATTATGCTTCACGCGATGCACAACTGCGTTGTCTTCACTTTTTGAGAAGCACAATTATGCTTCACCGTGAAGCACCACTACAATCGTACTAACGAACGAAGACCGAATGTGATTGAGAGGTTGTACAATGGCTGCAAATGCACAAAACTAAAGATCCAATGACCGACAATGTTAGTGGGTTGAGATGACCGGAAAGATGCAAAGTTGCAATGTCTCTAAATATAAGCTCAGGCATCCCTAAAAAGTTATTTCTTTCTCTTTGTGAAAAATGAAGAATTGATGTTGATTTAAATAAAGAATAACCCAAATAGTCATTAAGAAAACAAAGTACTCGATATCAGTCAACATATCATGCAACATGTTTTTCAATGTTTGTCCTATTATAGGTATATAAAATATTTCTTACGATAAACTCCATAAAACTTATGTTTTACTCCGTACATGTTTGTATTTTATCTGAAAATAACGAATATTGTTGTGCGGCTAACTTTGTGTCAACTTGTGGAATGGGTCGTAATTGAATTGCAATTCTTTTGCCCTTATCCAAAATAAGAGTATTTAAATAAAACGTATAAAAGGGTATACCTTGTCTTAGTATCTTGCTTATGTGTCACATGCTTGGTCTGATGTATATCTTATTAATTTTCAATGGACTTATCTATGGATTCATGTAGCATGAAATATATTTGGGTGTTCATGAAACAAGTTAATTCTTTCTCTATCGTCAAAGATATTCACAAAAGGAGACAGTGGTACTACAATTTTGTTGCGAACGACATCAAGGACTGTGGAAAATAATTTACTCATACTTCCTCTCCAGCGGTAATGTCCATTCAATTCACTAGCCATGAGTGCCTCGTTGCTTGATCATGGGCGCCATTACGGCCCGCCGAGCCCTGGGACGTAACAATCGTACTGACGAACGAAGGCCGAACGTGATTGAGAGGAAATACAACGACTGTAAAAGCACGAAATTAAAGGTCTAACGGCCAAAAATGCCAGTGGGCTGAGATGACCGGAAAGATGCAAAGTTGCAATGTCTCTGAATATAAGCTCAGGCTTCCCTAAAAAAATATTTCTTTCTTTTTGTAAAAAAAGTGAAGAATTTATGTTGATTTAAATAAATAATTTATTTTGAAGAATAACCCAAACTGTGATTAGGAAAACAAAGTACTCCGTCGACATATCATGAAATATGATTATCTAGTGTTTCTCATATTATAGGTATGAAATATTTCTTATGATAAAATCGATTGAACTTAAGTTGTTTTTTTTACTTTATATATGTCATGTATTTTATTTGAAAATAATGAATATTGCCGTGCGGCTAACTTTGTGGCAACTTGTTTAACGAGATGTAATTGAATTGCAAATTTTTGTCCTTACCCAAATAGGAGTATTCAAATAAAACTTATAAAATGGCATATCCTGTCTCAGTGTCTTGCTTATGTGTCGCATGCTCTCCCTCTAAAATGTAAGACATCAACGACAATGATGGTGATAGAAGAGAGGATGACGGCTCCGGTGATCCAATGGAGGAGGAAGGAGATCATGACGGCTCCGGTGATGGAATGGAGGAGGAAGGAGATCATGACGGCTCCGGTGACCGAATGGACAAGGGAGCCTTAACTGTTTCAAAGTCCGGCGAGGTATATATATAGAGAAACTCTATTCATCACCCAGGGTGCAGAATAAGTTATTCTTCACCCGAGATAATCTTATGTTCAATTTATAAATAAATTACATTTGGAATACAGATAGTTACATTTATGTTGATTCACTACGTAAAATTTAACATAAGAAAACAAGAATATAGGTGACAAGATCAGAAAAATTGAATTTGTTGTATATTTTACACTATTTTCTTATGTTTATAATTTTATGTGACATAAATTATTTTTTACGGTGATTATATATTTTCTTACGGCCTCCTTTTATGTATGAAATAAGACAAAATTTACGGAACGTAAAATTACGATGTATTGTGTTAAAATAAAGGGGGGTGAAGAATAACTATTCCTCACCCAGGGTGACGAATAGCGCGACCCTATATATTAAGCCTCTGCTGACTAGATGCATTAATTGTTTTGTATGTACATATATTAACGCTTCTTTCTTCTTTTAGCCCTCCGGATCGAGCCAAACTTCGGTAAGGAGACGAGGCCCGAAGAAAAGGTTGGACCCGGATGAAAGGTTCACGATCGAAGAAGTCTCTCCAGAAGGCCAACCGATTGCTCCCAAGCGGACCACAAATTTATACATCAGTGCGAAGTTGTTGTTAGGAACAACGTCCCGATCAGCATCCAAAAATGGAATAAGAAGAAGGACCGTGAAGTTCCTTATGTCAACGATAGACTGAAAGATGATATTTAGAACTCGATGTTGAGAAATTTCAACCTACCGCTAGAGGAGGATCCGAATAACCCAGTTATACAGCGAAAGGTCAAGGCGTTTGCTCTTAAGAAAATGGCAGAACTATTCAAGAACTGGAAGAAACTATTGAACAAAATGTTTGTCGAGAAAGACGAGACTCCAGAGTTCAAAGGTCAATACTTCAAGATAAAAGATCATTGGCCCGCATTTGTGGCCTACAAGAAATCGGAGAAGGCCAAGCAAAGGTCACATATAAATAAGAAAAATGCTGCAAAGAAGCAGTATCACCATGTTACGGGGTCAGGTGGCTACAGCAAAGCCCGACCTACGTGGGACAAAGCTGAGCAAGACCTGCTTGCTAAAAATGTCCAACCAGCGACATTGCACTGGCCAGATCGGGCAAGGACTTGGTTCTTCGGGGTTGGGGGAACTTTGGACCCACTCACAGGGAAGTGTGTTTGGACGAAAGCTCAACTTCAAACATCCGTCACAAAGCTTGAGGAAGTAATCAAGGAAGCGTTGGAAGGGAGGTTCGTTCCCGACAGAGAGAAGGACGAGCTGTCAATGGCCCTCGGGAATCCTGAACACCCTGGACGAACACGAGGCACATCAGGCTCCGTTCCGTGGGTGCATGGGTTTCCCGACAGCACTGGTTATAGAAGCAGACAGAGAAAGAAGAAAGAGGAAGCAAGCGAAATGCAGAAGATCAATGAAAGATCAGCGAAACTAGAGGCACTTGAGAGCCAGCGAGCTATCGGCCCACCATCTCAGCGGCACGAAGATCCTTCATTGGATACTACCCACGATGCTACCCCACCATCTCAGCGGAGAAGCAGCGTGGCTTCCACGGAGCTCGTTCAGCCTGATAGCACGACTCCTCGCTACCCCGTGGATGGTATCACGGATAATGAACATTGTGTGCTAATGGCGAAATGCCATAACCTGACCTTCAAGGCGGCGGTCGGCTATGTCTTACCTCCTCGACCTGGTGCAACTTTCCATTTCACTCCGGTTCCAGCTGACTTTGCTATTGTCGGGGTGGATGAAATAATGGACGGATTTGAGGGGCTGGAGCTTGAGTACGCTACAGGTGAAGGGGAGACTCTTCTTGAAAATGCCTTAAGGACTATCTGTCTATGGAGAAAGGAGAACATCCTGCTTCCAAACTGGTTGCCGCCTCAGCAGACTCAGCCGGAGGGGCCCCAGGTGCCTGAGTCGTCGCCGGTGCGTCAGCCGTCTCCAGTTCGTCAACCGTCTCCGGTGCGTCATATGTCTCCGCTGCCTGAGTCGTCTCCGGCCCGTCAACCGTCTCCGGTGCGTCAACCGTCTCTGGTGCGTCAGTCGTCTCCGCTGCCTAAGTTGTCTCCGGCGCGTCAGCCGACTCCGCCGCCTCAGCGGACTCCGACGATGGAGGCCCCTCAGCAGAATCCACCTCCGTCTTAGCTGTCTCCACCGCGTCAGCGGACTCCGCCTCCTCCACCGCCTCAGCAACGGCGGAAGAGAGCCGCCGTCGCTCCGGCGGCTAGCAGCAATACAACAGGGAAGAAATTCAGAGCTGGCCCAAGCCTCAAGGCCCCTCCCAAGTTACCCTATGAGAGGACTGAGGAGGAACTCAATGAGATCGTGGATGATGATGTGAGACGCCAGCTTGCACCGAAACGTCCGCCTCCAAAGGTGAAAATAGATCCGGTGAAAGCGCAGCGAACTCTGGATGCCCTTAGGCGACCACCACCGCCTCCGCTGCAACCAGACTATGACCGCTGTATTCAAAAGACAGTTGGTCAAGCAAAGCGGTCGGGAAGCTTAAGTAGCAGTGGCGCAAGAAGTGGGAAAAGAATTCCCCAGCTCGGCGAACAAGAAAACCAATCGTGCCCCCCGCTCAAGGTGTTTACCGATATCGCTAATGATTTGGAGATAGTGGCCGGTGGTCTTGCTATCACTGCTGGTGATTACTTGCCCGATTCGGTACAGTTTGAAAAGGCCGAGGTAGTACCATCCTTAAGTTATGAGCACGGGAAGCCTCTCGTCAGACATGAGGAGCTCAAGGGTCTACCAACGAGGATGCGACAATTGCATGAATGGTACTTGGAAGCCTGCAAGGACGGGACCGGCAATATCTTCGTGGGAATTAAAAATGAACACTTCTTCAATGGAGTCCAGGAGTTGTTCGTTGATTTGATGATTTTTTTCAGTTATATAACCAAAAGGAGCTCGACAAAACTATCGTCAGTTCCTATTGTCTGTAAGTATTTTTTCTGTAAAGTCTTTAGCTCAGCTCGTTCATTGCATGTATAATTATCCTCACACTATATTATATGAAGATTGAAGGTCGTCGAATGCAGAAAACGAGAAATCTATGACATTGAGTTCATTAACCCAAATACCAACAATGAACATACGTTAAAAAACAACCCCCGTGAAATAGAGCAAAACTTGCCACGGGCGTTACTTGGACAACAAGACAGAAGGGAAATACTATTTCCTTACAACTTCCAGTGAGTGTTACTGTCTTATACGTGCACATTCTGTTTCGCTTACTCGAGGTTAAGTGTAATTGATGAGTTATGCGTGCGCGCAGTTTCCACTTTATTCTGCTAGCCATTTGGCCTGATGAGGGACTAGTACTTGTCTTGGACTCGAGACGTAAAGATCCTAAGGAGTGGACGAACATGCGTGAAATGCTTCAGAAGTAAGTTAAATCATTATCGCACCATATCGGCAACTTTCGTTCATTTCTTGACATCAAGTAATCATTTTCTTTGCCGTGCAGGGTTTGGAAAAAGTTCACCAACCAGGCTAGGGGTGAATGGAAAAATAAGCTGCGATTTTCACACCCCAAAGTAAGTACTAGCTACTAGCTAGTACCGCACATCGTCTCTCATTGATTCTAGTTTCAATACCATTATCATGCTTGATTATCATTTTGATTGAACTCTATTCTTGTAAAGTGCTTGTGGCAGGCAACCGGCACTAATTTATGTGCATACTACGTTTGCGAGTTCATTCGCAACTCGACCTCTGAGCGGCGCATATCTCCAGAACAATTTGAAGTACGTAAACAATATTCACATTTTAATTTTATTACCATCAATTGTGTTAAGTTTCATATATATATATATATATATATATATATATATATATATATATATATATATATATATATATATATATATATATATATATATATATAGACCCCCTTCTTTAAATTAGATCTGGCGGAAGCGGGACGAACTCCTACCAACTGATCGCATACGAGTAATTCAAGAAGAATTGGCGGGATTCTTTGTTGATCATGTCATACCTAAAGACGGAGAATGCCATCGGGATATGAAATGCGATCTTGGTCAAGGATCGTAAGAGATGTTATATTGTATATATGCATGAACGTGTACTATATGTAATACCGTCGAATAGATTTACGAAAACTTGTTGCATTGTTCAACCAAGCACGGAAAAAGAGAGGTCACTTCTCTCTATATATTGATCATGACGATGTTGTGTAATGGTTCCTTCATTGCTATATGTAGTAGCTAGCGTTGAGTTGCATGAAAAGCATAAAATAAAAATGGTAAACACAAAAAGAAAAGGGGAAACACAATATGAAACCCCTAAACCCTCCAAAACCCCTAAACCCCCCCCCCTTTCAAAAAAAAACCCAGCGCCTGGCAGGTGCTGACGCGTGGCTGCCTTTTAGTCCCGGTCGGTGTTACCAACCGGGACTAAAGGTCCTCCTGCCTGGGCGCCCCATGGCGGCCACGTGGAGCTCCTTTAGTCCCGGTTCGTAAGCCAACCGGGACTAAAAGTGATGGGCATTAGTCCCGATCGTTTTGTCCCGGTTGCAGAACCGGGACTAAAGGCCCTCTGGAACCGGGACTGATGCCCTGTTTTCTACTAGTGATAGGGAGCATATCTTATGAATTTTTTAGTGGACGTATGTCTGGATTTATGTAGGATGAAATATATTTTGATGTTCATGAAACCGGTTAATTCCTTCCCCGTCATCAAAGATATTCATGAAGGGGGCCGGTGTTACTACAACTTTTTTTTTTGAAAAAAACACGACTTTATTAATTATTAATGATGGTTACATCGTTTATCAAAAAAGGAATAATATCGTTCATAGGCTCATCGAACCAATCATTCGCCGTGGAAAATCTAGCTAACCTAGCTAACTCATGAGCAACTCTATTTGCTTCCCTGTTACAGTGTTCAAAAGTAGTGAGGGGAAAGTCACAAGCCAAAAAATAACAGTCATCGAACACCGCCTGTAGGGTAACGCAGCAGAAAACAAAAAATTTCCGACCTACGCACCAGCCCAGGACCACTATGGAGACTGCATACAAGGTTTGATCTTTTCGTTACCGACTCGTAGCGCAGCAGAAGTAGAGTCGATGACGATCGTCGGTGCAGATCCCCGCAGCTAGGATTTACAACCTCCCAACCGCGAGGATGTATACCCTCATTTGCCCCTTGGACAGCCCTCCGGGAGGCGGTCGGACAGTCCCCCGGACGGTGTCGCGGACAGCCCTTCGGGAGGACCTCCGAAACTCGGACGGTCACACGGACAGCCCTTCGGGAGGACCTCCGAAACTCGGATGGTCACACGAACAGCCCTTCGGGAGGCACTCTCGAACTAAGACCGAAACTACGATCTCTCTACAGAGTTGCACACATACGGTGTCCTCTATCCGGCAGGGCTTCGCCGTCCAGAACTAGTTCCCACCAGAACCCAGACAGCCTTTCGGCTCTACGAAACTATTTCGCTGGGAGGGAGAGAGAAAGCCAGATCATGCATGGCACTTGTATGTGAGAAGGGATGAAGGATTGTGTTGGAAATATGCCCTAGAGGCAATAATAATTTAGTTATTATCATATTTCCTTGTTCGTGATAATCGTTTATTATCCATGCTATAATTGTATTGATTGGAAACTCAAATACATGTGTGGGTACATAGACAACACTGTGTCCCTAGTATGCCTCTAGTTAACTAGCTCGTTGATCAAAGATGGTTAAGGTTTCCTAGCCATAGACATGAGATGTCATTTGATAGCGGGATCACATCATTAGGAGAATGATGTGATGGACAAGACCCAAACTACGAACATAGCATATGATCGTGTCAGTTTATTGCTATTGTTTTCTGCATGTCAAGTATCTGTTCCTATGACCATGAGATCATGCAACTCACCGACACCGGAGGAATACCTTGTGTGTATCAAACATCACAACGTAACTGGGTGACTATAAAGGTGCTCTACAGGTATCTCCGAGGGTGTCTGTTGGGTTGGCATGGATCAAGACTGGGATTTGTTACTCCGTGTGACGGAGAGGTATCTCAGGGCCCACTCGGTAATACAACATCACAATGAGCCTTGCAAGCAAAGTGACTAAAGAGTTAGCCACAGGATCTTGTATTACGGAACGAGTAAAGAGACTTGCCGGTAACGAGATTGAACTAGGTATAGAGATACCGACGATCGAATCTCGGGCAAGTAACATACCGAAGAACAAAGGGAACAGTATACGGGATTAACTGAATCCTTGACATAGAGGTTCAACCGATGAAGATCTTCGTAGAATATATAGGAACCAATATGGGCATCCAGGTCCCGCTATTGGTTATTGGCCGTAGAGGTGTCTCGGTCATGTCTGCATAGTTCTCGAACCCGCAGGGTCTACACACTTAACGTTTGGTGGCGATATAAGTATAGTTGAGTTGTTATGTTGGTGATGAAGGTTGTTCGGAGTCCCGAATGAGATCCCGGACATGACGAGGATCTCCGGAATAGTCCGGAGGTAAAGATTGATATATGGGATAATAGTGTTTGGTCTCCGGAAGGGTTCCGGAATTCACCGGAAGGGGTTCCGGATGTTTTCCCGAAATGTTCGGGTACGAGAACACTGTATTTGGGCCAAGGGGTAAAGCCCACGAGGCTTAGGCTAGGTGCAAAAGGAAGTTTTGCTGGCGTCTGGGGCGGTACTACCGCTTATCGTAAGCGGTACTACCGCTACAGGCGGTACTACCGCTTATCGTAAGCGGTACTACCGCTATAGGCGGTACTACCGCTTATCGTAAGCGGTACTACCGCTACTGGCGGTACTACCGCTTATCGTAAGCGGTACTACCGCTTGTACGCGGTACTGCCGTGCTGGAATCCGAGTGGGACTCTTGCCTTGCGGGCCAAACCGACCTTGAAGAGGCTTTTTCTCCAAGTTTCGACCCCAGGGCTCAACATATAAATAGTGGGGCAGGGCTAGCACCCGACATAGATCAAGATTTCCCCAAGCCGTGTGCCGGCAACCCTGTCCCTCTAGTTCATCCTCCGTCATAGTTTCCGTAGTGCTTGGCGAAGCCTTGCGGAGATTGTTCTTCACCACCACCGTCACCACGCCGTCGTGCTGCCGGAACTCAGCTACTACTTCACCATCGCTCGCTGGATCGAGGAGGTGAAGGCGTCATCAAGCTGTACGTGTGTTGAACGCGGAGGTGCCGTCCGTTCGGCGCTAGATCGGAAGGACCGTGATCGTGATTGGATCGCGAGACGGATCGTGATGAGATCGCGGGACGCTCGCCGATTTGGATCGCGAAGACGTTCGACTACATCAACCGCGTTTCTTAACGCTTCCGCTTAGCGATCTACAAGGGTATGTAGATTCACTCTCCCTCTCATAGATACTCATCACCATGGATAGATCTTGCGTGTGCGTAGGAATTTTTTTTGTTTCCCATGCTACGTTACCCAACAGTGGCATCTGAGTTAGGTCTATGCGTAGATGAGATCTCGAGTAGAACACAAAAGGGTTTTGTGGGCGTTGATATTCAGATTGCTTCCTCCCTTGGTCTTTTCTTGTTTCGGCGGTATTGTGGGATGAAGCGGCTCAGACCAACATTACTCGTACGCTTACGAGAGACTGGTTCCTTCAACTGACATGTAACTTCGTTGCATAAAGATGGCTAGCGGGTGTCTGTTTCTCCCACTTTAGTCGGATCCGATTTGACAAAGGCGGTCCTTGAGAAGGTTGAAAAGCAATTTTTATATCACCGTTGTGGTTTTTGCGTAGGTAAGAATCGTTCTTGCTAGATACCTGTAGCAGCCACGTAAAACTTGCAACAACAATTAGAGGACGTCTAACTTGTTTTTGCAGGGTATGTTGTGATGTGATATGGCCAATTACATGATGAGATATATGTGATGTATGAGATGATCATGTATTGTATAGAATATCACGACTTGCATGTCGATGAGTACGGCAACTGGCAGGAGCCATAGAGTTGTCTTTAATTATTTTCGCCGTTTTTGCTTTACTTTATCGCTATGAGTTAGCTATAGTCGTGGAAGCAACAGTCGGCGCGACAACCTCATGGCGACACGTTGATGGAGATCAAGATGATGGAGATCATGGTGTCATGCCGGTGACGATGGAGATCATGCCGGTGCTTTGGAGATGCAGATCAAAAGCACGAGTTCATGGCCATATCATGTCACTTATGATTTGCATGTGATGTTAATCCTTTTATGCATCTTATTTTGCTTAGGACGACGGTAGCATTATAAGGTGATCCCTCACTTAAATTTCAAGATAAATTGTGTTCTCCCCGAGTGTGTACCGTTGCGAAAGTTTGTCGTTTCGAGACACCACGTGATGATCGGGTGTGATAGACTCTACGTTCACATACAACGGGTGCAAGCCAGTGTTGCACATGCGGAACACTCGGGTTAAACTTGACGAGCCTAGCATGTACAGACATGGCCTCGGAACAAAAGAGACCGAAAGGTCGAACATGAGTCATATAGTAGATATGATCAACATGAAGATGTTCACCATTGAAACCACCTCAACTCACGTGATGATCGGACTTGAGTTGGTGGATTTGGATCATGTGACACTCGAATGACCGGAGGGATGTCAATTTGAGTGGGAGTTTTAAGTAATATGATTAACTAAACTCATTATCATGAACATAGTCAAAGTGTCTTTGCAAATTATGTTGTAGATTACTAGATCGTGCTGTAGCTCCCTTGAATTTTTATATGTTCCTAGAGAAATAGATTTGAAAGATGATGGTAGCAATAATGCGGACTGGGTCCGTGATCTGAGGATTGTCCTCAATGCTGCACAGAAGGCTTATGTCCTTAATGCACCGCTCGGTGTGCCACCCCCTCTAGCGTCGTCTGTAGATGTTGTGAACATCTGACAGGCACGTTCCGATGACTACTTAATAGTTCAGTGCGTCATGCATTACGGCTTAGAATTGAGGCTCCAAAACGTTTTGAACGTCACGGAACATATGAGATGTTCTAAGAGCTGAAATTGGGATCTCAGACTCGTGCCCGTGTTGAGAGGTATGAGACCTCCAACAAGATTCTTTGCCTGCAAGATGATGGAGAATAGCTCAATCGTTGAGCATGTGCTCAGATTGTCTGGGTGCTACAATCGCTTGAATCGAGTGGGAGTTGATCTTCCAGATAAGATAGTGATTGATATAGTTCTCCAAGTCACTGTCACTAAGCTACTAGAGCTTCGTGATGAACTATAAAAGGCCAGAGATGGAAATAATGATCCCTGAGCTGTTCGCAATGTTTGACACTGCGAAGGTAGAAATCAAAAAGGAGCATCAAATGTTGATGGTTAGTGAAACCACTAGTTTCGAGAAGGGCAAGGGTAAGGAGGAAAACTTCATGGATGGCAAGTCAGTTGCTGCTCCAGTGAAGAAACCCAAGGTTGAACCCAAACCCGAGACTAAGTGCTTCTATTATGAGGAGAACGGTCGCTGAAGTGGAACAAACCTAGATACTTGGTAGATAAGTAGGTTGGCAACGTCGACAAAAGTATATTTGATATACGTGTTATTGATGTGTACCTTACTAGTACTCCTAGTAGCACCTGGGTATTAGATACCGGTTCGGTTGCTAAATGTTAGTAACTCGAAATAAAAGCTACAGAAGAAACGGAGGCTAGCTAAGGGCGAGGTGACGATGAGTGTTGGAAGTGTTTCCAAGGTTGATGTGATCACCATCGCGCGCTCTCTCTACCTTTGGGATTAGTGATGAACCTAAATAAATGTTATTTGGTGTTTGCGTTAAGCATGAACGTGATTAGATCATGTTTATTGCAAAACGGTTATTCATTTAAGTTAGAGAATAATGGTTATTCAGTTTACATGAATAATACCTTCAATGGTCATGCACCCAATAAGAGTGGTTTATTGAATCTTGATCGTAGTGATACACATGTTCATAATATTGATGCCAAAAGATACAAAGTTAATAATGATAGTACCACATACTTGTGGCACTGCCGCTAAATGTCATATTGGTGTAAAACGCATGAAGAAACTCCATGCTGATGGATCTTTGGACTCATTCGATTTCGAATCGGTTGAGACATGCGGACCATGCCTCATGGGCAAGATGACTAAGATCCCGTTTTCCGGTATGTTGGAGCGGGCAATTGACTTATTGGAAATGATACATGTTGATGTGTTCGGTCCAATGAATGTTGTAGCGGGCGGTGGATATCGTTATTTTCTTACCTTCACTGATGATTTGAGTAGATATAGGGTATATTTACTTAATGAAACACAAGTCTGAATCGTTTGAAAAGTTCAACCAAATTCAGAGTGAAGTTTGAGATCATCGTGACAAGAAGATAAAATATCTACGATATGATCGTGGAGGTGAATATCTGAGTTACGAGTTTGGTATACAACTTAAGACAATGTGGAAGTTGTTTCACAACTCACGCCACCTGGAACACCATAGTGTAATGGTGTGTCTGAACGTTGTAGTCATGCTCTATTGGATATGGTGCGAACTATGATGTCTCTTATCGATTTACCACTATAGTTTTAGGGCTATGCATTAGAGACAACCACATTCACTTTAAAAGGGGCACCATAAGTCCGTTGAGATGACACCGTATGAATTTTGGTTTGGCGGAAACCTAACCTGTCATTTCTTAATGTTTGGGGCTGCGACGCTTATGTGAAAAAGGGTTTTCACCTAATGAGCTCGAACCCAAAGCGGACAAATGCATCTTCATAGAATACCCTAATGTAACAGTTGGGTAAACCTTCTATCTCAGATCCAAGCACAAAGTGTTTGTTGCTAAAACGGGTCCTTTCTCGAGAAAGAGTTTCTTTCGAAAGATTGAGTGGGAGGAAGATAGTACTTGATGAGATTGTTGAACCTTTACTTCAACCTGAGAGTAGCGCAGCGCAGAAAGATGTTTCTGTAGAGCCTACATCAGTTGAAGAGGAAGTTAATGATGATGATCATGAAGCTTTGGATCAAGTTACTATCGAACCTCGTAGGTCGACAAGGATGCGTACTGCTCCTGAGTGGTACGGCAACCCTGTCTTAGAGGTCATGTTGTTGGACAACGCCGAACCTACGAGCTATGGAGAAGCGATGATGGGACCGGATTCCGAGAAATGGTTAAGACCATGAAATCCGAGATGGGATCCATGTAAGAAAACAAAGTATGGGCTTTGGAAGTATTACCTGAAGGGCGAAAGGCCATTCAGAATAAATGGATCTTTAAAAGGAAGACGGACACGGACGGTAATGTCACCGTCTATAAAGCTCGACTTGTGGCAAAGGGTTTTTCACAAGTTCAAGGAGTTGACTACGATGAGATTTTCTCACCCGTAGCGATGCTAAAGTCTGTTGGAATTATGTTAACAGTTGCTGCATTTTTCGATTATGAAATCTGACAGATGGATGTCAAAACATCGTTTCCTTAATGGTATCCGTGAGGAAAGGTTGTATGTGATACAACCGGAAGGTTTTGTCAGTCCTAAGGATGCTAAAATGTATGCAAACTCCAGCGATCCTTCTATGGACTAGAGCAAGCATCTCGGAGTTGGAATATACACTTTGATGAGGTGATCAAAGTTTTTGTGTCTATACAAAGTTTATGAGAAACTTGTATTTACAATAAAGTGAGTGGGAGCACTATAGAATTTCTGATAAGTATATGTGGTTGACATATTGATTGATCGGAAATGATGTAGAATTTCTGGAAAGCATAAAGGGTCGTTTGAAAGGAGTTTTTCAAAGGAAGACCTGGAATGAAGCTACTTAAATATTGGGCATCAAGATCTATAGAGATAGATCAAGACGTCTGATAAAACTTTCAATGAGTACATACCTTGACAAGATTTTGAAAGAGTTCAAAATGGATCAGTCAAAGAAAGAGTTCTTGCCTGATTTGTAAGGTGTGGAGTTGAGTGAGACTCAAAGCTCGACCACGGCAGAAGAAAGAGAAAGGACGAAGGTCGTCCCCTATGCCTTATCCATAGGCTCTGTATAGTATGCCATGCTGTGTACCGCACCTGATGTGTGCCTTGCCATGATTCTGTCAAGGGGTACAAGAGTGATCCAGGAGTGGATTATTGGACAGCGGTCAAGATTATCCTTAGTAACTAGAGGACTAAGGAAATATTTCTCGATTATGGAGGTGATAAAGAGTTCGTCGGAAAGGGTTACGTCGATGCAAGCTTTGACACCTATCCGGACGACTCTGAGTAGCAGTCAATATACATATAGTGGAGCAGCCATTTGGAATAGCTCCAAGTGGAGTGTGGTAGCAGTGTCTACAGTATGACATAGAGATTTGCAAAGTACACACGGATCTGAATGTCGCAGACCCGTTGACTAAAGATCTCTCTCACATGCAAAGCATGATCGAACCCCAGAACTCATTGGGTGTTAGAACAATGTAAATCACATGGTGATGTGAACTAGATTATTGACTCTAGTGCAAGTGGGAGACTGTTGGAAATATGCCCTAGAGGCAATAATAATTTAGTTATTATCATATTTCCTTGTTCGTGATAATCGTTTATTATCCATGCTATAATTGTATTGATTGGAAACTCAAATACATGTGTGGGTACATAGACAACACTGTGTCCCTAGTATGCCTCTAGTTAACTAGCTCGTTGATCAAAGATGGTTAAGGTTTCCTAGCCATAGACATGAGATGTCATTTGATAACGGGATCACATCATTAGCAGAATGATGTGATGGACAAGACCCAAACTACGAACATAGCATATGATCGTGTCAGTTTATTGCTATTGTTTTCTGCATGTCAAGTATCTGTTCCTATGACCATGAGATCATGCAACTCACTGACACCGGAGGAATACCTTGTGTGTATCAAACGTCACAACGTAACTAGGTGACTATAAAGGTGCTCTACAGGTATCTCCGAGGGTGTCTGTTGGGTTGGCATGGATCAAGACTGGGATTTGTTACTCCGTGTGACGGAGAGGTATCTCAGGGCCCACTCGGTAATACAACATCACAATGAGCCTTGCAAGCAAAGTGACTAAAGAGTTAGCCACAGGATCTTGTATTACGGAACGAGTAAAGAGACTTGCCGGTAACGAGATTGAACTACGTATAGAGATACCGACGATCGAATCTCGGGCAAGTAACATACCGAAGAACAAAGGGAACAGTATACGGGATTAACTGAATCCTTGACATAGAGGTTCAACCGATGAAGATCTTCGTAGAATATGTAGGAACCAATATGGGCATCCAGGTCCCACTATTGGTTATTGGCCGTAGAGGTGTCTCGGTCATGTCTGCATAGTTCTCGAACCCGCAGGGTCTACACACTTAACGTTTGGTGGCGATATAAGTATAGTTGAGTTGTTATGTTGGTGACCGAAGGTTGTTCGGAGTCCCGGATGAGATCCCGGACATGACGAGGATCTCCGGAATAGTCCGGAGGTAAAGATTGATATATGGGATAATAGTGTTTGGTCTCCGGAAGGGTTCCGGAATTCACCGGAAGGGGTTCCGGATGTTTTCCCGAAATGTTCGGGTACGAGAACACTTTATTTGGGCCAAGGGGTAAAGCCCACGAGGCTTAGGCAAGGTGCAAAAGGAAGTTTTGCTGGCGTCTGGGGCGGTACTACCGCTTATCGTAAGCGGTACTACCGCTACAGGCGGTACTACCGCTTATCGTAAGCGGTACTACCGCTTATCGTAAGCGGTACTACCGCTACAGGCGGTACTACCGCTTATTGTAAGCGGTACTACCGCTACAGGCGGTACTACCGCTTATCGTAAGCGGTACTACCGCTTGTACGCGGTACTGCCGTGCTGGAATCCGAGTGGGACTCTTGCCTTTCGGGCCAAACCGACCTTGAGGAGGCTTTTTCTCCAAGTTTCGACCCGAGGGCTCAACATATAAATAGAGGGGCAGGGCTAGCACCCGACATAGATCAAGATTTCCCCAAGCCGTGTGCCGGCAACCCTGTCCCTCTAGTTCATCCTCCGTCATAGTTTCTGTAGTGCTTGGCGAAGCCTTGCGGAGATTGTTCTTCACCACCACCGTCACCACGCCGTCGTGCTGCCGGAACTCATCTACTACTTCACCATCGCTCGCTGGATCGAGGAGGTGAAGGCGTCATCAAGCTGTACGTGTGATGAACGCGGAGGTGCCGTCCGTTCGGCGCTAGATCGGAAGGACCGTGATCGTGATTGGATCGCGAGACAGATCATGATGAGATCGCGGGACGCTCGGCGATTTGGATCGCGAAGACGTTCGACTACATCAACCGCGTTTCTTAACGCTTCCGCTTAGCGATCTACAAGGGTATGTAGATTCACTCTCCCTCTCATAGATACTCATCACCATGGATAGATCTTGCGTGTGCGTAGGAATTTTTTTTGTTTCCCATGCTACATTACCCAACAGATTGGGCAGCCCCCTCACCTCCTATTTATAGGAAAACCAAGGGGTAGTGTGCCTCCACAAACACCCAAAGTGCCCATGCTTTATGTCATACATAAGGGCAAAATGGGGAGGCAAGTGGAGCACCAAATGGTGGAAGGAAGCCTCATCGGGGGCCCCCCAATACCACCAACGAAATTGGCAGCCCTCTTGGGTGTCCCCACCACCTTCCTATCCACCAAGTCATCCCTTAGATCTTTTGAGCAAAGCCCAAAAAAGTGGCTTTCCAAAAAGTATCCCAAAAAGCACTTTCACTATTCATGACGACATTTTTCAGCGTCCGTTCGAACTGAAAATATTTATGTGGGCTTAGAACATTTCCAATACTCACTAAAATAATTTTCAACGCGTTCCAGAACAATTCCGGATCAGTGATTTTCATCTGCGAAAAGCATCTGAAGCGGTTCCGGCAGCTCCGGAACATTTCCGGTTTTCATCCCGGAAAATTCCAGAAAGTTTCCAGAATGATTCTGGCACCCTCCAAGAATTATTAGGCATGTGCCAAAACCAATTTGACTTAATGGTATCCCCTGAAACAACTTTTCAGTTTTACCGGAACTCATCCGGTGACTTCTCTTTTCGGAACTTTTCCACTGTCTCCGAAAACTTTTTCCGGTGACTTTCTCTCAGACTCCCTGTCTAGTATTCAGCAGATAGATGACCCTTAAGCGTGTGACCCTATAGGTTCGGTGAAGTATAGACATGACCCGGAACCCCTTCTGATCAATGATCAACATCGGAGCCGTGGACACCCATATTGTGTTGGGTAACGCAGCAGAAAACAAAAATTTCCGACCTACGCACCTGCCCAGGACCACTATGGAGACTGCATACAAGGTTTGATCTTTTTGTTACCGACTCGTAGCGCAGAGGAAGTAGAGTCGATGACGATCGGCGGTGCAGATCCCCGCGGCTAGGATTTTACAACCTCCCAACCGCGAGGATGTATACCCTCATCCGCCCCACAGACAGCCCTCCGGGAGGCGGTCGGACAGTCCCCGGACGGTGTCATGGACAGCCCTTCGGGAGGACCATCGAAACTCGGACAGCCCTTCGGGAGGACCCCCAAAACTTGGATAGTCACTCGGACAGCCCTTCTGGAGGCACTCTCGAACTAAGACCGAAACTATGATCTCTCTACAGAGTTGCACACATACGGTGTCATCTATCCGGCAGGGCTTCGCCGTCCAGAACTAGTTCCCACCGGAACCCATACAGCCTTTCGGCTCTACGAAACTATTTCGCTGGGAGGGAGAGAGAAAGCCAGATCATGCATGGCACTTGTATGTGAGAAGGGATTGAGTTTTGTGGGCAGCCCACTCACCTCTATTTATATGAAAACCAAGGGGTAAAGTGGCCATTTCCAAAAACCCAAAAATGCCCATGAAGGAACACTTCCACAAGGGCATATTAGGGAAGTAATGGAACAAGTGGGGCCCCATGGTGGAGCCCCATATGTGGCCGGCCACCATCTCATGGGGGCCGCCCCAAGGGGGTTGCTTAGCCTCCAAGTCCTTCTAGAAACCTTTTGGAAATATCCCAAAAGGTGACTTTCCATAAATATCCCAAAAAGCACTTTCACTATTCACGACGACATTTTTCAGCGTCCGGTCGAACTGAAAATATTTATGTGGGCTTAGAACATTTCTAGTACCCACTAAAATAATTTTCAATGCGATCCGGAACAATTCCGGATTAGTGATTTTCATCTGCGAAAAGCATCCGAAGCGGTTCCGGCAGCTTCGGAACATTTCCAGTTTTTCTTCCGGAAAATTCCCAGAAGTTTCCAGAATGATTCTGGCACCCTCCAAGAATTATCAGGCATGTGCCGAAACCAATTTGACTTAATGGTATCCCCTGAAACAACTTTTTAGTTTTACCGAAACTGTTCCGGTGTTCTCTCTGCGAAACTTTTCCGCTGTCCGAAACTTTTCCGGTGTCCGAAACTTTTTCGGTGATTTTCTCTCAGACTTCCTGTCTAGTATTCAGCAGATAGATGACCCTTAAGCGTGTGACCCTATAGGTTCGGTGAAGTATAGACATGACCCGGAACCCCTTCCGATCAATGATCAACATCGGAGCCGTGGACACCCATATTGACCCCTATACCCACACGAATGAATATTCGAGTGAACCTCCAGTTGCCGTGTGCTATTCCCGTTGCTTCGCGATATGTTACAAATACCCGAGGTGAGACATGTTGGCATCCCCGTGGATCAACAACTTGTCCACTATGCCAGTTACCTCGTTACCGGTATTGTTCTCTTTTCTCGTTCAGTGTTCCGGCATCCCCGTGATCAAATCACAAAGTGTCTGGCCAGACGATGATGGATACCGTAACACCGAGAGGGCCCAGAGATATCTCTCCATCGTCGGAGGAGCAAATCCCAATATTGAGCTATCAAGTTACTTGACATACTTTTCCATGAACCCGTAAGCCGCCGTAATAGCCACCCATGTACGGATGACGTTTAACAAACCCCAAAGTTCATGAAGCAAGCATGAAGAAACTCGATACTCTCATGGTCTAAGGAATTATGCAAACGTTAACCATCTCTGTGTTATAACCATTAACTAGTGACGAATGAATCTCATAGCATAACATCAATTCGGGTCGATTCAACACAAATGTTCTTCTAACATTGTGCCCTCAAAATTGCCGGCATAGCCATGCCCATGATCAGGAAAACAGAACCATCATGCAACACTTGAGCTAGTCTTAGAGGCCAGACTAGGAATACATTTTACCGTTTATTATCCCACACGTGCATATGAGTCTTCCTCCGAGCCTCGTGGTTATTGCAGACTCGAGAACCATAGGAGTTATAGCATGGAACATAAACCTAATTATGAACAGGGAGATAATCAATAACATTTATTATTACCTCTAGGGCATATCTCCTATAGACTCCCACTTGCACTAGAGTCAATAATCTAGTCAATGCTAATGCACTTTACACCTATGGCATACTGGTGTAAAATATGCTTCGCTTGTGGTATAGCCTGACGTCCAACGGATCTGACAACTTCAGCTCCGTGTGTAACTTTGCATATCCTTGCGTTTTCACGCTTTCACAAAATTCATATTTTGTGTGGATTTGGCTTTGTATATATGTGAATCACAGGTCAAACCTTGATTCCTCAGACTGAGCTATGGAGCAACTATCTGCAATAGTGTCCCATCGACCAAAGCCATCTTGGAACCATACTAAGTTCATGAATGAACTATATGATTCAACATCTTCTTTGTCGCTTCTAAAGCGTCAACATACTTAGACTTTGTTATAGAATTCGCCACAGTATCTTGTTTGGAACAATTTCCAACTACCGTGCCACCATGTTGTGTATCACAAAACCCTCAATTTAAATCGAAAATCGCATGGAGCATTGATGAAGACTGTATCGATGTAACCTTTTACAACGAACTCTTCATGATCTTCACTTGCGAGAAAACATGTCATCAGTACTGCTCTAGTACTCAATGACATCTTTCACTGTTGTCCCATGATCAGTACTTTGATCACTATGGTATTTATACTTGCAACAACTTTGGAGTATTGGACATATCTGGTTGTTTTTACATACCATGGAATACATGATTAATCCAAACACAAGAGTGTGTGGAATCACCATCATGTATTTTGCTCATCAGTGTTTTGGGACACCAAGTCTTGCAAAAACTCTTTCCATGTGACTTCGGCAAGAATCACTCCATGACGGTTTTTCAATGCTAAAAGGTTTTAGCATTTTGTCAATATGTATCTTTGCTCAGCCCCATTAGGTAAATCTATCTCCATAGATCATCATGCCTAATATCAAGGCTACTTAGCCCAAGCACTTCATCGAAAAAACTATTTTCAAATGAAGTTCTAATTCGTGTCAAGAAATTTATTTCCAATTAACAATGTGTCAAGTACACAAGGTTTTTAGAAATATTATTATGCTCCCACTTACTTTCTTGAATCACAAGCATCTTCGATACCCATTTGATGAAGTCAAACCCCTTTGTCCATTCCATCAAAAACGAAGATTCCAACTCCACTTTGCTCTCTTCTGTCCATCGCTGGAACTCTGAAGTTTGCATACTTACTAGCATCCTCTGGATCGACAAATTACTTTGGACTGTATCACATACAAGTCCTAGGTTTCATTTCCATCAGATGGAAATCCTTTCGTCATCCATGTTTCATATCTCATGATTGAAATATGTATTAATTGCTAGTTCAACCCGAACCGACTTTAAGCATCGCTACAGTGAGACAATCTCATCGTAGTCAACTCCTTGAACTTGTTATTGCAACAAGCCGAGCTTTATGGATAAAACATTTTTATCCGTATCAGTTTTTAGTTCCATAATTATTCGTTAGACTCTAAGTCTTCCGAAAGGTGTATCAAGATCTTAATCTAGAATCACTTATATGGAAACTATCTCGGATTGTATTGGCATTTAGCCAATTCCGGAGTCAGGGCCCATCAACGCTTCCTTGTGTATCATAGGTATACTGTTGTCTATCAACAATATCTCATTTGCGCACCTGATAGGTTTGCACGAGCATTGCCTACGTGGTTCAGCTGCAAGTTCGACCGAAGTCCATACATTTTATTGTAGAGACTTCCGTATCAGTCACAGTAGGAAACTCCGGAATTACTTCCAATGTCTCTTTCCTTTGATCTGATGACGAAGATACTGTTTATCTCGTCGAGTTGCACTGTTCTCTCACTCACCTTTTTGAAAGAACCATTTTCTTCAAAAAGCATACCGTTCTTTGTGGCAAACCTATTTGCCTCGGTATAGTGGTGGGGAAATACCCAATGACTTGGGATAACCTACAAAGTAGCACTTGTCTGATTTGGAATAGGTTTGTAACCTTTTACACAAGCCCCATATTCCAAATGTTAAGAAAACATATAACATGGTTGGGCGTACCATACCATAGCGTCATTTCAACAGACCCGATGGAGCTCTTTTTAGTGTAAAAGCCGCAGTCTCTAAAGCATCACTTTAAAAGGGATAATGGCAAATTTATTTATGTCATCTTTGATCTTACCATGTCATAAATGGTTCGATTACATCTTCACGGACTTTTCACTTGCAGTGGTGTTCCGGGAGGTGCAAGTTGTGAAACTCTTTTCACAACTCATCAGACATTCGCTAAACTTGTAACTCAAATATTCCTTTCCGCAATCAAATTGCAGAAACATAATTTTCTTGTTACAATAACTTCTAGTTCATTTTTGAAAACCTTTCGAATGATTTCAAAAGATCCAGACTTACGTCTCATCAAGTAAATATCCATATATCTACTTGAGTCATTTTTGAAGGTAGACAAATCCACTGTTTGCAACAACATTTATCGGACTACATACATCAAAAATGTATGATCACCAATAAGTTCTTTGCTCGTTCCTTATGGCCTGTGAACGGTATTTTAGTCACTTCACCTTTTGGAGGAAAGTGGCAAGTGTCAGATGATTCAAAATCAAACGACTTCAAAATCCATCATAATGGAATTTTCCATGCGGGTTTCTCCAATGTGACCAAATGCAGTGCCACACATATGTGGAATTCTTTTAGTCTTGCGACATTTAGCGTCAGTGTTATGGATGTATCATATTTCCATCAATATTCATAACATACATCCCATCTTTGATGGAAGCATGGCCCTTCATGTTATTCATAATACTAAACAACAATTGTTGTTTTTATGAACAACTCTTTTGCAACAAACATTGTGCAATGGGCTAGAGTGTATGAAACTCAAAAATGAATTATGAAAGTAAACCCAGAGGTAATGTATTATTATCAATATTCATAACACACGTCTCATTCATAATGAAAGTATGGCCCTTATGTTATTCATAACACCGAACATCAAAAGTTCTCTTATGAACAACCTTCTTGCAAGATACCTTATGCAAAGGGCTAGAGTGTGAAACTCTAAATGAATTATGAAAATAAATACATAGGTAATACACCGATGGAAGGTATAGTAACATTTACTATGTTCCCAGCGTGTATCAAGACCTCATTCCTGGCTAGTCTTTTAGGCCATAGTAGTTCTTGCATCGAGTCGCAACAGAATGCCATCGAGCGGGTATCTTTGTGATCAACTCACAATACCCAAGAATTAGTGATTAACATGTTTAACCATAATTCCCAAGAACTATATCTTTGACCAGCCTTCTATACATCAAAAACTTGTATGCCATTCATACATGAGCTGGATATTCCAGTCTTCTTTCTTTCTGCCATTATACTTCTAACAGTTTAACTTTCAGTATTTCTCCTACTCTCAGAAGAAGCACCCAACTTAAGAGTGGCATTAGCCCCGGACTTCCTAGGCGTGAAAGTTTCACTAACACCCTTCGGACACTTCCTTTCTCTTTAAGTTGTTGTTTTATTCACCTTCATTTACATGACATGCGTTCTTCTGGATCCCTCTCTTATCAGTCAAATGCCCAGTAAACACTTTTACTAATAGTTTGCAAACAAACATGGATTTGGATATCTCATATCTTTTAGCCTTTGTTTGTCTCTGAAAATTAATTTTCAGTTCCATGAATATCACATAACTATCCCAAAACTTTCGAAGTTCGGGTCTCATGGAAGCAAACATATTGCACCTGACTGAAACGGAATTCTAGCTTTTGGATCGAAGGACGAGAGTCACATGATCCATAGCATTAGCGGGAGAATACCGAAAGTATGCGATAGGACAAAGTCCTTCTTGGCACTCTAGAGGACCATCCTCACATTACGTTTACCAACCGTAAAGTTTTAACCAGATATTTAACAGCTATTCAATATTAACAGGGAAGGTGGAAACGCGAGCCATTATTCTACAACTATTTTGCAAATCACACTTAGACAGTGTTCAAAATTAATTGCGCTGAGAATTAAAAGAAGTTAATTCAACAGTGCGCTCCCACTCAAATCAATATCTCTCATAATTGATTGTGAGTGATACAAGATCCGCATTTCAATTCGACGCCATTGACGGGTTCATCACTGATGACATGAATTTCAATCGGTAGGCCAATTTGCCAATCATATCTCTATGTGCCTCTTGTTCATATTTCGATGCGTGTGTTCCGAGCTCAGGACTGTCCTGCCTGAACGTCAAGACAACCAAGTGATCTCGCTGCGAGGTCTGACCTCACCCGCCTCACACATCCCTAATCGTTCGTACTCATGTGTACATGTCGTACCCCGAAAAGTTAGGTGCCGTGACGGTGCTACACTTGGGAGAACACTAACTACTTGATATTTTTGTGAGAGATCACCCTAATAAAAAGCGACTACCGCGCAATCAAGAAGGGTGCATCATAAGGGATAAACATCTCAGGCAATTCATAATTAGCATGACATGGTATAGCCCCTTCTGACGGAGAAGTCAAACATTTCTTCGTCTTCGGCATTCGCGTTGGTGTTCTCCTTCGCGAAGATTGCCACCACCTTGTCGATGCACCAGATAATATTGCTATCTCCATAGCGGATAAAATAAATGCATCACATAAGGTTGACACGCAGGTCATTAAAGTGCAATCATATGGCTCCAGCCATCATGCCGAATCATGACACGCAGGTCATGTTAATATTACATCATATAGTCATCTCATACATAATCAAATTAATATGAGCACTGCTATACCACATCATATGCACATGCAAACCATCCTGCAAAACCAAGTTAGACGCCTCTAATCGGTTCATGCAAAAACTTGTTTTACGTGGCTTCTAAGGTTTCGAAACAAACCGAAGCTACCAACGTCCATCATCAAGCATGATAATCCAAGTCGCTAGATTAACTTTCCAGGGTGTATGAAACACGAGATAATAAAATCTCGAGCCCCATACTAAACTTCGTCATACGCGTGACCCCCGTGCAGATCATATCTGCATTGCCCTTTCGTCTGTGAAACATCCATCTTTCTCAACTATGGTGGAACCCAAAGAACTGTTAGCACTTCGTTGATCTGTCAATCAGCATACTCAGGAGCAGCATGAAAGGATCGCGGATTGCCAGAACTTTGTGAGATTCCACCATGCCGTCAAGATCAGGACTACGCAAATTCAGGGGAAGCAACAGGAACATCGGGTAACATATTTCATCTGCTACCCGCACAAATAATTTTCAGTAATAGAACTCATCTACTACCTAATTATATTGTGCAACACCCATACATCTCTATGTATTCTAGATCGCAACCTGCATCTACGCATAGCACGTCTCTTGATGCCACTGTTGGGTAACGCAGCAGAAAACAAAAATTTCCGACCTACGCACCAGCCCAGGACCATTATGGAGACTGCATACAAGGTTTGATCTTTTCGTTACCGACTCGTAGCGCAGCGGAAGTAGAGTCGATGACGATCGGCGGTGCAGATCCCCGCAGCTAGGATTTTACAACCTCCCAACCGCGAGGATGTATACCCTCATCCGCCTCACGGACAGCCCTCCGGGAGGCGGTCGGACAGTCCCCGGACGGTGTCACGGACAGCCCTTTGGGAGGACCATCGAGACTCGGACAGTCACTCGGACAGCCCTTCGGGAGGACCCCCAAAACTTGGATAGTCACTCGGACAGCCCTTCGGGAGGCACTCTCGAACTAAGACCGAAACTACGATCTCTCTACAGAGTTGCACACATACGATGTCATCTATCCGGCAGGGCTTCGCCGTCCAGAACTAGTTCCCACCGGAACCCAGACAGCCTTTCGGCTCTACGAAACTATTTCGCTGGGAGGGAGAGAGAAAGCCAGATCATGCATGGCACTTGTATGTGAGAAGGGATTGAGTTTTGTGGGCAGCCCACTCACCTCTATTTATAGGAAAACCAAGGGGTAAAGTGGCCATTTCCAAAAACCCAAAAATGCCCATGAAGGAACACTTCCACAAGGGCATATTAGGGAAGTAATGGAACAAGTTGGGCCCCATGGTGGAGCCCCATATGTGGCCGGCCACCATCTCATGGGGGCCCCCCCAAGGGGGTTGCTTAGCCTCCAAGTCCTTCTAGAAACCTTTTGGAAATATCCCAAAAGGTGACTTTCCATAAATATCCCAAAAAGCACTTTCACTATTCACGACGACATTTTTCAGCGTCCGGTCGAACTGAAAATATTTATGTGGGCTTAGAACATTTCCAGTACCCACTAAAATAATTTTCAATGCGATCCGGAACAATTCTGGATTAGTGATTTTCATCTGCGAAAAGCATCCGAAGCGGTTCCGGCAGCTCCGGAACATTTCCAGTTTTTCTTCCGGAAAATTCCCAGAAGTTTCCAGAATGATTCTGGCACCCTCCAAGAATTATCAGGCATGTGCCGAAACCAATTTGACTTAATGGTATCCCCTGAAACAACATTTTAGTTTTACCGAAACTGTTCCGGTGTTCTCTCTGCGAAACTTTTCCGCTGTCCGAAACTTTTTCGGTGATTTTCTCTCAGACTCCCTGTCTAGTATTCAGCAGATAGATGACCCTTAAGCGTGTGACCCTATAGGTTCGGTGAAGTATAGACATGACCCGGAACCCCTTCCGATCAATGATCAACATCGGAGCCGTGGACACCCATATTGACCCCTATACCCACACGAATGAATATTCGAGTGAACCTCCAGTTGCCGTGTGCTATTCCTGTTGCTTCGCGATATGTTACAAATACCCGAGGTGAGACATGTTGGCATCCCCGTGGATCAACAACTTGTCCACTATGCCAGTTACCTCGTTACCGGTATTGTTCTCTTTTCTCGTTCAGTGTTCCGGCATCCCCGTGATCAAATCACAAAGTGTCTGGCCAGACGATGATGGATACCGTAACACCGAGAGGGCCCAGAGATATCTCTCCATCGTCGGAGGAGCAAATCCCAATCTTGAGCTATCAAGTTACTTGACATACTTTTCCATGAACCCGTAAGCCGCCGTAATAGCCACCCATGTACGGATGACGTTTAACAAACCCCAAAGTTCATGAAGCAAGCATGAAGAAACTCGATACTCTCATGGTCTAAGGAATTATGCAAACGTTAACCATCTCTGTGTTATAACCATTAACTAGTGACGAATGAATCTCATAGCATAACATCAATTCGGGTCGATTCAACACAAATGTTCTTCTAACATTGTGCCCTCAAAATTGCCGGCATAGCCATGCCCATGATCAGGAAAACAGAACCATCATGCAACACTTGAGCTAGTCTTAGAGGCCAGACTAGGAATACATTTTACCGTTTATTATCCCACACGTGCATATGAGTCTTCCTCCGAGCCTCGTGGTTATTGCAGACTCGAGAACCATAGCAGTTATAGCATGGAACATAAACCTAATTATGAACAGGGAGATAATCAATAACATTTATTATTGCCTCTAGGGCATATCTCCTACATATTGACCCTATACCCACACGAATGAATATTCGAGTGAACCTCCAGTTGCCGTGTGCTATTCCTGTTGCTTCGCGATATGTTACAAATACCCGAGGTGAGACATGTTGGCATCCCCGTGGATCAACAACTTGTCCACTATGCCAGTTACCTCGTTACCGGTGTTGTTCTCTTTTCTCGTTCCCGTGTTCCGGCATCCCCGTGATCAAATCACAAAGTGTCTGGCCAGACGATGATGGATACCGTAACACCAAGAGGGCCCAGAGATATCTCTCCATCGTCGGAGGAGCAAATCCCAATCTTGAGCTATCAAGTTACTTGACATACTTTCCCATGAACCCGTAAGCCGCCGTAATAGCCATCCATTTACGGATGACGTTTAACAAACCCCAAAGTTCATGAATCAAGCATGAAGAAACTCGATACTCTCATGGTCTGAGGAATCATGCAAACGTTAACCATCTCTGTGTTATTAACCATTTAACTTGTGACGAATGTATCTCATAGCATAACATCATTTCGGGTCGATTCAACACAAATGTTCTTCTAACAATGTGCCCTCAAAGTTGCTGGCATAGACATGCCCATGATCAGGAAAACAGAACCATCATGCAACACTTGAGCTAGTCTTAGAGGCCAGGCTAGGAATACATTTTACCGTTTATTATTCCACACGTGCATATGAGTCTTCCTCCGAGCCTCGTGGTTATTGTAGACTCGAGAACCATAGCAGTTATAGCATGGAACATAAACCTAATTATGAACATGGAGATAATCAATAACATTTATTATTGCCTCTAGGGCATATCTCCTACACCGCCGCCGCTAGTCCTGCAAATTGTCCTCCATTCTTCATTATATCAATGACTTCCACATTATCAGAATTAATTACTAGACAGTTGTATCCCGCTTTTTGTGCCATGGATAAACCAAACCTTAGCGCCATCACTTCTGCCGGCAGTACATCCGCACACCAATCAATCTTTCAATTACCACCCACTATGAAATTCCCTTTATCATCTCTAAGGACAGCTCCCGCAGTACCCTTGTGCTGGTCATGATCGAACGAAGCATCAACGTTTAGCTTAACAAAACCCATGGGAGGTTTACTCCATCCCCCTCTTTTAGTGGTCGCATTCGGGGATAGAGCGTTAACAAAATTTGCCGTGATCGCCCGGATCCCCATGGATGTTTGGAGAGCATCTTGAGTCTTACCCTCATGGACTAGCTTACGTCTATCCCACCAAAGATACCATGTTGTTATAGCTATCATCTGCCGTGATCGCCCGGATCCCCATGGTGTTACTACAACTTTGTTCTCAAGGACATTGAAGACTGTAGGAAAGAGTTTACTCATACAACCAACCGTTCACCGAACGGTGTTTGTTCATTCACTCGCCACGAGCGCATTGTTACTTGATCATGGCCACCATTTATGGCCCATCGAATTCTGGGACGTAACAATCGTACTACTTGTGAATGAAAGGCAAATGTGATTAATAGGAAATACAACTACCGAAAACACATTTTTTTAAAGATCCAACGGTCGATAAAGCTAGTGGGCTGAGATGTCCGAAACGATGCAAACGTGCAATATCTCTAAATATAAGCTCATGCTTCCCAAAAAATGTATTTATTTGTTTTTGTGAAAAAATGAAGAATTAATGTTGATTTAATAAAGAATTTTATTTGAAGATTAACCCAAACAGTCATTAAGAAAACAAAGTACTCGATATCAGTCGACCTATCATGAAATGTGTTATTCAATGTTTGTTGTATTATAGGTATAAAATATTTCTTATGTAAACTCGATAATATATATTATTTTTTACTTCACACATGTCTTGTATTTTATTTGAAAATCTCGAATACTGATGTGCGGCTAACTTTGTGGCAACTTGTGGAATGAGTCGTAATTGAATTGCAATTTTTTTGCCCTTACCCAAAATAAGAGTATTTAAATAGAACATATAAAAAGGTACATCCTGTCTTAATGTTTTGCTTATGTTTCTCATGCTTGGTCCGATGTATGTCTTATGAATTTTTTAATGGACTCGTCTATGGATTCATGTAGCATGGAATATATTTGGATGTCCATGAAACCGATTAATCCCTTCTTTGTCGTCAATGATATTCACAAAAGGAGTCGGTGCTACTACAACTTTGTTCTGAAGGACATCGAGGACTACATAAAATAATTTACTCATACTTTCTCTGCAGCGGTAAAGTCCATTCAATTCACTAGCCATGAGTGTCTTGCTGCTTGATCATGGCCGCCATTTACGGCCCACTGAGCCATGAACGAAGGCTGAATGTGGTTGATAGGAAATACAACGGCCGCAAAAGCACAAAACTGAAGGTTCAACGGTCGAAGATCGTAACTACAAACAAAGGCTGAATGTGGTTGATAGGAAATACAACGGTCGCAAAAGCACGAAATTGAAGGTTCAACGGTCGAAGATCGTAACTATGAACAAAGGCTGAATGTGGTTGATAGGAAATACAACGGCCGCAAAAGCACGAAATTGAAGGTTCAACGGTCAAAGATGCTAGTTGATTGAGATGATCGGAAAGATGCAAAGTTGTAATATCTCTAAGAATAAGCTCAGGCTTCCCTCAAAAAAATATTTCTTACTTTCTGTGAAAAGTGAAGGCTTTATGTTGATTTAAACAAATAATTTTATTTTGAATAAAAACTCAAACAGTGATTACGAAAACAAAGACGACCACCACAGTGGCAACTTGCTTATGTGTAGCATGAAATATTTTCTTGATGTTGCATAGTTGATAGGGAGCGCGTGCAAAAAAATAAAAACGGAGTGAGTAGTTGATAGGAGCGCGTGCATAAAAATGAAGAAGTAAAACGACGACCACAGTGGGAGTCGAACCCACGACCTTCTGATCCGAAGTCAGACGCGCTAATCCACTGCGCTATGCGGTCCTTGCATGCAAATGTTTGACAACTGTCTTAGATAGATATTCCTTTCAGTAATGAAGATTGCTGAATGCCCTGTGCCGCAGTTTTTGGTGTTTGTTTCCACCCACTGCATACGGCCCGGGCGTCGTCATTGTTTTTGGCCTCATGCGCACTTCCAATGTGTACATTTCCGACCCTTGAGCAAAAGAAATCATCCTCGGTTCAGGCAAAGCTATTGCATCACACATGTCAAGGCCAGGGCTAGACGTCCTAGAGGGTGTTTGGTTCGGTTTCCAGCCAGCTTCCGGCTTCTAAGCCAAAAGCTCCTATTTAGGGGCTTTCGGTTGTGGCTATGGCTTTTCACCTTGTCACAGCTGCAGCCGGAAGCCCCTAAATAGAAGCTTTTGGCTTAGAAGCCGAAAACCAGAAGCTGGCTGGAAGCCCAACCAAACACCTCTTGGTCCCATAGAAGAACGTCAAGGCTGGAGCTATGGTGTCATCGAGGATCTTGGAGCTTGTTGATGTGTTGATAACAAAATGACGGACCTGAAGGGCTCTCTATATGGTAGGAATATATAATAATATTTTTTATATTATTAATTCATAGTTTTCAGTTCTACTTTTTTTTAACACTTACCTCATTCAATTAGATCCTTGGATCAAAGATAACGGATGGTCCGTAATAATTGGGACCATCTTACAATTTGCCATCTCAATAATGGCAGACTCCCCCACCTCTAGTTTAACATTTTTGTTTGGTAGCTCACTTTTTTTAGATAGCTATTGATTTGTTAGAATCATATCATAGATAAGAGCATATAAGGGAATGAACTACTTTTTGTAGGGAGCAGAACATTTGGTTCCTGAGTGTATATACACCCTATATGATTTTTTTTAGCAATTCAACAAAAAGTCGAAAAAGTCTGAAAATATTTTTGAAATAAACCTGACTTTCCATTATACTTGTGAGAAAAATCCACAAAAATAAAATTACCCTTTGACTTCTTTTAAAAAAAGACAATTTTTTGGTCAAAATAGTGTGAATAGTGACCTATAATAGAAAATAATTTTTGTCATTTTTGCCCTGAAGTCAATGTTCGTTTTTTTCCGTGAAAATTTCTATACTAGGGGAAAACAAAGTCAAGTTTAATCTAAAAATATTTCTGAACTATTTTGACTTTTTATTTAATTATTTTAAAAAAAAATCTCATATAGGGTGTATCTACAACCAGGAACCAAAGTGTATTTCCCCTACAATGACTAAATACTCCGTACAAGCTAAAATGTCTTGATGCTTAACTGATAGCATATTTATTATTATTTTCAAAATAGTTAGATGTATATCTTCATGGCACTTTTAAAATATGACTTTTCTAATACTGATATTCATATCCGTCTTTTTTGAAACTTTCAACGATAGAGGGGAGGGGTGGTGGTGGTGGTGGTGTGTGTGTGTGTGTGGGGGGGGGGGTTTGATTTGTGGAGAGCACAGAATAGAAATATATCGTGGGATGCAACTTTTTCAAATAAAATTACGTACGTTGGATTCTTCAGTTTTTTTTTTTGGCAGGGAGTTGATTCTTCACGTTTTTTTAGTAGGGTTCGTCGTTGATTTTTTTTTTTCACTTTGACTGGCAGCTATAGATCGTGTAGAGAAAAAAAAATGTTCAGCTCTCTACTTCCGTGAAAGCAGCGGTCACAAAAGCAGACAGTGCACAACTAATTGACAAGGTCCAGCATGTAAATTTCATATAAGCGAAGTAGCTAATGAACCATCTCCATGTGGTAAATCATTTTATTTAACCTTTCGGGCATGCATGAATCTGTAAACTGCCCGATCGAAGTGGAAGTACTCCGTAAGCAAACATACAAAGTAAACGTACCGCGCAAAAAAAAAAGTAAACACGCAATACACTATTATTATTCCCTAGTAGCTAACACTGCAAGCTAGCTACATGCATTGCGCTGATAGTTGCATCACGCCCGAGAAGCTGCAGCTGACTGCCGTGGTGGCGGCGGTGAGTCGGACGTAATAGGGTCAACGAAAAAAATTGCGCGCTACAAAAAAATAGCGAGACCCTTCTCCAAATGCTACACAAGTTATAGCGCGCTAATAGCGTGCTATATTTCAAAATAGCGTTTTCAAAAAAATCCAAATATATCTATAAATAAAGTATTTAAGCAACTGAATTTTTCCTAGGAGCAAGTAATAAATGCATAAGGGCCAAATCCAAGACATAAAAATAATAAGTCTCAAACAGTTTCAAGATACTTTCTAACATCAACAACCACAATTTTAAAAGTCTCTAACATCAACAACCACATAGGCAACAACAACCATAGTCTTTAACATCAACAACTACAGTTTTAAGATAAGTCTCTAACATCAACAACCATAGTTTTAAGAGTCTCTAACATCAACAGCCAGCGGGGCAATAACAATACAACACGGAATAACATACACAGTTTTAAGATAGTCTACATCAACAGCCACCGGGGCACCAACATTACAACATAGCACAACGAAATTATTCAGAATCACTCACTGGTGAATGCATGTCATCATCTTCTGATTCAGAAGAAGAATCAGCTGATTGCAACTCATCATCATGATAAACAGGAAGCAACTTTTTCTTCTTCCTAGGATGAGATCGAGACACTATCTTTCTTTTTGATGGAGCAACATCTTCAGGTTCAACCTGTACATCTTCTCCTTCAACAGGCACAACACCCGTGATCCACTCATTACCTTCATCTTCTATAACATCTACAAATGTGTGGTCCTCAATTGGGTCCCTGTTTTTCATTCCTCTCTTTTGCTTTAGTTTGGAGTTGAACTTGATGAACACAAGGTCTCTCATTTTGTCATGAAGTAGCCTATTACGTCTCTTTGTGTGAATCTGTAGGTGATGGGCAAAGAAATAAGTGCAAGGTAGCATGATGCTCAAGGTAGCATGACAACTGACAAGCACCAAACAGTCCTACTAGAAGTACTGAAACGTATGGCAAGCATCTTTCTACTTCAATCAACACATGGATAGACAATACACAAGTTGACGTATGACATGCATCTTTCTGACCTGCTGAAAAACACTGAAATTCCTTTCACAAGCCGAGGAGCTGCATGTCAAACTTAAAATCCGCATCACCAATACCCTGAGATTTGGTGCACTTGACCCATGATTGGACCACCAATCAGCTTCATTAAAAGTAAAAACCGAGAGTTCAGAAACCATTGCAAGTTCTAATTTGAGAATTGAGAAAAAACTAAAATGTAAGTACCTGGATCTAAGTTTTTGTTTTTCCACTGCCTTTGAGCAATGTCTCTTCCAAATGACCCATCTTCACGTTGATATGCCTTAAGCTCCTCTTGTTTCCATCAGGACAAGTGCAATATTTCCATCCTGGGTCTTTTGATTTCACATTCACAGCAGCAACTTGTCCTTGTACCGTTGATGCGGTGCTTGAAACACCAATGCCTAAAATCCGACAATAGGAAACATTAGTAATTCAGTTCAGCTAGAGGCTACAGTACTAAATGCTAACAAACAAATATTAATACTGCTATTTAACCATGCCTATGCCTGCTAAATGCTAACAATTAAATACAGACTACATCCGGACAATATATTGTTGCAATCTATATGTACTTTGAACTGTTTGCTAACAATTTAGACTTTCAGGAAGTAAATCTGTATGATTTTAGATAGAACGATAACAACACTAGGAGTAGTACCGGGGTGCAGCAGTTAAAGGAGTACAAGTGTACAATGGGAACGGAGATACGCTGCTTCTGAATACCATTTTTCATTGGTTCTCTTGCCGGCGAGGCGGCGACACAACATTACACGGGGATGGCAGGGAGATGGCACAAGGGAGAAGTGGGCATGCGAAGACGTGGAAGCAAGGATTACCTGGTGGCTCGCTTGCCGGCGGCGCGGCTGACATCACCCCTGCCAGTGCTTGGCTAGAGTCGAACCGGAGGAAGACGTTGCCGCGAGAGGATGCTGCTGTTGCCGCTGCCGCGAGAAGATGCTGCCGGCGCCGCCGCTGCTGCCGCGAGAAGATGCTGCCGTCGCCGCTCACAGCCAGCTGGTGCCGGTGCCGTCGCCGCCACTCACAACCAGCCGCCGCCGGTGCTCATCTCGGGTGGGAAGGGGATGAAAAGTTTTAGGTTAGGTTCTTTGTGAGAAAAGAGTGAGAGGAAGGTGTGGACCGTGTGTGGTCGAGGGATCCTTCCGGCCTTTTGGCCTACTGGGCCTGTGGCACTGTGGATTCTGAAGTAAAAAAACAAGTACACGCAAAAAACGTTACACGCTACAACGCTATAGCGAGGTGTTACGCGCTAATAGCGTAAATAGCGCTGTAGCGACCCAATTTGTCAAAACGTAGCGTTTTAGTTTCTAATATGCTATAACGGCGGAATAGCGCGCTATTTTTTTCGTTGAATAGGGTTTGGTCCATTAGGAACCTTCCTGAGCGCCGAGAAGTCCCTCGGAGGTGGTGGCGGTGAGTCCGACGTCTCCGGGTTTGGTCCGGTAGGAACCTTCCTGAGCACCGAGAAGTCCCTCTGAGGTGGTGGCGGTGAGTCCGACGTCTCCGGGTTTGGTCCGGTAGGAGCCTTCCTGAGCACCGAGAAGTCCCTCTGAGGTGGTGGCGGTGAGTCAGACGTCGCCCAGTTTGGCCCGGTAGGAACCTTCCTGAGCACAGAGAAGTCCCTCGGCGGCGGTAGCGGTGGGTCGGACGTGATGGGGTCCGGCCCACGAGGGACCTTGCGGAGAACCGAGAAGTGCGCGCTCGTCGCCGGTGGTGGTGGAGCATAAGATACTAAGGGATTCGGTCCAAAGGGCACCTTCCTCAGCACCGAGAAGTGTGCGCTCGTGGCCGGCGGCGGTGGAGCGTAGGACACTAGGGGATCCGGGCCAAAGGGCACCTTCCTCAGCACCGAGAAGTGTGCGCTCGTGGCCGGCGGCGGGGGCGAGTCAGACGTTATGGGGTCTGGCCCACGAGGCACCTTCCTCAGCACTGAGAAATGCGCGCTATTGGCCGCCGGCGGTGGCGGCGGGTCAGACGTTATGGGGTCTGGCCCACGAGGCACCTTCCTCAGCACCGAGTAGTCCTCCGCTGTGGGAGTCAGGTGGCGTGCCGACGCCGTGAAAGACAGCATCAGCGGCAGGAGGAGGAGGAGCACCGCCGGTGCAATGCTCTTGTGGACGGTGGCCATTTTGCTGCTAGCTTAGTTTGCTACTGCAACTGACTCCATCCGTTCGGCGTCCGGGTTCATATAGGGCGGAGGGCCACCCTGCCTCGTCTGTATTTAGAAGGCCGAACGTTATTAAGGATTTGATGCTGCATGCAAGCGATTGCTAGGAGTAAATCCAGCCATGCACGGAAGGGGAAGGAGCTGATTGGCCTATTCTTATCCATGCGAAGAGCGCATGCAATAACTGACCCAGTTTTAAAAGGGACGATTACGGCCTGATTAAATTTTTCCATAACTGACCGATTCTTATTGGTTATTGCCAAGCAGTAATTCGGGTATTATATAGGGGGTTAATTGCCTACTTGATTAGTATTTGGGTACGTAATATAGGGGTTGATGGCCTAATTAATCATACCTACAGTTATTCATAGGATTCTCTATGACATTATTTGGCAGCTTCATACATGGCTTTATCGCTCAATTAGTTAATATTAAGTGCTCTCCAAAAAATAGTATTTTCTCCAAAAAATAGTATTTTCTCCGTACCGGTGGATTAGTCATCTTAGGTTGTGCACCACGACCAAGGCAGAGGGGAAACGAGAGAACTTAATGTTTATTTGTTGTTGTGTGTGCTTCGTTTCCAACATTCATAAAGGCCAATTTATAGTCTGGTCTAGAGTAAAATGCAAGATTTATCTAGCGAAATTTATAAGGTTAATTAAATAGTTAATGTGACGATTACATGCAAGATACAATGCATTTTCCTGCATAAAAAGACATAGTGTAAGTGTGACGATTACATGCAAGACACAACGCATTTTGCCGCATAAAAAGACACGTTGTATTTTTTGCTTAAAATGTGCCACTCTTTACATAGAAGAAATCTTGAAATGTATCACCCATCTGGGTCTTATTAGGTTAAATCGATTTATGCCATTGTAAAAATAAGCTGGGTATTGTCCATGCACACACCCCTGCTATTTGTGATATTGCTATTCTTCCACGTGTGCATATATGTCTTCCTTTGGCCGTTTAGTAGGAACCTTTTTAACTAGGGATAATTTTTTGCCAAACATCGTATTGTTAACGATCTGCTATCTGTCTTCTGTAGCGAGTATGGAATTTTGTCATCATTTATTCTTGTCTTGTGTGGTAACAAAGAACATTTGGAATCTTATTTCTAGAGGTTTCGCTTTTGATGTGGGCAGTTAGCCGGTGACCATGTATCTGTTCCTCGGAAGGGAAGTACACCTGCATTTGCACCAAAGGACAACATGTACGTGATTTGAACCATATCTATTTTGAGTAAGGACAACATATACTCTAGAGATGAACTTGGGCAGTTGTGCTTAATTTTTTGAATAGAGGTAATTACACTAGTGATGCTTAAACTTGCCATTTAAGTTAATTGTGGTGCCTAAACATAAAAATATACACCGAACTGGTTCTAAAACTTGGTAAATAGGATTGCCAATGGGGTGGCACATGAGATTGCTAAGTTTAGCTTTAGCACTAGGTCTGATGGGGTTCTTTTTAATTCTGTTCCGCCCTGCGTGGTGTATGTTGTAACGAATGATTGTAAGCACTTTTCTTTGGATTAATTAATATAAGGGGTGTTTTTCAAAAAAAAAAAAATCACGTATAGATACATATGTTTTGCTGGCTAGACATGCCAGCATGGCAGGGGGTCGACCTTCAGCATAGGGACAGACAGACTTGCTGTGTGTATGCCTATATGACCGTCGGGTCACACATGTCAGTGCACACAAGAAAAAAAAAACCCAGGCGCACCCGGTATCCAAACCGGAGATCTCGCGCAGGACACGACTTAAGCTAACCACAACATCCGCTAAATTTTCTCAGCGTAATATGCCCGTGGAGTTAAATGGGCTGCAGTCAATAGGCCCATTTTTCACATGTTAGTTGTTTTTTCTTTTCTATAAATTATAAAAACAATATGTAAACTATAATAACAATAATAAATAAATGTTCATGTAATTTTAAATATTCAAAAATTTGGAAATTAATTAATAATAATTATAACATTTACTAATTTTTAAAGCATTCACATATTTAATAAGATAATTTTAGTGTTTTCATAATGTAATCTAATTTTTAAAATCTTCATGTTTTTAAATAATATTCACGTGGTCTGTTTTTAGAATGTTAGGCTTTTTTATGCGGCCCTTCCACATGTGAGTTTTTTTTTAAAAAAAATTGTAAAAATTATGTAAATTTTTGTAATAGTACTATAAATAAAGTTCGAATATTCGTATCCTATAAATAATATGCAGACAAAAAATAGCTTACTTCTGATACAAGTTAATGTATTTTTCACGAATATTTACGTGCATTTTAGTTATAAAATGTATGTATAATAATTTTAAAGCGTTCATTTGTGAATCTATAATCCTGGGGGCACACTAGTACGTTTTTAATTTACTTTTGTTCGAAAGTATATCTTTTGACAAACACATAGAATTTATTAAAATACATGAACACTTTTTTTTAGGATTACCTGAACACTTTTTAAAGCTAGAAATACATGTCCTAAAAGCATGAACACTTTATATACTACTTGAATATTTTTGTAATTTCTAATAAAGAAAAAACATGTGGAAAAATGGGCATCTCTATATAGAAATGTACGTGTTGGGTAGTAAAAAAAGGTGAAACAAAAAAAATTTATACATCATAGATCATCCATGTTACTGTTATTGCTTTATTACTCGGGCAACCACGATGACATCAATGTAGAACCTCGAACTCGACTGATACACATGTGTGCGCTTGCGGTGCGGGGCAAGTAGCCCAAATGTTTACATGATCATCGTATCCAGAGATTGACGGGGAACCATCACGCCTGCGAAGAAGGCGGCGGCGGCGGGTGGTCATCATCTATAGGGTTCGGGCCTGTAGGAGGAATCGGGCTCGGCACCGCAGAGACATGTGTGCTCGTTCCCGCCGGCGGCCGGCCGTGGCCAGGCGGCGGATGTGGCTTCAGTGGCGACAATGGCGCATCGGGCGGCGGGAATTCATTATGTATGGGGTTCGAGCCTGTAGGAGGAATCGGTCTCGGCACAGCAGAGACATGTGCGCTCGTTCCCGCCGGCGGCCGGCCGTGGCTAGGCGGCGGATGTGGCTTCAGTGGCGGCAATGGCGCATCAGGCGGAGGGAATTCATTATGTATGGGGTTTGGGCCTGTAGGAGTCTTGCGTGCACACGCGGCGGAGGAGAGCAGCAGCAACGGCAGGAGGACGAGGAGCACCGGCGCGGCGCTCTTGTGCACGGCCATGGCTAGCTTGCTGCTTTCTTCTAGCTGCTGTTGTGATGTGATCTGTGTGTCAGTGTGTGCCTCGTTACAACCTGCGTTGGGCAAATATATAGAGATCGAGGGTCTCGTCTGAAACTATTCCGATGACAAATTAGGACATGATTAGTGGGATGATTATCCATAAGAAATATACTTCTCCTATGATAAGATGAGATGCAAAGATTATCTTCATAATCGTAAGGTAGTAAATGTTTGCTTACAATGGGAATTCAGTAATTTTGTACTTCGTTTTTACAGTTATTATGTATATATATACTTTGTATCAGTGCTTCATATATATATAGAGTCGAGATGATCTACTGAAACTATTTTGGTAACGTTTGGAAGATGGATGTCCATTTGACGATTATCCCCTCAAGGTACTGAGTGCTTGCTTATAATGGGAATTCACTAATTTTGTACCTACAATGGGAATTCACTAATTCTATACTTTGTTTACCACTGGACTTGCAGGCCGGGGAGAAGTGCGAGCCCTATCGGATAAATGGGCCCTTGTGATGGCCAAGTTCGGAACTGAGTGTCGTCACATTTGTCTCAAAAAAAAAATGTTTCACAATAAATAGGAAACACAATAAAGAATCTGAAATTACTGAACATCAAATATGCTTAAACTTTGTAGCTGCTTGAAGAATTCACGCAGAAAAAACATTTGAGGAGCTCTACACAAGAAAAAGATTACATTGCTCAAAGTTTTGAGCACTTTTGAGCAATGATAGTTGTTTATCATGTGTACATCTTTATCTACATGATATTTCTCGATGAAAATTTGCAAGTACCGAAAATGTTTGAGCATATTTGATGTCACAAAATTTCAGAAGTTTTTCATTTCTTTTTCTGTTTTTTTAATTTACTTTTAGGGACACCCGGGAGCTACCACACCTTTCCCTTAATCTCAAATATTGGATGCCTCAAGGTGAGCATGCTTCTCTCAATAATAAAAACGTGACCATGTTGTTTAGTAAAAGAGCAGTAACTCCTCGAATGCCTTGAGTGTATTGGATGTCCTTTACGTGCTCCATGGTGTATGAATTTGTTCTTGCTCCGAGCGAAAAAGGAGATTTTACCTTTTACCACGGTGTATGAATTTGTTCTTGTACAATTTTACCTTTTACCATTTTTTTTGTGGGTGAAAAGGAGATTTATTACTCACGGTGGCTTCTCAGCCATTGCTAGGTTTACTTCTCAGCCATTGCTAGGTTTACAAGAAAGTCTAAACCTGAATGCAACCACACAGCGGTGCGGGGGGTTCTACGGCCATAGGCGGAAAGTTCATGACTAACCTTATTCTGCGAACGACTACAAAAAGTAAAAGAAATCTTCCTCGTCTTAATAGCGGCCAGTCTCCGAATCTCCTCAATGAGAATACGGTGAGCCGATCTATCCTCTGATTGTGCTTTGATCATGGCCACCGCCTCGGCACAATCCATCTCGACCATAATCTCTGACTGTGAATCATTTATTCTTGCCTGCTTCAAGATATGGTGACTAATTAAAAAATAGCAACCTTGGGATAAAGAGTTTCCACTGCTTATGTTTACTTCCACTTTTTTCTTGTAGAAAATGAGATTTTTATTCTTCTATTTTTTTACTACAAACTTATAAGTTGTTTGGGATCCATGTTGTTTTCATGGCGCTCCATGCTAACACTAGTAGAAAACGGACCTTTCGTCCGGAGCTTTAGTCCCGGCCGGATTTGGAACCGGGACTAATGTTAGCATTAGTCCCAGTTCCAACGGCTAGGAGCGGACGGGGACAGGGCCACTTCTAGTCCCAGTTCGTGAGGGACTTCTAGTCCCGGTTGGTGGCACCAACCGGGACTAAAGGGTTGTGTCAGGGTTGTGCTATGCTGGGCCCCCTGCGATCAGCTTTAGTCCCGGTTGGTGTCACCAACCGGGACTAGAGATGGACCTTTAGTCCCGGTTGGTATCACCAACCGGTACTAAAGATGTCCCTATATATAGATGCTTCTTCCAGCCCGAGCCCAAGCTCTCCTTTCTCTCCTCTCTGTTCCCTTCCCCTAGCTCGAGCTCATCATCCATTGTTACCAAGATTTGTCAAGATTGGAGGCACCCCATCATTCTAAAAGGTTAGCAACTTCAACCTTTCATCTCTCATTGCTAGTTTAGCTCGTTTCATGCTCTATAAGTATAGTGATTTGTGGGTTTTAGTTTGAGAGTAATTATGTGAAGTTTATTTGATTTATATGCAATTTGAGCTCAAATTAACTTGTATAATTTTCTTACTTGTATGATTGTTTGTTATATATAGTGCCATGGTTTTGATATCCGTCCCCATCGGCCCTCGTTCGGTTTATGATTCGGATGTGGTATATTATCTTTTATAACTTTTTTGTTTCATTTCGTGTTTTTATGACAATTATGCCCATCAAGTTGACATAGATATTTTTATCTAGGAGGTATGTGAACCAGAAATTGCAACCGACCTTCTTATCGAGAAGTTAAATTTAGTTGAAAAAGAAAACGATTATTTGAAAGAAAAATTGAAAAGAATTGAAGAAGAGAAGATGAAATTGGAGTTGTATGTTACCGATGTCGTCGATGATCACAAGATGAAGATGGATGCAATGCGCTTGAGGATTAGAAAGATTAGAAAATATGCCATTAATAAAGAGGCTTGGTATCATTATGCTATTGGATCAATTATTACCTTAGTTGCGATTTTGATCGCATTTGTTGTTGCATTTAAATGCTTTTGCTAGATAGTTGTATGTTTTTTATGAGAATAAGTGTGTCTGAACTTTATGTATGAACTTGTATTAATTTGGTCACTTCGATGTTGTGTAATGAAGATGAGTCGGCAATGGATGTACGATGACCGACGCTCTCCCCAGTTCATTAATGGCGTGCATAGTTTTCTGCGTGCGGCCGAGGCAAACAAGCGGGAATGTTTTATGTGTTGTCCATGTGCTGTCTGTAAGAATGATAGGAATTACTCTACCTTAAAGGTCCTCCACATCCACCTGCTTCAGTCCGGTTTCATGTCCGGCTATAACCGTTGGACTAAGCACGGAGAAAGAGGGGTTATAATGGAAGAGAATGAAGAAGAAGAGGATGATGACAACTATCCTGGGTTCCCTGAATACGATGGTACTGCAATGGGGGAAGAAGCTGAAGAAGAGGCATTAGATGAGCCCGCTGATGATCTTGGTCGGGCCATTGCTGATGCAAAGAGAAACTGCGCAAGTGAAAATGAGAAGTTGAAGTTGCAGCGCATGTTAGAGGATCACCAAAAATTGTTGTACCCAAATTGCGAAGATGACAAGAAAAAGCTAGGTACCACACTGGAATTGCTGCAATGGAAGGCAAAGAATGGTGTATCTGACAAGGGATTTGAAAAATTGCTGAAAATGTTAAAAAATATGCTTCCAAAGGACAACGAATTGCCCGACAATACGTACGAAGCAAAGAAGGTTGTCTGCTCTCTAGGATTAGAGGTGCAGAAGATACATGCATGCCCTAATGACTGCATCCTCTACCGCGGTGAGTACGAGAATTTGAATGCATGCCCGGTATGCGGTGCATTGCGCTATAAGCTCAGCCGTGATGACCCTGGTGATGTTGAGGGCGAGTGCCCCAGGAAGAGGATTCCTGCCAAGGTGATGTGGTATGCTCCTATAATACCACGGTTGAAACGTTTGTTCCAAAACAAAGAGCATGCCAAGTTGTTGCGATGGCACAAAGAATACCGTAAGAAAGACGGGATGTTGAGAGTACCCGCTGATGGGCCGCAGTGAAGAAAAATCGAGAGAGAGTGGCCGTATTTTGCTGATGACGCAAGGAACTTATGGTTTTGTATAAGTGCAGATGGCATTAATCCTTTTTGGGGAGCAGAGCAGCAATCATAGCACCTGGCCTGTGACTCTATGTATCTATAACCTTCCTCCTTGGTTGTGCATGAAGCGGAAGTTCATCATGATGCCAGTGCTCATCCAAGGCCCTAAGCAACCCGGCAACGACATTGATGTGTACCTAAGGCCATTAGTTGAAGAACTTTTACAGTTGTGGGATTTAAAAGGTGTACGTGTGTGGGATGAGCACAAACAGGTGGAATTTGACCCACGAGCGTTGCTGTTTGTAACCATCAATAATTGGCCTGCTCTTAGTAACCTTTCAGGACATACAAACAAGGGATAAAATGCATGCACACACTGTTTAGATGAGAGGGAAGGTATATATTTGGAGAAATGTAAGAAGGTTGTGTACCTGCGACATCGTCGATTTCTTCCGATCAAGCATCTCTTAAGAAAGAAAGGCAAGCATTTCAAAGGTGAGGCAGATCACCGGAAGAAGCCTGTCCATCGTACTGGTGATGATATACTTGATATGGTCAAGGATTTAAAAGTAATCTTTGGAAAGGGTCCTCGCGGTCAATCTGTTCCGAATGACGCTAAGGGACACGCCCCCATGTGGAAGAAGAAATCTATATTTTGGGAGCTACCCTATTGGAAAGTCCTAGAGGTCCGCTCTGCAATCGATGTGATGCACGTGATGAAGAATCTTTGCGTGAACCTGCTAGGCTTCTTGGGCGTGTATGGGAAGACAAAAGATACACCTGAGGCACGGTAGGACCAGCAACGTATGAATGAAAAAGACGACATGCATCCAAAGCAGTATCAAGGTCCTGCTAGCTACGCTCTTACCAAAAAAGAGAAGGAAATCTTTTTTGAATGCCTGCTCAGTATGAAGGTCCCGTCTGGCTTCTTGTCGAATATAAAGGGAATAATAAATATGACAGCGAAAAAATTCCAAAACCTAAAGTCTCATGACTGCCACGTGATCATGATGCAATTACTTCCGATTGCATTGAGGGGGCTTCTACCGGAAAATGTTGGATTAGCTATTGTGAAGATATGTGCATTCCTCAATGCAATTTGTCAGAAGGTAATCGATCCAGAAATCCTACCAAGGTTACAGAATGATTTGGTCCAATGTCTTGTCAGTTTCGAGTTGGTGTTATGATGACCCACAAGTATAGGGGATCAATCGTAGTCCTTTCGATAAGTAAGAGTGTCGAACCCAACAAGGAGCAGAAGGAAATGACAAGCGGTTTTCAGAAAGGTAATATCTACAAGCACTGAAATTGTAGGTAATAGGTAGTTTGATAGCAAGATAATTGGTAAAAAGCAAGTAACGGTAACGGTAAATAAAGTGCAGAAAGGTAGCCCAATCCTTTTGTGGCAAATGACAGGCCAGAACAATATCTTATAATAGGCAAAGTGTTCTTGAGGGCACACGGGAATTTCGTCTAGTCACTTTTATCATGTTGGTTTGATTTGTGTTCACTACTTTGATAATTTGATATGTGGGTGGACCGGTGCTTGGGTGCTGTTCTTACTTGAACAACCTCCCACTTATGATTAACCCCCTCACAAGCATCCGCAACTACGAGAAAAGTATTAAGATAAAATCTAACCATAGCATTAAACATTTGGATCCAAATCAACCCCTTACGAAGTAGCACATAAACTAGGGTTTAAGCTTCTGTCACTCTAGCAACCCGTCATCTAATAACTACTCCACAATGAATTACCTTAGGCCCAAGGATGGTGAAGTGTCATGTAGTCGACGTTCACATGACACCACTAAGGGAATCACAACATACATATCATCAAAATATCGAACACATATCAAATTCACATGATTACTTGCAACATGACTTCTCCCGTGACCTCAAGAACAAAGGTAACCACTCACAAATAATAATCATGCTCAAGATCAGAGGGGTATTGAATATCATAATGGATCTGAACATATAATATTCCACCAAATAAACCATATAGTAATCAACTACAAGATGTAATCAACACTACTAGTCACCCACAGGTACCAATCTGAGGTTCCGGTACAAAGATTGAACACAAGAGATGAACTAGGGTTTGAGAGGAGATGGTGCTGTTGAAGATGTTGATGAAGATTGGCCTCCCAAAGATGAGAGGGGCGTTGGTGATGACGGTGGCTTCGATTTCCCCCTCTGGGAGGGAAGTTCCCTCGGCGGAATCGCTCCGCCGGAGGGCAAAAGTGCTCCTGCGCAAGTTCCGCCTCGAGACGGCGGCATTCCATCCCGAAAGTCCTCTCCTTATTTTTTCTAGGTCAAAAGACCTTATATACCAGAAGATGGGCACCAGAGGTGGGCCGTGCTGGGCACAACCCACCAGGGCGAGCCTGGGGGAACTGGCGCGCCCTGGTGTCTTGTGCTCACCAGGGTGGCCCTCTCTGGTAGTTATTTGCTCCAGTATTTTTTATATATTCCAAAATAATTCTCCGTAAAGTTTCAGCTTATTTGGAGATGTGCAGAATAGGTATCTCTGATGTGCTTTTTCAGGTCCAGAATTCCAGATGCCCGTATTCTCCCTCTTTGTGTAAACCTTGCATATTATGAGAGAAAAGGCATTAGAATCACTCCCTAAAGCATTATTATTCATCAAAACATTATAAATAACAGTAGGAAATCATGATGCAAAATGGACGTATCAACTCCCCAAGCTTAGACCTCGCTTGTCCTCAAGCAAAAGCCGATATTGAAAAGCATGTCCACATGGTTTGAGAGAGAGGTGTCGATAAAAACAAAATACGGACATAGTAGCATCATGCTTATTATCATAACAACAACAAACTTTATCATAGAACTTATTCATATAACTTTTATTATCTAACGTCATCATATAACTTCTCATGAACAAGTAAAAATTCATCACAACATAGAAGTATAAAACATAAACCTTATTGAAAACCAACAAACTATGTTCTCAGTCAACTTTGCAACTACAATTCATCATATTTTCAGGAAGGGTCTCGTGTCGAAGCCTTTTGGCAAGTCCACATACTCAACCATCATTTAGTCTTCTATGATTGCTAACACTCACATCATACCCACGAGCAAAAAGTTTCAACCGGACACATAGAAAGATAGGGGCTTATAGTTCCGCCTCCCAACACACTCACCTCAAGGGTGATGTCAACAATAATAACTCATGCTCACTCACATCCAACTGGATATATGTGTCTAGATCTTTCCTCACCACATGATGCTTGCAAAAAGAAAAAGTAAAAAGGAATAGGGAAGAATACTTTGACTCTTGCATAAAAGTAAATACATATAAGTAAAAGATAGGCCCTTCACAGAGGGAAGCAGAGGTTGTCATGCGCTTTTTGGTTTGTATGCCAAATCCCTTAATGTAAAAGAACGCTATGCTATATTGCCCCCTATGATAGCAACCTTTATTATGCAGTCCGTCGCTTTTATTACTTTGCCATCATAAGTTCGTATAGTGCTCAATTTTCTCTTACAGTAATTGATCAAAACACATTTAGAAGCAATTTTTATTGCCTTATTGCACCGATGACTGATACGTCTCCAACGTATCTATAATTTTTTCTTGTTCCATGCTGTTATATTATCATTCTTGGATGTTTTACAATCATTTTATAGCAACTTTATATCATTTTTTGGGACAAACCTATTGACATAGTGCCAAAGTGCCAGTTGCTATTTTTGCTTGTTTTTTTTACTTCCCAGAATATCAATACCAAACGGAGTCCAATTGCGACGAAACTTTTTGGAGATTTTTTTGGGCCAGAAGACATCCAGTGGGCCAAAAAAGTGCCAAAGGGGAGGGTCGAGGAGACCACAACCCACTGATGACCCACAAGTATAGGGGATCAATCGTAGTCCTTTCGATAAGTAAGAGTGTCGAACCCAACGAGGAGCAGAAGGAAATGAAAAGCGGTTTTCAGCAAGCACTAAAATTGTAGGTAATAGGTAGTTTGATAGCAAGATAATTGGTAACAAGCAAGTAACGGTAACGGTAAACAAGGTGCAGCAAGGTAGCCCAATCCTTTTGAGGCAAAGGACATGCCAGAACAATCACTAGTAATAGGCAAGGTGTTCTTGAGGGTACACGGGAACTTCGTCTAGTCACTTTTATCATGTTGGTTTGATTCGTGTTCGCTACTTTGATAATTTGATATGTGGGTGGACCGGTGCTTGGGTGCTGTTCTTACTTGAACAACCTCCCACTTATGATTAACCCCCTCGCAAGCATCCGCAACTACGAGAAAAGTATTAAGATGAAATCTAACCATAGCATTAAACGTTTGGATCCAAATCAGCCCCTTACGAAGCAGCGCATAAACTAGGGTTTAAGCTTCTGTCACTCTAGCAACGCATCATCTAATAACTACTCCACAATGCATTCCCTTAGGCCCATGAATGGTGAAGTGTCATGTAGTCGACGTTCACATGACACCACTAAGGGAATCACAACATACATATCATCAAAATATCGAACATATATCAAATTCACATGATTACTCGCAACATGACTTCTCTCGTGACCACAAGAACAAAGGTAACTACTCATAAATAATAATCATGCTCATGATCAGAGGAGTATTGAATAGCATAATGGATCTGAACATATGATCTTCCACCTAATAAACCATATAGTAATCAACTATGCAAGGTAATCAACACTACTAGTCACCCACAGGTACCAATCTGAGGTTCCGGTACAAAGATTGAACACAAGAGATGAACTAGGGTTTGAGAGGAGATGATGCTGTTGAAGATGTTGATGAAGATTGGCCTCCCAAAGATGAGATGGGTGTTGGTGATGACGATAGCTTCGATTTCCCCCTCCGAGAGGGAAGTTCCCCCGGCGGAATCGCTCCGCCGGGGGGCAAAAGTGCTCCTGCCCAAGTTCCGCCTCGAGGCGGCGGCGCTTCGTCCCGAAAGTCCTCCTCTAATTTTTTCTAGGTCAAATGTGACCATATACCAGAAGATGGGCACCGGAGGTGGGCCGAGGTTGCCACAACCCATCAGGGGGTTGTGCCCACCTGGCAGGCCCCCTCCGGTAGTTTTCTGCTCCAGTATTTTTTATTAAATGCAAAAATAATCTCCGTAAAATTTCAACTTCATTGGAGTTGTGCAGAATAGGTATCTCTGATGTGCTTTTCTTAGGTCCGGAATTCCAGCTGCCGGTATTCTCCCTCTTTGTGTAAACCTTGCATATTATAAGAGAAAAGGCATTAGAATCACTCCCCAAAGCATTATTATTCAACAAAACAAAGTAAATAACAATAGGAAATCATGATGCAAAATGGACGTATCACCCACCAGGGCGCGCCAGGGGCCCAGGGCGCGCCCTGATGGGTTGTGCCCTCCTCAGGACCCCTCTCCACCGCCTCTGACGCCTATAAATTCCCAAATATTCCAGAAACCCTAGAGGAGTCGATGAAAAACACATCCAGCCGCCGTAAGTTCCAGAACCTCGAGATCCAATCTAACACCATCACGGAGGGGTTCATCATCCTCATTGGTGCCTCTCCAATGATGCGTGAGTAGTCCACCATAGACCTACAGGTCCGTAGGCAGTAGCTAGATGGCTTCCTGTCTCTCTTTTGATTCTCAATACAATGGTCTCTTGGAGATCTATTTGATGTAAACTTTTGCGGTGTGTTTGTTGGGATCCGATGAATTTTGAGTTCATGATCAGTTTCTATCCATGAATATTATTTGAGTCTTCTTTGATCTCTTATATGCATGATTACTTATAGCATCGTATTTCTTCTTCGAATCTTTGGTTTAGTTAGGCCAACTAGATCGATTTTTCTTGCCATGGTAAGAGGTGCTTTGTGATGGGTTCGATCTTGCGGTGTCCTCTCCCAGTGATAGAAGGGGCAGCGAGGCACGCATGTATCGTTGCTATTAAGGATAACAAGATGGGGTCTATTCCTACATGAATAGATCCTGTCTACATCATGTCACCGTTCTTATTGCATTACTTCGTTTTCCCATGAACTTAATACACTAGATGCATGCTGGATAGCGGTCGATGTGTGGAGTAATAGTAGTAGATGCAGAATCGTTTCGGTCTACTAATCTTGGACATGATGCCTATATAATGATCATCGCCTTGGATATCGTCATGATTATTTGATCTTCTATCAATTGCCCAACAGTAATTTGTTCACCCACCGTGTGCTATACTCATGAGAGAAGCCACTAGTGAAACCTACGGCCCCCGGGTCTACTTTTCCAACATATTGCTTTCCGATCTATCTTTTTGCCACTTTTTTTTTCCAGATCTATTATTCCAAAAACCCAAAAATACCTTGCTGCACTTTTTATTTGCCCTTTTTATTTTGTGTTCTTGAGAGATCTATCTCTCCAATCTATCACTACCTAATCTATCTTTTTACCGTAGAGAGATTGACAACCTCTCTTTCGCGTCGGGTTGCAAGTATTTGTTCTTTGTGTGCAGGTGTTGTTTACGTAGTGGTGGTGATCCTCCTACTGGTTCGATACCTTGGTTTCATAACTGAGGGAAATACTTACCGTCGCTGTGCTGCATCATCCCTTCCTCTTTGGGGAAATACCAACGCAGTCTCAAGCCACGTCAAAGGAATTTCTGGCGCCGTTGCCGGGGAGGAAGCGGTCTCTTCTACGTGCCAATCTCTGGTGCCGAGGAGACACCATCATCATCTAACAGGTTCCTAATCACAAATCTCATCTCCTTGCAATTACATTATTTGCCATTTGCCTCTCGTTTTCCTCTCCCCCACTTCACCCAATTTGCCGTTTTATTCGCCCTCTTTTTCGTTTGCCTTTTTCTCGTCAGATCTCTTGTTTGCCTACCTTGTCATTATGGCTAGTTCTTCCTCTATTGCGTGTACCCCCGAGAATGAAGTTCTTAACTTTAAGCAAAGGGGAGGAGATAACCTAAAAGATGCTTGGTATAGGATTTGCAATGCTCATAATAGATCTATCCATAAGCAATCTACCGTTGTTCTCCTTCACAATTTTTATGTTGGCATTACCACTTGGTATAGATTCGTCCTTGATACAATTACCGGTGGGAATTTCTTGATGTGTTCATCTTTGGACGCTTTTATTGCTATGGGAAGTTTAGTGGGATCACCATCTCTTACGATCAATGAAACAACTTGAACTCTTGAACATGTTATGGAGAGGCTAGATGCTATTGAAAAGAAGATGATTACCAAAGAACATCTTGAAAATTTGGATAAGAAAATGCATAATCTTGCTAATAAAATTGGGTCAAAAGCGGGAGACGCTTTTAAATTGTTAAAGGAAAAAGAGAACGTAGTTAACGAAAGGATAGAAGAGAGTCCTTACCGGATTGATAAGGTGGAAGAAATTTTTAGTAACTTGGATTCGGCTCTTTCTTCTATGAAAACTATTGAAAAAACTCCCTTTAAAATTGGCAAAACCACGCAAGTCACTAAGAACAAAGTTGCTACACCTAGTGGCCACAAGGGAGATCTTAAAATGATTAGTATTCATCCCGACTTTGCTGAAATAGTAAGAGACCCTATTTACAAGAATGAATTTTTTTGGTCTTTTTCCTAGAAGTGTTGTCATTGAAAGTGTGCATGCTAAATTCTTGAAGAAATCTAGTTGTGTGGTTGAATATTTGAAAACCAAAGATGACAATACTTGAATCTATGCGTTATGCCTAGCTAGGGGCGTAAAACGATAGCGCTTGTTGGGAGGCAACCCAATGAATAAATTTATTTTAGTCTTTTCCTTTATATTTTTGAGTGTTGACACAATTATGCCTCTGTTATGATTGTGTTTTTATGTTTTATTTAGTGTTTGTGCCAAGTAGAGCCTTTAGGATGATTCATAAGATGAGTAGAAACAATGCTGAATCTGAAACAGAAACTTTGCCTCCAGTGTTCGAATTTTAATTTTTTACCGGAACGTGATATTGAGCTGAAATTTTAACACAGTATTGCTATACAAATTATTTACGTTGTCCTAATTTTTCAGAATTTTTAGAGTTACAGAAGTATAGTTAGAGTACATATTACTATAGACTGTTCTGTTTAAGACATATTCTGTTTTCGTTGCATTGTGTGCTTGTTTTGATGAATCTATGGGTTATATTGAAGGGTATGAGCCATGGTAAAGTTAAAATACAGTAGGTATAATGCAATAATAAAATATGAATAAGTTTGCAACAGTACTTAAAGTAGTGATTTGCTTTATTATACTAACGGATCTCACGAAGATTTTGTTGAGTTTTGTGTGATTGAAGTTTTCAAGTTTTGGGTGAGATCACGATGGATGAAGGAATAAGGAATGAAAACAGCCTAAGATTGTGGATGCTACAGCACCCCCAAGATATATCCAAAGAGAAACAAGCAACTAAGCTTGGGGATGCCCTGAGTGGCATCCCCTCTTTCTTCTAACGACCATCGGTATTTCACTTGGACCTATATTTTTATTCGTCACATATCATGAGTTTTGCTTGGAGCGTCTTGTATCATTTGAGTCTTTGCTTGCTTTGCTTTTTAGTTTGTCACTTGTATCCTTTCTGGACACACCTATTTGAGAGAGCCAAAATTATGCTATGATTTGTTAGAATTGCTCTTTATGCTTCACTTAAACTTTTTGAGCTATAGAATTGCTCTAGTGCTTCACTTATATCTTTTTGAGCATGGTGTGCTTGGAAATTTTTGTATTAAATACTCTCATGCTTCACTTAGATTAATTTGAGATTTACTAAATTTTGAAGAAATCCTCTCATGCTTCACTTATACTATTTTGAGAGATGAAATCTCTATGCTCATGTGCTTCACTTAAATTTGTTTGAGCTTGTCAAAAGCAATGGCAATATTTGAAACTAGTCCCAAAGTGATAGATACCCAAGGAGGATATAATAAAAACTTTCATTAAGATCATTGGACAAATTAAACTTGATTCCTTGTAATATTTTTGAGACATGATGATAGTAATATGTGAGTCATGTTAGTTAGTAATTATGCTTTAGTAGGAATATTGGTGTTAAGGTTTGTGATTCCCTATGCAAGTACGAAAGTCAATAGTTATGCAATGAAATTACATCCTACTTATGGTGCATTATTCGGTGTTAGTTATGCTCAATGCTCGCTTATGTGAATTTTCGTTCCTTGGTTGGTTGCTTCTCAATCTATTTGCAAGCCTCCACTTGTACTAAGTAGAAATACTACTTGTGCATCCAAAATCCTTAAACCCAGTTTTGCCTTATGAGTCCACCATACCTACCTATATGCAGTATTCCCATGCCGTTCTAAGCAAATTTGTATGTGCCATCTCTAATTTTCAAAATAAATTTTCCTTTTTGTGTGCTCGTACCGCTCCTGAAACGGTAGGGGGTGTCCAATATTTTTCCATGCTAGATGTATTATTCTCAAGATGAGTGTTTATTCACTTGTCATTGCACGAGAGTACGGCGGTAATAGGGATGCCCAGTCCCAAAATGATTTTTTTTACATTATGTTGTCAAATAATAAATTCCTTGGAAAGTGTTGGTATGGAAGGCAACCGTGGATACGCTCAGACATGGATTGTGAAAGAATGGTGGAAAAAGGAATAAACTTTATTTTCTGTTTGGGAACCTCTTATGATATATGTACCATGGAAAGTATTGTGAACTACTTTGTCATTTTCGTTGACAGGAAAGGCATGCCACTCAAAATATTTTTCTCTCTCAATTTAAAACTTTGATCTCTGGCACCTCTACAAATCCCTACTTCCCTCTGCGAAGGGCCTATCTATTTACTTTATGCAATTTTTATTTTTATTTTTGAGTCTCCATCTTCTCTTATAAAGCACCAACTAGGGGGCACTATGATCGTACTTGAGCATTGGGTGTAGCTAATATTTGAGTGTGTTTCATGAATGGATCAATGATTGAGCATGATGGGCTATGGATAACTTTCTTTAGTGTTGATATTTTGAAAGACATGGTTGCTTGTTGGCATGCTTGAGTATTGAAGTCATTATGTTAAGACTAGACTATTGCTTTGAACCATCTAAAAGTCCAAATGTCCATGCTACAAAAGAAAAGAATATGTGATGAACATGTTAGGCAGCATTCCACATCAAAAATTCTGTTTTTATCATTTACCTACTCGAGGACGAGTAGGAATTAAGCTTGGGGATGCAGATACGTCTCCAACGTATCTATATTTTTTGCTTGTTCCATGCTGTTATATTATCATTCTTGGATGTTTTACAATCATTTTATAGCAACTTTATATCATTTTTTGGGACTAACCTATTGACATAGTGCCAAAGTGCCAGTTGCTGTTTTTGCTTATGTCGGTGTACTAAAGTTTGGGTCCTTTAGTACCCCATACTTGTGCACGGACAGTTGTAGCCATACCGGCGGCAAGGCCTGCCGGGAGGCAGCTGAACGCAAGAACAAAGATTATCGTGGAGTATTCAAGTCAATAATCAGAAGATCGAAGGCTGGAGCCCCGGCAAGATCTTGCCGGGATGGCTCGCAGCCCCGGCAAGGCTCGCACCTGGCAAGAATTCGCCACCCTGTCACCACTCTAGTGCAACGACCAGCTTGTCTTTTAGCTGTTGTCCTCCTGGTAACATGTCAAGACGCTAACGGCGTTGGGCTTAAGCGGTGCTGATGGGACGGCCCCTTTTCCCGTCCCCAAGACGCTAAGGGACACCTCAACAGAGCATTAAATGCATTTGTCCTAAACCGTCAGTGTTAGGTATGATAACACTGTAGCTACTTTTACACCTCATGTATGCACTGTACGCCACTATTGGTGACCCCTTCGAACGTATAAAAGGAGGCCCAAGGCGTAGCTACAGGGGGGGGATGGACTTCTGGCCTATTCTGCATGCGCAGCTACTGAGTACTGTAGCGCTCCTAGAATTTGAACTAGAACACATCTAATACAACCAAACCAGGAGTAGGGTTTTACGCTTCTCAGCGGCCCGAACCTGGGTAAAATTCCTCGTGTTGATCGTTAGATCTGCTCTTTATGCAAACCTTTTCCCCGCCGAATCGCAAAGGGATCCTCGCGATCCCATAGGTGTCATTTCTCCGACATCTTTGGCGCGCCAGGTAGGGGGAGAGGTTGCGTGAACCTGATCTGGTGATCAGCGCGCCAGTTTCTTCATCAGCTTCATCGCCATGGCCCCCAAGAAAAAGGGTTCCACGGCGGTTGGTCCATCCACGTCCGCTGTCCCCGTGGCTACACAGACGGGTGACGGTGTAGACGCGGGCGGAGGAGGCGGAGGTTCTGAGCTTCCGCGATGTTCTGGTGACCATAGCCAGGCGAGCAGCGTCATCCGCGCCGCCAGGTCTAAGGACGGAGCTGTGCTATCTACGGGCGGCGCAACGATCTCCAGAGATGGAAGGGCGCCTTCTAAGACACCTATGCCGGCGCATGCGCCGCGGCCTTCTCAGGTCGCGCGCGATGAACAGCGTCGCGACGTTGGTGGTACTAGGCGTCCCCACGGAAAGTCTCCTGAGCATCACCCTCGAGATGCGCGGGATCAGCATGCACGCCAACATGTTGGTGGAAGCGGCGCGCGGTCGCAGGACCGTGATGGAGCTCCTTCTAACATGGTTAGGAGTCAGAGCACCTCACGTTCCTCGCACCTGTCGCCGCCGCCTACACCAGCAGAAGCACTGGCGCGAGCACAGCTGCTCCTGAATTTTCCTCCTGCCGCGGACAAGCTCGACGAATGGAGAGCTGCCATTCAGAGCCTCGTTGGCCTCGCAAACGATGACAGACCGCAGCAGGCGGAGCCTTCACGGCGGCAGTCCATCGAGCCGACACGCGCCGGTGGCAAAAAGACCGGAGGCGGTACCACTACGGTGCACTCTCCTCCACGGCGGCAACAGCAGTCGCTGACTCGACGGATCGACGCCTGTGATGATGATTCAACGGCGTCGTCTGATCCGTGAACTCGCCGCGATCAACGTCAAGTTCTTCGGGAACGAGGCAAAGAAGACGCTCGGACTACCATCGAGCGGCGGCGGGAAGCGCGCCATCAATCTGATAAGCGCGCAGGGCCCACTGTAGACAAGCCTGCCCCAGGGTATCCTGTCGATCTACCCTATGAGGTAGGTTGCCCAGCGTTTACCCGTGAGCTGCGGCGAGTCCAGTGGCCCAATTCCCGCACGTTCAAGCCGGAGGTCCCAGAGAAATATGACGGCAAGACCCACCCGTCGGAGTTCCTGAGCATCTACACCATTGCGGTGCAGGCTGCCGGGGCTCGCGACAACAAGATACTCGCCAACTACTTCCCGTTGGTGCTTAAGCCCAACGTCAGGTCGTGGTTGATGCATCTGCCGGAGAATTCCATTTCTTCCTGGGCAGATCTGTGTCATGAGTTTGTTGGCACCTTCACCGGAGGCCACCAAGCTCCTGGCCAAGAAAGTGATTTGCACCTCATCCCCCAAAAGGAGGGCAAAACCCTGCGCAAGTACATCCAGAGATTCAGCCGCATACATCACAACATTCCAGACGTTCATCCTGCCGCTGTTATCAGTGCGTTCCATCAGAACGTGCGTAACCGCAGGATGCGCGAAGAGCTGGCGATGAACAAGATCAGGGATGTTGCCGAGCTTTATGCTCTGGCTGATAAATGTGCTCGGGCTGAAGAAGGGAGGAGACTCCTCGGCGAGGATGCTGGCGCAGGAGTCGACTCTGAAGACGAAGACGCTGCCGCCCCAGCAAAGAAGGGTCGGCGGCGTAACAGGAAGCGCAAGGGCAAGGCCGTGCTTGCTGTCGAGGGATCCGGCAACCCCGGCACCGCCAAGAAGGCCAAGGTTGATGACCCCGGCAAGGAGATTGCCGGGTGCGCCTCCTGTCAGGCCTTGGCGGCTGCCGACAAGCCAGAAGGCTCCGGCAAGCAGTACTGCAAGATCCATCGCACCAAGGGCCATGATCTCCAAGACTGCCGACAAGTTGAGCAGCTTGTCGAGAAGCAGAAAGCTGAGTACGAAAGGCGGGATAAGGAGAAGGCCCAGGACGGTGCGGAGGGGTCCGGCAAGAAACACGGTGGCCGAGGAGGTCGCCGCGGCAAGGCCAAGCAGCAGAAGGAGAGGCCCGCTCGAGGCCGCGACAAGCAAGAGGGGGGTGACGATGACAATGAAGAGAATGACGAGTCCATCGAGCAAGAATTTCAGATGGCTACAGACATGATGTGCATTGACGGGGGCGCCTCGTTGCATTCTTCCCGTCGCCAACTTAAACAGTGGGCGCGCGAGGTTAATGCGACTGAGCCATCTGTCGGTTCCCAGAAGCCACTGAAATGGTCCAACACGCCTATCATTTTTGACACTGAGGATCACCCTGATCGCATAACTGCGGTCGAGTGTTTGCCATTGTTGGTTTCACCAACGATTCGCAACCTCAAGGTGACGAAAATGTTAGTTGACGGTGGGGCCGGCTTGAATTTGATCTCGCCCGAGGTGATCAAAAGGTTGCAAATCCCTGATGAAGATCTCGAGGAAACGGGCACGTTTCAAGGGGTCAATCCAGGGAGGAGCCAGCCGAAGGGTAAGATCACACTGCCAGTAACATTTGGTTGTGATCTGAACTTCAGGACAGAGAAGATTGTGTTCGACATCGCCAAGATTCCATTGCCATATAATGGGATCCTTGGCCGCCCTGCGTTAGCCAAGTTCATGGCGGCATCACACTACGCCTACAATGTATTGAAGATGCCCGGGCCGATAAGCATCATCACTGTCAACTCCGACAAGAAAGACGCGCTTATCTGCACCGATCAGCTTTACCGGGAGGCAGTTGCAGCATCTTCCGCCAAGGCACTTGCTCCTGCCGTTGAAGCTCCCGGGGGGAAGAAGACCGGCAAGACCTCTCGCACTCACTCCAGCAAGAGCGCCTCCTCGGAGTGCTGCGCTCCCGTTGAGGATGTGCCCGAGAGCTCCACCGGCAAGAGCAAGAAGTCCAAGGCAGCTCCACCAGAGACCAAGAAGGTGCCCGCCATGGAGGATGGTACGGGAGGAACTTTCACCATAAGTTCCACCCTCGATAACAAATAGGAAAGCACGCTCGTTGCTTTCTTGCGGGCGAATATCGATGTGTTTGCATGGCAACCATCTGATATCCCCGGTGTTCCCAGGGAAGTAATTGAGCACCACCTTGCCGTCTATCCCCATGCACGGCCCGTCAAGCAGAAGGTCAGGAAGCAGGCTTTAGAGCGGCAACAGTTTATCGCTAAGGAGATCAAGAAGTTGGAAGCGGCAGGTTTGGTTAGAGGAGTGCTCCACCCAACATGGTTAGTCAATCCAGTAGTAGTGCGCATGGCGAATGGAAAATGGAGGCTGTGTATTGATTATACAGACATCAATAAAGCCTGTCCAAAATATCCCTTTCCCTTGCCGCGCATCGACCAAATTGTGGACTCCACTGCCGGCTGCGATTTGCTTTCATTTCTTGATGCATATTCAGGGTATCATCAGATCTTCATGTCAAAGGAAGATGAAGAGAAGACCGCATTTATCACCCCATGTGGTACGTATTGCTTTTTACGTATGCCTTTCGGGTTGAAAAGTGCTGGTTCAACATTTGGAAGAGCAGTTCAGATTGGTTTTGAGCCCTAGCTTCATAGAAATATGGAAGCTTATATGGATGACATAGTGGTCAAAACCAAGGATAAGGCGACGCTCATATAAGATCCAGAGGAAACATTTGCAAATCTGCGCAAGATCAATTTGAAGCTCAATCCTGAGAAGTGTGTGTTTGGCGTTCCGTCCGGCAAGCTTCTTGGGTTCTTTGTATCTCAACGAGGAATCGAAGCAAATCCCGACAAGATCAAGGCAATTGAGCAGATTGAAGCGCCAAGACGTGTCAAGGATGTGCGTCGTCTTGCCGGCTGCGTTGCTGCTCTGAGTAGGTTCATCTCAAAGTCTGTTGAGCGCGCCCTGCCCTTTTTCAAAATCTTGAAAAAGGCAGGTCCCATGAAGTGGACTCCGGAAGCGGAGGCAGCGCTGCAGGATTTGAAGAGGTACCTCTCCTCTCCGCCCGTACTAGTCGCACCAAAACCACAAGAGCCGTTGCTGCTATATCTAGCGGCAACGAATCAAGTGGTGAGTGCTGCGTTAGTGGCGGAGAGAGAAGTTGATGAAGAAGCAGCAGCAGCGGCAAGACCGCCAAGAGACGAGCCGGAATCTTCTCCGGCAGAGTCTGGTGCTGACTAAGTGGGATCTGTGCAGTCAAAGGAAGCAACACAGAAGAAGAAGATAGTGCAGCGCCCAGTCTATTTTGTCAGCTCCCTTTTGCAAGGGGCTAGGTCAAGATATTCTGGTGTGCAGAAGCTGCTCTTCGGCCTCCTTATGGCCTTGAGGAAGCTGCGCCATTACTTTCAGGCACATGAGATCACCGTCGTCACTCGCTTTCCGTTGCAGCGGGTTTTGCGAAATCCAGATGCGACCGGCAGGATTGTGGAGTGGGCTTTGGAACTGTCAAGTTTTGGTCTCAAGTTTGAAAGTACTTCAACCATTCAGAGCAGAGCTTTGGCGGAGTTCATTGCAGAATGGACCCCAACACCAGACGAGGAGATTCCAGAGACAACGCTCCCTGGCAAGGAAACCAATCAAGAATGGATCATGTATTTTGATGGGGCTTTCTCACTGCAAGGCGCCGGTGCTGGCATGCTGCTTGTCGCACCCACCAGAGAGCACCTCAAATACGTGATTCAAATGCATTTTCCCCGGGAGAGATCAACAAATAATACTGCAGAGTATGAAGGGCTGCTTGCCGGTCTCAGGATCGCGGCGGACCTTGGGATCAGGAAGCTCATCGTCAGAGGTGATTCGCAGCTTGTCGTCAAGCAGGTGAACAAAGATTATCAGAGCCCGTTGATGGAAGCTTATGTTGATGAAGTAAGGAAATTGGAAGAGCGTTTTGACAGTCTGCAAATGGAGCACGTTCCTCGTGCGGAAAACAGCATTGCCGATGACTTGTCAAAGCACGCTGCCCTTAAGTTACCTGTGGAACCAGGAACTTTTGTGCTCCGATTGACTCAACCATCCGTAGCATCATCGATGGGACAAGAAAAAAGAAGGAAGTCGAGTTCCGGCAAGTATTTCCCGGTAGATCTCCCAGAGGCCGCCGGCAAAGAAGTGGCCGGGAACTACCCCAAGCTTGCCGGTGAGCGACAGGCTCCGGCAGGGCCTCAGGCTCTTGCCGTAGAGACAAGCGCTCCTGCCGAGCTTGCCGGGGAGCGACAGGCTCCGGTAGGGCCTCAGGCTCTTGCCGTAGAGACAAGCGCTCCCGCCGAGCTTGCCGGGGAGCGACAGGCTTCGGCAGGGCCTCGAGCCTTTGCTGTAGAGACAAATGCTCCCACGGCAGAAGACATGCCTTTAGTCCTTGTTGTCGAGCCCCAGGCTCCAGCATGGGCACATCACATCGTCCTTTTCCTTCAGACAGGAGAACTCCCCGAAGAACAGGAAGAAGCGGAAAAAGTAGCCCGTCAGTTTAGTATGTACCAGTTCGTGGACAACGTTCTATACAGAAAGAGACCGAACGGTGTGAAATTGAAGTGCATTCCTCAGGAGGATGGACTGGAGCTGTTGGCAGAGATTCATGGAGGCATATGTGGCTCCCACATAGGCTCAAGAGCTCTTGTTGGTAAGGCATCCCGGCAAGGTTTCTTTTGGCCCACTGCTCTCCAGGATGCAACTGCACTAGTAACCAAGTGTGAAGCGTGCCAGTTCCATTCGAAGAAATTGCATCAACCAGCTCAAGCTCTTCAGACAATCCCTCTTTCCTGGCCATTTTCGGTCTGGGGGCTCGACATATTGGGCCCTTTTCCCCGTGCTACCGGGGGCTTTGAGTACTTGTACGTTGCAATCGACAAGTTCACAAAGTGGCCGGAAGTGGAAGCAGTGAGAAAGGTGACAGCACAGTCAGCCGTCAAGTTCTTCAAAGGAATAGTTTGCCGTTTTGGTGTGCCTAACAGGATCATCACTGACAACGGCACACAGTTCACGAGCCACACCTTCATGCAGTATGTCCAAGACCTTGGCGGCAGGATCTGTTTTGCTTCTGTTGCTCATCCAAGGAGCAACGGCCAGGCGGAAAGGGCAAATGCTAAAGTGTTGCGAGGTCTCAGGACAAGAACTTTCGACAGGCTGCGCAAGTGCGGAAGACGCTGGATTGATGAGTTGCTGGCGGTTCTTTGGTCAATCAGAACGACACCAAATCGAGCCACCGGCCAGACACCCTTCTCCCTAGTATATGGGGCAGAAGCAGTTCTCCCCACGGAACTCATATACGGGTCACCTCGAGTGCTCGCCTATGATGAGCTCGAGCAAGAGCAGCTGCGGCAAGAAGACGCGTTGCTCCTTGAGGAAGATCGTCTTCAGGCTGCTGTGCGAGCTGCACGCTACCAGCAAGCCTTGCGCCGCTATCATAGCCGCAAGGTTCATGCCCGAAGTCTTGAGGAAGGCGACCTTGTTCTTCGGCGCGTTCAGTCGGCCAATAATTCCAACAAGTTGACGCCGAAGTGGGAAGGCCCTTATCGGGTAGTGCGAGTCACCAGGCTTGGCGCAGTCCGCCTGGAGACCGAAGATGGCATTCCGGTGAGCAACTCCTGGAATATCGAACATCTTCGTAAGTTCTATCCATAAGGCGCGGTTGCCGGGTTCCCCGGCAACCACCTTTTGTACAAGTCTTGCCGATGAAGCATGTAATCCTTTGTACAAAGCCAGGCGCAGACCCTGTGCATAGTTGAATAAAGCCTAAGTGTTTTACAGTTCTTATCGATTTCCATGTTTATCTATATGCATGTTTGTCTGAGATACTGTATTACACTTGCTCCCGGTAAGCGTTAACGAACCGCCAAGGTTCCATATCTCTATTTTCTCTTCTTTCTTTTTCTGAAAGGACAGAAGGTTCCCTCGCATGCAAGTTTGCCGGGGGGGAAGGATGGGATGGATACCGACAGGCGACGTTCAAGGTTGACATCTTGCCGGAAGAAATACAGCAACGAAAAGCTAAGTTGCAGAAACTTTAAACAAATTTTTGTTTTGACAAGGTTATTTTCCTTGAACGATTTCGACTTTTGTATGGAAAACCTGCACGCGAAGGAACCTTGTCATGATCGGTTGCGCCCTTACTCTGTTTCGAGTCCGCTCAATAGTTTAAGTGGTTGCACTGAGAACGTCAAGGCTTCTTGCCGGTAGTGGCACCGCCAGCAGGCTGCTAAAGTCCCGCACCTAGCGCTCGTGGCAAGGTTGCGCGCGCCGGCAAGTTTCCAACAAAGCATAGGGCATGTACCATACAGGGAGAAATCAGGCGAAAGGAAATAACATATATTTGTCCAGAGCATAGCAAGTTATATTACATAAATAAATGCCGCGATTCTAACATAAGGCGAATTTGTCTTTTACATGGAATGGTGGCGGCAACGGGAAGTAAAGCAGCTAATCCCGGCGATCGCCTTCAACCCTCTTGACTTGGCTTACCCTGTCAACGATGGGCGTGACAAGCTCCTCAAGTGCCTTGACGTCCACATCCTTCGGCAAGCGGTCGAAGATGGAGAGGTTGATGCCGGGGTTCTTGTGCACCACTTTGACGAGCACCTTGCGGAGGACAGCCTGGCAGAGCTTGCGGGATTCGCTGGCCAGGTGGGTTGTTCGCTCAGAGTGGAGCTACTCTAGTGCTTCAAGCACATGGTCGAAGAACATGGTCAGCTTGGCGCTCGTGGATACCCTGTCGTCAGAAGAATACCTGAAGCCCTGCAGGCCCATGGTGGACAGTTGTGCGGCAAGCTTCTCCGCAACGTCGACGAGCTTTTCAGTCCAGACCTGCACGCCTGCCAAATAGTCATTGTGTGCAGCGGCGGCGCTCTTGAGAAAGTCCCTCTCATCCTGGAGGTCTTTGATCAGGGTCTTCTCACGAGCCTTGGCGGTCTCCAGAGTCTCCTCCAGCGTGGACAGTTTCACCTTCAGATCTTCGATGGAGTCAGTGGCTGAGGAGAGCTGCTTGGTCTTGTCGGATATGGCAACCTGCATCTCCATCAAGCAGTGAAGAGTTTTCTCTCTCTCAGTCTTGAGTGTCGAGAGCTCCTTGCCGTGGCCTTCAAGATCTGTTTCCAGCCTCTTCACCTTCTCCTCCAGCAAGTTCTTGGCGACCTCTGCAGCTTTGGTAGCATCGATGGCCTCCTTCAGCTTGCCGGCGTGATCTGTGGTCAGAGCTTCGAGCGTCTCCTTGTGCTTCTGCTCCAGCTCCTGGGTCCGCCGCGTGACAAGCTTGTCAATCTCCTCATCCTTGGCGCGGAGCTTGTCGGCAAGAGCTTTCTCACGAGCGGTGAGGTCGTCGTCATAAGCCTCAAGCCCGACGCGGAGCTCTCTCAAGCGTGCTTCCTCTGCAGCGGCCTGCTGTTTGGCCTCCTCCTGTGCCTTCTCGACATCGGACTGTTTCAAGAGGAGCTCATCCCACCTTTGGCTCAATTGCTCTTGGCCCGTCCTCAACTCCTGAAAGGCCTCGGTGAACCAGGCTTGCATCTCCTCAACGCGCTTCTGGAAACCTGCCTCCGTTGCTTCAACAACCGCTGCCCTGGAATCCAGTTTTTCTTTCCGGGCGCGGTGGAGTGCTTGAAGCTTCTGGTAGTTGTCGCTCATGGCCTGGAGGAGCTGTTCTTCTTCAGATTTATTGCTGTTGGTGCTTGGTTCATCAACGATCTCGAGCCCAGCAGCGGTGATGGCGTCTCCATCGAAGACTTCTCCTTCAGTTGGCGCCCTAGTGCTTGCCGTGCCTGGAATGCTGACGAACAAGTTATCGCCAATCTTGAGGTACTTGCTCGACGAGGGGGTTTCGGATGTTGACGGCTGGTCTTCAACAGCCGCTTCACCAGCAGTTGGGGGCTCCGTGGTCGGCGTAGCACCTGGCGCTCCTGCGGCAGGGATGCCGTCAGTACGGTCACTGGCCTCCTCACCGGCCCTCTCAGCAGACTCCTTGGGGGTCTCTCCTTGTGCGGCCTTGGCGGCAACGTCCTTGGCGGCCTCAGCGGCAGTGTTCTTGGCGGCCTCGGCAGCAGCGTTCTTGGCGGCCTCTTCAGCGGCAACCCTACCGGCTTCAGCGGCAGCGTCCCTGGCGGTCTCCTCGATAACAGCATCAACGTCCATGTGCTCAGTCGAAGGAAGATCTAGGGGCCAAGAGAACAAGCAAAATACAGCTGAGGAGGAAGTTCAAGAAGACAAAAAGAAAGGCAAAGTGACAAGTACTCTGAGGCGAGCGGTTTACCTGTGTCGAGCTGCTGAGAAAGGTTGCCGGTGCCTGTCCTTGCCGGCTCCTCTTCATCACGGTAAAGTTCGCTTGCCGAAGACTCATCTCTGGGCGGCGTGGTTGACGGAGGCGGCGCATCAGGGATGGCTCCCGTTGGTACTCCTTGTTGCCGCTCCACTCCTGCACGCCCGGAGATGTCAGCAGTGAAGATACACACCCCGGCACTTGCCAGCGGAAAGTGAGTAACTGACTCACGCTGGGGGCTGCGCCGGGGGCTGTGTTGAGGATTACGCTGTGGGCTTGACTCCGGGCTGATGTTGATCGTTTCTGGCGCGCCTGAGGTGCTTGCTGGCGGTTCATCACCCGTCGAGGTCTTCGCCCTCTTCCCTACCCTTTGCGCCAATGTTTCTGTGTCATCTCTGCAGAAACACGTCGGAGCAAGATAAGTCAGTTAAACAAAATCAGAAATTCAAAAGCTAGAGGATGTGACGGGGCCCTTACTCTTCTTCTTCGGAGCTAAAGGCAGAGAGGTCGAAGTCGACTTCCATCGCGGCGTCTGGGGGAGGAGGGGAAGGAGCGGTCCTAGGTCACTTAGCTGCGGCGGGTTGCTGCGCAGCTTTGCCGGCAACCCCTTTGCCGGAGGCTTCACCGCTCGAGGAAGGCTGGCGGGCAAAGGCACCGGAGGTGACTTTTCTAAGAGCACGCCTCTTCCTCGGCTCGAGAGCTGGGGGCTCCTCGTGCAGTTCCTTCTCAGCAAGATTTTCCCCCGGCAGCAGTGCTGCTCTGCTTCCCGGCAACCTCGCCCTGCCCGGCAAGATTTTCCCCCGACAGCACTTCGCCTTCGCTGGTTTCCCCTTCCACGAAGCCAGCGCTGCCGGCCTCCGCGGCAAGATTTGCCTCCTCTGCCCTACTGGCGATGTACGCCACCTCTTCATCAGTGGTGGGGCGGACAAGGTTTTCTTCCGCATGGATGGCCCTCTCCGACAGGTTATCAAAGAATTGCTGTGCCTGCTCTGCGGATGGCTCAATCCAGGTCCCGTCAAGGCTGTGGGCGTCAAACGCCGGCATCATGGCAATGATTGAGGCCAGAGCAGAGTTATTGCACAAAGGGACTATGCTTGCCGGCAGCCTGCTTACCGTATTAGTCCTAAAGAGTTTCTGACAGAGAGCTGCATGCTGCAGGAACGTCAAATTATTGTTCAGCCCAGGGCGCAGCCTCATGATGTCTGCCGCGTTCCGGAATTCCCAAGCTGGCCTCCCTTTGTTTTGCAGAGGAGCGATGCGCCGGCGAAGGAAATCGACGCCTATCATCTCTATTGTGAGCCCGGCAGCTCTGAGGCGGTGAATCCTGGTAGTTGCGACCAAGAGCTTCTCATCGTCAGGATCGAGGGCACTCCAGTCGCTGCCGCACACCATCTTCGTTTGCCGCAGCAAGCAGAAAGAATGGACCTTTGTCTCTTGAATCCAGCACCACTTGGCTCGCCATTCGTCCCACTTCTCGCGGTAGGCCCCGTCTGGGTATACTTCCTTGCTTCCTGGCCGTGGGATCCAAGCGATGGAACCAGAAAGGGCCTCACCCTTTTGGATGCGGGGAATGAAGTAATAGTGGAAAAGGGCTGTGCTAGGGACTACTCCGGCAAAGTTTTTGCAAAGATGAGCGAAAACTGACATACACGTCACGGCATTTGGCGTGAAATCCAAGAGTTGGAAGCCATATGTGAGCATGATGTTGTTAAAAAAATCGGAGAACGGGGGGCAGAGCCCACAATAAAAGTAATCGGCAAAGAAGTGATACTTGTTTGGGCCACCCCTCGAAGAACCTGGGCTCATGAGAGTTGCAGGATGCGCCGTTGTCTCCTTCGCCCACATGCACTGGTACTGCTCCCTCAGTGTGCTCGCGTCGAGCGCCGGAGGGAAGACGACATGCTCCTTCCGCATCTTCGCCATCTTGCTCTCCGGGACGGCGGCTTCCACCTCCTTGCCCTTGCTCGTCTTGGGCGGCATGATGGCTGTGGGGGCGGAGGCCGAGGACGAGGAGGGCGCAGCGGCGATGTATGGGTTAAGGGGCTCTGTTTTGGGCTCGAGGAAGAAGATGACGGCGATTCCCAGATTGGAAAAGACAGGAGGTAAATGAGCAGCGCCTCTGTGGATTCCTTTTTATGGGGAAGGCATGGGGCAGCCTCTTTACTAGTCAGTATAATAGCGCTTTTGCGGGCGCGCGGCTGTAACGGCCGCTCCGCCCACTCCTCCCACGTCGCGCATTCAACGCGCGTAGTGGGGGGATGCAGTAAACGAAATGATTACAGCGGTTAACTCCTGCCACGCGTGCCCGTGCACTGTTTGGGCCTAGCCCAACAACGCCTCGCACCCGCGTATGGCCTAGGCCCGGGGGCTCCTATCGGTGTACTAAAGTTTGGGTCCTTTAGTACCCCATACTTGTGCACGGACAGTTGTAGCCATACTGGCGGCAAGGCCTGCCGGGAGGCAGCTGAACGCAAGAACAAAGATTATCGTGGAGTATTCAAGTCAATAATCAGAAGACCGAAGGCTGGAGCCCCGGCAAGATCTTGCCGGGATGGCTCGCAGCCCCGGCAAGGCTCGCACCCGGCAAGACTTCGCCACCCTGTCACCACTCCAGTGCAACGACCAGCTTGTCTTTTAGCTGTTGTCCTCCTGGTAACGTGTCAGGACGCTAACGGCGTTGGGCTTAAGCGGTGCTGATGGGACGGCCCCTTTTCCCGTCCCCAAGACGCTAAGGGACACCTCAACAGAGCATTAAATGCATTTGTCCTAAACCGTCAGTGTGAGGTATGATAACACTGTAGCTACTTTTACACCTCATGTATGCACTGTATGCCACTGTTGGTGACCCCTTCGAACGTATAAAAGGAGGCCCAAGGCGTAGCTACAGGGGGGCGGATGGACTTCTGGCCTATTCTGCATGCGCAGCTACTGAGTACTGTAGCGCTCCCAGAATTTGAACTAGAACACATCTAATACAACCAAAGCAGGAGTAGGGTTTTACGCTTCTCAGCGGCCCAAACCTGGGTAAAATTCCTCGTGTTGATCGTTAGATCTGCTCTTTTTGCAAACCTTTTCCCCGCCGAATCGCAAAGGGATCCTCGCGATCCCATAGGTGTCGTTTCTCCGACAGCTTATGTTTTACTTCGCAGAATATCAATACCAAACAGAGTCCAATCGAGACAAAACTTTTTGGAGATTTTTTTTGGGCCAGAAGACATCCAGTGGGCCAAAGAAATGCCAGGGGGGAGGGTCGAGGAGACCACAACCCACCAGGGCGCGCCAGGGGCCCAAGGCGCGCCCTGATGGGTTGTGCCCTCCTCGGGACCCCTCTCCATCGCCTCTGACGCCTATAAATTCCCAAATATTCCAGAAACCCTAGAGGAGCCGAGGAAAAACACATCCAGCTGCCGCAAGTTCCAGAACCGCGAGATCCAATCTAACACCATCACGAAGGGGTTCATCATCATCATTGGTGCCTCTCCGATGATGCGTGATTGGTCCACCATAGACCTACGGGTCCGTAGGCAGTAGCTAGATGGCTTCCTGTCTCTCTTTTGATTCTCAATACAATGGTCTCTTGGAGATCTATTTGATGTAAACTTTTGCGGTGTGTTTGTTGGGATCCGATGAATTTTGAGTTCATGATCAGTTTCTATCCATGAATATTATTTGAGTCTTCTTTGATCTCTTATATGCATGATTACTTATAGCCTCGTATTTCTTCTTCGAATCTTTTGTTTAGTTAGGCCAACTAGATCGATTTTTCTTGCCATGGGAAGAGGTGCTTTGTGATGGGTTCGATCTTGCGGTGTCCTCTCCCAGTGATAGAAGGGGCAGCGAGGCACGCATGTATTGTTGCTATTAAGGATAACAAGATGGGGTCTATTCCTACATGAATAGATCTTGTCTACATCATGTCACCGTTCTTATTGCATTACTCCATTTTCCCATGAACTTAATACACTAGATGCATGCTGGATAGCGGTCGATGTGTGGAGTAATAGTAGTAGATGCAGAATCGTTTCGGTCTACTAATCTTGGACGTGATACCTATATAATGATCATCCCCTTGGATATCGTCATGATTATTTGATCTTCTATCAATTGCCCAATAGTAATTTGTTCACCCACCGTGTGCTATACTCATGAGAGAAGCCACTAGTGAAACCTACGGCCCCCGGGTCTACTTTTCCAACATATTGCTTTCCAATCTATCTTTTTGCCACTTTTGTTTTCAAATCTATTATTCCAAAAACCCAAAAAATACCTTGCTGCACTTTTTATTTGCCCTTTTTATTTTTGTGTTCTTGAGAGATCTATCTCTCCAATCTATCACTACCTAATCTATCTTTTTACCGTAGAGAGATTGACAACCTCTGTTTCGGGTTGGGTTGCAAGTATTTGTTCTTTGTGTGCAGGTGCTGTTTACGTAGTGGTGGTGATCCTCCTACTGGTTCGATACCTTGGTTTCATAACTGAGGGAAATACTTACCGTCGTTGTGCTGCATCATCCCTTCCTCTTTGGGGAAATAACGACGCAGTCTCAAGCCACGTCAATGACAACTTACTTGAAGGATCTTACTGGATCCGTAGGTAGGTATGGTGGACTGTCAAAACATGAGTTTGGGTTTAGGGTTTTTGGATGCACAAGTAGTATCTCTACTTAGTGCGGAATTTTTGGCTAGCAAAGATATTGAGGAAGCACCACATGTTGAAGGATCTATGACAATATAACTTCTATGTGAATATGAACAAACATAAATCGTTACGTTGTCTTCCTTGTCCAACGTCAACAATTTTGGCATATAATATTTAATGGGGGCTCACAATCATAAAAGATGTCCAAGATAGTGTATTTTCATGTGAATCTTCTCTTCCCTTATTAATTCTTTCACCAATTGCATCATTGACCAATGCTATGTTTGTCAATCTCCAATAAATTTTACCATTTATACTTTTCCTTATGTGATGTCATTACTTACCATAAGATTAGCATATGATTCTTTTCATTCATTTCTCTTTCCTTTTATTGTGATTGCAACAAGAAAATAAAGAAGCAAAAGCTCAAACTAAACTTTATTATATAACTCTCACTCGATTACATAGATAGATAGATCACGAAACTAACACTCGAAAATAGATCATACTAAACTTTTATTCAACTAAATCAAGAAAAAGCTAAAGATCGAACTAAAATGGGTAAAGGCGAATAAAAGTGATGGTGATACGATACCGGGGCACCTTGATACGTCCATTTTGCATCATGTTTTATTACTGTTATTTATACTGTTTTTATGCATAATAATGCTTTGGGGAGTAGTTCTAATGCCTTTTCTCTCACTATTTGCAAGGTTTACATCAAGAGGGAGAATGCCGGCAACTGGAATTCAGCTCCCCGAAAAAGCACGTCAGAGATACCTATTCTGCACAACTCCAATGAAGCTGAAAATTTATGGAGAATTTTTATGCAATAAATAAAAAATACTGGAGCTGGAAACTACCGGAGGGGGGCCACCAGGTGCCCACCCTCCACCAGGGCGCGCCAGCCCTACCAGGTGCGCCCTGGTAGTGGGTGGGCAACCTGGCCCACCTCCGGAGCCCATCTTCTGGTATAAAGTCCCAACAAACCTAAAAAAATTAAGAGGAGAGGACTTTCTGGACGAAGCGCCGCCGCCTCGAGGCGGAACTTGGGCAGGAGCACCTTTGCCCTCCGGCGGAGCGATTCCGCCGGGGGAACTTCCCTCCCGGAGGGGGAAATCGAAGCCATCGTCATCACCAACAACCCTCTTATATTGGGGAGGCCATTCTTCATCAACATCTTCAACAACACCATCTCATCTCAAACCCTAGTTCATCTCTTGTGTTCAATCTTTGTACCGGAACCTCAGATTGGTACCTGTGGGTGACTAGTAGTGTTGATTACCTTGTGTAGTTGATTACTATATGGTTTCTTTGGTGGAAGATTATATGTTCAGATCCATTATGCTATTCAATACACCTCTGATCTTGAGCATGCATATTATTTGTGAGTAGTTACCTTTGTTCTTGAGGTCACGGGAGAAGTCATGTTGCAATCAATCATGTGAATTTGATATGTGTTCGATATTTTGATGATATGTATGTTGTGATTCCCTTAGTGGTGTCATGTGAACGTCGACTACATGACACTTAACCATCCTTGGGCCTAAGGGAATGCATTGTGGAGTATTTATTAGATGATGAGTTACTAGAGTGACAGAAGCTTAAACCCTAGTTTATGCGCTACTTCGTAAGGGGCTGATTTGGGTCCACATTTTTAATGCTATGGTTAGACTTTATCTTAATACTTTTCTCGTAGTTGCGGATGCTTGCGAGGGGGTTAATCATAAGTAGGTTGTTAGTTCAAGTAAGAACAACACCTTAGCACCGGTCCACCCACATATCAAATTATCAAAGTAGCGAACACAAATCAAACCAACATGATGAAAGTGACTAGACGAAATTCCCGTGTACCCTCAAGAACACTTTGCTCATCATAAGAGATAGTTTTGGCCTGTCCTTTGCCACAAAAGGATTGGGCTACCTTGCTACACCTTACCTATTGTTACCGTTACTTGCTCATTACAAATTCCCTTGCTATCAGACTACTTGCTACTTACAATTTCAGTGCTTGCAGAAATTACCTTTCTGAAAACTGCTTATCATTTCCTTCTGCTCCTTGTTGGGTTCGGCACTCTTACTTATCGAAATGACTATGATTGATCCCCTATACTTGTGGGTCATCAAGAATCTTTTCTGGCGCCATTGCCGGGGAGTGAAGCGCTCTGGGTAAGTGGAAATCGGTAAGGAAAAAAACCTTATACACGTGCTGAAATTTACTGTCACTTGTCACTATGGAAAGTAATCCTTTGAGGGGTTTGTTCGGGGTATCTTCACCTCGACCGGAACCACAATTAGTTGTCCCTCAACCTGCAGCACCTACTGAAAATATTGGTTATGAAATTCCTTCGGGTATGTTAGAACAACTGCTAGCTAGTCCTTATGCAGGAGATGGAACTGAACATCCTGATATGCACCTAATACATGTGGAAGAAATTTGTGGACTATTTAAGCTTGCGGGTTTATCCGGAGATGAAGTTAAGAAGAAGGTTTTCCCTTTATCTTTGAAGGGAAAAGCATTGACATGGTATAGGCTATGTGATGATATTGGATCATGGAAGTGGAATCGTTTGAAATTGGAATTCCACCAAAAGTTTTATCCTATGCATCTAGTTCATCGTGATCGGAATTATATATATAATTTTTGGCCTCGTGAAGGAGAAAGTATCGCTCTAGCTTGGGGGAGGCTTAAGTTATTGTTATATTGATGCCCCAATCATGATATCCCGAGAGAAGTTATCATTCAGAATTTTTATGCTCGGCTTTCTCATAATAATCAAACCATGCTCGATACTTCTTGTACTGGTTCTTTTATGAAGAAGACTATTGAATTCAAGTGGGATCTCTTGGAAAGAATTAAATGCAACTCTGAAGATTGGGAACTCGACGAAGGTAATGAGTCAGGTATGAAGCTTGAATTTGATTGTGTTAAATCTTTTATGAATACCGATGCTTTTCATAAGTTTAGCACTAAATATGGACTTGACTCTGAGATAGTAGCCTCTTTTTGTGAATCTTTTGCTGCTCATGTTGATCTCCCTAAAGAGAAGTGGTTTAAATATCATCCCCTTATTAAAAAGGAAATTAAAGAACCGGTCATTGCTAAAGAAGAAATTATCATTTACAATGTTGATCCAGTTGTGCCTGCTGCTTATATTGAGAAACCACCTTTTCCTGTTCGGATAAAAGAACATGTTAAGGTATCAACTGTGGTTTGCAAAAATAATATTAGAGCACCTAAGCGCTCTGAACAAATTAAGGTAGAACCTAGTGTTGCTATGGTTAAAGATCTCTTGGTAGAAAATATTGATGGGCATGTCATTTACTTCTGTGATGAAGCCGCTAGAATTGCTAAACCCGATGAAAAAGACAAACATAGACCCGTAGTTGGCTTGCCTGTTGTCTCAGTTAAAATAGGAGATCATTGTTATCATGGCTTATGTGATTTGGGTGCTAGTGTGAGTGCTATTCCTTTTCCTTTATATCAAGATATTATGAATGATATAGCACCTGCTGAAATAGAAGACATTGATGTTACTATTAAACTTGCTAATAGAGACACCATCACACCACTTGGGATTGTTAGAGATGTTGAAGTCTTGTGTGGGAAAATAAAATATCCTACTGATTTTCTAGTTCTTGGTTCCCCACAAGATGACTTTTGTCCCATTATCTTTGGTAGACCATTCTTGAACACTGTTAATGCTAATATAGACTGTCAAAAAGAAACTGTCAGTGTTGAGATTGGTGATGTGTCTCATGAGTTTAATTTTTCCAAGTTTAGTAGACAACCTCGTGATAGAGAATTACCTAGTAAGGATGAAATAATTGGTCTTGCTTATATTGCCGTTCCTCCTACTGATCCACTAGAACAATATTTGCTAGACCATGAAAATGATTTACACTTTCGCGAAAGAAATGAAATAGAAAAGATTTTCTTTGAACAACCACCTCTACTGAAACACAATTTGCCTATTGAAACCCTTGGAGGTCCTCCTCCACCTAAAGGTGATCCCGTGTTTGAACTGAAACAATTGCCTGACACTCTGAAATATGCTTATCTTGATGAGAAAAAGATATATTCTGTTATTATTAGTGCTAACCTTTCAGAACATGAAGAAGAAATATTATTGAAAATTCTGAGGAAGCACCGGGCTGCTATTGGATATACTCTTGATGATCTTAAGGGCATTAGTCCCACTCTATGTCGACACAAGATTAATATGGAACCTGATGCTAAACCCGTTGTTGATCACCAACGACGATTGAATCCCAAGATGAAAGAAGTGGTAAGAACTGAAATATTAAAGCTTCTGGAAGCAGGTATAATCTATCCTATAGCTGATAGTAGATGGGCGAGTCCCGTTCATTGTGTCCCTAAAAAGGGAGGTATTACTGTTGTCCCTAATGATAAAAATGAGCTTATTCCACAAAGAATTGTTATTGGCTATAGGATGGTAATTGATTTTAGAAAATTAAATAAAGCCACTAGGAAAGATCATTACCCCTTGCCTTTTATTGATCAAATGCTTGAAAGATTATCTAAGCACACACATTTTTGTTTCCTGGATGGATATTCTGGTTTCTTTCAAATACCTGTGTCACAATCTGATCAAGAGAAAACCACCTTTACTTGTCCTTTTGGAACCTATGTGTCGTGGTTTTGTCACGGCAGATGTCCGAAGACTTAGGTTCGAGGCCATCGCTGAGGCGGTGGACTCAAAGGGGTTGGTCGAGATGAGGGACACGAGTTTACCCAGGTTCGGCCCCTCGAGAAGAGGTAAAAGCCTACGTCCTGCTTGTGTTGTATTGATTGGAGTATCGATTACAAGGGAGCGGATTCGCTTGACCTAGTTCTCAATTGATTGGTTTTCTGTCTAAGCCGCCCCAGGGTCTCGCCTTTATATAGGAGGTCGAGGCCCTGGGTTACACGAGTCCCAAACCGACTCATACAACGTAGTTTATCCTGCCTCTAAGCCGCCTTGCCATCTTGGGCAAGCCGTCTCCGGGCGGCTCAACCGCCCAGGTCTCACACCATCTTCTGTCTCTGGGCCTTTGTCTTGGCCCGCCTGGTAAGCCGCCATGTGGCCTGGCCTTCATCCTCCGGCCCACCTTAAGGGTCTTGCTTATGAGCCGCCAGGTATGACCTGACCCCTCCTGGGAGGGTCTTACCACGGGGTTATATCCCCAACATTAGGCACCAGATTGATTTGAGCCTGCTCTTGTCAATCTTCAAACTCATTTGGCGGCGAGTCTCACACTTTCGTTACCTGAAAAAGAATACTCATAACCCGCCGTGACATCACGTCGAATATGCTAAAAAGATTCCGTGACGTTCGCAATTGATCTTCTCATTAAACGGTCGGCCCGAAAATCGAGGCGCCCCCTCCGGTCAATCATCACTGCACCTCCTCGACTTTCACGCGCACTGTTGCCATCCCATCTCATAAATAGGGATACGAGGGGCCCCCTTCCTTTTCTCCGCCGCCGCTGTCTTCTTCCTCCTTCAGACTCGTGCCGCTGGAGCTCCACCGCACCGACCGGACATCGCCGTCATCCCCAGAGCCGGCCGCTGCATCAACCTGAGTTGGTCCAGAGTCTCGCCAGCCCGTCCGCATCCGCAAGGTAGAGTCCTCAGCCCTTGTTGAATCGGTAGTCTTTTCAGTTAGGATACCCCCAAGTTCATCGGAGTTCTTTGTGTTCTTCGCTGTTCTTCGCTGTTCTTCGTAATGTAGATTGCAAGTATCCTCTTTGAATCTTATATCGCTGTCTATCTGTTGCGGTTGTCCTGTTAATGCCAATGCCCGCTTGCTATAGATCTGCATAGTAGTCTTCCCCACATGCTGTCCGCCTGCTCTTCCACTCCCCCTTTTTAGGTTTTGAATATATTTCCTTTATCTTCGCCCGTAGATCTTGCAGCCACGGTTGTAATATATGAAACCTGTTTGTCCATACTTAACCCACCGTTACGTTGCCGGCTCTCTGATAAAACATGTCGGCGGCTTAACACCTCATCATCATGCCGCCCATAGCTGCCTTTATTATGTGACGTTTTTCTAACCCGCCACACTCTGCGCCTTCTCGCAGTTTGACCCGCCATTATGTCGAGAGCACCCTCGTCTTGCGATTGGGTTGGCTCCGGAGTCACCGAACAACTTTTACTTGACTTCGTAGAATCGGGTATCCTGCCGGCTCAGGACGTTATTCATTGGCGGGTTCCAGGGCCAGAAATAAGACCTACTCCTCAGGAAGGAGAAGTCGTCGTGTTCACTGATCACCTCCTTCATGGATTTAGCCCGCCCGGGTCAAAAAAATTCCGGGACGTTCTTCATTTCTTCAAGCTTCACCCTCAGGACATAGGTCCAAACTCTGTCACCAATATGTGTCAGTTTCAAGTCTTATGCGAAGTTTACCTGCAAGAAGAGCCGTCTGTTGACCTCTTCCGTGACTATTTTTACGTCAACCGCCAAACTGAAGTGGCGGCTGGACCAAGTTTGGAGGTTGGCGGCGTTTCTATCCAGAGACGGAGAGATTTGCCCTACCCAGCAGCTATCTTACCAAGTCACCCCAAGGATTGGAACAAGACCTGGTTCTACTGCAAGGACACTTCTCCCAAAGAAGAGAACCCGCTGCCGGGTTACCGTCCTACCCGGCTTTGCAGCACCGGAGAACTCCCAGACCGGATGTCCGCCACAGAGCGAGCGAAATATGCTCCGGCTTTCGCGAAGATCAGGGCCTTAATGGCAAACGGCTTGACTGGCGTCGACTTAACCCGCTGCTGGGTTAGCTGGAAGATCTTGCCACTGAGCCGGCGTGACCGACTCATGCATCAATTCACGGGTGAACCAAATGACCCTCTCTGCTTCAATGCCACCCCCCTGACAGAGCAAGATATCAACTCTTCCGTCAAATCACTTCTTGGTGAAAAACAAGAGACTTGCAAAAAAGTTGGGCTAAAACCCTTTTGCGTCAAGAACCCGGCTCCAGCTGTAAGAAACTTTTTCCAACAAAATTGCTCGTTCTTGTCTTGACCTTCTGCCTTGCTCATTTTAACCTTTTTTGGCAGCTTATACACAGGCCGGCTCTTCTTTCTGGAAGAAGAAATATACTCCCCCTGTGAGGAAACCTAAGGTGGCTAAAACCCGCGGCCGCAAGAAGAAAACTGCTGCTCAGGACCCGCCTGAGCTTGACGACTCGGAGGTAGAACTTGACTCCCTTGGCCATCTCTTTATGCAACTTATTGACGATAATTATTCACAGGAGGAAACGGAGACAAGCCATGCAGACGCCCCTGAGGTAACTTACATTTCCTCTGACTCGGAAAACTTTCCACCAGAGAAAATACGGCGGGTCATCCGGAAAGTTCCATTTTCTCATCCTCTTGCTTATTTAGACCCTGATTTTCTTTTGAAAAAGCAACAACATAACTCCAGACGTCAGACCCGGAGCACCGGCTTTGAAGAGCTTTTGACCGGCTTACCAAACTCTTCGGCTCCTCAGAAACGGCCGGCTGAGGTACTCTTTTAACCAAGTACGATTTTTAACAGTCTTGCATTGTAACCTTACTCTCTTTTGTTTATCGTCTTAACTTTTTTAGGAGACACCTCCTTCATCTGGCGACTCTACTGCGTCCAAGCTGCCTCCTCTGAAGATCAACCCGGAGTGCGTACCTTTGTATTTGCACCATACCTTTTTATCATCCTTGTCCTCTATGTGACAATCTTTTTGTTTTCCAGGGCTCAAGCAAAACGAAGGAAGACCGGCGGGTCTACCGCTGCTCCTACTGCCCAAGAGCCGGAGACTACTAAGCCAGATTCCCCTGCACCTCATGTTGAGCCTACTGAGGCTAGAAAAGATGCATCTGCCGACGTTCCTCAGCCCTCTGAGCCGGCTGATGATGACATGGCCACTCCTGAGAGTCCTCCAAAGGCTGATCCTAAACCGCCCAGCCCTTCAACAGCCGTCGAAGATACAGCTCATCCGGAAGTTGTTGTCACTGGGACGGGTTATCACTCTCCTGAGCCCGATGTGTTAACAAAGCACACCAGTAAGGGTGAAACATGCTCACCAGAAAAACTTGATTTTGAATTCCCCGTGCTAGAAAAAATGACTGCAGATGAACTTCATGCTGGTTATCTGAATCGCCTCTCCACAAGCCATAATATGGAGTTGAAACTTGTTGTACTGATGAAGAAAAAATATGAGGTACTCCTCCTCTCTTGTTTTTCCTTATACCCGGAAGTAGCCCCCAAGAGCTGGTTTAGTATTGCAAATAGTAGACCGGGTCTTCCAATCTTTGTCATACTCCAAATAGCTTAACCGGTAGCCCCCAAGTATCGGGTTAATATAGATAATAAGCCGGTACTTACTTGAGAAGTAGATCCAAGTGTAGCCCCCAAGTCCGAGTCATCATAAAAATGATGAGCCGGAACTTCACTGTAGACTTGGAAAGCGCCGATAGTAGCCCCCAAGTGCCGGCTTAACTTTACGAAGATGAGCCAGAACTTCATTGTAGACTTGGAGAGCACCGTTTGTAGCCCCCAAGTGCCGGCTTAACTTTACGAAGATGAGCCGAAACTTCATTGTAGACTTGGAGAGTGCCGTTTGTAGCCCCCAGGTGCCGGCTTAACTTTACGAAGATGTAACACCCCAAAAATTTAATCTTGTTTTATTAATCAAAATTTTCTCAGAAATATTCATTTCCTATTTTCTGGACTTTTCTATTAATTTCAGAGCCACTTCTTTTCTATGGATTCCAAGATTCTTCCCTCTTATCTGAAACTTTTGAATAATATTGTGAGACTTGAATGATTTTATTACAGAATTTGATTTAATTTAATAAAACTAGTGGAATTATTTTTATAATAAAACTTGCATAGTTTTAATTCTTTTAATAGCATTTTCATTCTTTTAAAGGCCTCTATTGCACTACAACCCTTTTATAAATTCATTTAAAAATTCCAAAAAAATTTGTGGATGACATTAGAAGTCCCTGGATCACTTGTATGGAAAAACATAACCTTGTGTTTTGTAAGTTTTGAGCAAATCAACCTCTTTTTCATTCTGGTCCAGTTTGGCATTTTACACTACAACCCCATTTTATGTTTCTCTAATGACCTTGATATTTTTCCTGCTTGTAGTTATCCCTACCAAACCCTTAAGTCCAGGAGATGAGACTCATTAGGATGTTTTAACCCCATGAAATGATGCCCTCCAGTTCCTGACCAGAAATGGTTTTCTCAAAAACTTGCACTAGAAAGTTTTTGTGTATGCCAAACTAATCATGCCATCCTCACCATCACTTAAAGAGACCCCAACCTGGGAACTTTGGACACCAGAAAGCTTTTGCTTATGCCCCTAGCATTATGTCGAACACCTTGTGGGTAGGACCAGAATTGGCATGCTCCTAAGTATGTATTAGAAATGTGATCCCCTGGCCTAACAAGCATGTCCCTTAAGCTTATTATGCCCTTAATCCTAGCCCTGGGAAAGATCATATGCAGAGGAGCCCCTTAGCTTATTGTGGCATTTTGCCGAGCATGTGGTATGCATGCGCTGGGCGCGCACAGAGCGCCCGTATGGCAGTCAGTCGCGCCGCGTCGCCGCGCTCCACCTACCGTAGCCCCTGGTCCTTGCTGGCCCATAGAGTCGCGTTCCCGTTCTCTCAGGCTCGCCAGAGTCGCCCCGACCGCCTCCTGATACCCGGCAGCGCCGCCGCTGTAGCTCTTTGGCGGCACGCCGTCGTCTGCGACCTCCTCTGCCATGGCCGGCGCCATCCAGCCTCTCCTCGAGCGCCAACTGCCCCTGGAACAGCTCGAACCTATCCATTCGCGCCGCCAGCCTCGCCGTCCAGCGCCACGTCACCCTGCGACCTCAGGAACGGTCGGCCGCCGTTCCTATCCACGGCCGCGGCGGAACCGACCTCGCCGCCTATAAAAGAGGGCCCCTCGAGCGATCCTAGTCGCTTAAGCCGCAGCTCCTCCCCTGTGAAGTGCCCGCAGGACCAACGCGACCGTAGGTAGCCATTCTCCCCGGCTCCGACCATTTTGGCCGCCGCCGCACCTCGGGCGATTCCGACCAAGCTAGGACCTCCCCCTCCCCTGCCTTCCCTCCGCTAGCCTCAACGCAACCCCGTGAACCCATTCCGTCGTCCAATTTGACTGGAGTGGCACCCGGGGTGAGTGCCCCTTTTTCTTTTCCGCCGGAGACTCTCGGGTGAGCTCACCGCCGGCGATCCCGGCCTCTTCGGCGACCTCTCCGCACCTCATCGTGACCGCTGTGAAACCACGAGCTCAATGGTGGTGTCGCCTGCCAGCGCCACGACCCCAATCGTCGGCGAGGATCGCCGGGAACCTCTCCTCCTCTCGGCCAGAGGAAGGGGACGGCGGGTGGACCAGTCAAGCCTGACGGGTGGCCCCGCGGGCCCACCGTCAGTGAACCTTTGGTCATGCCGATTCGTCTGAAGTGAAGGCGTAGTCAGCTAAGTACGTCTCCCTTTCTCTGAAAGCGCATTACTAACTGGAACGTTTTTTTTTCTGTTTTTTTTGAAAAATCAGAAAGTTGACTAAAGTTTGACTGCTGATCTCTTTTAAACTAAAACTCCAATGAACTTGATTCTTTTTATGGTGTTTAACAAATTTCATCTAGTTTATTTTAAGATTTATTTCAAAAATATTTATGACATATTTTTGTACTGTTTTGAATTGCGTGTTGATTCAAATATTTTCAAATAGGAAATGGAGAGCGAAGTAGAAAACTTTCAAAAGTTTTTCATGCACTCTGCCTCTCCACACATTGAAGGCAAGCATTCTGAACCCTGGTATAGTATTCGTTGTGTGATGTTTGGTGTGACAAATGAAACTACAACACATGAAGTGCGCGTTATTTCATGTGAAGGTGTGATCATGCTTGCAATGCATATTGAGGATTTCTTGCTAATGAACTTGAAATGCTTGTGGCAGTAGTTACCACTTTGTGCCACTCATGCCTACCGGAAGGAATCCGGAACAAGTCTCTGTCTCGGATAGACACGAGCTTGGTGCTGACATCTCGTTGGAGCGAGGATGGTCAGTGAGGCATGACGGGATGTGATAAGTGGTGATTCTGCCTGAGAGTGTGGAAAAATATTTGTCTCTTGCTTCCTTAGGAAAGAGCATAAAGAAGGCGCGAAAGATAAGATACGGGAGACGGGGTTCTATGGTATGGGTCTTCGACCCTTGGTCTAATTCCACGACGGAGAGTCGGCGTGGCGTAAAGTGAAGATTGTGATAACCATGCAGGGAACACATAAACCTCCCGAGTCGACCCTAGATCGAGTCTTGTTCCAGTAACCCCCATACTTGTTTCGTACTGCCACTTGTCCCTATCACAGGTAGGGTACGGTTCAGTAAGTTTTCAACCCCTTTCTAGGCACACACCGTACAGAGAGGCCATGGTGGAAGATACTGGGTGCATCCGGTAGGCATGCCACCTGGTCCGGGGGCATGGGTGTTTCCGGTTGGGACCGAGAGGGGGGCACCCCTTAGTAGCGCGCGGTATAAATTTGATCCCATGCTAATCGAGTTTTTCTTAACGAGTGTCGTGGGTGATTCCAGGCACCGGTAAGTTAAGCTGGTGTGTGCAGGTCAGGTGTGTTTTCTATTCAAAAACCGTAAGCGGAATTAGTCCCGGTGGACTAAAGGAATCCGTTACTCATGGTTAAAGAGTACACCCTCTGCAGAGTTTACATCTATTCGAATAGCCGTGTCGTGGTTAAGGACTACAGTCTGGGATGGGTCAAGTGTCGGTCTTAGTGTCGGTCTTCGGAGGAAAACTGCTAAACCGGAATATTGATCATGACGTGTAACAAATGATGATTTTAAATATTATTATGGTGGACTAACCATTTATATTGTTGAATTGTTGAGTGTCCCTGGGATGGTTCTACCTCCTGAATACTCATTGTGATTATTATTCTTATAATCCCTTTATGTGGCGTCGCTCAGACGCCCGACTGTGGCATGCTTGTTATTTATTTTTCTTATAAGCCCTTTATGTGGCGTCGCTCAGACGCCCGACTGTGGCATGCTTGTTATTTATTTTTCTTATAAGCCCTTTATGTGGCGTCGCTCAGACGCTCGACTGTGGCATGCTTGTTATTTATTTTCCTTATAAGCCCTTTAGGTGGCGTCGCTCAGACGCCCGACTGTGGCACGCATGTTATTTACTTTTCTTATAAGCCCTTTATGTGGCGTCGCTCAGACGCCCGACTGAGGCATGCTTTATATTATTATCCTTTCGAGGCGTTCTTTCAGACACCCGATCAGTTTATTTTATTTTTATTCTCTGATTGCTTATTCCTGTTTAATATGAATGACCTGCTTGCGTACATCATGGATTTTATTTTGTGACTGACTAAGTGATCGTGGATTATGTCAGTGCATGATTATCACCTGCTATATTATATCTGTGTTCATGATGTTTGCAAGTACATTCAAAGTACTCACTGGCTTGTCCCTGGTATTGTCTTGGCCAGATTTCTTGCTTGGAGAGGAGCACTTTGATGACAGGCCCGAAACCTAGGTAACGGAGACCGCAGCCACGCGAAGATAGGAATTATCCAGGTCAGCTGTTCCTGTGGGAAATGGAGTCCCATAGACGCTGATGATCCGCAAACCGCTCCCGCCATCAACCACTAGAAACTTTTGTTGTACTCATAGACCACAATGGTCTTGTACTTCAGATTTTGTATTTTGCTTGGAATTTCTGTATCAAGATTGTGTCTCATCAGCTAACAGTAATCCTGGGGCTGGTGAGCACAAGGACCATTTACTGGGAAATTAATATCCTGGAAAACCGGTCCTGACAGAAGATGAGCCGGAACTTCATTGTAGACTTGGAGAGAAAACACAGACATTAGCCCCCAAGTGTCAAACATATTGCTTGCAATCTGCTTGAGACTTGTATCATAACAACTTCATCAATCGTCTACTAATATCTCATCCTGGCGACTTAAACCTCCTGAACTGCTTTGTTTTTGTACAATACAGGAAGCTTTGGATGCGGCCGAATCTGATCTGACCGGCTTAAAGGAAAACCTTGCTTCACAACAAACCGCCCGGTCTGAGGCGGAATAAAAATGGCGGGTTGCCATTGAAGATCTTAAGAAGGTTGAAGCTGACTTTGCTGCCTTCAAAAAGACTGCTGAGTCTACGCAAGCCGCCCTGACCAAGCGCACAGATGATGCTGACCAGCGGCTCAAGCTTGTGTCAGAAGAGCTACAGACCCTCAAGCGTCATATATCCCGGATGACTTCTGCGATCTTTGGTAAGTACTGAATACTTAGCAAATTTCCTTGCCTTGCTGAAAAGCTGTGCGGGAGGCTTATAATGCCTCACATCCTTGCAGGTCAAAGAAGCCGCCAATTATCTTCTGATAGCTTGTTGAACCTGAAAGCAGTATACACCTTAACAGAACAGCTATACTGCGGGACCCTTTGCACCATCAAAGCGATGCTGACTGAAAAAAGCATCCCCAAATTTATGAAGGGAGTGATAGAGCTCTTGTCAACTCTGCCCAAGCAAATTGATGAGCTTAAACGATCAGCCGCCAGAAAGGGAGCAATGGCCGCGCTAAGCCGGTCTCTGGCCTTCGCCCCTGAACTGACTGCAGAAGAGATGATGGATGGCTTTCCATCCAAGAAGGATGACGGCTCAGATTTTACGGAAGCTGACTATGCGAAGTGTATGAAGGCCTCCCGAGTACTCGCATCAACACTTGTCAATGAAATTGACCTGTCTTCATACCAGTCGGCTTACGGCGAAGACAGCAAACGAGTGCGCTGCCCAACGTTTGAAGCCAGGGACTTGACTCCTGCACGCCGTAAGACACTCTTTGCTCCTGAAATTGACCCGTCTCCCCTCTTTGATGAGGCCCAGTTTGAAGCTTTAACAAACTGCAACTGGGATGTGGACAATCTTCAGATCGAAGAGGTCGAAGACCCGCCGCAGGATGACCCGCCATCGAGCTGAACACTTGTTCCTGAATTTGATAACCCGGCTTTCTGAGCTGCCGAGACTGGAAGTGTAAAAAACTTTAAGTCCGTTTCATTTTGGGCTCCCTGGAGAGCTTTTGTAATAGGTATAGAAAAACTTGATTGCTTGAGCCATGCCATCACGCACATATGAATCTTTGCACAACTTGATGCACTTTTATCTGTCTTGTGTTCTGCTCACAATATCTTGTCATCATATTTCATGGCGGCTCATCTTAGGAGATAAGACCTGCAAAAAACAACCAAGACAGAGTATGTTCTGTATTGTTGTGAGGGCGGCTTGAAAAAGCACAACCCGGAGATGTTAAATCGTTTATAACCTTGCTTGTTAAATCTTTTGAAAACTCATATGCCGGCTCTTATGGCATGAATTTGTTGTTTGAACTCTTAGCAGTACAGGGTCTCTAGTGAGAGTGACCGTCAACTCCCTTGAACGGCTCAGGGTCTCTAGGCGAGATTAACTGGTGAGAGCAACAACAAACCATAAAGAGGCGCAGCAGGGCATGAGTACCCCTAGGGCCCACAAGCTACTTCTCATGGGACATAAATCCGTTGTTTGAACCTTAAACAGTGCAGGGTCTTTAAAAGAGTAACTGTTTAAGAGTACGAACGGGCCACATAGCGGAGAGTATGCAGCAGATGGGTGAGTTTATCCTCGCTTTCCGTAAGCCGGCCCTCATGTGACAAGAGCCGCCGGTTTAACCTTGACCAGCTCAGGGTCTCTAGTGAGAGTGACTATCAAATACTTTGAGCAGCTCAGGGTCTCTAATCGAGATTAACTGGTAAGAGTTCGGCGGGTCACCTGGCGGAGCGGCGGCATCATACAGGCAGGTTTAACTCGAACTTGCGGTGGCTGAAGAGCCGATCAAGAGGGTGTGTAAGCTAAACCCGGCGGGTTGGAAGCCCCCAAATGACCTTGTTGACGGAGTCAACTTGTTGGGTATATGACCCGGCCTTACGGTGGCTGAAGAGCCAATCAAGAGGGTGTGTAAGCTAAACCCTGGCGGGTTGGAAGCCCCCAAATGACCTTGTGGTTGAGTCCACTTTTGCACAATCTGAAGTATATAACAGGCAGAGGCCCCGGCTTGCAGGGATGCCAAATTTATTATATATATAAAAGGTATATACAATGATGATGTACAATGATGGGAATCGACGACTCAAGTATAGTAAGGCCGCAGATGAGCGATATTCCACGGCCGGTGGGTCTCCTGTCCAGAAGTGCGTGACTCGTCTCGTACGTCAATGAGATAATATGACCCATTGTTGAAATTTCTGCTGACCACAAAAGGTCCTTCCCATGGATGAGATAACTTGTGCGCATCTGTTTGATCTTGAATCAAACGTAACACCAAGTCGCCTTCCTGAAACGTCCGGGTCTTAACTCTGCGGCTATGATAGCGACGCAGGTCTTGTTGATAAATCGCCGATCGAGCCGCCGCCAGATCACACTCTTCATCCAAAGCATCTAATGCGTCCTGACGCGCTGTCTCATTATCTGTCTCAACGTAAGCCGCCACCCGCGGCGAGTCATGACGTATATCACTTGGTAACACAGCTTCTGCGCCGTAAACCATAAAGAAAGGCGTATAGCCTGTTGACCTGTTGGGGGTAGTTCTGATGCTCCAGAGAACCGACGGTAACTCCTCTACCCAACAACCCGGCGTCCGCTGTAGAGGGACCATAAGCCGGGGCTTGATGCCTCGCAAGATCTCCTGGTTAGCACGCTCTGCCTGACCATTGGATTGTGGATGAGCAACCGCAGAGACGTCAAGCCGGATGTGCTCACTTTCACAGAATGCTTGCATAGCCCCCTTGGATAGGTTTGTGCCATTGTCCGTGATGATACTGTGAGGGTAACCAAAACGGTAGATCAATTTTTTCAGAAATTGAACCGCCGTTGCCGCGTCACACTTGCTGACCGGCTCAGCCTCAACCCACTTGGTAAACTTATCCACCGCCACCAAAAGGTGGGTCTTCTTGTCTTTAGATCTCTTGAAGGGCCCGAACATATCAAGCCCCCAGACCGCAAACGGCCAGGTAATGGGAATCATCCGCAATTCCTGAGCCGGCACGTGAGCACGTCGCCCGAACTTCTGACATCCATCGCACTTGATGACCAAGTCTTCTGCGTCCTTATGAGCCGCCAGCCAGAAGAAACCATGCCGGAAAGCCTTGGCCACCAAAGATTTTGAGCCGGCGTGATGACCACAATCGCCGGCATGAATTTCATTTAAAATCTCCTTACCCTCTTCAGGAGAAACGCAACGCTGAAAAATGCCAGTGATGCTGCACTTATGTAACTCGCCATTGATGATAGTCATGGATTTAGATCGCCTTATGATTTGTCTCGCCAAGGTCTCGTCTTCGGGCAACTCGCCGCGAGTCAAGTACGCTAAGTAAGGTAACGTCCAGTCAGGGATAGCATGCAGAGCCGCCACCAGTTGCCCCTCCGGGTCAGGTATAGCCAGATCCTCCTCTGAAGGTAGCTTAATAGACGGGTGATATAACACATCCAAGAAAACGTTAGGCGGTACCGGCTTACGCTGAGAGCCAAGTATTGACAATGCATCAGCCGCCTCGTTCTTGCGACGGTCAATATGATCCACCTGATAACCCTTGAAGTGTCCAGCAATGATATCCACTTCTTGACGATAAGCCGCCATCCGTGGGTCTTTGGAATCCCACGTGCCTGAAACTTGCTGAGCCACGAGGTCTGAGTCGCCCAGACATCTAACCCGGCTCAGGTTCATCTCCTTAGCCACACGGAGGCCATGAAGTAAAGCCTCATACTCAGCTGCATTGTTAGTACAAGCAAACATCAGCCTTAGCACATAACAAAACTTGTCACCTCTGGGGGAAGTTAAGACAACTCCAGCCCCTGACCCTTCCAACTGTCTGGATCCATCGAAGTGAATCGTCCAGTATGTGTTATCCGGCTTCTCCTCGGGCGACTGACACTCCGTCCAGTCATTTATAAAATCCACCAGGGCTTGAGACTTGACGGCCGTGCGGGGCACATATTTCAAATTAAGAGGCCCAAGCTCCAATGCCCACTTAGCAATCCTGCCAGTGGCTTCTCTGTTTTGAATTATGTCTCCCAACGGGGCAGAGCTAACCACAGTGATCTGTTGTCCCAGGAAGTAATGCTTCAACTTACGATCTGCCATGAACACCCCATATATCAGTTTCTTCCAATGTGGGTACCTTTGCTTGGACTCGATCAGGACTTCACTGACGTAGTAAACCGGCCTCTGAACCGGGTACTCTTTCCCTGCCTCCTTACACTCCACAACAATTGCAGCGCCGACTGCCCTGCTGTTAGCCGCCACGTAGAGGAGTAAAGGTTCCTTCTCAGCCGGAGCGGCCAAGACCAGCGGCTCAACCAGCTGCTTCTTGAGCGCCTCAAGCGCCTCACCTGCCGCATTACTCCAGACAAAGTTGTCCGTTTTCTTCATCATCTAATACAAAGGAATAGCCTTCTCACCTAGGCGGCTTATGAACCGGCTTAACGCAGCGATCCGACCCGCCAGGCGCTGAACGTCGTTGATGCACGCTGGCTCAGACAGGGAAGTGATAGCCTTTATCTTGTTCGGATTAGCTTCAATGCCACGCTCAGAAACTAGAAATCCCAAGAGCTTGCCTGCAGGAACTCCAAAGACACACTTAGCCGGGTTAAGCATCATCTTGTAGACCCGTAAGTTATCGAACGTTTCCTTCAAGTCGCCAAGTAGAGTCTCCTTCTTCCTGGACTTGCCCACAATATCATCCACATAAGCATGAACATTGCGCCCAATCTGACCATGAAGACAGTTCTGCACACAACGCTGGTAAGTCGCCTGGGCACTCTTGAGCCCAAAAGGCATAGACACATAGCAGAAAGCACCAAAAGGCGTGATGAAAGCCGTCTTCTCTTGGTCTTTAACTGCCATTTTGATCTGATGATAACCTGAATAAGCGTCCAGGAAGCATAAACTCTCACAACCCGCCGTGGCATCAATAATCTGGTCGATGCGGGGGAGAGCAAACGGGTCAACTGGACAGGCCTTGTTAAGATCCGTGTAATCCACACACATACGCCACGTGCCGTTCTTCTTAAGTACCAACACCGGGTTAGCACGCCACTCCGGGTGAAACACTTCAATGATGAACCCTGCTGCTAAGAGCCGGGCCACCTCTTCTCCAATAGCCTTGCGCCTCTCCTCATTGAACCGCCAGAGGAACTGTTTGACCGGCTTAAACTTAGGATCCACATTAAGGTGGTGCTCAGCGAATTCTCTCGGTACACCCGGCATGTCAGAAGGCTTCCATGCAAAGATGTCCCGATTCTCATGGATGAATTCGATGAGCGCGCTTTCCTATGCGGGGTCCATGTTAGCCCCGATAGTGAACTACTGTGATGAGTCGCCTAGTGTAAAGTCCACCAATTTGGTATCTTCTGCCACAAACTTGAGAGGCGGCTCAGATTCTGTGTTAGGCTTCTTCAGTGGAGTCATATCTTCCGGGTCAACGTTTTCCTTATAAAACTTGAGCTCTGCCTCAGCACAACTTGACTCTGCGTAAGCTGCATCACCTTCCTCACACTCAAGAGCCGTCTTCCGATCACCATGCACGGTAATCGTCCCATTCAACCCGGGCATCTTGAGCTGTAAGTAAACATAGCAAGGCCTAGCCATGAACTTGGCGTAAGCCGGCCGTCCAAACAGAGCGTGATATGGGCTCTTGATTTTGACCACTTCAAACCACAAAGACTCCACCCTGTAGTTGAATTCATCACCAAAAGCTACCTCCAAAGAAATCTTTCCCACTGGATAAGCCGACTTTCCGGCACCACACCGTGAAAAACTGTTGAAGAGGGCTTAAGATCCTTATCAAGCAAACCCATCCGGCGGAAAGTGTCATAATACAGGATGTTGATGCTGCTGCCACCATCCATAAGTACTTTAGTGAACACATATCCTCCCACTTGGGGGGTAACTACCAAAGCTAGTTGCCCCGGGTTATCAACACGCGGCGGGTGATCCTCCCTACTTCAAGTTATGTCATACTCGGACCACTTCAAATACTGCGGGAGAGCCGGCATGACTGCATTAACCGCCCGCTTGCGCACCTTCCAGTCTCGCTTGTCGAGGCTGGTTGTAAAAACATGATACTGACCCCCGCTGAGCTGTTTCGGGTTACTCTGGTACCCCGATTGGTTATTCTGCTGCTGGCCTCCACCGGCAGACTGTTGATGATGACCTCCTTGATTGCCTTGACCCTGGTAACCGGATCCTGAGCCACCGGTACCAAAGCCGGCTCCTGAACCGCCCGGCCCTAAGCCGCCTGACGGGCCATTACCGTTATTACGATGCTGTTGAAGGCTGTAATCCCGAAACTGCCGCATAATACTGCAATCCCTCCATGTATGGCCTGCCGGCTTATCGGGCCGGCTGTGCTCTGGACAAGGTTTATTGAGCATCTCTTCGAAGTTGAAAGGAGCTTTACCCTTGTTAAAGGGCGGCCTGAAGTTCTCGTTGCCCTTAGCACAATTGTTCCCAGCGCTGGTGTTTGCTACCAATTCTGACCCGCCGTTCGGGTTCTTCCGCTTGCCCAGATTGCCGCTTCCAGCCGCGTTTTGCTGCTGACCCTTGCTGTTGTTATTTTTCTTACCCTGACCCGATTTCTCATCATCAGAACCCGGGTCTTTTGTGTTGTCAGAGTCGGCATACTTGGTGAGAGCCGCCATGAGCTCCCCCATGTCTTGGCATGAGCGTTTGAGCCGGCCAAGCTTCTGCTTCAAGGGCGTGAAGTGGCAATTCTTCTCTAGAATCAAAACCGCTTGAGCCGCCGTAATCTGTTCAGAAGAGTGGATGATGGTTGAGACCCGCCGTACCCAGTGATGAGCCGACTCGTCCTCACGCTGCACACAATGGTCCAAGTCCACAATCGTCATGGGCTGCTTGCACGTTCCTTGGAAATTTTTGATGAATTTCGCCTTCAACTCGGCCCAAGAATTGATGGTGTTGGGTGGCAAACCCTTCAACCATGTGCGAGCCGGTCCTTCCAGCATCATGATGAAATATTTGGCACATACTGCATCACTGACGTCTAACATCTCCATGGCCAGCTCACAGCTTTCAATCCAAGCCTCTGGAGGTAGGTCAGCAGTATAATTGGGCACCTTGCGAGGACCTTTGAAATCCTTCGGCAGACGCTCGTTCCGCAGAGCCGGCGCTAAGCACGGCACTCCCACAACCCTAGAGGTTACTCCTGCTCCTACTGAGACGGAAGGTGCAACTGTGGGTTCCTGATGAGCCGCCGCCGTCGCCAGAACCGCCGCTTCTCGCTGTGCTCTTGCCCAATCCACCAGCGCCTGAGCATCCAGAGCCGCCCGATCGACTCGCGGCGGGTTCCGATGTCGTTCACTGCTAGAAACCGCCGGCGACTCATAATGCCGGCTGTAGCTGTGGCTGGGGATGGGAGTTGAATGCACGCGGCTCCGGCTGTAAGTGTATTTCTCCTGCTGGGCCACCACCGTCTGTAGGTATCCAATAGCGTTCCGCACCTCTTCTGCAAAAGGCGCCTCATCGGGGATGGGGATTGTACCAAGCCGGGTTGCCGCTGCCACCATGTTCTCAGCCGGGTTAGAATAATGACCCGGTGGCGTCGGAAAAGGCTGTGGTGGGGTCTGGTTCTGGTGGGGCGAGTCTGGCCGCTGATACTGAACCGCCGCCCGGCTTCCAGGTACTTCCGCCGTCCGGGTTACGGTCAGAGGCACATTCCTTCCCGTCCCTAGCGTGTTAAAAAGGTTTCTGGCTTCATACTGATCCGGTAGGTGGGATTGATGCCTCATCCGATGAACCGCTGCCGCAGACTGTTGTCTAACTCAAAACGGAAAGCTTCCACCCTAAGGCGCTCCGCCTCAGCATCCATCTGAGCCTTCAGCGCGTTGATTTCCTGTTGGACTCCGGCCATCTGGTTCTTCAACCTCGTGATCTCCGCGTTGCGGGCCGCTTGGTTTTCAGCAGTGACCTCAGTTTCCATCAGGGTTGTAAGCTCGTTCATCAGATCCAGAAGAACCTGAGCCGGCGGCCTGCCAGCTCCAGACCCGGTCGCACCGGCGGCTGTACTACTAGGGGCCGGCGCTGAACCCGCCATGAAGACGGCAGCGCGGTTCGGCGGCTCATAATCCTCCGGCTCATGATACTCTGACTCGGGGTAAGGCTCGGCGTAGCCCCCGAGCCCACCGTTATGAAGCTGATAGATCGATTCCGTCTCTCCGCTGGAGGATCCATCCTCTGAGCAGATGAGAGTTTCTTCCCGAGACATAGAGCCTTCAAGCTCCATGCCCTGGGTGAAGCCGACGAAGACATGCTTCCTGCCCGGGTTAGCACAGGCGGGCTGCACGCGTCGGGCGGGTTGCACGCGCGGGCCGGCTCGACGATGTCGGTGCAGATGTCCGGCCTGGGTTCCGATCCGCCGATCTTGCCGATGAAGACATGGATTCCGCCGAAGGGGACCCGGAACCCGTACTCAATTGAGTCAGCCTCGGGGCCCCAGCCGGCGTCGTCGATGTAGAGCTTGCCGCGGCGACTCTTGGTCATCCTGCCAACAGCGTACCCCTCTATCCCTGGGAGAGAGCCCTTTGAGAACTCAACACCACCGAGCGCTAGCCCCAAGGTGGGCGCCAACTGTCGTGGTTTTCTCACGGCAGATGTCCGAAGACTTAGGTTTGAGGCCATCGCTGAGGCGGTGGACTCAAAGGGGTTGATCGAGATGAGGGACACGAGTTTACCCAGGTTCGGCCCCTCGAGAAGAGGTAAAAGCCTACATCCTGCTTGTGTTGTATTGATTGGAGTATCGATTACAAGGGAGCGGATTCGCTTGACCTAGTTCTCGATTGATTGGTTTTCTGTCTAAGCCGCCCCAGGGTCTCGGCTTTATATAGGAGGTCGAGGCCCTGGGTTACACGAGTCCCAAACCGACCCATACAACGTAGTTTATCCTGCCTCTAAGCCGCCTTGCCATCTTGGGCAAGCCGTCTCCGGGCGGCTCAACCGCCCGGGTCTCACACCATCTTTTGTCACTGGGCCTTTGTCTTGGCCCGCCTGGTAAGCCGCCATGCGGCCTGGCCTTCATCCTCCGGCCCACCTTAAGGGTCCTGCTTATGAGCCGCCAGGTATGACCCGGCCCCTCCTGGGCGGGTCTTACCACGGGGTTATATCCCCAACACTATGCTTATAGACGTATGCCTTTTGGTTTATGCAATGCACCTGCTACCTTTCAAAGATGTATGACTGCTATATTCTCTGATTTTTGTGAAAAGATTGTGGAGGTTTTCATGGATGATTTTTCCGTTTACGGAACTTCTTTTGATGATTGCTTAAGCAACCTTGATCGAGTTTTGCAGAGATGTGAACAAACTAATCTTGTCTTGAATTAGGGAAAAGAAAGATGCTAAACCTAGACTCATTAGGTGGGTTCTCTTGCTTCAGGAATTTGATTGACATATCATTGATAGGAAAGGAGCTGAGAACCCCGTAGCTGATAACTTGTCTAGGTTAGAAAATATTCTTGATGACCCACTGCCTATTGATGATAGTTTTCCTGATGAACAACTAGCTGCAATAAATGTCTCTCAAAACACTCCATGGTATGCTCACTATGCTAATTACATTGTTGCTAAATATATTCCATCTAGTTTCACATACCAACAGAAGAAAAAATTCTTCTACGACTTAAGACATTACTTTTGGGATGACCCACATCTTTATAAAGAAGGAGTAGATGGTATTATTAGACGTTGTGTACCTGAGCATGAACAGGAACAAATCCTACGGAAATGTCATTCCGAAGCTTATGGAGGACATCATGCTGGAGATAGAACTACTCATAAGGTATTACAATCTGGTTTTTATTGGCCTACTCTCTTCAAGGATCCCGTAAGTTTGTCTTGTCTTGTGATGAATGTCAAAGAATTGGTAACATCGGTAAGCGATAGGAAATGCCTATGAACTATTCACTTGTTGTTGAACCATTTGATGTTTGGGGTTTTGATTATATGGGACCTTTTCCTTCCTCTAATGGGTACACTCATATTTTGGTTGCTGTTGATTATGTCACTAAGTTGGTACAAGCTATTCCAACTAGTAGTGCTGATCATCACACTTCCATTAAAATGCTTAAAGAAGTTATTTTCCCAAGGTTTGGAGTCCCTAGATATCTAATTACTGATGGTGGTTCACACTTTATTCATGGTGCTTTCCGTAAGATGCTTGCTAAATATGATGTTAACCATAGAATTGCATCACCCTATCATCCTCAATCTAGTGGTCAAGTTGAACTTAGCAATATAGAAATAAAGTTGATATTACAAAAAACTGTCAATAGGTCTCGAAAGAATTGGTCTAAGAAATTAGATGATGCACTTTGGGCCTATAGAACAGCGTATAAAAATCCTATGGGTATGTCTCCATATAAGAAGGTCTATGGGAAAGCTTGTCATTTACCTCTAGAATTAGAACATAAAGCATTTTGGGCATTTAAAGAACTCAACTATGATTTCAAACTTGCCGGTGAGAAGAGGTTATTTGATATTAGCTCACTAGATGAATGGAGAACCCAAGCGTATGAAAATGCCAAGCTATTTAAAGAAAAAGTAAAAAGATGGCATGACAAAAGAATCCAAAAGCGGGAATTCAAAATAGGAGACTATGTTCTTTTGTTCAACTCTCGTCTAAGATTTTTTGCAGGTAAGCTTCTCTCCAAATGGGAAGGCCCATATATTATCGAAGACGTTTATCGTTCTGGAGCTATTAAGATTAATAACGCCGAAGGTACTAAGCCGAAGGTGGTCAATGGACAAAGAATTAAACACTATATCTCAGGTACGCCTATTAATGTTGAAAGCAATGTTATCCAAACCATGACACCGGAGGAGCACATAAAAGAAACCTTCAGAAACAATACAAAATCGTGAAAATAAAGAGGTACGTGATACGGTAAGTAAACAGCCTCCGAAAAATCCGCATTTTTTTATTAGTTTTGGAATATTTATGAATTTTAGGAAATAAAAAATAAACTGGAAGGTAACCGAGGAGGGCACGGAGCACCAGGGCGCGGTTGCCATCCCTGGCGCGCCCTGATGGAGCGTGCCCACCTCGGGAACCTTCCCGACTCCGTTTTTCTTTCGTTTGCTTGGTTTCCAAAATAAACATTCTCTATATACACCCCCGACTGCTTTGGCAACCGCATCACGAGATTTTCTTCTGTTTTTGTTTCGTGCTGTTTTCTTGGTAGATCTAAATCCCCATGGCTTCCTCAAGTTCCCCCAAGGACAAGTTCTTCGAGAAGGTTATCAACCCGTATCTGCCAAAGGTGATGAAGCACCCTCAAACCATTGAGATGCGTGAGGGGGTGCTCCACATCCGGGATGTTCAGGTGCCCAAGAAGACAGGAAGCGTGGAGGCCAGGTTGGAAGCTGTGGAGCAAGACGTCTTCAAGGGCAAGGGGATGGTGGAACGTGGACTCAGTGCCAATCACTCCATGATCACGGAATTCACCCGTGATCACATAGTGGATGGCCAGTCCATGAAAGACATCGTCTTCAACTTCAACGAGCAAATCAACTTTCTGGAGAGTCAAATCTATGATCTCCAAAATCAAGTTTTTGAATATGAAGCAAGATTTAAGGGTATGAGTTTAGCTGCCAATTGCAGGACTCCAGGGACTCGTGCATCAACCTTTGATGGTGAACCCTTGCCCTGGAAGCCGGAGGACAAACCTACTACCGCTTCATCACCACCACCTTCATCACCCCCACCACCAAAGGAAACCTAAGTACATGGGTATGGGCACTCCCCTTGGCTTGAGCCAAGCTTGGGGCAGGTGCCCCGGTATCGTATCACCATCACTTTTTACCTTTGCTTTCTATTTTCGATCCATAGCCTTTTCATGATCTAGTTGAATAAAAGTTTAGTATGATCTATTTTCGAGTGCTAGTTTCGTGATCTATCTATCTATGTAATCGAGTGAGAGTTATATAATAAAGTTTAGTTTGAGCTTTTGCCCCTTTTACTTTCTTGTTGCAATCATGATAAAAGAAAATAAATGAAAGGGATCATATGCTAATCTTATGGTGAGTAATGACATCACAATAAACAAAAGTATAAGTGGTAAAATTTATTGGAGATTGGCAAACATAGCATTAGTCAATGATGCAATCATTGAAAGAATTAATTAGGGAAGAGAAGATTCACATGCAAATATACTATCATGGACATCTTTTATGATTGTAAGCCCCCATTAAATATTATATGCCAAAATTGTTGACGTTGGACAAGGAAGACAACGTAATGATTTATACTTGTTCATATTCACATAGAAGTTATATTGTCATAGATCCTTTAACATGTGGTGCTTGCCCAATATCTTTGCTAGCCAAAAATTCCGCACTAAGTAGAGATACTACTTGTGCGTCCAAAAACCCAGAACACAAACTCATGTTTGAGAGTCCACCATACCTACCTATGGATTGAATAAGATCCTTCAAGTAAGTTGTCATCGGTGCATCAAGGCAATAAAAATTGCTTCTAAAAAGTTTTGGATCAATTAGTGTAAGAGAAAATTGAGCGTTGCACGAACTTGTGATGGCAAAGTAATAAAAGCGACGGACTGCATAATAAAGGTTGCTATCACAAGAGGCAATGCAACGTGACGTTCTTTTGCGCTAAGGGATTTGGCATACAAACTAAAAAGCGCATGACAACCTCTGCTTCCCTCTGCGAAGGGTCTATCTTTTACTTTTATGTACTTACTTTTATGCAAGAGTCAAAGTATTCTTCCTTGTTCCTTCTTATTTTTTCTCCTTTGGCAAGCATCATGTGATGAGGAAAGATCTAGGCACATATGACCAATTGGATATGAGTGAGCATGAGTTATTGTTGTTGACATCACCCTTGAGGTGAATATGTTGGGAGGCAAACTATAAGCCCCTATCTTTCTATGTGTCCGGTTGAAAGTTTTTGTCCATGGGTATGCCGTGAGCGTTAGCAATCATAGAAGACTAAATGATGGTTGAGTATGTGGACTTGCCAAAAGGCTCCTACATGAGACCCTTCCTGAAAATATGATGAATTGTAGTTGCAAAGTTGACTGAGAACATAGTTTGTTGGTTTCCAATAAGGTTTATGCCTTATACTTGCACGTTGTGATGAATTGTTACTTGCTCATAAGAAGTTATATGATGCTGCTGTGAAATAAAAGTTTTATGAGAAAGTTTTATGTTAGTTTTGTTGCTGTTATAATAATAAGCATGATACTACTATGTCCGTATTTTGTTTTTATCGACACCTCTCTCTCAAACCAAGTGGACATGTTCTACGATATCGGCTTTCACTTGAGGACAAGCGAGGTCTAAGCTTAGGGGAGTTGATACGTCCATTTTGCATCATGTTTTATTACTGTTATTTATAATGTTTTTATGCTTAATAATGCTTTGGGGAGTAGTTCTAGTGCCTTTTCTCTCACTATTTGCAAGGTTTACATCAAGAAGGAGAATGCCGGCAACTGGAATTCAGCACCCCGAAAAAGCACGTCAGAGATACCTATTCTGCACAACTCCAATGAAGTTGAAAATTTACGGAGAATTTTTATGCAAGAAATAAAAAAAATACTAGAGCTGGAAACTACCGGAGGGGGCCCACCAGGTGCCCACCCTCCACCAGGGCGCGCCAGCCCTACCAGGCGTGCCCTAGTAGAGGGTGGGCAACCTGGCCCACCTCCGGAGCCCATCTTCTGGTATAAAGTCCCAAAAAACCTAAAAAAAATTAAGAGGAGAGGACTTTCAGGATGAAGCACCGCCGCCTCGAGGTGGAACTTGGGCAGGAGCACTTTTGCACTCCGACAAAGCGATTCCGCCGGGGGAACTTCCCTCCCGGAGGGGGAAATCAAAGCCATCGTCATCACCAACAACCCTCTCATCTTGGGGAGGCCATTCTTCATCAACATCTTCAACAGCACCATCTCATCTCAAACCCTAGTTCATCTCTTGTGTTCAATCTTTGTACCGGAACCTCAGATTGGTACCTGTGGGTGACTAGTAGTGTTGATTACCTTGTGTAGTTGATTACTATATGGTTTATTTGGTGGAAGATTATATGTTCAGATCCATTATGCTATTCAATACACCTCTGATCTTGAGCATGCATATTATTTGTGAGTAGTTACCTTTGTTCTTGAGGTCACGGGAGAAGTCATGTTGCAATCAATCATGTGAATTTGATATGTGTTCGATATTTTGATGATATGTATGTTGTGATTCCCTTAGTGGTGTCATGTGAACGTCGACGACATGACACTTCAACATCCTTGGGCCTAAGGGAATGCATTGTGGAGTAGTTATTAGATGATGGGTTGCTAGAGTGACAGAAGCTTAAACCCTAGTTTATGCGCTACTTCGTAAGGGGTTGATTTGGGTCCACATGTTTAATGCTATGGTTAGACTTTGTCTTAATACTTTTCTCGTAGTTGCGGATGCTTGCGAGGGGGTTAATAATAAGTAGGTTGTTAGTTCAAGTAATAATAACACCTTAGCATCGGTCCACCCACATATCAAATTATCAAAGTAGCGAACACAAATCAAACCAACATGATGAAAGTGACTAGACGAAATTCCCGTGTACCCTCAAGAACACTTTGCTCATCATTAGAGATAGTTTTGGCTTGTCCTTTGCCACAAAAGGATTGGGCTACCTTGCTGCACCTTACCTATTGTTACCGTTACTTGCTCGTTACAAATTGCCTTGCTATCAAACTACTTGCTACTTACAATTTCAGTGCTAGCAGAAATTACCTTGCTGAAAACTGCTTATCATATCCTTCTGCTCCTTGTTGGGTTCGACACTCTTACTTATCGAAAAGACTACGATTGATCCCCTATACTTGTGGGTCATCACACCTCCCCCAAGCTTGGCTCAATCTAAGGGGAGTGCCCATACCCGTGTGCTCAAGTCTCCTTTGGTGGTGGTGATGAAGTAGGTGGTGGTGATGAAGTAGCCTTCTTCTTCAACTTATATTTGAGCATAAAATTTTCCTCCCTTAGATCATCATTCCCCAACTCGAGCTTTAATATCTTTTTGCATAATGCCGCCTTGCTCTCCTGCAGAAAACGAGATGGAATAAATTGAACCTTAGGTTTGTATCCTCTATGGAGGCTTGACTTCTTGAATTCCACATGCATGTCTCCGTGCTGAGGTAGTGGGTCATCCTCTTCCTCAGAGCTATCATCCTTTGTTTCCTTCATGGCAGCGTCTTCCTCCTCGTCTGAGGTCCATCCATAATGCTCCACTTCTCCATAGATCTTGGGGTTTGCAATATAGTCAGCAACATCGCTCCCCCCCTCTGAATCTTGAGACGACATATTTTCAGATCTGCCAGGGAAACAACATGAAACAAGAACAGAGGATTTTTCTGCGATGCGGTGGTCAAAATAGTCGGGGGTATATATAGAGAATTTTTATTCTTGGGAAGCAAGCATATGGAAGGAAAACGAAGTCGGGAAGGTGTCCGAGGTGGGCACAACCCAGCAGGGCGCGCCTGGCAGGGCTGGCGCGCCCTGGTGTATCGTGCTCACCTCGGTTGCTTTCCTGTTTATTTCTTATTTTACTAATTTTTGTAATATTCCAAAACTGACAGAAAATATTTTTGCGGATTTTTCGGAGTCCGTTTACTTACCGTAGCACGTACCTCCTATTTTTCAGAATTCTGGGGTGTTTCGGAAGGTTTCTTTTATGTGTTCCTCCGGTGTCATGGTTTGGATTACATTGCTTACAACATTAATAGGCGTACCTGAGATATAGTGTTTAATTCTTTGTCCATTGACCACCTTCGGGTTAGTACCTTCGGCATTATTAATCTTGATAGCTCCAGAATGATAAACCTCTTCGATAATATATGGTCCTTCCCATTTGGAGAGAAGCTTACCTGGAAAAAATCTTAAACGAGAGTTGTACAAAAGAACATAATCTCCTATTTTGAATTCCCGCTTTTGGATTCTTTTGTCATGCCACTTTTTACTTTTTCTTTAAATAGTTTGGCATTTTCATAAGCTTGGGTTCTCCATTCATCTAGTGAGCTAATATCAAATAACCTCTTCTCATCGGCATGTTTGAAATCATAATTGAGGTTCTTTAATTTCCCAAAATGCTTTATGTTCTAATTCTAGAGGCAAATGACAAGCTTTTCCATATACCATTTTGTATGGAGACATACCCATATGATTTTTATAAGCTGTTCTGTAGGCCCAAAGTGCATCATCTAGTTTCTTAGACCAATTCTTTCGAGACCTATTGACAGTTTTTTGTAATATCAATTTTATTTCTCTATTGCTAAGTTCAACTTGACCACTAGATTGAGGATGATAGGGTGATGCAATTCTATGGTTAACATCATATTTAGCAAGCATCTTATGGAAAGCACCATGGATAAAGTGTTAACCACCATCAGTCATTAAATATCTAGGGACTCCAAACCTCGGGAAGATAACTTCTTTAAGCATTTTAATGGAGGTGTTATGATCAGCACTACTAGTTGGAATAGCTTCTACCCACTTAGTGACATAATCAACAGCAACCAAAATATGAGTGTACCCGTTAGAGGAAGGAAAAGGCCCCATATAATCAAAACCCCAAACATCAAATGGTTCAACAACAAGTGAATAATTCATAGGCATTTCCTGACGTTTACCGATATTACCAATTCTTTGACATTCATCACAAGACAAGACAAACTTACGGGCATCCTTGAAGATAGTAGGCCAATAAAAACCAGATTGCAATACCTTGTGAGCAGTTCTGTCTCCCGCATGATGTCCTCCATAAGCTTCGGAATGACATTTCCGTAGGATTTTTTCTTGTTCATGCTCAGGTACACAACGTCTAATAATACCATCTACTCCTTCTTTATAAAGATGTGGGTCATCCCAAAAGTAATGTCTTAAATCATAGAAGAATTTTTTCTTTTGTTGGTATGTGAAGCTAGGTGGTATATATTTAGCGACAATGTAATTAGCATAATCAGCATACAAAGGAGTGTTTTGAGAAACATATATTGCAGCTAACTGTTCATCAGGGAAGCTATCATCAATAGGTAGTGGGTCATCAAGAACATTTTCCAACCTAGACAAGTTATCAGCTACGGGGTTCTCAGCTCCCTTCCTATCAACGATATGTAAGTCAAATTCTTGAAGCAAGAGAACCCACCTAATGAGTCTAGGTTTAGCATCTTTCTTTTCCATACGATATTTTATAGCAACATGATCGGTGTGAACAATAACTTTGGAATCAACAATGTAGGATCTAAATTTATCACAAGCAAACACAACTGCTAAAAATTCTTTTTCAGTAGTAGCATAATTTCGTTGGGCACTGTCTAGAGTTTTGCTAGCATAATGGATAACATTTAATTTCTTATCAATTCTTTGTCCTAGAACAACACCAACAACATAATCACTAGCATCACACATAATTTCAAAAGGCAAGTTCCAATCTGGTGGTTGAACGATAGGTGCAGAAGTTAAGGCTTTCTTGAGTGTTTCAAAGGCTTCAACACAATCATCATCAAAAACAAATGGAATATTCTTTTGTAAAAGATTAGTAAGAGGCCTAGAAATTTTAAAGAAGTATTTAATAAACCTCCTATAGAAACCAACATGACCAAGGAAACTTCTAATACCTTTAATAACTTTAGGACATGGCATTTTCTCAATTGCATCAACTTTAGCCTTATCCACCTCAATACCTTGTTCAGATATTTTATGCCCCAAGACAATACCTTCATTAACCATAAAGTGACACTTCTCCCAATTCAAGACAAGATTAGTTTGTTCACATCTCTGGAAAACTCGATCAAGGTTGCTTAAGCAATCATCAAAAGAAGTTCCGTAAACGGAAAAATCATCCATGAAAACCTCCACAATCTTCTCACAAAAGTAAGAGAATATAGCAGTCATACATCTTTGAAAGGTAGCAGGTGCATTGCATAAACCAAAAGGCATACGTCTATAAGCATAGGTTCCAAAAGGACAAGTAAAGGTGGTTTTCTCTTGATCAGATTGTGATACAGGTATTTGAGAGAAGCCAGAATATCCGTCCAGAAAACAAAAGTGTGTGTGCTTAGATAGTCTTTTTAGCATTTGATCAATGAAAGGCAGAGGGTAAATGATCTTTTCTAGTAGCTTTATTTAATTTTCTAAAATCAATTACCATTCTATAGCGATTGACAATTCTTTGTGGAATGAGTTCATTTTTATCATTAGGAACAACGGTAATACCTCCCTTCTTAGGGACACAATGAACGGGACTTACCCATCTACTATCAGCTATGGGATAGATTATACGTGCTTCCAGAAGCTTTAATATTTCAGTTCTTACTACTTCTTTCATCTTAGGATTCAATCGCCATTGGTGATCAACAACGGGTTTAGCATCAGGTTCCATATTGATCTTGTGCTGACATAGAGTGGGACTAATGCCCTTAAGATCATCAAGAGTATATCCAATAGCAGCCCGGTGCTTCCTCAGAATTTTTAATAATCTTTCTTCTTCGTGTTCTGAAAGGTTAGCACTAATAATAACATGATATATCTTTTTCTCATCAAGATAAGCATACTTCAAAGTATCAGGCAATTGCTTTAATTCAAACACAGGATCACCTTTAGGTGGAGGAGGACCTCCAAGAGTTTTAATAGGCAAATTGTGTTTTAGGAGAGGTTGTTGTTCAAAGAAAATTTTATCTATTTCATTTCTTTCACGCAAATGCATATCATTTTCATGGTCAAGCAAATATTGTTCTAGTGGATCAGTAGGAGGCACGGCAATAGAAGCAAGACCAATTATTTCATCTTTACTAGATAATTCTCTATCATGAGGTCATCTACTAAACTTGGAGAAATTAAATTCATGAGATACGTCACCGAAACTAACACCGACAGTTTATTTTTCGCAATCTATCTTAGCATTGACGGTGCTCAAGAAAGGTCTACCAAAGATAATTGGACAAAAGTCATCTTGTGGGGAACCAAGAACTAGAAAATCAGTAGGATATTTTACTTTCCCACACAAGACTTCAACATCTCTAACAATTCCAAGTGGTGTGATGGTGTCTGATACGTCTCCGTCGTATCTATAATTTTTGATTGTTTCATGCCAATATTCTACAACTTTCAAATACTTTTGGCAACTTTTTATACTATTTTTGGGACTAACATATTGATCCAGTGCCCAGTGCCAGTTCCTGTTTGTTGCATGTTTTTTGTTTCGCAGAATATCCATACCAAACGAAGTCCAAACGCGATAAAAACTTATGGAGATTTTTTTTGGAATATATGTGATTTTTGGGAAAAAGAATCAATGCGAGACGATGCCCGAGGGGCCCACAAGCCATAGGGGCACGCCCTACCCCCATGGGCGCGCCAGTGTGTCTTGTGGTCACCCCTTAAGGCGGTTGGTGCCCTACTTTCGCCGCAAGAAATCTAATATCCGGATAAAAATCGTGTTAAAATTTCAGCCCAATCGGAGTTACGGATCTCCGGGAATTTAAGAAACGGTGAAAGGCCAGAATCTGAAAAAGCAGAAACAGAAGGAAACAGAGAGAGAGATCCAATCTCGAAGGGGCTCCCGCCTCTCCGCTGCCATGGAGGCCAAGGACCAGAGGGGAAACCCTCCTCCCATCTAGGGGGAAGGTCGAGGAAGAAGAATAAGGAGGGGGGCTCTCTCCCCCTCTCCCCCGGTGGCACCGGATCTCCGCCGGGGCCATCATCGTGACGGCGATCTACAACAACAACTTCGCCGCTGTCATCACCAACTCTCCCCCTCTATGCAGTGGTTCAACACCTCTTCTCCCCGCTGTAATCTCTACTTAAACATGGTGCTCAACGCTATATATTATTTCCTAAAGATGTATGGCTATCCTATGATGTTTGAGTAGATCCGTTTTGTCCTATGGGTTGATTGATGATCATGATTGGTCTGAGTTGCATGTTTTATTATTGGTGCTGTCCTATGGTGCTCTCCGTGTCGCGCAAGCGTGAGGGATCCCCGCTGTAGGGTTTGCAATATGTTCATGATTCACTTATGGTGGGTGGCGTGAGTGACAGAAGCACATACCCGAGTAAGTAGGTTGTTTGCGTATGGGAATAAAGAGGACTTGATACCTTATAATGCTATGGTTGGGTTTTACCTTAATGAACTTTAGTAGTTGCGGATGCTTGCTAGAGTTCCAATCATAAGTGCATATGATCCAAGTAGAGAATGTATGTTAGCTTATGCCTCTCCCTCATATAAAATTGCAATAATGATTACCGGTCTAGTTATCGATTGCCTAGGGACAAATAACTTTCTTGTGACAAAAAGATCTCTACTAAGACTAACTTAGTTTTTTCTTCATCTAAACAGCCCCTAGATTTTATTGACGTGTTCTTTATTATCTTGCAAACCTATCCCGTTACACCTACAAAGTACTTCTAGTTTCATACTTGTTCTAGGTAAAGCGAACGTTAAGCGTGCGTAGAGTTGTATCGGTGGTCGATAGAACTTGAGGGAATATTTGTTCTACCTTTAGCTCCTCGTTAGGTTCGACACTCTTACTTATCGAGAAAGGCTACAACTGACCCCCTATACTTGTGGGTTATCAAGACCTTTTTCTGGCGCCGTTGCCGGGGAGCAATAGCATGGGGTGAATATTCTCGTGTGTGCTTGTTTGCTTTATCACTAAGTAGATTTTATTTGCTGTTCTAAGTTGTTCTCTATCTTTAGTTATGGATATGGAACACGAAATACCAAAAAAATTAGGTGTACTTGCTACTCATGGAGATGGGGAACCTCCTAAAACCCTCGATGCTCATTATGTGAAAGATATTATGCACTACTTTAATAATCCTGAGAAAACCCCATTCAACTTGATAATGGGATACACGTTGGATCAACGTGAATACTTTAGGGATTATCGCTTGACTCAAAAAGGGAAACTGTTATGGGATCAAATTCATATGTTGAAATGGTATACTTGGAATCTATGCTTAAGATATGATATTACTTGTTGCTCTAGGATGAAGGCTAAACACCTTCCCTTTTCATGTAAATTTAATGATAATGAAACCTTGGCTTCTTATGCTAATGGTATATATGATTACTATAATGTGGAACAAATAGAAGAGTTTGTTGCTTTTAAGGGTGCTTATGAAATTGAAGCTTTGTTTGAAAAGTATGAAGATTATGATGATGCTGTTTACCGATCTCAAAATTTGGCTATGCTTCGTTATTGTTATGACAATTATGAATATAATGCCCATGTTGATCAATTTATTGAGAAAGTCTCCGCTATCCAAGAAGAGACTAATATTTTGCAGGAATCTATGGAAGAAGAAATTGATGACACTGTGAGCTCATTGGATGAAAAAGATGAGGAGGAGAGCGAAGAACAAAAGGAGGAAGAGCGGATTAGCTACCCGTGCCCACCTTCTAATGAGAGTAACTCTTCAACTCATACATTGTTTAATTTCCCTTCATTCTTACCGAAGGATGAATGCTATGATAATTGCCATGATCCCTTGGATTCGTTTGAAATATCCCTTTTTGATGAACTTGATGCTTGCTATGCTTGTGGCCATGATGCCAATATGAATGATGCTTATGGAGATGAACTTGCTATAGTTCCTTATGTTAAACGTGAAATTGTTGCTATTGCACCCACAGATGATAGTCCTATCATCTTTTTGAATTCTCCCAACTACACTATATCGGAGAAGTTTGCACTTATTAAGGATTATATAGATGGGTTGCCTTTTACTATTACACATGATGATTTTGATAGATATAATATGCATGTGCTTGCTGCTCCTACTTGCAATTATTATGAGAGAGGAACTACATCTCCACCTCTCTATGTTTCCAATATGATAAAATTGCAAGAAACTGCTTATGCTATGTATTGGCCTTTACTTTGTGTGCATGAATTGTTCTTTTATGACATGCCGATGCATAGGAAGAGAGTTAGACTTCGTTGTTGCATGATATATGTTACTTTGTGCTCACTACTAAATTACAAATGATTGTTAATTAAAATTGGCTTTGATATACCTTGGGATCCGGGTGGATCCATTACTTGAGCACTTTATGCCTAGCTTAATGGCTTTAAAGAAAGCGCTGCCAGGAAGACAACCTGGAAGTTTTAGAGAGTCATTTTATTCTGTTGTGTGCTTTTATATAGTTCAAAAACAAAAAAAAAAGAGGGGAACCTAAAACTTTTTCAAAAAGAGAAGTGAAAGTAAGAAGGACGAGCACCGTTGAAGTGGGGGAGCTCCTTGAACTTTGTTCATGCCCATGGAAACTTTGCGAATCTTAATTATAGAAACTTTTCAACAAAAATAATTATCCCCTTGTATAAATCCCTTGTATTATAAAAATAATGTGCCAAGATTATCATTTAGGATGATTAGATTGCTTGTTTGGTGTGTGCAGTGCAAAAACAGAAACTTTGGCTGTAGTGCGTGAATTTACATTTTTTACTGGAATATCAAAAGTTTCTGAAATTTTTACACAGTACTTCTATGCAATTTTTTTATTTTTTCCTAAGTTTTCAGAATTTTTAGAGTTACATAAATATAGTAAATGTTCAGATTGCTACAGACTGTCCTGTTTAAGACAGATTCTGTTTTTGATGCATTGTTTTGCTAGTTTTGATGAAACTATCGATTTTATCGGTGGTATAAGCCATAAAGAAGTTATAATACAGTATCTACAATACAAAAATAAAATTTGAATGGGTTTGCAACAGTACTTAAAGTGGTAATTTGCTTTATTATACTAACGGATCTCACGAGGGTTTTGTTAAGTTTTGTGTGATTGAAGTTTTCAAGTTTTGGGTGAGATCACGATGGACGAAGGAATAAGGAGTGGAAAGAGACCAAGCTTGGGGATGCCCGAGGCACCCCAAGATAATATTCAAGGACTCCCAACAAACTAAGCTTGGGGATGCCCCGGAAGGCATTCCCTCTTTCTTCTAACAACCATCGGTAATTTTACTTGGAGCTATATTTTTATTCGTCACATGATATGCGTAAATCTTGGAGCGTCATGTGCTTTTTATTTTTCTTTTAATAATGCACCATGCTGGTATGAGAAAGTCCTTGGTCGATTTATATAATGCTTCATGCACTTCACTTATATCTTTTGAGTATGGCTTTATAGAATGCTTCATGTGCTTCACTTATATCATTTGAAGTTTGGATTGCCTGTTTCTCTACACATAAAAAACCGCCATTTGTAGAATGCTCTTTTGCTTCACTTATATTTGTTAGAGCATGGGCATATATTTTGTAGAAATAATTAAACTCTCATGCTTCACTTATATCTATTTAGAGAGTCAACAGGAATTGGTCATTCACATGGTTAGTCATAAAATCCTACATAAAACTTGTAGATCACTGAATATGATATGTTTGATTCCTTGCAATAGTTTTGTGATATAAAGATGGTGATACTAGAGTCATGCTAGTGAGTAATTGTGGATTGGTAGAAATACTTGTGTTAAAGTTTGTGATTCCCGTAGCATGCACGTATGGTGAACCGTTATGTGATGAAGTCGGAGCATGATTTATTTATTGATTGTCATCCTTTGTGTGGAGGTCGGGATCGCGCGATGGTTAACTCCTACCAACCCTTCCCCTAGGAGTATGCGTGTAGTACCTTGTTTCGATGACTAATAAATTTTTGCAATAAGTATGTGAGTTCTTTATGACTAATGTTGAGTCCATGGATTATACGCACCCTCACCCTTCCACCATTGCTAGCCTCTCTAGTACCGCGCAACTTTCGCCGGTGCATTACACCCACCATATATCCTTCCTCAAAACAGCCACCATACCTACCTATTATGGCATTTCCATAGCCATTCCGAGATATATTGCCATGCAACTTCCACCGTTCCGTTTATTATGACACGCACCATCATTGTCATATTGCTTTGCATGATCGTAAGATAGCTAGCATGATGTTTTCATGGCTTGTCCGTTTTTGATGTCATTGCTACGCTAGATCATTGCACATCCCGGTACACTGCCGGAGGCATTCATATAGAGTCATATTTTGTTCTAGTATCGAGTTGTAATTCTTGAGTTGTAAGTAAATAAAAGTGTGATGATCATCATTATTAGAGCATTGTCCCATGTGAGGAAAGGATGATGGAAGCTATGATTCCCTCACAAGTTGGGATGAGTCTTCGGACTTTACAAAAAAAAATAAAAGAGGCCAAAGAATCCCAAATAAAAAAAAAGAGGCCAAAGAAGCCCACCAAAAAAAATGAGAGAAAAGAGAGAAGGGGCAATGCTACTATTCCTTTTTCCACACTTGTGCTTCAAAGTAGCACCATGATCTTCATGATAGAGAGTCTCCTATATTGTCACTTTCATATACTAGTGGGAATTTTTCATTATAGAACTTGGCTTGTATATTCCAATGATGGGCTTCCTCAAATTGCCCTAGGTCTTCGTGAGCAAGCAAGTTGGATGCACACCCACCTAGTTTTCAGTTTGAGCTTTCATACACTTATAGCTCTAGTGCATCCGTTGCATGGCAATCCCTACTCACTTGCATTGATATCTATTGATGGGCATCTCCATAGCCCGTTGATACGCCTAGTTGATGTGAGACTATCTCCTTCTTTTTGTCTTCTCCACAACCACCATATTCTATTCCACCTATAGTGCTATATCCATGGCTCATGCTCATGTATTGCGTGAAAGTTGAAAAAGTTTGAGAATACTAGAGTATGAAACAATTGCTTGGCTAAAACCGGGGTTGTGCATGATTTAATACTTTGTGTGATGAAGATGGAGCATAGCCAGACTATATGATTTTGTAGGGATAACTTTCTTTGGCCATGTTATTTTGAGAAGACATGATTGCTTTATTAGTATGCTTGAAGTATTATTTTCTTAATGTCAAATGATAGACTATTGCTTTGAATCACTCGTGTCTTAATATTCATGCCATGGCTAGATTATATGAAAAAGATTATGCTAGGTAGCATTCCACATCAATTTTTTTTTATCAGTTACCTACTCGAGGATGAGCACGAATTAAGCTTGGGGATGCAGATACGTCTCCATCATATCTATAATTTTTTATTGTTTCATGCCAATATTCTACAACTTTCATATACTTTTGGCAACTTTTTATACTATTTTTGGGACTAACATATTGATCCAGTGCCCAGTGCCAGTTCCTGTTTGTTGCATGTTTTTTGTTTCGCAGAATATCCATACCAAACGAAGTCCAAACATGATAAAAACTTACAGAGATTTTTTTGGAATATATGTGATTTTTGGGAAAAAGAATCAACGCGAGACGATGCCCGAGGGACCCACAAGCCATAGGGGCACGCCCTACCCCCCTGGGCGCGCCAGGGTGGCTTGTGGTCACCCCTTAAGGCAGTTGGTGCCCTTCTTTCGCCGCAAGAAATTTAATATCCGGATAAAAATCGTGTTAAAATTTCAGCCCAATCGGAGTTACGGATCTCCGGGAATTTAAGAAACGGTGAAAGGCCAGAATCTGAAAAAGCAGAAACAGAAGGAAACAGAGAGAGAGATCCAATCTCGGAGGGGCTCCCGCCCCTCCGCTGCCATTGAGGCCAAGGACCAGAGGGGAAACCCTCCTCCCATATAGGGGGGGAGTTCAAGGAAGAAGAAGAAGGAGGGGGGCTCTCTCCCCCTCTCTCCCGGTGGCACCGGAACGCCGCCGGGGCCATCATCGTGACGGCGATCTACACCAACAACTTTGCCGCCGTCATCACCAACTCTCCCCCCCTCTATGCAGCGGTTCAACACCTCTTCTCCCCGCTGTAATCTCTACTTAAACATGGTGCTCAACGCTATATATTATTTCCCAATGATGTATGGCTATCCTATGATGTTTGAGTAGATCCGTTTTGTCCTATGGGTTGATTGATGATCATGATTGGTTTGAGTTGCATGTTTTATTATTGGTGCTGTCCTATGGTGCTCTCTGTGTCGCGCAAGCGTGAGGGATCCCCGCTGTAGGGTTTTCAATATGTTCATGATTCGCTTATGGTGGGTGGCGTGAGTGACAGAAGCACATACCCGAGTAAGTAGGTTGTGTGCGTATGGGAATAAAGAGGACTTGATACCTCATAATGCTATGGTTGGGTTTTACCTTAATGAACTTTAGTAGTTGCGGATGCTTGCTAGAGTTCCAATCATAAGTGCATATGATCCAAGTAGAGAAAGTATGTTAGCTTATGCCTCTCCCTCATATAAAATTGCAATAATGATTACCGGTCTAGTTATCGATTGCCTAGGGACAAATAACTTTCTTGTGAAAAAAAGATCTCTACTAAGACTAACTTAGTTGTTTCTTCATCTAAACAGCCCCTAGATTTTATTTACGTGTTCTTTATTATCTTGCAAACCTATCCCGTTACACCTACAAAGTACTTCTAGTTTCATGCTTGTTCTAGGTAAAGCGAACGTTAAGCGTGCGTAGAGTTGTATCGGTGGTCGATAGAACTTGAGGAAATATTTGTTCTACCTTTAGCTCTTCGTTGGGTTCGACACTCTTACTTATCGAGAAAGGCTACAACTGATCCCCTATACTTGTGGGTTATCAGTGTCTCTATTAGCAAGTTTAATAGTAACATCAATGTCTTCTATTTCAGCGGGTGCTATGTCATTCATAATTTCTTGGTATAAGGTAAAAGGAATAGCACTAACACTAGCACCCAAGTCACATAAACCATGATAGCAATGATCTCCTATTTTGACTAAGACAACACGCATGCCCACTACGGGTCTATGTTTATCTTTTTCATCAGGTTCGACAATTCTAGCAGCTTCATCGCAGAAGTAAATAACATGCCCGTCAATATTTTCTACCAAGCGATCTTTAACCATAGCAACACTAGGTTCTACATTAATTTGCTTAGAGGGCTTAGGTGCTCTAATATTACTCTTGCGAACCACAGTTGATACCTTAGCATGTTCCTTTATCCTAACAGGGAAAGGTGGTTTTTCAATATAAGCAGTAGGCACAGCTGGTCAACATTGTAAATGATGGTTTCATCCTTAGATTTGACCGGTTCTTTAATTTCTTCTTTAATAGGGGGATGATATTTGAAGCACTTCTCCTTAGGGAGATCAACATGAGTAGCAAATGCTTCACAGAAAGAGGCTACTATCTCAGAGTCAAGTCCATATTTAGTGCTAAACTTGTGAAAAGCATCGGTATTCATAAAAGATTTAACACAATCAAACTTAAGCTTTATACCTGACTCATTACCTTCGTCGAGTTCCCAATCTTCAGAGTTGCGTTTGATTCTTTCTAAGAGATCCCACTTGAATTCAATAGTCTTCTTCATAAAAGAACCAGTACACGAAGTATCGAGCATGGATTTATCATTATGAGAAAGCCGAGCATACAAATTCTGAATAATAACTTCTCTCGGGATATCATGATTGGGGCATGAATATAACATTGACTTAAGCCTCCCCCAAGCTAGAGCGATGCTTTCTCCTTCACGAGGCTAAAAATTATATATATAATTCCGATCACGATGAACTAGATGCATGGGATAAAACTTTTGATGGAATTCCAATTGCAATCTATTCCAGTTCCTTGATCCAATATCATCACATAGCCTATACCATGTCAATGCTTTTCCCTTCAAAGATAAAGGGAAAACCTTCTTCTTAGCTTCATCTACGGATAAACCTGCAAGCTTAAATAATCCACAAATTTCATTCACATATAATAGGTGCATATCAGGATGCTCAGCCCCTTATGAAGTAGCACATAAACTAGGGTTTAAGCTTCTGTAACTCTAGCAACCCATCATCTAATAACTACTCCACAATGCATTCCCTTAGTCCCAAGGATGGTGAAGTTTCATGTAGTCGACGTTCACATGACACCACTAAGGGAATCACAACATACATATCATCAAAATATCGAACACATATCAAATTCACATGATTACTTGTGACATGACTTATCCTGTGACCTCAAGAACAAAGGTAACTACTAATAAATAATAATCATGCTCAAGATCAGAGGCGTATTGAATAACATAATGGATTTGAACATATAATCTTCCACCAAATAAACCATATAGTAATCAACTACAAGATGTAATCAACACTACTAGTCACCCACATGTACCAATCTGAGGTTCCGGTACAAAGATTGAACACAAGAGATGAACTAGGATTTGAGAGGAGATGGTGTTGTTGAAGATGTTGATGGAGATTGGCCTCCCAAAGATGAGAGGGGTGTTGGTGATGACGATGGCTTCGATTTCCCCCTACGGGAGGGAAGTTCCCCCGGCGGAATCGCTCCGCCGGAGGGCAAAAGTGCTCCTTCCCAAGTTCCGCCTCGAGACGGTGGCGTTCTATCCCGAAAGTCCTCTCATTATTTTTTCTAGGTCAAAAGACCTTATATACCAGAAGATGGGCACCGGAGGTGGGCCGTGCTGGGCACAACCCACTAGGGCGTGCCTGGGGGGCCTGGCGCGCCCTGGTGTCTTGTGCTCACTAGGGTGGCCCCCTCCGGTAGTTATTTGCTCCAGTATTTTTTATATATTCAAAAATAATTCTTCGTAAAGTTTCAGCTTATTTGGAGATGTGCAGAATAGGTATCTCTGATGTGCTTTTTTAGGTCCAGAATTCCAGCTGCCGGTATTCTCCCTCTTTGTGTAAACCTTGCATATTATGAGAGAAAAGGCATTAGAATCACTCCCTAAAGCATTATTATTCATCAAAACATTGTAAATAACAGTAGGAAATCATTATGCAAAATGGACGTATCATGTTCCCACCATCCTTCTTCAATATTATGACGCACGTCCTAGTTGACCTAGTCGAAGAGATTAGCATTCTGGGTCCTATATTTCTACACAATATGTTCCCCTTTGAGAGGTTCATGGGAGTCTCCAAGGGCCATGAAACAGAGGAGTTTATTGAGTTTTGTGTTGACTTTATTCCTGATCTTAAGCCGATTGGTGTTCCTGAATCGCGGCATGATGGGAGACTGAGTGGAAAAGGCACGCTAGGAAAGAAAGCACTAATATGTATGGACGGGCATTCTTTCACTCAAGCACACTACACAGTTCTACAATATTCCACCTTGGTGGCTCCATATATCGAGGAACACATGGATATTGTACGCTCCAAGAACCCGGAGCAGTCTGACCCCTGGATTAAATGTACACACATGGCGACTTTCGGTGGTTGGTTGCAAACACATCTCATGAATAACAACACTGTTGGAGATGAGCTGTACTCTTTGGCCAAGACACCATCTTTGACTGTATTGACTTTCCAAGGGTACGAGATAAATGGGAATACATTTTACACGATCGCCGAAGATAAAAAGAGCACCAACCAAAACAATGGTGTCCGCTTTGATGCAACAAACAACAATAGGGAAAAGGACACATATTATGGTTACATAGAGGAGATATGGGAACTTGACTATGGACGTGATTTTAAGATCCCTTTGTTTTAGTGCAAATGGGTCAATCTGACAGGGGTTAAGGTAGACCCACAGTACGGAATGACAATAGTGGATCTCAACAATCTTGGGTACACAGAGGAACCGTTCGTCCTAGCCAATGATGTGGCGCAGGTTTTCTATGTGAAGGACATGTCTAGCAAACCGAGAAAAAGAAAGATAAGGAAGCGAATACATCATACGATGAGCCAAAGTGCCACATAGTTCTTTCAGGGAAAAGAAACATCATGGGATTGGAGGACAAGACAGACATGTCAGAAGATTATGAAAAGTTTGATGAAATTCCTCCCTTCAGGGTGAAGACTGACCCAAGCATCCTGTTAAATGATAAAGATTCTCCATGGTCATGGCGCAATCATAAGCAAGGGACACACGCGAAGAAAAAAATTTATACCCCGGGATCACACTCTGGAATGTGACCGGCTTCACCGTCATCCCTTTTCTCTAGTGAGTTTCCGGACTTATAGCTGGAAAGTCCCACTTCGGACAAACCGGAGGGAATCTTTGTAAGATCTAGGGCATTTTGGCATTTGAAACATGATTTGTGAGGAGTTAATCAATGCAATTATGTCCGACTCTTTTGGTTTAGTTTTCAAATTGTTATGCATTTTACAAGAATTAATTTCATTCTGTAAAATTGAATCTCTCAACTATTTTTTCAAAATGAAAATTAAAACTCCTCATGTTGAAGAACAGAAACATAATATAATTTGGCAAAACAATAACAAGAACACAGAAACTAAAATATCCTAAAAATTCCTAAAAATAAAAACAAAGGAAAAACGTATAAAACTAAAAGAGTTAAACATAATCTGTTTTTGATTAAAACACCTATTTCAAATATCCTAAAAATTCCCAAATTGAACATACTGATAAAACATACTAACATTAAACAGCAGGAAAAGGAATCACTCAAAAATCTATTTTTAAACTAAAGTTATTCACAAACTAGTGATTCACACAAATTTCAAAGAATTCAAATTTAAGCTATTCAAATTTGAAAACTACTGGCACTAACAGAAAGTTTATAATTTTTTTGACCTAAAGCAAAAAGATTCATACGAAAACTCTAAATATTGTAACAGTTATTCAAAATCAAAAAACTAAAACTGTTCTGTTTAGAAAAAGAAAATAAGAAAAGAGAAAATCAATGTTTATTCCCGGTTGGTCCCTTCCCGCGCGGAATTTGGGCCGCTGAAAAGGACCTTTAGTCCCGGTTGGTGAGACCAACCGGGACTAAAGGTGCCTGCCAGTGGGCAAGGCGCCCACCCTTTAGTCCCGGCTGGTGGCTGGAGCTGGGACTAAAGGACCTTTAGTCCCGGTTCCAGCCACGAACCGGGACTAAAGGGTGCCTCCTATAGAAACTGCTTGTTCTCCCGGTGCGAGCCACCTCCCGGGAGAAGGAGCACTTCGACGCCTCGAGGCTGCCCAAAAATCGTCTTGACGCCGTCGCCGTCGCTGCTCCTCGCCGGTCTCCTCTGTCGCCGTCGCCACCCCTCTCCTCGCCGCTCCTGGCCGGTATCCTCCACCGCCGTCGCCGCCCCTCTCCTCGGCAACGCCGATAAGGCTCCCCTCTCCCCCTTCGCCTCCGCTTCCGCCTGTCCTCGTCTGCCCCGCCTCCATCCCCGAGTCACCCCCGCGCCGCTCGCCGCCGCCCTCCCCCTCCGCCTCCACTGGCGCCATCCACCGTCGATTTCGTTCCGTTGCCGTGTTAGCCGCTGTGACCGAAGCCGCCGCTGCTCAGGCTCGTCACCGGCAACGCTCCGGTGACCATTTGGTCACGCGGGTGTGCCACAAACCCCCGCTACCGCCGCTCAGGACCCGCTGCCACCGCTCAGGATCGCCGCCGCCGTTCATATCATGATTTAGTTGTAAAATTTCTAGTTGTAAAAGTTCTAGTTGTTTTAGTTGTAAAAGTTCTAGTTGTTTTAGTTGTTTTAGTTGTAAAATTTCTAGTTGTTTTAGTTGTAAAAGTTGTAGTTGTCCTAAACTTTTATTTGTGCTAAAGTTCTAGTTGTAGATAAGTTGTATATATGTAAAAATAAAAATTAATTAAATTATATTTTTGTACATATTTGATTATTTGATATGCACTTATGTAATGTGTTTGAATTTATCTAGTCTAGCTATCGGTCTTTCAAAATTTAAATCAAAATTTGTGATCTTTTAACGTAATGGGTAATAGTATGGTGGTTAATGATATAATTTAGTGTTTTTGGCCCTCATCCCCTCAGGGCCGAGGGTGTTCGCCCTTTTACCCTCGAACCAGAAACTAAAACATTAAATGATAAGAAAATGTTTTCATAGGAATTTGTTCTCGACGTCGACGATGCCCGGCCCGCATCCTCGTCGTCGACTCGGCGGCGACATCCTTGAGAGGCGCCATGTCCGGGACTGGGCTCCGTCGGGCTGGCACTAGGAGGTGCTACCTTCCGGGGCATGGAGCTTGGTGAGGAATTGGGGTCTCGTCGTGGACCCGGAGCTTCTTTGGTGGCGGTCGCGTGGGCCACTATCAGTGCGGAGGGAGTCGGCCCCCGCGGAGGTGGTACGTCGCCGTGTCAGGGAGGAGGACGAGCACGTCCGTCGCTATATGGTTGTGTTGGACACCAGGTTCTCCAATACCTGGTAGGTTCTTCAGGGATCGCACCCGAGTTATGATCCTATGATGGTTCCTTCTCTTTGGGTGTCCACCGCCCGCGACTCAGGAACCGCGAGTCAACTTGATTATCGATAATATTCGATCTGTATTAGTGATATTATATGATAATATTCGAGATGTATTAGTAATAATATTCAATGATGCATTAATTACTGGATTATTCGACACGATGTATTAGTGATATTATATGATAATATTATATGATCATATTTGTGCATTGTTGTGTATTGATTGCATCTCCGGTATTGTTCTTCTCGATACTATGATTTAGTTTTTGGTTATTGAATGCATTCTAATTGTTTTATCTTTCTTCTGGATTAGTTAAGCTATGGACGATAGCGGCAGAGACCATGATCAAGAGGATATCATGTTCAACATGATACGCTCCCCCCCCCCCGAAACGAAGATAATGAAGAAGTAGATGATGGCTCACAATATCTTAACGCTCCCGGTGAGGGAATAGAGGAAGAACCAAGAGACGAAGGGGAAACAAACAATGATGGCGATGAAAATTTTCTCCAATTAACAAAATCTGGCGAGGTATATATATAGGCCTCTGGTGATCATTAGATGTATTAATTGATTTGTATATATATATTAACGAATCTTTCTTCTTTTAGCCCTCCGGTTCGAGAAAATCTTCTACAAGCAGAGTAGTACGAGGCCAGGCCAAAAAGTTGCCTGATGGCATAAAGTACAACATCAATGAATTCAAAGTAGATGGCGAACCGATTGCTCATTTAGACAATGCCCGTAAATTTATAAATCAATGAGGAGTTATTATTAGGGACACCATCCCGATCACCGTTCGAGAATGGAATAAGCCAAAGGAAGGTCGAGGAGTTTCTTATGTCGACGAAAGAGCGAAAGGTGGTCTTTGGGAAGCGCTAATATAACATTTCAACCTACTAGAGGGTTTCACAGTTGGGGATCGGTTGAAGGTCAAGAAGTGGGCTCTTAAGAAGATGGCCACACAATTCCAGACCTGGAAGAAAAGATTATACACCAAATACGTCAAGGCAGAAAGGAAGACTCCAGAATTCACTAGAGCACTAGAGAAGGTAAAAGATCACTGGGGCGAATTTGTGAAGTACAAGGAATCGGATGAAGCTAAGGAAAGATCGAGAAAAAATAAGATAAATGCTGACAAAAAAAAGTATCACCATGTTCTGGGGCCAGGTGGCTACAAGACAGGCATGCCTAAGTGGGATTTATCTAAGGCCCAGATGCTTGCTCAAGGGGTCATTCCAAAAACACGGGATTGGCCCGAGAGGGCCAGGACATGGTTTTATGCGCATGGGGGAAAGTTGGATCCAAAAACCGGGGAGATTATTGAAGATGCACCTCTTAAAGAAGCCTCGAAGGCTTTACTTAAAGCAATAGATGATGCTCAAAAGGGGGTGTACATCCCCGAGAGAGAGAACGACGAGCTTACACGTGGCCTCGAGAATCCTGAACACGGAGGACGAACGCGAGGCAAAGGCGTTGTTCCGTGGGTTTAGGGGTTTGCGGACTGGAACGACACTTACAGAAGCCGTCAGAGAAAAAAGAAGCAGGATGCAGACCGGCTTCAAAATTTAGAAAGAAAGAACGCGGAGTTGGAACGCATGTGTAAGCGGCATGACGAGCAACTCGCCGCCATCAGCCAGCAAATTTCGTCTACGCGGCAAGAGCAAGCTCCAGATCCACCATTGGATAGTACCGTCCCGTCTTTGCAGAAAAGCAGTGTGGGTTCCACGGGGGTCCCGGATGATGATGCACCGCTGGCTCGCTACCCCGTGGATGATATTGAAGAGAGGACAAGTTGTGAGCTACACATGAAATTGAAGAACATATCCATGAAGGTGGTGGTCGGCTTTGCTTTACCGAATGCACCTGAAGCAACCATCCATGGCAATCCAATTCCAGGTGGCTATGCTCGTGTTGGGGTGGATGAAGTTCTGTCGGGATATGCCTCACTCGAGCTTGACTTCCCTGGAGGTGAAGGGGAGTGGACACTGGGAGAAGTCATACGTGGTGTCATTGTATGGAGAAAGGAATGCATCGTGTTTCCAAACTCGGTGCCAAGGCCATCGACTCCTCCTAGCAATACACCTCTAAGTCCGTCGCGTCAGCCGACTCCACCCCACCTTGAGACGGAGCCCAGCGCGAGTCCGCCATATCAATCTGTGCCGCGTCAGCCGACTCCACCACTTATGTCCCAGCAGCAAGGCCTAAAGCGGAAGAGAGCACCAAAGAAGAAACCCGAGCCTCCTGCGAAAAAGAAGTTAGCTTACGAGATGAATGATGAGGAAAATGATGCGATCGTGGCTGCCCAAGTGAAGGCCCATTTTGCACCGAAGCCGCCCCCGCCGCCAAAGGAGAAAATACCGGAGAAAATCATAGAGCACTTTGTGGAACTTCTAGAGCGACCCCCGGCACATGTATAGAATAGGCCTTCAGACTATGAACGCTCTATTACCAAGTCATATCATGAACAAGTGCGAAGCTCGTCGACAAATACAAGTGGTAATAAAAGCGGGAAAACAGTTCCCCAGCTCGGAGAACAGGCAGTGCAGTCGACCCCCCCCCCCCCCGCTTAAGGTGAGTACCGATAAGGTAACGACCGACGTTGCTAAAGAATTTGGTTGTAGTGTTGAATAACTCCGAGGCACCGAGGAATTCCCCAAGGCTGAATTAGCATGGAAATATGTCCCCGGGAACCCTCTGGTCAGACCTGAGCAGGTCCTGCTTCTATCAACAAAAATGCGAAGATTGCATGAGTGGTACATGACAGAAGTAAAGCAGGGGCGACAGATGCTCATGGTGAGGGTCAAGAAAGAGCATTTCTCACTGAATCATTGATAATGATTGAGCTTTCAGAAAATTTTCAGTTATACAATCTAGACGCACTCGAAAAATCTATCGTCAGTTGCTATTGTCTGTCAGTGATTTCTTTCTGTAATTTAAGTCTCTAGCTCAGCTCGTTCATTGCCTGTAATTATCATCACTATATTCTTTTGTACGCTATTATGCAGAATGAAGATTCTCGAAAGCCGAAAACAAGGAATCTTTGACATTGGGTTCATTGACCCATATATCATTCATGAAGTGGTGATAGGGACTTCGTCGATGAAACAGAGGATAACTTGCTAATGTTTTTGAAGGAACAAAATACCAAAATAGATATACTATTTCCTTACAACTTCCAGTGAGTGTTACAGTCTTGTACTAAAAATTCTATTTTGCTTACTCGATGTTAAGTGTAGTTGAGTTATGCATGCCTGCTTATATAAATGTGTGCGCAGGTTCCACTGGATCCTGCTGGACATTAAAGTTGACGCTGGAACTGTTGTAGTCTTTGACTCACTAGGTAAAGACCAGGAACAGTACAGAAGCGTCAACTTGATGCTCTACAGGTAATTTCAATTAGTATCGGCCTCTTTCGTTCATTTCCTGATATCAAGTAATTAATAACTCCTTTATTCATTTTCTTTGTCGGGTAGGGTTTGGAAATGGTTCATGATACGTCCATTTTGCATCATGTTTTATTACTGTTATTTATAATGTTTTTATGCATAATAATGCTTTGGGGAGTAGTTCTAATGCCTTTTCTCTCACTATTTGCAAGGTTTACATCAAGAAGGAGAATGCTGGCAACTGGAATTCAGCACCCCGAAAAAGCACGTCAGAGATACCTATTCTGCACAACTCCAATGAAGCTGAAAATTTACGAAATTTTTTTATGCAATAACTAAAAAATACTGGAGCTGGAAACTACCGGAGAGGGGCCACCAGGTGCCCACCCTCCACTAGGGTGCGCCAGCCCTACCAGGCGCGCCCTGGTAGAGGGTGGGCAATCTGGCCCACCTCCGGAGCCCATCTTTTGGTATAAAGTCCCAAAAAACCTAAAAAATTAGGGAGAGGACTTTCGGGACGAAGCACCGCCGCCTCGAGACGGAACTTGGGCAGGAGCACCTTTGCCCTCCGGCGGAGCGATTCCGCCGGGGGAACTTCCCTCCCGGAGGGGGAAATCGAAGCCATCGTCATCACCAACAACCCTCTCATCTTGGGGAGGCCATTCTTCATCAACATCTTCAACAGCACCATCTCATCTCAAACACTAGTTCATCTCTTGTGTTCAATCTTTGTACCGGAACCTCAGATTGGTACCTGTGGGTGACTAGTAGTGTTGATTAACTTGTGTAGTTGATTACTATATGGTTTATATGGTGGAAGATTATATGTTCAGATCCATTATGCTATTCAATACACCTCTGATCTTGAGCATGCATATTATTTGTTAGTAGTTACCTTTGTTCTTGAGGTCACGGGAGAAGTCATGATGCAATCAATCATGTGAATTTGATATGTGTTCGATATTTTGATGATATGTATGTTGTGATTCCCTTAGTGGTGTCATGTGAACGTCGACTGCATGACACTTCACCATCCTTGGGCCTAAGGGAATGCATTATGGAGTAGTTATTAGATGATGGGTTGCTAGAGTGACAGAAGCTTAAACCCTAGTTTATGCGCTACTTCGTAAGGGGCTGATTTGGGTCCACGTGTTTAATGCTATGGTTAGACTTTTCTCGTAGTTGCGGATGCTTGCGAGGGGGTTAATCATAAGTAGGTTGTTAGTTCGAGTAAGAAAAACACCTTAGCACCGGTCCACCCACATATCAAATTATCAAAGTAGCAAACACAAATCAAACCAACATGATGAAAGTGACTAGACGAAATTCCCGTGTACCCTCAAGAACACTTTGGTCATCATAAGAGATAGTTTTGGCCTGTCCTTTGCCACAAAAGGATTGGACTACTTTGCTGCACCTTACCTATTGTTACCGTTACTTGCTCGTAACAAATGTCCTTGCTATCAAACTACTTGCTACTTACAATTTCAGTGCTTGCAGAAATTACCTTGCTGAAAACTGCTTATCATATCCTTCTGCTCCTCGTTGGGTTTGACACTCTTACTTATCGAAAAGACTACAATTGATCCCCTATACTTGTGGGTCATCAAGACTCTTTTCTGGCGCCGTTGCCGGGGAGTGAATCGCTCTTGGTAAGTGGAAATCGGTAAGGAAAAAACTTATACTATGTGCTGAAATTTACTGTCACTTGTTACTATGGAAAGTAATCCTTTGAGGGGTTTGTTCGGGCTATCTTCACCTCGACCGGAACCACAATTAGTTGTCCCTCAACCTACAACACCTACTGAAAATATTGGTTATGAAATTCCTTCGGGTATGTTAGAACAACTGCTAGCTAGTCCTTATGCAGGAGATGGAACTGAACATCCTGATATGCACCTAATACATGTGGAAGAAATTTGTGGACTATTTAAGCTTGCAGGTTTATCCAGAGATGAAGTTAAGAAGAAGGTTTTCCCTTTATCTTTGAAGGGAAAAGCATTGATATGGTATAGGCTATGTGATGATATTGGATCATGGAACTGGAATCGTTTGGAATTGGAATTCCACCAAAAGTTTTATCCTATGCATCTAGTTCATCGTGATCGGAATTATATATATAATTTTTGGCCTCGTGAAGGTGAAAGTATCACTCTAGCTTGGGGGAGGCTTAAGTCAATGTTATATTCATGCCCCAATCATGATATCCTGAGAGAAGTTATCATTCAAAAATTTTATGCTCGGCTTTCTCATAATAATCAAACCATGCTCGATACTTCTTGTACTGGTTCTTTTATGAAGAAGACTATTGAATTCAAGTGGGATCTCTTGGAAAGAATTAAACGCAACTCTGAAGATTGGGAACTCGACGAAGGTAATAAGTCAGGTATGAAGCTTGAATTTGATTGTGTTAAATCTTTTATGAATACCGATGCTTTTCATAAGTTTAGCACTAAATATGGACTTGACTCTGAGATAGTAGCCTCTTTTTGTGAATCTTTTGCTGCTCATGTTGATCTCCCTAAAGAGAAGTGGTTTAAATATCATCCCCCTATTAAAAAGGAAATTAAAGAACCGGTTATTGCTAAAGAAGAAACTATCATTTACAATGTTGATCCAGTTGTGCCTGCTGCTTATATTAAGAAACCACCTTTTCCTGTTAGGATAAAAGAACATGCTAAGGTATCAACTGTGGTTCGCAAAAGTAATATTAGAGCACCTAAGCCCTCTGAAAAAATTAAGGTAGAACCTAGTGTCGCTATGGTTAAAGATCTCTTGGTAGAAAATATTGATGGGCATGCCATTTACTTCTGTGATGAAGCCGCTAGAATTGCTAAACCCGATGAAAAAGACAAACATAGACCCGTAATTGGCTTGCCTGTTGTCTCAGTTAAAATAGGAGATCATTGTTATCATGGCTTATGTGATTTGGGTGCTGGTGTGAGTGCTATTCCTTTTACTTTATATGAAGAAATTATGAATGATATAGCACCTGCTAAAATAGAAGACATTGATGTTACTATTAAACTTGCTAATAGAGACACCATCACACCACTTGGGATTGGTAGAGATGTTGAAGTCTTGTGTGGGAAAATAAAATATCCTACTGATTTTCTAGTTCTTGGTTCCCCACAAGATGACTTTTGTACCATTATCTTTGGTAGACCATTCTTGAACACTGTTAATGCTAAGATAGACTGTCAAAAAGAAACTGCCAGTGTTGAGTTTGGTGATGTGTCTCATGAGTTTAATTTTTCCAAGTTTAGTAGACAACCTCGTGATAGAGAATTACCTAGTAAGGATGAAATAATTGGTCTTGCTTCTATTGTCGTTCCTCCTATTGATCCACTAGAACAATATTTGCTAGACCATGGAAATGATTTACACTTTCGCAAAAGAAATGAAATACATAAGGTTTTCTTTGAACAACCACCTCTACTGAAACACAATTTGCCTATTGAAACCCTTGGAGGTCCTCCTCCACCTAAAGGTGATCCTGTGTTTGAACTGAAACAATTGCCCAACACTCTGAAATATGCTTATCTTGACGAGAAAAAGATATATCCTGTTATTATTAGTGCTAACCTTTCAGAACATGAAGAAGAAAGATTATTCAAAATTCTGAGGTTGCACCGGGCTGCTATTGGATATACTCTTGATGATATTAAGGGCATTAGTCTCACTCTATGTAAGCACAAGATTAATATGGAACCTGATGCTAAACCCGTTGTTGATCACCAATGACGATTGAATCCCAAGATGAAAGAAGTGGTAAGAACTGAAATATTAAAGCTTCTGGAAGCAGGTATAATCTATCCTATAGCTGATAGTAGATGGGTGAGTCCCGTTCATTGTGTCCCTAAAAAGGGAGGTATTTCTGTTGTCCCTAATTATAAAAATGAGCTTATTCCACAAAGAATTGTTACTGGCTATAGGATGGTAATTGATTTTAGAAAATTAAATAAATCCACTAGGAAAGATCATTACCCCTTGCCTTTTATTGATCAAATGCTTGAAAGATTATCTAAGAACACACATTTTTGTTTCCTGGATGGATATTCTGGTTTCTCTCAAATACCTGTGTCACAATCTGATCAAGAGAAAACCACCTTTACTTGTCCTTTTGGAACCTATGCTTATAGAAGTATGCCTTTTGGTTTATGCAATGCACCCGCTACCTTTCAAAGATGTATGACTGCTATATTCTCTGATTTTTGTGAAAAGATTGTGGAGGTTTTAATGGATGATTTTTCCGTTTATGGAACTTCTTTTGATGATTGCTTAAGCAACCTTGATCGAGTTTTGCAGAGATGTGAACAAACTAATCTTGTCTTGAATTGGGAGAAGTGCCACTTTATGGTTAATGAAGGTCTTGTCTTGGGGCATAAGATCTCCGAACGAGGTATTGAGGTGGATCAAGCTAAAGTTGATGCAATTGATAAAATGCCATGTCCTAAAGATATCAAAGGTATTCGAAGTTTCCTTGGTAACGCTGGTTTCTATAGGAGGTTTATTAAAGATTTCTAGGCCTCTTACTAATCTTTTGCAAAAGTATATTCCCTTTGTTTTTGATGATGACTGCATGGAAGCCTTTGAAACATTAAAGAAAGCCTTAACCACTGCACCTATTGTTCAACCACCTGATTGGAACTTGCCTTTTGAAATTATGTGTGATGCTAGTGATTATGCTGTTGGTGCTGTTCTAGGACAAAGAGTTGATAAGAAATTAAATGTTATCCATTATGCTAGCAAAACTCTAGACAGTGCTCAAAGAAATTATGCCACTACTGAAAAAGAATTTTTAGCAGTCATGTTTGCTTGTGATAAATTCAGACCTTACATTGTTGATTCCAAAGTTACTGTTCACACTGATCATGCTGCTATAAAATATCTTAGGGAAAAGAAAGATGCTAAACCTAGACTCATTAGGTGGGTTCTCTTGCTTCAGGAATTTGATTTACATATCATTGATAGGAAAGGAGCTGAGAACCCCGTAACTGATAACTTGTCTAGGTTAGAAAATATTCTTGATGACCCACTGCCTATTGATGATAGTTTTCCTGATGAACAACTAGCTGCAATAAATGTCTATCAAAACACTCCATGGTATGCTGACTATGCTAATTACATTGTTGCTAAATATATTCCACCTAGTTTCACATACCAACAAAAGAAAAAATTCTTCTACGACTTAAGACATTACTTTTGGGATGACCCACATCTTTATAAAGAAGGAGTAGATGGTATTATTAGACGTTGTGTACCTGAGCATGAACAGGAACAAATCCTACGGAAATGTCATTCCGAAGCTTATGGAGGACATCATGCTGGAGATAGAACTGCTCATAAGGTATTACAATCTGGTTTTTATTGGCCTACTCTCTTCAAGGATGCCCATAAGTTTGTCTTGTCTTGTGATGAATGTCAAAGAATTAACATCGGTAAGCGACAGGAAATGCCTATGAACTATTCACTTGTTGTTGAACCATTTGATGTTTGGGGTTTTGATTATATGGGACCTTTTCCTTCCTCTAATGGGTACACTCATATTTTGGTTGCTGTTGATTATGTCACTAAGTGGGTAGAAGCTATTCCAACTAGTAGTGATGATCATCACACTTCCATTAAAATACTTAAAGAAGTTATTTTCCTAAGGTTTGGAGTCCCTAGATATCTAATGACTGATGGTGGTTCACACTTTATTCATGGTGCTTTCTGTAAGATGCTTGCTAAATATGATGTTAACCATAGAATTGCATCACCCTATCATCCTCAATCTAGTGGTCAAGTTGAACTTAGCAATAGAGAAATAAAGTTGATATTACAAAAAAATGTTAATAGGTCTCGAAAGAATTGTTCTAAGAAATTTGATGATGCACTTTGGGCCTATAGAACAGCGTATAAAAATCCTATGGGTATGTCTCCATATAAGATGGTCTATAGGAAAGCTTGTCATTTACCTCTAGAATTAGAACATAAAGCATTTTGGGCAATTAAAGAACTCAACTATGATTTCAAACTTGCCGGTGAGAAGAGGTTATTTGATATTAGCTCACTAGATGAATGGAGAACCCAAGCATATGAAAATGCCAAGCTATTTAAAGAAAAAGTAAAAAGATGGCATGACAAAAGAATCCAAAAGCGGTAATTCAAAATAGGAGACTATGTTCTTTTGTTCAACTCTCGTCTAAGATTTTTTGTAGGTAAGCTTCTCTCCAAATGGGAAGGCCCATATATTATCGAAGAGGTTTATCGTTCTGGAGCTATTAAGATTAATAACGCCGAAGGTACTAACCTGAAGGTGGTCAATGGAAAAAGAATTAAACACTATATCTCAGGTACGCCTATTAATGTTGAAAGCAATGTTATCCAAACCATGACACCGGAGGAGCACATAAAAGAAACCTTCAGAAACAATCCAGAATCGTGAAAATAAAGAGGTACATGATACGGTAAGTAAACAGCCTCCGAAAAATCCGCAGAAATATTTTTTATTAGTTTTGGAATATTTATGAATTTTAGGAAATAAAAAAATAAACCGGAAGGTAACCGAGGAGGGCACGGAGCACCAGGGCGCGCTTGCCATCCCTGGCGCGCCCTGGTGGAGCGTGCCCACCTCGGGAACCTTCCCGACTCCGTTTTCCTTTTGTTTGCTTGGTTTCCAAGAATAAAAATTCTCTATATATACCCCTGTCTGATTTGACAACCGCATCACGAGATTTTCCTTTGTTCTTGTTTCGTGCTATTTTCTTAGCAGATCTGCCAAGCCAAACATCATGTCTTCCTCCTCTTCCAATAATGTAGAAGAGGATGCTTGGTTGTTGAAGATGGAGCTGAAAAGAGAAGAGCCAAAAGAAGCCAAGAAGGAGGACAAGAGCAAGGAAGATATGCAGGATCAAGCTCAAGAAGGAGGGCAACCCACGGGCATGGTGGAAGAGGAAGAAGAAGATATCCTTCGGCCTTATTATCCTCATCTCACCCCTCTTGAGATTGAAGCTTTCAGGGCTTTCGAGGCGGTTCGTGTTCAGAATAAATTCCTCACTCGTGAAAATATTTTGCTAGAGGAGCATATCATTGACCTTAAGAGCGTCATCAACAAATTAAAGTATTTATTAGAGCTGAAGGTTAACGCTTCATCACCACCACCTTCATCATCACCACCACCAAAGGACACCTGAGTACATGGGTATGGGCACTCCCCTTAGCTTGAGACAAGCTTGGGGGAGGTGCCTCGGTATCGTATCACCATCACTTTCTACCTTTGCTTTCTATTTTCGATCCTTAGCCTTTTCATGATCTAGTTGAATAAAAGTTTAGTATGATCTATTTTTGAGTGCTAGTTTCGTGATCTATCTATCTATGTAATCGAGTGAGAATTATATAATAAAGTTTAGTTTGAGCTTTTGCCCCTTTTACTTTCTTGTTGCAATCCTGATAAAAGAAAATAAATGAAAAGGATCATATGCTAATCTTATGGTGAGTAATGACATCACAATAAAGAAAAGTATAAGTGGTAAAATTTATTGGAGATTGGCAAACATAGCATTAGTCAATGATGCAATTCATGAAAGAATTAATTAGGGAAGAGAAGATTCACATGCAAATATACTATCATGGACATCTTTTATGATTGTGAGCGCCCATTAAATATTATATGCCAAAATTGTTGACGTTGGACAAGGAAGACAACGTAATTAATGATTTATACTTGTTCATATTCACATAGAAGTTATATTGTCATATATCCTTTAACATGTGGTGCTTGCCCAATATCTTTGCTAGCCAAAAAATCCGCACTAAGTAGAGATACTACTTGTGCATCCAAAAACCCAGAACCCAAACTCATGTTTGAGAGTCCACCATACCTACCTATGGATTGAATAAGATCCTTCAAGTTAGTTGTCATCGGTGCATCAAGGCAATAAAAATTGCTTCTAAAAAGTGTTGGATCAATTACTGTAAGAGAAAATTGAGCGTTGCACGAACTTGTGATGGCAAAGTAATAAAAGCGGCAGAATGCATAATAAAGGCTGCTATCACAAGAGGCAATGCAACGTGACGTTCTTTTGCGCTAAGGGACTTGGCATACAAACAAAAAAGCTCATGACAACCTCTGCTTCCCTCTGCGAAGGGCGTATCTTTTACTTTTATGTACTTACTTTTATGCAAGAGTCAAAGTATTCTTCCTTGTTCCTTTTTATTTTTCTCCATTGGCAAGCATCATGTGGTGAGGAAAGATCTAGGCACATATGACCAGTTGGATATGAGTGAGCATGAGTTATTATTGTTGACATCACCCTTGATGTGAATATGTTGGGAGGCAAACTATAAGCCCCTATATTTCTATGTGTCCGGTTGAAAGTTTTTGTCCATGGGTATGCCGTGAGCGTTAGCAATCATAGAAGACTAAATGATGGTTGAGTATGTGGACTTGCCAAAAGGCTCCTATATGAGACCCTTCCTGAAAATATGATGAATTGTAGTTGCTGTTATAATAATAAAAGTTTTATGAGAAAGTTTTATGTTAGTTTTGTTGCTGCTATAATAATAAGCATGATGCTACTATGTCCGTATTTTGTTTTTATCGACACCTCTCTCTCAAACCATGTGGACATGTTCTTCGATATCAGCTTTCGCTTGAGGACAAGCGAGGTCTAAGCTTGGGGGAGTTGATACGCCCATTTTGCATCATGTTTTATTACTGTTATTTATAATGTTTTTATGCATAATAATGCTTTGGGGAGTAGTTCTAATGCCTTTTCTCTCACTATTTGCAAGGTTTACATCAAGAAGGAGAATGCCGGCAACTGGAATTCAGCACCCCGAAAAAGCACGTCAGAGATACCTATTCTGCACAACTCCAATGAAGCTGAAAATTTTACGGAGAATTTTTATGCAATAAATAAAAAATACTGGAGCTGGAAACTACCGGAGGGGGGCCACCAGGTGCCCACCCTCCACCAGGGCGCGCCAGCCCTACCAGGCGCGCCCTGGTAGTGGGTGGGCAACCTAGCCCACCTCCGAAGCCCATCTTCAGGTATAAAGTCCCAAAAAACCTAAAAAAATTAGGGAGAGGACTTTCAGGATGAAGCATCACCGCCTCGAGGCGGAACTTGGGAAGGAGCACCTTTGCCCTCCGGCGGAGCGATTTCGCCGGGGGAACTTCCCTCCCGGAGGGGGAAATCGAAGCCATCGTCATCACCAACAACCCTCTCATCTTGGGGAGGCCATTATTCATCAACATCTTCAACAACACCATCTCATCTCAAACCCTAGTTCATCTCTTGTGTTCAATCTTTGTACCGGAACCTCAGATTGGTACCTGTGGGTGACTAGTAGTGTTGATTACCTTGTGTAGTTGATTACTATATGGTTTATTTGGTGGAAGATTATATGTTCAGATCCATTATACTATTCAATACACCTCTAATCTTGAGCATGCATATTATTTGTGAGTAGTTACCTTTGTTCTTGAGGTCACGGGAGAAGTCATGTTGCAATCAATCATGTGAATTTGATATGTGTTCGATATTTTGATGATATGTATGTTGTGATTCCCTTAGTGGTGTCATGTGAACGTCGACTACATGGCACTTCACCATCCTTGGGCCTAAGGGAATGCATTGTGAAGTAGTTATTAGATGATGGGTTGCTAGAGTGACAGAAGCTTAAACCCTAGTTTATGCGCTACTTCGTAAGGGGCTGATTTGGGTCCACATGTTTAATGCTATGGTTAGACTTTGTCTTAATACTTTTCTCGTAGTTGCGGATGCTTGCGAGGGGGTTAATCATAAGTAGGTTGTTAGTTCGAGTAAGAACAACACCTTAGCACCGGTCCACCCACATATCAAATTATCAAAGTAGCGAACACAAATCAAACCAGCATGATGAAAGTGACTAGACGAAATTCCCGTCTACCCTCAAGAACACTTTGCTCATCATAAGAGATAGTTTTGGCCTGTCCTTTGCCACAAAAGGATTGGACTACTTTGCTACACCTTACCTATTGTTACCGTTACTTGCTCGTTACAAATTGCCTTGCTATCAAACTACTTGCTACTTACAATTTCAGTGATTGCAGAAATTACCTTGCTGAAAACTGCTTATCATATCCTTCTGCTCCTCGTTGGGTTTGACACTCTTACTTATCGAAAATTGAGGGGGGTGAAGAATAACTTATTCTGCACCCTGGGTGATGAATAGAGTTTCTATATATATATATATATATATATATATATATATATATATATATATATATATATATGTGTGTGTGTGTGTGTGTGTGTGTGTGTGTGTGTGTGTGTGTGTGTGTGTGTGTGTGTGTGTGTGTGTGTGTGTACGAGAAATTATATGATATCTGTATGGTCATATGAGAAATTATATTATATATGCATAACGTGTACAGTATGTAGTAACGTAAAATATGTTTGAAATGAAAAAGAATTAAATGAAAAACACAAAATGAAAAGGAAAAATAAACCATAAACCCCCTAAACCCCGAAAACCCTAAACCCCAACCAAAAAAAATCACTACCCTTTAGTCCCGGTTGGTGACACCAACCGGAACTAAAGGTCCTCCAGCCCCCGGCGCGTGCAGGCGGCCACGTGGAGGGCTTTAGTTCTGGGTCGTGGCCAACCGAGACTAAAGGGTCTTTAGTCCTGATTTATTAGTCCCGGTTGGCGAACCGGGACTAAAGCCCGTTTCTCCACTAGTGTAACCAGACGCTGCTAGTGCTGACACTACTAGGGGCGGTTCAGTTTTTTGAAATGTTGCTGATAGTTCGTGGCAGGACAAGTTCCTTGGTGATCCTCACTAGCGTCGCATATGTTTTCCGGACGCTGCTAGTATTATCACAGTAGTAGCACCTGAATTTAAGCCGAAATCTGATAGTAACTGGCAAGTTAGCGGCAGTGTGCCTGTTTCACGAAATGCTGCTATAGTAGAAAGAAAATCTTATAAAGAGTTCATGCGCTAGTGTAAGCTAAGATAGTATATGAGAAACTGAATTTGAAATATTTTGCTATCCTTAATGCCCCCACAAGAAAAAACTAATGATAAATCTTCTTCTCCCATTTAAAACAGAGCTTAAATTGGTATGCACTAATATCACCATATATTTCTCCATATATACGCGGTAAAATTAATGTCTTTATTGGCCCTCGTATTATTATTACTAGCATATGTCACCTCTCAAAAGAAATAGTCATACATAGCTGATCATGTCACATTAAAACCTATAGGATTAAACTTGGATAAACAAAAAGTTATTGGAATAAACATGGGATATCACAACTAATCGGATTTGAAAAAAAAACATCTATTTTGAAAAAAGTTCATTGAATTTGAAAAAAGTTCATTCAATTTTAGGAAAGTTCATGGAATTTATAAAAAGTTCATAGAATTTTAAAAAAAATTCATCGATTTAAAAAAAGTTCATCAATAAAAAAAGTTCATCAAATTTGAAAAAAAATTCATTGACTCTAAAAAAGTTCATCGCATTTGGAAAAAAAGTTCATCAATTATGACAAAAGTTCATCCTTTTTTTATATATAAACACTGTAAAGAAAAAAAAACATTGATTGAAAAAAAGACGAATTTGGAAAAATAAAGATAAAAAGAAAAAGAAAACCCGTATAAAACCGCACTGGATAATGACCAGAGAACACGAAGAAACGGTTTGGGAGGAGTTCCCGTGACCGCAGAGGAAAATAAAAACAAGGAAAGAAGTTATTAAGCATGAACCGTTGTTTGGCGTAGTGGTTGTGATCTATCAAGTAGAATGTACAGGTCGTGGGTTTGAACGTCGCAGGCGCTCCTTTTTTGAGCTTTTAAACAGAAAAAGAAATCAGATACATGGGTCGGCCCAATAGCAGCAGAGCAGGGTGCGCTGCAGGCGCCGGTTTGCAAAAAAGAACTAAAACCGGCGCCTGTGGCGCTAAATAGGGTTTGCCCATGACACTTTGGTTCAACAGGCCACATGAGCGTAGGGGCGGATCCACACCCCAGGCCCCCAGGGCCCGGGCCCAGGGCGTAAGGCCCAAACACAGTGTAAACTGTAGCAATTAATGTACACATATGCTACAGTGTACAAAGACGGCCCGGGGCGGCCCGTTGGGTTGGCTCCGCCCCTGATGAGCGCACCCATCTCATCACATACCCAAGGAATCCAGCGCCCACACAGTGACCGCTCTGGCTCTGGCTACAGTATGTGTTTGTTATAGTCACACAAATGGCACATGCATGGCTAGCTAGTTATTTGAACGAGTCGTCTTACTAGCTTTTGGAGTCAACAAGCTTACTTTGAACCTAGCTAGCTAAGTGAGAGTGGATAATGGACAAAAGCCATGTCCAAAAAGAATGTTTCAAATTGGAGATGCGACTATTCGAGGTGTCTACCGCCATGCCCCTCTTTTAGAAACATCTATCGACATGCATCTATCATGCATAGGTTAGCAGCCTACCAATTGAGCTACCATTTACTTCTCATTTCACTTATTGGAGCAATTAATACTACTATTATTAATCAGAAGTTAAGAAGAGTATAATCAAACTTAAAGCTGAGCATGCGATGGTCCAGGAGTATGGGCGCTCCTATGTCTCGCCTGGCGCGAGAGGCATCTCGCTTCTGGGAGATGCCCGATTGGGCTGGCACAGCACGTACAAGCCTACATCATTATTTTAATTCCCTTTCTCTAACGTTTTTGCATTCGATTTTTTGTTTTACTTTTTCAGTTTTCTTGTTTTTCGAAATGTTCTTAACATATCCATTATGAAATTAAATTTATATTCAAAAGTTCAAAATGTTAATTGTATATTAAAAATGTTAAACAAGTGTAGAAACATGTCTCTACATGTAATTAAACTGTGCAATGTGTACAACAAAAAACATCTAAACATATATGTGAAAAAAATGTTAATCGAGTATTTGAATAATGTTAAACGTGTATACAAAAAATGTTCCGGATGTATAGAAAAATATACAATGTTTACGGGAAAAGTACACATAAAAAATATGGAGTATGTGTTTATAAAATGTTATCCATGTGTTTTAGAAATGTTAAATGTGTATATAAAAGAATGTTTCCGATGTATACGTAAAATGCACAATGTGTATGTAAAGAAGTGGACATAAAAAATGTTTTCAAGAATGTTTTCATGTATTTGGGAAATGTTAAATTTTTATATGAATTTTTTATGATGTATAAAAATGTAAATATGTATGGGAAAAGTAGATAACAAAAAATATATGTTATAACAATGTTAATGATGTATTTTGAAAAAATTAAAGTTGTATACGAAAAATGTATAATGTGTATGAAAAAAGGTAGAGACATAAACAAAAAGTTTTAAAAGATGCTGATAATGTATTTGAAATTGTGAAACTTGTATATATAAAATGTTCCTGATGTATACGAAAAATGTTGACATCAAAATATATATTTGAAAAAAAAATGATAATCATGTTTTTGAAAGATGTTCGATGTGTACAGAAAAAATGTTTCAAATGTATAAAAAAATACTTCGTGTAATTGGAAATAATGTAAGCATTTATAAAAATATATTCCTGTTCCATACGAACGAGAAAAAAGCAATAAAAAGACAAAAGAAACAAGAAAACAATTAAAACATATAAAACAAGTGCAAAAGAATGAAATTAGTAAATATGAAGAAAGTAAAAAAGAAAAAGGAAGAAAACCGATAAAACCAAGAAATAAACATAAAAACAGAAGAAAAATGAAGAAAATAGGAAAAAAGAAAAAAGAAAAAGGGGGAAGAAAGAAGAAAAATCTAAAAAAACCAATAAAAATAGAAAGAAAGAAAAACCACAGAAAAAACGAAAAAACACCCAGAGCAAACCAAAGTAACATCGAACCTGCAGCGACCGAGCGTGCTATGCACAAATAAGGGCTGGTCCAATACTGTAGTTCACAGGAAATCTTTCTGGCGAGACTTTCTTCCATCTTGCGTTGAGCGTGATATACCACGCTAGAACATGCAGTTCGACTGTAGGTTTATACAAAACAAAACTGGAAAGTGCTGGCGACACATAGAGGTCTATTCGTTGGGTGCGGCTATAGCTTGTTTTTTTTCTAGAAACGGCAGCACTGTATTCAGCATTCACTGTTTAGGAGAATACAAAGCAGATCGAAGATGCTCTAAAATATATTTTCGAAAAAATAGGTTTTACTAATTTTGTATAGAAAAGTTCGTTGTGTATTAAAAACAAATGTTCACCATGTATTATAAAAATGTCCGGAGAGTGTTATAATCTTGGTTTCGCAGTTTTAAAAACTGTTTGTACATTTTCAAACTAACGCCCTTGACATTTAAACAATGTTCACACATTTCTCAAAATATTCATGCAATTTTAAACAAATAATAGACAAAAATGTTCGTGATGTTAAAAAATGTTCATAATACTGCTGAAAAAAATTAAATGTTTTGCTTCAAAACTGTTCATCATGTATTAAAAAGCCATTTCTGCCATTTAAAAAATGATAAAAATAAAACAAAATAATGTCCATTGCGTATTCAAGAAATATTCAGTGTGTATTTTGCGAAATGTGCAACATGTATTTTAGGAAACGTTCAACGTTTATTAGGTAAATGTTTAACAGGTATCTAATAAAATTTCAAAAATAAATATTGCGTATTAAAGTTTTGTGAAAAAGTACTACGAAAATAAAAAGAGTTAAAAAATATATATGATGAATAATAACAATAATACGAAGAAGCAAGAATAATAAAAGTAAGGAAAAATGGAAAACCCTGGCAAAACCAACACATAGCTGCTACCACTGCACTGAAATGAACCAAAAGACAAACAAACATACGGAATGAAATCAGACACACAACTAATGTCGCGTAACAAAAACGATCTGCGCTGCATCCTTATTCGGCTGGTCGTACGCCAGAGCCGAACGATGCACGTGACGCTATGGTGTCATCGATGTATAGCCCTGGTGCTACTCGTATGCAGCACGCATGAAAAACGACATTACTGGTATATCTGGAGCGCCTAATACTGCGAGTAAACGGTCAAGAACGTCAAATCGATGTAGGAGGGCATAGGTATCACATTTTTACTGTTTCTACTGTCTACCGCAAGTGAAGTTTTTTGCTTTGTCAATACCACTAGCATAAATATCCGTGGGTTGCAACGGGGGAATAAATTTGCGCGTACTCAAATTCAATAAGAATTATGTCCAAAACACATTCCCAATTCATCAAATTTTAGTCTCTACAAAGATCTGTGAAAATATGAACGTCTTTTTAAACCATCTTGTTATTTCATTTTGAGCAATAGAACGGGAAACCAAAATAGGTTAGAAAATGTAGACATATACTTTTAGTATAACTTTAAGGAAATGAAACTCTACAACTAATGTATACATTAAGCATAGAATACAATGAAAGCCGATGTATACATTAAGCATGGAGCACGATGAAACAATTGTTGATGATATTATCTCACATTCCCTTCGGATGTTGGATCTTGGATGGAGCAACAATGTGTAAAAATAACATAGCAGTTTTCAAGGCGTACTGGTGTATTCACAGAGGTATTGATTATCTTTATGATTATTACTTTTCCTGTGTTGACAAAAACTATGTACTTGCCAAGAGAACCAATTATTATTTCTGTTGTTCCACATTCTATTGATGATTTTTTTTTTTTGCATTGAATGTAGACATATATGACCCGCACCCGTAAGTATGGGTTGTACTAACCGATTTTCAGCAGAAACACTGGTACAATATCGGAAATTCAGAATGGCATGTGTAGGTGTACGGCAGAATCTCTTGTAATTAAGGAGCGCACCGTACTGACGAATACCGCCATACGTTTCAACCCTATTTAAGGGACTGGCCGTAGCTCGGCTTTGGCTTGCTTGATCAAGGCTATGTTCATATTACTAACTTCATGCATGAGTGGTTTAACGTTGATGGGCATGGTAGGCATCAGGGAATTGACGATATCCACAGGAAATGGCATTTGTGTTCACCCAAAATTATCATTGTTCTGAGTACGTGCATTTCCTGCAGGAAACACATGCCACCTAGCAAGTTGACGATTTCATTGTTCATTCTGGATGCTCACAATCAGGCTGTCGGTTCAGGAAAGTAGTTGAATTCCTTTGTTGTTCACATATATGTGACGAGGAGGTGTGCATGACGGATTTATTGTTTTTCACTGTCTCGATCGATCCAACAGCAATATTGGGGCAAGTGTTTGTAGTTAACGGATCTCCAATTCAGCTGATCTCTATGGGCTAGCTACTGCTAACTATGATATGTTTAATATTTGCTGTAAGAACGGACTTATGGTCCCTGCAAAAAGAAGAAATAACTGGCTTATGAAACGTATGAAAACAGTTGTGCTATTTCTAGACCACCACAATATCAATTCAAAGTCATCACTAATAGCAATCTGGTCTACGTCAAGATTCATATAATTATTACTGAAAACAGTTATGATAGATTTTGATCAAATGTTTCTCACTATCGACATACTATTTCATAGTTGTCTTATCGTCCCTCTACAAGATACTGCTCGACCTCCAACTATTGCATAATTTCGCCACATGCCGTTATAACCATTCGTCAGGACAATTTTTTTTGGGAACAAATCAAAGTAATCACCTCGAGGAGGCTAGGTTGATAACGGCCTTGTAAGGAGCCTTGCGCCAGACCATTGAGCATTTCCACGGAATCACCTCGAGGAGGCATGTTGTCACCATCCTTGTCCTTGGTGCCATAGGCCGCATGGTGTTACCGGGGGCGTGTCTCATTCTGTGTTCTACACCACCTACAATTAAGGCCGTTAAAGGTCACTTCAGCCACGCTACCAATTCAGTGGCGCATATGGTCCCCTAATTGTTCCATGGTTTCTCTTGTTGGGAACAACAATCTAAAGCTCTAGGGCTTGTGGTACTTTTCGATTGCGAGGTGGTTCAATGGTATTTCTTCTGCAAATTTGATATGGAGAGTAACCCACAACCCTGCTCAAATACATACCAACCTAGCCACCTGATGCCCCGTAAAACTGAAAGTTCTTTTTAGTATGTATCAACAGATCTGAAGTAACCCCAAATTTGTTGTATTAGAAGCTTTGGATCAAATAAACGGACCAGCCAGTTAGTCAGAAGGTGTTGTGTATCAATCAATTGAACGAGGATGCTTCTATTATCAACTGACACCATGGAAAAAATTGTGCCTTGTCCCTTGTGAGCGAGAGCATGGAGTGAAGGATGTGGAGTAGACGATACTAGGAGGGAGGGGACGAGGAGGAGCTTCACTTGTGGGAGTTGACGTTTTAGCCTTAGGCTTCCAAAAGGGCAAACGGATGGGAGGGCTTGGGTTTGCACAACACTAGTGGTGGCGCGAGGAGCTCCATGCTCGCCGTCCCTCCGTAGATTTTATAGGTAGCTTCGTTGTCTGGATGATCTTATAGCGGCAGACTTTGCTGGCGCGCCGGTGACAGGAGCCAGGCTAGTTTTTTTTTTTTTTTTTTTTTTTTTGAGCAAAGGTAGCTAGGCTTTGTTGATCATCTAAAATGTTCATAGGTATTACAATCGTATCATGTGGAGTACCTAACAACAAATGTCTCCCTAACGGCAAAGAGACACCGTACCAAGCTAGCTTATGGGCTTCAAAATTTGAAGTCCTAGGTTCAAAACTGAAATTACAAGACATAAAAGCACTCATGGTCTCATCAATTTCTTTGATAATCTCTCCATCTTCTTCCCCAGATTTCTGCCAAATGTGCAGCACTGCTTGCTGGCAATAAAATGATATGAAAAGGTGTTGTAATCCAAGGTCTTATGGGTAGAGGGAGAGGTGGGCGCCAAGCGACCCACAACGCTCACACCTAGGACCACCCCAAGTGTAGAAGAAGATCGGAAACAACAGGTAAGACGTTGACATAGCCCACATCGACGATGGCTCACCGGAACGGAATTCGTCGGTAAATTCTATTCGACTCTTTGGTGCGTCAAACTATTGCCAAAGTTCACAAGGTTGATTTCCCTTTTTCCGTTGGTTTCATTACCAGTTTTTACTAGGATTTTCTTTTTTAGTTGTTTCGCTTCCTTGCTTTTTTCCTTTTAAAACATGCACATAAGTTTTCAAAATTGTTCCTTTAAAAAAATAAAAATTGTTTGGAATATACTATTATTATTTTCGAAAAAATCAAAATTCCTTTGAATTTTAAAAAATAAAGATTCCAAAAAAATCATGATTTCGAAATTGTTCCTAATTTTAGAAAATCTCTGCGATTTTAAGAAAATGTTCCAATTTTCAAATATAATTATTTTTCCAAATTATGTTCATGATTAATAAATTGTTCAATTTTTTAAAAAACTAAAGCTTTAAAATATTAGAAAATTTTCAAAAAATGTTTGCAATTTTAAAAAATCACAATTTCAAAAAATGTTTGCAATTTTAAAAAATCACAATTTCAAAAAATATTTGAGTTTTTTTAAAATAATTCAAAAAATGTTTGCATTTGAAAAATCAGGTTTTTCGGGAGAGGAAGTCCTCTAAATTTGAAAAAATGTTCACTGACAAAATTGTTCATTTATTCATAAAACAATTTTTAGAGGAAACGACAACAAACATAAAACTTACTAGCAAAAAAAACGCTATTGTCTCCGAGTCACTACACAACTCAATCACTATGGCGCTGTCGCAATGGGCCAGCCTAGTTAGGATGTGTGTCTTGTGCATCAACCGCCCTATTTAATTCAGACATCGTCAAATAGATTCCAATTTTTTTGACCGATGGAAAGGCACAGAATGCACGGTGAGGGCCTTAGTCATCCTGTTTTTGGGACTATCAGCAGCTACCAGGTTCAGTTAACCAGACTAAGAACATCTCTAGCAGACCCCGTAAAAGGGTGACCCGTAAAATGCGTTTACAGTTCGCCGCGGATCATATTTGCGGTTCGAAATCGTCCGTCAAAGTTCAGACCCCGTATATGAAAATGTAAAATTTGAAAAAAAACGTTCGCGCGAGAAACTTGCAAAGACATGCACGAAACTACAACAAGTTCTTCATCAAACTACATCAGTTCATCATCACAAACTACATCACTTCTTCATACTACTAGGTAGGGGGGATCTGCGGGCCGTGTAGCGTACCCGAGCCTAGGCTACCAAACACGACGGGTGCGGCGGCGACGACGCGGCGGAGGAGCCGGAGGAGCTCAGTCCTCGTCAGAGTCAGTGCCGAGGTCGATCAATAGCTTGGCCTGCTCGGCCTTCATGGCGCGCAGGTCCGCCTCCTTGGACGCGTGCAGATGCGACGCTGCGACGCCTTGCTCGAAGAAGATCTGCTCGAGCTCGACGTCGCGGCGGTTGCGCGCGGCGACCTCCTCCGCCTCCCTCATCGAGCGCTCCATGATGGCGCGCACGAGGTGATCCTCCTGCCCCGGGGGGGAGGTAGTCCTCGGGGCTGATGACCCCTCCACGCGGCGGGCCGACGGCGTCCTCGAGCTTGACGGCGAGCGGCCCGAGCTCCTCCGGCTTTCTCTTCACCGGAGTGATGATCGAGGCGCCCGCGGAGGAGCTCCCAGCGGCAGAGGAGCCGGAGGAGCCGCGGTGTCGGACCGCGAGCTCGCGCTCGTACTCCTCGAGCTCGCGGTGCTCGAAAGCCAGCGGGGGACGACGACCGTAGTTCAGCCATTTCCGCGATCCCCGCTTGCGTGCGGCGTCGGAGGCGCGGCGGCGGCGGCGCTCCGTGTCATCCCCTCCATTTCCGTGGCCATCCATGGTCGGGACGGGCCGCTAGGGTATTTTTTTGGCTCGCCAGCGGCGAAAAATTAGGGCGGAGTGGGAGATGAATCGCGGCGGAGCTGCGGTGGAGGTGGATAGGGTTTGACCCGTATCCGAGGAGGGAAACGACATATATAGCTGTTCGGGGGGTCGTTTTCCGGGCCACGGTAAAAAATTTAAGGGCCGGATGCGCGATACGGTGTCTGATCTGGCTAGCAAAACGGGCCGAACCCGTATACTCGCCGGAATTATGCGGGTTCGGCCCTTTTATGGGGTCAGCTAGAGATGCTCTAACGAGAGGATACCAGGCTGTCTTGTAGAGCAGTGGACCTATTACAGTGAGCTGACTAGGGGCCATGGCGACGCATTAAAAATGGCACGACTGGTAGATTTGGAGCGCCCAAGAGCATCTACAGCCGGACCCCCTGTATGCTCCTCAAACGCCCGGAACGCCCTCCCGGTCACTGACCGGTCACAAAAATGCGACCCAACCGAGCCCCTCATATCCGTCTCAAACGCCTGGACTGACCAGCACCCCTCATATCCATCTCAAATATGGGGATGATATGAGGGCTCGCGGACGCGCCCGGACACGCCCGGTCAGTCCACCACGTAGGACGCGACCCACTCTAGACCACCTTTTCTCTTTTCTTATTCATTACTAGTAGACTGCCCGTGCGTTGCTACGGGCTATAATGCATATAAATTTAGTTATTCAACATCGATTTTATATGAACATAATTATTGTCTACATGAGACGATATCATTATTATTTTACCGCTAAAACTTTTTTTCTTCTTGTTCCTTCTCTATCCACTATCTCGGCCTCTCATCCAAACTTTTGCCAGTATCAATGGCACATCCGGCTTGCGACCCCACGTACCCATCCCGATCACACCGACAACCACATACTGTAAATTTAAAAAACATAATTGTATATTAGTGTATGAAAAAGTAGTGGCTGCACCCAACTTCAGTGCACCCACAAAAAGAACAACAAACTCGAAAAAATAGGAAAAATTCAAAAAAATCCAAAACTTCGTGGATGTTATTATGAGCAGATGTTTTACGAGTTTGCAAAGTTTGGTCACCAAGAAACATCAAATGAGCTACACACAAAATGAAATACAAATGATGCTCTGCATCCAAGTTTGTTGTTCACATGTTTCAACACAAACTTTGTTTTTTTTACAGAGTTCCTCGGATGTCATTTGGCCACCAAATTTTGCAAGCACCAAAAACATTTGGTCATAATCACATCCACAAAGTTTCAGACTTTTTTTTATAATGTTTTGCTAAGTTTTTTATCGTGGGTGCACCGATGATGCAAAGTCCGTGGTGCACAAAAAACCACATTCATTAGTGTATACATTAGACAGATTCACTCAAACAAACTTATTAGGAATGGTGACCATATGTTTAGTTTAACCAGGAGGAAATGATATACTGTTGTCCTAAATCCACATTACCTTACAAGCACTAAGCACATAATTTGTGGGTTGCTTTCCCATAGGATCATTGGGTATATATATTCAGCAGCTTACAAGTGACAATCAAAAACAGTTCGTGTTTCAATTTGTTTCGTTGTCCCTTACCCTAACTTTTTGATTCTTTGAAGACCACACGACAAAAAAAATTTGAAGAAAAAAGACCGCACCAAGATTTGGGTAAAGCAAGACACCATTTTATTTCAGATTGAGCCTAATAATATAGTTTGCAAACTACCATGAAACTTGAAGCATTGTAAGTTGTTGTCCACGAAGAGAGATATAGCCTTATAACACAAGCATGACTGGCAATGTTACTCCTCGCGCCAAACTATAGAACTTCTCTTTGTCGACAACCTATTCAAAAAGACTGTCTAATTGCCTCAAGCTAGCAGCCTAGCACCATTCCACCACAAATATGCATAGGCATGCATCATCTATGCATGCCTGATGCCTCCTTCCTTTTAGGTCTTCTCATCCGCCCCACCATTGGTGAATTTTCCAATCATGCATGCTTGCATCTACCTTCTCATTGTCAAGTACAACCACACTTTCAAATATAACCTCCGCACCATGTTAGCTGATGTCTATGCCAAGTCCAGCCTTGTCACCCATGCGGGTGTATTATTTTTGTCTTACACATGAACGGGCATCGCCGCGCCCACCCTTCTCGTCTATTATGCTCCTACTAAACTCGCTGCCGCGTGTGCTATTATCCTGAGTAAAAATACATATAGAGCATTACAAAAATCAAAATATTTAAATGTATTTTTTTTAGTCATGAATGCAAGATGCGGTTCCTCAAATTCATTTCATTATCAGAAGAGTCAAAAGTTAGGATTTAATATAGCTTTCAACAGGATTAATATGTACTCTAATCAAGCATGGGCTAGGTTATCATTGAGAAAGCATACTACAGAAGTAAGCGGAAGCTACCCACTCTTAGGTTTATAGTGTATATTGTATACCATAGAAGCATACTGTTGAGATCAACGCTAAAACTTTGCCACTCTTTGGTTTATAAGAACACAACCTGTGTGGGCTGTGGCTGGTAACATACGCTCATTGTTCAGGGTGGGTCCAGATCTGCAAGTATTAGCACAAGAAACTCTTCAGTCGTAACACAGTCTAGCTATGCCTGAAACATACAGAATTATTGAAATGATCTGCTCAGCTAATTATTACCCGGAGTATATAACTTCTTCACATATTTTGAACAACTGTTAAGTTTCCAAATACAATTGATTATATACCATATTTTCAAACATATTGATCATATAAAGTGTTTGCTACACTTATTATTATTTTGCCTATTGCCTGTTAACACAAGAGGAGAACTATTAGGCTGATCATGATCATACATCACACAAATCGATGAAGCAGTGGATAACACTCTACAAGATTAGTTATTAAAACCTTATCCTGGAAAGCCCACATATCACAAATAAACTTATTCATCCAGTCAATCTGCAAAAATAAATGAACTGGCACAGATTAACCACATGTAATACTTTTGAATTTTGACAACAAAACAGAGGTAGAATTATGGCAAATATAATCCTGAACTGTGTAAAACCAAATGATGACGTGAACATAAAAACGGCACGTGATTTTTTCTACAACTGATCTAATGAACTAAAATTGTCCCATAAACCACTTTTTCCGATGTTTGGCTCATCAATTAACAACCAACTTTAGAAAAGAAGAAAAAACACACACATAAATTGAAAGAACTCATAGAATATGGAAGCATTCCTAAATCCCTCGCCTGTAGTGATAAATGGTTGTATTTGCAATATACAGAAAACTTTAAGGCGTGTCATGAAACTGGAAGATCTTTCAACAAAACATGAGAAAGAAGATAAGAACACTACACTAACGGTGGCAAGGCTAGAGTAATCAGTTCTGTTGAGCCATAAGTATATACTTCATCTACAAGCCTGCTTCTTCCCAACTTGTCACCTAAGCAATGCCTCAAGATATCACCATTGTTTTACCTCGGTCAAAACGTCCCATAATCCATGGTAATCGATAACATTTCCCTAATCATCTATCTTTAGTCATTGATAGAAATCAGAGGGAGGAAAAGAAAGATAGAACCACCCTCAATTAAATCACCAACGGTTGACACGTGATGTGCATGTCCAGCGACTCCAAAATGAGTCCCGTGCTGGCCTTCTCTCCTTTGACCTTCGCAGCCATCAGGCCAGCTTCCGGCATGCACATGTCCTCCTCCACGCACACCCTTTTGTCACTTCCTCGACCTCCTTATCCTCTTTGTTGTAGGATCCTCCGTGTTCACTTCTTTCTTGAGGCATCAAATAATGTATATCGTTGGACAAGCATTACAAGATGTTGAGCACAAAGTGTTTATTCATAATTGTCGTAGCAGCAATTAAAATCACCGCATCTTCAATAAATGCTACAATGCTTAAGAAGCAGGACTTTTATAAGTAACTTTACCATCTCTCTCAATTGTTCTTTCTTCAGGAGCTCAGGGGCCCACTATCCGGGCGGTAAGCTGGCTACCATGCAAAGATTATGGGTGCAAAAACAAAGTATTTTTCAGTAATTCAGCCATATTCCTAGTATGTACATATTAGTTTGTGTTAAAAAATCAATGCACAAACCTTATCACTGCCGCTGTACCATTACATCGTGGTCGCAAGCTCCTTGTACTCAATGATTTTGTCAATGTTCTCCTTTGACAAAAATATCCTTAAAATCATCTAGGTGATTGCACACCTAAATTTTACATGGAGCACGTTATAAATCTGAAGTACAAGTGTCTAGCAAACAGTATTTTAACAAAACTATAACCTCTCCATTTCAAGAATAATAACGTGATAGCATCACCATTTCCAGACTAATAAAGTCATGGCATAACCATTTCCAGAAAAACAATGCCATAGACATGTTAACCACACACATCAGAAGAACCAAAAAAAAAAAAAAAAAAGAAGTCTGCTTGCTACTGATCTGACCGTCATTTCTAATTATTAATTTTTTTCATATAGAACCATCGCAAACCAGGCAACCGGCTCAAGGTCCCAAAATAAAAGAAACTTAATCGCCATTTTAACATCATACCTTATCTGACTCCAGATATTCTCACAAACGAGCAAAATAAGCAAACTCAAAGTGAGCTGAAATAAGGTAGGCAAATCTCACATTTGTTTGTACGATTAGGTAATGTAGGTATTTACCTACTGGTCACGGGCGTGGTGGCGGGCTGTGCAAGTAGGGGCAGCAACGACGGCGGTCTCCGACGCTCCGGCTCGTAACCTCTCCTGGTGGCTTACTCTACTTCATGGATCCCATCATCGACTATTGTATGACTCGACTTAGCATATGAACACACATGTACCGATTCTTTTATCTCACACACATGTAGTAGTTAGTATCCGTGAGGCCTTGACATGTAAAACCAAACCATACATACAGGGTTCTCGTTTGTAGTCCAAATATCTTACACAAGCGGCTAAAGTGAAATTCAAATTCATTTGTAGAACACAAAGAGTTGGAAGATATACCTAGATCCTCGAGCCATAGTTCCTCTTGACTGGGATCATGCCACATCGGAGCAAAATTACGCATTTCAACTTGCCTGTCATGATGAGATAGTACTGAAGCAATAGTGTTAGCAATATAACGGAAAGAAGATGGACTAAAAGGATAGTTTATATTGTGTAGGCCTGGTGATCTAGTAGAGATAATGAAACCAGGTTTCCTAGCACAGTGTGATGGTGATGATCAAACGATGGGGGAAAAAGCGCTCAATGTACAAATTGCCTGCTGTGGTGAATAAATAATCGACAACTTATCCATATCAATCAATCAAAACTGCAAAAGAGTTACACTCAATTTCTGACACAAATCAAATTAGAATCCGCATTTACAAACATCCATCAACTTCCATCAATAGCATGAACCGAACAACAAGATATGGGCAAAAAAATATGCAGATGGGGGAAAGGGGAGTGGGGTGCTTGGTAGCTCACCTTCTTGATGCTGGATCATGTAGCTTGGGGAGGCAGCGGCTGCAGGCTTGGGAGGAGAACTGCAGCCTGGGATTTGGCACGTGCGCCGTCAGGTGATGGGGTCATCGACCATGGCCTCCCCCCCCCCCCCCCCTGGTCGAACTGACTGGACCCATGCCCACTTCACCACGCCATGCCATCGCCATCGGAGGGCACCGTCGCTCACCTCGCTGCCCAGTGGTGGCTGACCGCTCGCTGATCGCCAGGACTCCATCCTGGCCGAGCCTCCACAGCGCCGCCACCTGCCTGACCATGGGCTCGCGCCACCGCCTCCAGACCGCTCCGCCGCCACCAAGAACGTGCCACCGCAAGTCCTCGCCAGACCTCCTGCTCCACCGCCGCTCCACCAGGCCACCTGCCATGCTCCAACCGCCGACCTCGCACCCGGTCAGCATAGATCTGGCACAGCCCGAACCCCGCCATGACAAGGGCACCACACCACCAAGCTTGCGCCCTCCTCCACGACGCGCCGCGACCGCCCAACGAGCTGCGCCTCCCCGCTCCTCCGCCTGCTTGCGCGCATCACCCCGCCTAGGTGCGCCGGCCTCCGAGATCCGCCACCATGGATAGAGGAGAAGCCCCCCGCGGCCCCCACACCAGAAGAGGGCGAGACAGATCCCGCCGCCACCGGCACCGCGCGGGCTTTGCCTGGCGGCGCCCGCTGGCGGCGGCGGGGGAGAAGGGGAGTGGAGGGGAGGACGAGGGGTGGCGGCTAGGGTTGGGGCACCTGGGTCGCCCGCGGGGAGGCGACATGGGGCCTGCGCGGTGATCGATTGTCGACGAGCGTGTTGAGCGAACCGGGTTTTTTTTTCGTGCGAGGGGGGATCTTTAGGTGGATGAGGAAAGACCGAAAAACCGGACGAAGGTGGGAGGGATGACGAAAAAAAACCAAGACAAGAAGCTACCAAGTCCCCCTTTAGGAGTAGAGATTTTCTTTCTCTCTCTTCTTCTCCACCAATCACGTGCAAGTGACCGGACATATGAGAAAAAAAATGAGAAATGTGGCTGCGCGGACCAAATTATAGGGGCTCAAAACGGACACGCCCGGTCACTGACCGGGCGCGTCCGCGGGCGTTTAAGGGGTCAGATTTGCTAGGTCCGGCTGTAGATGCTCCAATACCGCGAGTGAACGGTCAAGAACGTCAAACAGATGTAGGAGGGCATAGCTAGATAGCTCATTTTTACTGTTTCTACTCTCTACGGCAAGTGGATGTTTTTGGTTTGTTAATACTACTAGCACAAATATCCGTGTGTTGTAACGCGAGACTAAAGTGGTGTGTACTCAAATTCAATAAGATTTATGTGCAATGCACATTCCCAATTCATCAAATTTTAGTCTGTACAAAGATCTGTGAAAATATGAATGACTTTTTTTTTCAAAAAACGTCAAACCGATATAAGAGGCATTGATTATCTTTACGATTATTATTTTTCCGACAAAAACTATGTACTACTTGCTAAGAGAATCAATTATTATTTTGGTTTGTTCCACATCCTATTAATGAACATATATTTTTGCATTGAATACAACTGTATTATTGAGACGCGCCTGCCTAGACATATATGACCCGCACCCGTAAGTATGGGTTGTACTAAGCCGATTTTCAGTAGAAGCACTAGTACAATATCTGAAATTCAGAATGGCATGTGTAGGAGTACGGCAAGATCTCTTGTAATTAAGGAGCGCACAGTACTGGCGAATGCCGCCATACGTTTCAACTCTATTTAAGGGACTGGCCGTAGCTCGGCTTTGCCTTGATCAATGGCTATGTTCATATTGCTAGCTACATGCATGAGAAGTGGTTTAACGTTGATGGGCACGGTAAGCATCAGGGAATTGGCGATATCCACAAGGAAGCGCACTTGTGTTCACCCAACATTATCGTTGTTCTGAGTACGTGCATTTCCTGCTGTAAACATGTGCCCCCTACCAAGTTGACGATTTCAGTGTTCATTCTACGTGCTCACAATCAGGTTGTCAGTTCAGAACAGTAGATGAATTACTTTGTCGTTCACTTTTATGCCTCTTCACACTAGTGACTAAGAGGTGTGCCCGATGGATTTGTTGTTTTCAATCGATCGATCGAACAACAGTATTAATTTTTAACTGTTTGTAGTTAACCGATCTCTAGTTCAGTTGATCTCTATGGGCTACTTCGTGCTACTTTTAACTATGATATGTGTAATGCTTGAAAGATGCCACCATAAGAACCGACTTATGAGCCCCGCAAAAAGAAGAAATAACCGGCTTATGAAAACATTTGTGCTATTACGAGCTCAACTTGCCGGAGGTTGGGTCGGTCGAGGAGGCACAACTCATCAACCCTGCTATACAAATTGTTTCCCATGAGGAGGAAAAGGCACACCGCCAGGTCGAAGCGCATCAAAGTGCCAAAGACATGGGTGTGTTGTACACGACGAACTTCGCCGACGCTAATATGGACCACATGGCGCCGAAGCATTATTTCTTCAGCAAGTGGTGCAAGGGACGCAGGAAGAAGGAGGGCGAGGAGATGCATCGGAAATTTTTCGCCGAGGTCGATGAGATGTTCGACGAGCTCAAGAGGGAGGGATTCTATGACGAGGAGGAGGAGGAGGAGGAGGAGGACGTGAAGCCTCTACCGGCAATGACCATTAAACATGCGCCTCTAGCAGACCACCAGGGATGATCAACCTCAACGACGACAACGAGTTCAAGATGTACTGTAGATATCATGGTCTCTCGGTGGCGGAGCTTCCTTAGGGCCAACCTGGGCCATAGCCCCCCTGCTTGTGTAGTTTTCTTATATTATTAGCACATAATTAGACAAGAATGATGGGGTTTTGCCCAATCTTTGATTGAATAGCCCCCTCCTACATGGATTAGCCCCTTCTATAATTCTGATCAAGCTCCGCCACTATGGTCTCTGATGATCTACGTACTGTAGTAGTAGTACGTCCGTAGTAGTGCCGGTCTACCTTAGTGCTGTATATTATGTTGTTTGAAATGTTTAATGTTCAAGTAGAGTTTGAAATTTCAAAATGTGCATGAATCATGCTCAAGTGATCGTTTTTGGCACCGTTTGTACATCATCTATAAAAGCAATAACAAATGCTTGGGGAGGGCCAAATGCTTTGAATATAACTTGGAGAGAGCAAACCATAGCAAATGTGTTCTAAGCAGCAAATAATCATTAATTCTACACTGTTAATCAGCATATATAATATCAAATCTCTGATGTTAGGGGGGGTCAGGGCCCCTGCTGGTCCCCCTGTCTCCGCCACTGACTGCGGTGCCAAATCTCCACCGGTAGAAAACAGGGCTTTGGTCCAGCCCTGAAAAGCCCATTAATCCCGGTTCACTCACGAACCGGGACCAATGGGGGCATTGGTTCCGGTTCGTGAGGCCAGGGCGCCGGCCGGGCCTCGTGGGCCATTGGTCCCGGTTCGTCTGACCCCTTTGGTCCCGGTTCCAGACACGAACCGGGACCAATGGGCATCGCTCCTGGCCCACAACCATTGGTCCCGGTTTGTGGCTGGAACCGGGACCAAATGATGTCCTTTAGTCCCGGTTCCAGCCACAAACCGGGACCAATGGTCGGCCTATATATACCCCCGCGAGGAGAGCAGTGCACTGCTCTGTTTTTTTTGCCGGCCGTGGGAGAGTTTTGTGGTGCTCTAGCTCACCTCCTATGCACATGAGGTGTTCGATGAAATGCCCGAGCCACACTTAAGCTTTCTCCTCTGGAAGCTCATTGTCCAAGCTCCATTTTCCTCAAGATTTGTCTAGGTTTGGCGGTTCGTCCTGTCCCGTCCCCGTCCTCACCGCTGTCGATCGCCCGTGCCCATCTGGGCGCCGGCACCACCGTGGTTAGCCTCTTCTTCTCATCTTCTTTCTAAAAGAAAAAAGTTCTTACTTGTATGATTTAGATAGATACTTGTGTAACTTTCTTACTTTTATTATTGTTTGTTATTATATAGTGCGATGGTTTTGGTTATATGTTGTTCTAGATAGTTCTTACTTGTATAATTTAATTAGATGCTCTAGAGAGTTATATGTTGTTCAATAATGAGAACTATATAACGCACGCAGATGAACCGGCAATGGATGTACGGTGACCGACGCACCTCCGAGTATATTAAGGGCCTGCATAATTTTCTCGAAGCGGCTGAGGCAAACAAGCAGAATGGTTTTATGCATTGTCCATGTACTGTCTGTGAGAATACGAAGGCTTTCTCCAACTCTAAAACCCTTCACTTCCACCTGCTTGAGAAGGGTTTTATGCCACGCTATAATGTTTGGACCAAGCACGGAGAAAGAGGGGTTATGATGGAAGACAACGAAGAAGAAGAGGATGATGACAACTACCCGCCTCCTGAATACGGTGATGCTGCAATGGGGGAAGCTGAAGATCAAGAGGAACCAGACGATGTGCCCGATGATGATCTTCGCCGGGTCATTGTTGATGCACAGAGAGAATGCGAAAGTGAAAGGGAGAAGTTGAAGTTCGATCGCATGTTAGAGGATCACAAAAAAGGGTTGTACCCAAATTGCGAAGATGACAACAGAAAGCTCGGTACCACACTGGAATTGCTGCAATGGAAGGCAGACAATGGTGTATCTGACAAGGGATTTAGTTCGCTACTTAAAATAATGAAGAAGAAGCTTCCAAAGGATAACGAATTGCCCGGCAGTACGTACGAAGCAAAGAAGGTTCTATGCCCTCTAGGATTGGAGATGCAGAAGATACATGCATGCCCTAATGACTGCATCCTCTACCGCGGTGCGTACGAGGATTTGAACGCATGCCCTAATGAATGCAAACAAATAGGAATCTTCGACGTTGGGTTCATTAGCCCAAATACCGTAAATGAATGGTCGGTACGAAAGGCGGCTGAAAATACCGAGAACAACTTGCTACAAACGTTCCTTACACATCAAAACAAAAGGGAAATACTCTTTCCTTACAACTTCAAGTGAGTGTTACTGTCTTCTGCATATTCGGTTCCGCTTACTCGTGGTTAAGTAATGTAATTGATGAGTTATGCGTGCGCAGCTTCCACTATATTCTGCTATCCATTAACCTTGACGGGGCATTAGTAACTGTCTTAGACTCGCTCCGTAAAGATCCCAAGTATTATGCGGACATGACTGCAATGCTTCAGAAGTAAGTTCAATCAATACCGGGACCATATCGGCAACTTTCGTTCATTTCCTAATATCAAGTAATCATTTTCTTTGCCTGCCAGGGTATGGAAAACGTTCACCGCTAAGGTTCCGGGTCTGAAGAAGAAGCTGCGATTTACACACCCCAAAGTAAGTAGTACTAGCTAGTTCCGCGCATCTCTCATTGATTCTAGTTTCATCAATACCATTATCATGCTTGCTTATCAGTTTGATTGAACTCTATTCTCGTAAAGTGCTTGTTGCAGGCACCCAACACTCATTTATGTGGATACTACGTATGCGAGTTCATTCGCTACTATACCTCTGAACGGGCCTCCTCTGAGAAACAATTTGAAGTACGTAAACAATATTCATAATTTTATTTTATATATTACCATCAATTGTGTTGAGTTTCATTCATATATATGTATTGACCCCCTTCTTTAAATTAGATCTGGCAGATGCGGGATGAACTCCTACCACATGATCGCATACGAGCAATTCAAGAGGAATTGACGGGATTCTTTCTTGACCACGTCATACCTGAACACGGAGAATACCATGTGAAATTGAAATTGTTGTAAGGGATGTTATATATTGTACATATGTAGCAGCGTCGGATAGATATACGAAAATTTGTTGTTCGACTAAGCACGAAGAAAGAGATGTCACTTCTCTCTATATATGTTCATGACGATCTTGTGTAATTAATGGTTTCCTTTATTTGCTTACTAGCTAGCGTCGAGTTCTCTCTATATGTGTAGTAGCTAGCGTCGACCAAGCACGGAAAAAGAGAGGTCACTCCTCTCTATTAGCTCGCTAACACAATATGAAACCCCTAAATTAACCCTCCAAAACCTCAAAACCCCCCCTTCCAAAAAAAAAAAAAAACCCCCAGCGACTGCGAGCTGCTGACGCGTGGCCGCCTTTTGGTCCCGGTTGGTGTTACCAACCGGGACTAAAGGTGGAGCCTTTAGTCCCGGTTGGTACCAATCGGGACTAAAGGTCCTTCCTCCCCCGCCACAGGCAGCGCCACGTGAAGGGCCTTTGGTCCCGGTTCGTAAGCAAACCGGGACTAAAGGTTTTGGGTATTAGTCCCGACCCTTTAGTCCCGGTTCCAGAACCGGGACAAATGGCCCTCTGGAACTGGGACAAATGGTCATTTTTCTACTAGTGCGCTCTCTCTCTCTCTATATATATATATATATATAGGACTCCTCTTTTATACTCCCAGGAGTATGTACTCCCACCCGTGATGGATTGGGCAAACGGTTAGCAGAACATCAAGTCACAACAAACCTGGCCAGCCGTGGTACTTATTTTAAAAATGCTAATTAACCTCCTTTTTGCCCGTAACTACTCCTTGAAGATAGGAATGGGTTTTCAGTTCAAACTTTGAACTCACGTCTTTGTTCTTGACTTTTCTATTCCGCAGACGGTACAAATTAGAGTAGCATATAATTTTTAGGAGTATATACCACTTGCCAATTTAGAGGTATATACCATGCAAAGAAACAGTTAGTGATACATACTGTTCTCATAATGGAATGGGTGCATTCTGATTGCAAAATTTAATGCGTACGTATATACTGCTTTTTCTAGAGAGGAGGTATATATTGTTTTCTTGGGAAGGGTATATACTGGCTTTTTTCATTAATATATTTCCTAAAACAGGACTATATACGGATTCCCAAAGAAGTATCATCTTAACATGGATTGATCAACAAATTTTGAAATGGTGAAATCTTAGTAAAAAAGTATAAACTGGTAAAAGGTATATGTACTTCCTATAATTATATTACACGTGTAATGGACCAAAGTACACCCAGAAGGAAAATTGACGGAATCCCTTGCTTCTACACGTCCATATAATGTACTCCCTCCATCCAAAAATAAGTGACTCAACTTTGTACTAACTTTGTACTGGTACAAAGTTGAGTCACTTAATTTGGGACGGAGGGAGTACATTACATGTAGATTTGTACACTAGAAATCACAAAGAAAAATAACTACTCCCTCTGTCAACTAATATAAGAAGTTTTAGATCACTACAGTTCACAGAGGGAGTACTACATATATCCATTGATCCACCAAGCAAAGTACTAATCCATGTACTGTGGTCATTAGCTGTCACGTGGTGTATTGTGTGAGGATGTCGTCGGTCCACCGTCCGGTTGAGTGTTGTGTGACCAATAGCAAGATGTCGTTGAGTCACAAGTCACCGCATCTCATCTTGGTCGTCCAGCGACTTGAGCCGCCGTTGGCCGTCTGCTGCATGAACGAGCATCTGATCAAAACGAATGCATAGAAATTCAAGAAGCACAAAGGATACATGAACGTTGATGGGAAATTCAAGAAGCATAAAGGATACATGAACGTTGATGCAGGGGCGGATCTGGAGCTAACCTTAGCCTGATGCACTACTTAACCATGGCATAAATTTTGCAAGCAATTGATGCATTGGATAAAGGTGTGTTTCATAGCTTGTAACACGGAATACCAAACATAACAGAAGTCGGAATATAAAAAGTTAAAAACAAAATGTAACAGTCAAATTCTTTAATATAATGCTAAAGCAAACAATAAAATTACTTGAAAAGGATGTCTTGCATTCTTAAATTCCAAAACACATCACCGAACACCAAGGTTTATTAACCTAACATAACTAAACTAGAATTAAAATTTCAAGTAGAACATAATAAAGTGCCTAAATCAAAGTACCTAAATTTGCTAAAACGTTATAAATTACCTTTAGTACAGTCTCTTCCTTCAAGCCATGAAATACTCAACCACTTGATCATTGGTGACCTTTTTCATTTCTTCCTTCTCCACATAACAAATAACATCATCACTCAAGGTGTCATCATTGAGGCAATTGCGCAAGCAAGTTTTGACAATATTATCTGCATTTAACAAATAAATTACAAATAAGACATCTAAAAGTTTGAATCCAATGAAGTATGCGTAATTACAAGTTAAACAATAGGCAATAGCTATTGCCCCACGTTTTGCCAAAACAAATACATTTAAATAAGATTTAATCTACTAGCAACGATTTCATACATATAGTACATGACCGTAATCTAGACCAAAAAAAAAAAACACATTGCTATATTGCTAAGAGAGATGAATAGAAAATTACGCCGCCGCCGCTGCCGTCGCTGTGCGGACGTTCGGATCGACCAAGAAGACGGGAACGGATCCGTGCTGCCAACTGCTGCGAATCGTCAATTCGTCGGGACTCCGGAACAGATCAATTCCAGATTTAAATCTGTAGAAAGATTAGCTACAGCCTATAGTAGAAGGCTAGAAGTACTAGCTAGCTCTTGACTCTTGGTTCGATGGTAGCCGCCACTGCACAAGTTCACAATCCGTGAATCGATCGATCGCCGCCGGCCGCTACACACGTCGCTGAATCGGTGTGCGCGGTGCGCCTGCTCCTGCTCGGGAATCGGGATAGATTAGGAAATGAGGAGACGTTTTTTTTTACGTAAAGGAAATGAGGAGACGTGGTTATTTTAGTCGGATCGATTGTTTTGTTCGCTACAGGGAGGCCTGATGGCTTCGTGCTGCGATATGGGCTGCTAGAAGGCCTGGTGCGCCTGGTATTATGGGCCCTGTAGCACTGTTTCCGGCCCACCCTGTTGCCCCGGGCTAAGAACCTGATATTTAGTACATAAAAAAAATTCGGTTGGCCCATTGGGCTCCGCCCCTGCGTTGATGCGTACCTAGGTGAGATGATGAGATCTGAAAGGTTCGACGATGCCATCGCCATCATCGCCGCTGCCAACGCCGGATTAGACTAAAGTAGTTGTGTACGTTGTCATGGCGCTCGCCAAAATCACCATAGCCGCCCGAGTTATGTGGGAGGCGGCCATCAATATACCTGTGAAAAGTGACAGCCAGAATCCCTATTAACATGGATCGGTCAACAAATCCAAACGACCGTGATAAGTACATGACAGTTCCGATGAACAGATAAGTAGAAAATAAAATAGACGGGCACTGAAACAAAAGCGGTGACACGTGGCATGGGAGTACGTACTCCTAGGAGTACCAACCCATTTTCCTATATATATATATATATATATATATATATTTGTTTTCCGGGCATCAAGTTTTTCATCATCAGTTGGCCATGTTCGTAGCGGTTTTTCAGAAGAACTAGTATAATATATGAAATTCATAATGCTATGTGTATGTGTACGGCCACTTCAACAGTAAGAAAAATAAGTACCGCACGGTACGGACGAATGCCGCCACGCGTTTCAACTCTATTTAAGTGATTGGTTGTAGCCCCGGCTTGCTCTGATCAATACTTCTGTTCATATTGCTAGTTTTTTTTTTTTTTTGAGAAACATTGCTCTGCATGCATGGGAAATGGTTTTAACGTACAGGTCACAAGCAAACCAAATTGATGGCTTGGTAGGCATCATGGAATTGGTGATATCCAAAACACAGAGTACTCGTGTTCGAACAACATTATCGTTGATCTGAGTACGTGCATTTGCTGCTCAGAGCACGTGCCATCTATCATGCTGACCGTTTCCAAGTTCATTCCACATGCTCATTGTCACGTGGTCATTTCACACGAGTAGATGCATTATTTTGTTTTTTACCTTTCAGTATATTGCCACTACCGACGAGAGGTGTGCACGACGTATTTATTGTTTTCACTTCATCGATCCAACAACAGTATTGCTTTTGAAGTGTTTGTAGTTAACGGATCTCTATGGGCTAACGCGTGTTATTTCTAACTATGATATGTGTGAAAGATGCCACTGTGAGAACCAACTTGTGAAAACAGTTATGCTATTTCTAGATCACCGCGATATCTATTCAAAGTCATCACTAATAGCAATCTGGTCTACGACAAGATTCATGTTATTACTATTCAAAACAGTTCTGCATGATTTTGATCAAATGTTTACTAGTATGGACTTCTATTTTGGAGTCTGTCTTATCAATACTCAGTCCCTATAAAAGATTCCTCTCAAACTCCAACTATTGCATAATTTCTCCAAGCCATGTTATGACCATTCAACACTGCCTTGTAAGCACCCATGCGCCAGATTGTTGAGCATTTCTGTGGAATCATCTCGAGGAGGCATGTAGTCACCATATATGCTTGTCCTTGGTGCCATAGGCTGCAGGGTGTTAATTACCAGGGCATGTCTCATTCGTGCTCCTTGTGTGCACCGCCTTCAAGTAGGGCTTTTTTTTTCGGGTGCTTCAAGTAGGGCCTTCAAAGGTCAGTTCAGCCACGCTACCAATTGGGTACATGCCAACCTAGCCACCTAATGTGGCATAAACATCGGAATGTATTTCTAAGTTTTTATCAGAGATCCGAAGTAGCCCCAAATCCGTAATATTAGAAACTCTTGATCAAACAATTTGACCAGGCAGTTAGTTAGTCAGAAGGTGTTGTATATAATTCAGTTCAACGAGGATGCCGTTGTTATCAACAGTGCCATGGAAAAAATGTGCCCTGGGAGTGAGAGCGTTGAGCGAAGGATGTGGAGGAGATGGTACAAGGAGGGAGGGGTAGAGGAGGATCTTTACGCGTGGGAGTTGACGTTGTCGCCTCATACTGGCAAAAGGGCAAACCGCCGGGAGGGCTTGCGCATGCACAATAATACTGATTGCATGAAGAGCTCCTTGCTCGCGGACCCCATCTGTAGATGTCATAGGTAGGCACCTTCGTCGTCTGGATGAGCTCATGGTGGTAAGCTCCCCTCGCTCGCCGGTGACAAGAGCCATGCTAGTGTGGGTAGAGGGAGAAGCGGGCGCTGGCCGGGCCACGACTCTCACACCTAGGCCCACCCCCAAGTGGTTGGACTTGGACGACTACCTCATATACATTGATGGCGGCTGATAGCAACAGAACTTCGTCGACAATTCCTATACGACGCATGTTGTGTCAAACTGTTGCCAAAACGCGCAAGACTGATTTTCCCATGTTCATGTTGTTTCATTTCCGGGTTTTAATTTTAATTTATTTTTTCCTTAATTTATTTTACTTTTTTTCAAATTTTAACAATTGTCCGGAAGAAAAAATACACCAACATCTTTTGGATCTTTAAAAAAAAAATCATGACTTCAGAAATAAAAATAAAAATTTAGAATTGCTTACAATTTCAGTAAATGTTCCACTTTTCCAAAAAAATAAATCCAAAAACCATTCACAATTTCCGATTTTCTTTTGTTTTTAAGAAAACAAAAATGACAGTATTCCAAAAGAATCATGTTTTTAAAAATATTTTCACAAAGTTACAAAAAATGTTCAGTGACTAAAATCTATTCATATTTTAAAAATATTTTTCCATTCTAATAAAACGATGAAAACATTAATCCACTAGACCACAAAGAAAGGAAAATATTGCATTTTTCTTAAGCATATGATAGAACAAATTGTATAGCAAAAGGGGAAACGAGACCCTACTAAACAAGGGTGTAGAAGCATTTCAGAAAACCCTAGCAATCATATTACACCAACAAATTTGTTCACGAAATGCGCTAACTATATGTCTTGATACACAATATTCACTTTAAAGGGAATACCCTAGGTCAAACTGAAATCCAAGAGTACAGACATTGAATTGTTAGAGCTGAAAGGAAACAGTTAAAAATACTCAAATCACACCAAGTTATTTATTTCATATCATCTCTATTGTCAGTCTAAATGAAGTATAGTTCTAATTTCTTCTCAATGTCCAACAGCTTTGGAAGTGAAACCCTTATAAAGGTGTCTCATTTTTCCTCCACTCGTGAGGAGGTACTAAACTTCTCACCCTGAATCCTATTTAGTGGTTAAGGCACCGGTTTTAGGCCAATTGGCAAACCTGTGCAAACCCCCTCCACTTCACAAGTTCCTATCTGAGTCGACCCAAGTAGTTTTTTCACCATTTCAAGTTCCCAGTAATTTTCTAGGCTTTTTTCTTTTGTTTTTCATGTGGTTTTTTAATGCATGGTTTTCGCTTGGTTTTTTCTTTTCTTTTTTTATTTTTCATTTTGTCCTTCTTTTTTATTTTCATTTTGTCCTTTTTTATTTTCATTTTTCATTCTTTTTCCATTTTTTAAATGCATGTTTCAAGTTCTTAAAGTTTCCTTCAAAACACGTGAAGATTTCTTAAAATTCGCGAATGTTTTTCGAATTCTCAAACTTTTATTCAACTCTGTGAATATTTTTACTGAAATCGATGAACTATTTCCATATCCGCGTACCATTTTCCAAAGTCCATAAAAAAATATAATTCATGATTTTTTCCGAAACACCTAATCTTTTATTCAAATTTGCAAAAATGTTTTCTAATCCTTAACTGTTTTTCCTTAATCAATGAACTTTTTCCACATCCGAGATTTTTTTTAAATCCTAGAACTATTTTGCAAAATTGATAAAAAAAATCAAATCCGCGATTTATTTTCAAATCCTGAACTTTCTTGCAAAATCCGTGAACTTTTTTTCAAACCTGTGAATTATTTCCAAAACTGATGAACTTTTTCCACATCTGCCATTTTGTCTTCAAAATCCATGATATTTTTTTGCAACAGAGACGAATTTATTTTTCAAAAACAATGAAATATTTGAAATCAGCGACTTTTTTTTCAAAATGCACAAATTCATGAACTTTAAAAATAATTTGAGCTTCATTCGAATTAGGTATTTTTTGTGTTTCGCAAACATTTTTGAATTATTTTAAAATAATTTTTTTGGAAAGTTAACCGGGCGACCTTGCGAGCAAGCGAGCGACCGATCGCCTGCTTTGTTGGGGCGGCCCATGAGAGGGGGGGTGGGGGTGGGCGTGAGCGCCAATTACTCTCCTTGGCGCGCTAAAGGCGCGGGGGAGGAGTTCTCACTTCTGAGATCAACTAGTTGGCAAGCGCTCCTTCGGGAAACTCACAACGATCACTCCCATGTGTCGCCACTTGGCACGTTCTCAGCCGTCGTCACGTGCCGCGCTTTTAGCGTTCCCTCCGGATTTTATTTTTAATTTTTTTCGTACGTGTTTTTGTCTTTATATGTTTTTTTGGGTGTTCCGGTTTTTCACCGGTCTTTCTTAGTTTTTCGATAAATAAAATAAAATTTATTTTTATCACGCGAAAAAACACGTATTTTTCTTTCTCAAAAAGCATGGTTTTTCTTCCGCGAGAGGCACGGATTTGTTTCTGCGAGAGGCACGGATTCGCTTTCGCAAGAGGTACGGCCGTGCCTCTCGGAAAAGGAAAAAAGCGTTTTCAGTTTTTTTTTTTTGCTTTCGCGAGAGGCACGGGTTTGCTTCTGCGAGAGACACGGTTTTGCTTTAACGAGAGATACGGCCGTGCCTATCGGAAACGAAAAAAAAACATGTTTTCTGTTTTTTTTTCTTTCACGAGAGGCACAGTTTTGCTTCCGCGAGAGGCACGGCCGTGCCTCTCGGAAACGGGGAAAAACGCGTGTTCTTTTTTTTTCCTTCCGCAAGAGGCATGGTTTTTCCGTCCGGTTTTTGTGAAAAAAAGTTTGTCAAAACTTATAAACATGAGATCTAATTTTGAAGATCTCGACGCGAGGAATCCAATGATGAAAACGGTTCAAGATTTGGACGCATTGTTTAAGAGATAAAACGTTTTGAAAATAACGGATCTACGAAAAAAAGGGAATCTCCCAGGTTGCGACAAGTGACACATATGCAGTGCGTCACTTGTCGCGACCTGGAGAGGTGTGAGTGATCTTTAAAAGGAGTACTCCTCAATTAGTAATTTCGCTCACTTCTCACCACCTTATCATGACACCCCACATGGGCCTTTGAGATTTTCAAGAATTATTTCATACACGGGCCCTCGCCAACTATCCTTCTCCGTGTAATTCTTCTGCTTACCTAATACAACCTTTAGCGTGGGAATAATTTCCTCTCTAGTATACATCACTCCACTTTCAGCAAATAGATATAGAAATCTAGTTCATACAGTTTGACTTCATTTTAGAATATTTATATATACCACTCGCTTCGTAGATTATATAGGTGGAGATGGCGAGAGAAGGACCGACGAGATATGAGAAGATGTGATGGAGCATGAGATATCTAGAATGGTTGCAGACCTAAATCACATAGGCATGAGACACAATATAGACCTCGTAAAGGGAAGATCACCGAGCTTCTTTTCCTTTTGCTAGATGGCCTTTTCGAGTTCGACCACACATGTCGTGTGGAAATCTTAGAATCAACTACCACTAGCTTGCCACGGGATTATGTAAATCGTGCCAAGGGCAAAGACTTAGGCTAATCAGATTCTGGCCATTTATATTGATGTGTTTTTCCTTTAGTACTCCGAATTAGAAGGACATCGAGCCACAAAGATATCATATCGAATCTCTTTGAACATATGGATTAATAGCGCCGAAATTATCATAGACTGACTTCATATGCACAAATTGTATTGTATGTAATTTTTAGCAAGAAATGGAAGCTCATTGAAATATTTATTTGTACCGACTATATAAATAGTAAAGAGTCTAGTAGCCGAGTGAGGCGTTTTGGCTCTCGGCCTCCATGGAGGCCTTTTTTTTTTTTTGAAAACTTCAAAATTCAAATTTTCTAGTTTCAAAAAAAATCTGAAAAAATTGTACAACTAAACGAAGAATGTTATGTGTATGTGTGTAAAATTTCAGGATAAAATACCTTGAAATGCGATCTGTACAAAACAGACAAATTCATAGCCTGTGAGGATGAATAGTATCATGTGTTAAAAAGTCCCAGAGTTGTCTTTTTTGTACAGCCCTCATTTCAGCGTATTTCGTTCTGAAAATTTACACACTTGTGCATTATGCCTCCATGTATATCTATAAAAAAAATTAGAATTTTTTAAAATGTAAAAATATGAATTTTGATTTTTTCAAAAACAGGCCTCAATGGAGCTCGGCCTCCAAAAGGGGTTTTCGCTAGTAGCCTCGGTATTTAACATCTAATAATAAATATGTGTGGTTGTATTTGATAATATGACTAGAAAGTCAGTGAGTTGTGACTTCTGTTGTGATCAAGTGGATGGTCAATCTATGCATACAGATACACACGATACACACTTCTGTAGATAAGTTATTTTAGCAGTAGCAGTATATATTGTATTGAAAAGCTTCCCGGCAAAGAAATGTTGTATGGAAAAGATATTTCGGCACATGCACCGGTATCTTGTAAGTACCGCATAGTACTGACAATTGCGGTGCCAACGCTATTCAAGTGACTACTAGCTGGCATTTGGCTCTCCTTCGATCAGTAGCAATTCATTCCACAACACAGATCCATCTCAAATAGCTTTGCACACGATATGAAGGAGCTTTCCATATGCATATGCAGATCACAGACAAACCAATAATTCATTGGTAGGCACTAGGCACGGTAGGCATCCGGGAATCTATAATATACCTAAATAGTTCATCCCCACTATCCTAATTTTCTTGACATGCAAGCTATCCACCTCAGCACCATGCCACATCATGAATACTTAGCATGCAGATTACATCCACGCATCCATGTCATCATTTATTTTGTGAAATAATTTTTACAAGTAAATAGTACTCCATTTGTCCGAGCTAATTAGACACGATGTGCCGTCCGTTTTTACAGGGCTGAACATCAGTTTTTTTTCCTCGGTCTCCCTCCTATTCGTGTGCCCCTTGAGCAAATAAATCTGCACTAAATCCGGAGCAGTTCAAATCATGTGCATGGAACCAATGCATGCACGTCCAAAGCACATATCGCACTAACCGTTGCAGTTAATTAGGGAAGTTAAACAACTCGGGCGATTTAATAGGATGCGGTGGAGTAGGTCCTTCTGATAGCCATCCTAGATTAAAATTGGAGCTTAAATAGCTCTGAAGGACAAGCGTTTGATCTCCGCTACTGCTGTCTTTCTCCCTTCTGCCATTCACAAATTGATCTTAAATTGGAGCTGGCTTTGGTACACAACGCTCAAGTGACACACCGAGAACAAATGCATCATGTCGCGAGGAAGAGCACCGGGCCGAGCTACACCACGAACAGCGACATCGCGCGTCCGTCGTCCATTGCGCCACCGAGCTCTCCATGTTCGTCATGCTGTCGATGCGTCGCCCACAGAACCATGCTACCCTGCGACCACGCTAACCGTTCAGGGGCGCCACGGCGAGATAATCGCCACGGGAGATGACGATCACATGCGTCTTGCTACGCGTGTGGTTATCTGCCTTGTGGCGAATCGGCGATCCCTTGCTGCTTGCTTTGTGTGTCGTCGTCGGCCGTCTCACCTCGGAAACATATCATCGCGACGGGAACCACCGATCCCTTGCTGCTTGCTCCGCGCGTCATCATCGGTCATCTCACCGCCACGGGGCCGCTGTGCATCATCACCGCGAGACAGACGTTGAACCATTACGGCTATCTTACCGCCGCCGCCGATCCTCTCCACGGGAGCCGACGGTCCCTTGCTTCTTGCTCCGCACATCATCGGCAGTCGTCTCACCGCCGCCATGACCGATCCCTGCTCTTGCCGGTACGAGATGTCAAGCTCCTGGTCAATTTACAGGCGATGGAAGACGTGGCCCACGGCCTGACCGACCGGGCTACCCATGTTGTGAGGTACTCTTCTATATTAACCGTGCAACTAACAGCTTTGCTGCTTTCTTTTTTCTTTTATTTTTTTGCGGGGTAACTTTGCTGCTTTCAGATCTTATAATTAGCAGTTCAAGAAATAGATCTTATAGTCAGTAGTATATGATACAGAAACTACACAATTTTTTTGCTACCTACGTTCAACATCTTGCAGATTATGTTCATTTTCTTAGACAGGTTATGCAATGCTTCGAAGAGAGCTATTCTTCTACCAATCCTAAAAAAATAGCAGTTCAAGCATGTACAGTGATACAATTGGGTAATTTCTGCACACTTTATTTTAATGATGGGTGCACACCTACTATTCATGTATCATAATTCATAATGATGCAGAGATCTCTGGGCTAGCCGTTTTCGAAAAAAGAAACACCTACTGTTAATGCAAATGTCTATGATAAACACATTCTCATAATGTACATGTTGAATTGATGGTATTCTAATCTGCAACAAATAATCCATGCCCGGACCATTTCCATAACCCGGCAACAATCGCCACGTATTGTAACTGAGGAACATTCTCATCTTCTAGGTGTTTTGAGGGATGCAAAAGGTACAAACATATCATCATGTGAAACTAAATTTATCTGCGTCAACTCTAATGATATCATTTGGACATTTTCTGCAAACCTCCACTATGATGCATGATCTGCAGGTCAGTAGTTTATGACACTTCTATTTGGATCCCGGCCTTTCTCACAAAATTTATGAAAACATCCCGCAGCAACGCGCGGGGCATCATCTAGTTGTTTATATGCGTGGGCCTACAATTTAGCTCGAACTTGAGCTATTTTACGGTGCCCTGTGATGAATAGGCAAAAAACACATATTTGACCTTATTGCGTAACTAATTCAAGATATGAACTGCTATTGGAAAATTTTCACAAACTGACCGTTTTGTGTGGCGCCTGACAGACGGGCGCTGCACTGCACTATGCAGCGCCTCCGTCTTAGGCGACGCACTTCCGGCCAGCGTGGCAGCCCGGGGCCAGGTGAGGCCCCACAGTACAATGTGCAGCGCCTGAGAGCTAGGCGCTACACTGTATAATGTGCAGCGCCGCGCTACACTGTATAATGTGCAGCGCCTAGCGCTTAGGCGCTGCACATTGACTTAAGCCGCATCGGGCCAGCCCTTCCCAGACAGTTCTTCCCTCTCCCAGCAGTTCCTCTCTGTCGAACAGAGAGCAGGGCGGCGCCCCCTTCGATCCCCTTCCCCCACCCCTCTCAGATCTGGCGATTTTAGCCGTGGAATCGATCTCTAATCCCTCCTACTAGGTAAACTCCTCCGTTCCCCTTTCTTTTCCTCCGTAAATTCGTTGCCATTGTAGAGATTTTTCCAAGATTGGGTAGAACCCTTGATTTGCTTGGATTGGATCTTTATTTGTCCAAGATTGGGTGTTGTGATTTAGGATGTGTAGTATTGTTCATTAGTTCACAATGTATGATTCTTGTTAGTGAAACCCTAGATTGTTTAGTTTTTTTAGATATATATGAGATGCCTAGTTTTGTAGATAATTATCAGATGTTGAGTTTTGTAGCTGTATACGAGATGTTGAGTCTTTTTTAGATATATATGAGATGTTGAGTTTATTTGAAATATGAGATGTTGAGATGATCACATATGACATAGGAGATATATATGAGAATTTTTCAAATGAGTATTGTAAATTATTTATTCATTGTGTGAGAAGGAGATGTTGAGATTCTTGTAGATGAATACATATGAGATGTTTAGATGAACACATATGAGATGTTGAGTGTATGCCGATATTGGGAGATGAACTCATATATGTGTATTGTTTGAATTTTGTAAGGATGGTTTGGCTTCTCGACGATGCTTATGACACACGACACCGGGCCTACATGATGCGCGAGCAGGGGATGGTAATAATGAGTAATGTAAATATTTTGCAAATTTTCCTTTAGTTGAAATTCACATGCCCTAAGATTTGTCATTACTTGTTTTTTGCAGAAGCTTGAACCTCTGAAGATTCGGTATCACGGGTCTCTGGTGCTGCCATGCCCTACGATAAGCGGTACACACCTTACATCCAGCAGGCAGGACTCCTCCCGTGGATTCAGTTGGTCAGCCGGTCCACGCCGAACCTCAACGCTCCACTGGTGTCCTCTCTTGTTGATCGGTGGAGGCCGGAGACGCACAGTTTCCATCTTTGGACTGGGGAGATGACCGTGACGCTCCAGGATGTCTCCTTGATCACCGGTCTTCCTATCGACGGGAGGCCTCTCTGTATGAGCACCGATTCTGATGGGTGGCACCAGCAGATGACTGCTCTTATCGGTATGGCTCCTACCGAGGCTGAGGCTGATGTAGAGGAGGGACAAGAGAACAAGAAGAAGGAAAGGAAAGCAGCCGGAGCTCCTTTCACGTGGATTCAAGCAAACTTCGCACATTGCCCTGAAGGTGCCACTGATGATGTGATCCAGACACATGCTCGTGTCTATATGTGGTACGTTATCTCTAGGACTTTGTTTCCTGATGCCACAGGCAAGAACGCTCCATGGATGTGGCTGAAGGCGTTGACCGTCTTCGAGAGCAGATGGAGCTGGGGTTCAGCGACTCTTGCCTACTTGTACCGACAGGTAAGGTTTGTTTTGTTATCAATTCATTTCTTCATTAGGAATGCAACCTTGCTGTCAAGTTAACATTGTTTTCTTTGATATGCAGCTCGACGATGCGTGTTGCAGGATCACAGATAGTGCATGCATTGGTGGTAATATGCTTCTACTTTCTGTATGGAGCTGGGAGCGTCTGCCTGTTGGACGCCCGAAGGGCGTCAAGTTTAATCCTTGGGATGAAGAGGCCGATTTACGGCGCCCCACTTGGGCTTACAAGTGGGATGTGGTATCCGAGATGACGAACGATGTCAATCTCATGTACCAAAAGTATATCGCCGAGTTGGACACGATTACGCCTGAGCAGGTAACGAGGACATTACATCAATCATTTCTCATGCTTGTCTGAAAACTTGTCATCAATGTTGCGTTGTTGTCCTATTTCATAGGTGGAATGGCAGCCATATGGCGCGAATGACACATTAGGGGTCACCCACGAGTTTGTCCTCAACCCGATGTGCTTGCGGAATAGGGATCTTTGGATAGGTGGAATGGCATATTACTTGTGTTTGTTCAAATTGCTGTGAATTTCAAGTAACTTCTGTTTTTGTAAGTGCTGTGATGTTCATGTTAATTGAATTTGCTGTCAGCAACTTCCGTTTTTTGCTGTTTAGCAGTTATCAGTACTGCAGCGCCTCAAAGCTAGGCGCTGCACTGTACTGTGCGGCGCCCAAGAGTCAGGCGCTGCACAAGTGGTTCTAGAGAGCAACAGAAGGTTTGCACGAGCTGTTCAGGCCAAAAAATCCCAAGTCAGAGTGCAGCGCCGAGGCCTAAGGCGCTGTACTGTACTGTGCGACGCCTGACGCTTGGGCGCTGCATAGTACAGTGCAGCGCCTAGCTTTGAGGCGCTGCAGTGCTGTTACCTGCAAAACAGCAAAAACAGGAGCTCTTTTTGTACGATTCCAATGACACATTCATTAGAAATTATAAGATAGTCCAATTAGGTCTACAAGATGGTCCACGACACATTCATTATAAATTACAAATTAGGTCCACAAGATAGTCCACGACACATTCATTAGAAATGACAAATTTAGGCCTACTACAAGATAGTTGACGACAAATGGCTTCTTGCCCTAGAAGAGAGTTCATGACAAATACGGCATGGGTACATCCGGTTCCATGACGAGTGCACCGAAGCGAAGTCCCTACTGAGTCTAGCGAGGCCATTTCCCCTTCTTGTCACGTGCCTCATCCTCCGCTTGCGCCTCGCGAGCCTTTGCAAGCTTTCTTGCCCTCTCCTCCTCACGAGCAAGTTTCGCTTGGCGTGCCCTCTCCTCCTCTCGTTTCTTCCGCTCCATCCTCTCCTTTTGACGACGCTCTTCCTCCAAGCCTCTTCGAAGCGATTCTTCAAACCGCTGCTGGCGCCAAAGACAATCTCTATATTGGTCCTTCTGGACTTCTTCTGGCACTTCATGATCTATCCACGTGAAGTACTTGCATAGAGGAGGCGGTGACTGCATACAAATTTTTTGTTAGTGTTGACACACATTTGAGAGTAACATGTTACTTCTCTAGCATACCGGTGGTCGGTCATAGGCGTTTGTTGGACGTGCACGATCATAAGCATAGTTGGGGCATACAAAATATCTCCTTCCTTCCGTCCATGACTTCTTTCGGTCGGTGGACACATTTACCTTGCAAACATCTCCACACCAACATGGCGGGATGTTCACATCTTTCTCCTTCACCTTGTCCAAATATGCGCTATCCCACTTGTTCGGCATGTCTTCTTGGTTAGCACACGGTGGCCTCGTCATGGAACCGGATGAAGCCATGCCTACAAAACTAGGGTAAATGCATCAACACATTCAAATGCCTAACCCCAAACTAGGGTTTCCCCACACATTTCCACACAAATTTCCAAATCCATGCATCAACTAGGGTTTCCCCAAAATAGCAAGATATGAGCAAATGTGACAATTCATATGGATGAAAACGAGGGGATCGGAGGAGATTACCTTAAGGGAGGGGTTGGCTTCGAAATCCACGGACAAATACTCCGGATTTGCAAGATTTGAGAAGGATTTGAGAGGGGGGAGAGGGGGAGAGTGGGGGGGAGAAGGGTGTGGGTGGGGTGGGGGTGTGTGGGGTGGGGGGGTAGGGGCAGCCAAAGTGACACACAGGCAGTGCAGCGCCTAAGGTCTAGGCGCTGCACATTACACGTGTGGCGCCTATCACTGAGGCGCTGCACGGCTGGCTGTGGGGCCTCGCCTGGCCCCGGGCTGCCACGCTGGCCGGAGTGTGGCGCCTAAGGCCGAGGCACTGCATAGTGCAGTGCAGCGCCCGTCTGTCAGGCGCCACACAAAACGGTCAGTTTGTGAAATTTTTCAAAGTGCAGTTCAAAACGTGATTTAGTTTCGCACAAAGGTCAAATATGTGTTTTTTGCCTGATGAATATGGGCCGTTCATTCTCGGAATCCCATGGTGGTGATTAGTCTTTACTGCGGCACTTGGGTCAGCAACGTCCCAACCAGTATCGTTTGTACAGTGCCAGCCCTGGTGTATGGCAGGAGGGGCGATGGCCCAGGGCCCACGCTAGAGGGGGGCCCATGATGTAGGATACATATATAGTATAGCCAATAAATATTGATATGAAAGAAATTATATCTGAGAAAAGAAATGAGACGGGCCGGCCCTGACATAGCTAGCTAGCTAGCGATGCGAAGCGCCACGCAGCCAGACCCAGACGCAAGGTACTGCGCTCGCTCCGCTTCTGAGCGAACCATTCTCTCTCTCGGCTTTTTCTCGATGAGCTTTCTAACAAGATCAAGGCGTGCAACCCCCCGATGCTGACCGGAGGGGATTTAATCTCCTCCGCTCCCCGTCCGACAAGAATAACAATAACTTCTCCTGGGCCTTGGTTGATTCCTTTAATGAGTTCATCTCAGACTATGCCTTACGGGAAATTCCGCACGTGGGAGCCACCTTTACTTGGTCTAATCATCAGTTTGATCCTATTCGCTCTGTCCTTGACCGGGTCTTCATGGAAAATTCATGGGACTCGGCTTTCCCTCGATCTTCTTTGTCTGCCTTGCCGCACGTTGGCTCTGACCACTCCCCCCTCATCCTTGATGCGGGGCTGGCCCCCTCTCTTGTGAATAGGCGTTTTCACTTCGAAGCCTCCTGGCTTCTGGTTGATGGGTTTAAACCGAAGATTTCTGATAGAATTTCCTCCCTCCTTGGATCAGTCCCTAGATCGTATGGCCCTATCGACGACTGGCATTTTTGCTCTTACCATCTCAGGAAGTTCCTGAAGGGCTGGGGCCGAAATAGGGTGGCCGAGGCCCGCAGGTCCAAAGCTGACCGGCTTTCTAGGATCTCGGCCTGTGATGCCGTGGCTGACTCCCTAGGCTCTCCCCTTGCTGGCTGGCAAACTAGATACGACCTTGAGGCCTTCCTCATGCAGTTGCACCAGCAGGAGGAGTCCTACTGGCATCAACGTGGTACTTTAAATTGGACCCTGAAAGGCGATTCTCTCACGGCCTACTTCTTTGCCATTGCTAATGGCAGACGCCGTTGTTGCTTAATTAACAACCTTTTCATTCTTGGGGTTAGGACGACTGACCAAGGGGCTATCCTACAACACGTGCGCGAGTTCTTTCATGATCTCTTATCTGCTAGACCTGTTTCTTGTTTCTCCATCTCTCCTGATCTCTGGGAGGGTCGGACTAGGGTGTCTGATGCCGATAATGCTTATCTCTCTACCCCTCTCTCGGATGAAGAGGTTGAGGCCGCTGTCCTCTCCTCCAATTCGAACTCTGCCCCTGGTCCTGATGGCTTTTCCATCGCCTTCTCCATGAAATTCTGGCACGTCCTCAAGCCGCTCGTTTGTGCGATTGGTCAGGGGTTTTGCCTTGGGAGGGTGGACATTTCTAGGCTTAACTATGCTGCTTTATCCCTTATCCCCAAGGTTAAAGGGGCCGAGGTTATTTCCCAGTTCCATCCTATTGCGCTTATCAACTATATTGCTAAGTTTCCGGCTAAAGGTTTCGCTTCTAGACTCTCTCCAGTTGCCCACAGGGTGCTCAACCAGACCCAACCTGCGTCTTTCAAAGGCCATTTTATCCTGGATGGGATCCTCTGCCTCCATGAGATCGTGCATGACCTCAGGGTGAGCGTGCACGACCTCAGGGTGAGGAACTCTAAGGCAGTGATCCTTAAATTAGATTTTGAGAAAGCCTATGATTCGGTCAGCTCGGAGTTTTTGCGTAAGATCTTACTGGCCAAGGCTTTGACGGGGCCTATGTTCATCGCTTGATGCAGCTGGTTTCTGGGGGCCACACGGTTGTGGTTGTGAATGGGAACATTAGCAACTTCTCTCTCAATGGTAGAGGCCTGGGACAAGGAGACCCGTCTTCTCCCCTTCTTTTCAACTTTGTTGCTGACGCTCTCTCCTGTATTCTATCACGTGCTGCTCAGGCGGGACATATCTCTCCGGTATCCTCTCACATCATTCCCCAGGGTGTTACCCACCTTCAATACGCAGACGACACTATTATCATGGTGGAACTCAATGACATGTGTCTTACAAATCTCAAATTTATCCTCATATGCTTCGAGGCCCTCTCTGGTCTTAAAATCAACTTTGCGAAAAGTGAAGTCCTTGTCATAGGGGTGAGAAATGAGGAGGCCACCCGAGTGGCCCATCTTTTGAACTGCAGCTTGGGCTCCTTCCCTTTTAAATACCTCGGCCTACCTATTTCCCCTTTCGAAATGGTTGCCAAAGATTTCAATCCTCTCGTTGCTAAGGTTGGCAACCGTGTTATGCCCTGGCACGGGCGTTACAACACTAACGCAGACAAAGTTTGCTTGGCCAATGCATGTCTCTTCTCCCTCCCAATGTACACCATGTGATTCTACCGTCTTTCGAAAGGAACTCATAAGGGTTTCGATAAGCATCATGGTGCTTTTTATTGGAATGCGGCTGATCATAGACGTAAATATAGGTTGGTCAAATGGCAGTACATTTGCAGGCCTAAGTCCCATGGTGGTTTGGGTATTTTGAACACTTCCGTCATGAATACGTGTCTTATCATTGAATGGTGGTGGAAGATCTTGACCTCGGGCCCTGGCACGCTTTGGTTTGATATCCTAAAAGGCAAATACTTCCCTTCTGGTAGTCCCCCTATTCGCCTCTGCCTTGGGAGGCTTGCAGTTTTGGCGTGAGCTGATCAAAGTTAGAAACATCTTCAGAGAACACCTCAAGTTTGTCGTTGGCAATGAAGTTTCGGTCCGTTTTTGGTTAGATTGGTGATCTGGCGATGCTCCACTGGCCCTCACCTTTCCTATCCTTTTCTCTTATTGCCTGGACCCGGATATCTCAATCTCCGAGCTGGCCGCGGTCAGGTGGGACCTGGGGCTGAGAAGGACTCTTTCTCCCGAAGAGTTGGGACGCTGGCACCCTTCTCGTTGCCCGCTTCCCGGTGCTCTCGGAGGTAGAGGACTCGGTCACTTGGCCTCATTCCCCTTTTGGCAGATTTTCGGTTAAGTCCCTATACCTCCGCCTTATTGACGGTGCTCCTACTAATAGATTCAAGCCTATCTGACAGGCTAGGGTGCCTCCTAAGATCAAAATCTTTTTGTGGCACGCCTCCCGTGGCAAGTTGCCTACAGCCGATCAAATTCGTAAACGGAATGGTCCGGGATTGGGCCTTTGTTCTCTTTGCCAGGCACCGGAAAACACATATCATATTTTCTTTGGGTGTGTCCTGGCTAAGCTGGCTTGATGTGGTATCCGGGCTTGGATGAGGTTCTCCTGGGCCCCCACCTCTTTCGCTGATCTTCGGGCATTGTCGGCGAGCCTGGTTGGGCTTAACAAACGTTTGTTCTGGGTGGGGTTTGCGGCTATGTGCTGGGTGCTGTGAACCACCAGAAATAAATTTACTATTGAGCACGTGTTCCCTAACAGACCTGCTGATTGCTTTTTCAAAACAATCATCTTCTTGCAGCAGTGGAAATCATTGACTAAAGATGCCGACCGGGTGGCCTTGGAGGAGCTAATCTCAAGAGTGTGATCTTCTGCTTCCTTCCTCGCCCAAGCCCAGCCTCCATCTGATGGCTCTTGACTTTTGCTTGTCGCTTATTTACCTTGGTTCTGTAGGTTGCTGGCCTGCGTGCCGCTCTATTATGTACTTGCTTGCCGATGTTGGCTTAAACTGTTTCTCTTGACCCTGTTGTGGTAACTCTGCCTAGTGGCTTTATTTATAAAGTCGGACATATACCTTTTCTCTCTCTATATATATATATATATATATACACACACGCACAAGGTCTTAGAACATAGGGCCCATGTCGTCGAGTTCGCCTAGGAGCTCCCGAAACAAAGGGTCGGCCCTGCGTTTGTACCGGCGGCTCTACGTGCAACAGTATACATGCTGTACCGGCGGCTCTACGTGGAACAGTATACATGCTGTGAGGGTGTTTTAGGGAGAGCAAATGTTTTAGCCGGCCAGTAGCAAGTTATAGATACATTTTACCGCACATCGGACAAATATAAACCATCCGATTTTGCTGAGTAAATGGCACTGACGGTCTGAGAACTTGCGGGGTGGGTGCACAGTCACGGTACTTGCAAATCGGAAAAATCCGTCACAGAACTTGCATTGCGGGTGTAGATAGGTCACATGTGCCATCTAAACCGGCCAGCTGGTCCATTTTCGAAAAAAAAACCGTCATAAAACTTACGTTGCAGGTGCAAATAGGTCACACATGCCATCGAAACCTTTTTTTATCCCTCTAACAGTTACGCATGGCGCACTTGAGCTTGGTTGGGGTTGATTGTTTTGTAGAAAAGACCCTATTATTTTAGTACAAGAGCCATATTGCAAATCTGATCGCTTTAAAAGGAGCCCTTCTCTCTCATTTCCAAATTTTGAACCTGGTCTTCCCCTTATTTATAGGGCTTAGTATGACTGCATGCAGTTCAGGGCAACCTTTTTATGCAATGTCATCTTCCTTCGGTTGCGTCTCTCTTTTTCACATCCTTCGCAAACAAAACAAGGACCTTTGAGTGCACAGAGCTCTTGCCATTTTTAGACAGTCAACTTCGAAGTCAATTCTAACCAAATCATCTAGTATTTTTACCAGGTGGCCACCAAACCACAATATCAGGCTCAACAGGTGGATAATTTAACTGTCCAAGCATTGAGTCAATCATATCATTACAGAAAGTGGTCATGTCTAGGTTATCAAAGCCATGCTACCTTTCACTGAATCAAACCCTACATTGGACTGAGTCAGACTTTACATTGATCTAAGCTCTACGATTTCACTGAATCAGACAATACATTGGACAGTTAGTTTATGATCAGTGGAGCAAAATTCAGTAACCCCAGCAGGAAGCCCAAAATTGCTATATTTTGCACAAATCCTACAAGACTACGAGTTTAAACTAACTAACTACTACTGATTCACCTGCAAACCTACCTAAAAAATACTTGGATGGAATGCTGATCATCATCATTGACTACGGCAGAAAACCCTACCAGATGAGGGAAAATGGGGCTCATCATAAATCGTTAGTTCACGCCCTTCGGTTCTCAGATGCGGCAACTCCAGCTTAGGCGGCACCATCGTCATCGTTGGTTCACTTGCCACCGATGAGCTTGACGTGGCTGCAGCGCCACCAGCCTCCTCTACCATCGGCAACGAACACAAATAGACAAATAGAGGAAGCAAGACGTCAATACATCATTACCTATGAAGGCAACAGCCTTTGTGCTAAAAAAACGAGGCCGACCAGTGATTCATCTGAGCGACGCTTGACCGTTGGAGGGATAAAACCGGACAGCCGGCCGGTTCAGATGGCCTGTGTGACCTATCTGCACCTGCAACGCAAGTTCTGTGACGGGTTTTTCCGATTTGCAAGTACCGTGACTTAAGTGCACGCACAATGCAAGTTCTATGACCGTCAGTGTCATTTACTCGCTTTTGCTGATCTAAATGTTGATATTAATCCATACTACTCGGCTAGATGTGTAGTATTTCTTGCAAAAGGGCAAACTCGGAAGAGTTTAATTTCATTGTGACGGGATGCAGCGCGATATTTCAGGAAGATGGACATGATCGGGGCCTTTGAGCACTCCGGTGAAGAGCTGATTCGAGAAACAGGTCATGGCGAGCAGAGGAGCAGACTCAGCAGAGCTGGCCGGCAAGAGAGCAGTTGATTGACAAGACAAAGCAGCATCCGATGCTCGTCGGCCTCCGGCGCTGGCTGGTCAAGCCTGCACAAATCTGAGCGCTCCGGTACACGGATCGTCAACCCACCCAGCTAGCTGCTCCTACAACTTGCATCGCCAGCTCTTCAGCCTCGTGTTCCAAAAGGTCAAAATTTGAAGCACAACTGCACAACCGACCATGGAATGATGGAAGCATAAGCTAGCCGATGTGGATGGCTAAGGCGCTGGGCTAGCGGGGACCAGATTTGATAGGACTTCGTGTCCAAAAACTTGAAGCACAGCCGGCTCATGTGAGTGGCTGGGCTAGCTGCAGGTAGGCGCTACGGGCCGTGGTGAGGAGCAGCGCAGCGGGCGGAGAGGGGCATGGACGCCGCCACGTCCGTGGATGTACTGAGGACGAGTGACGGTGGGGGTGAGTGTCTTGGGACAGCGTGGTGGAGGGATTGGGGAGCATAGCACGCTCATGCAGTGGGGAAGATGAACATGATTAGTCCAGTGCGCCATGACTATAGGAGGAAGACGCCGATTGAAAGGAATTACAGTTGACTAAAATGGCCTTTGCATTTACCATTGGATTGGATTAATATTAGAGCATCTCCACCCACGCCAGCACCCCAGGACACCTTTTTAGGCTCGGTTTTAGGTTCGGGTGTCACTTTTTGCCCAAAAACAGCCCAGCCAGGCCCCAGGGCACCCCCAGGACGTCAAAATAGCGCTGGCATACCCAGGCGAAACCGAGCCCGCTGGTGGTCTCTTGGGGGCGCCGGCGGAAGTTTCGGCGAATCGTGTCCCCCCACGTGTCCTTTTTCTTGGCCCATTTAATCATTTCCCACACAAACTTTGGGTTGGGGGTGGGGTGTGGCTGGAAAGATGCCCTCCCCATGCACTCTTATTTTCGCCGGATGAAGCATTTGGCCCCCCAAGACACCAACTTTTTTGGTTCGGTAGTGTTTTGGGGGGCTCCAACGGCTGGAGATGCTCTTACGCACTACAAGAAGTAGTATAATGTACCATAAAATTACTCTTCATGAAGACCAAGTCCCATTTCCACACAGTGACATTAGTCGACTAGGGTTTCGGCGGCCACCTAGGCGCCTCTCCTTTGTCGGACGTGCATGGATGCGGCGCCATGGTCGACGAGAGCGCGACCACCCAGATCACATGCGGTGGCGGCAAGCGAGGAACATGATATGGCAAAGGCCAGTAATATGAAGCTTGTGCTATGACTATTCGAACAATTGTCAGGTTTGAAGATTAATTTTAACAAAAGTGAATTGTTCTGTTTTGGGAGAGGCAGAGAAGAACAAGAAGCTTATAGACAATTATTCGGATGTGAACTTGGTACCCTACCGTTTAGTTGTTTGGTTATACCAATTCACCACCGCAGGTTTTCTAATAAGGAATGAAAATGTATTGAAGATCGATTTGAAAAAAACTAAGCTGCTAGAAGTGTAAGCTTATGTCTTATGGAGGCCGGCTAGTACTGATAAACTCAGTACTCGCAAGCATGCCGATGTTTCTTTTATCTTTCTTTGAAGTACCTATAGGGGTACGGAAAATGTTGGATTTTTATCGATCACGATATTTTTCTCAAAGCGATGAAATAAAGAGAAAATACGGCCTTACTAAATGGGATGTCATTTGTAGACCAAAGGACCAGATGGGCCAGACATTAAGAATTTAGAGGTAAAAAAACATGTGCTTGATCAGTAAATGGCTATACAGGCTTTCTGTTGAGACTGAAGGCATGTGGGTACAGTTACTGCCTAACAAATACCTCCAGTCTAAAATTTTGGCCCAGGTTACCGTTAGACCCATGATTCACATTTCTGGAAGGGTTGATGAGAGTGAAAACGGTCTTGTTCCATAGGATGAAATTCATCATTGGAAATGGTAATCTACTAGATTCTGGGAGGATACGTTGCTAGGAAAGATGCCTCTGGCCACACAATATCCGTCCTTGTATAATATTGTACATCGTAAGGACCCACATGTTGCTACATTATTGCAGTCTTCACCTCAAAATATTCAGTTCCGAAGGTCTTTTGTAGGTGACCAATGGAACACTTGGCTACATCTTATACGGAGGTTGATGGACGTTCAACTTTCTGATGAGCCAGATACGATTCACTGGAGACTAGCGATGAACAATGTGTTCTCAATGAAATCTATGTATGTAGACCTAATTAAATGTGGTTCAATTTTAAAATCGATACATATTTGGAAAATAAGAGTACCCTTAAGAATCAAAGTCTTCATGTGGTTTGTTCACAAGGAGGTGATTCTGACTAAGGATAATTTGGCAAAGCAAAGTTGGGAGGGTAATCAACGATGCTGCTTTTGTGATCAAGATGAATCGATTAAACACCTCTTTTTCGAGTGGCCTGACTAGATTATTATGACACTCGGTTAATATAACATTTAACAATACACCTCCAAATAGTATTCACACGTTATTTGAGACGTGACTAAATGGGGTTGATACAACTATTGTGATACATATTGGGATAGGGGTCTGAGTGTTACTTTGGGCTATATGGAACTGCAGAAATAACATGATTTTTAACCGATAGACTCGGATTAATTTTTTGCAGGTTATCTACAAGGCCACTACTTGGATCCATACGTGGTCGTTACTCACTCCTGTGGAATTCAGGGAGCCTTTGATTACCTGGTCTACCTGATGGGAGATGGTAGCTCAGGATATCTACAACCGGTTTGGATAGCGGTTCAATAACAGGCTAGGTGTTTAGTTATCTCGTCCTATTTTCGCCGGTTGTGGTATTTTAGTTTTTCTCATTTCAGCACTGACAAAGCATGTACTAGACCGCAGATATTTTTGGATATTTTAATTAATAATATGGTTGCATGCATCATGCTGACGCAGAAGCCGGGTATCCTTCTTTTCCAAAAAAAAGAGTATGCGCACATGGTTTTGCTTACAAATGGGCTAGAGACACTTCTTTTGACCTGACGATGGAAAGGAAACTTAGACAAGCAATTCACTGCGTCTGCAAATGCCCACGGTTGTTCAAGCGTCCAGATGGAACAGCAAAACTGAGTTGTGACAGTGCCTTTGACATGACGACGTGTCCGGCTCTCCTGCTGGAAGCCCTGCGTGAAGAATTATGCTGGGCCAACCACTGGGCGACACGTGTACTGGTAGACCCAACCGGCATAAATCAAAGTGGCCAATACTTTCTCCAGCTGAACAGTTGGCTCCCAGGTACATCTTTGATATTCTCTATTAAAGTTTCAAAACACATCAAGTTCTGAGTGATGGTCCAACGGCAAACGCTGGACACCATCCAAATAAAATGACTGGCCGACAACTTCTTCTCTTGAGTGGTGCCATTTGCCACAAATTTCTGGTCAATTTTCTCTATTTCATTTGTATTTTTATGCAAGCTTGCCACTGGAGCGGTCATGCCGGTAAAAAAATCGGAGAGGAATGAGTCCCCACCTAAATATATTGCAAAAAGAAATTGATATGGTTTATAAGGGAAACAAGATTGAAAACCAAACTGAAGCTAAAAGAAGCTTTATACCAATCAATGATATAAATTGCTAGCTAGAGCTAAGCTATAGAGCTATATCTGCCCTATAGCTTTTTGGGAGACTGAAAGTGAAAATTTGAAAAATTATAGCACTATCCTAGCTACGACGCTATAGCACCAAATAGTTGCGTATCTGACATAGCTCGCTACCAGCTATAGCTAAAGCTATTATTTTGTAAGTGTACATATGCCAAAAATATCATGTAATAGTTTGTACACGTAAGTTTAATCCAAAACAATCATGCATATAACTAAATAATATGAACACTTGGATCTTCGGACAGTTGGCAACTTCTTCAAGGTGATTGCCATCAACACAATGTTTCGACCAAGAAATAAAATAAACAATATGTCAATATGTTAATTAGTTAAATGATGGATTCTCTTAGACACTTTTGTTTTCCTTGTTAATTCAAAACGCTATTGTAATAGCTTCCACAATAGCTTACCGTAGCTGGCACTACTAGAATCATGTTTTGTCCCGTCCAATTCTTCGCCGAGTTCATTATGTCGGAAACTTGGCAACTTTCCTGTCTGTCCACTAGTGCAGAACCGGCCACTAGTCCCGGTTGGGAAGGGCCTTTAGTCCCGGTTGCCCAACCGGGACTAACCCCCCTCCCCCCCCCCCCCCCCCCCCCCCTAGTCCCGGTTGGCCAGGAACCGGGACTAAATACCGGTCACGTGGCCGGCTGTGGCCGCGGTGAGCCGGGGACCTTTACAACCGGGACTAAAGGTTTTGGCTTTATTGTTTGCTTTTCCTTTTCATTTTGTGTTTTCCATTTAATTTTTTTTCATTTCAAACATATTTTACGCTACTACATAATGTATACGTTATGCATATATAATAGAATTTCTCGTAGAACCAATCATATATCATAAAATTTCTCGTACGACCATGCATACACACACATATATATATACAATTTCTCCTACAATTTGCAGATCATTACATCTTGAAATGGTATTCTCCGTCGGGAGCTATGACCTACTCAAGCAAAAATCCCGCCATTTCCTCTTGAAGTGCTCGGATGCGGTCCGTTGATAGGAGCCTATCGCGCATCTCCACCATCTTTAAAGAAGGAGATCAATATGAATATATTAGTTGTGTGTATATATATTAGATCATGATAAATAAAATTGTGAATAGTGTTTACGTACCCAAAGATGTCTTGCATCGATCTTCTTTTCGGTCATAAAGCGAATGTTCTCGCAAACGTGGTATGCACATAAATTAGTCCCCTGTGCTTGTTTCATGGACTATGCGAGAATAGAATTCAATTAGATAATAATCAAGCATGATAATGGTATTGAAACTAGAATTAAAGAGATGCGCGGACGTAGCTAGTACTACTTAATTATAATTACCTTGGACCGTCGCGGGGGCCCCAGCCTGACGCAACCCTGCCACCACCCCTTTAGTCCCGGTTGGTGTCACCAACCGGGACTAGAGGGTCCTCACGAACCGGGACTAATGCTTATCCTCACGAACCGGGACTAGTGGACACATTAGTCCCGGTCCAAAACGCGACCGGGACTAATGCTCCGATCCAAAGGCCTGTTTTCTACTAGTGGTCGAGTTTGATCCAAAATTGGACTAGGCGGTGATAAGCAACTCAGCAGAGCAGTGGCGTTGCCGTTCTGATGAAAAACAACTCGGCGAACAAACAAAACTCAGCAGAATATCAATTTCGCCGAGTTCCCGATGGAAACAACTCGGTAAAGTATGATAGGTGGGCCATGTTGTGCAGCAGGCCGCGAAGACGTGACAGCGGCCTTTATTTGTTGAGTTTCGTCAAAAGGAAACTCGGTAAACATTTTCTTACTTTCCATTTTTTAATCAGAATTACAGGGGTCATATCTTTGCCTAGTTTAGCTAGGGCGTGACTCGGTAAACATTTTTCGTTTTTTCATTTTTTTTAATAGGAATACCAGGCATCAGAGGTTTGCCGAGTGTTGTGCCAGAAAACTCAGTAATCACTGACAGGTGCGCCCAAGCGTCACGTGCAGTTGACTAGCCAACCGTGCATCTCATTATATCAGAGGGCCTTTAGTCCCGGTTCTGCAACCGGGACAAAACGATCGGGACAAATGCCGATCGCTTTTAGTCCCGGTTGGCTTACGAACCGGGACCAACGGTGCTCCACGTGGCTGCACGGCGGCGCCGAGGCAGGAGGACCTTTGGTCCCGGTTTGTAACACGAACCGGGACTAAAAGGCGCTGTGTTTTTTTTGGAAAGGGCCGTGTTTCATTTTTGGTTTTCATTTTCTTTTATATTTATATTGTATTTTCACGCGGGTTTTCATTTTTGGAAAGGGCCAATCGCAACATCATATTTTCCTCTAATTCACATGATCACTTGCATCCATCCATCTTAATCAAATATATGTCATATAACTCATCATCATCTTACTCATCTAACAACTCATCACCATCTTAATCATACCAAGTTAAAATCTCATAAAACAGAAAAACATCATAATAGTAATCATCCTAATCGATCATGCAAGTTAAAATAAACCAGAAAAACTTCTCTCTCATATAGGACCTAGTCGTCCCTCCTAGGTAAAATGACATAAAACAGAATAACGCCTATGTCTCCATGATGAAGCAAAGAGATCCAACGGTCTCCAACTTGTGGCTTGCGAGCCTTCTTTATTTGTTCACATGCTTCAATTTGGAGCCGTCTTGGTGGTTTGCTCTCAGTCGAGTATGCAAAAGAGAACTCGGGCTGGAAGGGGCTTTTAATTGTCATATTACCTTCGAGTTGCATCAACGGAGGCACAACTTCATTTGGCAGTTTCTGTTGAAGAACATAATAATAGCCTAGTTAGCAATCTAATCAATACCATTTACGCAATAGTATAGTGTACTTAATTAGCAACTTTTACCGAGATATTTCGGCGAATGTCATCCGCCCTCAACCTATGCACTAGTGTCCTGTACAATGTATAATTTGGGCCAGTTCCCAAATTATACGGGAAGATCTCCCTACCAACTAGGACACCAATAACAAAGTTGATAAGATCACCCTTCTCCTCCCAAGTTAGATGTGATCCATAAGTGTAGTGTGTCGTGTCGATTATGTTCTGTGTTTCACTCGAAGAAACGAAATAAGCTGTAAATTATAAATTAACAAATTTAGTATGGATGAACACCAACTATTTTTAAATATAGAATGCAAATTAATGACAAATATGCATGGTTGACAAACTCACATGGAGGTAAAACAGGAAGCATATCGACATCCACCCAAATGTCGATGTTTCCTTCAATATGATCTTCAGGACGAAGATCGAAGGTTATTTCCATATCCTCCTGAAATCCATATGCCTTGCAAAGAGCTTCCCAATTTGAGCACCCTAATTCTGTGTTATTAGGTGCATTCATTACTTTCACCAGAAATGTGTGACCATGTTTAGTCCTCAGGTTGGCTGTCCTCGTCTCGAAACTCTCGTGCTCTTCAAAACCGAGCCTCTCCAAGAAATACCGTCTTGCATGACAGGGGATGAACTAGTCGAATTGTATAAAACAGAAATTACGCGTTGAAGGAAAGAAACAGAAGTCATGCTTAATTACGAAAAAACAGTTGTCATCGTTGCGTACCGTAGAAATATCAAAGTCCTCATAAAGCTTCATGGTGAAGAACCTGCCGTCTCGCAGCCCAGGCCGGTCGCAAAGACCCTTATCTTCACCGCAAAGTTCACACGCTTGGATCCTATCGTCGTCTGATGACGACGACATTTTCTGTGTTCATGATTCAAGAATTACAGCACGCTTGGATCCTAATACGTGTGTGACTTTCGGTCCGTCGAGGCTTTCCTTAAATAACTCTCATATCTCATGGTGTGTTGGTGCGCACTCTCTCACACTGATATGGTGGTGTATATATGTTGGTGGACACTCTCTCAGAGTAATAGTTCGACCGTCGGTGATGGACGCCCCCCCTCTTCTCTTCTTGCGAATTATACCGACGAATATATCGCAAAGAAGAGAAAAAGAGGAGGCGCCCCCCCACGACAACAGTCGGGATTCCTCCATCAAGAACACACATGAAAGTCACACAAGGAGCAAGGACAGACCGAAAGTCACACACGCATTATACCGATATAATATCACTAATACAATTATAATGAACTCAAATATAATATCACTAATACATTTATAATGAACTCGAATATAATATCACTAATCCAGTTAATGCATCATCAAATATTAACTAATACATCTCGAATATTATCATATAAGATCACTAATACAGATCGAATATCCTAGAATCCAAAGTGGAGGACGGTGAACTCGGTTCACTAGCGGTCTCTAAGTCGCTGACGGTGGACATCCAAAGATAAGGAACCATCACCGGATCATAACTCGGGTGAGATCCCTGAAGAATCTGCCAGGTATTGGAGAACCTGGCGTCCAACGCCGCCATGTAGCGACGGACGTGCTCATCCTCCTCCCTGACACGGCGATGTACCACCTCCGCGGGGGCCGGCTGCCTCTGCACCGAAAGTGGCCCACGCGACCGCCACCAAAGTATCTCCGGGTCGACGACAAGACCAGGATTCCTCACCAAGCTCCGAGCCCGGGAAGGTAGCACCTCCCAGTGCCAGCCCGGCGGAGCCCAGTCCCGGACATTGCGCCTCTCAAGCATGATGTCGCCGCCGACTCGACGACGGCGAGGATGCGGGCCAGGCATCGTCGACGAAAACAAATTGTGGCTATAGCAAATATCATTTTATTTAACAACAATAAAACAACAATAACATTATTAATAACAAAGCCTAACTAACTTAAAATGCCATTTTTAATAACATTTTTAATAACAAAGCCTAACTAACAAATTTCCTAACTAACTTAAAATGCCATCTTAAGTTCCTAACTAGCCCTGGATCCGCCGCTGACCGCCACTACTTCGGCCGGCGACGGACGCGGGCGACGACGGTAACCGCGGGGGTGGCTTAGGATAGCTAGGAGGAGGAGTGGAACGGCGGTGTGGCCGGCGGCTCACCTAGGAGGAGGAGGAGGCGACGGCGTCGGGGGGCGGCGACGGGGACGGCGTCGGCGTCGGGGACGGCGTCGGGGGGCGGCGACGGGGACGGCGTCGGGGGGCGGCGACGGGGACCGCGATGGGGGCGGCGTCGGGGGAGGCGACGACGGGGACGGCGTCGGGGGAGGCGACGGCGAGATCCGGCAGCCTGGCGGGGTCGAGGTGGTTTTCGGCAGATGGATTTGGAAACTTTTCAAAGTCCCGCTTATATAGTGCAACCTTTAGTCCCGGTTGGTAGTTCCAACCGGGACTAAAGACCCACCTTTAGTCCCGGTTAGAGCCAACAACCGGGACTAAAGGTAGTTTTCGGCAGCCCGAAAGGGCGGGAAGCCCAGCCCTTTAGTCCCGGTTGGTAGCTCTAACCGGGACTAAAGGTAGTTTTCGGCAGCCCGAAAGGGTGGGAAGCTCAGCCCTTTAGTCCCGGTTGGTGGCTCCAACCGGGACTAAAGGGGGAGTTTAGTCCCACCTCGCCAAGCGAGAGGCGCTAGCACCTGTTTATAAACCCGGCCCTCTCTGCCTTGTTAAGTTCCTCTCAAATCCTAAATTCAAAATGAAAATAGATGAGTTTGTAGAGAAAATTCAACCTAAATTCAAAGCGCTAGTACATCTATTTAGCTTACTAGCACTTTGAATTTAGGTTGAATTTCCTCTATAAGCGCATCTATTTTTACTTTTGCTATTTTGTAACGAAAACACGTCTATTACAAAGGGATTTCAATTTTTTGAACATATTTTAACTCAAGACTTTTTCTGTATTCAATATGCACCATTCAAAGCCACATCATCACTTTTCAACCATTTTCTGACTTCATTTGCTAGTTTTCATGCATTTCATTATTTATTTTGAGCTAAAATGACCCTGAATTGAAAAGCACTGCGAACGAACTCTGAAATGGTTGAAAGTTGGCATGGTATCATAATTTCACCCACATAGCATGTGCTAAAAAGTTGAGAGGGTTACCGAAAAAACTGGATGCACTTCGTGTACAAACTGGACAATCTCTTTCGAAGTATCAGGGTTTTGGACGAAAACACGTCTATTACAAAGGGATTTCAATTTTTTGAACATATTTTAACTCAAGACTTTTTCTGCATTCAATATGCACCATTCAAAGCCACATCATCACTTTTCAACAATTTTCTGACTTCATTTGCTAGTTTTCATGCATTTCATTATTTATTTTGAGCTAAAATGACCCTGAATTAAAAACCACTGCGAACGAACTCTGAAATGGTTGAAAGTTGGCATGGTATCATAATTTCACCCACATAGCATGTGCTAAAAAGTTGAGAGGGTTACCGGAAAAACTGGATGCACTTCGTGTACAAACTGGACAATCTCTTTCAAAGTATCAGGGTTTCGGACGAAAACACGTCTATTACAAAGGGATTTCAATTTTTTAAACATATTTTAACTCAAGACTTTTTCTGTATTCAATATGCACCATTCAAAGCCACATCATCACTTTTCAACCATTTTCTGACTTCATTTGCTAGTTTTCATGCATTTCATGATTTATTTTGAGCTAAAATGACCCTGAATTGAAAAGCACTGCGAACGAACTCTGAAATGGTTGAAAGTTGGCATGGTATCCTAATTTCACCCACATAGCATGTGCTAAAAAGTTGAGAGGGTTACCGAAAAAACTGGATGCACTTCGTGTACAAACTGGACAATCTCTTTCGAAGTATCAGGGTTTCGGACGAAAACACGTCTATTACAAAGGGATTTCAATTTTTTGAACATATTTTAACTCAAGACTTTTTCTGCATTCAATATGCACCATTCAAAGCCACATCATCACTTTTCAACCATTTTCTGACTTCATTTGATAGTTTTCATGCATTTCATGATTTATTTTGAGCTAAAATGACCCTGAATTAAAAAGCACTGCGAACGAACTCTGAAATGATTGAAAGTTGGCATGGTATCATAATTAAATGTATCAAAAATCATTACAGAGCATCATGGATAGAGAAGTGATCAAATGTTATTACTAAAAAAATAAATACATAAAGTTCATACATAGTTCTCATAGAACACCATACAGCTCTCTAGAGCATCTAATTAAAACATAAATTAAAACTAACATACAACTATGTAAAACATTTAAATGCAACAACAAATGCGATCATAATCGCAACTAAGGTAACAATTGATCCGATAGCATAATGATACCAAGCCTCATTATCAATGGCATATTTTCTTATCTTTCTAATCTTCAAGCGCATTGCATCCATCTTGATCTTGTGGTCATCGATGACATCGCCAATATGCAACTCCAATTTCATCTTCTCCTCCTTAATTCTTTTCAATTTTTCTTTCAAATCCTTGTTTTCTTTTTCAACTGAATTTAACCTCTCGACAAGAGGGTCGGTTGGAATTTCCGGTTCACATACCTCCTAGATAAACACATCTATGTCACGTTGGTCGGCATAATTGTCATAAACACTAAATGAAACAAATAGTTATAAAAGATAATATACTACATCCGAATCATAGACCGGACGAGGGCCGACGTGGGCGGATACCATGACCATGGCACTATATAATAATAAACAATAATAAAAGTAAGAAATTTATACAAGTATCTATGTAAATCATACAAGTAAGAATTTTTTCTTTTAAAAAGAAGATAAGAACAAGAGGCTCACCACGGTGGTGCCTGCGACGAGATCGGCGCGAGCGATCGACGACGGTGAGGACGGGGACGGGACGTGACGGACCGCCAAACCTAGACAAATCTTGGGGAAAATGGAGCTTGGAGGTCGAGCTTGGAGAGGAGAAAGCTTAAGCGTGGCTCGGGCATTTCATCAAACACCTCGTGTGCATAGGAGGTGAGAGCAGAGCAGCACACACCTCGCACACGCCGGCCGGCCAAAAAACAGAGGAGCGGGCAGGGGCGAGCATATATATATATATAGGCATATTTTTAGTCCCGGTTTGTGGCTAGAACCGGGACTAAAGGGACTGGGCCAGGAGCGAGGCCCTTTAGTCCCGGTTCGTGTCTGGAACCGGGACTAAAGGGGTCACACGAACCGGGACTGGTTCCTGACGAACCCCGGCCAGCGCCCTGGCTGCTCGAACCGGGACTGATGCACCCATTAGTCCCGGTTCGTAACACGACCGGGACTAATGCAATATTCTGGCCCGTTTCAAAGCCCTGTTTTCTACTAGTGATACCGAGTTTCGAAACTCGGTAAACGATGGCTTTCGTCTTAAATGAGGAACAAGCTAGAGAGGGTTCGCTCCAAAGAAAAACTCTCCCTCTGCTCACTCTCCTCACTCTCTCGCCAACCATGTACCTAGCTAGCTCCCTCTCCTTCGTCGATGGATCGCCGCCGTGCCGCCTCCTCCACTTCTCCCAGTCGTGCCACCGCCTCTCCATCTCGAATCCGTCGTCGCATCGATTTGAGGACCGAGTCACCCGCACCGCGGACGGCCGTCGCAGTGGCTACGCCAATGGACCGCGTCCGTCTCAGCCGCTGCCACAGGCCCTGCTTCCGTCAGAGTCGTGGCAGCCCCGGGTTCCGTCGCGATCAAATCAGCGGACGAGGTTGCATCCGTTGCCACGGGCGCCGCAGCGGCCATTGGCGCCCTTAGTTGGGCTGACGGAAGAACTCGTCGAAATGTGCCACTGGGTAATATGGCAGTGCCACGTGTCAGACCCTTACTGGATGGGAGCCTGTCGAGTTTCGAATTTGGCAAAGTATTTGTCCAATTTCGTTGTTTATAAACTCGGCTATGTGTACCACTGGATAATAACGTTGTGCCACGCGACGGTCTCTTATTGGACAGCAGGTTACCGAGTTTGGAACTCGGCAAAACAGTTCTTGTTGGAGAAGAACTCGGTGGATATTTTACACAATGTGTGTTGACACGTGGATTATTCTTATTGGTGAAACTTTACCGTGTTTTGTGTGCCAAAACTTGGCAAACAGGTGGCCCACATGGCACTTTCGTTAACGTCCCGTCTGACATTGTGGTTCGCCGAATTTGTTCTAGCAGGAACTCGACAAACTTTGTTGCATACGTTCACTAAGTTCACGATAGAATCAACTCGGCAGTATTAATGATTGCCGGAGGCCGTCCAACCGAGTGCACTACGCCGAGTTTGGAACTCGACAAACATATCGCTGAGTTGAAACTCGTCAATAATGACGATTCTAGTAGTGTGGTATGGCTCTCACTCGTACCTCACCCCGATGCCGCTAAAAACGCGATTTAAAATCTTGATAGCAATGTATGTTTTATGACTGATTGTTGATCTGTAAATACGTGTGGAATAGGGGAAACTCGTTATATTATGACCTACATGCATGATGATTGGAGGTGGCAAGTTTTGACGCTGGCATGCACGTACGTGGGAGTACGAGGAAGTAGGAACTCTCTTTATACGTCTCCGTCTACATATATGACCCGCACCCACAAGTATGAGTTGTATTATGCGAATTTTTAGGAGAAGCACAGTACAATATCAGAAATTCAGAATGGCATGTGTACGTGTACAGCCACTTCTAGAGATCTCTTGTAATTAATTAGTGGAAGGTATAGACGGATGCCCCCATACGTTTCAATTCTATTTAAGTGACTGGCCGTAGCTCGGCTTTGCCTTCATCAATAGCTATGTCATATTGCTAGTTGCATGCATGAGAAGTGGTTTTACTTTGTAGGGCACGGTAGGCATCAGGAAATTGGCGATATCCATGCAAAGAGGGATTGGTGTTCGCCCAACATTATCGTTGTTCTGGGTACGTGCACTTTCTGCTGGAAACGCGTGCCACCTAGCAAGTCGACGATTTCAGAGTTCATTCCGCATGCTCACCATGACGTTGTCAGTGCAGCAGAGTAGATGAATTACTATGTTGTTCACATTTCATTCTCTTGCGACTAGCGACCAAGAAGTGTGCACGACGGATTTCTTGTTTTCACTGGATCGATCCAACAAAAGTATTGGCTTTTAAGTGTTTGTAGTTAACAGATCTCCAGTACAGCTGATCTCCATGGGCTAACACGTGCTACTGTTAAATATGATATGTGAAGTGTATGAAAGATGTCACCCTAAGAACTGACTTATGAGCCCCGCAAAAAGAAGAAATAACCGGCTTATGAAAACAGTTGTGCTATTACAAGCTCAACTTCCCGGAGGTTGAGTCGGCCGAGGAGGCACAGTTCCTCACCCCTGCTATACAAATTGTTTCCCATGAGGAGGAGAAGGCACACCATCGGACCGAGGCGCATCGAAGTGCCAAATACAGGGGTGTGTTGTACATGGCAAACTAAGCGGACGCTAATCCGAACCTCGTGGCGGCGAAGCATTAATTCTTCAGCAAGTGATGCAATGAGCGCAGGAGGAAGGAGAGCAAGAAGATGCATCGCAAAATTTTCACCGAGGTCGATGAGATGTTTGATGATCTCAAGAGGGAGGGCTTCTATGACGACGAGGAGGAGGAGGACCTGGCAATAACCATGAGACAGGCCCCTCCGGCGGACAACACGGAATGATCAACCTCCACGACGACGACAACAGTGAGTTTGAGAAGTACTATAGGCGTCATGATCTCTGATGATCTCTACATTGTAGTAGTAGTATGTCCGTAGTAGTGCCGGTCTATATTAGTACTGTATAATTATATGATTTGAAATGTTTAATTTTCAAGTACAGTTCGAAATTTCAAAATGTGCATGAATCATGCTCAAGTGATCGTTTTTGGCACCGTTTTTACATCATCTATAAAAGCAATATCAACTGCGGTGCCAAAAAGCTCTCTCTCCTACCCTATATTTGTTTTCCGGGCATCAAGTTTTTCATCATAGGTTGGAGATGTTCGTAGCAGTTTTTAGAAAGAACTAGTACAATATATGAAATTCAGAATGGCATGTGTATGTGTACGGTCACTTCAACAATAAGAAAAATAAGTACTGCACGGTACGGACGAATGCCGCCACGCGTTTCAACTCTATTTAAGTGACCCGTCGTAGCACCAGCTTGCTCTGATCAATACTTCTGTTCATATTGCTAGCTTTTATTTTTTGGAGAAACATTGCTAGCTGCATGCATGGGAAGTGGTTTTAACGTGCAGGTCACAAGCAAACAAAATTGATGGGCTTGGTAGGCATCATGGAATTGGCGATATCAAAGTCACAAAGAACTCATGTTCGAACAACATTATCATTGATCTGAGCACGTGCATTTGCTGCTCAGAGCACGTGCCATTTATTTGATATGTTGATTTTGGTAAATAAAATCTCCTTCTATCGGAAAAAACTATCAGCTAACTGGTTTGGGATGTGTGTATCTTGCGGTGCAAAGGTCGGGCATGAACTCATTGCAGTTGTATCGTCTTAATGCGACGTTTGAATCAATTGCTTTTATCAGAATAGTTAGGCCCTTTCTGTCTCAATGCATCAAAAAAGATAGATGTAATGTGCCACACGTAGATAATTTATAATAACACTTGAGTTGTACTGAAAAGATTTTCTGCAGTACTCTTGTAAGGAGCGCACATTATACTGACACAAGTGTCATGCCAACGCTATTTAAGTGACCATGGATCTCGCACTTGCCTATGCTTCCATCACTAGCAATTCTGCTAGCAGCACTAGACTCATGACGTGAATTTCTTTTGGTATAGGGGACAATGGATCTATCTACTCTGGTTATAAAGAACAAACATATATTGGGCATGGTAGGCATGAGGAAATTGGTGATATGCAGAGACGGGAAGGTTTCCTTACGGTTATGTTAGCGCCTATGTGTGTACTACTACTGCCGAAAATGTTGCTTGGGACCATGATGCACCCGAACCTACACTCAGGCCATGCATCGTTTGGCAACCTTATCAAGATACGAGTTAATCAAATTGTTTCAGGAACCATGCACAAGTACAAGTAATCAAGACCTATGAGATGCTAATCAGTCTACTACTTTTAAATCCGTAGGTGTTAAAAAAATTCAATATCCTGGAGTTCTGGTACAGTCTCCGATGTTTTTTTTATCTAGCTCCTCGTTCTGTGCACACTCAAATTATATGCTACATTTTTGCATTTTTTTCATCAGGCGGTTTCGAGTGCTCCACCGTAGACAGGTGCTAAGCATGCCAAATACACAAAAACATGACATGGCACAACAATTAAGAAGGAGAAAGAGCACTTTGGTGACCCCGGGAAGAACAAATGCCAAGCACGTGAACCTAGGCAAACCACTTAGATGAGAGAAGTTGACCAATGCATGAAAGGTTTTAAGTGCTAAATCATTAAGTAAAATGAGCTTAGCAACAACAAGCTAAGCACCTATGCATTGAAGAGTTGAGTTGCTAACCTATTTAATGCACTTAGTGTTAGATCCACTGGATCGGGGTAGGCTAGAGACATCTGGTAGTCCTACCTTCGGATTGGCCTGATGAGCTGGAGCCGGAGGCCATGGTGGACGATGACGGCGGTGTGGGGTGTGTGTGCGAGTGGTGGCGGCTGAGGTGTTTCCCGTCACTTCTGGGCGACCTAGATCGGTAGGGTTTGTCGGTGGGGTTGCGGCGGCAGACGAACCTCGTAGTCTGTGCCCCGGCTCCCCACCTCTTTATATTGCCCAGCGTGACAGAGGCCCGTCAACCATAGATAGGTTGAGCGCCCCCGATCAAGGCGCGGATCAAGGGTCCGGTGGGCCGTTGGGCCCACACGGGAGAGATCAACCTAACATTCTCCCCCTTGATCTCAACTTTTACTTTTAACCTTATACTTTCTAGTTTATTTGTTTCATCACATATTGGTACATAGAGCATGTCTCATCGTCACAGCTTAATTGCCGATAGAATCATACAGCTACAACATACGTTTTGTTCAGAAACAAATTATATTCCTTTTGGGCCTCTCATGATCCAGGAATCATAGGCTTTCCCTTAAACCCATGCCGGCTAAGTGTTCCTTGAACACATTGGGTGGTAAGCCTTTCGTAAGCGGATCCACAAGCATATCCTTTGTCTTTATATGCTCGAGACTTATAGTGTGATCCTGGATTTTATCTTTCACAACATAATACTTTATCTCTATTGTTTTGGCAGCATTACTCGACTTGTTGTTGTGAGCATAAAATACTACGGGCTGGTTGTCACAGTACATCTTTAGTGGTTTGTGAATACAATCTACCACTTTCAAGTCGGGTACAAATTTCTTTAGCCATATCGCCTGCCCGTGGCCTCGAAGCATGCTATGAATTTTGCATACATCGTAGATGATGCAACTACTGACTGTTTGGAGCTTCTCCACGAAATAGCCCCTCCAGCGAGAGTGAAGACGTATCCTGACGTGGATTTTCTATCATCTCTGTCCCCCGCAAAATCTGCGTCTGAATACCCTTTTATCTCTAGGGAATCAGATCTCCTGTATGTTAGCATGTAGTGCTTCGTGCCTTGCGCATAACACAATGCCTTCTTTGCCATCTTCCAGTGCTCCATGCCTGGATTCTCTTGATATCTACCGAGTACCCCGGTAACAAATGCTAAGTCAGGGCGAGTGCACACTTGTGCATATTGTAAGCTTCCAACAGCCGAAGCATATGGTACTGGTTTCATGAGATCGATCTCGTACTGGTTCTTGGGACATTGGAATTTCCCAAAACTGTCGCCCTTGACTATAGGAGCAGGTGTGGCTTTACTCGCATGCATATTATACTTTTGGAGAACCTTTTCTAAATATGCCTTCTGCGATAGTCCTAAGACTCCATTGTTCCTATCTCGGTGAATTTCTATGCCCAAAACATAGGATGCTTCACCAAGATCTGTGATATCAAAATTTGAGGATAAGAACTTCTTTGTTTCTAGTAGTAGACCAACATCACTGCTAGCAAGCAAGATATCATCCACATACAAGATTAGGACAACATATTTCCCATTTTTAAACCTTGCATAAATGCAGTTATCCTCAATATTTTCTTTAAATCCAAAACTTTTAATCGTTTGATCAAACTTTAGATACCACTGTCTAGAGGCTTGCCTTAATCCATAAATGGATTTATTCAGGCGGCATCCCATATTTTCTTGCCTTCCATGATAAAACCCTTGGGTTGTTTCATGTAGACCTTTTCTTTTAAATCACCATTCAGAAATGCCGTCTTTACATCCATTTGATGTAACTCTAAATCAAAATGTGCAACTAATGCCATTATGATTCTGAAGGAGTCCTTACATGAGACTGGGGAAAAAGTCTCATTGTAATCTATCCCTTCTCTTTGTGTAAATCCTTTTGCCACAAGTCGGGCTTTATACTTTTCTACATTCCCATTAGGGTCATACTTAGTTTTGTAGATCCATTTGCAGCCTACTGTTTTGGCTCCTTTAGGAATTTCCACTAAGTCCCAAACATCTTTGGAACTCATCGATTTCATTTCATCTTCCATTGCCTCTAGCCATTTTGATGAGTGAGGGCTTTTAATGGCTTCTTCATATGTAGTGGGGTCACGTTCCATATGAACCATTTTTGTATTATAAACTTTATAATCAGTAGAAATAGCTGATCTGCTTGTTCTATTAGACCTTCTAAGTGCCTCAACTTCTGGCACATCTTCTACAATTGGCTGCTGCACCTCCCTTTCATGCTCAACAACGGGTTCAGTCGGCTCCTGACGGACAGGTTCCAGGTCTACCCCCATAGTTGTCATGGGTGAAGTTGCAACTGGTAGTGAGAAAAATGGCTCCTGAATCATCGGATTAGGTGCATGCACCCTCTTCTCCTCAAGAACAATTTTCCGAGCTACCATGCTCCCCCTCATCATTTCGTCCTCTAAGAACACTGCATGTCTTGTTTCTACAAACTTTGTATATCTGTCTGGACAGTAGAAACGAAAACCCTTTGATCTGTCTGGATAGCCAATGAAGTGGCGACTCACTGTTTTGGGATCCAACTTTGCAATGTTTGGATTAAACATTTTGGCCTCAGCAGGGCACCCCCACACCCTAAAGTGGTGTAGAGAGGGCACTCGTCCTGTCCACAGCTCGTACGGTGCTTTGGGCACCGACTTGCTTGGCACTCTATTGAGAATGTGAATGGCGGTTTTAAGCGCCTCCATCCATAATCCCAATGGCAAAGTGGAGTAACTCATCATGCTGCGCACCATATCCATAAGAGTACGGTTGCGCCTTTCAGCTACTCCATTTTGCTGAGGCTCGCCCGGCATTGAATACTGGGCTACTATGCCAGTCTCCTGTAAAAATTGTGCAAAAGGTCCAGGGACTTGGCCATATGGAGTATGTCGACCGTAGTACTCCCCCCCACGGTCAGACCTTACTATCTTTATCATTTTATCATGCTGATTTTCAACTTCAGCTTTGAAAATTTTGAATTTATCCAATGCTTCAGATCTTTCTTTGATTGGATAAATGTATCCATAGCGAGAGTAATCATCTGTGAATGTTATGAACGAGTCATATCCATCCACACTTTTCACCGGAAATGGTCCACAAATGTCGGTGTGGATGATTTCTAGTGTGCCTGTGCTATGGATTGCACCCTTTTTTATTTGTTTTACATACTTTCCTTTGATGCAATCTATGCATTGTTCTAAGTCTGAGAACTCTAACGGAGGAAGAATTTCACTTTTGACTAATCTTTCTATTCTCCCCCTGGAAATATGGCCCAAGCGACAGTGCCATAATTTCGACGAGTCGTGAGTTCTCTTTCTTTTCTTTTGTTCTTTGTTCGACGCGGAAGTATGTTCATTCACATTACACACAGAATGCTCTTTTTCACGAAGTGATAATAAATAAAGCTCATCGTGTAGTAAAGCAACACCCACACAAGCATTATTAAACCATATGGCACACTTGCCATGTCCAAAATAACATTCATAATTGTCTTTGTCCAAACAAGAAACACTAATCAAGTTTCTATGACACGAAGGGACATATAAGACATCTCTAAGTAGAAGCTTGAACCCATCAGCTAACTCCAAGGAGATGTCACCGACAGCTTCAACTTCTGCTTGAATTCCATTAGCGACTTCAATGCGTCTTTCGTTTCTTTGCATAGTCCGCGTCGAATGGAATCCCTGTAAAGAGTTGGCAACATGAACAGTTGCACCTGAGTCAATCCACCAAGTAGATTTCGAAAACTGTGCATACAAGGATTCATTGACAAATGAAACGATGTCGTTACCTCTCTTTGCCATGATGGACTTTAACCAGACAGGGCAATCCTTTTTGTAGTGCCCAGTCTGCTAGCAGTGGAGGCAAGTGTCTTTGTCCACTGGAAAGGACTTCTGCTGATGCTGATGCTGCATGTGAGATTTGCCATGCGCCTTTGAAGGAGAACCTTTGCTACTTTGATTGTAATTCTTTTTGTTGTTGTCCCTCACATAGTTGAGTGAACCACCATGTGAGGCTTTGAGTCTGTCCTCTTCTTGGACACACATTGCTATCGTCTTTTCAATGTCCCATGTTTCAGGCGACATGTTATAGTTTACAACAAAGGTTTCAAACTCCTTTGGCAGCGAAGCCATGACCAGGTGGACCAGGAGTGCTGGTCTGATCTCCAGATCCACATCCATGGGCTTGAGCTTTGCTGCCATGTTGCTCATCCTGAGGATGTGCTCTCTAATTCCATGACCACCGCCAGTGTAGTTCTCTGTTACCAGTTGCTTTATCAACTGGGTGGTATATGTCTTTGAAGAACCAGTGAACTGGTTCTTTATCATTGTAAGCAACTCCCCTACGAAAGTGCACTCTGCAATTGAGCCCACAATGGCGTTCTCAATTGTATTCTTTATAAATGCCATACACTTTTTGTTGGCGTTGATCCACTTTTGATTGTTGAGGGAATAGGACATCTCCAATGGAGCATGATCCCTTCTCTTTTTATCCCACGCAGCATCATCATCTGTGGCCTCTCTGACTGGCTCTGTAGGTCTGACCGGCTGTGGTTCATCCACAACCCAATCGACCTCAGCACAGACAAATGCCAGGTCTACTTTCTTCCTCCACTCAGTGTAGTTGTCACCTCTGAGTGTCGGAACATCTTTTAGGCAGCTCATCAAGTGATAGCCTCCTGAAATCACAATTTAAGTGAGATCATTATAACAATCATATGCAGTAATCTAACGTTGGTCAAATTAAACATACAATTGTCTATGCAATTAAATCTATATTACCGTTGGGCAAATAATAGAAATAAATGCACCTTTAATTTCAATAATAAAACATGATCATGTTATTAACGACGTTGGTCATAAAAAATAACGTAATCATATTTATTTTAATAATCACTTTAATATGCTCTTTAAATTTAATTCTCTCTAAACTTTTAATTTTCTTTGTAAATTATTTACGCAGCGAAAAATCATGAATAGAAAATTCATGAACTTTATACTTTTTTCAGAGTATTTCTTTTACTTTTCTATTTTCCGTACAAAATTTTCGTTGGATAAATTTTGAGTAGAAAAATAAAATAAAATAAACTGTGTGACTTTTGCCCAAAAAACTGGACAAATAAATAAAACGCGGAAAAACGGGCAGCTCAGCCGCGGCCTCGGCCCATTGCGTGTTGTGCGGCCTCGGCCGAGCGCGCGGCTACGGCCTCGCCACCCTTTCGGCCCATTGCGGCTCAGCTGGCCCAGTCGCGGCCTCTGTGGGGAGGCTGTGCTCACCCCAGCCGCCCGATGCAGTCAGGCGAGATCGTACGCCCGAGCGGGCTTCTCGCTAGGGCAAAAACGGTGACGCGACGAGCCGGGGAACCCTAGAATCATTCCCTCCCCCGCGCCGTTCGTCCTCTGTCCTCTCTATCGCTCGGGAGCGACAACGGCCACCGGCGACGCTTCAGTCCGGCCGCCGGCGACGGGGTCAGAGACCTCCGCGCCGCGCGTGCCTCGCGCACGCCTGTCCTTTCTCCCTCTGCGCTGCTCTGCTCTTTCCCGCGCGTCGAGCGCCGCCGCTCCCCGCGAGCTCGCTCCGAGCGGCAGCTCCGAGCGGCAGCTCCGCCGGCCGCCGGTGACGATAGTGTTCGCCACGGCGCCGCGCTAGCCCCCTCCTTTTCCCCTTTCTGGTTTCTTCCAACCACCACACCGTGAGTAGAGCCGTCCTCTGCCCCTTTCGACAGATGCGGTGGCGCGATGCAGCGGCGCCTCCTCCGCCCCCTTTGCCGGCGTGCGCGAGCACCTCGAAGGTGAACGCGCCGCCGTCAAACGGTGCGGTGGTGGTGCCCTTTGCCCCCTGGAGGGAGTAGTTCTTCTTCCCCGCACCTCGGCTTGCCGATGCGTGTGGGGATCGAGAGGAACAGCGCGGCCGGAGTGGCGGCGCACTTTGCCGGTGGCCCGAGGCCTCTCCGGTGACGTTTGCTTTTACCCTAGCTCTTTTAGAGTTCTTTGGGGAAGGATCTTTCTTTCTCTGTGTTTCTTCTCTATCGAAGATCTTAGCCTAGCATGGCTCTGAAACCATTGTTATATCCACTGGATCGGGGTAGGCTAGAGACATCCGGTAGTCCTACCTTCGGATTGGCCTCATGAGCTGGAGCCGGAGGCCATGGTGGACGATGACGGCGGTGTGGGGTGTGTGTGCGAGTGGTGGCGGCTGAGGTGCTTCCCGTCACTTCTGGGCGACCTAGATCGGTAGGGTTTGTCGGTGGGGTTGCGGCGGCAGACGAACCTCGTAGTATGTGCCCCGGCTCCCCACCTCTTTATATTGCCCAACGTGACAGGGCCCCGTCAACCATAGATAGGTTGAGCGCCCCCGATCAGGGCGCGGATCAAGGGTCCGGTGGGCCGTTGGGCCCACACGGGAGAGATCAACCTAACACTTAGCACCTCATCTAATTAACTTTGCATTGGAAGAGGCCTCATGAAGTACCGATTCATATTTGTGGATTTTGTAGCAGCAGGTTCATTTACTAAAACTACTTAAAAACGTAAATATTTCGTAGATTTTCATAAAGGAAAAACGAAACCTGTTTCGCAATTAAGAACTTGTAGGCATTACATATTGATCAAAAAAATTAAGATCTGCAACCTATAGAAGGTTCTGGCCCCAACCTGTTTCACTTTTGAGACTGAAAATATATAACATTTGCTACAGTGTAGATATGAGGATGTGCAGTGTTTTAGTACAGGAATAAGAATATTTCTTTGAGTTCTTCTGGCACTGTAGCTTAGGATTGTGTGTCAGTTTAATATAATATTAAAAATCGATCCCAAGCAGGCCTATTACAAGAATCATAAGCTGATGGTTAAGCAAATAATGTTTGCACAACATTAACTTGGCACAGATCTTCAGGAAAACGGAAATGGATCCGACCGCCCCGAACGTAGGTTCGGGTGCACCATTGTCCAGAAAATCATGTCTCGTGTACTCGCCCTACATTGCCGGTCAAAAATCCTACGTATATGGTGTACGCATGCGTCTGCACTCAGACCAGTTGCTGGTTGCTGGAAAAAAAACCGCTTGAAGAGGGAAACGGCAAAGGCCAATGTATGGCGCTCGCGCTACCTTGATTTCCAATCTGAACGCCTCTTATCTTGGCCTTGTAATTGAACTGAGCCATTGAGCATTGTATGCAATGAATGACAAACAAGAATGAAATGAAACAAAAATACACTTTTGCTTCGATACACCCCCTAATATAAGGACGGTCCAGATCGCACGATACCTTTTCATAATCAGAGGCACGATCGGCATAGCAGTTAGAAAAGTCCTCCCCGCCTGCCCGGCTGATACGTATACGCGTACGTTTTTCTTTTTTTTTCGGCTGGATGACGCTGCACGACGCGGGGGCGAGCCGCGGTTAGCGCCCCGCGCCTGCCCCGCTGCCCCTGCATGCACGCGCTCGCGTGGCCCTGCTTTTTTGCATGCAGGAGCCTGCCGCTGCCACCCTCGCCTGGCCGCGCCCCGCTGACGCCCTCGCCCCGCCGCGCACCGCTGACGCCCCGTTTGACCCCCGATTTGCATGTACGTGATTGATACGCCGGGCCCAAGCAATCATTGGTTTTTTAAAGGAAAATACACCCCCGTTTACTAGCAATCCCATATTCTAAGGCGCACATGCATGTCTTTCATTTTCAATCAGTAACAGCTAACGATCCCTATTTAATAGGAAAGAAAATCGTGGTTGCCTCCCGAGGAAACTGAGAAAATGAAAGAGGGGGTTCCTATCTCCACAACTAGATCAACACAACACCGTTTCGGAGTGTCGGAGGGGGTTCCGAAGCACGTTTTTTTTACCGGGAAAATCCTATGAAATGCATCGGGCGTCGGAAAAAGAAGAAAACCGGCATGCGTGCTATCGATGGTGATGACAACGCGTGGAAAAAGTTTCGGGCCATTTCACGGAGTCGGAAAAACAAACGTGCTTCGGAACCCCCCTCCGGCACACCGAAACGGAGCTGGTTGCACATGGTCTACGTGATCGCATGCATGCAGTTGCACCAAAACGTGCAGACATGTGAGCACGGCCAACGTAGGCCCCCACGCAAGGTTGGAACGAAACCCGACACCGAACGAACATTGCGTCACGTCCGGCCAGTGTTTTAGGGTTTTTTCACGGGGAAAATCCTAGGAAATGCATCGGACGTCGGAAAAAGAAGAAAACCGGCATGCGTGCTGTCGATGGTGATGACAACGCGTGGAAAAAGTTTCGGGCCATTTCACGGAGTCAGAAAAAAAACGTGCTTGGGAACACCCCTCCGGCACACCGAAACGGAACTGGTTGCACATGGTCTACGTGATCGCATGCATTCAGTTGCACCAAACCGTGCAGACATGTCGGCACGGCCAATGTAGGCCCCCACGCAAGGTTGGAACAAAACCCGAGACCGAACGAACGTTGCGTCACGTCCGGCCAGTGTTTTAGGGTTTTTTCACCGGGAAATCCTAGGAAATGCATCGGACGTCGGAAAAAGAAGAAAACTGGCATGCGTGCTGTCGATGGTGATGACAACACGTCAAAAAAGTTTCGGGCCATTTCACGTAGTCGGAAAAAAAAACGTGCTTCGGAACCCCCCTCCGGCACACCGAAACGGAGCTGGTTGCACATGGTCCACGTGATCGCATGCATGCAGTTGCACCAAACAGTGCAGACATGTGGGCACGGCCAACGTAGGTCCCGACGCAAGGTTGGAACGAAACCCGATACCGAACGAACGTTACGTCACGTCCGGCTAGTGTTTTAGGGTTTTTTCACCGGGAAAATCCTAGGAAATGCATCGGGCGTCGGAAAAAGAAGAAAACCGGCATGCGTTCTGTCGATGGTGATGACAACGCGTGGAAAAAGTTTCGGGCCATTTCACGGAGTCAGAAAAAAACGTGCTTGGGAACCCCCCTCCGGCACACCGAAACGGAACTGGTTGCACATGGTCTACGTGATCGCATGCATTCAGTTGCAACAAACCGTGCAGACATGTGGGCACGGCCAACGTAGGCCCCCACGCATGGTTGGAACGAAACTCGACACCGAACGAACGTTGCGTCACGTCCGGCTAGTGTTTTAGGGTTTTTTCACCGGGAAAATCCTAGGAAATGCATCGGGCGTCGGAAAAAGACGAAAACCGGCATGCGTGTTGTCGATGGTGATGACAACGCGTGGAAAAAGTTTCGGGCCATTTCACGGAGTCGGAAAAAAAACGTGCTTCGGAACCCCCCTCCGGCACATCGAAACGGAGCTGGTTGCATATGGTCCACGTGATCGCATGCATGCAGTTGCACCAAACCGTGCAGACATGTGAGCACGGCCAATGTAGGCCGCCACGCAAGGTTAGAACGAAACCCGACACCGAACGAACGTTGCGTCACGTACGGCCAGTGTTTTAGGGTTTTTTCACCGGGAAAATCCTAGGAAAAGCATCGGGCGTCGGAAAAAGAAGAAAACCGGCATGCGTGCTGTCGATGGTGATGACAACGCGTAAAAAAAGTTTCGGGCCATTTCACGGAGTCAGAAAAAAAGTGCTTGGGAACCCCCCTCCGGCACACCGAAACGGAACTGGTTGCACATGGTCTACGTGATCGCATGCATTCAGTTGCAACAAACCGTGCAGACATGTGGGCACGGCCAACGTAGGCCCCCACGCAAGGTTGGAACGAAACCCGACATCGAACGAACGTTGCGTCACGTCCGGGCAGTGTTTTAGGGTTTTTTTCGCCGGGAAAATCCTAGGAAATGCATCGGGCGTCGGAAAAAGAAGAAAACCGACATGTGTGCTGTCGATGGTGATGACAACACATGGAAAAAGTTTCGGGCCATTTCACGGAGTCGGAAAAAAAACGTGCTTCGGAACCCTCCTCCGGCACACCGAAACGGAGCTGGTTGCACATGGTCTACGTGATCGCATGCATGCAGTTGCACCAAACCGTGCTGACATGTGAGCATGGCCAACGTAGGCCCCCACGCAAGGTTGGAACGAAACCCGACACCGAACGAACATTGCGTCACGTCCGGCCAGTGTTTTAGGGTTTTTTCACGGGCAAAATCCTAGGAAATGCATCGCACGTCAGAAAAAGAAGAAAACCGGCATGCGTGCTGTCGATGGTGATGACAACGCGTGGAAAAAGTTTCCGGCCATTTCACGGAGTCAGAAAAAAACGTGCTTGGGAACACCCCTCCGGCACACCGAAACGGAACTGGTTCCACATGGTCTACGTGATCGCATGCATTCAGTTGCACCAAACCGTGCAGACATGTGGGCACGGCCAACGTAGGCCCCCACGCAAGGTTGGAACGAAACCCGAGACCGAACGAACGTTGCGTCACGTCCGGCCAGTGTTTTAGGGTTTTTTCACTAGGAATATCCTAGGAAATGCATCGGACGTCGGAAAAAGAAGAAAACTGGCATGCGTGCGGTCGATGGTGATGACAACACGTCGAAAAAGTTTCGGGCCATTTCACGGAGTCGGAAAAAAAAACGTGCTTCGGAACCCCCCTCCGGCACACCGAAACGGAGCTGGTTGCATATGGTCCACGTGATCGCATGCATGCAGTTGCACCAAACCGTGCAGACATGTGGGCACGGCCAACATAGGCCCCAACACAAGGTTGGAACGAAACCCGAGACCGAACGAACGTTGCGTCACGTCCGGCCAGTGCTTTAGGGTTTTTTCACCGGGAAAATCCTAGGAAATGCATCGGGCGTCTGAAAAAGAAGAAAACTGGCATGCGTGCTGTCGATGGTGATGACGACGTGTGGAAAAAGTTTGGGGCCATTTCACGGAGTCGGAAAAACAAACGTGCTTCGGAACCCCCCTCCGGCACACCGAAACGGAGCTGGTTGCACATGGTCCACGTGATCGCATGGATGCAGTTGCACCAAACCGTGCAGACATGTGGGCACGGCCAACGTAGGCCCCCACGCAAGGTTGGAACGAAACCCGACACCGAACGAACGTTGCGTCACGTCCGGCTAGTGTTTTAGGGTTTTTTCACCGGGAAAATCCTAGGAAATGCATCGGGCGTCGGAAAAAGAAGAAAAACGGCATGCGTGCTGTCGATGGTGATGACAACGCGTGGAAAAAGTTTCGGGCCATTTCGCGGAGTCGGAAAAAAAACGTGCTTCGGAACCCCCCTCCGGCACACCGAAACGGAGCTGGTTGCACATGGTCCACGTGATCGCATGCATGCAGTTGCACAAAACCGTGCAGACATGTGAGCACGGCCAATGTAGGCCGCCACGCATGGTTGGAACGAAACCCGACACCGAACGAACGTTGCGTCATGTCCGGCCAGTGCTTTAGGGTTTTTTCACGGGAAAATCCTAGGAAATGCATCGGGCGTCGGAAAAAGAAGAAAACCGGCATCCGTGCTGTTGATGGTGATGACAACGCGTGGAAAAAGTTTCGGGCCATTTCACGGAGTCAGAAAAAAAAACGTGCTTGGGAACCCCCCAACGGCACACCGAAACGGAACTAGTTGCACATGGTCTACGTGATCGCATGCATTCAGTTGCACCAAACCGTGCAGACATGTGGGCATGGCCAACGTAGGCCCCCACGCAAGGTTGGAACGAAACCCGACACCGAACGAACGTTGCGTCACGTCCGGCCAGTGTTTTAGGGTTTTTTCACCGGGAAAATCCTAGGAAATGCATCGGGCGTCGGAAAAAGAAGAAAACCGACATGCGTGCTGTCGATGGTGATGACAACACGTGGAAAAAGTTTCGGGCCATTTCACGGAGTCGAAAAAAAAACGTGCTTCGGAACCCCCCTCCGGCACACCGAAACGGAGCTGGTTGCACATGGTCCACGTGATCGCATGCATGCAGTTGCACCAAACCGTGCAGACATGTGGGCACGGCCAAAGTAGGCCCCCTCGCAATGTTGGAACGAAACCCGACACCGAACGAACGTTGCGTCACGTCCGGCTAGTGTTTTAGGGATTTTTCACCGGGAAAATCCTAGGAAATGCATCGGGCGTCGGAAAAAGAAGAAAACCGGCATGCGTGCTGTCGATGGGGATGACAACGCGTGGAAAAAAGTTTGGGGCCATTTCACTGAGTCGGAAAAAAAAACGTGTTTCGGAACCCCCCTCCGGCACACCGAAACGGAGCTGGTTGCACATGGTCTACGTGATCGCATGCATGCAGTTGAACCAAAACGTGCAGACATGTGGGCACGGCTAACGTAGGCCCCATGCAAATTTGGAACGAAACCCGACACCGAATGAACGTTGCGTCACGTCCGGCCAGTGTTTTAGGGTTTTTTCACCGGGAAAATCCTAGGAAATGCATCGGGCGTCGGAAAATGAAGAAAAATGGCATGCGTGTTGTCGATGGTGATGACGACGCGTGGAAAAAGTTTGGGGCCATTTCACGGAGTCGGAAAAACAAACGTGCTTCGGAACCCCCCTCCGGCACACCGAAACGGAGCTGGTTGCACATGGTCTACGTGATCGCATGCATGTAGTTGCACCAAACCGTGCAGACATGTGAGCACGGCCAACGTAGGCCCCCACGCAAGGTTGGAACGAAACCCGACACCGAACGAACGTTGCGTCACGTCCGGCCAGCGTTTTAGGGTTTTTTCACGGGAAAAATCCTAGGAAATGCATCGGACGTCGGAAAAAAAAAGAAAACCGGCATGCGTGCTGTCGATGGTGATGAGAACGCGTGGAAAAAGTTTCGATCCATTTCACGGAGTCAGAAAAAAACGTGCTTGGGAACACCCCTCCGGCACACCGAAACGGAACTGGTTGCACATGGTCTACGTGATCACATGCATTCAGTTGCACCAAACCGTGCAGACATGTGGGCACGGCCAACGTAGGCCCCCACGCAAGGTTGGAACGAAACCCGAGACCGAACGAATGTTGCGTCATGTCCGGCCAGTGTTTTAGGGTTTTTTCACCGGGAAAATCCTAGGAAATGCATCGGGCGTCGGAAAAAGAAGAAAATCGGCATGCGTGCCGTCGATGGTGATGACAAGACGTCGAAAAAGTTTCGGGCCATTTCACGGAGTCGGAAAAAAAACGTTCTTCGGAACCCCCCCTCCGGCACACCGAAACGGAGCTGGTTGCACATGGTCCACGTGATCGCATGCATGCAGTTGCACCAAACCGTGCAGACATGTGGGCACGGCCAACGTAGGCCCCCACGCAAGGTTGGAACGAAACCCGACACCGAACGAACGTTGCGTCACGTCCGGCTAGTGTTTTAGGGTTTTTTCACCGGGAAATCCTAGGAAATGCATCGGGCGTCGGAAAAAGAAGAAAACCGGCATGCGTGCTGTCGATGGTGATGACAACGTGTGGAAAAAGTTTCGGGCCATTTCACGGAGTCAGAAAAAAAACGTGCTTGGGAACACCCCTCCGGCACACCGAAACGGAACTGGTTGCACATGGTCTACGTGATCGCATGCATGCAGTTGCACCAAACCGTGCAGACATGTGGGCACGGCCAACGTAGGCCCCCACACAAAATATGAACGAAATCGGACACCGAACGCACGTTGCGTCACGTCCGGGCAGTGTTTTAGGGTTTTTCCACCGGGAAAACCCTAGAAAATGCATCGAACGTCGAAAAATTCCGAAAATTGTCATGCATGCTTGCCATTCTGCCTGGAGTACGTCGAAAAGTTATGGTTCATTCAGTTGACGTGGAAAAGAAAGTCCTTGAGAGAAGCCCAACCGGCACACCCAAACGGTGCTGGTTGCACTAGGGCTACGTGATCGCATGCATGAAATGACACCAATTTTTGCGAGGGTGTGTGCATGCCCAATGTAGGCCGCCACGCAATATATGAATGAATCCGGACACCAAACGCACGTTGCGTCACGTCCGGGCAGTGTTTTAGGGTTTTCCACCGAGAAAACCCTAGAAAATGCATCGGACGTCGAAAAATACCGAAAACCGCCATGCATGCTTGCCATGGTGCCTGGAGTACGTGGAAAAAGTTATGGGCCATTTGGTCGACGTGAAAAAAAAAAAGACTTGGCGGAGTTGGAAAAAAACGTACTCTAAAAAACGAAAGACTACCCTAAAAAAATACTACCCTAAAAAAACTTGTACGTGCACAACTTGTACATGCATGCATGACAGTTCTAAAAAAAAACTACCCTAAAAACCTGCGTCGACGTGGGTCTAGCCCCACGTTCGACAAATCCCGCCTCCATATCCGCCCGCACCCGCCGCCATCGACCCCGCCCTCCCAACCCTAGCCATCACGCACGCCGCCACCTGCCCCCATGTCGCCGCCTCCGCCCTCCGCGCCATCACGCCGACGCCGATGGCCCCCTCTGAGCCATCGCGCCGACGCCCCCACCCTCGCTCCATCACGCACGCCGCCACCCCGCCCCTCCACTCACGCACGCCACCACCTGCCCTCACGCCGCCACCACCTGCTACACGACCGCCAGCCACCGCCTGCACGATCGCCCATCGCCAGCCGCCGCCGCCTCCACCATCGCTTATTTTGATAGATGTTCATATAAATATTTTGAGAAACCTAAACAAAACGCTTATTAAGTTCTCTGGTGCCGCACACATGTTCACATAAATAAACAACAACATAGGTTATTCCGACACGACTCGTGCAACCAGTTTTCTTCTTTCCAAGATCGATCTCTACGCCCAATTCTTGAAGGAAATATAAAAAACCGTGTGAGAAAATATAGTCCGTAAAACCAAACAAGCAACATAACTGAAAATAGAATGTAAAACTTACTTCTCGTTTAGACTACATGTGGCCTTGTTATGACCTGGCAAATGACAAAGACTGCACAACGAACCACTTTTCTTCTCCCTAAAATCTTTTGGTCTCCCATTTTTCGTAACGTCAGGGCCACCCTTCGACCGGCCTTTCTTAGGTGCACCCTTCGTCGAAACTTTCTCAGGATCCTGTATACCTGCTGCACCTTCTTCCGTTTGAATTGCCTGCTTCGCAATTAGAGCACACCTTCTACATCCTATGAGTTCCTCTTTCGGGATCTTCTTCTTTGCTATTATATCGTCCAGACACTTCATCAATTCATCAAACAAGAATGGATCATTTGCTGCAACATGCGCAGCTTCTGCTGTTTATGCTCACTTGACTGTACCGTTCTCTCTCCTCTGGCCCAGACCAACCCCAGCCAAAAAGATCACTCTTGCGCTGCACTGGCAACCCATCTCTCGCATTTTTCGACAACCGATTGAGTACACAACACTTTGGTATTTCAGATAATTTAAGATGATGCGGAACAAAGAGAATGTGTTTGCAAGGCAGCCCTTTCCGAACCATCCTGAGACATGTGCATGATATAGTTTCTTCTGAGTTACCTGGTTTATACACAACATTGTACATGAACTTGTGGTTATCCTGCCATGTCACGGTGAATGTCTGACGCTCAATTCCTACTAGCGTCTCAAATATCTGCAGCTGTCCCATCTTATTCAGATCATCTTGCAGAATGTAGAAATTAGCAGGAGTGAATACTTTCGCAGCATGCTCTTCAATGTCCTTATACTCAGTAACCGCCGGTGGTACTTTCTGATTAGCCTCACAGTCATCATGCGCCTCGTTCTCACGGAGGCGAACTATGCAGTTCTCATAATGCACTACCAGATCAACTATGGTCATACCATAGTCGAGGTGAAGGTGAAGGGAGGAGTTGAGGCTTTCACTCCTCTGGTTACTACGCATACCAAGGAAAAACCCATCCGAAAGATATGATGCTGCCCAAAGTCTCCTCTTCCTATACATCCTGTTCAACCACTCTTCAGTTTTTTCCGTCTTCCATTTATCGACAAAGGTGGCCCATCTCCGCTCAAAGTTGTCTTGAGAGGTGGCATAGTACAGGAGCGATCTGAACTCATCGAGTGACTTGTAATATAGGTGACTCTGCATATTTTTCTTGATATGCCACGAGCAAATACGATGTAGCACATCTGAAAGGACACTCCGAATCGCTCGGATCATTGCAGCGTCACCGTCCGTGATTATTGACTTTGGCTTCTGCTGACAGTTTGCCCTCATGAAAGTCTGAAGCAGCCACACATATGTCCCTTCAGTCTCGTCAGAAACAATGGCGCAACCAAAAACAGTTGTGCAACGGTGGTTATTAACACCAACAAAGGGGATGAACGGCATACCATATCTGTTCATCTTATACGTGCTGTCAAACACTACCACATCTCCGTAGTCCTGATAGTCCCTCCGCGACTGTGCATCGCACCAGAACATACTCTTCAATCGCCCTTCCTTATCTAGCACGTACTCGAAGAAGAAGTCTGGGTCCTTCGCCTTTCTGCTCCTCATAATTCCCACTGCCGTCTCAGCATCACCCTTTGCAATGAGCTTCATTTTCTCTCTGCAGCAAAGATTGTACACGTCCCGCCTAATAAGGCCACATTTATCGTACAAACCATACCTACTGATGAAGTTATCCACTATTATATGCTTCCTGATTCCAGCCCCTTGCATAGCCAGTATCTCTAACCTCTTGCCATCTCCAATCCGTCTGTGTGACCACAAAAATGGAACCTCGTCGGCTCGAGCCATCGCGTGGTTGTGATCATCCACGAATGACGCGACGAACCAAAGTCCACGTGCCCTGCCCAATTTCACCACCATCTACGCACCACACTCACATCGAGTCTCGGGTCTAAGCCTGCGGGTGCGACCCTCCATGGTTATGAATTTGCTCTGCCTTCTCCCTGCCCTAGAGCAAACGAACCGCCTAAACCGTATTATTCCCGAAGCACCCTTCCCTCGTTTCACCTTTTCTCTTCTGATGTTGAACCCACGCTCTTTGGCGTGCTTGTTGTAGAATATGTATGCATCCCCTTGGGACCGAAAAGTCATAGCCATAACCTTCCAATGTGTCTCCAACATCTGCTGCTGGTATTGAGCCTCCTCAATGTCCATCTCTGCACCATCAGGACCATCTGAGCCCTCCTACAAAATTACATATGAAACTATGGCAGTTATTATCATCTATTACAAACTACCGCGCGCGGTACAAAATGTTTGAACGAACCTGGCTCAAGTTATCGGCTCACGATTCCTCATAATTATTTTGCTCATTCTCAACATCCACATCTTCCTGTAAATTAAAAACACAGACAAATAATTACACATACTGTACTCTGCCAATTGAAAAATGGAATCAAATAGACTTCACTTACGTTTCACTGTTTGCACCATGTTCATTATTTTCAAAATCCTCTGAAGGTAAGTTATCATATGATGACCACGATTCGTTATCGCTGCTGTCATCATCTTCATTACTAGGATCATTATCGGTCCGACTGACCTTATTCGTACCATTATCATCAGCCGTAAATGAGGTTTCTTTGTCCATTTAAACACACGTTACTACCAACACTGCACATCATTGACAAACACATTATCCCACGTTAAATGCTAAGTTCATACAGTGGGTCATACTGATGAATAAATTGCAACATTTAACCTATGAACATTTAAAATGATTTCTTTCTAAATCTAACTCATTTTGATACGTGGTACAAGGGTTAGATGACAAACCGTGTGCGGTGGTGTCGACGTCTCCGGCGTGATTCAAGACGGCGGCGACGTGGAAGACGACGAATCCACCCGCGGGATTACCGGACGGATCCGCGGCGGAGGACGAGTGCGGTCACTGCCGGCGTTGTACAAGTGCGGTGGCCGGCGTGGGACGTCGGGGCGGTTAGATGAGACGTGGGATGTCGGGGTGGTTACAGGTGGCGGACGCGGCGTCAATGCGGAAACCGGCGACGTCCAAGACGTGCCCGGCTATTCCGTGACCGCCGACCACGGCGTGGGACACGACGGGGTTGTAACGGCCGGCGTGGGAGCTCGGGGTGGTTACAGGCGGCGGACGCGGCGTCGATGCGGAAAACGAGGACCTGGTGAGATGGGTACGCGGCGGCGTCGAGCGCGACGGGCTGGACTCGGTGCTGGACCCGAGGCCCGCCGGCGAGTCCTGCACCTGCAGGGACGAGATGCGCAGGGTCCTCGACGTTGTGCTGCTCTGCGCCTCCAGCCTCCCGATCAACCTGGCCGGCCGCTTCCGTAACTCCCGACCGTGGCATGAGACGCGACGGGATTGCAACGAGGTGCCGGCGCCGGCGGTCTTCCACACGTCAGGCGACCCCGCGACGATCCAGATGAGCAGCCGCGTGATCACCGGGCGGCAGGCCAGATCGATCGGCGTCTTTTTTTTCCTCTACGCGGGCTCGATCGTGGGTAAGTTTGCGTCCCGTACACGTCCCATATAGGCGGGCTTGATCGTGGGTAAGTTTTTTTCTTCTTAAGCACGTGTATTCGTACGGCCGGTGCACTACCGGAATTGACGCCGACGTCGACGGCCTTATCTATGCCGACGGCCACCGTCGGCTTAGACGGCGGTATGCCGACGTCCTAGAGCCAGCCGTCGGCGTACCCGCCCGTCGGCATACCTCCGTCTATGCCACCGTCAGCATAGGTAGGCCGTCGGCATATCTCTGACTATGCCGACAGTTGCCGTCGGCGTAGCCCGGCCATCGGCATATGTGTGGGCCCGGCCGCCCCGGTTTTAACAGCCAGTTGACGCCGTCATACGTATGCCGACGGCCCTAACGTCGGCCGTCGGCATACCTATCTGCCGCCACGTCAGCGATCCGCGGCACCGTGTGCCGTCGGCATAGCTCTGGCCCCACGGTGCCGCGGATCGCTGACGTGGCAGGGAGCTATAGCCGTCGGCATATCTACGTTCATTTTTTAAAAAAAAATCGTTTTTTAATAATTTTTTTATTTTAAAAAATTAATTAAATAGAGTTATGCCGACGGCTATGCCGTCGGCATAGCCTTTCTGTTTTTAGTTTCTGTTTTAAATTGCTTATATCTTTTAAGATATTTGATGTTTTTGAGTGATTCTTTTTTGCATTAGATTCAAAATTTTGTCTAGTTTCTGTTTGTGCCATTAGTTTTCAAATTTGAATGGTTTAAATTTGAATTTGTTCAAATTTGCTTCAAACCCTAGATTGTGAATAACTTGAGTTTACAAATAGTTTTTAATTTAATTCTTTTTGCTCCTAGTCACGTGTTAGATTGTTGTCACAGTAAGATTTATTTGGTTATTTTTAGAATAATTTAAATTAGGATTTTAATTTCAGTGTCATTTAGCTCAAAAAATCATTAAATGCATGAAAAATAGCAAATTAAGTTAGAAAGGGTTGAAATTTGAAGATGTGGCTTTGAATGAATGCACAAAAAGTCTGGAGTTGAAATAAGTTAAAAAAAATGAAATGCCTTTGTAAAAGACGAGTTTTCGTCCGAAACCTTGATACTTCGAATCAGATGGTCCAGTTTGTACACGAAGTGCATCCAGTTTTTGTCGTAACCCTCTCAACTTTTTAGCACAAGCTATGTGGGTGAAATGATGATACCATGCCAAGTTTCAACCTTTTCAGAGTTCATTTGTAGTGCTTTTCAATTTCAGGGTCATTTAGCTCAAAAAAATCATTAAATGCATGAAAAATAGCAAATGAAGTTAGAAATGGTTGAAATTTGAGGATGTGGCTTTGAATTGTGCATATTGAATGCACAAAAAGTCTGGAGTTGAAATAAGTTAAAAAAATGAAATGCCTTTGTAACAGATGGGTTTTCGTCCGAAACCTTAATACTTCGAAGGAGATAGTCCAGTTTGTAGAAAATGAAAGCCATATTTTCAAACTCTAACCCCCCCTGTGGACCGCCTTTTTTAGTTTTGTAGAAAATAAACAAAAATGATAAAATCTTCAAAAAATAAAATCCTTTGAGATGTACTCCCTCCGTTCCTTTATATAAGGTGTATTTGTTTTTTGATAAAATTCCAAAATGTAAGGTGCATTTCTTTTAATTCCTCATAATTCCCTTGTTAGCCCTCTTAAAAAAGGAAAGTATCTCTTTTCTGATTATGTGTATCTCTTATTATAGCAAAAGAAGGAAACTATCTCTTTGTCGATTGCATGTATCTCGTACTTTTCTGGACTAATTGATTCACTTTCCACTAACCAACAAATTTGTCAAGGGTAATTTAGTCTTAACATGTCTATAATTATGTGCCTTGGTTACCGTGCTGAAAATAATACACCTTACATTAAGGAACGGAGGGAGTAGTTAGGTTTTAGTGTCTAGTTGATATAGAAATTTTGAAATATGAATTTTGACCTTTTTTGCAAAAAAACGAAAAAAAATGTAAAACGGCCATAACTTTTGCATACGACGTCGAAAAAAAAAGTTTAATATATCAAAAAAAACTAGAGAAAAATTGGGACTCGATTTCACCCGGGTTTACCCGGTGAAATTTTCTCAGATTCTCAAAATTCCAAAAGTAAAAAAAGTTATTTCAAATCAAAAAATAAAAATTTTAATAATTTTAAAAATTAATTTTATTTAAAAATAAATAAATGATGTCATATTTAGATTCCTCACATTTTTCTGATAATAATGGATATATTATTTGTCGAATTTCGATTTACAGATTTAAAGATATTAATTATGTCATATTAAATGAATAAATGGCAAAAAATAATAATAAAATAATATTATTACTTATTTTATTTTTATTGAAATTCAATATTATTAGTACTTATTTTTTTTATTTTAATAATTGTTTAGAATTCAAAAAATTAAATCATGTGACATCAAGACCTAAGGGTTAACAGGATTGATAGCTTAAGATTGTCAGGAAAACAACAAGTGCAGACTTGGAAACTAGGGGAGATAGAACCTGAAAGTTAAGCGTGCTGAGGCTGGAGTAGTGAGAGGATGGGTGACCGGCCGGGAAGTTAGACGATTTGGAATGAGTGCTGATTAGAGACTAGAGATTAAATTCTGAAGCAGTGAGGAGGGGTGATTAGAGATTAAATTGTCAAATAATTCAAAATTGTGAAAATCAGAAAAAAAATTAAAAACAAATCAAAAATTTTGAAAAAAAATTTGAATTTTTTTAAATAACTAAATTAAGCTATGCCGACGGCTTAACCGTTGGCATAGTAATGCCACGTGGCACTCGCTGGTTGGCCGCAGTTTGACGACGGCTCCGTCTGCCGCCGTCAAACGGAAAACTTTGCCGACGGGGAAACTATGCCGACGGCCGTACGGACACCGTCGGCATAGGTACCTATGCCGACGGCAGGCCCAGGTACGCCGACGCATACGATGCCGACGGGGCTATGCCGATGGCGGCTGTCGGCATAGGTCTATCCCGACGGGATTTGGAGCCCGTCGGCATAGCCAGTAATTCTGGTAGTGGTGGGTATACGATACGAGAGGTGGGTATACGTTTCTTTCCGTATGACGATTCTGCCCTTCTACGTTTTGTGGGGGGGGGGGGGGTTGTACCGAAGCACTTCTCACAAAAATATCAAAGGAAAACTGGATCACTTGTTACACTACAAATAGTGCACCAAACAAAGTTCAAAATCAGAATGTTTGTGTTTTACTCTTGGATAATGTGCTCAACTAAATCATTACTGCCAGGCTGTGAATGGGGCCAAGGCAGCATCCGATCTCAGATTTATATCCAAACTAAATGAAAAACTATGGAAATTTTGTAAGGGAAGCATGAACGAAGGAGCTAATGCAACACTAGAGGAAGTATTCCACCAACATACATACATTCCATATGTTTTACATGGAGCCATCTCCCCCAAATCTTGCATTGTAGCCCAACTAGCAAACAAGTGATTTGCAGCAGACTATGTACATTACCTGGGTCAAATATATCAACCACTAAAGGCTCCAGCCCTAGAGCTTGAGTTGATTAGTGACATGAGTTCGGCCACAATCTCTTCCAGAACGTCGTCACGTATCATTTCAGCAATGTCTGCTCCAAACATTTCAAGTTCATGATGATCCAGTGGCAAAGGTTCAACACTATCCAAATCAAATGGTTGATAAATCCTTCGCATGAGCAATGCCATTTGCCAGATATTTTCAATTAACTTTCTCCAATCCATTTGAGACCAGGAGTTCATCATGATTTTTGAACATGGCTGCTACCTGGATCCGTCATGTCAGCTAAGATTGAGTTAACGAGATCGAAAAGAAGCTTCATGTCTGACCTCGACCGCAGGAGCAGGTTGCTGTCACATCCACTGTCCCTGTCCTCCTCATCCTTAAATGTGGGTAGCTGCTCTTCCTTCAGCTGGTAATCTGAAATTTCTGTATCGTCGCACTCATCACTCTACTAGTCTACTATGCATCCGAATCATCTCCGCATGTATCATTTGGTCCCTCATCTTCAACATCTTAAGTTGAGCTCTGAGTCCTGCATTTATGAGATGAGATGGGAACAAAAGATTACTGATAAGAATATAAATCATATTAAGCGCGGAAGAGTCAGCTTGGTTTTGGTATGCTTCCCTTGAATACCATCATTGACAGTTCTGAAGATTCCAGAATAAGCAGTCTCCTCTCCAGAACTTTGTTGCAATGAAGCAGTTGGACTTGAGCATTCGCAACTCTCAGAGCTTACAGAATAAGACTGCTTGGTCATCAGTTTCAGTAATGTCACCATCCATTAATTGGCTTTTTACCTGAAACCAAATGTTACAGATTGATAATGAGGAAATAACGGTAGTCTTAGAACTGAACATTTCATTACAGAGTTTAATGTACTCGACAAACTAACATTGACTGCTCTTAAGAATGACTTGATGCTTTTTTTCTGAATTCTTTCACAACCAGCTTGACTTGAAAGGAATTAATATTGCACTTATCTCCCTTTTGCCAAAAAAATATACCCCTCATGAGCTGCATGACTACAGGCCGGTCTCCTTAGTCCATAGTGCTCCAAAGCTGGCATCTAAGGTCCTTGATAACAGGTTGCAGCACAAAATTCCTGCTTTGGTTTATCACCTACAGTCTAGTTTCACCAAGGGCCGGTCTATTGTTGATAATTTTGCTTTGGCGGCAGAAATGGTACAATGTGCTCATAAACGGAAGTTGCCGATGGTTGCTCTGAAACTTGACTTCCGGAAAGCTTTTGATACGGTAAGCTGGGCCTGCTTATATGCTATCATGGAGACCAGAGGCTTTCCTCAGAGATGGATTAACTAGATAACCTCTCTTCTATCAACTGGAAGTTCTAGAATTTTGATGAATGGTGAACTGCGAGATTCGATCACTTCTAAAAGGGGTTTTCGGCAAGGCGACCCGATATCCCCGTATCTCTTTATCCTGGTGGCAAACATTTTGCAGAGGCTATGTTGTGCTCAATTTGAAGCTGGTAACCTCGAGCATCCCCTGGACTCCGATCGCATGTTTCCTGTTCTACAGTACGCGGATGATACTCTGCTTCTCTTCAAAGGGAATCTGCAGCAAGCTGGGGTTATCAAGAATATTTTAGATGCTTTCTCTGCTTTCACGGGCTTGCACATCAGCTACAACAAGAGCACACTGATCCCCATCTGCTTGGACAACGATGTTGGGTCTCAAATTGCTAAGGTATTTGGCTGTCAGGTCTCATCGTTCCCTTGCACATATCTGCGTCTGCCGCTTTCGCTACACAAGATCACACACGGCATGCTACTGCCTGTAATCCACAAGGTGGATAAACGGCTTTCAGGGTGGCTTGCAACCTTCCTGTCCTGGGGGGCAGAATCATCTTGATCAATTATGTGCTTGCCGGCATCCCAAGTTATCTCATGTCCTATTTTCCATGGCGTAAGGAATCTTTGGACAAACTAGAGGGTCTGCTACGGGCTTTTCTCTGGCAAGGCAAGAATATTATCAATCGGGGGCACTGTCTTGTAGCTTGGGATTATGTCACTCTGCCAAGGCAATCAGGGGGATTGGGGGTTAGAGATCTGCGAGCTCATATGCATCGATCTGATGCAGAGGCCGGGGGATAACCTCCTTTTCGAAAAAATGAAATCAAGCCATGCTTTGCAGATTTGTCACCAAGGTCTTACAAGGTTCGAATGTCCCATGCTTCCAATGGTTCTCCTCCCAATATTCCATGTAAAACATAGGGTTATGGGAAACTACACGACACCCAATACAGGGTGTGGCTATCTCATATATATAAGGGGTATGCAGAGTACAGGGGTATATACGGAAGCTTATACAAATACATAGTCTAACACCCTCCCTCGATCTTAACTATGTCCTGAACTACACAGCAGGTTAAGATTGCGCCTGCATCCCTCAAACTGAGGTTGTGGAAGAGGCTTTGTGAAGATGTCAGCAAGTTGATCCTTGGAAGAGATGAACTTGATATGAAGAAGCTTCCGTGCAACACGTTCCCTTACAAAGTGATAGTCAACTTCGATGTGCTTGGTACGAGCATGAAAAACTGGATTGGATGAAAGATATGTCGCACCAATGTTATCACACCAAAGAACAGGTGGCTGCCGTTGAGAGATACCTAACTCTCTTAACAGAGACTGTACCCAAATGAGCTCAGCCGTGGCATTGGCAACTGCCTTGTACTCTGCTTCAGTGCTACTCCGAGATATTGTGGCCTGCTTGTGCGCACTCCAAGCGATCAAGTTATCCCCATAAAAGACAGCATAGCCCCCCGTTGATCGCCGGTCATCCGGGCTCCCAGCCCAATCAGCATCAGAGAAGGCTGAGAGGGCACACGAAGTGGTAGGCCGAAGATGCAAGCCATAGGAGACAGTATGAGAGAGATAACGCAAGATACGCTTCACAGCTGACCAGTGTGAAGTCCGCGGAGCATGAAGATACTGGCACACACGGTTTACTGCATAGGAAATATCAGGCCGTGTAATAGTCAAGTACTGCAAGGCTCCAACGACACTGCGATACTCAGTAGCATCATCTGAAGAGAGCAAGTCACCATCCAAAGCTGATAACCTATCTGTCGCAAACATAGGGGTGGTAGCATGCTTGCAGCGTAGCATACCTGCACGGCGGAGCAGATCCAAAGAGTACTTATGCTGAGTAAGAGTCAGACCAGCAGAAGACCGTGAAACCTCCAGGCCAAGAAAGTAATGGAGAGCCCCCAGATCCTTGACAGCAAAGTGACCACTCAGAGCAGACAGCAGACAATCCGCAGCAGACACGGAGGAGCTGATGAGAATAATGTCATCAACATACACCAGCAGATACATAGTAACTTCAGGACGATGAAGTAGGAACAGAGACGTGTCAGCGGTGGACGGGGTAAACCCAAGCTGTCGAAGGACCGAACCCAGTCGGGCATGCCATGCACGGGGAGCCTACTTGAGTCCATAAAGCGCCTTAACAAGACGACACAAATGATGTGGACGAGCTGGATCAACAAAACCCAGAGGTTGCCGCATGTAAACTTCTTCCTCCAAGACACCATGGAGAAAAGCATTCTGAACATCAAGCTGGCGCAGAGACCACCCTTTAGCAACAGCCACGGACAGGAGTAACCGAATAGTGGTAGGTTTAACAACTGGGCTGAAAGTATCCTCATAATCAAGACCATACCGTTGTTTAAAACCTTTTGCCACCAACCGCGCCTTGTAACGCTCAATGGAACCGTCAGCATGCTTCTTTACCTTAAAAACCCACTTGGAATCAATGATGTTGACACCAGACACAGGAGGAACCAATCGCCAAGTATCGTTCCTCTGTAGCGCCTGAAACTCCTGCTCCATGGCATTGCGCCAATGAGGAATCCGAAGAGCTGCCTGAAAATGACGAGGCTCGGCAGTGGGATCAGCATCTGTCTGTGCCATGCACGCCGCAATCCAAGCAACCGTGCCATCAGTACGTTCCTTTGGCCGAACAATACCATTCTGACTCCGCGTACGAGGATGCAGAGGAGCGGTATATGACGGAGGTGGCGGTGAAGGCTGCTGCCCAGGCGACATGCCTAGCAAGGGGGGCGAGGACCCCGGCAAGGCAGCCCCCGGCAAGGCCAACACAGCCGGCACGACAGCCCCCGACAAGGCAGCCCCCGGCAAGGCCGGCCCCGGCAAGGCCGGCCCCGGCAAGGCCGGCCCCGGCAAGGCCGCCCCTGGCAAGGCCGCCCCCGGCAAGGCCGGCTCCGGCAAGGCCGCCCCCGACAAGGCCGGCTCAGCCAGCACGACCGGCGGCACAGCCGGCACAGCAGCCGGCAGAGAAGACGCAGGTGGCTCCACATCCAGAAGCTCAAGGCGTGCTCCATGTCCAGTACCTGCACCATGGTTAGGTAGCAACAAGGGAGTATAAGCAGCATCAACAAAGTGACCAGGCAATGGTACGGCGGGTTGCTCGGGTGTAGGGGGAGTGGAGGTGACCGGAGATGCAGCAAAAGGAAAAACGTTCTCGTCAAACACTACATCACGAGAGATGTAGACGCGGTTAGAGGAAACATGAAGACATTTGTACCCTTTATGAAGAGAACTATAGCCAAGAAACACGCACTGTTTGGATCGAAACTCCAACTTGCGTTGGTTATATGGACGAAGATGTGGCCAACACGCACACCCAAACACTTTGAAGAATGTATAATCAGGGATTTCATTCAACAAGAGTTCAAGTGGTATTTTCATCTGACGGAGTCGTGTAGGTAATCGATTAATGAGAAAGCATGCGGTGGAAAACGCATCACTCCAAAACCGAAAAGGAACCGAGGCATGGGCAAGCAAAGCAAGACCAGTCTCAACTATATGACGATGCTTACGCTCAGCTACACCGTTCTGTTGTTGTGTATGAGGACAAGACACACGATGAGTGATTCCAAGCTTATTAAAGAACGCATTGAGGTTGTGGTACTCACCACCCCAATCAGATTGCACATGAATGACTTTGTGACTAAGCAGACGCTCAACATGCGCTTGGAATTGCAAGAAAACATGAAACACATCGGACTTGCGCTTAAGAAGATAAAGCCAAGTGAACCGGCTATAAGCATCAATGAAACTGACATAGTAGTTATGACCACTAACAGAGGTTTGGGCATGGCCCCATACATCCGAAAACACAAGTTCAAGCGGTTTAGTGACTACACGACTCGACTCAGGACGAAGATCGAAGGTTATTTCCATATCCTCCTGAAATCCATATGCCTTGCAAAGAGCTTCCCAATTTGAGCACCCTAATTCTGTGTTATTAGGTGCATTCATTACTTTCACCAGAAATGTGTGACCATGTTTAGTCCTCAGGTTGGCTGTCCTCGTCTCGAAACTCTCGTGCTCTTCAAAACCGAGCCTCTCCAAGAAATACCGTCTTGCATGACAGGGGATGAACTAGTCGAATTGTATAAAACAGAAATTACGCGTTGAAGGAAAGAAACAGAAGTCATGCTTAATTACGAAAAAACAGTTGTCATCGTTGCGTACCGTAGAAATATCAAAGTCCTCATAAAGCTTCATGGTGAAGAACCTGCCGTCTCGCAGCCCAGGCCGGTCGCAAAGACCCTTATCTTCACCGCAAAGTTCACACGCTTGGATCCTATCGTCGTCTGATGACGACGACATTTTCTGTGTTCATGATTCAAGAATTACAGCACGCTTGGATCCTAATACGTGTGTGACTTTCGGTCCGTCGAGGCTTTCCTTAAATAACTCTCATATCTCATGGTGTGTTGGTGCGCACTCTCTCACACTGATATGGTGGTGTATATATGTTGGTGGACACTCTCTCAGAGTAATAGTTCGACCGTCGGTGATGGACGCCCCCCCTCTTCTCTTCTTGCGAATTATACCGACGAATATATCGCAAAGAAGAGAAAAAGAGGAGGCGCCCCCCCACGACAACAGTCGGGATTCCTCCATCAAGAACACACATGAAAGTCACACAAGGAGCAAGGACAGACCGAAAGTCACACACGCATTATACCGATATAATATCACTAATACAATTATAATGAACTCAAATATAATATCACTAATACATTTATAATGAACTCGAATATAATATCACTAATCCAGTTAATGCATCATCAAATATTAACTAATACATCTCGAATATTATCATATAAGATCACTAATACAGATCGAATATCCTAGAATCCAAAGTGGAGGACGGTGAACTCGGTTCACTAGCGGTCTCTAAGTCGCTGACGGTGGACATCCAAAGATAAGGAACCATCACCGGATCATAACTCGGGTGAGATCCCTGAAGAATCTGCCAGGTATTGGAGAACCTGGCGTCCAACGCCGCCATGTAGCGACGGACGTGCTCATCCTCCTCCCTGACACGGCGATGTACCACCTCCGCGGGGGCCGGCTGCCTCTGCACCGAAAGTGGCCCACGCGACCGCCACCAAAGTATCTCCGGGTCGACGACAAGACCAGGATTCCTCACCAAGCTCCGAGCCCGGGAAGGTAGCACCTCCCAGTGCCAGCCCGGCGGAGCCCAGTCCCGGACATTGCGCCTCTCAAGCATGATGTCGCCGCCGACTCGACGACGGCGAGGATGCGGGCCAGGCATCGTCGACGAAAACAAATTGTGGCTATAGCAAATATCATTTTATTTAACAACAATAAAACAACAATAACATTATTAATAACAAAGCCTAACTAACTTAAAATGCCATTTTTAATAACATTTTTAATAACAAAGCCTAACTAACAAATTTCCTAACTAACTTAAAATGCCATCTTAAGTTCCTAACTAGCCCTGGATCCGCCGCTGACCGCCACTACTTCGGCCGGCGACGGACGCGGGCGACGACGGTAACCGCGGGGGTGGCTTAGGATAGCTAGGAGGAGGAGTGGAACGGCGGTGTGGCCGGCGGCTCACCTAGGAGGAGGAGGAGGCGACGGCGTCGGGGGGCGGCGACGGGGACGGCGTCGGCGTCGGGGACGGCGTCGGGGGGCGGCGACGGGGACCGCGATGGGGGCGGCGTCGGGGGAGGCGACGACGGGGACGGCGTCGGGGGAGGCGACGGCGAGATCCGGCAGCCTGGCGGGGTCGAGGTGGTTTTCGGCAGATGGATTTGGAAACTTTTCAAAGTCCCGCTTATATAGTGCAACCTTTAGTCCCGGTTGGTAGTTCCAACCGGGACTAAAGACCCACCTTTAGTCCCGGTTAGAGCCAACAACCGGGACTAAAGGTAGTTTTCGGCAGCCCGAAAGGGCGGGAAGCCCAGCCCTTTAGTCCCGGTTGGTAGCTCTAACCGGGACTAAAGGTAGTTTTCGGCAGCCCGAAAGGGTGGGAAGCTCAGCCCTTTAGTCCCGGTTGGTGGCTCCAACCGGGACTAAAGGGGGAGTTTAGTCCCACCTCGCCAAGCGAGAGGCGCTAGCACCTGTTTATAAACCCGGCCCTCTCTGCCTTGTTAAGTTCCTCTCAAATCCTAAATTCAAAATGAAAATAGATGAGTTTGTAGAGAAAATTCAACCTAAATTCAAAGCGCTAGTACATCTATTTAGCTTACTAGCACTTTGAATTTAGGTTGAATTTCCTCTATAAGCGCATCTATTTTTACTTTTGCTATTTTGTAACGAAAACACGTCTATTACAAAGGGATTTCAATTTTTTGAACATATTTTAACTCAAGACTTTTTCTGTATTCAATATGCACCATTCAAAGCCACATCATCACTTTTCAACCATTTTCTGACTTCATTTGCTAGTTTTCATGCATTTCATTATTTATTTTGAGCTAAAATGACCCTGAATTGAAAAGCACTGCGAACGAACTCTGAAATGGTTGAAAGTTGGCATGGTATCATAATTTCACCCACATAGCATGTGCTAAAAAGTTGAGAGGGTTACCGAAAAAACTGGATGCACTTCGTGTACAAACTGGACAATCTCTTTCGAAGTATCAGGGTTTTGGACGAAAACACGTCTATTACAAAGGGATTTCAATTTTTTGAACATATTTTAACTCAAGACTTTTTCTGCATTCAATATGCACCATTCAAAGCCACATCATCACTTTTCAACAATTTTCTGACTTCATTTGCTAGTTTTCATGCATTTCATTATTTATTTTGAGCTAAAATGACCCTGAATTAAAAACCACTGCGAACGAACTCTGAAATGGTTGAAAGTTGGCATGGTATCATAATTTCACCCACATAGCATGTGCTAAAAAGTTGAGAGGGTTACCGGAAAAACTGGATGCACTTCGTGTACAAACTGGACAATCTCTTTCAAAGTATCAGGGTTTCGGACGAAAACACGTCTATTACAAAGGGATTTCAATTTTTTAAACATATTTTAACTCAAGACTTTTTCTGTATTCAATATGCACCATTCAAAGCCACATCATCACTTTTCAACCATTTTCTGACTTCATTTGCTAGTTTTCATGCATTTCATGATTTATTTTGAGCTAAAATGACCCTGAATTGAAAAGCACTGCGAACGAACTCTGAAATGGTTGAAAGTTGGCATGGTATCCTAATTTCACCCACATAGCATGTGCTAAAAAGTTGAGAGGGTTACCGAAAAAACTGGATGCACTTCGTGTACAAACTGGACAATCTCTTTCGAAGTATCAGGGTTTCGGACGAAAACACGTCTATTACAAAGGGATTTCAATTTTTTGAACATATTTTAACTCAAGACTTTTTCTGCATTCAATATGCACCATTCAAAGCCACATCATCACTTTTCAACCATTTTCTGACTTCATTTGATAGTTTTCATGCATTTCATGATTTATTTTGAGCTAAAATGACCCTGAATTAAAAAGCACTGCGAACGAACTCTGAAATGATTGAAAGTTGGCATGGTATCATAATTAAATGTATCAAAAATCATTACAGAGCATCATGGATAGAGAAGTGATCAAATGTTATTACTAAAAAAATAAATACATAAAGTTCATACATAGTTCTCATAGAACACCATACAGCTCTCTAGAGCATCTAATTAAAACATAAATTAAAACTAACATACAACTATGTAAAACATTTAAATGCAACAACAAATGCGATCATAATCGCAACTAAGGTAACAATTGATCCGATAGCATAATGATACCAAGCCTCATTATCAATGGCATATTTTCTTATCTTTCTAATCTTCAAGCGCATTGCATCCATCTTGATCTTGTGGTCATCGATGACATCGCCAATATGCAACTCCAATTTCATCTTCTCCTCCTTAATTCTTTTCAATTTTTCTTTCAAATCCTTGTTTTCTTTTTCAACTGAATTTAACCTCTCGACAAGAGGGTCGGTTGGAATTTCCGGTTCACATACCTCCTAGATAAACACATCTATGTCACGTTGGTCGGCATAATTGTCATAAACACTAAATGAAACAAATAGTTATAAAAGATAATATACTACATCCGAATCATAGACCGGACGAGGGCCGACGTGGGCGGATACCATGACCATGGCACTATATAATAATAAACAATAATAAAAGTAAGAAATTTATACAAGTATCTATGTAAATCATACAAGTAAGAATTTTTTCTTTTAAAAAGAAGATAAGAACAAGAGGCTCACCACGGTGGTGCCTGCGACAAGATCGGCGCGAGCGATCGACGACGGTGAGGACGGGGACGGGACGTGACGGACCGCCAAACCTAGACAAATCTTGGGGAAAATGGAGCTTGGAGGTCGAGCTTGGAGAGGAGAAAGCTTAAGCGTGGCTCGGGCATTTCATCAAACACCTCGTGTGCATAGGAGGTGAGAGCAGAGCAGCACACACCTCGCACACGCCGGCCGGCCAAAAAACAGAGGAGCGGGCAGGGGCGAGCATATATATATATATAGGCATATTTTTAGTCCCGGTTTGTGGCTAGAACCGGGACTAAAGGGACTGGGCCAGGAGCGAGGCCCTTTAGTCCCGGTTCGTGTCTGGAACCGGGACTAAAGGGGTCACACGAACCGGGACTGGTTCCTGACGAACCCCGGCCAGCGCCCTGGCTGCTCGAACCGGGACTGATGCACCCATTAGTCCCGGTTCGTAACACGACCGGGACTAATGCAATATTCTGGCCCGTTTCAAAGCCCTGTTTTCTACTAGTGATACCGAGTTTCGAAACTCGGTAAACGATGGCTTTCGTCTTAAATGAGGAACAAGCTAGAGAGGGTTCGCTCCAAAGAAAAACTCTCCCTCTGCTCACTCTCCTCACTCTCTCGCCAACCATGTACCTAGCTAGCTCCCTCTCCTTCGTCGATGGATCGCCGCCGTGCCGCCTCCTCCACTTCTCCCAGTCGTGCCACCGCCTCTCCATCTCGAATCCGTCGTCGCATCGATTTGAGGACCGAGTCACCCGCACCGCGGACGGCCGTCGCAGTGGCTACGCCAATGGACCGCGTCCGTCTCAGCCGCTGCCACAGGCCCTGCTTCCGTCAGAGTCGTGGCAGCCCCGGGTTCCGTCGCGATCAAATCAGCGGACGAGGTTGCATCCGTTGCCACGGGCGCCGCAGCGGCCATTGGCGCCCTTAGTTGGGCTGACGGAAGAACTCGTCGAAATGTGCCACTGGGTAATATGGCAGTGCCACGTGTCAGACCCTTACTGGATGGGAGCCTGTCGAGTTTCGAATTTGGCAAAGTATTTGTCCAATTTCGTTGTTTATAAACTCGGCTATGTGTACCACTGGATAATAACGTTGTGCCACGCGACGGTCTCTTATTGGACAGCAGGTTACCGAGTTTGGAACTCGGCAAAACAGTTCTTGTTGGAGAAGAACTCGGTGGATATTTTACACAATGTGTGTTGACACGTGGATTATTCTTATTGGTGAAACTTTACCGTGTTTTGTGTGCCAAAACTTGGCAAACAGGTGGCCCACATGGCACTTTCGTTAACGTCCCGTCTGACATTGTGGTTCGCCGAATTTGTTCTAGCAGGAACTCGACAAACTTTGTTGCATACGTTCACTAAGTTCACGATAGAATCAACTCGGCAGTATTAATGATTGCCGGAGGCCGTCCAACCGAGTGCACTACGCCGAGTTTGGAACTCGACAAACATATCGCTGAGTTGAAACTCGTCAATAATGACGATTCTAGTAGTGTGGTATGGCTCTCACTCGTACCTCACCCCGATGCCGCTAAAAACGCGATTTAAAATCTTGATAGCAATGTATGTTTTATGACTGATTGTTGATCTGTAAATACGTGTGGAATAGGGGAAACTCGTTATATTATGACCTACATGCATGATGATTGGAGGTGGCAAGTTTTGACGCTGGCATGCACGTACGTGGGAGTACGAGGAAGTAGGAACTCTCTTTATACGTCTCCGTCTACATATATGACCCGCACCCACAAGTATGAGTTGTATTATGCGAATTTTTAGGAGAAGCACAGTACAATATCAGAAATTCAGAATGGCATGTGTACGTGTACAGCCACTTCTAGAGATCTCTTGTAATTAATTAGTGGAAGGTATAGACGGATGCCCCCATACGTTTCAATTCTATTTAAGTGACTGGCCGTAGCTCGGCTTTGCCTTCATCAATAGCTATGTCATATTGCTAGTTGCATGCATGAGAAGTGGTTTTACTTTGTAGGGCACGGTAGGCATCAGGAAATTGGCGATATCCATGCAAAGAGGGATTGGTGTTCGCCCAACATTATCGTTGTTCTGGGTACGTGCACTTTCTGCTGGAAACGCGTGCCACCTAGCAAGTCGACGATTTCAGAGTTCATTCCGCATGCTCACCATGACGTTGTCAGTGCAGCAGAGTAGATGAATTACTATGTTGTTCACATTTCATTCTCTTGCGACTAGCGACCAAGAAGTGTGCACGACGGATTTCTTGTTTTCACTGGATCGATCCAACAAAAGTATTGGCTTTTAAGTGTTTGTAGTTAACAGATCTCCAGTACAGCTGATCTCCATGGGCTAACACGTGCTACTGTTAAATATGATATGTGAAGTGTATGAAAGATGTCACCCTAAGAACTGACTTATGAGCCCCGCAAAAAGAAGAAATAACCGGCTTATGAAAACAGTTGTGCTATTACAAGCTCAACTTCCCGGAGGTTGAGTCGGCCGAGGAGGCACAGTTCCTCACCCCTGCTATACAAATTGTTTCCCATGAGGAGGAGAAGGCACACCATCGGACCGAGGCGCATCGAAGTGCCAAATACAGGGGTGTGTTGTACATGGCAAACTAAGCGGACGCTAATCCGAACCTCGTGGCGGCGAAGCATTAATTCTTCAGCAAGTGATGCAATGAGCGCAGGAGGAAGGAGAGCAAGAAGATGCATCGCAAAATTTTCACCGAGGTCGATGAGATGTTTGATGATCTCAAGAGGGAGGGCTTCTATGACGACGAGGAGGAGGAGGACCTGGCAATAACCATGAGACAGGCCCCTCCGGCGGACAACACGGAATGATCAACCTCCACGACGACGACAACAGTGAGTTTGAGAAGTACTATAGGCGTCATGATCTCTGATGATCTCTACATTGTAGTAGTAGTATGTCCGTAGTAGTGCCGGTCTATATTAGTACTGTATAATTATATGATTTGAAATGTTTAATTTTCAAGTACAGTTCGAAATTTCAAAATGTGCATGAATCATGCTCAAGTGATCGTTTTTGGCACCGTTTTTACATCATCTATAAAAGCAATATCAACTGCGGTGCCAAAAAGCTCTCTCTCCTACCCTATATTTGTTTTCCGGGCATCAAGTTTTTCATCATAGGTTGGAGATGTTCGTAGCAGTTTTTAGAAAGAACTAGTACAATATATGAAATTCAGAATGGCATGTGTATGTGTACGGTCACTTCAACAATAAGAAAAATAAGTACTGCACGGTACGGACGAATGCCGCCACGCGTTTCAACTCTATTTAAGTGACCCGTCGTAGCACCAGCTTGCTCTGATCAATACTTCTGTTCATATTGCTAGCTTTTATTTTTTGGAGAAACATTGCTAGCTGCATGCATGGGAAGTGGTTTTAACGTGCAGGTCACAAGCAAACAAAATTGATGGGCTTGGTAGGCATCATGGAATTGGCGATATCAAAGTCACAAAGAACTCATGTTCGAACAACATTATCATTGATCTGAGCACGTGCATTTGCTGCTCAGAGCACGTGCCATTTATTTGATATGTTGATTTTGGTAAATAAAATCTCCTTCTATCGGAAAAAACTATCAGCTAACTGGTTTGGGATGTGTGTATCTTGCGGTGCAAAGGTCGGGCATGAACTCATTGCAGTTGTATCGTCTTAATGCGACGTTTGAATCAATTGCTTTTATCAGAATATAGTTAGGCCCTTTCTGTCTCAATGCATCAAAAAAGATAGATGTAATGTGCCACACGTAGATAATTTATAATAACACTTGAGTTGTACTGAAAAGATTTTCTGCAGTACTCTTGTAAGGAGCGCACATTATACTGACACAAGTGTCATGCCAACGCTATTTAAGTGACCATGGATCTCGCACTTGCCTATGCTTCCATCACTAGCAATTCTGCTAGCAGCACTAGACTCATGACGTGAATTTCTTTTGGTATAGGGGACAATGGATCTATCTACTCTGGTTATAAAGAACAAACATATATTGGGCATGGTAGGCATGAGGAAATTGGTGATATGCAGAGACGGGAAGGTTTCCTTACGGTTATGTTAGCGCCTATGTGTGTACTACTACTGCCGAAAATGTTGCTTGGGACCATGATGCACCCGAACCTACACTCAGGCCATGCATCGTTTGGCAACCTTATCAAGATACGAGTTAATCAAATTGTTTCAGGAACCATGCACAAGTACAAGTAATCAAGACCTATGAGATGCTAATCAGTCTACTACTTTTAAATCCGTAGGTGTTAAAAAAATTCAATATCCTGGAGTTCTGGTACAGTCTCCGATGTTTTTTTTATCTAGCTCCTCGTTCTGTGCACACTCAAATTATATGCTACATTTTTGCATTTTTTTCATCAGGCGGTTTCGAGTGCTCCACCGTAGACAGGTGCTAAGCATGCCAAATACACAAAAACATGACATGGCACAACAATTAAGAAGGAGAAAGAGCACTTTGGTGACCCCGGGAAGAACAAATGCCAAGCACGTGAACCTAGGCAAACCACTTAGATGAGAGAAGTTGACCAATGCATGAAAGGTTTTAAGTGCTAAATCATTAAGTAAAATGAGCTTAGCAACAACAAGCTAAGCACCTATGCATTGAAGAGTTGAGTTGCTAACCTATTTAATGCACTTAGTGTTAGATCCACTGGATCGGGGTAGGCTAGAGACATCTGGTAGTCCTACCTTCGGATTGGCCTGATGAGCTGGAGCCGGAGGCCATGGTGGACGATGACGGCGGTGTGGGGTGTGTGTGCGAGTGGTGGCGGCTGAGGTGTTTCCCGTCACTTCTGGGCGACCTAGATCGGTAGGGTTTGTCGGTGGGGTTGCGGCGGCAGACGAACCTCGTAGTCTGTGCCCCGGCTCCCCACCTCTTTATATTGCCCAGCGTGACAGAGGCCCGTCAACCATAGATAGGTTGAGCGCCCCCGATCAAGGCGCGGATCAAGGGTCCGGTGGGCCGTTGGGCCCACACGGGAGAGATCAACCTAACATTCTCCCCCTTGATCTCAACTTTTACTTTTAACCTTATACTTTCTAGTTTATTTGTTTCATCACATATTGGTACATAGAGCATGTCTCATCGTCACAGCTTAATTGCCGATAGAATCATACAGCTACAACATACGTTTTGTTCAGAAACAAATTATATTCCTTTTGGGCCTCTCATGATCCAGGAATCATAGGCTTTCCCTTAAACCCATGCCGGCTAAGTGTTCCTTGAACACATTGGGTGGTAAGCCTTTCGTAAGCGGATCCACAAGCATATCCTTTGTCTTTATATGCTCGAGACTTATAGTGTGATCCTGGATTTTATCTTTCACAACATAATACTTTATCTCTATTGTTTTGGCAGCATTACTCGACTTGTTGTTGTGAGCATAAAATACTACGGGCTGGTTGTCACAGTACATCTTTAGTGGTTTGTGAATACAATCTACCACTTTCAAGTCGGGTACAAATTTCTTTAGCCATATCGCCTGCCCGTGGCCTCGAAGCATGCTATGAATTTTGCATACATCGTAGATGATGCAACTACTGACTGTTTGGAGCTTCTCCACGAAATAGCCCCTCCAGCGAGAGTGAAGACGTATCCTGACGTGGATTTTCTATCATCTCTGTCCCCCGCAAAATCTGCGTCTGAATACCCTTTTATCTCTAGGGAATCAGATCTCCTGTATGTTAGCATGTAGTGCTTCGTGCCTTGCGCATAACACAATGCCTTCTTTGCCATCTTCCAGTGCTCCATGCCTGGATTCTCTTGATATCTACCGAGTACCCCGGTAACAAATGCTAAGTCAGGGCGAGTGCACACTTGTGCATATTGTAAGCTTCCAACAGCCGAAGCATATGGTACTGGTTTCATGAGATCGATCTCGTACTGGTTCTTGGGACATTGGAATTTCCCAAAACTGTCGCCCTTGACTATAGGAGCAGGTGTGGCTTTACTCGCATGCATATTATACTTTTGGAGAACCTTTTCTAAATATGCCTTCTGCGATAGTCCTAAGACTCCATTGTTCCTATCTCGGTGAATTTCTATGCCCAAAACATAGGATGCTTCACCAAGATCTGTGATATCAAAATTTGAGGATAAGAACTTCTTTGTTTCTAGTAGTAGACCAACATCACTGCTAGCAAGCAAGATATCATCCACATACAAGATTAGGACAACATATTTCCCATTTTTAAACCTTGCATAAATGCAGTTATCCTCAATATTTTCTTTAAATCCAAAACTTTTAATCGTTTGATCAAACTTTAGATACCACTGTCTAGAGGCTTGCCTTAATCCATAAATGGATTTATTCAGGCGGCATCCCATATTTTCCTTGCCTTCCATGATAAAACCCTTGGGTTGTTTCATGTAGACCTTTTCTTTTAAATCACCATTCAGAAATGCCGTCTTTACATCCATTTGATGTAACTCTAAATCAAAATGTGCAACTAATGCCATTATGATTCTGAAGGAGTCCTTACATGAGACTGGGGAAAAAGTCTCATTGTAATCTATCCCTTCTCTTTGTGTAAATCCTTTTGCCACAAGTCGGGCTTTATACTTTTCTACATTCCCATTAGGGTCATACTTAGTTTTGTAGATCCATTTGCAGCCTACTGTTTTGGCTCCTTTAGGAATTTCCACTAAGTCCCAAACATCTTTGGAACTCATCGATTTCATTTCATCTTCCATTGCCTCTAGCCATTTTGATGAGTGAGGGCTTTTAATGGCTTCTTCATATGTAGTGGGGTCACGTTCCATATGAACCATTTTTGTATTATAAACTTTATAATCAGTAGAAATAGCTGATCTGCTTGTTCTATTAGACCTTCTAAGTGCCTCAACTTCTGGCACATCTTCTACAATTGGCTGCTGCACCTCCCTTTCATGCTCAACAACGGGTTCAGTCGGCTCCTGACGGACAGGTTCCAGGTCTACCCCCATAGTTGTCATGGGTGAAGTTGCAACTGGTAGTGAGAAAAATGGCTCCTGAATCATCGGATTAGGTGCATGCACCCTCTTCTCCTCAAGAACAATTTTCCGAGCTACCATGCTCCCCCTCATCATTTCGTCCTCTAAGAACACTGCATGTCTTGTTTCTACAAACTTTGTATATCTGTCTGGACAGTAGAAACGAAAACCCTTTGATCTGTCTGGATAGCCAATGAAGTGGCGACTCACTGTTTTGGGATCCAACTTTGCAATGTTTGGATTAAACATTTTGGCCTCAGCAGGGCACCCCCACACCCTAAAGTGGTGTAGAGAGGGCACTCGTCCTGTCCACAGCTCGTACGGTGCTTTGGGCACCGACTTGCTTGGCACTCTATTGAGAATGTGAATGGCGGTTTTAAGCGCCTCCATCCATAATCCCAATGGCAAAGTGGAGTAACTCATCATGCTGCGCACCATATCCATAAGAGTACGGTTGCGCCTTTCAGCTACTCCATTTTGCTGAGGCTCGCCCGGCATTGAATACTGGGCTACTATGCCAGTCTCCTGTAAAAATTGTGCAAAAGGTCCAGGGACTTGGCCATATGGAGTATGTCGACCGTAGTACTCCCCCCCACGGTCAGACCTTACTATCTTTATCATTTTATCATGCTGATTTTCAACTTCAGCTTTGAAAATTTTGAATTTATCCAATGCTTCAGATCTTTCTTTGATTGGATAAATGTATCCATAGCGAGAGTAATCATCTGTGAATGTTATGAACGAGTCATATCCATCCACACTTTTCACCGGAAATGGTCCACAAATGTCGGTGTGGATGATTTCTAGTGTGCCTGTGCTATGGATTGCACCCTTTTTTATTTGTTTTACATACTTTCCTTTGATGCAATCTATGCATTGTTCTAAGTCTGAGAACTCTAACGGAGGAAGAATTTCACTTTTGACTAATCTTTCTATTCTCCCCCTGGAAATATGGCCCAAGCGACAGTGCCATAATTTCGACGAGTCGTGAGTTCTCTTTCTTTTCTTTTGTTCTTTGTTCGACGCGGAAGTATGTTCATTCACATTACACACAGAATGCTCTTTTTCACGAAGTGATAATAAATAAAGCTCATCGTGTAGTAAAGCAACACCCACACAAGCATTATTAAACCATATGGCACACTTGCCATGTCCAAAATAACATTCATAATTGTCTTTGTCCAAACAAGAAACACTAATCAAGTTTCTATGACACGAAGGGACATATAAGACATCTCTAAGTAGAAGCTTGAACCCATCAGCTAACTCCAAGGAGATGTCACCGACAGCTTCAACTTCTGCTTGAATTCCATTAGCGACTTCAATGCGTCTTTCGTTTCTTTGCATAGTCCGCGTCGAATGGAATCCCTGTAAAGAGTTGGCAACATGAACAGTTGCACCTGAGTCAATCCACCAAGTAGATTTCGAAAACTGTGCATACAAGGATTCATTGACAAATGAAACGATGTCGTTACCTCTCTTTGCCATGATGGACTTTAACCAGACAGGGCAATCCTTTTTGTAGTGCCCAGTCTGCTTGCAGTGGAGGCAAGTGTCTTTGTCCACTGGAAAGGACTTCTGCTGATGCTGATGCTGCATGTGAGATTTGCCATGCGCCTTTGAAGGAGAACCTTTGCTACTTTGATTGTAATTCTTTTTGTTGTTGTCCCTCACATAGTTGAGTGAACCACCATGTGAGGCTTTGAGTCTGTCCTCTTCTTGGACACACATTGCTATCGTCTTTTCAATGTCCCATGTTTCAGGCGACATGTTATAGTTTACAACAAAGGTTTCAAACTCCTTTGGCAGCGAAGCCATGACCAGGTGGACCAGGAGTGCTGGTCTGATCTCCAGATCCACATCCATGGGCTTGAGCTTTGCTGCCATGTTGCTCATCCTGAGGATGTGCTCTCTAATTCCATGACCACCGCCAGTGTAGTTCTCTGTTACCAGTTGCTTTATCAACTGGGTGGTATATGTCTTTGAAGAACCAGTGAACTGGTTCTTTATCATTGTAAGCAACTCCCCTACGAAAGTGCACTCTGCAATTGAGCCCACAATGGCGTTCTCAATTGTATTCTTTATAAATGCCATACACTTTTTGTTGGCGTTGATCCACTTTTGATTGTTGAGGGAATAGGACATCTCCAATGGAGCATGATCCCTTCTCTTTTTATCCCACGCAGCATCATCATCTGTGGCCTCTCTGACTGGCTCTGTAGGTCTGACCGGCTGTGGTTCATCCACAACCCAATCGACCTCAGCACAGACAAATGCCAGGTCTACTTTCTTCCTCCACTCAGTGTAGTTGTCACCTCTGAGTGTCGGAACATCTTTTAGGCAGCTCATCAAGTGATAGCCTCCTGAAATCACAATTTAAGTGAGATCATTATAACAATCATATGCAGTAATCTAACGTTGGTCAAATTAAACATACAATTGTCTATGCAATTAAATCTATATTACCGTTGGGCAAATAATAGAAATAAATGCACCTTTAATTTCAATAATAAAACATGATCATGTTATTAACGACGTTGGTCATAAAAAATAACGTAATCATATTTATTTTAATAATCACTTTAATATGCTCTTTAAATTTAATTCTCTCTAAACTTTTAATTTTCTTTGTAAATTATTTACGCAGCGAAAAATCATGAATAGAAAATTCATGAACTTTATACTTTTTTCAGAGTATTTCTTTTACTTTTCTATTTTCCGTACAAAATTTTCGTTGGATAAATTTTGAGTAGAAAAATAAAATAAAATAAACTGTGTGACTTTTGCCCAAAAAACTGGACAAATAAATAAAACGCGGAAAAACGGGCAGCTCAGCCGCGGCCTCGGCCCATTGCGTGTTGTGCGGCCTCGGCCGAGCGCGCGGCTACGGCCTCGCCACCCTTTCGGCCCATTGCGGCTCAGCTGGCCCAGTCGCGGCCTCTGTGGGGAGGCTGTGCTCACCCCAGCCGCCCGATGCAGTCAGGCGAGATCGTACGCCCGAGCGGGCTTCTCGCTAGGGCAAAAACGGTGACGCGACGAGCCGGGGAACCCTAGAATCATTCCCTCCCCCGCGCCGTTCGTCCTCTGTCCTCTCTATCGCTCGGGAGCGACAACGGCCACCGGCGACGCTTCAGTCCGGCCGCCGGCGACGGGGTCAGAGACCTCCGCGCCGCGCGTGCCTCGCGCACGCCTGTCCTTTCTCCCTCTGCGCTGCTCTGCTCTTTCCCGCGCGTCGAGCGCCGCCGCTCCCCGCGAGCTCGCTCCGAGCGGCAGCTCCGCCGGCCGCCGGTGACGATAGTGTTCGCCACGGCGCCGCGCTAGCCCCCTCCTTTTCCCCTTTCTGGTTTCTTCCAACCACCACACCGTGAGTAGAGCCGTCCTCTGCCCCTTTCGACAGATGCGGTGGCGCGATGCAGCGGCGCCTCCTCCGCCCCCTTTGCCGGCGTGCGCGAGCACCTCGAAGGTGAACGCGCCGCCGTCAAACGGTGCGGTGGTGGTGCCCTTTGCCCCCTGGAGGGAGTAGTTCTTCTTCCCCGCACCTCGGCTTGCCGATGCGTGTGGGGATCGAGAGGAACAGCGCGGCCGGAGTGGCGGCGCACTTTGCCGGTGGCCCGAGGCCTCTCCGGTGACGTTTGCTTTTACCCTAGCTCTTTTAGAGTTCTTTGGGGAAGGATCTTTCTTTCTCTGTGTTTCTTCTCTATCGAAGATCTTAGCCTAGCATGGCTCTGAAACCATTGTTATATCCACTGGATCGGGGTAGGCTAGAGACATCCGGTAGTCCTACCTTCGGATTGGCCTCATGAGCTGGAGCCGGAGGCCATGGTGGACGATGACGGCGGTGTGGGGTGTGTGTGCGAGTGGTGGCGGCTGAGGTGCTTCCCGTCACTTCTGGGCGACCTAGATCGGTAGGGTTTGTCGGTGGGGTTGCGGCGGCAGACGAACCTCGTAGTATGTGCCCCGGCTCCCCACCTCTTTATATTGCCCAACGTGACAGGGCCCCGTCAACCATAGATAGGTTGAGCGCCCCCGATCAGGGCGCGGATCAAGGGTCCGGTGGGCCGTTGGGCCCACACGGGAGAGATCAACCTAACACTTAGCACCTCATCTAATTAACTTTGCATTGGAAGAGGCCTCATGAAGTACCGATTCATATTTGTGGATTTTGTAGCAGCAGGTTCATTTACTAAAACTACTTAAAAACGTAAATATTTCGTAGATTTTCATAAAGGAAAAACGAAACCTGTTTCGCAATTAAGAACTTGTAGGCATTACATATTGATCAAAAAAATTAAGATCTGCAACCTATAGAAGGTTCTGGCCCCAACCTGTTTCACTTTTGAGACTGAAAATATATAACATTTGCTACAGTGTAGATATGAGGATGTGCAGTGTTTTAGTACAGGAATAAGAATATTTCTTTGAGTTCTTCTGGCACTGTAGCTTAGGATTGTGTGTCAGTTTAATATAATATTAAAAATCGATCCCAAGCAGGCCTATTACAAGAATCATAAGCTGATGGTTAAGCAAATAATGTTTGCACAACATTAACTTGGCACAGATCTTCAGGAAAACGGAAATGGATCCGACCGCCCCGAACGTAGGTTCGGGTGCACCATTGTCCAGAAAATCATGTCTCGTGTACTCGCCCTACATTGCCGGTCAAAAATCCTACGTATATGGTGTACGCATGCGTCTGCACTCAGACCAGTTGCTGGTTGCTGGAAAAAAAACCGCTTGAAGAGGGAAACGGCAAAGGCCAATGTATGGCGCTCGCGCTACCTTGATTTCCAATCTGAACGCCTCTTATCTTGGCCTTGTAATTGAACTGAGCCATTGAGCATTGTATGCAATGAATGACAAACAAGAATGAAATGAAACAAAAATACACTTTTGCTTCGATACACCCCCTAATATAAGGACGGTCCAGATCGCACGATACCTTTTCATAATCAGAGGCACGATCGGCATAGCAGTTAGAAAAGTCCTCCCCGCCTGCCCGGCTGATACGTATACGCGTACGTTTTTCTTTTTTTTTCGGCTGGATGACGCTGCACGACGCGGGGGCGAGCCGCGGTTAGCGCCCCGCGCCTGCCCCGCTGCCCCTGCATGCACGCGCTCGCGTGGCCCTGCTTTTTTGCATGCAGGAGCCTGCCGCTGCCACCCTCGCCTGGCCGCGCCCCGCTGACGCCCTCGCCCCGCCGCGCACCGCTGACGCCCCGTTTGACCCCCGATTTGCATGTACGTGATTGATACGCCGGGCCCAAGCAATCATTGGTTTTTTAAAGGAAAATACACCCCCGTTTACTAGCAATCCCATATTCTAAGGCGCACATGCATGTCTTTCATTTTCAATCAGTAACAGCTAACGATCCCTATTTAATAGGAAAGAAAATCGTGGTTGCCTCCCGAGGAAACTGAGAAAATGAAAGAGGGGGTTCCTATCTCCACAACTAGATCAACACAACACCGTTTCGGAGTGTCGGAGGGGGTTCCGAAGCACGTTTTTTTTACCGGGAAAATCCTATGAAATGCATCGGGCGTCGGAAAAAGAAGAAAACCGGCATGCGTGCTATCGATGGTGATGACAACGCGTGGAAAAAGTTTCGGGCCATTTCACGGAGTCGGAAAAACAAACGTGCTTCGGAACCCCCCTCCGGCACACCGAAACGGAGCTGGTTGCACATGGTCTACGTGATCGCATGCATGCAGTTGCACCAAAACGTGCAGACATGTGAGCACGGCCAACGTAGGCCCCCACGCAAGGTTGGAACGAAACCCGACACCGAACGAACATTGCGTCACGTCCGGCCAGTGTTTTAGGGTTTTTTCACGGGGAAAATCCTAGGAAATGCATCGGACGTCGGAAAAAGAAGAAAACCGGCATGCGTGCTGTCGATGGTGATGACAACGCGTGGAAAAAGTTTCGGGCCATTTCACGGAGTCAGAAAAAAAACGTGCTTGGGAACACCCCTCCGGCACACCGAAACGGAACTGGTTGCACATGGTCTACGTGATCGCATGCATTCAGTTGCACCAAACCGTGCAGACATGTCGGCACGGCCAATGTAGGCCCCCACGCAAGGTTGGAACAAAACCCGAGACCGAACGAACGTTGCGTCACGTCCGGCCAGTGTTTTAGGGTTTTTTCACCGGGAAATCCTAGGAAATGCATCGGACGTCGGAAAAAGAAGAAAACTGGCATGCGTGCTGTCGATGGTGATGACAACACGTCAAAAAAGTTTCGGGCCATTTCACGTAGTCGGAAAAAAAAACGTGCTTCGGAACCCCCCTCCGGCACACCGAAACGGAGCTGGTTGCACATGGTCCACGTGATCGCATGCATGCAGTTGCACCAAACAGTGCAGACATGTGGGCACGGCCAACGTAGGTCCCGACGCAAGGTTGGAACGAAACCCGATACTGAACGAACGTTACGTCACGTCCGGCTAGTGTTTTAGGGTTTTTTCACCGGGAAAATCCTAGGAAATGCATCGGGCGTCGGAAAAAGAAGAAAACCGGCATGCGTTCTGTCGATGGTGATGACAACGCGTGGAAAAAGTTTCGGGCCATTTCACGGAGTCAGAAAAAAACGTGCTTGGGAACCCCCCTCCGGCACACCGAAACGGAACTGGTTGCACATGGTCTACGTGATCGCATGCATTCAGTTGCAACAAACCGTGCAGACATGTGGGCACGGCCAACGTAGGCCCCCACGCATGGTTGGAACGAAACTCGACACCGAACGAACGTTGCGTCACGTCCGGCTAGTGTTTTAGGGTTTTTTCACCGGGAAAATCCTAGGAAATGCATCGGGCGTCGGAAAAAGACGAAAACCGGCATGCGTGTTGTCGATGGTGATGACAACGCGTGGAAAAAGTTTCGGGCCATTTCACGGAGTCGGAAAAAAAACGTGCTTCGGAACCCCCCTCCGGCACATCGAAACGGAGCTGGTTGCATATGGTCCACGTGATCGCATGCATGCAGTTGCACCAAACCGTGCAGACATGTGAGCACGGCCAATGTAGGCCGCCACGCAAGGTTAGAACGAAACCCGACACCGAACGAACGTTGCGTCACGTACGGCCAGTGTTTTAGGGTTTTTTCACCGGGAAAATCCTAGGAAAAGCATCGGGCGTCGGAAAAAGAAGAAAACCGGCATGCGTGCTGTCGATGGTGATGACAACGCGTAAAAAAAGTTTCGGGCCATTTCACGGAGTCAGAAAAAAAGTGCTTGGGAACCCCCCTCCGGCACACCGAAACGGAACTGGTTGCACATGGTCTACGTGATCGCATGCATTCAGTTGCAACAAACCGTGCAGACATGTGGGCACGGCCAACGTAGGCCCCCACGCAAGGTTGGAACGAAACCCGACATCGAACGAACGTTGCGTCACGTCCGGGCAGTGTTTTAGGGTTTTTTTCGCCGGGAAAATCCTAGGAAATGCATCGGGCGTCGGAAAAAGAAGAAAACCGACATGTGTGCTGTCGATGGTGATGACAACACATGGAAAAAGTTTCGGGCCATTTCACGGAGTCGGAAAAAAAACGTGCTTCGGAACCCTCCTCCGGCACACCGAAACGGAGCTGGTTGCACATGGTCTACGTGATCGCATGCATGCAGTTGCACCAAACCGTGCAGACATGTGAGCATGGCCAACGTAGGCCCCCACGCAAGGTTGGAACGAAACCCGACACCGAACGAACATTGCGTCACGTCCGGCCAGTGTTTTAGGGTTTTTTCACGGGCAAAATCCTAGGAAATGCATCGCACGTCAGAAAAAGAAGAAAACCGGCATGCGTGCTGTCGATGGTGATGACAACGCGTGGAAAAAGTTTCCGGCCATTTCACGGAGTCAGAAAAAAACGTGCTTGGGAACACCCCTCCGGCACACCGAAACGGAACTGGTTCCACATGGTCTACGTGATCGCATGCATTCAGTTGCACCAAACCGTGCAGACATGTGGGCACGGCCAACGTAGGCCCCCACGCAAGGTTGGAACGAAACCCGAGACCGAACGAACGTTGCGTCACGTCCGGCCAGTGTTTTAGGGTTTTTTCACTAGGAATATCCTAGGAAATGCATCGGACGTCGGAAAAAGAAGAAAACTGGCATGCGTGCGGTCGATGGTGATGACAACACGTCGAAAAAGTTTCGGGCCATTTCACGGAGTCGGAAAAAAAAACGTGCTTCGGAACCCCCCTCCGGCACACCGAAACGGAGCTGGTTGCATATGGTCCACGTGATCGCATGCATGCAGTTGCACCAAACCGTGCAGACATGTGGGCACGGCCAACGTAGGCCCCAACACAAGGTTGGAACGAAACCCGAGACCGAACGAACGTTGCGTCACGTCCGGCCAGTGCTTTAGGGTTTTTTCACCGGGAAAATCCTAGGAAATGCATCGGGCGTCTGAAAAAGAAGAAAACTGGCATGCGTGCTGTCGATGGTGATGACGACGTGTGGAAAAAGTTTGGGGCCATTTCACGGAGTCGGAAAAACAAACGTGCTTCGGAACCCCCCTCCGGCACACCGAAACGGAGCTGGTTGCACATGGTCCACGTGATCGCATGGATGCAGTTGCACCAAACCGTGCAGACATGTGGGCACGGCCAACGTAGGCCCCCACGCAAGGTTGGAACGAAACCCGACACCGAACGAACGTTGCGTCACGTCCGGCTAGTGTTTTAGGGTTTTTTCACCGGGAAAATCCTAGGAAATGCATCGGGCGTCGGAAAAAGAAGAAAAACGGCATGCGTGCTGTCGATGGTGATGACAACGCGTGGAAAAAGTTTCGGGCCATTTCGCGGAGTCGGAAAAAAAACGTGCTTCGGAACCCCCCTCCGGCACACCGAAACGGAGCTGGTTGCACATGGTCCACGTGATCGCATGCATGCAGTTGCACAAAACCGTGCAGACATGTGAGCACGGCCAATGTAGGCCGCCACGCATGGTTGGAACGAAACCCGACACCGAACGAACGTTGCGTCATGTCCGGCCAGTGCTTTAGGGTTTTTTCACGGGAAAATCCTAGGAAATGCATCGGGCGTCGGAAAAAGAAGAAAACCGGCATCCGTGCTGTTGATGGTGATGACAACGCGTGGAAAAAGTTTCGGGCCATTTCACGGAGTCAGAAAAAAAAACGTGCTTGGGAACCCCCCAACGGCACACCGAAACGGAACTAGTTGCACATGGTCTACGTGATCGCATGCATTCAGTTGCACCAAACCGTGCAGACATGTGGGCATGGCCAACGTAGGCCCCCACGCAAGGTTGGAACGAAACCCGACACCGAACGAACGTTGCGTCACGTCCGGCCAGTGTTTTAGGGTTTTTTCACCGGGAAAATCCTAGGAAATGCATCGGGCGTCGGAAAAAGAAGAAAACCGACATGCGTGCTGTCGATGGTGATGACAACACGTGGAAAAAGTTTCGGGCCATTTCACGGAGTCGAAAAAAAAACGTGCTTCGGAACCCCCCTCCGGCACACCGAAACGGAGCTGGTTGCACATGGTCCACGTGATCGCATGCATGCAGTTGCACCAAACCGTGCAGACATGTGGGCACGGCCAAAGTAGGCCCCCTCGCAATGTTGGAACGAAACCCGACACCGAACGAACGTTGCGTCACGTCCGGCTAGTGTTTTAGGGATTTTTCACCGGGAAAATCCTAGGAAATGCATCGGGCGTCGGAAAAAGAAGAAAACCGGCATGCGTGCTGTCGATGGGGATGACAACGCGTGGAAAAAGTTTGGGGCCATTTCACTGAGTCGGAAAAAAAAACGTGTTTCGGAACCCCCCTCCGGCACACCGAAACGGAGCTGGTTGCACATGGTCTACGTGATCGCATGCATGCAGTTGAACCAAAACGTGCAGACATGTGGGCACGGCTAACGTAGGCCCCATGCAAATTTGGAACGAAACCCGACACCGAATGAACGTTGCGTCACGTCCGGCCAGTGTTTTAGGGTTTTTTCACCGGGAAAATCCTAGGAAATGCATCGGGCGTCGGAAAATGAAGAAAAATGGCATGCGTGTTGTCGATGGTGATGACGACGCGTGGAAAAAGTTTGGGGCCATTTCACGGAGTCGGAAAAACAAACGTGCTTCGGAACCCCCCTCCGGCACACCGAAACGGAGCTGGTTGCACATGGTCTACGTGATCGCATGCATGTAGTTGCACCAAACCGTGCAGACATGTGAGCACGGCCAACGTAGGCCCCCACGCAAGGTTGGAACGAAACCCGACACCGAACGAACGTTGCGTCACGTCCGGCCAGCGTTTTAGGGTTTTTTCACGGGAAAAATCCTAGGAAATGCATCGGACGTCGGAAAAAAAAGAAAACCGGCATGCGTGCTGTCGATGGTGATGAGAACGCGTGGAAAAAGTTTCGATCCATTTCACGGAGTCAGAAAAAAACGTGCTTGGGAACACCCCTCCGGCACACCGAAACGGAACTGGTTGCACATGGTCTACGTGATCACATGCATTCAGTTGCACCAAACCGTGCAGACATGTGGGCACGGCCAACGTAGGCCCCCACGCAAGGTTGGAACGAAACCCGAGACCGAACGAATGTTGCGTCATGTCCGGCCAGTGTTTTAGGGTTTTTTCACCGGGAAAATCCTAGGAAATGCATCGGGCGTCGGAAAAAGAAGAAAATCGGCATGCGTGCCGTCGATGGTGATGACAAGACGTCGAAAAAGTTTCGGGCCATTTCACGGAGTCGGAAAAAAAACGTTCTTCGGAACCCCCCCTCCGGCACACCGAAACGGAGCTGGTTGCACATGGTCCACGTGATCGCATGCATGCAGTTGCACCAAACCGTGCAGACATGTGGGCACGGCCAACGTAGGCCCCCACGCAAGGTTGGAACGAAACCCGACACCGAACGAACGTTGCGTCACGTCCGGCTAGTGTTTTAGGGTTTTTTCACCGGGAAATCCTAGGAAATGCATCGGGCGTCGGAAAAAGAAGAAAACCGGCATGCGTGCTGTCGATGGTGATGACAACGTGTGGAAAAAGTTTCGGGCCATTTCACGGAGTCAGAAAAAAAACGTGCTTGGGAACACCCCTCCGGCACACCGAAACGGAACTGGTTGCACATGGTCTACGTGATCGCATGCATGCAGTTGCACCAAACCGTGCAGACATGTGGGCACGGCCAACGTAGGCCCCCACACAAAATATGAACGAAATCGGACACTGAACGCACGTTGCGTCACGTCCGGGCAGTGTTTTAGGGTTTTTCCACCGGGAAAACCCTAGAAAATGCATCGAACGTCGAAAAATTCCGAAAATTGTCATGCATGCTTGCCATTCTGCCTGGAGTACGTCGAAAAGTTATGGTTCATTCAGTTGACGTGGAAAAAAAAAGACTTGGCGGAGTTGGAAAAAAACGTACTCTAAAAAACGAAAGACTACCCTAAAAAAATACTACCCTAAAAAAACTTGTACGTGCACAACTTGTACATGCATGCATGACAGTTCTAAAAAAAAACTACCCTAAAAACCTGCGTCGACGTGGGTCTAGCCCCACGTTCGACAAATCCCGCCTCCATATCCGCCCGCACCCGCCGCCATCGACCCCGCCCTCCCAACCCTAGCCATCACGCACGCCGCCACCTGCCCCCATGTCGCCGCCTCCGCCCTCCGCGCCATCACGCCGACGCCGATGGCCCCCTCTGAGCCATCGCGCCGACGCCCCCACCCTCGCTCCATCACGCACGCCGCCACCCCGCCCCTCCACTCACGCACGCCACCACCTGCCCTCACGCCGCCACCACCTGCTACACGACCGCCAGCCACCGCCTGCACGATCGCCCATCGCCAGCCGCCGCCGCCTCCACCATCGCTTATTTTGATAGATGTTCATATAAATATTTTGAGAAACCTAAACAAAACGCTTATTAAGTTCTCTGGTGCCGCACACATGTTCACATAAATAAACAACAACATAGGTTATTCCGACACGACTCGTGCAACCAGTTTTCTTCTTTCCAAGATCGATCTCTACGCCCAATTCTTGAAGGAAATATAAAAAACCGTGTGAGAAAATATAGTCCGTAAAACCAAACAAGCAACATAACTGAAAATAGAATGTAAAACTTACTTCTCGTTTAGACTACATGTGGCCTTGTTATGACCTGGCAAATGACAAAGACTGCACAACGAACCACTTTTCTTCTCCCTAAAATCTTTTGGTCTCCCATTTTTCGTAACGTCAGGGCCACCCTTCGACCGGCCTTTCTTAGGTGCACCCTTCGTCGAAACTTTCTTAGGATCCTGTATACCTGCTGCACCTTCTTCCGTTTGAATTGCCTGCTTCGCAATTAGAGCACACCTTCTACATCCTATGAGTTCCTCTTTCGGGATCTTCTTCTTTGCTATTATATCGTCCAGACACTTCATCAATTCATCAAACAAGAATGGATCATTTGCTGCAACATGCGCAGCTTCTGCTGTTTATGCTCACTTGACTGTACCGTTCTCTCTCCTCTGGCCCAGACCAACCCCAGCCAAAAAGATCACTCTTGCGCTGCACTGGCAACCCATCTCTCGCATTTTTCGACAACCGATTGAGTACACAACACTTTGGTATTTCAGATAATTTAAGATGATGCGGAACAAAGAGAATGTGTTTGCAAGGCAGCCCTTTCCGAACCATCCTGAGACATGTGCATGATATAGTTTCTTCTGAGTTACCTGGTTTATACACAACATTGTACATGAACTTGTGGTTATCCTGCCATGTCACGGTGAATGTCTGACGCTCAATTCCTACTAGCGTCTCAAATATCTGCAGCTGTCCCATCTTATTCAGATCATCTTGCAGAATGTAGAAATTAGCAGGAGTGAATACTTTCGCAGCATGCTCTTCAATGTCCTTATACTCAGTAACCGCCGGTGGTACTTTCTGATTAGCCTCACAGTCATCATGCGCCTCGTTCTCACGGAGGCGAACTATGCAGTTCTCATAATGCACTACCAGATCAACTATGGTCATACCATAGTCGAGGTGAAGGTGAAGGGAGGAGTTGAGGCTTTCACTCCTCTGGTTACTACGCATACCAAGGAAAAACCCATCCGAAAGATATGATGCTGCCCAAAGTCTCCTCTTCCTATACATCCTGTTCAACCACTCTTCAGTTTTTTCCGTCTTCCATTTATCGACAAAGGTGGCCCATCTCCGCTCAAAGTTGTCTTGAGAGGTGGCATAGTACAGGAGCGATCTGAACTCATCGAGTGACTTGTAATATAGGTGCCTCTGCATATTTTTCTTGATATGCCACGAGCAAATACGATGTAGCACATCTGAAAGGACACTCCGAATCGCTCGGATCATTGCAGCGTCACCGTCCGTGATTATTGACTTTGGCTTCTGCTGACAGTTTGCCCTCATGAAAGTCTGAAGCAGCCACACATATGTCCCTTCAGTCTCGTCAGAAACAATGGCGCAACCAAAAACAGTTGTGCAACGGTGGTTATTAACACCAACAAAGGGGATGAACGGCATACCATATCTGTTCATCTTATACGTGATGTCAAACACTACCACATCTCCGTAGTCCTGATAGTCCCTCCGCGACTGTGCATCGCACCAGAACATACTCTTCAATCGCCCTTCCTTATCTAGCACGTACTCGAAGAAGAAGTCTGGGTCCTTCGCCTTTCTGCTCCTCATAATTCCCACTGCCGTCTCAGCATCACCCTTTGCAATGAGCTTCATTTTCTCTCTGCAGCAAAGATTGTACACGTCCCGCCTAATAAGGCCACATTTATCGTACAAACCATACCTACTGATGAAGTTATCCACTATTATATGCTTCCTGATTCCAGCCCCTTGCAAAGCCAGTATCTCTAACCTCTTGCCATCTCCAATCCGTCTGTGTGACCACAAAAATGGAACCTCGTCGGCTCGAGCCATCGCGTGGTTGTGATCATCCACGAATGACGCGACGAACCAAAGTCCACGTGCCCTGCCCAATTTCACCACCATCTACGCACCACACTCACATCGAGTCTCGGGTCTAAGCCTGCGGGTGCGACCCTCCATGGTTATGAATTTGCTCTGCCTTCTCCCTGCCCTAGAGCAAACGAACCGCCTAAACCGTATTATTCCCGAAGCACCCTTCCCTCGTTTCACCTTTTCTCTTCTGATGTTGAACCCACGCTCTTTGGCGTGCTTGTTGTAGAATATGTATGCATCCCCTTGGGACCGAAAAGTCATAGCCATAACCTTCCAATGTGTCTCCAACATCTGCTGCTGGTATTGAGCCTCCTCAATGTCCATCTCTGCACCATCAGGACCATCTGAGCCCTCCTACAAAATTACATATGAAACTATGGCAGTTATTATCATCTATTACAAACTACCGCGCGCGGTACAAAATGTTTGAACGAACCTGGCTCAAGTTATCGGCTCACGATTCCTCATAATTATTTTGCTCATTCTCAACATCCACATCTTCCTGTAAATTAAAAACACAGACAAATAATTACACATACTGTACTCTGCCAATTGAAAAATGGAATCAAATAGACTTCACTTACGTTTCACTGTTTGCACCATGTTCATTATTTTCAAAATCCTCTGAAGGTAAGTTATCATATGATGACCACGATTCGTTATCGCTGCTGTCATCATCTTCATTACTAGGATCATTATCGGTCCGACTGACCTTATTCGTACCATTATCATCAGCCGTAAATGAGGTTTCTTTGTCCATTTAAACACACGTTACTACCAACACTGCACATCATTGACAAACACATTATCCCACGTTAAATGCTAAGTTCATACAGTGGGTCATACTGATGAATAAATTGCAACATTTAACCTATGAACATTTAAAATGATTTCTTTCTAAATCTAACTCATTTTGATACGTGGTACAAGGGTTAGATGACAAACCGTGTGCGGTGGTGTCGACGTCTCCGGCGTGATTCAAGACGGCGGCGACGTGGAAGACGACGAATCCACCCGCGGGATTACCGGACGGATCCGCGGCGGAGGACGAGTGCGGTCACTGCCGGCGTTGTACAAGTGCGGTGGCCGGCGTGGGACGTCGGGGCGGTTAGATGAGACGTGGGATGTCGGGGTGGTTACAGGTGGCGGACGCGGCGTCAATGCGGAAACCGGCGACGTCCAAGACGTGCCCGGCTATTCCGTGACCGCCGACCACGGCGTGGGACACGACGGGGTTGTAACGGCCGGCGTGGGAGCTCGGGGTGGTTACAGGCGGCGGACGCGGCGTCGATGCGGAAAACGAGGACCTGGTGAGATGGGTACGCGGCGGCGTCGAGCGCGACGGGCTGGACTCGGTGCTGGACCCGAGGCCCGCCGGCGAGTCCTGCACCTGCAGGGACGAGATGCGCAGGGTCCTCGACGTTGTGCTGCTCTGCGCCTCCAGCCTCCCGATCAACCTGGCCGGCCGCTTCCGTAACTCCCGACCGTGGCATGAGACGCGACGGGATTGCAACGAGGTGCCGGCGCCGGCGGTCTACCACACGTCAGGCGACCCCGCGACGATCCAGATGAGCAGCCGCGTGATCACCGGGCGGCAGGCCAGATCGATCGGCGTCTTTTTTTTCCTCTACGCGGGCTCGATCGTGGGTAAGTTTGCGTCCCGTACACGTCCCATATAGGCGGGCTTGATCGTGGGTAAGTTTTTTTCTTCTTAAGCACGTGTATTCGTACGGCCGGTGCACTACCGGAATTGACGCCGACGTCGACGGCCTTATCTATGCCGACGGCCACCGTCGGCTTAGACGGCGGTATGCCGACGTCCTAGAGCCAGCCGTCGGCGTACCCGCCCGTCGGCATACCTCCGTCTATGCCACCGTCGGCATAGGTAGGCCGTCGGCATATCTCTGACTATGCCGACAGTTGCCGTCGGCTTAGCCCGGCCATCGGCATATGTGTGGGCCCGGCCGCCCCGGTTTTAACAGCCAGTTGACGCCGTCATACGTATGCCGACGGCCCTAACGTCGGCCGTCGGCATACCTATCTGCCGCCACGTCAGCGATCCGCGGCACCGTGTGCCGTCGGCATAGCTCCGGCCCCACGGTGCCGCGGATCGCTGACGTGGCAGGGAGCTATAGCCGTCGGCATATCTACGTTCATTTTTAAAAAAAAAATCGTTTTTTAATAATTTTTTTATTTTAAAAAATTAATTAAATAGAGTTATGCCGACGGCTATGCCGTCGGCATAGCCTTTCTGTTTTTAGTTTCTGTTTTAAATTGCTTATATCTTTTAAGATATTTGATGTTTTTGAGTGATTCTTTTTTGCATTAGATTCAAAATTTTGTCTAGTTTCTGTTTGTGCCATTAGTTTTCAAATTTGAATGGTTTAAATTTGAATTTGTTCAAATTTGCTTCAAACCCTAGATTGTGAATAACTTGAGTTTACAAATAGTTTTTAATTTAATTCTTTTTGCTCCTAGTCACGTGTTAGATTGTTGTCACAGTAAGATTTATTTGGTTATTTTTAGAATAATTTAAATTAGGATTTTAATTTCAGTGTCATTTAGCTCAAAAAATCATTAAATGCATGAAAAATAGCAAATTAAGTTAGAAAGGGTTGAAATTTGAAGATGTGGCTTTGAATGAATGCACAAAAAGTCTGGAGTTGAAATAAGTTAAAAAAAATGAAATGCCTTTGTAAAAGACGAGTTTTCGTCCGAAACCTTGATACTTCGAATCAGATGGTCCAGTTTGTACACGAAGTGCATCCAGTTTTTGTCGTAACCCTCTCAACTTTTTAGCACAAGCTATGTGGGTGAAATGATGATACCATGCCAAGTTTCAACCTTTTCAGAGTTCATTTGTAGTGCTTTTCAATTTCAGGGTCATTTAGCTCAAAAAAATCATTAAATGCATGAAAAATAGCAAATGAAGTTAGAAATGGTTGAAATTTGAGGATGTGGCTTTGAATTGTGCATATTGAATGCACAAAAAGTCTGGAGTTGAAATAAGTTAAAAAAATGAAATGCCTTTGTAACAGATGGGTTTTCGTCCGAAACCTTAATACTTCGAAGGAGATAGTCCAGTTTGTAGAAAATGAAAGCCATATTTTCAAACTCTAACCCCCCCTGTGGACCGCCTTTTTTAGTTTTGTAGAAAATAAACAAAAATGATAAAATCTTCAAAAAATAAAATCCTTTGAGATGTAGTTAGGTTTTAGTGTCTAGTTGATATAGAAATTTTGAAATATGAATTTTGACCTTTTTTGCAAAAAAACGAAAAAAAATGTAAAACGGCCATAACTTTTGCATACGACGTCGAAAAAAAAAGTTTAATATATCAAAAAAAACTAGAGAAAAATTGGGACTCGATTTCACCCGGGTTTACCCGGTGAAATTTTCTCAGATTCTCAAAATTCCAAAAGTAAAAAAAGTTATTTCAAATCAAAAAATAAAAATTTTAAAAATTTTAAAAATTAATTTTATTTAAAAATAAATAAATGATGTCATATTTGGATTCCTCACATTTTTCTGATAATAATGGATATATTATTTGTCGAATTTCGATTTACAGATTTAAAGATATTAATTATGTCATATTAAATGAATAAATGGCAAAAAATAATAATAAAATAATATTATTACTTATTTTATTTTTATTGAAATTCAATATTATTAGTACTTATTTTTTTTATTTTAATAATTGTTTAGAATTCAAAAAATTAAATCATGTGACATCAAGACCTAAGGGTTAACAAGATTGATAGCTTAAGATTGTCAGGAAAACAACAAGTGCAGACTTGGAAACTAGGGGAGATAGAACCTGAAAGTTAAGCGTGCTGAGGCTGGAGTAGTGAGAGGATGGGTGACCGGCCGGGAAGTTAGACGATTTGGAATGAGTGCTGATTAGAGACTAGAGATTAAATTCTGAAGCAGTGAGGAGGGGTGATTAGAGATTAAATTGTCAAATAATTCAAAATTGTGAAAATCAGAAAAAAAATTAAAAACAAATCAAAAATTTTGAAAAAAAAATTGAATTTTTTTAAATAACTAAATTAAGCTATGCCGACGGCTTAACCGTTGGCATAGTAATGCCACGTGGCACTCGCTGGTTGGCCGCAGTTTGACGACGGCTCCGTCTGCCGCCGTCAAACGGAAAACTTTGCCGACGGGGAAACTATGCCGACGGCCGTACGGACACCGTCGGCATAGGTACCTATGCCGACGGCAGGCCCAGGTACGCCGACGCATACGATGCCGACGGGGCTATGCCGATGGCGGCTGTCGGCATAGGTCTATCCCGACGGGATTTGGAGCCCGTCGGCATAGCCAGTAATTCTGGTAGTGGTGGGTATACGATACGAGAGGTGGGTATACGTTTCTTTCCGTATGACGATTCTGCCCTTCTACGTTTTGTGGGGGGGGGGGGGTTGTACCGAAGCACTTCTCACAAAAATATCAAAGGAAAACTGGATCACTTGTTACACTACAAATAGTGCACCAAACAAAGTTCAAAATCAGAATGTTTGTGTTTTACTCTTGGATAATGTGCTCAACTAAATCATTACTGCCAGGCTGTGAATGGGGCCAAGGCAGCATCCGATCTCAGATTTATATCCAAACTAAATGAAAAACTATGGAAATTTTGTAAGGGAAGCATGAACGAAGGAGCTAATGCAACACTAGAGGAAGTATTCCACCAACATACATACATTCCATATGTTTTACATGGAGCCATCTCCCCCAAATCTTGCATTGTAGCCCAACTAGCAAACAAGTGATTTGCAGCAGACTATGTACATTACCTGGGTCAAATATATCAACCACTAAAGGCTCCAGCCCTAGAGCTTGAGTTGATTAGTGACATGAGTTCGGCCACAATCTCTTCCAGAACGTCGTCACGTATCATTTCAGCAATGTCTGCTCCAAACATTTCAAGTTCATGATGATCCAGTGGCAAAGGTTCAACACTATCCAAATCAAATGGTTGATAAATCCTTCGCATGAGCAATGCCATTTGCCAGATATTTTCAATTAACTTTCTCCAATCCATTTGAGACCAGGAGTTCATCATGATTTTTGAACATGGATGCTACCTGGATCCGTCATGTCAGCTAAGATTGAGTTAACGAGATCGAAAAGAAGCTTCATGTCTGACCTCGACCGCAGGAGCAGGTTGCTGTCACATCCACTGTCCCTGTCCTCCTCATCCTTAAATGTGGGTAGCTGCTCTTCCTTCAGCTGGTAATCTGAAATTTCTGTATCGTCGCACTCATCACTCTACTAGTCTACTATGCATCCGAATCATCTCCGCATGTATCATTTGGTCCCTCATCTTCAACATCTTAAGTTGAGCTCTGAGTCCTGCATTTATGAGATGAGATGGGAACAAAAGATTACTGATAAGAATATAAATCATATTAAGCGCGGAAGAGTCAGCTTGGTTTTGGTATGCTTCCCTTGAGTACCATCATTGACAGTTCTGAAGATTCCAGAATAAGCAGTCTCCTCTCCAGAACTTTGTTGCAATGAAGCAGTTGGACTTGAGCATTCGCAACTCTCAGAGCTTACAGAATAAGACTGCTTGGTCATCAGTTTCAGTAATGTCACCATCCATTAATTGGCTTTTTACCTGAAACCAAATGTTACAGATTGATAATGAGGAAATAACGGTAGTCTTAGAACTGAACATTTCATTACAGAGTTTAATGTACTCGACAAACTAACATTGACTGCTCTTAAGAATGACTTGATGCTTTTTTTCTGAATTCTTTCACAACCAGCTTGACTTGAAAGGAATTAATATTGCACTTATCTCCCTTTTGCCAAAAAAATATACCCCTCATGAGCTGCATGACTACAGGCCGGTCTCCTTAGTCCATAGTGCTCCAAAGCTGGCATCTAAGGTCCTTGATAACAGGTTGCAGCACAAAATTCCTGCTTTGGTTTATCACCTACAGTCTAGTTTCACCAAGGGCCGGTCTATTGTTGATAATTTTGCTTTGGCGGCAGAAATGGTACAATGTGCTCATAAACGGAAGTTGCCGATGGTTGCTCTGAAACTTGACTTCCGGAAAGCTTTTGATACGGTAAGCTGGGCCTGCTTATATGCTATCATGGAGACCAGAGGCTTTCCTCAGAGATGGATTAACTAGATAACCTCTCTTCTATCAACTGGAAGTTCTAGAATTTTGATGAATGGTGAACTGCGAGATTCGATCACTTCTAAAAGGGGTTTTCGGCAAGGCGACCCGATATCCCCGTATCTCTTTATCCTGGTGGCAAACATTTTGCAGAGGCTATGTTGTGCTCAATTTGAAGCTGGTAACCTCGAGCATCCCCTGGACTCCGATCGCATGTTTCCTGTTCTACAGTACGCGGATGATACTCTGCTTCTCTTCAAAGGGAATCTGCAGCAAGCTGGGGTTATCAAGAATATTTTAGATGCTTTCTCTGCTTTCACGGGCTTGCACATCAGCTACAACAAGAGCACACTGATCCCCATCTGCTTGGACAACGATGTTGGGTCTCAAATTGCTAAGGTATTTGGCTGTCAGGTCTCATCGTTCCCTTGCACATATCTGCGTCTGCCGCTTTCGCTACACAAGATCACACACGGCATGCTACTGCCTGTAATCCACAAGGTGGATAAACGGCTTTCAGGGTGGCTTGCAACCTTCCTGTCCTGGGGGGCAGAATCATCTTGATCAATTATGTGCTTGCCGGCATCCCAAGTTATCTCATGTCCTGTTTTCCATGGCGTAAGGAATCTTTGGACAAACTAGAGGGTCTGCTACGGGCTTTTCTCTGGCAAGGCAAGAATATTATCAATCGGGGGCACTGTCTTGTAGCTTGGGATTATGTCACTCTGCCAAGGAAATCAGGGGGATTGGGGGTTAGAGATCTGCGAGCTCATATGCATCGATCTGATGCAGAGGCCGGGGGATAACCTCCTTTTCGAAAAAATGAAATCAAGCCATGCTTTGCAGATTTGTCACCAAGGTCTTACAAGGTTCGAATGTCCCATGCTTCCAATGGTTCTCCTCCCAATATTCCATGTAAAACATAGGGTTATGGGAAACTACACGACACCCAATACAGGGTGTGGCTATCTCATATATATAAGGGGTATGCAGAGTACAGGGGTATATACGGAAGCTTATACAAATACATAGTCTAACACCCTCCCTCGATCTTAACTATGTCCTGAACTACACAGCAGGTTAAGATTGCGCCTGCATCCCTCAAACTGAGGTTGTGGAAGAGGCTTTGTGAAGATGTCAGCAAGTTGATCCTTGGAAGAGATGAACTTGATATGAAGAAGCTTCCGTGCAACACGTTCCCTTACAAAGTGATAGTCAACTTCGATGTGCTTGGTACGAGCATGAAAAACTGGATTGGATGAAAGATATGTCGCACCAATGTTATCACACCAAAGAACAGGTGGCTGCCGTTGAGAGATACCTAACTCTCTTAACAGAGACTGTACCCAAATGAGCTCAGCCGTGGCATTGGCAACTGCCTTGTACTCTGCTTCAGTGCTATTCCGAGATATTGTGGCCTGCTTGTGCGCACTCCAAGCGATCAAGTTATCCCCATAAAAGACAGCATAGCCCCCCGTTGATCGCCGGTCATCCGGGCTCCCAGCCCAATCAGCATCAGAGAAGGCTGAGAGGGCACACGAAGTGGTAGGCCGAAGATGCAAGCCATAGGAGACAGTATGAGAGAGATAACGCAAGATACGCTTCACAGCTGACCAGTGTGAAGTCCGCGGAGCATGAAGATACTGGCACACACGGTTTACTGCATAGGAAATATCAGGCCGTGTAATAGTCAAGTACTGCAAGGCTCCAACGACACTGCGATACTCAGTAGCATCATCTGAAGAGAGCAAGTCACCATCCAAAGCTGATAACCTATCTGTCGCAAACATAGGGGTGGTAGCATGCTTGCAGCGTAGCATACCTGCACGGCGGAGCAGATCCAAAGAGTACTTATGCTGAGTAAGAGTCAGACCAGCAGAAGACCGTGAAACCTCCAGGCCAAGAAAGTAATGGAGAGCCCCCAGATCCTTGACAGCAAAGTGACCACTCAGAGCAGACAGCAGACAATCCGCAGCAGACACGGAGGAGCTGATGAGAATAATGTCATCAACATACACCAGCAGATACATAGTAACTTCAGGACGATGAAGTAGGAACAGAGACGTGTCAGCGGTGGACGGGGTAAACCCAAGCTGTCGAAGGACCGAACCCAGTCGGGCATGCCATGCACGGGGAGCCTACTTGAGTCCATAAAGCGCCTTAACAAGACGACACAAATGATGTGGACGAGCTGGATCAACAAAACCCAGAGGTTGCCGCATGTAAACTTCTTCCTCCAAGACACCATGGAGAAAAGCATTCTGAACATCAAGCTGGCGCAGAGACCACCCTTTAGCAACAGCCACGGACAGGAGTAACCGAATAGTGGTAGGTTTAACAACTGGGCTGAAAGTATCCTCATAATCAAGACCATACCGTTGTTTAAAACCTTTTGCCACCAACCGCGCCTTGTAACGCTCAATGGAACCGTCAGCATGCTTCTTTACCTTAAAAACCCACTTGGAATCAATGATGTTGACACCAGACACAGGAGGAACCAATCGCCAAGTATCGTTCCTCTGTAGCGCCTGAAACTCCTGCTCCATGGCATTGCGCCAATGAGGAATCCGAAGAGCTGCCTGAAAATGACGAGGCTCGGCAGTGGGATCAGCATCTGTCTGTGCCATGCACGCCGCAATCCAAGCAACCGTGCCATCAGTACGTTCCTTTGGCCGAACAATACCATTCTGACTCCGCGTACGAGGATGCAGAGGAGCGGTATATGACGGAGGTGGCGGTGAAGGCTGCTGCCCAGGCGACATGCCTAGCAAGGGGGGCGAGGACCCCGGCAAGGCAGCCCCCGGCAAGGCCAACACAGCCGGCACGACAGCCCCCGACAAGGCAGCCCCCGGCAAGGCCGGCCCCGGCAAGGCCGGCCCCGGCAAGGCCGCCCCTGGCAAGGCCGCCCCCGGCAAGGCCGGCTCCGGCAAGGCCGCCCCCGACAAGGCCGGCTCAGCCAGCACGACCGGCGGCACAGCCGGCACAGCAGCCGGCAGAGAAGACGCAGGTGGCTCCACATCCAGAAGCTCAAGGCGTGCTCCATGTCCAGTACCTGCACCATGGTTAGGTAGCAACAAGGGAGTATAAGCAGCATCAACAAAGTGACCAGGCAATGGTACGGCGGGTTGCTCAGGTGTAGGGGGAGTGGAGGTGACCGGAGATGCAGCAAAAGGAAAAACGTTCTCGTCAAACACTACATCACGAGAGATGTAGACGCGGTTAGAGGAAACATGAAGACATTTGTACCCTTTATAAAGAGAACTATAGCCAAGAAACACGCACTGTTTGGATCGAAACTCCAACTTGCGTTGGTTATATGGACGAAGATGTGGCCAACACGCACACCCAAACACTTTGAAGAATGTATAATCAGGGATTTCATTCAACAAGAGTTCAAGTGGTATTTTCATCTGACGGAGTCGTGTAGGTAATCGATTAATGAGAAAGCATGCGGTGGAAAACGCATCACTCCAAAACCGAAAAGGAACCGAGGCATGGGCAAGCAAAGCAAGACCAGTCTCAACTATATGACGATGCTTACGCTCAGCTACACCGTTCTGTTGTTGTGTATGAGGACAAGACACACGATGAGTGATTCCAAGCTTATTAAAGAACGCATTGAGGTTGTGGTACTCACCACCCCAATCAGATTGCACATGAATGACTTTGTGACTAAGCAGACGCTCAACATGCGCTTGGAATTGCAAGAAAACATGAAACACATCGGACTTGCGCTTAAGAAGATAAAGCCAAGTGAACCGGCTATAAGCATCAATGAAACTGACATAGTAGTTATGACCACTAACAGAGGTTTGGGCATGGCCCCATACATCCGAAAACACAAGTTCAAGCGGTTTAGTGACTACACGACTCGACTCAGAAAACGGAAGCTGATGACTCTTGCCTTGCTGACAGGCATCACAAACTGCATCAACATATTTATTAGACACAACTGGGAGCTCATGACGATGAAGAACATGGCGAACAATGGGAGTGGCAGGATGACCGAGGCGTGCATGCCAATATGATGGAGACACACGAACGCCGCTGAAAGCACTAGGAGCAGGTGGCACATCAAGTGCATAGAGACCATTATTGCGCAGTCGACCTCTAAGGAGTACGTCCCTCGTGTCCCGATCCTTTACAAAAAAATGAAAAGGATGAAACTCAGCAAGAACATTATTATCACGAGTAAGTTTAGGAACAGACAACAAACTACGTGAAACAGAGGGAACTCGAAGGACATTAAGAAGACGTAATTGTTTGGATCGACGAGTAAGAAGAGATGCCTGGCCAATATGTGAGATGTGCATACCTTCCCCGTTTGCAGTATGAACCTGATCATGTCCACAGTACGGCTCCTGTGTAGAGAGCTTTCCCATATCGCTCGTCAAGTGGTTGGTGGCTCCCGTATCCATGTACCAGGATGCATCGACTGGATAGGAAGGAGTATGCCCCTGCTCATGGCTGGCCAAAGCAGCCTGCTTCTCATTACCTTTACCATCGTTCCCAATGCCCAAAAAATCTTTCTTGAAGCGACGATGGCAACGAGAGGCAAGATGACCATTCAGACCACAAAGCTGGCAGGGGACCTGAACTCCACAGGAAGGGCAGCAGGCACGGACGCGACCACCACCAGAAGTAGTGGTCTTCCGTGGGTTGGGCGCGGCCCCCGGCTTGCCACCAGGTGGTGGTGGTGTGTAGGGCTTGCCCTTTCCACGCGTAGCAGCGTTGGCGGAGGAGAAGCTCGGCGTAGATCGGCGAGCCTGGACACGCTGTTCCGTGGCAAGGAGTCGCGCATATAGCTCACGCGGCTGGATGGGAGTGTCACGACCATTGATATTCTCCACCAAATTATCATAGTCATCACCCAGCCCATTGAGCACATAGGAGGTGAATTCTTCTGGCCCAAGAGCCTTGCCAATGGAGGCAAGTGTGTCCGCCATACCCGTCACCTTGTTGAAGTAGTCAGTGATGGTGAGGGAGTTGAGCTTCACCTCCCCAAGCGCAGTGCGAATGGCATGAGCACGTGCCTGGGATTGAGAAGCAAAACTGGTAAGGAGAGCCGTCCACGCGTCTCGAGACGTAGCGGCGAAGATGACCAGCGACGATACGCCCTCCGTGAGGGAGGACTGTAGAGCGGAGAGGATGGCTTGATCCTGCGCCACCCAAGCATGATGCGCCGGATGATGCGGCGGAGGACAGGGCAAGGTGCCGTCAACATAGCCCTCCAGATAGCGACTGCGGAGTAGCGGCAACACTTGGGCACGCCACGACAGGTAGTTATCCGTCGTAAGCTTCACCGGGATGAGGTGTGCAAAGTAGAACGGCGCAGCCGCAGCAGTATGATCCGAAGGCGATAGCGGCGCATAAAGGCCGGGGTTGAAGGCCACCCCAGGCTGCACCGAAGAGGGCAGCAACTCCAAGGAGGAACCCCTGTAGGGCGCCCCGTACGGAGAAGGGCCACCATAGGCAGCCGGCTGCGCAGCTAGGGCACCAGGCGGCGCCAAGTAGGACAGCCACGGGTGTCCCGCAGCCGCGCCAGAAGCCGGCGCGTGTGACGGCGCACTGTAGGAGGCCAACGGGGCGGCTGGACCGCCGTAGGCAGCCACGGGCACGTCGGGCGGGCCGTAGTGCTGGTGGTAACCCGGCCAGGAGCCGGCAGCAGCAGGCCCGTAGCCCAGCGGCGGGACATGGCCGAAGCCACGAGGCAGAGGCGGTGCGGCATCGACCGGGCCCGGCGACGACGGGTCAGGCCGAGGAGCGTCGGGCGCAGGAGCAGCAGCAGCCGTGGAGGAGCCAGCCACGGCGGCAAGCGGGCGCGATGACAGGAACGGGGAGACAGCGGCGGCCGGAGAGGCGGCGGCTGCCTGAGCAGGCGGGGGCAGGGCGGCCATCGCAGTGATAGATCGCGGCGGCGGAGGCGGCGGCGGCGATCGGGGCAGAGGCGGAAGCGATCGTAACCTAATCTGATACCATGTAAAACATAGGGTTATGGGAAACTGCACGACACCCAATACGGGGTGTGGCTATCTCATATATATAAGGGGTATGCAGAGTACAGGGGTATATACGGAAGCTTATACAAATACATAGTCTAACATTCCAAAAACAACATACCCCACGGCAACAACAACAGAGATACTTCTGTCTGGAAGGGGTTCAAAAAATGTGTTCCAATGGTTCTGAATACTTCTCGCTGCTCACTGGGAAATGGAAAGCTTATTTCATTCTGGCATGATCTCTGGTTACCTGCTCGACGTCTACAACATGTCTTTGCAACCATTTACTCCTATGCACGGGATCACTACTGCACTGTTGCTTCGCAGTTCTCCCTCGGCTCATGGGCCCTCCAGCTGCACCCCAACATATCTCACTCGGCTGAGCAAGAACTGCATCTGTTCTATATAATGTTATTTCGGACGTGCAGCCAGTTCCGGACAGCATGGACAGGAGATACACATCTGTTAATAGTAAGGCCATTAATACTGCATACTTCTACCAGCTTCTGACTTTCAGAGGAATCAATTCTGTTGTTTACTGTTGGATATGGGATCCTATTATTCCTCTGAAGCATCGGATATTTTTATGGCTGGCCTTCTGGGGGCGCTTAAACACACGAGATAATATGATCAAGAAACAATGGTCTTCAGTTGTCAGTACTGCTCATTGTGACACATGCCCGGCAACCGAAACCATCAATCATTTGAGCTTGTGATGCAGCCCAGCACATGGCCTTTGGGGAGCTTTCAACTTGGCCAACCTCGCTATTGAAGCCTCTAATCTTCTGGATTCCATGCAACGGTCTACCCTGCGTTGGCCTACAGCTTCCAAGTGGAACCTGGCTTTTTCTACCTGCGTTGTCACTCTCTGGCATGCTCGAAACGACAGAGTGTTTAATGCCAAGCGCTGGTCATCGGCCTATGTCTCCTTATATGCCGTGAAAAACTACTTAAACTTTGGCTATATAGGGCGCGACGTCAAGAGGATAAAGATTCTATACTATAGTGGGTGCATATGTTAGGACATTAGCAGCATTTTTCATTTCTTACCTCTCTGCATCCACCCTATCACTCTGTCCGCTAGGCTTCTTGTGGCCTTCTGCACCATGGTGCAATACACAAGTTTCATGTAATTGACCTGATGGTCAACAGGCTCTGGCCTGTTTTGAAATATATAAGGTAGAACATGATCTACCTTTTATTTTCAAAAAAAAATGGCAGATTACTTAATAAGAAATAACAAACAAATTGTAATGTATTTTGTACCTTCAATGTTATGTCATCCTAATTATGAATTACTATGTTTGGCAATAGATGAAAGATAGCTATCTTTCGTCTCACCTCCGGTGCCCATTGTGAAGCTATCTTTCATCTCACCTAAACGATTTTCGCATTGAGGCATTACTACGCCGCCCCAATATGGGTTCTTGTTGGAGCGATGTTTAGGCACGGTTTCTTCTCTCTTTTTTCAGTGAGTTTTCGGTGTTTGTTTTCATCGGGTTTTCCTTGCAGTTTTTGGTTTTCTGTGTTTTTTTATCGGTTTATTTTTTTCCCTTTTTCTAAATCTTTTTCCCCTTTTTTATCTTTTTTTCCTTTGTGAGTTTTCAACTGTTTTTTCTGTTCCTGTACCAGTGTTCTTTTTTTTCCTTCTCTCTTTTTATCACACATCTAAATTTTTTCAGGAACATTGGACATTTTTTCTATACATAAGAAATATTTTTAATAACCATTTAACATTTTTTAATATATGTTTTCATGTCTGTTTTTCTACACACACATTGTACATTTTTGTATGCGTATGAAACAGTTTTTTTACAGGTTTAGCACTTTTCAAATACTTGATTAAAAACATTAGAATACATCTTAAATATTTTTAAAATACACATTGAAAGAATTTTTTAATGTTATGACAAATAAATTAAAACAACACGTTCATTTTTTAATTTCTATAAAAAATATAAATATCACGAAAAATTAGTTGAAACACATTAACATTTTTAAAATGTAATTCACAGTTTTTGAATGGTACGAAACATTGTTTTTTAATTGCACGAACATTTCTTTTACAATGTATAAATATTTTTTACAATTGTCACATATATTGTGAACGAGTAATATATATAGCGAACCATCTCATTATGGCAATAGATCCAAACGCATGGAGACAGCCGGATTAAGATCATGTGATCACGTCGAGCCGCACCGTTTAAGTCGTCCAATGACCCCATATCCACCATACTGCATGCATGCCCACCTTAATCGCGTGTCTCCTTTAATATCTTTAATCACGCGCCCTCATTTAATGTCTTTTTTTGCGGAAAACATTTAATGTCTTCTTTAATCCCCTAGAGAAACTGATCAACTGCATGCATATTAGTCGTCACTTGATTTTTTTTACTAGAATGATTGTGTGTCTGCTAACCAACTCGTCGGTTCATAATTATTATCTAAACTATGGAAACTAGCATATTTACTTTTTGAAGGTCGAAACAGCTATGTGTATGACATGTGAACTTTGATCCTTGTATGATGCATTTGCAGGCCATACATATTTAAAAGGGACCTAGATTCATTGCTGTAGGTGCTTTTGTCGTACCATCATCAAATGCATTTTATTCGTACATATATCATCGCTCTTCAAAGTTTAAACAACCAAATTAGCAAAAAAAAACGGTGTTGCTATTTACATAATCGAGACTTTTTATCTACACAAATTTTGACCCAGAGAAATAAAATTATTGAAACATACCACGGTAATTTCTTTGTGAATATCATGGTAATATATACATCGCTGACTTGATACCTTACGTAAAAACACAACCGTAAGTTTTAAGCGCAGGGGTTGGGGGCGTTGTTGAGAACATACCCTTGGTAATTTCTCTACAAATAGCATTTTAATACGTGCATTGCACACCTGATAACTTGCCTACAAACACCGCAGTAATTTTTTGACCCGAACTATTTTGGGATAATGTACCCTGGTTTTTCTCGGAAAACCTGACCACATGATTTACCCCTAGTATCTTTGTGTAACTAGCATGGTAAATTACGCACCGCGAAGCTAATAACCTGCGTACAAACATCATGATAACTTTTGACCTGGGAAAATAGCTATTGAAAACATACCCATGATAACTTCGATGTAAATAACATGGTAAATTACACACCACAAAGTTGATAACTCACATACAATGATAATTTGTGACCTAAGAAAATAGTTGTTGAAAACATAACCCAGTAATTTCTTCGTAAATAGTATGGTAATATGCGTACCACATACCTAATAACTTAGGTATAGACACCGTGATAACTTTTACCAGGTGAAAAAATGGTTCAAATACACATCCTGGTAACTTGTGTGTATAAACAGCATATAATATGCACCGTAGACCAGATAGTTTAGGCTTAAACACCGCAGTGAGTTTTTGACTCAAGGAAAATATTGAAAAACATACCCACGATAATTTAGGCTGTGTTTGATAGCAAAGTATCAGAAAAAACAAAGTATCAAAAACTGCAGTAATTTGGTCAGTAGGTATACAATACCATGGTTTCAACTTAACAGAGTTTTTTTGGAGTATTCAAAATACAGAGCACATGTTTGACTACATCACAGAATGCTATAAAATTTGTTACCTAGCCATTAGGCACTCGCATCTAGCTAGCCGTTTTGGTAGCAATGCAAACACGCGCAGCTGTCCAGTAGTGTACTGTTTTTGTTGCGTTAATCTAGCTAGATAGGTTGGCTAGCCTTGCCATTCGCGTCCATATGAACTGAAGCATGCTAGAATTCTTACTGCATACAAGAAACAGGATAATTATCCTTTATCCATATGAGGGTGACTATGTCAGGAACATCTCATGTATACAAGAAGCAGGATAATGATTCTTTATCCATATGAGGGTGACCTCTGTGATGCATAGGTAGCAGCCGCGAGGTGCTCTCCTCCGCTCCCATATGAGGATGCCTCGTAGCGCCGTCCGCATGTACCAGTGGCTAGGGAGATATCTCCATCGCTGTCTCTTTCGTTCTCCATGGCCGCCGAGGAAGATACGGCGGGAGCGATGCCTCTTTTTTAGAACGAGCGACTTGTTAGCACGCAACGGGGAAGAAGATAACAACGCTAGTCCCTTCTTTTCGGCTACGCTGTTTTTTAAAAAGAGGTCTCGAGTTCTTTTTTTAATACAGAGAAAAAAACCACGGTTTACCCAATACTGCAGTATTAAAACTATTGTTTTTAGGGGCAGCCAAACACCTCGTTGTAATTAAAACCATGCTAATCCCAAAAACTGCAGTATTCCCAAAATACTTTAAAAATACCGAGCTATCAAACGGGGCCAAGTGGTTAAAAACATACCCTAATAGCGTATGTGAAAATAGCATGGTAACTTATGTACCACAAGTATGATAACTTACTTAGACCAGGATTGATAACTTTTTACACAAAAATAAGTCATCGGAAGATATCAACATGGGATCTAGTTCTGAAGGTCCCGTCGCAACGGATATTTCATGTGAAAAGAATTTTAAATCATACAAACGGTTTGAACTATAAAACATTTATTTTTTTCAATTTTGATGAAATTTTTGCTGACATCCGCATTTTCGTTCTATATATATGCATGCACACTTAAAATCATTGAAGACAATTAGTAGAGACAGGTGCGCGTGGCTAGGAAAGAATCTCGCGGCTGGCTGGCATCATCGGTACTGTTACTTAAATATGTAACGTTGGTCATGTATCTAGGTATTTGAATGTTATCAACCTTTTTTCAATTACGCTACCAAAAAAATACAATGTCAACATTTTTCACATTTGCAGTTTGAATATGTACTTTATATTTAAATTTAAGTTCTGAAATACATGTATTAAATATTATTACTAAAATATGAACAAGAGAAAAAACTGAAGTAATGCAAAAACAGAAAAGGAAAACGAAGTAACCTACAAGAAGCTACTTGGGTCGGCCCAACAGAACGCTCGCTTGTGGCGACCCTAGCTTCCATCTCACGTCAAGTGAGATATATAGCCGCACAGTTGTGTGAATCTTCCGACGATCGCGTATGTTTTTCCCTCTCGCTAGGGTTTCATCCTCCCGGAGGCAATTTTCGCCGCCGTCGAGACCATCGTCCCCTACCTCTGCCTCTCCCCGTTACTTACTCCCGGGGGGTTCGGGGGATCTGCAGAGGGTTAGGGTTCTGTCTGCAAAGACCCGATCTAGTTTCTCTGTCGGGTTAGGGTTTGAAGATGGCATCAGATGGGGCGTCGGATCGGCCGCGGCTGGTCCATCGGAGATCGATGACGTTCAACTGCTGATGAAGGAACTAGGGCTTCGTGAGGAAGACTTGGATGATGTGGTTTTTGATGAAAAAGTGGCGCCGGTAGAAGCAGCCCGTTGGATCGCGCTGGCTAGGGTGCACTCGGACAAGACCTATTCGCAATACTGGTTCTTTCGGAACATGAGATCAGCCTGGGATCTTGCCCAGGAGGTAATTTTCAAGCCACTTGAGGACAACCTGTACACGGTGCAATTCTCTTGTTTGGGAGATTGGGAGAGAGTCACTCAAGAAGGGCCTTGGCACTTCAGGGGAGACGTTGTCATTCTTAAGCCGTATGATGGTCTGGCAAAACCCTCCACTGTTAAGCTTGATACCATTGAGATTTGGGCCCAAATTCATGATGTTCCATCCCTGTACGCTCATCTGGTCCCATCCATGGCTTCCAAGGTGGGCGAAGTTCTTTTCACTGAACCGCAATCTCAGGATTTCGCGGGGAATTTCCACCGGGTGTGGGTTAGAATTGATGTCACCAAGCCCCTGAAGAATGCTGTGTCTATGATCCGAGGAGGCAAGCGCCAGATTTACAGGGTTCGATATGAGAAACTTCCGGACTGGTGTGCCGTCTGTGGTATGCTGGGTCATCTTTTTAAAGAGCATGGGACTGGTATACATCCTCCGTCGGCTCTGATCTACAAAGACTTGAAAGCATCATGGACCATGCGCACGGGGCAGGGTCCAGGAGGTGGCCGCGGTAGAAGAGGTGGACGCCAGGGTGGACGCACTAGGAGAAACAAAAGAGGATCCAAACCTGGCAGTGAGGAAGATATGGATGATATGACCACAGAACAGGATGATGTGATGGAAGATGTGAACAATAAGAAGAGGGCCTCGGAGATCACTATGCAAAGTCATCAGCATGCGCTGCCGGGGGTCCCAACCACGGGGCAGGGCATTCCAATCCTTCCACCACCGTCAATACCAGCAAGCCCGAGTGCTAAGCAGGAACCTAAAAGAGCTAAGGTCCGAAGCGAGGTGGAAAAGCTATCAGGCAAGAATGCGAATCTGGGGAGGCAAGACAAAAATTTGGCGGGCTCCGAGGAGGAGCGCCGCCGGGCCCAATGAGTGTGTTCTGCTGGAACTGTCGTGGTGCGGGTAAAGCCGCGGCAGTTCGTGAACTTCGCGATTTCGCGAGGAAGATTACCCCTACCCTACTTTGTATCGTAGAAACTCAAATTGAAGGTGCTAGGGTAGAATCTTTGGCTAGTTCTATTGGTTATGATAAGGCTTATGCAGTTGATAGTAATGGTAGAAGTGGTGGAATCGACCTGTTTTGGAACAACTCAATAAAGGTTGAAATACTTGGTTATTCTGTTTATCATCTGGATGTGTCTGTTGAGGAGTAGGGGCAAGATATTTGGAGGATGACGTGTGTTTATGGTGAGGCCCAGACACACTTACGCCACCAGACTTAGACAATCCTAAAGAACATCAGTACCTTGAGCAGTCTGCCATAGCTGTGCATAGGGGATTTTAATGAGGTCTTACATTCAGAAGAACACGAGGGAGTTGGGCAACGCAGCAACGCTCAAATCCAAGCGTTTCGAGAGACAACTGATGTATGCATGTTGATGGACATTGGCTATAAAGGCCGGTTTTGGACGTTTGAGAAGAAGGTTTCTGGAGGAAGTTACACAAGGTGCGGACTGGATAGGGCGCTAGTGACTGCAGATTGGATGACCAGGTTTCCTTCCGCCTCCTTGACACACCTCACGGCGGCCTGCTCGGACCATGCACCACTGCTGCTGGATTTTGGATCCCAGCAAGAACAGAATTTGAATCGTACGTTCAAGTACGAGCTGATGTGGGAAACACATGAAGGATTGAAGGATATGATCATGGCGGGATGGGATCCGGGAGCGCCTTGTGCCACGGTGCGAGAGATGCGTATGAAACTAAGGAATTTGTCACAAAACCTAAGTAGATGGGGGCGGATACTTTTGGAAGTGTGCGGAAAGAGATTAAAAATCTGAAGCAGATGTTAGATGAGCTCCGTGGCGATCCTTTGAGGACGGCTCCGTCCCATGTTGAACTGAAAATCAATGAGAGATTAATTGAGATGTATCATAGGGAGGAGATCATGTGGCGTCAAAGGTCACGGCTGGAGTGGCTCTCCGCAGGGGATAAGAACACTAAATTTTTTCATCTCCGTGCTAGCCTGAGGAGAAAGAAGAACATGATCAAAGCCCTCCAAAACTCACTAGGGGTTGAGATAAATGACCCGGGTGAGCTGAAGGCGCTGGCAAATGCTTTTTACCAAAAACTTTATGAGTCGGAGGGGGTATAGAATATGGAGGAGGTTCTTGCTCATGTGCCTAGGAGAGTAACAGAGGAGATGAATGCATCGTTATGCGCCCCTTACACGAGTGCTGAGGTTAAAACGGCCCTGTTCCAAATGTTCCCCACCAAGGCACCTGGGCCTGACGGCTTCCCGGCTCATTTCTATCAGCGTCATTGGGACATTTGTGGAGAGCAAGTCACACAAATTGTTCTGCGGATTGTCAAAGGGGAGGAGAGCCCCGAATGCATCAATGATACAATTCTTGTCCTAATTCCCAAGGTAACGAACCCCACAAATTTATCTCAGTTTCGACCCATTAGTTTATGCAGCGTGCTATACAAGATTGCTTCTAAGGTGGTTGCAAACCGACTAAAAGAGATCTTGCCCGACATAATTTCGGAAGAGCAGTCCGCTTTTGTCCCTGGCAGATTGATAATTGATAATATCATCTCCTCTTATGAGTGTTTGCATTTTATGAAGCGAACCAAATCTAAAGCTAACAGCTTCTGTGCTCTGAAGCTTGACATGATGAAAGCCTACGACAGGCTAGAATGGCCCTATCTGAGGGCCATAATGGCGAAACTTGGCTTCTCACAGCACTGGATTGATATAGTCATGGCCATGGTTGCTTCAGTATCTTTCTCGGTTTTGTTCAATGGTGAGAAACTTGAATCTTTTAAGCCATCCAGAGGGATCCGACAGGGAGACCCTATTTCCCCTTACTTGTTCCTAATTGCAGCAGAGGGCCTTTCGTGCCTCCTGAAATCCAGTTCTCAATCATCCACCCTAGCAGGTATTAAGGTGGCCCCGACGGCACCCACCATTAATCACCTTCTATTTGCAGATGACAGCCTGTTGTTTTTTAAGGCAAGTGTGGAGGGATCTATAGCGGTGTCAAACCTGTTGGACAGATATTGTAATGCTTTGGGGCAGAAAGTTAACCATGATAAATCATCAATCTTTTTCAGCAAGGGATGCCAAGGGCCAGTGAGAGAGGAGGTAAAAAACTCTTTGCATGTCCATAATGAAACACTTACTGAGCGCTATCTGGGGATGCCTACGGATGTTGGTCACTCCAAGAATGGAACTTTTAAATACCTCCGAGATCGTGTGTGGGAGAAGATCAAAGGATGGATGGAGAAGCTCTTATCTGCGGCGGGAAAGGAAATCTTGATTAAATCGGTGGCACGGGCGATACTGGTTTTTTCAATGTCTTGTTTCAGGCTCCCAAGGGGATTGTGTGAGAATATTACTTCGATCATACGGCAGTTTTGGTGGGGATCAAAGCAAGGAAAAAGAAAACCCTGTTGGGTGGCATGGGATATCATGACACGGCCTAAGCATCTAGGTGGCTTGGGATTCCGTGATCTGGAGATCTTTAATTTGGCTCTACTGGCGAGACAAGCTTGGCGTGTAATGATCAATGATATTTCGTTGAGTGCCCGTTTACTTAAAGCAATCTACGTCCCTGATGGTAATTTACTAGAGGCAGAGCTGGGATCCCACCCCTCTCAGATTTGGAGGGCAATCTTAGATGGCCGTGATATACTGTCACAAGGGATTATTCGAAGGATTGGGGACGGGACAACTACGAGTATATGGACTAATAACTGGATACCTCGAGACAACTTCAAACGTCCCATTTCTTCTCGGGTGCCTAATCCCCCGGAGATGGTTTCTCAACTTATAGACTCCACGACGGCCTCATGGAATGAGAACTTAGTCAGATCGGTGTTTACACATTTCGATGCTGAAGAGATTCTCAAGATCCCGCTGTGTACGCGGGCAGTCTCATGCCCTGTTTGTTTGGGATTTAGCTTCGGCTTTTGCAGCTTTTCCATTTTGATAAAAAAGCCACAAAAGCTCCTAAATAGGTGCTTTTGGAGCTTTTATGGCTTTTGATGAATCAATATAACAATATTTGGCCCCAAAAGCCATAAAAGCTCCAAAAGCACCTATTTAGGAGCTTTTGTGGCTTTTTGACCAAAGTGGAAAAGCTGCAAAAGCCGAAGCTAAAGCCCAAACAAACAGGGCCTCAGACTTCTGGGCATGGCATGAGGAAAGCAAAGGAATTTTCACTGTTCGGTCGGCTTACCGCATGATCTTGCGCACCAAACTGAGTCGTGAAAGCTGGATTGATGAGGAAGCGGGAACATTAGTAATTCAATCGGAAACCAACCAGTGGGCGTCAATTTGGCACATCAAGGTACCATCAAAGCTGCGGGTTTTTGTTTGGAGATTAGCTAGACAATCTATCCCTTGTGGGGTTCTTCTGCAGCACCGCAACATGGCAACCATCGACACATGTGCACTCTATGGGGCTAGGGATACATGGTGGCATGCACTCCTATCTTGTCCTATGGCCGGCAGTGCCTGGGTTTTAGCTCCTGATCATTTGGTGGAGACCATGAGTGCCCACATGGAAGATTGTGCCAAAGACTGGATATTTGCCTTACATGAAATATTGGCTCCAGAGGATTTTGTTCGGCTGGTGGTAACTCTTTGGGCTATATGGGGAGCAAGGAGGAAGGCAATTCACGAGGATATCTTTCAGTCGCCGGAATCAGCTCATGGTTTCATCAACTCTTACATCAGAGATCTGCAGGAAATTAAGGTACCAAATACACCGGCCTCATTAAGCACAGCATCACGAAGTATTTCGTCCTGGATCCCGCCCGTTCCAGGATATGCAAAGATCAATTGTGATGTTGCGGTGTCCAGGCATGGTTTTGGGTCGATTGGTGTCATCTCTAGGGATCATGGAGGCACATTCTTGGGAGCATCAGTGCTTGTCTTCAGGTATATCTCAGATCCATCAACACTGGAAGCTTTGGCGATGAGGGAGGCCTTAGCGTTGGCGCAGGATTTATACATTCACGGTATCCAGGTTGCCTCGGACTGCAAGGTAGTGGTGGAGGAGATCCAGAAGGGGAGTTTGGCCAAATAGGGGGCGATAGTTCAAGAGATTATAGATAATTCTTCTTCCTTTCATTCATGTAATTTTGTCTTTGAACGTAGGAGCTCAAATTTTGAGGCTCACAATTTAGCGAAGCATGCTTTTACCCTGGGAGGTGGCCGCCATGTTTGGTTAGGCCACCCGGGAAATCTTCCATCCGTCCCTGTAACAATTGTGACGACTTAATAAAGCTTCGCGGAATTGTCTTAAAAAAAAGTTGTGTGAATCTTCCAGAAAAAAATTGTGTGAATCTTCCAGATTGACTCGGATATGACGATGTCTCACGTAACGCGAGAGAGAGCCTGATCTCACCTGAATAATCACGCGAACGGCCCGGCCTAGTGCGTGCGAGGCCACTCCCTCGTTTTTGTTGGGGTTTCGTCACTTTTTTTATTTTATTATTTCTTTTATAACTTTTGTTACACTTCAAAATATTCTAACCATATATATTAAAAAATATATACTTTACATAATGTTTTGAAAAAATATTAATCATGCATTTCCAAAATGTAAATGTGTATAGAAAAATGTTGACCATCTATATTAAATGTATATAACAAATATACAATATATGTGTAAAAATTTGTTAATTAATTTCAAAAATATTAATCATGCATTTCATTAAAAAATTAAAAATTAATTGAAAAATGTTAATCGAACATTGAAAAAGTTAAATGTGCATACAAAAACTGTCGACCTTGTATTTGAAAAATATTATCTTATATTAGGAAAATTTTAATAAACAATTTTAGAAATGTTAAATGTGTATTGGAAAAAGGTTTACCAGGTATGCAAAAAATGTAAATCTTATATTTGAAAAATAATAATCTAGCATTTGAAAATGCTACATGTGTAAAGAAAAAATGTTGAACGTATTCATAAAATTTTAATCTTGTATTTAATTTTTTTTAAATGTGTATATAAATGTTAAACAAGTATTAAAAATATTTTAATCTTCTATTTGATAAACATAAATGCCTATTAAAAAACAAAACTTGTTTTACAAAATACATGCGCCAAAAATAATAAAAATGTGTATAAAAAGTTAGACTTTAAAAAAATATATTTTTTTATAAAATATTGAACAAAAAAAATCGCCAAATAGGAAGGAAGCAAGTATAAACAAAAAATACAAACAAAGTAAACAAGCACGAGAGAAAATAAAAAACTGAAGAAAATAGTGCAAAAGAATGAAAATGAGAAAATTTAGAAAGAAACAAAGAAACTCATTGAAAATCAGGAAAAAGGAAGTAGAAAAGAAAACAACACAAGGAAAATCCAGAAAGAAACGAATTGAAACGAAGAAAGTATGAAAACTGAGAAAACCAAGAAAGAAACAAAAAAAACCAATGAAAAATCAAAGAAAACATAAAAAACAAAATTGGCGAGAAAACAAAGAAAACCTGATAAGAAACAAAAAAATAAAAGAGAAAAAAAACGAGGGAAACTAACCCAGGGAACGAACACAACTAACTGAATTGAAATCCAGTGAGTGAAAAAATCTAGCAAATACAGGCCGGTCAGTAGCCAAAGGTGAGAGGGAATCCCTTCAGCGAGACGAAAGGAATAGTCGCACTAAGCAAGATATAGTCCCTGCGGTTTCACTCAAGCTCGAGCGTAAAGGGAAATAGGGAAATAGGTGGTGATCTGTTAGGGCACCTCCAACGCGAGGCCCTATTGGAGGGCACCGGGAAGTACTTCCTGGTAGATGGGTGGTTGCGGCAGCGATTCCCTAGCAGATCATGGCGTCAGACGCAAGAGGGGCGCAAAGTCGTGCACCGGTCGATTGTTGTTTCCTCAAGTATCTAAACTCTCTGACCACACGCAGCTCTTGGTCTCTGTTGTCGATCTGTATGTAGGGTCTGCCATTGGAGGACAAGGAGCCTAGGTGCCTTTTTTATTTTCATAATTTTTTTTCTTCAGAAGCGTCTAGATAAGAACCTTGCATTTTAGATGCCCTTAGCAGACTTCACTTATAGACTACAGATGGAGGTAATTTGAAAGAACAAACATAAAAATTCTAGGCGGACAACTACCCAGTTTGACCCAGCCATAGCTATGGCTCTGTCAATGTGTGTGATGATCCAGGCATCACAAATGGTGCAATATTATATAGTGTGTGTTTTGCTAAAGGATATTTTATAGAGCGTGTGTGATAGGCTCGCATGTGCTAAGTTTTCCCAAACTGTGTAACAACTAACAAGTAGCAACATCATATACAATTGATGTTAAGAAACTTGTGCGATGTACGCCGCATCGTAAACGGTGCTCCATTAGCGTGTGTGATAGCCCCCCTCATAGCACATGTTTTCCCTACAAAACCGTATTTAACATTGGTTGCTTCGCAAACAGCATGCTTTTGCATAGCGTGTGTGATAGGCCCCTCGTCAAACATGTTTTTCTCTGTCAAATCGTTTGTAACGCTGACCGCATCGCAACCATCTTTTAGCACTCCATGTGCGATAGGATTGTAAATCACACAAGATTGATTTTACAAAACTGTCTGCAACCTAGCACTCAATGGCATACGTTTTTCCACAGTATGTGTGATGCATCCTTTATCGCACACCATCGAAAGATGATGTTCCAACTCTCCTTGTGTGATAAGGGTTTTGAACCATGTGCAATGACCTTAAATGCGTTGGTGTTAGATATGTAAATGATGCACACTATCACAATTCGGTCATAGATCAATCCTTTATTAGAAGCACACAGAGCTGGCGCCAATAGTATTTAAGTGACTTGATAGCGCTTGGCTTTACTTGAATCAATAGTAGTTATGTTCGGCTCAAAAGCAAATAGCAGTTCTCTTCACTAACACTAGCCTCCATGGAATGACAAGTCCCTTTTGTTTATGGGGGAGATAGCTATATAGGTGAAAAAAGTAGAGATGTTTATAGGCTTGGAAGGCATCACAGAATTCGAGATATTTAGGGCATGTTTGATTGACATCCACGCTTTGCCACACTTGTGTGCCACAAGTGTGGCATGCCACAGTTTTTGTGGTGGTCAAATTGGTCGTCACACTTGTGGCAAAAGTGGGCTAGCAACTGACTCCATGACAAGTGGGGTATGTGACTGAAAAAATGTGGCATGCCATAAGTGTGGCTGCAGCCAAACATTTGTGTCAATTTGCCGCACTTGTGGCACAAAAGTGTGGCAAAGTGTTGATGGCAACCAAACATGCCCTTAGAGACTCAAGTGTAGGGACACATTAGCATTTCTCCGGTGAGGGAGGGGCGATGACGACGGCGCACTTTTGACTCGCACCAGTGCTTGTAGTCGGCGCTAGGTGGTCCATGGACCTAATTGCCATTTTTATTACCTCTAGTGATATATGTACTGTCATTACTGATTATGAATAGATTGGAAATTTCTCAAATGGACACATTAGCATTTCTTTGGGTACTTCAGTCCCTGCGTACTTCGCGGCCTCGTCAATGGATGCTTCATTCCCTGTTTTAGACTAAAGGGATTCAGAAGAAGCATTCAAACTAAAGAAAGGATAAGAAGGCTCCCGTCCACACCATAATAAACCTTAGGTTGCATCCTACAATTAAGGGGAACAATGAGGATCCTTAGTTTAAAGATACAGATCAGTCCGCAGAAGGATCAATAACATCAAACACCCCATCACAAAACACCCCCAACATAATACACTGCAAGGGAACCCCAAAACCAACTCCTCTCTTTAATGAACTCCTGCGTAAGCTAAGATGGTGATGCTGTTTTAGCATCTTCTTGCATCGCTTCACCAGGTCTTCGAAACGCAACTGGGTTATGTGATCCCAAAGAACAACATCACGATGAAGATGCACATCACGATGCCATGTTCCTTTTAATTTGACAATATCTTACGTTTCTGTGAAAAAATAGAACATAGGAAATATAATTGATATATCATTGATAGCTGAGATGAAATATGAGAAACTTCTACTGGTATTCAACCCCAAAGAAACGAAAAATTGCATTTCTCTGAATCAGATGATAAAGAAAATTGCATCGCAAAAGGGGAAACAAAGACCCTACTAAACAAGGGTATAGAAGAATTATAGGTAATCCTAGCATACATATTGCAACAGGACATTTATTCAAATATGAAATGCTCCAACTATACATCTTGATACACATTATGCACTGTAAAAAAACAGGGCTTAACTGAAATCTAGAGCCTTGGATGGAGCTGAAAGGAAACAGTCAAAAATAGTTGAATCACAACAAACTAGTTCTTTCATATCATCTCTATTTTGCCATCTGAATAAGGTACAGTTCTCATTTCATCTCAAAAGTAAGAACCATGTAGTACTTACATGTGCCAAAAATTTATGCAAATAGCAACTGGCTTTGCATAACAAAAGCTGTTCGTTTCAACTAGAGCAGGTCGATGCAAGCAAACAACATGAACACATTGTGATCCCTCCTTCCTCTGTATCATCGGTACATGCAAGCGATTAATAGTGTTTGAAGTGGAAAAGGAGCAAATTACACTATGAGTCCATAAACTTGCGCCCTGAATTAGCTAAGATGGCCATGAGATCATCCTTTAGAGACTGGTTCGATGAGGTTCCGAGTGAACTCATCCCTCTTTTGAGGATGATGTAAACATGGTCGCAACATAAGAGGAGGCTTGGTATAAAAAATAACTTCAAAATAATGAATTGAAACATAAAAGTTATTTATGAACAGGGAAAATGATGAATCATCCACGATATATTTCTCGAAAAAAATCATAAGAGAATGGTAATCCGCATAGAGTAGATACAAAGAATATGTGAACCAATCAGGGGTGAGCTAACCATTTTTATTTTTTCCTAATTTGTCGCTCATGGCACGCAAACCGTCTTGTTCTCAGATTTTAAACCTCAAACCGAATTTGATGGTCTTATGAATTTATCAAGGATGGAGGGTCGTTTCAACTTTAGCAAAAAAAGAAACATACCGATGATATTGGATATATTGAATAAGATCATGAAGATAACAATAAAATGCATTCATAGAATTATATACTCCCTCCGTTTTTGTTTATTCCACATATTAACTTTGTCTGAAGTCAAACTTTGATCAAGCTTGTAGGTAGAAATATTAACATATACAATGTCAAATCAATACCAGGGGATTCATCATTGAATATGTTTTTACATCATATAGATTTTTTTTTGTAAATGTTCATATTATTTTCTATAAACTTTGTCAAACTTTCTAAAATTTGACTTCAGTCAAAGTTAATATGCAAACTAAATAAAAATGGATGGAGTATTATTTTTAGGGAGAGTGTGGATGTCACTGAGGTTTATTCAAATTTGTATTTGTGTCTAGCATGTTTGTAATCCACCCCCCTCCCCCCCCCCCCCCCCCCCCATCCCCCACTTCAAAATTAAGTAGATTACCTTCCATCTGATAATAACTATATGGGCTTATGACGATAAAGGGTTTTCCTACTGTATATTATAAAGCAATGGCCAATAACAAGGTTCATACAAAGAGGAGTATATGGGTTTATGTCGTTGTCATAATTGGTACTAAGATCGATGAATAGAGACTCATCGAGTGATGAATTTTGTCTTGATGGAGTTGGTTGGCGATGACAGAGACATGGATGTATGCAAATTTCATAATCTATTTCACTACCATGTTTATACACTAGTTAGCTATTCTTATGTGCATCCATTTGATATGATGATTTGGGTCACTAAAAACTCCTTCTATTGGAAAGAAAATCATGTAAATAGTTTGGGATGTGTGCATCTTTCCATGCAGAGAGGTCGGGCATGAACTCATTGCAGTTGTATCGTCTTGATGCGACGTTTGATTCAATTTCTTTTATCAGTATAGCTAGGCCCTCCCTGTCTCTCTCTGCATCCATAGAGAACATGGTCTGTGCGGCACGTAGATAATTTATCATAACTATTGTATTGTACCGAAAATATTTCCTCCACGTGATGCAATAGTTGTAGGGGAACGTTGCATGGGAAACAAAAAATTTCCTACGCACACACAAGATCTATCCATGGTGATGAGCATCTACGAGAGGGAGAGTGAATCTACATACCCTTGTAGATCGCTAAGCGGAAGCGTTAAGAAACGCGGTTGATGTAGTCGAACGTCTCCGCGATCCAAATCGCAAGTCGTCCCTCGATCCGATCACGAACTAGTGCCGAACGGACGGCACCTCCGCGTTCAACACACGTACGGCTTGATGACGCCTTCACCTCCTCGATCCAGCGAGCGATGATGAAGTAGTAGATGAGTTCCGGCAGCACGACGGCGTGGTGATGATGGTGAGGAACAATCTCTGCAGGGCTTCGCTAAGCACTACGGAGATTATGACGGGAGAACTAGAGGGTTAGGGTTGCCGACACACGGCTTGGGAAATCTTAATGTATCCCGTGTGCTAGCCCTGCCCCTCTATTTATATGTTGAGCCTTGGGGTCTAAACTTGGCGTAAAAGCCTCCTCCAGGTCGGTTTTGCCCGCACAAGGTCGGTTTGGCCCGCAGGGAAAGAGTCCAACTCGGATCCCTGCAGTATCGCGTACAAGCGGTAGTACCGCTTACGATAAGCGGTAGTACCGCCTGTAGCGGTAGTACCGCTTACGATAAGCGGTAGTACCACCCCAGACACCAGCAAAACTTACTTTTGCACCTTGCCTAAGCCTCGTGGGCTTTACCCCTTGGCCCAAATAAAGTGTTCTCGTACCCGAACATTTCGGGAAACATCCGGAACCCTTTCCGGTGAATTCCAGAACCCTTCCGGAGACCAAACACTATTATCCCATATATCAATATTTACCTCCGGACTCTTCCGGAGATCCTCGTCATGTCCGGGATCTTATCCGGGACTCCGAACAACCTTCGGTCACCAACAAAATAACTCAACTATACTAATCGTCACCAAACGTTAAGTGTGTAGACCCTGCGGGTTCGAGAACTATGTAGACATGACCGAGACACCTCTATGATCAATAACCAATAGCGGGACCTGGATGCCCATATTGGCTCCTACATATTCTACGAAGATCTTTATCGGTCGAACCTCTATGTCAAGGATTCAGTTAATCCCGTATGCTGTTCCCTTTGTTCTTCGGTATGTTACTTGCCCGAGATTCGATCGTTGGTATCTCTATACCTAGTTCAATCTCGTTACCGGCAGGTCTCTTTACTCGTTCCGTAATACAAGATCTCGTGGCTAACACTTTAGTCACATTGCTTGCAAGGCTCATTGTGATGTTGTATTACCGAGTGGGCCCTGAGATACCTCTCCGTCACACGGAGTAACAAATCCCAGTCTTGATCCATGCCAACCCAACAGACACCCTCGGAGATACCTGTAGAGCACCTTTATAGTCACCCAGTTACGTTGCGACGTTTGATACACACAAGGTACTCCTCCGATGTCAGGGAGTTGCATGATCTCATGGTCATAGGAACAGATACTTGACATGCAGAAAACAATAGCAATAAACTGACACGATCATATGCTATGTTCGTAGTTTGGGTCTTGTCCATCACATCATTCTCCTAATGATGTGATCCCGTTATCAAATGACATCTCATGTCCATGGCTAGGAAACCTTAACCATCTTTGATCAACGAGCTAGTTAACTAGAGGCTTACTAGGGACACAGTGTTGTCTATGTACCCACACATGTATTTGAGTTTCCAATCAATACAATTATAGCATGGATAATAAACGATTATCATGAACAAGGAAATATAATAATAACTAATTTATTATTGCCTCTAGGGCATATTTCTAACAATAGTCTCTTGTAAGGCCCACAATATACTGACGAGTGCCATGCCAATGTTATTTAAGCAACCATCCGGCACTTGCAACTGCTTCAATTGCTAACAATTCTACTCGCGGCACCAGACCCATGGTGAATGTCTTTTGGTATAGGAGAAGATGTATCCAGCTACATGGGTCATAAAGAAACAAACATATATTTCTAGGCACGGTAGGTATCAGGAAATTGGTGATATCATGAAGGCAGAAGACCAGTTTACACTTATGTTAGCGCACCTATCCCTACTGCTACGCCGATGCAAGTGAGACGCCACCCACCAGTTCAAACTCGCAGACCTAAACGGGCTGGGAGCATATGTGTAGAATGTTCTTGAAAAGGGGTAAACAATTTAGGCATGTATTCTTTTTCAAGGTTCACCAGGATTCCAAGAATTTGATCGCCTCGTCGAGCTAATTTCCATACGAACGAATAAACCCCTTCTGTATGAAGTATTAACATGAGTGTATACCTTTTGACATCCCCATTATCACCGTCGTTGGAACAATTCTGACAAGGACTCGGTTATTAACATGAGTATACCCTTTCAAGCCTTAATCTGATGCTACTTTAGCTTAGCAACATAATAAAGTGCCTTCTGTCAGTAAACAGTGTTGGCTCAGATTTTATTTTCGCTTCTTATCTAGGCCTTGTAACTGAACTGAGTAGTTGAACATTGTATGCATGAATGACAAACAAGAATGAAATGAAACAAAAATATCAAAGAAAAACTGCATCACTTGTTACACTACAAATGATGCACCAAACAAAGACCAAAAATCAGAATATTTGTGTTTTCCTCTTGGATAGTGTGCTCAAATGGATCATTATTGCGAAGCAGTGAATGGGGCCAAGGCGGCTAGCATCCAATCCCAATTTGAATCCAAATTAAATACAGGAAAACTATGAGGAAGTATGTAATGAAGCATGAATAAAGGGGTTAATTCAAAAGCAGGGGAAGTATTCCACCAGCATATATAGAGTCCACATGTTCTACATGGAGCCATCTCTCCCAAATCCTACATTGTAGTAACCCGACTCGCAAATAAGTAATTTGCAGCAGGCTATGTACATCAAAATTTACTGCAGCACCTCTTCAACTGGTCGCTCGTTGATGTTGTCATGTCACCGACTAAACCACCAGCCGATCCCCGAGCCACTGCCAATCCAACGCGTGACCGACAGTCACGATAACCGATCACCACCGCGAGATGGCTTTGTGGCCTGGCAATAGCGCATCGAGAACAAAAGCAGAAGAGCAGCAGGCGGATCGCTCCTGGTGCCTTGTGTTGGGCATTAGTGGACGCAGCTATCAGGAGCGGCTGAAGCGCCTCCTCCCAGAGTGCACACGCGCATGAAACAGGGAGATGTCACCCAACAAAAAAAACGGCAAACGACCCAACTAGGGTGTTGCCAAGTGCCGACGAGTTCAATCGATCTGCTGATTTTGATCGAGGGAGAGCATGTCACAACCTCCGTCGTCCGAAGATCCGACGACCGTCGCCAGCTGCCACCGGGGATCTGCCATCCGCCGTCTTGGTGCTACACGTGCCGTCATCCGCTATCGCGTCGCCAGAGTAGATAGAACAGAGAGGCAATTTCTTGAATTATCCCCATGGTAATCCCTATCTTCCAACCATCATTTCTTGATATGCCACTTCTTGAATTATCCCCAAGGTAGTGGGTGGGTACTTTTGTTGCATCTCTACCAGTCATAGGGTATTGAATGATCTCCTCATTTATTGCAGCAGATCCCAACTCCTTTTCTTTCTTGCTCTCGCCAGTTCTCCACAGAAACCAGTGAACCTTCACACTCGTACCCCTGTGCTTTCATTAGTTACCATGAGCAAAAAAAAACACGTGTTGCAATGAGAAAAAATAACAGATACCCCTAACCAATAACCGCGACTTAAGACCCCAATAGGTTTATGTTATTTATTTGAACACGACATCCCATCTATATTACCGCTTATCCTCCTCCCACCCTTGCCGATGATGGTCTCAGTGCTCACACAATCACAACGTGTTTGAATGTGGTCAATCCTAAGGCGTCTCTCTCCACATAAGATGAGAAATCTGCTTTCCTTTTTTCCGTGTGAGGTTTTGCCAACGCATCCATGCGTTGTTACAGATGATTTCTTTCGTATCCAATCTAATTTTACTAGATGTTCATTTTCAATCCATATCTACGCCGATACAAAGGAGAGCCGGATTGTGCGCTATTGATTAAGGCAACACCTAAATAATATTTTTAAATGGTTAACAGGTAAAATAACATCATATTCAGATTCTACAAAAAAATCAAATTTCATATATAGCATGTTAAAATCAAAGTTATGATTTAAAGGATATGATTATTTTAAAAAATGTATGATATGTACCGCGGGTTAATTAAACCAAATGCCAGGGTGTTTTCCACAAACAGCGAACAATTTTTCTGGAGTCACTTAAACCCGGATCGCGGGTTGCTTTGAAGAAACTGTAGGGGTTTCCGCAAACAATGAAACATTATCTCAGGAATCACTTAAACCGAAATTGTGGGTTGCTTTTAAGAAAGAGCGGGAGGCTCTAAAAAGACGCAACGGTGAACGGGAAGAAGAACTCCGTACTTTATTAGTAGGTATATAGATTACATCAGAATATCCACAGGTGTTACTCAGCTCTAAAGCTGCCTTCAAAGGCTTGGAGACCGCCTCCAAACACTGCAGACCTCGCATCTATGTGTTTTGAGCTTGGCATCAATGCTAGCCTTGAAGGCTGCCTCCAAGGATTAAACAATGCATATGGCCCTACCTGTCTGTGTATGGTTGCATCTACCCCCATCAAAACTAATCAATCCAGACTTCCAACAAATTCCTTGTTTATTCTTCTGTGGGTCCAACCCATAGAGTCAACAACCGATGCTACATATTGTTTGATTGTTAGCTCTGGTCAGAGGCTGAAGGTGGGACCCATCATAGAGGTAGTCCAGCCTCTATACACTGCGTTGATGCCCTCAATGTATGAACTGCTGAAAGACTTTAGAGCCACCACCGAGTCGTTGTTCCAGAACAACACTAATTCGTCATTGAGACCTTCAGCTTTGACCCCAAAAGCGTTGACGAACCTGAAACCCCAGATCTCTTATCTGACACTTTGTCTTCAAGAGAAAGACCATCCTGGGACGGTGCAATCTTACTAGATTGTACTTCCTCCGTCTCATAATGAGACGGAGGGAGTAGATTTCTTAAACTGTCTCGGACCGCCCGTACCTGCGAAAGTCAAACGCAGCAGCGGAGCTATGTTGAGGCCAGGGGGCTGCTGCCCCCGCGCGCCCCAGTTTTGGAGAAAAGTCTGGAGATTTTTTTTTGAAGGACCTAGATGAGAGAAAAAGTAGCTTTTCGCCCCCAGATCTTGCATCATCTACGATTCCCCCCCCCCCCCCCCCCCCCAGTTGTTTTTGTGTAGCTCCTCCACTGGTCAAACGCCACGAGATGCATTGCTCCTGGTGGAATTCTTCATCGGAGTATCAGTTATGTACCTTTTCTTCCCTTCATTTCCATTCTTTGGTTCAAGTCCCCTCTCCTTAGGCCACGCGTCACTACGAAGATAATTAATGGATGTTATGAGATGAACCCGATCTTGTTATTTATGCATGCTTGTATGAACGCGACCACACATCGGCATGATGGACTTAATACAAACCTCTGATGTTTATGAGCCGTCGGTGATTGGGATAGAAGACCTGAATATTTTCTCATTTTCTGTTTCCTTGGATTATCGTGGAGTCTTCAATTAGTAAATAGATATTATTTTTAGCAAGATATTATGAGACTTGATCTCATTGCAAGATTATCTTGTATGTATCTATATTCTTCATGTTCAGAAGTCTGCGCACTGCGCACTATCTACGGGGTTCAACCGTCTCAGCCTTTCAATATGCAAACTAATGCACAATATCAAGAATGGCTTGTGTAGGTATACGGTCTGAGATCTATCCCTTATAAGCAGAGCACAGCTCAAGGTCGTGCCAATACTATTTAAGTGGCCAGCTAGCGCCCGGCTCTACCTCGACCAATAGTAGTTCTATTCACTAACATTGGCAAGTGTATTTGTTTACGAGGGAGATAGCTACATATGTGGGGGTGGAAAGGGGGGGGGGGGGGGGGGGTAGAGATATTGGTAGGCACGAAACGCATCTGGAAATTCGAGATATCTTGAACTGAAAAAGATCGTCTATGGCCACATTAGCATTGCATTTGTAGAAGATGCCCACTCGCAGGTGTGATATGATATACACGTAAGAGCGGTGCATTGTGTGCCTCTATTGTCTCTTCACAAATAAAATGAAATAAAACCTCACTGTGAATTTTTTTGAATCATGTATGCACGTCCTTTGTCCCTCCGGGTATACGTACGTACGCACTCGCCGCATACTTCGCAACCTCAGTGATGCATGATCTATTCCCTGTTTTACACTGAAGGCATTCATCATCCCCTGTTTTTTACAAAGCAAATCCGGAGTTTCACTGGGAAGACCAGCTTATCAAGAAGAAACCTCCAAATGAGCAACAAGATTACAACACTAGAACCATATTACACCCTACGTGACACCCTAGGGAATCATATATGAACAACATGTGATGTTCATAAAAGCAGATCAACAGAAGGATCGCCAACATAAAAAAAAACATCATAAAACAGTCCCGACATTGGACACCCTAGGGGACCCCAAAAATATACTTCTCTCTTTAATAAACGACTGCGGAAGCTCAGATCAGTGAGGCCGCTTCAGTACCTTCTTGCATTGCTACACCGCGTCTTAAAAAAGGCAATTGGGTTTTGTGACCCTAGAGAAGAGCCCTTTGCTACAACAGTAAAAACATAGTGCACAGCATGATGCCATTTTCCATGTTCACGCTCATCTGACATATTATTGAACATTTCTTTTTGTTCGATTTGAGGTTATCTTGCACGTTTCTGCGAAAAATTTAGAACATAGACAAATAGAATTGATATATATCATTGAAGACTATTTGTAGTAATACACGATAGATGAGATGAAATATGAGAAACTGCTACTCGTATTCAACCACAAAGAAACGAAAAATTCTCTGAATCCGATGATAGAGCAAATTGCATAGCAAAGGGGAAACAAAGACCCTACTAAACAAGGGTGTATGGGTATTTCAGGAAATCCTAGCAATCATATTGCACCGGCAAATTTGTTCAAAGGCGAAATGCGCCAACTATATATCATGATATACATTATGCACCGTAAAAACAATACCCAAGGCCTAACTAAAATCTAGAGCTTGTATGGAGCTGAAAGGAAACAGTTAAAATAGTTGAATCACAAATTATTATTTTCATATTGAATAATAGCATTTCAAATTGAATAATTACACTATGAGTCTGTAAACCTGAGCCGCAAGTTCACTTTTTTCCATTAAGTTGAAACTTGAAGTGGAGTGGCTGAGGTTATTGTTTGCCGGGTTTGTTGGTGTGGCAATGACGGTGGCTTCCCTTCGCAGTTTTGTGCTTCGGCCTCTTCTCCATCACCTTTGTGCATCCTCATGTGCCAGCATGGGGCATGTAAGCGTTTTGGAGTTTGGGGTCTTGGATCTTCCGGCTGAGACAAATGCTTCGTGTGAATTTATCATAAAGAGAGGGCCATTTCAACTTTAGTATTTTCATAGGAGTTCTGAACGATTTCAGGAAAAAATATATTGTATCGATGATATTTGGATATATTTATATATAAATTAAGATAATCAAAATAACCATAACATGCTTTCATGAACAAATTATATATTATGTTTAGAGAGAGAATAGATCTCATTGAGGTTTAATCAAACTTGTATCTGTGTCTTGCATGTTTGTAATCCTCTCCCACTTGAAAATTCAGTGGATTATCTAACAAGCCTAGTTGCATCGATCTTTACATCTGATAATAACTATATGACTTATGTAGTGGTCATGGTTGGTACTAAGGTCGACGACTAGAAACTCGTTGAGTGGTGACTTTTGTCTTGATCGAGTTGGTTGTTGATGATCGGGACATGGATGTGTCCAAATTTGCTGTCTAGTTTACTACTATATACATACACCAGTTAGCTATTCTTATGGATTGTATCATTTTGAGACAATGCTTTGAGTCAATAAAAACTCCTATCGTAAAAAAACCAGTAAGCTAGTTTGGGATGTGTGTAGGGGCAGGCATGAACTCATTATGATGCGACGTTTGAGTCAGTGTTTTATATCCAAAATAGCTAGGCCCTCTCTGCATCCGTAGAGATATATGATATCTGACCTCTGTGCATCTGTAGAGATATATGATATGTGACGCACATAGATAATATAATCATAAAAGTTGTATTGTGTTGAAAAGATTTTCTCCATGTGATGCGGTACTCTTGTAAGGAGCACACAGTACTGTGCCATGTCGATGCTATTTAAATGACCATCTTGGCACTTGCCTCGGCTTCCATCGCTAGAAATTCTACTTGCAGCTCTAGACCATGGTGAATGTCTTTTGGTATAAGAGAAGATGGATCTAGCTAGACTGATTATAAAAGAAGATATATTGGTAGGCATAGTAGGTATCGGGGAATTAGTGATATGTGAAGACTGGAAGATTTGTCTACGCTTATGTTAGGGTCCATGTGCCTACTTCTACGCCTATGCACCTGAAGGGCGCTGCACCAGTTCAAATTTGCAGACCTAAACGGGCCAGGAGCATATGAGCCCCGTCTCTGTATTGAATTTCCGATATGTTGGATTTCATATATCCAATACGAGTTGACGGTCAGGCTGAGCGCATATGGGTAGACTTTCTAACAGATTTTTGAAAAGGGGTAATCTTTTCTAGGCATGTATTCTTTTTCTAGGTTCACTAGGACTCCAAGAATTTGATCGCCTGGTCAAGCTAATTCCATATGAATCAATAAACCCCTTCTGTGTGAAGTATTAACATGAGTATACCTTTTGACATCCACATTCTCACCATCGTTTGAACAATTCTGCCAAGGACTTGTTTGTTAACATGACTATACCTTTTTAAGTGCATTTGTCCACAGTTTATGAATGTCAGAATACTGTTGAGGAAAAAAAAAATGGCTAGCTTTGATTACTTGTGGTCATGGCGCTACTGTTCAAGCCTTAATCTGACGCTTCTTTAGCTTAGCAACATAATAAAGTGCCTTCTGTCAGTAAATAGGGTTGGCTCAGATTTTGTTTTCGCTTCTTATCTTGGCCTATTAACTGAATTGAGTAATTGAACATTGTATGCATGAATGACAAATAAGAATGAAATGAAACAAAAAGATCAAAGAAAAACTGGATAACTTGTTACACTACAAATGATGCACTAAACAAAGGCCAAAAATCAGAATATTTGTGTTTTCCTCTTGGATAGTGTGCTCAAATGGATCATTATTGCAAAGCAGTGAATGGGGCCAAGGCAGCTAGCATCCAATCCCAATTTGAATCCAAATTAAATAAAGGAAAACTATGAGGAAGTATGTAATGGAAGCATGAATAAAGGGGTTAATGCAAAAGCAGAGGACGTATTCCACCAGCATACATAGAGTCCACATGTTCTACATGGAGCCATCTCTCCCAAATTGATCATTAGTAACCCGACTCGCAAATAAGTAATTTGCAGCAGGCTATGTACATTAATACATTACCTGGTCAAATATCTCAACCACTACAAGCTACAGCCCTAGAGCTTCAGCCGATATGCGATACGAGCTCGGCTACAAGCTCTTCCAGAACGTCGTCACGTATCATTTCAGCAATGTCTGCTCCAAACATTTCAAGTTCAGGGTGATGGTCCAGCGGCAATGGTTCAACACTGTCCAAATCAAATGGCTGGTAACTCCTTCGCATGAGCAGTGCCGTTTTCCAGACATTTTCAGCTAACTTTCTCCAATCCATTTGAGGCCAGGAGTTCATCATGATTTTTGAACACAGGCTGCTACCTGGAGCCGTCATATCAGCTAAGATTGAGTTGACGAGATCAAAAAGAAGCTTCCTGTCTGACCTCGACCACAGGAGCAGCCTGCTGTACTTGTTTTCCAGCCATACGAACACATCTGAGCTGAACTGCCACTGTTGTGGGTAGACTGGCGAGTCACACGCAGTGCCAAGCATCTCCTTGACATAAGTGCAGTCCCTGTCCTCCTCATCTTTGAATACAGGTAGCTGCTCTTCCTTCACCTGGTAATCTGAAATCTCTGTGTCATTGTTTTCATCGCTCGAGTATGTATCCGAATAATCTATGCATGTATCAACTTGGTCGCCCATCTTCAGCATCTTGAGTTGAGCTCTGAGTCCTGCATTTATGAGATGAAATGGGAATAAAAAGATTACTAATAAGAATATAAATCAAATTAAGTGCAGAAGAATCAGAATTGGTTTTGATATGCTTGCCTTGAATACCAACATTGACACTTTTGAAGATTCCAGAATAAGGAGTCTCCTCTCCAGAACTTTGTTGTGATGAAGCTGTTGGACTTGAGCATTCGCAACTCTCAAAGCTTACAGAATAAGCAGACTTTACTGCTTTGTGATCAATTTCAGCAATGTCACCCTCCATTAATTGGCTTTTCATCTCCTGAAACCAAATGTTCAGTTTTGATAATGAGATAGCAGTAGTCTCAAAACTGAACATTTCATAACAGAGCTTAAAGTTCTCGACAAAATAACATTGACAACAGAACAATGGCAGATTACTTAATAATAAATAACAACAAATAGTAATATATCGTGTACCGTCAATGGTATGTTATCCTGATTATGAATTACTGTGTCTTCTTCTGGCTCTGGTAGCGGTGTTGCTAGCTTTTGCTCTGTCCACCCTGCCTGACCTTTCAAATTTTGCACGTCCTCATGTGGAATAGCCAAATCAATTGCTGTGTGATCCTCAGTACTGATAACATCAACTGGATGCTCATTATATATGTTGCTTGTCCTGGGTAGATCGGAAGTGCAGATACTGTGTCTTGTTCTCTCTGAAGTTACATAAATCTCTTTCTCAGGTAGCATATTTTCCTTTCCTACATGAACGATAACTCGCCCATTTTTATGCTTCCCTTTTCTGATTGGTGATCTCTTACCGACATATCCATTTCCAGTATCATCGGTGGGTGTATTTAATATATCTTTCAGAATGGGCAAGTTAGGAGATGGTGCAGAACGCCTCCTGCCCGGTAATTTCACAATAGTGGTAGATGAGGTTGGGAGAGACTTGGACCTGGGAAAATTCCTTGATGTGCCACTTTTTGAATTATCTCCACGGTAAATCCCTGTCTTCCAACCATCTTTGCTGCTAATACCAAGAGGGCTGGCTGGCATCTCTTGCACGTTACTGCAATTGGTGTTTGAATCTGACAAACGCTTGTGGGTGGTTACTTTCGTTGCATCTCTAGCAGTCAGTTCAAGCATCTCACCTAATGTTCTTGTATCAGTAGGAACTGGATTTTCAGCTTTGGATTGGCAGGCCATTTGCCATCTTTCAGAGAGGTGCTTTCTGGCCTTTCTGCTCACCGATGATCCAGCAGAATGTGTGGATGAAGAAATTGACAGAGTCTCATCATGAGAAGTAGAAGAAGCCTTTTCCCTTTGACAGCCAATTCCAAGGTAGCACTCATTCTCAGATGGTTTTTTCCTGCTACCTCTTTTAGGGGTTTGTATTCTAAGCTTCTGTTCAGGTGTATCTCCTTCAGGCTCTGTAACTTGAACACTGCCATGTGGCATAGAATGTATGCCATCTTGCTTACGCGTACTATGGCGTGGCGGCTTCAACCATCGTGCACCAGCCCACTGACCAAACTGCGATGTTTCTTGGCTTGCTATAACCGGTGTAGAACTTCTCCTCTGAGGGTCTGGTTTCAGAACAACAATATGCGAGGGCCTCCGTGAACGCCTGCTCCCTTTTGGTGCCGAATGCTCCAGCGACACATCTGAAGTTTCTTCGAGATGCATATCAGAAAGAGGATCCTCGGGCTCACTACCAACTTCCATTGTGCAAAGGTTGTCCTGCCCAAACGATTGCGCACCAGCACCATTGCTTCCACGCGGAGAGCACTGCAAACCACTGTAACCAAGGATGTGCCCCGTGAATCCTGACAAGGCAATACTGCTCTCCTGAAGGATTTCAAGGAAAACATCCTTTTTAGAGTACAGTATCTCAAGCGCCTCACCAAACTCCTTGGAATTCCGGTGGCCTTCGTCGGTGGAAAGGCGCTTTGCATCCAAGAACTTCTGCCTGACAAACTCAAGATCAGCGTCGTTGCTTCTTGGGCGTGGCCTCTCGTCGCGTGACTGCGACGCCTTGCGCGTTGCCATGTTCTCCATCTCGGTCACCTCGAAGACGTCCTTCAGCTCTGGCAGCTCGTCGCCACTGCTCCGGCACGGCCGATCCTCGCATGAAACACGGGCCGCTTCCTCGGCACGTCCGGACAACTTCAGCCGCGGATTGCTCTGGATGTCGCTCTGGCACCGGTCAAGAACCTTCTTGGACCTCGGCACGGTGTCAAGGCCCATCAGCCTCGCAACGATACTGGGTGCGCAGTGCGTGAACTCCACCTCTTCCGGCCCCTCTTTCGCCAAGTGTGGCTTTGCAGCAGCCATGTTTTGTTTGTTGATGCTGCCTGCCTGCGAAACAGAGGAAAGACACAGCACCGCAGCTTCAGAAGAGTAGGAGATCATACAGCAACGAAATTTGTATACAAGCAGAATGCACACTTGTGGAAACTCAGATTCTTCTTACCATTCGACAGTTCTCTTTCCCAGTATGCGCTTGTGCCGGCGGCATCGCCTTCCTCGCCCTCTTGGACCCTCTCTTGAACTCAAATGTGAACTGGTTGATGGGAAGCATCAGGAGTCAGGACTCATGGTCAACGCATATCAGAAATGGTCAACACGGAGCGCCATTCAAATCTATTATTAAAAAAATGAAGGAAGCATGCTCACTAATTAATTATTCACATTTTGAAAAATTCTGGACTAGGAATTTGAATCTGCATTTCGGGAGATGCTCCAGTAATGAATCTAGCAAAAACCAGGAGAGATCAACCGACTAGCGAAATCTTAGCTAGTACCCCCGGACGAAATAAGTGCAGCAGCAGCAGCTCAAAGAGGAGGAGGGGGAAGGGGGGGCGAGACGGGCTGCTCACAGAGGATTCCTCGACGGAGGACACCACCGGATCCTCCATCCCCGACGCGGCGTCGCCCTTCGGCCCCGCAGCGGCGGCGGTCCCTCGCGCTGCGCAGCCGCGACAACAAAAGCGGATTCAAATCGGAGGGTAAAGAAACGGGAGCAGAACAGAGACCCTAGCTGGCCAACAAAGTAACTAGCCGTGCGGATGAGGCGGCGCCGCTCACCTCGGCGCGACGCGGGGCGGGGGTGTGGGCAGCGCGGGGGCCTCGCCGCCGCCGCGGCTCCTCCTGCTCCTCCTCCTCCTCGCGGTCCGGCGCCGCCGCGCAGCACCGCCTGGGCTTCCGGTTGGTTCCCCCTTTTCCGCTCACAGACCTTTTTGGGCTTCTCCTCCCTCCTCTCTCTCTCTCTCTCGCTTTCAAGAGGATTTGAACTGCGGTGGTCTCTGGGGCGGCGGGGCCCCACATAGCCAGGCGGTGCGAGCAGAGTGGATTGGAGTAGTACTTTGTGGCGCTGTACCCGCGCGTCGCTGCGTGTGGGTCAGAGGAGGAGCCGGGCCAGCGTGACAGTGAGGGAGAAGGCGTGGGTGTGAGGTGAGGTTTGGGGAGTGGAGGGCGGTGGGCCGTGGGCGTGGGGCGTTCGAGTTTGAAAAGGCTGTGGGCACGAGGCGCGAAGGCCGAGGGCCCACACCCTGGTCTGGTCTAGTCTCGCGCACAGTGAGCATGCGCAGCGTAGTCGGAGCACCCCAGGCACAACGCGCCACCACGGCGGTGCTTCCACGGCTCCGGATTTATTCTTCTTTTTCTTTTTCTTTCTTTTGGGTACATATATCAAGGTGTTGGAATTGGTGAAAAACGACAGATTTAACATTTTTTACGCAAACTTCGGACAAAACGAACGGACCGCGTTTGAAAATATTTCGAAATGTCACCCCTCCCTCTTTCCTCCTAAATCTCGCGGATCCGAGCTCAAGATTGGCGGATCCTCTTCCCCTCTCCGTTCCACCTCTTACTATTGGTTGAAATCTCCGCACAGGATTGATTTAGGTGAAACCCTAATTCATCCTTACCTAAGAAAATCATTGGATATTTGTATGATAGAGTTAGGGATTTGGTAGGTACTCCCTTCGTCCGATGAAAAGTGTACATATAGAAATTTAAGGAGAAATTCTGGAGTGGAGTAAAAAATGCATTAGAAATGTGCAAGTCATCATCTTTCTCTTCTTTAATTACACAACCCCAAATGAGCCAAGTGCATGTAGAAATTTTATTTAATTTTAAAACAGAGGCAAAAGATTCGCCTCATATATTAATTAAGAAGAAAATATAATTTTTGTTACAAGCCCCAAACTACATAGGACTCACTCTCCCGATACAATGGTGCCCATTTTTCTGCTCCTGCTATAACCCAAAGTTTGATCTTACATCTAATGTTGTTGAGCAAGATTGTTGTTGGCGTATTCTTGTGTTGAAAGACGCGGCTGTTTCGCAAATTCCAAATAGTCCATCCGACAAGCATTGTAAGGGATGTCGTGGCCTTCCTGTTGGGCATGCTATCGTCAGATCTCTCGGCCCACCAATCACTAACGGAGTTCTCAAGATGCCAACCTGAAGTACCGAAATCAATCAAGTGGAGCCAGTCGTTCACCATGTTCCAAAGACGGAGTGTGAATCTACACTTGTAGAAGAGGTGAGGCCCGGACTCCTGGACTAGCTTGCAGAGTGCGCAAAGGTCACAGTTAGGACATCCTCGCTTGGCCAGTCGGTCCGCGGTCCAAATACGGTCTTGGGTAGCCAGCCAAGAGAAAAACTTGACCTTGGGAGGGGCCCAAGCTTTCCATATCATGTGCTCCATTGGAGAGTAGACCGTTCCCAGGAACTGGGCCTTGTAGGCTGCAGAGTAATGCCCACTGTTTGTGTGTTTCCACAAATATCGTCTTCAGCATGCTCGTCGAGGTGGAAGCCTTGAATAGTCGTCCAGAGGGTCACAAACTGGCGGATATGCTCCATGGTGAAGTTGTCCGAAACTATGACTTGCGCTACCCATGCCCCATTATTGAGCGCCTCTCTAACCTTCCAATTTTTGCGCGATGAAGTCTCGAAAATGAGTGGAGCTATATCCTTGGGTTTTCAGTTGTTAGTCCATGGAGCCTCCTAGAAAGGGGTTCTTGCGCTGTTCCCCACAGTGATGGTGGTGGATGCGTAGAAGAGGTTGAGGTCATGTGCATCACAGGGGTTGCCCATGCCAACCCATAGTTTGGAAGGCTATTTCCATTCGAACCATGGACATCTGAGTCTCAAAGCTTGCGCAAACTTGTGTGTGTTGAGCACTCCAAGGCCTCCATGCTCGTACAGCCTGCATACCAAGTCCCAATTGACCTTGCATTTCACCCTAGTTGTCTTGTCCGAGCCAGCCCACGGGAAAGCTCTTCCCAATTTGTTGGTGCCATGGAGGGTGCTCGAGGGAACGATGAGAGGCGTGATGTAGTATAACACTTGGGAGGAGAGGACCGATTTGACTAGGGTTGTGCGTCCTATGGAAGTGATATTGCCACCATCCCAAGAAGTGAGCTTAGCTGCCACCTTGTCCTCCAAGAACTGAAAATCCACCTTTTCAGTTGCCATACCAAGAGAGGGAGCCCCATGTATCTCATCGGGAAGACGGGTCGTTTGGCCGACATATTGTGGAGGATGGGCGTCGAGTTGATGTTGCCGCATCTGATGGGAACGACCGAACTCTTGTGAAAGTTGGTTGCAAGGCCCGTGACCTTGCCAAAGCAGTGTAGAATCTGAGATAGCCGGTCAATGACCCTCTTGATGGGCGCCATGAAGACCACGGGCGTGACTAATGCACGCACGCGCGTTACAACGCTCAATTTCAGACATGAGCGATTAGGAAACAATACAGTATGTTTGATATTTATTAGGCATCCGCAGGCTTGGGCTGGGCCCCCCTGAAAATGAGGGGGGGTTATGATTACGTGAAGGAGATAGTAGATCAGAGGAATAAGGTAGGTAATTACGTGAGATAGGTAGGATTAGGCAGGTTTTGATGGGGCCAGCCCTAGAAATCAACGGGGTTGATTATGTGAGGAAGCATGCATAAAAAAAAGGAAACTGAGTCGATTCTTTTCATCTCCCATGATTCTCACGACAAAAGCGGTCGGCTGCCCGGGACGGAGCGCTCCGCGCGTGGAGATCGCTCGCTGCCGCGAGCGTTCGCGAAGGAGTAAACTCCGAAGACCACCGCACCATTCGCATAGAGAGAGGTACGCGCTGAGGTCCTCCATCCTCGAATCTTGTGCGGTAGGCCCTTTGTGGTGGCGTTGTCCATAAGTTGCTGAAGAGGATCAATGGCGATGACAAATAGAAGCGGAGATAGTGGATCTCCTTGTCGCAGACCACACCCATGTTTGATCAGTGGACCCGGCACCCCATTGAGGACGACCCTGGAAGAGGAGGTGCACAAAAGGGCAGTGATCCAATTTCTGAACTTGGTGGAGAAACCTCTTTTTTGCAAAAGGTCGATGATGTATTCCCATTTTATTGAATCAAAAGCTTTCCGGGTGTCCAGCTTGAAAAGGAGCGACGGCGTTTTGTTCTTGTGGAGCCTTCGAGCAAGGTTTCTGACGTACATGATGTTGTCGTGGATGCTCCTTCTCTTGATGAATGCACTTTGCGCATTGGAGACAAGGTCGTTCATGTGATGGCGCAATCTGTTCGCTAGGACCTTTGCGATGGCGTGCATGAGGCTAATTTGCCTGTAATCTGATATCCCCTCGGCGCCCTCCGTTTTTGGCAAAAGTACCACATTAGCTGAATTAAGCCATTGAAGGTTGGCACCATGAAGATCCTCGAAGAGATGGACCATAGCCATCACGTCTTCCTTCACTGTTTGCCAACACTTTCTGAAGAAAAGGCCGATGAAATTGTCTGGGCTCGAAGCCTTGTCTGTGGGCATGTCGTTGATCGCGGTTTTGACCTCCTCTTCAAAGATGGGGTCCTCAAGATCTGAAATGTCGTGAGACTCCGGGTTGAGCTCGTCCCAGGGACCTTGGTTCCCCTCTACTCAGAACCTCACCGAAGTGGTCCAAAATGAGTTCCTCTTTTTTTTCATGTTCGGTTTACCTTGTAGAGTGAAAAAAGTAGAAAAATGTAGAAATTAAGAAACCATGTGTAGAATGTTATTGGTCTTGATTACCGTGTGATGAGAGAGAAACATTTTTTCTACTTTAAAGTGCATTGATAAGATAGAGATACACTCCTTTATGGACAAATTTTAAAACAAATGTACATTCTTCACCAGACGGAGGGAGTATGGTTTACAATTTATATGCTAGGATTAGGGATTTGGTAGGTATGGTTGGTCTTAAATTTTTTATGTTAGGATATGGTTTGTAGCAAATTTGGCATGGCTTTCCCTAATGGTTTGTGCATATTTGGCGTATGCAAGTGTATGTATATTTGCAAATGTGTGTATCTGTGTGCACTTTAATGGATATTTGGGCGTATGTACTTATTTGCACAAGTATGTATCCATTCAATGTATACAAGATTTAGTGCATGGAAATTTACATGTATGTATGTATCTACATTTTTTGCAGAAAAACTTTTGATCTATTCATCAAACATCCTGGCAGTACAAAGAACACAAGAAGTAATGGAAATTGCATTCATGTTCGTAGACCATCTAACGACAACAACAAGCACGGGTGCGAGTCAAAGGTGCGCCACCATCATCGCCTCTCCTTTAAGAGCTGGGCAAACCTTATTGCGGTAGACAGTCGAAGAGTCATAGTGTTAAGGCCCCAAACAACCATAGCACCAAAACAACAGCTGTTGCCGATGAAGAGAAGCGTAGATCGAAGGATCCAACCTATAAACACATGAACGCGGACGAACGAAGACCGGATCCAAGAATATCCACCGAACACAAACACCGACCGAATCCGGCAAGATCCGTCAGAGACACACCTTCACGCGCTCTCCAGCGATGCTAAATGCACCGCCTAGATGGGGGCTAGGTGGGCAGAACATTTGCATTATTAGGAAACCAATGTCTTCTCGTCTTTCTAAGCAGGACGGAAGCCTAAAGAAACTAAAAAAAATAGCCTAAAAAGGAGCAGGGGCCCTCCCACTTGCAAGGCCCAGGATCCACCACACATCCATGGCCTTACCCTAAGGCCAGAGAAGATGAAGCAGATCAGGCGGGGTCGGTGGGAGGAGGGAAAACCCTTTTCGGGAGAGGACGTTTTTGTGCAGGAGCAAAAAAGATATACCCCAAGGTGTATGTATGTATGTATTTGCACTTGTATGGATATTTGCACAATAACAACGGGGCTACGATACATTGCAATTTTGTAGGATGTTTCTTATCAGTGAGTCCTATGATAAATTGCACTGTGTGTGGCATATGACACATGAAGGAAGGGTTTTTGACCAGCTTCACCCGAGGTCCGGTGGGGTTCATGATAAGATGAAATATGATGAGCGATACATGAAGTATATCTAGAAGACTAGGCTTCTCCCTTTCATCACACTCGTGTCTCATTTGACACCTAAGATGAATCCTTGTGTGGTCATGGCACTCATTGATCGATCGCCTCCTGAGACACATACTTTCCCCTTTCATTGTGGGGAGATGACCGTGACTTTGCAGGATGTTTCAATGATCCTAACACTTCCTATCAAAGGAGATCTAGCAGCAGATGTAGAGTTGCATATTTAAATTTGGACGACGAAATTAAGCTTGTATTTCCAAATAATTACCAGCAAATGCTGCCTTGAGAAACTTGATTCGACCATAGTACTACATGACAGAAATATACTCTAGGAAGCAAAAGCACTACTTGACTTCATTATCACTCAATCTAGTATACCTCAAATACTTGATTTCGTCATTTTTCATGCAAGAGCATATTCCACAGTACCAAGACAACTAGAAATACAAGAGCAACTAGCTAGCATATTTTACGGTTCTAGGTTCTAGAAGCAAAATTTTAACTAGGATGAAACTTCATATCCAAGAAAGACTTGAACCAAACTTTGAATCCCCAGTTAATCCAGCTATCGCATATCCGAGGCTGTGAGTTTGAGCGACGAATCGGAACCAACTCAGAGTTGAGTCCCATGCGAAAAAGGGAAGGGAGAGGTAAGGGAGTGATTCTCATTTAGAAGGAAAAGGGAAGGAAGAAAGAAGGGAAGGGAGAGGCAAGGGAGCGAACCCGACTAGAAAGTGAAGCTAGCCGTCGTCGCCGAGGAAGGATGGTTCGGTAACAATCGAGAGTCCCAGACCACCTAGGCATCGTCAAAACTAGAGCAATCATAAGAGAACATGGGCTGGTTAGTGGTTCCCAGGCAGTTGTATCTATCATGTACATATACAGGTTTTATTTGTACCACAAGTCCACAACACATTATACAAAGGAGGAACGGAAATACATAATACAGTGCGGGTCTCTTTGCAAGATCAAACCGTGCTAGCTTAGCCCTATGAGCACCTCCGAGTCCGAGTCTGCATATCATCTTAAGATTTACGAAGTCATCGTAGGCGCCTCGTCGTCAACGGGAACGTCTCCTTCCACTAAATGCGCATCACCGCAAATCCTGAAATAAATCCAGGAATAATGCGAGCACCAGGACTTGAAACCTGGTGGGCTGGGGATACCATTGTTCTTCTAACCATCCAACCATAGGTTGGTTCGTGCCGCTAGAAATTTCATGTCCCATATTTGTGTGATCTAATTTTAGGTGACGATGTGCAAACCAACATAGGATCCACACCAATGAAGAAACTATGACCAGTTAGATATTAATTATGTTTCCCAGCAAAAAAAGATATTAATTATGTAAATATATAATATATTTCTCCTAGGGGACATACCCCGGAATTTGTCCACAGATCAATCACATCAAATCAACGAACACAACCCGCAACCTATCGTGCCTTTCTTTTCTTTCTTTTCTTCTTAATTTATCCTCTCTTTTTTTTCAGCTCGCGGTAGAAGTGCCTTTCTTTTCTTTATTTTCTTCTCAGGCCATGAACTATGGTGGCACATTGAACTATGATGACATATGAATACAGATGCCTCATGAAAACAATAGCTTGAAGCACCTACATGATATTTTCTCCACAATGCTATTACTAGTGGGCCTCATCAAAGAATATAAAACAGAGACTCCCATTACACATGCATCTATACTCTTCACTCAATCTTTTTCAGCTTTATGCACCAGACCACATTTTTTCTCCCCAAGCACCCGCCTCTTACTGAGGATCCCACTACCCCATCCGAACCTACTTTCTTTTGGCATCCGATCCTACATGGCATGTGGGACATCACCGTGGGGCTATGCATTGGCCATGCCCTCAATTTATCCTTTTCTTTTATCTCGCGGTACAAGTCTCATGCAACCTTCTCTTTTGAACAATCACCGGGGGGAGAGGATCCCCACCTGAATATATTAATCAAAGGCACAGAGGGTAGGTTACATGAGTGGTTACAACGAGATGAGAGGTACATGCACCAAGACACGGCCGCCTCCCTGCTAACGAGGTCCTTAAATCTGAAGGTCCAAAGCATCAAGTCTGAAATGATGTTACGTAGAGTATCCATGGGTGAGTGGAGCTCGTTGCGAAAAACACGAGCATTCCTGGAGTCCCACAACTTCCATAGGATGGCGAGGGCGATGGCGAGCCAAATGTTGATGTCGAGGCCCACCGGCGTAGGAGTATCCCAAATGAGGTCGATGGAGAGAGGGGTTGTCAGCCCCGAGAGGGACCAGACCTGTGTCGTGCATGGGCAGAGGATGGCGAGGTGTGTCGTGTCCCCCGGAGCGAGAGCGCATCGAGGACATATCGAATCTGACGTGATGGTCTTGCGATGCAAGTTTGCCATCATGCTCAGTCTGTCACGACAGAGCAGCCAACTGAAGATCTTGACCTTGATTGGTGCGTTGGAGCCCCAGATGTGCTCCGCGTTGAGATTTATCACGTGGTCGGAGAAGCAACGAGTAGGCGCACCTCGAGGTGAACGAGGAGCGATGGGTGAGGAACCTGTCATCGGGCGCGTCGTTGGCGATGACATCGTGCAACAAAGACAAAACAGACGCAAGCTCTACAAAAGTAACATTGGTTAGGCGGTTCCGCAGAGTAGCGAGTAAACCATTATGCATGACATCCGAAACCAGGATGGAGGGTGATGTGGAGTGGGAGAAGAGGTGCGGGTAAAGGTCTGCTAGCGGTGTGGAAAGAAGTCAAGCGTTAAGCCAGAAGAAGGTCACAGTGCCGTTCTTGGTAAGGGCGTCTCCAATGCTGACCCGCAAATTCCGCCGGTATATGTCAGTTTTTATGTCCAGACGTGGTCCGCGGACATGATACGAGAGGGAGCCATCCAACACTAATTACAAAGTATCCGGCTGGGAGAAGAAAAGGTAGGTGGGGACCATGCATGTGGTGGGGATATTTGTGGTTTAGTGTCATGTTGGGAGGAGAGAGAGAAGAGAGGGACCATGCATGTGCAATGGGAGGAGGGAGAGATGAGAGGAACATGCATGTGACTAGTCAAGTGCATGTCCAGACCCCGCAAAACTCCCCACGTTTGTCTTCGATTTGCTGAAAAACGGACGCCCGAACCATTTCGCGAATCGATGCAAGCCCATGTTGAATTACAAAAGTGTTTGATCAAACATATACAGGAGTTTTGCGGGCCTCCCTTGGATATGCCCTAAGGACGAAAGGGATTTTCGAAGGGAGGGGAGTTGGCGTGTATAATACTCTTCCTCGTTCTAGAATATAAGGTGTATTGTTTTCCGTGCAAATCAACCATTTGAATATTTGACCAAGATTATAGAATAAACTAACGACATCTACAATATCAAATAGATAAAATATGAAACTACTTTTCACGATGGATCAAATGGTATAAATTTTGTATTGTGGATTATGATATATTTTTCTATTAACTCAACAGTGCTTGTAGTCGTCGCTAGGTGGTCTACGGATCTGGATGTAATTTTTATTATTTCTGGTGTTCGTTGTACTGCCATGATTGAAGATGAATAGATTGGAAGTTTTTCGCAAAAAAAAAAACATGATCTCGTTTGACTTTTGAAAAAACAAATACACCTATATAAAGGATTGGAGGGAGAGCGCTCCTGGTGATACTATGACTGGTAGTTGTCGTTCGGACAGCTAAAACGCTATTGTGTGACTTCAGCAGGTCATATGAACGTGCGTTTCAACGATTTTTTTTTTTGCTGGTATGGTCTGTTGTGCACACACGCACGCCATCCAAAGTCAACCTGCTAATCTTGCCGATAATACAGATATCCGGAAGCATAACCGAGTCAAATAATGGCAATCTGAAGGAGTACAATCATGGGAAATGAACTAAAGTTTTATTGCAGGAAAGGTGTCCGAGGTGCGTAAGTGCGGAACGACCATTAGCCAGAATCGTACATGAACAAGTTTAATATTGGATGCATGAAATTGTACAGAAACTAGTAGATTAAAAGAAGTGAACTAAGAAAACAGGACATCATTAAGAGATCAGACAAAGTAGAAGATCCCCATATGCATCTCCATAGATCTCTCATTTCACTTGAACAACACAATCCTTGTGATAGATTTCTTCACATCTTCACAAGCGCTTCATTTGCACTGTGTTGTCATATTCTTCTTCATTTCGCATTACCATGTTTGCAAACAAAATTAAAATGAATTATGATTCTCATGGTACATTTTAGAAAGAAAAAAAGAGACATGACCCCAACATAGCAGAGAGAGATAATAGTCATCACTGTCTCAAATACCACTAATTAAAAGAGAAATCAGGAAGGCACAGCTCACCAACAAAAAAACAGATAGCACTGACCTAGGAATGGAGACCGTCAGGCTTGCTAACTAAAAAAATCCTAACTAAAAGATCAGATCACATCCCTCAGTCCCATATATTCGGATGAACATCTACACACAACAGACCATGAGCTGATCCTAACCACCACCAGTAGCATTAGTAATAACCTATGAAGGCCGTCTAGAAAGCTAAAAATATCTTCAAGACCACCTGTCTAACCATCAGACAGGCCTACAGTGTAACATTTAATAAATTATAAAATTCTTACGTAAAAAAAACATCAACATAATAGAAGCATCTACCCCATACATGGAAATTCAAGTCCCTGCCAAACATTAAGAATTGAGGAAACAAAAGATGCAGAAAACATCACCCTGGAGCAACCAACTGCATTTGAATGATATTAGAAACGCTATGCAGGAGATGTAGCAAACAACTGAAAAACTGATAGATGCTTGCATTGGTTGGATGTGCACAACGTCGTTCCATATTGATTTTTCAGCATACTTATCAATTAGGAAATCTCCATAACCTGAAAAAACAGAGTTAGAACAACTTTGAGCAACCTATTGTATAGTTATCACAGTTGCAACTTGCATCAGGCCATATGCTCATCTCTTTGTTTTCTTGTTATTACCCTTTGTAACAAAATAAGAAGCTTTTCTGCTTGAGTTGAGACGCCTTATTTTGTCAAAAACAGCACTAGCAGCATCGGCTCCACCATGATTGGATCCTCTTCATCCTCATTCAAGCACTCCATTATTGGATTTGTTTCAGCAAACATTTTTGTATCCATTAGCAATGCACTCGGATCAGTTTCTTTCTCTATCTATATCTCTATTTCTCTTGATGTTCTTCAACACGTATATTCAATGTTTGAATTTTAAACCAAATAAATTAGTTGTCATTTTTTTTTGCATGCGAGGACAGTACAAGGTAGAAAGTAAAATGTGTTGGTTTAAAACTTTAGGTTGTAGCGGGCAGAGACTAGATTGTCATATAAAAGACGATTTCTTTGCTTTGGGTTGTGAGATATCACCATGAAAATTTTAGAATTGCAAACTAAAAGGAATTGACATTCTAAAACTAAAAGACCATTGCTTACTTGGCTCCATTCTAGCCGTAACTTATTTTGCTAATCAGATTCAAACCTCCAGGCACTCCCTAAACATATTTATTTCATTAATTACTGAAAGACTACTCTTTGTATCTAATATCTTCTTTATGACATATATTAGTGAAGGAGCATAATCTGTATGGTTCCAAAGGTTGATCTGGTAATGTGTAAATGGATCAAGGACGACAGCTGCATAACAATAAAGCAACATGAATTAAAAAAAGAAAAAAAGAAACATAAACTGCAAAGGTTCATTATTTATCAATACCTGCAACCATAAGTGTATCTTGTTCCATTGTATCTATCCTCTTGGCCACCTTGTGCATAAAACTAAGGTACAACTTTGATGTAGGGCCAAGATGGGTTTCCATCTTTTGTATAGCGACTATCATACTTTTTTTGAAGTCAAAAAGAGTACACTGTTTCTGTGTATCATCATACATCGCCTTATAAAGTGGCCTCAATGCACCCAGTACTCACTCTAATGCTATCCACCAGACATTACTAGACAAACACTCTTTAGCAAACACGTAGCCACGCTCATATGACCATTGACACTTCTTTCAACCCTTATAAACCATCTATTATCTAAAATAATCTTTTTTTAGATGGTAACTTTCAAGGAACATGAACACAATTCTAAAACAGGTGGCATTTAGAGACATGGAAATGAATACAATTCCAATCCTTAAAACATGAATATGAACACAGTTCTAAATGGCACTCGTTTTATAACTATGTTCATGTTCATTGAGAGTTTCATCTGTCGAAAGATAAATTTAGAGAATGGATGGTTTCTAAGGATTGGAAGAAGTTTCAATGGAGGTATGAGCCTGACTACGTGTTTGCTGAAGAGTGTTTGTCTATTAATGTCTGGTGGATAGCATTAGAGTGGTTATTGGGTGCGTTGATGCCACTTTATAAGGCGATGAAGTATGTTGATACACAGAAACAATGCACTCTTTCTGGCTTCAAAAAAAGTAAGATGGTCGATATACAAAGGATGAAAGTCCATCTTGGCGCTACATCAAAGTGTACCTTAGTTTTATGCACAAGTTGGCCAAGAGGACAGATGCAATGGAACAAGATACACTTATGGCTGCAGGTAATGATAAATGAATGGACCTTTGCCATTTATGTTTCTCTTTCTTTTTCGTTTTTAATTTATGTTGCTCTATTGTTATGTGGCTGCCGTCCTTGATCAATTTACACATTACCAGATCAACCTCATATAGATTATCCTACTTCACTAACAGATGTCATAGAAAAGATATTAGATACAGAGAGTGCTCTTTCAGCCATTAATGAAATAAGTATGTTTAGGGAGTGCCAGGGAGGTTTGGGATCAGACTAGCAAAAAAAGCAAAGGTGAGAATGGGCCAAGTAAGTCATAGTCTTTTAGTTTTAGTATGTCAATTTCCTTTCCGTTTGCAATTCTAAAAATTTAATTGGTGATATCTTGCAGCCTAATGGTGGTTTCAGTTTGGAGGGAATGTTCCTGCACTGTCTAAGTATGCACTGAGAGTGGATGTGAGAGGAATTGGAACGCCTTTGCTTTCGTGCACACAAAGCAAAGAAATCGTCTTTTATACGACAAGTTGTCCAAGCTAGTGTATGTCCGCTACAACCTAAAGGTATAAACCAACACATTTTACTTTCTACCTTGTATTGTCCTTGCATGTATAAAAAATAGGAGAAATAATTCACTTGGTTTACTATTCAAACCTTGAAGATACGTGCAGAAGTAGATAATAAGAAAGTGAGAGATGTAGATAAAGAAATTGATCCAAGTGCATTGCTAATGGATACAACAATGTTTGCTGAAACAAATCCAATAATGGAGTGGTTAAATGAGGATGGAGAGGATCCAATCATGGATGGAGTCTGTTGCTACTACTATTTTTGAGAAAATAAGGCGTCTCAACTCAAGCAGGGAAAGCTTCTTATTTGTTACAAAGGATAATAACAATAAAACAAAGAGGAATGATGATGAAGAGAATGAGTATGTAGAGACTGAGAGTGAGGATGATGACAAACAGAATGAATATGTTGATAATGAGAGTGGGGATAAGATGGGGTGAGTGAGGATGATGAAGATGATCCACCCGTAGATCTGGACGGCTAGCCAAGAAGACCAAGGACGTCAACAGCCTCTACCATGTTGTTTCCCTAAAAAGAAAATAATACAATTAGCCAAATCTGCTGGTAAGTCTCTTCTTTTTGGTGTTTATGATTCATGATGATTACTTAGAAAATTCTAGTTAATTGGACCTGTTAGTTCGTAGGTTGATTAAAGCTTGTTGTATATATGTTCTAGATCTTTAACTAGATTGTTGTACATTACTTTCTTGGTTAACTAGTTGACTGGTTTGCTGCTCTAATATACATCATTAAGGCCTCATTTGACTAAGTAAAAAAGGGAAGTGGCTAAGTTTCTAGTCTCATATACACAAGAAGATGAAGTGAATTAACTAGTAGGCTTGGTCCCGACAAAACTAACTACAGAGACAATAGCATCAGGCCATCGATTTACAGTCTTGCACCATTGGGGATAATAGCATCAGACCATCGATTTACAGTCATGCACCATTGGGCCATGGAACATCGGATGCCAAACATCAAGGCTCATTGTAATATATCAATACTTTGATCATAAAAAAGATCTGGATAATAATCTGTACAGGCTCCCCCTAAAACAAGTACATGCAGTAAGTTTGCATATACTTGATGATAATTTGGTTTTATAACTATCTACAATATAGTTACCAATCTGCTAAAACCAGAATAGTCACTCAAAAACACACATCCTTACTATGGGGACTTCAACATCTGAGCGATATATAGACTTGCGAACAACAGAAGGTAGGTGCAATTTATATTTTAACATCCATATATAGATCATATATACCTTTTGCCTTTAGCTGAGCCAGCCAGATCTGCAGCTCTCTCGATCACTTTGGATAATCTGTTAGTACCATGCTTTCCGAGTGGATTGTGCTCACTGGGCTTGTGCAAGTTATTCACAACATCTTTTCCTTGTGTTTCCTTAGATGCTTCCTAAAATACGCAAGTTGTAGGGAAGTATCATCTCTCATATCCTGAAAAAGAATGAAATTCAGATCTGAGTCAAAAGTACCCAAATACTAAATTGAAATATGAGATACGTAACAGATATCTAGTCTCTTACCCAATGGTGAGGCATGACACCAAGAATTGATTCTCAGTATTCCTGCCATTCATACTGCCAATTTATACGACACATCATTAGGTTCCAGTAAGAAAAATAATACTATAAACAGACATTGCAGCTCTATGGGTTCGTGCCCAAATCATACCATGAAGTAGCACCAAAATTTGATTAGTTTTTCCTTTTATCAACTATCAAGAATTGATATGAAGATTGCTAAACTTCTATACTGAATCTATAGTAAAAATTATAACCACACACATTCCAATGTATTTTTTGTCCCCAGTAGGTATATTTATCACACATGCCAGAAGGGAGATGCAAGTAACAGATAATTAACCATGAGTAGCCTACAAGTGATGTGAGAAGCTGAGCAAATTACCTTGCAGGAATGGCATGTAATACATGCCGTACTCAACATGGCCTTGCACCAGTTACAGAGAAAAAGGAACATGGCTGAGAGCTAAAACTGTGTGAAGACTCTGTCATGGGGAACACAATCTGGGACCTAAACCTGACCATGACAGAGATAGTCCGAAACAAGGCAGTTACAGAGAAAAAGGAACATGGCTGAGAGCTAAAACTGTGTGAAGACTGTCATGGGGAACACAATCAGGGACCTAAACCTGACCATGACAGAGATAGTCCGAAACAAGGCAACAACAAAGACGGACTATAGCAGAACAATTCAATACCTAACCAGATGCAAGGGAGTGATGGACACATAAAGAATGAATGAATTGCAACAGAACATTTCACTGAAAAACTGACTATACTGCAAACCTGCCATTCAATTTATCGAGCAATGCTCCAAGCTCCAATGACAATCAGGTGAAACTAGCAAGTGAACAAATTGAGAGGATCATCTTCCACATTTAATCCTCCACTAGAAATACTTAGAAACAGGAAACTGATGTATATTGACCAAATATTTAGTTATCAAGAAAACCACTGGATGATCTTTAAGAAAGAAGACTCGATAAAATACCAAGGCAATTCTTCAGTTCAGAGAAAAGCAGAGACATGAGGCAGATTGATAGGCACTATTTCGAATGCTGACCAAAATGACACAATAATTTTAGAATCAACATGCTCGCCACTTCAGCCCAAAAGAATACTCTAACGAATATAAATTTTATGCAACCATGAAACAGCCAGAGCTTCTTGATCATAACTTGTCCACATCAAAAAAGAAACAAGAAGGCTCATTGTGTACCTAATTCATAATCATTGCACCGGTCAAAGAAAAAAAGAGCATGGCTGGCATTTACAAAATCAAAAGGGGAGCACAATCTGGAACCTGAGCCTGACCATGATAACCTTTCTTTTGCTAATCAGTACGAATTTCATTTTTCAAGCTTATCTTAAGATTAAACACCACATGAAGCATTAGTGGTTGGCAGCTAAAGTGAAGTGACCGATACAATACCAAACGATGCAACGCAAAGCCAGAATTATAACAGTACATTTCAATATCTAACCAGATGTAACGGAATCATGAAAAGGAATGGATTGCAACAAAACATTGGGTCTAGTTAATACATACAACAGTTCATGTGGATACAGAGAGCTAGGCTGATAAGAAACAGCATCAGATGAAGGGCTACGTGTTGACAGCATAACCGTGGATCTAGTTAATACATATTGCAGCTAATGTGGATCTAGTTAATACATATGGCCGATAAGAAGCACCACCAGACTGAATAGCCCTCTAAGTGCTGACAACATAATCGTTTGGTCAGATAAAAGGCGAGGCATTCACAACATAACCCTCTAGCGTCGGAAAAAAAGTATGTTGAACAAGAGTCTGCTTGAGAATATATAGAGTAGAATTGAGGCCTCTCGGCTGGAAACTAGCAATCAACTTGCCATCAGCATCAACCTGAAACAGCCAGCCATTACAACCGACCAGCACGACCAACTCACCGTCCCCAGGCACAACCATCACATCCTCTTCATGGAAAGAAGATTGGCACTGGTGCCTGATCTCCGCAACCGGAAACTCAACCCGACGCTTGAAATCCCAGACCTCGCCTTGGTAGTCCTGCATCACCCAGATATCAACGCTTGTCTCTTCATCATTAAGAGACAAGACGCCAGGCATGTCACCCATCTCAAATAGTCGGGCGTGGTCACGGGCAACCGGGGCACGGATCTGCCGGAACGACTCGGCAACGGTGTCGAATACCATTATCCGGTTGCCTATGTACCAATACAGGCTACCATGGAACAGGAGTCCGGGGCAATCTTCTAGTTCGTGCGGATCAGGGCACCCTATGTGCCTCGGCGGCTGGCCAGAGCCTACCGTGAAAACGTAGATGGCACCTTGATCTTCATCCCGGCACAGCAACATCCGGTACTCACCGGTAGAGGGGTGAGGGTACAGCTCCACGGGCCTGAATCCACGAACCTGCCGGAGCGGAGCAAACTGTCGAGTTGCCGGGTTGCAGATGCAGACGTCGTCGAAGTCGACGGAGAGCACGAGGAGGCCGTCGCAGGAAGCCTCCAGATAGAAGTGGGGAGCATGGACGCGTGAACCTGCTAGAGCGGGAGCCGTTTTCAGCCGCGCGACGCACTGGAACCGGTCGGCGGCGGCGGCGGCGACCCGTGCACGGTGGTCGAAGGGGACGATGTCCAGGGACACGCCGCCGTCGGCGACGCTGCTGTGGGTGTATTGGAGGGGGAGGGCGGGCTGGCGGGCGTGGTGGGACTGGAGGAAGTCGCGGGTGGAGGTGGCGCGGCGCCACGCGGCGCTGACGGCGCGGCAGCGGAGGAGGGATTTGGGGGGCAGGCGAACGAGGATCTCCCAGATGGTGATCTCGTCCGGGAGGCCGGGGAGGAGAGGAGTCGCATCTGCGGCTTCCGCCATGATCGCCGGCGCTGCTGGAGTGGGAGGTCGGTGGTGGTAGAGGAGTGGCGGTGACGGCGGAGGTAGGTCTTCCTTCCTCTTGTCTCAGTTCTCACGGATGTGTAACTTGGGCCTCTCAAACGGGCTGGGCTTGACCCAGGTTCTGTTTGAGTGCTGTTTTGGTTGGAACAAAACAGGCCCTCTTTATCCTGCAATGAATATTGTCTCAAAAAAAATCCTGCAATGAGTAGGCCAGTTTTTTGGGTGGCTTAAAAAATAAGCTGCCTCTTCCCAGCTTAAAATAAAAATAAGCCACTCCCTAAATTTATTAAGACTTCTAAGTTAGTTATTCCATAACTAGTTCAGAAGCCCCAATAAATGAAGGAGACGGCTTATGGAAAAAGATGGGGAGGAGGCGGCTTATTTTTTAAGTCATCAAAAGAACTGGCCCTAAATGTTGTTTGGTGGATGGAATTGTTGGGAGTCTGATCCCCTGAAGCAAACTGGGGCAGTAGCAAAGGGGTCCATGTGCATTATAAGTTTTTTGAGAACATTTGAACCTTTTAGTATTGTATTATAGTGATTAGTAACTTTTTTAAAATAAAGACACCTAAAGGCATCTTAGATCTGCGTATTATCAAAGAAAACATGCACTACAACAGAAAGACAACTTGACTCGCGACAACTAGTAAAAGAAAAATTACATTAAAAATCATACTAGCCTTCTTCTTGCAGGTGCACATCTTGTTGGACTAACATAAATTAGATATTTCAAAAATATCTTCATTCTATATAAAAGGTGGATGGAAACTTTGTTTAAAATCATGATAACGATTTTCACGAGCTCAGCCCGATTGATGACCCTGCTCCTGGGGATGTGGGTGATAATCTCGTTACTCACATAGGTCGATTTTCACGAGCTCAGCCCGATTAATGGTAGAGTCGCTTCCAGCTGAAAACATCAAGAATGGCGTGCACAATCCTCCTGCTGCTCGTGGTCACTGATGAGGGCTGCGACACTTGGTTTAGATCCCGGCAGAGGAGAGAAGTCTGGGAGGAGCGAGCGAATCCCTTGATATATGACCTTCGAATACCTTAATACTCCTACCTCTTTAGGATCAGTTGTTATGAGGGGATAGCCTTACCTTGTGGGATTGCGAGATTAAATGGGAGGGGGTCTTTTTCTTTATGTACCTGGTGCTATGGAACTGTGACCTAGACTAAATTGTTGGTTCGGTGCCCTAAATCAATGCACATATGTCGTACTCTCTCCGTCCAATAATATACAAGCGTTTTTGACACTAGAGGAAGTAGTTGATACATCGATCTTCTCAAAACAGGAGCTATCGTGCTTGGTCGCTTTCGACACTAGAGTACCCAAGTTGACTAGTTGGTAAGATTCGTTTATTGTGTGTTGTTAAGCTCGGTAATTCACAGTTGCATCCACGACCAAAATATGTTGCTAGATGACCTGCTAATTAATTATTGACAGGAGATCACACATGTGAGCCTAGATTGATTTAGGACGGATCACTTGTGTATAAGAAGGCCAATGAGTTCACCCGCGACGCCACAACGCTCTGTCATCTGGAGATCTATGTTCGTCACGGGGGACTTCTTATTGATCCCCTTGAAGGCATTCTCGCATCTATCACCGGCGCCCTTGGCACCCAACACGAGATTCCTCGCGTCGACATAGTTCCCAGCATCGAAACCGGGGCGAGCGTCGATCTCAAGGTCGTTGGAGGCATCAAAATAGGCCCCGAGGCAGATGTTCAATGCGCCTCCCTCGGGCGTGCCTTGGACGTCCTTGGCTAGGTTGTGGATGACCTCGAGGTTGTGGTCAGCAGTGTTACTTGCGATTTGCAGTGCGACGCTGGCAAGGTCGTGCTCGGTGGTGGTGTAGGCGCTCTTTGGGTCGATGTGCAACACTTCCAGGCACAACAAGGCATTTGTGGTCTTCTTGCACGTCTTGGCCAGGAAGCTGGCGTCAGCATTGGTGGCAGGAAAACCAAAGGACACAACGACAAGCACAATAAGAACAATAGTTATGGATCTTGCAGTGCTCGTCATTGCAATTTTTAGTTTGCACCTACGGCGTTGTTGTGTTGTTGCCGTACACGTGACTCTTTCATCTATATGTAAGACAAGCGCAAGGGAAAATCCTAATCCTTATGATATGATCCGCCTGAATGATGGTATATTTATTCCTTTCGCTACATCAAATGTAATAGCAAACTAAATTAGTCTAGCGAATCAAATAGTGATTCAGTCACTAAACGTACAATATACCAAATCAACAAAATAAATGTACTTGATACTTTCACAAAGTTTAGAAATCCCATCTTAATATCTTTTCTTTATAAAAGGAAAGACAAATCTTCAAAAAAAATCATAACAAATCAATTAATAAATGCAAAGATATGCTCTCAATAAATACAAAATAGTAAATGTACCGATATTAATAGCAGCAAATCAAATAGGGTTCGGCTACTCCTCAGTCGACTGAGATTTTTAAATCCTGGCTAACATCAGCCATATAGCCTGGGTGTGTGTTTGTGGGCTGCCATTTTGGGCTACATTGTGACTTTTATGCGGTGCCAATATATATTTTGCTCACCGATTGGGCCGTACGATTTCCCTGATGTACGAGTTTCTATCTCAGCCCAGTTTTTCTGTTACATTTCTTTCAATTTGTTTTGCTCAAGTATTGTTTTCGATTTTTCTTTTATTTCTCATTAAAGACAAGAAATGCAAACCTTTATTTACGCTTTTCATGATATTTTAGAAAAACTGTTTGTGCATATTTAAAAATGGGTATCATTTATTTGAAATTATTAACCGTGTATTTAGAAAAAAAAATCAATGCTATCATATTTTGCTGTGTATGAAAAAATGTCTAAATGTATTCAAAAAATGTTTAATGTGTCTTTGGGAAAAATATCCGATGGTTATTTGAAAAATTAATGTTCTTCATTTTGGAAAATTACAATGTCTATTTAGAAAAATATTCAACATATTTTTAAATATCATTCAACGTGTAATAATTGTATAATGGTCACAGTGTAACCAGAAAAGTGTCCGTTGCGGATTAAAAGAAAAATCCATGTAGGGAACCAAAAAAGCAACACTAGTTGGACCACGTGGAACTAGGTGGCAAGCTTGCAGAAGACCCCACAAAACCTCTTATCTCAGTATCAACTTCATTATTATGTCCATATGGTGAAAAATTAATTAAAACAAATAATAATAATGTCAGGTTGTTGTCGCTCCTACAACAAGCACCAACCTAGTTACATGGGCGTTGTGCTCCTTGCGGTTGCATGTGAGGTGCAACACATGCAGTTGCCCGTGTGTTGTACTCTTGCAATTGTGTCTGGGTTATAGCAGGTGGCAAGTTTATCGTGAACGACAAGACTTCCAGAGTCTTCCCTCTATAGGGCCCGCGGGCCGGCATGATGCGCCAGGGAGGAAACCAATCTAGGGGGCTCGGGCTGGCTGGTTGGGACGACGACTAGAGAGGTGACCCACCCCGGGGTTGTTACACCATCAATGGCATTCATTAGTTTTGCATGTCATGTAGGTGACGCGTGATACTAACCTACTGCACATCATGAACTTCAGAGTGGTCTTGGAGACTTAAAATATATACCAAAACATGTCATGGGCATACAACTGATTTGCTGTTTACATCACTCTATTTGTGCTATTGTCGTGTTGTTTGTTCTTCTGAGAGCGTATTATCTACCTTGCACGGGATATCTCGTGCATGGTCCGGCCATATGATCCAAATGTTGTTTCAATTTTATTTTTTAACATAAAGTTGTATTTCTAATCCATTTGCACATTTGTGTTGCTAGTAACGAGGTCTTTGAAACAAAACCAATTTTCAATATATTTTGACAACATTTAAAATTGAATTTTAAAATATGGTGAAATTTTATGGAAAAGAGTGATGCATTGTAGACCATAAAGTAACATAATAAAACTTGATACATGGTGTATTCGGCTCGTTGCATACAAAAGTTAGGAAACATGGCATGTCACTAAAGAACACAAAATAACCTAATAAAACGTTTCAATTTGTTATATTCTAGTTCGACGTGCACCATAGTGTATCATTTTACATTTGTATTTCAAAATAATGGATATGAAACTTGGTGAAATTTGGTAAAAACTTAATATATGATTCACGCAGAAAAATATTGTTTCCCTATGTTCCAGAGAGTTTCACCACGTTTGAGGATTCAAAATATAAAAACTATCAAAATGCATTCAAAAGTAGTCACAATTCAAAGTCCCCATCGCAAGGACCACAAAGGTGCAAAAGGATTATAAATTATTCTTTCGGTTCAAAAGATAAATTAAATTTAAAACATGAAACCAGATGAAAAATGCATGGAGGGGTGAAGTATTATTGTGTGTAGTCTCATAAACAAATGGAGAGGTTGCAGAAATATGGAGTAAGTTGTTTGGTGATGGAGAAAAGGTGACGTGATAGGTGCATACGATGAGATAAATTAGAACGAAGTAAGCAATACGACTGAAATATAACAAGGCTAGTTCTGCATGTCAACGAATCTTCAACAAGATTTAGGTCTCACACTTGTATAGGACCTTCATGCACAGAAGAATTGATTTCTTGTGTTTGCTATTATATCCAAGATACCGTTCTATAAATGTTACATATAATATTTTTTAACCATAGTACAATGTAGATACTCACATGGATGTACCTTTATTTTATTTATTTTACGGGAACATAGATGTACCTTTATTTTTATTTTTTTGCGGGAACATACATGTACCTTTATGAAAGCATCCGCACACATTCTATCTCTTATGATCATCTCCGAGATACTAAGCCGACACACTATCTTAAGATTGACAAAGTCATTAGAGATGCCTCGTAGTTGATGAGAACATCTTCTCTCATTGAACGAACATCACCAAGAAGACTAGAATAAATTCAAAAAATGCTAGCATCGATGCCAAATCTAGAACTTGAGCTCTACTCGGCTGATTTCACCACAATAAATATAATTATTTGAGCTACGCTTAGTTCACTATCTAAAGTTATTTTGTTGTACCCACTTTGTATGCTAAAATTGACGATTCCACTCCCACAAGTATTCAGTTGACAAATCATGCAGACAGAGGAGCCGGTTGAACGGGCACACACAGTTCGATGTGGCGAACCCACTACCACTGTTCCAAGCAACAATTTTATGAAGTTAATATTACCGACATTGCTTTGACTCAGTCGCTTTGAGTACCGTATTAGAAACGCATAAGCTACGGTAGTAAATCTTTGTTTTTTGAGCTTCAAAACACTTTATTGCAAGGTGATCACCGTAGCATCATTTACAAGAGAATTAATAATCTCACTAGGTGGATCATCCATCGACCCCTCAAAACAGTGTTCCTAGCTAATTTAGCTAGATCATGGACAACACAATTAGCCTCCCTAGGGGTATGCTCAAAGATTACATGCAGGAAGTCACAAGCAAGATGGTACGTATCATCAAACACTGCCGCTGCTATTCCGAAGGATTGGCCACCGTTCTTTATGGTTTCTATCACCTCAACATTATCTGAATTCACCTCTAAACGGTTGCACCCAATAGTGGTTGCTAAATTGATACAAAACGCAATGCCAAAGCCTCAACCATGAGCGCATCTCCACACCACTCAATTTTGTCGTTTTCATCCGCGACAAATTTACCATTCGAATCTCTGATGACCGCACCATATGATCCCTGAAGTAAATCTGGGTCAAAAGCTCCATCCATATTCAATGTGAGGTAGTTGGCTGTTGCTCTTACCCAAGCATGTCGCTTGATCTTTGCCTTTGCATCGCAAGCAATGGAATAGTTAGCAACCAAACCTCTGATCGCCATTGCAATGTACCTTGGTTCCTGGATCTTTTCATTATGAACTAATTTCCTTTTTGTTAGGGCATATTTCTTATTTTTAGTGGTTTTAGTGATTGATGACAATGTGCTTTACGGATTAATCGTGTGCATTGAGTATTTTAGATAATCTATCATGGCACAAGATGATTTACTCCCCTCGGTGATGTTAGTGAAGACGAGCGTTTCTGGCGTCTCCTTTTCGGTGGTATTTGAGTCGTAGGAAAACTATACTATTAAGAGGGGGTCCGCCCTGGAAAGGTTAGAGTGGAATCAACACGTACACATAGCCATATGCACCCACTTTCCTTCCCGGCAACTTGGAGTCCATCTGTTATTCTGCTTGGGCAAGTTTGAAGTACCTAGGCGGTAGTACCGTTGGGCTCAGCGGTAGTACCGCTCTGGTCAGTGGCAGTACCGCTCCCGCGGTACTCTGCTAGCCAGTGCCGCTGGCACCGTCGCGGGGTCAACACGGACTTTTTTGCATCGACGACGCGCAGTAGGGCGGCAGTGGTGCGGTAGTACCGCTCCTACGCAAGCGGTAGTACCGCTTGGTGCGGTAGTACCATGCCTACTACCGTGGTCTCTTCCCCGCTAGTCCAGCTTCGGGCTTTCCCCTCCACTCTCAACGGTAGTAGAGTGGAAGTAGCCACGATAGTACCGTTTGAAGTGGTACTATCGTTGGCTCTCCTTTTACTATAGTGTCAAGCGGTAGTACCGCTTGTAAACTACTTGTGGGCAGAATAACGGTTGTTATTGCTCTCACTATATATAGTGGGTCTTCTTCCCCGAGAAGACTTACCTCTTATCCCGCCAAGCTTCATTGTTGCCACTAAACTCATTTTCACCTGATCTCTCTCCCTAGCCATCAAAACTTGTTGATCTTCTAGGGTTTGGAGGAGAGGGCCTCGATGTACACTTCCACCAAGAGAAATTTGATTCTCCCCACTAATCCCTTGCAAATCTTGTTACTCTTGGGTGTTTAGGCATCCTAGACGAAAGAGGTCATCCTCGGAGCTACATTCCATTGTGGTAAAGCTTCGGGGTGGTGTTGGGAGCCTCCAATTAAGTTGTGAAGATTGCCACAACCTTGTCTGTAAAGGTTTGGTCGCCGCCTTCAAGTGCACCACTAGTGGAATCATGGCATTTTGCATTGTGCAAGGGCGTGAGGAGAAGGCCCTAGTGGCTGCTTGGGGAGCATTGTGCCTCCACACCGCTCCAACGGAGACGTACCTCCCCCTAAAGGGAGGGAACTTTGGTAACACATCCTCGTCTCCATAGACTCTACTTGTGGTTATTTATTACCTTTACTTTGTGCAAAATATATTGTGTTTGTATCCTATGCTTGCTATTGTAGTTGCCGTTGAGCTCATCATATAGGTTGTCTACCTAGTTGCATATCTAGACAAATATTTTATTGTTTAGTCTAATTGATAATAAGAAGCTAAAAATTGTTAGTCGCCTATTCACCCCCCCTTTAGTCGACCATATCGATCCTTTCACTTATCTCCCACCATAAGTACCAGGAGGCTACCGTGATTGCCTCCATTATGTTTCCCAGACCCATGATTACATGTTCTTGTAGTTGTTGCACAAGAAGATACCCTAGCATAACTTATCCCACCCTGTCAACAACACATGCTTTATCGATGGCAAAATCCAATCCCAGGAGCCGCCAAACTTCTTTTGCCTTTGTGCAAGTGAACAACAAATGTTATGTATCCTTTGCGCCTATACCGCATGCAGAACACTACCCACTGACCTTAATATGCATGTTAGCTAATGTAAGTCGGCAAGGAAGAGAGCCCAGAAGAGTTCGCCATAAGAAAATTTTAACTTTTGTCGGGCGACTTGAACTCCGGATTTTTTTTCCATATTGGTGAGTTCCGCGAGGGACCGACTGCATTTTTTCCTGTTACTTTATGTCAATATTGGCTATTCCACTCCATAAAGTATGCCAACCTGACTGAGAATCTCCCATTTTTATAGAAATTCCATGATACAAAGTCATCCATATCAAACTCCGGCAAAGGGATGGCAAGGGTCAATTAAATCACTAGATTTTGTCAGCAAGTTTCCTCCATGGGGCGTGATCACTTTCCTCCTGGGTGAGTTAGGAATCCATTCGTCCTCCCAAACATTGATCCGATTACCATCTCCAACTCTCCATATGTAACTTCTTTTTAGTGTCTCCACCCCTGACATAATACTCTACCAAGTAAAGGACGATCTCTTCTTTAGAGATGCACTCAGTGTTAGGAATATACCCTAGAGGCAATAATAAATTGGTTATTATCATATTTCCTTGTTCATGATAATCGTTTATTATCCATGCTAGAATTGTATTGATCGGAAACTCAGATACATGTGTGGATACATAGACAACACCATGTCCCTAGTGAGCTTCTACTAGACGAGCTCGTTGATTAGAGATGGTCAAGGTTCCTGACCATAGACATGAGTTGTCATCTGATAACATGATCACATCATTAGGAGAATGATGTGATGGACAAGACCCAACCGTAAGCATAGAAGTTGATCGTGTCAGTTTATTTCTACTGCTTTATCCATGTCAAGTATCTGTTCCTACGACCATGAGATCATGCAACTCCCGGACACCGGAGGAATGTCTTGTGTGTATCAAACGTCACAACGTAACTGGGTGACTATAAAGGTGCTCTATAGGTATCTCCGAGGGTATCTGTTGGGTTGGCATGGATCGAGACTGGGATTTGTCACTCCGTATGACAGAGAGGTATCTCTGGGCCCACTCGGTAATACAACATCACAAGAAGCTTGCAAGCAATGTGGCTAAGGTGTTAGTCACGGGATCTTGTATGACGGAACGAGTAAAGAGACTTGCTAGCAACGAGATTGAACTAGGTATGGAGATACCGACGATCGAATCTCGGGCAAGTAACATACCGCTAGACAAAGGAAACTACATACGGGATTGATTTAATCCTTGGCATCGTGGTTCGACCGATAAAGATCTTTCTGGAATATGTAGGAACCACTATGGGCATCCAGGTCTCGCTATTGGTTATCTACCGGAGAGGTGTCTCGGTCATGTCCACATGATTCTCGAACCCATAGGGTCCGCACGCTTAACGTTCGGTGATGCTAGAGTAGTATTTGGATATGTACGTTGGTGACTGAATGTTGTTCGGAGTCCCGGATGAGATCCCGGACGTCACGAGGAGTTCCGGAATGGTCCGGAGGTAAAGATTTATATATGGGAGGTCATATTTTGGCTACCGGAAAAGTTTCGGGTTTTGCCGGTATTGTACCGGGAAGCTTCCGGAGGGTTCCGGAGGAGTCTAGACGGATCCCTCCAGCCCCTAGGGCGTGCATGGGCTGTAGGGGGCGCCTTAGCCTTATTGGGTCAGGGGCACCAGACCCACAAGGCCCATGCGCAAGAGGAAGGGGAAACCCTAATTGGGAGGGAGTCCACTTGCCTTGGGAGGCAAGTTTCCTCCCTAGCCGCCGGCCCTCCTTGGAGGAGGGGCTAGGGCTGCAACCAAACCCTGCCCCTTGCCTCCTATATATAGTAGAGGAGAGGGGGAGAGCTGGACACAACAATCCCACGCCCCGGTGGAAGCCCTGCCTCTCTCCCTAGATCGTTTTCTCCTCAGATCACATCTACGGTAGCGCTTGGCGAAGCCCTGCCGGGATTGCTCCACCACCATCTCTACCATGCCGTCGTGCTGGTTGAGATCCCATCTACTTCTCCTCTCACGCTTGCTGGATCAAGAAGGAGGAGACGTCATCGAGCCGCACGTGTGCGGAACGCGGAGGTGCCGTCCGTTCGGCGCTAGATCGGATCGAATCGCGATTGGATCGTGAAGAGTACGACTACATCAACCGCATTATATACGCTTCCGCTTAGTGATCTACAAGGATATGTAGACACACTCCCCCTCTCGTAGCTATGCATCTCCATGGATAGATCTTGCATGTGCGTAGGAAATTTTTTGTTTCCCATGCAACGTTCCCCAACAGTGGCATCAGAGCCAGGCTTATGCGTAGATGATATGCACGAGTAGAACACAAAGAGTTTGTGGGCATTGATGTTCAGATTGCTTACCTCCTTAGTCTTATCTTGATTCGGCGGTATTGTGGGATGAAGCGGCCCGGACCAACCTTACTCGTCCACGTACGAGAGACCGGTTCCATCGACTGACATGCAACTTGTTGCATAAAGATGGCTGGCGGGTGTCTGTCTCTCCCACTTTAGTTGAATCGGATTCGACAGAGGTGGTCCTTGTAGAAGGTTAAAATGCAACTTGATTATCACCGTTGTGGCTTTGCGTAGGTAAGAACGGTTCTTACTAGTTTCCCATAGCAGCCACATAAAACTTGCAACAACAAAGTAGAGGACGTCTAACTTGTTTTTGCAGGGCATGTTGTGATGTGATATGGCCAAAGACATGATGTGATATATGTGATGTATGAGATGATCATGTTTTTGTATAGATTACCACGACTTGCATGTCGATGAGTACGGCAACCGGCATGAGCCATAGGGTTGTCTTTAATTATTTTTGCTATTTTGCTTTACTTTATCACTATGAGTTAGCAATAGTTGTAGAAGCAATAGTTGGCGCGACAACCACATGACGACACGATGATGGAGATCATGGTGTCATGCCGGTGACGATGGAGATCATGCCGGTGCTTTGGAGATCATGTGATGTTTATCCTATTTATGCATCTTATTTTGCTTAGAACGACGGTAGCATTATAAGATGATCCCTCACTAAAATTTCAAGATAAATTGTGTTCTCCCCGAGTATGCACCGTTGCGAAGGTTCGTCGTTTTGAAGCACCTCGTGATGATCGGGTGTGATAGACTCTACGTTTGCATACAATGGGTGTAAGCCAGATTTACACACGCGGAATACTTGGGTTAAACTTGACGAGCCTAGCATGTACATACATGGCCTCGGAACACAGGAGACCGAAAAGTCAAACATGAGTCATATAGTAGATATGATCAACATGAGATGTTCACCATTGAAACCACCTCATCTCACGTGATGATCGGACTTGGGTTGGTGGATTTGGATCATGTCACACTTAGACAACCTGACGGATGTTGATTTGAGTGGGAGTTCTTTAGTAATATGATTAATTGAACTCATTATCATGAACATAGTCAAAATATCTTTGCAAATTATGTTGTAGATCGATAGCTCACGCTGTAGCTCCCCTATATTTTGATATGTTCCTAGAGAAAAACTAAGTTGAAAGATGGTAGTAGAAATTATGCGGACTAGGTCCGTGATCCGAGGATTGTCCTCAGTTGCTGCACAGAAGGCTTATGTCCTTGATGCGCCGCTCAGTGCACCACCCCCTCAAGCGTCGTATGTGGGTGTTGAGAACATCAAACAAACACGTTTTTGATGACTACTTGATAGTTCGGTGTGTCATGCTTTATAGCTTAGAATTGAGGCTCCAAAGACGTTTTGAACGTCACAGATCATATGAGATGTTCCAAGAGCTGAAATTGGGATTTCAGGCTCGTGCCCATGTTGAGAGGTATGAGACCTCCAACAAGATTCGTTGCCTGCAAGATGAAGGAGAATAGCTCAATCGGTGAGCACGTTCTCAGATTGTCTGGGTGCTACAATTGCTTGAATCAAGTGGGAGTTGATCTTCCAGATAAGATAGTGATTGACATAGTTCTCCAAGTCACTGTCACCAAGCTACTAGAGCTTCGTGATGAACTATAACATGCCAGGGATGGAGAAGATGATCCTCGAGCTATTCGCGATGTTTTACGTCGCGAAAGGTAGAAATCAAGAAGGAGCATCAAGTGTTGATGGTAAGACCACTAGTTTCCAGAAGGGCAAGGACAAGAAGGGAAACTTGGAGAATGGCAAGCCAGTTGTCGCTCCAGTGAAGAAACCCAAGGTTGGACCCAAACCCGAGACTAAGTGCTTCTGTTATGAGGGGAACGGTCACTGAAGCGGAACTGCCCCAAGATACTTGGCAGATAATAAGGCTGGCAACGTCAACAAAAGTATATTTGATATACATGTTATTGATGTGTACCTTACTAGTACTCCTAGTAGCACCTGGGTATTAGATACCGATTTAGTTGCTAATACTGGTGACTCGAAACAAAAGCTACGGAATAAACGGAGACTAACTAAGGGCGAGGTGACGATGTGTGTTGGAAGCGTTTCCAAGGTTGATGTGATCACCATCGCACACTACCTCTACCTTCGGGATTAATGTTGAACCTGAATAAATGTTATTTGGTGTATGCGTTGGGCATGAACATGATTAGATCTTTTTTATTGCAATAACGGTTATTCATTTAAGTCAGAGAATAATGGTTATTCTGTTTACATGAATAATACCTTCAATGGTCATGCACCCAATGTGAATGGTTTATTGAATCTCGATCGTAGTGATACACATGTTCATAATATTGATGCCAAAAGATGCAAAGTTAATAATGATAGTACCACATACTGGTGGCACTGCCGCTAAGGTCATATTGGTGTAAAGCGCATGAAGAAACTCCATGCCGATGGATCTTTGGACTCACTCGATTTCGAATCGGTTGAGACATGTGGACCATGCCTCATAGGCAAGATGACTAAGACCCCGTTTTCCGATATGATGGAGCGGGCAAGTGACGTATTGGAAATAATACATGTTGATGTATGCGGTCCAAATGAGTGTTGAAGCGTGCGGTGGATATCGTTATTTTCTTACCTTCACTAATGATTTGAGTAGATATGGGTATATTTACTTAATGAAACACAAGTTTGAAATGTTTGAAAAGTTCAAGCAATTTCAGAGTGAAGTTGAAGATCATCGTGACAAGAAGATAAAATGTCTATGATATGATTGTGGAGGTGAATATCTGAGTTACGAGTTTGATATGCAACTTAAGACAATGTGGAAGTTGTTTCACAACTCACGCCACCTGGAACACCATAGTGTGATGGTGTGTCCGTACGTCGTAGCCGTGCTCTGTTAGATATAGTACATACTATGATGTCTCTTACCGATTTGCCACTATCATTTTGGGGGTTATGCATTAGAGACAACTACATTCACTTTAAAATAGGGCACCATCTAAATTCCGTTGAGATGACACCGTATGAATTATGGTTTGGCAGAAACCTAAGCTGTCATTTTTTAGAGTTTGGGAATGCGATGCTTATGTGAAAAGACTTCAACCTGATAAGCTTGAACCCAAAGCGGACAAATGTGTCTTCATAGGATATCCTAAGGAAATAGTTGGGTATACCTTCTATCTCAGATCCGAGGGCAAAGTGTTTGTCGCTAAAAACGGGTCCTTTCTCTAGAAAGAGTTTCTCTCGAAAGAATTGAGTGGGAGGAAGGTAGAACTTGATGAGGTTATTGAACCGTCACTTCAGTTGGATGATAGCACGGCACAGAAAGATGTTTTTGCGGCGCCTACACCAAATGAACAGGAAGCTAATGATGATGATCATGAAACTTCAGATCAAGTTACTACTGAGCCTCGTAGGACGACAAGGAATCGTACCGCTCCTGAGTGGTACGACAATCCTGTCTTGGAGATCATGTTGTTAGACAACAGTGAACCTACGATCTATGAAGAAGCGATGGTGGGCCCGGATTCCAACAAATGGCTAGGAGCCATGAAATCCGAGAGAGGATCCATGTATGAAAACCAAGTATGGACTTTGGTAGACTTGCCCGTTGAACGACAGGCCGTTAAGTACAAATGGACCTTTAAGAAGAAGATAGACGCTGATGGTAATTGTCACCATTTATAAAGCTCGACTTGTCGTAAAGTGGTTTTTGACAAGTTCAAGAAGTTGACTACGATGAGACTCTCTCACCCGTAGCGATGCTAAAGTATGTTGGAATTGTGTTAGCAGTTGCTGCATTTTTTGATTATGAAATCTGGCAGATGGATGTCAAAACAGAGTTTCCTTAACGGTTTCCGTGAGGAAAGGTTGTATGTGATACAACCAGAAGGTTTTGTCGGTCCTAAGGATGCTAAAAGGTATGCAAGCTCCAACGATCCTCCTATGGACTGGAGCAAGCATCTCGAAGTTGGAATATACGCTTTGATGAGGTAATCAAAGCTTTTGGGTTTATACAAAGTTTATAAGAAACTTGTATTTACAAGAAAGTGAGTGGGAGCACTATAGAATTTCTGATAAGTATATGTGGTTGACATATTCTTGATCAGAAATAATGTAGAATTTCTAGAAAGCATAAAGGGTTGTTTGAAAGGAGTTTTTTCAAAGGAAGACCTAGAATAAAGCTACTTAAATATTGGGCATCAAGATCTATAGAGATAGATCAAGACGCCTGATAAGACTTTCAATGAGTGCTTACCTTGACAAGATTTTGAAAGAGTTCAAAATGAATCAGTCAAAGAAGGAGTTCTTGCCTGATTTGTAAGGTGTGAAGTTGAGTAAGACTCAAAGCTCGACCACGGTAGAAGAAAGAGAAAGGACGAAGGTCGTCCCCTATGCCTTAGCCATAGGCTCTGTATAGTATGCCATGCTGTGTACCGCACCTAGTGTGTGCCTTGCCATGAGTCTGTCAAGGGGTACAAGAGTGATCCAGGAGTGGATCACTGGACAACGGTCAAAATTATCCTTAGTAACTAGAGGACTAAGGAAATGTTTCTCGATTATGGAGGTGATGAAGAGTTCGTCGTAAAGAGTTGCGTCGATGCAAGCTTTGACACCAATCTGGATGACTCTTAGTAGCAATCCGGATACGTATAGTGGAGCATTCATTTGGAATAGTTCCAAGTGGAGCATGGTAGCAGCATCTATAGTATGACATAGAGATTTGCAAAGTGCACACGGATCTGAATGTTGCAGACCTGTTGACTAAAACGTCTCTCACAAGCAAAACATGATAAAACCCCAGAACTCATTGGGTGTTAATCACATGGTGATGTGAACTAGATTATTGACTCTAGTGCAAGTGGGAGACTATTGGGAATATGCCCTAGAGGCAATAATGAATTGGTTATTATCATATTTCCTTGTTGATACGTCTCCAATGTATCTACTTTTCCTCACTCTTTTGCCCTTGTTTTGGACTCTAATTTGCATGATTTGAATGGAACTAACCCGGACTAACGCTGTTTTCAGCAGAACTACCATGGTGTTGTTTTTGTGCAGAAATAAAAGTTCTCGGAATGGAACAAAGCTTTTTGGAGAATTATTTCAGAATATATCAGAATTATTGGAGCCAAAATCCACCGAAGAGGGGGCCAGGGTGAGCATCACCCACCAGGGCACGCCAAGCCCCCTGGGCGTGCCCGGGTGTGTTGTGCCCACCTCGTGGCCCCACTGACCCTAATTCCGCCACTATAAATTCCTATTTTTGGATAAAAGAATCAGAGAGAAAGTTTCATCGCGTTTTACGATACGGAGCCACCGCCACCTCATGTTCTTCAATGGGAGGCCAGATCTGGAGCCCGTTTGGGGCTCCGGAGAGGGGAATCTTCGGTCTTCGTCATCACCAACCTTTCTCCATCGCCAATTCCATGATGCTCCCCACCGGGAGTGAGTAATTCCTTCGTAGGCTTGCTGGTCGGTGAGGAGTTGTATGAGATTCATCATGTAATCGAGTTATTTTTGTTAGGGCTTGATCCCTAGTATCCATTATGTTATGAGATTGATGTTGCTATGACTTTGCTATGCCTAATGCTTGTCACTAGGGCCCGAGTGCCATGATTTCAGATCTGAACCGTTTATGTTATCATCTCTATATCCATGTTCGTGATCCGATCTTGCCTAGTCATATGCACCTATTATGTGTTATGATCCGTCAACCCCATAGTGACAATATTTGGGATACTTCGCGGTGATGACCGTAGTTTGAGGAGTTCATGTATTCACCATGTGTTAATGCTTTGTTCCGGTTCTCTATTAAAAGGAGGCCATAATATCCCTTAGTTTCCTTATGGACCCCGCTGCCACGGGAGGGTAGGACAAAAGATGTCATGCAAGTTCTTTTCCATAAGCACGTATGACTATTTACGGAATACATGCCTACATTACATTGATGAACTAGAGCTAGTTCTGTATCGCCCTAGGTTATGACTGTTACATGACGAATATCATCCAACGAGTTACCGATCCAGTGCCTACGAGCTTTCCACTTATTGTTCTTGCTAAGTTACTACTGTTGTTGTTACTGTTCCAACTGCTACAAAGCTATTGCTACTACTGTTACCGCTGCTATTACTATCACTATTGCTACCAAACTATCATATTACTGTGCTACTGATCACTCTGCTGCAGATATTTAATCTCTAGGTGTGGTTGAATTGACAACTCAACTGCTAATACTCTCAAGTATTCTTTGGCTCCCCTTGTGTCAAATCTATAAATTTGGGTTGATTACTCTACCCTCGAAAACTGTTGCGACCCCCTATACTTGTGGGTTATCAAGACCTTTTTCTGTCACCGTTGCCGGGGAGCATAGCTATATTTGTTGAGTCACTTGGGATTTATATCAATTGATCACTATGAAGAATCTGAAGGATCCAAAGACTAAGATTTTTCCCTCTAAGACGAGGGGAGGTAAGGAACTGCCATCTAGCTCTGCACTTGATTCACCTTCTGTTATGAGTAAGCTTGCAACACCACCACATGCTAGTAATCCTGATATGTCGCAAGTTATTGATGATGCTACCTCTGCCATGAATTATGCTATTGATGATGCTAGTACCATGCTTGATGATAATGTGCCACTAGGAGAATTTCTTGATGAACAAATTGCTAGAGCTAAAGAGAATGAAACTACTGAAACTAATGAGATTGCTGAAACTGATCAAACCTATGAAACTGATGATGACTATGAAACACTTACTAGTCCTAGCTCTCCTAAGTTTGAAATGCCTAAGATACGTGAAGGTTATGTTATGGACGAAGAGATAACTAGAGAAATTCTTTCTTGCAAGGATAGAAACGATCTTAAGAAATTGCTACGCAAGTATAAGGAAAAGACTTTGAATGCTAGAATGAAATGTGATCCTAAGTTTGCTACTTCACCTATCTTTGTCACCGATAAGGATTATGAGTTCTCTGTCGACCCAGAGTTAATCACTTTGGTTGAATCTGATCCTTTCTATGGCTATGAAACTGAAACTGTAGTGGCACACCTTACTAAGCTGAATGATATAGCCACCCTCTTTGCTCATGATGAGAAGATTCGCTACTATTACATCCTTAAGTTATTTCCAGTCTCATTAAAGGGTGATGCTAAGACATGGTACAATACTCTTACTCCTGGTTGTGTGCGTAGTCCCCAGGTTATGATTTATTACTTCTCTGAAAAATATTTTCCTGCTCATAAGAAACAAGTTGCCTTACAGGAAATATTTAACTTTGTGCAAATTGAAGAAGAGAGTCTCCCACAAGATTGGGGGAGGCTTCTCTAATTGCTTAATGCTTTGCCTGATCATCCTCTCAAGAAAAATGAAATACTTGATATCTTTTATAATGGACTAACCGGTGCTTCTAGGGACTTCCTAGATAGTTGTGCTGGTTGTGTTTTCACGGAACGAACTGTTGAACAAGCTGAGGAACTATTGAATAATATATTGAAAAATTATGATGATTGGACTCCTCCTGAACCACCGCCTAAACCCACTCCGAACAAGAGGGGTATCTTATTTCTCAGTCCTGAAGATATGCAAGAGGCAAAGAAATCTATGAAGGAAAAAGGTATTAAAGCTGAGGATGTTAAGAATTTGCCACCTATTGAAGAAATACATGGCCTTGACACACCACCACCTCCACAGGTGGTAGAGGTATATTCTCTATTAAAGTTTAATGAAAGTGACATTCCTCACAATAAACATCCTAGTCAATGCTTATATGAGTTTGACAACTATATTATGAAGCAAGATCATTTCAATGCCCATGTTCTGAAACAATTGAAATACAATTCCGATATGATTGCTCGCTTGAGTGACTTGCTATTTAGAATCAGTAATGATGTTAGAGGTGTAGGAAAGCATGCCTCTATGGTTCAAACTCAGTTAGAACAATTTGCTAAGTCCCAAAAAGAATTGCTTGATGAAATGAATAATAATATGCATGATTTTGCTGCTAGAGTAGTAACTAGAGTAGGTAGAATGACCCAAGAACCACTCTATCCTGAGGGTCACCCTAAAAGAATTGAACAAGACTCTCAGAGAATTAATTCTGATGCACTTAGTCCTTCTAAAAAGAAAAAGAAAAAGAAAAAGAAAAATGATAGGACTTTGCATACCTCTAGTGAACCTGAGACACAAAAACCTCCTGATAATAATGATGTCTCTATTTCTGATGCTGAAACTCAGTCTGGTAATGACCATGCACCTAGTGATAATGAAAATGATAATGATGATGTTCATGATGATGCTGAACCTAGCAATGATATAGAACCAGATAATGATGTTGAAATAGAGCCTGCTGTCGATCTTGATAACCCACAACCTAAAAATAAATGGTATGATAAAAAAGACTTTGTGGCTAGGAAACATGGTAAAGAAAGAGAGCCATGGGTTCAGAAACCCATGCCATTTCCACCTAAGCCATCTAAGAAAAAGGATGATGAAGAATTTGAACGCTTTGCTGAAATGATTAGGCCAGTCTTTTTGCGTACCCGCTTAACTGCTATCTTGAAGATGGCCCCTTATGCAAAGTATATGAAAGACATCATCACAAATAAAAGAAAGATACCTGAAGCTGAAATCTCCACCATGCTTGCTAATTATTCTTTTAAGGATGGAGTACCTAAGAAACTTGGAGATCCTGGAATACGAACTATACCTTGCTCCATCAAAAGAAACTATGTCAAAACTGCTTTGTGTGATTTGGGAGCCGGTGTTAGTGTTATGCCTTTCTCCTTATATAAAAGACTTGATTTGAATAAACTCACACCTACCGAGATATCATGGCAAATGGCTGACAAATCAACAGCCATACCTATTGGTATTTGTGAGGATGTGCCCGTTGTTGTTGCAAATGTTACTATCTTAACGGACTTTGTTATTCTTGTGATGCCCGAGGACGACAACATGTCGATTATCCTTGGTAGACCCTTTCTGAATACTGCAGGGGCTGTTATTGATTGCAATAAAAGCAAAGTCACTTTTCATATCAATGGTAATGAGCATACGGTGCACTTTCCGAAGAAACAATTCCAAGTGAATGATATAAATGTTATTGAAGAATCTCCAACCATCACTGTTGGAAGTTTTCAATTACCTCTTCCTACTGCCAAAAATAAATATGATATACTTATTGTCAGGGATATGCACATCCCCATTGAGGTAACTTAGTGTTTTACGAAAGTTCTTCGGTTTCATGCTAATCGGAAGTGGTTGTTAATAAGACTTGATCAACCTTATTAATGAATCATTTTTGAGAGGTATGAAGTCGATGAATCTAGTAAGCACAACTCTGTGCTCCCACCTTTTACTTTCTGTTTTAACTAGTCAAATAAAATAAAATGCCATGATTATCCTGTTTTCTGTTTTCTCCGTGCAAATAAAAAATGACCCAAAAATAAAAATTCTCAGAATGCCCTGAAAATTTAACATGATTTTTTTCCGAATATTTATGAATTTTTGGTGCAAATAATACCAGAGGGAGGTGCACCTGGTGCCCACAAGACACCAGGGCGTGCGAGCACCCCCAGGCGTGCCCTGGTGGGTTGTGGCCCCCACGTGGGCCCCCCTCACTTATCCCTTTAGCCCACATCATCCCCTAACTCTAGAAAAAAATCACCACAGCCACAATTCTCGTGTTCTTGCTCTCAAACCTGCGGATTTCGATCTCTTTGCTCGAAGCTCCGTTTCTGAAACTGTTTGGAGAGATTGCTACTTGGTATGTGACTCCTCCATTGCTCCAATTAGTTTTTGTTTTAGTGGGTTATTTTTAAAGTAATTAGCTACTCTTGGTGCTGCTGTAGATGAGCTTGCATATTGAATTCTTAGAGTTCTAAGTAGTTTGAATGCTCAATATGCCTCTATGTATGCTTGGGAGTAGTTGCTAACAATCTTACAAAGTTTTCTTGACAAAAAATTTTGTGGACTAAATTTTTTCAGAATTTTTATAGGAATAAAATGCAAATCTTTAGGAAGTTCTCCTCCAAGAAAAATGCCAAGGGAGTCATTGGGGAATCATCGGACAATGACCTCCACACCCCAAGAAAGGTGGAGGTGCGGCCTTGTGAATGGCCGCATGATGCCTTCATGGAGGAGGCCGGGTTCCATCAAGAGTTCGCTCAGTTTGTTGCAAACGCTGGGTTGACCGATTTCCTCACAGCGAAGTGTGACCAATATCACATCCTTATAAATTCCTTTGTGCAAGGCTTTTATTATCTAGGGAGAAACGATCCTCCTGAAGTACAATTTAATCTTTATGCTGAAACTTACAAAATGCCGCTAACTGACTTCTGCAACATATGCTTGATCCCTTCTGATGGAGACTTGAGAGAACCTAGGCCATCTGAGTTTGAGGATTTTCTCCTTACTTTAACAGTGGGTGAGGATAGAGGCGTATCGAGCGCCACTGCTACCAGCTTGCAGTTTCCCTCAGTGCATTACTTCGCTTTGGTTATCGTTAAGTGTTGAACTGCTAGGGAGAAGGTCGGCGCACTCAGTGCCCCTGACCTTGCTATTTTACGTCGTGCACTTTATGATGATCACACCTTTAGTATGGGGGCTATTATTGCTCGTCGCTTACATCTTAACAAAACTAAGGGAAAGATACATGGTGGTATTTATGCTACTCGCTTAGTGAGACACTTTAGGGTTCAGATTCGCCCTCATGATTATCTCTTGTCCTGAGTTTACCTTGATCACAAGTCACTACAGGCTCACCAATTCCTTGATATAACTGATTCTCCCCGTGATATTCATTATAACCTAGTATTCAGCAAGGAAAAACGTGATGTTATTCCGTTGCCTGCACCTGCTTTGCTTGATTCTATTGCCAGGAACGGATACAGGATCATGCCAGATGACATTATAGCTTACCGGAACAACCTAGTAGCTGCTGAGGAGGAGCCCCAGGGGTGGGATGCCCAGGTGCCGCCTCCACCTCATTACAACTTGGGACCGGACGGCTACTACAGATGGTGATTACCAAGCTAGGCCAAAAGCCTAAGCTTGGGGGAGTACGTATTTCCACCGATATTGCATTCATGTTCACACATTTCATTCCAGTTGTCGGTGTTCACACTTTTTCATTGTAATATCCATGCTAGATTTGTTTTCTCGCTTTCTTCTTGTGTGTTTGAAAAACCTTGAGAAAATCCAAAAATATTTCCTACTTCTTTTTAGTTTTTCTTTCTAGCTTAGTTTAATTGTAGCATCAAAAGAAAACCCAAAAAGATTTCTCGCTTCTTCTTTTACTTGCTGGGAGCTTTCCCGTGTAAATAGTTTTTCTCTTTTTTGTTTTTCCTCTTTAATTTGCTTTCTTCAAGAAAAACCAAAAACTCCAAAAATATTTCAGTGTGTTTCTCTAAAATTCTTTTTTTTACTTGAGTCGTGCCTAGGAGAAGACCACAATGAAATTGTTGAGTGGCTCTCATCTACATTATTGTTTATCTAACAAAGAGCCCATAGTACTTTGTATTCTTCTCTTGAATAAAATGTTTGCAGATTCCTGCTTAGTCCACGACACTCTTGCACTATTATTATTTTCTTATCATTCGGTCGTGCAAGTGAAAGGCAATAATGACGACATTTGATGAATTGATGGTGGCAGAGAAAAGCGGGTATGAACTCAACTTGTTTTTGTTTTTGTAAATATGTTTAACCTAGTATCCTTGATTCAGCTCATTATGATCAAACATGTTTGCAATGACCATTAGAGATTATAGTTGTTCATGCCATTCTTAAGTAGTTAGGAGTGGATAATGATTTATCTTGGGTGTCAACATGCATTAAAATGGTTGTGATGCGGTATGATGATATGGTATCCTCCTCTGAATATTTCAAGTGGCTTGACTTGGCACATGTTCACGCATGTAGTTGAATCAAAACCAACATAGCCTTCATGATATTTATGTTCATGGTGTCCATATCCTACTCATGCTAGTATTCAATGTTGATTATATGTAATGCATGTTCATGACCGTTTTCGCTCTCTAGCTGGCAGCTTCTCAATCTATTTGCTAGCCTTCGCCTGTACTAAGCAGGAATACTGCTTGTGCATCAAAACCCTTAAACCAAGTTATGCCAGATGAGTCCACTATATCTACCTATATGCGGTATTACCCTGCCGTTCCAAGTAAATTTGCATGTGCCACCTCTAAAAATTCAAATGAACATCTGTTTTGTGTGCCTGGACCGCTCATGGAGCGACAGGGGGCAGTCAGTATCTTCCATGCTAAGCGGGTTATTCTCATGATGAGTGTTTATTCACTTGTCCTTACACGAGAGGGGCGGTAATAGGGATTCCCAGTCCCGAAATCAAAAATCAAAAATAATTAAACAAAACTCCCCCAGGAATGTTGTTGGTTTGGACGGTACCCGTGGATGCGGCTAGCCATGGAGTGTGATTGTTGGTGGAGGGGGAGTAAACCTTTACTTTTACCGCTTGGGAACCGCCGCTAATTTGTTTAGCATGGAAGATATTGATAACTCTTGGTCGTGACGTTGACAGGAAGGGTGTACCTCCCAAAATTATATCTATCTCTGTTTTAAACTTTGAGCTCTGGCACCACTGGAAATCCATGCTTCCCTTTGCGAAGGGACTATCTATTTACTTTTATGTTGAGTCATCACCTTCTCAAATAAGTGCGAGACCTGAGAGCACTATTGTCATCCTCATGCATTGTGTATAGTTGCATTGATGTTGGGTGCAGCATTACTGGATCTTTTCTACCATGAATTACAATGTTTAGTCGCTGCTTGAACTTTGGAGGTGCTCTGCATTTATGTTTTGCGGTCTCAGAAAGGGCTAGCGAGATACCACTATTTTCATATTGTATCATGATTGTTTTGACAAAGTGTTGGCATTTGAGATATCTTATTATTGCTCGCTAGTTGCTTATGTTATTGTTATGAGTTAATATAATTTCTAAGAGTTATTGTTGACATGGTTAGTCATAATCTTTGCTGAAAACCTGGGTGCCACTTAAGCATATATATATGTAAACAAGAACAAAAGAGTTCATAAAAGTTTTTCTTTATCACTTTCAGTTTGTCAACTGAATTGCTTGAGGACAAGCAAAGGTTTAAGCTTGGGGGAGTTGATACGTCTCCAACGTATCTACTTTTCCTCACTCTTTTGCCCTTGTTTTGGACTCTATTTTGCATGATTTGAATGGAACTAACCCGGACTAACGCTGTTTTCAGCAGAACTACCATGGTGTTGTTTTTGTGCAGAAATAAAAGTTCTCGGAATGGAACAAAACTTTTTGGAGAATTATTTCAGAATATATGAGAATTATTGGAGCCAAAATCCACCGAAGAGGGGGGCCAGGGTGAGCATCACCAACCAGGGCGCGTCAGGCCCCCTGGGCGCGCCCTGGTGGGTTGTGCCCACCTCGTGGCCCCACTGACCCTAATTCCGCCGCTATAAATTCCTATTTTCGGAGAAAAAAATCAGAGAGAAAGTTTCATCGTGTTTTACGATACTGAGCCGCCGCCACCTCCTGTTCTTCATCGGGAGGCCAGATCTGGAGCCCGTTTGGGGCTCCGGGGAGGGGAATCTTCGGTCTTCGTCATCACCAACCTTTCTCCATCGCCAATTCCATGATGCTCCCCACCGGGAGTAAGTAATTCCTTCGTAGGCTTGCTGGTCGGTGAGGAGTTGGATGAGATTCATCATGTAATCGAGTTAGTTTTGTTAGGGCTTGATCCCTAGTATCCATTATGTTCTGAGATTGATGTTGCTATGACTTTGCTATGCCTAATGCGTGTCACTAGGGCCCGAGTGCCATGATTTCAGATCTGAACCGTTTATGTTATCATCTCTATATCCATGTTCGTGATCCGATCTTGCCTAGTCATATGCACCTATTATGTGTTATGATCCGTCAACCCCATAGTGACAATATTTGGGATACTTCGTGGTGATGACCGTAGTTTGAGGAGTTCATGTATTCACCATGTGTTAATGCTTTGTTCCGGTTCTCTATTAAAAGGAGGCCATAATATCCCTTAGTTTCCTTATGGACCCCGCTGCCACGGGAGGGTAGGACAAAAAATGCCATGCAAGTTCTTTTCCATAAGCACGTATGACTATTTACGGAATAAATGCCTACATTACATTGATGAACTGGAGCTAGTTCTGTATCGCCCTAGGTTATGACTGTTACATGACGAATATCATCCAACGAGTTACCGATCCAGTGCCTACGAGCTTTCCACTTATTGTTCTTGCTAAGTTACTACTGCCGTTGTTACTGTTCCAACTGCTACAAAGCTATTGCTACTACTGTTACCGCTGCTATTACTATCACTATTGCTACCAAACTATCATATTACTATGCTACTGATCACTCTGCTGCAGATATTTAATCTCCAGGTGTGATTGAATTGACAACTCAACTGCTAATACTCTCAAGTATTCTTTGGCTCCCCTTGTGTCAAATCTATAAATTTGGGTTGATTACTCTACCCTCGAAAACTGTTGCGATCCCCTATACTTGTGGGTTATCAGTTGTTCATGATAATCGTTTATTATCCATGCTAGAATTGTATTGATCGGAAACTCAGATACATGTGTGGATACATAGACAACACCATGTCCCTAGTGAGCCTCTACTAGACGAGCTCGTTGATCAGAGATGCTCAAGGTTCCTGACCATAGACATGATTTGTCATCTGATAACGGGATCACATCATTAGGAGAATGATGTGATGGACAAGACCCAACCGTAAGCATAGCAGTTGATCGTGTCAGTTTATTGCTACTGCTTTATCCATGTCAAGTATCTGTTCCTACGACCATGAGATCATGCAACTCCCGGACACCGGAGGAATGCCTTGTGTGTATCAAACGTCATAATGTAACTGGGTGACTATAAAGGTGCTCTACAGGTATCTCCGAGGGTATCTGTTGGGTTGGCATGGATCGAGACTGGAATTTGTCACTCCGTATGATGGAGAGGTATCTCTGGGCCCACTCAGTAATACAACATCACAAGAAGCTTGCAAGCAATGGCTTAAGAGTTAGTCACGGGATCTTGTATTACGGAATGAGTAAAGAGACTTGTCGGTAACGATATTGAACTAGGTATGGAGATACCGACGATCGAATCTCGGGCAAGTAACATACCGCTGGACAAAGGGAACTGCATACAGGATTGATTGAATCCTTGGCATCGTAGTTCGACCGATAAAGATCTTTGTGGAATATGTAGGAACCACTATGGGCATCCAGGTCCCGCTATTGGTTATTGACTGGAGAGGTGTCTCGGTCATGTCCACATGATTCTCGAACCCATAGGGTCCGCACGCTTAACGTTCGGTGACGCTAGAGTAGTATTGGGATATGTATGTTGGTGACCGAATGTTGTTCGGAGTCCCGGATGAGATCCTGGACGTCACGAGGAGCTCTGGAATGGTCTGGAGGTAAAGATTTATATATGAGAAGTCATATTTTGGCTACCGGAAAAGTTTCAGGTTTTGCCGGTATTGTACCGGGAAGCTTCCAGAAGGTTCCGGAGGGTTCCGGAGGAGTCTAGAAGGATCCCTCCAGTCCCTAGGGCGTGCATGGGCTGTAGGGGGGCGCCTTAGCCTTATTGGGCCAGGGGCACCAGCCCCACAAGGCCCATGCGCAAGGGGAAGGGGAAACCCTAAGTGGGAGGGAGTCCACTTGCCTTGGGAGGCAAGTTTCCTCCCTACCCGCCGGCCCTCCTTGGAGGAGGGGCCTAGGGCTGAGAGCAAACCCTGCCCCTTGCCTCCTATATATAGTACAGGAGAGGGGGAGGTCTGGACACAACAATCCCACGCCCCGGTGGCAGCCCTACCTCTCTCCCTTGATCGTTTTCTCCTCAGATCGCATCTACGGTAGCGCTTAGCGAAGCCCTGCCGGGATTGTTCCACCACCATCTCTACCATGCCGTCGTGCTGGTTGAGATCCCATCTACTTCTCCTCTCACGCTTGCTGGATCAAGAAGGAGGAGACATCATCGAGCCGCATGTGTGCGGAACGCGGAGGTGTCGTCCGTTCGGCGCTAGATCGGATCGAATCACGATTGGATCGTGAAGAGTACGACTACATCAACCGCATTATATACGCTTCCGCTTAGCAATCTACAAGGGTATGTAGACACACTCCCCCTCTCGTAGCTATGCATCTCCATGGATAGATCTTGCGTGTGCGTAGGAAAATTTTTGTTTCCCATACAACGTTCCCCAACACTCAGAAGATCGGAATATGGATAATATCTGGCTTTGAGAACATGGGCACATAGGGAATCACAAGCTACAGTCAATAGATCTATTAACGTGGTTTGTGACTGTATTTCCCTGTTTCATGGCTCTGGCCCTACTATCTAGAGCATCTCTAACTGATCCCTCAAGATTTACAGGAGTAAAATTCTGGTTTTGCTCCTCTAAACCGCACCTTACCGATCCCCTATCGACGTTAGTGGAGTAAAAGTTTTACTCCACGTCCGCTCCTACTCTTAAATATACTCGGCCACTCAACCATCGAGTAAAAAAATTCTCCTCCCCCACTCGGCCGCCAATTCCCTTCCTCGTCCGCATCCACTCCGGTACCACCCTACTTGCCTCCGCCAGCCACCAAGCGCCACCGTTGGCACCCCGTAGCACCCGGCGCGCTCCTCCCAACTTTGATTTGGTCGCTTCTCGTTGTCCTTATTGCCTAAATTGACGCATCTATTCCCATTGCTACCTAAATCGACATATCTATGCCCATCGCGGCTGTCGCCAGACACGACGCACCCAGGCCGCGACACCATCAATTTTCGGCGGGATTCATCGCGGACCAAACTTCGCAGCTACCTCGACCACTCTGTGTCGTCTCACGTTATATCCTCCTCCTCTCAACGCTTGATACGCCTACAACGTATCTATAATTTTTGCTTGTTCCATGCTGTTATATTATCATTCTTGGATGTTTTACAATCATCTTATAGCAACTTTATATCATTTTTTGGGACTAACCTATTGACATAGAGCCAAAGTGCCAGTTGCTGTTTCTGCCTGTTTTTTACTTCGCGGAATATCAGTACCAAACAGAGTCCAATCGCGACGAAACTTTTTGGAGATTTTTTTTGGACCAGAAGACACCCAATGGACCAAAGAAGTGCCAGAGAGGTGGGACGTGGAGACCACAACCCACCAGGGCACGCCAGGGGGGCCCCGGCGCGCCCTGATGGGTTGTGCCCTCCTTGGGGCCCCTCTCCACCCCCTCTAATGCCTATAACTTCGCAAATTTCCAAAAACCCTAGGGGAGTCGACGAAAAACACATCCAGCCGCCGCAAGTTCCAGAACCTCGAGATCCAATCTAACACCATCACGGAGGGGTTCATCATCCTCATTGGTGCCTCTCCGATGATGCGTGAGTAGTCCACCATAGACATACGGGTCCGTAGGCAGTAGCTAGATGGCTTCCTCTCTCTCTCTCTTTTGATTCTCAATACAATGGTCTCTTGGAGATCTATTTGATGTAAACTTTTGCGGTGTCACTAGTTGAAAACATGGCTTTGATCCTGGCCAGATCAGAGCATTAGTCCCGGTCGTGTTACGAACCGGGACTAATGGAGCATCAGTCCCGGTTCGAGAGGCTAGGACGCCGGTCGGGCCTCGGCAGGCACCAGTCCCGCTTCGGCTGTGACCTTTAGTCCTGGTTCCAGCCACCAACCGGGACTAAAGGTGTTGCCGCCCTTTAGTCCCGGTTTGTGTCTGGAACCGGGACTAAATGGTAGGCCTTTAGTCCCGGGTTTAGATACAAACCGGGACTAATGTTTTGCCTATATATATCCGCGTCCCCCCCACCCATCTCCTCTGTTTTTTGGCCGTGGAAGGGTGTGGGAGGTGTGTGCTACTCTGTTCTCACCTCCTATGCACATGAGGTGTTTGATGAAATGCCCGAGCCACATTTAAACTTTCTCCTCTCCAAGCTCGACCTCCAAGCTACATTTTCCCCAAGATTTGTCTAGGTTTGGCGGTGCACCAACTACACAAGTGTTCTAAAAGGTTAGCAACTTCATCCTTTCTTTTCTCACTGCTAGTTTAGCTCATTTCAAATGCTCTAGAAGTAGAGTGGTTTGTGGGTTTTAGTGGAGGAGTGTATTAATTTGGTCACTTCTCTATTCATGATGTTCTGTAATGTTTTTTGATGTACTTAATTATATAATGCACGCAGATGAACCAGCAATGGATGTACGGTGACCGACGCACCTCCGACTACATTGAGGGCCTGCATAATTTTCTCGAAGTGGCTGAGGCAAACAAGCAGAATGGTTTTATGTATTGTCCATGTACTGTCTGTGGGAATACGAAGGATTACTCTTCCCGGAAAACCCTTCACTTGCACCTGCTTGAGAAGGGTTTCATGCCACACTATAATGTTTGGACCAAGCACGGAGAAAGAGGGGTTATGATGGAAGACAATGAAGAAGAAGAGGATGATGACAACTATCGTCCTATGTTCCCTGAATATGGTGATACTACAGCGGGGGACGCTGAAGATCAAGAGGCACCAGATGTGCCCGATGATGATCTTCGCCGGGTCATTGTTGATGCACAGAGAGAATGCGAAAGTGAAAGGGAGAAGTTGAAGTTCGATCGCATGTTAGAGGATCACAAAAAAGGGTTGTATCCAAATTGCGAAGATGGCAACACAAAGCTCGGTACCACACTGGAATTGCTGCAATGGAAGGCAAAGAATGGTTTATCTGACAAGGGATTTGAAAAGTTACTGAAAATAATGAAGAATAAGCTTCCAAAGGATAACGAATTGCCTGACAATATGTACGAAGCAAAGAAGGTTCTCTGCCCTCTAGGATTAGAGGTGCATAAGATACATGCATGCCCTAATGACTGCATCCTCTACCGCGGTGAGTACGAGAATTTGAACGCATGCCCGGTATGCGGTGCATTGCGGTATAAGATCAGACGAGATGACCCTCGTGATGTTGAGGGCGAGCGCCCCAGGAAGAGGGTTCCTGCCAAGGTGATGTGGTATGCTCCTATAATACCACGGTTGAAACGTCTGTTCAGAAACAGAAAGCATGCCAAGTTGTTGCGATGGCACGCAGAAGACCGTAAGAAAGACGGAAAGTTGAGAGTACCCATTGACGGGTCACAGTGGAGAACAATCGAGAGAAAGTGGCGGGACTTTGCAGATGACGCAAGGAACGTATGGTTTGGTTTAAGTGCAGATGGCATCAATCCTTTTGGGGAGCAGAACAGCAATCATAGCACCTGGCCCGTGACTCTATGTATCTATAACCTTCCTCCTTGGTTGTGCATGAAGCGGAAGTTCATTATGATGCCAGTGCTCATCCAAGGCCCTAAGCAACCTGGCAACGACATTGATGTGTACCTAAGGCCATTAGTTGAAGAACTTTTATAGCTGTGGGATAAAAAAGGTGTACGTGTGTGGGATGAGCACAAACAGCAGGAATTTGAGCTACGAGCATTGCTGTTTGTAACCATCAATGATTTGCCTGCTCTTAGTAACCTTTCAGGACAGACAAACAAGGGATACAACGCATGCACGCACTGTTTAGATGATACCCAAAGTATATATTTGGACAAATGCAAGAAGAATGTGTACATGGGACATCGTCGATTTCTTCCGACCAAGCATGCCTTAAGAAAGAAAGGCAAGCATTTCAAAGGTGAGGCACATCACCGAAAGAAGCCCGTCCTCCGTACTGGTGATGATATACTTGATATGGTCAATGATTTACAAGTAATCTTTGGAAAGGGTCCTGGCAGACAATCTGTTCCGAATGACGCTGAGGGACACACAGCCATGTGGAAGAAGAAATCTATATTTTGGGACCTGCCCTATTAGAAAGACCTAGAGGTCCGCTCTGCAATCGACGTGATGCACGTGACGAAGAATGTTTGCGTGAACCTGCTAGGCTTCTTGGGCGTGTATGGGAAGACAAAAGATACACCGGAGGCACAAGAGGACCAGCAACGTGTGAACGAAAAAGACGACATGCATCCAAAGCAGTATCAAGGTCCTGCCAGCTACGCTCTTACCAAAGCAGAGAAAGAAATCTTCTTTGAATGCCTGCTCAGTATCAAGGTCCCGTCTGGCTTCTCGTCGAATATAAAGGGAATAATAAACATGGCAGAGAAAAAATTCCAGAACCTAAAGTCTCATGACTACCACGTGATTATGACGCAACTGCTTCCTGTTGCATTGAGGGGGCTTCTACCAGAAAATGTTCGATTAGCCATTGTGAAGCTATGTGCATTCCTCAATGCAATTTCTCAGAAGGTAATCGATCCAGAAATCCTACCAAGGTTATAGAATGATTTGGTCCAATGTCTTGTCAGCTTCGAGTTGGTGTTCCCACCATCCTTCTTCAATATTATGACGCATGTCCTAGTTCACCTAGTCGACGAGATTGCCATTCTGGGTCCTTTATTTCTACACAATATGTTCCCCTTTGAGAGGTTCATGGGAGTCTTAAAGAAATATGTTCGTAACCGTGCTAAGCCAGAAGGAAGCATCTCCACGGGCCATCAAACAGAGGAGGTCATTGGGTTTTGTGTTGACTTTATTCCTGACCTTAAGCCGATTGGTGTCCCTAAATCGCGGTATGAGGGGAGACTGAGTGGAAAAGGCACGCTAGGAGCAGATTCAATAATATGTAGGGACGGGCATTCCTGGGTGCAAGCACACTACACAGTTCTACAGAATTCTACCTTGGTGGCCCCGTATATCAATGAACACAAGAATATTCTACGCTCCAAACAACTGGAGCAGTCTGACGACTGGATTACACGTGAACACATCAGGACTTTCGGCGGTTGGTTGCAAATACATCTCATGCGTAACAACACTATTGGAGATGACCTGTACTTGTTGGCCAGGACACCATCTTCGACTGTATTGACTTACCAAGGGTACAAGATAAATGGGAATACATTTTACACGATCGCCCAAGATAAAAAGAGCACCAACCAAAACAGTGGTGTCCGCTTTGATGCAGCAATCACCAATAGGGCAAAGGACACATATTATGGTTACATAGAGGAGATATGGGAACTTGACTATGGACATGAATTTAAGGTCCCTTTGTTTCAGTGCAAATGGGTCAATCTGTCAGGAGGCGGGGTATAGGTAGACCCGCAGTACGGAATGACAACAGTGGATCTCAACAATCTTGGGTACACAAACGAACCATTCGTCCTAGCCAATGATGTGGCGCAAGTTTTCCATGTGAAGGACATGTCTACCAAACTGAAAAAAAGAAAAGATAAGGAAGTGAATACATCATATGATGAGCCAAAGGGCCACATAGTTCTTTCAGGGAAAAGAAACATCATGGGAGTGGAGGACAAGACAGACATGTCTGAAGATTATGAAAAGTTTCATGAAATTCCTCCCTTCAAAGTGAAGGCTTACCCAAGCATCATGTTAAACGATGAAGATTATCCATGGTTACGGCGCAATAAGCAAGGGACACACGCGAAGAAAAAATGAAATCCCTTTGTAATATATGAGTTTTCGTCCGAAACTCTGATACTTCGAAAGAGATTGTCCAGTTTGTACACGAAGTGCATCCAGTTTTTGCCGTAACCCTCTAAACTTTTTAGCACATGATATGTGGGTGAAATTATGATACCATGCCAAGTTTCAACCTTTTCAGAGTTCATTTGCAGTGCTTTTCAAATTCAGGGTCATTTAGCTCAAAATAAATCATGAAATGCATGAAAAATAGCAAATGAAGTCAGAAAAGGGTTGAAAATTGATGATGTGGCTTTGAATGGTGCATATTGAAGGCAAAAAAAGTTTGGAGTTCAAATATGTTAAAAAAATGAAAACCCTTTGTAATATATGAGTTTTCGTCCGAAACCCTGATACTTCGAAAGAGATTGTCCAATTTGTACACGAAGTGGATCCAGTTTTTGCCGTAACCCTCTAAACTTTTTAGCACATGCTATGTGGGTGAAATTATGATACCATGCCAAGTTTCAACCTTTTCAGAGTTCATTTGCAGTGCTTTTCAAATTCAGGGTCATTTAGCTCAAAATAAATCATGAAATGCATGAAAAATAGCAAATGAAGTCAGAAAAGGGTTGAAAATTAATGATGTGGCTCTGAATGGTGCATATTGAACGGAAAAAAAGTCTGGAGTTAAAATATGTTAAAAAAATGAAATCCCTTTGTAATATATGAGTTTTCGTCCGAAACCGTGATACTTCGAAAGAGATTGTCCAGTTTGTACACGAAGTGCATCCAGTTTTTGCCGTAACCCTCTAAACTTTTTAGCACATGCTATGTGGGTGAAATTATGATACCATGTCAAGTTTCAACCTTTTCAGAGTTCATTTGCAGTGCTTTTCAAATTCAGGGTCATTTAGCTCAAAATAAATCATGAAATGCATGAAAAATAACAAATGAAGTCAGAAAAGGGTTGAAAACTGATGATGTGGCTTTGAATGGTGCATATTGAATGCAAAACAAGTGAATGTTATCAACCGGGACTAACGGCGGGGCTATATAAGCGACACTTAGGAAATTTTCCGATCCCCCATCCAGTTTCTTCGATCCTCCTCTCTCCCGACGGCGTCGACGACCACCTTGATGCCGCCAGGCTACCGGACCTCGCCGTCGACGCCCTCGTCGCGCCCTGCCCCGACGTTGCCGACGCCGAGGCCCTTGCCATCGCCGACGCCCTCGCCATCGCCGACCACCTCGACGCCGCGCTGCCCCGACGTCGCCGTCGCCGAGCCATGCACCGACGCCGTCCCTGCTCCCCTGCAACACTGTGAGCCGCCGCGCCCTTCCCCTCCTCTCCTCCTCCCCCCCCATGTCGGCCCCTCGCGCGCGGCGGAGACCAATGCCGGCGGCGGCGCCGTCGACGCGCCGTTCCTGGCATGTGCAGTAGTGGGTAGTATGTGCAAACATGCAATATGCTAGTTTACCAGCGTGGATCATTGCAATATGCTAGTTTCTAAAATAGTTGTGAGGGAACTTTGGATGTTATCAAACTTAAAAAAAATGCTATGTGCAAACTTGGATTTGTGATTTGATTACTGAGAAAATTGTTGTATGTTATAAGAATCACATATTCGTTTGGACCATTGTAATATGCTAGTTTCTAAAATAGTTTCTAAAATAGATTCAAATTGAGATATGATGTGTAGTGAGTGCTACAAGCTTGTAAACTTGCTATCTACTTTGCATTTTGTGTGTGGATTTGTTTTCTGTAATATAGCTAGAAATATGTTATTTGTTGTGTGTGAGTATGTGCGTGTGGATTTGTTATAAAATATGGTATTGTTGTTAAATGAAATGTTATTTGCTAGCCATCATTTGTTCTCGTCGACGATGCCCATCCCGCATCCTCGTCGTCGACTCGGCGCCGACAACCAGTTGCGCCATGTCCTGGACTGGGCTCCGCCGGGCTGGCACTAGGAGATGCTACCTTCCAGAGCACGCAGCTTGGTGAGGAATCCGGGTCTCGTCGTCGACCCGGAGCTTCTTTGGAGGCGGTCGCGTGGGCCACTATCGGTGCGGAGGGAGCCGGCCCCTGCGGAGGTGGTACGTCGCCATGTCAGGGAGGAGGACGAGTACGTCCGTCGCTACATGATTGCGTTGGACGTCAGGTTCTCCAATACCTGGCAGGTTCTTCAGGGATCTCACCCGAGTTATGATCCTGTGATGGTTCCTTCTCTTTGGGTGTCCATCGCCCGCGCCTCAGGAACCGCGAGTCAACTAGATTATTCGATAATATTCGAGCTGTATTAGTGATAATATTCGATGCTCCATTAACTGGGTTATTCGAGATGTATTAGTGATATTATATGATAATATTATATGAAGAGTCCCCGACGATCGCCGATGATATTATATGTATTTATGATATTATATGATGATCTTGCTATAAAAAATTGCCGTCGATTTTTAATCTTATAATCCCGAACACAGGAAATGTCGACGTCGTCTGACGACGATAGGATCCCTCGGTGTCCTTTATGCTGGGATGACAGGGGTATATGTGACGTGGCTTGAGACCGCGTCGGTATTTCCCCAAAGAGGAAGGGATGATGCAGCATAGCGACGGTAAGTATTTCCCTCAGTTATGAAACCAAGGTTATCGAACCAGTAGGAGGATCACCACCACCCAATAAGCAGCACCTGCACACAAACAACAAATACTTGCAACCCGACGCGAAAGAGAGGTTGTCAATCTCTGTACGGTAAAAAGATAGATTAGGTAGTGATAGATAGGAGAGATAGATCTCTCAAGAACACAAAATAAAAGGAGCAAATAAAATATGCAGCAATATGTTTTGGGGTTTTTGGTTTTGTAGATCTGAAAACAAATATGCAAAAAGATAGATCTGAAAGCAATATGTTGGAAAAGTAGACCCGGGGGCCGTAGGGTTCACTAGTGGCTTCTCTCATGACTATAGCGCACAGTGGGTGAACAAATTACTGTTGGGCAATTGATAGAAAATCGAATAGTCATGATGATATCCAACGTGATGATCATTATATAGGCATCACGTCCAAGATAGGTAAACCGACTCCTGCCTGCATCTACCTCTATTACTCCACACATCGACCGCTATCCAGCATGCATCTAGTGTATTAAGTTCATGGAAAAACGGAGTAATGCAATAAGAACGGTGACATGATGTAGACAAGATCTATTCATGTAGGAATAGATCCCATCTTGTTATCCTTAATAGCAACGATACATGCGTGTCTTGCTGCCCCTTCTGACACTGGGAAAGAACACCGCAAGATCGAACCCATCACAAAGCACCTCTTCCCATGGCAAGAAAAATCGATCTAGTTGGCCTAACTAAACCAAAGATTCGAAGAAGAAATACGAGGCTATAAGTAATCATGCATATAAGAGATCAAAGAAGACTCAAATAATATTCATGGATAGAAACTGATCATGAACTCAAAATTCATCGGATCCCAACAAACACACCGCAAAAGTTTACATCAAATAGATCTCCAAGAGAACATTGTATTGAGAATCATAAGAGAGAGAGAGGAAGCCATCTAGCTACTGCCTACGAACCCGTAGGTCTATGGTGGACTACTCACGCATCATTGGAGAGGCACCTATGAAGAAGATGAACCCCTCCGTGATGGTGTTTAGATTGGATCTCGAGGTTCTGGAACTTGCGGTAGCTGGAATTGTGTTTCGTAGACTCCCCTAGGGTTTTTGGAATATTTGGGAATTTATAAGCATCAGAGGCAGGGGAGAGGGGCCCCGGGGAGGGCACAACCCATCAGGGCGCGCCCTGGTGGGTTGTGGTCTCCTCGGCCCATTTCTCCGGTACTTCTTTGGCCCATTGGGTGTCTTCTGGTCAAGAAAAAATCTCCAAAAAGTTTCATCGCGATTGGACTCCGTTTGGTATTGATTTTCTACGAAGTAAAAAACAAGCAAAAACAGCAACTGGCACTTTGGCACTATGTCAATAGGTTAGTCCCAAAAAATGATATAAATTTGTTATAAAATGATTGTAAAACATCCAAGAATGATAATATAACAGCATGGAACAAGCAAAAATTATAGATACGTTGGAGACGTATCAGCATCCCCAAGCTTAATTCCTACTCATCCTCGAGTAGGTAAATGATAAAAACAGAATTTTTGATGTGGAATGCTACCTAACATGTTCATCATATTCTTTTCTTTTCTAGCATGGACATTTGGACTTGTAAATGATTCAAAGCAATAGTCTAGTTTTAACATAATGACTTCAATACTCAAGCATGTCAACAAGCAACCATGTCTTTCAAAATATCAACACTAAAGAAAGTTATCCCTAGCCCATCATGCTCAATCATAGATCCATTCATGAAACACACTCAAATATTAGCTATACCCAATGCTCAAGTACGATCATAGTGCCCCCTAGTTGGTGCTTTATAAAAGAAGATGGATACTCAAAGTAAAAATAAAAATTGCATAAAGTAAATAGATAGGTGCCGGTGTCAAAACCGGCGGATCTCGGGTAGGGGGTCCCAAGCTGTGAGACTAGAATCGGTGGTAACAGGAGAAGTGGGAGACGATGTTTACCCAGGTTCGGGCCCTCCTATTGAGGTAATACCCTACGTCCTGCTTGATTATATTGATGGTATAAGGGTTACAGAGTTGATCTACCTCGAGATCGTATGACTAAAACCCTAGACGAGTTCCGTTGTCCTACAACCTAAAACCCTTCGGCTTATATAGACGCCGAGGGTACCTAGGGTTTACACATGGTCAGTTACACGTCGAAGGGATAAACATGCCTATTCGCTACTCCAAACGTGGAGAATATGCCACGATCCTCGAAGCTTCCTTCCTGGAGACAGGGTCTTCGATCATTCCAGTGTCCGGCCAACGGCCCATACAGTCCGGCCCATAAGAAATAGGTCGGCCTCCCGAGGACCCCTTAATCCAGGACTCCCTCAGTAGCCCCCGAACTAGCCTCCAACGCCAAGGGTCCAAGCTCCAGCTGCTTCAAACGATCAGAGTCTTCGGCTTGCGAGGCGAGTTCCTTTCTCCGAATAGTGATCGGCCGAGTTTAGCTCGGCCTCCGACAACGTGTAGTTTTCCCGATCATAGATCGTCCGAACATCATGTATAACCCGGCCCTGAAGGCCAAACGTCAAGGAGTAAACAGCGCTCCCTGACGACCTTTCAGATGAAAGGTCATGGCTCACCATGACCGCTAAACCAGTCACAAAAGCTCGATTCGCGGTTCGAGGCCGTTTTCATCAGCACGACCCATCAATGCACAGATCGTGCTCCGTTTCACACGGGATATGTTTAATCATGCGCGTATAACGGCACACACGTCTTGGGAAGCGGAGGGATTTGTGGCGCAGTGAAGGGAGGCCAACCGGCGACAAGCCCAATAAAAGGGGAAGAAAACCCCAAGGCTTATCCGCACTTCCCATTCGCACCCCTGCTTCCCCAATCTCCTGAGCTTCCAGAGCCCAGATCTAGGTTTTCCACCCTTCCTCCTCCGAGCTCTGCCATGGCCAGTTCCGGCTCCAACGGAAAGTGGGAGGCTTCCACGGTCACAGACCAGGACATCCGGGACCTCAAGGAGGCCGGCTACCTCCCCGCCAACATCTTCCACCGCGCCGCAAAGGAGGGCCAGGTGATCCCCACCCCCAAACCAGGCGAGAGGGTGGTCTTCATTCCTCATTTCATCCGAGGACTGAGCTTCCCGCTCCACCCCTTCGTGAGGGGCCTCATGTTCTTCTACAGACTCGACTTCCACGACCTCCCGCCGAACTCTTTCATGCATATATCGGCCTTCATCATCGTCTGCGAGGCCTTCTTGCGAGTCAAACCACACTTCGGACTTTGGCTCAAGATATTCAACATCAAGCCGAAGTGTGTCGCAGGCGCACACGCAGACTGCGGCGGGGCGGTCATCAGCAAGCTTCCCCGCGCAGTATGGCCATCCGGCACCTTCATCGACACCATCAAGACTTGGCAAAAAGAGTGGTTTTACATCACCGAGCCAAGGGAGGAGGGCGGAAATGTTCCTGCCGAATTCAGATCCGGCCCCCCGACCAGACTGACCTCATGGGTCCGAAAGGGCCTCGACTGGGGGTCGGACACAGAGGTGGATGACCTGCAGAGGGGCATCACCTCCATGATCAAGGATGGAGTCGAGTTTACCAACGTGGTCCAGGTTATGCTTCGGCGGCGCATCCTCCCCTGCCAGCGCCGGGGTTCTCCTATGTGGATTTATCGGACGGACGATGATCCTACGATTCGTCAACTCTTCCGCACCACACGGGAGAAGCTGTGGAAGGCGTTGTTCAAGGCGCAGGAGAAGTGGCCGGCCAAGAAGGAGGACCAGGGCCTGCGCACCGATAAGCCCCCTTCCGAGGTATGTCATAGCTTCATTAGATCGGCTTCGTTTTTCTGAAGGAAATCTAAGTACTTTCCGATCACTTCCGCAGGAATGGTTGAGCAAGGCCACGGGCATCAAGTGCCCGGCTCCACAGCCCGAAGACCCTAGGTCCCAGCTGCTGTCGGAGATGCTCGTCGTGGCGCCTTACAAGGCGCCAGAGAAGAAAGAGAAGAAGAAGAAACCAGGCCGAGAAGGCCTGCGCATCAGGGACCAGCCGGGGGCTGTGTCCGAAGAAACCCACGCCTCCTTGAATCAAGAGGAGGAGCACGAGGGTGAAGGCGAGGGCGAGGGCGGAGGCGATTCCCCCCTCGCAAGAAAGAGGGCGGCGTCATCGGACGCCACAGAGGACATACCTCCTCCCGCCCTGAAGAAAGCGCGCCGGACACAGGTGGTCCTGTCCGACGACAGTTCGGACTCGGATACCGAGTCCGAGGAGTTTGAGAGGGTTCCGCGAAGGAACCTCAGGGTCAAGCCCCCAGCTCGAAGGTAAAGATCCGAAGACTTCCTGAGCTATTAATGCTAAGTTTTGAATGTTACTAACATGTGAACGCCTACTGACTTGCAGCCCACCACGTGTTCTCCCCACCGATCAAGTTTCGGACGGGGAGACCCCGCCAGCCGAGTTAGCAGAGAGCGGGACCGCGTCGCATCCTTCTCCTCCGGGCACCGCGAAGGATGCCACGGAGGTGTCATCCGAGCAGGCTCCTTCGGAGCCGGACACTGGAGGTGGGGGTGACGACGTCATGGTCGAGGCTAACACCTCGGCCACCGAAGACCGGGGGGAGAAGCCCCTCTCGGATACTGAGGAGACCGGACGAGGAGATGTCCAGTCACCTCCATGGTCTTCTCCAGAGCGCACCATGCCTCCGGAGGCACCGGTTCAATCCCCGGTTGGAGATCGGGTTAACCGATCTCCGCCAGCGCCACCGACCAATGGGTGGCCGGCTATGGGGGAGGCTCTATCCAGCGCCTCCCTCTCCGAGGAGCACCACCGCACCCTTATGGGTGCGGTATTGCAGAGCATTCAATCCGTGGACAGCGGACTGAAGGAGGCCTTCAACGGTCTCCTGACGGGCTTTCAGGTGAGCCACGTAATGCTCTGTTCTTTGAAATATTGACTTATTTGAGTTATGATTATGTACACGGCAGCCCCCGAGCCCTAGGTAAGTTTGGAGAAAACTTACCTGGGGGTCAATCATAGGTCATTATCCGAACTATGTGTAGGACAATATTTGGTCGGAGCGGGCTAACAGCCCTTAAGAGGACCGGACATAGGATCATATTTATGACACTTCGGAAGTTGTGAACCCATGTAATTTGATATGGTTGTGTTTTGTACAGGCCTCGTCATCGGCGGCGGCCGTTAATGCTGCCGAGCTGGACGAGCTGAATCGAAAGCTCAAGAGCTCCGAAGATGAGCTCGAAGCTCTGAATAAGAGATTCGACGAGGCGCAAGGTAAGCCAGACTAGAATATCCAAATTTGTCATCACCGTACTGTCGAAGTAGTATTTTTGATGTATTTTAATGCTTACGCAGCCTCGGCGAAAGAAATTGAGAATCTCAAGGCCGAGCTTGAGAAGGCAAAGCAGGAGGCTGCGGTTGAGAGGGTGGCGGCCAAAGAAGCGGCTACCGCGCTCTCCGCCCTGAGAGCCATCAGCAACAAGCACGAGGCTCGGGTGGAGGAAATCCAACAGGAGCTCAAGGACGCTGGCCAGAAGTGCGAGGACCTTGAGCGGAAAGGCAAGGAGCAGGCCGCCGAACTATCCACCATGAAAACCAATCTCCAAAAGGAGCGGGTGGATAGGCGGTCTTTTGAAGAGCAAGTCAGCCAGGCCAAGGCTATAATGGATGGTAAGCCGTATTTATTGCAGTGTGTCTATGGGGATAGCAAGTTCAAATTGCTTACCCAAGTATGGCGTTCCTCAGGCGCCTGCTCGGACCTTCAGAAGAGCATAGCGGACGCAAATCAGTTCTATGCTTCGCGGGGAGAGGGAGATGAAGCTTGGCTGTTTTGGGCGCAATTTGAAGCCCCCAAGCGCTCTCCTATTCTCGTTGACCAGCTGAAGCAGCTGATGGAGCTACACCGGATGGCGGAGCCGGCTATGAAGGATCTCTGCATCTGGCTATGGCCTAACGAGCCACTGCCGGGCAGCTACTTCGGCCTGGTGCAGAAGCTGAGCAACGCCTCGCCTCGGATCGACTCGCTAAGGCGGTCCTCCTGTATCGAGGGAGCTCGGATGACTTTTGCGAAGGCCAAGGTGCACTGGCCAGGGCTGGATCCGATGAAGATAGCCACCACACCTCCGCCTCCAGGAAAGGAGCATAGGTGCCCCGAGCTATACTTCTCCGGAGTAATGGAGGGTGCTCGGGCGATAGAGTCGCAGTGTTCGAGAGAGAACACTTATTAGTAAAGCGTTGTAATATGTCCGAAGACTTTTTTAACGCGTTTATATTTAAAATGCATGGTTTATCATGTCTTTTATGTCTTGCATCCTTTATAACTCCTGTGTGGCCGTTAAAACTGAAAGCTGCGAGTCGTCGGCTTCAGCCCCCATGTAGATACTACGCGGGGTGTCTTTGCCAATTGCACTGTGACCCTTAGCCGAACTATCGGTACCCGAAGGCGGTAGTGTGGGGCGGACAAGGCAATCAGACCATAATGCTTTATTGCTTTCACTTAGCCGTAGGGGCGCGAGAAAGGAGTGCGGGGGGCTGATGACTAGCCCCCAGGTGTTTGTGATGTACGGAAGAACCGTGGCCAAAGCCTATATCACATGGTTTGTACTAATACCAAACCCATCGTATGACATGGAATAACCTCTGACGAGATTTAGTTAAGCTCGGATTCGCAGACCAGTTCTCGCATACCATGACAGTCAGTTTTCAGCTTTCTCCGCTGAGGTGCTTGACCAGGCTAGCAGAAGCACAATCGCAGCGGTTCTCCCTTTGCCCTTTTAGCCGAACGAGCGGAACATAAAGGGGAAGCACAGGAGCCGGGCAACCCAACTATTGACCCAAGACATAGTTCGGAACCAATGCATATAAAGTAGGACTCCAAGACGCCGAACACGAAATAAGTTGTGCTTAGAGCGATTTTTTAAGGTCGAGCCCCCGGTCTATTAGCCGGTTGCATCGTAAAGTATACCGAACAGGTTCGCAAGAAAAGAGGGGAAATAGAGAGTACGCCAAAAACAGCGAGGTGATCATGCATGATACATCTATATTGTACTCAACAACTCTTATTATTCAAATTGCCGATACAGCTGTTTACAGGTATTAAAAATGAAAAATAAGCCTTACAGGAGGGGTTGTACCAAGGGTCTTCGATAGGTGACCTGACGTCGTCGATGTACCCTGTCGCTTGTCCGATCCTGCCTCTCCAGAGGAGTTGTATACCGCTATGGGTGTACTGGTCGGCGAGCGGACTTTGGAGAAAAATCTTGAGAAGTCGCCGAAGTGTGGATGAGCTTTACGCCTTAGCAGGTACTTTATGGTACCTGTAGTGTGTCCGAAGACGTTTTGATGGTGGTAGTTCAGTCTAGCCGAATACTTACCCTTTGATAATTTTTCCCCACCGCTGCCCATGGAATTTTGAGCGCGAAGTTGTGTCTCCTCGGCACGTACTTTGCCGGTTCCAGGGCCGTGCGATGGGGGGCGAGTCCCTATTTATGGGGAGAAGAAGGTTCTGGTACTTCGGGTTGAGACAGAGCTCGCTTCCCAGCCTTGGGTGCCTTTACGGCAGATGTCGGCACTTGCCAATCATCGGTGTAATGGAATTCGGCCGCCAGGGCCAACGCATGTTCCTCCGTTCGGAGGGAGCGCTCTGTGTTGCCATTGACAGTAATGACCCCCCTGGGGCCGGGCATCTTGAGCTTGAGGTATGCGTAGTGCGGGACGGCGTTAAAGCGAGCGAACGTTGTACGGCCGAGCAGGGCGTGATAGCCGTTGCGGAAAGGTACGATGTCGAAGATCAAGTCTTCGCTTCGAAAGTTATCGGGCGAGCCGAACACTACTTCCAGGCTTACAAAGCCTGTGCACCAGGCTTCAACGCTTGGGATCACTCCTTTAAAGGTAGTGTTGCTGGGCTTGATCCTTGACGGATCTATGCCCATCTTTTTCACCGTATCTGAGTAAATCAGATTGAGGCTACTTCCTCCGTCCATTAGGACTTTAGTGAGGTGGTACCCGTCTATGATCGGGTCTAGGACTAGGGCGGCCGAACCCCCATGACGGATACTGGTCGGGTGGTCACGTCGATCGAAGGTGATCGGGTATGCCGACCATGGGTTATACTTCGGGGCTTCAGGCTCTATGGCGTAGACATCTCGAAGGGCGCGCTTCCTCTCCTTTTTGGGTATATGGGTGGCGTATATCATGTTTACTGTTTTCACCTCTGGAGGGAATTTCTTTTGTCCGCCACCGATCGGACCGCGGGGTTCATCCTCGTCCTCGCTGCGTGGGCTCTTGCCTTGGTCCTCGGATGCGAGCTTGCCGGCCTGTTTGAAGACCCAACAGTTACGGTTGGTGTGGTTGGCGGGCTTCTCTTGAGTGCCGTGGATCTGGCAAGGCCTCTCTAGGATCTTGTCCAGCGGGGTGGGTCCATCGCGATTGCCTTTAGGAGGCTTCTTCCGCTGCCCAGGCCGGGAGTTGCGGAAGTCGGCATTAACAGCCGTGTCATCGGCATCACTATTATTGTGCCGGCGCTTGTTCTTGTTGCACTTCGGTTTCCCGTTTCCATCCCGAACTTCAGAGGTTCCGGGGTCTTCGGGGTTGTGGCTACGTCTTGCTAGCCAGTTATCCTCGCCCGCGCAAAAGCGGGTCATGAGTGATGTGAGGGCGGACATTTTCCTTGGTTTGTCCTGGCCGAGCTGACGAGCCAGCCATTCATCCCGGATATTATGCCTGAAAGAGGCTATTGCTTCGGCGTCCGGGCAGTCTACGATCTGGTTTTTCTTGGTCAGGAAACGATTCCAGAATAGCCGCGCGGACTCTCCCGGCTTCTGGACGACGTTGCTTAGGTCGGAGGAGTCCGGCGGCCGAACATAAGTGCCCTGGAAGTTAGATCGGAATGCCTCTTCTAGGTCCTCTTCTATTCAACTAGTGCCGAGCTGGCCCCTTAAGCTTCAGGGGTAGGTATTTGATGGCGTGGAGGTCATCTCCTCGCGCCATGTGGATGTGAAGGAGGAAATCCTCAATCCATACGGTTGGGTCAGTTGTCCCATCGTATTGTTCTATGTTTACGGGTTTAAACCCTTCCGGGAACTGATGCCGCATCACCTCGTCCGTGAAGCACAGTGGGTGGGCAGCACCTTTGACCCGAGCTATGTCGCGCCGGTGGTCGGCGTCTGTCCTAGCTCGGTTTCGTTCCCGACCTTCATTATTGCGGTCGAACCAAGGCCGGTACCCTTCCCGTCTATCGGGTGAGTATCCTCTGGATCCGTATATGGATCGTGTACGACCTGCTCTGTCGTCCAGGTCGTGTCGCAGGTCGAACCTGTCATCGGGCTCTAGTGGCTCCTTTCCCCGTCTACGGGGCATCGTCGGCCTATAGCCGGTGTCGTCAGCCTTTCTGTCCCATCCTCGAGGAGGGCGATCTGACTTGTCGTATGAGGTATGTTTGGGAGACGACGTATCAGTGAGCTCGTCATCGAATTGTGGCAGCAGCCTTCTGCGCGGATAACTCTTAGGTTGGTCCGATAGACCGGTACCATATCCTTCCTTAGCTGAGAGGACTCTCGTCCATCGATCGTTGAGGTCGTCTTGTTCGGCTTTAAGCTGCCGTTCTCTTGCTTCCAGGCTGCGGGCCGAGGCTATAAGCTGTTGCCTGAAGAGTTCCTGATCTGCCGGATTATCGGGGATGGCGAAGTCATTGGCTTCCGCATTGTCCTCCCCCTCGACAGAGCGGAGGTAATCGTCGTTCTCGGGATCATCTAGATCGTCGGGGTTGCGCCGGTCTTCCGGCCTCTCCTGACCCTCTATCGGGTGTTCGGGGATTTCGGGATCGCCGAGGTCTTCCGGGGTGTCTCCGTCCCCGGTGCCATCGATAGCTTTTCTTCCCTTTTTTTCCTTTTGACCGTTTATGCGGCTTTCGGTGTCTTGACGGTGCTTCATCCGATTTGTCACCGTCGTTTTTCGGAGTGTCCACCATGTAGACGTCGTATGTGGAGGTGGCAGTCCACCGTCCGGTGTTAACGGGGGTGAGTGCGCGATTCTCCTTATCCATGTAATCTGCTTCCTCAGACGCATAGTCCAGCATGTCGGTTAAATCCTCGACAGTGGCTACGAAGTGGGTGGTGGGTGGGGCGAAAAATTCGTCCTGACCCACCTGAAGCCCGATCTGAGCATAGATCGGGGTTGGATCGTCGACAATTTTCATCGACGAGATCCGATCTAGAGCCTCGTTGAGTATCGAGAGCTCGATCGGGTCGGCCTGCCCAGAGCTTCCGGAGTTAACCTCCGATGCGTCCGCGCGGGGAGAGTGTTCGGCAAGAACAGATGTCCGGACGCCTGGCACTATGACCGGGTCCAGACTGAGAGTTGGGTCCTCGCTGGGGTAGATCCCGTGGGAGGGGCCGAAAGATAGATCTCAGGTTAAAGCCTCAGAGTCTTCGGGCGTGACAGGCGAGACTGCGAGCCCGGTTAGTGATAGATTGCCCCGAGAGTCTACGGAGAACTCTAAGTTCCCGAATCTAACCTCTTGATCAGGGGCAAAACTTCCGACACGGCCTAGATGGCCGGTCGGGTTGGCGTGCAGCACAATGCTGCCGAAAGCGAAGATATGCCCGGGGACGAAAGTGCCCGTGTTGCGGACCTCTTTGTTGATGACAAGACGAGCCATCGATTCCTTCTGGCGATCACAGCGGAACTCTCAATGAAAGCACCAATGTCGGTGTCAAAATCGGCGGATCTCGGGTAGGGGGTCCCAAGCTGTGAGACTAGAATCGATGGTAACAGGAGAAGTGGGAGACGATGTTTACCCAGGTTCGGGCCCTCCTATGGAGGTAATACCCTACGTCCTACTTGATTATATTGATGGTATAAGGGTTACAGAGTTGATCTACCTCGAGATCGTATGACTAAAACCCTAGATGAGTTCCGTTGTCCTACAACCTAAAACCCTTCGGCTTATATAGACGCCGAGGGTACCTAGGGTTTACACATGGTCGGTTACACGTCGAAGGGATAAACATGCCTATTCGCTACTCCAAACGTGGAGAATACGCCACGATCCTCGAAGCTTCCTTCCTGGAGACAGGGTCTTCGATCATTCCAGTGTCCAGCCAACGGCCCATACAGTCCGGCCCATAAGAAATAGGTCGGCCTCCCGAGGACCCCTTAATCCAGGACTCCCTCAATAGGCCCTTCGCAGAGGGAAGTAGGGATTTGTAGAGGTGCCAGAGCTCAAGGTTTAAATTGAGAGAGAAAAATATTTTGGGTGGCATGCCTTTCCTGTCAACGAAAACGACAAAGTAGCTCACAATACTTTCCAAGCTAGATATATCATAGGCGGTTCCCAAACAGAAAATAAAGTTTATTCCTTTTTCCACCAAACTTTCACATTCCATGGCGGGCCGTATCCACGGTTGCCTTCCATACCAACACTTTCCAAGGAATTTATTACTTGACAACATAAAGTAAATATTTTTTCATTTTCATTTCGAGAATGGGCATCCCTATTACCGCCGCACTCTCGTGCAATGACAAGTGAATAAACACTCATCTTGAGAATAACACATCTAGCATGGAAAAATATTGGACACTCCCCACCGTTTCATGAGCGGTACGAGCACACAAAAGAGAAAAATTATTTTGAAAATTTAGAGATGGCACATACAAATTTGCTTGGAACGGCATGGAAATACCACACATAGGTAGGTATAGTGGACTCATAAGGCAAAACTTGGTTTAAGGACTTTGGATGCACAAGTAGTATTTCTACTTAGTACAAATGGAGGCTAGCAAAAAGATTGAGAAGCAACCAAACCAAGAAACAAAAATTCACATAAGTGAGCATTGAGCATAACTAACACCGAATCATGCACCATAAGTAGGATATAACTTCATTTCATAACTATTGACTTTCGTGCATGCATAGGGAATCACAAACCTTAACACCAATATTCCTACTAAAGCACAATTACTCACTAACATGACTCACATATTACTATCATCATGTTTCAAAACTATTACAAAGAATCAAGTTTAATTTGCCCAATGATCTTCATGAAAGTTTTTATTATATTCTCCTTGGATATCTATCACTTTGGGACTAGTTTCATATATTGCCATTGCTTTTTGGCAAGCTCAAACAAATTTAAGTGAAGCACATGAGCATAAAGATTTCATCTCTCAAAAAGGTATAAGTGAAGCATGAGAGGATTTCTTCAAAATTTACTAACTCTCAAATTAATCTAAGTGAAGCATGAGAGTATTTCTACAAAAATTTCCAAGCATACCGTGCTAAAAAAGATATAAGTGAAGCACTAGAGCAATTCTATAGCTCAAAAAGTTTAAGTGAAGCACATAGAGCAATTATAACAAATGATAGCATATTTTTGGCTTTATCAAATAGGTGTGTCCAGCAAGGATACAAGTGACAAACTAACAAACAAAGCAAGCAAAGATACAAGACGCTCCAAGCAAAACTCATGATATGTGACGAATAAAAATATAGCTCCAAGTAAAATACCAATGGTCGTTAGAAGAAAGAGGGGATGCCACTCGGGGGCATCCCCAAGCTTAGTTGCTTGTTACTCTTTGGATATATCTTGGGGGTGCAGTAGCATCCCCAAGCTTAGGCTCTTATTACTCCTTATTCCTTCATCCATCGTGATCTCACCCAAAACTTGAAAACTTCAATCACACAAAACTCAACAAAATCTTCGTGAGATCCGTTAGTATAATAAAGCAAATCACTACTTTAGGTGCTATTGCAAACCCATTCATATTTTATTATTGCATTATACCTACTGTATTTTAACTTTACCATGGCTCATACCCTTCAATATAACCCGTAGATTCATCAAAACAAGCACACAATGCAACGAAAACAGAATCTGTCTTAAACAGAACAGTCTGTAGTAATCTGTACTCTAACCATACTTATGTAACTCTAAAAATTCTGAAAAATTAGGAAAACGTAAGGAATTTGTATAGCAATGCTGTGTTAAAATGTCAGCTCAATATCACGTTCCAGCAAAAAATGAAAATTCATATACTTGATGCAAAGTTTCTGTTTCAGATTCAGCATCACTTCTACTCATCCTATGAATCATCCTAAAGGCTTTACTTAGCACAAACACTAAATAAACCATAAAAACACAATCATAACAGAGGCATAATTGTGTCAATACTCAAAAACAGAAAGGAAAAAGCAAAAAAATTATTTATTCGTTGGGTTGCCTCCCAACAAGCGCTATTGTTTTACGTCCCTAGCTAGGCATAACGCATAGATTCAAGTATTGTCATCCTTGGTTTTCAACTCTTCAATCACACAACTAGATTTCTTCAATGATTTAGCATGCATATTTTTGATGACAACACTCCTAGGAAGAAACCCAAAAAATTCATTCTTGTAAATAGGGTCCCTTATGATTTAAACAAAGTCGGGATGAATACTAATCATTTTAAGATCCCCCTTGTGACTACTAGGTGTAGCAACTTTATTCTTTATGACTTGTGTGGTCTTGCTAATTTTTACGGGAGTTTTTTCAATAGTTTTGATGGAAGAAAAAGCCGAACCCAAGTTACTAAAAATTTCTTCCAACTTATCAATCCGGTACGGGCTCTCTTCTACCCTTTCATTAACTACGGGTTTCTTTTCCTTTAACAATTTAAAAGCATCTCCCGCCTTAGCCCCAATTTTATTAGCAATATCATTCATTCTCTTATCAGAATTTTCAAGATGTTCCTTGGTAATCATCTTTTTTTCAATAGCATCTAATCTCTCCATAACATGTTCAAGAGTTAAAGTTGTCTCATTGACAATAAGAGGTGGTGATCCCACTAAATTTCGCATAGCGTTAAGAGCATCCAAAGATGGACACATCAAGAAATTCCCACCGGTAATCGTATCAAGGACGAATCTATACCAAGTGGTGATGCCCACATAAAAACTGCGAAGAAGAACAATGGTAGATTGCTTATGGATAGATCTATTATGAGCATTGCAAATCCTATACCAAGCATCTTTTAGGTTCTCCCCTCCCCTTTGCTTAAAATTAAGAACCTCGTTATCGGGAGTACACGCAATAAAAGAAGAACAAGCCATAATGGCAAGGCAAGAGATCTGACAAGAAAAAGGCAAACGAAAAAGAGGGCGAATAAAACGGCAAATTGGTGAAGTGGGGGAGAGGAAAACGAGAGGCAAATGGCAAACAATGTAATTGCAAAGAGATGAGATTTGTGATTAGGAACTTGGTAGATGATGATGGAGTCCCCTAGGCGCCTACGATAGGCACGTAGAAGAGACCGCTTCCTCCCCGACAACGGCGCCAGAAATTCCTTTGACGTGGCTTGAGACTGCGTCGGTATTTCCCCAAAGAGGAAGGGATGATGCAGCACAGCGACGGTAAGTATTTCTCTCAGTTATGAAACCAAGGTTATCGAACCAGTAGGAGGATCACCACCACCCAATAAGCAGCACCTGCACACAAACAACAAATACTTGCAACTCGACGCGAAAGAGAGGTTGTCAATCTCTCTACGGTAAAAAGATAGATTAGGTAGTGATAGATATGAGAGATAGATCTCTCAAGAACACAAAATAAAAGGAGCAAATAAAATATGCAGCAATATGCTTTTGGGTTTTTGGTTTTGTAGATCTAAAAACAAAGATGCAAAAAGATAGATCTGAAAGCAATATGTTGGAAAAGTAGACCCGGGGGCCGTAGGGTTCACTAGTGGCTTCTCTCATGAGTATAGCGCACGCTGGGTGAACAAATTACTGTTGGGAAATTGATAGAAAATCGAATAGTCATGATGATATCCAAGGCGATGATCATTATATAGGCATCACGTCCAATATAGGTAAACCGACTCCTGCCTGCATCTACCTCTATTACTCCACACATCGACCGCTATCCAGCATGCATCTAGTGTATTAAGTTCATGGAAAAACGGAGTAATGCAATAAGAACGATGACATGATGTAGACAAGATCTATTCATGTAGGAATAGACCCCATCTTGTTATCCTTAATAGCAACGATACATGTGTGTCTTGCTGCCCCTTCTGTCACTGGGAAAGAACACCGCAAGATCGAACCCATCACAAAGCACCTCTTCCCATGGCAATAAAAATCGATCTAGTTGGCCTAACTAAACCAAAGTTTCGAAGAAGAAATACGAGGCTATAAGTAATCATGCATATGAGAGATCAAAGAAGACTCAAATAATATTCATGGATAGAAACTGATCATGAACTCAAAATTCATCGGATCCCAACAAACACACCGCAAAAGTTTACATCAAATAGATCTCCAAGAGACCATTGTATTGAGAATCATAAGAGAGAGAGAGAGGAAGCCATCTAGCTAATGCCTACGGACCCGTAGGTCTATGGTGGACTACTCACGCATCATCGGAGAGGCACCTATGAAGAAGATGAACCCCTCCGTGATGGTGTTTAGATTGGATCTCGAGGTTCTGGAACTTGCGGCGGCTGGAATTGTGTTTCGTCGACTCCCCTAGGGTTTTTGGAATATTTGGGAATTTATAGGCATTAGAGGCGGTGGAGAGGGGCCCCGAGCAGGGCACAACCCATCAGGGCGGGCCGGGGCCCCCTTGGCGCGCCTTGGTGGGTTGTGGTCTCCTCGGCCCACTTCTCCGATACTTCTTTGGCCCACTAGGTGTCTTCTGGTCCAGAAAAATCTCCAAAAAGTTTCGTCGCGATTGGACTCCGTTTGGTATTGATTTTCTGCGAAGTAAAAAACAAGCAAAAACAGCAACTGGCACTTTGGCACTATGTCAATAGGTTAGTCCCAAAAAATGATATAAAGTTATTATAAAATGATTGTAAAACATCCAAGAATGATAATATAACAGCATGGAACAAGAAAAAATTATAGATACGTTGGAGACGTATCAATATGCGTCCTTTGTCCTCACCTAGACAACGGTACATCCTTCACCGTCAAGCTAACGGAAGAATTTAGTATTATTATGGTATGTCTAGACGGCATGTATTTTTTGTTAATGTAATATGACATGTGTTTTTTGCTTTAATTATCCTTTAATCTACTTTTGTACAATTCGACTAGTGCGTTCCCTGCCATGCAAGATTCGCTGTGTTGGACAAGTTTCATTTCAAGGAGAAGGGTAGTACAGAGCCTAAGATAGCTCACCTAAGAACGGAGCATTACACTTTTGTTGTTAAGGTACAAAATAACGAAGATCACACATATTTTGGTTGTTCTAATTGGAGAGCATTTTGTAAGGCGTATGGGTTGGATGAGGACATGAACATTACCTTCGATCTTGGTAATGACGATGTTCGTGATAATAATATAGAAATTTGGGTGCATGCGGAGGATGACTTGATTCCAGTTCTACCTCCACGTGCGTTTGTCAACAGATTTGTTAGGTAATTTATATTGATTATTGAAAAGTATTTGGTACTCATCCCGACTAAATTTCTTTATTTTTTATTATTAGCTTATTTCCATGCTACAAGAACTACCCGACAGATAATAGATCGCACCTACTACAGTTATGACTCCAAGCTTACTTGGTTGAAAAAAAATCATCTGATATCATTTATTCATGATGTTGAGTATCATGCTAAATATTACAAGACTAGCAACATTTATCATGGATATGTGCCACTAGTGCACAAGTTGAACCGTTATAACATCACTTCAGACAAATTTGTAAGAATTTTTTTACCATTGCGTCACTAGTCCATCTTTTTCATACATTGTTCTTAAGCAAAACTAGTTTGCTAACTATGTTATTATTACTAATGTTCTTCAACAGGTACTCCCCCCAGAGACCGTGCCTAAATGGATGTTTCAAAATGGTGATTTGCAAATGGTTAGCTTACGGCCACTCCTGATTAATTTCAATGGTAAATACAGGATATCTCAAAGTGAAGAAACCCTGAAAATCAAAGGATGGAGAAATGCAATACAAGCATTCACGCTACCACTTGGAGAGGAATACTTGCGCATCCCACAAGTTGGAGATAGGTTGATCTGCGTTCTTCATTGTGGAGATGTCGGAGTTCGCCTTTATTATGCTATTTTAGCTAAGAGAGAGAGCAGTAGTTAGTACGTTTCAACCTTGTGAGATAACTACAATGATGAGGATCAGAGTTGATTAAGATGATGATGAGTTGTTGGATGTTGAATGATGATGTGAGTTGATTAAGATGATGATGATGAGTTGTTATATGACATATACCAGTACAAATTAGATGGATGCAGTAGACCAAGTTGAATTAGAGGAAAATACGATGTTGCGAATCCGCAACATTGTATTTTCCTCTAATTAATTCAACTTGGTCTATTGCATCCATCTAATTTGTACTCATGTTGGATGTTGTTCTTCCATAATGTGTACTGATGTTGTATATTAATATGTGTAACCGCGTGAAAATACAATATAAATATAAAAGAAAATGAAAACACAAAATGAAACACTATCCTTCCAAACAAACAGCTGCCTTTTAGTCCCGGTTGGTGTTACCAACCGGGACTAAACGTCCTCCTGCCTGGGCGCCCGACAGCCACCACGTGGAGCCCCTTTAGGCCCGGTTCGTGACCAGACCGGGACTAAAAGTGAGGGCCTTTAGTCCCGATTGATTTGTCCCGGTTGAAGAACCGGGACTAAAGGCCCTTCAGAACCGGGACTGATGGCCCATTTTCTACTAGTGTGTGTTTGTTGGGATACGATGAATTTTGAGTTCATGATCAGTTTCTATCCATGAATATTATTTGAGTCTTCTTTGATCTCTTATATGCATGATTACTTATAGCCTCGTATTTCTTCTTCGAATCTTTGGTTTAGTTAGGCCAACTAGATCGATTTTTCTTGCCATGGGAAGAGGTGCTTTGTGATGGGTTCGATCTTGCGGTGTCCTTTCCCAGTGACAGAAGGGACAGCAAGGCACGCATGTATCGTTGCCATTAAGGATAACAATATGGGGTCTATTCCTGCATGAATAGATCTTGTCTACATCATGTCATTGTTCTTATTGCATTACTCCGTTTTTCCATGAACTTAATACACTAGATGCATGCTCGATAGCGGTCGATGTGTGGAGTAATAGTGGTAGATGCAGGCATGAGTCGGTCTACTTATCTTGGACATGATGCCTATATAATGATCATCGCCTTGGATATCGTCATGATTATTTGATCTTCTATCAATTGCCCAACAATAATTTGTTCACCCACCGTGTGTTATACTCATGAGAGAAGCCACTAGTGAAACCTACGGCCCCCGGGTCTAGTTTTCCAACATATTGCTTTCCGATCTATCTTTTTGCCTCTTTTGTTTTCAGATCTATTATTTCAAAAACCCAAAAATACCTTGCTGCACTTTTTATTTGCTCTTTTTATTTTGTGTTCTTGAGAGATCTATCTCTCCAATCTATCACTACCTAATCTATCTTTTTACCGTAGAGAGATTGACAACCTCTCTTTCGCGTCAGGTTGGAACAATTAGTTCTTTGTGTGCAGGTGCTGCTTATTAGGTGGTGGTGATCCTCCTACTGGTTCGATACCTTGGTTTCATAACTGAGGGAAATACTTACCGTCGCTGTGCTACATCATCCCTTCCTCTTTGGGGAAATACCGACGTAGTCTCAAGCCAGGTCAAAGGAATTTCTGGCGCCGTTGCCAGGGAGGAAGCGGTCTCTTCTATGTGCCAATCTCTGGCGCCGAAGAGACACCATCATCATCTACCAGGTTCCTAATCACAAATATCATCTCCTTGCAATTACATTATTTGCCATTTGCCTCTCGTTTTCCTCTCCCCCACTTCACCAGATTTGCCGTTTTATTCGCCCTCTTTTCCGTTTGCCCTTTTGCTTGTTTGTTATCTTTGCTTGTGTTGCCATGTGCCTTCTATTTTTCTTGCATCTTCGCTTGCTAAAAATCTATTGATATGGATCCTCATCCACTTGCTAATCTTTTCAAAAAGCCAAATTATGATGAACCAATTGCTAGTGAGTTGAGTGCACTTGATTATCTCTATGAAGTCTTGTTTGAAAATCATGAATCTGAAATTTTTGATGAAGTGTTGAAAGAAGAAATTTATAAGGTGATTCATGATAGTTCCTTGAATGATGAGCATGATTGCAATGTTGCTAGTATGAATTCTCTAAATATCCATGATGCTAATGATATGCAAAGCCACAATCTTGGGGATGCTATGTTTGATGAAGATGATATTTCTAGTCCCCCAAGTTTTGAGGAGCAAATTTATTATGATGATTGCATGCCTCCTATTTATGATGATGGTGAAGACACGTATGCTATAATGAGTATTGAAAACCATGAAACTTATCATCATGGTCTTAATTTGCAATGTGGTTATGTCAATCAAGTGTCTCATGATAGTTATTTTGTTGAGTTTGCTCCCACTACCATGGATGATAAGGAATTTGCTTATGAGGAGAGTAATGAAAATTCTATGCTTGTGCATCATGAAAAGAATGATTTATGTGATAGTTATATTGTTGAATTCCTTCATGATGCTACTGAAATTTATTATGAGGGAGGAACATATGTTTGTAGGAATTGCAATAATATCAAGTTTCCTCTCTATGAGTTCAAAGTCTTGAAGTTATGCTTGTTTTGCCTTTCTATACTAGTTGATTCTTGTTCCCATAAATTGTTTGCTCACAAAATCCCTATGAATAGGAAGTGGGTTAGACTTAAATGTGTTTGTCATGTTATTCATGATGCTCTTTTGCATATTTCAATTACTACTTTTTATGTGAGCATCATTGAAATCATTATGCCTAGCTAGGGGCGTAAAACGACAGCGCTTGTTGGGAGGCAACCCAATGAATAAATAATTTTCTTCTTTTTCTTTCTGTTTTTGAGTGTTGAAACAGTTATGCCTCTGTTATGATTGTGTTTTTATGTTTTATTTAGTGTTTGTGCCAAGTAGAGCCTTTAGGATGATTCATAAGATAAGTAGAAACAATGCTGAATCTGAAACAGAAACTTTGCCTCCAGTGTTCTAATTTTCATTTTTTACTAGAACGTGATATTGAGCTGAAATTTTAACACAGTGTTGCTATACAAATTTTTTACGTTGTCCTAATTGTTCAGAATTTTTAGAGTTACAGAAGTATGGTTAGAGTACAGATTACTACAGAATGTTCTGTTTAAGACAGATTCTGTTTTCGTTGCATTGTGTGCTTATTTTGATGAATCTATGGGTTATATTGAAGGGTATGAGCCATGGTAAAGTTAAAATACAGTAGGTGTAATGCAATAATAAAATTTGAATGAGTTTGCAACAGTACTTAAAGTATTGATTTGCTTTACTATACTAACAGATCTCACGAAGATTTTGTTGAGTTTTGTGTGATTGAAGTTTTCAAGTTTTGGGTGAGATCACGATGGATGAAGGAATAAGGAGTGAAAAGAGCCTAAGCTTGGGGATGATACAGCACCCCCAAGATATATCGAAAGAGAAACAAGCAAGTACGCTTGGGGATGACCCCGTGTGGCATCCCCTCTTTCTTCTAACGACCATCGGTATTTTACTTGAAACTATATTTTTATTCGTCACATATCATGAGTTTTGCTTGGAGCGTCTTGTACCATTTGAGTCTTTGCTTGCTTTGCTTGTTAGTTTGTCACTTGTATCCTTGCTGGCATGCCTTTTTGAGAGAACCAAAATTATACTATGATTTGTTAGAATTTCTCTATATGCTTCACTTAAACTTTTTGAGCTATAGAATTGCTCTAGTGCTTCACTTATATCTTGTTGAGCACGGTGTGCTTGGAAACTTTTGTAGAAATACTCTCTTGCTTCACTTAGATTAATTTGAGAGTTAGTATTTTTTGAAGAAATCCTCTCATGCTTCACTTATACCTTTTTGAGAGATGAAATCTCTATGCTCATGTGCTTCACTTAAATTTGTTTGAGTTTATCAAAAAGCAATGGCAATATATGAAACTAGTCCCAAAGTGATAGATATCCAAGGAGGATATAATAAAAACTTTCATGAAGATCATTGGACACATTAAACTTGATTCCTTGTAATAGTTTTGAGACATGATGATAGTAATATGTGAGTCATGTTAGTGAGTAATTATGCTTTAGTAGGAATATTGGTGTTAAGGTTTGTGATTCCCTATGCAAGTACGAAAGTCAATAGTTATGCAATGAAATTACATCCTACTTATGGTGCATTATTCGGTGTTAGTTATGCTCAATGCTCGCTTATGTGAATTTTCGTTTCTTGGTTGGTTGCTTCTCAATCTAATTGCTAGCCTCCATTTGTTCTAAGTAGAAATACTACTTGTGCATCCAAAATCCTTAAACCAAGTTTTGCCTTATGAGTCCATCATACCTACCTATATGCGGTATTTCCATGCCGTACCAAGCAAATTTTTATGTTCCATCTCTAATTTTTCAAAGTAAATTTCTCTTTTGTGTGCTCGTACCGCTCATGAAATGGTAGGGAGTGTCCAATATTTTTCCATGCTAGATGTGTTATTCTCAAGATGAGTGTTTATTCATTTGTCATTGCACGAGAGTGCGGCAGTAATAGGGATTCCCATTCCTGAAATGAAAAAGAAAAAAAAATACTTTATGTTGTCAAATAATAAATTCCTTGGAAAGTGTTAGTATGGAAGACAACCGTGGATACGGCCAGCCATGGAATGTGAAAGAATGGTGGAAAAAGGAATAAACTTTATTTTCTGTTTGGGAACCGCCTATGATGTATCTAGCATGGAAAGTATTGTGAACTACTTTGTCGTTTTCGTTGACAGGAAAGGCATGTCACCCAAAATATTTTTCTCTCTCAGTTTAAACTTTCAGCTCTGGCACCTCTACAAATCCCTACTTCCCTCTGTGAAGGGACTATCTATTTACTTTATGCAATTTTTATATTTTACTTTGAGTCTCCATCTTCTCTTATAAAGCACTAACTAGGGGGCACTATGATCGTACTTGAGCATTGGGTGTAGCTAATATTTGAGTGTGTTTCATGAATGGATCAATGATTGAGCATGATGGGCTAGGGATAACTTTCTTTAGTGTTGATATTTTGAAAGACATGGTTGCTTGTTGGCATGCTTGAGTATTGAAGTCATTATGTTAAAACTAGACTATTGCTTTGAATCATCTAAAAGTCCAAATGTCCATGCTACAAAAGAAAAGAATATGAGATGAACATGTTAGGCAGCATTCCACATCAAAAATTCTGTTTTTATCATTTACCTACTCGAGGACGAGTAGGAATTAAGCTTGGGGATGCTGATACGTCTCCAACGTATCTATAATTTTTGCTTGTTCCATGCTGTTATATTATCATTCTTGGATGTTTTACAATCATTTTATAGCAACTTTATATCATTTTTTGGGACTAACCTATTGACATAGAGCCAAAGTGCCAGTTGTTGTTTTTGCTTGTTTTTTTACTTCGCAGAATATCAGTACCAAACGGAGTCCAATCGCGACGAAACTTTTTGGAGATTTTTTTGGACCAGAAGACACCCAGTGGGCCAAAGAAGTGCCAGACAGGTGGGTCGTGGAGACCACAACCCACGAGGGCGCGCCAGGGGGGACCCGGCGCGCCCTGATGGGTTGTGCCCTCCTCGGGGCCCCTCTCCACCGCCTCTAATGCCTATAAATTCCCAAATATTCCAGAAACACTAGGGGAGTCAACGAAAAACACATCCATCACGGAGGGGTTCATCATCCTCATTGGTGCCTCTCCGATGATGCGTGAGTAGTCCACCATAGACCTACAGGTCCGTAGGCAGTAGCTAGATGGCTTCCTCTCTCTCTCTTTTGATTCTCAATACAATGGTCTCTTGGAGATCTATTTGATGTAAACTTTTGCGGTGTGTTTGTTGGGATCCGATGAATTTTGAGTTCATGATCAGTTTCTATCCATGAATATTATTTGAGTCTTCTTTGATCTCTTATATGCATGATTACTTATAGCCTCGTATTTCTTCTTCGAATCTTTGGTTTAGTTAGGCCAACTAGATCGATTTTTCTTGCCATGGGAAGAGGTGCTTTGTGATGGGTTCGATCTTGCGGTGTCCTTTCCCAGTGACAGAAGGGGAAGCAAGGCACGCATGTATCGTTGCAATTAAGGATAACAAGATGGGGTCTATTCCTACATGAATAGATCTTGTCTACATCATGTCATCGTTCTTATTGCATTACTCCGTGTTTCCATGAACTTAATACACTAGATGCATGCTGAATAGCGGTCGATGTGTGGAGTAATAGTGGTAGATGCAGGCAGGAGTCGGTCTACTTATCTTGGACGTGATGCCTATATAATGATCATCGCCTTGGATATCGTCATGATTATTTGATCTTCTATCAATTGCCCAACAGTAATTTGTTCACCCACCGTGTGCTATACTCATGAGAGAAGCCACTAGTGAAACCTACAGCCCCCAGGTCTACTTTTCAACATATTGCTTTCCGATCTATCTTTTTGCCTCTTTTGTTTTCAGATCTATTATTCCAAAAACCCAAAAATACCTTGCTGCACTTTTTATTTGCTCTTTTTATTTTGTGTTCTTGAGAGATCTATCTCTCCAATCTATCACTACCTAATCTATCTTTTTACCGTAGAGAGATTGACAACCTCTCTTTCACGTCGGGTTGCAAGTATTTGTTCTTTGTGTGCAGGTGCTGCTTATTAGGTGGTGGTGATCCTACTACTAGTTCGATACCTTGGTTTCATAACAGAGGGAAATACTTACCGTCGCTGTGTTGCATCATCCCTTCCTCTTTGGGGAAATACCGACGCAGTCTCAAGCCACGTCAACGCTCACATCTCTCCTGTTGACGACCACCGACACAACCATGTCCTTTGGTCGGCCTGGCTCAGCCCTCACCCAACAACTCGTCGGCGAGCCTCTACCGGTCATCAAGTGTGATGACTCCTAGCCAGCTGGTGATGCGCCACGTCTCGAGCACGCTCAAACATCTCGGATGGGTTTTCTACACGTGTGAAATGGACGGAGTGAATGCAATTTTGTATGGTTGTTCTTCGGATTCGTCGCATTTGAAACTCATTGTTTGCTTAAAAAAGTGTGTAGAAAGGATGCAAGTTTTTATGACACTCGAGCAAGATCACCGGATCTTACTCAAGGCTTGGGGGCTACTGTGGTTAGACACCTGCGGTCCTCAGACCAATCACTTATTTGTTAAACAACCTTGATTACATCCTAGCTGCTAGTAGTTATAAAGACTAGCGACATTATTAAAAATAAACATAATGGGGATTTACCTCAAAACCCCGCAAGAGGCCTCTGAAGGCCCCCCCGCATACCGGCCTCCACGGCCTGGTAGCTTTGCAGCACCGCACTCATCATTGTGCGGTGCTCGGCATGGATGGAAGAGCCCTTCATGGCTGCTTCCACCTCCTCGGCCCACCCCGAGAACACCTGCCCTCTGGTAGGTGGAGGTGAGCAAACCACCTCGGCTCTCTCCCTTAGAGGAGAAGGGGCCACCGGGGTGGATGGCCGAGTCGGCTTCGTGCCCTCGGGCACCAAGGACACTGGTTCTCCCAGCGTCGTTCCTTCTGTGGAAGAAGGAACCTTGGTCAACAGGTCCTCAGCGGTCGAAGGGTCCACTCTAGCCGTGGGCGCGCTGGCACTTCCTCCCATAGCAAGTACGGGTGGAGCCGACGAGGTCACTTCCCCTAGCACTTTGTGTGCGATCGGGAAAGGGTGGTGCCCATCGGATGAGTTGCCTGGAGGAAGCATGCTCGATCCCCCGTCGCTAGGGACCGTTCCCTAGGTCCTGGATAAGGCAGAAAGGGAGTATCAAAAGACCAGGCATATAAAATAAAAGTTGCATAAGAATTAAGAGGAAGTACCTCCTTGGCGGCGGCCTTTGTCGGTCGGCCCCTGACTCCTCGCTCTCCGAAGAGGTGAGAACAATGCGGGCCTTGACCCTACGGGGAGCGACATCGGAAGCCTTTGCAAGGCGACTCCGACCTTAGCGGGTCCTCGCCCCGACGATGTCCTCGGATGCCGCCCTCTTCCTCGGGGGAGAGGAGTCATCCTCACTCTCCTCCTCCTCCGTTCCCCCATCCGAGGAGCCTGATTTAAGGTCCCGAACTTGGAATCAGAGGGCTCCTCGATTCGGACGACTCCGGCCTTATTTTGCTTCCTCCCTAGCTCCCTCCTGGGCTTGACCAAGGGCTTCAAAGGTGCTTCGGTCAGAAGTATTTGGAGATAGTGGGAGATGGCGTCTTCGAGCAGAGGGGCGGGGTAGTCTACGCTTGTTGCCTGATCCATCCACTTCTGCACGTGAAGAGGAACGTACGTTTATTAAGAATTGTCTTTGGACATAAAAGGATTGATAGAAGAAAGGCTTACCTGGTTCGGAGCGTGCGCCTCCGAATAGCCGCTATCAGGCCCCTCCGCGGGGACGCGCTGGTTGGGCTCCGGCACTCTGCAGGCGACACCCGCGGGAATATATCCCGCTGCCTGGAGCTCGTCGATGGTGGCGAGATCCACCTTTGAGGGCCCCATTGCCCCTTTAAGTATGCATCTGCCATGGCGGTGGAAGGGCTGGAGCGGGGAAGGTTGTGGTCGCTAGAGGCGGAGAAAGTTTCGATGTGGAAGCAGTAAGGGAGCGTGGGGAAAATATTACCCCCCCGGGGCCTTTATAGGCTAGGTGGAAAGACGAACGATCCCCTTAACCACGTTAGTGAATTCGCCACGTTTTGGCTGGATCGAGCCATTGTGGACGCGTGGGGTATAACACTTGATTGATGGTATCCCCCGAAACGCGGGACACGATCTCTTTTTTGATACGACATGAGCCGCCTTGAACCGCGGTTCGAGTAAGTTATGACCAATAGGCATGATGTCATTCATATGAAGATTCGGAAAAAGTTGTCAGTGCCTTGTTCCAGGACTGGTCAGGATTTTGGTCCTCGGACCCAAACAAACACTTCAGGTAAAGGAGGACGCCACGCAGATTACTGGAGAGCTATGGAACTCATCCATCGAGCCGAAGACCGAAGAAAATCATCCGATGAAGATCCTCATGCTCAGCGTCGAAGACTAGTTCGGGTGCTACTGAGGGATTCGTGGACTACGGGGTCCCAGCCGAGGTGGTCTAGTCCATGGGCCAGACTAGGGGCCCATCAATGAGAAGGACTTCGGAGGCCTTGTGATGAAGCGTGGATACTCCGGATTCTACCAAAGGCTTGGCGTGCACTCCAGGGAAAGGATGGTCCATTCGACATGTAATCCATAGGCGGTAACCGACATTTATGTAACCCTAGATACCCCCGGTGCCTATATAGAGGGTTTTAGCCCGTAGAGGATACTCATACACAACATCTTAACCCCTAGGGTTTAGCCCACAATCTCATGATCTCGAGGTAGATCAACTCTGTAATAACTACAACATCAATACAACAAGAGAAGGATGTAGGGTTTTACCTCCATCGATCGGGCCTGAACCTGGGTAAAAGCCTCGTGTTCCTTGTCTCTAGTTACCCTCAATCCGATCTCACAGCTCAGGGCCCCCTACCCGAGGTCTACCTGTTTTGACACCGACAGTTGGGAAGAAGAGTATGTTAAGCAATTCATAAAGAGAAATCAATCAGATATTGGTGCACTAGTTGCTAGAGATGAGACTACAAAGAACACAATGTCTAAGTTTAAGATGGAGACTAGAGAAAAGAAACAACTGTGCAATCTTGAGAAACCAAAAGAGGAGCAATAATGTAGGAAATGAACATGACATGAAGAATGTATTGATCGGACTAGTAGGAGCAGTCAAGGAAGTTGTATTTCTATTGAAGTGTGTGATTTTTGTTTAGTTTTCCTTGAATCAGTTCTCTTAGTGAAAAACTAGTAAAGTATGTGACCAAGATGTCGTTTATGATATAATTGAGTGGTGAAGTTTAACTCGATGGCCCCAAAATAAATGAATTTGTGTTTAAGAAATTAGGAAGTTTAGTTTAGTAGATCGGTTAGAAACCACTTCTATTTAGCAAAGCAAATTTTAGGAGTTCAAAATAAAAAAAGAATAAAAAAGTCTATATAAAAGCCTATCCAAATGATAAGTGTCATACGTGTGGCACAAACTAACACCGCCCTAACGTTTCTACAACTAAAGTTGTCAGCCAGAAAAAAATCCAAAAAAATGAAAGTTGCCATCTAAACAGAATTTTTTCATGCTTCACAATTAAAGTTGTGATCCTCGAGTAACTAAACTTCCACCAAAAAAGTTAGGACAGAAATACATCGTATCATACGTGTGACAGTTATCAGGGTCCAAGGCCTAAATTATATGGTTCGGTTAGAGCTACTGTCAGTAAGCCAGTTCCGTCATGAACAAAGAGACCCAAACAACAGACAGTTTAAGGTCGAGGGTGAACCGATGGTCAGCTGTGTAAGAGGGCGACATCACCATTTTGTACCGTTCGACGGTGTACTTTCCTTCGTTGTTGCTTTATTTATAGAGTGCACCTCGCAGGACCTGGAAGTCTGGAACCTCTTCTATAGCCGAACTCAGATTGTATTCCGATAGGATTTGGAATACAAGTATCGATCATCAGATTCAACTAGCAAACATGCCCGTGTGTTGCAACGGAAGAAAATAAATCATCCCCCATACACACACTCCACGACACCAAGAAATCATATAAAATCTTTCACAATGTCGTACGAGAAACAACATGATAAGTGGTGTTGTGCACAAATATAAAGGTGGGATAATTTTTTTTAAGTAATTAAAGTTGCGTCCAGTTGCCGGTATCAATTCACGTCTTTGTGGTGTTCCTCCTTAGCGATACCTAAGAAATAATGCATTACTCGTCGAAAAAATAATAATGCATTAGGCTGAAAATAGCAAATTACACTTTAGTACTCAATGATAGCACGTGCATAAGAACATTAATTTCGTTTTGTTGATATATGTGTTTGCAATTGTAATCCAAGTCAAGGCTTAATTTGCTTGCAAACATGTTAGACATCTCCACCGAAAACAATCAATCTGTAAGGACGTGTATAACGAATAGGCATTTTTAAATACCCCATATAGAGAAAAGTATTAATTAAGGGTGCACCATAAAAATAATTTTAGAAATAATTATCATGCAAGGTAATATCATATCTGGAATTTACATATTTTTTGAGTGATTTTCGTATATAACTTTCTATATTTGAAGTTAGGATTTGAAAGATATGAATATTTTGGAAAAATACTCGAATCTGCCAAAAAGGTTTAAGAAGAAAATGGCTGGGCCGAAATTGGAAAATTGTGTAGCCCATCGGATAAGATGGCACTTGGGCGAGGCTGTTCTATCTTGCGCTCAGATGAAATCAAGAGAAAAGGAAGAAAAAGGAGAAGTGGGGATCGAACACAGGTTCTCTGTGTGGGAGTGGAAAGATCCAACGAGTAGGCTAGATGTGTCCTTGTGATTTGTGACGGGATAACTTTATACATGAGCTAAACGCGACGCTGGTTACTTTAGGAAAAAAACAAATCGTTTTTGTCACTTACGGATGGCATTGGTAGGTAATTTCACCAACTTAAAGGGTAATTTGAAGGATGTACGGTCAGAAGCAGTATCTGCTTTATTATTACTAGCAAACACAGCCTGTGTGTTGCAACGGGAGAAAAAAATCATAATCTTCAATGGCCATGACCACATTTTCCTCCATCACCGAGATATATTATCACTCTCATTTTCGTGAAATCGTGAATAATGTTTGAAAACCATGAATATTTTTTAAACTCGTGAACATATTTTAAATCATGGACATTTTTCAAATTGGCAAACATTTTCTAAAATCATGACTATATTTGAATTCATATATATTTCATACTATTGAAAATATTTCTTAAACTATGTGAACATTTTTTAAATCATTTTTCTTGAATCGGCGAACATTTCTAGAATTGACGAACATTTTCTTGGAAATTGATGGAACAATTTTCGAAATCGATGAACATTTTTTTAGATGCATGATCCTTTTTCAATAAGCAAACATCTGATGAATAAATAACTATTTTTTATTTTATGAACAGTTTTTTAATTTTTAGGATATTTTTATTTCATGAACATTTTTTAAATTGTCAAAATTTTGTTCTATGTGATTAAAATATTTAATACAGTAATTTTTAAAAACATTATGGACATTATTTTATTTCCCAAACATTTGTTACAAAATTTGCAAACATTGTTTGAATATGCAAACATTTTTTAAAAATCGTAAATATTTTCTGAATCCACAAACATTTATGAATTATTAAACAATTTATTTCAAACCTCTAATTTTTTTTAATTTAAGAAACTTTTTTGAATTCCCAAATTATTGAAAGTAGAAAAACACAGACGGAAAAGAAAAACGAAAAATAAAAAATGAAATTTGAAAAACAGGTCCCCTTACATGGGCCGGCCCAAAGAAGCGCGATATGTGTTCTATTAGCGTGCAGGGCGGAGTATAGGAGGTTACTGCATGGCCGGCCCCAGGCCGAGATTCCTATGTGTGAAACGTTTTCTATCACTTATAAATGGCATTGGTCGAAATCACTAGTTAGCGAGTACACCTTCCAACGATTACTCCCACCTCCCCAGGTTGCGACAAGTGGCGCACTGCATGCATGCCACTTGTCGCAACCTGAGAGTTTTCCCTTTTTTCGTAGATCCGTATTTTCAAAACGTTTTATCTCCTAAACCGTGCGTCCAAATCTCGAACCGTTTTCACCGTTGGCTTTCTCGCGTCGAGATCTTCAAAACTAGATCCCATGTTGATAGGTTTTGACGAACTTTTTTTTTCACGAAAAAAACCGGACGAAAAAACCGTGCCTCACGCGATAGAAAAAAAAAACAGAAAACACGTTTTTTTTCCTTTCCGAGAGGCACGGGTCGTGCCTCTCGCGAAGGCAAAACCGTGCCTCTCGCGGAAGCAAAGCCGTGCCTCTCGCGGAAAAAAAAAAGAGCAGAAAACGCATTTTTTCCCTTTCGGGAGAGGCACGGCCGTGCCTCTCGCGATAGCAAAACCGTGCCTCTCGCGGAAGCAAAACCGTGCCTCTCACGAAAAAAAAGAGAGCAGAAAACGCGTTTTTATTCCTTTCCGAGAGGCACGGCCGTGCCTCTCGCGATGGCAAAACCGTGCCTTTCGCGGAAGCAAAACCGTGCCTCTAAAAAAAAACAGAAAACGTGTTTTTTTTCCTTTCCGAGAGGCACGGCCGTGCCTCTCGCGAAGGCAAAACCGTGCCTCTCGCGGAAGCAAAACCGTGCCTCTCGCAAAAAAAAAATGAAAACGCGTTTTTTCGCGAAATTTTTTTTAATTTTTTTTTTTTCGTCCAAAAGCTCCGAAAGACCGGTGAAAAACCGAAACACCAAAAAAATCCGGAAAAAAACCACTCCAAAAAGACGAAAACGCGTGCGAAAAAAATAAAAAAAACAAAATCCTAAGGGAACGCTCAGAGCGCGACACGTGGCGGCGACTGGGAACGCGCCAAGTGGCGACGCGTGGGAGTGATCGCTGGAACGCTTGTGAGGGAGTGCTCGCTAACTAGTTGCTCCCGGCATTGGTGGGTAATATTTTACAACTTCATAGGTAATTTTGATGACGGACGGGCAGAAACACTCCATCCTTTATTAATAGGTAATAAAGACTAGGAAACATGCTCGTGCATTGCAACGGGAATACATATCAACGATTAAATGTTATTTTGTTTAAAATGATTAATTCTACTTTGCAGTATTCAGCCATGATACATCTACAAGTTTCATAGTAATTTATTAAATAAAATGTTCATCCATGTTAAGCAATGCATATAATGCCCACATCTTAATATACTATAGCCTTTGATAAAACTACAATAATCCAGTCTCATTGAAAACATCAATTGTGCACATGAATTTGTCCAACCGGAATTCATCATATATACAGTGGGACCATCAAAATGATAACATGATTAAAGGTGCATCTTAAACATAATTTTAGCATATTTGAAATGTACACTTTTTTGTGGAATTTTTATATATAACATGTTTAATTTAGAGTTAGGGTTTGAAAGATATGATTTTTTAAAAAACATTTGGATCTGTCCAAAAAGAAAGAAAAATATTACAAACATAGTAGTTGGGCCAAAACTGCAACATTGTGCAGCCATCTGCTAATCGACGCTTGGGCGAGTCAACTTTATCCTATGCCAACAAAAATTAGAATGAAAAGGCGGGAAAAGTGAAAGAAGTGGGATTTCTATATATAACATGTTTAATTTAGAGTTAGGATGTGAAAGATATGATTTTTTTAAAGCATTTGGATCTGTCAAAAAAAAACGTTATAAACATAGTAGTTGGGCCGAAGATGCAACATTGTGCAGCCATCTGCTAACGGAAGCTTGGGCGACTCAACTTTATCCTACGCCAACAAAAATTAGAGAGAAAAGGCAGGAAAAACGAAAGAAGTGGGAGTCGAACCATGTGGAGAGATGATGAATAAACCACTGAGCTACTCGCATGCTTGTGACATATTTAGGACCTGCCCTATATAAAGTCAAGCCAGCGCGGATTTTAGAAGAGAAAAAATGAACAATTTTTTTCATTTATCGGTGACATAGGTGTAATTATTAGCAACTTTGGCGGTAATTTTAGTGAAGGACGGGCGGAAGCAATAGCCACTTTATTAGTAGGTATATATATCTCTACCTAATAATAAAGCACGGATTGTTTCTGGTCGTCCGTCATCGAAATTGCTCACCAATGTCACCTATAAGTAATAAAAAACGTTTCACAAAGAGGAATCTCAGCCCATAAAAGCAGGAAATACCGTGCTCTGCGCGCTAGGAGACGACACAGCGCGCCTTTTTGGGCCGGCCCATGTATGGGCGACCTTTTTTTAATTTCGTTTTAAATTTCTGTTTTACTTTTTCTGTCATTGTTTTTTTATACTTTAAATGATATGGGAATTCAAAAAAGTTTGGCCTGTTTTTAAATTACGTTTTTAATTTCTGTTTTTTCTTTTCCGTAATTTTTTATACTTTAAATAATTTGGAAATTCAAAAAAGTTTGACATGTTTTGAAATTTCGTTTTTAATTTTTCTTTTCCGTCATTGTTTTTTTGATATTTTAAATAATTTTGGAATTCAAAAATGTTATAAAAAAATAATTTTAAAATAAAATGTTTAATAATTTGTCAATCATTGTAGATTCAGAAAATGGTTGTGATTTTAAAAAAATATTAGCAAATTTTAAAAAAGGTTCCGGAAATATAAAAACGTCCATGATTTTTTTAAGTTAGTGTATTAAAAAATGTTAATGAAATTGAACAAAATTTCGCAAATTCAAAAAATGTTCATGAATTGAAAAATATCCTATAAATTTAAAAACGTTTCATAAATTAAAAGTATTTTATTGATTCGTAAAATATTCGCTGATTCAAAAATGATCTTGAATTTAAAAAAATGTTCAAAATTTCGAAAATTGATCCACCAATTTCCAAAAAAATGTTCGCCGATTCTTGAAATGTTCGCAGAAGCGAGAAAAATATTTTCAGAAATGTTCACATTTAAAAACAATGTTTTTAAATTGTATAAAATGTTCATGAATTAAAAAAATGTTCATGATTTTAGAAAATGTTCGTTAATTGTGTTCAGGAGTTTTATTTTTTTTCATGATTTTCAAAAATTGTTGACGATTTCACGAAAATGAGAGTGATAGTGTATCTGGATGCTGTAGTAAAATGTGGTAATTGCCATTGAAGATTATGATTTCTTTTATCCCATTGCAACGCATGGACCGTTTTGCTATTAGGTATATATCTACAGATATAGAAGTATAAATTAGGCAGAGATTCGTAATAGGAGCGCAATGAAAATCGTGGCAGGAGTCCTGCATGCGACGCGGGGGAAACCGCGACCGCAAAGCCAAATCAAACAACAACGGTCGCGTTTGCTTGCTCGTCCAACTCGCATCGGCGGCTAGCCGCTAGCCTCCGTCTAGCTAGGGCCGGGGCGGCGGGAGCAGCAGAGCCACCATGTCCGCCCTGTGCAGGACGCAGTAGTGGCTGCGTGAGCTTCGTTCAGGTAAACTGGGGACTTCGCCAGGAAATATCATCTTTCTAGTATGAAACCGTATAGAGTTTGTCAGTTATTACAGCATGCGGGAAGCGACGGAGTGCCACCCCCAACATGTTCGCAAATGCAGAGTCACTGATGTTGGGTGTCTGTTTTTCTCAGGGCCTGCACTTCAGATAAATTGGGAGCTTCGCTAGGAAAAGTAATAACACATGATGGATCCTGCAAACCAGATGATAGTCTTCAGCGAGGCTCGAAAATTACGAAGCCGACCGGAACCATAAACTTCCGGAGGTATGTGAGATACGTTAAGAAGAAGTATTTTTGAAACTGCTAGCACCCACCACTGCCCACGCGGAGCAACCGCCGACGGGGGAAGGGGGCGGAGCGGACTGCGCTGTCCAACATCATTAAACTTGATCACCTTGCTGGTCGATTTCACTTCCGTCATCCAACTATTAACCTTTTCGACGATCAATATGAAAACATTACTCATATAAAGGATGTTGGAGTACCCGCTCCGGGGAGCCTTCAAGTCGTCTGTTTGGCGTCAGCGTGCTGCGGCTGGCTCCCGGGGACTCTCCGCGTTGTTTGATCTGCACAAATGACACGCACAAACATCTTCCCCTAGGGTCCATGACGGGTGTGACGTGGATGTGGCCGGGACCATCGTCATCTGATGTGGACTTGGATCGAGCGAAGCTGCACGCGGGACAGGAGGGTCCAGCTCCGGCGTCGCTGCCGATCTGGAGCTGGCCCGGGTGTCCACCTTGGACCGCTCCAAGGCAATGCGTAGAGCCAGCTCTTGTCGATGTCGAGGTCGAAGCCGGAGTGGCTGCCGGAGCTCGACTTTGCGCCGGATTGGATCAGAATCCGAGAGGGGAGAGAAGAGGACGAAATGAGAGATGAGAGTGAGTGAGGTAGGGTTCCAAGCGAGGAGACGCATTAGGGTTTTGTGGGATAGCGGTGGGTTCGGTGGTGGGCCGGGTCTGTCAACTACGACGTGGCAGACGCCTCCGGGCCGCCCCATATCCACCCTATATTTGGACTGGATATGAGGGGCGCCGGAGAGCCCGGACGTTTGAGGCTGGTTTAAGGCGTCCGAATGGGTCGAGTTTTTGTGATCGGTGAGTGACCGGTTCGCCTATCCGGCGTTTGGGACGGGTTTAGGACGCCCAGCCCTCTTCCGCTCTCTCCCTGGAGCGTCGCCGCACACATTTCCACCATGGTTTCATGGGGTGGGACGTGCTCATTTGAAGATTGGCACACAGGCATGAGATTTTTAGCATGTGCGTGCGAGGTTAATTATGTGTGTGTAGTAGATTTGTTCATACTCCAAGATAACACAATGTTTATAATTATGTTTGACTTCTGGCTGTGCTCCCTTCCTCGTCTGACTCCTCTGACATCTCCATCGACTCGGTCAATGCGTACGGTGACTTCACCTACTACCGCCGTTCCGGAGATGACTAGGGAATTGGTCAGGCGGAGAAGTGGTGAAATTTATCCCTATCTACTCATAGTTTGTATCAAGTTATCGTACTATCTTATGCATTGACTTGCTACGTTGGATTGTATGAATGCTACGTGTTAAGTTAATCTTTTGAAACAGGCTTTCGCCTCGTTTTATATATAAAGTAACCGTTGCAAACAGTACACGCCCAAACGATATAAAGTGGTGAGAAACCCTCATACAAGCTGATCCCAGGAAAGGCGCACACGACTACGTTACCAAAAGAAAGCACAGGAAGAACTGAATACAACGCCACACAAAGCCCTAAACGCCTAAGCTCCAGACAACGCCCTCAGGAGGGAGAACGACGCTAGGTGACGCCACTGCCAAGTCCAACACCAACAAGGATTTTCACCCGGAACCTTGACACGAAGAGGAGCACCATGACGACGTCTTCAAGAAGAGAGTGGCACCCGCAAAGCGTCAGCGACAAAGCGTTGAGCTTTCGCTCGACAGCTCCCCCGTGCCACCACGAAGCCTTCAGGACACACACGACATGATCAGATCCTTAGATCTAGATCAGAGCGACGCCACAGCCAAAGACAGAGCACACCCGAGTTACCTGCCGCTACCCCTCTTGCCGCCCACACGACCAAGAGGAAGAGCCACCACCGCCGTCATGGTGCCCGCTGGGGAGCCAACCATGCGGACCACCTTTCGGGGTCGCCACCCCGACGTCCATGTCCGAGACATAGCCCATCGCCCACATCACGAAACACCCACCACGGTAGGAAGAGTAGAAGGTGACTCCTTTCACTCCTAGCCCGGCATTAAGTTAATCTTTGTTAAGTTGATCCATGATTCATGAGATTATATGGATTTGGAGGTTTTGGTTCAAAAGGAACGAGCGTGGACCGCCTGGTATTATGTAGATGCGTCCATGAACGTATAGAAAATCAAATTTGTTATGTCCTGTTGTAGATGTTTAGGTAGTATTTTTCAGGGGAAGATGTTTAGGTAGTGAAGATAGATCTTTTTTTAGGTCTCGGAGGTTCCGAGGCACCAAACGAGAAAGAAATGGGTTGGCCAGCCCTGACCTTCTTTTCTCATGTTCGCCATTGCACGGTGCTTCATGGCCCACGTCGGAACCCGCGATGGTTCACAACCTTTTTTACATGTCTGAGGGTTGGGTTTCAGTGGCCCGTGTCAGAAGCTTGTTTTTGTAAGGTGACGGCGGGGGAGAAAAATCTTGTGCACCGGTGCTTATGGTGCTACCGGTGCACTGAACTCACGTTGATATTTTAAAATGTATTAATAAATATGAAAAAATGACACATCCACAGAACATTGATGTAAGTTATCACAAGATTTCAAGTCAAAATTCGAAACATAGCTCGAAAATCATAATGACAAATTCAACACTAAATAGTACTCCCTCCGTCTGGAAATACTTGTCATGGGAATGGATGTATCTAGATATATTTTAGTTCTAGACACATCCATTTTTATTCATTTATGCGACAAGTAATTCCGGACGGAGGGAGTATATTACATAAGTTGGGCTTTAGATTTGACTAATTATCACATTGATGTCAAATTTGATATTTTCGTATCTCAAGAAATGTTTTAAATTTCGATACGAAATTTTTACGACATACATTAATATTATGTCAATGTGATAGATTTTTTGTTGAATTTATTAAAAATGTTCTCTGGCATCCGATGCAGCAGTAACTCCACGAGTGTGATTGCACCGAATAACAATTTTTTTTCTTTTTTGTTTGCGGGTGATCGCACCGAATACATTCCCGGTGATGGTGGGCATGGAAAGCACATGGCCGACACACGGTGCGTTTGCCGCCGGTGGAGAGCCACGGGTACCCCGTACCCCACCAGCCTGCGGCACGCACTGATTGCATCGCATAGCACTAGCACCGGTCCAGTCGATCCCATCTGGTACGGCTAAATGGCTAATGCATGACACCACATCGCACGAATACGAAAGATGGCAAGGTAAATTTGCTCCCTGCCGCAGCGTGAGCTTCGTGCCATGCCATCGCCACCAGGGCTTGAAGCCTTGAACCGAACACGTACGCTGCCGACCTCCTCTCCGGACCGGACGGAAGCAAAGCGCGGTGACATCCTCGAGCTAAGAGCATCGGACTTAATAAATATGACCTTCTAAATGTTGGTGAACACGTTCGGTCAATGGCCGAGCGTGTTCTCTATTTATCCGTCTGTGCGGTCACATTTTTTATTTTCTTTCTCATATGTCTAATCACTTTCACGTGATTAGTGGAGAGAAAGAGAGAAAGAAAAAAAAATGAATAAAGAACCGGGGTGGGGTCGTGTCCTACGTGACGAACTTGACCGGGCACACCCGGACGCGTCCGCGAGCCCTCATATCCTCTCTATATTTGCGATGGATATAAGGTTTCGCGAACAGCATAGACGTATGAAGATGATATGAGGGATCCGGTTAAATCACTTTTTGTCTTTTTTCTTTTGTCCGGTCACTGACCGGACACGTCGACAGACGTATGAGAGATCGTTTGAGGCGTCCGGTTGTGGATGCTCTAAAGGCCTTTCACGTCTCCATTATTCGAAGCTATCGACATCGGGAGGATGCCAACGTCTCAGCAAACGCAGAAACGAAATCCTTTTCCCCCTCCGCTGGACCAGAACCGAATCCAGTGTCACCGGCACAACCGTAATTAAACACGGTGACAATCATCTCTCTCCCTCTCTCTCTCAGACGTGATTGGACACTGGACACTCAATCATGCGCAACAAAGATCGCTCACTCAATCTTTTTTTTTTCTGACAAGGATCTAAAGAGCACTCAAATCGATATAATACTCACTCGTTTGTTCTCTTGCGCTCTTTAACGGGCCGACTTGTCCTGTCGCGCTTTTAACCGGCCGAAAGCGACGGGGCCGGTCCAAAACGCACCCCACGCGGTCCACGCGCGGCCTGTATAAATATTCCACCAGAGTCCTTCGAGAAAAATATTCCGGTGAACCAACCCCTCATGCTCAGTTGCTCACCCTGCCGTGCCTCACCGCCCCTCATCAAGCCCCACCGACCACCTCTCAAAAAAAAAAAAAAAAAAAAATCAAGCCCCACCGACCCGGCCGGTCCGGTCCGGTCCAGGCCCGGCTCCCGAAGCCTCCAGAGCCCGAACCACCACCGCCACCACGAGGGCCCACATGCCAGGGTCACGCCCCCCGCGCGCCGCTGCCTCCGGCGACTGCGAGCCCTCCTCTTTCCGCCCCCTCATAAATACCGCGCCCAGACCTCGCCGCAGATCGACCGCGCTCGCCCTCTCCGCTCTGCCGCTGCTGGTGTTACTAGCCGGACTCCCCGCCGCCGCCGCCGCCAACATGACCGAGGTCTGCGTGAAGGCCGCCGTCGGCCACCCCGACACGCTCGGCGACTGTGAGTGCCCCCTTCCGTGCTTCCTTCATCCCTAGGTCGATTCGGCGCGGAGCCCTAGCTAACTGATTTTGGTTTTGGGGTCCAGGTCCCTTCTCGCAGAGGGTGCTGCTCACGCTGGAGGAGAAGAAGGTGCCCTACGAGATGAAGCTCATCGACGTCAGCAACAAGCCCGACTGGTCCGTCCGACCCCCCTCCCTCCTCCCCACTAGAATTTCAGTTTCAGGCTCAGGCGGAAAAACCCTTTGGCCACTGCCTGATGGGTTACTGGTGGTTTCCTCGAGATGTTTTGAGCCTTTTCTGCACCGATTTGGGTTAGCTGGTTCGCGTTGGGTGAAGCAGAGTATTGCGGGACTGGGGATTTTATTGCGGTCGGCATGGGAGAGGCTCGTGCGTCGCTTAGATGCCTGCTGTGATGTGACAGATTTGGTCTATCTTGTGCAGAATGTGTGACCCTGGAATTGGGCGTACATGGATAATGTGTTAGAACTAGAAATTCAGTGAAAAAGAGCTAGAAATTCTCCTGTTTTACTTCTGCACAAGGGGTTCAGCGTTTCGATAAAAAAAAAAGAACCAGAAATTCTCTTTGTTTTCTTCTGCAACAAGGGTAAAGCATTGCGATAAAAAAGAAGTACAATTTCTTCGACTTGTTTTGAGCCAATTCTGCAGCGATTTGTTGCCTTAAATCGGTACTAGTTGGTTTGTGTTGGGTGAAGCAGAGCAGTGCGGGACTGGGAATTTTATTGTGGTCGCCATGGGCGAGGTTTTGTGCGTTGCTTACATGCCTGCTGTGATGTGAGTGTGACAGATTTGGTCTATCTAGTGCAGAATGTGTGGCCTGGAGTTGGGTGTGCATGCAGAATGTGCTAGAACTGAAAGTTACCCTAAGATATATCCAGATAAAAACCAGAGACATAGTTAAATATCTCTCTGGTGATTTTGGATAACTGCTGAACAAGGGGTTCAGAGTTTAGGTAAAAAAAAAAGGATGAGAAATTCTCTTGTTTTACTTCTGCACAAGGGGTTCAGTATTTCTATATCACTTGAGCGAAACAGAGTCTTATAAGACGAATTATGAGTCTGTCTAGTGGGCCGCATCTTGAAGGTGGTTCACCCAATGCACTTGCACTATCCCAGAAGAAGCTCGGAAGGATTATGAATTTAGAACTAACTAACAATAGCTAATATAGCGTGATTGCAGCTCTACAGTTGCAATAGTTTTTTGGGCAAATGTGCCAAAATGAATTGCCAACTATTGCAACTCTGGAGTTTTAGTTCCAGTTGCACGCAGAAATTGTGTGGAGCCAATTCTGCACTGATTTTGGTTACTAATCTGTTCCTTAATGTTTTGAGCCACTTCTGCAGTGATTTGGTGTAAATTTTACTCCTAGTTAGTTTGTGTTCTGTGTAGCAGAAACTTGCGGGACTGGGAATTTTATTGTGGTCGCCATGGGTGAGGCTTGTGCGTTGCTTAGATACCTGCTGTGCCTGTGATGTACTAACATATTTGGTCTATCTAGTGCAGAATTGGGTGTACATGCAGAATGTGTTAGAACTGAAAGTTACCATAATATAGCTCAAGATAAAAACCAGAGACATGGTTAAATATCTCTCTGGTAATTTAGATAAAAAATAATAATTAGAAAACCTCTTGGTTTACTGCTGCACAAGGGGTTCAGAATTTTGGCAAAAAACGAATGAAAAAATCTCTTTGTCTACTTCTGCACGTGGGTTTGAACAATTCTAAAATTGCTGTCAGTTAGTTCTAAAATTCTAATTCTCTTGGGGTTTACATCATTGGCATTAAAGAGTCATTACAGAAGCAAATACATCACTGGAATAAGCCACACTGTACCTGCTCTCTAACGCAGATTTATATTTCAAAGTCTTAAAACATGTTCTAGAAACTTTTGTGAGATATCCAGCTTCCTATCTTTTATGGAACACATGGCCAGAGTGTTCCATTTAACTTCTATCTTGGTTGCCAGTCAGTTTACGGAGTAGTTTGGTATTACTTTCTTTCACTATTTCGAGGAGTCTGGTCAGTTATGCATGCATTTTCCTGTATTATATTTGCAGAAGTTGAAATGGCCAAAAGGATGTTCTCAATTTCTAGCATAATGTTAACGGCCTCTAACCCTGTTTTTGACCAGAGTAGGGGACCAGACCCACCGATGTTCTTCCTTCTTTTGTGAGACTGTTGCCTTAAGATTCAGGATTTCCTTGTAAACAATGTTAATAATCTACTTCCTCCGTTCCTAAATATAAGTCTTTTTAGAAATTCCACTACGGACTACATACGGAGCAAAATGAGTGAATCTACACTCTATAGTATGTCTATATACATTCGTATGTAGTCCGTAGTGGAATCGCTAGAAGGACTTATATTTAGGAATGGAGGGAGTATATGAATGAAAGTGCTCCTGCTACTGTATGAAAGAATATAATCGAAATTCAGCGGGTTCTTTTGCAGTATAGTACTCTCGTACCTTTTTTTTTGTCTTGACATGTATCTAAATGCGCATAATTTTGACGCTGGGGACAAGAGAAGCAATTCTATAGCGAGCAAATGAAATGCAGAATGTTTTCATGCTTTCACGTGTGGAATTTTTAGTTACCATTCCCGTGACATTCTAGATCTTTAGTACTGGCAAAGATCTGATTAAGAAGATAGTGTTGCATTTTTCAGACTGAATCTGTAGGGATCCGATGGTGTTGGGATGTGGAGCTTACCCCTGTTTGCAAACTTCTTAACTGAACTACTCTAATGACTCTTTCAGGTTCCTGAAGATCAATCCAGAGGGCAAGGTGCCTGTGTTTAACGGTGGTGATGGCAAATGGATTGCTGATTCTGATGTGATCACTCAAGTCATTGAGGAGAAGTACCCAACTCCATCACTTGTGACCCCTCCTGAGTATGCATCAGTGTAAGTTTCTCGATGGCACATTGCAAATTCCACTATTGCTTCTCTGAAGCTTATTTTTTTTGCTATTTCTTGCATTTCGAGATCCTTGTTATATGTATGGTCTCATAAGCAGAAAGATGCTTTTGTTTCAGAGATATATTTTGCGCTTTATATATGTAGTATGGTGCTGCTAAGGTCTTTAGCATTGGGAATTCTGATTGTTAGTAGTTTTGTGACAACTTTTTTGAATGATCTCGCAACAAGGGAGTTGCATTTTTCTGCGGTTAGTTACAATAGAAATTGTTTAACTCTCTTTCCATGAATAGCTTAGTGGAATGATTGTAGTAACTTGATCTATTTCTGTCTAAAAAAAAACTACAGATTCAGTTTTGATGCCGTCTCATTTCACCAATAAAATAGTTTAGTAGCCGTTGTCCATTTCTTTTACCATGTTCTGGGTATGATGTTTCAATCTGATTGTGGTTTGTGATAACAGGGGATCAAAGATCTTCTCCACCTTCGTCACCTTCTTGAAGAGCAAGGATGCCAGCGATGGTTCAGAGAAGGCACTTGTTGACGAGCTGCAGGTGCTCGAAGAGCACCTAAAGGCCCATGTAAGTTGGCTTCACTGTCTTAGCAGCCGATGCCAGCTGCTTCCTGCAGTGGAACGAATAGACATAACACGTGCTTCCACAACCATTCCACTATATCCAAGTTTCACTATCCAAGCACTAATCCTGTCTGGACATGACACATTGCAATAATTTCATTTTGTCCCATTGCCTTATCGTGCAAGACGTGGGGCCCTTGTTTGTTCTGTCTGAACATCTAGCTTGATCTTACCAAACTTGTGCTAACACCGCTATGAAAACCGTGCTGGCAGGGACCCTACATCAACGGGGCGAACGTCTCCGCCGTCGATCTCAGCTTGGCTCCGAAGCTCTACCATCTCCAGGTGGCCCTGGAGCACTTCAAAGGCTGGAAGGTCCCGGAAACCCTGACCAGCGTCCATGCCTATACCGAGGTAGACCAACGCTCAAAGCTAAATGCACCCTATCTTCTTCCATTCCCAAATCATGTCCATGGATGAAGTCGCTGGTGGTCACTATGTTTTTCCTGCCCGCAGGCTCTCTTCAGCCGCGAGTCGTTCGTCAAGACCAAGCCGACCAAGGAGAACCTGATCGCCGGGTGGGCGCCGAAGGTGAACCCATAAGCTCCCCCGCCCGCCGCTCGGAGACCATCACCCGTTGTGCCAGTAGTGATGGGCAGTAGCAGGCCTCGTCTGTAGCTTGGGCGCATGGTCGATCGGGGTTTGGAATAATAATGCGAGCGAGCCTTGCGGTGCTCTGCCTGTCGCAAGCGTGCACCTGCTGTCTTGTGTGTGTGTGTGTGTGTGTGTGTGTGTGTGTGTGAGTGTTATGTGTGTGTTCTGGTGCAAGCAAGGGTGGCTGCATGTATTGGGGTGTGAACCTTTTGTCGTATGATGGATAAATAATGGGGCTGAATACAATTCAGAATTTGCCGTGTCAAAGTGTAGTTAGAGCATCTACAGCTGGACTGGGCAAATCCGCCCCCTATCCGTCCGCGGATGCGTCCGGGCACGCCCGCGGACGCATCCGGACGGCCCCTCATATTTCGTTCCGTGCATCCATATATCTTATATCCGGACTCTTAAATCCATGCAAAATCATGCACGCCGATCACAGAAACTAAATGTTGCATGTAAAACAAATGTTAGTACCGAACATAAGAATTAATTGTTTACATCAAATTTATTTGAAATGCACAATTAATCATCTGCTCTTTGATTTTCATTATGAGTTCACATATGTTCCACCAGATCATTGAGTAGTTGCGCGTGCACGTGATGATCTCGAGATTCTGATGCATCTACAGAGAGTTCATAAGTTGAACTCCATCTTGATCTTCAGGGATTTCAACTTGTTCTCCAGGTGTTTCAAAATCATTGGTTTGGGTTACACCATCACCCTCATCCCCGACGATCATATTGTGCAAAATAACACAACATGTCATCAGCTGTCACAAAGTTTCTGATTCCCACATCATTGTAGCCCCACGAACAATTCCCCAAAGCGTTTGCAGCACTCCGAATGCCCTCTCCACATCCTTTCGAGTTGCTTCCTGCATTATTGCGAAGTGCTTTTGTTTGTTGCCATGTGGTTCGGATATGGTCTTCACAAATGCAGCCCACTGAGGATACATGCCATCGGCAAGATAGCATCCCTTGTTGTAGTCTCGGCAGTTGACGGTGTAGTTGCATGGAGGTGATTCCCCATTGCAAAGCCTCTTGAACACCGGAGATCGTTGAAGCACGTTGATGTCGTTGTGAGAACCTGGCATTCCAAAGAAAGCATGCCAAATCCATAAGTCATGTGATGCCACCGCCTCTAGTATGATAGTGGCCTCTCTTGTGTGACCTTGATACATTCCTCGCAAACCTTTGGGACGGTTCTTCCATTGCCAATGCATGCAATCGATTGATCCGAGCATTCCTGAAAACCCTCTGGCCTCTTCAATAGTTAACAACTTCTTCGTGTCTTGTGCATTTGGCTCTCTCAGATACTCTGCTCCAAACACCTCCACCACAACACGGGCAAACTTGACAGTAGTCTTCATGCATATTATCTTTTCCATTCTGACCATCTCACCAACGGCATCTGCCACAGTACCAAGTGCAAGCATCCTCAGAGCAGCCGTGCACTTCTGCTTGGCAAAGAAAGAGAGTTGACCGCAACAATTCCTTGTGAGCTTGAAGTAGTCATCGTGTGCCTCCACTCCCTCCATAATGCGCAAAAACAATGGTTTTCGCAAGCGAAAACGACGACGAAACCATGGATCATCCTGAAAAGTTGGGTTCGGAGCAAAGTAATCCTTCTGCAGTAGCTTTGCTCCGGATACCCTATCCCGATTGATGACTCTTCTCCCTTTGATTGAGCCCTTGAAATTGAGAATATGCACCGCTTCCCGGTCCATTTCCTCTTGCATGCTCATGAGCATGATCATGTCCACTTCTTCGTTCGAATCCGATGAATCGAAGAACTCATCTTGAATTAGTTGATCAAGCTCCGTCGGTCCATACTCCTCGCTGGACAAAGCATCGGAATCCATCGTTTCCCCTAAAAATTCGACCAACAAATCCGGCCAAACATTCTGTCGAACACATCCAGCGCAAGGCAGAGTGAGTCAGTTGCCGGACGTAGGGCGGTGTCTTCCGGACCGGCGACGACATCCTCCACGGCGAGGTCGGGAGAGATGATCCCTCTGACGGAGCGGCCGGGGAGGGAGGGGGGGGGGGGGGGGCAGAGGCTACTAGGCGACGGAGCGCGCGTGGCGGCGGAGCTGGGAGACGGATGGCGCGAGGAGGAAGAAGAGAGGAAAACAACAAATGAATCCGACAGTTCTGCGGGGTGGATTTGTTGCAATTTACGGTGGGGTCAGGATGTCGGATCTGACGTGGCGGGCGTGCCCGGGCGTGTCCGGGCTCCCCCATACCCGCTCCATAGTTGGGCTGCATATGAGGGGTGCCGGTCAGCCCAGGCGTTTGAGGGCCGTTTGAGGGGTCGGGTTAGATCGCGTTTTATGACCGGTCAGTGACCGGACGGTCTACCCAGACGTTTGAGACGGGTTCGAGAGGTCCAGCTATGGATGCTCTTACGCTGTAGAGAGTGGACGGGCGCCTCCGAGGAAGTCACATGTGGTACGCTGTTTCTTCAGGCCAATGGTGTCACTCTCCGATGTGACTCGTGCGATGGGGGCAGGCAGCAGCTTGTGCATCAGGAGTGGGAAATAAGTAACGCTACAAATGTGTGACAAGTATGGATTCCTCCTAATCAAAAGTAACCATTCTCTTCTATAAAGTAGAAAGAAAAAAAGGTTTCCGGGTTCGTTGATGAGTACGACTGTACGAGTGCGTTTGTAGGTCTGTCACGTCCTTGAACTGTTCCCAGATGCAAAGGCTGGTTTCCTTCCTCGTGAGGAACTGAAATGCATAACCTCCTTGCAACAAACATGATTCACAAGCAATGTTCTTGCAATTTGCAAAGGCTAGAGTGTAGTAACACTTGCTAAATCCTGATAACTGATTTACGATGATGATATTTTCAGAGGTAATATACAGTGATTATAGTAACTTTTAATAGGTTCTCGTTGCATGTCAAAAACATCATCCTTCGCTAGATTATTAGGTCTTTGTACTTCTTGTATTGGGTTGCAAAGAGCAACCGACCCAGTTTCCTTGTGACTAACAATTAGAGCAACTCAACCGCGTGTTTTGTCCGCCTTTTGTTCGTTAGGGTGGGCGTGTCCGCCCCCTTTTGCAAATGGGTCGGCCGTGCGTCCAACGCGCCGATCCATTTTGCGTCCGCGCACAAGCAGTTTTTAATATTAAAATGGCCCGCGGCCACACATCATGCCATCTACCATGCCAGCGTCAAGAGTTCACGCCGGCGATATGCCAGCCTACAAAAAGAATGCGCAGTTTTTCAAGCTGGGCGCACTTGCCAGCGGGCCGGTGCACATGCCAGCACACAAAATGAGAACGTAGTTCGGCCACGCCATCTTGGCCGTGGTCATGCCCGCACACCACGGCATGGATCAATGGTCTTCGAAGCTCAACATGTCGGCCTGCATCTTCTCGAACTAAGACCGCTTCCTCGGAGAGACCGTGCTCAAGTCCACCTTCATGAGCTCGACCCCCTTCATCATACAAGCCAGCCAGACTTCTCTTGCTTTGGTGGCCTCGATCTCTAGCATCTTCGCTTGCTTCTCCGCCTCCAATGCGAGTTTCTTGTTTTGTATCTTCATGAAGGCCCTAATTTGCTTCTCATTGTCTTGCCGACGCTTCTCGTCTCTTGAGTCTTTGTTGGCGATCATGTCTTGCAAAGTAGCTTGCAAGGCAATGGCCGCCGCCTCGTGCTTGTCTTCTTTCTTGGAGTTGGTCTTCCCCCGCGGCCGCTCCTTCTCGCTCTCACCATGCTCTTCAATGGCTGCATATCCTCCACGCGCCTTGATGGCAGCGTATTGCGCTTTGAACTTCTCTTCTTCATTGATGATCATCCAACAATGAGTGGGGTTGAAAGACTTGCCCTCATAGTGGACCTTGAATGCTTCCAAAGTTTGGAAGACCTACAAATGAGCAAACATGTCGGCATACCAAAATAAGCAAGGTACTAGACAATCAATATAAGCAAGCATGTCGGCATACCATGTCTTTCATGCCGATGCCACTCACGGGACGGGCCTCGATGCCCTCAAGAGTGAAACAAAACTTGTTGCCCTCTTGTTGTATCACCCTCCAAGGCTTACCGAGAGAGACCCACCCACGCTTGAGCGGCATCGGCTCGACCCTTTTCTCCCGCCGTGATGATGACCGGCGGAGGAGAGGGAGGCGAGGCCGACGGTGGCGGCGAGGGTCGGCGCGTCGTCATCCATGGCGCGCGGGGGGGGGAGGTTTTTGGGTAATTTTGGGGGAAATGGTGGCGGTGTGCCACCGACGGGCGGGCCAGGGAGAGGACAAGGGCGGGCGTCTCGCGCGCGTCCGCTTCGTGTCCACGCGAACGCAAATCCGGCTCAAATTTGAGCCTGGAATGGGTCGCGGGCGGACGAAAAACGAACACGCGTCCGTTTGGGTCGGCGCGTTGGGCCGACTTTTGTGTCCGCCGCGACCCAAACGGACATGGACAGACAAAATGGGGGCCCGGTTGGAGTTGCTCTTAGTCATATAGCCAATAAGTAACAATACTAAAGCGGGAGGCTTCCAATTTTTTTCCTTTTTTTTCCTTTTTTCCTTACAACTGTTCATTTATGTGGCAGCGGTGAATAGTATGCATGTATGAACATTACCCTCCACCCGTGAATAGTATTTTGATTGGAAAACAGTCACACATTATTATATTCGTATTATGCGACAATTAATTTTAACTATGCGCATTGCTCTTAGTGATAAGAATGTGAACGTCCTTTGACTCAAATTTTACTTCGATGCCAACCTTATTTAGTTTTAAAAAAATGTGTGGCTCATTTTATTTTTTTCTTAGGTTCGTCCTTATGAACTGTTACCCCATGATTTTATTTCCCTTTGAAGGTTTGAGTGAAACCTAACATTTAAAAAACAGTAACACGAATAAACCATAACACTTAACCAGAGTAAATTAAAACACTACTATATTAGAAACAATAACTTTGTATACAACAGTCTTTTATGTGATAAGTGCTTGCATGCCCACTGAATAATTCAGAATATACCCATATCCACCCGGGAAAAAAGAAAAAAAATACTTCGTACGAACAGTACGTGAGATGTAAACCGGAACAACACCAGCACAGTGCATCAACGGGAACAATACTAAATGGGGGCCCGGTTGGATACGGGTAATTCGGGGGGAAAAGGTGGCAGTGTGCCACCGACGGGCGGGCCAGTGAGAGGACAAGGGCGGGCTTCTCGCGCGCGTCCGCTTCGTGTCCGCGCGGACGCAAATCCGACTCAAATTTTAGCTTGGAATGGGTCGCGGGTGGACAAAAAACGGACGCGCGTCTATTTGGGTCGGCGCGTTGGGCCGACTTTTGTGTCCACCGCGACCCAAACGGATACGGACGGACGAAATGGGGGTCTGGTTGGAGTTGCTCTTAGTCATATAGCCAATAAGTAACAATACTAAAGCGGGAGGCTTCCAATTTTCTCTTTTTTTTTTACTTTTTCCTCACTTGACTGTGCATTTACGTGGCGGCAGTGAACAGTACGCATGTATGAACATTACCCTTCACCCGTGAACAGTTTTTTTTAATTGCAAAATAGTCACACACTAGAAGGACTGGGCGCGCTTTGCTGCGTTGTTAGATTAAAAAAAACTAATCATTCTGTTTCAAAATACAATGTGTATTTTTTTTGAATGTCAAACATTTTAAATTTGATTAAATTTGTAGATAAATATATCAAAATCCACAATATCAAATTGTTGTGATTAGATTCATCGTTAAATGAATTTTCATATTTTTTATTTAATATTGTGGATGTCGATATTTTTCCTCTCAACTTGGTCAAAGTTGAAGAATTTGACTTTTCAAAAAACTAATACACCTTATATTTTGAAACTAAAGGAATATTTCGTTTGATGTGTGGGGGAGATGACATAGTGTGTTTTATTTTATTTAGAATTTGATAATTTGATGGGATTTTCGTGGTGTGATTCTATATTATATGCTAACCAACCTTATATATGTGGGAAAATTTCTAAGTAGACGGCTGGATGGGCGTGATTACTATGTTTTTATAGGCCGGTTGCTGTTGATTCGAAAAACTATTGGTTCAGTCAAAATTGTAAACCAAACCCATTAGGAATCATAGTGTATTTGTTTAAAGAATTGAACGAGTGAGTTTTGAAAAATTGTTGACCCGGTCAAAATCGGGTGACCCAATTTTAATTGGAGTCTTGGAGACCTCAATTGAATGTGAACTCTTTAAAACTAATGAGTATATTGTTATAAAGGTATAAATAAAATAATTAAATGTCAGAGCTTTGAGAAATTGTTGACCAGGTCAAAATTGGATGTCACAATGTCAATTGGAGACCTCAATTGAATGTGGCCCTTCACCCGTGAACAATATTTTGATTGCAAAACCGTCACACATTATTATATTCGTATTATGCGACAATTAATTTTAACTATGCGCATTGCTCTTAGTGATAAGAAAATGAACGTCCTTTCACTCAAATTTTACTTCGATGCAAACCTTATTTAGTTTTTTAAAAAGGTGTTGCTCATTTTATTTTTTTCTTAGGTTCGTCCTTATGAACTGTTACCCCATGATTTTATTTCCCTTTGAAGGTTTCAGTGAAACCTAACTTTTAAAGAACAGTAACACGAATAAACCATAACACTTAACCAGAGTAAATTAAAACACTACTATATTAGAAACAATAACTTCGTATACTACAGTCTTTTATGTGATAAGTGCTTGCATGCCCACTGAATAATTCAGAATATACCCGTATCCACCCGGGAAAAAATAAAAAATACTTCATACGAACAATACGTGAAATGTAAACCGGAACAACACCAGCACAGTGCATCATCGGGAACAATAATCCGAGAAAATACAAAAATAAAAGACTGAGATTTTTTTTATAAAAGTGATTAAGGATTGTTTTGCTCCTTTTTTTGAAATTTCATATTACCTATTGTCGAGTTACCCTCTATAAAAGCTCTACAACCATTATTATCGTCGCTAACCGCATCACCACTCACTTACCATGCAAGACAAGAAAAATCCTACTCTATCGACAATACTCACGCCTCCAAAAAAACGCCTTTGACGCTACTGATTCTAACATTGTTCGCCTGCTAAAAATCCCATATCAGTGCGATGAAGACATGATAGGCTAGATAGAAAACAAATACGCAGAGATGATGGTAGAAGTCCCTACCGCCGAGATCGGCAACATCACAATCCACGATGTGACCAGGACCAGCAACAAATAGAAGGCCACATAAAGCACTTCATTGATATGCCATGAAAATCATCCGAAACAATTCCCGAATAAACCGGAATTGCAAACCGGAACTGTTTCCAAAATAATCTGGATACAGTACCCGAACTGCTAAACTGGAACAGTATACCCGAATACACATGAACAACACCCCGGAATAGTGAGATACCTCAATCGTCCCCCACAGCTTTCCAATGATGGAACAACTGAGGCACAAAACAGTAAACCGGAACACTATATTTACATGAACATTAATCCGTGGAAAAATAAGTTCTCCGTCGATTATTGTCCATTTTTACACCACGACAACAGTGAACAATGCTTCAACAATTACCTAAACAAACCGGAACAGTATCCAAATAAATCCAGAACTGCAAACCGAAACAATAGCGCCAAATAAACCAAAATAGCAAACTCGAGAAACCCAGAATGGTAAAACCAATGAAACGAAACAATACATGAGTAAACCGAAAACATTAACCCACCAAATGATAAACCGGAACAGTACCCAAATTGTGACCCTGAAAAATATACCCGAATAAACCAGAACAACAAAAACAGTAAACCAGCACTATGTATTCACGTGAACAGTAATACACAAGAAATACAAAAAATCCCCAAAAGAACTGAGACTCCTCATCCCTCGACCCAGAACAGGAACTATAAACCAAAATAAACCGGAGCAGTCATCCGAAATGGTTCCCCGCCCACCCCACCCCTTAGCACTAGTAGAAAACGGGCCTTTAATCCCGGTTTGTAAGGCCCTTTAGTGCCGGTTCTACAACCGGCACTAAAGGGGGGGGGGGACTAAAGGCCCCTCCCCCCTTTAGTCCCGGTTCGTCACGGCCCGGCACTAAAGGCCCACCACGTGGCGCCTGCCGGGGCCGTGCGCTGGGGGACCTTTAGTCCCGGTTGGTGTTACCAACCGGGACTAAAGGCGTAGTCCCGGTTGGTAACACCAACCGGGACTAAAAGTATTTAATTCTTTTAATTTTGGTTTATTTTTCTTTTTAATTTTGTGTTTTCCATTTAATTATTTTTCATTTCAAACATATATTACGCTACTACATACTGTACACGTTGTGCATATATATATAAATCGAATTTCTCGTACGACGACCATTCACATACATATATATATATATACAATTTCTCCTACAATTTGCGGATCATTACATATGCAGGGCATTACTGCTTGATCTTGTAATGGTATTCTCCTTTGGGATCTATGACCTGGTCGACCAGAAATCCAGCTATTTCCTCTTGAATTGGTCGTACGCGAGCCGTTGGTAGGAGCTGGCCCCGCATCTCTATCATCTATAATCAGGAGATCAAGATGAATATATTAGTTGTGTGTATATATATTAGCTAGATCATGATAAAAAAAATATGGATAGTGTTCTGGCAAACGTACCCAAAGAGTTTTTTCATCTATGCTCCTTTCAGACGTGATCATGCGAATATTCTCGCAAACGTAGTATGCGCATAAACTATTCCCCTTCTCCTGCCTCATGCACTTTACGAGAATAAAATTCAATCAGGTAATAATTAATCAAGCATGATAATGGTATTGAAACTAGAATTAAAGAGATACACGGACGTAGCTAGCTAGTACTACTTAATTACCTTGGGTCGCACCCATTTCAGCTGTTGTTTCCATTGGCCGGGGACCTCTTCGATGAACTTTTTCCAAGCCCTGCCCGCCGGCAAAGAAAATGAATAAAGGAGTTATTAACTAGTTGATATCAGGAAATGAAGTAAAGAGGCAGACATAGTGCGATAATGATTGAAATTACCTGTCGAACACCCCCTTCACGGTTGCGTATTCGGATGGATCCTTATATAGTGAGTCCAGTACTTCAACTTTTCCCTTGTCAACTTCAATGATTAACAAGATCCAGTGGAAACTGCATGCGCACACGTTTTTTATAAATAAGCGGGCATGTGCATAACTCATCAACTACACTTATTAACATCTAGTAAGCAAAAAATAGAATTTGTAGTACAAGATATAGTAACACTCACCCGAAGTTGTAAGGAAGTAGTATTTTTGGTTGGGCGTTTAGTTGCTTCAAAAACTCTAGCAGGAATCTCTCTGTGTCTTCTCTCGAATATTGATATTCCCATATCGCCTGATTAATCGTATTTGGGTCAATGAACTCAACTCCATAGCGTCTAGTTTTTTTCATTTCATACATCTTCATTCTGCATAATACCACAGAAAAGAATACAGTGAGGATAATTACAGTTAATGAACGAGAGCACATCTAGCTAGCTAGCTAGAGACTTAAATTACAGAAAGAAATCACTTACAGACAATAGCAACTGACGATAGATTTGTCTAGTGCGTCTTGTTGGAATAACTGAAACAACTCTGAAAAATCAATCCACACATCTTTTCCATGGAAGTAATGCTCTGGCTTGACTTTCACCATGAGGGACTCTTCATTGGTATTTGCTGTTTTTTGCATGTACCATGTATGCAAATTGTACATTCTCGTTGGTAGAAGCTTGACATCGTCAGGCTTGACCAGAGGTTTGCCACGGACATATTGGTATTTTACTTCCTCCTCTGTAATCCCGGGGATTTCCTCAAGGCCTAGGAGTTGTTCAACAGTGACACCGGCCTCTTTAGCCTGCCTTCTAAGATCGTCGGTTATTGCCGGCCGATCGGCGGTACTCACATGTGTTTGTACAATGAGCGGGGGGATCGATTGCACTGCTTGTTCTCCCAGCTGGGGAACAGTTTTCCCGCTTTTTTTGCCAACTGCTTGGCTCGAGCTCGAGCTCGACTCCTTTTGCCCTGCAGAATATGACTTCTTGATAGACCGCACATAGTCGGAGTCCTTCTGATTGTCAGCCGGTCGAGCCATATCAATAAAGTGTTGTGATACATGCTCAGGTACTTTCTCCTTTGGCGGCGCGGGCGGTTTCGGTGCAAAATGGGCCTTCAATTGGGCATCACATGCGTCGTCGAGTTCCTCCTGAGTCAGGTGGTAAGACAACCTCGGAAGAGGCTTGAGGCTTGGACCATGTTTGAATTTCTTGTCTGTTGTATCGCTAGCCGTCGTAGCTGCGGCCTCTCTCTTCCGCTGTTGCTTAGGCGGAGCATGCTGAGTCGGCTGACTTGGAGGAGGAGGAGTTGGCTGACGCCGTGCCGGACTTGGAGGAGGAGTCGGCTAATGCGGTGCCGGACTTGGAGGAGGAGGAGTCGACTGAAGCGGCGGAGGACTTGGAGAAGGAGGAGTCGGTGGCCTTGGAAAGATGATGCAATCCTTTTTCCATAGAATGATACGATGTATGGCCTCTCCCAGTGTTCTCTCCTCGTCACCTCCAAGAATGTCAAGTTGTAGCTCGTGATATCCTGACATCACTTCATCAACCCCGACACGAGCATAGCCAGCTGGAATGGGATTGCAATGGAAGGTTGCTTCAGGGGGATTTGCTAAAGCATAGCCGTCCGCCACCTTCATGGATAAGTTCTTCACTTTCATGTGTAGCTCACAGTTAGTCCTGTCTTTGATATCATCCACAGGGTAGCTAGCTAGCAGTGCATTATCGATATCGGCCGGGGCGGAACCCACGCTGCTTCTCGGCATAGATGGGACGGTGCTATCCAATGCTGGATCGATCTGCTCATGCTGCCGCTGAGACGCCCTTTCCTGGCTGAGTGAGTCGATCTGCTCCTGCTGCCGCCTGACAAATCGTTCCAACTCCAGGTGCGAGGATATTAGGCCTTCAAGGCGGAGTGCTTCCTCCTTCTTCTTCTGCTCCTCATGCTTCTTCTTTCTCGCACGGCTTCTATAGTCGTCGTTCCAATCCGCAAACCCCTCATACCACGGAACAACGCCTTTGCCTCGTGTTCTTCCCGGGTGTTCAGGATTCTTCAGGGCGCGCGTAAGCTCGTCGTTATCTCTGTTGGGCGTGAACACCCCCGATCTAGCTTCTTCTATTGCAATAAGTATTTCGTCTATCGCTTCTTTAAGACTTGCCTTCACCATAACCAGCCCTGTCTCTGGGTCCAACTTCCCCCCATGCGCATAAAACCATGTCCTGCACCTGGGGGGCCATGTCAATGTAACTGGACTGACCCGTTTACTAATCATCTCTTGCTCAGATTGATGCCACTTAGGCAGGGCCACCTGGTAGCCACCTGGCCCCAGACGATGGTGCCACTTCTTTTTCGCAGCATTAATCTTGTTTTTCCTCGACAGTTCCTTAGCTTTTTCCGATTCCTTGAACTTCACGAAAGTGTGCCAGTGATCTTTTGCCTTCACCAGTGCTCCCATGAATTCTGGAGTCTTCTTTTTTGATTTGACGTACTTAGCCCATGCATTTTTCTTGAAGGTGTTGAATGCGATCGCCATCTTTTTAAGAGCATAGTTTCTGACTTTCTTCAGATCTGCATCTGTCAAATTATCTGGTAGGGTGAAATGTTCCATGAGCGTAGTCCAAAGCACATCTTTTGCTCTTTCGTCGACAAAAGTAACTCCTGCTCGATCTCCCTTTGCTCGCTTTCTCCATTCTTGAACGGAGATCGGGATTTGGTCCCTGACAATAACTCCGCATTGATTCTTGAACGTGGTCGCATTTTTCTTAGGTTCAAGGCCAGTTGATGTTTTGATGGAATCGATGTTGAACTTTACGCCTTTGTCCAACTTTTTGGCCGGGCCTCGAACTACCCTGTCGCTTGTACAAGATTTGCTCGATCCGGAGGCCTAAAAGAAGAAAGATCGATCCGGAGGTCATTTGAAGAACATTTTCTTCGTCAACATCGTTGTCGTCACCTTCATCTATTCTTTCGTCTTCATCAAACATCATACCCTCACCCGAAGGGTTCAGATATTGCGAGCCGTCATCATGATCATCTGGGCTCGTGGAGCGTATGATGTCGAACACAGCCTCTTCTCCTTCTCTGCCGGTATTGTCCATAGCTTTTATTTAACTAATCCAGAAGAAAGATAAAACAATTTAGTATTCAGAGATCCGAAAGGTAGATGCATGAGATCAGAAAGAAATTGGATCAACTTGTGCACATCCATAATGGGGGCATTCCTGATAATTAATCCCTTAAAGGACTAAGAAAATCTATTGCAAATACAACATTAAAATATGCAACTTTTGCAAATACTAATTGCTATACATTGGATCAAATGTCAAAATTCCTCAACGTTTTTATATCTAACATTTATCTAGCTATAACTAAAAGTATAAAAAACTAAAAAACATTCATCTAACATTTCTATAACTAAAAGTATAAAAAATTAAAAAACAGAAAAAGAAACACTAATTAAGCATACTTCTATACATCCATTAAAAAACAGAAAAACAACATTATATAAAAAAAATCTATACTAATTAAACACTAATTATATCCATCTAACATGCATTCATACATACATATATACTAGTGAAAAACAACTAAAACATCTAAATAGAAAATGTGTGTGTGTGTGTGTGTGTGTGTTCATGCATGTGTGTGTGGGGGGGGGGGGCTCGGGGACGGGCGGCCATGGCGGCAGGGGGCGAGGGAGGGGGGGGGGAGAGGGAGGAACTGAGCTCACAGCGGGGCGACTGCGAGGCGAGGCGAATCGGGGGCAGCGACGGCGTCGGGGCAGGCGGCGCAGCGAGGAGCGAGCGCGCGCGCGTGGGCCGGCGGCGCCGTCGGGGATCGGCGAGGAAGGGCGCGTCCGGAGTAGGGGTCGACGAGGAGGGACGGGCGGCCGGCGTCGGGGGCGGCGACGGCGTCGATCGGGGCAGGCGGCGGCGCGCAGCAGCCTGGCGGCGTCGTCTGTGTTTGGCGTCGAGAGAATGGAGAGGATGGTGAATTTTTCGTAAGTGGAGTTAAATATATGAGAGCCTTTAGTCACGGTTGGTGGTTCCAACCGCGACTAAAGGCCACCTTTAGTCGCGGTTGGAGCCACCAACCGCGACTAAAGGTCTCGCTTCCCGCCGCTTGGACTGGATGAAATTCACCTTTAGTCGCGGTTGGTGGCTCCAACCGCGACTAAAGGCCCCCCTTTAGTCGCGGTTGGTGGCTCCAACCGCGACTAAAGGCCTGTTCCTCGCACGGCGTAGTGTGGTGGATGTTTAGTCCCACCTCGCCCAGCGAAGGGCGCTCGCACTGGTTTATAAACCCTGGCGCGGTAGCTCATTCGAGCTCCTCTCTAAAGCAGGCCTACAAGGCCTACCGTTCTTTCCTGCCCTGTGGGCCATACTAGGCCTTGCGGGCCTACATCCTGGCGCAACTAGTGGGTGTCTAGTCGTATGCAGGCCGTGGCGACCCAGTAGGCGGGCTTTTTTTTTTACTTTTCAGTTTTTTTTGTTTTCTTCTATATTTATTTTCTTTTGTTTCTTGGTTGTTTTTTTGCTTTATTTAGAGTTTCTGAGTGAATCTTTTTGCTTTAGGTAAAAAATTATAAACTTTCTGTTAGTGCCAGTAGTTTTCAAATTTGAATTATTTGAAATTTGTGTGAATCACTAGTTTGTGAATAACTTTATTTTAAAAAAAGATTTTTCAGTGATTCTTTTTTCTGCTGTTTAATATTAGTGTGTTTTATCATTATATTCAATTTGGTAATTCTTAGGTTATTTAAAAAAAATGAAATGCCTTTGTAACAGACGAGTTTTCGTCCGAAAGCGTGATACTTCGAAAGAGATTGTCCATTTTGTACACGAAGTGCATCCAGTTTTTGCCGTAACCCTCTCAACTTTTTAGCACATGCTATGTGGGTGAAATGATGATACCATGCGAACTTTCAACCTTTTCTGATTGTGATTTGTAGTGCTTTTCAATTTCAGGGTCATTTAGCTCAAAAAAATCAGTAAATGCATGAAAAATAGCAAATGAAGTCAGAAAGGGTTAAAAATTGATGACGTGGCTTTGGACATAATATTTCTTCGCGTTTCAAATGCCAAAACACATAAGTCGGAGTTCTATTACAAAGATTCCCTCCGGTTTGTCCGAAGTGGGACTTTCCAGATATATAAGTCCGGAAACTAACTAGAGAAGCCGGTCACATCCCAGAGTGGGATCTTTGGATATAAAACTTTTTCTTCGCGTGTGTCCCTTTGTGCCGTAACCATGGACAATCTTCATCGTTTAACTTGATGCTCGGGTCAACATTCACTATGAAGGGAGCAATTTCATGAAACTTTTCATAATCTTCTGACATGTCTGTCTTGTCCTCCACTCCCACGATGTTTCTTTTCCCTGAAAGAACTATGTGGCGCTTTGGCTCATCATATGATGTATTCGCTTCCTTATCTTTTCTTTTTCTCGGCTTGGTAGACATGTCCTTCACATAGAAAACCTGCGCCACATCATTGGCTAGGACGAATGGTTCGTCTGCGTACCCAAGATTGTTGAGATCCACTGTTGTCATTCCATACTGCGGGTCTTCCTTTACCCCGCCTCCTCTCAGATTGACCCATTTGCACCGAAACAAAGGGACCTTCAAACCAAGTCCATAGTCAAGTTCCCATATCTCCTCTATGTAACCATAATATGTGTTCTTTGGCCTATTGGTGTTTGCTGCATCAAAGCGGACACCACTGTTTTGGTTGGCGCTCTTTTTATCTTGGGCGATCGTGTAAAATGTATTCTCATTTATCTCGTACCCTTTGAAAGTATATATAGTCGAAGATGGTAACTTGGACAGCAAGTACAGGTCATCTGCAACAGTGTCGTCATGCATGAGACGTGTCTGCAACCAACCGGCGAAAGTCACAGTTTGTTCATGTGTAATCCAGTCGTCAGACTGCTCCGGGTGTTTGGAGCGTAGAATATTCTTGTGTTGCTCGATATACGGAGCCACCAAGGCGGAACTTTGTAGAACTGTGTAGTGTGCTTGCGCCAAAGAATGCCCGTCCCGGCATATTACTGAATTCTTTCCTAGCGTGCCTTTTCCACCCAGTCTGCCCTCATGCCGCGATTCAGGAACACCAATCGGCTTAATGTCAGGAATAAAGTCAACACAAAACTCAATGACCTCCTCTGTTTCATGGCCCTTGGAGATGCTTCCTTCTGGCCTAGCACGATTATGAACATATTTCTTTAACACTCCCATGAACCTCTCAAAGGGGAACATATTGTGTAGAAATACAGGACCCAGAATGGCAATCTCCTCGACTAGGTGAACTAGGACGTGCGTCATGATATTGAAGAAGGATGGTGGGAACACCAACTCGAAACTGACAAGACATTGCACCAAATCATTCTCTAACCTTGGTAAGATTTCTGGATCGATTACCTTCTGAGAGATTGCATTGAGGAATGCACATAGCTTCACAATGGCTAATCGAACGTTTTCTGGTAGAAGCCCCCTCAATGCAACCGGAAGCAGTTGCGTCATAATCACGTGGCAGTCATGAGACTTTAGGTTCTGGAACTTTTTCTCTGCCATATTTATTATTCCCTTTATATTCGACGAGAAGCCAGACGGGACCTTCATAATGAGCAGGCATTCGAAGAAGATTTCCTTCTCTTCTTTGGTAAGAGCGTAGCTGGCATGACCCTGAAACTGCTTTGGATCCATGCCGTCTTCTCCGTGCATACGTTGCTGGTCCTCCCGTGCCTCCGGTGTATCTTTTGTCTTCCCATACATGCCCAAGAAGCTTAGCAGGTTCACGCAAAGATTCTTCGTCACGTGCATCACGTCGATTGCAGAGCGGACCTCTAGGTCTTTCCAATAGGGTAGGTCCCAAAATATAGATTTCTTCTTCCACATGGGTGCGCGTCCGTCAGCGTCATTCGGAACAGATTGTCCGCCAGGACCCTTTCCAAAGATTACTTTTAAATCCTTGACCATATCAAGTATATCATCACCAGTACGGTGGCGAGGCTTCTTCCGGTGATCTGCCTCACCTTTGAAATGCTTGCCTTTCTTTCTTACGGGATGCCTGCTCTGAAGAAATCGACGATGCCCCAGGTACACATTCTTCTTACATTTATCCAAATATATACTGTCGGTATCATCTAAACAGTGCGTGCATGCGTGGTATCCCTTGTTTGTCTGTCCTGAAAGGTTACTGAGAGCAGGCCAATCATTGATGGTTACAAACAACAACGCTCGCAGGTCAAATTCCTGCTGTTTGTGCTCATCCCACGCACGTACACCTTTTCCATTCCACAGCTCTAAAAGTTCTTCGACTAATGGCCTTAGGTACACATCAATGTCGTTGCCGGGTTGCTTGGGGCCTTGGATGAGCACTGGCATCATAATGAACTTCCGCTTCATGCACAACCAAGGAGGAAGGTTATAGATACATAGAGTCACATGCCAGGTGCTATGATTGCTGCTCTGCTCCCCAAAAGGATTGATGCCATCTGCACTTAAACCAAACCATACGTTCCTTCCGTTATCTGCAAAGTCCTTCCACTTTCTCTCGATTTTTCTCCACTGTGATCCGTCAGCGGGTACTCTCAACTTCCCGTCTTTCTTACGGTCATCTTTGTGCCATCGCATCAACTTGGCATGCTCTTTGTTTTGGAACAAACGTTTCAACCGTGGTATTATAAGAGCATACCACATCACCTTGGCAGGAATCTTCTTCCTGGGGCGCTCGCCCGCAACATCACCATGGTCATCGTGGCCGATCTTATAGCGCAATGCACAGCATACCTGGCATGCATTCAAATCCTCGTACTCACCGCGGTAGAGGATGCAGTCATTAGGGCATGCATGTATCTTCTGCACCTCTAATCCTAGAGGGCAGACGGCCTTCTTTGCTTCGTACGTACTGTCGGGCAATTCGTTGTCCTTTGGTAGCTTATTCTTCATTATTTTCAGCAACTTTTCAAATGCCTTGTCAGGTACACCATTCTCTACCTTCCATTGCAGCAATTCCAGTGTGGTACCCAGCTTTTTCTTGTCATCTTCGCAATTTGGGTACAACAATTTCTTGTGATCCTCTAACATGCGCTGCAACTTCAGCTTCTCCTTTTCACTTGCACAGTTTCTATTTGCATCGGCAATGGCCCGACCAAGATCATCAGCGGGCTCATCTGATGCCTCTTCTTCAGCTCCTTCCTGCATTGCCGGCTCAGCTTCTTCCCCCATTGTTGTACCATCGTATTCATGGAACCCATGGCCAGGATAGCTGTCGTCATCCTCTTCTTCTTCATTCTCTTCCATTAGGACCCCTCTTTCTCCATGCTTGGTCCAACAGTTATAGCCGGACATGAAACCGGACTCAAACAGGTGGACGTGAATGGTTCTTGAGTTAGAGTAATTTCGATCATTCTTACAGCCAGCACATGGACAATACATAAAACCATCCGCCCGCTTGTTTGCCTCAGCCGCAACCAGAAAAGTATGCACGCCATTAATGAACTGGGGAGAGCATCGGTCATCGTACATCCATTGCCGGCTCATCTTCATTACACAACACCGAAAAGACCAAATTAATACAAGTTCATACATAAAGTTCATACACACTTGTTCTCATAAAGCAACATACAAACTCTCTAGCTAAAGCATTTAAATGCAACAACAAATGCGATCAAGATCGCAACTAAGGTAACAATTGATCCAACAGCATAGTGATACCAAGCCTCACTATCAATGGCATATTTTTTAAATTTTCTAATCTTCAAGCGCATTGCATCCATCTTGATCTTGTGATCATCGACGACATCGGCAACATACAACTCCAGTTTCATCTTCTCTTCTTCAACTCTTTTCAATTTTTCTTTCAAATACTCATTTTCTTTTTCAACTAAATTTAACTTCTTGACAAGAATATCTATGTCGGTTGCAATTTCCGGTTCACATACCTCCTAGATAAAAATATCTATGTCAACTTGATGGGCATAATTGTCATAAACACGAAATGCAATAAATAGTTATAAAAGAGAATATATATACCACATCCGAATCATAAACCGGACGAGGGCCGACGGGGACGGATATCAAAGTCATGGCACTATGTATAACAAACAATCATACATGTAAGAAAATTATACAATTAACTATCTAAATCATACAAATAAGATTTTTTTTATGAAAAGGATAAGAACGAACAAGAGGATCACCAAGGTGTGGTGACGGCGACGGGACGGTGCGGGCGATCGACGGTGGTTAGGACGGGGACGGGAAGGCACTAAGTAAACCACACCTACACATGCAAAGTAAGAAGTTAATTTGAGCTCAAATTGCATATAAATCAAATGAACTACCACATATAAATACTCCCAAACTAAAACCCACAAATCACTATACTTATAGAGCATTGCAAGAGCTAATCTAGCAATGAGAGATGAAAGGACAAAGTTGCTAACCTTTGTGAACACTTGGATGGATGGGGTGCCTCCAAATCTTGACAAATTTTGGCAAAAATGGAGGATGAGCTCGAGGAAGAGGAAGAACAAAGGAGGGGAAGAAGGGGAAAAAAAAGGGAGGAGTATTGTGATCGGGCTGGCCGAATTCATATAGGGGATCTTTAGTCCCGGTTGGTATCTCCAATCGGGACTAAAGGGGGGGCCTTTAGTCCCGGTTGGTGATACCAACCGGGACGAAAGGGGCTCGTGGGGGCCCCAGCCGACACCAGCCTGCCACCACCCTTTAGTCCCGGTTCGTGTTACGAACCGGGACTAAAGGGGGGGCCTGTAGTCCCGGTTGGTGATACCAACCGGGACTAAAGGGGCTCGTGGGGGCCCCAGCTGACACCAGCCTGCCACCACCACATTAGTCCCGGTTCGTGTTACGAACCGGGACTAAAGGTCCGGAACGAACCGCGACTAATGATGCCCGTCCCGAACCGGGACTAATGGTCACATTAGTGCCGGTTCAAAACCCGACCGGGACTAAAGCTGCGGACAAAAGGTCCGTTTTCAACTAGTGTAGGTGAACAGTGACAGAATAGTAAAACCAAAAATGTAAACCTGAATAATTGCCAAACTGTAAAACCGGAAGAGTAAACCCAATTAAACCGAATCAGCAAACCTGAATAAACCAGAAAAGTAAAAAAAATCAATAAACAAAAGCAGAAACCCAAATAAACCAACGACAGTAACCCCGAAACAATAAATCAAAATAGTAAATGGGAGCAAACCGGAACAATAACTGACATACCCTCAAGTAGCAAATTACTGGACGACAATTATTGTCATTTCCAAGTGCAAGCCATGGAGCATACGGGGAACATAAACATTTTAGCTCCTCTGCCATTAAGCAACGATATGGATCCACGCCCAATTAGACATTCTTCTTCCTCCCCTTTACTACCAATTCATGCACCACAGAGTAATCTGCTTGCAACCCTACCGTTAACAAATTCTGCTATGTAGCAAAATGAAACACAAACGAGGTATAAACATTGGAGTATATTTTACAATACAGTGTAGCAAAATGAAACACAAACGAGGTCTTTGCCGATCTGTAAAAGAGCAAGATAAGCATCTCTACACGCAAAGACAAAGACAACATCTACGACGGATGTAAACGTGTTATAAATAAACTTACTGCGCCAATGAACCTTGCCAAATGAATCTACACCTCCTTTCCTTCCTATAAAACCCAAACAAAATAAAACAAATCCAACCAACTAAATATGAAAAAGACCTCCATATAATAAAAATAAAAATGAAAGTATTTCTTCAAAATATAAATGAGGCTTCCTACGGGCGCGGCGTGCGCCGCGCATCTACGTCGCTAGTAATTACACTATGGACTTGCAAGGAATTTATCTATAACATGTATGACACAACTGAACTTTCTAAAGGAATATTTCGTTTGATGTGTGGGGGAGATGACATAGTGTGTTTTATTTTATTTAGAATTTGATAATTTGATGGGATTTTCGTGGTGTGATTCTATATTATATGCTAACCAACCTTATATATGTGGGAAAATTTCTACGTAGACGGCTGGATGGGCGTGATTACTATGTTTTTATAGGCCAGTTGCTGTTGATTCGAAAAACTATTGGTTCAGTCAAAATCGTAAACCAAACCCATTAGGAATCATAGTGTATTTGTCTAAAGAATTGAACGAGTGAGTTTTGAAAAATTGTTGACCCGGTCAAAATCGGGTGACCCAATTTTAATTGGAGTCTTGGAGACCTCAATTGAATGTGAACTCTTTAAAACTAATGAGTATATTGTTATAAAGGTATAAATAAAATAATTAAATGTCAGAGCTTTGAGAAATTGTTGACCAGGTCAAAATTGGATGTCACAATGTCAATTGGAGACCTCAATTGAATGTGGCCCTTCACCCGTGAACAGTATTTTGATTGCAAAACAGTCACACATTATTATATTCGTATTATGCGACAATTAATTTTAACTATGCGCATTGCTCTTAGTGATAAGAAAATGAACGTCCTTTCACTCAAATTTTACTTCGATGCAAACCTTATTTAGTTTTTTAAAAAGGTGTTGCTCATTTTATTTTTCTTTTAGGTTCGTCCTTATGAACTGTTACCCCATGATTTTATTTCCCTTTGAAGGTTTCAGTGAAACCTAACTTTTAAAGAACAGTAACACGAATAAACCATAACACTTAACCAGAGTAAATTAAAACACTACTATATTAGAAACAATAACTTCGTATACTACAGTCTTTTATGTGATAAGTGCTTGCATGCCCACTGAATAATTCAGAATATACCCGTATCCACCCGGGAAAAAATAAAAAATACTTCATACGAACAATACGTGAAATGTAAACCGGAACAACACCAGCACAGTGCATCATCGGGAACAATAATCCGAGAAAATACAAAAATAAAAGACTGAGATTTTTTTTATAAAAGTGATTAAGGATTGTTTTGCTCCTTTTTTTGAAATTTCATATTACCTATTGTCGAGTTACCCTCTATAAAAGCTCTACAACCATTATTAACGTCGCTAACCGCATCACCACTCACTTACCATGCAAGACAAGAAAAATCCTACTCTATCGACAATACTCACGCCTCCAAAAAAACGCCTTTGATGCTACTGATTCTAACATTGTTCGCCTGCTAAAAATCCCATATCAGTGCGATGAAGACATGATAGGCTAGATAGAAAACAAATACGCAGAGATGATGGTAGAAGTCCCTACCGCCGAGATCGGCAACATCACAATCCACGATGTGACCAGGACCAGCAACAAATAGAAGGCCACATAAAGCACTTCATTGATATGCCATGAAAATCATCCGAAACAATTCCCGAATAAACCGGAATTGCAAACCGGAACTGTTTCCAAAATAATCTGGATACAGTACCCGAACTGCTAAACTGGAACAGTATACCCGAATACACATGAACAACACCCCGGAATAGTGAGATACCTCAATCGTCCCCCACAGCTTTCCAATGATGGAACAACTGAGGCACAAAACAGTAAACCGGAACACTATATTTACATGAACATTAATCCGTGGAAAAATAAGTTCTCCGTCGATTATTGTCCATTTTTACACCACGACAACAGTGAACAATGCTTCAACAATTACCCAAACAAACCGGAACAGTATCCAAATAAATCCAGAACTGCAAACCGAAACAATAGCGCCAAATAAACCAAAATAGCAAACTCGAGAAACCCAGAATGGTAAAACCAATGAAACGAAACAATACATGAGTAAACCGAAAACATTAACCCACCAAATGATAAACCGGAACAGTACCCAAATTGTGACCCTGAAAAATATACCCGAATAAACCAGAACAACAAAAACAGTAAACCAGCACTATGTATTCACGTGAACAGTAATACACAAGAAATACAAAAAATCCCCAAAAGAACTAAGACTCCTCATCCCTCGACCCAGAACAGGAACTATAAACCAAAATAAACCGGAGCAGTCATCCGAAACGGTTCCCCACCCACCCCACCCCTTAGCACTAGTAGAAAACGGGCCTTTAATCCCGGTTTGTAAGGCCCTTTAGTGCCGGTTCTACAACCGGCACTAAGGGGGGGGGGGGAGACTAAAGGCCCCTCCCCCCTTTAGTCCCGGTTCGTCACGGCCCGGCACTAAAGGCCCACCACGTGGCGCCTGCCGGGGCCGTGCGCTGGGGGACCTTTAGTCCCGGTTGGTGTTACCAACCGGGACTAAAGGTGGAGCCTTTAGTCCCGGTTGGTAACACCAACCGGGACTAAAGGCTCCACCTTTAGTCCCGGTTGGTAACACCAACCGGGACTAAAAGTATTTAATTCTTTTAATTTTGGTTTATTTTTCCTTTTAATTTTGTGTTTTCCATTTAATTATTTTTCATTTCAAACATATATTACGCTACTACATACTGTACACGTTGTGCATATATATATAAATCGAATTTCTCGTACGACGACCATTCACATACATATATATATATATATACAATTTGGTATATACAATTTCTCCTACAATTTGCGGATCATTACATATGCAGGGCATTACTGCTTGATCTTGTAATGGTATTCTCCTTTGGGATCTATGACCTGGTCGACCAGAAATCCAGCTATTTCCTCTTGAATTGGTCGTACGCGAGCCGTTGGTAGGAGCTGGCCCCGCATCTCTATCATCTATAATCAGGAGATCAAGATGAATATATTAGTTGTGTGTATATATATTAGCTAGATCATGATAAAAAAATATGGATAGTGTTCTGGCAAACGTACCCAAAGAGTTTTTTCATCTATGCTCCTTTCAGACGTGATCATGCGAATATTCTCGCAAACGTAGTATGCGCATAAACTATTCCCCTTCTCCTGCCTCATGCACTTTACGAGAATAAAATTCAATCAGGTAATAATTAATCAAGCATGATAATGGTATTGAAACTAGAATTAAAGAGATACACGGTCGTAGCTAGCTAGTACTACTTAATTACCTTGGGTCGCACCCATTTCAGCTGTTGTTTCCATTGGCCGGGGACCTCTTCGATGAACTTTTTCCAAGCCCTGCCCGCCGGCAAAGAAAATGAATAAAGGAGTTATTAACTAGTTGATATCAGGAAATGAAGTAAAGAGGCAGACATAGTGCGATAATGATTGAAATTACCTGTCGAACACCCCCTTCACAGTTGCGTATTCGGATGGATCCTTATATAGTGAGTCCAGTACTTCAACTTTTCCCTTGTCAACTTCAATGATTAACAAGATCCAGTGGAAACTGCATGCGCACACGTTTTTTTATAAATAAGCGGGCATGTGCATAACTCATCAACTACACTTATTAACATCTAGTAAGCAAAAAATAGAATTTGTAGTACAAGATATAGTAACACTCACCCGAAGTTGTAAGGAAGTAGTATTTTTGGTTGGGTGTTTAGTTGCTTCAAAAACTCTAGCAGGAATCTCTCTGTGTCTTCTCTCGAATATTGATCTTCCCATATCGCCTGATTAATCATATTTGGGTCAATGAACCCAACTCCATAGCGTCTAGTTTTTTTTCATTTCATACATCTTCATTCTGCATAATACCACAGAAAAGAATATAGTGAGGATAATTACAGTTAATGAACGAGAGCACATCTAGCTAGCTAGCTAGAGACTTAAATTACAGAAAGAAATCACTTACAGACAATAGCAACTGACGATAGATTTGTCTAGTGCGTCTTGTTGGAATAACTGAAACAACTCTGAAAAATCAATCCACACATCTTTTCCATGGAAGTAATGCTCTGGCTTGACTTTCACCATGAGGGACTCTTCATTGGTATTTGCTGTTTTTTGCATGTACCACGTATGCAAATTGTACATTCTCGTTGGTAGAAGCTTGACATCGTCAGGCTTGACCAGAGGTTTGCCACGGACATATTGGTATTTTACTTCCTCCTCTGTAATCCCGGGGATTTCCTCAAGGCCTAGGAGTTGTTCAACAGTGACACCGGCCTCTTTAGCCTGCCTTCTAAGATCGTCGGTTATTGCCAGCCGATCGGCGGTACTCACATGTGTTTGTACAATGAGCGGGGGGATCGATTGCACTGCTTGTTCTCCCAGCTGGGGAACAGTTTTCCCGCTTTTTTTGCCAACTGCTTGGCTCGAGCTCGAGCTCGACTCCTTTTGCCCTGCAGAATATGACTTCTTGATAGACCGCACATAGTCGGAGTCCTTCTGATTGTCAGCCGGTCGAGCCATATCAATAAAGTGTTGTGATACATGCTCAGGTACTTTCTCCTTTGGCGGCGCGGGCGGTTTCAGTGCAAAATGGGCCTTCAATTGGGCATCACATGCGTCGTCGAGTTCCTCCTGAGTCAGGTGGTAAGACAACTTCGGAAGAGGCTTGAGGCTTGGACCATGTTTGAATTTCTTGTCTGTTGTACCGCTAGCCGTCGTAGCTGCGGCCTCTCTCTTCCGCTGTTGCTTAGGCGGAGCACGCTGAGTCGGCTGACTTGGAGGAGGAGGAGTTGGCTGACGCCGTGCCGGACTTGGAGGAGGAGTCGGCTGACGCGGTGCCGGACTTGGAGGAGGAGGAGTCGACTGAAGCGGCGGAGGACTTGGAGAAGGAGGAGTCGGTGGCCTTGGAAAGACGATGCAATCCTTTTTCCATAGAATGATACGATGTATGGCCTCTCCCAGTGTTCTCTCCTCGTCACCTCCAAGAATGTCAAGTTGTAGCTCGTGATATCCTGACATCACTTCATCAACCCCGACACGAGCATAGCCAGCTGGAATGGGATTGCAATGGAAGGTTGCTTCAGGGGGATTTGCTAAAGCATAGCCGTCCGCCACCTTCATGGATAAGTTCTTCACTTTCATGTGTAGCTCACAGTTAGTCCTGTCTTTGATATCATCCACAGGGTAGCTAGCTAGCAGTGCATTATCGATATCGGCCGGGGCGGAACCCACGCTGCTTCTCGGCATAGATGGGACGGTGCTATCCAATGCTGGATCGATCTGCTCATGCTGCCGCTGAGACGCCTTTTCCTGGCTGAGTGAGTCGATCTGCTCCTGCTGCCGCCTGACAAATCGTTCCAACTCCAGGTGCGAGGATATTAGGCCTTCAAGGCGGAGTGCTTCCTCCTTCTTCTTCTGCTCCTCATGCTTCTTCTTTCTCGCACGTCTTCTATAGTCGTCGTTCCAATCCGCAAACCCCTCATACCACGGAACAACGCCTTTGCCTCGTGTTCTTCCCGGGTGTTCAGGATTCTTCAGGGCGCGCGTAAGCTCGTCGTTATCTCTGTTGGGCGTGAACACCCCCGATCGAGCTTCTTCTATTGCAATAAGTATTTCGTCTGTCGCTTCTTTAAGACTTGCCTTCACCATAACCAGCCCTGTCTCTGGGTCCAACTTCCCCCCATGCGCATAAAACCATGTCCTGCACCTGGGGGGCCATGTCAATGTAACTGGACTGACCCGTTTACTAATCATCTCTTGTTCAGATTGATGCCACTTAGGCAGGGCCACCTGGTAGCCACCTGGCCCCAGACGATGGTGCCACTTCTTTTTCGCAGCATTAATCTTGTTTTTCCTCGACAGTTCCTTAGCTTCTTCCGATTCCTTGAACTTCACGAAAGCGTCCCAGTGATCTTTTGCCTTCACCAGTGCTCCCGTGAATTCTGGAGTCTTCTTTTTTGATTTGACGTACTTAGCCCATGCATTTTTCTTGAAGGTGTTGAATGCGATCGCCATCTTTTTAAGAGCATAGTTTCTGACTTTCTTCAGATCTGCATCTGTCAAATTATCTGGTAGGGTGAAATGTTCCATGAGCGTAGTCCAAAGCACATCTTTTGCTCTTTCGTCCACAAAAGTAACTCCTGCTCGATCTCCCTTTGCTGGCTTTCTCCATTCTTGAACGGAGATCGGGATTTGGTCCCTGACAATAACTCCGCATTGATTCTTGAACGTGGTCGCATTTTTCTTAGGTTCAAGCGGTTCGCCAGTTGATGTTTTGATGGAATCGATGTTGAACTTTACGCCTTTGTCCAAATTTTTGGCCGGGCCTCGAACTACCCTGTCGCTTGTACAAGATTTGCTCGATCCGGAGGCCTAAAAGAAGAAAGATCGATTCGTTAATACATACAAATCAATTAAGACATGTAATGATCACCGGATGGCTTATATATTAAATATACCTCGCCGGTCATTTGAAGAACATTTTCTTCATCAACATCGTTGTCGTCACCTTCATCTATTCTTTCGTCTTCATCAAACATCATACCCTCACCCGAAGGGTTCAGATATTGCGAGCCGTCATCATGATCATCTGGGCTCGTGGAGCGTATGATGTCGAACACAGCCTCTTCTCCTTCTCTGCCGGTATTGTCCATAGCTTTTATTTAACTAATCCAGAAGAAAGATAAAACAATTTAGTATTCAGAGATCCGAAAGGTAGATGCATGAGATCAGAAAGAAATTGGATCAACTTGTGCACATCCATAATGGGGGCATTCCTGATAATTAATCCCTTAAAGGACTAAGAAAATCTATTGCAAATACAACATTAAAATATGCAACTTTTGTAAATACTAATTGCTATACATTGGATCAAATGTCAAAATTCCTCAACGTTTTTATATCTAACATTTATCTAGCTATAACTAAAAGTATAAAAAACTAAAAAACATTCATCTAACATTTCTATAACTAAAAGTATAAAAAATTAAAAAACAGAAAAAGAAACACTAATTAAGCATACTTCTATACATCCATTAAAAAACAGAAAAACAACATTATATAAAAAAAATCTATACTAATTAAACACTAATTATATCCATCTAACATGCATTCATACATACATATATACTAGTGAAAAACAACTAAAACATCTAAATAGAAAATGTGTGTGTGTGTGTGTTCATGCATGTGTGTGTGTGGGGGGGCTCGGGGACGGGCGGCCATGGCGGCAGGGGGCGAGGGAGGGGGGGGGGAGAGGGAGGAACTGAGCTCACAGCGGGGCGACGGCAAGGCGAGGCGAATCGGGGGCAGCGACGGCGTCGGGGCAGGCGGCGCAGCGAGGAGCGGGCGCGCGCGCGCGGGCCGGCGGCGCCGTCGGGGATTGGCGAGGAAGGGCGCGTCCGGAGTAGGGGTCGACGAGGAGGGACGGGCGGCCGGCGTCGGGGGCGGCGACGGCGTCGATCGGGGCAGGCAGCGGCGCGCAGCAGCCTGGCGGCGTCGTCTGTGTTTGGCGTCGAGAGAATGGAGAGGATGGTGAATTTTTCGTAAGTGGAGTTAAATATATGAGAGCCTTTAGTCACGGTTGGTGGTTCCAACCGCGACTAAAGGCCACCTTTAGTCGCGGTTGGAGCCACCAACCGCGACTAAAGGTCTCGCTTCCCGCCGCTTGGACTGGATGAAATTCACCTTTAGTCGCGGTTGGTGGCTCCAACCGCGACTAAAGGCCCCCCTTTAGTCGCGGTTGGTGGCTCCAACCGCGACTAAAGGCCTGTTCCTCGCACGGCGTAGTGTGGTGGATGTTTAGTCCCACCTCGCCCAGCGAAGGGCGCTCGCACTGGTTTATAAACCCCGGCGCGGTAGCTCATTCGAGCTCCTCTCTAAAGCAGGCCTACAAGGCCTACCGTTCTTTCCTGCCCTGTGGGCCATACCGGGCCTTGCGGGCCTGCATCCTGGCCCAACTAGTGGGTGTCTAGTTGTATGCAGGCCGTGGCGGCCCAGTAGGCGGGTTTTTTTTTACTTTTCTGTTTTTTTTGTTTTCTTCTATATTTATTTTCTTTTGTTTCTTGGTTGTTTTTTGCTTTATTTAGAGTTTCTGAGTGAATCTTTTTGCTTTAGGTAAAAAAATTATAAACTTTCTGTTAGTGCCAGTAGTTTTCAAATTTGAATTATTTGAAATTTGTGTGAATCACTAGTTTGTGAATAACTTTATTTAAAAAAAAGATTTTTCAGTGATTCTTTTTTCTACTGTTTAATATTAGTGTGTTTTATCATTATATTCAATTTGGTAATTCTTAGGTTATTTAAAAAAATGAAATGCCTTTGTAACAGACGAGTTTTCGTCCGAAAGCATGATACTTCGAAAGAGATTGTCCATTTTGTACACGAAGTGCATCCAGTTTTTGCCGTAACCCTCTCAACTTTTTAGCACATGCTATGTGGGTGAAATGATGATACCATGCCAACTTTCAACCTTTTCTGATTGTGATTTGTAGTGCTTTTCAATTTCAGGGTCATTTAGCTCAAAAAAATCAGTAAATGCATGAAAAATAGCAAATGAAGTCAGAAAGGGTTGAAAATTGATGACGTGGCTTTGGACATAATATTTCTTCGCGTTTCAAATGCCAAAACACATAAGTCGGAGTTCTATTACAAAGATTCCCTCCGGTTTGTCCGAAGTGGGACTTTCCAGATATATAAGTCCGGAAACTAACTAGAGAAGCCGGTCACATCCCAGAGTGGGATCTTTGGATATAAAACTTTTTCTTCGCGTGTGTCCCTTTGTGCCGTAACCATGGACAATCTTCATCGTTTAACTTGATGCTCGGGTCAACATTCATTGTGAAGGGAGCAATTTCATGAAACTTTTCATAATCTTCTGACATGTCTGTCTTGTCCTCCACTCCCACGATGTTTCTTTTCCCTGAAAGAACTATGTGGCGCTTTGGCTCATCGTATGATGTATTCGCTTCCTTATCTTTTCTTTTTCTCGGCTTGGTAGACATGTCCTTCACATAGAAAACCTGCGCCACATCATTGGCTAGGACGAATGGTTCGTCCGCGTACCCAAGATTGTTGAGATCCACTGTTGTCATTCCATACTGCGGGTCTTCCTTTACCCCGCCTCCTCTCAGATTGACCCATTTGCACCGAAACAAAGGGACCTTCAAACCAAGTCCATAGTCAAGTTCCCATATCTCCTCTATGTAACCATAATATATGTTCTTTGGCCTATTGGTGTTTGCTGCATCAAAGCGGACACCACTGTTTTGGTTGGCGCTCTTTTTATCTTGGGCGATCGTGTAAAATGTATTCTCATTTATCTCGTACCCTTTGAAAGTCAATATAGTCGAAGATGGTAACTTGGACAGCAAGTACAGGTCATCTGCAACAGTGTCGTCATGCATGAGACGTGTCTGCAACCAACCGGGGAAAGTCACAGTTTGTTCATGTGTAATCCAGTCGTCAGACTGCTCCGGGTGTTTGGAGCGTAGAATATTCTTGTGTTGCTCGATATACGGAGCCACCAAGGCGGAACTTTGTAGAACTGTGTAGTGTGCTTGCGCCAAAGAATGCCCGTCCCGGCATATTACTGAATTCTTTCCTAGCGTGCCTTTTCCACCCAGTCTGCCCTCATGCCGCGATTCAGGAACACCAATCGGCTTAATGTCAGGAATAAAGTCAACACAAAACTCAATGACCTCCTCTGTTTCATGGCCCTTGGAGATGCTTCCTTCTGGCCTAGCACGATTACGAACATATTTCTATAAGACTCCCATGAACCTCTCAAAGGGGAACATATTGTGTAGAAATACAGGACCCAGAATGGCAATCTCCTCGACTAGGTGAACTAGGACGTGCGTCATGATATTGAAGAAGGATGGTGGGAACACCAACTCGAAACTGACAAGACATTGCACCAAATCATTCTCTAACCTTGGTAAGATTTCTGGATCGATTACCTTCTGAGAGATTGCATTGAGGAATGCACGTAACTTCACAATGGCTAATCGAACGTTTTCCGGTAGAAGCCCCCTCAATGCAACCGGAAGCAGTTGCGTCATAATCACGTGGCAGTCATGAGACTTTAGGTTCTGGAACTTTTTCTCTGCCATATTTATTATTCCCTTTATATTCGACGAGAAGCCAGACGGGACCTTCATACTGAGCAGGCATTCGAAGAAGATTTCCTTCTCTTCTTTGGTAAGAGAGTAGCTGGCATGACCCTGAAACTGCTTTGGATCCATGCCGTCTTCTCCGTGCATACGTTGCTGGTCCTCCCGTGCCTCCGGTGTATCTTTTGTCTTCCCATATACGCCCAAGAATCTTAGCATGTTCACGCAAAGATTCTTCGTCACGTGCATCACGTCGATTGCAGAGCGGACCTCTAGGTCTTTCCAATAGGGTAGGTCCCAAAATATAGATTTCTTCTTCCACATGGGTGCGCGTCCGTCAGCGTCATTCGAAACAGATTGTCCGCCAGGACCCTTTCCAAAGATTACTTTTAAATCCTTGACCATATCAAGTATATCATCACCAGTACGGTGGCGAGGCTTCTTCCGGTGATCTGCCTCACCTTTGAAATGCTTGCCTTTCTTTCTTACGGGATGCCTGCTCTGAAGAAATCGACGATGCCCCAGGTACACATTCTTCTTACATTTATCCAAATATATACTGTCGGTATCATCTAAACAGTGCGTGCATGCGTGGTATCCCTTGTTTGTCTGTCCTGAAAGGTTACTGAGAGCAGGCCAATCATTGATGGTTACAAACAGCAATGCTCGCAGGTCAAATTCCTGCTGTTTGTGCTCATCCCACGCACGTACACCTTTTCCATTCCACAGCTCTAAAAGTTCTTCGACTAATGGCCTTAGGTACACATCAATGTCGTTGCCGGGTTGCTTGGGGCCTTGGATGAGCACTGGCATCATAATGAACTTCCGCTTCATGCACAACCAAGGAGGAAGGTTATAGATACATAGAGTCACAGGCCAGGTGCTATGATTGCTGCTCTGCTCCCCAAAAGGATTGATGCCATCTGCACTTAAACCAAACCATACGTTCCTTCCGTCATCTGCAAAGTCCTTCCACTTTCTCTCGATTTTTCTCCACTGTGATCCGTCAGCGGGTACTCTCAACTTCCCGTCTTTCTTACGGTCATCTTTGTGCCATCGCATCAACTTGGCATGCTCTTTGTTTTGGAATAAACATTTCAACCGTGGTATTATAGGAGCATACCACATCACCTTGGCAGGAATCTTCTTCCTGGGGCGCTCGCCCGCAACATCACCAGGGTCATCCTGGCCAATCTTATAGCGCAATGCACAACATACCGGGCATGCATTCAAATCCTCGTACTCACCGCGGTAGAGGATGCAGTCATTAGGGCATGCATGTATCTTCTGCACCTCTAATCCTAGAGGGCAGACGGCCTTCTTTGCTTCGTACGTACTGTCGGGCAATTCGTTGTCCTTTGGTAGCTTATTCTTCATTATTTTCAGCAACTTTTCAAATGCCTTGTCAGGTCCACCATTCTCTGCCTTCCATTGCAGCAATTCCAGTGTGGTACCCATCTTTTTCTTGTCATCTTCGCAATTTGGGTACAACAATTTCTTGTGATCCTCTAACATGCGCTGCAACTTCAGCTTCTCCTTTTCACTTGCACAGTTTCTATTTGCATCGGCAATGGCCCGACCAAGATCATCAGCGGGCTCATCTGATGCCTCTTCTTCAGCTCCTTCCTGCATTGCCGGCTCAGCTTCTTCCCCCATTGTTGTACCATCGTATTCATGGAACCCATGGCCAGGATAGCTGTCGTCATCCTCTTCTTCTTCATTCTCTTCCATTAGGACCCCTCTTTCTCCGTGCTTGGTCCAACAGTTATAGCCGGACATGAAACCGGACTCAAACAGGTGGACGTGAATGGTTCTTGAGTTAGAGTAATTTCGATCATTCTTACAGCCAGCACATGGACAATACATAAAACCATCCGCCCGCTTGTTTGCCTCAGCCGCAACCAGAAAAGTATGCACGCCATTAATGAACTGGGGAGAGCATCGGTCATCGTACATCCATTGCCGGCTCATCTTCATTACACAACACCGAAAAGACCAAATTAATACAAGTTCATACATAAAGTTCATACACACTTGTTCTCATAAAGCAACATACAAACTCTCTAGCTAAAGCATTTAAATGCAACAACAAATGCGATCAAGATCGCAACTAAGGTAACAATTGATCCAACAGCATAGTGATACCAAGCCTCACTATCAATGGCATATTTTTTAAATTTTCTAATCTTCAAGCGCATTGCATCCATCTTGATCTTGTGATCATCGACGACATCGGCAACATACAACTCCAGTTTCATCTTCTCTTCTTCAACTCTTTTCAATTTTTCTTTCAAATACTCGTTTTCTTTTTCAACTAAATTTAACTTCTTGACAAGAATATCTATGTCGGTTGCAATTTCCGGTTCACATACCTCCTAGATAAAAATATTTATGTCAACTTGATGGGCATAATTGTCATAAACGCGAAATGCAACAAATAGTTATAAAAGAGAATATATATACCACATCCGAATCATAAACCGGACGAGGGCCGACGGGGACGGATATCAAAGTCATGGCACTATGTATAACAAACAATCATACATGTAATAAAATTATACAATTAACTATCTAAATCATACAAATAAGATTTTTTTTTATAAAAAGGATAAGAACGAACAAGAGGCTCACCAAGGTGTGGTGACGGCGACGGGACGGTGCGGGCGATCGACGGTGGTTAGGACGGGGACGGGAAGGCACTAAGTAAACCACACCTACACGTGCAAAGTAAGAAGTTAATTTGAGCTCAAATTGCATATAAATCAAATGAACTACCACATATAAATACTCCCAAACTAAAACCCACAAATCACTATACTTATAGAGCGTTGCAAGAGCTAATCTAGCAATGAGAGATGAAAGGACAAAGTTGCTAACCTTTGTGAACACTTGGATGGATGGGGTGCCTCCAAATCTTGACAAATTTTGGCAAAAATGGAGGATGAGCTCGAGGAAGAGGAAGAACAAAGGAGGGAAGAAGGGAAAAAAAAAGGGAGGAGTACTGTGATCGGGCTGGCCGAATTCATATAGGGGATCTTTAGTCCCGGTTGGTATCTCCAACCGGGACTAAAGGGGGGCCCTTTAGTCCCGGTTGGTGATACCAACCGGGACTAAAGGGGCTCGTGGGGGCCCCAGCTGACACCAGCCTGCCACCACCCTTTAGTCCCGGTTCGTGTTACGAACCGGGACTAAAGGGGGGGCCTGTAGTCCCGGTTGGTGATACCAACCGGGACTAAAGGGGCTCGTGGGGGCCCCAGCTGACACCAGCCTGCCACCACCACATTAGTCCCGGTTCGTGTTACGAACCGGGACTAAAGGTCCGGAACGAACCGCGACTAATGATGCCCGTCCCGAACCGGGACTAATGGTCACATTAGTGCCGGTTCAAAACCCGACCGGGACTAAAGCTGCGGACAAAAGGTCCGTTTTCTACTAGTGTAGGTGAACAGTGACAGAATAGTAAAACCAAAAATGTAAACCTGAATAATTGCCAAACTGTAAAACCGGAAGAGTAAACCCAAATAAACCAAATCAGCAAACCTGAATAAACCAGAAAAGTAAAAAAAATCAATAAACAAAAGCAGAAACCCAAATAAACCAACGACAGTAACCCCGAAACAATAAATCAAAATAGTAAATGGGAGCAAACCGGAACAATAACTGACATACCCTCAAGTAGCAAATTACTGGACGACAATTATTGTCATTTCCAAGTGCAAGCCATGGAGCATACGGGGAACATAAACATTTTAGCTCCTCTGCCATTAAGCAACGATATGGATCCACGCCCAACTAGACATTCTTCTTCCTCCCCTTTACTACCAATTCATGCACCACAGAGTAATCTGCTTGCAACCCTACCGTTAACAAATTCTGCTATGTAGCAAAATGAAACACAAACGAGGTATAAACATTGGAGTATATTTTACAATACAGTGTAGCAAAATGAAACACAAACGAGGTCTTTGCCGATCTGTAAAAGAGCAAGATAAGCATCTCTACACGCAAAGACAAAGACAACATCTACGACGGATGTAAACGTGTTATAAATAAACTTACTGCGCCAATGAACCTTGCCAAATGAATCTACACCTCCTTTCCTTCCTATAAAACCCAAACAAAATAAAACAAATCCAACCAACTAAATATGAAAAAGACCTCCATGTAATAAAAATAAAAATGAAAGTATTTCTTCAAAATATAAATGAGGCTTCCTACGGGCGCGGCGTGCGCCGCGCATCTACGTCGCTAGTAATTACACTATGGACTTGCAAGGAATTTATCTATAACATGTATGACACAACTGAACTTTCTAAAATTTTCATTTTTGCCAATACTATTTTTGCATTTTTACTCTCAATGCCCCTCCTACTCACAGTAGAAATACTCAACTCCAAGAGTGACGGAAGCCTTGGACTTTTTCTCTTCAGGTTGTTGTTTTTATTCACCATCATTGCATGGCTGACGTTCTTTTGGATCCACCTCTTATCTGTCTAAAGCATAGTGAACACTTCACGTATACTTGCAATCAAACATTGCTTTAGATATCTTATATACTCTCTTCGTCCGAAAATACTTGTCGAAGAAATGGATATATCTAGATGTATTTTAGTTTTAGATACATCCATTTTTATTCATTTCTTCAACAAGTATTTTCGAACGAAGTGAGTATCTTTCAGCTTTTGTTTGTTTTTGAAAATAATTTTTCAGCTCCAAGAAAATTACATAATTATCCCAAACATTTTGAAGTGAGTCAAGCACCATGAACTGAATTATGATAAAATTTTAGCTCTTGAATCGAGAGACGCGAGTCTCGTCATCAATAGCATCAGCAGGAGAACACCCAAAGTACGCAATAAGACATAGCCCTTTTCAGCACTTCTTGAGGACAATCCTTACATTCTGGTACCAATCCGTAAAGTCTAACCAGATATTTTATAACACAACTAATCAAAATTCAACGAATAGAAGCGAGGCATTATCCTACGACGATAATGCAAATAATTAGACATTGTTCATAATTAATGCCACTCAAATTAGCCATCATTCTGCTGATGATGGCGAAACCTAGAGCTGCATGCTGGGGTAGTTGAGAGGCGGCTTTTTTTATGCTTTTAATTTATGTTTAATTATATTTAAGCGTACTTTGGCATTATCTTTACATGTTTTAAACTTTCGTGAATGCGTCCGTCACGTGTTCAAGCGGAATTTGGCCAGCGGTTGACCAGCCGTTTTAATGCATAACTATGTTTGCGTGTTTTAAACTTTCTAGAGCACGTCTGTCACGTTGGGCGCGTCGGCCGACCCAAACCAGAAAACAAATACGTCCGTCGGCTCGACCGACTCAAACATAAAAAGGGCAAATAAAAAGCGAGTTGGAGCTAGCCACACTTGCGGCACCCTGTTCCTTGAGGCCAATGGCGTCTCCGATGTGACCTGACCGGTGAGGTGGGACAGGCAGCAGCAAGGAAGATGATGGTGGTGGTGGTGGTGTGCCGCAGCGACCAGCGAGCGAGCGCAACATCTTGTGCGTCAGGATTGGGAAATGATTAACGCCATCACAAATGCGTGACCACGGATGGATTCCTCCTCATAATCATTCCCCGTCAGAAAGAATTAACAAGGTTCGCGGCTCCTGCTTACGGGTGGCGATGGGCACGTTTACAGGTCTGTCGCGTCTCTCAAGTCTCAACTGTTCTCAGATGCAAACTCTTCATTATCTTCTGAACCGGAAAGATCTGCTAGGATTTGAGAGCCCATCCGCCTCCGTTGGATGGTCGCGAGACGATCGACAGACAAGGGACAACTTTAGTACAGATAAATATACTATATAACTAAACTTCCTAGAATTGAAGGTCTCTCGTTCAATTGAGGTCATCAACTTGGAATTGGGTCATCGATTTTGACCGAGTCAACAATTTCTTATTCAATTATTTAATTCCTCTATAACACTAAGTTCCCTATTTTTTTAAGGCTTCACAGTTAATTAAGGTCTCAATTTGGAGTTGGGTCATTCAATTTTGACCGAGTCAACAATTTCACAATGAGTTTTATCATTCATTTTTAATACATTATTCTTCCTAATTTTAAAGCTTCTCCCTTCAATGCTTGATTTTAACTCCGTCAATCTTTTGTTTTGGCAATGAAATATCTAACTTCGTTAAGCTATCTCATTTTAAAGCCCCACATTCAACTCTTCAATTTGGATTGAATACATAATTGATTGAGTCGTTCACCCTGGTTTCGTGACGGGATCTCTTGATGAATGGATGATAAAACGGAAGTGTCGTCCATGACATGTTTAACACCAGCATAGCACACGCATCCAACAACGTAAGTAACTTTCTCATGTTTTTGTACTAATTAAAAAACGTCCTCCAATCACACGGTCAAAAAAGTCCACCCAAACATCACAATAAAAAAAGAAAAATGATACACTCACGAACGATTCGCTACGGATTGGTCATTATCAAACATTGTTCCACCAATCACTTCCCTGATTTGCACCATTGGCCCACCTTTTTCCTAATCTGTGACCATAAATTGACACATCCATCTGTAAGCACGATTCCGCAAAATCTGTCCATATGAGTAGCATATCTGATAAAAAATGCACTTCATTGTATCCCCTCCACACCAAACCAATTAATATGTAAATACTTTTCACAACTTCAATTTTTTTACATAAAACATGTACAACCCCAAGAATATAAGCGGCGCGGCAAAGCGTGCACTGCCCTTCTAGTACCTACTATTTTTAGGTAAACAATATAAATTACTTAACAAATTAGTTTGATAAATTTACATAGAGGTAGAACTAGGATCATGTCCGCATCCACCCAAATTTCGATATTATCTTCAGGATCATTTTCACAATCAACATCGAAGATTATTTTCATATCCTCCTCAAATCCGTAGGCCTTGCACAATGCTCTCCAATTTGGACAACCAAAATATGAGTGACTTACTCAATTGCAGAGCTTAACCTCAAAAGTGAAATCATGTTTCGTCTTGAGGTGAGCTTTCTTCGTCTTCATACACTCCCTATCTTCAAAACCAGGTTTGTCTAAGACATACAATCTTGCATAGCAAGGGATGCGCTAGTCGAATTGTAAACAAAAATAACTCGTTAAAGCAAAAACAACAACTCATATGCTTAATTACATACTTGTCGTCATTACATACCGTCTCATATTCGAAGCACTCCTTCAGCGTGAGGGTGAAGCGCCTACCGTTTTCCAGGTGAGGTCTATTGAAGTAATCATATTCGGGATCCCATCGTCGCCAGACATTTCCTGTGTTCATAATTCAGATATTAAAAAAAAGATGGCGAACACGAGGAACTCAACACAACTCAGCACGGGTTGACTTTCGGTCTGTCGAGGATTCCTTGAAAAACTCGCATCTCTCAGCATGATATGGTGGTGTATATGGTGGGCACTCCCTCTTGAGGACGTTGTCGTGGAGCCTAGGTTGCCTCCATGCACCATGCCGTCATCGGTGGACAATTTCGAATCCTGGCTTGAGGTCTTCGTGGTTCTGGCGCAAGTGGTCACACTTGCTTCCTTATCCTCTACACGGGCCCTCGTTCACGCCACTCCCGGCCTTGGTTGTCTGCAGGCAGCATCGGGCTTCTCGGTCCGGAGCGGGAGGGCGGGAGGTCCCTTCGGCGACAAGTTGGCATGAGCAGTCGAACGAGACTCGGCGATTTCCCTGGGTGGCTAGTCTTCCTCCTTGTTAGTAGTCTAGGGTGCCTTATGGTAGGGCGTGAGTTCTTTTTTCTCGCTTTCTTTTGATCCGCTTTGTAAAAATATTCCCTCATCATCATGTATCGGTTCGGTTGTGTGCTTTATATATTAAACAGAACAAAAGCCTTTTTACGGAGAAAAACGCGAACGATTATCAATTTACGCCGCCAAATGTACATGCATGAACAGTTTGGGTCGGCACATTGGATTGCTCTAACATTTGGCACACTGTTCCTTGAGGATAATGGTGTCTCCGAATGTGACCTGACCGGTGAGGTGGGACGGGCAGCAGCAAGGAAGAGGCATGGTGGTGGTGGTGGTGTGCCGCAGCGGCCAGCGAGCGAGCGCAACATCTTGTGCGTCAGGATTGGGAAATAATTAACGCCATCACAAATGTATGACCACGGATGGATTCCTCCTCATAATCATTCCCCGTCAGCAAGAATAAACAAGGTTCGCGGTTCCTGCTTACGGGTGGCGATGGGTACGTTTACAGGTCTGTCGCGTCTCTCAAGTCTCAACTGTTCTATTCCCTCATGAAAAAAAAGAGTCTCAATCTATTCCCTCAAGAAAAAAAAAAGAGTCTCAACTGTTTTTTTTATGGAGCTACGGCGGGCTTACGCCGGCCTGAACCATTTTTATTATCATAAGTGAGACTAGAATACAACACAATGGCTACATCAAGTAGCACCCGACACATACAAAAAGGAACAAGGAACAATAGAGGAGAGCTAGAAATGAGCTACGACAAGCAGCCAACATCAAGAACTTAGCATCCCACACCACAAGGCAGACCGAGAAGAGCGGGAAACTAGCATTGTTGGATCAGTCGAAAGGAGAATCAACACCGAGAAGACGTAGAGAAGATGTCGCCTGCTGCCCTGCGATCACTCTACACCTTGAAGAACTAGGAGAGTCGCAACCACCATCGAAGGGCTTCCCATTACCTAGCCACGACGCAACAGAGAAAGTCGCAAACCATGCCGAAGGGCAATGTTCCGCCGAGACAGCCCTACACCTCCTCTGGGCTACACCACGGCCACCATGACAAATAGAGAGAACCAGAACACTACGCGAGGCAACCAAAACCCAGGCGTCGTCGAAGGGCACCGAACCCCGAGACCTCACCGCCGCCACGAGCCCCCAAAAGAGAGGTCAACCTTCAGCATCCAAGATGACCAAGGCAATAGGCACAACCATAGATCACTTCCACCACCACCAGACACCCCACACCTCCATGCCTGACCAATCGCGCTCGAGCCGAGACAGGAACAGACCAACAATGGATCAATGGCTCCAAGACTCCGCCCCCAAGGGGGTAACGGCATCAAGGACAATGTCGTAGTCCGATCCAAAAATGAATCTAAGGCTTTCGCCCGGAACACATTAGAAGGGTGAGTTGCGAAAGCTTCACAATGACTCCTCCACGAAGGAAAAAACGGCACCCAAAGGTGTAGCCGTCATCGCTGCCGACATGAGGCCAGCACAAGGCTTTCGCGTGAAACATTGCACCTCAACCTCACCGCACACGTTGGCCGCCAAGTCCGACAAAGCATAAGAGCACGCGACCTTACCACCTCCTCCAACTCGTCGACGAGCGTCCTCGCCGGAGCCAGCAAAAGGAACCTCCGGTGACGCCACCGCTCACCACGAGCACCAGCACCGACCGGAGCGGAGATCCAGCCATGCCGCATCCTGTCCGTCGCCGGCAACCACCACCTGCCAGATCTACCCCTGTCGCCAAGCTCGCCTGGCCCAGGTCCACCAGCGCAAGCCACAAGCAGGACGCCGCCGGCGCGCGCCCTGGGCGGCACCACTGGAGCATGGGCGGCCGTCACCGCGCCCCCATGGCCGAGGAGAGCCCCCCAGCGCCGCCACGACCTCGCTCAGGGCGCAGCTCCTCGAGGGTCCCGGATCCTGCCCCGACGCCTGCCATAAGGCAACCTCCGCCGCGCGACATGGCCACCGCCGCCCGCCGCCGCGCAGCCTTGCCCCCGCCTCGAAGCGGCGCGCACCCAGCAGACAGAGAGCCCCACCGCCACCTTCCCTGGGGAACGCATGGCGGTGCGGCTAGGGTTTCCCCCGAGTCGGCCAGAGGAGGCGACGCCAATGGGGGGGGGGGGAGGGGGCTTCGTGTTACAGTTTCACTTTGGCATACTTCAAGAGTCTCAACTGTTCTCAGATGCAAACGCTTTATCTTCTGAACCGGAAAGATCTGCTAGGATTTGAGAACCCATCCGCACTCTGTTGGATTGGATGGTCGCGAGACCGTCGACAGGACGTGTGCGCGCGCGCGTGCCGGAGTTGGCAATGCAATGGAGCATCGCCACGCCGCAGTCGCTGCCGAACGCCCAGCTCAGCCGGAGGGTGCGTCTGCTGCCATCGCTTGATGGGATGAGATCGACGCGTCAGCGAATCAAACGGTTGCGAAGGGCCGGATCCAACGGCCGGGGACCCGACTGATTTCCCCAGGAAATCGGCCGGATGATTCGTAGCCGCGCCCTTAATCATTCTACTCCGGAAAAGAATGCAAAAGGTTCGTGCCTACGGGCGATGATGGGCACGTTTCCAGGCCCGTCGCGTCTCTCAACTGCTCCCAGATGTTCCCTCAAAAAAGAAAAAGAAAAACTATTCCCAGATGCAAAGCTTTATTATCTTCTGAACCGGAAAGATTTTGCTACGATCTCACAACCCATCCGCTCGACAGACAGGCAAGGGACGTGTGCGCGCGCTGGGACGATCCCGCGCGGGTCCGCAGACAGAGACAGACGTGCGCCTCCCCGTGTGCCCACGCCATACCCATGTCGCGCCTTTTTTTCCCTTTTCTTTTATTATAGCCCCGCGAGATGCTCCACGCAGAGAAACCCCGTCCGTTTTGCACGACGATTTTCCTTTCTTGTTTGATGAAGAAAAGGGCCGACAATTCCTCAACCACTCGCAGAGGGCCAAGCGCGATCCTCAACCGTCTTACGTGGATGGGCGGGCCCGGTCGGTCAGCGGGAGACGCCCCCAGCTCGGGAGAAACGGGAACGGGAAGGTGGTTAGTTACCGGGGATAAGACGAACTTCCCGCCAGCTCGCGGGGCTAAACGCAATCCTAATCCAACCACCGGTAAAAAATCCTACTTCCGCGCTCGTTAATCCTATCCGGCACCTCCCTCCCTCCCGCCTCCGGGGCTATAAATAGGCGGCGCCTCGACCCACCGATCCCACATCGCCTCATCACACCCTCCTGCTCCCGGCAACTAGTTCCAACAAACCCTCAACCAACCTCTCGATCGTAGCTCTCTCGCGGCGGCGATGGCGGTGGATCTGACCCCGAGGCAGCCGGCCAAGGCGTACGGCGGCGAGGGCGGCGCCTACTACGAGTGGAGCCCGGCCGAGCTGCCCATGCTCGGCGTCGCCTCCATCGGCGCCGCCAAGCTCTCGCTCGCCGCCGGCGGCATGTCCCTCCCCAGCTACTCCGACTCCGCCAAGGTCGCCTACGTCCTCCAGGGTATGTGCCAAACGACCGATCTCCTCTCGCGCTAGCCCCTCGTTGTTTCTGTTCCGTTTGGAGCCCGATCGATCGGAACTGTTGTTCGGTCCTGGTCCGTGCGGGACCTGAATTTTGGGTCGTAGGTGGTCGCGGATGGATCGAACCTTTTGGGTGGTCCGATTCCTGAATTGTCTGTCGGCTGCACGGTGTGATCAGCTCTGAAATCGTGCTGGTTGTTTAGTTTTGTCAGTTCAGTTTAACGAAACAAGTAGTAGTATTGCCCTACTTTACTGAATGGTAGATTGTAGATGGCCGCGGTTGAGTCCAACTTGTTGGTTTCAGTCTGTTGTTTAGATCGCTCTCGTATATTATCTGTCGAGTACATGGTGTAATCTGTTCTGAAATCGTGCTATTGTTTAGCTTCTTCAGCCTAACTGTCTGCATCACATCTGGACTCCCTTTCCCTTTGTTTAAGATGTCGGGATCATTCATCTCTCTGAATCCATGTTAGTTGTTTAGTTTCGTAAGTTTAACAAAAAAAGAAAGAACAAATCGTTGGTTTCAGTGTTGCTGTACTGTACTGAATTGTAGAAGGTCGCGGGTGAACCGATCTTGTTGGTTTCAGTGTGTTGTTTAGATCGAATGCAGCAATAGATTGGAATTGAGCAGATTCGTTGCTCTCTTAGATTATCTGTCGAATACATGATGTAATACCTTCTGAAATCGTGCTGATTGTTTAGTTTCGTCAGATTAAGTGTCTGCATCACATCCCACTCATCTGGAATCAATGGCAACACTAGTTAGTTCAGAGCTATATCTTATACTAGTATTTTACTGAATTATTCTCGTTATCGTTTTGATTAAACCCCTTTGTTTAAGGGGTCGTGATCGTTCACCTCTCTTTATCAATTCAGCACACCGTAATCATGTTCCAGCCTGTTGTCTTATTTAAATCCTCCCGTATCACAACTTTCTGCATTCGTCATCCATGTCGGGCCCTCGATTTCAACACAGCATATTTATGATGCTGCTTATCTGGTCAGGAATTTCGTTGCTGTAATAAATTGTTATAAAGGAATTCCGTAATGACTGTACTTTTTATTTTGATGCCACCGAATACTAGTGTCATATGATCTAGGAATTTCGTTGCTGTCAATTATTATGATCATGCATAGCCTATACAGAGTAAATATCCAAATATGTGCCCCGTTTGGTATTTCGTGCCAGTAATTATTAGTAGTAACTTTGGAACATTGTTTCAAGGAATCACTGCTTATCAACTGCTGACTGATGCTGGTTTTGATTCCTGATTGATAGGCAAGGGTACCTGCGGCATTGTGCTGCCTGAGGCCACCAAGGAGAAGGTGGTTGCTGTGAAGGAGGGTGACGCTCTGGCGCTCCCCTTCGGCGTGGTCACCTGGTGGCACAACACCCCCGGGTCTGCCACTGAGCTTGTCGTCCTCTTCCTCGGCGACACCTCCAAGGGCCACAGGCCCGGCCAGTTCACCAACTTCCAGCTCACCGGTGCCCGTGGCATCTTCACCGGCTTCTCCACCGAGTTCGTCGGCCGCGCCTGGGACCTCAAGGAGGACGACGCTGCCAAGCTCGTCTCCAGCCAGCCAGCCTCTGGCATCGTCAAGCTCACTGCCGGGCAGAAGCTGCCGGAGCCGGTCGATGCGGACCGCAAGGACATGGCCCTCAACTGCCTCGAGGCCAAGCTGGACGTGGACATCCCCAACGGTGGCCGCGTGGTGGTGCTCAACACGGTGAACCTGCCGCTGGTCAAGGAGGTTGGGCTCGGTGCCGACCTCGTCAGGATCGACGCCCACTCCATGTGCTCCCCAGGCTTCTCCTGCGACTCGGCATACCAGGTGACCTACATCGTCCGTGGCAGCGGCCGCGTGCAGGTCGTCGGCCCTGACGGCAAGCGTGTGCTGGAGACCCGCATTGAGGGCGGCAGCCTCTTCATCGTGCCCCGCTTCCACGTCGTGTCCAAGATCGCCGATGCCTCCGGCATGGAGTGGTTCTCCATCATCACCACCCCCAAGTAAGAAGAACTAAGAATGAATACCTGAACTGCATTGCATTACTCTATATTTCATCCTTGATTTTTGAGCTAATGCTGATGATGTTATGTGTGTGCAGCCCGATCTTCAGCCACCTTGCTGGGAAGACCTCGGTGTGGAAGGCCATCTCGCCGGAGGTGCTGGAGGTGTCGTTCAACACCACGCCGGAGATGGAGAAGCTCTTCCGGTCCAAGAGGCTCGACTCCGAGATTTTCTTCGCCCCCAACTAGGATCGTCGCGCATCGGCCGGTCGCCTTAGGCGGGAATAAATAAATTTAGTTAGGATATTGAAACCCTTTGAGCGTGGTGAGTCTGTCGGTTGAGCTGGTGGTGGTTTTGATCGATCACCTCTGTGAATCTATCTTAGTTTCCCCTGGCAGAACAGAATGTTGCTGTCGGGTCGTCGTCGGTTAAATCGAGTGTGAGTGTTTGTTGCCGGCCGAGCTGGTCTCAGAACTGATGAATGCAATCGATCGTTAAATTCGGATGGAAATTGTTTGCCTCATGTGCTATGCTGTTTAATTACTCCTTATTGGCGCGCATCTTGTCTGTTTCTTCAGAACTTCCTCTTTTGTGACTATTTCTTCACTTCTGTTTTGGAATACAGTTTGGGGATTTGGAAAACCTTTTTTGAGATTTAGAAAAAAAACTTTGTTTACGTTATCTTCATAAAAAAAAGTATTTTTATTTTCCGTGTTGTCTTTGTAAAGCTTCAGTTTTTTTGGGCTCCCTCATGTTCATTCTGAGCACGCCCCCACCTGTGAACAGTACCCTGTTTTCTATTTCTTCAGTACGTCCTCTTTTTAATTTGTGAAAAAAAAAACGCTTCTATTTTGTACCCTGTTGTACAAAACTACGCCCTTATGCTGTTTAATTACTCCTTGTTTGCTTTTTTTTTTCTTCTGTTCCTTCAGAACATCTTCCGTTGGAATATTAACACTTTTCGTGAATAGCATGCTAGTATTTTTTACTTCTTCAGTACCTCTTTCTAATTCGAAAGGAAAAACACTTTGACGTTATGTATCAGTCTACATACTCTTTTTGATATACAAACACTTTGAAATTATATCTTCCAGTTGCTTGTTTTGGCAGTGTTTTCAACAGGTTCACATCAGAGGGACGATAAACTACGCCCACATGCCGCTAAATAACTCGATCTTGAGCTTTCGGCGACCAAATCATGCTTGACTTGCTGTACAAACGGAAAAAATTAACCTGTAAGATTAACACGATGCTTGATTCCTCGCCGGAGTTCGGTGCTCCTGTCTGTCTGTCACTCCGGTCGACATGGAGAAAGACGCGGTGCTGGTGTGCACGGTGCTGGGCTTCCTCGGCTCGGTCGCGGTCACCGTCGGCTTCGTCGCCAACTCCTACAGCTCCAAGGCATGGATCGATGATCACAATCCTCATTTCGTCAATCTGTGCTAGCTGAGTTTGCTTAGGTGTATGCGTAGTCGGTGGAGTACGACGGGACGAAGTGCGTGTACCGGAGCCCGCCGGCGACGGGGCTCGGCATCCTGGGGGTGTTCCTGGTGCTCATCAACCAGGTCATCGTCGCCGCCTACGCCAGCGGCTGGTGCCTCTGCCTCTGCTGCTGCTGCCCCTGCTGGACCAAGCGCCGCCGGCCGGCGCCTCCGCCGTCCAAGCGGCGCAGGCTCGGCGTCATCCTCTCCGTCTTCTCCTGGTCCGTTAGTTCACTGCTCATAAACTCCCTCTGGCTCCCTAGAGATGTAACGACTCCGACCGACGTGCTCTCGTTGTGCAGGGTTCTGACGGTGGTGGCAATGGCGATGTTCATCGTCGGCGTGACGGAGAGCTCGCGGGAGGAGGCGCCGGTCTCTAGGACCCCGACCTCGTACGCGTGCAGGGAGCCGGGGGTGGTCGGGAGCTTCCCGACGGCGTCCCTGTCATCCCTCATCGCCGTCGTGCTCGGGATCGCGTCGTACGTGCTGCTCGAGACGGCCGCGCCGTCGCACACGCCGCCGGACGGGCTGTTCCGCATGGAGGTTGCCGGCGGTTCGAGTGGTACGGGGCAGCAGCAGCAGAGCCAGCTTCAGACTACTGGACCGGCGGCCGGTGCCGATCAGGAAGCGGAGCATATCTCGCTGGCCACCGCGGTTTGAACTAGCGGCCGGAGTGACAATGTTCGGTGCTTTTCAGCGTATGTACATCGTGTCAATCAATAACTTGAAAGTGCGCTCCATAATATTGTTGTTTCCGAGTAGACCAAAGCGAATTAGTAGACTATATAGATAGATAGAGGAAACATGTGACACGAGCATACGAAGCACTGTGATATCGGCGACTCCAACAAAGCAAATATGTACTTACGCAAAAAAAAAAGAAAAAAAGAAGAAGAAGCAAATATGTAGGTCTCGTCGATCGGAAATCAAAAATTGCTTTTGGATCCGGGCTCCACTGCCTCCCTTTTTTCTTTTTGAAAATTTTGAAAACACATGCTACATGCACGGAAGAAGCACCGCAATCATGGCGGGTGATATCAACGGAAACTAGTCGGAAATTTCTGTTAGAGCAAGTATAATAGTGGGCTTATAGCCTGCTTACATGATATTTTTGCCTATATGAAGAAGAGAAATATGAGAAAGTAAAAAGAGTAGGCTCTCATGCAAGGCTTAGCTATATGCGTACTCCTAGACAAATGCAATAAATATAAAAAAAGAGGTAGAGAGAAGATGAAAAAATCACTACTCATATAGCTAACCTTATTGTATGTGTAACTATAAATGATGAGTATATATGACATGTCAATATCATATAGCCAAAAGTTGGCTATACTATTAACCATGTTCTTAGGTTACAACAAATTCGAGGTGTGGGGCACAAGTTTCCATCTCCTCGATGGACGAAGGAAACTTCAATTATTCTCGAAGCACCCGAGACATACTTTTGAAAAATTGGTACATTGTCACAATCTCTGATACATCAAATCATATTTTACTCGCATGGGAAGTAAATTCTAGTAGGAACAAGTGCTCCTTTTAGTACCATATACCACACAAGAAATAATTTTTTCGTTCTCTAAGAATTAAAATAATGTAAAAACAAAAGTGTGGAGAATAAGTAGACTTGGAATTTTTGCACTGATGTGATCTAGAAACATTCTTCAAATGGAAGCGCTAGCAATCCGCATAGCCACATTCTCAACTTCCGGGCATCAATAAACACCCAAAATCATCCGAAGAAACTGGAATGAACGAAGAATAGTAGTCAAATTGCATGAACCGTCAGTGGCCCGTGTAGCGGGTTTTTTCTCTCTCTGGTTTTCCAAGCATTTTCTCCTCCCTGTTTACTTTCTCTTTCTTCAGGTTTTTGTGTTCCTTTTCTGCTTTTGTTTGTTTCTATATTTCTGATTTCTTGGAAATTTGTAAAAAAATCATGGACATTTTTCTAAACTCTCACGAACATTTTTAATCGACATTTTTGAAAATTCATGATACTTAAAAAAAACACAAGCATTTCAAAAACAATTGCAAACATTTTATAAATGCGCAAACATTTTATTAAATGCATTTTAAAAAAAATCACACATATTTATTAATTTGTGAACTTTTTGTCAATATTGTAAAAAAGGGGCAACCGATTTTTTAGAGCCAGACGATTCCTGTTTTCTTCAGTTGGTTTTCCCTTTAGGCGTATTCTTTTTCGTTTTTTCAGGCATTCTCGGGAAGCTTTATTAATTCATCACAACTTTCACAGGGACGAAAAAAGATTGTCAGGCTAGCCTAACCAAACATGACGGCCAGCTAAGATAAAACATGCTTCGCTAGATTGTGAACTTGAACATTCGAGCTCCTAAATTAATGAACTATGTTACAAGTTGTAAAAACTACCATCCATTCAATGATTTCATGGATGATCGCGCCATAGCTAGCCGAACTCCCTTGTTGACATCTTCTACAAGCACCACACAATCCAATGCAACATGTATCCACCGAACATAAAGATCATCTGCAAGAGCCATAGCTTCTTTACCAGCAAGTGCTTTATGCGTAGCGGGACCTGATATTTTCCAAAAAAGGGCGCTTTATTACTTAAAGTATTTAAGCATTACACCCGGCCTCTGCATAACTAAGATGCACATAGCCAAATAAAGTCCTCCTGATTACAACGGAAATAAAAAGACGAAATACATTGAAACATGCATAGTCTGTATAACGCCTAAAGCGTAGGGGGGCAAATCCTAAGATCATGCTGCCACCCATGTTGGATAAAAGTATCCCTCGCCGTAGCCTCCAATCGTGTACACACCTCCGTAAACAGGTCTCGATTCTCCACGTGTTGTAGAGAGGACCATAAACGAAGAGTCCCGGTACATCTGTAGATAACCTGCATAGGAGAAGTACTTTTATCGTTAAAAACCTTATCATTTCTAAACAGCCAAAGCGACCAAATAACGGCAAGCGCTCCCACCCTAAGAAGAGTTCTAAACCTGTGATCAATCCCATGTAGCCAATTGCCAAATACATTAGCAGCACTACAAGGAGGATACAAGCCAGAAGCTATTTGGATGACTGACCATATAAAACGAGCCAATTTACATTGGAAGAATAAATGTTTTATTGTCTCATCATGATGACAAAACACACACTGCGGACTTCCATGCCAATTCCTCTTAATAAGGTTATCTTTAGTAAGAATCACTCCGCGACGAAGATACCATGCAAAGATTTTATTCTTAAGCGGTATCTTCATCTTCCAGATCTTCTTGTTATTATCAACTGGCACATCAGACTGGATTAACGCTCTATACATAGACTCCACTGAGAACTGTCCATTCCCATGTAGGTTCCATCGGAAAATATCGGACCCGTGTGACAACTGCACTGTGGACAACCGCTGGAGCAGGATGTTCCACGATTGGAGTCTGGGTCCAATTAAATCCCTTCTGAACGTCACATTTGGCGGAAATGATTCCATTACCGTGGCAATAGTATCACCCTTGTGACGCACAATATTGTATAGAGCCGGATATTGATCCCGGAGAGTGGCATTTCCTAGCCACTTATCCTCCCAGAATCTAATTTCCGAGCCGTCCTTAATCGAGAAGGATCCGTAGCAGAAGAAATATTTCTTCGTAGCCATTAGACCCGCCCAAAAGTGAGAATCCCCAGGCTTCCAGTATACTTGTGATACCGCCTTGGAGCCCACATATTTCCTCCTGAGGAGGGTTTGCCATACACCATCTTCCGTCAGTAGTTTAAACAACCATTTGCCGAGTAGGGCTCTATTCTTAACCTCAAGGTCATGAATGCCCAACCCACCTTGGTCTTTGGGACGGCAAACCACACTCCATTTAGCCAGTCGATATTTCTTTCTCTCGCTATCTCCTTGCCAAAAGAATCTTGATCGGAAATAATCCAATCTATGTAAAACTCCTTTCGGCAACTGGAAGAAGGAAATCATATATAGTACCATATTACTTAGTACTGAATTTATGAGAACCAATCTTCCACCCAGAGATAGCAGTTTACCTTTCCAACTACTAAGCCTTTTTTGCAGCCTCTCCTCTACATGTTTCCATTCAGCATTTGTGAGTCTCCGATAATGTATCGGTATCCCCAAATATGTGATTGGAAACTGGCCCAACCCACAACCGAATAGGTCAGCGTACATGTGAGCCTCGTCTTGAGCATCGCCAAAGCAAAACAATTCACTTTTATGAAAATTGATCTTACACTAGTAGAAAACAGGGCTTTGGTCCAGCCCTGAAAAGCCCATTAATCCCGGTTCACTCATGAACCGGGACCAATGGGGGCATTGGTCCCGGTTCGTGAGGCCAGGGCGCCGGCCAGGCCTCGTGGGCCATTGGTCCCGGTTCGTCTGACCCCTTTGGTCCCGGTTCCAGACACGAACCGGGACCAATGGGCCTCGCTCCAGGCCCACAACCATTGGTCCCGGTTTGTGGCTGGAACCGGGACCAAATGATCATTTGGTCCCGGTTCCAGCCACAAACCGGGACCAATGGTCGGCCTATATATACCCCCCTGCCCGCGAGGAGATGCTCTGTTTTTTTGGCCGGCCGTGGGAGAGCTTTGTGGTGCTCTAGCTCACCTCCTATGCACATGAGGTGTTCGATAAAATGCCCGAGCCACACTTAAGCTTTCTCCTCTGGAAGCTCCTTGTCCAAGCTCCATTTTCCTCAAGATTTGTCTAGGTTTGACGGTCCGTCCTGCCCGTCCCCGTCCTCACCGCCGTCGATCGCCCGCGCCCATCTCGGCGCCGGCACCACCGTGGTTAGCCTCTTCTTCTTATCTTCTTTCTAAAAGAAAAAAGTTCTTACTTGTATGATTTAGATAGATACTTGTGTAACTTTCTTACTTTTATTATTGTTTGTTATTATATAGTGCGATGGTTTTGGTTATATGTTGTTCTAGATAGTTCTTACTAGTATGATTTAATTAGATGCTCTAGAGAGTTATATGTTGTTCAATAATGAGAACTATATAACGCACGCAGATGAAACGGCAATGGATGTACGGTGACCGACGCACCTCCGAGTATATTAAGGGCCTGCATAATTTTCTCGAAGCGGCTGAGGCAAACAAGCAGAATGGTTTTATGCATTGTCCATGTACTGTCTGTGAGAATACGAAGGCTTTCTCCAACTCTAAAACCCTTCACTTCCACCTGCTTGAGAAGGGTTTTATGCCACGCTATAATGTTTGGACCAAGCATGGAGAAAGAGGGGTTATGATGGAAGACAACGAAGAAGAAGAGGATGATGACAACTACCCGCCCCCTGAATACGGTGATGCTGCAATGGGGGAAGCTGAAGATCAAGAGGAACCAGACGATGTGCCCGATGATGATCTTTGCCGGGTCATTGTTGATGCACAGAGAGAATGCGAAAGTGAAAGGGAGAAGTTGAAGTTCGATCGCATGTTAGAGGATCACAAAAAAGGGTTGTACCCAAATTGCGAAGATGACAACAGAAAGCTCGGTACCACACTGGAATTGCTGCAATGGAAGGCAGACAATGGTGTATCTGACAAGGGATTTAGTTCGCTACTTAAAATAATGAAGAAGAAGCTTCCAAAGGATAACGAATTGCCCGGCAGTACGTACGAAGCAAAGAAGGTTCTATGCCCTCTAGGATTGGAGGTGCAGAAGATACATGCATGCCCTAATGACTGCATCCTCTACCGCGGTGCGTACGAGGATTTGAACGCATGCCCGGTATGCGGTGCATTGCGGTATAAGATCAGAAGAGATGACCCTGGTGATGTTGAGGGCCAGCGCACCGGGAAGAGGGTTCCTGCCAAGGTGATGTGGTATGCTCCTATAATACCACGGTTGAAATGTCTGTTCAGAAATAAAAAGCATGCCGAGTTGATGCAATGGCACATAAAAGACCGTAAGAAAGACGGGAAGTTGAGAGCACCCGCTGACAGGTCGCAGTGGAGAAAGATCGAGAGAAAGTGGAGCGACTTTACAGGTGACCCGAGGAACGTATGGTTTGGTTTAAGTGCAGATGGCGTTAATCCTTTTGGGGAGCAGAGCAGCAAGCATAGCACATGGCCTGTGACTCTATGTATGTATAACCTTCCTCCTTGGTTGTGCATGAAGCGGAAGTTCATTATGATGCCAGTGCTCATCCAAGGCCCTAAGCAACCCGGCAATGACATTGATGTGTACCTAAGGCCATTAGTTGATGAACTTTTACAGCTATGGAATGGAAGAGGTGTACGTGTGTGGGATGAGAACGAATAGGAGGAATTTGACCTACATGCGTTGCTGTTTGTAACCATCAACGATTGGCCTGCTCTCAGTAACCTTTAAGGACAGACAAACAAGGGATACCACGCATGCACACACTGTTTAGATGACACCGACAGTATATATTTGGACAAATGCATGAAGAATGTGTACCTGGGGCATCGTCGATTTCTTCCGACCAACCATCAATGTCGAAAGAAAGGAAAGCATTTCAAAGGTGAGGCAGATCACCGGAAGAAGCCTGCCCTCCGTACTGGTGATCACATACTTGATATGGTCAATGATTTACAAGTAATCTTTGGAAAGGGTCCTGGCGGACTATCTGTTCCAACTGACGATGCGGGACGCGCACCCATGTGGAAGAAGAAATCTATATTTTGGGACCTACCCTATTGGAAAGACCTAGAGGTCCGCTCTGCAATCGACGTGATGCACGTGACGAAGAATCTTTGCGTGAACCTGCTAGGCTTCTTGGGAGTGTATGGGAAGACAAAAGATACACCGGAGGCACGGGAGGAACAGCAACGTGTGCATGAAAAAGACGGCATGCATCCAAAGCAGTATGAAGGTCCTGCCAGCTACGCTCTTACCAAAGAAGAGAAGGAAATCTTCTTTGAATGCCTGCTCAGTATGAAGGTCCCGTCTAGCTTCTCGTCGAATATAAAGGGAATAATAAATATGGCAGAGAAAAAGTTCCAGAACCTAAAGTCTCATGACTGCCACGTGATTATGACGCAACTGCTTCCGGTTGCATTGAGGGGGCTTCTACCGGAAAACGTTCGATTAGCCATTGTGAAGCTATGTGCATTCCTCAATGCAATCTCTCAGAAGGTGATCGATCCAGAAATCCTGCCAAGGTTAAGGAGTGATTTGGTGCAATGTCTTGTTAGTTTCGAGCTGGTGTTCCCACCGTCCTTCTTCAATATCATGACGCACGTCCTAGTTCATCTAGTCGACGAGATTGTCATTCTGGGCCCTGTATTTCTACACAATATGTTCCCCTTTGAGAGGTTCATGGGAGTCTTAATGAAATATGTTCGTAACCGCGTTAGGCCAGAAGGAAGCATCTCCATGGGCCATCAAACAGAGGATGTCATTGGGTTTTGTGTTGACTTCATTCCTGACCTTAAGAAGATTGGTCTCCCTCAATCGCGGTATGAGGGGAGACTGACTGGAAAAGGCACGCTAGGAGCGGACTCAATAATATGTAGGGACGGGCATTCTTGGTCTCAAGCACACTACACAGTTCTACAGAATTCTACCTTGGTGACCCCGTATGTCGATGAACACAAGAATATTCTGCGCTCCAAACACCCGGAGCAGTGTGACGACTGGATTACATATGAACACATCAGGACTTTTGGCAGTTGGTTGCAAACACGTCTCATGGGTGACAACACTGTTTCTGATGAGTTGTACTCGTTGGCCAGGGGACTATCTTCGACTGTATTGACTTACAAAGGGTACGAGATAAATGGGAATACATTTTACACGATCGCCCAAGATCAAAAGAGCACCAACCAACACAGCGGTGTTCGCTTTGATGCAGCAACCAATAGGGGAAAGGTCACATATTATGGTTACATAGTGGACATATGGGAACTTGACTATGGACATGATTTCAAGGTCCCTTTGTTTCAGTGCAAATGGGTCAATCTGTCAGGAGGCGGGGTACAGGAAGACCCACAGTACGGAATGACAACAGTGGATCTGAACAATCTTGGGTACACAGACGAACCATTCGTCCTAGCCAATGATGTGGCGCAAGTTTTCTATGTGAAGGACATGTCTACCAAACCAAGAAAAAGAAAAGATAAGGAAGCGAATACATCATACGATGAGCCAAAGCGCCACATAGTTCTTTCAGGAAAAAGAGACATCGTGGGATTGGAGGGCAAGACAGACATGTCCGAAGATTATGAAAAGTTTCATGAAATTCCTCCCTTCAAAGTCAAGGCTGACCCAAGCACCCTGTTAAACGATGAAGATTATCCATGGTTACGGCGCAATAAGCAAAGGACACAAGCGAAGAAAAAGTGAAGACTTTCTCTCCACAACTATATCATTGCAGTTACATGTGAAGAAATGAAATGCCTTTTGTAACAGATGAGTTTTCGTCCGAAACCTTGATACTTCGAAAGAGATTGTCCGTTTTGTACACGAAGTGCATCCAGTTTTTGTCGTAACCCTCTCAACTTTTTATAACATGCTATGTGGGTGAAATGATGATACCATGCCAACTTTCAACGTTTTCAGAGTTCATTTGTAGTGCTTTTCAATTTCAGGGTCATTTAGCTCAAAAAATCAGTAAATGCATGAAAAATACCAAATGAAGTCAGAAAGGGTTGAAAATTGATGATGTGGCTTTGAATGGTGCATTTTGAACACACAAAAAGTCTGGAGTTCAAATAAGTTCAAAAAAATGAAATCCCTTTGTAACAGATGAGTTTTCGTCCGAAACCCTGATACTTCGAAAGAGATTGTCCATTTTGTACATGAAGTGCATCCAGTTTTTGCCGTAACCCTCTCAACTTTTTAGCACATGCTATGTGGGTGAAATGATGATACCATGCCAACTTTCAACCTTTTCAGAGTTCATTTGTAGTGCTTTTCAATTTCAGGGTCATTTAGCTCAAAAAAATCAGTAAATGCATGAAAAATACCAAATGAAGTCAGAAAGGGTTGAAAATTGATGATGTGGCTTTGAATGGTGCATTTTGAACACACAAAAAGTCTGGAGTTCAAATAAGTTCAAAAAAATGAAATCCCTTTGTAACAGATGAGTTTTCGTCCGAAACCCTGATACTTCGAAAGAGATTGTCCATTTTGTACACGAAGTGCATCCAGTTTTCGCCGTAACCCTCTCAACTTTTTAGCACATGCTATGTGGGTGAAATGATGATACCATGCCAACTTTCAACCTTTTCAGAGTTCATTTCTAGTGCTTTTCAATTTCAGGGTCATTTAGCTCAAAGAATGAACTAATAGCAAAAAGAATGAACAAGAAAACTTTTATGAAACTCTAATAGCAAAAAGAATGAACTAAAAATAATCAATTAAAATATTTTTGAAACTAAAATTATATAAAATTTATGCAACTAAAATTATCAAAGTATTTTTTGTTCAAAACATTAATAGCAAAAAGAATTTTCATAACAATTTTTTTTGTTAGAAACTTTAATAGCAAACTAAAATAACCAAATCTGTTTTTGATTAAAACAGAAATTTAAAATAACCTAAAACTTACCAAATTGAATATAATGATAAAATAACCTTCAAAAATCTATTTTTTAGTAAAGTTATTCACAAACTAGTGATTCACACAAATTTAAAAAAATTCAAATTTAAACTATCCAAATTTCAAAACTAATGGCACTAACAGAAAGTTTATAATTTTTGTGACCTAAAAGCAAAAAGAATCACTGAAAAACAGTAAGTAGGAACAAAATAAAATAAATAAAGCAAAAAACAAAACAAAAAAAACTGGATTTTTAAAAAAAAAATGCCACCTACTGGGCCACCACGGCCTGAATACGACAAGAAACCCAACCAGCTTGTTGGGCCAGGATTCAGGCCTGCAGAAGGCCCAATAGGCCCACTGGCAGTGACAGATTAGGCCCGGAAGCCTGCAGTTGAGAGGAGCTTGAGAGGGTGTGCGCAACAACGCTTATAAACCACTCTCGAGCTCTCTCAGCTAGCGAGGTGGGACTAAAAATTTGGCCCCGGGCAGCACCACCCTTTGGTCCCAGTTCGTGGCACCAACCGGGACCAATGCGCCCCTTTAGTCCCGGTTGGTGCCACCAACCGGGACCAAAGGTCCCTGTTTCCCGCCCTTTGGGCTGCTGAAAACTGACCTTTGGTCCCGGTTGGTGGCACCAACCGGGACCAATGCACCCCTTTAGTCCCGGTTGGTGCCACCAACCGGGACCAATGCTCTGTGTATATAAGCCCACACTTAGCAGTTTCTCGAAATCACTTGTTCTTCTCCGCCCGACGCCCCCAGGCTGCTCCTCATCGCCGTCGCCGCCGAGCCTTGCCCCGACGCCGTCAGGCTGCCCCACCTCGCCGTCGTCGCCGTCGCCAAGCTGCTCCGACGCCGTCCCCGCTCCCACTGTGAGCCGCCGCGCCGTTCCCCTCCTCTCCTCTCCCCCCCGCGCCCCGACGCCGCCGCCCGCCGCGATGCTGACGCCGCCCGCGCTCCGGCCACCCGCCGCGACGCCGCCGCCGCCGCCCCGGCCGCGCTTTGCTTGCCGCACCGCCGCCGCTGCCTCTGCCTTTTTTTTGTTCATATGTATGCATTGATGTATATGTATGCAGATGTGTATGCAGATGTATATGGATGATCCATGGATATGTATGCATTGATGTATAATTTTTTTGTTCATATAACTTTTTTTTGTTCATAGAATTTTTTTTTTCATAGAACTTTTTTTTGTTCATAGAAAGTTTTTATATATGATCCATGGATATATGAGCAATGATGATGTTGTTGATGATATGAGTTCTTTGATGAGGGGTGAGCGTCGTTGTCGTCTACCCCCTCCCCGATAACTTCGACATGAGGGGGGACGTCGGACATGACATGAGGGGTGAGCGTCGTTGTCGTCTATCCCCTCCCCGATAACTTCGACATGAGGGGGGACGTCGGACATGACATGAGGGGTGAGCGTCGTTGTCGTCTACCCCCTCCCCGATAACTTCGACATGAGGGGGGACGTCGGACATGTCATGTGGAATTTTTTTTTGTTCATATAGAAAACTCCGGTAACATAGATTTATCAAGAATGCCCCCATTATGGATTTGCACAAGTTGATCCAATTTTTTTCTGATCTCATCTATATATATATTCTTCTATATGTGACGTTGTCTGTCAAAGTATTCAAGAAATCCATGGCTTCATCATTAGCCGGAAGTAACAGGCGTATGATGCTACGAAGCTCTTCAAAGTTGTTTTGGAACGGAGTTCCGGATAGAATAATTCGCTTTTTGGTATGAATTTCAGCAAAGGCCTTCCAAATAGCGATATTCGGGACCATATCGGCAACTTTCGTTCATTTCCTGATATCAAGTAATCATTTTCTTTGCCTGCTAGGGTTTGGAAAACGTTCACCGCTAAGGTTCCGGGTCTGAAGAAGGAGCTGCGATTTACACACCCCAAAGTAAGTAGTACTAGCTAGTTCCGCGCATCTCTCATTGATTCTAGTTTCATCAATACCATTATCATGCTTGCTTATCAGTTTGATTGAACTCTATTCTCGTAAAGTGCTTGTTGCAGGCACCCAACACTCATTTATGTGGATACTACATATGCGAGTTCATTCGCTACTATACCTCTGAACGGGCCTCCTCTGAGAAACAATTTGAAGTACGTAAACAATATTCACAATTTTATTTTATATATTACCATCAATTGTGTTGAGTTTCATTCATATATATGTTGGAAATATGCCCTAGAGGCAATAATAATTTAGTTATTATCATATTTCCTTGTTCGTGATAATCGTTTATTATCCATGCTATAATTGTATTGATTGGAAACTCAAATACATGTGTGGGTACATAGACAACACTGTGTCCCTAGTATGCCTCTAGTTAACTAGCTCGTTGATCAAAAGATGGTGAAGGTTTCCTAGCCATGGACATGAGATGTCATTTGATAACGGGATCACATCATTAGGAGAATGATGTGATGGACAAGACCCAAACTGTAAACGTAGCATATGATCGTGTCAGTTTATTGCTATTGTTTTCTGCATGTCAAGTATCTGTTCCTATGACCATGAGATCATGCAACTCCCTGACATCGGAGGAGTACCTTGTGTGTATCAAACGTCGCAACGTAACTGGGTGACTATAAAGGTGCTCTACAGGTATCTCCGAGGATGTCTGTTGGGTTGGCATCGATCAAGACTGGGATTTGTTACTCTGTGTGACGGAGAGGTATCTCAGGGCCCACTCGGTAATACAACATCACAATGAGCCTTGCAAGCAATGTGACTAAAGTGTTAGCCACGAGATCTTGTATTACGGAACGAGTAAAGAGACTTGCCGATAACGAGATTGAACTAGGTATAGAGATACCGACGATCGAATCTCGGGCAAGTAACATACCGAAGAACAAAGGGAACAACATACGGGATTAACTGAATCCTTGACATAGAGGTTCGACCGATAAAGATCTTCGTAGAATATGTAGGAGCCAATATGGGCATGCAGGTCCCGCTATTGGTTATTGACCGTAGAGGTGTCTCGGTCATGTCTACATAGTTCTCGAACCCGCAGGGTCTACACACTTAACGTTTGGTGACGATATAAGTATAGTTGAGTTGTTATGTTGGTGACCGAAAGTTGTTCGGAGTCCCGTATGAGATCCCGGACATGACGAGGAGCTCTGGAATAGTCCGGAGGTAAAGATTGATATATGGGATAATAGTGTTTGGTCTCCGGAAGGGTTCCGGAATTCACCGGAAGGAGTTTCGGATGTTTCCCGAAATGTTCAGGTACGAGAACACTTTATTTGGGCCAAGGGGTAAAGCCCACGAGGCTTTAGGAAGGTGCAAAAGGAAGTTTTGCGGAGGCCAGGGGCCAGACGCCAGGGACCCTGGCGTCTGGGGCCAGACGCCGAGGACCCTGGCGTCTGGTCCTGGAGTCCGAGTAGGACTCTTGCCTTGCGGGCCAAACCGACTTTGAGGAGGCTCTTTCTCCAAGTTTCGACCCCAGGGCTCAACATATAAATAGAGGGGCAGGGCTAGCACCCGGAACACATCAAGATTTCCCCAAGCCGTGTGCGGCAACCCTAACCCTCTAGTTCCTCCGTCATAATCTCCGTAGTGCTTGGCGAAGCCCTGCAGAGATTGTTCCTCACCACCATCACCACGCCGTCGTGCTGCCGGAACTCATCTACTACTTCACCATCGCTCGCTGGATCGAGGAGGTGAAGGCGTCATCAAGCCGTACGTGTGTTGAACGCGGAGGTGCCGTCCGTTCGGCACTAATTCGTGATCGGATCGAGGGACGACTTGCGATTTGGATCGCGGAGACGTTCGACTACATCAACCGCGTTTCTTAACGCTTCCGCTTAGCGATCTACAAGGGTATGTAGATTCACTCTCCCTCTCGTAGATGCTCATCACCATGGATAGATCTTGTGTGTGCGTAGGAAATTTTTTGTTTCCCATGCAACATTCCCCAACAGTGGCATCAGAGCTAGGTCTATGCGTAGATGAGATCTCGAGTAGAACACAAAGGAGTTTGTGGGCGTTGATATTCAGATTGCTTCCCTCCTTAGTCTTTTCTTGATTCAGCGGTATTGTGGGATGAAGCGGCTCGGACCAACCTTACTCGTCCACGTACGAGAGACCGGTTCCATCGACTGACATGTAGCTTTGTTGCATAAGATGGCTGGCGGGTGTCTGTCTCTCCCACTTTAGTTGAATCGGATTCGACAGAGGCGGTCCTTGTAGAAGGTGAAATAGCAACTTTTATATCACCGTTGTGGTTTTTGCGTAGGTAAGAATCGTTCTTGCTAGATACCCGTAGCAGCCACGTAAAACTTGCAACAACAATTAGAGGACGTCTAACTTGTTTTTGCAGGGTATGTTGTGATGTGATATGGCCAATTACATGATGAGATATATGTGATGTATGAGATGATCATGTGTTGTATAGAATATCACGACTTGCATGTCGATGAGTACGGCAACTGGCAGGAGCCATAGAGTTGTCTTTAATTATTGTATGACCTGCGTGTCAATCATTAAGCGCTATGTAATGCTTTACTTTATCGCTAAACGTTAGCAATAGTCGTGGAAGCAACAGTCGGCGCGACAACCTCATGGCGACACGTTGATGGAGATCAAGATGATGGAGATCATGGTGTCATGCCGGTGACGATGGAGATCATGCCGGTGCTTTAGAGATGGAGATCAAAAGCACGAGTTCATGGCCATATCATGTCACTTATGATTTGCATGTGATGTTAATCCTTTTATGCATCTTATTTTGCTTAGGACGACGGTAACATTATAAGGTGATCCCTCACTTAAATTTCAAGATAAATTGTGTTCTCCCCGAGTGTGCACCGTTGCGAAAGTTCGTCGTTTCGAGACACGCCGTGATGATCGGGTGTGATAGACTCTACGTTCACATACAACGGGTGTAAGCCATGTTGCACGTGCGGAACACTCGGGTTAAACTTGACGAGCCTAGCATGTACAGACATGGCCTCGGAACACAAGAGACCGAAAGGTCGAACATGAGTCATATAGTAGATATGATCAACATGAAGATGTTCACCATTGAAACCACCTCAACTCACTTGATGATCGGACTTGAGTTGGTGGATTTGGATCATGTTACACTCGAATGACCGGAGGGATGTCAATTTGAGTGGGAGTTTTAAGTAATATGATTAACTAAACTCATTATCATGAACATAGTCAAAGTGTCTTTGCAAATTATGTTGTAGATTACTAGATCGCGTTGTAGCTCCCTTGAATTTTTATATGTTCCTAGAGAAATAGATTTGAAAGATGATGGTAGCAATAATGCGGACTGGGTCCGTGATCTGAGGATTGTCCTCAAATTGCTGCACAGAAGGCTTATGTCCTTAATGCACCGCTCGGTGCACCACCCCCTCTAGCGTCGTCTGTAGATGTTGTGAACATCTGACAGGCACGTTCCGATGACTACTTAATAGTTCAGTGCGTCATGCATTACGGCTTAGAATTGAGGCTCCAAAACGTTTTGAACGTCACGGAACATATGAGATGTTTTAAGAGCTGAAATTGGGATCTCAGACTCGTGCCCATGTTGAGAGGTATGAGACCTCCAACAAGATTCTTTGCCTGCAAGATGATGGAGAATAGCTCAATCATTGAGCATGTGCTCAAATTGTTTGAGTGCTACAATCACTTGAATCGAGTGGGAGTTGATCTTCCAGATAAGATAGTGATTGATATAGCTCTCCAAGTCACTGTCACTAAGCTACTAGAGCTTCGTGATGAACTATAAAAGGCCAGAGATGGAAATAATGATCCCTGAGCTGTTCGCAATGTTTGACACCGCGAAGGTAGAAATCAAGAAGGAAGCATCAAGTGTTGATGGTTAGTGAAACCACTAGTCTCGAGAAGGGCAAGGGCAAGGAGGGATACTTCATGGATGGTAAGCCAGTTGCTGCTCCAGTGAAGAAACCCAAGGTTGAACCCAAACCCGAGACTAAGTGCTTCTATTATGAGGAGAACGGTCGCTGAAGTGGAACAACCCTAGATACTTGGTAGATAAGAAGGTTAGCAACGTCGACAGAAGTATATTTGATATACGTGTTATTGATGTGTACCTTACTAGTACTCCTAGTAGCACCTGGGTATTAGATACCGGTTCGGTTGCTAAATGTTAGTAACTCGAAATTAAAGCTACGGAATAAACGGAAGCTAGCTAAGGGTGAGGTGACGATGAGTGTTGGAAGTGTTTCCAAGGTTGATGTGATCACCATCGCACGCTCTCTCTACCTTCAGGATTAGTGATGAACCTAAATAAATGTTATTTGGTGTTTGCGTTAAGCATGAACGTGATTAGATCATGTTTATTGCAATACGGTTATTCATTTAAAAAGAAATAATGGTTATTCTGTTTACATAAATAATACCTTCAATGGTCATACACCCAATAAGAGTGGTTTATTGAATCTTGATCGTAGTGATACACATGTTCATAATATTGATGCCAAAAGATACAAAGTTAATAATGATAGTACCACATACTTGTGGCACTGCCGCTAAATGTCATATTGGTGTAAAACGCATGAAGAAACTCCATGCTGATGGATCTTTGGACTCATTCGATTTCGAATCGGTTGAGACATGCGGACCATGCCTCATGGGCAAGATGACTAAAACCCCGTTTTTCGGTATGATGGAGCGGGCAATTGACTTATTGGAAATGATACATATTGATGTATGCGGTCCAGTGAGTATTATAGTGTGCGGTGAATATCGTTATTTTCCTACCTTCACTGATGATTTGAGTAGATATGGGTATATTTACTTAATGAAACACAAGTCTGAAACGTTTGAAAAGTTCAAATAAAACCAGAGTGAAGTTTGAGATCATCGTGACAAGAAGATAAAATGTCTACGATATGATCGTGGAGGTGAATATCTGAGTTACGAGTTTGGTATACAACTTAAGACAATGTGGAAGTTGTTTCACAACTCACGCCACCTGGAACACCATAGTGTGATGGTGTGTCCGAACGTCGTAGTCATGCTCTATTGGATATGGTGCGAACTATGATGTCTCTTATCGATTTACCACTATCGTTTTAGGGTTATGCATTAGAGACAACCACATTCACTTTAAAAGGGGCACCATCTAAATCCGTTGAGATGACACCGTATGAATTTTGGTTTGGCGGAAACCTAAGCTGTCATTTCTTCATGTTTGGGGCTGCGACGCTTATGTGAAAAAGGGTTTTCACCTAATGAGCTCGAACCCAAAGTGAACAAATGCATCTTCATAGAATACCCTAACGTAATAGTTGGGTAAACCTTCTATCTTAGATCCAAGCACAAAGTGTTTGTTGCTAAAACGGGTCTTTTCTCGAGAAAGAGTTTCTTTCGAAAGATTGAGTGGGTGGAAGATAGTACTTGATGAGGTTGTTGAACCTTTACTTCAACCTGAGAGTAGCGCAGCGCAGAAAGTTGTTTCTGTGGAGCCTACGTTAGTTGAAAAGGATGTTAATGATGATGATCATGAAACTTCGGATCAAGTTACTATCGAACATCGTGGGTCGACAAGGACGCGTACTGCTCCTGAGTGGTACGGCAACCCTGTCTTAGAGGTCATGTTGTTGGACAACACCGAACCTACGAGCTATGGAGAAGCGATGATGGGCCCGGATTCCGAGAAATGGTTAAGACCATGAAATCCGAGATGGGATCCATGTAAGAAAACAAAGTATGGGCTTTGGAAGTATTACCTGAAGGGCGAAAGGCCATTCAGAACAAATGGATCTTTAAAAGGAAGACGGACGCGGACGGTAATGTCACCGTCTATAAAGCTCGACTTGTGGCAAAGGGTTTATCACAAGTTCAAGGAGTTGACTACGATGAGACTTTCTCACCCGTAGCGATGCTCAAAGTCTGTTGGAATCATGTTAGCAGTTGCTGCATTTTTCAATTATGAAATCTGGCAGATGGATGTCAAAACATCGTTTCCTTAACGGTATCCGTAAGAAAAAGTTGTATGTGATACAACCGGAAGGTTTTGTCAGTCCTAAGGATGCTAAAATATATGCAAACTCCAGCGATCCTTCTATGGACTGGAGCAAGCATCTCGGAGTTGGAATATACGCTTTGATGAGGTGATCAAAGTTTTTGAGTCTATACAAAGTTTATGAGAAACTTGTAGTTACAATAAAGTGAGTGGGAGCACTATAGAATTTCTGATAAGTATATGTGGTTGACATATTGTTGATCGGAAATGATGTAGAATTTCTGGAAAGCATAAAGGGTCGTTTGAAAAGAGTTTTTCAAAGGAAGACCTAGAATGAAGCTACTTAAATATTGGGCATCAAGATCTATAGAGATAGATCAAGACGTCTGATAAGACTTTCAATGAGTACATACCTTGACAAGATTTTGAAAGAGTTCAAAATGGATCAGTCGAAGAAAGAGTTCTTGCCTGATTTGTAAGGTGTGGAGTTGAGTGAGACTCAAAGCTCGACCACGGCAGAAGAAAGAGAAAGGACGAAGGTCGTCCCCTATGCCTTATCCATAGGCTCTGTATAGTATGCCAAGCTGTGTACCGCACCTAGTGTGTGCCTTGCCATGAGTCTGTCAAGGGGTACAAGAGTGTTCCAGGAGTGGATCACTGGACAGCGGTCAAGATTATCCTTAGTAACTAGAGGACTAAGGAAATATTTCTCGATTATGGAGGTGATAAAGAGTTCGTCGTAAAGGGTTACGTCGATGCAAGCTTTGACACCTATCCGGACGACTCTGAATAGTAGTCAGGATACATATAGTGGAGCAGCCATTTGGAATAGCTCCAAGTGGAGTGTGGTAGAAGTGTCTACAGTATGACATAGAGATTTGCAAAGTACACACGGATCTGAATGTCGCAGACCCGTTGACTAAAGACCTCTCTCACATGCAAATCATGATCTGATCGAACCCCAGAACTCATTGGGTGTTAGATTCATAACAATGTAAATCACATGGTGATGTGAACTAGATTATTGACTCTAGTGCAAGTGGGAGACTGTTGGAAATATGCCCTAGAGGCAATAATAATTTAGTTATTATCATATTTCCTTGTTCGTGATAATCGTTTATTATCCATGCTATAATTGTATTGATTGGAAACTCAAATGCATGTGTGGGTACATAGACAACACTGTGTCCCTAGTATGCCTCTAGTTAACTAGCTCGTTGATCAAAAGATGGTGAAGGTTTCCTAGCCATGGACATGAGATGTCATTTGATAACGGGATCACATCATTAGGAGAATGATGTGATGGACAAGACCCAAACTGTAAACGTAGCATATGATCGTGTCAGTTTATTGCTATTGTTTTCTGCATGTCAAGTATCTGTTCCTATGACCATGAGATCATGCAACTCCCTGACATCGGAGGAGTACCTTGTGTGTATCAAACGTCGCAACGTAACTGGGTGACTATAAAGGTGCTCTACAGGTATCTCCGAGGATGTCTGTTGGGTTGGCATGGATCAAGACTGGGATTTGTTACTCCGTGTGACGGAGAGGTATCTCAGGGCCCACTCGGTAATACAACATCACAATGAGCCTTGCAAGCAATGTGACTAAAGTGTTATCCACGAGATCTTGTATTACGGAACGAGTAAAGAGACTTGCCGATAACGAGATTGAACTAGGTATAGAGATACCGACGATCGAATCTCGGGCAAGTAACATACCGAAGAACAAAGGGAACAACATACGGGATTAACTGAATCCTTGACATAGAGGTTCGACCGATAAAGATCTTCGTAGAATATGTAGGAGCCAATATGGGCATCCAGGTCCCGCTATTGGTTATTGACCGTAGAGGTGTCTCGGTCATGTCTACATAGTTCTCGAACCCGCAGGGTCTACACACTTAATGTTTGGTGACGATATAAGTATAGTTGAGTTGTTATGTTGGTGACCGAAAGTTGTTCGGAGTCCCGGATGAGATCCCGGACATGACGAGGAGCTCTGGAATAGTCCGGAGGTAAAGATTGATATATGGGATAATAGTGTTTGGTCTCCGGAAGGGTTCCGGAATTCACCGGAAGGAGTTTCGGATGTTTCCCGAAATGTTCGGGTACGAGAACACTTTATTTGGGCCAAGGGGTAAAGCCCACGAGGCTTTAGGAAGGTGCAAAAGGAAGTTTTGCGGAGGCCAGGGGCCAGACGCCAGGGACCCTGGCGTCTGGGGCCAGACGCCGAGGACCCTGGCGTCTGGTCCTGGAGTCTGAGTAGGACTCTTGCCTTGCGGGCCAAACCGACTTTGAGGAGGCTCTTTCTCCAAGTTTCGACCCCAGGGCTCAACATATAAATAGAGGGGCAGGGCTAGCACCCGGAACACATCAAGATTTCCCGAAGCCGTGTGCGGCAACCCTAACCCTCTAGTTCCGCCGTCATAATCTCCATAGTGCTTGGCGAAGCCCTGCAGAGATTGTTCCTCACCACCATCACCACGCCGTCGTGCTGCCGAAACTCATCTACTACTTCACCATCGCTCGCTGGATCGAGGAGGTGAAGGCGTCATCAAGCCGTACGTGTGTTGAACGCGGAGGTGCCGTCCGTTCGGCACTAGTTCGTGATCGGATCGAGGGACGACTTGCGATTTGGATCGCAGAGACGTTCGACTACATCAACCGCGTTTCTTAACGCTTCCGCTTAGCGATCTACAAGGGTATGTAGATTCACTCTCCCTCTCGTAGATGCTCATCACCATGGATAGATCTTGTGTGTGCGTAGGAAAATTTTTGTTTCCCATGCAACGTTCCCCAACAATATATGTATTGACCCCCTTCTTTAAATTAGATCTGGCAGATGCGGGATGAACTCCTACCACATGATCGCATACGAGCAATTCAAGAGGAATTGGCGGGATTCTTTCTTGACCACGTCATACCTGAACACGGAGAATACCATGTGAAATTGAAATGGTTGTAAGGGATGTTATATATTGTACATATGTAGCAGCGTCGGATAGATATACGAAAACTTGTTGTTCGACCAAGCACGAAGAAAGAGATGTCACTTCTCTCTATATATGTTCATGGCGATCTTGTGTAATTAATGGTTTCCTTTATTTGCTTACTAGCTAGCGTCGAGTTCTCTCTATATGTGTAGTAGCTAGCGTCGACCAAGCACGGAAAAAGAGAGGTCACTTCTCTCTATTAGCTCGCTAACACAATATGAAACCCCTAAATTAACCCTCCAAAACCCCAAAACCCCCCCTTCCAAAAAAAACCCCCAGCGATTGCGAGCTGCTGACGCGTGGGTGCCTTTTGGTCCCGGTTGGTGTTACCAACCGGGACTAAAGGTCCTCCTGCCTGGGCTCCCGCAGCGGCCACGTGGAGCCCCTTTGGTCCCGGTTCGTAAGAGAACCGGGACTAAAGGTTTTGGGCTTTAGTCCCGGTTCCAGAACCGGGACAAATGGGCCTCTGGAACCGGGACAAATGGGCCCTTTTCTACTAGTGTTAAGACCCGAGAGTTGCTCGAATGCTGATAAAATTAATTTCAGATTTCTCGCTTTCTCGAGGTCATGATCCATGAAGAGAATCGTATCATCGGCATACCGAAGTATAGAGAGACCACCATCTACTAGATGATTTATTACCCCATCAATTTGTCCATCATCCTTGGCACGCTCAATCATGACTGCTAGCATATCTGCCACTATATTGAATAGCATGGGCGATATCGAGTCACCTTGTCGCAGTCCCTTCTTCGTTTTGAAATAGGGGCCAACGTCATCATTGACCTTAATGGCCACACTGCCTCCTGAAACGAAGCTATGGATCATAGCGCACCACTCTGTAGAGAATCCTTTCATTCTAAGAGTCTGTTGAAGAAATGGCCATTTAACTTTGTCATAAGCTTTTTCAAAGTCTATTTTAAGGACCACCCCATTCAACTTTTTCCGATGTAACTCATGGATAGTTTCATGAAGGATAACAACTCCATCTATGATGTGTCTACCTTGCATAAAAGCTGTCTGTGAAGGACGAATCACATGTTCAGCCACCGAATTCAGCCTAATAGTCGCAACCTTCGTGAATATTTTAAAACTAACATTAAGAAGGCAAATAGGTCTATATTGTTGTATCCTTTTTGCCTCATTAACCTTAGGTAATAAAATAATCTCACCGAAGTTTAAGCGAAACAATTCTAGTTGGCCAGCATGTAGGTTGCTAAACAAGAGGAGGAGATCCGGTTTGATGACTTCCCAAAAGTTCTGATAGAACTCTGTGGGAAAACCATCCGGACCCGGGGTTTTGTTGTGCTCCATTTGGAAAACCGCCTTTCTAACTTCCTCCTCGGAGTATGGTGCTATTAGAAGGCTGTTTTCCTCATCAGAGACTTGGGGGATGTCATCTGTTCTAGACTCATCCATTGAAAAGTTTCCTTCCTCTGGGGCTCCGAACAGATTTTTATAATAACTAGTGATATAAGATTTAAGTTGCTCATGCCCCTCAATTGTGCCATCATCCTGTTGTAGGGAATGAATAAGTTTCTTCCGGTGTCTGCCATTGGCGACTCCATGGAAATATCTAGTATTCGAATCACCTTTCAGGATAAATTGAGAGTTGGAATGTTGGTACCATTTTAGTTCCTCTTCACGCAGCATGCTAGCTATCTGTGCATTTGATCGGCTCTTGATCTCGATTTCATGCTCAGATAGCGGTCTAACCTCTGCCAAAGCTTCTAATCCATCAATGATAGATAAGAGACGAAGCTTCTCCTTTTTGAGGAAACCCACCGTATGCCTAGCCCAACCACCAAGGAATTTACGTAATGCACGTATTTTGTTATTCCATTTGTGTATTGGGGTATGCCCGGCCACCGGTTTCTCCCATACCTCCTTGACCATGTCATGGAAGCCATCCCGATGCAACCAACCAAGTTCGAACTTGAACTTGCGCCTGAGTTGTGGACGTGGCAAACCAGTAGTTAGGAGTATGGGTGCGTGGTCTGATATGGCCTCGATACGAGGTAGAGCACGAACAGACACCATAGGAAATTTAGATTCCCAATCGGTATCCATTAAAATGCGATCTAGTTTCTCATATGTCGGTTATGGAAGACTGTTCGCCCAAGTGAATTGTCTTCCAATCATGGAAACCTCTCGCAGATCTAGACTGTCGATGACAGCGTTGAAAAGGAAAGGCCAATGATTATCAAACCTACCGCGGCTTTTCTCATTTGGAAATCGAAGCAAATTAAAATCCCCTCCTATAAGAATGGGGTAGGGATTATCTTTTGCCAGATTAACCAATTCACGAAGAAAGTCGTCCTTGAACTCATCCTGGGCTGCCCCATACACGGCGACGAGGGTCCATGTGAAGTTGTCGGCCTTGTTGCGAATATGGAGTTTAGCGTGAAACTCACCATCCGAACTAGCCAACACATCCATAGTCCCTGTGTTTACGCCTAGTAAGATGCCCCCAGAACGACCTCTAGGCGGTCGTGAAACCCAAGTGAAGTCCATTCCGCTAGAAAGACTGTCAAGCAGACTCACTGAGAAATCACGTCTCCCCGTTTCAGAGATAGCCAAAAAATCTAAATTGTATTCCTTATTACATTCCGCAATGAATAAATGTTTAGCCAAGTCACGAAGACCTCTGCTGTTAAAAAACATTCCGTTCATGGGAAACAATAGGAGATTTAGAAAACTTCGCCCTCTTATGGGACTTACTATCTTTTTTCAAACGTGCGGTCTTTGATTTACGTCCGGAGGCTTTTAGTTCAATCAAAGAACTAAGCTCGGGTTCAACAAGACCCACGTCCGAAACCGCTCCTACTAAGTGAGAGAGTAGCTGACCATCTGATGTGGCATGCAGCTCCTCCTCCTCGATATGAGAGGCAAAAGACTTGGTAGAAACATGTGGAATAACTTTTAAACGATCATATTCTAAATGTTTCAAAACGTTTGTCGAAATAGAAATATCATTTTCATTCTTTCCCAGATTAACACCCACATTATTTAACTTAGAAACGATGGATGTATCGGAAAAGGCTAAAAAGGATTTAGGTGATGATGTAATACCTTGGTTGCCGAGGTTCTGCGCTGCTTTACGCTGCATAGCCTTGGCGAAGGAGTCCTCGTCTGTGTCCATAGTGCCGTCATCAGCAACAGTATGCCGATTACTCCGCTGTGTCGGTGTCACCCCCGTCGATGATCGTGGCACTGAGTGTGCTACCGGTGGAGGGGATGATGGTGGAGTAACAACCCCCTCCCCGACAGTCCGAGCCACCTGCACGAGCGAGGCCGCTGTCTCAAGTGTGTCCACAGCCGGCCCTACATGCGGATGATGGGATGTCGAGCGCGTCGTCGCGGTCGCCGAGGGGACTGATATGTCCGCGGACGCGGTCGCCGGTTGGTCCGCCAGTTCCACAGCTGGCGTGAAGGCCGCCGCTGTCGCATTGTGCACAGCCGGGGTAGCCATCATCTGCCTCGGCACACAGGCCGAAAGTGCTTCGGGTGGCACCACCTGCTCCGGCCCCATGGACAAAAGTGCATGCTCATCGAACGTAGCAGCCGCCAGCCATGCATGTGCTCCCATGCATTTGATGACCCACTGTATCAGCCATGTATGTGCTCCCATGCATCTGATCAGGGTCAACTAGCGTAGTGCGTGTAGACTGAGACGTCCCTATACCAGCGGACAGAAGTGGCAGCAATGGAACATCATGTGTCGTGGAAGCAATCGGTAGCCCACGTTGTTGCACTTGTGTCATGTGAACATCCTTAGCAGTAGATGAACCAGATGGCTGCAGGTTGGAGGAGGGAGTAGTATGCTCGGAGATATCCATCTCATCGTCCTTCTCCTTCCCGGTGCAATCATCATCCGCATCATCGCCCTTTCGCCTCCAAATAAAAGGTACAAAATCTGGATCTGGAATGAAGTCTGCCGGTTCCTTCCTGAACGTGAAAGCATACCCCTTGAGCTTAACCACTACATCTGTGGAAACGAAATGTCCAACATCATCTTTCTCTTTAGACAAAATCTGAGTGTTAGTCATGGCTACGAGGATACGGATTATCCCACGACGTCTTAGGCTGATGAGATCAACGTCCATGGTCTTACCCATCAATGTGCCAACTGCCCAGAGACCCCAGAAGTGACGAACAGTGTGGGGAACACCCTCAACATGAACCCAAACCTGCTTGAGTTCCAACTTATGTGGGATCTCCTGAGATTTCCATACAGAAATAGTGAGCTGAGCATTAACTGAAGGCACGTTTACCTGAATACCGTCGACTCTATCCAAATCCTGAAAAGAGGGAAAGCTGACAAGGTAAGCATCCTCCCCATGCTTTATGGCCTCCCATTTCCACTGAGTCTGAACTGGGCATCTCCTCGCAATTTGGCTCTCAATAATGTTAGCAGGCACCATCACACCGCTAACGCGAACACAGGCGATCGGGGTCTGTGTCGGTGCCAACTGTTCTTTCACAACATAATTAGGTAACTGAGCAAAGTAAGTCTCTTCGGCTCCCACTCCCGAAACAAAAGCATGAGGACTAGCTAGGGAGCTTAAGAACAGGACACCTCAGAGTTGGGTGTGCAATTTTGTCGCAAATATAGCAATAATGTTGGACCGGACAATCCTTAGTTGCATGCGTGTCAACTGCACACTTCCAACAACGAATCCCTTTTTTAGCTTTACCCTTGGTCGTAGGTGGGTTCCCTTTGACATTAGGCACAGGAGTCATCGTAGATGGTACAGTGATGTCAGTTTCTTGTACCTGACCCTGCGGCTGCGGCGACGACAACTGCGACTGTTGTTGCATCTGCAAATGCGGACCAACCTGCTGAACATGGCCAAACTGTTGTGATTGCACCTGCTGTTGTGGTACATATTGGTTCGGAAACTGATGCTGAGTGTTCACGTATTGCTGTGGGTACTGAAAGCCCTGTTGCACATTACCACCAAGTAACTGCTGTTGAGGCGTCTGGATTTTCTTCTTCTTCTTGCGCTTCTGAGCAACGCCCTGGTGGCCCACCGCGAAACTTGCTTGTTGTTGCAGAACTGGAGCACCCCTAGGCTGGTACCGGGCGTGGGGAGCCATCCCTGTAATTGGCGCCATGTATGTTGGGGCATGCCCGTGCTGCGCCGTGTAGTGAGTCCCTTGACCTTGCAACGGGTATTGCGCCCCACTGTAGGCATACGCTGGAGCCGGTCCTCGCTGATGTTGAGGGAGAGCCGAGGCGCCGGCCACGCCCATCCCAGCAGCAGGTGGACGAGAGGACCCTGGGTCCAACCCCATGAAGGTTCCGCGAACGAGTGGACCCGGCGCCTGCCCACCAGCGGACGAGGCGTTCTGTGGCGGCGGGGGCGCGCCTGCCATCGTCCTCGGCCTGGACGCGGCAACCACCGCGTAGGAGCGTGGAGGCTGTTCACAGGCTAATCCAGTGGGAGCTGTGAAGATCGCCGCCGGTGTAGGACTTGGTGCGGAAGACGATGGCGAGACGGCTGCGTGCGATGGAGTTGAGGAAGCCGTCGCAGCGGTCGTGTATTCGATGCTTGTGGCCGACAGTTTAGGGTTACTAGGCCATAGAGCCCACATACGATGGCGCAACCAGGCCCACGTAAAATCTTGGCCCGAGGCATGCACCGCCTGCATGGCTGGTCCACACGACGTAGATGACGCGTTTTGACTCTCCTAAAAGTGCGCCACCGTAACTGACTCCGATCTGGGCAGCGTGGTCGAGGAGAACTTCGGCGCCGGCGATCCACCATGGCCCGCCACAGACACAACCTTGGCCTTGTCCAGGAAATTCCCTAACACCGGCGGTGGAGTGATCCGACGAGGAGGAAGAGGTCCCCTCCAGCTGCCCATGCGTGGGCCGCGCGACACCTGAATGCCTGAAGGAGGTGCCGGCGTCTTCCGCGCCGTCCGCATGTGCGCCGTGAAGCCTGCCGGCGAGGTAGATCGTGCCCGGTCCGCTGAACCTTGTAGCGAGGAGATCTCCTCCCCCGTGCACGACGAGTTATCTGCCCCAGCTTGTCCCGCCGGCGTCCCAGGTGAAGAAGAATGTCTTCTTTCCCAGAATCGAGACGCCGGAGTTGGAAAACCTGCGTCTACCCAAAACTGCTGGACAAGCTCCGCCTCCGTCCTCCGTCTCCTTCTCACCACCGGCGTCCACTGCGAACTCTCCTCTTGATCCAGGACGTCAAACGCCATCTGAACACCCACGGCCGGCGGACTCTCCTCGTCGGAAGAGCCGTACTCCGAACCTAGGCATGAGTAGCGGGATCCACTCGAGGCCCCAGCCGCGGAGTTCTCCGGCGGCGAGGGCGGCGGCGGCCTAAACGCCATAGTCAGGCGCCGGCCACGCACGCGGGTCTCCTCAGTGCACGCCATACCCTTCCGAGATGGAGTTGCCAGATGTTTAAAAATAATAGCTGAAGCTCCCAAATAAAATCATGTATGATCTCTGCAAACTGCACCCACTGTACCGAATCTCCCATTCAATTGCCGCATCAATATTGATCTTTACATAGTTCACCGGAGGGGCCAACCATTGTGACAGTCTAGGGGCAGCAAGTCTAGTTTAGACAATGTCCGGTTTTGCAAGAACTTGAATATTTGATGGGAAAGAGTTAATAAAACAATGGGCGAAAAGAGGGCTCTCAAAGGTATCCTCATGAATTGCCCTCCTTCTCACTCCCCATAATGCCCAGAATGCGACGACCATCCAAACAAACTTGTCACTGGACAAAGATTCATGCATGGCAAAGTTCTAATTCATGGCATTGACAGTACTATAAAATGACATACTATTAACCCCTCATCATTGACAGGCCACTGGCCACGCGTCACTGACGAGGGTGATCACCGACGGGCCAGTGCGAGCGCATCAATGATAAGCCCTTGGGGTTGCTCTACCAAGATGCACATCGTGAGCTATTTGAATCACATTTCTGGTATCCTCATCTTGTCGAAGTACACCTTCGAGATCCTAACCCGAGTGTCTTGAATACCGTTGATCCAAGCGAACATTGTCTCCCTAACTTGCTCTACCCGATGTTTGTCCTATGTAGACTAGTACATCCGCTCCATGTCCGCCGCAGAGGCCTCCTCCCACAAATCTCACTATCCCATATGTCTTTGTTAGCACATAGCAAAAATTGATATATCACATACATAGGTACACATCCATATACATGCATACATCAAATTACATTGATGACACAATAAGCGTATTAGTCAAGCAAACAAAATGTCACAAGGAAGTACGAGTGCATGCCATGCATGTTTGACGAGACAATGAAGAGTTTGACAAGTTTGAAAGGATTCTAGCTAGTAGTAAACGTCAGCAATTGACAAGAACAACTGAGGGATGGCATCCTACAGTTTATTTTGGAGAACATCCCATTCCTCCTTGTCTCTCACGTGTTGTACAACATCCCGCCTTCCCTGATGATGTCTTTGTTGATGATCTCCACCACCACGTTCTACAAGTGCTCAAAATCTCTCAGAAAGTTGTGTTACCCACTCTTGAGCTATGCGCACAACTTGTTGAAGGATGCCTGATTTTTGAACAATGATTTAGGATGGACATAGTTCTCAATGAGGAACATGACATACTAGCTACACCGGAAGCTCGACTCATCGTCTGGTTCTTGCGTGCACCAGAAGCTCGTGTGGCATCTGAACTTTGTAGTAAAGAAATGGCTAACCACAACTTTAATTGATGACGCGTCATTTTCAATAAATGCCACCACTATTTTTTACAAATAGTGGCGACGTTGGCATATTTGGCAAAACACCTTTATATGACTAGTGTTGGCATTGCTTTTTTTTCCAAGCACTTCACAAATTGGTATGCCCAGTTGAACTGACCAGGCACAAGCTAATAATGCTGGCGTTGTATTCTATGGACGCCGTAGGTAGTTAGTTTGGTGCTGGCGTGCTAATTCCTAGCATGCCAAAAATAATTTTGAGTCTTTTCATTATTTCGAATCTTTTTTATTACTTTGAGTCTTTTCATTTTTTGAATCATTCATAATTTGAGTCTTTTTCTTATTTTGAGTCTTTTTATTATTTTGAATATTTTATTTTTTATGTCTTATAATTTTGACACTTTTATATTTTTGAGTTTTTTATAATTTTCAATATTTTATAATTTTGAGTCTTTTTATAATTTTAAGTCATTCATTATTTTTTAATATTGTATTATTTTAAGTGTTTTTATTATTTTGAACCTTTTATTATTTTTATTATTTTATAATTTTGAGTCTTTTATTATTTTTAATCTTGTATTATTTGAGTGTTTTTATTATTCTGAAACTTTTATAATTTTGAGTCTTTTATTATTTTGAATCTTTTATATATTCGAGTCTTTTTCTTATTTTGAATCTTTTTTTGATGATTTAATATTTTTCCAACGCATGCCTATTGGGCCTAGCCCAACATTGCGTCCGACGCGGCCTGATAAAAAACCTAGGGGGGCACGGCCCCCTCGCCCCACTCGACCCTTCTCTCTCTCTCTCTCTCTCTCTCTCTCTCTCTCTCTCTCTCTCTCTCTCTCTCTCTCTCTCTCTCTCTCTCTCTCTCTCTCTCTCTCTCTCTCGATCCCCTTTCGTTCTCGTCGCCTACTCCATTGACCCACTTCTGCCGACGGTGATTTCAGCCATTTTTTGGCGTTCTCCGATGCTCCAGTATTCTTCTACCCCCCCTCTTGTTGCCATACATCTACACCTCCCCTCTCAATGTCCTCACCGGATATTTTCTGAGTCTTTTTATTTGAACCCAAATGTTAGGATTTCAGCGACGTTGACGGAGACGTATGCGTGTGACGACGCACAACAGCTCCAATCCTCGGTGAGCATCTCCCTCTCGATTTGTTGGTTTGAATCTCGACACTGCAGAAGATTAGCTAGGGTTAATTCTAGTCTCAATTAATGGGTTTTGACAGTGCCAACAAAATGGTTAGAAAAAAGAAACATTGATAGTGCCAAAATGTAAGCTTTGAATGTGCCAAACTGAAATATTTGACAGTGCCACAATGTAAACTTTTATAGTGCCAAAATGTAAGCTTTGAATGTGCTAAACTGAAAACTTTGACAGTGCCAAAATGTAAACTTTGAGAGTGCCAAACTGAAAACTAGCTAGTGTCAAAATGTAAGCTTTGATAGTGACAAAGCTTCCATAACTTAATTTGACAACTTGAAAACTATTGTGTAAACATTCATAATTTGCTTGCCAACTCGGGTTTGTTTGCCAAAGCTTTGACAATGCCAAAAATGTGCCAAAAAACGGTGCCAAAACTAGTGTTGATAGGCCATGTATTATTTTAGTTGCATTCATATACTCTAGTTCATCCTAGGCATAAGTAGTGTTGATAGGTCATGTTAGGCATTCATAGTCTAGTTCTAATAACTAGTGTAAACTATGAAATTTTCTTCGGTTTGAAGAATTGATTTAATATGAAAAAAATTGACGAGCGTTTTTGGTTTGATTCATATGACTAGTGAATAGGTACTACACTTGATCTTTGTCAATGAAAAAGCATGAATAGGGATTCATTTGTCTATGTACAGTCGAAACACGTTTTTTTGACTTCATTTGCATTTTTTGGAATTAAAACCCCCAATAAACCTCATGTTCGAGATTGTGTATTGACACCCTCATGTTTGGAATAATTTATGTTTCCTCTAAAGCCTAAAAATATAATCAAGTACACAAATAGGACTTTCCAACCCCTTTTTTTTCAACTTTTTTATGCACTTGCAGTTCAAATTTGAATTATATTCACCAGATATCTAGAAAATCACTTAATATATTAAATATAACAAACATACCCCAAAAATGCCAAATTTTGACATGGATCATGTAATGGTGTATATGTAGTGTAGAAAAACTTTCTAGGCCGACGGATGAAGCAACAATTCCATTGACTTAAAATCTGACTCGTTTCGTATTGAAACACAATTTCTTCATAGGAGAGCGTACAGATTTTAAGCACTGTACAACACATCTTTTCATAAGCTTTTCAACACCACAACTTCTATATGTTATATAATGACACCAGCCAAGTTTCATGGTTTTTTAGAACCACCTCTTGGTGCCGTGGTGGAGTTCTGGGAGCATGACTCTACCCACCAAGGTTCAAATCATGGTGCTCACATTTACACAATATGGGGTTTCCATATACTCTTTCTATAAAAATTAAGTTTCATTTTTTTGTGACTTAGTTTGCATTTTTCGGAATTAAATAATCAATAAACTACATGTTCGCGACCGAGTCTTGACACCTGATGTTTGGAATTCCTTCCCTTTTCTTGTATAAGGTCTAAAAATAGAATAAATAGCACAAATATGATTTTCAACACATTTGTTTCAACTTTTTCATGCTCTTGTAGTTTGAATTTGAATTATATTTAGTAAAGCTCAGAAGTGGACTTCATGGCTTAAATACACCAAATGGATCCCCCCCCCCCCCCCGCGCGCGCGAAATGTCAAATTTTAACATGGATAATTTAGTGATGTATATTGAGCATAGAAAAATTTCAAGGCCAACGGATGAAGATGCGGTCACATCGCCTTAAAACAAGATCCATTCCTTTTTGAAATCCAATTTCTTCCTTAGCGGTGGTCCGATTTCTAAGTAGTGTGCATCACAAGTTTTGTGAAACCTTCTAATTTTTTCGACCACAGACTATATTTGTTAAATAATGATACCATGCCAAATTTGATGATTTTTGGACCCCATCTGCATTTTTGGAATTAAAAAACAAACAAACTCCTTGCTTGGGGTTGATTCTTGGCATCCTCGTGTTTCTTTATTTTTGTTTTATAAGGCTTGTACATAGACAAAAGAAAAAATATTAGATTTTTCCACCTAATTTTGCCAAATTTTTTATGCACTTGTAGTTCAAATTTTAATTATATTCATTAAATTCCTAGAAATGCACTTATTGCTTAAATAAAGATAATGAACCCTAAAAAATTCAAGGCCAAAGAATGAAGGAGCGGCCACCTCACCTTCTTTCCTTGCACTTTCCCTCTCGGAATCATGTTTCTTCAGGGGAGATGCTCCGATATCTGAGTAGTGAATGTCATAACTTTTGTGTAACCTTCTAAAATTTGTATCATCACCTCTAGACGTCATATAATGACACCATGCCAAGTTTCATGTTTTTTGATATTTTTGCACTTTCAGGAATTTAAAAACAAATAAACTCCATGTTCCTCGAGTCTTGGCACCCTCATGTGTCACTGCCATTGTAGCATTCGATGTGCATGTTTTTATCCCGAGATTGCATTGTTTAGAACAAAATTAACGCCCAAGAGAATTTTATGGATTGTTGTATCCTATATCATATATGTCTAAGAGAGTCATGATGACCCACAAGTATAGGGGATCAATCGTAGTACTTTCGATAAGTAAGAGTGTCGAACCCAACGAGGAGCAGAAGGAAATGACAAGCGGTTTTCAGCAAGGTAATTTCTGCAAGCACTGAAATTGTAGGTAATACATAGTTTGATAGCAAGGTAATTTGTAACGAGCAAGTAACGGTAACGGTAAACAAGGTGCAGCAAGGTAGCCCAATCCTTTTGAGGAAAAAGACAGGTCAGAACAATCACTAGTAATAGGCAAAGTGTTCTTGAGGGTACACGGGAATTTCGTCTAATCACTTTTATCATGTTGGTTTGATTCGTGTTCACTACTTTGATAATTTGATATGTGGGTGGACCGGTGCTAAGGTGCTGTTCTTACTTGAACTAACAACCTACTTATGATTAACCCCCTCGCAAGCATCCGCAACTACGAGAAAAGTATTAAGACAAAGTCTAACCATAGCATCAAACATGTGGATCCAAATCAGCCCCTTACGAAGTAGCGCATAAACTAGGGTTTAAGATTCTGTCACTCTAGCAACCCATCATCTAATAACTACTCCACAATGCATTCCCTTAGGCCCATGAATGGTGAAGTTTCATGTAGTCGACGTTCACATGACACCACTAAGGGAATCACAACATACATATCATCAAAATATCGAACACATATCAAATTCACATGATTACTTGCAACATGACTTCTCCCGTGACCTCAAGAACAAAGGTAACTACTCACAAATAATAAGCATGCTCAAAATCAGAGGAGTAATGAATAGCATAATGGATCTGAATATATGATCTTCCACCAAATAAACCATATAGTAATCAACTACGCAAGGTAATCAACACTACTAGTCACCCACAGGTACCAATCTGAGGTTCCGGTACAAAGATTGAACACAAGAGATGAACTAGGGTTTGAGAGGAGATGGTGCTGTTGAAGATGTTGATGAAGATTGGCCTCCCAAATATGAGAGGGGTGTTGGTGATGACGATAGCTTTGATTTCCCCCTCCGGGAGGGAAGTTCCCCCGGCGGAATCGCTCCGCCGGAGGGCAAAAGTGCTCCTGCCCAAGTTCCGCCTCGAGGCGGCGGCGCTTCGTCCCGAAAGTTCTCCTCCTCCTTTTTTAGGTTTTTTGGGAATTTATACCAGAAGACGGGCTCCAGAGGTGGGCCAGGGTGAGCACCACCCACCAGGCCGCGCCAGGGGGTGCCTGGCGCGCCCTGGTGGATGCTCCTCACCAGGTGGCACCCCTCCGGTAGATTTTTGCTCCAGTATTTTTTATTAATTCCAAAAATAATCTCCGTAAAGTTTCAGCTTCATTGGAGTTGTGCAGAATAGGTATCTCTGACGTGCTTTTCTTGGGTCCAGAATTCCAGCTGCCGGTATTCTCCCTCTTTGTGTAAACCTTGCATATTATGAGAGAAAAGGCATTAGAATCACTCCCCAAAGCATTATTATTCAACAAAACAGAGTAAATAACAGTAGGAAATCATGATGCAAAATGGACGTATCAACTCCTCCAAGCTTAGACCTCGCTTGTCCTCAAGCGAAAGCCGATATTGAAAAGCATGTCCACATGGTTGAGAGAGAGGTGTCGATAAAAACAAAATACGGACATAGAAGCATCATGCTTATTAACATAACAACAACAACTCTAACATAAAAACTTAATTCAATATATTTTATCATAAAGCTTCTCATGAACAAGTAACAATTCATCACAACATAGAAGTATGAAGCATAAACCTTATTGGAAACCAACAAACCGTGTTCTCAGTCAACTTTGCAACTACAATTCATCATATTTTGAGGAAGGGTCTCATGTCGGAGCCTTTTGGCAAGTCCACATACTCAACCATCATTTAGTCTTCTATGATTGCTAACGCTCACGACATACCCATGAACAAAAAGTTTCAACCGGACACATAGGAAGATAGGGGCTTATAGTTTTTCCTCCCAACGTATTCACCTCAAGGGTGATGTCAACAATAATAACTCATGCCCACCCATATCCAACTGGATATATGTGCCTAGATCTTTCCTCACCACATGATGCTTGCAAAGGAAAAAGTAAAAAGGAATAGAGAAGAATACTTTGACTCTTGCATAAAAGTAAGTACATAAAAGTAAAAGATAGGCCCTTCGCAGAGGGAAGCAGAGGTTGTCATGCGCTTATTGGTTTGTATGCCCAATCCCTTAATGTAAAAGAACGTCACGCTATATTGCCCCCTATGATAGCAACCTTTATTATGCAGTCCGTCGCTTTTATTACTTTGCCATCATAAGTTCGTATAACGCTCAATTTTCTCTTACACTAATTGATCAAAACACTTTTAGAAGCAATTTTTATTGCCTTATTGCACCGATGACAACTTACTTGAGGGATCTTTCTCGATCCATAGGTAGGTATGGTGGACACTCAAGGAAAGAGTTTGGGTTTGGGTTTTTGGATGCACAAGTAGTATTTCTACTTAGTGCGAAATTTTTGGCTAGCAAAGTTATTGGGCAAGCACCACATGTTAAAGGATCTATGACAATATAACTTCTATGCAGATATGAACAAACATAAATCATTACGTTGTCTTCCTTGTCCAACGTCAACAATTTTGACATATAATATTTGATGGGGGCTCACAATCATAAAAGATGTCCAAGATAGTGTATTTGCATGTGAATCTTCTCTTCCCTAATTAATTCTTTCATGAATTGCATCATTGACCAATGCTATGTTTGTCAATCTCCAACAAATTTTACTATTTATACTTTTCATTATGTGATGTCATTACTCACCATAAGATTAGCATATGATTCTTTTCATTTATTGTCTTTCTTTTATTTGATTGCAACAAGAAAGTAGAGAAGCAAAAACTCAAACTAAACTTTATTATATAACTTTCACTCGATTACATAGATAGGTAGACCACGAAACTAACACACGAAAATAGATCATGCTAAACTTTTATTCAACTAAGGCAAAGGGAAACTAAATATAGAACTAAAATAGGTAAAGGTGAATAAAAGTGGTGGTGATACGATACCGGGGCACCTCCCCCAAGCTTGGCTCAAGCCAAGGGGGGTGCCCATACCCATGTACTCAAGTCTCCTTTGGTGGTGATGATGAAGAAGGTGGAGGTGTTGATGTAGTATGCTTGTCCTCCAGCTTCCAGGGCAAGGGCTCCCCATCATAAGTTGACGCAAGAGTCCCCTGAGTCCTGCAACTGGCAGCTAAACTCATACCTTTAAATCTTGCTTCATATTCGAAGACTTGGTTTTGAAGATCATAAACTTGGCTCTGCAGAAAATTAATTTGCTCGTTGAGGGTGGAGATGGTGTCCTTCACAGACCGGCCATCCACCGTCTGATCACGGGTGAATTCCGTGATCATGGAGTGATTGGCACTAAGTCCACGCTCCACCATCTTCTGGCACTTGAAGATTTCCTGCTCCACCGCTTCAAGCCTAGCCTCCACGCTCCCGGTCTTCTTAGGTCCTTGAACATCGCGGATGTGGAGCACCCCCTCACGCATCTCAATGGCTTGAGGGTGCTTCATCACCTCCGGCAAATACGGGTTGATGACCTTCTCGAAGAACTTGTCTTTGGAGGAGCTTGGTGGAGCCATGGGAATCTAGATCTAACAAGAAAACAGCAAGAAACAAGAACAAAGGATTTTTCTGCGATGCGGTCGCCAAAACAGTCGGGGGTATATATACCGAATTTTTATTCTTGGGAAACAAGTATTTTGAAGGAAAACGGAGTCGGGAAGGCATCCGAGGTGGGCAGCACCCACCAGGGCGCGCCCAGGGGTGCCTGGCGTGCCCTGGTGTATCGTGCTCACCTCGATCACCTTCCGGTTTATTTTTTTATTCCTAAAATTCTAAAATATTCCAAAACTGACAGAAAATATTTTTGCGGATTTTTCGGAGTCCGTTTACTTACCGTATCACGTACCTCCTATTCTTAAGCATTCTGGAGTGTTCCGGAAGGTTTCTTTGATGTGTTCCTCCAGTGTCATTGTTTGGATAACATTGCTTTCAACGTTAATAGGCGTACCTGAGATATAATGCTTAATTCTTTGGCCATTGACCACCTTCGGGTTAGTACCTTCGGCATTATTAATCTTGATAGCTCCAGAACGATAGACCTCTTCAATAATATATGGCCCTTCCCATTTGGAGAGAAGCTTTCCTGTAAAGAATCTTAAACAAGAGTTGAATAAAAGAACATGATCTCCTATTTTGAATTCCTGCTTTTGGATCCTTTTGTCATGCCATCTTTTTACTTTTTCTTTAAATAGCTTGGCATTTTCATACGCTTGGGTTCTCCATTCATCTAGTGAGCTAATATCAAATAGCCTCTTCTCACCGGCAAGTTTGAAATCATAATTGAGTTCTTTAATTGCCCAAAATGTTTGTGTTCTAGTTCTAGAGGCAAGTGACAAGCTTTTCCATACACCATTTTGTTGGAAATATGCCCTAGAGGCAATAATAAATTAGTTATTATCATATTTCCCCGTTCATGATAATAGTTTATTATTCATGCTAGAATTGTATTGACCGGAAACTAAATACATGTGTGGATAATAGACAAATACTATGTCCCTAGTATGCCTCTACTAGACTAGCTCGTTGATCAAAAGATGGTCAAGGTTTCCTGACCATGGACATGAGTTGTCATTTGATAACGGGATCACATCATTAGGAGAATGATGTGATGGACATGACCCAACCGTTAGCATAGCAAATGATCGTCCAGTTTATTGCTATTGCTTTCACTATGTCAAATACACGTTCCTCTGACCATGAGATCATGCAACTCCCGGATACCGTAGGAATACTTTGGGTGAATCAAACGTCACAACGTTACTGGGTGATTATAAAGGTGCACTACAGGTATCTCCGAAAGTGTTTGTTGAGTTGGCATGGATCGAGATTGGGATTTGTTACTCCGACTATCGGAGAGGTATCTCTGGGCCCTCTCGGTAATACAACATCACAGAAGCCTTGCAAGCACCGTGACTAAAGAGTTAGTTGCAAGATGATGTATTACGGAACGAGTAAAGAGACTTGCCGGTAACGAGATTGAACTAGGTATTAGATACCGACGATCGAATCTCGGGCAAGTAACATACCGCCGGACAAAGGGAACAACGTATGTTGACATATGAGGTTCACCGATAAAGATCTTCGTGGAATATGTAGGAACCAATATGAGCATCCAGGTTCCGCTGTTGGTTATTGACCGGAGAGTCGTCTCGATCATGTCTACATCATTCCCGAACCCGTAGGGTCCGCACACTTAAGGTTCGATGACGATTTAGTATTATATGAGTTATGTGATTGGTGGCCGAAGTTTGTTCGGAGTCCCGGATGAGATCACGGACATGACGAGGAGTCTCGAAATGGTCGAGAGGTAAATATTCATATATTGGAAGGCTATATTCGGACGTCGGAAAGGTTCCGAGTGATTCGGGTATTTTTCGGAGTACCGGGGAGTTACGGGAATTCACCGGGAGAAGTAATGGGCCTTATTGGGCCATACGGGAAAAGGAGAGGCATGCCACGTGAGGAGGCGCGCGCCCCCCCTTGCCCAAACCGAATTGGACTAGGGGAGGGGGCGCAACCCCCTCTTTCCTTTCCCTCTCCCTTCCCCCTTTCCTACTCCGTATGGGAGGTGGAATCCTACTAGGACTAAGGAGTCCTAGTAGGACTCCCCACACTTGGCGCACCCCTAGGGGGCCGGCCTCCTCCCTCTCATCCTTTATATACGGGGGCAAGGGGGCACCCCGAGGACACAATTGTCCCATAGCCGTGTGCGGTGCCCCGATCTCCGTTTTCCACCTCGGTCATATTTTCAGAGAGCTTAGGCGAAGCCCTGCCGGAATCACTTCACCGTCACCGTCGCCACGCCGTCGTGCTGACAGAACTCATCTACTACCTCGACGTCTTGCTGGATCAAGAAGGCGAGGAACGTCACCGAGCTGCACGTGTGTAGAACTCGGAGGTGCCGTACGTTCGGTACTCGATCGGTGGAGCTCGAAGGATTGTTCGACTACATCAACCGCGTTGTGAGACGCTTCCGCTAACGGTCTACGAGGGTACGTAGACACACTCTCCCCTCTCGTAGCGATGCATCTCCATGGATAGATCTTGCGTGAGCGTAGGATTTTTTTTGAAATTCATGCTCCGTTCCCCAACGGTGGCATCCGAGCCAGGTCTATGCGTAGATGTGATTTGCACGAGTAGAACACAAACGAGTTGTAGGCGTGGGTGTGTACATATTGCTTGCCGTTACTAGTTGATACTTGATTCGGCGGTATTGTGAGATGAAGCGGCCCGGACCGACATTACGCGTACGCTTACGCGAGACAGGTTTCACCGCTACGTGCACTCGTTGCATAAAGGTGACTGGCGGGTGTCTGTCTCTCTCACTTTAGTTGAATTGGTTTCAATGAAGAGGGTTCTTTTAGAAGATCAAAAAGCAATCACTACACCACGTTGTGGTTTTGCGTAGGTAAGAACGGTTCTTGCAAACCCGTAGCAGCCACGTAAAACTTGCAACTACAAAGTAGAGGACGTCTAACTTGTTTTTGCAGGGTATGCTGGTGATGTGATATGGCCAAGACATGATGTGATATAAGTTGTTGTATGAGATGATCATGTTTTGTAAATTATCAGGCAACCGGCAGGAGCCTTATGGTTGTCTCTTTATTGTATGCAATGCCAACGCTATGTAATTGCTTTACTTTACCGCTATGAGTTAGCAGTAGTAGTAGTAATAGCAATAATTGGCGAGACGACCACGACGCTATGATGGAGATCAAGGTGTCACGACGCTACGATGGAGATCAAGGTGTCACGACGCTACGATGGAGATCAAGGTGTCAACCCGGTGACGATGGAGATCATGACGGTGCTTTGCTGATGGAGATCAAAAGCACAAGACGATGATGGCCATATCATGTCACATATATTGAATTGCATGTGATGTTAATCCTTTTATGCATCTTATTTTGCTTAGGACGACGGTAGCATTATAAGATGATCCCTTCACTAAATTTCAAGATAAGTGTTCTCCCCTAGTATGCACCGTTGCGAAGGTTCGACGCTTCTAAGCACCACGTGATGATCGGGTGTGATGGATTCTTTCGTTCGCATACAACAGGTGTAAGCCAGTTTTACACACGCAGAATACTTGGGTTAAACTTGACGAGCCTAGCATGTACAGACATGGCCTCGGAACACAAGAGACCGAAAGGTCGAACATGAGTCATATAGTAGATATGATCAACATGAAAGATGTTCACCATTGATAACTAATCCACCTCACGTGATGATCGGACGTGGTTTAGTTGATGTGGATCATGTTACACTTAGACAACTTGAGGGATGTTAATCTAAGTGGGAGTTCTTAAGTAATTTGATTAATTGAACTTCAATTATCATGAACATAGTCTAAATAATCTTTGCAATTTTATGTTGTAGATCAATAGACCGCGCTGTAGTTCCCCTGTTTTTATTATGTTCCTAGAGAAAACGAAGTTGAAAGTTGATGGAAGCAACTATGCGGACTAGGTCCGTGATCTGAGGATTGTCCTCACTGCTGCACAGAAGGCTTATGTCCTTAATGCACCGCTCAGTGAAATACCCCTACGGCTTCGTCTGAGGACGTTATGAACGTCTGGCAGACAAGAAAAGATGACTACTCGATAGTTCAGTGCGCCATACTTTACGGCTTAGAACCGGAGCTCCAAATATGTTTTGAGCAACACGGAGCATATGAGATGTTCCAAGAGCTAAAAATTTGTTTTCAAGCTCACACCCGGGTCGAGAGGTATGACACCTTCGACAAGTTCTATAGCTACAAGATGGAGGAGAACAGCTCCGTTAGTGAGTATGTACTCAGAATGTCTGAGTACTTCAAACACTTGAATCAAGTGGGAGTTAGACTTCCGAATAAAGTGGTGATTGATAGAGTTCTCCAGTCACTATCACTAAGCTACTGGATCTTCGTGATGAACTATAAACATGCAAGGGATAGAAGATCCTTAAGCTATTCGCGATGCTACAATCTGCGGATGTAGAAATAAAAAAAAGGGAGCATCAAGTGTTGATGGTTAATAAGACCACTAGTTTCAAGAAGGGCAAGGGAAAGAAAAGGGAACTTCAAGAAGAACGGTAAAACAGTTGCCGCTCACGCGAAGAAACCCAAGGCTGAACCAAACCCGAGACTTAGTGCTCCCATTGCAAAGGGAAATGTCACAAGGAGCGGAACTTCCCCAAAGTAACTGACAGATAATAAGACTGGCAATGTCAACAAAGATATTTGATATACATGTTATTGATGTGTACCTTACTAGTACTCGTAGGAGCACCTGGGTATTTGATACTTGTTCAGTTGCTTGCAACTTGAAACATGGAGCTTCGGAATAAACGAGGGCTAGCTAAAGAACGAGGTGACGATGTGCATTGGAAGTGTCTCCAAGGTTGATGTGATCACCATCGCCACGCTCTCTCTACCTTCAGGATTAGTGATGAACCTAAATAATTGTTATTTGGTGCTTGCGTTAAGCATGAACATTATATCTGATAGTGTTTATTGCAAGACGGTTATTCAATTTCAGAGAATAATTGTTATTCTATTTGGATAATATCATTGATGATCATGCACTTAAAATGAAAGGTTTATTGAATCTTGATCGTAGTAATACATATGTTCATAACACGAATGCCAAAAGATAATGATAGTACCACATATTTGTGGCACTGCCGCTTAGGTCATATCAGTGTTAAACACATGAAGAAACTCCATGCAGATGGGTTTTTGGAATCTCTTGATTATGACTCATTTGAGACATGTGAACCGTGCCTTATTGGCAAGATGACTAAAACTCCGTTCTTCGGAACAATGGAGCGAGCAACCAACTTATTGGAAATAATACATACCGATGTATGCGGTCCGATGAGTGTTGAGGCGCGCGGTGGATATCGTTATGTTCTCACGTTCACAGATGATTTGAGTAGATATGGCTATGTCTACTTGATGAAGCATAAATCTGAAACAATTGAAAAGTTCAAAGAATTTCAGAGTGAAGTAGAGAACCATCGTAACAAGAAAATAAAGTTCTTACGATATGATCGTGGAGGAGAATATTTGAGTTACGAGTTTGGCAATCACTTAAGACAATGTGGAATTGTTTCACAGCTCACGCCACCTGGAACACCACAGCGTAATGGTGTGTCCGAACGTCGTAATCGTACTCTATTAGATATGGTGCGTTCTATGATGTCTCTTACCGATTTGCCACTATCATTTTGGGGTTATGCATTAATGACAGCTGCATTCACTTTAAATAGGGCACCGTCTAAATCCGTTGAGACGACACCGTATGAACTGTGGTTTGGCAAGAAACCTAAGCTGTCGTTTCTGAAAGTTTGGGGATGCAATGCTTATGTCAAAAGGCTTCAGCCAGATAAGCTCGAACCCAAAGCGGATAAGTGCGTCTTCATAGGATACCCAAAGGAGACCGTTGGGTACACCTTCTACCACAGATCCGAAGGCAAAGTATTCGTTGCCAAGAATGGATCCTTTCTAGAGAAGGAGTTTCTCTCGAAAGAAGTGAGTGGGAGGAAAGTAGAACTTGATGAGGTAATTGTACCTCCTCTGGATAGTAGTACGCCACAGAAAGAAATTTCTGTGACACCGACACAGACCAGAGAGGAAGTAGATGATGATGATCATGAAGCTTCGGATCAAGTTGCTACAGAACCTCGTAGGTCAACCAGGACACGCTCCGCACCAGATTGGTACGGCAATCCTGTCTTGGAGTTCATGTTGTTAGACAACGGTGAACCTACGAACTATGAAGAAACGATGGCGAGCCCGGATTCCGACAAATGGCTTGAGGCCATGAAATCTGAGATTAGATCCATGTATGAGAACAAAGTGTGGACTTTGGTAGACTTGCCCGATGAACGGCGAGCTATTAAAAATAAATGGATCTTTAAAGACGGACGCTGATGGTAATGTCACCGTCTATAAAGCACGACTTGTTGCTAAAGGTTATCGACAAGTTCAAGGAGTTGACTACGATGAGACTTTCTCACCCGTAGCGATGCTAAAGTCTGTCAGAATTATGTTAGCAATTGCCGCATTTTATGATTATGAAATCTGGCAAATGGACGTCAAAACGGCATTCCTTAATGGATTCCTTAAGGAAGAATTGTATATGATGCAACCGGAAGGTTTTGTCGATCCTAAAGGTGCTAACAAAGTATGCAAGCTCCAGCGATCCATCTATGGACTGGTGCAAGCATCTCGGAGCTGGAATACTCGCTTTGATGAAGTGATCAAAGCGTTTGGGTTTATGCAAGTTTATGGAGAAACTTGTATTTACAACAAAGTGAGTGGGAGCTCTATAACATTTCTAATAAGTATATGTGATTGGAAATGATGTAGAATTTCTGGAAAGCATAAAGAATTAATTGAAAAGAGTTTTTCAATAAAAACCTGTTTTTGAGTTATCCACGGTTTGGGCATCGAGATCTATAGAGATAGATCAAGACACCTGATAAAAGATTTTCACACACCTTGATGAGATTTTGAAGAAGTTCAAAATGGATCAAGTCAAAAGAAATTAGTTCTTGGCTGGTGTGAAGTGGAGTAAGACTTGAAGATCTAGGTAAAGGTTGTTTATATGTTAGGCATCAAAATCTATAGAGATAGATTGAGACGCCTCATATGACTTTCACAAAACATATACCTTGACAAGATTTCGAAGAAGTTCAAAATGGAACAGTCAAAGAAGGAGTTCTTGACTGTGGTGAAAGGTGTGAAGTTGAGTAAGACTCAAATCTTGACCACGGCAAAATAAATAGAATGGATGAAGGTTATCCCCTATGCCTTGGCCGTAGGTTCTATAAAGTATGCCAAGCTGTGTGCCTTGCCATGTGTCTGGAAAAAGAGGTACCAAAGTGATCCAGGAGTAGATCACTGGACAGCGGTCAAATTATCCTTAAGATGACTAAGGAAGAATTTCTCAGGAATAGAGATGATAAAGAGTTCGTCGTAAGGGGTTACGTCGATGCAAGCTTTAAACACTGATCCGAAAGACTATGAGTCTCAGACCGGATAAGTATAGTGGGGAAATCTTTTGGAGTAGCTCCAAACAGAGTGTGGTAGCAGCATCTACATATAACATAGAGATTTGCCAAGAACACACGGATCTGAATATTGCAGACCCGTTGACTAAAACCTCTCTCACAAGCAAAACATGATCAGCTTTAGAACTGATTAAGTGTTAATTACATGGAGATGTAATCTAGATTATTGACTCTAGTGCAAGTGGGAGACTGTTGGAAATATGCCCTAGAGGCAATAATAAATTAGTTATTATCATATTTCCCCGTTCATGATAATAGTTTATTATTCATGCTAGAATTGTATTGACCGGAAACTAAATACATCATGTGTGGATAATAGACAAATACTATGTCCCTAGTATGCCTCTACTAGACTAGCTCGTTGATCAAAAGATGGTCAAGGTTTCCTGACCATGGACATGAGTTGTCATTTGATAATGGGATCACATCATTAGGAGAATGATGTGATGGACATGACCCAACCGTTAGCATAGCAAATGATCGTTCAGTTTATTGCTATTGCTTTCACTATGTCAAATACACGTTCCTCTGACCATGAGATCATGCAACTCCCGGATACCGTAGGAATACTTTGGGTGTATCAAACGTCACAACGTTACTGGGTGATTATAAAGGTGCACTACAGGTATCCCCGAAAGTGTTTGTTGAGTTGGCATGGATCGAGATTGAGATATGTCACTCCGACTATCGGAGAGGTATCTCTGGGCCCTCTCGGTAATACAACATCACAGAAGTCTTGCAAGCACCGTGACTAAAGAGTTAGTTGCAAGATGATGTATTACGGAACGAGTAAAGAGACTTTCCGGTAACGAGATTGAACTAGGTATTAGATACCGACGATCGAATCTCGGGCAAGTAACATACCGCCGGACAAAGGGAACAATGTATGTTGACATATGAGGTTCACCGATAAAGATCTTCGTGGAATATGTAGGAACCAATATGAGCATCCAGGTTCCGCTGTTGGTTATTGACCGGAGAGTCGTCTCGATCATGTCTACATCATTCCCGAACCCATAGGGTCCGCACACTTAAGGTTCAATGACGATTTAGTATTATATGAGTTATGTGATTGGTGGCCGAAGTTTGTTCGGAGTCCCGGATGAGATCACGGACATGACGAGGAGTCTCGAAATGGTCGAGAGGTAAAGATTCATATATTGGAAGGCTATATTCGGACGTCGGAAAGGTTCCGAGTGATTCGGGTATTTTTCGGAGTACCGGGGAGTTACGGGAATTCACCGGGAGAAGTAATGGGCCTTATTGGGCCATACGGGAAAAGGAGAGGCAGGCCACGTGAGGAGGCGCGCGCCCCCCCTTACCCAAACCGAATTGGACTAGGGGAGGGGGCGCAGCCCCCTCTTTCCTTTCCCTCTCCCTTCCCCCTTTCCTACTCCGTATGGGAGGTGGAATCCTACTAGGACTAAGGAGTCCTAGTAGGACTCCCCACATTTGGCGCACCCCTAGGGGGCCGGCCTCCTCCCTCTCATCCTTTATATACGGGGGCAAGGGGGCACCCCGAGGACACAATTGTCCCATAGCCGTGTGCGGTGCCCCGATCTCCGTTTTCCACCTCGGTCATATTTTCGGAGAGCTTAGGCGAAGCCCTGCTGGAATCACTTCACCGTCACCGTCGCCACGCCGTCGTGCTGACGGAACTCATCTACTACCTCGACGTCTTGCTGGATCAAGAAGGCGAGGAACGTCACCGAGCTGCACGTGTGTAGAACTCGGAGGTGCCGTACGTTCGGTACTCGATCGGTGGAGCTCGAAGGATTGTTCGACTACATCAACCGCGTTGTGAGACGCTTCCGCTAACGGTCTACGAGGGTACGTAGACACACTCTCCCCTCTCGTAGCGATGCATCTCCATGGATAGATCTTGCATGAGCATAGGTATTTTTTTGAAATTCATGCTCCGTTCCCCAACACATTTTATGAGGAGACATACCCATAGGATTTTTATAAGCTTTTCTATAGGCCCAAAGTGCATCATCTAATTTCTTAGACCAGTTCTTACGAGACCTATTGACAATTTTTTGTAATATTAATTTTATTTCTCTATTGCTAAGTTCTACTTGACCACTAGATTGAGGATGATAGGGTGATGCAATTTTATGGTTAACATCATATTTAGCAAGCATCTTACGGAAAGCACCATGAATAAAGTGTGAACCACCATCGGTCATTAAATATCTAGGGACTCCAAACCTCGGGAAGATAACCTCTTTAAGCATTTTAATGGAGGTGTGGTGATCAGCACTACTAGTTGGAATAGCTTCTACCCACTTAGTGACATAATCAACCGCAACTAAAATATGAGTGTACCCGTTAGAGGAAGGAAAATGCCCCATATAATCAAAACCCCACACGTCAAATGGTTCAACAACAAGTGAATAATTCATAGGCATTTCTTGACGCTTACCGATATTACCAATTCTTTGACATTCATCACAAGACAAGACAAACTTACGAGCATCTTTGAAAAGAGTAGGCCAATAAAATCCGGATTGCAATACCTTATGAGCAGTTCTATCTCCCGCATACTGTCCTCCATAGGCTTCAGAATGACATTTCCATAGGATTTGTTCCTGTTCATGCTCAGGTACACAACGTCTAATAATACCATCTACTCCTTCTTTATAAAGATGTGGGTCATCCTAAAAGTAATGTCTCAAGTCATAGAAGAATTTTTTCTTTTGTTGGTATGTGAAACTAGGTGGTATATATATTTAGCAACAATGTAATTAGCATAGTCAGCATACCAAGGTGTGTTGTGTGAGACACTTATTGCAGCTAGCTGTTCGTCAGGGAAACTATCATCAATAGGTAGTGGGTCATCAAGAATATTTTCCAACCTAGATAAGTTATCAGCTATGGGGTTCTCAGCTCCTTTCCTATCAACGATATGTAAGTCAAATTCTTGGAGTAAAAGAACCCACCTAATGAGTCTAGGTTTAGCATCTTTCTTTTCCATAAGGTATTTTATAGCAGCATGATCGGTGTGAACAATAACTTTGGAGTCAACAATATAGGATCTAAATTTATCACAAGCAAACACAACTGCTAAAAATTCTTTTTCAGTAGTAGCATAGTTTCATTGAGCACTGTTTAGAGTTTTACTAGCATAATGGATAACATTCAACTTCTTATCAATTCTTTGTCCTAGAACAGCACCAACAGCATAATCACTAGCATCACACATAATTTCAAAAGGCAAGTTCCAATCAGATGGTTGAACGATAGGTGTAGAGGTTAAGGCTTTTTGTTGAGTGTTTCAAAGGCTTCCACACAATCGTCATCAAAAACAAAAGGAATATCCTTTTGCAAAAGATTAGTAAGAGGCCTAGAAATTTTAGAGATGTCTTTAATGATCCTCCTATAAAAACCAACATGACCAAGGAAACTTCGAATACCTTTAATATCTTTAGGACATGGCATTTTCTCAATTGCATCAACCTTAGCTTTATCCACCTCAATACCTCGTTCATATATTTTATGCCCCAAGATAATACCTTCATTAACCATAAAGTGGCACTTCTCCCAATTCAAGACGAGATTAGTTTGTTCACATCTCTGCAAAACTCGATCAAGGTTGCTTAAGCAATCATCAAAAGAAGTTCCGTAAATGGAAAAATCATCCATGAAAACCTCCACAATCTTTTCACAAAAATCAGAGAATATAGCAGTCATACATCTTTGAAAGGTAGCAGGTGCATTGCATAAACCAAATGGCATACGTCTATAAGCATAGGTTCCAAAAGGGCAAGTAAAGGTGGTTTTCTCTTGATCGGATTGTGACACAGGTATTTGAGAGAAACCAGAATATCCATCTAGGAAACAAAAGTGTGTGTGCTTAGATAGTCTCTCTAGCATTTGATCAATGAAAGTTAAAGGGTAATGATCTTTCCTAGTAGCTTTATTTAATTTTCTAAAATCAATTACCATTCTATAGCCAGTGACAATTCTTTGTGGAATGAGTTCATTCTTATCATTAGGAACAACGGTAATACCTCCTTTCTTAGGAACACAATGAACGGGACTTACCCATCAACTATCAGCAATAGGATAGATTATACCTGCTTCCAGAAGTTTTAGTATTTCAGTTCTTACCATTTCCTTCATCTCAGGATTCAATCGCCGTTGGTGATCAACAACGGGTTTAGCATCAGGTTCCATATTGATCTTGTGCTAACATAGAGTGGGACTAATGCCCTTAAGATCATCAAGAGTATATCCAATAGCAGCCGGTGCTTCCTTAGAACTTTGAATAATCTTTCTTCTTCATGTTCTGAAAGGTTAGCACTAATAACAACAGGATATATCTTTTTCTCATCAAGATAAGTATACTTCAAAGTGTCAGGCAATTGTTTCAATTCAAACACAGGATCACCTTTAGGTGGAGGAGGACCTCCAAGAGTTTCAATAGGCAAATTGTGTTTCAAAAGAGGTTGTTGTTCGAAGAAAATTTGATCTATTTCATTTCTTTCACGCATGTGCATATCATTTTCATGGTCAAGCAAATATTGTTCTAAAGGATCAGTAGGAGGCACAACAATAGAAGCAAGACCAATTATCTCATCTTCACTAGGTAACGCTTTATCTCGAGGTTGTCTACTAAACTTGGAAAAATTAAACTCATGAGACACATTACCAAAACTGACACCGACAGTTTGTTTTTCACAATCTATCTTAGCATTGACGGTGCGCAAGAAAGGTCTACCAAAAATAATGGGACAAAAGTCATCTTGTGGGGAACCAAGAACTAGAAAATCAGTAGGGTATTTTACTTTCCCACACAAGACTTCAACATCTCTAACAATCCCAAGTGGTGTGATAGTATCTCTATTAGCAAGTTTAATAGTGACATCAATATCTTCCATTTCAGCAGGTGCTATTTCATTCATAATTTCTTGGTATAAGGTAAAAGGGATAGCACTCACACTAGCACCTAAATCACATAAACCATGGTAGCAATGATCTCCTATTTTAACTGAGACAACGGGCAAGCCTTCTATAGGTCTATGTTTATCTTTCTTATCAGGCTTAGCAATTCTAGCAGCTTCATCACGAAGGTGAATGACATGCCCATCAATATTTTCTTCCAAGAGATCTTTAACCATAGCAACACTAGGTTCTACTTTAATTTGCTCAGGGGGTTTAGGTGCTCTTTTATTACTCTTACGAACCACGGTTGATACCTTAGCATGTTCCTTTATCCTAACAGGGAAAGGTGGCTTTTCAATATAAGCGGTAGGCACAACTGGATCAACATTGTAAAAGATGGTTTCTTCTTTAGCTATGACCGGTTCTTTAATTTCTTCTTTAATAGGGGGATGATATTTAAACCACTTCTCCTTAGGGAGGTCAACGTGAGTAGCAAATGCTTCGCAGAAAGAGGCTACCATCTCAGAGTCAAATCCATATTTAGTGCTAAACTTGTGAACAGTATCGGTATTCATAAAAGATTTAACACAATCAAATTCAAGCTTTATACCTGACTCTTTACCTTCGTCGAGTTCCCAATCTTCCGAGTTGCGTTTAATTCTTTCCAAGAGATCCCACTTGAAATCAATAGTCTTCTTCATATAAGAACCAGCACAAGAAGTATCGAGCATGGATTGATCATTATGAGAAAGTCGAGCATAAAAATTCTGAATGATAACTTCCCTCGGAATGTCATGATTGGGGCATGAATATAACATTGACTTAAGCCTCCCTCAAGCTAGAGCGATACTTTCTCCTTCACGAGGCCAAAAATTATATATATAATTCCGATCACGATGAACTAGATGCATAGGATAAAACTTTTGATGGAATTCCAATTGCAAGCGATTCCAGTTCCATGATCCAAGATCATCACATAGCCTATACCATGTCAATGCTTTTCCCTCCAAAGATAAAGGGAAAACCTTCTTCTTAACTTCATCTCCAGGTAAACTTGCAAGCTTAAATAATCCACATATTTCGTTCACATATAAGAGATGCATATCAGGATGTTCAGTTCCATCTCCTGCATAAGGTTTAGCAAGCAAGTGTTCTACCATACCCGAAGGAATTTCATAAGCAACATTTTCAGTAGGTGCTGTAGGTTGAGGGGTAACTAATTGTGGTTCCGGTCGAGGTGAAGATACCCCGAACAAACCCCTGAAAGGATTGTTCTCCATAGTAGCAAGTAGCAATAAATTTCAGCACGTAGTATAAGTTTTTCCTTACCGATTTCCACTTACCAAGAGCGCTTCACTCCCCAGCAACGGCGCCAGAAAAGAGTCTTGATGACCCACAAGTATAGGGGATCAATCGTAGTCCTTTCGATAAGTAAGAGTGTCGAACCCAACGAGGAGCAGAAGGAAATGACAAGTGGTTTTCAGCAAGGTAATTTCTGCAAGCACTGAAATTGTAGGTAATAGATAGTTTGATAGCAAGGTAATTTGTAACGAGCAAGTAATGGTAATGGTAAACAAGGTGCAGCAAGGTCGCCCAATCCTTTTGAGGCAAAGGACAGGCCAGAAGAATCACTAGTAATAGGCAAAGTGTTCTTGAGGGTACACGGGAATTTTGTCTAATCACTTTTATCATGTTGGTTTGATTCGTGTTCGCTACTTTGATAATTTGATATGTGGGTGGACCGGTTCTAAGGTGCTGTTCTTACTTGAACTAACAACCTACTTATGATTAACCCCCTCGCAAGCATCCGCAACTACGAGAAAAGTATTAAGACAAAGTCTAACCATAGCATCAAACATGTGGATCCAAATCAGCCCCTTACGAAGTAGCGCATAAACTAGGGTTTAAGCTTCTGTCACTCTAGCAACCCATCATCTAATAACTACTCTACAATGCATTCCCTTAGGCCCATGAATGGTGAAGTGTCATGTAGTCGACGTTCACATGACACCACTAAGGGAATCACAACATACATATCATCAAAATATCGAACACATATCAAATTCACATGATTACTTGCAACATGACTTCTACCGTGACCTCAAGAACAAAGGTAACTACTCACAAATAATAAGCATGCTCAAGATCAGAGGAGTAATGAATAGCATAATGGATCTGAACATATGATCTTCCACCAAATAAACCATATAGCAATCAACTACGCAAGGTAATCAACACTACTAGTCACCCACAGGTACCAATCTGAGGTTCCGCTACAAAGATTGAACACAAGAGATGAACTAGGGTTTGAGAGGAGATGGTGTTGTTGAAGATGTTGATGAAGATTGGCCTCCCAAAGATGAGAGGGGTGTTGGTGACGACTATAGCTTCGATTTCCCCCTCCGGGCGGCGGCGCTTCGTCCCGAAAGTCCTCCTCCTCCTTTTTAGGTTTTTTGGGAATTTATACCAGAAGACGGGCTCCGGAGGTGGGCCAGGGTGAGCACCACCCACCAGGCCGTGCCAGGGGGTGCCTGGCGCGCCCTGGTGGGTGCTCCTCACCAGGTGGCCCCCCTCCGGTAGATTTTTGCTCCAGTATTTTTTATTAATTCCAAAAATAATCTCCGTAAAGTTTCAGCTTCATTGGAGTTGTGCAGAATAGGTATCTCTGACGTGCTTTTCTTGGTTCCAGAATTCCAGCTGCCGGTATTCTCCCTCTTTGTGTAAACCTTGCATATTATGAGAGAAAAGGCATTAGAATCACTCCCCAAAGCATTATTATTCAACAAAACAAAGTAAATAACAGTAGGAAATCATGATGCAAAATGGATGTATCAAGTCATCCCCTCTAACTTATTTATCTCAAGATGCAAGCAAGTCACATCGCCATATGATTATGGATGGAACAAGGGCCACCTCAACATGCAACCATGGGAGCGACGCACCACCATATGCAACCATGCATGGAAATTTTCACTCTATTATTCTACTTATATACAATAATTATGTTACAAGTTCACATAATCAAATATAATAAGAAGTATGTATTTTTAATTTTGGTTCATGTATTATTAGTCTAAATATTTGTATTCAAGGTAATCAAATATCATCGAAATATATTGACCGATTTCCATCTGGTTTGGAAAGTTAGTGTACTAAAATGAATAGACACGACAAGTTCATGTACTAATGTTGGAATTAGTCCCACAAGAATGATAAAATCTTATGAGATGCTTAAGGTACTCAAGGCAATTAATGATAACATTGAATCCACCGATGAAAGTTAAGCTCCCTTTGCTTCTACATGTAAATACTTAGTTTCCTTGTTATCAGGAAACGCAACCCCAAGCCACGCGTCGCTCCTATGAGCGATGCAGGGAAACCTTATATAGAAATGTAGACACCCCCTCTTTCTCCACCCTCCCTTGCACATGTTGTGTACACCGGGAGCGGGGCGTACTCCTTCGATGCACTGCTTTATTCCCCAAGATTCTTTGTGCATGGTGGTGCTTTCCATTGACGTCGGTGTTCTTTCCCATCGGTGCAGTAGCCCAGATGGAGTGTGTCTCCTCCCCCCTCCCATGGTGGTGCAGCGGTATGGCATAGCTCCACAACAAAGCAATCCAACTGGTGACGGATGAGGTTGTTGGTGCCCGGCTCCGGTGGACTAACACTATGGTATCCACGACTTCTAGGTGGTGTGTTCAGTCAGCTTTGGGTGCCTTTCGTGACAAGGTTCAGGGTTGCATGGAGCTCTGGATCAGGGTTCCAAATCCAATAGTTGTGGTCTCTTGGGCGGATGGGCCTACGCCAAGCTCCCTCTGACGGGGCCGCATGTGTTGGTGTGGTGCTAGGGGCATGTTTGGTTGCCCGCGTTGATTTTGGCTGCATTGGATAGACTTCTCAGATGGGCCTGGCTGAGAAAAAATAGCCTATAAACCACCATCTACACATTGTTTGGTTGCCCGCATATAGGTTAGCTACATGAGGGAACTATTTTTGACCTGCTGTTTGGTTGACTGCATTGCATTAGGCGCACATAGGACACGTTGTTTGGTTGCAACCTGCATTAGGTGCTCTCACCACTCCTCACTAGTGGTGACCTTACCACACACGATGTTAACAGTTTCACTCCTAGCTACAAAACAAATGACGGTTCATCCTAGCTACTATCAAATGGCAGTACATATTATTAAGAGCCAAATGGCTGAATGGGGAAAGTTCATCATCCATCCTCTTCCTCTTCCTCTTCTGCTGCTGCTGTTCCTCTTCCTGTTCTTCTGCTGCTACTGTTGCTTCCTCTTTTGTTGCTGCTCTTACTCTTCTTATTCTTCTTCTTCTTCTTCTTCTTCTTCAGATCCTTGTGTGGCCTCTGTTATCCCACATTTGTCTATGCCCACTCCAGCCTTTTGGTCTTCCAGGCTTCGGTGTCAAATGCCTCCACACCATGGCCACCGAGGTCAACATCTTCAGGCGTCACATCTTCCTCCTTAGGCACTAGTTCATCACATCCCCATTGCAGGATCCAGTTATGCAGAATGCAACATGCAAGAACAAGCTTAACCTGGGTAGGGTAAGGATGGAATGGCTTCTGATCCAGGATCTTGAACCTGTTCTTCAGAGCTCCAAATGCCCTCTCAATAGTGACTCTAAGGATGGAGTGTCTGAGATTGAACATCTGCCGTGGAGTCCTAGGATAGTTCCTACAAGAGAACTCGTTTAGATGGTACCTGGTTTTCCTGAAGGGTGGAAGAACATCTGGCCGACATGCATAGCCAGCATCTCCTAGGTAGAACTTGCCATCAGGGATGTTAATGCCATCAGGATGACTCATGTTGTCTCTGAGTATGTTAGCATCATGTGCGGACCCTTCCGAGCCAGCCAACACATATGTGAACTTCAGATCGAAGTCAACAGCAGCAATCACATTCTGGCTTGTGTAGTGCTTCCTTCCCCCGTGTGCTGCAGCTTGTGAGCTGATACGTCTCCAACGTATCGATAATTTATGAAGTATTCATGCCATATTCACCTATGTTTACAATAATTTTATTTGGTTTTGATGCACTTTATATGATTTATTTAGAACTAACCCGGACTGACGCTGTTTTCAACAGAACTACCATGGTGTTGTTTTGTGCAGAAAATGTAAGTTCTCGAAATCGCCCGAAACTTTTTGGTGATTTTTTCTGGACCAAATAATCAATATTGGAGCAAAGAACCACCGGAGGGGGTGGACCAGATGGCTTGTGGGGCCCTCGTAGCTCCGTTTGGCGTGATTCCAACGCTGAAAAATCCCATAAATACCAGAAACCCCAGAAATAAAGAGAGACTCCTCGTTCCGCCGCCGTAACCCTCTGTATTGACGAAAAACCAATCTAGAGGCGTTCCAGTACCCTGCCGGAGAGGGTAGATCATCTCCGGTGGCCATCTTCATCATCCCGACGGAGGCCATGACGAGGAGGGAATAGTCCACCCTCGGGGCTGACGGTTTGTACCAGTAGCTATGTGTTCAATCTCTCTCTCTCTCTCTCTCTCTCTCTCTCTCTCTCTCGTGTTCTTGAGATGGCACAATCTTGATGTATCACGGGCTTTGTTAATATAGTCAGATCATATGATGTTATTCCCTTGCTACCTTGTTGTGATGAATTGAATCTTTACCTTTGAGATCTTGTTATGTTGGATTGAATATTATGGTTTGAGAACACTTGATGTACGTCTTGCGTGGGATACCCGTAGTGACATTGGGGTATTCTATTGATTCACTTGATATATGTTGAGGCATCAACTTGCGGATTCCGGTGACCTAGGGGATCTATGCATAGGGGTTGATTGCACGTTTTCATACCACGTTCTCCGATAGAAATCTTGGGGTGCTCCTTGAAGCTCTTTGTGTTGGATTGAATTTGATAGATCTGAAATTGTTTGATGCATGTCACATAATTTACCCACGGATACTTGAGGTGACATTGGAGTATCTAGGTGACATTAGGGTTGATTGATATATATCATTGGTGTTATTCTAGTAGGAACTCTAGGGCTGTTTGTGACACTTACATGAATAGCCCAATAGATTGATCGGAAAGAATAACTTTGAGGTGGTTCTACTACCTACACCAGTTTCATCTAATGTTCTCCGCTAGATAGGAACTTTGGAGTGATTCTTTGTTGCACGTTGAGGGATGATCATATGATTCAACTATGTTAGCATTGTTGGGAGATTGCACTAGCGAAAGTATGAACCCTAGGCCTTATTTCCAAGCATTTATACACCGTTTTGCTTGCTGTTTTACACTTGCTACCTTGCTGTTTTTATATTTTCAGATTAGAAAAACCTATATCTATCATCCATATTGCACTTGTATCACCATCTCTTCGCCGAACTAGTGCACCTATACAATTTGCCATTGTATTGGGTGTGTTGGGGACACAAGAGATTTCTTGTATTTGATTGCAGAGTTGTTTGAGAGAGACCATCCTCATCCTACACCTCCCACTGATTGATAAACCTTAGGTCATCCACTTGAGGGAAAATTGCTACTGTCCTACAAAACTCTGTGCTTGGAGGCCCAACACGAGTCTACAAGAATAAAGTTGCGTAGTAGACATCATGAGCTCGGCACTCTAGCAGTGACATGAGTACCATCTATTGCCCCAATGCAATCCTGAAATGGCAATACAAGATTGTGTTAGTTCTCACCTTGAACAATCCAAGCATATCAAGCAATGAACTACATACTGAAGTGCTCACCTTGAAGTATGGATACCATCTTGGGCTAGTGCAAATCTTGGTAGGAGCCCTGTCAGTTGGTGACTTGATCATATCTCCTCTGTGCCCCCCAACAACAACAACATACAACACTTGCTTGAAGTACCTTGAGATGGTCTCCATTGATCTCTTGAAAGTGTTGTTGATAACCCTGAACCTCTGGTTATAGCCAACAACATGAAGGAACATGGCCACTTGCTGTTCCACACTGGTGTGGATGCTATCTTCTAGCAACCCCCTGCTCCTGAAGGTCTGGACAAGTCTGGCAAATGGTGCTATTTTAACTCTAAGCATCCACAGAGCCTCAGTGTTGTTGCAGTTGTATATGTAGTTCAAATTCACTATCCTCTCTTGCTCCCGCATAAGCATTGGAGCATATGTGATGACAGGCCTCTCACCATGATGAATAGCTCTCTTGTGCATGAACATGATGTTGGGGAACGTTGAATGGGAAACAAAAAAATTCCTACGAAACCCCCAAGATCTATTCTATGGAGATGCTAGCAACGAGAGGGAGAGGTGTATGCATACCCTTGTAGACCGAAAGCATTAACGATCTAGATATCGTGGTTTGCGTAGTCGTACTCACGTCGCGATCCAATCCGACCCAAGCACCGCACGTGCGTTACCTCTGAGTTTAGCACACGTCCGGCTTGGTGAAATCTCCTCCTCCTTGATCCAGAAAGAGAGGGAGAATAGGTAGATGAGATCTGATCCAACACGACGGCGTGGTGGTGATGGTGGCAGCGAAATTCCGGCAAGGCTTTGCCAAGCATGTACCTGAGAAACGTGGGAGGATTTGGGAGAGCCAATGGGCAAGGGTGAAGGGGTGTCTGCCCCCATGCACCTCCCCCTTCTATATACAGGCAAGGAGGCAGGGGAGGGCGTCCAAAACCCTCCTAGGGCAGGCCACAAGGGAGAAATCCCTTTAAACATGAAGATACCATCTTATCTCTAGATTCAACCCTTTAAATTTAGAGATAAGATCTTATGTCTAGATTTACATGACATGTGCCTTTGGGAATGGTGCAGCCAGCCAATGTGGGCTGTAGCCCCACCCCTCGGTCCATGTGGGACCTTCCTGGGCCATTGGGCCCCACGGTGGAACCCCCGGAACCTTCTAGAACCTTCTCGGTATTCTACCGAACAATTCCCGAACTTTTCCGGAACCCTCAATATGACTTCCCATATATAAATCTTTACCCCCGGACCATTCCGGAGCTCCTTATGATGTCCCGGATGCCATCCGGGACTCCGAACTACTTTTGTACTTTCCACTATTAATATCTCAACATTACCCTAGCGCTGCCGAACATTAAGCGTTCGACCCTACGGGTTCGAGAATCATGTAGATATGACCGAGACACCTCTCCGATCAATAACCAATAGCGGGACCTGGATGCCCATATTGGTTCATACATATTCCACAAAGATATTTATCGGTTGAACCACGATGTCGAGGATTCAGTTAATCCCGTATGCAATTCCCTTTGTCCGGCGATATGTTACTTGCCCGAGATTTGATTGTCGGTATCTCCATACCTAGTTCAATCTCGTTACCGACAAGTCTCTTTACTCGTTCTGTAATACAAGATCCCGTGACTAACCCATTAGCCACATCGCTTACAAGCTTCTTGTGATGTTGTATTACCGAGAGGGCCCAGAGATACCTCTCTGTCATACGGAGTGACAAATCCTAGTCTTGATTCACGCCAACCCAACAGACACCCTCGGAGATACCTGTAGAGCACCTTTTTGATCACCCAGTTACGAAGTGACGTTGATCACACACAAGGTATTCCTCCGGTATCAGGGAGTTGCATGATCTCATGGTCTTAGGAACAGATACTTGACATGTAGAAAGCAGTACCAATAAACTTAAGTGATACGATCATATGCTAAGCTTATGGTTGGGTCTTGTTCATCACATCATTCTCCTAATTATGTGATCACATTATAAAATGACAACTCATGTCTATGGTTAGAAAATCTTAATCATCTTTAATCAACGAGCTAGTCTAGTAGAGGCTTACTAGGGACACGGTGTTGTCTATGTATCCACACATGTATCCGAGTTTCCGGTCAATACAATTATAGCATGGATAATAGGGATGCAGAGTTTCTGCTCCCGAGCTCATTTGAGCTCGGTGAACAGTAAAATAAAAAAAATCAAAAACTTTTCCAAAAATTCTAATTTTTTTTGGGACCAACATTGACAAAAGTATTAACTGAGTGCAAAATTCAGCAAGAAATAACATTCCTATGAGGCGTGGAAAAAATAACAAAATTGATACTCTGAAAATGCGCATTTTCAGAGTATCGATTTTGTTATTTTTTCCACGCCTCATAGGAATTTTATTTCTTGCTGAATTTTTGCACGCAGTTAATATTTTTGTCAATGTTGGTCCCAAAAAAAATTCAGAATTTTTTGAAACGTTTTCGATTTTTTTTTCGATTTTACTGTTCACCGAGCTCAAATGAGATCGGGAGCAGAAAGGCACTTTCGGGATAATAAACAATTATCATGAACAAAGAAATATGATAATAACCAATTTATTATTGCCTCTAGGGCATATTTCCAACACATGACCCATGCATGAATCACAGCTATCAGTGTTGCTGCTGAACTACCAGCCGCATCCATGCATCCATAACCTAGTCCACATCGAGGGTGCGTTGAGCAATGGGGAAATCGATCCTACACCTTGCCTAACGGCCTAACGACATACCTAACATAGGGGGGAGAGGGGGAAGACGAGGACGGCGAAGGGGGGTCATGGCTGAGTCAAGGACGATCAGACGGTAGCCAAATGGAAGGGGATGAGCAGCTCCTGCTGCCGGATCTGCCGCCGCCACCTCCGCCGTCGCTTGCACAGATCTGAGTCGCCGCCGCCATCGTTGGTGAGGCTACAAGAAGTGGATGTCCTAGAGGTAGTGGTGACCGAGTAAATGGGGGGTGAGCCGATTTGGCGTCATATCGCCGCACCTGATTTCCATCTCCCATCATCCCCACTCGCTTTTGCCCTGCTCCCTCGCGTGCGAATTCGGCAGTTTCTAGTGAACCAGGCCACGGGCTTCTTTAAGCTTCGTGTGGATGAGGCAACCCACTGCATTCATAACCAAACACACATTTCGTGGTCCAACTGGGCCTGGTTGCGATTTTGTGGGCAACCAAACACGCCCTAGGTGCACGGGTCGACCATGAATTCAGGAGACGTAACTGCCAGCAAATGCTGGATCGACTATGATTGGGGCAACGATGGTGGTGCCCATGAGCATTTGACGATGGGGAGGATCTCATTTCTTTAGTCGTGTCTCTTCGCCCAAGTGCTCCTGGGAAATCATAGATCTGCATTTTCTTAGATTGGATTATGGCTTCAGTTTGTGTTGTGTTTCCCTCTTGGGTAGATCGTCCTGGAGTTGGATCCGGTTGGGGTGGGGTTGGGAGGGGGCATGGGCGTTGCGTTCGGTGGTGATTGTACGAGCGACTGATGTAGCAAGGCAATGTGTCTGAGTGAGGATTGGGCCGCGGCAAGGTGACCGTAGTCGACTCTTCGCCGTGTTTGCATCGACACTGAGGTCTGTTTATTGCCGAGGAGTCGGAGCTACGGCTGTGTGGTCTAGGCGGCGATGATCATGTGCAATTAGTGGCTCAGATTGGTGATTCTTCATGGTGCCAACCTGCATATTTCCCCTTCGTGGTTTGCCCCTGCAGGTGGCACTGCCTTGTTGGTGACATATGTGCTCGAATGTTTGACAGTTCTTCATGTGCGATGTGTTTCGGTTATGGTGAGGGCTTCACTGGTGTTCATCGGCGGTGGAGTGAGAGTCACTCGCTCGAGGAGGAGTGATGACGATGATGCTACTCTACTACCTCGTGGATGCCTTTCTTCTCGCCGCTTTGTGTGGGGTCTTGTGTTGTGTGCCATCTCGGCTCGTGGAGCCCCCAATGTGGGGTAGTTGCATCAGTTTTAGCCTTGTTTCCTCAATTAACCAGGAAATTCCGTTCTTTCATAATTAATTCGTCGTAAGGGGAAACTGCCTGTGAGCATAAAAAAAATCAGGAGAACAAGCTAACCAAAACAAAATTAATACTCGACCTAATAAGATTGTTGTTCAACATATACTATTGAATGACCCGTTAGTTCATGATCACGCAACTTATGTTTTGGAATCAATAAAGTGCAATAATTACATAGTTGGAACGTTTTCATCGAGAACGGGGAATGCGCAACCCATGCTTTGTCACGCTTATCACCGTCACTATTGGCGACAAATAACCGTCGCGATTATCATGTTGAGCGTTTCATATAACTCTTTAATGCCCGCCTCACGCACTCTATATAAGAGATCCAAGCCTCATATGCTACATCATCTTACAAATGAGAAAAACTTGTGTGCTAGTGTTGATATATTGTTACAACATACAAACATGTGCTCCAGGTGGTTGCGCCGATGATAGTCTTCAAGCGTATCATGACCGGAGGCCTATACACATCTAAGGTTCTTTTCTCTTTCACATGCTAATCTGTTGTTTGTTATGATTTGAAAAATATTGTAGTGTTTGGATAGTGATATGTAAGGCAAACCACCTGTGCGGTAAACCCAAAACATAATGGTTTGGTCGTATTTGCCTCACATAAAACTTATATACTACGAGAAAGGGCAGATGTGAATTATCTTTATCTCTATTTGTGAGCAAGGCTGTTTCTATATGTAGATCTAGAGCCCTCATGTATGTGTCAAAGATCCATAAAATGGATGGGATAATGTATCAATTGTGTGTTAAGTTCATGCGAATTATACATATATATGCAGATCTAGATCTAGACTATCTGACGGATAAAGTGTTATCAGTTCGATTCATTCAAATTTTAAGTGAGCAAGGGTATTCTCATAAGTAGCCAATTACGTAGGAACATGCAAATTTTTGGTGGAAAAGTAAGTATTTCATTTGTGCGTTGAAGAAACAAGAAGTGTCTAAAACAACATTATGCATTTTATATATTTTTTTATTGCAATGAAATGAACATAGTGTGTACGACAAACTTTACTTTCCTTGAATTTAGCATGTATGCGAAACAGCAGTTGCTAGCTTAAATTTTGGTTTAGGCCGAGAAACCACGCGAACTTCCTCCCTTGTGTCTGGCTGAAATCCCAAAGGTTTCAAGAGACAGTTTGCAAACTGAAAAGAACCCAGTGCCACCTTTTACTTGTCCCTGCAAGGTAAGTGTTGTTTTTGTGGAATATATTTCCATTTATACTTTTTATTTTCATACACGAGCATTCTTTCAACAAGATATTCACATGCTCGTGACCTATACACCGAAAAAAACACATGCAAACTTCTGCATAATCTTTGGAAGCTTTTAATGGCGTGACCTGTAGTAGAGGGTCTTATCTTTGGCAATAAAACATCAGTTACTTAGGAAAAAGCAATTAATATGGGAGAAGGTAACAAAACGCACCATACCTTTTCCGAGGATAAGGCAAAAGTTGCTAGTTACTACTAGCAGATATCACGGAAAATAAAGAGAGAAACTTGTACATATCCCCAGCAAAACTATGATCTGTGCTAAAGGGCAATCTTGCAGATGTAAGAATTGAGGTCATAAAGCTCGCGTGTAGTCATGGACCCTGAAATCCAGTGGAAGTTGCCAGATATCATTGGCATATTGTAAACTGGTTTGTAGCAACAGCTCACATCTTCTGATAAGAAACGGTCAGTTTGTTCTTTGGCTTTAATTATCTTCATTTTGTGCTAAAAAGATAAGGAGTGAGAGAAACCTGATGGTGAAGTTCTCCTATAAATACTCATAATTCCTAAGGCTCTTCCAAACCAGAACAATCAGCCCTCACATATATAGGCAGTGATCATCCTGTAGTGATATGGCTGGAGGTGATAATGGAGATAATTCAGCAAGGAAGCACACCCAAGAATTCATTTCGTGGGTAAATGGCGTCATGATATACTATCAATTTTGATGTTTGTGCTTTCTGTTACTGTGGGGATTTTCTCAATATTTAATTGTTTATAACCTCCGCATTTCACAAATACCGTTTGATTGAGGCAACACTTTTTTCTAGCTAGGAATGAGGAGGCATAACATATATTGAAGTAATTTTAGTGCAACTTTATCATATATACTTGCTCATCATTTCTGTATACGATGATACTGTTGGCAGGTGGCATGGCTGGAGACCATGGATGCAGAAGACCTAATGGAGTATGGTAAGGCACACGAAAAGATATTTAGCAGTGAAATGAGAGCAGCATTTAAGAAGGTAGGCCTTATATACATGTATCATACTCTATATGTGTGTACGGATCCAATTATTTTTCTTAGAACTTAGTTTATTCCTACATAAAGCATACTCTATATATGTGTGGATCCAATTATTTTTCTCAAGATTAAGTAATCCATCTTTACAGGTTCTTGAGCAAAAGAAACAACAACAACCACAACAGCAACCACCACAACCCAAGAGGAAAAAGAGGAGGACCGCGTTGAGTCCAATATTGGGTGCAGTGTTGAAGTTCCACAAGGACGATGGACGATAATACTAACCCTTAAGAGGACTGCATTGAAGAGTCGTTGTTACCCGGAACGGTTCTATAGGTCGGTACTGAAAAGTGCTTGACCAAATTATCGCTTATGTTTATTTATGTATCGTGATAAAAAATAAGTATGTGTCTTTATTTAGTTATGTTCGTGTTGACCAAGCGTGGCTTGGATGTCATCCCATGTAAACGTTTAGTTTATGGTAATAAAGAGGTGTCCTATTGTGGAGCTCATGTTGCCATGTTTTCCTCAGTGCTGTAGGTTCGTCTGAAGTTGTAAGACTTGGTTCTAGTCACCACCGGAGTTTGCATACTTGGTGGTGGCCTCAGAATGTGGCATGACTTAATTAATGGAAGGCAGCGATTTCCAACTAAAAAAAGATTCCTCTTAAGTTGTACACTATAAAATTTTCTACAACAAAATAACCTTTCGAGAACTTGAGTGTGTACTGGTTAGGCGCATACAATTCAGTTTCTTTTATTGCCAATTTCTGGAAGAAAAAAATACACAGAGGAAAATGAGTACCCAGTTCGGTTAAAAAACTGGTTAGATATTTGGGAGATAAGTTTGGTATGTTCGGGCTTGGCATGAATTAATGCATGCGCAAAAGGCATGACTTATGAAATTGTTGGGACCGCAAGCTCAGACTCGTAATAGTGGGAGTAACCTAGCATTTTAAGACAAGTTTGCTTATGTGGTATATACTCCCTCCGTCCCAAAATAAGTGACTCAACTTTGTACTAACTTTGTACTAAACTTAGTACAAACTTGAGTCACTTATTTTGGGACGGAGGGAGTAGTTAATAAGGAAAGAGATGTTTAGAATAATATAATATGTTACTGTAACTTAACACAACCCAAAGCAAAATGAGTCTATAATCTGATAAATACATTAATCTATGATACTATTTATATGTTACTTTGCAATATGAAGATAGTAACATAGACTAGTGTCATATGCATGACACTAGATATACATGACACTACTTTAAATTACTTACTAGCCTCACACCTTACTAGCCGGTGTTGAGCAGCGCTACCACACGGAGTGGTGCCATAAGTTGCTCACACAAGGAGTAGCGCGGTTTCTAATTCCAACGCGGTCGTTTCTTTTTTTCTTATCTTTTTGCGAGGGACCAACGCGGTCGTGTTAAACAGGCTAAATCCAAGTAGCAATTGTTCTCCAGCGATGGCGCCAATCACTAGTACAAAACAGGGCATTGGTCCATGCCAGATCAGAGCATTAGTCCCGGTTCTGTTACGAACCGGGACTAATGGGTGCATTAGTCCCGGTTCGAGCGGCGCAGGCATCAGTCCCGGTTCGAACGGGGCCTTTAGTCTCGGTTGGAGAGACCAACCGGGACTAAAGGGGCTTCGAACAGTGCCAGCCCCTTTAGTCCCGGTGGTATCTCCAACCGGGACTAAAGGCCCCCCCCTTTAGTCCCGGTTGGTGGGTTGAGGCTTTAGTCCCGGTTGGTAACACCAACCGGGACTAAAGGTAGTTTTCCTGTTTTTACATTTGTTTTCTGTTTTTAGTTTCTGTTTTAAATTGCTTATATCTTTTAAGATATTTGATGTTTTTGAGTGATTCTTTTTGCATTAGATTCAAAATTTTGTCTAGTTTCTGTTTGTGCCATTAGTTTTCAAATTTGAATTTGTTCAAATTTGCTTCAAACCCTAGATTGTGAATAACTTGAGTTTACAAATAGTTTTTAATTTAATTCTTTTTGCTCCTAGTCACGTGTTAGATTGTTGTCACAGTAAGATTTATTTGGTTATTTTTAGAATAATTTAAATTAGGATTTTAATTAAAAAAATGAAATGCATTTGTAACAGACGAGTTTTCGTCCGAAACCTTGATACTTCGAATGAGATGGTCCAGTTTGTACACGAAGTGCATCCAGTTTTTGCCGTAACCCTCTCAACTTTTTAGCACAAGCTATGTGGGTGAAATGATGATACCATGCCAAGTTTCAACTTTTTCAGAGTTCATTTGTAGTGCTTTTCAATTTCAGGGTCATTTAGCTCAAAAAAATCATTAAATGCATAAAAAATAGCAAATGAAGTTAGAAAGGGTTGACTCTGGCTTGGTTAACCTTAGTTGTGACTCTGGCTGGCTGGGACGGTGCTAGCAGATGTGTAGTCGACGGTATGATTGGATGGACACCAACCCGGACTAAAGGGGTTTTGAAATTTTCAAACTCTACCCCCCCCCCCCCCCCCCCGTGGACCGCCTTTTTTAGTTTTGTAGAAAATAAACAAAAATGATAAAATCTTCAAAACTAAAATCCTTTGAGATGTAGTTAGGTTTTGGTGTCTAGTTGGTATAGAAATTTTGAAATATGAATTTTGACCTTTTTTTGCAAAAAAACGAAAAAAAATGTAAAACGGCAAAAAGTTAAATATATAAAAAAAACTAGAGAAAAATTGGGACTCGATTTCACCGGGGTTTACCCGGTGAAGTTTTCTCAGATTCTCAAAATTCCAAAAGGAAAAAAAGTTATTTCAAATCAAAAAAATAATTTTAAAACTTTTAAAAAATAATTTAAAAAAAATAAATGATGTCATATTTGGATTCCTCACATTTTTCTGATAATAATGGATATATTATTTGTCGAATTTCGATTTACAGATTTAAAGATATTAATTATGTCATATTAAATGAATAAATGGCAAACAAATTAATAAAATAATATTATTACTTATTTTATTTTCATTGAAATTCAATATTATTAGTACTTATTTTGTTTATTTTAATAATTGTTTAGAATTCAAAAAATTAAATCATGTGACATCAAGACCTAAGGGTTAACAGGATTGATAGCTTAAGATTGTCAGGAAAACAACAAGTGCAGTCTTGGAAACTAGGGGAGATAGAACCTGAAAGTTAAGCGTGCTGGGGCTGGAGTAGTGAGAGGATGGGTGACCATCCGGGAAGTTAGACGATTTGGAATGAGTGCTGATTAGAGACTAGAGATTAAATTCTGAAGCAGTGAGGAGGGGTGATTACAGATTAAATTGTGAAAATCAGAAAAAAAAATTAAAATTTGAAAAAAAAATTGAATTTTTTTTCCTTACCAACCGGGACTAAAGGCTCCACCTTTAGTCCCGGTTGGTAACACCAACCGGGACTAAAGGTCCTGCAGCCCACGCACAGAGAGCGGCCACGTGGAGGGCCTTTGGTCCCGGTTCGTAAGCCAACCGGGACTAAAGGTTTTGGGCATTAGTCCCGACCCTTTAGTCCCGGTTGAACCGGGACTAAAGGCCCTTACGAACCGGGACTAAAGGGGGTTTTTCTACTAGTGAATTGCCAAACCACAATACAAACTAAACTAACGATCGAAACCAAGAACTAAACACAGAGCAGGTGGATGGAAGCGACCAGGTTCGGCTTGAACCTCGACTCTTGGTTGACTTTCCAGTAATCTTATTACCCCGGAATAGCAGTTTCAGTCATACAAGCCAACAAACCCAACCGCGCGATCATCTATTGCCAAGGAGAAACCCCTAAAAAAAATCTATTGCCAAGGAGAAAAGTATATATTTGCCCCTCTAGTTTATAAGAAATCTACATCTGGCTCATCATCTCTTTTTTTCGACATTTAGTCCCTCATGCTTGAAAATGGTTGATATTTCGTCCAAAACAAGAAATGAGGAGAAATACAGTGACATGTGACTGGTTTTCTCCCCTCCTCTTTCTCACAGAACAACAATATTTTCTCGAGCACCTTGTGTGGGTTCATGTTGCACACCAACGGCCACCATCACTGAGCACCAACGCCTTCAAATAGGCTTTTACCCCTCTTTGCAAATAAAGACACATGGCCGGATGATGCATAGTGTTCTGATCAAAGAAAAACACAGCAAAAACATCCGAACACTCTAACAAGCACCGGAAGTGCACTGCTAGTCGCCTCCAGCATGTCTGCTAGTAGAACACGAGGGGCTGGACCACCTCGAAGCACACCCAAGGTCACTGACGATATCAAACCACGCGCCACCTCGAAGAAAGTCCCGGACTTCGTGAGACGATCATCACCAACGTACCACCGGAGAGGACCCTCTGTCTTCTTCCTTCGGATGGAGCGCCAACCCTACTGGCAAGCAGAGAGGATAGAGAGTGGATGTCGTTGCATGTAAAAGGTAGGCACATACGAGACCGCTAGTCGTCGCAGCTGAGGCAAGAAGAGAAGAATCTCCAAGCCAACCAGAAGATGCCCCCACGACCAAGAATTGCATATACTCATCGACGACACCCCCAAGACCAACACGACACACCGTGCCGCTGCAACCTTGCCCGCCTGAGATGGACAAGGATTTTCACCCTGAATGTTAGATACAGGAGTGGGGAGGGAAGTCAAGGCGGCGCCCCCCAGAGCGACACAATGACAATACTAAAACCTTCATAGTAGTCATCATAGGGTGGTCCGTGAGACTGAAAGTACCATAGGGGATCGCATACAAAGCATTTATCAAGGTTCCGGACCTCGTCGTGGAGGTAATACCCTACTCCTGCTTTTGATTGGATTGATGTGTGGGGATCACCTCGTATGAGGCGGTTGCAATGGTGGTTGAAATGATTCTATTGAGAGTATGGTGGAGAGTGTAATGATACTCAATCTACCTCCTAGCCTCGTCTTATAAAGGGGGACGAGGCCTAGGGTTACATAGGTTTCTACCAACTTAGAGCCTTGATAGGACTAGGAGTCCTAAATTGCACTCCAAGATGGCGATCTTCTGGAAGGCGGGGCGAGGGACCTAGGCCACGCCTTGCACGTTGAGCCATGAGGCCGCCCTGGCGATTTGTGTTCTCGAAGACAACCGTTATGATGTGCTTGCGAAACAAAGAAGTGGAGGATGAGTGTGAGATACGTCTTAACCGGCGCGCGACCCGAATCAAGAGTTAGTCGTCCAACCGATGGACATTTGCTATCGCGCAGGGTTACTTTGGTTATTAATAATAAATAATCACACAAAAGCATTGGGCGTTTAATTAATACACTTCATTCGTCTCCAAGGAATTGCTTTCTGATACCGTACTAATCCCTTCTCTCACTGTTGTTCGGGATAGCATTCCACGTCCTCCTCGCTCCTTAACTTGTGCTAGATCGATCTCCGAGATCCTGGGTACATGTAGAGCCTTAGACCGAGAAGAAGACAAGATACAACTCCGTTGCAATCAAACACATGCAAATAATGTCAAATATACAAAGCCATTCCAACAAACCCTTCTACAAATACATCGGGTAGCAAGGCAGTGCCTCAACCCATTGCCTTACCAAATTACTCACACAAGTGATCAAATCGCAAGATGAAGACATTGAATGAATGACTGATAATATGTCTTACAATAGTTCTCGATGCGATACACCGATGACAAGTATGACTAAGTTGGAGGGGATTGTCGCGGTGATGATGGTGGCGGAAGCTAGGGTTGGAATGTGGTTCTGGTGCTCTGTTTCACGAATGGTGCTCGCTTTATTGGGATTTTGGCATCGGCCATTTTATGACTTGTGATCAAGTGGACCTCCTAGCGCCAATGGCAGTAGATATGAGCACTTGCGCTCTGGTTGATCTGGTGCGCCCAATTCCTTCCTCTTCTATCACACTTATTTTTTCCTCGTATTTGATGAGCTGAAAAAGACGCAGGCTCTCGCACGCGAGAGCCCAGGCCTAGTGGAGGGCTTGCAACTTTGCGAAAATCGTATGAAGAGTGAATTGAGGAATGCAACAGAGGTCATCATCTCAGAGGCGACCGATGCAGGGTGTGTTCGGATGCTGACTTGGAGTAGACCAGCATTGGTCCTCAAAGGAGCTGCAAGAGATGAAACCTCAGATCCGAGTTTAGAGAGCCCCATGGAGATGTAAGCTAGGGCTAATGCCACTGAGAATGCCCCCACCACTACCGGATTCAGCCGGCGGGTAGGTGTTTGGAGACTCGATCTTCGAGCACATTGTTAAGTACTCCCTCTGCAAAGAAATATATGAGCGTTTAGATCCCTACGGAGGGAGTACTATGCATGCTAGTTAAGTGTATTGAACATGCCTATTTAGATTATCAATAGATGTTAGTCAATGTTACATTAGATGTTGGTAGCTTAAAATGGTGTCATGGCAGCATAATGATCCCTTTTGTCGCAAAACTTATGTCATGGCAGCATCTTGAGCTACAAAAGGAGGTCTTTGGCTCATAAATGATGACATGGCAGCAAAATTACGTAGAAAAATCCTGCCATAATTGTTATGGTGTAGGTACTATGTGGTAGTTAACTGTGTTGAACATGTTGTACTATGTGGTAGATAATGATCAAATGCTACTATTGGTAGATTTGATTTTCGTAGCCCAAGATGGTGCCATGGTACCATATTGGGCTACAAAATGTGCATGACAACATTTTAATCATATTTTGCTGCCATAACAACATAAGGAAGCATTTGGATCATAAATGATGTATGGAAGCAAAATTGGGTACACAATCCTGCCAAACATAATAAATGATTTTTTCGGGTAATTGTTACCAGCAGTGTTCGACGTCACCGTTAGCAGCGTTCGAGAAGAAACACACACTACTTGGTTTATGTCTTATTAGTGGCATGCCAGATAGATGTCGCTCTTAGTATATGCACTAGCAGGGTGCGGGCCGCTCACTGCTAGTTGTATACTACCATATATAGGTGCGATAGTAGCGGCGTGCAATGTGGATGCTACTAGTATGTACATTCACATGCCGCTAATTAGGGGGGGGGGGGGGGGTCATGTACTAGTGCATGATCAACCATCACAACCTTAGGAACTTCGGGTTTTCTCGGATCCAAAGGAGCTGATTCTCGTGGACTGACTTGGCCATGGATAGCCGACGTCGATGGTGTTGCGCGTGGAGTGGTCACTACCAAAGCAATTTGTGTCTTCGGCCACTTGAGGGGCCAACTCCTGCAATATGTGAGTTTCATATTTGTGTCTGCCCCTTTTGGTTATGTAGGAGGATCCACATCATCGTAACTGAGTATACTTAACCACATAAACCCTAGAGATGTTGCTTGGCAAATGCACGGTAATCATCATGTTTTGTTAGGGAGAAGGACTAAGACATTTGCATCCGACATAATTTAACCATTCACCAAGGCGTGGAGAGTGCACAGAGTGTCTTCCCGTGGAACATGTCACTACAACAAAACTAGCGTATAAGCACAGTTTGGATGAGACGGCTAATTATTCCGTGTCTAACTGATCCCAGCCGAATCCCCACTAGTATCGTACTGACGGAAAGATGTGACGGGTCAAAAGGCCATCTCTACGTCGTGTTAAAGCTGTCGATCTAACCTTCCAAAAAAAAGGGAGTCCCCGATCTAATTACGTTATCACGGATATGATCGAACTAGAGACGGTACAAAGGGACAGTGCTCTGCGTATCTAGCAATTTTCTCGTGGCGCGAAAGGAAATAAGAATCGCGCCAAATTTCCCACGAAAATAGAGATTTTCTGTTCATGCCCGGGTTTTTTGGGCAGTTATGACCGAAAATATTTATGCAGCACGTCGCACGATAGCTCCTCACCATAGGCGCCTTCCCATCTACCTCTCGCTGCAGGATCCCTCTCTTGAGAAGTTCGATCATGGCCTGCCCTCTGCCTCCCTCCTGAATCTCATAGCTGGCCCCGCAACTGCCGATTCCACCACTGAGGTTGAGGGCACAAGAGGCGTGTATTCTTCAGCAGGACGGAACGCAGATCAATCCCCACCCCGGATTCATATAAACACAAGGTAACTAGTAGTACGAGTTGAAGATTATTGCCTCCTCCCCTCTCCTCCGTTCAGATATGTCCCTTCTAGGCTTTATAATTACTCTTCTCTTGACTGAATTTGATAGTGCACACCAAGTGTTCGACGGTTGTCCTCTGTGATTTGTTTAGAAATTTGGTGTCCCTTTAGATAGAGGGGTTGTTTCTGATTCTTCTTTTACTTCTCCTATAAGGTTACAGCTTCCCTGTACTCGTTTGAAATTAGCTTTTTAGGTTTTATTCATTAGTGCCCTGACACTTGTTTGTTTTTCTGTTCATAGATTAAGCTAACATAAACAGGAGGCTTAAATCCGGCAACAATTCTGGTGTTAGGCCTTGTTTGGCAACACGTTTTTTTCTTTCAAAACCATAGTAAATATTCCAATGTGTGGGCAATGAATACTTCAGTCTCTGAAAACTGCAGTTTTTCATAGTTTTAGCAAAAAGTTTGGCAAGTGCAGTTTTTCTTAGTTTCTGTATACAACTCTGTTTGGCAAGTACAACGACGTGATCAGGTTGTGCTAATTAATGGCCGCCACATGCCTATATAGCCTTTTCAAATACGCACACATCCTCTAGATGCTAGGATATGTAGTTGCTTCCAAGTATCAATAGATCGTGGAGTAGATCAGGTTGTGCTAATGAACACAGTTTTATCTTGTATCTCTGGCCACATGGAATAGATTGGTTAGGTAGCTTAGCCTGCGGTGTATAACTGTGCTCCAAGCATCAATCAATCTACTCCACAATCTAAGCATCCGCACGTGTGATTGTGTTCCCAGCCGGCGCTAATTCGTTCGTATGTGTACGTCAGTACGTGCACTGTCCGATAGGACCTAACGTCTAGCACTATCTAATCTGCAGGCTGCCTCTTGTTGCACTGGAACAATAGTCAACAATTGAAGAGATCGACGACGGAGTAGTCGAGCTTCCCAGGTGATAATCTTTCTGTATAGAACTCTGTTTCTGACTATCAAGTTCTGTTTAGGTAGACAATTGCGTTAGTTCTTGCCTAGCATTTTGTGGCTGACCACATGTCATGGTTTCTTTTTGTCTTTGCGTGTGCCCAGATGCTTGTGACCTTGTTCTTTTGTTTTTGCTATCATATTGTAATCTAGCCGGGGTGTCGTTTGTTGAAAAATAAAAGATGGAGCATTCTAGAACATGATCTGCAACAGCATAACAACAAGTCCAGTCTGCAAAGCCACACACTTGTTCTGAAAATAAATATTAATGAGCAACGATGTGCATGATAGTGAAAATAATTTCAGTGTCAATTTTATTATAAGTATAACTTGATCTCTGTCATAACTAGATTATCCATTCAGATGTCACTAATATTTTTCTCTTACTAATATTCTTATTCTCAGATTACATTTTTCTTCATTCCAGTCATTGAGTACTAAATAATGGATAAGAGTTGGATTGATAAACCTAGAACTAGTGGTGAATACAAAGCGGGAATTTACCAATTCTTAAATTTTGCCTTCCGTGACGTGACAACCCAACAAAAAGTAATGTGTCCATGTGTTAACTGTGCAAATTGCCTGATGAAAAGCTACAATGAGATTAATGAACATTTAAGGTGTGATGGATTTTTAAAAGGGTATAAAGTATGGACTTGTCATGGTGAAGATCCTCCGTCTCTTGATACTAGAAATCCCACAAGCACACATTCACAGTTTGTGGAGAATGATATCCTTGAAGAGGATGACATGCATGGACTTGTACATGCAGCTTTAGGAGTAGTCAATGAGCCGAACACACTGAATTTAGGTGGTGGTGAAGAAACTGATCAAGACACACTAGTACATGATGCAGCTGAGCAAAACACTGGAGAACAACTCAAAGACGCCACCCTTGAAAATTTACTGAAAGATGCTAACACAGAATTGTACCCAGGCTGCAAAAATCATTCCAAACTCTCTTTCATTGTGAATTTGTATCAAAACAAATGCATGTATGGATCTAGCAAAGAAGCATTCACAGCACAACTTAAGATGTTTGCTGAGACCTTACCAGATGCGTCCAATGTTCCAACAAGCTATTATGAAGCAAAGAAAATAATCAAGAGTTTAGGCCTAGACTATGTGAAGATACATGCATGTCCAAATGATTGTATGCTTTATCGTGGTGAGAGAGAAAACCAGGAGTCATGCCATATCTGCAAGTCTTCTCGTTGGGTAACTAAAAAGAAAAAGGGGGTGGTGGGCGAAGTCATAGAAGGTAAGAAGAAAGCGGCAAAGGTCTTTCGCTATTTTCCTTTGATACCAAGGCTTCAAAGAATTTACTCAACAGAGAAAACTTCAAAAGATGCAAGGTGGCATGCTGAAGAGAGAATAGATGATGGCAAACTGCGACACCCGGCTGATGCTGAAGCTTGGAAAAAATTTGATTCTCTGTTTCCAGATTTCAAAGCCGATCCTCGTAATTTTCGCCTTGTGTTATCAAGCGATGGATTTAACCCCTTTGGAATGACACGTACTACACACAGCACATGGCCAGTGATATTAGTTCCCTATAACATGCCACCATGGTTATGTATGAAGCAATCCAACTTCATCCTATCAATGTTGATTCCAGGTCCAAAAGGCCCCGGAAATGACATAGATGTTTATCTGGAACCATTAATTGATGAGCTAATGCAATTGTGGGTAGGGGTAGATACATACGATGCTGTCACTAAAAAGCCTTTCATCCTACATGCTGCATTGTTGTGGACTATACAAGATTTTCCTCGGTATGCTTATTTGTCTGGATATGGCACTAGTGGAAAATTTGGGTGTCCAATTTGCGCCGAACACACATCATCTGAATGGCTAACTCATGGACACAAGTACTGTTACATGGGACATCGCCATTGGCTGCCAATGAATCATGAGCTTCGTGATGAGGAGAAACCATTTTATAGTAACGTTGAACATAGGCCTGCGCCAGAAATGTCAAGCGGAGAGTCTATCCTTTGTAAGTTACATGGAAGAACTTTCACTTTGGGGAAACATAATAAAAAGCCAACCAAATCCAAGGAGAAAAAGGGGAAAAATAAAAGAAAGAGGAGTGATGAGGGTGAGAGTTCTGAAGCAAGAGGTACAGAAGGATTAAGTTCAAAGGATTCTAATAAGGAAAAGGATCCTAAGAAATGGTGGAAGAAGGAAAGCATATTTTTTAAACTACCATATTGGAAGCATTTGACACTTCGTCATAATCTGGATGTGATGCATATAGAGAAAAATGTTTGTGATAACCTCATTGGGACTCTACTAGATGATGGGAAGTCAAAAGATAATCTTGCAGCACGTTTGGATTTGGCTGAATTAGGCCTACAACCCAACCTTCATCCAGAAGAGGAACAAGATGGCCGCTACACGATTCCTGATGCTTTCTTCACAATGTCATGAGAGAGTAAGGAGATTCTTTGTTCAATCATCAAAAGCATCAAGATGCCTTTTGGGTATGCCGCAAATATCTGTAGATGTGTTGACATGAAAGCTTGCAAGTTCACTGGTCTAAAGAGTCATGATTGCCATATTTTAATTGAACACCTTCTTCCACTAGCACTTAGAAGTTGCTACCTTCATAAAGATATCATGTATGTGGTTGTTGAACTATCCAACTTCTTCAAATCACTGTGCTCTAAGCTGCTAGACATATCAGAACTTGACACACTAAAAGAACAAGTTATGCTGACACTATGCAAGATGGAGAAATTATTCATCCCTTCCTTTTTTACCATAATGGTTCATTTAATTGTGCACTTGGTGGATGAAGCTAAGTTGGGAGGTCCTGTGCACTATAGGTGGATGTATCCATTTGAGAGGTAATTGCATCAGCCCATTGCATTTATCTCTTAAACTTTATTACACCATATTCATTTTTTTATGTGCCTGAACTTCAGGTATTTTGTCCGTTTGAAAGGCTATGTGCGTAATCGGGCACATCCTGAGGGATCTATTGCAGAGGGTTATATAGCTGAAGAATGCTTAACATTTTGTTCACGATTTCTTAAAAGCATTGATAAATCATCAAGCTCATCAAAAAACACAAATTTAGAAGAAGAAAAATATTTGTTTGATAGTTTTGGGGACATAATTGGAGCTGTAAAAGATGTGAGGTTTGATGGGAAGACGCTTATTCAAGCACATCGTTATGTATTACGACATATTGATGAACTAGAAGATTTCCGCAGGTATGGAAACTTAATACATAAGTTAAATTGTAACTATTCATATTATCTTACTATGCTATCACTTATGTAGAGAATTTATTGATGAAGAGAAGAGAAAGAAAAAGCTATCTACTATAACTGAATTACAATCTACAAAGTTAATCAATGAACGATTCCATGATTGGTTGTACCGCAAGGTTAGTATATATTGTTCATAAATTTGTGGATCGTGATATCCATGCATAAGTTACCTCTAATCAAAATCTGACTAGCATGGAAACCTTAATGTTATTATAGGTTATGTTAGAAGCTGGCAAGCCACACATTACAGAGAAGATTACGAAGCTAGCTGAAAAGCCAAGTAACTTTGGAAAAAGATTTAGTGGATTATCTAAAAATGGATTTCTATTCCATACCACTTCTCGTGAGGAAAATCGCCAAACCCAGAATAGTGGTGTTGTCAATGTATCAGAAGGTGACAAGATCAACTACTATGGCCGAATAAAGGATATTATAGAGATGAACTATAATGGAACATTTAAGGTCATTTTATTTAAGCGTGACTGGTATGATGTCCACCATCTTGTTGGAATGAAGCAAGACGACTTTGGGTTTACGTCATTGAATTTCTCGCGGCTCATACATACCGGCGATAAGTTTATGGATGATCCGTTTGTGTTCTCTTCCCAAGTTGAGCAAGTTTTCTATGTTCAAGATGGAAAGCAAAATAATTGGTATATTCCAGTTACGGCCAGACCAAGAGATTTGTTTGACATGGGAAGTGTAGAAAATGAGGAAGATGATACAGAGCTGTAGAATCATATTGCACTTCAAAGCAAGTTTTAGGACAAGAAAGCTACCTTGATTTCTTATTTCTTTGAAAGAGACATTAGTTGATTACTATCCAAAATTTTCTAGATAATTCAGTTGTGTTTCTCATATTCTTCGAGTACTGTAAATGTCCAGATTTATTGGTTTCCTACATGCTTCTGAAGCAGTATCCTTAAAGATTTGCATCATATTGTTGCAAGGGTAACATGGAAGCGTTGCATCTATGTATTTTTCTTTGTATTATCCATTTGCTGGTGCACTAAGTGTAAACTATTCATAATATTTTCTTTATAGAAATCTCAAGTTGTTATTCTGCCTATAGAATCGTACTGATCTGCCACAGATGACTGAACTGGTCTCAATATCGCTGTAGCTTATGTTGGACACTAGAATGCTTTGATTGAGCTACAGTTATGTTTGTTATGAAATTATGAGCTGACTTACAAGCCCACAATAGATATGCTTAATGATAAAGCATTGGATCCGGTTATTTATTTAACTGCTACCTTAGTACTTATAACTTACACTCTTAGCATTTTAATTGTACTACCTTTTTTAGAGAAACAGATGGCATCGAGAGTACATGAAGATTTGGAGTTTGTGGCAAACAACTTTGCTCAGCCAGACCAAGAAGTGCATGAAATAAATGAGGACTTCCGCAATCACTTCTATGAGTATTGTAATTACAAGATATATACTTATGCTTTTCTCATATTTTCGTGTACAAAATAATTAATATTATTGCATATACTTCCAGATCCTGATGGTCGGATTAAGAGACGTCGTGGACCTACAAGATTGGCTAATATTGAAAATCTTCCTGAAGGGGTTAAGATTATCGTCAAGCTTGATCGCTTCAATGCACCTGTCTCAAAATCTGCTACAGTTCTTGGATCCTACCTAGGAGTTTTAGTCAAGAAGCCACATCTAGCGCCCCTGAACATTCCTAAATGGGATGATGCCATGTTCAAGGAGATATATCATGATAAAATGCTTGCAGCAGTAACTGTACAGTTCTCACCATATGATGTTGATAATAAAATTGGTAGTGTTGATATTATCTTAACTGTAAACAACTTTATGTTCTGTGTTGTAGAGAAAATTTGCGATTAGTGCACATGCAAAGGGTTGGCTTCTCAACCGGTTGGCTGACAAATGGAGGAAGTACAAGAACAGTTTGAAGACAAAATATTATGATGCTGATGTTCCTATGGAGCGCGTAATGGAAAATGCTCCTGAGACCGTTGAGGAAACCCAGTGGAATACACTTGTTTCACATTGGTACTCAGAAGAGGCTAAGGTAATATTACCTTCATTCTTCCACTGGTTCAATATGTTTCGAATTAACCACATATTGTATTAACACATAGTATGGTGGATGGACAGGCAATCAGCAACAGGAATAAGAATAATGCAAAAAATATTAAGTATCCTCACACACTTGGAAGAAAAAGTTATGCTAGGAAGAGGAAGGAACTGGTAATCACCAATTTTTGTTTTTCTTTCACTTTTTGATGCATTTCTCTTTTACTTCTGATCCTTAAAATATTATAGGAAGACGCACGCGGATGCGAGGTAGATCGAGCAACTTTCTTTGATGAATGCCATAAAACTAAGGATGGAGTGTATGTCAATGCAGCAACCGAAAATAAAATGGTATTGGTTTTGTTACTCTGGAGTACATGCGAGTTTTGTTGTCAACCTGTCATGCTTACTGTGCATATATGCACATATGTTCGGTGCCTCTTCTGAACATATGCACATAACTGTTTCTTCTTATGCATGCATTCCTGTATGTTGGTAATCAGTTGACTGGTTAGTATACAGAGTACATTCATGCAAGAGTTCTGTGAAACAATGCTAAACTAGTAATTTTTTCATGATAATAAGTTATGTGATGTGTAGTCTTATTAAGTCTAGTACAAACAGAATTTCTGTTCCACAGCTTTGTATTTCACGTAGATATCCAATATCTACTATTTCCAATTCACTATACACAATTGTTTGCTGTTTATGATGCTTATAAATTCACTTTTATTTGTAGAATGACGTATACATGGAATTGGCTAAGAAACGACTAGATGGTCAAACTCTTACTGAAGCTGATTATGAACAAGCTATGAAAACTGCATTTGGAAAAGACCATCCTGGTCTTGTCCGCAGAATGGGTCCAACAGTAACTCCATCAAATTATTTTGGTGGGAGGTTTTGGACTTTGTCAAGTGAGGCAGGAACTAGCTCGAGTAGCACGCAACAGGCTTTCATGAAATTTGTGCTGTCCTATCTTGCTGAAAAACACCCAGAAGATGATTTGATGTCACAGCTACCACCACAACTTAGAAGCCAACTGGTATATGGATCAGCTATATTTTTTTCTGTTGGTTCTATGCTTATAAAAGCCTATGTTCTTGCACATGTAGAAATATCTGAAAAACGAACATCCTTTTTCTTTCATTGGTAGGTTGGTGAAACAAAGAAGACACGCTCGTCACATGACAGTCCGCCACCAACTTCTAAAGAGTCACCTGAATCAAGTCAAGACTAGAATATAGAGTTGCAGATATATATAGAGCATGTGTATCTGATAGTCCAGAATTTCATTTGTGATGTTCAGTTATTTGTTTAATTATTGAACTCTGCATGGATCTTGCATATTTGTTTTTCTTCTATCACCAAACAATATTAGTAAAGGTGTTACTCTTCTTCCACTCTGTGTGTTGTGCAATGGTCAATTAGCTATTTATATTTACCGACCTTCTGGGTTTGAGAGTGATTGTTGCCTTGATATTATTCTGGATGATCACCGTGTTCATATTAATTATAAATAATGTGTAAAGGCAGTACCTGATAAATATTATATTTCAAAATGTGATTCAATACAGTAGAGACGGGTCGTGACCATGCTAACACCAACATAAGGTGTCCCTAATATTAGCCTAAGAGACGACGCAGCCGTGTCTAGGTGCCGTATCTAATGGTTTGTAATTCAAACTAGACACGGGCCTAATTTGAATTAGAGACGGTTTTTGGTGTGCCTTGCAAATTAGTTTGGAAGTTGAGCTCACCATGTAGGGACGGGTTTAACCGTGTCTATTGACCGTCTGTAGTTGTAGGCACGGTTATCAAAACCATCTTGAATTTTTTGAGACGGGGAAACGGCTACGCCCATGAGACGGTTTCTAAAACCATGTCTAGAGAACGTAGAGACGGGTATAACCATGCCTACATAACATAAAAACCGTCTCTACATGCTATATTTGCTGTAGTGTGTAGTCATCGCCAACATTAGAGATCCAAACAATGAAACCATGCATGTAATACGTATTTGTTGAGCTTACGATGCATATCATGAGGGAGTCGATATCAGTCGTTGAATACATGTTGCCCATGAAATAGAGAGAGAGGAGGTGCTATGAGGTGCTATGATGGACACTTTCTCAGAGCTAATATTTTGTGCCGCCGACGAGCTGACGAGTGGTGGGAAGGCAATGTTGGTGTTTTGCCAGATTGTAAACCATGCTTGAATGCCTCGATTATAGTAGGCAACATACTCTATAATTGGGCATGGGCTTGGAACGAGACTTCACTTTGGCTTGGGGTAAAGCTTCATCATCCATTTGTGTCATTTTCTCTTCGAAAGTAGCCCCGACGGTTCTCCTTCTCCGCCTTGGATTCGAGATAATGTCTATCCCAGTTGGCACCGACTTCGGTGTCATTCACATGGCCATGATACAGCTTCGTTAATAGGTCCTTGCTAAAGACCACGTTGATATAGAGGTTAAGAGGGTTATCCCACCTGGCCGATGACACTCGTGGGAGCTTTGAGGTTTTGCATGATGCTTTCACTGGAGTAGGAATGTGAACCATTTAGATACATGACTATTGACTTAATTAGGATAAATAGAATTAAGCAGGTCAATTAATTACTAGGAGTTCCTCTATTTTCTATCCATAATAAATTCCCCTGTCTTTTCACCGACTTTGTCCTAGCCCCCAAGACATAATCATGTTTGTGCGGTCTATTGAATTCCATCAAGGGGATTGGGATGCTCGTCGCTACAAGTGCATCTCCTGCTTCTCCCACTTGGGCGGCGTATTTGCTAGGTAACCAGGACTTCCGAGGGTGTTCTTACCTAAGTGTTGGGCTATGTGGCATGCAACTATTGCATAATTAAAATTTTCCTACCATGCAGATCATCCCAGGAGCATGCTTAGGAGGTAGATCACAAGATTACCACTAGACGCGCAGTCCTCGGAGCATAAGAAGATCCGAGCAATGCATCGCCAAAGTCGTCTCCTCATCCTCACCAATATCCCTCATACAACTCGATTGTCGGATCCCTTTAACAAGTTTGCCAGAGCTATGCAAGTGCACTGACTCTAATGGTATCCGCGCATGTAGGAGGAACGTCGTTCGACAGACTCCTAGGTCCGATCCCATAGCCAGGCGGCGAGTAGAAGTGGCAAGTTGCAACACATGCCAAACCCTAATTATAAAACGCCAAAGCAATCAATGAAAAAGAATCTCCCGCACTTGTACTATATATATGCATCCATCATGGGCTCATCACATGGCCCCTGCATGGATCATAAAGCCCCAAGCCTATCCGAACCAGAACCAAGTCCATTCCGGATTATCATCCGACCAGTGAAGTCAGATCCATCCTCACATGTTCCTTCCCGTAAGTGTGTGACCCCTGTAGATTCAAGTGGACTTGGTCACAGATCGGTTGGTAGCTGCTTCAACCAAAACATGCCAACCTCCAAGCGAATAATGAAGCCAGTTTGACAAACATTTACAATGTGTCACATTCTCTAACCGTGTCCATGTGTTAGTACTGGTGGTTTCAAAGTTCCTACCTCCTCCACCACACAAATAACCACCTCCCGCTAGATTATTACATGCGGCTATGCAACATAGAGACATAACCGCGTCCAGGGCTTGCTACTAATGCCCGTTTTTCTACTACCGATACATAAGTGCGGCCCCACGCACTACTCTGTTCTGCCATTAACCATGTGTACTTCAACCTTTTCAATCTCCCCCACAAACCACACCCAAAAAAAACATTGCCCACACGAAGATGATCGTACCATACAATGGCAACCCCATGGATGAATGTGTATAGAAAGTTCACTGTGAGGTCCCATGGCACCACCGACCTCATCGTGTTGTACATCAATGAGCCATAGTGGGTCGATCGTTGCATCACCATATTCAAGCGGTTTCTGAGGGACGAAAAGAACAAGGTAGTCGGGCTCGACGTCAAGTACACCCGCATGCGTGCCATGTATGATCAGGAGGTCATCGTCAGCCAGTTGTGTGTATGCCATCACATCTTTGCCTACCACTACTGCAGGGTCATGAGTGAATGGATAGGTATGTTCCACCCTGGGGGGTGTTGGATAGGATGGACAATGAAGCTAGCTTGCAAATAGTAAGTGAAGGAAAGAAGTAACTACAAGTGAGACGATGTTGTAGTTTCTGGAGTTCCCTCCTTGGGGGGAGGTACGTCTCAGTTGGAGAAGTGTGGCGGCACGATGCTCACACTAGTAGAAAACAGGGCTTTGGTCCTGGCCAGATCAGAACATTAGTCCCGGTCGTGTTACGAACCGGGACTACTGGCAGCACCAGTCCCGATTCGAGAGGCTAGGACGCCGGCCGGGCCTCGGCAGGCATCAGTCCCGGTTCGGCTGGGACCTTTAGTCCCAGTTCCAGCCACCAACAGGGACTAAAGGGGTTGCTTTAGTCCCAGTTTGTCTTTGGAACCGGGACTAAAGGGTAGGCCGTTAGTCCCGGTTTTAGATACAAACCGGGACTAATGTTTTGCCTAGATACAAACCCGTTAGTCCCATCTCCTCTGTTTTTTGGCCGTGGAAGGGTGTGGGAGGTGTGTGCCACTTTGTTCTCACCTCCTATGCACATGAGGTGTTTGATGAAATGCCCGAGCCACACTTAAGCTTTCTCCTCTCCAAGCTACATTTTCCCCAAGATTTGTCTAGGTTTGGCGGTGCACCAACTACACAAGTGTTCTAAAAGGTTAGCAACTTCATCCTTTCATCTCTCACTGCTAGTTTAGCTCATTTCAAATGCTCTAGAAGTAGAGTGGTTTGTGGGTTTTAGTGGAGGAGTGTATGTAGGAGTTCATTTGATTTAGATGCACACTTTGAGCTCAAATTAACTTCTTAGAGTCTGCACATGTGTAGGGTGCCGTCCCGTCCCCGTCCCCGTCCTCACCGCCGTCGATCGCCCGCGCCGATCTTGTCGTCGGCACCACCGTGGTTTGGTTTTTGATCACTAATGTACTTTGGTTTTAATGCGATGATGAACTTGTATTAATTTGGTCACTTCTCTATTCATGATGTTCTGTAATGGTTTTTGATATACTTAATTATATAATGCACGCAGATGAACCGGCAATGGATGTACGGTGACCGACGCACCTCCGACTACATTGAGGGCCTGCATAATTTTCTCGAAGTGGCTGAGGCAAACAAGCAGAATGGTTTTATGTATTGTCCATGTACTGTCTGTGGGAATACGAAGGATTACTCTTCCCCGAAAACCCTTCACTTGCACCTGCTTGAGAAGGGTTTCATGCCACACTATAATGTTTGGACCAAGCATGGAGAAAGAGGGGTTATGATGGAAGACAATGAAGAAGAAGAGGATGATGACAACTATCCTATGTTCCCTGAATACGGTGATACTGCAACGGGGGATGTTGAAGATCAAGAGTCACCAGATGTGCCCGATGATGATCGTCACCGGGTCATTGTTGATGCACAGAGAGAATGCGAAAGTGAAAGGGAGAAGTTGAAGTTCGATCGCATGTTAGAGGATCACAAAAAAGGGTTGTATCCAAATTGCGAAGATGGCACCACAAAGCTCGATACCACACCGGAATTGCTGCAATGGAAGGCAGAGAATGGTTTATCTGACAAGGGATTTGAAAAGTTACTGAAAATAATGAAGAATAAGCTTCCAAAGGATAACGAATTGCCTGATAGTACGTACGAAGCAAAGAAGGTTCTCTGCCCTCTAGGATTAGAGGTGCATAAGATACATGCATGCCCTAATGACTGCATCCTCTACCGCGGTGAGTACGAGAATTTGAACGCATGCCCGGTATGCGGTGCATTGCGGTATAAGATCAGACAAGATGACCCTGGTGATGTTGAGGGAGAGCGCCCCAGGAAGAGGGTTCCTGCCAAGGTGATGTGGTATGCTCCTATAATACCATGGTTGAAACGTCTGTTCAGAAACAGAAAGCATGCCAAGTTGTTGCGATGGTACGCAGAAGACCGTAAGAAAGACGGGAAGTTGAGAGTACCCGCTGACGGGTCGCAGTGGAGAAAAATCGAGAGAAAGTGGCGGGACTTTGCAGATGACGCAAGGAAGGTATGGTTTGGTTTAAGTGCAGATGGCATTAATCCTTTTGGGGAGCAGAACAACAATCATAGCACCTGGCCCGTGACTCTATGTATCTATAACCTTCTTCCTTGGTTGTGCATGAAGCGGAAGTTCATTATGATGCCAGTGCTCATCCAAGGCCCTAAGCAACCCGGCAACGACATTGATGTGTACCTAAGGCCATTAGTTGAAGAACTTTTACAGCTGTGGGATAAAAAAGGTGTACGTGTGTGGGATGAGCACAAACAACAGGAATTTGACCTACGAGCATTGCTGTTTGTAACCATCAATGATTGGCCTACTCTTAGTAACCTTTCAGGACAGACAAACAAGGGATACAACACATGCACGCACTGTTTAGATGATACCCAAAGGATATATTTGGACAAATGCAATAAGAATGTGTACCTGGGACATCGTCGATTTCTTCCGACCAAGCATGCCTTAAGAAAGAAAGGCAAGCATTTCAAAGGTGAGGCAGATCACCGAAAGAAGCCCGTCCTCCGTACTGGTGATGATATACTTGATATGGTCAAGGATTTACAAGTCATCTTTGGAAAGGGTCCTGGCGGACAATCTGTTCCGAATGACGCTGAGGGACACGCAGCCATGTGGAAGAAGAAATCTATATTTTGGGACCTACCCTATTGGAAAGACCTAGAGGTCCGCTCTGCAATCGACGTGATGCACGTGATGAACAATGTTTGCGTGAATCTGCTAGGCTTCTTGGGCGTGTATGGGAAGACAAAAGATACACCGGAGGCACGGGAGGACCAGCAATGTGTGAACGAAAAAGACGGCATGCATCCAAAGCAGTATCAAGGTCCTGCCAGCTATGCTCTTACCAAAGCAGAGAAGGAAATCTTCTTTGAATGCCTGCTCAGTATCAAGGTCCCATCTGGCTTCTCGTCGAATATAAAGGGAATAATAAACATGGCAGAGAAAAAATTCCAGAACCTAAAGTCTCATGACTGCCACGTGATTATGACGCAACTACTTCCGGTTGCATTGAGGGGGCTTCTACTAGAAAATGTTCGATTAGCCATTGTGAAGCTATGTGCATTCCTCAATGCAATTTCTCAGAAGCTAATCGATCTAGAAATCCTACCAAGGTTACAGAATGATTTGGTCCAATGTCTTGTCAGTTTTGAGTTGGTGTTCCCACCATCCTTCTTCAATATTATGATGCATGTCCTAGTTCACCTAGTCGACGAGATTTCTATTCTGGGTCCTGTATTTCTACACAATATGTTCCCCTTTGAGAGGTTCATGTGAGTCTTAAAGAAATATGTTCGTAACCGTGCTAGGCCAGAAGGAAGCATCTCCACGGGCCATCAAACAGAGGAGGTCATTGGGTTTTGTGTTCACTTTATTCCTGACCTTAAGCCGATTGGTGTCCCTCAATCGCGGTATGAGGGGATACTGAGTGGACAAGGCAAGAATATTCTACGCTCCAAACACCCGGAGCAGTCTGACGACTGGATTACACGTGAACACATCGGGACTTTCGGCGGTTGGTTGCAAATACATCTCATGCGTAACAACACTGTTGGAGATGACATGTACTTGTTGGCCAGGACACCATTTTCGACTGTATTGACTTACCAAGGGTACGAGATAAATGGGAATACATTTTACACGATCGCCCAAGATAAAAAGAGCACCAACCAAAACAGTGGTGTCCGCTTTGATGAGCAATCACCAATAGGGCAAAGTACACATATTATGGTTACATAGAGGAGATATGGGAACTTGACTATGGACATGAATTTAAGGTCCCTTTGTTTCGGTGCAAATGGGTCAATCTGTCAGGAGGCGGGGTACAGGTAAACCCGCAGTACAGAATGACAACAGCGGATCTCAACAATCTTGGGTACACAAACGAACCATTCGTCCTAGCCAACGATGTGGCGCAAGTTTTCTATGTGAAGGACATGTCATCCAAACTGAGAAATAGAAAAGATAAGGAAGCGAATACATCATACGATGAGCCAAAGCGCCACATAGTTCTTTCAGGGAAAAGAAACATCGTGGGAGTGAAGGACAAGACAGTCATGTCTGAAGATTATGAAAAGTTTCATGAAATTCCTCCCTTCAAAGTGAAGGCTGACCCAAGCATCATGTTAAACGATGAATATTATCCATGGTTACGGCGCAATAAGCAAGAGACACACGCGAAGAAAAAGTGAAGACTTTCTCTCTAGTGAAGACAACATATCAGATGGTACGATTGTTCAAGTAACTGTTCGACATCTACAAGATAACCGAATATTTTGCACCTTTGATTCTGTGTTGAAAGCCATAGTTATGCTCCACAACTATTCTGATGATGGCTTTGATCTTGAATATCACTGCAGTTACATGTCAAAAAATGAAATCCCTTTGTAATAGATGAGTTTTCGTCCGAAACCCTGATACTTCGAAAGAGATTGTCCAGTTTGTACACGAAGTGCATCCAGTTTTTGCCGTAACCCTCTAAACTTTTTAGCACATGCTATGTGGGTGAAATTATGATACCATGCCAAGTTTCAACCTTTTCAGAGTTCATTTGCAGTGCTTTTCAAATTCAGAGTCATTTAGCTCAAAATAAATCATGAAATGCATGAAAAATAGCAAATGAAGTCAGAAAAGGCTTGAAAATTGATGATGTGGCTTTGAATGGTGCATACTGAACGCACAAAAGGTCTGGAGTTAAAATATGTTAAAAAAATGAAATCCCTTTGTAATAGATGAGTTTTCGTCCGAAACCCTGATACTTCGAAAGAGATTGTCCAGTTTGTACACGAAGTGCATCCAGTTTTTGTCGTAACCCTCTAAAATTTTTAGCACATCCTATGTGGGTGAAATTATGATACCATGCCAAGTTTCAACCTTTTCAGAGTTCATTTGCAGTGGTTTTCAAATTCAGGGTCATTTAGCTCAAAATAAATCATTAAATACATGAAAAATAGCAAATGAAGTCAGAAAAGGGTTGAAAATTGATGATGTGGCTTTAAATGGTGCATATTGAATGCACAAAAAGTCTGGAGTTAAAATATGTTAAAAAATGAAACCCCTTTGTAATATATGAGTTTTCGTCCGAAACCCTGATACTTCGAAAGAGATTGTCCAGTTTGTACAGGAAGTGCATCTAGCTTTTGCCGTAACCCTCTAAACTTTTTAGCACATGCTATGTGGGTGAAATTATGATACCATGCCAAGTTTCAACATTTTCAGAGTTCATTTGTAGTGTTTTTCAATTTCAGGGTCATTTGGCTCAAAATAAATCATTAAATGCATGAAATAAAGAAAATACTAATTACTTAACAGAAAATAAAATATAACATTATTAGGGTAACAAAAAGTATTTTATAATATTCTTCATTTGTAGTGCTTTTTAATTTCATGGTCATTTAGCTGAAAAAAATCATTAAAATAATCAACTAAAAAGTTTTTAGAAAACTCTAATAGCAAAAAGAATCAACTAAAAAGAATCAATTATAATTTTTTGTTATGATCAACTAAAACAAAACTATAATATTCTTCAATAGCAAAAAAAATCAACTAAAAAGCTTTTATAAACCTCTAGTTATGATCAAAATAATATTAACTTAAAATTATATAAAATTTATGCAATTAAAATTATCAAAGTATTTTTTGTTAAAAACTTTAATAGCAAAAAGATTTTTCATAAAGTATTTTTTGTTAAAAAGTTTAATAGAAAAAAAATTCATAAAGTATTTTTTGTTAAGAACTTTTAATATGCAAAAAATAACATAAAAATAAAAAAATTCCCACCTACTAGGCCACCACGGCCTGCATGCGACTAGAAACCCAACTATACATGGGCCAGGATGCAGGCCCACGGGGCAAGTAGGCCCAACAGGGCAGAGAGAGTGTTAGGCATGTACTGCCTGTAATAGAGAGGAACTCGAGAGGGAAGCCGCAACAGGGCTTATAAACCACTGCGAGCGCGCTTTGCTTGGCGAGGTGGGACTAAACTTCCACCGCCCCTCGGCCGTGCCAGGAACATGCCTTTAGTACCGGTTGGTGGCTTCAACCGGGACTAAATGGCCCCCTTTAGTCCCAGTCCGAACCACCAACCGGGACTAAAGGTGAATTTCACCAGGCGATTCACCTTTAGTCCCGGTTGGTGGTTCGGACCGGGACTAAAGGGGGGCCTTTAGTCCCGGTTGGAGCCACCAACCGGGACTAAAGGTGGGGCTATATAAAGGGGACATGGAAAAATTTCCAAATCCATCTGCTTTCTTCGATCTCCTCCTCTCCCCCGACGGCGCCGACGACCACCTCGACGCCGCCAGGCTGCCGGACCTCGCCGTCGGCTCCCCGAGCCCGCTCCTCGTCGCCGCCCCCGTCGCCGCCCCCGACGCCGTCCCCGTGCCCTGCCCCGACGCCGTCCCCGAGCCCGCTCGCTCCTCGTCGTCGGCCGGACCTCCCCGAGCATCGCCGCGCCCCCGATAGCCCGTCCTCGTCACCGGCCGGACCTCCTCGCCGGCCCTCCTCCCCGAGCCCTGCCCCGACGCCGTCCCCGAGCCTGCTAGCTCCTCGTCGCCGGCCGGACCTCCCCGAGCATCGCCGCACCCCCGAGAGCCCGACGTCGTCGTCGGCCGGACCTCCTCACCGGCCCTCCTCCCCGAGTCCTCGCCGCCCCCGCTGTGAGCCGCCGCCGCCCCGGCCGCCCGATGCATCTAGACAAAAAAAATCAAGAAAAACAAAAAAAATTTACATATACATACATCTTTTGTGATTGCTTAGTATATGAATTTGGGGTCGAGAAATAGTTAATTTGTTATGTGAAGTTTGTTATGTGACACTTAGTTAATTTGTAACATGCATGAAGTTTGTTATGTGTGACACTTAGTTTGTAACATGAAGTTTGTAACAATATCTTTTGGGCAATCTTTGAACATGAAGTTTGTTATGTGACACTTAGTTTTATTGTTGATCTTGCTATGTAACACTTAGTTTCTAAAATAATTTCTAAAATAGATTCATTAGCTTTTTTTTAATTTGAGATGTTGTTAAATAGCTATGCATGTGAGATGTGCTCCAAAATAGCTATATATGTTAAATAGCTAAAACAAATTGAAGAACAATTTTTTTGCATTAGAGTTCATTTTGTCTTTTTTGTATGTTTTAATGCAAGCATCTTTTGGGCAATCTTTGAACAGGAAGTAGGAGCATTTTGATGTCATCTTGCTGGTAGATTTTAATTCATGCCATGTTAGGACCTGTAGTGAGTGCTACAAGCTTGTAAACTTGCTATCTATTCATTTCTGCCATGCCATGCAATTTTTCTCTATGTCTATGTTTGCCACTAATCCATCTCTCATGGTTGTGATTAGGTCGGCGCCCCCGCCCCGACGCTGCCGCGCCCCTGCCCTGCCCCGACGCTGCCGCGCCTCTGCCCTGCCCCGACGCCGCCGCGCCCCCAATCTTCAAGGGTTTTTTTTTAATTTACGACATTCGTTCTATGTTGTCCCAATTCTGTCGATGCAATTCTGTTGAACTATTCTGTTGATGCAATTAAAAAAACCTACATAAGAATGTACTATTCTGTTGATGCAATTAACTGAATGTGTGTTTTGAAAATACAATGTTTTTTGTGTTCCAGTATGCAAATGTGCTTTTTGAAAATACAATGTCAACACACGATCATTTTTAAAAAGAGCAAACAACATTTTGCTCGTCCATGTGCTAGCTAGTCGTATATGTTGTGTTCATAGATGTTTTGGTTCTATGTAATATAGCTAGAAATATGTTATTTGTTGTGTGCGAGTGTGTGCGTGTGGATTTGTTATAAAATATGGTATTGTTTTTATTTTTATTGTTGTTAAATGAAATGTTATTTGCTAGTCACAATTTGTTCTCGTCGACGATGCCCATCCCGCATCCTCGTCGTCGACTCAGCGCCGACAACCAGTTGCGCCATGTCCGGGACTGGGCTCCGCCGGGCTGGCACTGGGAGATACTACCTTCCGGAGCACGCAGCTTGGTGAGGAATCTAGGGCTCGTCGTCGACCCGGAGCTTCTTTGGTGGCACCCTCGTGGGCCACTATCGGTGCAGAGGGAGCCGCCCCCCGCGGAGGTGGTACGTCGCCGTGTTAGGGAGGAGGACGAGCACGTCCGTCGCTACATGATTGCGTTGGACGTCAGGTTCTCCAATACCTGGTAGGTTCTTCAGGGATCTCACCCGAGTTATGATCCTGTGATGGTTCCTTCTATTTGGGTGTCCACCGCCCGTGCCTCAGGAACCGCGAGTCAACTAGATTATTCGATAATATTCGAGCTGTATTAGTGATAATATTCGATGCTCCATTAAATGGATTATTCGAGATGTATTAGTGATGTTATCTGATAATATTATATGAAGAGTCCCTGAGGATCGCCGGTGATATTATATGTATTAGTGATATTATATGATGATCTTGCTAAAAAAATTGCCGTCGATTTTTAATCTTAGAATCATGAACACAGGAAATGTCGACGTCGTCTGACGATGAGGAGAGGTTCCCTGAGTGCCCTTTGTGCTGGGATGACAGGGGTATATGCGACCTTTGTCCTCACTTAGACAACGGTACATCCTTCACCGTCAAGCTAACGGAAGAATTTAGTATTATTACGGTATGTAAAGACGACATGTATTTTTTGTTAATGAAGTATGACGTGTGTTTTTGCATTAATTAACCTTTAATCTACTTTTGTACAATTCGATTAGTGCGTTCCCTGTCATGCAAGATTCGCTGTGTTGGACAAGTTCCATTTCAAAGAGAAGGGTAGTACAGAGCCTAAGATAGCTCACCTAAGAACGGAGCATTACACTTTTGTTGTTAAGGTGAAAAATAACGAAGATCACACATATTTTGGTTGTTCTAATTGGAGAGCATTTTGCAAGGCATATGGGTTGGATGAGGACATGAACATTACCTTCGATCTTGGTAATGACGATGTTCCTGATAATAATATAGAAATTTGGGTGCATGCGGATGACTTGATTCTAGTTCTACCTCCAGGTGCATTTGTCAACAGATTTTTTAGGTAATTTATATTGATTATTGAAAAGTATTAATTTGGTACTCATCCCGACTAAATTTCTTTATTTGTAATTATTAGCTTATTTCCGTGCTACAAGAACTACCCGACAGATAATAGATCGGACCTACTACACTTATGACTCCAATCTTACTTGTTTGGAGAAAGATCATCTCATCTCATTTATTCATGATGTTCAGCATCATAATAGAAATTACATGTCTGGCAACATTTATCATGGATATGTGCCACTAGTGCACAAGTTGACCCCTTATAACATCACTAGAGACAACTTTGTAAGAATTTTTTTACTCTTGTGTCATTAGTCCATATACTCTTGTGTCACTAGTTTACTAACTATGTTATTATAACTTATGTTCTTCCACAGATATTCCCGCCAGAGACCGTGCCTAAATGGATGTTTACCAAAGGTGATTTGCATATGGTTAGTTTACGGCCAATGCCAATGAGTTACCCTGGTAAATACAAAATATCTCGAAGTCCACGCGTCCTAAAAATCAAAGGATGGAGCAAGGCAATAAAAGCATCCGGGCAACCACTTGGAGACTATAACTTGCGCAAGCCACAAGTTGGAGATAGGTTGATCTGTATTCTTCAATGGGGGGATGCAGGAGTTCACCTTTTTTATGCTATCTTACCTAGGAGAGAGCAGTAGTAGTGTTTCTAACTTATGATAACTTGATCACTTGCTAGTATGGTAACAACCAGAATGATGAGGAGTTCACCTTTTTTATGCTATTTTACCAAGAACGATGAAGAGTTGATTAAGATGATGATGATTTGTTATATGACATATACCAGTACAAATTAGATGGATGCAATAGACCAACCTGGTCTATTGCATCCATCTAATTTGTACTGATGTTGGATGTTATTCTTTCATAATATATACAGCATTAATATGTGTAACCGCGTGAAAATACAATATAATTATAAAATAAAATGAAAACACAAAATGAAACACGGCCGTTTAGTCCCGGTTGGTGTTACCAACCGGGACTAAAGGCCCCCCTGCCTGGGCGCCCGACAGCGGCCACGTGGAGCCCCTTTAGATCCGGTTCGTAACCCAACTGGGACTAAAAGTGAGGGCCTTTAATCCCGATTGATTTGTCCCGGTTGAAGAACCGGGACTAAAGGCCCTTCAGAACCGGGACTGATGACCCATTTTCTACTAGTGTCACTAAGCGCTGGAATGGCTCACCTAATTCTCCTCGTGACCTCGCACAATGCAAGGTGCCACGATCTACTACGTGGTGCCCTTGGAGGCAGCGACCGGACCTTCACAAACATGGTTGAGGCTATCTCCACAACTTAATTGGAGGTTCATCCCAACAACATCACGATGATTGAGCTTCAAGGTGATTTCTTCTGTCTAGGGTGCCCAAACACCCAAGAGTAACAAGATCCATTATGAAAAACAAGGGATAGTCAAATTTCCTTCAGCGAGGTAGTAGATGTAGGTCTTCTATCCCAAATACTAGAATATCAAGGAGTTTGGATGGCTAGGGAGAGAGATCTAGGTGAAATAAGCTTTGGGAAACAATGAAGGGGGGGGGGGAGAGAGAGAGAGAGAGAGAGAGAGAGAGAGAGAAGCAAGAGGTAGGTCGAAATGAGGAAGAAGACCCCCTATTTATAAGACCCACCACTTCTAACCGTTACCACAAAAATTTCCATGGCAGTACTACCACTGCGGAGAGTGGTAGTAGTACGACAGTGCCATATCGAGCTGCATTGAAAGTGCCCAAAGTGGTACTACCACAACCGACACCAGTAGTTTCGGCAAATAAAAATAACTAATATTGTTGTGGCAGTGCCACCCTAGTACCGTGGCAAAACAGGACAATTGGAGTCGGCACTTTGTCCGGCGGTTTCGCTATCGAAGGGGAGCGATACTACCAGTCAAGTAGCCGGTATTACCATCCATGGAAACAGTCAACAGTAGTACTGCTCCTAGAAGGAGCGGTACTACCATTGTCTCCCCAGGTACTACTAAGTAGGAAAATCCAGGGGCAACATAAAATGAAGATGAACTCCTTGAGTACACGAAAGGTAATGTGGGTGCAATATAGTTTTGTTTACGTGATTGATTCCACCCATACCTTCAAAAGCAGACTCCCTCTTAATAGTATGGTTTCCTACACCTCTAGAAAAATGAGAATGTCGCAACACCGCCTTTGCTCTTTTCCTTTTAGATGGGTATCTAACCATCTTGTGCCACTTTTGAATATACCTGTATAGCTCAAGCACATGATTAGACTGCAAATTGCGTTGTCATCTTCACCCAAATCACATACGGAGGGAACTGCCCTTTCAACGAGGCCTTGTGAATGTTTTGCCAGGTTCTTCAATAGCTCTGATTACGAATTCGCTACGTTGGACAACACCATCGATGCAAAGATGCTCTGTAATCCAGTCATCTCATGTCCGAATCTCATCGGCATCTAGACGCAATACAAAATCGTCGGCACTAGGAAGCAGCAGGACTCCCTGGTTGCCCTTCCCGCGGCTATCATCGCCCCCTCGTACGCTAACATGAAGGATGAAATTGACAAGCATCACTTTCACTCGGTCTGGGAGGACAAACTGAGCCCAGAGCACCTCACGTATGTGGCCAAGGAGGACTATATAAACTACAACATGTATATGAGGATTGTTGACATGTGGATGTGTCTCCCTCTCCTTGACGCCGATGGGTCATGCCGTAGCAGCCACAGCGCTCGCAAGCGTTCCAAGAAGTGGTAGATGATGATCATTTCCTACTTTAGGTAATTAATTATGCAACAATATGTGTAACGGGATGCAGTTGTGCAATAAGATGACCAATGTTGTTGAAATTATGTTTCTGTTCTGCAGACATAGCAAGTCACATCGCACACGATCCACATAAGGAAAACGTGTGCAATGGTTTCTCAGTATCTTTGATCTCTGAAAGAGTTGCTCTTTCCCAATGCCTGGGAATTCCCACCACCACACAGTTCCTTTAATTCAATCATGTGCCTAGTAGAGAACACAATTCTCAACACACAATCGTGCGTTGTCCCGAATTATCGCACATGACATAGCTTTAGAAAACTGTGTGCGAAACTTCGCACATGGTGAACATACTATGTAAGGTGTGTGATGCTCCCCATAATTGCACACAATTCGTTCATCCCAACCATTTGCCAGGCAACACACACGTATTCAAGCAGCGAAATCGTCTGTGTTATTGCAACTTATCACACACATGTCGTTATTTCAAACTAGGTGCCCTCTATCGCCCATGGTTCTCCTTACTAAATCATACCCGACGGGGTTAGCAATCACACACGTTTCAATTTATTTTTGTAACGTGTGTGGTGCCTTCATTGGACACAATTCGACTATAGGGTGTGTGATAGGTGGGGATTTATAGCAGCGATGTGCCTATTGTTCGCATTGTAAATATTTAGTTTCCATGCCATCAGGAGAACAAGCTAAGAAAAAAATTAATATTCAACCTAATAAGATAATGTTGTTTGATACATCCTCTTTGAAATAACCCATTATTTCGTGATCACTGAACTTATATTTTGGAATCAATAAAACACATTAATTATGTAGTTGCAATGTTGTCATCTAGAACGGGAAATAAGCAGCCCATGCTTGTCGCGACTTGTCACCGGCACTATTGGCCACAAATAACCGTCGAGTTTATCATGTGGAACGTTTCATATTACTTTTCAATACCCCCCTCGCGCACTCTATATAAGAGACCCATCCTCATATGCCACATAATCTTACATCTGAGAAAAAACTTGTGTGCTAGTGATGATATATTGTTGCAGTGTACAAACATGTGTTCCAGGTGATTGTTGCTGATGATAGTTGTCAAGCCTATCATGCCCGGAAGCCTATACACATCTAAGGTTCTTCTCTTCTTTCACATGCTAATATGTAGTTTGTTGTGATTTGATATATAGTGTTTGGGTAGTGATATGCAAGGCAAAGCACCTTTGCGGTGAACCAACGAATTAGAGTTGACAGGGCTGATGTGAATTATACTTATCTCTATTTTTTAGCAAGGCTATTTGTATATGTAGATCTCGTTTCAAAACTTTGTATATGGAGATCTAGACCCCTCATGTATAGGTGACAAAGATCTAAACCCCTCATGTATAGGTGACAAAGATCTATGAAAAAATATGGATATAAATTATATACATTTGTGTGTTAATTTCAGGAAAATTATATATATGCGTAGGTCTAGACTATCTCATGCATAAAGTATGCCCATTTTTGTGTTCCATTCATTCAAATTTTAAGTGAGCAAGGATATTCTCATATGTAGGCCATTATGTAGGAACATGCAAATTTTTGGTCGAAAAGTATGTAGTCCATTTGTGTGTTGAAGAAACAAGTGTCTAAAACAACATTAGGCATTGTATATAGCACTGAAATGGACATAATTGTGTACTGCAAACTTCAGCTTCGTTGAATTCAGCATGTGTCAAATGACAGTTAGTAGCTTAATTTTCGGTTTAGGTCAAGAAACCACACGAAATCCCTCCTAGAATCCGGCTAAGATTTCAAAGGTTTCAGGAGACACTTTTGCAAATTAAAAAGAACCCAGTGCCACCTTTTACATGCCCCTGCAAGGTAAGTGTTGTTTTTGTGAAATATATTTCTTTATGTACTTTTTATTTTCATACAAGAGTATGTTTTCCATGAAGATATTCACATACTCTTTGTTACCAAAGCGTGAATATCTTACGCTGATATATACACATATTTTGCATTTTGCTTCTCCCGCAAAAGAACTTTCACTAATGTAATACACCGAAAAAGCACATGCAACATCATTGTATACTTATGCATAATCTTTGGCAGTTTTTAATGACATGACCTATGCACCACCTTATGTTAAGAAAAGCAACATCATTGTATATTTATGCATAATCTTTGGCAGTTTTTAATGACATGACCTATACACCACCTTATCTTAAGAAAAGCAATTAAGATGGGACAAGGTAACAAATAGAACCACCTTATCTTTTCTGAGGATAAGGCAACAGTTACTACTTACTGACAGATATTAAGGAAAAGGGAAAGTTGGGGTTGTGCGAAAGGGAGGAGGAACATGTACATATCCCAAGCAAAACAATGATCTATATCTTCTTGAGTTCACCACAAAGAAAAAATCATTCTAAAGAGCCATCTTGCAGATGTAAGAATTCAGGTCATAAAGCTCGTGTGTAGTTGTGTACACTAAGAAATCGATGTGAAACTGGCCCTGAAATCCAGTGAAAACTCCCACTTTCACTGGCATATACTGTAAAGTGGTTTGTAGCAACAACTCACATCTTCTCACAAGAAACGATCAATGTGGCCTTCTGTTTAGTTAATCTTTATTCTGTGCTAAAAGATAAGGAGTGGGACTAACCTGATGGTAAAGCTCTGCTATAAATACACCTCATCACTCTTAAGGTTCTTGCAAACCAGAACAACAAGCCCTCACCTAAAGAGTGATCATCCTGTAGTTTGATATGGCTGGAGGTGATAATAATGAAGATGATTCAGTAAGGGGGCGCACCAAGGAATTCAAAGCATGGGTAAATGGCATCATGATATATAATCAATATTGATGTTTGGACTTTTGGTTACTGTGAGGAGTTTCTCAATGTTTAATTGTTTACAATCTCCACTTTTCACAAATACCGTTCGACCGAGGCGGCACTTTTTTCTAGCTAGGAATCAGAAGAACATATATTTAAGTTACTTTTCGTACAACTGTATCATATATACTCGCTCAACATATCTGTATATGATGACACTGTTGGCAGCTGGCAAGGCTGGAGACCATGAATGCAAAAGGACTAATGGAGTATGGTAAGGCAAACAAAGATATGTTTAGCAGTGAAATGAGAGCAGCATTTAAGAAGGTAAGCCTTGTATATATTCTCCACTAGTTAATTTCTTGGAACTTAGTTGTTCGTACAGATACCATAGTCTGTATATACGTGTGGATCCAATTAATTTTCTCAAGATTAAGGAATCCACTTTTGCAGCTTCTTCAGCAAAAGAAACAACAACAACCCAAGAAGAAAAACAAGAGGACTGTGTTGAGTCCAATATTTGGCACAGTGTTGAAGTTCCACAAGGACGATGACAATGACGATGGCAATGGCGATGGCAACCCTCCAGGAGGAGCTCCTATTGCATGCTGAACGGTCTTGTTACCCGCCTTGATTTCGTTCTATAGGTCGGTACTGAAAGGCGCTTGTCTAAATTATCCTTATGGCTGCTATGTAGTGTGTTAATAAACAAGTTTCTGGAGTTCGTGTTGTTCATGTTGACCAAGTGTGGCTATTTTTGTATGGCCTTGGATTTCATTCCATGTAAACGCATGTTTATGCTAATAAAAGAGATGTCCTATTGTGGAGCGCAGGTTGCCATGTTTGCCACAAGTACTGTGGGTTCCTCTTAAGTTATATTATACATATTTCTTCCAAAAATAATGACCTTTTAAGAACTCAATTTTCTAGAGGTTAGGCGCATAGAGTTCAATTGCTTTCATTGATGGTGAATTGGAGATGGAACCACGGTGTCGACATGGAATGATAGTTGGATCCCTGGTCTCATTTCCCTAAAACCGTCAGCGCAGATTGGAAACGCTATTGTTCCTCGTGTGTCTGATCTCATTGATGGTGAGAATGGAACATGGAGGACCGAATTGGTGAGACAAACTTTTATTGCCCCGGAAGTAGATGCAATTCTAAATATCCCGTTGAGGATAAATGGTGGGGCTGATTCGTGGGCATGGGCTGCTGAAAAGTCTGGTAACTACACTGTGAAATCCGCGTACCGCTCTCTAATGACTCATAACGAGCATTCAATTCTAGAGCTGAACCCAGATAGCAATCGCCAATTGCCAAACCACAACAGAAACTAAACTAAACGATCTAATTGGTATAGAAACCAAGAAGTAACGCAGAGCAGGTTGATGGAAGCAATTCATACAACCGGGAGTCGTACAAAGTTGGGCTGCATCACCAGACCTGGAGTCATTCATACAACCGGGAGATTGTCTACCAAACCATAGTTTGCCAAAGAGGAAATTACTGTCTTGCTCCCTCAAATTTACAAGAAGTCTGACATTTGGCCCCTCATAATTTTTTGTCGACATCTAGTCCCTCATGCTCCAAAATCGGAGACATTTTGTGAAAAAACAGAAATGAAGGGAAAACCTCTGACATGCATCATCAAGCTTGGAGTACATGACATATATATATACAAGTATTATAGCTGCTAAGCTAGGAGCTCCCAGGGCGCTCGCCCGTTGTGGCGCTGGGCTACCTCCCGGCCGCCACGTGTCCCCACGTGAACAGTGACCACGGATGAACAGTAACTACAGTGAACAGTACTCTCCGTGTGCCCCACGTGAATAGTGCCCGCGAACAAATAGTAATCTCCACGTGTCCCCGCATGAACAGTGATCTTTAGTAAACAACAACCTTCAATGAACAGTAACCGCTGGACAAACATAATGAACAGTAATCTTTGGTGAACAGTGCTTCCTCGATTTTTTTTCCCTCTCCCCAAGTTTTAAAACGAAGTAGTGCCCTGTGTTTTCCCCCTTTTTTAGCCCCCTCTTTTTTTCCGAAATTAAAATTAAAAAGTAAAATTTTACAAAAGAAACATTTCACCGAGTTTCAAAACAGAAATATTACACCACTTTTCTGTAACAAACAATACTTTCTTATTTTCCCCATTTTCCTAAAAAAATCCTGTTTTTCAAAATATTAAAATTAAGCAGATAAAAAAATAAAAACAAAAATGAACCCTGCGATGAACAATAACCCTTTTTTTCTTTTCCTTTTGAAATTCCCCTCTTTTTTGAAGCTAAAATTTACACCACTTTTAAAAATTAAGAAGATAAAAATACCAAAAAGTAAAATAAAAAATACATCGCTTTTCTATAAAATAGTAATGGTGGTCAACCAACAATACCTCCCCCCCCCCCAATGAACAACCTACCTCTTTTTCCCCCTTCTTCTTTAAAATTTAAATTAAGGAGATAAAATTCCCAAGAAAAAAAAACATATATTATTCTCTTTTCCCCCCTTCTCTTTTGAAATTAAAATTATTAAGATTACAAAATTACCAATTCTTTCCCCTTCTTCTTCAAAATTTAAATTAAGAATATGAAATTACAAAAAAAAAATGAAAACAAACATTACATCACTTTTTTGTAAATAGTAATTGCGGTCAAACAATAAACTCACGTGTTTCCTTTTAAGATATGATTTTTCTTATTTTTTAGTGTTTATTGTTGTATTTTTTTAGTACTGTACAATTGAATTCACTCATGTACACGAACATCCACTTATCCCTATGAACGCACCCATGCACATCATATCCATACAAGCACCTCCCATATACTAAGCCGATATATTTTACGAAGTCAACCATAGACGCCCAGTCCACGGGAACGTCTCATCCCACTGAACAAACATCGCTGGAAGTGTTTACTGTTGATCTTTTAATCAGAGTATAATCGAAATTGCTCACATACACGAATATACACTCATCCTACGAACGCACACACGCACATCCTACCCATATGAACACCTCTCAAAGACTGAGTCGACATAACATCTTGAGATTGTACAAAATCATCATAGACGTCTTGCAGTTCACAGGAACATCACATCTCACTGAACGAACATCGCCGGAAGCTTGAAATAAATTAGGAATAGTGCAAGCATGAATATCAAATGTAGGATTTGAATCCTGGTGGGCTGGGAACTGAATAAGGTAATTCAATCTTATTTTTCTCACCACACACAATGGTCACTGCTTTGTGCAAGTATACATAGACAGAACTCTCTAACAACAACATGCTTTGTGGTATCGGTATGCAACTCCATTTAGTTTTCTTATTAGATAACATCAAACTAGAGAATGCAAAGAAATGCTCTCTATGGATGCTTTTTTTTTATTTGTTGAGTTGCTCGGCCCTACTGAATTGGTCCAACAATAGTTTGAGCTGATCATGTTTTTATACATCTTTTCTATGGCATCATATTGTTTTGATTAGCATATGCATCTTATGTACTTGGAAAATTCTTTTGACACGAGACTTGATATCCTGCATAATAAATGACTATATTTTTTGCTCCGCTCAATATTTTTTGGACATTACAAAAATGACATTAGTGTAAAATCTTCTCTACATTATTGCAAAAGTGACATTAGAGCAAAACCTTCTTGGTTGGAGGATCCTCTTCTTCCAGCCGCGCCCACAGATTTGGATGCTAATTTTATAACTATTAAAACTCTCCAGGGAAGAGATGTGCAAACTATTTGGCAATATGAAATAAGTTTACTTTTTATAAATAAATTTTTAGAAATTTACCAGCTAAGCAAAACTGATTCTTTCAAATGTCAAAACTACCAAAGGTGCAACAATCAATTGAGTTTGCACATTTTAAATACATTTCTCTTCTCTCTAAATTAATGATAATACATTTCTCTTCTCTCCAAATGAATTGGTGAGCAGTACTTTCTTTTTTCTGTTTTAAAATGAAATGGTGCCTTGTGTTTTCCCTTTTCTTGACCCCCTTTTTCCGAAATTAAAATTAAAAAAGTTAAAATCTACAAAAAAACGTTTCCCCGAGTTTTAAAACAAATATTACACCACTTTTCTGTAAGAAACAGTACTTTCTTAATTTTTCCCTTTTCCTAAAAAATTCCTGTTTTAAAAAAAATTAAAATTAAGGAGGCAAAAATACAAAAAAAATAAAATAATAACCCTGCGATGAACAATAACCCCTTTTTTTCCTTTTTCCCTTTTGAAATTCCCCTCTTTTTTGGAGTTAAAATTTAAAAGTTAAAATTTACGAAATACGTTTCCCCAAGTTCTAAAACAAATATTACAACACTTTTTAAAATTAAGGAGATAAAAATACCAAAAAAAAAGTGAAAATAAAAAATACATTGCTTTTCTATAAAATAGTAATGGTGGTCAAACAACAACTACGAGTACCATGAACAACACCTGCCCCCACCCCCCCCCCCACCCCAATGAACAACCTACCTCTTTTTCCCCCTTCTTCTTTAAAATTTAAATTCAGGAGATAAAATTCCCAAGAAAGATGAAAACATATATTATTTCTCTTTTTTTCCCCTTCTCCTTTGAAATTAAAATCATTAAGAATATAAAATTACCCAATTTTTCTCCTTCTTCTTCAAAATTAAAATTAAGAATATAAAATTACCAAAAAAAACTGCAAACAAACGTTACATCACTTGTTTGTAAATAGTAATTATGGTCAAACAATAAACTATGGTTACAATGAACAGTGTCTCCCCCAAACAATACTTCCACATTTTTTCCTTCTTCTTTAAAATTAAAATTAAAAAGATAAATTTAAAAAAAATACAGCAAATATTACATCACTTTCCTATAAATAATAATAGTGCGTAAACGGTAACTATAGCTAACCAATAATTATAACGAACAATTTTTTACGATTTTTTCCAAATGAAAAGATAAAATTACCAAAAAAATATATGAAAACAAATATTACATAAAAAACAAATTTGCTAAATGACGGGCTTAAACTCGGGTGCGGCGTGTCGCCGCACCTTCTGCCCTACTAGTCTATATTTAGTAGCACTAGTTGTAAACCAACACGGACTCTTGTAACTCTACCTCCCGTCCACCTATATAAGGGAAATAGCCACGTAGGGGTCTTTGATCGGTGCCTCTCAATATACCTCCTCTCCTCACCACATATCTCATTACGCAGCATGCCATACGTGCTCACGCACGAACCGTAGCTCGCATACGAGGCAAACATTAATAAAATACAATACAATACAATACGACCCGAAAAAAATCATTGCCTTATGTGCATCCTACATTCTTTTTTCACCCTACAAATTCTCTATTCGTACACTACCCCGTATTCCATATTGTCAAGAAATTACCACGACACACCCCAAGACTGAGAAGCTCAATGTCTACGGGGGTGCGGGTAACCAGATGCGTGCCAACGTTGCCTGCCTAGATTACATAATTAAGAAATCTCTAAATGGCTGACAGCGAAAATGGTTCTACATCGATAACATTGAGTCAAGGTTGCCGGAGCATAGGGCACTAGAATAGCGTCCCAGGTGGCTGGAGAAGCCCTTCTTGCAAAAGGTTCCAGACCTCATCCCAATTCGATTGAAGGGTTTCCTTTCCTAACGGGCACGTCCCTTTATCGTTTCCCTGTTTTTAGAAGAGTTTGGCAAGTTTCCACATGTTTTCAGAAGCTTACTGCTTGTTTTTTTTTTGTTTCCTTTCTTTTCCTACTGGGTTTTTACTTGGTTTTTTGTCCAACATTTTTTATTTAAAGTTTTCTTTCTACTGCATATTTTCGTTAAATTCTTTTAAAATATATGGATCTTTTTTGTAATACAAGTTTTTTTTTCAAATTCATGATTTGTTTTCAAAAAAACATGAACATTTTGAAAATTCATGAGTATATTTTAATTCATCAAAAAAAATTCCAAATCTATAATATTTTTAAATTCATGAAAGTTGTTTAAATTCATAAATATATTTTTAAAATTCACAAACATTTTTAAAAATCATGAATATTTGCAAATTCAGGGATTTTTTATTCCATAAAATATTTTAGATAGTCAGCTTTTTTTAAACGAACTTTTGCTAAAAAAATTCATAGGTACCAAAAAAGGCTAAGTACAACGAGCCGTAAGCCAGCCAGAAGAGCAAGCAACCCCACGTGAGCGGCGCATGAACACTGTAGCATCAATGTTCAACGAGTGCCTTTAAGCGGAAGCTGCTACGTATCATCTTGGCGGAGAGCGGCTATGTGCAGCTTGTTGCGAGACAAACGGCTGCCTCGACAACAGGGCGCCGATGATGGGTCGGCCTAGGAGGATGTTGCTCGTCACACTAACGTAATGCTGAGGTCACTTGAATTCATTTTTACTTTTCTATTTAATTTTTTTAACTTAAATTCACTTAAGAAAACTAAAATCATGGATTTGTAAAAATGTTAACATAGGATAAAAAATTTGTTACCGCAGTTTTAATTTTTTTGTTGAAAACTTAAAAATGTTCAAGTGTTTTAAATAAATGTATGCGACATTATGTTAAAATGTGTATACAATTTAAAAGCAATTTTCCTAACGTAAACATTTTTTCCCGTACCAAGAAAGAAATGTATGTGATATTAAATGAAAATATTATCACATTTCAAGAAAATGTTCATCAAATTTGAAAAAAAATGTTATAAAAATGTTATAAAAATGTAGAAAATGTTCATGTAAGTTTAAAAATACTAATTAAAATTAATGTACGTGGCATTTTAAAGAAATATTTAACTTCTTTCCAAAAACGTCAGTGAAATTTCAAAAAGTTTTATAATATAAAAGATGTTTGCGTACTTTCAAAACCTTGATATTGCCACACTAAAGTGTACAACGTGTATTTGCAAAATGTTACCGTGTATTCAAAAAATATTCCAAAAGTTGATTTTTTTTAAATGTGGATCATGTATTTGAAAATTTTCTAACATGTATGACGAAGATGTCTCGCATGTGTTCTAAATATGCACATTGTGCACTTAGAAAAAGTAGCATGTGTTGAAACAAAATCCATAAAAACGAGAAATAAACAAAAATAAAATCAAAGAAAAATAAATAAAACCAAAAAAGAAGAAAGAAACAATGAAAACCAAAGTATAATGAAGATAGAAAGAAAGAAACTATGTGAAAACAAAAGAGACCAAAGTGAAATGATGAAAAAAAGAAAAAAAGACAAAAACATGTGAAAAAGCAAAAAATAAATAAATAAAAAACATAAGATTAAAAATTAGAGCAGAGCAAACCTACAACGCAATACGAGCGGCAGCGAGCAACCACACTAATGGGCCGCCCCGCTAGTCGTCGTCTGTAGGCGACTCCTATTAGAAATCGGTGCGGGCAACATATATCATTTGTGCTCTTGGCGAGCAGGTCTCTCGCATCACCTGCCGCAACATGGGCTTGGCCCGTAGAGCACAGTCAGAGATAGTGACACAAGCTCACGCATTTTTTCATTATTTTTATTTTGTCTTTTTTTATTTCAGTTGTTTACTTTGAAGTTGAGACAACTCACGAATTCAAAACAAATGTGAATTAAAAAGTTTCTGTCAATGAAAAGATCACGAAATTCAAAAATGGTTCATGAATTCAGAAACATGTTCGCGTATTCAAAAATGCTCATGAATTCAAAAATTGTTCACCAATTGCAAAACGGTTCATGAATTCAAAAATGTTTACAGAAAACTTCCATAACCTAGTGGTACATGGACATGATCAGAAAGTTGCCATATATACTTTGGAACTCTTTCAAGGAAAGGCTCAGCAAATCAGAATGTATTGTAATGAATTTCAATATAGACCACTTGGCTACACCTGAACACCTACATGATCTAGAACTAACATTTGCCAAAGAAGAGATTGATGAAATCATCAAGCATATGCCTAGTGATAAATCACCTAAACCTGATGGCTTTAATGTTACATTCATGTAAAAATGTTGGCATATCATTAAGGATGTCTTCTATATATTTATTCAGAATTTTTATGATGAAAACATCAATATCAGTCCATCTAACTATGCTTTTATTGCTCTCATACATAAAAAGGACAACCCTGAAAACCCTAATGATTTTAGGCATATCTCTCTTGTCACCATGCAAATAAAAATCCTAATTAAACTCCTTGCAAATAGATTCCAAAATGTCATTATCCCTCTTGTCAGAAAAACTCAATATGGTTTCACTAAATAGAACTATACATGACTGTCTTGCTTGGGCATTTGAGTACATCCATGCCATAAATAAAAAAAGGAATTTATCATTTTTAACATAGTTTTGAGGCGCGCGTAGCCACATGAATCTTGCCCTGATGTCGAGCGCGGGCCTCGGGAGGGGTGGCCGAGGGGGGCTTGACGGCCGCTGCGGCTCGCCGCCTCGCAAGCACCGCAATGACGACAAGGCCAGGTGCTCCTCCCTTCGCCCGCCGGTGGAGGAGTGGCGCAAGGAGCAGGCGTGGAAGCGCGGCGCGATGCCATGCAGCTCAGGTCGAGGGGAGTGTAGCAACTTCGACCGCATCTTCTCGCCCGCGCTCCAGCGACTCCGGGCGGCGGAGCTCGCGTGGTTCGAGCCGAAGGAGGCGGCCGCCCCCGAAGACGAAGCTGTCGCGGCGCATGTGACGGCGCTGAAGGAGGAGTACGACATGGCGTTCGTGCTCCCCAACTCGCTCATGAATTACCACCTCCACGTCAAAAAGCCCGGTGATGATGATGATGATGAGTTGATCTAGGTTTAATTTCGTTTATGCTAGTATGAACTATGTATTCATATGAACTCCGGTGATGTAATATGTGACGCGAACTGCTAGTTTAAATTATGCGGTATGTGTTGGTGTTTGTTTACGGGATCTGATCTTGCTTGATGTTCACGGTACCGCATATTTGCGTTTACGAGTTTACGGGATACTGTAGACGAATTTTGCAGGACGACAGTTTGCGGAATCTGCTAGAGATGCTCTTATCGTATGTTCTTGTGTTGGGGCGGATGTGGATTTGTTCGGTACACTAGTAGAAAACAGACCTTTCGTCCGGAGCATTAGTCCCGGTTCCAACGGCTAGGAGCGAACGGGGGAACGGCCAGCACTAGTCCCGGTTCATGAGAGACCTCTAGTCCCGGTTGGTGATACCAACCGGGACTAAAGGGTTGCGGCAAGGTTTGTAGCAGGCTGGGGCCCCTGTGAACCCCTTTAGTCCCGGTTGGTATCACCAACCAGGACTAGAGATAGACCTTTAGTCCCGGTTGGTATAGCCAACCGGGACTAAAGTCTTTCCTATATAAAGCTGGCCATCCCCCGATCAAGTCCAAGCTTCATTTCTCTCCTCTCGTCTCTGTTTTCTTCCCCAAGCTCGAGTTCATCCTCCATTTTTTTTGCCAAGATTTGTCAAGATTGGAGGCACCCCATCTATCCAAGGGTTCTAAAAGGTTAGCAACTTCATCCTTTCATCTCTCATTGCTAGTTTAGCTCGTTTCATGCTCTATAAGTATAGTGATTTGTGGGTTTTAGTTTGGGAGTAATTATATGTGAGTTTATTTGATTTATATGCAATTTGAGCTCAAATTAACTTCTTAGTTTGCACATGTGTAGGTGTGGTTTACTTATTGCCTTCCCGTCCCCGTCCTCACCACCGTGGATCGCCCGCGCCGTCCCGTCACCGGCACCACCTTTGTGAGAGTCTTGTTCTTATCCTTTTTGTAAAAAACAAATCTTATTTGTATTATTTAGATAGTTACTTGTATAATTTTCTTACTTGTATGATTGTTTGTTATATATAGTGCCATGGTTTTGATATCCGTCCCCGTCGGCCCTCGTCCGGTTTATGATTCGGATGTGGTATATTATCTTCTATAACTATTTGTTTCATTTTGTGTTTATGACAATTATGCCCATCAAGTTGACATAGATATTTTTATCTAGGAGGTATGTGAACCGGAAATTACAACTGACCCTCTTGTCGAGAAGTTAAACTTAGTTGAAAACGAAAACGATTATTTGAAAGAAACGTTGAAAAGAATTGAAGAAGAGAAGATGAAATTGGAGTTGTATGTTGCCGATGTCGTCGATGATCACAAGATCAAGATGGATGCAATGCGCTTGAAGATTAGAAATATTAGAAAATATGCCATTAATAAAGAGGCTTGGTATCTTTATGCTGTTGGATCAATTATTACCTTAGTTGCGATTTTGATCGCATATGTTGTTGCATTTAAAAGCTTTAGATAGTTGTATGTTGTTTTATGAGAAGTATGTTATGATCTTTATGTATATATTTTTGCAGTAATAACATTTGGTCACTACTCTACTTTGGTTTTAATGTGATGAACTTGTATTAATTTGGTCACTTCGATGTTGTGTAATGAAGATGAGCCAGCAATGGATGTACGATGACCGACACTCTCCCGTGTTCATTAATGGCCTGCATAATTTTATGCGTGTGGCTGAGGCAAACAAGCGGAATGGTTTTATGTGTTGTCCATGTGGTGTCTGTAAGAATGATAAAAATTACTCTACCTCAAAAATCTTTCACAGCCACCTGCTAAAGTCCGGTTTCATGTCCGGCTATAATTGTTGGACCAAGCATGGAGAAAGAGGTGTTATGATGGAAGACAACGAAGAAGAAGAGGATGATGACAACTATCCTATGTTCCCTGAATACGGTGATACTGCAACGGGGGAAGCTGAAGATCAAGAGGCACTAGATGTGCCCGTTGATGATCTTCGCCGGGTCATTGTTGATGCACAGAGAGAATGCGAAAGTGAAACGGAGAAGTTGAAGTTGGAGCGCATGTTAGAGGATCACAAAAAATTATAGTACCCAAATTGCGAAGATGACAACACAAAGCTCGGTACCATACTGGAATTGCTGCAATGGAAGGCAGAGAATGGTTTATCTGACAAGGGATTTGAGATGTTACTGAAAATAATGAAGAATAAGCTTCCAAAGGATAACGAATTGCCTGCCAGTACGTACGAAGCAAAGAAGGTTGTCTGCCCTCTAGGATTAGAGGTGCAGAAGATACATGCATGCCCTAATGACTGCATCCTCTGTCGCGGTGAGGAGTACGAGAATTTGAATGCATGCCTGGTATGCGGTGCATTGCGCTATAAGATCGGCCGCGATGACCCTAGTGATGTTGAGGGCGAGCGCCCCAGGAAGAGGATTCCGGGCAAGGTGATGTGGTATGCTCCCATAATACCACGGTTGAAACGTTTGTTTCAAAACAAAGATCATGCCAAGTTGTTGCGATCGCACAAAGAAGACCGTAAGAAAGATGCGATGTTAAGAGTACCTGCTGATGGGTCGCAGTGGAGAAAAATCAAGAGAGAGTTTTCGGACTTTGCAGATGACGCAAGGAACTTATGTTTTTCTCTAAGTACAGATGGCATGAGTTCTTTTGGAGAGCGGAGCTGCAGTCATAGCACCTGGCCTGTGACTCTATGTATCTACAGCCTTCCTCCTTGGTTGTGCATGAAGCGAAAGTTCATTATGATGTCAGTGCTCATCCAAGGCCCTAAGCAACCCGGCAACGACATTGATGTGTACCTAAGGCCATTAGTTGAAGAACTTTTATAGTTGTGGGATAAAAAAAGTGTACGTGTGTGGGATAAGCACAAACAGGAGGAATTTGACCTACGAGCGTTGCTGGATGTAACCATTAATGATTGGCCTACTCTTAGTAACCTTTCAGGACAGACAAACAAGTGATACAATGCATGCACACACTGTTTAGATGAGAGCACTACTGCAGGATAGTCGAAAGACGACACATCAATCAGAGACCCTTCAACGAAACTGTGTGTGATCCACCAATCGCAAACGGTATTGTTCAAGCTCCGTCGCCAATGGCACGAGCTGTGTGCAATGGTGGATCCATCAAATACGATTCAGAAAATAGTTGCGTGTGCGATCAACGACAGACAGGTTATTCTTATGCACTGTTTGGGATTAGCTAAGATAACAGAAACAGTTAACAAAACTACGTACGTGTGCGAAGTACGGCACACAGTTCACTCGGATAAACTGTTTGCGCTGATCCAGCAGAACATAAACGGGTTAGCGTAAGAAGGTGTGTGTGATACGCAGCAATTGGTTCATTCATCAGAATTGTGTGGGAAGACCAATAATAACCAAAACGATTCATCCGGACAAGTTGTGTGTGTTGTGGACGGACGGTTGCTGCCAAACAATTGTCAGCAATTGATGAAATCATTACCGACGGTACGTACGGAAGTGACGTTTGCCCGTATTAATATCGCAGACGTTTTATTATTATTACTAGTCTGACTGCGCATCACTTCTTCTTCCTCTCTCACGTCTTGTCACCTTGTTTTCGCCCGAGGATTCCAGTGCACGCTTCGGCACCGCACCGGCGTTTCTTTTGGCCACGTTCCCGCATGGAACCGCGTATGTTCCCGTGCAAGCTTCCCCATCGGTTTCCCGCCAAAAACGAATGAGCATATGAACACTTGCGCTCTGGTTGATCTGGTGAGCCCAATTCCTTCCTCTCTTCTATCACACTTATTTTTTCCTCGTATTTGATGAGATGAAAAAGACGCAGGCTCTCGCACGTGAGAGCCCAGGCCTAGTGGAGGGCTTGCAACTTTGCGAAAATCTTATGAAGAGTGAATTGAGGAATGCAACAGAGGTCATCATCTTAGAGGTGACCGATGCAGAGTGTGCTCGGATGCTGACTTAGAGTAGACTAGCATTGGTCCTCAAAGGAGTTGCAAGAGATGAAACCTCGGATCCGAGTTTAGAGAGCCCCATGGAGATGTAAGCTAGGGCTAATGCCACTGAGAATGCCCCCACCACTACCGGATTCAGCCGGCGAGTAGGTGTGGAAACTCGATCTTCGAGCACATTGTTAAGTACTCCCTCTGCAAAGAAATAGGGAAACGCTTCGTGTCAGTAGTCTGATACGAAGCTTTCCTCAGACCACACGGGCGTCGTCGATGCAGTTTCAATTGTAAGGCTGAGATCGCAATCTATTTCTCGCTCGGTTTATTAACTGCCCCTTCTTTAACGCCACCTCTCCCCTAATCTCTCGCCTGTTTCTATCCCCAATTAATCCCTTCCGTTCCTCTCACCTTTCCCCGACCGAGCTCACCCTAGTTTACCTCGCCTACTCTTTTCCCGTTGACCGTCGGGATCGCAGGTCCCCTCGCCGCTTCAATTCGCTCCACCAGTTCCTGGATAGATCGAGCAGGAGAACGTCAATCTTGTTGGGGCGCATACCTCGCAACCAGTACTCCAGCTCCACCGTCGTCGTTCGTCGATGCTACCGCGGCTCCAACACATGCTGCGCCTCCCTGTTCGCCGAGTGTGGCCGCCGCTATAGTCCTATTACAAACCACATGTCGCTACCTGACCGTCGGAGCGCGTTCTAGGCTTCCAGCGCACCCTGTCAACAGCACCTACACTACCTCACGGCCTTGCTTGTGTCGTCGTCCCTCACCCGTTGTTGCGGTATTTGATTTGTCAGTGACTATTCCGTGGTGAGGGAAAACAGTTCATCAGCACGAGATAGTGTTTCTATTGCATGCAAAGAATGCTTCCATAGTGTGAGGTAATGTTTTACCTTCTATGCAAGTGCTTCCTAACTTTTCCCCTGTGTAATGCTTTCTTTAGCAGTACTTTGCTAGTACGTACTACTATGATGCTTCGATAGTAATCCTATCATATTTGGGCTATCATGCTTCCTATTTTCTTTAGGTGCAAATTCTGATATCTTTGGAAGCAATGTTTGATGCATAATCTTTGTATGCAGGTTGCAATTTCTTCGGAAGCAATGTTTCTTGCACAATGTCATGAGAAGCAGCGGAAGTGGTGACGATCGCTTCATGAGAAACATACTTCTACTCTCTTTTTTACTTGCTATTGCATTTTCAAGAGAATAGTTCGCTTCATGAGAAACATACTTCTAATCTCCTTTTTACTTGCTATTGCATTTTCAAGAGAATTGTTTGTATTGCGATCATGCTTCCTATATTTCATATATATACTGATGGGGGCGGACCATTTATTTTTCCTTGTTGAATAATTCCAAATCAAATCCAATAAATATCCAAAAAATCAAGGCAAGCATGTAGCAAGAGTTATATCCTTCTTTGTATGGCATTCTCTGCTTCTTTAGTAATACCCGTAGTTGCTTCGTATCTTTTATACTGATGCACCATGCCTAACAGATGTATACTTCAAGCGGTTGTGTGTTGGCTTTGGAGCCGGTGGGCGCTGCCGAGCACATATATGGAGGCGACCCATGCATGCACCAAGAAGTTTGATGACACCTGGATTGGCCCTACGATAAATACCGTCGTGAACGAAGGAAAGCGAGTTTACAATCTATAGGAAACAGACGATAAGAACTTAGGAAGCATTGTACTCAATATTGGTCACCTGAGGAAATATATATATATACGTATCATGCCTGAAACTTATTGTACTCCCTCCGTCCCAAAATAAGTGACTCAAAAGTGACCCAACTTTGCACTTGGGACGGAGGGAGTATGAACGAAAGATCAGGAAAGTTTTGTTAGACGCAAATTAATTCTACCATGCAAATTGGATGGAAGCAAAGTTTTCTAGTGTTGGAAACTTGATAGAAAATATATATGGCACTCAAATTTTTAATATGGAAACAAATTCCTAGATGCAAAATTTTGTCACACGAAGCAAAGTGCGTGGAGACATATTTTTGTTATGTGCAAAAAAAATTAATTGCGATCCAAGCAAATTATCTCATCGGTGGAAGCATTTTCTTTTTGCATTAAAATAATATAAAATATTACATCGGATATATTTGTTACATCGAAGCAAATTCGCTGTGCCCTAGAAGCACTTTTTATTAGTATATAGAAAAGAAATCATTGAGTAAAGTACCTCAAAATAAGCATGTGTGGAAATAGAAGAATTAAGATGGAATTGAAATCCTATCTCCCTGCGTAATTTTCTGAAGAAGTTAATACAAGGAAGCAAATCGGATATATGGAAGCATCGTAATCACAACAGTCGTCTCTGCGGCGCTTCCGTGACCTCCACGGCCGTCGGCTCTGCGGCGCTCGTGGGCACACCGGCAGCGCCGGCCTCCCTGGCCCCGACGGCGGTCGGCTCGGAGGCTTTTGGAGCTACTCCCCCTTCTGGTCGAGTTACTCTTCATATGCAACGGTCGCCTTGCCGCCTCTCTTTTGGCTCAGTCGGGGTGGAGCACAGGGATCCCATAGATGTGGCTCCGGCGTCCCTGGGCAGGGAGATCCCACTCGCGGGGGAGGCGAACTCTTCCGATCCAGCTACGGAGTTGCCCGTCGACATAGATGCGGGGCCTCAGGGACTCCAACCTCTCGTGCTGTCGCGGCAAGTGGAGGACACGCACATCGCCGGCCTCAGCCCAGTGGGCACTCCTTTTGCGATTCCTCTGAGCCCGAGCAAGCTGCTACCTCCCCTGGCGCCGGCAGGGGGGCTGGTACATGAGCTGGGACCCAAGACGGCGGAGGAAACGCTGCTGGGTGGTTTGATGGCCACCCCTAAATCATCTATCCTTGGTCCAAGGCCGGCGGCTTCAGCTCCTGTGCGTCGCAAGAAGGGCGTCCCCCCGGGCTTCACGCCGAGACGGAGTGCTCGGCTTTGCAAAAATAATGGTGGCATGAACATGGGGCCTTATCACAGGGCCCAGACTGTCATCTTACGCCGCTTGGGAGTGATTCAAGCTGAAGAGCAGCTGACGAAGGAGGCCTTGGATGAATACCTGAAGCTGTTTGAAGGCCCTCTGGCGCCGCACCACATCAAGGCCCTTGCGGCTCTGTTCGACCCGGACGGGGTTGATTTCGACGAACCTGCTCATGAGGGATTCTCAGCCTTCTCCCTGCCGGATGCAGTGGAGCCTTGTGGTGCTTAGTGAAGTTTGATTTCTGTGGGTTGTTGCGCGCCACTCTGAATATGTCGATTGGTATATTAACATGGAATGTCAGGGTACTCAATAACTCCGCTAGGCGTAGCTCTGTCCGTTTATTTCTGCAATCCTGTGATGTATCCCTTGTATGCCTCCAAGAATCTAAGTTGGCCGTGGTTGATGCTGTGGTGGTTAATCAAACACTGGGACCGGCATTTGATGGTTTTGACTTTCTTCCTGCTGAGGAGACCAGAGGGGGTATTCTTATGGCTTGGAAGCAGGACTGCTTGCGTGTTTCTTCAGTGCATAAGGGGGAGTTTTCTATCACTATTAAGGTGTCTTCTCTGTCAGATGGTAAACAGTGGATGGTGACTTCGGTTTATGGACCTCAAGAGGAGAATGACAAGATCAGATTTCTAGAGGAAATCGTAGGGCTGGGCTCCGATATTCAGCTTCCCTGGATTGTGAATGGGGACTTTAATTTAGTGTGCAATGCCGAAGAACGCAGTACGTTAAGATTCAATAGGAGGCTGGCTAACAAGTTCAGGCACACCATCAATACTTTGGGTTTGCATGACATGCCATTAGTGGGGAGAAGATACACTTGGTGCAATAATCAAGAGAACGCAGTAATGGCCAGGTTGGATCGGTTGCTTTTCAACAATGCCTGGGAAGATATTTTCCCAATAAGCGATCTGTTGCCCCTTAGCTCCAGCATTTCTGACCACCGCCCTCTGCTTCTAAGTTGCTCTTCAGACAGACCGAGAACTCATCGCTTCCACTTTGAAAATTTCTGGGTCAAACTCCCAGGTTTCATGGAGATCGTTAAGGAGGCGTGGGAGGAAGAAGTTCAATCCGGTGATGCTATGCGGATTCTCAATATCAAACTTGGTCGAACAGCTAAGGCTCTACGGAGTTGGGGCCAGAGGAGACTGAGTTCCTTGAACCTTCAGTTTCAGATAGCCAATGAGATAATCCTGCGTCTGGATGGTGCTCAAGAAGTCAGGCAGTTGTCTAGTGATGAACGAAGACTGAGGGCTTTTCTCAAGGGGAAATGTCTCGCTCTAGCCTCTCTGGAAAGGGTCCGTCTGCGCCAACGGGCTAGAGTGGGGGACCTTAAGGAGGGTGATGCGAATTCGAAATATTTTCATTTGAAAGCTAATGGCAGAAGGCGGAAACATAGGATTCCATACTTCAGAGATGGGCAGCGAACGGTGTCAAACATGGATGGCAAACTGAATTTGGCTAGGGAGTTCTTTCGCGCCTTGATGGGTACGCCGGCCCCGGTGTTATCTCACTTGCTGCTTGATCAGTTAGAGATCAATAGTCTTCCACCGGAGCTGGTGAGTGGCCTGGAAACGGTGTTTACAAAGAATGAGGTTAGGCAGGTCATCATGGATATGCCCGTGGATAGAGCTCCAGGGACAGATGGCTTTTCGGGTCTTTTCTACAAAGTCTGCTGGGACATAATCTCTCAAGATTTTATGGCGGTAATGCACGAGTTGCACAGGAACAAGTTCTCATCATTTGGCATTTTGAACTCTTCCATCATCACGTTGCTGCCCAAGAAGGAGTCCTCCCTAGCGGTGGCTGATTTCAGACCGATAAATCTGATTCATGGTGTAGCAAAAAATTTCGCCAAAGTGTTGGCTGTTCGGCTCGCTCCTCTTCTGCCGGCCCTGGTATCTCAAGTACAGAGTGCATTCATAAGCCGTAGGAGCATGCATGAGAATTTCAAATTCGTGCGCAATACGGCCAGAGAGTTGCATAGGAAGAGAGTGTCCTCTGTTCTGATGAAAATTGATATCTCTAAGGCATTTGACACCCTATCCTGGGAATTCATTATTCATATCTTGAAGAGGCGAGGTTTTGGGAACCTTTGGTGCTCTTGGATTTGCGGACTTCTTCGCACTGCTTCCTCCTCGGTGCTGATCAATGGTGAGACTAGTGAGCCTTTCGCGCTGGGCAGCGGGGTAAGGCAGGGCGATTCGCTGTCACCGGCTCTGTTCATCTTAGCCATGGATGTGCTGCAAGCCATGATCAGTTGGGCGGTTCAGAACAACCTGTTATCAAGCATGGGTATCAATGCCATTGTGCCGAGGGCCTCCTTTTTTGCGGATGATGCGGTGCTCTTCTTCAGAAACAACTCTAGCGATATGCAAGTGATTGCTGCCATACTGAAACTTTTCGGCGAAGCTTCAGGGCTTCGCATTAACCTTCAAAAGTGCACGGTTACTTGCATCAGATGTGAGGAGTCCATCCCGGCGGCTGTGGCTCAGTTCTTCGGCTGCCAATCCAAACTATTCCCGCTTCAGTATCTCGGACTGCCCCTTTCAATATACCGCTTAAAGAGACAGGATGTCTGGCCCCTTATTGACAAATTCTCCAGTAGGATGAAGGGGTGGAAACCAAAGTTGATGACACCGGCTGGACGCCTAACTCTCACTCAGTCGGTCCTCATGGCGTTGCTAATCCATTTCCTCTCAGTTATGCAGCTGCCCGCATGGGCGTTGAAGATTATTAACAGGAGATGTCGGGGCTTCTTATGGAAAGGGGAGTTGGATATCAATGGGGGACACTGTCTCCTGCCATGGTCACGGGTTTGCATGCCTAAAGAATATGGTGGCCTGGGGATCTTAAATCTCAAATGGTTTGGGCTCGCCTTACGTTGTAGATGGCCGTGCTTGAGATGGGAGGTGGAGGAGAGACCTTGGTGTTTGCTGCCTGAAGAAACGGAGAAGGAAATTTCGGCCATGGTGAAAGCGGCGTCGTTTGTACGGCTGGGCAATGGCCAGAGAGCCAAATTTTGGACAGACAAATGGCTGCCAGGTGGGAGGTCCATTGATGAAATGGCCCCTGTCTTGTTTTCCTTCGTCCAAGATTCTGGTCGCTCGGTGTACGACGCCCTTGCTAATAGAGGCTGGATTAGAGACATCTCAGGAGGCATCTTGACCCAGGCCATGGCACAATATCTACAAGTCTGGGACCTCGCTCAAGACACTGTCCTATCTACTGAGGCTCCGGATAGCTTGGTTTGCAGGCTAACGGGTGATCTGAATTTCTCGGTCAGCAGTGCGTATGGTATGTTCTTTGCGGCAAACATGCGCTTTGCTTGCCATAAACCAATCTGGAAATCTAAAGCTCCGCCAAGATGCAAATTTTTCATGTGGCTGGTCATTCACAAGAGGTGTTTGACTGCGGATAATCTGCAGAGAAGGGGCTGGCCCTCAAATGAGGTATGCCCGCTGTGTACCTCGGCGGACGAAGACTGCAACCATCTGTTCTTATCTTGCCGATTCACTCAGCAGGTTTGGTCCAAGTTCAGAGATTGGACGAGGGCCCATTTCACGCTTCCTGGGGAGCAATTTGAGAGCTCTGAATCTTGGTGGATTAATACTCGAAAGGAAATTCCCAAGTCAGCGCGAAGGAACTTTGACACCATCACCATTCTCATCCACTGGAGAATTTGGAAAGAGCGTAACGCGAGGATCTTTGAGGATGTGACCAGCAATGCGGACAGGGTAATGGAGCTGATCAGAGAAGATATCGCTGTCTGGAGATCTGCCGGTTGTGTAGGCGATGTGTACTGATGTGGGCTCTTTTTGGATATCTTTGTAGCTTGTTCTCTCTCTGCTCGGAGCTTCGGCTCTGCCTTTAGACAACTCTAGATCGCCTAGACTGTCGATCATTGTTGTACTCTCTCTCTTTCTAATAAAGTTCGGCCGTTGGCCCTTCGTGTAATCACAACAGTATAATTCGGTAACTACCTAAAGTGGACTGGGTCACACATTACATATCTAATCCAACGGTGCAATTGCAATTGATCGGACGTCTGTCCACTGGTCTGATATACTGCTAGGATCAGTAGTCTGATCCCTAGCAGTGCCCAAAGAAATATAAGAATGTTTAGATCACTACGGAGGGAGTACTATGCATGCTAGTTAAGTGTATTGAACATGTCTATTTAGATTATCAATAGATGTTAATCAATGTTACATTAGATGTTGGTAGCTCAAAATGGTGTCATGGCAGCATAATGATCCCTTTTGTCGCAAAAATTATGTCATGGCAGCATCTTGAGCTACAAAAGGAGGCCTTTGGCTCATAAATGATGACATGGCAGAAAAATTAAGTAGAAAAATCCTGCCATAATTGTTATGGTGTAGGTACTATGTGGTAGTTAACTGTGTTGAACATGTCGTACTATGTGGTAGATAATGATCAAATGCTACTATTGGTAGATTTGATTTTGGTAGCCCAAGGTGGTGGCATGGCATCATATTGGGCTATAAAATGTGCATGACAACATTTTAATCATATTTTGCTTCCATAACAACATAAGGAAGCATTTGGATCATAGATGATGTATGGAAGCAAAATTGGGTACACAATCCTGTCAAACATAATAAATGATTTCTTCGGGTAATTGTTACCAGTAGTGTTCCATGTGGACCAAACACTACTAGTTTGCTTCACCATTAGCAGCGTTCGAGAAGAAGCACACACTACTGGTTTATGTCTTATTAGTAGCGTGCCAGATAGATGTCGCTCCTAGTATATGCACTAGCAGGGTGCGGGCTTCTCACTGCTAGTTGTATACTACCATATATAGGTGCAATAGTAGCGGCATGCAATGTGGATGCTACTAGTATGTACATTCACATGCTGCTAATTAGGGGGGTCATGTACTAGTGCATGATCAACCATCACAACCTTAGGAACTTCGGGTTTTCTGGATCGAAAGGAGCTGATTCTCGTGGACTGACTTGGCCATGGATCGCCGACGTCGATGGTGTTGTGCGTGGAGTGGTCACTACCAAAGCAATTTGTGTATTCGGCCACTTGAGGGGCCAACCCATGCAATATGTGAGTTTCATATTTGTGTCTGCCCCTTTCGGTTATGTAGGAGGATCCACATCATCGTAACTGGGTATACTTAACCACATAAACCCTAGCGACGTCGCTTGGCAAATGCACGGTAATCATCATGTTTTGTTAGGGAGAAGGACTAAGACCTTTCCATCCGACATAATTTGACCATTCACCAAGGGTTGGAGAGAGCACAGAGTGTCTTCCCGTGGAACATGTAGTCATCGCCAACATTAGAGATCCAAACAATGCAACCATGCATGTAATACATATTTGTTGAGCCTGCGATGCATATCATAAGGGAGTCGATATCAGTCGTTGAATACATGTTTCCCATGAAATAGAGAGAGAGGAGGTGCTATGAGGTGCTATGATGGACACTTTCTCAGAGCTAATATTTTGTGCCGCCGACGAGTTGACGAGTGGTGGGAAGGCAATGTTGGTGTTTTCCCAGATTGTAAACCATGCTTGACTGCCTCGATTATAGTAGGCAACATGCCCTGTAATTGGGCATGGGCTTGGACCGCGACTTCACTTTGGCTTGGGGTAAAGCTTCATCATCCATTTGTGTCATTTTCTTTTCGAAAGTAGCCCTGGTGGCTCTCCTTCTTCGCCTTGGATTCGAGATAACGTCTATCCCAGTTGGCACCGACTTCGGTGTGATTCACATGGCCATGATATAGCTTCGTTAATAGCTCCTTGCTGAAGACCACGTTGATATAGAGGTTAAGAGGGTTATCCCACCTGGCCGATGACACTCTTGGGAGCTTTGAGGTTTTGCATGATGCTTTCGCTGGAGTAGGAATGTGAACCATTTAGATACATGACTATTGACTTAATTAGGATAAATATAATTAAGTAGGTCAATTAATTACTAGGAGTTCCTTGAGTTCCTCTATTTTCTATCCATAATAAATTCCCGTGTCTTTTCACCGACTTTGCCCTAGCCCCCAAGACATAATCATGTTTATGCGGTCTATTGAATTCCATCAAGGGGATTGGGATGCTCGTTGCTACAAGTGCATCTCCTGCTTCTCCCACTTGGGCGGCATATTTGCTAGGTAACCAGGACTTCCGAGGGTGTGCTTACTGCTACCTCTTGAGCTTGCGTTGGTTTTCCCTTGAAGAGGAAAGGGTGATGCAGCGAAGTAGATAAGTATTTCCCTCAGTTTGTTGAGAAACAAGGTATCAATCCAGTAGGAGGAACAAGCAAGGCACCAATATTTGCACCTACACAAACAATCAAACACTTGCACCCAACGCTATAAAGGGGTTGTCAATCCCTTCACGGTTACTTGCAAGGATGAGATCTGATAGAGATAGATATAGATGATTGCCAAAAGTAAAACTAAAAGAAAAGTAAATAAAATTGCAGCAAGGTATTTTTGGTATTTTTTGTTTATAGATCTGAAAATATAATATGGAAAATAGACCCGGGGGCCATAGGTTTCACTAGAGGCTTCTCTCATGAAGGAAAATAATACGGTGGGTGAACAAATTACTGTCGAGAAATTGATAGAAAAGCGAATAATTATGAAGATATCCAAGGCAATGATTATGCATATAGGCATCACGTCCGTGTCAAGTAGACCGAAACGATTCTGCATCTACTACTATTACTCCACACATCGACTGACTCATGCCTGCATCTAGAGTATTAAGTTCATGAAGAACAGAGTAACGCATTAGGTAAGATGACATGATGTAGAGGGATAAACTCAAGCAATATGATGAAAACCCCATCTTTTTATCCTCGATGGCAACAATACAATACGTGCCTCGCTACCCCTACTTTGTCACTGGGTGAGGACACCGCAAGATTGAACCCAAAACTAAGCACTTCTCCCATTGCAAGAATTACCAATCTAGTTGGCCAAACCAAATCAATAACTCGAAGAGACTTGCAAAGATATGAAATCATGCATATAAGAATTCAGAAAAGATTCAAATAATATTCATAGATAAGCTGAACATAAACCCACAATTCATCGGATCTCGACAAACACACCGCAAAAGAGTATTACATCGGATAGATCTCCATGAAGATCATGGAAAACATGGTATTGAAGAACAAAGAGAGAGAAGAAGCCATCTAGCTACTAGCTATGGACCCGAAGGTCTGTGGTAAACTACTCACGCATCATCGGAGGGGCAATGGAGTTGATGTAGATGCCCTCCATGATCGAATCCCCCTCCGGCAGATTACCGGAAAAGGCTCCAAGATTGGATCTCACGGGAACAGAGGCTTCCGGCGGCGGAAAAGTATTTTCGTGGCTCTTTTTGGTATCCAGGGAATATTTGGGAATTTATAGGCCGAAGAATAGGGTTAGGAGGGCTGCAGTGGGGCCACAAGCCAGGTTGGCGCCCCCCCTAGGGCGCGCCCCTGTGGCTTGTCGCCACACGGCGGCTCTCCTGCCTTCATCTCCAAGTCAGGTACGTTTCTTCTGGTCCAAGAAAAATCATTCCGAAGATTTTATTCCGTTTGGACTCCGTTTAATATTCCTTATCTGCAATACTCAAAAACAAGGAAAAAACAGAAACTGGCACTAGGCTCTAGATTAATAGGTTAGTCCCAAAAATAATATAAAATAGCATATTAATGCATATAAAACAACCAAAACAGATAATATAATAGCATAGAACAATCAAAAATTATAGATACGTTGGAGACGTATCAAGCATCCCCAAGCTTAATTCATGCTCGTCCTCGAGTAGGTAAATGATAAAAACAGAATTTTTGATGTGGAATGCTACCTAACATATTTATCCATGTAATATTCTTTATTGTGGCATGAATATTCAGATCCATAAGATTCAAAACAAAAGTCTAATATTGACATAAAAACAGTAATACTTCGAGCATACCAACAAGGCAATTACGTCCTTTCGAAATAACATGGCCTTAGAAAGTTATCCCTACAAAATCATATGGTCTGGCTATGCTCCATCTTCCCCACACAAAGTATCTAAATCATGCACAACCCCGATGACAAGTCAAGCAATTGTTTCACACCTTTTATGTTCTCAAACCTTTTCAACTGTCACGCAATACATGAGCGCGAGCCATGGATATAGCACCATAGGTGGAATAGAATATGGTGGAGGTTGTCAGGAAAAAGGAGAAGATAGTCTCACATCAACTAGGCGTATCAACGGGCTATGGAGATGCCCATCAATAGATATCAATGTGAGTGAGTAGGGATTGCCATGCAACGGATGCACTAGAGCTATAAGTGTATGAAAGCTCAAAAAGAAACTAAGTGGTCGTGCATATGATGAAAAGTTCCACTAGCTATATGAAAGTGACAAAATAGGAGACTCTCTATCATGAAGATCATGGTGCTACTTTGAAGCACAAGTGTGGAAAAAGATAGTAGCATTGTCCCTTCTCTCTTTCTCTCATTTTTTTTCTTTTTTTTTATTTTTTTATTTTGGTGGGCATCTTTGGCCTCTTTTTTTTATTTGGGCTTCATTGGCCTCTTTTATTATTTATAAAGTCCGGAGACTCATCCCAACTTGTGAGGGATTCATAGTTTCCATCATACTTTTCTCTCATGGGACAAATGCTCTAATAATGAAAATCATCACACTTTTATTTACTTACAACTCGATACCTAGAACAAAATATGACTCTATATGCATGCTTACGAATGCAAGGCAATATGAAAATGATGGTGCATGTCATGAAAAACGGAACGGTGGAAGTTGCATGGCAATATATCTCGGAATGGCTATGGAAATGCCATAATAGGTAGGTATGGTGGCTGTTTTGAGGAAAATATATGGTGGCTGTTTTGAGGAAGGTGGGTTTGATGTACCGGCGAAAGTTGCGCGGTACTAGAGAGGCTAGCAAAGGTGGAAGGGTGAGAGTGCGTATAATCCATGGACTCAACATTAGTCATAAAGAACTCACATACTTATTGCAAAAGTCTATTAGTTATCGAAGCAAAGTATTAGACGCATGCTCCTAGGGGAGAGGTTGGCAGGAGTTAACCATCGCGCGCTCCCGACCCTCACGCAAAGGTTGACAATCATTAAACAAATCATGCTCCGACTTCGTTACATAACGGTTCACCATACGTGCATGCTATGGGAATCACAAACTTTAACACAAGTATTTCTTCCAATTCACAACTACTCACTAGCATGACTCTCATATTACCATCTCTATATCTCAAAACTATATGCAAGGAATCAAACTTCTCATAGTATTCAATGCACTTTATATGAAAGCTTTTATTATATCCCTCTTGGATGCCCATTATATTAGGACTAAATTCATAACCTAAACCAATTACCATGCTGTTTAAAGACTCTCAAAATAATATAAGTGAGGTACGAGAGTTCAATAATTTCTATAAAATAAAACACCACCGTGCTCTAAAAAGACATAAGTTAAGCACTAGAGCAACATTGCCTAGCTCAAAAGATATAAGTGAAGCACATAGAGTATTCTAATAAATTCACGATTAACGCGTGTCTCTCTCAAAAAGATGTGTGCAGCAAGTATGATTGTGGCAAACTAAAAAGCAAAGACTCATATCATACAAGACGCTCCAAGCAAAACACATATCATGTGGTGAATAAAAATATAGCCTCAAGTAAATTTACCGATGGATTGAAGACGAAAGAGGGGATGCCTTCCGGGGCATCCCCAAGCTTAGGCTTTTTGGTATCCTTGAATATGGCTTGGGGTGCCTTGGGCATCCCCAAGCTTAGGCTCTTGCCACTCCTTATTCCATAGTCCATCAAATCTTTACCCAAAACTTGAAAACTTCACAACAGAAAACTCAACAGAAAACTCATGAAATCCGTTAGTATAAGAAAAATAAATCACCACTTTAGGTACTGTTGTGAACTTATTATTTATTTATTTTGGTGTAATATATACTGTATTCCAACTTCTCCATGGTTCATACCCCCCGATACAACCCATAGATACATCAAAATAAGCAAACAACACAAAGAAAACAGAATCTGTCTAAAACAGAACAGTCTGTAGCAATCTATAGACTTCAAATACTTCTGTAACTCCAAAAATTCTGAAAAATTAGGAAAATCAGGGAAATTTGTATATAAATCTTGTGTAAAAATTTCAGATCAAAATAATGTTCCAGTGAATTTACAAAATTCCTGGACTGAGAGCAAAAGTTTCTGTTTTTCAGCAAAATCAAATCACAAACACCGTAGCCATCCCAAAGATCTTACTTGGCTCAAACACTAAATTAAACAAGAAAACACAATTACTACAGAGGTAATAATGTGTGGAAAACTCAAAAACATAAGCAAAAACAAAAGCATAAAAATAAAATTGGGTTGCCTCCCAACAAGCGCTATTGTTTAACGCCCCTAGATAGGCATAACGCAAAAGATCTAGGTATTGTCATCTTTGGTATGCAATCCATAAGTAGCTCTCATAATAGATTCATAAGGTAGTTTTATTTTCTTTCTAGGAAAGTGTTCCATGCCTTTCCATAATGGAAATTGGAATCTAATATTTCCTTCCTTCATATCAATAATTGCACCAATCGTTCTAAGGAAATGTCTACCAAGAATAATAGGACATGTAGGATTGCAATCTATATCAAGAACAATGAAATCTACGGGCAAATAATTCCTATTTGCAACAATAAGAACATCACTAATCCTTCCCATAGGTTTCTTAATAGTGGAATCCGCTAGATGCAAATTTAAAGAGCAATCATCAAATTCACGGAAACCTAGCACATCACATAAAGTTTTCGGAATCGTGGAAACGCTAGCACCCAAATCACACAAAAGCATGGCACTCATAATCTTTAATCTTAATCTTAATAGTAGGTTCCCACTCATCATAAAGCTTCCTAGGTATAGAAACTTCCAACTCAAGTTTTTCTTCAAAAGATTTCATCATAGCATCCACGATATGTTTAGTAAAAGCTTTGTTTTGATTATAAGCATGAGGAGAATTCAACATGGATTGCAATAAGGAAATACAATCAATCAAAGAACAACTATCATAATTAAAGTCCTTGAAATCCAAAAGAGTGGGTTCATTGCTATTTAAAGTTTTGACCTCTTCAATCCCACTTTTATCAATCTTAGCATTAAGATCTATAAACTCCAAATCATTGGGACGCCTTGTAACTAAAGTTGACTTATCTCCAGTCCCATATTTATCAAGATTTACATTAGAAAACAAAGATTCAATAGGAGTCACATCAATCACTTTAAGATCTTCATCATTATTATCATGAGAACACACTTTTTCAAGCCATTCACGCTTAGCACGTATTCTAGCGGTTCTTTCCTTACACTCATCAATAGAAATTCTCATAGCTTTTAAAGACTCATTAATATCATGCTTGGGTGGAATAGATCTAATTTTCAAAGAATCAATCTCAAGAGAAATTCTATCAACGTTCCTAGCCAAATCATCAATCTTGAGCAATTTTTCTTCAATCATAGCATTTAAACCCTTTTGCGAACTAATAAATTCTTTAATATTATTCTCAAGATCAGAAGGCATCTTATTATAATTTCCGTAAGAGTTGTTGTAGGAATTACCATAATTATTAGAGGAATTACTAGGAAACGGCCTAGAATTGAAATTACCTCTATACGCGTTATTACCAAAATTGTTCCTACCAACAAAATTCACATCCATAGATTCATTATTATTTCCAATCAAAGAAGACAAAGGCATATCATTAGGATCAATAGGAGATCTTTCGGTATGCCATTGAGAGTAATTTGCCATAATATTATCTAGGAGTTTAGTAGCTTCTCCTAATGTGATTTCCATAAAAGTACCACCCGCAGCAGAATCAAAAAGATTCCTAGATGCAAAATTCAATCCCGCATAGAAAATTTGTATAATCATCCATAAACTCAAACCATGCGCGGGGCAATTTCTAATCATTGGTTTCATCCTCTCCCAAGATTGGGCAACATGCTCATGATCAAGTTGCTTAAAATTCATTATATCGTTCCTAAGGGAGATGATCTTAGCGGGCGGAAAGTACTTGGAAATAAAAGCATCTTTACACTTATTCCATGAATCAATACTATTTTTAGGCAAAGATGAAAACCAAGTTTTGGCACGATCTCGTAGTGAGAACGGAAATAGCTTCAATTTAACAATATCATTATCCACATCTTTCTTCTTTTGCATATCACATAATTCAACGAAAGTATTTAGATGGGATGCGGCATCTTCACTAGGAAGGCCAGAAAATTGTTCTTTCATAACAAGATTAAGCAAAGCGGCATTAATTTCATAAGATTCCGCACTAGTGGCGGGAGCAATCGGAGTACTAATAAAATCATTGTTATTAGTATTGGAAAAGTCACACAACTTGGTATTCTCTTGAGTCATCGTGACAAAGCAAGCAATCAAGCACAGAAGCAAACAATAGGCAAACGAAAAGACGAACGGAAGAAGGGCGAATAAAAAGGCAATTTTTTCTGAAAATCGTTTTAGAAGTGGGGGAGAGGAAAACGAGAGGCAAATGGCAAATAATGTAAATGCAAGAGATGAGTTTGTGATGGGTACTTGGTAGGCTTGATGTAGACCTCCCTGGCAACGGCGCCAGAAATTGGCAAGTTGATGGGAGAGTTCTTGTCTTGACTTGCTATGTATCCTCCCCGGCAACGGCGCCAGAAATTCTTCTTGCTACCTCTTGAGCTTGCGTTGGTTTTCCCTTGAAGAGGAAAGGGTGATGCAGTGAAGTAGATAAGTATTTCCCTCAGTTTGTTGAGAACCAAGGTATCAATCCAGTAGGAGGAACAAGCAAGGCACCAATATTTGCACCTACACAAACAATCAAACACTTGCACCCAACGCTATAAAGGGGTTATCAATCCCTTCACGGTTACTTGCAAGGATGAGATCTGATAGAGATAGATATAGATGATTGCCAAAAGTAAAACGAAAAGAAAAGTAAATAAAATTGCAGCAAGGTATTTTTTGGTATTTTTGGTTTATAGATCTGAAAATATAATATGGAAAATAGACCCGGGGGCCATAGGTTTCACTAGAGGCTTCTCTCATGAAGGAAAATAATACGGTGGGTGAACAAATTACTGTCGAGCAATTGATAGAAAAGCGAATAATTATGAAGATATCCAAGGCAATGATTATGCATATAGGCATCACGTTCGTGTCAAGTATACTACTAGGAGAAAGCCTACTAGTAGCGCTTGAAAAACCTATAGTAGTAGCGCTGGGTCCAGCGCTACTGCTAACGCGCTACAGCTAAGTTGTAGCAGTAGCGCTGGTTGGAGCAGCGCTACTGCTAAGTATGGTTAGCAGTAGCGCTTCTCTGACCAGCGCTACTGCTAACTATCTGTAGCGCTGCATAAAGGCAAGCGCTGCTGCTAATCCAGCGCTGCTGCTAGATGCCTTCCAGCGCTGCTGCTAGTATTCCTGCTTTCACATATTCATACCCCCTCTACGTATTTGTGATGTATTTATACAGGCTCTATACAGTAGTTTCATCAGATCACAATAAACATACACTATTCTCATCATATCATACACATACAGTAGTCTCGTCATACCATCATCATCATCATTCAACACAAATATCATCACATCGCGAAAATAGCGATACACAAGTCATGTCATGTCTCGAATAAGTGCAACTGCATGGTCATGGCACACACACAAGTTTCATCATCTCTATCTAAACCATGATGTAGAAGAGAAGAGCGATCAGCATGAGCAAGACCGCGACTATGTAGTACTTGAGGCACCGGCGGTTCCGCCCCCGCTCTTGCCGGAGCGTCCACCTCAAGTAACTACTTTCCACTTCGGCTCTGCTGTCGAACCCTCTGTGGCTAGCACCCGGGTACTTGTCCACCTGGGCCTGAGCGTCTGGCCAGTGGTCATAGACTCCTGGAACCTTCCCAACGAACACGACGTAGCAGCCCTTCGCCATCTCTGATCTATGTACCTGCATCGTGAACAATAATATGCAACATAATGTACTTAAGAACACAAAGAGGCATAATTAGCAAAATACAAGCAACCTATAGTAAACATAAATGACGAAGTTCCTCATACCCAAAATAATTAACTAGAGCGATCTACGCTAGTTCAGGACCATGGTTTAATTACATCACATAGTTTCGTCTGGACGCTAGTGACACATATATTGTCAACGACAATCAGTCCTCGGTCCAATCTTCATAGTCAGGGAGGAAGCATTCGAGCTTCTTGAAAGGCTTCAGGTCCAGATGCTGAGCGATTAGCAGTGCTCGGACATCATCCCGCGTGATTGGCCCATGGTAGAACATCCCTGTTGGTTCGAGGACCTGCTTCATGATCACTTGGGCAAGTTCACACTGTACGTGATAAAACTCAGCTCGGATTCGATGATCCGATGTCTTTCCTATGCTTGTGGCCCAGTTGACAATCTCGGCATCGTTGGTAGTAGCTGACATGCGAAGGCGTTGATTATCCCTTCTGAACTCGAGCAGGTGATGCATGAGGTAGAATCCATCAGCCTTACTGATGTGCGGTTGTTGGATGCAGCAGAAGTCGGTCTTATGGCTGAAAACCAGCCCGTTCTTCCTGTACTTTTTCACCTTGATATATCCACCAGACAGGCTGAAGGTTAACAGGGCACTATCGAGAACACTCTTTATGTGCTTGTAATCCTTTTTCTTGATGTTCTTCGATGAGTCCAAGTATATAGCATGGGAGTATTCTGGGTATAGAACGATGAGGACGCCCCCCCCCCCCCGCTGCGCAAATTAAGTACACCTCAAATTAGCCTCCATGCTTGCAAAGGAATAATTAACACTTACGAAAGGATATGCGCGGATGACTTACGTGGGATGATAAGGCAGGAGAATCGCTTCCTTGTCCTTATTAGCGATCATGAAGCCGCCGATGTACTTGCTCGCATAGTCACGGTGCTCTTTGCAGACATCCAAGAAGCTCTCGTGCATATGGTACGGGTCCGCGACGCAGATATATTTTATGTTCTCGATCCTGATGATGTAGTTGAGATACAGCGCATACATGCGGATGAACTGCAAATCCAGCTTGGTCATGTGGAACATGTCGTAGATGTAGTCAAATCGCAGGATGAACTTATCCGCGGGCCATCCCTCGACGTACAACTTCCCACCCGGCACCTGAGCCGCGTAAAGCGGGTATCCTGGTTTTCCCGAGATGAGAAGGCTTTTCTCTCTGGTCAGCACATCATCATGAAGTCTCCTTAGATCATTGTTCAGTATGTCCTCTAGCGCTTTCTGAGGTAGGATCGGGTGGCCGGCGACATGGAAACGCTCCGCACCTACGACAGGTATTCTATCTACCTCCCGGGGCTTAAGAGGCGGCTGGCTTCTTCACAACGGGGGCGACGTCATCTGGCACTAATGGAGGCTCTCCCTCGCGTCGTCCGCTATCACCCGCCACGACAGGTGCAGGTAATTTGGTAGGTGGGGTGGTGTTCATACCTTCTTGAGAAGCTGTCGTTGGTGTGATACCGGGCGCCTCGACACGAAGAAGAGTCTTCGGCCAAGGCAAGAACCAGCTCTTGCATGCGCCAATTCGTTGAGGGGTCTCCTCGTCATCGACTGGTACCGGAGGAGCCAAATCCTCGAAGCCCGCTAAGACACTAGCCACGTTAACCTTGAAGACGCCATCGGGCATCTCTCGGTTGTGGAACATGCGGTCCTTCGGCTTCACGATCGTTGCCTTTCCCACAGCCACCTTCTGGCCCTTGATGTCGTACAGTAGGTTGCATGGGGTATCGTTGGCCTACGAAGACATGTCTGCGACGTCAAACATCCGAAAGGCAATTGAAATGGAAGACTATATAGACATGCTGGTGAAAAGGGTATGACGCGTAATTACCGTGAGGGCGTCGAGCTCAGCCATAGACGAAGGCCCGCCGAGTAGGCCAGAGACGGAGGACGGGATGCTATGAACAGGAGCGGGAGCATGTGCGGTGGCGTGAGCAGGTGCTGGTGGTGCGATGTTCACCGAATTGCTCCCGACGTAGCTGGGAAGGGGAAAGTCCGCTGGCCCTTTATCTGGATTTTTCTTCGTCCATTCAAAATATGCCGGAAGCAAGCTGGAAATGGAAGATGTGAAGTCAGCCGTGACGCCAGCTACAGCTGCACTGACCCTTGCATCGACTATCTGTTCCAACTCTGCTTTGGTCTCAGCTTTGGACTTATTGATCGCAAGCGCGACCTTCTGGTCGATGGTCTGTTGAGTAAGCAACTTTCTCTTCCTTCTTTCCTCTAGCTCCTCGCGGTAGCACGTCTTCCACGAGGCGCCATCTCCGACGCCGTGCACACGTCCATAGGACGGCGGTGTGTCCTCCGGGACCTTTTTCAGTATGTCCAGGGCCCGGTTGAAATGGGTGTCCCACTTGGGCCTCGCCGATGACTGTGATGACTTGTCGCTTTCGGCTGCCTTTTGGTGATGCTCTTTCTACAAAAGGAACGTCGATGGTTTACAAATAATGTGACAAAACTTGTAGTCGAATTGATTGGAAGCTAATATGATAATGTGGTAATATAACAATTACCAGAAGTCTCATGAACTCCCTCGTGTTCGGGTCCGTGTAAAAGGTCTTCTTGACGCGGTCCCACTTGTACCGGGCCCTGATCCAGTCACGCTCCAGCGGGTCGGTGAACTCCGCCAAGGGGTCTGGGATTCCGTGATTTTCACGTTCGGCGTCCTCCTTGGCCCATACATGCCTCTTCCCCTCGTAACCACGGCTTCAGAGGCGGTGGGGAGGCGTGTTCCTGGCCTGGAGCGCCTTCATTTTCTCTGACTTTTTCTTGGTTTCATTTTTAGCGCAAGTCTCCTTGAATTTTTCAAAGTCCTCTTCCGTAAGTGACGGATTGTCAGCATGAATCTTGGACCACGGTTCATTCTTATCAATCGCTTTTTTCACCCGAACTTTCCAGGTGGACAAGTCGTTGGTGAACGTCACCATCGCCTTGTTGTTTATCTTTGTCATGGCATCGTTGTCCCACGGTTCTTTGCTTTCTGTGCGGCCGGGGAACATGAACCTATTGTGCAACTTCTTTAGGAGCATGTGCTCCATATGTGGTATCTTCTTCAACTTCTCATCGTTGATGTTGGCGGTTTCCCTGAGGATGCATCCTAGTTGATTGCCCCAGCACGAGCGCGCTTCATCCGGCGCTGCTGGCTCTAATTTCTTGGGGTGCATCTCCATGACCACAATTTGTCCGATGCCGAGCTCGTTTGGTCTTCGTGACCTCTTCTGCTTCGGTGCTTTACCGGCTACGACAGCATCGTTGCCGGTCTCGGGGGTGGTGTCGGTGCCGGTGCCAGTGCTGGTGCCGGTGTCGGCGTCGGCGTCGGGGTTGGTGCCACTGCCGCCACCATGCACCCCCATCTGGTGTTCGTCCAGGTAATCGAAATAGTGATTTGCTGCCTCGATGGGGTCTTCTTCGAGGCGAGTAGAACCCCCGGCTGAGGCGTGGCTAGACATGTTTCCTATTCAACAATTGTAAATAAAAGATATAATGAAAAGAAAAAAGGGGCCTATATTTGGTCGGAACATATGTCCTAGTTTCTTGCACAAGTCATGCCGAAAATCACGGAAATTTTTGGCATAACCTTTGCTAAAAAGTGGACATATGGAGCGCCTGAAATTTGCCGGAATGGAAATGAATCAACATTCCGGCAAAACATAGGCCACTCGGATATTCTTCGACATTCAACCAACATTGCAAACATTTTGCCACCAACATCAATTTGCAACATTTTGCAACAAACATTTTGCAACCAACATCAATTTGCAACCAACATCAATTGGCAACAAACATTTTGCAACCAACAGGAGCACATATATAACATCAATTTGCAACCAACATTCAACCAACAGGAGCACATATACAAAGCAACCAACATTCAAACATTTTGCTACTGTTTTTTATAAATTTTTGCTACTGTTTTTTATAAATTTTTGCTACTGTCTTTTATACCTACAAAGCCTAGGTAGTTTGGTTGACCCTAGATATACAAAGCAACCAACATTCAACCAATTTGCTACTGTTTTTTATACCTACTGTTTTTTATACCTACAATTTGCTACTGTTTGAATGTTTTTTATACCTACTATTTTTATACCTACTGTTTGACCCTAGATATACAAAGCAACCAACATTCAACCAAAGCCTAGGTAGTTTTTTATACCTACTGTTTTTTATACCTACAATTTGCTACTGTTTTTTATAAACATTCAACCAACATTCAAACATTCAACCAACATTCTGTTTTTAACCCTAGATATGAACCCTAGATTTTTTTTCCTAATTGACTAGAGAGAGGGGGAGGTGGGGGGAGCGGGGTACCTGAAGCGGCGCGGACGAGGAGGCCGGAGCGGGCAGGGGCGACGGCCGGCGGCGACAGACGACGGCCGGCGGGCAGGGGCGACAGACGACGGCGCAGACGAGGAGATCAGAGCGGGCAGGGGCGGCGGCGGCGAGGTCGAGGGCGGGCCCGCGTGGCGATGGTGAGGTCGAGGGAGGGCTCGGGCGTCCGCGCGGACGAGGAGGAGGTTGGAGCGGCGGGCAGGGGCGACGACGGCGGGCAAGGGCGACGGCGGCGAGCAGGGGGCGACGGCGGCGCGCGACAGAGAGGAGGGGGAGAGGTGGGAGAGTGGGGGGGAATGGGAGTTGGCAAAATTTGAGCACGCGCGGCGGTTAACCCAAAATAGTAGTAGCGCTGGGTCAGGACCAGCGCTATAGCTAAATTAGCTATAGCGTTGTGTGGTAATCCAGCGCTACTGCTAACTGTTTTAATTTTCAGTTTTTTTAATTCTAAAATACACATAGTAGTAGCGCTGGGTTAGGATCCAGCGCTATAACTATATCAGCTATAGCGCTGGTTCATAATCCAGCGCTACTGATATGTATTACTTTTTATTATTTCCCTTTTCTTTTCTGTTTACTTTTCTTTTTCTTTTTTATTACTTTCTCCCTTTTGTTTTTGTTTTTTTGTATTGCTTTCTCCCTTTTGTATTTCTTTTGTATTGCTCTCTTCCTTTCTGTTTACGACGGCGTCTCCCTCCCACACTGCGCGAATATCACCGGAACCATGCATGTGGTGGTAACATATATATCAGTTGACCGATAACAGTTACTTAAGTGCGTACACAAAATAGATACATATATATAAATGATGGTTTCTCAGCTGCGTCGACGACGTTTCACATTGAGCTTCTTCCCTTTCTTGTTCGCTGCCGAATAAGTGAGCCCCTCCTTGTGACTTTTCCGGAACCATGGAGTACGATCTTTCTTATGTAATGTAGTATTGATTCTTCTTTTCACGTATGCTTCATCGTCATCATCATCTTCCCTCATCGGGTTGCCGTATTGGTCGTAGTCTTCCTCGTTGGCGACTCCATCCATTCCGACAATGCTCCTTTTGCCTCTCCTCACGACAACACGGCTGGGATTGGTCGGGTCGGTTATGAAGAAGCATTGTGTCACGTGCTTAGCGTGTACCCATGGCTCAGCTTTGGCGATGACGTTAACATTCACGGTTGCGCTCTTCGCGTCGGGTATAGACATGGTAGTGAAATACTTGTTTTCTCTTATGATGTCGTTAGCCCATCTGACACGGAACATCGTCGCATCGTGCAATCCAGTATAGTCAAGCTCCCAGATCTCTTCGACCCTTCCGTAGAATCTTTCAGTTGTGCCGTTGGCGTCGGTCACGCATTCAATCGTCACCCCGGAGTTCTGGTAATCACTGTCCATGTCTTTGGCCTCCGTGTAGAACATGTACCCGTTGATATCGTATGACTGATAGGTCGCGAGTTTGGGCGCGGGGCCATGTGCTAAGGCGTGTATGAGCAATCCGTCCGAACTGCCCTCTTCCGGGGGATTTTCAAGAACTTGCTCTTTGAACCAACGCAAGAAAGTGGCGTTGTGCTCTACAGTAATTTCGTCATCCGTCTTGAGCATCCCCTTATCACGGTACTTATTTGCGATGGTTTCTTTATGTCGTGCCACATAATCATCTACCACATCTAGGTGTTGTAGCACTACTAAGTTAGCCCTGTCAAAGTCGATCCGAGTAGTCCACGTGCAATTCCCTCCGGCCGTTGTTGTGACCTTCTCCTCCGAGCCTCCCATCGTGCTTCTTGACGGGCAAACCAACAACAGGGTCTCCGACGCCTATATAATTCTCACAAAAGGAGATGCACTCATGCGTCAGATACCCCTGGAAGATGCTCCCATCGGGACGGGACATGTTACGAACGAATCCTTTGATGACCCCATTCATCCTCTCGAACGGTATCATGCTGTGAAGGAATGTCGGCCCGAGGTCGATGATGTCGTCCACGATGTGGACACACAGATGCACCATGACGTCAAAGAACGCGGGCGGGAAGTACATCTCAAGCTCACATAGTATGACAACGATCTCTTCCTGTAGCCTTCGAAGCTGCTTCACACTTATGGACTTTCGAGAGATAACGTCGAAGAAGTTGCAGAGACCAGTAAGCGTGTCACGGACGTGCTTGTCCATTATCCATCTAATGGCAACCGGGAGTATCTGCGTCATCATCACGTGACAGTCATGAGACTTCATCCCGCTGAACCTTTTCTTCTTGGGGTCTAGAAATCTGCTTATCTTCCCACAGTAACCGGAACTGACTTTGATTCCCATAAGGCACTTGATGAATTGATCGATCTCCTTCGCACTTAAGGTGAATCAAGAATGGGGGCAATAATTCTCCTCCTTCTTGTTGACTTTTCTGCCCCTTTCCCCCTCCTCCGCCTCCGTCTCCGTCTCCTCCGTCGACTTTTTACGGTGGAGATCTTTCCTGATCTTCAAATCTTCCAAGTCTTTCCTTGCCTTCGGCCCGTCCTTGGTCTTCTCCGGCATGTTCATCAGTGTGCCAAGCAAGCTCTCAAGGACATTCTTCGTGATATGCATTTGATCAAGGCAATGAGGCGTGTCGTGATTGGGCCAGTACTCCAAGTCCCAGAAAACAGACCTCGTTTTCCATACCTTCAGTAGCGGCTCCGGCGCCTTTTTCATCTTTCCCAGCGCGGGGCACTGTTTCCAGTTTTTCAACAGCTCGTTGATTTCGGCGCCGCTCCTCTTACGTGGAGGTCCTCGATGCTCAGCCAACCCATTGAATAGATATCCATGCTTTCTCCACGGGTCATCCTTCTCGAGCCATCTATGATGCCCCATGTACACGATTTTCCCAGACCCGCCATCTTTCGTTGACGTAAGCTGCTGAGACGTTGTATCATCCATGCACCTCGTGCATCCCCAGTATCCGTGGCACACCTGGCCTGAGGTGTACCCGTAACCGAGATAGTCGTGCACCGTCGTCATCAGCGCGGCTCTCATATAGAAATACTCTCCTTTGCTAGCATCCCATGTCCATGCCGGTGTTTTCCATAACGTGTCAAGCTCCTCTTTCAGAAGCCCCATATACAGGTTAATATTATTTCCCGGTTGTTTCGGCCCTTGAATCAGCATGCTCATGTGTATGTACTTTGTCTTCATGCACTTCCATGGGGGGAGGTTGTACATCCATACAAAGACGGGCCATGTGCTGTGGTTGGTGTTTTGGTTTCCAAACGGATTCATGCCATCGGTACTCGCACCAAGCACGATGTTCCTTGGATCTTCTGCAGCAAATCCATATACGGTGTTGAATGCTCTCCACTGGCTACCATCTACGAGGTGTCTCAGCTTCGGATCATCTCCATCGTCGGGCTTCTTCCTCTCCATGTGCCAGCGCATGAGCTTTGCTTCCTTAGGATCTACGAAATACCGCTGCAGACGGGGAGTGATCGGAAAGTACCATACAACTTTCTGAGGAGCTTTCTTTCCTGCCTTCTTGTATCGAGAAGCATTGCACACTGAACAGCTGGTTTTTTCCGCGTGCTCCCCCCGATAAATGATGCAATCGTTGATGCATGCGTGGTACCTAATGTGCGGCAAATCAAAAGGGCAAACGATTTTCTTGGCCTCATCGACACTAGTAGGACACAGGTTCCCCGCGTGAAGAACTTTATTATGTAGATACTTCAAATGCTCATCGAGGCTTTTGTCTATCCATTTGTTTTTAGCCTTCATCTTTAGAAGTTCGAGTGTGAAACTCAAGCGGGTCACCTCGGGATCACAACCGTCATACAATTGAGTCTTCGAGTCTACTTCAAGTTGCGCCAGCTTGGCCTCCTCTCTAGAAGCAGCTCTCTCGCTAGTCGTACTCTTGCGAAGGAGGTCTCGAACATGAGGGTCCTGCACGACTGCACTTAGTAGCGTCGAAGACTGCGGCGTGACCGCCGCCTCTTCTCCGCCATGTCCGGACTCTGCTTCGCCGTGTCCGGAATCTTCTCCGCCGCCGTCATTTAACTCTTCCCCGCCGCCATGTCCGGCGCCATCGTCTTCGTGTCGATCGGTCATCGCCATGTTCATCATCTTCACTTATCCACCGAGTATAGCCATCCATGAAACCATTCATCAGCAGGTGCGTCTCCAACGAAAACAGAATCTGTCTTAGACAGAACAGTCTGTAGTAATATGTACTCTAACCATACTTATGTAACTCTAACAATTCTGAAACATTAGGACAACGTAAGGAATTTGTATAGAAACACTGTGTTAAAATTGCAGCTCAAGATCACTTTCCAGTCAAAAATGAAAATTCATATACTGGACGCAAAGTTTCTGTTTCAGATTCAGCATCGCTTCTACTCATCCCATGGATCATCCTAAAGGCTCTACTTGGCACAAACACTAAATAAACCATAAAAACACAATCATAACAGAGGCACAATTGTGTCAACACTCAAAAACAGAAAGGAAAATGCAAAAATTTATTTATTCGTTGGGTTGCCTCCCAACAAGCGCTATCGTTTTACGCCCCTAGCTAGGCATAACGCATAGATTCAAGTATTGTCATCTTTGGTTTTGGATCCATAGGATGCCCGCATGATTGATTCATATGGTGGCTTAATTCTTGTTCTAGGGAAGTGTTACATACCCTTTCTCAAGGGAAATTGAAAACGAATATTGCCTTCTTTCATATCAATCATGGCACCTATAGTGCGTAAAAACGGTCTACCAAGTATAATGGGACAAGACGGATTGCAATCAATATCAAGCACAATAAAATCTATGGGCACATAGTTCCTATTTACAAGAATAAGAACATCATTAATTCTTCCCAAAGGCTTTTAAATAGTAGAATCCGCCAGGTGCAAATTAAGAGAACATTCTTCAATATTGGTAAGACCAAGCACATCACATAAAGATTTCAGAATCGTGGAAACACTAGCACCCAAATCACATAAAGCAAAGCACTCATAATTTTTAATCTTGACCTTAATGGTAGGTTCCCACTCATCATGTAATTTTCTAGGAATAGAAATCTCCAACTCCAACTTTTCTTCAAAAGATTTCATCATGGCATCAACGATATGTTTAGTAAAAGCTTTATTTTGCTCATAAGCATGGGGTGAATTCAACATGGATTGCAGCAAAGAAATGCATTCAATCAAAGAGCAACTATCATAATTAAAGTCTTTGCAATCCAAAATAGGGGGCACATCACTAGTTAAAGTTTTGACCTCTTCAAACCCACTTTTATCAAAAATTTCATCAAGATTTTCACTCTCCAAATCATTGGGACGCCTTCTAGCTAAAGTTGACTCTACTTAAGTCCCTTTCTCATCAATCTTAATATTACTAAACAAGTAATCAATAGAAGAAACACCAATCACTTTAAGATCTTCATCTTTTTTATGAAGGCAATCACTAGAAAACGACTTTTCTAAGATTTCTCTTTTAGCTCTAAGCATAGCGGTTCTTTTCCTACTTTCATCCATAGAGACATATAAAGCTTTAATTGATTCATCAATCTTAGGCACAAAAGCTTTCTACTTGAGATTTTCACCATCATGAGAAATTCTATCAATGCTTCTAGACATATCATCAATCTTATTCAACTTTTCTTCTATCGTAGTATTGAAAGCCTTTTGCGCATTGATAAATTCTTTAATATTACTCTCAAGATCAAAGGTGTTCCTATTATTATTGTAAGAATAATTACCATAGGAATTACCATAATTATTAGAGGAATTTCCAGGAAAAGGCCTAGGATTAAAATTACCTCTATAAGCATTGTTATTGAAATTGTTTCGCGAGACAAAATTCACATCTACGGAATCACTATTTTGCTCAATCAAGGTAGACAAAGGCACATCATTAAGATGAATAGGAACATTTTTACTAGCAACCAATTTCATCAAAGCATCAATCTTATCACTCAAAGTACTAATTTCTTCAACCGAATTAACTTTTTTACTAGTAGGTGCTCTTTCGGTATGCCATTGTGAATAATTTGCCATGATATTATCTAGCAATTTAGTAGCTTCACCCAAAGTAATTTCCATAAAATTACCACCCACGGCGGAATCTAAAAGATTTCTAGAGACAAAATTCACTTGCATAAAAAATTTGTATGATCATCCAAAGATTTAAACCATGAGTAGGATAATTTCTTAGCATCAACTTCATTATTTCCCAAGATTGTGCAACATGTTCATGATCAAGTTGCTTAAAATTCATGATTTGTGTCCTAAGGGAAATAATTTTTGCAGGCGGAAAATACTTAGTGATAAAAGCATCCTTGCACTTATTCCAAGAATCGATACTATTGCGAGGCAAAGAGGAAAACCAAATTTTTGTACGAACTCGCAAGGAAAAAGGAAATAATTTCAACTTCAGAATATCATTGTCCACATCTTTTTTCTTTTGCATATCACACAATTCTACGAACGTGTGTAGATGGGACGCGGCATCCTCATTAGGATTACCAGCAAATTGATCTTTCATGACAAGATTCAACAAAGCGGCATTAATATCACAAGACTCCGCACTAGTGGCGGGAGGAGCAATCGGAGTAATAATAAAATCATTGTTATTTGTATTGGAAAAATCACACAACTTGGTGTTTTCTTGAGTCATCGTGACTACGCAAACAAGATTGCAAGCAAGGAAGAGATCCGGCGAGAAAAAGGCAAACGGAAAAGAGGGCGAATAAAACGGCAAATTGGTGAAGTGGGGGAGAGGAAAACGAGAGGCAAATGGCAAATAATGTAATTGCAAGGAGATGAGATTTCTGATTAGGAACCTGGTAGATGATGATGGAGTCCCCTCGGCGCCTACGATAGGCACATAGAAGAGACCGCTTCCTCCCCGGCAACGGCGCTAGAAATTCCTTTGACGTGGCATGAGACTGCGTCGGTATTTCCCCAAAGAGGAAGGGATGATGCAGCACAGAGACGGTAAGTATTTCCCTCAGTTATGAAACCAAGGCTATCGAACCAGTAGGAGGATCACCACCACCCAATAAGCAGCACCTACACACAAACAACAAATACTTGCAACCCAACGCGAAAGAGAGGTTGTCAATCTCTCTACGGTAAAAAGATAGATTAGGTAATGATAGATAGGAGAGATAGATCTCTCAAGAACATAAAATAAAAAGAGCGAATAAAATATGCAGCAATGTGTTTTGGGGTTTTTGGTTTTGTAGATCTGAAAACAAAGAGGCAAAAAGATAGATCGGAAAGCAATTTGTTGGAAAAGTAGACCCAGGGGCCGTAGGATTCACTAGTGGCTTCTCTCATGAGTATAGCGCACGATGGGTGAACAAATTACTAATGGGCAATTGATAGAAAATCGAATAGTCATGACGATATCCAAGGCGATGATCATTATATAGGCATCACGTCCAAGATAAGTAGGCCGACTCCTGCCTGCATCTGCCACTATTACTCCACACATCGACCGCTATCCAGCATGCATCTAGTGTATTAAGTTCATGGAAAACGGAGTAATGCAATAAGAACGATGACATGATGTAGACAATATCTATTCATGTAGGAATAGACCCCATCTTGTTATCCTTAAGGCAACGATACATGCGTGCGTTGCTGCCCCTTCTATCACTGGGAAAGGACACCGCAAGATCGAACCCATCACAAAGCACCTCTTCCCATGGCAAGAAAAATCGATCTAGTCGGCCTAACTAAACCAAAGATTCGAAGAAGAAATATGAGGCTATAAGTAATCATGCATATAAGAGATCAAAGAAGACTCAAATAATATTCATGGATAGAAACTGATCATGAACTCAAAATTCATCGGATCCCAACAAACACACCGCAAAAGTTTACATCAAATAGATCTCCAAGAGACCATTGTATTGAGAATCATAAGAGAGAGAGAGAGAGAGAGAGAGAGAGAGGAAGCCATCTAGCTACTGCCTACGGACCCGTAGGTCTATGGTGGACTACTCACGCATCATCGGAGAGGCACCTATGAAGAAGATGAACCCCTCAGTGATGGTGTTTAGATTGGATCTCGAGGTTCTGGAACTTGCGGCGGCTGGAATTGTGTTTCGTCGACTCCCCTAGGGTTTTTGGAATATTTGGGAATTTATAGGCATTAGAGGCGGTGCAGAGGGGCCCCGTGGAGGGCACAACCCATCAGGGCGCGCCGGGGGCCCCCTGGCGCGCCCTGGTCGCTGATACGTCTCCAACGTATCTACTTTTCCTCACTCTTTTGCCCTTGTTTTGGACTCTAATTTGCATGAATTGAATGAAACTAACCCGGACTGACGCTGTTTTTAGCAGAACTGCCATGGTGTTGTTTTTGTGCAGAAATAAAAGTTCTCGGAATGGAACGAAACTTTTTGGAGAATTGTTTCAAAATATATAAGAATTATTGGAGCCAAAATCTACCGAAGAGGGGGGGCCAGGGTGAGCAGCACCCACCAGGGCGCGCCAGGCCCCCTGGGCGCACCCTGGTGGGTTGTGCCTACCTCGTGGCCCCACTGACCCTAATTTCGCCACTATAAATTCCTATTTTCGGAGAGAAAAATCAGAGAGGAGGTTTCATCGTGTTTTACGATACGGAGCCGCCGCCACCTCCTGTTCTTCATCGGGAGGCCAGATCTGGAGCCCGTTTGGGGCTCCGGAGAGGGGAATCTTTGGTCTTCGTCATCACCAACCCTTCTCCATCGGCAATTCCATGATGCTCCCCACCGGGAGTGAGTAATTCCTTCGTAGGCTTGCTGGTCGGTGAGGAGTTGGATGAGATTCATCATGTAATCGAGTTAGTTTTGTTAGGGCTTGATCACTAGTATCCATTATGTTCTGAGATTGATGTTGCTATGACTTTGCTATGCCTAATGTTTGTCACTAGGGCCCGAGTGCCATGATTTCAGATCTGAACCGTTTATGTTATCATCTCTATATCTATGTTCTTGAACCGATCTTTCCTAGTCATATGCACCTATTACGTGTTATGATCCGTCAACCCCATAGTGACAATATTTGGGATACTTCACGGTAATGACCGTAGTTTGAGGAGTTCATGTATTCACCATGTGTTAATGCTTTGTTCCGGTTCTCTATTAAAAGGAGGCCTTAATATCCCTTAGTTTCCTTTTGGACCCTGCTGCCACGGGAGGGTAGGACAAAAGATGTCATGCAAGTTCTTTTCCATAAGCACGTATGACTATTTACGGAATACATGCCTACATTACATTGATGAACTAGAGCTAGTTCTGTATCGCCCTAGGTTATGACTGTTATATGATGAATATCATCCAACGAGTTCACCGATCCAGTGCTTACGAGTTTTCCACATATTGTTCTTGCTAAGTTACTATTGCTGCTGCTACTGTTCCAACTGCTACAAAACTATTGCTACTACTGTTACCGCTACTGTTACTGTTGCTACTGCTATCAAACTATCATATCACTGTACTACTGATCACCTTGCTGCAGATATTTAATCTCCAGGTGTGGTTGAATTGACAACTCAACTGCTAATACTCTCAAGTATTCTTTGGCTCCCCTTGTGTCGAATCTATAAATTTGGGTTGAATACTCTTCCCTCGAAAACTGTTGCGATCCCCTATACTTGTGGGTTATCAGTCGGTTGTGATCTCCACAGCCCACCTTCCTGGCTCTTTTTTGGCCCACTGGGTGTCTTCTGGTCTAGAAAAAATCTCCAAAAAGTTTTGTCAAGATTGGACTCCGTTTGGTATTGATATTCTGCGAAGTAAAATACAAGCAAAAACAGCAACTGGCACTTTGGCACTATGTCAATAGGTTAGTCCCAAAAAATGATATAAAGTTGTTATAAAATGATTGTAAAACATCCAAGAATGATAATATAACAGCATTGAACAAGCAAAAATTATAGATACGTTGGAGACGTATCAACCGCCTCCAGGGCTTGCTGCTAATGCCCGTTTTTCTACTATTGATACATAAGTGCGGCCCCACGCACTACTCTGTTCTGCCATTAACCATGTATTCTTCAACCTTTTCAATCTCCCTCACAAATCACACCCAAAAAAAAACATTCCCCACACGAAGACGATCGTACCATCCAATGGCAACCCCACGGATGAATGTGTATAGAAAGTTCACTATGAGGTCCCATGGCACCACCGACCTCATCGTATTGTACATCAATGAGCCATAGTGGGTCGGCCGCTGCATCACCACATTCAAGCGGTTTCTGAGGGACGAAATGTACAAGGTAGTCGGGCTCGACGTCAAGTACACCCGCATGTGTGCCATGTATGATCAGGAGGTCATCGTCATCCAGTTGTGTGTATGCCATCACATCTTTGTCTACCACTACTGTAGGGTCATGAATGAATGGATAGGTATGTTCCACTAGAGGGGGGTGTTGGATAGGATGGAAAATGAAGCTAGCTTGCAAATAGGAAGTGAAGGGAAGAAGTAACTACAAGTGAGACGATGTTGTAGTTCCTGGAGTTCCCTCCTTGGGGGGAGGTACGTCTCAATTGGAGAAGTGTGGTGGCACGATGCTCACTAAGTGCTAGAATGGCTCACCTTATTCTCCTCGTGACCTCGCACACTGCGAGGTGTCACGATCTACTACGTGGTGCCCTTGGAGGCAGCGACCAGACCTTCACAAACATGGTCGAGGCTATCTCCACAACTTAATTGGAGGTTCATCCCAACAACACCTTGATGATTGAGCTTCGAGGTGATTTCTTCCGTTTAGGGTGCCCAAACACCCAAGAGTAACAAGATCCATTATGAAAAACAAGGGATAGTCGAATTTCCTTTAGTGAGGTAGTAGATATGTAGGTCTTCTGTCCCAAATACTAGAATATCAAGGAGTTTGGATGGCTAGGGAGAGAGATCTAGGTGAAATAACCTTTGGGAAACAATGAAGGGGCGGAGAGAGAGAGAGAGAGAGAGAGAGAGAAGCAAGAGGTAGGTCAAAATGAGGAAGAAGACCCCCTATTTATAAGACCCACCACTTCTAACCGTTACCACAAAAAATTCCAGGACAGTACTACCACTGCGGACAATGGTAGTAGTACCACAATGCCATATCGAGCTGCATTGAAAGTGCCCAAAGTGGTACTACCACAACCGACACCGGTAGTTTCGGCAAATAAAAATAACTGATACTATTGTGGCGGTGCCACCCTAGTACCGTGGCAAAACAGGATAATTGAAGTCGGCACTTTGTCAAGCAGTTTCGCTCCCGAAGGGGAGCGGTACTACCAGTCAAGTAGCCGGTACTACAATCCGTGGAAACAGTCAACAGTAGTACTGCTCCTAGAAGGAGCGGTACTACCATTGTCTACCCAGGTACTACTAAGTAGGAAAATTCAGGGGTAACATAAAATGAAGATGAACTTCTTGAGTACACGAAGGGTAATGTGGGTGCAATAGAGTTTTGTTTACGTGATTGATTCCACCCATACCTTCCAAAGTAGACTCCCTCTTAATAGTATGGGTTTCCTACACCTCTAGAGAAATGAGAACGTCGCAACACCGCCTTTGTTCTTTTCCTTTTAGATGGGTATCTGACCATCTTGTGCCACTTTTGAATATACCTGTATAGCTCAAGCACATGATTAGACTGCAAATTGCGTTGTCATCTTCACCCAAATCACATATGGAGGGAACTGCCCTTTCAACGAGGCCTTGTGAATGTTTTGCCAGGTTCTTCAATAGCTCCGATTACGAATTCGCTACGGTGGACAACACCATCGATGCAAAGGTGCTCTGTAATCCAATGATCTCATGTCCGAATCTCATCGACATCTAGACGCAATACAAAATCGTCGGCGCTAGGAAGCAGCAGGACTCCCTAGTTGCCCTTTCCGCGGCTATCATCGGCCCCTCATACGCCAACATGAAGGATGAAATTGACAAGCATCACTTTCACTCGGTCTGGGAGGACAAACTGAGCCCAGAGGCCAGAGCACCTCACGTATGTGGCCAAGGATGACTATATCAACTACAACATGTATATGAGGATTGTTGACATGTGGATGTGTCTCCCTCTCCTTGACGCCGATGGGTCATGTCGTAGCAGCCGCAACGCTCACAAGCGTTCCAAGAAGTGATAGATGATGATCGTTTCCTACTTGAGGTAATTATGCAACAAGATGTGCAACGGGATGCAGTTGTGCAATAAGATGACCAATGTTATTGAAATTATGTTTTTGTTCTGCAGACAAAGCAAGTCACATCGCACACGATCCACATAAGGAAAACGTGTGCAATGGTTTCTCAGTACCTTTGACCTCTGAAAGAGTTCCCCTTTCCCAATGCCTGGGAATTCCCACCACCACACACAGTTCCTTTAATTCAGTCATGTGCCTAGTAGAGAACACAATTCTCAACACATAATCGTCCGCTGTCCCGAATTGTCGAACATGACCTAGCTTTAGAAAACTGTGTGTGAAACTTCGCATGGTGAACATATTATGTAAGGTGTGTGTTGATCCCCATAATTGCACACAATTCCTTCATCCCAACCATTTGCCAGGAAACACACACGTATTCGAGCAGCGAAATCGTCTGTGTTATTGCAACTTATCACACACATGTCGTTAGATCAAACTAGGTGCCCTCTATATATCGCCCATGGTTCTCCTTTCTAAATCATACCCGACAGGGTTACCTATCACACACGTTTCAATTTATTTTTGTAACGTGTGTGGTGCCTTCATTGGACACAATTCGACTATAGGGTGTGTGATAGGCGGGGATTTATAGCAGCGATGTGCCTATTGTTTGGATTGTAATTATTTAGTTTCCATGCCATCAGGAGAACAAGCTAAGAAAAAAGTTTAATATTCAACCTAATAAGATAATGTTGTTTGATACATCCTCTTTGAAATAACCCATTACTTCGTGATCACTGAACTTATATTTTGGAATCAATAAAACACATTAATTATGTAGTTGCAATGTTGTCATCTAGAACGGGAAATAAGCAGCCCATGCTTGTCGCAACTTGTCACCGGCACTATTGGCCACAAATAACCGTTGAGTTTATCATGTGGAACGTTTCATATTACTTTTTAATACCCCCCTCGCGCACTCTATATAAGAGACCTATCTATCCTCATATGCCACATAATCTTACATCTGAGAAAAACTTGTGTGCTAGTGATGATATATTGTTGCAGTGTACAAACATGTGTTCCAGGTGATTGTTGTTGATGATAGTTGTCAAGCCTATCATGACCGGAAGCCTATACACATCTAAGGTTCTTCTCTTCTTTCACATGCTAACATGTTGTTTGTTGTGACTTGATATATAGTGTTTGGGTAGTGATATGCAAGGCAAAGCACTTGTGCGATGAACCAACGAATTAGAGTTGACAGGGCTGATGTGAATTATGCTTATCTCTATTTTTTAGCAAGGCTATTTGTATATGTAGATCTCGTTTCAAAAAATTGTATATGTAGATCTAGACCCCTCATGTATAGGTGACAAAGATCTAAACCCCTCATGTATAGGTGACAAAGATCTATGAAAAAATATGGATATAAAGTATATACATTTGTGTGTTTATTTCAGGAAAATTATATATATATATATATATATATATATATATATATATATATATATATATATATATATATATATATATATATATATATATGTGTGTGTGTGTGTGTGTGTGTGTGTGTGTGTGTGTAGGTCTAGACTATCTCATGCATAAAGTATGTCCATTTTTGTGTTCCATTCATTCAAATTTTAAGTGAGCAAGGATATTCTCATATGTAGGCCATTATGTAGGAGCATGCAAATTTTTGGTCGAAAAGTATGTAGTCCATTTGTGTGTTGAAGAAACAAGTGTCTAAAACAACATTAGGAATTGTATATAGCACTGAAATGGACATAATTGTGTACTGCAAACTTCAGCTTCGTTGAACTCAGCATATGTCAAACGATAGTTAGTAGCTTAATTTTTGGTTTAGGTCAAGAAACCACGTGAAATCCCTCCTAGAATCCGGCTAAGATTTCAAAGTTTCAGGAGACACTTTTGCAAATTGAAAAGAACCCAGTGCCACCTTTTACATGCCCTTGCAAGGTAAGTGTTGTTTTTGTGAAATATATTTCTTTATGTACTTTTTATTTTCATACAAGTGTATTTTTCCATGAAGATGTTCACATACTCTTTGTTACCAAAGCGTGAATACCTTACGCTGATATGTACACGTATTTTGCATTTTGCTTCTCCCGCAAAAGAGCTTTTACTAATGTAATACACCGAAAAAGCACATGCAACATCATTGTATACTTCTGCATAATCTTTGGCAGTTTCTAATGACATGACCTATACACCACCTTATCTTAAGAAAAGCAATTAAGATGGGACAAGGTAACAAATAGAACCACCTTATCTATTCTGAGGATAAGGCAACAGTTACTACTATTTTTTTAGAAAAGGAGGAATACCTCCGGCCTCTGCAACAGTTACTACTTACTGACAGATATTAAGGAAAAGGGAAAGTTGGGGTTGTGCGAAAGGGAGGAGGAACATGTACATATCCCAAGCAAAACAATGATCTGTATCTTTCTTGAGTTCACCACAAAGAAAAAATCATGCTAAAGAGCCATCTTGCAGATGTAAGAATTCAGGTCATAAAGCTCGTGTGTAGTTGTGTACACTAAGAAATCGATGTGAAACTGGCCCTGAAATCCAGTGAAAACTCCCACTTTCACTGGCATATACTGTAAAGTGGTTTGTAGCAACAACTCACATCTTCTCACAAGAAACGATCAATGTGTCCTTTTGTTTAGTTAATCTTTATTCTGTGCTAAAAGATAAGGAGTGGGACTAATCTGATGATAAAGCTCTGCTATAAATACACCTCATCACTCTTAAGGTTCTTGCAAACCAGAACAACAAGCCCTCACCTAAAGAGTGATCATCCTGTAGTTTGATATGGCTGGAGGTGATAATAATGAAGATAATTCAGTAAGGGGGTGCACCAAGGAATTCAAAGCATGGGTAAATGGCATCATGATATATAATCAATATTGATGTTTGGACTTTGGTTACTGTGAGGAGTTTCTCAATGTTTAATTGTTTACAATCTCCACGTTTCAGAAATACCATTGGACCGAGTCGGCACTTTTTTCTAGCTAGGAATCAGAAGAACATATATTTAAGTTATTGTTCGTACAACTGTATCATATATACTCGCTCATCATATCTGTATATGATGACACTGTTGGCAGCTGGCAAGGCTGGAGACCATGAATGCAAAAGGACTAATGGAGTATGGTAAGGCAAACAAAGATATGTTTAGCAGTGAAATGAAAGCAGCGTTTAAGAAGGTAAGCCTTGTATATATTCTCCACTAGTTAATTTCTTGGAACTTAGTTATTCGTACAGATACCATAGTCTGTATATATGTGTGGATCCAATTAATTTTCTCAAGATTAAGGAATCCACTTTTGCAGCTTCTTCAGCAAAAGAAACAACAACCCAAGAAGAAAAACAAGAGGACTGTGTTGAGTCCAATATTTGGCGCAGTGTCGAAGTTCCACATGGACGATGACGATGACGATGGCGCTGGCAACCCTCCAGGAGGAGCTCCTATTGCATGCTGAAGGGTCTTGTTACCCGCCTTGATTTCGTTCTATAGGTCGGTACGGAAAGGCTGCTTGTCTAAATTTTCCTTATGGCTGCTATGTATTGTGTTAATAAACAAGTTTCTGGAGTTCGTGTTGTTCATGTTGACCAAGCGTGGCTGTTTTTGTATGGCCTTGGATTTCATTCCATGTAAACGCATGTTTATGCTAATAAAAGAGATGTCCTATGGTCGACCGCTGGTTGCCATGTTTGCCACAAGTACGGTACGGAGTAGGTTCCTCTTAAAAGTTCCTATTGTGGAGTACTCCATACATATTTCTTCCAAAAACAACTTTTTCTGAACTCAATTTTCTAGTGGTTAGGCGTATAGAGTTCAATTGCTTTCATTGTCGATTTCCGGAAAAAGGCTTACACAGAGCAAAATGAGTTCCCGGTTTGGTAAGAAAAAAGACAAAAACTGGTTTGATTTTTGGAAGATAAGCTGGGGTACCTTAGAGCTTGACTCGTATTCATGCGCAAAAGGCAGGATTTCTGAAAGGAAAACGTTTAGCCGCGGCGCGCCGGCCGAACTCTGGGCCGGACGCGCAAGACCCACGCGATCCTATGGAATCGAACGCTCCACCTCTTCTCCACGTCAGTCCCACACGTGAATTTTCTTAGGCCCACCACTACCTTATCTCCTTTCAAACGAACGTGGTCCATTAATTTGCTACAGTGCGTCGTCTCCTACCTCTAGAAGCGCTCCTGCAAGACTCCTCCACCGCGTACCTTTTTTTTTTTTGAATCTTCCACACCGTTGTGCATAGGCGCTCCTCCGACGGAGGTGTTGGGACCATGCCGGGGGGCGCCACGCCGAGCGTGCCGACGAGTCTCCATGGATAACCACTGCGCAGGTTGCGACGCCAGCGAGCGGACAACGATGCTAGAACCATCATTTTTTTTGCTTCAATCGGCCGAAGACAGAGCTGGAATCACATTTGTTTTTTGCTGCAACCAATAAGTGAGTTGGAACCACAACTGATTTTTGCTACAACTGTATCATTTTTTGCTACAACCGGCATCACTATTTGCTGCAATATTCAGCGGTGTAGTTTGGTGGTCGCCGCCGACAAACATATGCAACGGGGAGATCAGAAAGGTGCAACCCACGTCACGAAAAAGCTACGACCGGCAACAAAAAAAAACTACAACTGTCGAACTGACGTGCTGCAACCAACGACGGTGAACTTGTGGCCGGCAAGGCGGCAACCACAGACAGCTGCAACCTACGACCAAGGAGCTGCAACCGGCGTCTAGTTTTGCTACAACCTGTGTTTTGTCGTGTTACCACCGGCGCCGAATTTGCTACAACAAGTGTCGGCGGTTGGAAAAAAAAGCTTCAACCGGCGTGTACAAAAGTTTCAATCGGTGTGAGAAAAAACTTCAATCCGGTGTGGAGCGGCGATGCTGAGAGCTGCGTCCGGCGGCAAGGTGATGCTGCAACGGACGTCCTACAATGGCAGCGGCTAGGTGCTGCATCGACAGAGACATCGGGCGTGCTACAAGATGTTGGCGTTTTGCTATGAGGGAACGACGTCTTGCTGAAACCAGCGAGCTCGGGTGCTGCGAGGGCAACCACCGGCAATGGGGGCGGCAACCGGCGGCAAGGCAAGTGGGCGAGGACGGCCGGCAAGCTGGCATGCGTTCAGGGAGGACCACGGCTGCACGCGATGACATCCGCCATGGCCTTTTCTTCCGTTTCTTCAAAACAAGCAGTGGGTAAGGGGGGCATCGTACGGCTGTAACTGGTCAAATCGTACGTGCGAAGTACGACCAGTCGAAACTTTCGGCCGGCGCACCAGCGCCCAGTACTGGCCTTTCTGAAATGGCTGGGACCGCAAGCTCACTCTCGCGTTGAGCACAGGCGCCGTCAACGCACGCACAAGGGTTCCTGACACGGCGAGTAGCTACTAACATGTTCGCGCGGTTTCGTCGCTCCAAATACTATTCCAACGCGGTCGTTTGGAACAGAGCTGAACCCAGGTAGCAATCGTTAGACCTTCCTTGCTGCTCTCCATCAGTGACGGCCAATTGCCAAACGGCCAAACCACAACAGAAACTAAACTAAACGATCTAATCGATATAGAAACCAAGAACTAACGCAGAGCAGGTCGACGGAAGCAATTCTAGAATATGAGTTTCGGTCATACAAAGTTGGTCTGCATCACCAGACCTGGAGTCATTCATACAACCGGGAGATTGTCTACCAAACCATAGTTTGCCAAGGAGGAAATTACTGTCTTGCTCCCTCAAATTTACAAGAAGTCTGACATTTGGCCCCTCATAATTTTTTGTCGACATCTGGTCCCTCATGCTCCAAAATCGGAGACATTTTGTGAAAAAACGGAAATGAGGGGAAAACCTACATGCATCATCAAGCTTGGAGTACAAGACATCTATATTTAGTAGCACTAGTTGTAAACCAACACGGACTCTTGTAACTCTGCCTCCCGTCCACCTATATAAGGGAAAGTAGCCACGTAGGGGGTTTTGATCGGTACCTCTCAATATACCTCCTCTCCTCACCACATTTCCAATTACGCAGCATGCCATACGTGCTCGCGCACGAACCGTAGCTCGCATACGAGGCAACCATCAATACAATACAATACAATACAATACAACTTGAAAAAAATCCTTGCCTCCTGTGCACCCTACATTCTTTTTTCACCCTACAGATTCTCTGTTCGTACACTACCCCGTATTTCATATTGTCAAGAAATTACCACGACCCACCCCAAGACTGAGAAGCTCAATGTCTACGGGGGGTGCGGGTAATCAGATGCATGCCAACGTTGCCTGCCTAGAGTACATAATTAAGAAATCTCTAAATGGCTGGCATCGAAAATGGTTCTACATCGATAACATTGAGTCGAGGTTGCAGGCGTAGGAGCATAGGGCACTAAAATAGCGTCCCAGGTGGCTGGAGAAGCCCTTCTTGCAAAAGGTTGCAGACCTCATCCCAATTCGATTGAAGGGTTTCCTTCCCTAACGGGGACGTCCCTTTATCATTCCCCCGTTTTTAGAAGAGTTTGGCAAGTTTCCACATGTTTTCAGAAGCTTACTGGTTGGTTTCTTTTCTTTCCTTTCTTTTCCTACTGGGTTTTTACTTGGTTTTTTGTCCGACATTTTTTTATTTAAAGTTTTTCTTTCTGGTGCATGTTTTCTTTAAATTCTTTTAAAATATATGGATATTTTTTTAATTCAAATATTTTTACAAATTTAGAAAAAAACATGAGCATTTTGAAAATTCATGATTTTTCTAAATTCATGAGTACATTTTAATTCATCAACATTTTTCCAAATCTTGAATATTTTTAAATTCGTGAAAGTTATTTAAATTCATAAATATATTTTTAAAATTCAAAACATTTTAAAAAATCATGAATATTTGCAAATTCAAAGATTTTTTATTCCATAAAATATTTTGGATATATAAAAACCAATAGTCAACTTTTTTTAATCGAACTGTTGCTAAAAACTTTCATGGGTACCAAAAAAGGCTACGTAAAGCGAGCTGTAAGCCAGCCAGAAGAGCAAGTGGTAAACTGGGCAACCCCACGTGAGAGGCGCATGAACACTGTGGCGTCAACGGTCAACGAGTGCCTTTAAGCGGAAGCTGCTATGTATCATCTTGACGGGGAGCGGCAATGTGCAGCTTGCTGCGAGACAAACGGCTGCCTCGACAACCGGGCGCCGATGATGGGTCGGCCTAGGAGGATGTTGCTCGTCACCCTAACATAATGTTGAGGTCTCTTGAAATCATTTTTTCTTCTCAATTTAATTTTTTAATATTTTCAATGCATATATTTTAAAAACTTAAATTCACTTAAGAAAACTAAAAACATGAATTCGTAAAAATGTTAACACAGTATAAATTTTTTGGTACCGCAGTTTTAAATTTATTGTTGAAAACTTAAAAAATGTTTGTGTAAAAGAAAAATGTTCAAGTGTTTAAAATAAATGTATGCGATATTATTTTAAAATGTTTATACAATTTTAAAAAGAATTCTAACGTATTTTTTTGTCTCGTACCAAGAAATAAATGTATGTGATATTAAATGAAAATATTATCGCATTTCAATAAAATGTTCATCAAATTTGCAAAAATGTTATAAAAATGTAGAAAATGTTCATGTAAGTTACAAAATATTAATTTCCATTACATTAATGTACGTGACATTTTAAATAAATATTTCACTTCTTTCCAAAAACGTCAGTGAAATTTCAAAAAGTTTTATACAATGTAAAAGATGTTTGCGTACTTTCAAAACCTTTATATTGCCACAATAAAGTGTACACCGCGTATTTGCAAAATGTTACCGTGTATTCAAAAAAATTCCAAAAGTTGATTTTTTTTTAAATGTGGATCGTATTTGAGAATTTTCTAACATGTATGATGAAGATGTCTCGCATGTGTTCTAAATATGCACATTGTGCACTTAGAAAAAGTAGCATGTGTTGAAAACAAATTCCATAAAAGGAGAAATAAATGAAAAGAAAAGCAAAGGAAAATAAATAAAACCAAAAAACAAGAAAGAAACAATGAAAACCAAAGTATAATGAAGATAGAAAGAAAGAAACTATGTGAAAACAAAAGAAACCAAAGTGAAATGATGAAAAAAGAAAAAAAAAAGACGAAAACCTGTGAAAATGCAAAAAAAAAACAAAGAAAAAACATAAGATTAAAAACTAGAGCAGAGCAAACCTACAACGCGATAAGAGCGGCAGCGAGCAACCACGCTAATGGGCCGCCCTGCTAGTCGTCGTCTGTAGGCGATGGGAGCAACTAGTTAGCGAGCAGTCCCTCACAAGCGTTCCATTGATCACTCCCACGCGCCGCCACTTGGCGCGTCCCAGTCGCCGCCACGTGTCACGCTCGGAGCGTTCCCTTCGAAAAAAAAAAATTCGCACGCGTTTTCGCCTTTTTTGAGTGGTTTTTTTCCGGATTTTTTTGGTGTTCCGGTTTTTCACCGGTCTTTCGTAGCTTTTGGACGAATTTTTTTTTTCAAATTTTCTGTTTTTTTACGCGAAAAAACACGTTTTCTGTTTTTTTTTTTTTGCGAGAGGCACGATTTTGCCTTCGCGGGAGGCACGGCCGTGCCTCTCGGAAAGGGAAAAAAACGCGTTTTCTGTTTTGTTTTTTTTTTGCGAGAGGCACCCTTCGTGAGAGGCACGGCCGTGCCTCTCGGAAAGGGGGAAAAACGCGTTTTCTGCTCTTTTTTTTTCCACGAGAGGCACGGTTTTGCTATCGCGAGAGGCACGGTTTTGCTTCCGCGAGAGGCACGGTTTTGCTATCGCGAGAGGCACGGCCGTGCCTCTCCCGAAAGGGAAAAAAACGTGTTTTCTGCTCTCTTTTTTTCCGCTAGATGCACGGTTTTGCTTCCGTGAGAGGCACGGTTTTGCCTTCGCGGGAGTCACGACCCGTGCCTCTCGGAAAGGGAAAAAAATGCGTTTTCTGTTTTTTTTTCTATCGCGTGAGGCACGGTTTTTTCGTCCGGTTTTTTTTGTCCGGTTTTTTGTGAAAAAAAAGTTCGTCAAAACCTATCAACATGGGATCTAGATTTGAAGATCTCGACGCGAGAAAGCCAACGGTGAAAACGGTTCGAGATTTGGACGCACGGTTTAGAAGATAAAACGTTTTGAAAATACGGATCTACGAAAAAAAAAAAAACTCCCGGGTTGCGACAAGTGGCCCGCATGCAGTGCGCCACTTGTCGCAACCTGGGGAGGTGGGAGTAATCGTTGGAAGGTGTACTCGCTAACTAGTGATTTCGGTAGGCGATTCCTATTAGAAATCGGTGCGGTCGACATATATCATTTGTGCTCTTGGCGAGCAGGTCTCTCGGGTCACCTGCGCAACATGGGCTTGGCCCGTAGAGCACAGTCAGAGATAGCGACACAAGCTCACGCTTTCTTTCATTATTTTTATTTTGTCTTTTTTATTTCAGTTGTTCACTTTGAGGTTGAGAAAACCCACGAATTCAAAAAAATGTGAATTAAAAAGTTTCCGTCGATGAAAAGATCACGAAATTCAAAAATGGTTCGTGAATTCAGAAACATGTCCGTGAATTAAAAAATGCTCATGAATTCAAAAATTGTTCACCAGTTGCAAACCGGTTCATGAATTGAAAAATGTTTAAAGAAAACTTCCATAACCTAGTGGTACATGGACATGATCAGAAAGTTGCCATATATACTTTGGAACTCTTTCAAGGAAAGGCTCGGCAAATCAGAATGTATTGTAATGAATTTCAATATAGACAACTTGGCTACACCTGAACACCTACATGATCTAGAACTAGCATTTGCCAAAGAAGAGATTGATCAAATCATCAAGCATATGCCTAGTGATAAATCACCTGAACCTGATGGCTTTAATTTTACATTCATGTAAAAATGTTGGCATATCATTAAGGATGTCTTCTATATATTTATTCAGGATTTTTATGATGAACACATCAATTTCAGTCCATCTAACTTTGCTTTTATTGCTCTCATACATAAAAAGGACAACCCTGAAAACCCTAATGATTGTAGGCATATCTCTCTTGTCACCATGCCAATAAAAATCCTAACTAAACTCCTTGCAAATAGAGTCCAAAATGTCATTATCCCTCTTGTCAGCAAAACTCAATATGGTTTCACTAAATAGAACTATACAAGACCGTCTTGCTTGGGCATTTGAGTACATCCATGCCATAAAAAAGGAATTTATCATTTTCAAAATAGTTTTGAGGCACGCGTAGCCACCCGAACCTCGCCCTGATGTCGAGCGCGGGCCTCGGGAGGGGTGGCCGAGGGGGGGCTCAGTGGCCACTGCGGCTCGCCGCCTCGCAACGCCGCAATGACGACAAGACCAGGAGCTCCTCCCTCTGCCCGTCGGTGGAGGAGTAGGGCAAGGAGCAGGCGTGAAAGTTTCTGGAGTTCGTGTTGTTCATGTTGACCAAGTGTGGCTATTTTTGTATGGCCTTGGATTTCATTCCATGTAAACGCATGTTTATGCTAATAAAAGAGATGTCCTATTGTCGACCGCTGGTTGCCATGTTTGCCACAAGTACGGTACGGAGTAGGTTCCTCTTAAAAGTTCCTATTGTGGAGTACTCCATACATATTTCTTCCAAAAACAACTTTTTCTGAACTCAATTTTCTAGTGGTTAGGCGTATAGAGTTCAATTGCTTTCATTGTCGATTTCCGGAAAAAGGCTTACACAGAGCAAAATGAGTTCCCGGTTTGGTAAGAAAAAAGACAAAAACTGGTTTGATTTTTGGAAGATAAGCTGGGGTACCTTAGAGCTTGACTCGTATTCATGCGCAAAAGGCAGGATTTCTGAAAGGAAAACGTTTAGCCACGGTGCGCCGGCCGAACTCTGGGCCGGACGCGCAAGACCCACGCGATCCTATGGAATCGAACGCTCCACCTCTTCTCCACGTCAGTCCCACACGTGAATTTTCTTAGGCCCACCACTACCTTATCTCCTTTCAAACGAACGTGGTCCATTAATTTGCTACAGTGCGTCGTCTCCTACCTCTAGAAGCGCTCCTGCAAGACTCCTCCACCGCGTACCTTTTTTTTTTTTTGAATCTTCCACACCGTGGTGCATAGGCGCTCCTCCGACGGAGGTGTTGGGACCATGCCGGGGGGTGCCGCGCCGAGCGTGCCGACGAGTCTCCATGGATAACCACTGCGCAGGTTGCGACGCCAGCGAGCGGACAACGATGCTGGAACCATCATTTTGTTTGCTTCAATCGGCCGAAGACAGAGCTGGAATCACATTTGTTTTTTGCTGCAAACAATAAGTGAGTTGGAACCACAACTGATTTTTGCTACAACTGTATCATTTTTTGCTACAACCGGCATCACTATTTGCTGCAATATTCAGCGGTGTAGTTTGGTGGTCGCCGCCGACAAACATATGCAACGGGGAGATCAGAAAGGTGCAACCCACGTCGCGAAAAAGCTACGACCGGCAACAAAAAAAAGCTACAACTGTCGAACTGACGTGCTGCAACCAACGACGGTGAACTTGTGGCCGGCAAGGCGGCAACCACAGACAGCTGCAACCTACGACCAAGGAGCTGCAACCGGCATCCAGTTTTGCTACAACCTGTGTTTTGTCGTGTTACAACTGTCGAACTGACGTGCTGCAACCAACGACGGTGAACTTGTGGCCGGCAAGGCGGCAACCACAGACAGCTGCAACCTACGACCAAGGAGCTACGACCAAGGAACTCAATTTTCTAGTGGCTAGGCGTATAGAGTTCAATTGCTTTCATTGTCGATTTCCGGAAAAAGGCTTACACAGAGCAAAATGAGTTCCCGGTTTGGTAAGAAAAAAGACAAAAACTGGTTTGATTTTTGGAAGATAAGCTGGGGTACCTTAGAGCTTGACTCGTATTCATGCGCAAAAGGCAGGATTTCTGAAATGGCTGCGACCACAAGCTCACTCTCGCGTTGAGCACAGGCGCCGTCAGCAGCACAACGGTTTCTGACACGGCGAGTAGCTACTAATATGTTCGCGCGGTTTCGTCGCTCCGAATACTATTCCAACACAGTCGTTTGGAACAGAGCTAAATCCAGGTAGCAATCGTTAGACCTTCCTTGCTGCTCTCCATCAGTGACGCCAATTACCAAACGGCCAAACCACAACAGAAACTAAACTAAACGACAGAGGCGGATCTAGCGGGGGTGCTGTGGGTGCCATGGCACCCCCTCCAAAATTGTGAAATAATTTTTACTATATACTTAACACTAAATATCCATCAAATTGTTGGTATTATAAGACTATTTGTTGAGCTTATGTTGATCTTTAGTATATACTTAGAACCATGGCACCCCCAAGCATGCAATTCTAGGTTCGCCACTGCTAAACGATCTAATCGATATAGAAACCAAGAACTAAACGCATAGCAGGTCGACGGAAGCAATTCTAGAGTATGAGTTTCGGTCATACAAAGTTGGCTGCATCACCAGACCTGGAGTCATTCATACAACCGGGAGATTGTCTACCAAACCATAGTTTGCCAAAGAGGAAATTACTGTTTTGCTCCCTGAAATTTACAAGAAGTCTGACATTTGGAAGACCTCATCCCAATTCGATTGAAGGATTTCCTTCCCTAACGGGCACGTCCCTTTATCATTTCCCTGTTTTTAGAAGAGTTTGGCAAGTTTCCACATGTTTTCAGAAGCTTACTGGTTGCTTTTTTTTCCTTTCCTTTCTTTTCCTACTGGGTTTTTACTCGTTTTTTGTCCGACTTTTTTTATTTAAAGTTTTTCTTTCTAGTGCATATTTTCTTTAAATTCTTTTAAAATATATGGATTTTTTTTAAAATTCAAGTTTTTTTTCAAATTCAGGATTTTTAAAAAAAATCATGAACATTTTCAAAATTCATGAGTATATTTTAATTCATCAAAAATTTCCAAATCTTGTATATTTTTAAATTCGTGAAAGTTATTTAAATTCATAAATATATTTTTAAAATTAACAAAAATTTTAAAAAATCATGAATATTTGCAAATTCTGGGTTTTTTTATTCCATAAAATATTTTAGATATATAAAAACCAATAGTCAGCTTTTTTTAAACGAACTATTGCTAAAAAAATGCATAGGTACCAAAAAAGGCCATGTACAGCGAGCCGTAAGCCAGCCAGAAGAGCAAGTGGTAAACTGGGCAACCCCACATGAGCGGCGCATGAACACTGTGGCGTCAACGGTCAACGAGTGCCTTTCAGCGGAAGCTGCTACGTATCATCTTGGCGGGGGCGGCTATGTGCAGCTTGCTGCGAGACAAACGGCTGCCTCGGCAACAGGGCGCCGATGATGGGTCGGCCTAGGAGGATGTTGCTCGTCACACTAACGTAATGCTGAGGTCACATGAATTGATTTTTTCTTCTCTATTTAATTTTTCAATATTTTTAATGCATGTATTCTAAAAACTTAAATTCACTTAAGAAAACTAAGACCATGAATTAGTAAAAATGTTAACATAGTATAAAAAAATGTGTTACCGCAGTTTTAAATTTTTAGTTGAAAACTTAAAAAATGTTTGGGTAAAAGAAAATTGTTCAAGTGATTTAAATAAATGTATGCGATATTATTTTAAAATATATATACAATTTAAAAACTAATTTTCTAACATAAACAAAATGTCTCATACCAAGAAAGAAATGTATTTGATATTAAACAAAAATATTATCGCATTTCAATAAACTGTTTGTCAAATTTGAATTTTTTTAGAAAATGTTCATGGAAGTTAAAAAATATTATTTTCCATTAAATTAATGTACATGCCATTTTAAAGAAATATTTCACTTCTTTCCAAAAACGTCAGTGAAATTTCAAAAAGTTTTATACAATGTAAAAGATGTTTGCGTACTTTCAAAACCTTTATATTGCCAAACTAAAGTGTACAACACATATTTGCAAAATGTTACCGTGCAGTCAAATTTTTTTTCCAAAAGTTGATTTTTTTAAATGTGGATCATATATTTGAAAATTTTCTAACATGTATGACGAAGATGTCTCGCATGTGTTCTAAATATGCACATTGTGCACTTAGAAAAAGTAGCATGTGTTGAAAAAAAATCCATAAAAACAAGAAAGAAACAAAAATAAAAGCAAAGAAAAATAAATAAAACCAAAAAACAAGAAAGAAACAAAGAAAACCAAAGTATAATGAAGATAGATAGAAAGAAACTATGTGAAAACAAAAGAAACCAAAGTGAAATGATGAAAAAAGTAAAAAGACGGAAACCTGTGAAAAAGCAAAAAAAAAAACAAAGAAAAACCATAAGATTAAAAACTAGAGCAGAGCAAACCTACAACGTGATACGAGCGGCAGCGAGCAACCACGCTAAGGGGCCACCCCGCTAGTCGTCGTCTGTATGCGATTCCTATTAGAAATCGATGCGGGCGACATATATCATTTGTGCTCTTGGCGAGCAGGTCTCTCGTGTCACCTGCGCAACATGGGCTTGGCCCATAGAGCACAGTCAGAGATAGTGACACAAGCTCACGCTTTTTTTCAGGGAAACTCTTCCCGTCTACACGCCGGCCGAAAGATTCGGCCGGTCGCTTGGTCGCGCTAGCAACTGGCGGGTGGGACCCTGCAGCAATTTTTTTAACGCGGTCCACTTTCTTCCCGCGGATGGCCGGCGAGCGCGGGGCGGTCGGGTTTGACGAGCGCGGCTGCTGGGGCGACGAGCGCGGCTGCCGGGGGCGATTGGGTCGACGAGCACGGGCGGCGCCATGGCCGGCAAGGACGCGGCAGCGCTGCTCCTAACAAAAAGTTGCTGCCACGGTTTTTGCTACATGCTTCAACCGGCATTGCGTTTTGCTACAACCTGTATCAAATTTTGCTACAACTGACATCGCATTTTGCTACAACACACAGCCGGCGTCGCGGTTTTGCTGCAACTAGCATATCTTTTTGCTACAACCGGCATCACATTTTGCTACATCATCAGAACTGAGTTGTGACCCGCGACGGGAAATTGCTACAACCATTGTACCATTTTGCTACATCCGGCATTCTTTTTTGTTGGAACCAACACGACCATCAGACAGCCACACGACGCCACCGGAGTTGCTACCATGGGGCCATCTCCGCCGGAGCTACGACCATCTTCACCGGAGCGGCGACAGCCACCACCGGAGCTACAAGCGTTGCCGCGCGGAGCTGCAACCGCGGGGTGCAGCTGTTGCATGGGCGAGCGGGCGACGAGGATGGCCGGCGAGGGCCGCGACCGATGACGAGGCCAGCCGGCAAGGGCCGCGACTGCCGACCGGCGACGAGGACGGCCGGCGAGGGCCGCGACCGACGAAGGCATAGAGCACGCGCGCCGGACGAGATCGACAAGATGCAGGGAAAGGGTGTCTTTCGTTCAAACGGAGGAAGAAGACGCAGTGGATCGGACGGCTGCAGTCCACGGGATCGTATGGTTGTTGGCCGACCGGCCCAAATTTGGGCCGGCGCGCCGGCGCCTAGTACTGCCCTTTTTTCATTATTTTTATTTTGTCTTTTTTATTTCAGTTGTTTACTTTGAAGTTGAGAAAACTCACGAATTCAAAAAAAAAGTGAATTAAAAAGTTTCCGTCAATGAAAAGATCACGAAATTCAATGGTTCATGAATTTAGAAACATGTTCACGAATTAAAAAATGCTCATGAATTCAAAAATTGTTCACCAATTGCAAAACGGTTCATGAATTCAAAAATGTTTAAAGAAAACTTCCATAACCTAGTGGTACATGAACATGATCAGAAAGTTGCCATATATACTTTGGAACTCTTTCAAGGAAAGGCTCGGCAAATCAGAATGTATTGTAATGAATTTCAATATAGACCACTTGGCTACACCTGAACACCTACATGATCTAGAACTGACATTTGCCAAAGAAGAGATTGATGAAATCATCAATCATATGCCTAGTGATAAATCACCTGAACCTGATGGCTTTAATGGTACATTCATGTAAAAATGTTGGCATATCATTAAGGATGTCTTCAATATATTTATTCAGGATTTTTATGATGAAAACATCAATATAACTCCATCTAACTCTGCTTTTATTGCTCTCATACATAAAAGGGACAACCCTGAAAACCCTAATGATTTTAGGCATATCTCTCTTGTCACCATGCACATAAAAATCCTAACTAAACTCCTTGCAAATAGAGTCGAAAATGTCACACTAGTACAAAACAGGGCATCGGTCCACCCCTGAGAAGCCCATTAGTCCCGGTTCACTCACGAACCGGGACCCATGGGGGCATCGGTCCCGGTTCGTGAGGCCAGGGCGCCGGCCGGGCCTCGTGGGGCATTGGTCCCGGTTCGTCTGACCCCTTCTGTCCCGGTTCTAGACACGAACCGGGACCAATGCGCCTCGCTCCTGGCCCACAACCATTGGTCCCGGTTTGTGGCTGGAACCGGGACTAAAGGTGACCCCTTTGGTCCCGGTTCCAGCCACGAACCGGGACCAATGCGCCTCGCTCCTGGCCCACAACCATTGGTCCCGGTTTGTGGCTGGAACCGGGACCAATGGTTGGCCTATATATAGCCCGCAAGCAGAGCAATGCATTGCTCTGTTTTTTTGCCCGGCCGTGGGAGAGCTTTTGTGGTGCTCTAGCTCACCTCCTATGCACATGAGGTGTTTGATGAAATGCCCGAGCCACACTTAAGCTTTCTCCTCTCGAAGCTCCTTGTCCAAGCTCCATTTTCCTCAAGATTTGTCTAGGTTTGGCGGTCCGTCCTGTCCCGTCCCCGTCCTCACCGCCGTCGATCGCCCGCGCCCATCTCGGCGCCGGCAACACCGTGGTTAGCCTCTTCTTCTTATCTTCTTTCTAAAAGAAAAAAGTTCTTATTTGTGTGTTTTAATTAGATGCTCTAGAGAGTTATATGTTGTTCAATAATAAGAACTATATAACGCACGCAGATGAACCGGCAATGGATGTACGGTGACCGACGCACCTCCGAGTATATTAAGGGCCTGCATAATTTTCTCGAAGCGGCTGAGGCAAACAAGCAGAATGGTTTTATGCATTGTCCATGTACTGTCTGTGAGAATACGAAGGCTTTCTCCAACTCTAAAAACCTTCACTTCCACCTGCTTGAGAAGGGTTTTATGCCCCACTATAATGTTTGGACCAAGCACGGAGAAAGAGGGGTTATGATGGAAGACAACGAAGAAGAAGAGGATGATGACAACTACCCGCCCCCTGAATACGGTGATGCTGCAATGGGGGAAGCTGAAGATCAAGAGGAACCAGACGATGTGCCCGATGATGATCTTCGCCGGGTCATTGTTGATGCACAGAGAGAATGCGAAAGTGAAAGGGAGAAGTTGAAGTTCGATCGCATGTTAGAGGATCACAAAAAAGGGTTGTACCCAAATTGCGAAGATGACAACAGAAAGCTCGGTACCACACTGGAATTGCTGCAATGGAAGGCAGACAATGGTGTATCTGACAAGGGATTTAGTTCGCTGCTGAAAATAATGAAGAAGAAGCTTCCAAAGGATAACGAATTGCCCGGCAGTACGTACGAAGCAAAGAAGGTTCTATGCCCTCTAGGATTGGAGGTGCAGAAGATACATGCATGCCCTAATGACTGCATCCTCTACCGCGGTGAGTACGAGGATTTGAACGCATGCCCGGTATGCGGTGCATTGCGGTATAAGATCAGACGAGATGACCCTGGTGATGTTGAGGGCGAGCGCCCCAGGAAGAGGGTTCCTGCCAAGGTGATGTGGTATGCTCCTATAATACCACGGCTGAAACGTCTGTTCAGAAACAAAGAGCATGCCCAGTTGATGCGATGGCACAAAGAAGACCGTAAGAAAGACGGGAAGTTGAGAGCACCCGCTGACGGGTCGCGGTGGAGAAAAATCGAGAGAAGGCGGGGGGACTTTGCAGGTGACGCAAGGAATGTATGGTTTGGTTTAAGTGCAGATGGCATTAATCATTTTGGGGAGCAGAGCAGCAATCATAGCACCTGGCCCGTGACTCTATGTATCTATAACCTTCCTCCTTGGTTGTGCATGAAGCGGAAGTTCATTATGATGCCAGTGCTCATCCAAGGCCCTAAGCAACCCGGCAATGACATTGATGTGTACCTAAGGCCATTAGTTGAAGAACTTTTACAACTGTGGAATGGAGAAGGTGTACGTGTGTGGGATGAGCACAAACAGGAGGAATTTGACCTACATGCGTTGCTGTTTGTAACCATCAACGATTGGCCTGCTCTCAGTAACCTTTCAGGACAGACAAACAAGGGATACCACGCATGCACACACTATTTAGATGACACCGACAGTATATATTTGGACAAATGCAGGAAGAATGTGTACCTGGGGCATCATCGATTTCTTCCGACCAACCATCAATGTCGAAAGAAAGGAAAGCATTTCAAAGGTGAGGCAGATCACCGGAAGAAGCCCGCCCTCCGTACTGGTGATCACATACTTGATATGGTCAATGATTTACAAGTAATCTTTGGAAAGGGTCCTGGCGGACTATCTGTTCCGACTGACGATGCGGGACGCGCACCCATGTGGAAGAAGAAATCTATATTTTGGGACCTACCCTATTGGAAAGACCTAGAGGTCCGCTCTGCAATCGACGTGATGCACGTGACGAAGAATCTTTGCGTGAACCTGCTAGGCTTCTTGGGAGTGTATGGGAAGACAAAAGATACACCGGAGGCACGGGAGGAACAGCAACGTGTGCATGAAAAAGACGGCATGCATCCAAAGCAGTATGAAGGTCCTGCCAGCTACGCTCTTACCAAAGAAGAGAAGGAAATCTTCTTTGAATGCCTGCTCAGTATGAAGGTCCCGTCTGGCTTCTCGTCGAATATAAAGGGAATAATAAATATGGCAGAGAAAAAGTTCCAGAACCTAAAGTCTCATGACTGCCACGTGATTATGACGGAACTGCTTCCGGTTGCATTGAGGGGGCTTCTACCGGAAAACGTTCGATTAGCCATTGTGAAGCTATGTGCATTCCTCAATGCAATCTCTCAGAAGGTGATCGATCCAGAAATCCTGTCAAGGTTAAGGAGTGATTTGGTGCAATGTCTTGTTAGTTTCGAGCTGGTGTTCCCACCATCTTTCTTCAATATCATGACGCACGTCCTAGTTCATCTAGTCGACGAGATTGTCGTTCTGGGCCCTGTATTTCTACACAATATGTTCCCCTTTGAGAGGTTCATGGGAGTCTTAAAGAAATATGTTCGTAACCGCGCTAGGCCAGAAGCAAGCATCTCCATGGGCCATCAAACAGAGGATGTCATTGGGTTTTGTGTTGACTTCATTCCTGACCTTAAGAAGATTGGTCTCCCTCAATCGCGGTATGAGGGGAGACTGACTAGAAAAGGCACGCTAGGAGCGGACTCAATAATATGTAGGGACGGGCATTCTTGGTCTCAAGCACACTACACAGTTCTACAGAATTCTACCTTGGTGACCCCGTATGTCGATGAACACAAGAATATTCTGCGCTCCAAACACCCGGAGCAGTGTGACGACTGGATTACATATGAACACATCAGGACTTTCGGCAGTTGGTTGCAAACACGTCTCATGGGTGACAACACTGTTTCTGATGAGCTGTACTCGTTGGCCAGGGGACCATCTTCGACTGTATTGACTTACAAAGGGTACGAGATAAATGGGAATACATTTTACACGATCGCCCAAGATCAAAAGAGCACCAACCAAAACAGCGGTGTCCGCTTTGATGCAGCAACCAAGAGGGGAAAGGACACATATTATGGTTACATAGTGGACATATGGGAACTTGACTATGGACATGATTTCAAGGTCCCTTTGTTTCAGTGCAAATGGGTCAATCTGTCAGGAGGCGGGGTACAGGTAGACCCACAGTACGGAATGACAACAGTGGATCTCAACAATCTTGGGTACACAGACGAACCATTCGTCCTAGCCAATGATGTGGCGCAGGTTTTCTATGTGAAGGACATGTCTACCAAACCGAGAAAAAGAAAAGATAAGGAAGCGAATACATCATACGATGAGCCAAAGCGCCACATAGTTCTTTCAGGAAAAAGAGACATCGTGGGATTGGAGGGCAAGACAGACATGTCTGAAGATTATGAAAAGTTTCATGAAATTCCTCCCTTCAAAGTCAAGGCTGACCCAAGCACCATGTTAAACGATGAAGATTATCCATGGTTACGGCGCAATAAGCAAAGGACACAAGCGAAGAAAAAGTGAAGACTTTCTCTCCACAACTATATCATTGTAGTTACATGTGAAGAAATTAAATGCCTTTTGTAACAGATGAGTTTTCGTCTGAAACCCTGATACTTCGAAAGAGATTGTCCGTTTTGTACACGAAGTGCATCCAGTTTTTGCCGTAACCCTCTCAACTTTTTAGCACATGCTATGTGGGTGAAATGATGATACCATGCCAACTTTCAACCTGTTCAGAGTTCATTTGTAGTGCTTTTCAATTTCAGGGTCATTTAGCTTAAAAAATCAGTAAATGCATGAAAAATTGGAAATGAAGTCAGAAAGGGTTGAAAATTGATGATGTGGCTTTGAATGGTGCATTTTGAACACACAAAAAGTCTGGAGTTCAAATAAGTTCAAAAAAATGAAATCCCTTTGTAACAGATGAGTTTTCGTCCGAAACCCTGATACTTCGAAAGAGATTGTCCATTTTGTAAATGAAGTGCATCCAGTTTTTGCCGTAACCCTCTCAACTTTTTAGAACATGCTATGTGGGTGTAATGATGATACCATGCCAACTTTCAACCTTTTCAGAGTTCATTTGAAGTGCTTTTCAATTTCAGGGTCATTTAGCTCAAAGAATGAACTAATAGCAAAAAGAATGAACTAGAAAACCTTTATGAAACTCTAATAGCAAAAATAATGAACTAAAAATAATTAATTAAAAAATTCTGTTATGATCAACTAAAATAAAACTATAATATTCTTCAATAGCAAAAAGAATCAACTAAAAAGCTTTTATAAAACTCTAATAGCAAAAGGAATCAACTAAAAATATTTTATAAACCTCTAGTATTTATGAAACTAAAATTATATAAAATTTATGCAACTAAAGTTATCAAAGTATTTTTTGTTCAAAACATTAATAGCAAAAAGAATTTTCATAAAGAATTTTTTTAGAAACTTTAATAGCAAACTAAAATAACAAAATCTGTTTTTGGTTAAAACAGACATTTAAAATTACCTAAAAATTACCAAATTGAATATAATGATAAAACACAGTAATATTAAATAGCAGGAAAAAGAATCACTCAAAAATCTATTTTTATAGTAAAGTTATTCACAAACTAGTGATTCACACCAATTTAAAAGAATTCAAATTTAAAACTATTCAAATTTGGAAACTAATGGCACTAACAGAAAGTTTATAATTTTTGTGACCTAAAAGCAAAAAGAATCACTGAAAAACTGTAAGTAGAAACAAAAGAAAATAAATAAAGCAAAAAAGAAAACAAAAAAAGTAGAAAAAAATTTAAAAAAATGCCGCCTACTGGGCCACCACGGCCTGAATACGACTAGAAACCCAACCATCTAGTTGGGCCAGGATTCAGGCCCGTAGAAGGCCCAGAAGGCCCACAGGCAGAGGTCATGCGATTAGGCCCGTAAGCCTGCTGCTGAGAGGAGCTCGAGAGGGTGTGCGCAGCAGCGCTTATAAACCACTCTCGAGCCCTCTCAGCTAGCGAGGTGGGACTAAACTTTTGGCCCCGGGCAGCACCACCCTTTAGTCCCGGTTGGTGGCACCAACCAAGACCAATGCCCACCTTTGGTCCCGGTTGGTGGCACCAACCGGGACCAATGCCACCCTTTAGTCCCGGTTGGTGCCACCAACCGGGACCAAAGGTCTCTGCTTCCCGCCCTTTGGGCTGACGAAAAGAGACCTTTGGTCCCGGTTGGTGGCACCAACCGGGACTAAAGGGTGGCATTGGTCCCGGTTGGTGCCACCAACCGGGACCAATGCTGAGTGTATATAACCAGCACTTGTGAAATTTCACAGTTTTCATCGCCACTTCGCCCGACGACGCCGACCTCCTCGACGCCGCCAGGCTGCCCCGACGCCGTCCACCGCCCACGCCGTCGCCATCGCCAGGCCCCTGCCCCGTCGTTGCCGTCGCCGTCGCCGTCGTCGTCCCCGAGCCCGTGGCCCTGCCCCGCCCCGGAGCCCACGCCCCTGCCCCGTCGTCGCCGTCGCCGTCGCCGTCGTCGTCCCCGAGCCCGTGGCCCTGCCCCGCCCCCGAGCCCATGCCCCTGCCCCGTCGTCGCCGTCGCCGTCGCCGTCGTCGTCCCCGAACCCGCGGCCCTGCCCCGCCCCCGAGCCCACGCCCCTGCCCCGCCCCCGAGCGCGCCCGGCCGCGCCCCTGCCCCGGCCCGCCCCCGCCGCCGCCGTCGTCGGCGCCCTCGCCGCCCCCGCCGTGAGCCGCCGCCGCCCCCGCTGTGAGCCGCCGCCGCCCGTGCAATTTTATATATATATATATGTTGATTTTTTTATATGATGAATGTTTTTGTTCATATATAATGTATATATGTATGTGGCTATATGTATGTATGGATGGATGTATATATGATGTTTTTTTGTTCATAACATTTTTTTGTTCATATATGTATTTTTTTCATATATGTGGCTATATGTATTTTTTTGTTCATAGCATTTTTTTGTTCATAGCATTTTTTTCCATGTATGTATGTGGCTATATGTATGTATGTCGCCGTCGCCCTCGATCTCCTACCCCCTCCCGCCCCTACCCGACAAACTCTCGAGAGGAGATCGACATGAGGGGGGACGTCGGACATATCGGGCGACCAACTCTCGAGGCCACGCAAACCCTAGAAAAAAAGCGTTGTCGATCTCCTACCCCCCCCCCTCCCCTACCTGACAAACTCTCGAGGTCAGCCAAACCCCTAGAAGAAAACTCTGGTAACTTCGACATGAGGGGGGACGTCGATCAACCCCCTCTCGCCCGACCAAACACTCGAGTCCACCCAAACCGGGACTGAGATGTGATTGGTAGTATTTTTTTTGTTCATAGAAAACTCCGGTAACTCTCCAACATGAGGGGGGACGTCGATCGATCAACCCCCTCTCGCCAAACCGGGACTGAAAAAGCGTTGTCGAGGCCACCCCAAACCCTAGAAGTGTTGTCGAGGCCACCCCAAACCCTAGAAGCGTTGTCGAGGCCAACCAAATTTACCAAGTTAAATGAGTTAAAAGAGCGTTGTTGAGGCCACCCCAAACCCTAGAAGGGTAGATGAGATCAGGAAAAATATGGACCATTTTCTGCACATTCAGAATGGCGCCATTTTGTTAAATCCCTTAAAGGTTAAGAGAATCCCTTGTTTGACATTCATGAGAGAGGCGGTCCGGACGTCGGACATTCATGAGAGAGGCAGTCCGGACGTCGGACATTCATGTTTGTATATTAATTGCCATGTTGTAATATTTGCAGAAACTATGGATCAAAGAGACTTGGAACAAGAACAGTTGTTGGGGGAGATAATCCTCGCCGGAGGTGATGCTGTCTTGTCGTTTCTCAACGACACCGATGGAACAATGGAGGAGGAAGGACATGATCATGATGGCTCCGGTGACATGATCATGATGGCTCCGGTGACATGATCATGATGGCTCCGGAGGTGCTGACTAGCTAATTGATGCATTAATTGTTTTGGTATGTACATATATATATATTAACTCTTCTTTCTTCTTTTATAGCCCTCCGGATCGAGCCAAACTTCGGTAACGAGACGAGGCCCGAAGAAGAGGTTGCGCAAGGATGAAAGGTTCACGATCACAGCACTCGCGGACGATGGCCTACCGATTGAACCCAAGCGGACCAAGGACGCATTTTCTGCTCAGTGCGGAGCTATTGTTAGGGACAACATCCCGATCAGCATCAAGCAATGGAATAAGCCTAAGGACGACGCCCCTGAAGGTGATTATGTCACCGATAGACAGAAAGATGATCTTTGGACCTTGTTGAAGGCAAATTTCACCCTACCGCCAGAGGAGGATCCGGATAAGCCCGTTATAGAGCCACTGGTCAAGGCGTGTGCTCTTAAGAAGATGGCAGATCTATTCAGGAGGTGGAAGAAGGAGTTGAAATCAAAGTTTGTCGGCAAAGGTGAGACTCCAGAATTCATCGGCCGATTTGAGAAGATAAGAGATCACTGGCCCGCATTTGTGGCCTACAAGACATCAGACAAGAGTAAGAAAATGTCAGAGACAAACAAGAACAACGCTGCAAAGAAGCAGTATCACCATCACACGGGGTCAGGTGGCTACCTCAAAGCCCGGCCGTTGTGGGACAAAGCTGAGAATGACCTGATTGCTAAAGGGGTCGAACCAGAGACATTGAACTGGCCAGACCGTTCAAGGACTTGGTTCTTCGGGGTTGGGGGAACTTTGGACCCTGAAACAGGGAAGTGCCGTTGGACGGACGAGCAACTTGCAATACCCGTCGCGAAGCTTCAGAAGTATATCACCGTAGCGCAGGAAGGGACATTCATTCTCGACAGAGAAAAGGACGAGCTGACTGAGGCCCTAGGGAATGCTGAGCACCCTGGACGAACACGAGGCACACCAGGCTCCGTTCCGTGGAAGTTTGGGTTTCCCGACGCAGGCGGTTACAGAAGCCGGGAGAGAAAGAGGAAAGCGGAGCTGAGCGACATGCAGAAGATGAGTGCAAGACTACAAAAGCTAGAGGAAGCTGAGAGCCAGCGAGCTACCGGCCAACTATCTTAGCGGCACGAAGCTACCCCAGAAGCTACCCCGCCATCTCAGCGGAGAAGCAGCGTGGCTTCCACGGAGCCCGTTCAGACTGACTTCACGGAGCCTATCTACCCCGTGGATACTATCACGGAGGCTCAAAATTGCGAGCTTATGACGAAATGCCATAACCTCACTTTCAAGGCGGCTCTCGGCTCTGTTGCACCTCCTCAACCCAACGGAACTTTTCACTGCCTTACGATTCCACATGACTATGCTGTTGTGATGGTGGATGAAGTAATGGAGGGATTTGAGGAGCTCGAGCTTTACCACTCTACAGGTGAAGGGGAGAATCAGCTGGTTCGTGCTCTGAGGAGTACATGTCTATGGCAGAAGGAGTACATCAAGCTTCCAAACTGGACGCCTCCGCCTCCTCCTCCTCCTCCGGCGAGTCAGGGCACTCCGCCTCCTCCTCCTCCTCCTCCGGCGAGTGATCAGGGCACTCCGCCTCCTTCTCCGGCTCCTCCGACGCGTGAGGGCACTCCGCCTCCTCCTTCGCCTACTCCGGCGCGTCGGAGCACTCCGCCTCCTTCTCCGCCTCCTCAGCAACGACGGAAGAGAGATGCCGCCGCTCCGGCGGCTAGCAGTACAAGCAGAGGCGGGAGGCAATTCAGATACGGTCCATGTCTCAAGCCTGTGGAAAAGTTACCATATGAGAGGACCGAGCAGGAAAACGAGGACATATGTCGTGCCGAAGTGAGGGTTCCATTTTGCAAAGAAAACTCCACCTCCGAAGGAGAAGCTAGATCCGGTGAAAGTGAAGCGCACTATCGATGCCCTGAAGCGACCACCACCGCCTCCGCCGGATTCCAACTATGACCGCATAATTACTAAGACACATGCTAAAGCGCAGTAGTCGGGAAGTACTTCCAGTGCTGCAAGAGTGAAAAAACGAAGAAGTGGGAAAACAATTCCCCAGCTCGGCGAACAGGAGAAGCAATCGTGCCCCCTGCTCAAGGTGTCTAGCGATATCGCTAATCATCCGGTGCTACTGCTCGGTACCACTCTTGATGATTACCTGCCCGATGATGTACAGTTTGAAACGGCTGAGGTAGTAGACGTCTTTAGATACGAGCACGGGAAGCCTCTCGTCAAACCTGATCATCCTCATCTAACAACGATGATGCAAAAATTGCATGACTGGTACATGGAAACCTGCAGGAAGTCTGGGAAAGACAGTTTGTTAGTCGGAATTAAAAAAGAGCATGACTTCCCTGGAGTCGACCTGCTGCCTGTTGAATTTGTGGAGTTATTTCAATTATACAATCAAAAGGCCCTCGACAAACAACTCATGACTTGCTACTGTCTGTAAGTATTACTTCTATAATTAAGTCTCTAGCTCAGCTCGTTCATTGCATGTATATATAATTATCCTCACTATATTATGCAGATTGAAGATGGTCGAATGCCAAAAAATAGGAATCTTCGACGTTGGGTTCATTAGCCCAAATACCGTAAATGAATGGTCGGTACGAAAGGCGGCTGAAGATACCGAGAACAACTTACTACAAACGTTCCTTAAACATCAAAACAAAAGGGAAATACTCTTTCCTTACAACTTCAAGTGAGTGTTACTGTCTTCTGCATATTCGGTTCCGCTTACTCGTGGTTAAGTAATGTAATTGATGAGTTATGCGTGCGCAGCTTCCACTATATTCTGCTATCCATTAACCTTGACGGGGCATTAGTAACTGTCTTAGACTCGCTCCGTAAAGATCCCAAGTATTATGCGGACATGACTGCAATGCTCCAGAAGTAAGTTCAATCAATACCGGGACCATATCGGCAACTTTCGTTCATTTCTTGATATCAAGTAATCATTTTCTTTGCCTGCCAGGGTTTGGAAAACGTTCACCGCTAAGGTTCCGGGTCTGAAGAAGGAGCTGTGATTTACACACCCCAAAGTAAGTAGTACTAGCTAGTTCCGCGCATCTCTCATTGATTCTAGTTTCATCAATACCATTATCATGCTTGCTTATCAGTTTGATTGAACTCTATTCTCGTAAAGTGCTTGTTGCAGGCACCCAACACTCATTTATGTGGATACTACGTATGCGAGTTCATTCGCTACTATACCTCTGAACGGGCCTCCTCTGAGAAACAATTTGAAGTACGTAAACAATATTCACAATTTTATTTTATATATTACCATCAATTGTGTTGAGTTTCATTCATATATATGTATTGACCCCTTCTTTAAATTAGATCTGGCAGATGCGGGATGAACTCCTACCACATGATCGCATACGAGCAATTCAAGAGGAATTGGCGGGATTCTTTCTTGACCACGTCATACCTGAACAAGGAGAATACCATGTGAAATTGAAATTGTTGTAAGGGATGTTATATATTGTACATATGTAGCAGCGTCGGATAGATATACGAAAACTTGTTGTTCGACCAAGCACGAAGAAAGAGATGTCACTTCTCTCTATATATGTTCATGACGATCTTGTGTAATTAATGGTTTCCTTTATTTGCTTACTAGCTAGCGTCGAGTTCTCTCTATATGTGTAGTAGCTAGCGTCGACCAAGCACGGAAAAAGAGAGGTCACTTCTCTCTATTAGCTCGCTAACACAATATGAAACCCCTAAATTAACCCTCCAAAACCCCAAAACCCCCCCTTCCAAAAAAAAAAAAACCCAGCGACTGCGAGCTGCTGACGCGTGGCCGCCTTTTGGTCCCGGTTGGTAACACCAACCGGGACTAAAGGTCCTCCCTCCCCCGCCCCAGGCAGCGCCACGTGGATGCCTTTTGGTCCCGGTTGGTGTTACCAACCGGGACTAAAGGTCCTCCTGCCTGGGCTTCCCGCAGCGGCCACGTGGAGCCCCTTTGGTCCCGGTTCGTAAGCGAACCGGGACTAAAGGTTTTGGGCTTTAGTCCCGACCCTTTAGTCCCGGTTCCAGAACCGGGACTAAAGGCCCTTACGAACCGGGACAAATGGCCCTTTTTCTACTAGTGTCATTATCCCTCTTGTCAGCAAAACTCAATATGGTTTCACTAAATAGAACTATATAGGACTGTCTTGCTTGGGCATTTGAGTACATCCATGCCATAAACAAAAAAAAGGAATTTATCATTTTCAAAATAGTTTTGAGGCGCACGTAGCCACCCGAACCTTGCCCTAATGTCGAGCGCGGGCCTCGGGAGGGGTGGCCGAGGGGGGCTCGGCGACTGCTGCGGCTCGCCGCCTTGCAAGCGCCGCAATGACGACAAGGTCAGGAGCTCCTCCCTTAGCCCGCCGGTGAAGGAGTGGCGCAAGGAGTAGGCGCGATGTCCTGCAGCTCCGATCGAGGGGCGTGTAGCAACTTCGACCGCATCTTCTCGCCCATGCTCCAGCGACTTCGGGGCGACGGAGCTCGCGTGGTTCGAGCCGAACGAGGAGGCCGCCCCCGAAGACAAAGCTATCGCTGCGCGTGTGACGGCGCCGAAGGAGGAGTACGACATGGCGTTTGTGCTCTCCAACTCGCTCATGAATTACCACCTCCACGTCAAGAAGCCCGACGATGATGATGATGAGTAGATCTAGATTTAATTTTGTTTATGCTAGTATGAACTATGTATTCATATGAACTCCGACGATGTAATATGTGACGCGGACTGCTAGTTTAAATTATGTCGTATGTGTTGGTGTTTGTTTACCGGATCTGTTCTTGCTTGATGTTTGCGGTACCGCATATTTGAGTTTATGGGATACTGTAAACAAATTTTGTAGGACGACAGTTTGCGGAATCTGCTAGAGATGCTCTTATTGTATGTTCTTGTGCCGTGGCGGATGTGGATTTGTTCGATAAGCTGATTGTGAGAGTAGACCATGATAAACTAAGAGCATCTACAGCCGGGCATCCCAAACCGCCTCAAAAGCCCGGGCGGGCTGCCCGGTCACGAAATTTTGACCCAGACGGGCGTCCTAAATGTGCCTCAAAAGCCCAGGCTGACCGTCACCCCTCATATCTAGCCCAAATATGGGACGGATATAGGGGCGCCCGAGCGCACCCGCCACAATGGCCTAACACTTGGGTCCCATGCGGAATCACTATGAAACCCGGCGGTTCGAAGCTCGTCTCCTCCGTCGGACCGATGTCGCCTGGCGCCGCTTCGGCGGGACGCGTACTCCCTAGACCGACTATTTAAGCCGACCGCTGGTACCAAAACCCTACCCCTCCACCATTTCCTCCTCCCGTCCGCCGCCACCGTCACTTTTCACTCCTCGTCCTCCGCCTCCGTCCCTAGCCCGACTTTTTAGCCATGCCCCCCGCCGCCGCCACTTTCTAACGCCGGAGCGCCGACTGTAGCTCCTTGAGCAGGTGCAGGCAAGGTGCAAAGCCCGGATCACCGCGGGGCTACCTCCGGATGTAGTGGATCCGAAGGAGGAGTTGGAGGAGGAGGAGGAGGATGACGAGAAGGAGGATGACGAGGAGGACGATGAGGAGGTTGAGGGGGAGGAGGAGGAGCCGAAGGAGGATGTAGGGGACGTCGGGGATGCGGATCTGCAGGCGGAGCAGCAGGCCATCCTCGACTCCATCCGATCGGAGTCGGATGCGGAGGCCAGACGGCGTCGTCGACAAGAGATGGAGGCGGAGCAGGCCATGGTGGAGGCGGAGATGCTCGCCTACCTGGATGAGCTCGAGGAGGAGGACGAGGAGCCGGAGCCCTCCAACGCGTCCGTCTACCCGCCGCCCGCCACCGACGTCGTGGACATCTCCGACGACAAAAACTAGGGTTGTACGTAGTGTGTACTCCCTCCGTCCGGATTTATTAGCCCCCTTTCAGTTTGAGCCAAAGTTTGACCATAAATTTAACTAAAAAAAATATAAACTATATGTCATGAAAACTATACCATAGAAAACCTTTTTCACATACAAATCCAACAATATACTTTGTGTATAACATACTTTAAATATTTTTAGTTAAATAGATGGTCAAACTTGGACCCAAAATACAAGGAGGCCTAATAAACCCGGACGGAGATAGTAGTACACAGGAGTTTCTTTTGCATGCTTTATATGAATCTAGGGGTGAAATATGAAAGACTCGAACGTGGACAAACACATTTAAAAACTGACTGACCGTGCCAACGGCGGTCCGAATTAGCAAACCGTTTTATATGCTCTACCTCAAACCAATGACAACTAGTAAACAAGCACGTGCAATGCACGTTTCGTTAAAATCCAAATTTTGAATATGCAGATCACATCTCGACTAATAGAATTAGTGTTCATGCATGTGAGTTATTACACCATATCCAGTAAAAATAACAATAAAGCATAGCATATACATTCTTATATGACATTCAGTTCATTGTTACTCATACCCACAACTTATCAAAGAGACCGTCTAAATCTAATGCAGATTCCATGGGCTATGTACCTCTCAAACACCGCATCCAAGTCACCTAGACCTTCCCGCCATTCCCCTCCCGTCATATCTTGTCTGTTCACCCCACCCTTTCCCTTCTTTTCTAGCAATGCACCCTGCTCCAACACCGTCAAGTGGAAATCCTCCTCACACAATCAACAAATACACAATATGTAGAATACTACAAATCTACTATTACACTATGGTTGTGAGGTCTATTCAACATTTGGAAAAAATAAATATGGAAAATTATGCCTAATTAGGTCTCTGTTGTTGGAGTTGCATGATTTATTTTCATCATCAGTGACATGGAATTGTTGGAGTTTAAATAAAATTGCTCCTCACAAAATACTTACTGGTTTGAACAACAATTATTTTGATTACTAATATTAGTTACTCAAAATATTGTGTTTGTGTAACATTGAAAATAAATGGATGTTTAGGAATTATAAATCAAAACAAAAAATTATCCAAACTTAGAGATACCTGGAAAGGAGATTATAAGTTGGCCTGAAAACATCACCCATACATCAGTTCAAGTGGCCAAGCAAGAAGTAAATACAAGAAGAGAAGCATATGTCGGTCCAATACCTTCTACATAAGAAAGAACTTACAACTTTACAAATCTCCTCGTTAAGTCATACACGTGTTCGCCCCCCCCCCCCCCCCCCCCCCCCACCCCAAAAAAAATAAAAAAATAAAAGCCATAGATGGGTTAAATTGGGGTGCTTAAATGAAGCAAATCTTCAATTGTTAGTCATCAACCATCTCCGGTATTATTATTATTTTTGCATTTTTTAAATATATAAATGTTCAAGAGATCGAATTAATCTTTTAAGGAGAAAGTAACTTGTCACAAAAGGTAGCACAAACTACACAAAGCTATCTAAAAAATTGATTACCAACTTTTCATACTGTTTCAATCCCGTGCCTATTTAATGCAACGTTAGCGGTTTGCACATCACCTTGTGTTTCTTCCAACATGCTATCGATGACCGTGAATTTGATGATTTATTAATTCAAAGAACAATTATACATTAGCCGATAACAAGCTTACAAAGAAAGAACTGGTAAGGAGAAAAGAAGAAAAATAAAATAAATCATGTCTGAAAAGGCTCTAGGACATAAGCTTTAGCCTGAAAGGGCTCCAGGATCATATACTACATAATATGCTTTCATGCTCCAGGGTCAACAAAGAGAAGGTTGGATTAGGAAGCAGTATAACTGCACAAAGACGAACCTCCATTGCACAACACCAAAGCAATCTTGATACGATTACTTGATGCCTGCAGCTAGCAGCAATGCAATTCATGGACATTCACCTCCTGTAGATACCACTCTGTAGTAAGTTCACCTTAAAACACACAAATATGCAGCGTTATATATACAAGTTAACATGTAATATAATTGTTTTGCCGAAGAAATCTACTACTGACCATTGCAAGAAATCTGTCAACATTCTTTATGGGTTCATTTATACCGTCGAACATGTTAACAAACACACAATGCTGAATTCGTAATGGGTTAATTTCTCTGCAAAATTTAAGATGCATTGTGAACATTCCCTTTACATAAAATGGAACCACTCACTTTTTTTTTCTAAGCGCTCTGTATAGACAATCTGTCCACTTCCAGCAGCAACTCATGTGCACTAAGTTAACCCGCCAAAGCAACAATTAACATTAGCGATGTAGGCGAACTCACTCACAAATAGCTACTGTATGGCTACTGAATATCAGAAAACAAGAAGGGAAAAGCCAAACTTGAAAAAAGCAGAGGGTAACACGTAGAAGATACCTCATGAGCTCTTTTAGGGTGATTGGCGAGTTACGACTTGTAATTTCGTGTAACTTCACCTCTGATTTTTTCTGACCGTCTAGTCAAAAGGGTAGAATGGTAAAGTCCTTCCAATCCGTTCCACAGGACTCGCCCCCCCCCCCCCGTGGTCTTTTTCTTGGTCGCATCGCCCTTTCCGCCGTTCCGATCAAGAGATCCGGTGGCAGCCCTTGATCCAGGCAAGCACCACCGGCCCGCCTCCCTGGTGTCCCTCCTCCAACCACGGTTCCGGTCCGACGCCAGAAACTGGCAAACCGTCCGCTGCGGCGCGCCGAGCCCGCCGAAGTCTCCACTGCCCCACCGCCCACTGCAGCGCCTTCCTCCGTCGAGCAGCCGGAGACGCCCAGCAACGCCGGCGACCAGTCTGTGGACAGGTACCTTTCCTTCAGCCCCGCCCACTGGCTCAGGCGGGCCCTCCTCTCCTCCGGTCGCCCGAGTCGTTTCACCATCCTCAGATCGACCCATTTCGCCTAGTTCTCAGTCTGCGTCATCTACCCTCGACCCGGCTGCCGTCCTCAGGTAGAAACTCGCCGCCTGCTCCGCGCGACCTCAACACGCTGCACCGCCACCTGCAACTGCAAGACAGCGCCGACACAGATCTGTGCCAATGTGAGCAGAGGTAGCCCAACATGTACGGCCATCTATTGGAATTCAGTACTAGTTTGGTAATGCAAACTAGTTTGGTAATGCAAACAAATATGTTTAGCCAGTACGTGGATTATAACTTCTGCCTAGTGTTCTTGCTCTGAAAACACACCAATCTAGCTAGCTACGCATTCATCTAGGGAATTCAGCACTAGGTCGTTCGGTGATGCCAACAACAGAGCAAATGAACAACAAGTTTTGAGTTGTGCGTGGGATGTAGCAGTACAGCTAGCTTTATGATTGACTAAAATAAATCTTCATTTTTTAAGCACATGTATGTAACATGCCATCTGAATCATCATCAGTGTGAAATTGGGTGACCTTTTCTTGTAAAGTATACTTAATTGGAATGAGTCTGATGACATGGGGGCTTGAAGTGCCATGACCATCACGGCTGATACTAACAAGTTAAGACAAAATGATGGATGATTACACCGACCAGTTCAAGATATGCTGCACATGCCTTGATTTCTGAATGCTGCCCCCTTCCAAAATCTTACTAAAAGGGAAACATCATTTCAGTCTATCTCTCCGCCCCCGCCCCACCCCCCTTTGGAAATTTAGGTGTAAAGAGTCTTGTCTGCTGTCTGAAAGCTTATGTTATGCAACTTCAGCATTCTTGTCCAATTCAATGTATAAATCTGATTCCTGATATGGATAAAGATCCTTATCCAGCTACCTTTCCCTTCTCTTTACAATAACTGCACAACGTTTCTCTGCACAGGCTGGTCATACAAAATAAACTAAATTCTCCTATTGACAGAAAGTGTAATCGGACGTTTTGGTTGGAGAACTCATGTACAGAAGTTGCGCCAACTCTAGGAAGTATTGAGTGTGCGGCGATCTTGTGAACCGTTCCTTTTAGGGCAGTTTCTAAACCTGTTTTACCCGTTAGATTTTGGAGCTTTGGGTGCTGGGAGTAGTACTTCGATCTGAACCACCATCGACGTTAAGGCAAGTGCATGATGGACGGCATCAACATCTCAAAATATCACCATGAAAATTGACCAGCATGCTACTGCTACAACAAACATTCTGAGTTCACACTTGATCCACAAGCCTTATTTGATATGTTAGTTAGTGGAGAAGATACAATGAACCCATTATCACTAACTAAACGTGTACTTTTGTGTGCCAATAAATGCTGCCTGTAGCATGTTTTTGTACTTGAGAACGTCTAAAGCATATAGTTACCAATGTTGATCTGGGTTGCAACTTATACAGGAGGAGATATGGTGTCTCTTACGTTTCCAAATTTTAATACTGTTACCACAAATTCAGCTATAGTTCAGACTTTTGTGCTTGCTTCTCATTGACATGACTGCCACTGCATCTCGATTATAGTGATAATCCTCATCAGGTTACTCATCTGTAAGTTTTAATACTGTCACCACAAATTCAGCTATAGTTCAGACTTGTGTGCTTGCTTCTCATTGACATGACTGCCACTGCATTTGGATTATAGTGATAATCCTCATCAGATTACTCATCTGTTCCTTCTTGTCTGTGTATACAGCGCCATCTTCAGACCTACAGGTTCTGTGACAATGTCTGGACATTCATCATGATGGACGTGCAATTCAAGAACGAAGAGACCACCGAACAGCTTGGCAAGGTCAAGATCGTGGCCTGCGATTCCAAGCTACCCAGCCAATAAGCAGCTCGCTTTGGCGCTAGCTGACTCGCGGAGGTGGGGATTGTTCGATCCCCACCTCCGCTAGAGAAGAACTCCGCCACCACCCATATTGTCTTCTTCATGTTATGTGATACTAGATCATCGCATCGCAGCCACAGAACTTTTTAATCCTTGTCTGTGTAATGTTTCGCTGAACTTCTGATATAAATGATGACTAGATGAGTAGTAGCAATTAGAAGTTCTTGTCAATTGTATGAGACATTCAGTAGCTCTTTGGTGTTTGCCCAGTTTCTGAACTCGAAGTTGTCATGTTTTTTGTCGAACTTATGCTAGATTACCATTCTGCCATTTAGTATGGGAATGTTTCAAGAAGTTTTTGTTAGAATAAATCCGAGGCACACCGTCGATCATCCGAGGACCAAGCAATCACACGAGGCACGACACCGAGATTTGTTAACGAGGTTCACCGATATGGCTACATCCCCGGGGCTTGACTACGGGCGCTCCTCCCCGTGACACCGTCACAATTCCGCACCCTGGCCGTCCTGGGCGCCGGCACACATCGCCGGCTCCCCCTGCGTGCCTGTGCTATTATGTTTGCATAGGTTACATCGTGTGTCTACCCCCGCTATATATGAGAGGTCAAGGATACAAGTGTCCTATTAGGACACGACTCCGTATCATGTCTAAACACAATAATACTCAGAGTCTAACTGTAACCTACCTTGTACACAATATTCGACACAACTCCAACATTTTTGTTGAACAGGGGCGAAACTAGAAACAAAATCTAAAACCACGAGCATTTTGGCTCAAAATTTGGCCAAAAGAAAGAAGGTTTCATAAAAATCCAAAAAAATAGAAGTTTAAAGAAAATTTCACAAGTACTAATTTAGGAGATGTTACTTCAATACAGAACTTCAATACAGAAGGTTAGCTCCATGCTGCTTGTGGTTCCGAATGGACCGTAGTGGTAGGGTTTACATGGTGCCCTACCGGTCTCACACCGCCACCACATTGGCTTGCTTGCCAAGATAATCTTTCGGGTTCCCGTCCGAGCCTAAGGACTACCCCGATGTCGGACCTCCGTTGGACCACCTATACCCTGAGGCAGGCACGTTGTTGACCTGCCTAGCCGGTGTATTACACAGTCACTCACTACTATCAATGCTACTCGTTCGGGCTCACTACTGGTCTTACGGCCCTCATCAAAAAATATATTCCTTTTAATTTTCTGAAAATATTTCATGCGTTTACTAAAAAAAAACTCATTCCCTCCACTTTTACAAATTTTCAGCCCTTGCCATCCTATGGCCCCACCAGTCGATCACCAAAAAACTTCAGCCCCCACGATTGAAAGTGCGTTATATCGACTAGAGGGGAGTGAATAGGCGATTTTTACAAATTCATCACTGAGGAATTTCAACTTGAGGAATTTGAAATGTGATGAATAACTAACAGCGGAATAAGTACTCAAGTGCATACGAAGCATAGCGATCGCATAGACATCATGATGAAATAAAGCATGCACAGATTACAGGTAGCGTGATACAGGATAAGCAGGTGAAGAACAAGGTAGCTTGAAGAATTTGAGGTGAGGAAATTGAGAAAGTCTTCAGTCAAATTCTTCAAACAGTAACGATCAATTTCATCAACAAGTATACGAGGAAATGAAAGGGTTGAGGAAATGGAACCAGGTAGCTTGATGAAGACAATGGTTTGATGACCCAGTTCCAACTGCTGTGACAGGCGTACGTCTGGTTTAGAGCGGCCTGGTATTTAAACCAGAGGACACACAGTCCCAGGACACACAGTCCTTACCGTATTCTCCTTGAGCTAAGGTCACACAGACCTCGCCCAACACTCGTGGTAAGTCTTCAGGGTAGACTTTCAAAACCCTCACAAACTGGTCACCCGGCGATCCACAATTGACTGCTGGATGCTCTAGACCAAGGTCACTTCGTGATCCCCAATTGACTGCAGGATGCACTAGACCATGACGCCTAACCGTCTGGAAGATACACAGTCTTCAAAGGTAACAAGCGTCGGTTCCACACAGGAACAATTTCTTCAGTGATGCTCAATCACTTTGGGTTGGTGGTTTGGTTTTGGGGTTTTTCCTCACTGATGATTTTCGCTCAAAGTCCTCGAGGAATGGGATGCTCTCAAATGACAAGTGTCAGTTCTCTCTCTCGGAGCAGCCAACCAACTAGTGGTTGTGGGGGGTGGCTATTTATAGCCAGGGTGCAACCTGACATGATAAGACATAAATGCCCCCAATGATATGACCGTTATGTGGATAGGATGATTGGGGACAGCTGGCGCTTAGCACAGCAACGGTCGGAATTTCGAACTATGAAAGTCCTCAGGCTTATCATGTTCCTCACTTGTAGGCAATTCAGACTGGCGAAATCCTAACTCCTCAGTCAGACCAATTTCCTCAGAGACCAGAAGATCATCGTCTCTGTCACTGAAGAACTTGACTGAACTGCAAGAGATTTCCAAAGGCTTCACTCGAAGGATTGGATAGGTTGAGGCTTTTGAGTTGAGCATCAGTTGGAAATTTTCCTTAGTATTACCCCGGCCCCCTTTAACAGTACGGTGTTTCCTATGACTCAAAGAAAGGAAATGAAACTATAAAAACAAAAGTCTTCACGCTTCATAGTCCTCGTTCATATCTTCAAGGTCACACCAACTTCTTCTTTTTCAAAGTCTTCAGGGAATACCAAAGTCTTCACCAAAGTCTTCACCAAAGTCTTCAGTTGAAGACATACATTTTTAGGGGTCGATAATCTCCGGATGTATCAAACTCCTCAGCGACTTATAAAGCCTGTGTACACTTACAAACGCATCAGTCTCTTAACCTATAAGTCTTCAATACACCAAAATCACTAAGGGGCAGTAGATGCACTTACAATCTCCCCCTTTTTGGTGATTGATGACAAATAGGTTAAGTTTTCAACAGGGATAATAATATGAAGTGTAAGTACTGAGTTTGAGGAATTTGATTGCAAGATATAGAAGAACTCCCCCTGAAGATGTGCATATTTGAGGAATTTGCTTTGGACTGCAAATGCACATAGCAGGTTAAAAACATGGAGAACTCCCCCTATATCTTGTAATTCATACACGCATTTAACATATGATATGAGGAATTTGAAATGCATGATGAAAATGGTGTCTGACGAAATTCAGCATGTATGCATTAAGGTACTTGAGGAAATAGGCATGCGGAAAGCAGTTCAAAAACGTCAGACCACCATCGGACTTAAGTTTACAACTCAACCAACAAAAGCTTCAGAAGAGCGAGAGTTGTAACTTAAACAAAAACAGCCCATATATATAGACCCGCTTGAAGACTAACTCAAATTTTCTCCCCCTTTGTCATCGAAGACCAAAAGGGACGAAAAAGGAGGACTAACGCCCCAGAAGAATTTCATCATGAAGGTGCTGGAGGAGCGCCAGCGTTGTCGGGGTCAATCGTTGATGCAGGGCCTGCAGCAGTGTCGTCAATGTCCTCAGCTTCATCCGCCTGGCGTGATGAAGAAAATGAGCTTGTAATCAGCTGAGGAACTTGAACTTTCTTCCATTTCTTCCTTGGAGGGATGGACCAATCAAAGTCCTGCTGAAATTCCATTTCCTTGAGTTCTTCAGGAGTCTTGAGGTGAGACAGGATGGCCCATGTGCGGTCGAAGACTTCATGAAGATAATAGTGGTTTTTCCTCACAGAATTGTGCATGACAGACATGTCTCGAAGAAGTGAACCAAACTGACGCTTTATCCACTTGTGATTGCGATCAATCTTCTGATGAAGACTTAGAAGAAGCTCTCGACCAGTCATCACACGAGGGGCAGTTTCTTGAGGATTTTGCGCTGAGGCTTTTGCAGCAGAATCTTGGGTAGCAGTGTTATCATTGGTGGAATAAGATGCAGCTTTGCGAAACTGACCATCCAATGGACGAGTACCTTCATCAATGACAGCTTTGCCTTTTCCCTCAACTAAAGAAAATGAGCTCTTGAGGACTTCGATTGGAGGCAGAAAGCCAAAGTGATTCTGAAAGTCAGCCTTGAATGGAAGTGAAGACCTTGATCTGATGAATTTCATGATCCAGGGAGCGTAAGGCTTCAATTCAAACGGGGCTGAAGCAGCATTGGCCAAAGTCCTCATGAAGAAATCATGGTAATTGATGGGAATCCCATGAATGATGTTGAATAGCATGTTCTTCATGATTCCCTCCACTTCTTCTTCTTCAGAGTTGTGGCCCTTCTGAGGACTGAGGGTTTTGGTCAGAATGCGATAGACTGTCCTGGGCACATAGAGCAAATCCTTCACAAGGAAGGAAGTCCTTTGAGGTTGTCCAGGAGCCAATGGCTATATCAGCACTTGCATCATGTGATTGGGCAGAGCAGGTTCATCAAACAGGCATCTTGCTCCTTCTGAGGGAATTGGTATTGGGACTGACCGTAGTAGTTCAGAGGCTGGAGCAGTGTAGTGAGTGGATCCAGTCATCCAGTCCAAGACCCAAGAATTGACATCAGAGGCATCACCTGTGATGTGCAAGGTGGCATAGAATTGAAGAATCAGCTCTTCATTCCAATCGCATATGTCCGCACAGAATGGAAGAATTCCTGCATCATGAAGGACTACGAGCACCGGTGTGAAGCATGGGATAGTTTCCATGTCCGCATGAGGAATTTGCCGATGCTCGAAGACTTTCTCCTTGTCAAACAGCACTGATGCATAATAGTTCATCTGTGTGGGTGTCCAGAATCTGGTGCGACCGGCCCTTGCAGAGTCATAAGGATTTGGCCCATTGAAGAAGATGTGCTCGTTGAAGAAATTGGTCTTGATGAATTTGGGGCGCTTTGAGCTTTTGAAGGGCATCTTGGGCTTCGGCTGAAGGTTTGGCTTGAAGCGGCCCACAATTTCCTTAAGCATAGGAGGAACTTCTTCAGATTGAGGAATTTGAATAGCAGTTTCCTTAGTTGCAGTTTGAGCATCAATTTCTTCATATGATGCAGCTAGAATATCTTCAGGGATAGGTGCAGCCAAGTCATCAGATCCTGTATGAATTTCTTCAGTCTGGGCTGGAGACTGAGGAATTTGAGTGAGGGGAGTGGTCATTGGTGAATTTGGGTGTGCAGCTTCCCAATATTCATCATTGATAAGAGGAGTTGTGTTTCCAATGTCCACATCCTCTTCCATTTCTTTAACGCCGGCCTCTTCAGCAGTTAACTGAGGCTGGGGCGATGATACCAGAGGGGTTGAAGCATTTGCTTCCACCTCAATTTCTTCATCAATCTGCTCTGAGGAAGCAGCAGAATGATCTTCTTCATCTTCATCATTTGGAATGTCATAGTCAACACCAAATTGAATTATCTCATAGGCAGGTACAAAGGTAATGGGAGTTGCATCGATCGGGTCAGTTGAAGAACTTGGCAGTGTCTTCAATTTCTTCACCGTCGAGGAATCTGAAGTTGATGCTTTTCTCTTCTATGCAGCCTTCTTCTCCGCAGCCTTAGTTTTCTTCACTTCTGATGCAGAAGGAAGATTGATGTTCTTCACCCTTGAGGATTTTGCAGTTTCCGCAGAGGGTGAAGGGGGAGCAGTTTCTTCAGGCACGACTGATGCAGTCGTCCTTATGGTCTCAATTTCATCAGGCGCAGCAAAAGTTTCAGCCCGCCTGGCAGTTTCTTCAGGCGCAACAGTTGAGGTTACCCTGACGGGTTCTTCAGCGGCCTGAATTTCTTCAGCTGCGCGTGCAGTTTCTTCAGCAGGCTGAGCGGATTCTTCAGCCTGAGGAATTTGCGGTTGCAACTGAGCTGCAACCCTTGAGTTGTGTTCCTTAACTGCAGCTTGAGCGGCCCTGACAAATCTCACTTTGGTGCCCTTCCATTCAGCATCATACTTTGCTTGTTCTTCAGTAAGGCAGCGAATCTCAGACTGAACTGTGATGAGTTGATTGGGAGTCAAATTCATCACATTGTTCCTCAAGAACTTTTCTTTTCTGGCCCTGTTTCTCTTAGCTCTCTGAGCTTGATCTCTCTTCCATTTTTCCTCAGCTATGAAGTGTGTGAGGACATGGTCCACACCAAGAGGTAGGTTCAGTGAGGAAAGTGGTGTGCTGGGATCCTCATGCCATATGTCGATGAAATTGAGGATCATCTTAGGATCCAGCATGAGAGGAACAGAGCTGCCCTTGGCTATTGCAGCTCTTTGCTGACTGTTTCTGATGATTTCTTCCAATTCTTCATTAGTAGCCTCATCATTATCCTCAGATCCTGAGGGTACATTCACAATAGCTTGGCTCTTGTGAGGACTTGGTCTCTGACCTCGTCCAGCAGTTCTCTTTATCTTCATCAAAGTAGGGCTTGTTGAAGACTGTGCTTGGGCTGAGGAACTTGCAGAGCCCCCTGAAGCAATTGAGAAGCCAGTATTCCTTTGACATGTTGCAAGATTTACAGGTGTTGAGGACTTTGCGGCAGCAGCTGATGATTGTGCAGCTACTGAAGGCATTGCAGTGGCCTTTGAAGAACTTGCATGAGGATTCTGCAGTGAGGACTTTGAAGTTGAGGTTTTTGACTTCACTGCAGACTTCTTCACCATCGATTTCTTTCGAGCACTATCAGAGGCTCCGGCAGAGGCAGCGGCAGCAGCAGAATCTTCATTGAATTGCTTTACTGCAACTTTGGCAGTTCTCTGAAGTTTTTGTTGATGCTTTGCCCATTCAGCTGGAAAGTCTTCACCACGAGCAACGCTAGTGGGATCGACTTCTTGATCATCAGCAGGAGGAGCCCTTCTGCAAGGAGGTTTGAGGGCGAATTTCTTCATGTACTTCGGAGTGACATAGCGATAGTCTCTCCACTCCTTCACCCACCTCCGTTCAATCCTCTGAATCCTGGTTTTTCTTTGCTCTTTTGTCTCTTTGCCATGAATGGCCTCATCAGGAGTACAGTAACCGGCATACAGAGGCTCAGGTATCTCAAAAGCAGTGTTCTGTTCAGCCTTCTTTCCACCCTTCTGAGGTCTTTTACCATCTGCCATTTTCTTCACTTGATGACTTTGAACTCTTGATGATTCTGAAGATGTATACAATTTTTCCTCAAGAAACGCTGCAAATGAGTTAAGTTGATGAGAACCTAGAGATTCATCAGCAGACATTTTGTACCTGTGAACAGAGTATAGGTGCGAGGAATTTGAAGAGGTCATATGCGTTCTCAGAAAGTTTTCAAAATACATCAAGTTGAGGATTTTGACCATAGATGTCTTGAGGAATTTCACTAAGTGTTCTTGGTCTTAGGTTCCAGAGTTGTGCGAATATGTGGATCCACACAATTGAGGAATCTTGAAGAAAATCATAACTTAGGAAAAACATCAAGGGATTGAAACATGTAAGGTGCTTAAGAAGATGATTCTTGAAGAATAAACACTTTTGAGAATTTTGTGGAAGACATGAAGATCAAACAAGGGCAGTAAAATTAGATTTTATTTACCCTGATGAAGAACACGACGAACAGAGAGATGAAATCGGGGAAGTTCGTCCGTCCAGATCTCCCACGCCCTAGCTTGGCAGAGGGAGACAGCTACAGCGGCGGCGGGGTGAAGACTTCTGCGGCCGATGCGAGTACGGCGACGGCGAGGTCGAGGCAGTGAAGCTCTTCCTCTCCGGCGGCGATGATTTTAGCGGCGGCGCTAGGTTTGAGCTCGGGAGAGATGAGAGTGAGGAGTAACTCGAGCATAGTGAAGGGAAGGGAGTATATATAGTGGCAGTAAAAACGAATCGGCCTGAAGATTTTGGACCAGATTGCCCCTGACCCTTGCTCTCCATGCGACATGTGTCACCCACATTCTGAGTAGTGGAGATAGTGGGGGATCGTGACTTATCCAGTCGTGGGAATCGGAACAGTTTGAGCGGGAAGCGCCGGAAAAAAATTGATAGTGAAAATTTTAAAGTTTCCGTTCGCAAATTCTTCAGCTGTCAAGGATACAGTGAAGACTTTGAACGAGTTTCAAAGTAGAACGCATATGAAGAATTTGTGAATAGACTGGGTTGAGTTTAGCATAGAGGGGGAACGGGTCCGATCACATTCACTTAGATGAAAATCAACTTGAAGAATTAGCAATAAGTGAATGCTGTTGAGGACATTGAAAACTCAAATATATATATATATATATATATATATATATATATATATATATATATATATATATATATATATATATATATATATATATATAGTTAATGAAGAACATCAGTTTCATAGTTTGAAGAATTTTAAAAAGTTGAGGAATTTGAAAATTTGAAGAATTTGCAAAATGATGAAAAACTCAACTCTGAAAAATTTCAACTATTGTTGGTGGCGTGACCCACCGTATAAGAATGATGATTTCAGACACCGCATACAACTGTCGTAGGGTTCTGAGAATCAATTTCTTCATTAATTTCTTCACACTTAGAGAGTTATTCTTCATTCATTGAAGAAAAACGTTACTTCGTGTGTTGCACATCAAAGTCATCAATTTTGCATGAGTGTTAGGATGTGTGTCCTTTCAAAGAACATTCGAAGATTCTAAGATATTTAGCTCACACCGCAACTTGCAAAATCTCTTTTCATCCAAGGGCTTAGTGAAGATATCGGCCAGTTGTTCTTCAGTGGGGATGTGGTCGATGGAGATGTCGCCCTTGAGTACATGATCTCGAAGAAAATGATGACAAATCTGGATGTGCTTGGTCTTGGAGTGCTGAACTGGGTTGTTAGTAATCTTGATAGCGCTCTCATTGTCGCAGTAGAGAGGCACATTCTTCACCTTGATGCCATAGTCCTTGAGGGTTTGCTTCATCCACAGAAACTGAGCGCAGCATGAACCAGCAGCAATGTACTCAGCTTCAGCAGTAGAAAGTGATACACAGTTCTGCTTCTTTGAGGACCAACAGACTAAGGATCGTCCGAGGAAATGACATGTGCCTGAGGTTGACTTGCGATCCACACGATCTCCAGCATAGTCAGCATCTAAGTATCCGAAGAGGTGAAGATTTGAGCCCTTGGGATACCATAATCCAAGCGTTGGTGTGTGAGCTAAGTATCGAAGAATATGTTTCACAGCCTTATGGTGTGATTCCTTCGGTGTTGCTTGGAATCGGGCACACATGCAAACACTCGGCATAATATCAGGTCTAGATGCACATAGATACAATAAAGAGCCAATCATGGAGCGGTATACCTTCTGATCGAAATCTTTACCATTTTCGTCAGTGCAGAGGTGGCCTTTTGAAGGCATTGGAGTTTTGACGCCTTTGCATTCGTGCATGTTGAATTTCCTCAGAACATCCTTGAGGTATTTCTCTTGTGAGATGAAGATGTCATTGTCTTGCTGACGAATTTGAAGACCTAAAAAAAATTCAACTCTCCCATCATAGACATTTGATATTCTTCACTCATCATATAGGCAAATTCATCACTGTAGCGTTTATCAGTACAGCCAAAGATAATATCGTCTACATATATTTGGCATATGAACAGTTCATTGTCATAGGATTTAGTGAAAAGAGTTGGGTCGAGTGAACAGGGTTTGAAGCCTTTCTTCATGAGGAATTCCTTCAGAGTGTCATACCACGCCCGAGGGGCCTGCTTGAGGCCATAGAGGGCCTTGTTGAGTCTGAAGACTTTGTCAGGATGCTTAGGGTCTTCAAAACCTGGGGGTTGAGCAACATATACTTCTTCCTCAAGCTTACCATTGAGGAATGCACTTTTCACATCCATTTGATATAAAATGATATCATGATGGTTAGCATAAGCAAGCAATATGCGAATAGATTCAAGTCTAGCAACAGGTGCAAAAGTTTCATCAAAGTCAATTCCTTCAACCTGTGTGTAGCCTTGAGCTACAAGACGAGCCTTATTCCTTACCACAAGGCCATTTTTATCTTGCTTGTTGCGGTAGATCCACTTGGTACCTATGATGTTATGCTTGCGAGGATCTGGCCGCTTGACAAGTTCCCACACGTTGTTGAGCTTGAATTGATGCAATTCCTCTTGCATAGCTTGAATCCACTCAGGCTCCTTGAAAGCTTCATCAACTTTGGTGGGCTCTATGATAGAGACAAAAGCAAAATGCCCACAAAAGTTAGTCAAATGTGAAGCTCTTGAGCGAGTGAGAGGACCTGGTGCATTGATGTTGTCGATGATTTTGTCAATCTGCACTTCATTTGCAACTCTCGGATGAGCAGGTTGACGTGGCTGAGGATTTTCTTCAGCACCATTTTCTTCAGGTGTATCAGCATGAAAGTCTTCATTGGTTGGAATGACTTCCTCAGTAGGTTGAGGATTTTCTTCAGTGGGTACTACATCCTCAGTAGCCTTCAACTTAATGGATTCCTCAGGAGACTTTTCATCTAGCACAGAAGGCAGGTGCTCTCTTTGCGAGCCATTAGTTTCATCGAACCGCACATCTACAGTTTCAACAACCTTTTGATGGTAGGTGTTGAAGACTCTGTAGGTGTGCGAGACCTTTCCGTAACCAAGCATAAAACCTTCATGTGCTTTCGGTGCAAATTTAGAACTGTGGTGAGGATCTCTTATCTAGCATTTTGCACCGAAGACTTTGAGATAACTTACATTGGGTTTCTTGCCAGTCATGAGTTCATATGATGTCTTCTTGAAGAATTTGTGAAGATATACCCTGTTGATGATGTGGCATGCTGTATCAATTGCCTCAGGCCAGAAGCGACGAGGAGTCTTGTATTCATCAAGCATGGTGCGAGCCATCTCAACAAGAGTCCTGTTCTTGCGCTCCACGACGCCGTTCTGCTGAGGAGTATATGGGGCAGATAGCTCATGAGTAATACCAAGTTCATCAAGATATTCATCAAGATTGGTGTTCTTGAACTCAGTCCCATTATCACTCCTGATATGCTTGATCTTGACACCGAAGTTTGTTGAGGCCCTTGAAGCAAATCGTCTGAAGACATCCTGCACTTCAGACTTGTACAGAATAATATGCACCCAAGTGTAGCGAGAGTAATAATCAACAATTACAAAGCCATACTAACTTGAAGAATTTGTTAGTGTGGAATAATAAGTGGGGCCAAAGAGGTCCATGTGAAGCAATTCAAAAGGTCGAGTTGTGGTCATGATTGTCTTCGAGGGATGCTTAGATTTGGTCATCTTCCCAGACTCACAAGCACCACAGAGGTGATCCTTGAGGAATTTGACACCTTCAATGCCAATGACGTGCTTTTTCTTCACGAGCGTGTGCAAGTTCCTCATACCAGCATGTCCAAGTCGTCGATGCCACAGCCAGCCTTCTGAGGACTTTGCAAGTAGGCACGTGGCAGGCTGAGGATCTGTAGAGAAATCAACAATATACAAGTCTCCTCTCCTAAAGCCTTCGAAGACTTTGGAATGGTCAGATTCCATGATGACAACACAACGATATTTTCCAAAGATGACAACCATATGAAGATCACAAAGCATTGAGATAGACATGAGGTTGAACCCGAGGGATTCGACAAGCATCACCTTGTCCATGTGTCGGTCCTTGGAGATTGCAACCTTACCTAGACCCAATACCTTGCTTTTTCCTTTGTCAGCGTAGGTGATATGCTTCAGATGAGATGGGGCAAGTGTCATATTCATCAGTAGACTCTTGTCACCAGTCATGTGGTTGGTGAATCCACTATTGAGGACCCACTCAGTAGCTTTTGGAGTTTCATCCTGCAGATGAATTAGTACAACTTACAAACTCATATGCTTCAGAGTGAAGAATATGACATCAAATTCATCAGGCAGAATTTCATCACACAACATAGTAAGTAAAGCAGTGTGAGGACGTGAGAAATGAGGAATTCATTTCTGCATGATTAGCTTGCGTCCTTTCAAGCATTTCCTCAGGTCTCCAGCAAATTCATCAGACGTTCAAGTTCGTCTGGAGACCTGACCCTGCATAAGAAGTTAGTTCAATTTCTTCACCACCCACATCTGGAGGGGTGGCAAAGAGTTCATCATTTTGCGAGCTCCATATGAGAAGGGAGGCATTGAAGCTAGTGCACTTCGTTTCACAGGACTAGGGTTAGAGTACTCATATAAATAAGCAGAGAAATTCTTCGAGGACTTATGAACATAATGATTTGAAGAATAATGCACATATTCAGAACTCTTAGATTTTCCCTGCGAAACAGATGCATTAGCATGAGAATGGTACTTTTGACCATTTGAGGAATTTGGCCCAAGTGAAGACTTTGGTCCATATGAGGAATTTGATCTGGGGTTCCTTTTCTTCATGGGTGGTGTCGTGAGGACATTCACTTGAAGATTTTCCCAGCAGCTCTTAGGAACCCAGATTTTCCTCATAGGTGAACCGTTCCTGCAGTTAGTTCCAACAAATCTTGTAAATACTTCACCTTTCTGATTTTTGAAGAATTTGTAGTTGGAGTCAAGTAACTCATCAGAGGAATATAAAGTTTCACAAGTAAAGCCAGATAAAGTGGATGGATCCATAGGAGGTCCTTTTGCAGCAACCCATGAGGTTTTGGGGTACTGCTCAAGTGTCCAGTAGGATCCATCAGCATTGAGTTTCCTCTCAAATGCAATACCCTCTTTCCTAGGGTTCCTGTTCAGAATCTGCTTTTTGAGCACATCGCAAAGGGTTTGATGCCCTTTGAGACTTTTGTACATGCCTGTCACATACAATTCCTTCAACCCTGCATTTTCGTCAGTGATACTTGTGGTATCCTCAGATGAGGAATTTGTGACCACGGGGATAGTTGAAGAATTTGCAGCAATAGAAGCATTTGAACATTCAGGTGAAGAATTAGCAGTTTCACGTTCAATGCATTTCAAACATGGTGGAACAAATTCTTCCTGAGCGGTACTGATCTGTTGAGCCAGTAAGGAATCGTTTTCCCTTTGGAGATCCTCATGAGACACTCTTAGTTTCTCAAGATCTTGCTTTCTTTGAAGAAATTCATAAGAAAGCTTCTCATGGTCAACTAAGAGAGCATTATGATGACTCTGAAGGTTATCATACTTTGTCTGAAGACTTTTGAGATCATCAGACAGAGTTTGAGTCCGATCCACTTCCTCATTCAACAGATCATCGCTTTTGTCTAGCAGTTTCTGAAGCTTTTCAAGTGCACTTTGTTGCTTAGTGGCAATATTAGCAAGTTTGGCATAGCTAGGTTTCACATATTCATCAGATTCACCTTCACTTGATTCAGAAGAAGAGTGATGCCTGTGTACCTTGGAACCTTTTGCCATAAGACAAAGTGAAGAAGATGAACCAGGATCTGATTCCTGGGTTTTGAGGATTTTCTTGCGTTCGATGAACATGGAGTCTTGACAAGTGTGATAGCCTTCATTGACGTCCATGATCCTATCCCAGATGAGCTTGGCGTTCTGAAGATGACAGATGCCCTTGAACATGACGCTTGATAGGCTTGAGCAGATGATGTTCCTCGCCTGAGCATCAAGTTGAGTGTACTTTCGAATTTCCTCAGCATTTGCCATCTTGTAGAGTTCAGTCAGTCCAAGTTCAGTAACTGTCCATAGCTCACAGTTCATTGATTTGAGATGCTTCTTCATCAGAACCTTCCACCTAGGATATTCAATGTCATCAAGATTGGGACATTCTGTGAGTGACTTGATGCCTTTCGTCATGAAGCAGTAAGTGGGAGCATATTCATCATTGCTGATGTCAGAGTCGTTGGAGTGGTCATTTTCTTCATCGTTAAAGATGGACTTGCTGACGAAAGCAGTGGCGAGAGCAAGGCTAGCAACACCAGAGTCAGACTCCTCCTCAGATTCTTCTTCTTCTTCTTCATATTCTTTAGATTCTTCTTCAGAGTCCATTTCCTTGCCAATGAAAGCCCGAGCCTTTCTGGAACCTTTCTTCTTGTGCGACGAGGACTTTGCAGATGAAGACTTTGAAGATTTCTTCTTTTTCTTCGAGTCATCAGAACTGTCGTCCTTGTACTTCTTCTTCTTTGATTCTTTTTCCCAGAGAGGACAGTCAGAGATAAAGTGACCAGACTTCTTGCATTTATGACAAGTTCTCTTCTTGTAGTCGCTTGAGGAATCTGATTTCCTCAAACCACCTTTTGATGACTTTCCAAATCGGCCTTTCCTTGAGAACTTCTGGAATTTCCTCACGGGCATTGCCAGCTCCTGACTGAGTTCTTCAGGATCACCAAGGCTACTATCAGAATCTTCGTCTTCGGATGAGGAAATTGCTTTTGCCTTCAGAGCACGAGATCTTCCATAGCTTGGTCCGTAGAGGTCTCTCTTCTTAGCTTGTTGGAATTCATGAGTATTGAGTCTCTCAAGTATATCAGCAGGATCAAGTGACTTGTAGTCTCCACATTCTTGAATCATCAAAGCCAGAGTATCGAATGAGGAATCAAGAGATCTTAGCAGTTTCTTCACCACCTCGTGGTCAGTGATATCTGTGGCACCTAGTGCTTGAAGCTCGTTGGAGATATCAGTGAGGCGATCAAAAGTTTGCTGAACATTTTCATTGTCGAGTCTTTTGAAGCGGTTGAAGAGATTGCGAAGGACATCAACACGGGAGTCACGTTGAGTGGAAACACCTTCGCTGACTTTGGACAGCCTATCCCAGATAAGTTTAGCAGACTCCAAAGCACTCACTCTGCCATACTGACCTTTGCTCAGATGGCCACAGATGATATTCTTCGCTTGTGAATCAAGTTGCTTGAATCTCTTCACATCAGCAGCGTTGATCGTGGGAGTAACAGAGGAAACACCATTTTCCACAACGTACCAGAGATCGTTGTAAATAGCCTCAAGACGCATGCGCATCTTGTTCTTCCAGTAGGGATAGTCCGACCCATCTAAGGTAGGACATCCTGCGGAAACCTTGATCATACCTGCAGTCGACATAACTAGAACTCCAGGTGGTTAAACCAAAATCACACAGAACAAGGGAGTACCTTGCTCTGATACCAATTGAAAGTGCGTTATATCGACTAGAGGGGGGTGAATAGGTGATTTTTACAAATTCATCACTGAGGAATTTCAACTTGAGGAATTTGAAATGTAATGAATAACTAACAGCGGAATAAGTACTCAAGTGCATACGAAGCATAGCGATCGCATAGACATCATGATGAAATAAAGCATGCACAGATTACAGGTAGCGTGATACAGGATAAGCAGGTGAAGAACAAGGTAGCTTGAAGAATTTGAGGTGAGGAAATTGAGAAAGTCTTCAGTCAAATTCTTCAAACAGTAACGATCAATTTCATCAACAAGTATACGAGGAAATGAAAGGGTTGAGGAAATGGAACCAGGTAGCTTGATGAAGACAATGGTTTGATGACCCAGTTCCAACTGCTGTGACAGTCGTACGTCTGGTTTGGAGCGGCCTGGTATTTAAACCAGAGGACACACAGTCCCAGGACACACAGTCCTTACCGTATTCTCCTTGAGCTAAGGTCACACAGACCTCGCCCAACACTCGTGGTAAGTCTTCAGGGTAGACTTCCAAAACCCTCACAAACTGGTCACCCGGTGATCCACAATTGACTGCTGGATGCTCTAGACCAAGGTCACTTCGTGATCCCCAATTGACTGCAGGATGCACTAGACCATGACGCCTAACCGTCTGGAAGATACACAGTCTTCAAAGGTAACAAGCGTCGGTTCCACACAGGAACAATTTCTTCAGTGATGCTCAATCACTTTGGGTTGGTGGTTTGGTTTTGGGGTTTTTCCTCACTGATGATTTTCGCTCAAAGTCCTCGAGGAATGGGATGCTCTCAAATGACAAGTGTCAGTTCTCTCTCTCGGAGCAGCCAACCAACTAGTGGTTGTGGGGGTGGCTATTTATAGCCAGGGTGCAACCTGACATGATAAGACATAAATGCCCCCAATGATATGACCGTTATGTGGATAGGATGATTGGGGACAGCTGGCACTTAGCACAGCAACGGTCGGAATTTCGAACTATGAAAGTCCTCAGGCTTATCATGTTCCTCACTTGTAGGCAATTCGCACTGGCGAAATCCTAACTCCTCAGTCAGACCAATTTCCTCAGAGACCAAAAGATCATCGTCTCTGTCACTGAAGAACTTGACTGAACTGCAAGAGATTTCCAAAGGCTTCACTCGAAGGATTGGATAGGTTGAGGCTTTTGAGTTGAGCATCAGTTGGAAATTTTCCTTAGTATTACCTCGGCCCCCTTTAACAGTACGGTGTTTCCTATGACTCAAAGAAAGGAAATGAAACTATAAAAACAAAAGTCTTCACACTTCATAGTCCTCGTTCATATCTTCAAGGTCACACCAACTTCTTCTTTTTCAAAGTCTTCAGGGAATACCAAAGTCTTCACCAAAGTCTTCAGTTGAAGACATACATTTTTAGGGGTCGATAATCTCCGGATGTATCAAACTCCTCAGCGATTTATAAAGCCTGTGTACACTTACAAACGCATCAGTCTCTTAACCTATAAGTCTTCAATACACCAAAATCACTAAGGGGCACTAGATGCACTTACAACGATCTTATCCCGCGCGTAGCAATCATTCCTCCCCCATATTCTGCTGCTCCCGCTCCGCCATTCTTGCCACCCACCAGACCGGAGGTCCACCGATCCAGCCGCCCAAGCCAGGTTGAATGCCACCCCCTCCTTATCTGCGGGATCCCGGCCGCCGCCTCACCCGCGACCCTCTCCTCCGTGGCCCAGTCCGCTCGAACGCCGCTGCCGGCCTCACCCGCGGGATCGGAGTTGCCGTCCACCACCCACGTCGCCTGCGAGATTGGACGCCACTGCTTCTTCTTCACCGACCCATCGCCGCTCACCGCTGGTGCATCACCTGCTTCGCCTGGCTGAAGAATTCATGCGGCGTTCAGAAAAAGCTGCGGGTGGAAATCCCAGAACCGTTGCCGGCGCCGACGGTGGTGTGATGCCGCGATGGGTCCGCTGACAATTTTGATTCTGCAGAAACTCATTCTCATTTTCCTTCCAGAAATCGTGATCCATTCTCCATCGTCGATGGGTCAATGCAGATGCACCGAATTTCATTTTTTAGTTTTTGCTCGTCGAGGTGACTGTCATTCAAAAGCATAATTTTTTAATAGATGTTACTTGCCATCTTGGATGGCTCTTTCTATTCTGAAAATTGTTTGTAAACCATGGATGAGACTTCATTGTTTCCAAAACATGGACAATTCACATGAGATGCACTGTACTGTTGCTTATTCTTCAGCCAATCATTAACATAATTCTCTGTTTTTTAGCTGATTCTAGATATTGATAGAATGCTAATAAATTACATCCTTGAGTAATATGCGAGTATTTAGATTTTGAAACTACTAAACCTATCCAGCATGGTAAGGAAGTTTTTGTAATTGCAGTATTTTACAATATCGACATTTCTCAGGTTTGCAAGAGACAATTTTATGTAGTGGAGCTAAACCTATCCAGTGTGTTCGTGAACCTGAAGGCACTGGAGTGGTTTTCAAATGAGGACTAGAGGTAAATTGCTTGGTACGGACAGCACTTTCCCCCTTGCCCCCGCGTCGCTCCCCCGCGGGCGACTCGGGCGGCGGCGCTTCCCTGCTCCCGGCTACCTATCGATCTTACTGGTTTGAACACACTACTTTTCATGAGACATATACATGTACCAGAGCCTTCGTACGACTTCACAAAATGTGCATAGGTCAGATGGTTAGGTTCCTCATGGTGAAACCAACCCACGAGGGTTTAAGTCCTAGATTTGAAGCTGGTGGTCTCATTTTTTTGGTTTTTTTCCAGACTTTCCAGCGTTATGCGTTCAGTTGGAGATGATGTTCACGTCGATTGGCCACCTGTCGTCGTAGCTTTAGTTGATCAGTTGCATGCGTTAATTTGATTATTTGATTATTTCACCATAGATGTGGTTAATTTTCACGCGTACGCATCAGGTCTTACTAGGAAATTCAATTTGATTTACTCGGCCATGATCAATAAACACAGATATTACACAAGCCAACCAAATGAACATGAATTTGACAATATATAGAATAAACCACAATATTTTTTTACAAAAGTGGCTCCTCCCTGGGAGACAAGTTATGAAAAATAGATAAAAGCTCATACGCAGAAGTCCCGTTCTCCCTTATTTCAGTACACAAGATGAACACAATTGAAAAAAGAAACATCTAAAACAAATGTCCGGCAAACCCATGACCTCCATCTTTGAAAGGAGGAGGGCCGTGGGCCCTCAACCATACAACCATATCGTTCCAGAGAGGGAAGCTGTGACGACTTGTGGTGGCGTGATCCTCCACAGCTTCAACATGTATGATGACGTGACGCACCATCAGTCGGCGAGGTTGTGTCGTCCGGCTTTGGCAGCTCCACGTGGTGACTGCATGATTCCTTTGACAGAGTTGAATACCCTAAAAATTAACACACACATAGTCTTGCAATTTTTGTCGAGTCAAACATAGATTCATAGCACAATGCACTACCAATACAGTACCAGTTCTCTAACAAGAACACCTAATGATGTTAAAGTCCAGATGTGGAGGGTATGCATTTGTTCTATTTACACAAAACAAAGCAAAAAAGAACATCCAGTGATGAAAATATATTTATGTTTTAATTCTATTTGTGCAAAAGAATGTAACCCAACTGTAGCATTTAGATCAACATGTGGCTAACTTACAGTGATTACTTTATCCCTTTCACACGAAAATAGCAGATATACGTAAATTTCTTCCAGGTCTGTGTGAACTATGTGGTACAAGCCCAGGAAACAATTGGCATTTGCCACAAATAATATGAGGGGAATGAATTGGCACATAGGTTCTCTATATAATGCACAATACAACTAGCAAGTGAAATTCCAATGAACTGTAGCATGTTCAGTATTACCTACTGAATGAAATATGTAATCAAAATCACCGGCACGAGCTCCTTAATGAGAAGGGGGGAAGATACCTTTTTACTCCGGCAAGCTTCAGGTGAGCTCCTCCACTGGTCCTAATCCATTTTACCTGATCCACACCAGCAAAGAAAAAAAAAGTCAAGAACTCCTCCACTGCATTATAGGACATTAAGTTGTAGGTAGTAACAACCATGAGAAGTTTGTGAATAAATGTACCGAATTTTATAAGGTGGTTAATGAAGCGCATTTTCCACCTGTGTGAACATCATAATTATACTCAATCTCATAGTAATTTAATATCTTGATGTATTTTAACAAATTATATAGCTGTCAACAACATTCATACTTGGAAAATGAAAATAATAAATTCCAAGAGAACTTTAAATTTCTGAACCTTCCACTTTCAGTCGATGATGGGTTGGCTCGCTGAAACAGAACAAAAAGCAAGTATAACCTTGACTGGACTCTATCCTGAATATCTTGTACAGCTATGAGTAGAAGCAAACTAAACTTCACCAGTTTCCTACTGAAAGTTTAAACGTATGTATGTCACTATGTCAGAGTGCCTGGTGAGTGCCAACTATGTATTTTCGGGGTATACAGAAAATAAGGGTAAGATGAGAAGACAACATGTTGCAGGACATTGAACAGAGCAAAAAGATTCAGATTGAGCAACATGCTGGTGTGCGTGTTGGTGGTGGGGGTGGGGGCACGGACTGTTGGCCGGTGTTGCTGGGCGTCACCGGCTACTCAACGGAGGGAGGCTTCGGGCGGGATTGGCGCGCCGCAGCGGAGGGTTTCCGTTTCCTGGCGCCGGGCTAGAACCCTCGCGGCAGGAGCGAGAGGAGGGAGGCGGGCCGGTGGTTTCTTCCCTGGATTGGGGCCGCCGCGGGATCAGTGGAAAGGGCGGCGGCGGCGGCGGCGGCGCGACCGGATTCATCTGCACAGGGACGGGGACGGCTGAGAAAACTGTCTAAGGAAATGAACGTGCGTGGGGTGACAATCTGGTGATACGTGACTAGTGGATCGGCCGACGATGGCAATTTTCCAAAGTAAATGATGAATCTACCCTTTGGAAAACTAATTATAGTCCCACAAAAAAATTGTACCGGTCCCACCGTTACGTGTAATTTCCCGTAATTTTTGTTTTGTAACTTCTCGTAACTCCTATTTTTCCACCGTCAGATCAGGATGGATGGACGGCTCCTAAAATCGCCAATCACCGTAACGGTTGTATCATATCATGTCCTTGTTAACGCATTTGTCTCCTGCCTTCCATTCGCTTGTACCTCTGAAATCATCATGCTGCACAAAGAAACACCATCTTATGTGTAACTTGAATTGGATTTGATGACCAATTGTAAGAAAACAAATAAGCAGATTAGCATCACATTCAAACAACGAATCCGTCAAACCGTAATAAACAGTGTGTAGGCCACAATCTTAGCACATACCTGCGCAGATGATACTTCATGTAGCTTAACCTGCTTGTATTGGGGCTGAACATCCTCTCCTCCTTGCTCAATTTACGCCCATCTACGCCATCCTGCGTATGTAGTCTTGGTGTATGACCTTGTAACTCTTTTTCTCTATCAATGGAAAGATAGGCAATCATGTATATTTATGAATAAAAACAATGTGTGCGCAACTACTTGCTCGAATGAAAAAAACCCGAATACATTGGAAGATATTCTCATCCCAATAATTCTCTGAAATATGAACATATCACGATATATAGACGATGAACATACTAACCCCGTGGCATGAAGTTCCTAATTTATGGATGTACCTCTATAGAGCCCTCGTTAGTGTGGCTGCCGCATAAGAGTGGAACTGCAGCCTCATCAGCCAGCCCTTGCGTTGATGGAGACGACAAATGGTATATGTGGCCACAGATGCCGCTTGCAGCGTCCGCGCCTACAGGTCGTCCAATGCAGTGCAAGGAATGGGCCAAGTCAGGGATGCACGGGGACAGGGAAGGAAGTGTCGAAGAGATTGTGAGGCAGGCCTCCGACAGCTGAGCGGCAGCGGGAGTCCCTCCGGCGCGGGGGCGGCGGCGCGGCTGAGACAGACCGGCGGCGGCGCGGCTGGGACAGGGCCCTGTGGCGGGCAGGGGCTGGGACAGGGGCCGGCGGCGGGCAGGGCCCTGCGGCGGGGCTGGAGGCAACGCGACTGGGACAGGGGCCTGTAGGGTAACGCAGCAGAAAACAAAAAATTTCCGACCTACGCACCAGCCCAGGACCACTATGGAGACTGCATACAAGGTTTGATCTTTTTCGTTACCGACTCGTAGCGCAGCGGAAGTAGAGTCGATGACGATCGGCGGTGCAGATCCCCGCAGCTAGGATTTACAACCTCCCAACCGCGAGGATGTATACCCTCATCTGCCCCTCGGACAGCCCTCCTGGAGGCGGCCAGACAGTCCTCCGGACGGTGTCGCGGACAGCCCTTCGGGAGGACTATCGAAACTCGGACGGTCACTCGGACAGCCCTTCGGGAGGACCTTCGAAACTCGGACAGTCACTTGGACAGCCCTTCGGGAGGCACTCTCGAACTAAGACCGAAACTACAATCTCTCTAAAGAGTTGCACACATACGGTGTCATCTATCCGGCAGGGCTTCGCCGTCCAGAACTAGTTCCTGCCGGAACCCAGACAGCCTTTCGGCTCTACGAAACTATTTCGCTGGGAGGGAGAGAGAAGCCAGATAACATCATGGCATGTGTATGAGAGCAAGGGATGAAGGTTTGGGCAGCCCCCTCACCTCCTATTTATAGGAAAACCAAGGGGTAGGATGGGTATTCAAAATACCAAAAGTGCCCCCACTTTATGTCATACACAAAGGGTATAAAAGGGAAAGAGGGTGCCATGTGGAGCTCCATGGAGGAGCTCCACCCTTGGCCGGCCACTCCTTGGGGGCCCCCCATGAGGGGCTTCCTTGGCCCCCAAGCCCTTCTAGAAGCCTTTTGGAAAATATCCCAAAAGGTGGTTTTCCAAAAATATCCCAAAAAGCACTTTCACTATTCACGACGACATTTTTCAGCGTCCGTTCGAACTGAAAATATTTATGTGGGCTTATAACATTTCCAGTACCCACTAAAATAATTTTCAATGCGTTCCGGAACAATTCCGGATTAGTGATTTTCATCTGCAAAAAGCATCTGAAGTGGTTCCGGCAGCGCCGGAACATTTCCGGTTTTTCTTCCGGAAAATTCCCAGAAGTTTCCAGAATGATTCTGGCACCCTCCAAGAATTATCAGGCATGTGCCAAAACCAATTTGACTTAATGGTATCCCTGAAACAACTTTTCAGTTTTACCGAAACTGTTCCGGTGTTCTCTCTGCGGAACTTTTCCGCTGTCCGAAACTTTTCCGGTGTCCGAAACTTTTCCGGTGATTTTCTCTCAGACTCCCTGTCTAGTATTCAGCAGATAGATGACCCTTAAGCGTGTGACCCTATAGGTTCGGTGAAGTATAGACATGACCCGGAACCCCTTCCGATCAATGATCAACATCGGAGCCGTGGACACCCATATTGACCCCTATACCCACACGAATGAATATTTGAGTGAACCTCCAGTTTCCGTGTGCTATTCCTGTTGCTTCGCGATATGTTACAAATACCCGAGGTGAGACATGTTGGCATCCCTGTGGATCAACACCTTGTCCACTATGCCAGTTACCTCGTTACCGGTATTGTTCTCTTTTCTCGTTCCGTGTTCCGGCATCCCCGTGATCAAATCACAAAGTGTCTGGCCAGACGATGATGGATACCGTAACACTGAGAGGGCCCAGAGATATCTCTCCATCGTCGGAGGAGCAAATCCCAATCTTGAGCTATCAAGTTACTTGACATACTTTTCCATGAACCCGTAAGCCGTCGTAATAGCCACCCATTTACGGATGACGTTTAACAAACCCCAAAGTTCATGAAGCAAGCATGAAGAAACTCGATACTCTCATGGTCTAAGGAATCATGCAAACGTTAACCATCTCTGTGTTATTAACCATTAACTTGTGACGAATGAATCTCATAGCATAACATCAATTCGGGTCGATTCAACACAAATGTTCTGCTAACATTGTGCCCTCAAAGTTGCTGGCATAGACATGCCCATGATCAGGAAAATAGAACCATCATGCAACACTTGAGCTAGTCTTAGAGGCCAGACTAGGAATACATTTTACCGTTTATTATCCCACACGTGCATATGAGTCTTCCTCCGAGCCTCGGGGTTATTGCAGACTCGAGAACCATAGCAGTTATAGCATGGAACATAAACCTAATTATGAACAGGGAGATAATCAATAACATTTATTATTGCCTCTAGGGCATATCTCCTACAGACTCTCACTTGCACTAGAGTCAATAATCTAGTTAATGCTAATGCACTTTAAACCTGTGGCACACCGGTGTAAATATGCTTCGCTTGTGGTATAGCCTGATGTCCAATGGATCTGACGACTTCAGCTCCGTGTGTATCTTTGCATATCCTCGCGTTTTCACGCTTTCACAAAATTCATATTTTGTGTGGACTTGGCTTTGCATATGTGTGAATCATTGGTCGAAACCTGATTCCTCAGACTGAGCTATGGAGCAACTGTCTGCAATAGTGTCCCATTGACCAAAGCCATCTTGGAACCATACTAAGTTCATGAATGAACTATATGATTCAACAACTTCTTTGTCGCTTCTAAAGCGTCAACATACTTAGCCATTGTTATAGAATTCGCCACAGTAACCTGTTTGGAACAATTTCCAACTACCGTGCCACCATATTGTGTATTACACAAAAAATCAATAACTAAAATCGAAAATCGCATGGAGCATTGATGAAGACTGTATCGATGTAATTACTTACAACGAGTACTTCATAATCTCTGCTTGCGAGAAAACATGTCATCAATACTACTCTAGTACTTAATGACATCTTTCACTGTTGTCCATGATCAGTACTTTTGATCACTTTGGTATCTATACTCGCAACAACTTTGGAGTATTGGACATATCTGGTTGTTTTTACATACCATGGAATACATGATTAATCCAAACACGAAGGTGTGTGGAATCTCCATCATGTATTTTGCTCATCAGTGTTTTTTGGACACCGAGTCTTGCAAAAACTCTTTCCATGTGACTTCGGCAAGAATCACTCCTTGGCGTTTTAAATGCTAAAAAGTTTTAGCATCTTGTCAATATGTATCTTTGCTCAGCCCCATTAGGTAAATCTATCTCCATAGATCATCATCCCTAATATTAAGGCTATTTAGCCCAAGCACTTCATCGAAAAACCCTTTTCAAATGAAGTCCTAATTCGTGTCAAGAAATTTATTTCCAATTAACAATGTGTCAAGCACACAAGGGTTTTAGAAATATTATTATGCTCCCACTTACTTTCTTGAACCACAAGCATCTTCGATACCCATTTAATGAAGTCAAACTCTTTTGACCATTTCATCAAAAACGAAGATTCCAACTCCATTTTGCTCTCTTCTGTCCATTGCTGGAACTCTAAAGTTTGCATACTTACTAGCATCCTCTGGACTGACAAAATACCTTGGACTGTAACACATGCAAGTCCTTGGTTACATTTCCATCAGATGGAAATCCTTTCGTCATCCATGTTTCATATCTCATGATTGAAATATGTATTAATTGCTAGTTCAACCCGAACCGACCTTAAGCATCGCTACGGTGAAACAACCTCATCGTAGTCAACTCCTTGAACTTGTTATTTCAACAAGTCGAGCTTTATGGATAAAACATTTTTATCCGTATCAGTTTTTAGTTCCATAAATATTCGTTAGACTCTAAGTCTTCCGAAAGGTGTATCAAGATTTTAATCTTGAAACATTTATATGGAAACTATCTCGGATTGTATTGGCATTTAGCCAATTCTGGAGTCAGGGCCCATCACCTCTTCCTTGTGTATCGTAGGTATACTGTTGTCCAACAACAATATCTCGTTTGCGCACCTGAGAGGTTTGCACGAGCCTTGCCTACGTGGTTCAGCTGCAAGTTCGACCGAAGTCCATACATTTTATTGTAGAGACTTCCGTATCAGTCGTAGTAGGAAACTCCAGAATCACTTCCAATGTTCCTTTCCTTTGACCTGATGACGAAGATACTGGTTATCTTGTTGAGTTGCACTGTCCTCCCACTCACCTTTTGTAAGAAGTATTCTCTTTAAAAGCATACCGTTTTGTGGCAAAATCCTTTGCCTCGGTATAGTGGTGGGGGAATACCCAATGACTTGGGATAACCTACAAAGCAGCACTTGTCTGATTTGGAATAGTTTTGTAACCTTTTACACAAGCCCCATATTCCAAATGTTAAGAAAAGATATAACATGGTTGGGCGTACCATACCATGGCGTCATTTCAACAGACCCGATGGAGCTCTTTTCAGTGTAAAAGCCGCAGTCTCTAAAGCATCACTTTAAAAGGGATAATGGCAAATTTATTTATGTCATCTTTGATCTTACCATGTCATAAATGGTTCGATTACATCTTCACGGACTTTTCACTTGCAGTGGTGTTCCGGGAGGTGCAAGTTATGAAACCCCTTTCACAACTCATCAGACATTCGCTAAACTTGTAACTCAAATATTCCTTTCCCCAATCAAATTGCAGAAACATAATTTTCTTGTTACAATAACTTCTACTTCATTTTTGAAAACCTTATGAATGAATTCAAAAGATCCAGACTTACGTATTATCAAGTAAATATCCATATATCTACTTGAGTCATTTCTGAAGATAGATAAATCCACTACTTGCAACAACATTTATTGGACTACACACATCATAATGTATGATCACCAATATGTTCTTTGCTCGTTCCTTATGGCCTGTGAATGGTATTTTAGTCACTTCACTTTTCAGAGGAAAGTTGCAAGTGTCAGATGATTCAAAATCAAACGACTTCAAAATCCATCATAATGGAATTTTCCATGCGGGTTTCTCTAATGTGACCAAATGCAGTGCCACACATATGTGGTATTCTTTTAGTCTTGCGACATTTAGCGTCAGTGTTATGGATGTATCATATTACCATCAATATTCATAACATACATCCCATCTTGGATGGAAGCATGGCCCTTCATGTTATTCATAATACTGAACAACAATTGTTCTTTTATGAACAATCCTTTTGCAACAAACATTGTGCAATGGGCTAGAGTGTATGAAACTCTAAAATGAATTATGAAAGTAAACCCAGAGGTAATGTATTATTATCAATATTGATAACATACGTCTCATTCATAATGAAAGTATGGCCCTTATGTTATTCATAACACCGAACATCAAAAGTTCTCTTATGAACAACCTTCTTGCAAGATACCTTATGCAAAGGGCTAGAGTGTGAAACTCTAAAATGAATTATGAAAATAAATACATAGGTAATACACCGATGGAAGGAATAGTAACTATTACTAGGTTCCCAGCGTGTATCGAAACCTCATTCCTGGCTAGTCTTTCAGGCCATAGTAGTTCTTACATCGAGTTGCAACAGAATGCAATCGAGCGGGTATCTTTGTGATTAACTCACAATACCCAAGAATTAGTGATTAACATGTTTAACCATAATTCCCAAGAACTATATCTTTGACCAGCCTTCTATACATCAAAAACTTGTATGACATTCATACATGAGCTAGATATTCCAGTCTTCTTTCTTTCTGCCATTATACTTCTAACAGTTTAACTTTCAGTATTTCTCCTACTCTCAGAAGAAGCACCCAACTTAAGAGTGGCGTCAGCCCCGGACTTCCTAGGCGTGAAAGATTCACCAACACCCTTCGGACACTTCCTTTCTCTTTAAGTTGTTGTTTTATTCACCTTCATATCATATGACAGGCGTTCTTCTGGATCCCTTTTTTTTATCAGTCCAATGTATAGTAAACACTTTACTAATGTTTGCAAACAAACATGGCTTTGGATATCTCATATCTTTTAGCCTTTGTCTGTCTCTGAAAATGATTTTCAGATTCCATGAATATTACATAACTATCCAAACTTTCGAAGTTCGGGTCTCATGGAAGCAAACATATTTCACTTGACCGTAATGGAATTTTAGCTTTTGGATCGAAGGACGAGAGTCACATCATCCATAGCATTAGCGGGAGAATACCGAAAGTATGCGATAGGACAAAGTCCTTCTCGGCACTCTTAAGGACAATCCTCATATTACGTTACCAACCGTAAAGTTTTAACCAGATATTTAACAGCAATTCAATTTTAATAGGGAAGGTGGAAACGCGAGCCATTCTTCTACAACTATTATGCAAATCACACTTAGACAAAGTTCATAATTAATTGCACTGAGAATTAAAAGAATTAATTCTAAAGTGCGCTCCCACTCAAATCAATATCTCTCATAATTGATTGTGAGTGATTCAAGATCCATATTACAATTCAACGCCAAGGATGTATCCATCTCAAGTGACGAGAATTGCAATCGGTAGGCCAACTTGCCAATCACATCTCTATGTGACTCTTGTTCATCTTTCGATGGGCGTGTTCCGGGCTCAGGACTTTCAAGCTAGAACGTCAAGATAACCAAGTGATCTCGCTGCGAGGTCTCAACTCACTCGCCTCACACATCCCTAATCGTTCGTACCCATGTATCCATGGCGCACCCCGAGAAGTTAGGTGCCGTGACGGTGCTACACTTGGGAGAACACTAACTACTTGATATTTTGTGAGAGACCACCCTAATAAAAGCGACTACCGCGCAATCAAGAAGGGTGCATCAAGAGGGGTAAACATATTAGGCAATTCATAATAGCATGATATGGTATAGCCCTTTCTGACGGAGAAGTCATTAATTTCTTCGTCTTCGGCATTCGCGTCGGTGTTCACCTTCGCGAAGTTTGCCACCACCTTGTCGATGCACCAGATAATATTGCTATCTCTATAGCTAATAAAATAAGTGCATTACATAAGGTTGACACGCAGGTCATTAAAGTGCAATCATATGGCTCCAGCCATCATGCCGAATCATGACACGTAGGTCATGTTAATTTACATCATATAGTCATCTCATACATAATCAAATTAATATGAGCACTGCTATACCACATCACATGCACATGCAAACCATCCTGCAAAACCAAGTTAGACGCCTCTAATCGGTTCATGCAAAAATTTGTTTTTACGTGGCTTCTCTGGTTTCGAAACAAACCGAAGCTACCAACGTCCATCATCAAGCATGACAATCCAAGTCGCTAGATTAACATTGCGGGGTGTATGAAACACGAGATAATAAAATCTCGAGCCCCATACTAAACTTCGTCATACGCATGACCCCGATGCAGATCATATCTGCATTGCCCTTTCGTCTGCGAAATTTCATCTTTCTTTTTAACTACAGTGGAATTCAATGAACCGTTAGCACTTCGTTGATCAATTAGGATCGCGGATTGCCAGAACATTGAAAATCCACCATGCTGTTATTAAGATCAGAAATATGCAAATCCCAGGGAAGCAACAAGAACATCGGGTAACAGATTTCATTTGCTACCCGCACAAATAATTTTCAGTAATAGAACTCATCTACTACCTAATTATATTGTGCAACACCCATACATCTCTATGTATTCTAGATCGCAACCTGCATCTACGCATAGCACGACTCTTGATGCCACTGTAGGGTAACGCAGCAGAAAACAAAAATTTTCCGACCTACGCACCAGCCCAGGACCACTATGGAGACTGCATACAAGGTTTGATCTTTTTCGTTACCGACTCGTAGCGCAGCGGAAGTAGAGTCGATGACGATCGGCGGTGCAGATCCCCGCAGCTAGGATTTACAACCTCCCAACCGCGAGGATGTATACCCTCATCTGCCCCTCGGACAGCCCTCCGGGATGCGGTCAGACAGTCCCCCGGACGGTGTCGCGGACAGCCCTTCGGAAGGACCATCGAAACTCGGATGGTCACTCGGACAGCCCTTCGGGAGGACATTCGAAACTCGGACAGCCCTTCGGGAGGCACTCTCGAACTAAGACCGAAACTACGATCTCTCTACAGAGTTGCACACATACGGTGTCATCTATCCGGCAGGGCTTCGCCGTCCAGAACTAGTTCCTGCCGGAACCCAGACAACCTTTTGGCTCTACGAAACTATTTCGCTGGGAGGGAGAGAGAAGCCAGATAACATCATGGCATGTGTATGAGAGCAAGGGATGAAGGTTTGGGCAGCCCCCTCACCTCCTATTTATAGGAAAACCAAGGGGTAGGATGGGTATTCAAAATACCAAAAGTGCCCCCACTTTATGTCATACACAAAGGGTATAAAAGGGAAAGAGGGTGCCATGTGGAGCTCCATGGAGGAGCTCCACCCTTGGTCGGCCACTCCTTGGGGGCCCCCCCATGAGGGGCTTCCTTGGCCCCCAAGCCCTTCTAGAAGCCTTTTGGGAAATATCCCAAAAGGTGGTTTTCCAAAAATATCCCAAAAAGCACTTTCACTATTCACGACGACATTTTTCAGCGTCCGTTCGAACTGAAAATATTTATGTGGGCTTATAACATTTTCAGTACCCACTAAAATAATTTTCAATGCGTTCCGGAACAATTCCGGATTAGTGATTTTCATCTGCGATTTATAAAGCCTGTGTACACTTACAAACGCATCAGTCTCTTAACCTATAAGTCTTCAATACACCAAAATCACTAAGGGGCACTAGATGCACTTACAACGATCTTATCCCGCGCGTAGCAATCATTCCTCCCCCATATTCTGCTGCTCCCGCTCCGCCATTCTTGCCACCCACCAGACCGGAGGTCCACCGATCCAGCCGCCCAAGCCAGGTTGAATGCCACCCCCTCCTTATCTGCGGGATCCCGGCCGCCGCCTCACCCGCGACCCTCTCCTCCGTGGCCCAGTCCGCTCGAACGCCGCTGCCGGCCTCACCCGCGGGATCGGAGTTGCCGTCCACCACCCACGTCGCCTGCGAGATCGGACGCCACTGCTTCTTCTTCACCGACCCATCGCCGCTCACCGCTGGTGCATCACCTGCTTCGCCTGGCTGAAGAATTCATGCGGCGTTCAGAAAAAGCTGCGGGTGGAAATCCCAGAACCGTTGCCGGCGCCGACGGTGGTGTGATGCCGCGATGGGTCCGCTGACAATTTTGATTCTGCAGAAACTCATTCTCATTTTCCTTCCAGAAATCGTGATCCATTCTCCATCGTCGATGGGTCAATGCAGATGCACCGAATTTCATTTTTTAGTTTTTGCTCGTCGAGGTGACTGTCATTCAAAAGCATAATTTTTTAATAGATGTTACTTGCCATCTTGGATGGCTCTTTCTATTCTGAAAATTGTTTGTAAACCATGGATGAGACTTCATTGTTTCCAAAACATGGACAATTCACATGAGATGCACTGTACTGTTGCTTATTCTTCAGCCAATCATTAACATAATTCTCTGTTTTTTAGCTGATTCTAGATATTGATAGAATGCTAATAAATTACATCCTTGAGTAATATGCGAGTATTTAGATTTTGAAACTACTAAACCTATCCAGCATGGTAAGGAAGTTTTTGTAATTGCAGTATTTTACAATATCGACATTTCTCAGGTTTGCAAGAGACAATTTTATGTAGTGGAGCTAAACCTATCCAGTGTGTTCGTGAACCTGAAGGCACTGGAGTGGTTTTCAAATGAGGACTAGAGGTAAATTGCTTGGTACGGACAGCACTTTCCCCCTTGCCCCCGCGTCGCTCCCCCGCGGGCGACTCGGGCGGCGGCGCTTCCCTGCTCCCGGCTACCTATCGATCTTACTGGTTTGAACACACTACTTTTCATGAGACATATACATGTACCAGAGCCTTCGTACGACTTCACAAAATGTGCATAGGTCAGATGGTTAGGTTCCTCATGGTGAAACCAACCCACGAGGGTTTAAGTCCTAGATTTGAAGCTGGTGGTCTCATTTTTTTGGTTTTTTTCCAGACTTTCCAGCGTTATGCGTTCAGTTGGAGATGATGTTCACGTCGATTGGCCACCTGTCGTCGTAGCTTTAGTTGATCAGTTGCATGCGTTAATTTGATTATTTGATTATTTCACCATAGATGTGGTTAATTTTCACGCGTACGCATCAGGTCTTACTAGGAAATTCAATTTGATTTACTCGGCCATGATCAATAAACACAGATATTACACAAGCCAACCAAATGAACATGAATTTGACAATATATAGAATAAACCACAATATTTTTTTACAAAAGTGGCTCCTCCCTGGGAGACAAGTTATGAAAAATAGATAAAAGCTCATACGCAGAAGTCCCGTTCTCCCTTATTTCAGTACACAAGATGAACACAATTGAAAAAAGAAACATCTAAAACAAATGTCCGGCAAACCCATGACCTCCATCTTTGAAAGGAGGAGGGCCGTGGGCCCTCAACCATACAACCATATCGTTCCAGAGAGGGAAGCTGTGACGACTTGTGGTGGCGTGATCCTCCACAGCTTCAACATGTATGATGACGTGACGCACCATCAGTCGGCGAGGTTGTGTCGTCCGGCTTTGGCAGCTCCACGTGGTGACTGCATGATTCCTTTGACAGAGTTGAATACCCTAAAAATTAACACACACATAGTCTTGCAATTTTTGTCGAGTCAAACATAGATTCATAGCACAATGCACTACCAATACAGTACCAGTTCTCTAACAAGAACACCTAATGATGTTAAAGTCCAGATGTGGAGGGTATGCATTTGTTCTATTTACACAAAACAAAGCAAAAAAGAACATCCAGTGATGAAAATATATTTATGTTTTAATTCTATTTGTGCAAAAGAATGTAACCCAACTGTAGCATTTAGATCAACATGTGGCTAACTTACAGTGATTACTTTATCCCTTTCACACGAAAATAGCAGATATACGTAAATTTCTTCCAGGTCTGTGTGAACTATGTGGTACAAGCCCAGGAAACAATTGGCATTTGCCACAAATAATATGAGGGGAATGAATTGGCACATAGGTTCTCTATATAATGCACAATACAACTAGCAAGTGAAATTCCAATGAACTGTAGCATGTTCAGTATTACCTACTGAATGAAATATGTAATCAAAATCACCGGCACGAGCTCCTTAATGAGAAGGGGGGAAGATACCTTTTTACTCCGGCAAGCTTCAGGTGAGCTCCTCCACTGGTCCTAATCCATTTTACCTGATCCACACCAGCAAAGAAAAAAAAAGTCAAGAACTCCTCCACTGCATTATAGGACATTAAGTTGTAGGTAGTAACAACCATGAGAAGTTTGTGAATAAATGTACCGAATTTTATAAGGTGGTTAATGAAGCGCATTTTCCACCTGTGTGAACATCATAATTATACTCAATCTCATAGTAATTTAATATCTTGATGTATTTTAACAAATTATATAGCTGTCAACAACATTCATACTTGGAAAATGAAAATAATAAATTCCAAGAGAACTTTAAATTTCTGAACCTTCCACTTTCAGTCGATGATGGGTTGGCTCGCTGAAACAGAACAAAAAGCAAGTATAACCTTGACTGGACTCTATCCTGAATATCTTGTACAGCTATGAGTAGAAGCAAACTAAACTTCACCAGTTTCCTACTGAAAGTTTAAACGTATGTATGTCACTATGTCAGAGTGCCTGGTGAGTGCCAACTATGTATTTTCGGGGTATACAGAAAATAAGGGTAAGATGAGAAGACAACATGTTGCAGGACATTGAACAGAGCAAAAAGATTCAGATTGAGCAACATGCTGGTGTGCGTGTTGGTGGTGGGGGTGGGGGCACGGACTGTTGGCCGGTGTTGCTGGGCGTCACCGGCTACTCAACAGAGGGAGGCTTCGGGCGGGATTGGCGCGCCGCAGCGGAGGGTTTCCGTTTCCTGGCGCCGGGCTAGAACCCTCGCGGCAGGAGCGAGAGGAGGGAGGCGGGCCGGTGGTTTCTTCCCTGGATTGGGGCCGCCGCGGGATCAGTGGAAAGGGCGGCGGCGGCGGCGGCGGCGCGACCGGATTCATCTGCACAGGGACGGGGACGGCTGAGAAAACTGTCTAAGGAAATGAACGTGCGTGGGGTGACAATCTGGTGATACGTGACGAGTGGATCGGCCGACGATGGCAATTTTCCAAAGTAAATGATGAATCTACCCTTTGGAAAACTAATTATAGTCCCACAAAAAAATTGTACCGGTCCCACCGTTACGTGTAATTTCCCGTAATTTTTGTTTTGTAACTTCTCGTAACTCCTATTTTTCCACCGTCAGATCAGGATGGATGGACGGCTCCTAAAATCGCCAATCACCGTAACGGTTGTATCATATCATGTCCTTGTTAACGCATTTGTCTCCTGCCTTCCATTCGCTTGTACCTCTGAAATCATCATGCTGCACAAAGAAACACCATCTTATGTGTAACTTGAATTGGATTTGATGACCAATTGTAAGAAAACAAATAAGCAGATTAGCATCACATTCAAACAACGAATCCGTCAAACCGTAATAAACAGTGTGTAGGCCACAATCTTAGCACATACCTGCGCAGATGATACTTCATGTAGCTTAACCTGCTTGTATTGGGGCTGAACATCCTCTCCTCCTTGCTCAATTTACGCCCATCTACGCCATCCTGCGTATGTAGTCTTGGTGTATGACCTTGTAACTCTTTTTCTCTATCAATGGAAAGATAGGCAATCATGTATATTTATGAATAAAAACAATGTGTGCGCAACTACTTGCTCGAATGAAAAAAACCCGAATACATTGGAAGATATTCTCATCCCAATAATTCTCTGAAATATGAACATATCACGATATATAGACGATGAACATACTAACCCCGTGGCATGAAGTTCCTAATTTATGGATGTACCTCTATAGAGCCCTCGTTAGTGTGGCTGCCGCATAAGAGTGGAACTGCAGCCTCATCAGCCAGCCCTTGCGTTGATGGAGACGACAAATGGTATATGTGGCCACAGATGCCGCTTGCAGCGTCCGCGCCTACAGGTCGTCCAATGCAGTGCAAGGAATGGGCCAAGTCAGGGATGCACGGGGACAGGGAAGGAAGTGTCGAAGAGATTGTGAGGCAGGCCTCCGACAGCTGAGCGGCAGCGGGAGTCCCTCCGGCGCGGGGGCGGCGGCGCGGCTGAGACAGACCGGCGGCGGCGCGGCTGGGACAGGGCCCTGTGGCGGGCAGGGGCTGGGACAGGGGCCGGCGGCGGGCAGGGCCCTGCGGCGGGGCTGGAGGCAACGCGACTGGGACAGGGGCCTGTAGGGTAACGCAGCAGAAAACAAAAAATTTCCGACCTACGCACCAGCCCAGGACCACTATGGAGACTGCATACAAGGTTTGATCTTTTTCGTTACCGACTCGTAGCGCAGCGGAAGTAGAGTCGATGACGATCGGCGGTGCAGATCCCCGCAGCTAGGATTTACAACCTCCCAACCGCGAGGATGTATACCCTCATCTGCCCCTCGGACAGCCCTCCTGGAGGCGGCCAGACAGTCCTCCGGACGGTGTCGCGGACAGCCCTTCGGGAGGACTATCGAAACTCGGACGGTCACTCGGACAGCCCTTCGGGAGGACCTTCGAAACTCGGACAGTCACTTGGACAGCCCTTCGGGAGGCACTCTCGAACTAAGACCGAAACTACAATCTCTCTAAAGAGTTGCACACATACGGTGTCATCTATCCGGCAGGGCTTCGCCGTCCAGAACTAGTTCCTGCCGGAACCCAGACAGCCTTTCGGCTCTACGAAACTATTTCGCTGGGAGGGAGAGAGAAGCCAGATAACATCATGGCATGTGTATGAGAGCAAGGGATGAAGGTTTGGGCAGCCCCCTCACCTCCTATTTATAGGAAAACCAAGGGGTAGGATGGGTATTCAAAATACCAAAAGTGCCCCCACTTTATGTCATACACAAAGGGTATAAAAGGGAAAGAGGGTGCCATGTGGAGCTCCATGGAGGAGCTCCACCCTTGGCCGGCCACTCCTTGGGGGCCCCCCATGAGGGGCTTCCTTGGCCCCCAAGCCCTTCTAGAAGCCTTTTGGAAAATATCCCAAAAGGTGGTTTTCCAAAAATATCCCAAAAAGCACTTTCACTATTCACGACGACATTTTTCAGCGTCCGTTCGAACTGAAAATATTTATGTGGGCTTATAACATTTCCAGTACCCACTAAAATAATTTTCAATGCGTTCCGGAACAATTCCGGATTAGTGATTTTCATCTGCAAAAAGCATCTGAAGTGGTTCCGGCAGCGCCGGAACATTTCCGGTTTTTCTTCCGGAAAATTCCCAGAAGTTTCCAGAATGATTCTGGCACCCTCCAAGAATTATCAGGCATGTGCCAAAACCAATTTGACTTAATGGTATCCCTGAAACAACTTTTCAGTTTTACCGAAACTGTTCCGGTGTTCTCTCTGCGGAACTTTTCCGCTGTCCGAAACTTTTCCGGTGTCCGAAACTTTTCCGGTGATTTTCTCTCAGACTCCCTGTCTAGTATTCAGCAGATAGATGACCCTTAAGCGTGTGACCCTATAGGTTCGGTGAAGTATAGACATGACCCGGAACCCCTTCCGATCAATGATCAACATCGGAGCCGTGGACACCCATATTGACCCCTATACCCACACGAATGAATATTTGAGTGAACCTCCAGTTTCCGTGTGCTATTCCTGTTGCTTCGCGATATGTTACAAATACCCGAGGTGAGACATGTTGGCATCCCTGTGGATCAACACCTTGTCCACTATGCCAGTTACCTCGTTACCGGTATTGTTCTCTTTTCTCGTTCCGTGTTCCGGCATCCCCGTGATCAAATCACAAAGTGTCTGGCCAGACGATGATGGATACCGTAACACTGAGAGGGCCCAGAGATATCTCTCCATCGTCGGAGGAGCAAATCCCAATCTTGAGCTATCAAGTTACTTGACATACTTTTCCATGAACCCGTAAGCCGTCGTAATAGCCACCCATTTACGGATGACGTTTAACAAACCCCAAAGTTCATGAAGCAAGCATGAAGAAACTCGATACTCTCATGGTCTAAGGAATCATGCAAACGTTAACCATCTCTGTGTTATTAACCATTAACTTGTGACGAATGAATCTCATAGCATAACATCAATTCGGGTCGATTCAACACAAATGTTCTGCTAACATTGTGCCCTCAAAGTTGCTGGCATAGACATGCCCATGATCAGGAAAATAGAACCATCATGCAACACTTGAGCTAGTCTTAGAGGCCAGACTAGGAATACATTTTACCGTTTATTATCCCACACGTGCATATGAGTCTTCCTCCGAGCCTCGGGGTTATTGCAGACTCGAGAACCATAGCAGTTATAGCATGGAACATAAACCTAATTATGAACAGGGAGATAATCAATAACATTTATTATTGCCTCTAGGGCATATCTCCTACAGACTCTCACTTGCACTAGAGTCAATAATCTAGTTAATGCTAATGCACTTTAAACCTGTGGCACACCGGTGTAAATATGCTTCGCTTGTGGTATAGCCTGATGTCCAATGGATCTGACGACTTCAGCTCCGTGTGTATCTTTGCATATCCTCGCGTTTTCACGCTTTCACAAAATTCATATTTTGTGTGGACTTGGCTTTGCATATGTGTGAATCATTGGTCGAAACCTGATTCCTCAGACTGAGCTATGGAGCAACTGTCTGCAATAGTGTCCCATTGACCAAAGCCATCTTGGAACCATACTAAGTTCATGAATGAACTATATGATTCAACAACTTCTTTGTCGCTTCTAAAGCGTCAACATACTTAGCCATTGTTATAGAATTCGCCACAGTAACCTGTTTGGAACAATTTCCAACTACCGTGCCACCATATTGTGTATTACACAAAAAATCAATAACTAAAATCGAAAATCGCATGGAGCATTGATGAAGACTGTATCGATGTAATTACTTACAACGAGTACTTCATAATCTCTGCTTGCGAGAAAACATGTCATCAATACTACTCTAGTACTTAATGACATCTTTCACTGTTGTCCATGATCAGTACTTTTGATCACTTTGGTATCTATACTCGCAACAACTTTGGAGTATTGGACATATCTGGTTGTTTTTACATACCATGGAATACATGATTAATCCAAACACGAAGGTGTGTGGAATCTCCATCATGTATTTTGCTCATCAGTGTTTTTTGGACACCGAGTCTTGCAAAAACTCTTTCCATGTGACTTCGGCAAGAATCACTCCTTGGCGTTTTAAATGCTAAAAAGTTTTAGCATCTTGTCAATATGTATCTTTGCTCAGCCCCATTAGGTAAATCTATCTCCATAGATCATCATCCCTAATATTAAGGCTATTTAGCCCAAGCACTTCATCGAAAAACCCTTTTCAAATGAAGTCCTAATTCGTGTCAAGAAATTTATTTCCAATTAACAATGTGTCAAGCACACAAGGGTTTTAGAAATATTATTATGCTCCCACTTACTTTCTTGAACCACAAGCATCTTCGATACCCATTTAATGAAGTCAAACTCTTTTGACCATTTCATCAAAAACGAAGATTCCAACTCCATTTTGCTCTCTTCTGTCCATTGCTGGAACTCTAAAGTTTGCATACTTACTAGCATCCTCTGGACTGAAAAAATACCTTGGACTGTAACACATGCAAGTCCTTGGTTACATTTCCATCAGATGGAAATCCTTTCGTCATCCATGTTTCATATCTCATGATTGAAATATGTATTAATTGCTAGTTCAACCCGAACCGACCTTAAGCATCGCTACGGTGAAACAACCTCATCGTAGTCAACTCCTTGAACTTGTTATTTCAACAAGTCGAGCTTTATGGATAAAACATTTTTATCCGTATCAGTTTTTAGTTCCATAAATATTCGTTAGACTCTAAGTCTTCCGAAAGGTGTATCAAGATTTTAATCTTGAAACATTTATATGGAAACTATCTCGGATTGTATTGGCATTTAGCCAATTCTGGAGTCAGGGCCCATCACCTCTTCCTTGTGTATCGTAGGTATACTGTTGTCCAACAACAATATCTCGTTTGCGCACCTGAGAGGTTTGCACGAGCCTTGCCTACGTGGTTCAGCTGCAAGTTCGACCGAAGTCCATACATTTTATTGTAGAGACTTCCGTATCAGTCGTAGTAGGAAACTCCAGAATCACTTCCAATGTTCCTTTCCTTTGACCTGATGACGAAGATACTGGTTATCTTGTTGAGTTGCACTGTCCTCCCACTCACCTTTTGTAAGAAGTATTCTCTTTAAAAGCATACCGTTTTGTGGCAAAATCCTTTGCCTCGGTATAGTGGTGGGGGAATACCCAATGACTTGGGATAACCTACAAAGCAGCACTTGTCTGATTTGGAATAGTTTTGTAACCTTTTACACAAGCCCCATATTCCAAATGTTAAGAAAAGATATAACATGGTTGGGCGTACCATACCATGGCGTCATTTCAACAGACCCGATGGAGCTCTTTTCAGTGTAAAAGCCGCAGTCTCTAAAGCATCACTTTAAAAGGGATAATGGCAAATTTATTTATGTCATCTTTGATCTTACCATGTCATAAATGGTTCGATTACATCTTCACGGACTTTTCACTTGCAGTGGTGTTCCGGGAGGTGCAAGTTATGAAACCCCTTTCACAACTCATCAGACATTCGCTAAACTTGTAACTCAAATATTCCTTTCCCCAATCAAATTGCAGAAACATAATTTTCTTGTTACAATAACTTCTACTTCATTTTTGAAAACCTTATGAATGAATTCAAAAGATCCAGACTTACGTATTATCAAGTAAATATCCATATATCTACTTGAGTCATTTCTGAAGATAGATAAATCCACTACTTGCAACAACATTTATTGGACTACACACATCATAATGTATGATCACCAATATGTTCTTTGCTCGTTCCTTATGGCCTGTGAATGGTATTTTAGTCACTTCACTTTTCAGAGGAAAGTTGCAAGTGTCAGATGATTCAAAATCAAACGACTTCAAAATCCATCATAATGGAATTTTCCATGCGGGTTTCTCTAATGTGACCAAATGCAGTGCCACACATATGTGGTATTCTTTTAGTCTTGCGACATTTAGCGTCAGTGTTATGGATGTATCATATTACCATCAATATTCATAACATACATCCCATCTTGGATGGAAGCATGGCCCTTCATGTTATTCATAATACTGAACAACAATTGTTCTTTTATGAACAATCCTTTTGCAACAAACATTGTGCAATGGGCTAGAGTGTATGAAACTCTAAAATGAATTATGAAAGTAAACCCAGAGGTAATGTATTATTATCAATATTGATAACATACGTCTCATTCATAATGAAAGTATGGCCCTTATGTTATTCATAACACCGAACATCAAAAGTTCTCTTATGAACAACCTTCTTGCAAGATACCTTATGCAAAGGGCTAGAGTGTGAAACTCTAAAATGAATTATGAAAATAAATACATAGGTAATACACCGATGGAAGGAATAGTAACTATTACTAGGTTCCCAGCGTGTATCGAAACCTCATTCCTGGCTAGTCTTTCAGGCCATAGTAGTTCTTACATCGAGTTGCAACAGAATGCAATCGAGCGGGTATCTTTGTGATTAACTCACAATACCCAAGAATTAGTGATTAACATGTTTAACCATAATTCCCAAGAACTATATCTTTGACCAGCCTTCTATACATCAAAAACTTGTATGACATTCATACATGAGCTGGATATTCCAGTCTTCTTTCTTTCTGCCATTATACTTCTAACAGTTTAACTTTCAGTATTTCTCCTACTCTCAGAAGAAGCACCCAACTTAAGAGTGGCGTCAGCCCCGGACTTCCTAGGCGTGAAAGATTCACCAACACCCTTCGGACACTTCCTTTCTCTTTAAGTTGTTGTTTTATTCACCTTCATATCATATGACAGGCGTTCTTCTGGATCCCTTTTTTTTATCAGTCCAATGTATAGTAAACACTTTACTAATGTTTGCAAACAAACATGGCTTTGGATATCTCATATCTTTTAGCCTTTGTCTGTCTCTGAAAATGATTTTCAGATTCCATGAATATTACATAACTATCCAAACTTTCGAAGTTCGGGTCTCATGGAAGCAAACATATTTCACTTGACCGTAATGGAATTTTAGCTTTTGGATCGAAGGACGAGAGTCACATCATCCATAGCATTAGCGGGAGAATACCGAAAGTATGCGATAGGACAAAGTCCTTCTCGGCACTCTTAAGGACAATCCTCATATTACGTTACCAACCGTAAAGTTTTAACCAGATATTTAACAGCAATTCAATTTTAATAGGGAAGGTGGAAACGCGAGCCATTCTTCTACAACTATTATGCAAATCACACTTAGACAAAGTTCATAATTAATTGCACTGAGAATTAAAAGAATTAATTCTAAAGTGCGCTCCCACTCAAATCAATATCTCTCATAATTGATTGTGAGTGATTCAAGATCCATATTACAATTCAACGCCAATGATGTATCCATCTCAAGTGACGAGAATTGCAATCGGTAGGCCAACTTGCCAATCACATCTCTATGTGACTCTTGTTCATCTTTCGATGGGCGTGTTCCGGGCTCAGGACTTTCAAGCTAGAACGTCAAGATAACCAAGTGATCTCGCTGCGAGGTCTCAACTCACTCGCCTCACACATCCCTAATCGTTCGTACCCATGTATCCATGGCGCACCCCGAGAAGTTAGGTGCCGTGACGGTGCTACACTTGGGAGAACACTAACTACTTGATATTTTGTGAGAGACCACCCTAATAAAAGCGACTACCGCGCAATCAAGAAGGGTGCATCAAGAGGGGTAAACATATTAGGCAATTCATAATAGCATGATATGGTATAGCCCTTTCTGACGGAGAAGTCATTAATTTCTTCGTCTTCGGCATTCGCGTCGGTGTTCACCTTCGCGAAGTTTGCCACCACCTTGTCGATGCACCAGATAATATTGCTATCTCTATAGCTAATAAAATAAGTGCATTACATAAGGTTGACACGCAGGTCATTAAAGTGCAATCATATGGCTCCAGCCATCATGCCGAATCATGACACGTAGGTCATGTTAATTTACATCATATAGTCATCTCATACATAATCAAATTAATATGAGCACTGCTATACCACATCACATGCACATGCAAACCATCCTGCAAAACCAAGTTAGACGCCTCTAATCGGTTCATGCAAAAATTTGTTTTTACGTGGCTTCTCTGGTTTCGAAACAAACCGAAGCTACCAACGTCCATCATCAAGCATGACAATCCAAGTCGCTAGATTAACATTGCGGGGTGTATGAAACACGAGATAATAAAATCTCGAGCCCCATACTAAACTTCGTCATACGCATGACCCCGATGCAGATCATATCTGCATTGCCCTTTCGTCTGCGAAATTTCATCTTTCTTTTTAACTACAGTGGAATTCAATGAACTGTTAGCACTTCGTTGATCAATTAGGATCGCGGATTGCCAGAACATTGAAAATCCACCATGCTGTTATTAAGATCAGAAATATGCAAATCCCAGGGAAGCAACAAGAACATCGGGTAACAGATTTCATTTGCTACCCGCACAAATAATTTTCAGTAATAGAACTCATCTACTACCTAATTATATTGTGCAACACCCATACATCTCTATGTATTCTAGATCGCAACCTGCATCTACGCATAGCACGACTCTTGATGCCACTGTAGGGTAACGCAGCAGAAAACAAAAATTTTCCGACCTACGCACCAGCCCAGGACCACTATGGAGACTGCATACAAGGTTTGATCTTTTTCGTTACCGACTCGTAGCGCAGCGGAAGTAGAGTCGATGACGATCGGCGGTGCAGATCCCCGCAGCTAGGATTTACAACCTCCCAACCGCGAGGATGTATACCCTCATCTGCCCCTCGGACAGCCCTCCGGGATGCGGTCAGACAGTCCCCCGGACGGTGTCGCGGACAGCCCTTCGGAAGGACCATCGAAACTCGGACGGTCACTCGGACAGCCCTTCGGGAGGACATTCGAAACTCGGACAGCCCTTCGGGAGGCACTCTCGAACTAAGACCGAAACTACGATCTCTCTACAGAGTTGCACACATACGGTGTCATCTATCCGGCAGGGCTTCGCCGTCCAGAACTAGTTCCTGCCGGAACCCAGACAACCTTTTGGCTCTACGAAACTATTTCGCTGGGAGGGAGAGAGAAGCCAGATAACATCATGGCATGTGTATGAGAGCAAGGGATGAAGGTTTGGGCAGCCCCCTCACCTCCTATTTATAGGAAAACCAAGGGGTAGGATGGGTATTCAAAATACCAAAAGTGCCCCCACTTTATGTCATACACAAAGGGTATAAAAGGGAAAGAGGGTGCCATGTGGAGCTCCATGGAGGAGCTCCACCCTTGGTCGGCCACTCCTTGGGGGCCCCCCCATGAGGGGCTTCCTTGGCCCCCAAGCCCTTCTAGAAGCCTTTTGGGAAATATCCCAAAAGGTGGTTTTCCAAAAATATCCCAAAAAGCACTTTCACTATTCACGACGACATTTTTCAGCGTCCGTTCGAACTGAAAATATTTATGTGGGCTTATAACATTTTCAGTACCCACTAAAATAATTTTCAATGCGTTCCGGAACAATTCCGGATTAGTGATTTTCATCTGCGAAAAGCATCTGAAGTGGTTCCGGCAGCTCCGGAACATTTCCGGTTTTTCTTCCGAAAAATTCCCAAAAGTTGCCAGAATGATTCTGGCACCCTCCAAGAATTATCAGGCATGTGCCAAAACCAATTTGACTTAATGGTATCCCCAGAAACAACTTTTCAGTGTTACCGAAAATGTTCCGGTGTTCTCTCTGCGGAACTTTTCCGCTGTCCGAAACTTTTCCGGTGATTTTCTCTCAGACTCCCTGTCTAGTATTCAGCAGATAGATGACCCTTAAGCGTGTGACCCTATAGGTTCGGTGAAGTATAGACATGACCTGGAACCCCTTCCGATCAATGATCAACATCGGAGCCGTGGACACCCATATTAACCCCTATACCCACACGAATGAATATTCGAGTGAACCTCCAGTTTCCGTGTGCTATTCCTGTTGCTTCGCGATATGTTACAAATACCCGAGGTGAGACATGTTGGCATCCCTGTGGATCAACACCTTGTCCACTATGCCAGTTACCTCGTTACCGGTATTGTTCTCTTTTCTCGTTCCGTGTTCCGGCATCCCCGTGATCAAATCACAAAGTGTCTGGCCAGACGATGATGGATACCGTAACACCGAGAGGGCCCAGAGATATCTCTCCATCGTCGGAGTAGCAAATCCCAATCTTGAGCTATCAAGTTACTTGACATACTTTTCCATGAACCCGTAAGCCGCCGTAATAGCCACCCATTTACGGATGACGTTTAACAAACCCCAAAGTTTATGAAGCAAGCATGAAGAAACTCGATACTCTCATGGTCTAAGGAATCATGCAAACGTTAACCATCTTTGTGTTATTAACCATTAACTTGTGACGAATGAATCTCATAGCATAACATCAATTTAGGTCGATTCAACACAAATGTTCTGCTAACATTGTGCCCTCAAAGTTGCTGGCATAGACATGCCCATGATCAGGAAAACAGAACCATCATGCAACACTTGAGCTAGTCTTAGAGGCCAGACTAGGAATACATTTTACCGTTTATTATCCCACACGTGCATATGAGTCTTCCTCCGAGCCTCGTGGTTATTGCAGACTCGAGAACCATAGCAGTTATAGCATGAAACATAAACCTAATTATGAACAGGGAGATAATCAATAACATTTATTATTGCCTCTAGGGCATATCTCCTACAGGGCCGGCGGCGGGCAGGGGCTGGGACAGGGGCCGGCGGCGGGCAGGGCCCTGCGGCGGGGCTGGAGGCAACGCGGCTGGGACAGGGGCCGGCGGCGGGCAGGGCCCTGCGGCGGGGCTGGCGGCGACGCGGCTGGGACAGGGGCCGGCGGCGGACAGGGGCCTGCGGCGGGGCTGGAGGCAACGCTGCTGGGACAGGGGCCGGCGGCGGGCAGGGCCCTGCGGCGGGGCTGGCGGCGACGCTGGCGGCGACGCGGCTGGGACAGGGGCCGGCGGCGGACAGGGGCCTGCGGCGGGGCTGGAGGCAACGCGGCTGGGACAGGGGCCGGCGGTGGGCAGGGCCCTGCGGCGGGGCTGGCGGCGACACGGCTGGGATAAGGGCCGGCGGCGGGCAGGGGCCAGGACCGGCGGGGAACGGTGGGACTGGGCGGCGGCGGTGTACGGCGAGGCAGTGGACGGCGGCGGGGAACGGCGGGGCAGTGGGCGGCGGCAACGGCGGGAGGAACGTGGGAGGCAGGGGCGGAGTGGCGGGTGGGAGGCAGGGGCGAGGCGAGACGCACCCGTCGTGTTTAGTCGGGAACGTGGGCAGCGTTCCGTTAACGATTAACGAAGCCAGTTTTGTTAACAACACATTTAGACCGTTGATTACGTAATTAGACGCTCCGGATTTTAAATTGGATTTGCCCTCTCTTTCTTTTATAAGGGTAATAGATAATAGATACAGTTGCTCAGTCACCACCACGAACGTCAACCCCCAGAAGAAAGATCAGTGTAGTACTCGGCCTACCTCACCCCAGTCTTCACTCCAAAGGCTGCTCCAGCTCCGGTGAAGTAGACTCGGAACCGACGTACCTGTCCGGCTGTCCCGTCCCAAAGACAAACATCTTCAGAAAAAACTTTATAAATTCACCGTGATATAGTGCATCCTCGGTTTCCGCGCTTCAACTTTGACCATAAATTTGACCAACGAGACCGACTGCGACGGGGGCAAAAATTATACCAGTGAATTCGTATTCGAAAGAAGTTTTCAATTATATAATTTTTGCTCCCGCTGCAGTCGGTCTCGTTGGTTAAATTTATGGTCAAAGTTGAACCTCGGGAAGCGCGGCGGAGTATCAGCACTGCATGCCCGTGGTCTTCTGTGAACCCTGGCAGCAGACAAGACGCCAAAGCTTTATAAATCCAGGAACGAAGCTAGCCACTGACGGCAGATGCTCCAACAGCACACGAGGAGGACGCACGCAGGTGGTTGCGTTGCGTGGCGCTGGCAGGTGGGTCCCCCGTGAGCTGGCCGGATTATTGCCGCCACCGGCCCGGCGTGCCACCACGTGGCCAGCTTCGCGCAAGGCACCCCTCCGTCATCTCTATTTGCGTTCTAGTCCATGGCTCCATGCGTAGCTCCATGGCAGTTCCCATGCGTATGACGGAGCTAGCAAGTGGCTGTAATGTAATGTAATATGCGAAACTATTGAAGGGGCTAAATGAAAAACAACGTTCGCATCTCGCGCCACAGATATTAACCTCAATGATTCTCCCACCCAACCCAACCCAAGCCCCCGGAATCACAATTTAAACCCGAGAATTATCCAACCAAGTTTTACGAAAATGCCCCCCAAACTCCTCACTTGCCTCGCCCTGGCCCTCGTCGCCGCCTCCGGCGCGGCGGCGGCCCGGCGCCACCCGGCCCCGGCGAACTCCACCGCCTCGGGGAACCCCGTGTACATCTGGCCGCTGCCGAAGAACTTCACCTCCGGCACGCAGACCCTCGCCGTTGACCCGGACCTCGCGCTCGACCCCCGGGGCCCCGGCGGCGGCGCCGCGGCCGTCGCGGATGCGTTCGAGAGGTACAGGTCCCTCGTCTTCGCCCCGTGGGCGCACGCGGCCCGCCCCGCGTCGGCCGGATACGACGTCGCCAGGCTCACCGTCGTCGTCGCCTCCGCCGATGAGACAGTACGGCTGTACTGTTCGCAGTGTGCCTCCCACTGCGAGGTGGTTGTCACTTGCTTTATCTCGGTAGGGGCGCGAGTGTGAATTTTCTCCATTTTTTCTGGGATGCAGCTCGAGCTGGGAGTGGACGAGAGCTACACGATCTACATCGCGGCGGCGGGCGGCGCCAACTCCATCGTCGGCGGAGCAACCATAGAGGTGGTGTTTCTTCTCTTTCACCAGATACGTACGTTTGAAGTGATCTTGCTGAAATGCTTTGGGAGAATTTCAGCGAAGGCAGCTGCACCCCCCCTTAATTACATCCTGTTAGCGAGTAGAAGTGGTGCTGCTCTGCTGCTGCAGATGCAGCATAATCGTAGAACACAGTTTCCGTTTGGATGAACTTTTCTCCTTTGGGATTTGGGCTAAAGCTTGCACATATATTTGTGTGTCGTGAAATGTGGGAGCGAACTTTTTTCAGTTCGGATTCAGGCTAAAATTCTCAGTTGTAGTTAGTTTCCCGTGCTTAATCGTGAAATGATGAATTATCATGATGTTTACCACTACTCCATCTGCTATACATCTTGTGCATCTTTGATCTTTAGATGCCTGTGATGATGAGCTCTGGCCACGAAACACTTAATCTTGGGTTATCTTACGAGCAACCGCCACGGGGAATGCTCACATTGCTATACATTACATCAATTGGATTTAAGTGATGGTCAATGGTTGTGGATCACTTAACAACTACGGTTAGTTTCTGGCAATAGTACAGTGACAGCTGTTTGTATCTCAACTTAATCATTTTACGTAAGACATTCTAACAGGTCTGTTAGATGCATGAGTTTTGACAATTGGAAATTAGTTTTGTCAGGAAGAAACTTATTTATAGAATTGTTCCACCTCTCTTCTATATGCACAAGCATAGTGTCACTGAAGCTATATTTTGTCTGCCCTTGTAGGCTAATACAATATATGGAGCTATCCGCGGATTAGAGGTATGGCCATGTTTTGCAGAATTGAGATTCAAGGGACCCCTATTTGTATATATCTACGTTAATAACCCTGCTACTTGTACACCTGTTTTACCATCTTTGAAGGGCTAGTTAGAGCTCATAGAATCTCCTGTGTGTCAGAATATTGGTCATAAGCACTCATTTGAAGATGCCTTTGGTCTGATTTATCCATTCACTAACCAGCATTAAAATTTCCCCCCTTGTTGAATTATTTGACAGACATTCAGTCAGTTATGTGTTTTTAACTACGACACAAAAAATGTTGAAGTGCGCTATGCACCATGGTACATTCAGGATGAACCACGCTTTGCCTTCCGTGGCTTGATGATAGGTAAAGTATCAATTACTCTTAAGGCATAAGCTAATATGACTGGGTAATTGACTGCAATGTAAATGCAGAATGGCATGATGATTAGTCTTCCATCTGTCACTTCTATTGCAGACACCTCAAGGCATTACCTCCCAGTTGATGTGATAAAGCAAGTCATTGACTCCATGTCATTTTCTAAGCTGGTAACCTATTATCTTTGGGATCATGCCAGTAGTTTACCTGAATTACCTCTCCTTTCTCCGTAGCTTCATACTCAAACTAGAGTTGTGTCCAGTAGAACGTTCTTCATTGGCATATCATCGACGAACAATCTTTTCCATTGGAGATACCATCATATCCAAATCTATGGAAGGGTTCATATTCAAAATCAGAGCGGTACACAGTGGAAGATGCACGCTATATTGTCAGGTATGTAAAGTTTGTAATTTCACTTTGTATTTTATAATCCTCTTTATATTCTATTGTCAAGTTTTTTTTTTATTTCACTTATGTACCTGACTGATTTTCTCTAATTGTTTTCACCGCGACTTCTCATCTGTAACTTCACCATGCTAAAGTTATGCTAAGAAAAGAGGTATGCTTCAGTTGATGAATTTTCTTGTCATCTTACCGTGTTCTGAAAAAAAAATATGCAAGAAATATAGATATGCCAAGGAAAGACACATCAATTCTGTAGAAAGTTACAAGGGATCATATATGTTATTTACATACTCAGATGTTTACCGAACTCTTCATCACATGTTCCTTAATGCTTGTGCAAACAATTAGTCCTCTGCAAAGGCTTCACATTTCTACTATTCTTTACTTCTCTCAGGTATTCATGTCATGGCGGAGATTGACGTACCTGGTCATGCAGAATCATGGTGAGTTTGCCTGTAGACTTCATGACATACTGTATTATGTTTGGATACCTTTTTTTTTTCTCTCGGTTGGTCTGTACTGTAAACCAAGTTACTCCTGTACAAAATATTAAAAAAATCAGCACCTGTTGTTTTGTATATCATTTAGGTGCAAAGTTTTGTTTAACCAAACAGGTTGTTGCTCCAGGCTCCCATGATTGAGCACATCAATATTTAATCACCATTTGTGCTATCTGATTAATTAGATGTATTACACACTTGTGTATCCAACTACCCAAGCAACTGAAGATTTAGTAAATAGGTTACCTGACTATGCAAGCAACCATTGCAGATTAAGTGTTTTATTTTTCATGGTTCTTGTTATATGAATTTATGGAGTACCCATTTGTCTTCTGCTCTGCAAAATTTATTCACGCTTTTAAATATCTGCAGGGGAAATGGATATCCAAAACTTTGGCCGTCTCTGAGCTGTACAGAGCCATTAGATGTTTCTAGTAATTTCACATTCGAAGTAATAACTGGAATTTTGTCTGGTTAGTTCCTCTTTTATCCCTTTTTTCTTGCAAAGTTCAGTTAACCTATTGAAGCAGAATCACCCAGGGTCTAACTGGCTAATACCATAGATGGTAGGCTAGCCAGCCTGGGTTCGAACAGAAGCTTCCCCTTGATTCAAATTGAGGCCTAGTTCCTCCTGGGCATTATTCCAAAAAAGTGAATTCATTTAAGAATTTTAATATTACTACTACTACTTAGGTTCAATGTCAACTCCCTTGCTATTTATGTTTGAATTTGAATGTTATTTTTCTTCAGAAGTAAACAAGAAAATATGAAAATAATAGAATGTGAAACGGGAAAGGCACACTATATGTTTATGCCATTCAGCATATATATCACAATTCACATTTGTATTTGGTGCTTTACATAGTAGTGGTCCTTCACAGGTAAGTATTAAAATGGACTGAATAACTCAACTTTGCCTATATTTTACCATTATAAGCTTACTCGTGAAGTTATTTAATTAACTATATAATTTCATGAACCAATATTTTGGTAGAAACCGTTTCGAAAAATAAAATAAAATTGGTAGAAACATTTGACATGCCTTCCGTAGGGCCTAGCCACCAATAATTGTATGTCCTATATCGGATTGGACATTTGGTTTCCGTAGAAGCATGTGCAGGCTATATTGACCACTGATAAGCAGTGCAAAGCATACATAATTCTGTACAGCTGGAGTAGGACCATCATCCTGTACAATATCTGCCGCTCATATAATCATAATAATGTTCCACAATAATGACCCCACTGTCAATGGCAGTTCTGGGCCATTGTGTGTTTCCTGCAATACAACTGACCCTCTGACTTGAAATTTACTTTCCTTTTTTCAGATATGAGAAAAATCTTTCCATTTGGGCTGTTCCACCTGGGTGGTGATGAAGTATACACAGGTTGGTCTGCTTCTCTTGCCTAACAGAAGGCAGTTTGTTAGTAAGAACTTGAAAGTTGCAAGTTCTGAAAGTGGAGCAATAATCTTACAATTAAACTGCTAAGTAAGAGAGAACCTCTTATAGGAAGACAATCTTGTGTGCCTCTTTCAAATAGAAATACCTCAGTTTGAATTTTTAGGCTGTATGTGGCTTAAAAGGGACACATGTTATTTGTTTGGGGGAAATTTAATCTGACCCAATGAAGTTGCCACATAAGTGTATACCAGTTCTACATATTTCTGGGCACAGGATGATAGAAAGATGAATGTTCTGTTGTCTTACTGAGGTTTTGTTGTTTCTTTGAAAATTATCCACCTCATTCTGATATCCATCGCAGGTTGCTGGAATTTAACACCCCATGTGAAGCAGTGGTATGAATTACCATCTGTGTACTTGATTTCATGAATTATTTTTCAATCTTGTGTTAGACGGTCTTTTCGTTTAATTACTGAGCACCACCTATGCCAGGCTTGATGAACGCAACATGACTACAAAGGATGCTTACAAATACTTTGTGCTGAAAGCTCAGGAGATAGCAATTGATCTTAACTGGATTCCTGTCAATTGGTCTGCGTTTTACACCCTTCCTTAAATTTATTTGGTATATTTAAAAGATAAAGAGGTTTCATTTACCATTCGTCTGTGGCATTGGGACCCTCTTCATTCTGCAGGGAGGAAACCTTCAACTCATTCGGAGAAAGCCTCAATCCCCGGACTGTTGTGCATAACTGGTAATTCATAAGTCTGTTTTGAGCAACTGAATCAGTTTGCGACAACCATCTTCGAATACCCACTATCCAAGATAATTTAAGCATATGCTGAATCTTCACATATTTCAGGTTGGGTCCTGGGGTCTGCCCCAAAGTTGTTGCAAAGGGTTTGAGATGTATAATGAGTAACCAAGGTGTATGGTACCTTGACCATCTCGATGTTCCGTGGGAAAAGGTCTACACTGCAGAGCCACTTGCAGGAATAAATGACACAGCGCAGCAAAAGCTGGTACTAGGTGGAGAGGTTTGCATGTGGGGTGAGACGGCAGACACCTCCGATGTTCAACAAACAATATGGCCACGAGCAGCCGCGGCAGCAGGTATGAACTATACAAGTTGGGAGGCTTTCGTTGCTTCCTCCTTTTCCTTTCTATTATTTTTCTAGGAACTTATGTGTCACTATCAAAATAATACAGAGCGTATGTGGAGTCAGTTGGAGGCCATATCCGCCCAGGACCTGGAAACAACGGTCCTGTCTCGGCTACACTACTTCAGATGCCTGCTGAATCACCGTGGGATCGCCGCAGCTCCAGTCACAAACTTCTATGCTCGGCGGCCTCCAATCGGCCCTGGCTCGTGTTTTATCCAGTAAACAGATCATGCAAAGTGTAAGATACACATGAGGATTGAGGGGGGTCGGCCGCGCCTCGACACCCCCCCCACACTCTACCGAAATGGTGTTGTCACTTCTACTGTATCATTTCTGTAAGTTCACTTGCACCATATTACCCCATACACCTGTGACAATAAAAGCCCATGATCCTTCCCCCTGTATTTCACACCGAAACTCCAATAAAACCCCAGCTTTGTTCGATCCGACCCGAGAAAAGGCGGGTCGTCGATGTAACATGACTATGCATGTGCCTTTTTCAACAGTCCTGTTTGTTGAACACGTGTGTCCGGATCAACATTTGCAACTGGCCAATAGGCCAAGCATGGCTCCTTTGAACTGGTAAAAGAGAGGTGATGTGAATCTCAGTGTGGATATTTCAACCTGTCTCTACTTACTCTACTTACATTGGATATTTTGGAGCCCCCATCACTTTCATTCATCACCCTTTTCCAAGATTTGTCTTTGACCTGAAAACACCCTTGCTTGCCCCAGTGCCCTTGCTGGTCCAAGATGGCATTAATGGCGCGTGCGATCTACGACAACATGTTCGCTGTTCCTTGCTTGGAGATGAGAACAAATTTCTGGTCATTTATCTTTGAAAAAGAAAAAAAAATCATTCGCAAAAACGGAGAATTTTTTTGGTCATTTGTTACAGGTCGTTGTCCTACCATGTCACCATCCTTTGGCCATATGTATCTGCTGCCTTTGCCCATTGTTTAGTTTTGCAGTGAAGCTGAAGCAAGGAATACTGCCATAAATAACTGGGCTGCTGTCTGAAGCCTTTTTCTTTGTACCGGAAATGAGAGAAAGATTGGCTCTTGCCTCTTGGACCACTGATTGCTGACTGAGTGAGGTTCTTTGGATAGTGGTATTTTTTTCCTAGTCTGACCATGACATCTATCTACTATTCACTGCTAGTAGCCTCATTTCTCGCTCGTCCTATTGGAAAATACTCCCCCCGTCCCATATTAATTGCCGCTAAAACGGATGCATCTAGACGCATTCGAAAGAGGGGGAGTGGCCGTTTTTTGTGGTGATATGGGGAAATACTTTAGGTCTTGTTTCGAACATAGGAGTTCAAACGTAGATTTACTATTTCCGAAATGGATTTTTTGGTGAATTTTGCGATAACTTACTGATGCTGACTGACGGAGTTGCTTGAAGAAATTTGCGGTGATATCGAGAATAGTTTATGGCTCGTTTGGAACACAGAATTCAAACGTTAATTATACTCTTCGAAATGGATTTTCTGGCGAATTTTGTGATAAATTACCGTTGTTCCAAGTACGCACTTGTGATATATTACCTTCGTTCCAAATTATTATTTTTGGATTTGTTTGGACATGGATGTATCTAACACTAAAACATATATAGATACATCCGTTCTAGACATGTTTAGATTGGTATTGACCCAGATTGGGGAAACACTAAAACAAAGAGACGATGGACCTTACGTATTGACCCAGATTGGTATTATTTCTGAATCAATAAACCAAAGGTATACGAACAAATTTTAATTATTGGCCTTTGACCAGCTGACCACATAAAACAAATAAGAGCATGCGACCACCTATAAAACGATAAGACTTATCATACGTTACATGCATATCCGTAGTACTACTAGTTTGTTGATTTGACTGTCTTAAGATAGTTGAATGAAAATGGCCAAGTATTCTGGTCTCCTACATCTCATCTTACGTTGCATGGAGTATAATAACACGACCATAATTCACTGCAAACGTCGAAAATAGATAGATGAAGACTGAGCAAACCAACCTGCCGAAAAGAGAGACATTAGAAACGAATTATCGTGGCTTCTAAGAAAAAAAACTCGTGTCGATACCGTGTGAGGTCTTTCATCCTCAACTCTCTACGCGTGCTTCTGGCTTTGCGCCTTCCATTTGTAATGTTATAGTATTAAATCTTGTCTGTTTTCATCGTCTCGATTTTCGGCTTTACTCCTTCCTTTTCGATGGTGACATTACCAGTTCACCGTACTTGTAAGATAAAACTATTGCTACATTACACAAGAAAAGGCGCGTGTCGACGCCATGTGAGGTATTTCATTGTCAAACCTCTGTGCATGTTTCCGGCTTTGCGCCTTCCTCTCGTAGTGTGGTTTGGTACTTAATTTACTCAGTTTCCATCGCGTTTTCATCTCGAATTCGGGCTTTTCTCTTTTCTTTTCTTCGGTTGTGATGTTACCAATTCACTATACTTGTATGATAAAACGCTTGTGAAAGTACGCGAGAAATGGTGCATGTCGTCACTATGTGAGGTCTTTCATTGCGAAACCTCTTTGCGTTTTCCCACCTTTACGTGCCTTCCTTATTTAGTGTGGCGGTACTAAATTTCGTCCGTTCCCACCATGTTTTTGTGCCGATCTATGGCTTTGCGCCTTACTTTCGGTCGTGATACAACCAAGTTTCAGCACATTCGTATGATAAAAAACATTTGCGATATTACATAAGAGATGGCTTGTGTCCACACCGTGTGAGGTCTTTGATCGTCGAACCTCTCCGGCTCTGCGCCTTGCTTTCGTAACGTGGCAACACTTAACTTTGTCCGTTTTTATCCCCGTTTCCGACTATGCACCCCCTCCTTTCTACTTAAGGTGGACAAACATGCGTCGCGTTAGTACTTATTTTCGTTGGTTTTCATTTCACCGCCCTTTCATCTCGATTTCCGGCTTCTCGCCTTCCTCTCCCAATATGGCGGCACTTAAATTTTGTCGGTTTCTTCCCGATTTCCGGCTGCACGCCTTCCTCTCCCAATATGACGGTACTTATTTTCGTCCATTTCGATCGCCCTTTCATCCCGATTTCCGGCTTTCCGCCCTCCTTTATATACCCTAGGGGCAAAAAGTTTAGGCACTGCTACAAATTAGCCGTTCCCCGTGGCCATTGCCCGAAGAGCAGGTGCACCTAACATTTTGTCCAAAGGGGGCAGGCCAACTTGTCCCGTTCGTTCCCCTCTCTCTCCCTCTCGCGTGCGTGGCGGCCAGTCAACACGACCACTCCCGTCAAACCCGGGGCCCACCCCGCGCGCTCGTCACCGTCCGATTGTCTCAGCGCACGGATCTCCAGGCGCATCCGACGCCCTCCTCCTCAAAACCCTCACCCACTTTAGCTCCTGGCCTTCTTCCATCCTCTTCCACCCTCCCCTCCCCCGAGACCGGCGCCGCTCGATCTCCCGATCTGCTCGCCCCCGCGCGCTCCGGCCCGCCGACGATCCGCGCGGGGCGCTCCCGATTTGAGGCGCGGGTGGTCAGCGCCTGGATCAGGTACGGGTTCCTGCGGATTTTTTGGGATTTTTTTTTGTTTTCGGGGTGGAGGGATGGGGAATAATGGCGTGTGAATCCTGTGGTCTGGCGTGTTTGTTTGGCGCAGGTGGGGCGTGGGATTCGTGGCCCATGGCCAACCCTGACGACGGCGGCGCCGCCGCCGGGCGCAAGTTCTGGCGCTCCGCGTCGTGGTCGGCGTCGCGGGCCGCCGAGGCGGGGCCGGAGGCGGCGCCGCTCCCGCCCCGGATGGGCCCGCCGCCGCTGACCCCGCGGTCCAAGGGCCGGGCCTGCCTCCCGCCGCTGCAGCCGCTCGCCATCACCCGCCGCAGCCTGGACGAGTGGCCCAAGGCGGGCTCCGACGACGTGGGCGAGTGGCCCAACCCCACCACCCCGGGCGCGTCCAAGGCGGGCGGCGGCGGCGGCCCGGGCTCCGCCAAGCCCGGCGAGGGCCTCCGGCTCGACCTCTCCACCCTCCGCTCCCAGGGCCGCAAGGACCAGATCGCCTTCTTCGACAAGGAGTGCTCCAAGGTGGCCGAGCACGTGTACCTCGGCGGCGACGCCGTCGCCAAGAACCGCGACATCCTGCGCAAGAACGGCATCACCCACGTCCTCAACTGCGTCGGCTTCGTCTGCCCGGAGTACTTCAAGTCGGACCTCGTCTACCGCACGCTCTGGCTGCAGGACAGCCCCACCGAGGACATCACCAGCATCCTCTACGACGTGTTTGATTACTTCGAGGACGTGAGGGAGCAGGCCGGCCGCGTGTTCGTGCATTGCTGCCAGGGGGTCTCGCGCTCGACTTCGCTCGTCATAGCGTATCTGATGTGGAGGGAAGGGCAGAGCTTCGACGACGCGTTCCAGTTTGTGAAGGCCGCCAGGGGGATCGCGAATCCGAACATGGGGTTTGCCTGCCAGCTGCTCCAGTGCCAGAAGCGGGTGCATGCCATTCCTCTGTCCCCAAACTCGGTGCTCAGGATGTATCGGTTGGCACCTCACTCGCCCTATGCTCCACTGCATCTGGTGCCCAAAATGCTGAACGAGCCCTCGCCCGCCGCCCTCGACTCTAGGGGTGCATTCATAGTTCATGTGCTCTCGTCGATTTATGTTTGGGTTGGAATTAAATGTGATACAGTAATGGAGAAGGATGCGAGAGCGGCGGCTTTTCAGGTGGTGAGGTATGAGAAGGTGCAGGGGCAGATCAAAGTTGTCAGAGAAGGGTTGGAGCAACCTGAATTTTGGGACGCCTTTTCCAGTGCACCTGTTAATTCAGAAAGCAAAATGAAGCTTGGCAAGGAGCAGATCGATTCACCATCCAGGACTGGCGTGGGAAGCCGGAGAGTGGAAGCTTATGATTCAGATTTTGACCTCGTCCAGAAAGCGATAGCTGGGGGTGTTGTTCCAGCATTCTCGTCTTCTGGGACTGGAGATGAGACCCATCTTCCAGCGAGAGAAAGTAGCTGGAGTTTACTGAGGCGCAAGTTTATCTCAAGATCACTATCTCGAGTTTATTCAGATTCTGCTCTGATAAGGGATTTGGATCCACGGGTACAGCACTTGACTGCAGAGGCATCAATATCACCACCTTTCCTTTCTCCGAGCTCTCTATCATCGGATTCAACCATTAGTTCAAAGTACAGTTCAGACTCACCCTCCCTGTCACCTTCAACTAGCTCCCCACCGTCACTTGGTCTTTCACCTGCTTCATCTAATTTGCCACACGCTTTGGTGCCATCATCTAGGTCTCCTCTTCGGCAGTCATCCAATGCGGAACATTCAAAGCCTGTCCTGGGATCAATACGCTCTCCGTCCAAGGTCTCATCTATAGCAGAAAGAAGAGGGGGATTTTCAGGTCTGAAGCTACCATCACTCCCAAAGGAGCTGGTATTGCCACCAAGGGCACCATCTATTCACAAAGCAGAGGAAGTCACGGATAAGAGTAATACCAATGGTGTGAAACAGCTTACTGGTGTTTCTTGCCCAGATAAATGCACCGGAACTAGTTCAACAGCAACCGACAGCAACTCAGAGGCTACTGCCCACAGTGAGACCATATTAATTGAGCATACTAACTCAGAGGCCTGTAATTATGTTCAACTACTAGTCTACCGATGGCCCTGCATGGAGAAGCTGACTGCATTCGCTCGCAAGGATCTTGACCCCAAAACAGTTTTTATTTTTGTTGCTCCTAATACCAGCAGAAGTGCAGAAGCAGTTAAAACGGTATGCGTATGGGTAGGAGGCGAATATGAGTGCAGCAAAGGCGTTGACAGTATTGATTGGCAGCAAGTTGCTGGTGATTTTCTTAATCAGAAGGGGTTCAGCAATACTCTTCCTGTTAAGGTGCGTGCATACTATACACATTTATTTTGTGTATTCTGATCTGCTTGTTAACTTGTATGTTTAGGTGCCACTTGATATTTGTAAATTCTGTAGCAGATATAAATAAGACTACCTTTTAAGTTTTTTTTGAAGTCCTACCTTTTTAGTTTTTAGGTCATAGTTTTAGATGACTGGCTTTATTTAGTGACAACATGCTCGGATATGTTTTCACAACTGCCAAACTTTTGGCAAGTGGCAATATTGAGTTAAATCCCGGTCTATAGGAATCCAACATTTACTATATTGATCAGTGCTCATTGTTCTCCTACCTTGAGCCTCTTATCATTTATGATCATTGATAGTAGCATTAATGTTTTTTAATTTGGGAAAACAGGCCATACTTTATCCTATTATTGTGTAGTATGATTGTACATAGACGAATCATTTCATTGCACATCACAAAAATGTAATTCTATAATCATTACAAATTGCATAAACACCTACATTTTAAAGTCCAACCCTTGGTAACTGGTAATACCTCTAGTTCCACCAACTTATTGATTTTGAATGCTTTGTCATCCAGATACTTGAATCAGAAAGTCAAACTGTGTTTCCTTCTTTAAGACAAGTACACCATGCTAATGACTCTTTGGAGCTATCTTTTATCGAAGTAATCACTAGATAGAGATGTTGGGTATGTTCATATATTGTTATCGATCACAAAATTCACCACCTCATATAGGAATAGAATGTTGGGGCATCTTAGCAAGGGAAGTCCTGTCAGTTTACTTCTGTAGCTTGGTATGTGTGATTAGCCGGTAAACACTTATGGTTATAACCCCTGTCGATCTTTGAACAATACAGGTTTTCAAGGAGCATGAAACCGAGAATCTTTTGGAGGTGCTGGATGCTCGTTAACAGTAGGTCAGGGTATTCTACTAGCTTAACAAACAGCCGCAAACTATCAATTCAATGAAGGCATTTCCTCCAGCATCGCTCCATGCAGTGGCGACTGTCAGGCGAGGTATAAGCCATGACAACCGTTCCCTCCTGAATATATAGGCTACAGATTCCATTTAGTAGAGCAGATGGATTGGCAATTTGTGCCTTGTTTTTATTTTTCCGACTTGCTTGTGTCAAAATGGCAGGAGGCTGCCAGAGCTTTGTATCTGTGTGAATTAACACACACAGATTGGGTTTTGGCGCAACCGGGTGTACATTATCCGCTTCACTGTAATGTAAGCCCATAGGCCGGGAGATTGCTGTTGTCGTCTTTACCCCCTGAAAATCATGTACATCTCAGGGAAGAACAGATTTGTAATCCTCTTGGCCTACAGGTGTCTCTGCTGGACTTAACTTTTAACCTGGAACTCGGCTATTTTGCTGTCCTGCTCATGTTCCTATTAGCAGTGTACTTCTGGCTGTGGTCATATTCGTACTTGTTATCATCATACAAAGTTCCCAGTTTCTGAGAAATCGCCATTTAGTTTTGTTATTGTTGCTTGTTCTTGTGTAATTCATGCAGCCAAGATTCCAAGGAACACTTGCAAATCAATTGTGTGCTGATCCTTTCTATTGCCATTCAGTTTTTTCTCTCTCGTTCAATTTGTTTGTGACAGACGGCCCGAATTTGTTTGTGCTTTTCAAAAGTCTTCTTCCCTATGGTAAAATGGTATATTATGGAGATGTCATTAAAATTGGAAGAGGAAAGCAAGCCTGGTTCTGCAACATTTTTAAATTTGTTTTAATAACATAGATCTTGTAAATTAAAGCAATTCAAAAACATGTGGTACTATGCAATTCCAAGTAACCAAAATTATTTGAACCATAAAAAATACTCTCCCCGTCTCAAAATAAGTGTCTCAATTTTATACTAACGTTAGTACAAAGTTGTATTAAGATTGAGACACTTATTTTGAAACGTCCGGAGTACTAAGGAAGAAGCATTACATTAATTTCAGTAAATCTAAACAAAGCATATTAATTGAACTCCACATGAAACGCAAAACATCAGTACTCTAGAACATGTACCGTAGTAGATCAAAGCAGTGCAACGGTCGTGAAGCGCATTAGATCAAGGCAGTACACCGGCCGTGAAGGCCATAAATTTGTGCATCAATAGCATGGTTGCTGTGTTGAATTAATATCCAGTTAAAGACGTTGCCCATGTCTCTTTCTTAAAAGGAGGAGAACCAGGGACTTTGCTGAACCTCACCAGGAACTTTGGTAATGGATGCGAAATGGGGCAACCACTGCGTAGTGCGCAGTAGACTAGTAGTAGCACAGATGGCTAGTCTAAGTTTGGGAGGCATCATGGAACAAAACAACACCCTCATTTTCCACTGCATTGATCTCTGCTGATTCAAGGTAGTGTGCCTCCCGTGTTGCTGCACTCCTGTCTCTTCTGAGGCTCAGGACACTTGTCGAGTTCGCATAACGGCAAACATTGTGTAACATAGATCATAATATATGTTACGCGATGCAAGGATCGCAAGGTACCACCACCATGAAGGAAGAAGTAACTACTTGAAATAAAGTTCAGGCCCGCGCCCCCGACCAAGCCCAAACGGAATGAACTGTAACTGGTTGCCCCAATTGGCATCCATTACCAAAGTTCCTTGTGAGGTACATTAATATCTTCTACCATTGTATGGTTTGTTTGCATCAAACTAGATCTGATTAAAGGTCGTGTCGTTTATCTTTCTTAAAAGAAGCATCAGTTTGAGGCAAAGATAGTTGCTTCAATAATCCATAAAAACTCAACATGAACTTTGGCAAAGAAGAGACTGATACATAAGAGGTAATACCACCGGGAGTCATATACCTTGCATCGAATGCTTGGTTTGGTGCTAGACCTTTAAAAATACGAAATTGTAGTCACTTAACTTGACTCAAGCATGCAGATACGGTCACAAAACGCGTATGCGGACATAAACATGTGTACGGCGCCGCTCCGACGTGGATGCATTCATGGCTCCGTGTGGTGCCGCTCCGACGTGGATGCATTCATGGCTCCGTGTGGCGCCGCTCCGACGTGTCGCAGGAGGGAGGAAGCCCGTCTATTTAAGACGGACAGCGGCTACGAAACCCTAGCCCGTCCTCATTCCTTCCCTCTCCCTCTCACCCGCGCCACCAGGCTCCATCCGCCCCGTAGCTGCTAACCATGGCCCGACAAAGGATCACCACCTATGCAATGTTGATGCCGGAGCGCCAGTTGCAGCTCGAGGAGGAGATCTGGGCCAGGCACGCTGCTCGTATCACTGCCGGTCTGCCTCCGGATTCGCCTGAGCCGGAGGAGGAGGAGGCGGTGGCGGAGGAGGCCCAATAACAGCCGTAAGTGGAGCAGGACCCCCAACCCATGGAGGAGGAGGAGGAGGAGGAGAAGGAGGAAGCGGACTATGCGAGGAGCCATAGGAAGAGCAGCTGGCTGTGGGCTTCGGCATGTGACGGTGTCCTGGACTAAGGGGTACTGACCCTGATGGCCTGTCGTTCATGGGCTGGGTCGATGACCCACCGACCACTAAAGGAAGGACCACCAAAGCTATGGCCCTCGGGGTGATCAAGATGGAGTCCCCCGAGGACTTGGCGTACACATCAAGGCATGTTTTTGTATCCGACATGTTTATCCTTAGATGTTAACCGACCATATGTATACCCTACGTATCCCCGGTGCATATATAAGCTAGGGGGTTTAGTCTTTAGAGGCACGAATACCATCCTTATGGTTTAGAACACAATCATCCAATCTTGAGGTAGATCACCCGGTAATTTGTACCCCATAGTATCAATACAATCCAAGCATGACGTAGGGTTTTACCACTTCGAGAGGGCCTGAACCTGGGTAAAACTGTGTCCCCTTTGTTTCCTGTTCACCATCATCCCTAGACTACCATCTCGAGACCCCCTACCCAAGATTCACCGATTTTAGCATCGACATTAGTGGCGCCATCCAGGCCCCGTTGCGTGGTCATGAAGGATCGATGTCTCGTCTTCGGATCAACAACGACGTCGGCTGCAGGGACACTTTTGTCCCCGACCAACTTTTCGCCTTCGGCAACATCATGCTTCACGCCAATCCGGTCGGTCTCCTTGGCCGGGTTGATAGCTTTGCCCCAAACCAGGTCATCAGATTTGGGAGCTTAGAGTACACCGCTGATTCCGGTGGCGATCTTGCTCTCTCAGGTTGGGTATCAGGCCAGTCCGAGAACTCCACAGATACCACCGTCCTAACCTCGGATTCAATCTCAGGGCTAGACCATGGAAAATCATGTACCTCGGAGTCGGCTTCGTGCTCATGCCCGAACACTTCGTCGCCGGATCAGGCCTCGAACCCGACCGACGAAAGCTCCGAAGCCATTAAGCATGGCACGCCGAGCATACTACAGGTTAGCCCCGCCTACTATCAAGAGATGGGCAAGGTCGACCTCTCGCTTTTGAATGTCATGCTAGATTGAATCTAGAGCCTCAGGATTTTAGACGAGCAAACTTCGGTCTACAATAAGATCATATGTAAAGCCAATGATAGGGAAACTGTTGTCCCACCCGCCACCCATCTAGTCGCTACAGTGGAAGATTTAATCGATGTACTAGACTATCCTCTGAAGAGGCAACCGACATGGATGAAGATGTCGATGATATGTCTTACACCGCATCACCCATAGCCACCTCCAATACGGGCAACTGGGCTACCTACGATGTCTACATGGTAGACACTCCAAAGGATGAGGAGGAGGAGCAAGTTAGGAACCTCCCAAGAGCCGACGGAGGCAGAAGCGAACTAAAAGCACCAGTAATGGGGATGCCGGCAACAACACCACTAATGATGATGCCACCGATAACAACGCCACTCCGGACGGCGTTGAGGACCAAGACAACGACACGAACGCCGACACTGGCAATATCAACATCGCCATGGAGATTGAGGACGATGATCCCAAGGACGACAATTGCAGGCCTGAATCCGAGGAGGACATAAGCCTCGGACCGACGTCCCCGAGGAGCCCCTCGAGTTGGTAAACTTTCAACGGCAGCTAATCAACAACGCCTAGAGCATCAAAAGGCAACGTCAGAAGCTTAAAGTTGATCAGGTCGTACTTGAAGATAAGTGGGTTCACTAGTGCAAAAAAGCCTAGCTTGTAGGAGATATGCCCTAGAGGCAATAATAAATTGTTATTATTTATCCCCATGTTCCTAATTAAGTTTATATTCCATGCTATAACTGCTATGGTTCTCGAGTCTACAATAACCACGAGGCTCGGAGGAAAACTCATATGCACGTGTGGAATAATAAATGATAAAAAGTATTCCTAGTCGTGCCTCTAAGACTAGCTCAAGTGTTGCATGATGATCACGTTTTCCTGATCATGGGCTTGTCTATGCCGGCAATTTTGAGGGCACAATGTTGGAAGAACATTTGTGTTGAATCGACCAGAATTGGTGTTATGCTATGAGATACTTTCGTCACAAGTTAATGGTTAATAACACAGAGAAGTTAATGTTTGCATAATTTCTTAGACCATGAGAGTATCGAGTTTCTTCATACTTGCTTCATGAACTTTGGGGTTTGTTAAACGTCATCCGTAAATGGGTGGCTATTACGGCGGCTTACGGGTTCATGGAAAAGTGTGTCAAGTAACTTGATAGCTCAAGATTGGGATTTGCTCCTCCGACGGTGGAGAGATATCTCTGGGCCCTCTCGGTATTACGGTATCCATCATCGTCTGGCCAGACACAGGGTGATTTGATCACAGGGATGCCGGAACACGGTAACGAGAAAAGAGAACAATACCGGTAACGAGGTAACTGGCATAGTGGACAAGTTGTTGATCCACGGGGATGCCAACATGTCTCACCTCGGGTATTTGTAACATATCGCGAAGCAACAGGAATAGCACACGGCAACTGGAGGTTCACTCGAATATTCATTCGTGTGGGTATAGGGGTCAATATGGGTGTCCACGGCTCCGATGTTGATCATTGATCGGAAGGGGTTCCGGGTCATGTATATACTTCACCAAACCTATAGGGTCACACGCTTAAGGGTCATCTATCTGCTGAATACTAGACAGGGAGTCTCAGAGAAAGTCTCCGGAAAAAGTTTCGGAGACAGCGGAAAAGTTCCGAAGAGAGAGGTCACCGGATGAGTTCCGGTAAAACTGAAAAGTTGTTTCAGGGGATACCATTAAGTCAAATTGGTTTCGGCACACGCCTGATAATTCTTGGAGGGTGCCAGAATCATTCTGGAAACTTCTGGGAATTTTCCGGAAGAAAAACCGGAAATGTTCCGGAGCTGCCGGAACCACTTCAGATGCTTTTCGCAGATGAAAATCACTAATCCGGAATTGTTCCGGAACGCATTGAAAATTATTTTAGTGGGTACTGGAAATGTTATAAGCCCACATAAATATTTTCAGTTCGAACGGACGCTGAAAAATGTCGTCGTGAATAGTGAAAGTGCTTTTTGGGATATTTTTGGAAAACCACCTTTTGGGATATTTCCCAAAAGGCTTCTAGAAGGGCTTGGGGGCCAAGGAAGCCCCTCATGGGGGGGGGGGGCAAGGAGTGGCCGGCCAAGGGTGGAGCTCCTCCATGGAGCTCCACATCGCACCCTCTTTCCCTTTTATACCCTTTGTGTATGACATAAAGTGGGGGCACTTTTGGTATTTTGAATACCCATCCTACCCCTTGGTTTTCCTATAAATAGGAGGTGAGGGGGCTGCCCAAACCTTCATCCCTTGCTCTCATACACATGCCATGATGTTATCTGGCTTCTCTCTCCCTCCCAGCGAAATAGTTTCGTAGAGCCGAAAGGCTGTCTGGGTTCCGGCAGGAACTAGTTCTGGACGGCGAAGCCCTGCCGGATAGATGACACCGTATGTGTGCAACTCTGTAGAGAGATCGTAGTTTCGGTCTTAGTTCGAGAGTGCCTCCCGAAGGGCTGTCTGTGTGACCGTCCGAGTTTCGAAGGTCCTCCCGAAGGGCTGTCCGAGTGACCGTCCGAGTTTCGAAGGTCCTCCCGAAGGGCTGTCCGCGACACCATCCGGGGGACTGTCCGACCGCCTCCCGGAGGGCTGTCCGAGGGGCAGATGAGGGTATACATCCTCGCGGTTGGGAGGTTGTAAATCCTAGCTGCGGGGATCTGCACCGCCGATCGTCATCGACTCTACTTCCGCTGCGCTACGAGTCGGTAACGAAAAAGATCAAACCTTGTATGCAGTCTCCATAGTGGTCCTGGGTTGGTGCGTAGGTCGGAAATTTTTGTTTTCTGCTGCGTTCCCCAACAGTGGCATCATGAGCCGTGCTATGCGTAGATGCAGGTTGCGATCTAGAATACATAGAGATGTATGGGTGTTGCACAATATAATTAGGTAGTAGATGAGTTCTATTACTGAAAATTATTTGTGCGGGTAGCAGATGAAATCTGTTACCCGATGTTCTTGTTGCTTCCCTGGGATTTGCATATTTCTGATCTTGATAAAAGCATGGTGGAGTTTCAATGTTCTGGCAATCCGCGATCCTGATTGATCAACGAAGTGCTAACAGTTCATTGAATTCCACTGTAGTTAAAAAGAAAGATGAAATTTCGCAGACGAAAGGGCAATGCAGATATGATCTGCACGGGGGTCATGCGTATGACGAAGTTCAGTATGGGGCTCGAGATTTTATTATCTCGTGTTTCATACACCTCGCAAAGTTAATCTAGAAACTTGAATTATCATAATTGATGATGGACGTTGGTAGCTTCGGTTTGTTTCGAAACCTTAGAAGCCACGAAAAACAAGTTCTTGCATAAACCAATTAGAGGCGTCTAACTTGGTTTTGCAGGAGGGTTTGCATGTGCATATGATGTGGTATAGCAGTACTCATAATAATTTCATTATGTATGAGATGACTATATGATGTAATTTGATTAACATGACATGCGTGTCATGATTCGGCATGATGGCTGGAGCCATATGATTGTCACTTTAATGACCCGCGTGTCAACCTTAAGTAATGCACTTATTTTATTAGCTATAAAGATAGCAATATTGTCTGGTGCATCGACAAGGTGGTGGCGATCTTCGCGAAGGTGAACACCCACGCAAAATGCCAAAGACGAAGAAATACTTGACTTCTCCGTCAGAAGGGGCTATACCATATCATGCTATTATGAATTGCCTGAGATGTTTATCCCTCTTGATGCACCCTTCTTGATTGCGCGGTAGTCGCTTTTATTAGGGTGATCTCTCACTTAAAAATATCAAGTAGTTAGTGTTCTCCCAAGTGTAGCACCGTCTACAACACGTATCTTTTCGGGGTGCGCCATGTACACATGAGCACGAACGATTAGAGAGGTGCAAGGAGGGTGAAGGTCAGACCTCACTGCGTTATCACTTGGTTGTCTTGACGTTCAGGCAGGACAGTCCTGAGCTCGGAACACACGCATCAAAAGATGGACAAGAGTCACATAGATATGTGATTGGCAAGTTGGCCTACCGATTGAAGTTCACGTCATCAGTGATGAACCCGTCAATGGCGTCAAATTGAAATGCGGATCTTGGATCACTCACAATCAATTATGAGAGATATTGATTTGAGTGGGAGCGCACTGCAGAATTAACTTGTTTAATTCTCAGTGCAATTAATTTTGAACACTGTCTAAGTGTGATTTGCATAATAGTTGTAGAAGAATGGCTCGCGTTTCCACCTTCCCTGTTAAAATTGAATAGCTATTAAATATCTGGTTAAAACTTTACGGTTGGTAACGTAATGTGAGGATTGTCCTCAAGAGTGCCAAGAAGGACATTGTCCTATCGCATGCTTTCGGTATTCTCCCGCTAATGCTATGGATCATGTGACTCTCGTCCTTCGATCCAAAAGCTAGAATTCCGTTTCAGTCAAGTGCAATACGTTTGCTTCCATGAGACCCGAACTTCGAAAGTTTTGGGATAGTTATATGATATTCATGGAACTGAAAATTAATTTTCAGATACAAACAAAGGCTGAAAGATATGAAATATCCAAAGCAATATTTGTTTGCAAACTATTAGTAAAGGTGTTTACTATGTATTAGACTGATAAGAGAGGGATCCAGAAGAACGTCTGTCATATGATGAAAGGTGAATAAAACAACAACTTAAAGAGAAAGGAAGTGTCCGAAGGGTGTTAGTAAAACTTTCACGCCTAGGAAGTCCGGGGCTAATGCCACTCTTAAGTTGAGTGCTTCTTCTGAGAGTAGGAGAAATACTGAAAGTTAAACTGTTAGAAGTATAAAGGCAGAAAGAAAGAAGACTGGAATATCCAGCTCATGTATGAATGTCATACAAGTTTTTGATGTATAGAAGGCTGGTCAAAGATATAGTTCTTGGGAATTATGGTTAAACATGTTAATCACTAATTCTTGGGGATTGTGAGTTGATCGCAAAGATACCCGCTCGATTGCATTCTGTTGCAAATCGATGTAAGAACTACCATGGCCTGAAAGACTAGCCAGGAATGAGGTCTTGATGCACGCTGGGAACATAGTAAAAGTTACTATACCTTCCATCCGTTTATTACCTATGTATTTTCTTTCATAATTCATTTTAGAGCTTTACACACTCTAGGCCTTTGCATAAGGTATCTTGCAAGAAGGTTGTTCATAAGAGAACTTTTGATGTTCGGTGTTATGAATAAAGATAAGGGCCATACTTTCATTATGAATGAGATGTATGTTATAAATAATGATATTAATATATTACCTCTGTGTTTACTTTCATAATTCATTTTAGAGTTTCATACACTCTAACCCAGTGCACAATGTTTGATGCAAAAGGGCTGTTCATAAAAGAACAATTGTTGTTCAGTATTATGAATAACATGAAGGGCCATGCTTCCATCCAAGATGGGATGTATGTTATGAATATTGATGGAAATATGATACATCCATAACACTAACGCTAAATGTCGCAAGACTAAAAGAATATCACACGAGTGTGGCACTACATTTGGTCACATTGGAGAAACCCGCATGGAAAATTCCATTATGATGGATTTTGAAGTCGTTTGATTTTAAATCATCTGACACTTGCAACTTTCATCCGAAAAGTGAAGTGACTGAAATACCGTTCACAGGCCATAAGGAACGAGCAACAAACTTATTGGTGATCATACATTTTGATGTGTGTAGTTCAATAAATGTTGTTGCAAGTAGTGGATTTATCTTTCTTCAGAAATGACTCAAGTAGATATATGGATATTTACTTGATGAGACGTAAGTCTGGATCTTTTGAAATCATTCGAAAGGTTTTCAAAAATGAAGTAGAAGTTGTTATAACAAGAAAATTATGTTTCTACAATTCGATTGCAGAAAGGAATATTTGAGTTACAAGTTTAACGAATGTCTGATGAGTTGTGAAAGGGGTTTCATAACTTGCACCTCCCGGAACACCACTGCAAGTGGAGAGTCCGTGAAGATGTAATCGAACCATTCATGACATGGTAAGATCAAAGATGACATAAATAAATTTGCCATTATCCCTTTTAAAGTGATGCTTTAGAGACTGCGGCTTTTACACTGAAAAGAGCTCCATCGGGTCTGTTGAAATGACGCCATGGTATGGTACGCCCAACCATGTTATATCTTTTCTTAAACATTTGGAATATGGGGCTTGTGTAAAAGATTACAAACCTATTCCAAATCAGACAAGTGCTATTTTGTAGGTTATCCCAAGTTATTGGGTATTCCCCCACCACTATACCGAGGCTAAGGTTTTTTGCCAAAAAGAACGGTATGGTTTTTGAAGAAAATTGTTCTTTCAAAAAGGTGAGTGGGAGAACAGTGCAACTCGACGAGATAAACAATATCTTCGTCATCAGATCAAAGGAAAGAGACCTTGGAAGTAATTCCAGAGTTTCCTACTGCGACTGATACGGAAGCCTCTACATGAGATGTATGGACTTCGGTCGAACTTGCAGCTGAACCACGTAGGAAAAACTCGTGCAAACCTCTCAGGTGCGCATACGAGATATTGTTGTTAGACAACAGTATACCTACGATACACAAGGAAGCGTTGATGGGCCCTGACTCCGGAATTGGCTAAATGCCAATACAATCCGAGATAGTTTCCATATAAGTGATTCAAGATTAAAACCTTGATACACCTTTCGGAAGACTTAGAGTCTAACGAATATTTATGAAACTATAAACTGATGTGGATAAAATGTTTTATCCATAAAGCTCGACTTGTTGCAATAACAAGTTCAAGGAGTTGACTACGATGAGGTTGTTTCACCGTAGCGATGCTTAAAGTCGGTTCTGGTTGAACTAGCAATTAATACATATTTCAATCATGAGATATGAAACATGGATGACGAAAGAATTTCCATGAAATGGGAAAACAAACTAGGATTTGTATGTGATACAGTCCAAAGTATTTTGTCAATCCAAATGATGCTAGTGAGTATGCAAACTTCAGAGTTCCAGCAATGGACAGAAGAGAGCAAAATGGAGTTGGAATCTTCGTTTTGATGAAATGATCAAAAGAGTTTGATTTCATCAATGGTTAATGAAGATGCTTGTGGTTTCAAGAAAGTAAGTGGGAGCATAATAATATTTCTAAAAACCTTGTGTGGTTGACACATTGTTAATTGGAAATAAATTTCTTGACACGAATTAGGACTTCATTTGAAAATAGTTTTCGATGAAGTGCTTGGGCTAAATAGCCTTGCTATTAGGCATAATGATCTATGGAGATAGATTTGCCTAATGGGGCTAAGAAAAAATACATATTGACAAGATGCTAAAACAATTTAGCACTAAAACCGCCAAGGAGTGATTCTTGCCGAAGTCACATGGAAAGAGTTTTGTAAGACTCGGTGTCCCAAAACACTGATGAGCAAAATACATGATGGAGATTCCACACACTCTTGTGTTTGGATTAATCATGTATTCCATTATGTAAAACAACCAGATATGTCCAATACTCCAAAGTTGTTGCGAGTATAGATACCAAAGTGATCAAAAGTACTGATCATGGGACAACAGTGAAAAGGGTCATTCAGTGCCACAGTGGCACTGATGACATGTTTTCTCGCAAGCGGAGATCATGAAGAGTTCGTTGTAAAAGGTTACATCGATACAGTCTTCATCAATGCTCCATGCGATTTTCGATTTAAATTAAGGGTTTTGTGTAATACACAATATGGTGGCACGGTAGTTGGAAATTGTTCCTAACAGGTTACTGTGGCGAATTCTATAACAAAGGCTAAGTATGTTGACGCTTTGGAAGCGACAAAGAAGTTGTTGAATCATATAGTTCATTCATGAACTTAGTATGGTTCCAAAAAGGCTTTGGTCAATGGGACACTATTGCAGATAGTTGCTCCATAGCTCAGTCTGAGGAATCAGGTTTCGACCTATGATTCACACATATACAAAGCCAAGTCCACACAAAATATGAATTTTGTGAAAGCGTGAAAACGTGAGGATATGCAACGATACACACGGAACTGAAGTTGTCAGATCCGTTGGACATCAGGCTATACCACAAGCGAAGCATTTTTTACACCAGCATTCCATAGGTGTAAAGTGCATTAGCATTGACTAGATTATTGACTCTAGTGCAAGTGGGAGTCTGTAGGAGATATGCCCTAGAGCCAATAATAAATTGTTATTATTTATCCCCATGTTCCTAATTAAGTTTATATTCCATGCTATAACTGCTATGGTTCTCGAGTCTACAATAACCACGAGGCTCGGAGGAAAACTCATATGCACGTGTGGAATAATAAATGATAAAAAGTATTCCTAGTCGTGCCTCTAAGACTAGCTCAAGTGTTGCATGATGATCACGTTTTCCTGATCATGGGCTTGTCTATGCCGGCAATTTTGAGGGAACAATGTTGGAAGAACATTTGTGTTGAATTGACCAGAATTGGTGTTATGCTATGAGATACTTTCGTCACAAGTTAATGGTTAATAACATAGAGAAGTTAATGTTTGCATAATTCCTTAGACCATGAGAGTATGGAGTTTCTTCATACTTGCTTCATGAACTTTGGGGTTTGTTAAACGTCATCCGTAAATGGGTGGCTATTACGGCGGCTTACGGGTTCATGGAAAAGTGTGTCATGTAACTTGATAGCTCAAGATTGGGATTTGCTCCTCCGACGGTGGAGAGATATCTCTGGGCCCTCTCGGTATTACGGTATCCATCATCGTCTGGCCAGACACATGGTGATTTGATAACAGGGATTCCGGAACACGGTAACGAGAAAAGAGAACAATACCGGTAACGAGGTAACTGGCATAGTGGACAAGTTGTTGATCCACGGGGATGCCAACATGTCTCACCTCGGGTATTTGTAACATATCGCGAAGCAACAGGAATAGCACACGGCAACTGGAGGTTCACTCGAATATTCATTCGTGTGGGTATAGGGGTCAATATGGGTGTCCACGGCTCCGATGTTGATCATTGATCGGAAGGGGTTCCGGGTCATGTCTATACTTCACCGAACCTATAGGGTCACACGCTTAAGGGTCATCTATCTGCTGAATACTAGACATGGAGTCTGAGAGAAAGTCTCCGAAAAAAGTTTTGGAGACAGCGGAAAAGTTCCGAAGAGAGAGGTCACCGGATGAGTTCCGGTAAAATTGAAAAGTTGTTTCAGGGGATACCATTAAGTCAAATTGGTTTCGGCACACGCCTGATAATTCTTGGAGGGTGCCAGAATCATTCTGGAAACTTTTGGGAATTTTCCGGAAGAAAAACCAGAAATGTTCCGGAGCTGCCGGTACCGCTTTGTTTGCTTTTCGCAGATGAAAATCACTAATCCGGAATTGTTTCAGAACGCGTCGAAAATTATTTTAGTGGGTACTGGAAATGTTCTAAGTCCACATTAATATTTTTGGTTCGAGCGGACGCTGAAAAATGTCGTCATGAATAGAGAAATCAGCTTTATGGTTACTTTATTTGAAAGCCACCTTTTAGGGCTTTTGCAAAATGGCTTCTAGAAGGACTTAGTGACCAAGGAACCCCCTTTGGGGGGGGGCATGAAGGTGGCCGGCCAAGGGTGGAGCTCCTCCTTGGAGCTCCACATGGCACTCCTTTTTCCCCTTATGCCCTTTATGTGAGACATAAAGTGGGGGTACTTTGGTATTTTTGAATGCCCATCTTACCCCTTGGTTTTCCTATAAATAGGAGGTGAGGGGGCTGCCCAAACTTCATCCTTACTCTCATACACATGCCATAGACTTGTCTGGCTTCTCTCTCCCTCCCCGCGAAATAGTTTCGTAGAGCCGAAAGGCTGTTTGGGTTCCGGCAAGAACTAGTTCTGGACGGCGAAGCCGTGCCGGATAGATGACACCGTATGTGTGCAACTCTGTAGAGAGATCGTAGTTTCGGTCTTAGTTCGAGAGTGCCTCCCGAAGGGCTGTCCGTGTGACCGTTCGAGTTTCGAAGGTCCTCCCGAAGGGCTGTCCGAGTGACCGTCCGAGTTTCGAAGGTCCTCCCGAAGTGCTGTCCGCGACACCGTCCGGGGGACTGTCCGACCGCCTCCCGGAGGGCTATCCGAGGAGCAGATGAGGGTATACAACCTCGCGGTTGGGAGGTTGTAAATCCTAGCTGCGGGGATCTACACCGCCGATCGTCATCGACTCTACTTCCGTTGCGCTACGAGTCGGTAACGAAAAAGATCAAACCTTGTATGCAGTCTCCATAGTGGTCCTGGGCTGGTGCGTAGGTCGGGAATTTTTGTTTTCTGCTGCGTTCCCCAACATAGCTATGGCGTGACAAAAATGGCCTTGCTGGCGTGGACACCCGACGCCATAAATATGGCGCCACTGTTAGAAAATACTGCTGGCATTGGATGCCACGCTAGCAGTATTTGACAAGTTAATGGTGTGCCACGTGGCCAACGCCAGCAGTAATATACGTCATTAGTGGCATTGCATGTTAGTGCAACGCCAGCAATTTCATTTTCAGATTTAAACCAAAATCTGTACAGCAGCGCGATCCAACCAAAATGACAGCATAATCAAAGGTTAGAACAATAATTAAACCGTACAATGCAAATACCAAAATCTAAGTTCAACAATATCTATGGTCTACATGAGTGTTCTTTGTAGGGTTAGGTATATTTCCATGGGATTGCATCACGAGGAAGATCCCATACAACCCATGGAAGATGACATCAAGTGGTGATCGTCATCAAGGTCGCGGTGTGCAATTTCAAGTGAAGCATCACGGAGAGATCATGCTTGAAGCTTGCCGTCCATTGTGGTGACAATGGACTTGTGAAGATGTGCCGAAGAGTGGCTCACCCATAGTGGAGTATGGGGGAGCAATCTACTAGTCTTCATCGAGCCGGCGCAATCAAGAAAGGTGGTCCATCTTGAGAAGGACAAGATCGTCTTCATCTAGCTCGAGTGGACTATGCGCAAGGCAAAGGTTTGACCTTGATAGGGTTTTCTATTTTACCGATCTCATGGTGGTAGTTGGGAGACCGGGTTATAGGATCGATAGCCGTACTATCAAGGGGGGCTCTCAAGTGAGTAGCTTGATCGTATCGTTCGTTGAGAGCTCAAACCATTGCATTCTTGGCATCATCATCTTTCTTGGTTCTTGGTTGGCTTTTCTCTATGTGGATTCTTGAGCTTATGGTCAGCTTCATGACAAGCTCAAGTTCATCGAAAACGGAGTCCATATGCATCTTCTATGATGTTTTCGATGTTGGAGTTTTTGCCGGTTCTTCATTCATAGATGTTTCACATCTCTATATCATTGGCATTTTCATACTGCCTCTTCTTAAGATAACAAGCTTGAGTTTGCTCAATTCGGAGCTCATATGCGAAGGTTATGGCAGTTCTGGTTTTACTGTTTCCATATGGTTGCTTGGGTTCTTTGTTACTCTCCCGAGGGCGGTAGTACCGCTGGCCATAGCGGTAGTACCGCTGGGGGGTTCCGACTCCTTACGCGGTAGTACCGCTGGCCACAGCGGTAGTACCGCTGGGAGGTTCCGACTCCTTACGCGGGGCACCAGACACTGCCTTGTCTGTTGTCTGGTACCCCGCGCCACCAGAGCGGTAGTAGGGCGGTAGTAACAAGCGGTACTACCGCTGCCCCCTACTACTGCTAAAATCTGCACGCGGGCGGTAGTACCGCTCCCAGGGGCGGTACTACCGCTTGTGTGCGGGCTGTGGGGGTAACGGTTGGATTTCCCCCCACCTATTTAAGGGGGTCTTCTTCCCCAATGGTTCTTATCTCTTCAGCTCGAGTTTGCCCGCCATTGTTGACCTTCTTCGAGCTTGCTAACTCTCAATCCCTCCAATGATTCTTGCTAGTTCTTGAGGGAAAAGAGAGAGGAGATCTAGATCCACATTTCCACCAAACACTTTCTCCTCTAAGTGAGGGGAACCCCTTGGATCTAGATCTTGGAGTTCTTCGTGTTCTTCTTCGTTCTTCCTCTCATTTCCTCCATAACATTTGTTGTTGTGGTGGGATTAGGGAGAGAAGGACTTGGGCACTCCGTGTGCCCTTGCCATTGCATTTGGTGCATAGGTTTGAGTTCTCCACGGTGATACGTGGAAGTGAGAAGTTGAGAAGCTTATTACTCTTGGGTGTTTGAGCACCCTAGAGCTTGTTCCTCTTGGGTTCTTTGGCGCCCTAGACGGTTGGTGGTGGCTCGGAGCTCAATCATTGTGGTGCAAAGCTCCAGGCAAGCGTCGGGGTCTCCAATTAGGTTGTGGAGATTGCCCCAAGCAATTTTTACGGGTACCGGTGACCACCCCCAAGGGTTGCCAAAGTGTACGGGTACCGGTGACCGCCCCCAAGGGTTGCCATTTGTACGGGTTCGGTGACCGCCCTCAAGGGTCCCTTAGTGGAATCACGGGATCTTGCATTGTGCGAGGGCGTGAGGAGATTACGGTGGCCTTAGTGGCATCTTGGGGAGCATTGTGCCTCCACACCGCTCCGAACGGAGATTAGCATCCGCAAGGGTGTGAACTTCGGGATACATCGTCGTCTCCGCGTGCCTCGGTTATCTCTTACCCGAGCCCTTTACTTATGCACTTCACTTTGTGATAGCCATATTGTTTCATGCTTTATATCTTGCTATCACTTAGTTTTTTTATCTTGCTTAGCATAAGTTGTTGGTGCACATAGGTGAGCCTAGTTGTTTTAGGTTTTGTGCTTGACATATTAAACGTTAGTTTTATTCCGCATTTGTTCAAGCCTAAACCGTAATTATTTTAAAGCGCCTATTCAGCCCCCCCTCTAGGCGACATCCACGTCCTTTCAAAGTATCACAAGTACACAAGTTCAACTAAACAGGAGGTGGTAACAACACGAGATATGCCATGCATGCATGCATGCCTACTAGCTAGCTAAGTTGACATTTTGGTGGGCGGAGTCAGGATCATAGTCTGGAGTAAGTGGACCATCATCATCGCTACGATCAGGCCCGTAGTAAACCATGATCTCGTCACGATCGTAGTCAAGGTAGAACATGGCTCTCTCCTCAGCTTCCATCTCGTAAGCAGTTGCAAGAGCTGTCCAACCAGGGCAACCGAAATAGGTGCGGTTTGACTCGTTGGTGACAAGACCATTGAAGCGTTGGGCAGTCATCATCTTCATGAGGGTGCACTGGAATGTGATGGTTGCATCAAGAGGAACTTGAAACTTCCCTAAGAAGTCACGCTTTGCCCCGCAAGGGATGACCTGAGCAAAATTGAAAAATAACTAGTTAGACAATTTCGGCCACAACCATACCATATGAAACTCAATCAGAACATGTTGAACAAAATCATATATATACCGTCTTAGTGATGAAGTCTTTCGGAAGATCGATGAAGAACTTCCTATGCTTCTAGCATCTCAAAGCACCACAATTCTTAAACGGGGCATCCATTTACTGCTATCAATATCGTTGACCTAAGTAAGCATAGATCAGTAAACTAAATAACTAACACATCAAAATAGAACATATAATAGTAATTAAGCAATTCTACAAACGTCACGGTTCAAACATATAATAACATGCATAAAGTTAAACAATCATTCATATACGAAATAGCTAGTGCTACATCCATGTAGCAAGCTACTGGCCAGAGGGGCCGGCCTCGTGGTCATCCCTGGCGGACCTACGACGACGCTGTAGCGGCTGAACCTCCTCCCCCTCCTCCTCCGCCATGAGGTTATCCCAATCTACATGATCCTTCTCTGCGCTCTTCCTCGCTGCATACTGAAGGAGCATCATCTTGTTGGTCTCTAAGAGTTTGTCATCTCTCGCAAGCTCCATTACTAATGGGTCGAACAACTAATGCTCGGCCTGGAGGTTCTCCTTCTTCTCAGCCCTAGTGCATATCTTTATGTTCTCCGGCACGAGGAACTGCGCGTACTCACGACAATAAGGGAAGTTCAGAATCGCTTTTTCCTTATGATACTCAACCGTCTTTGCATCGTAGGCGCGCACCGCTAACTCTGGGGTGTCCCAGTGTCCAAGCTGATGGACGACATTGTTCTTCATGATGGTTGCATAGTACTTAGTCCCCTTCTGTCGCACACCACGAAACTTCGGAGTCATCTGGCTGTACCTGCAACACCTATATATATACAATCTAGACAATGTAACTAATTAAATATTACAGTACAACTACACTACAAATCTCACTAAAAAATATACAATACAACCAGAATAAAAGTTTTTACACTATCCGTAACTACAATTACACTAAAATTACACTACAATTATACCACAAATCTGCACTACACAACTACACAAAAATCTGAAACTATAATTACCCTAAAAATCTGCACTACACAACGACACTAAAATCTGAAACTACAATTACCCTAAAAATCTGCACTACACAACTCCACCAAAATCTGAAACTACAATTACCCTAAAAATCTACACTACACAGCTACACTAAATCTAATACTACGTAATTACCCTAAAAATTACTCACCAGCGATGGAGAGGACGCGGCTGGCGGGTCCTTGATGGCGGCGGTAGAGTCGGAGATCACGACGAGGGCGCTGTGGTGGACGCGGAGACCAGGGCGAGGGGATGGCGGCGGAGAAGACGGCTACGGAGATGACGACGGCGGTGGAGGCGACGGGGCTGGCGGGTCCTTGACGCGGCGGCGGTGGAGGCACGGAGACGGCGACAGCGGCGATGGAGGTGGAGGTGGAGACGGCGACGGTGTGGAGTCGGAGATGGCAACGGCGGCCGGGGGCTTGGTCGTTGGCGGCGGCGGTGGCGTCGGGTTGGGGATTGATTTGGGGCGTTAGTGGGTGGGGAATAGATCCGGATGTGTATATAGGTGGTTGGATTTGACGGGCGGTGGTTTGTTTGCTAGCGTTGACCCACGTGGCCAACGCCATTTGCTATGTACTTTTATTTTAGTTTGTTTTTCTGGTACACATTATTTTGTGTGTGTGTGTGTGTGTGTATATATATATATATGTGTGTGTGTGTGTGTGTTTAGTTTATTATTTATTTCATTAATTATGATTTTTTGAATATATATATATATATATATATATATATATATATATATGTATATATATATATATATATAAATTAAAATAACAGTCTAAAAGATAATACATATAGATGAGAATAACATAGATTTCATTAATTAATCTGGCCTACTTACATACATTACAGAAGGATAATGAACAATAACAATTATAATTTACTACTACTAGATCTACACTAAGAATATCATCAGTGTGATGACGGTCACGAGAAGAAATGCTGTCATCGATAAAGATGGGAGAAATAGGCCAAGAATGCAACCGGCTAAAAGTGCATATCGAAGCATCTTGAATTTATTGATTTGGCCTCGCATCACATCATTCTTGAGTTGCATCTCATCTATCTGTCGTCTCAATGGTCCAATGGAGTAGTCGAGCAACTCGCTTACGTACTTCTGGACGAGATCAACCCATATCCATGTGAAGCAATATTTTTTCCTTGTTTTATGTGGATCATAATATATATATATATATATATATATATACACACACACACACACACACATATTGATGTGAGTGACACTAGAGGAGTTGAATTGTGCAAATTTTCATATACATACCTTTCCACGGTTGGCGCAAATGTAGAACTCTCGCTCTGGATTTCATTATGTGTGCGACATATCACTAGTAGAAAACAAGGCTTTCGTCCTAGCCGGATCGGAGCAATAGTCCCGGTCGCGTTACGAACCGGGACTAATGTGAGCATTAGTCCCGGTTCGAGCGGCTAGGACGCCGGACGGGGCTCGGCAGACATCAGTCCCGGTTCGAATGGAACCTTTAGTCCCGGTTGGAGACACCAACCGGGACTAAAGGGGGTACCCTTTAGTCCCGGTTGGTGTCTCCAACCGGGACTAAAGGGTATATCTTTAGTCCCAGTTTGAGACACCAACTGGGACTAAAGGGTATCACCCCCTTTAGTCCCGGTTGGTGTCTCCAACCGGGACTAAAGTGTTATGAAAAAGTAAAACGGCTATAACTTTTGCATACGATGTCGAAAAAAAACTTTAATATATCGAAATGTCCAGCACGAGAAACTGGTTTAATCACTAAAGGTCCTTTTCCAGTTTTTTTTTGTTTTTTGCTTTATTTATTTTCTTTTGTTTGTACTTACAGCGAAATATTTAGAGTTTTTGAGCGAAATTTGTGTGAATCACTAGTTTGTGAATAACTTTACTTTGAAAATAGATTTTTGAGTGATTCTTTTTCCTGCTGTTTAATATTAGTGTGTTTTATCATTATATTCAATTTGGTAATTTTTAGGTTATTTTAAATAGGTGTTTTAATCAAAAACAAATTCTGTTTAGCTCTTTTAGTTTTATAGCTCAAAAAATCAATAAATGCATGAAAAATAGCGAATGAAGTGGGAAATGGTTGAAAATTGATGATGTGGCTTTTAATGGTGCATGTTGAACGCTTAAAAAGTCTGGAGTTTAAATAAGTTTAAAAAAAATGAAATGCCTTTGTAACAGATGAGTTTTCGTCCGAAACCCAGATACTTCGAAAGAGATTGTCCAGTTTGTATACAAAGTGCATCCAGTTTTTGCCGTAACCATCTCAACTTTTTAGCACATGCTATGTGGGTGAAATGATGATACCATGCCAAGTTTCAACCTTTTCAGAGTTCATTTTTAGTGCTTTTCAATTTCGGGGTCATTTAGCTCAAAAAATCAATAAATGCATAAAAAATAGCGAATGAAGTTGGAAAGGGTTGAAAATTGATGATGTGGCTTTGAATAGTGCATGTTGAACGCACAAAAAGTCTGGAGTTGAAATAAGATTAAAAAAAATGAAATGCCTTTGTAACAGATGAGTTTTCGTCCAAAACCCTGATACTTCGAAAGGGATTGTCCAGTTTGTATACGAAGTGCATCCAGTTTTTGCCGTAACCCTCTCAACTTTTTAGCACATGCTATGTGGGTGAAATGATGATACCATGCCAAGTTTCAACCTTTTCAGAGTTCATTTGTAGTGCTTTTCAATTTCGGGGTCATTTAGCTCAAAAAAATCAATAAATGCATGAAAAATAGCGAATTAAGTGGGAAAGGGTTGAAAATTGATGATGTGGCTTTGAATGGTGCATGTTGAACGCACAAAAAGTCTGGAGTTGAAATAAGTTAAAAAAAATGAAATGCCTTTGTAACAGATAAGTTTTCGTCCGAAACCCTGATACTTCGAAAGGGATTGTCCAGTTTGTACACGAAGTGCATCCATTTTTGCCGTAACCCTCTCAACTTTTTAGCACATGCTATGTGGGTGAAATGATGATACCATGCCAAGTTTCAACCTTTTCAGAGTTCATTTGTAGTGCTTTTCAATTTCGGGGTCATTTAGCTCAAAAAAGATAATAAATGCATGAAAAATAGCGAATGAAGTGGGAAAGTGTTGTAAATTGATGATGTGGCTTTGAATGGCGCATCTTGAGCGCACAAAAAGTCTGGAGTTGAAATAAGTTTAAAAAAAGTGTTATGAAAAGTAAAACGGCTATAACTTTTGCATACGATGTCGAAAAAAAAGTTTAATATATCAAAATGTTCAGCACGAGAAACCGGTTTCGATGGCAGCCGTCGTAGGCTGTTTTGTAAATTTTGAGAATCCTCAAATTCCGAAAGGAAAAAAAGTTATCCTCAAATTTAAGTTTTTTTGAATTTTTGGTGAAACTACTTATTCAATAAATATTAGTGTTACTAAATAATTATTGTTTTTTAGAATAATAGTTACAAAATCAAATGGTGAAACGTGTGACATCATGCGCAAGGGCTTAATAGGATTGATATGATACATATAACATAAATTAATTGAATAAGTAGTTTATTTTTTTAAACGTTTTTAATTCTTTTAGATTTTTGAAATTCGAAAAGAATAAAAATTCAGATTTGAAAAATTAATTTTATTTTTTTTAAATAAATGATGTCATATTTGGATTCCTCACATTTTTCTGATAATAATGGATATATTATTTGTCGAATTTCGATTTACAGATTTAAAGATATTAATTATGCCATATTAAATGAATAAATGGCAAAAAATAAATAAAATAATATTATTACTTATTTTATTTTCATTGAAATTCAATATTATTATTACTTATTTTATTTTAAACCTTTTATTATTTTGGATTTTTTGTGTTTTTTGTTTTTTGAGAATTTTTGATTTTTTTGAATTTTTTGCCTTTTTTGATGTTTTTTGGAGTTTTTAAATTAATCATTGTTGTTTAGTAATCATTGTTGTTTATTTTAATAATTGTTTGGAATTCAAAAAATTAAATCATGTGACATCAAGACCTAAGGGTTAATAGGATTGATAGCTTACTATTGTCAAGAAAACAACAAGTGCAGACTTGGAAACTAGGGGAGATATAACTCAAAAGTTAAGCATGTTGGGGATGGAGCAGTGAGAGGATGGGTGACCGGTCGGGAAGTTAAGCGTGCTGGGGTTGGAGCAGTGAGAGGATGGGTGACCAGCCGGGAAGTTAGACGATTTGAAATGAATGCTCCACGCTGGAGCAGTGAGGAGGGGTGATTAGAGATTAAATTGTCAAATAATTCAAAAATTTGAAAATCAGAAGATTTTTTTTTAAAACAAATCAAAAAAAATGTCGAAAAAAAATAAAATAAAATTCAAAAAATTTCAAAAAAATTCCTTTAGTCCCGGTTGGTAACACCAACCGGGACTAAAGGTCCTCCAGCCCCCGCTCCAGAAAGCTGCCACGCGGAGCCCCTTTAGTCCCGGTTCGTAATCCAACTGGGACTAAAAGTGGGGGCCTTTAGTCCCGATTGCTTAGTCCCGGTTGGAAAACCGGGACTAAAGGCCCTTACGAACCGGAACTAAAGGCCCGTTTTCTACTAGTGTATGCTTATCAACAGGGCGTCGGCAGTCGCAAATTAAGCAGCACATGGCCGGTATCTTCGACGCTGGTGGCGTAGCTACCGGATTGAACGAAAGTCACGCTACTGCGGCAGGATGATTCGCCGGACAGGGCCGACTGCATTGGCCGTGGCGAGTTCATGGCGTAGCCAACAGAGCCAGACAGGAGCTCGGCCAAGGCGACGGAGTCCCAAACTTTTGACACGCTCTGCCGACGTGGGTCCATAACTAGGAGGAGCTAACTAGTTATGGGGAAGAATTGGAAGTGAATGTATTTTGAGAAACAAAGTGGCTTATATAGGCAAAACTTAATGCTGGCGTTCACGAACAGTGAACGCCAGCACTATATAATATAGCTATGGCGTGTCAGGACATCTGACGCCAGCAATATATTCCAACTAGTTAGCTCAGCAGGGCCCACATTTAGGTGGCGTTCCACTTTAAATGCACACCAACACTAACTGCACAAAGCTGGCATAGCAATTCGTCCAATGCCATCGCTATTTGAAAAAAATAGTGCTCGCGTTGCGCCAAATTGGTGCGCCATCAACATAAGTTATGGCTAGCCATTTCTCTACTTGTGGTTGAAGTCCTCAGAGCTGAGCAAGACCTCGGGCAAAGACTCGCGGGTCAAACCCAAGACTACCCACGACGACGTCTGCTTCCCGCATTCGACGACAAAGTCGAAGGCAACATGCTGTCAAAGCGTGAGTGGGCCGACCAGCCTAATCGCCCTTGCCAGGGACGGGACAGGACCTCAGGGGGATTTAGAGACCCCCCCCCACACACACAATTCCTCGCCGTGAAGGCAATGATCCACTTCCGCTATGTAAGCCATATGATTTGCGAAGTAAATTAAACACAAGACTAGCTCTTCACTCACGTTCCATCTACGGATCTAGAGAGCAGACGACTGCTGGACATGACGAATATCAGGCATGGCTAGAAAAACATGGCGAGGCACACGATCACACATGCTCGGACTACAACGTTGTCTGATTCCCGACATGCCGCAGCTCAGATCAAAGGAGCTACTCATCCGATGTGCTTCACAGACGAGGTCATGCAACATCAGTTTCCATATGGATTTAAACCCGTAAACATCGAACAATATGGTGAAACAACGAACCCGCTGTATGGATTGGGGATTTGTTCCTTCACATCCATATGGCCGAGGAGATGACCTCCATGCCATCAAGCATCTACCATTGAAACTCAAAAGGACCAGCAAGGCATTGGCTTAATAGCTTGCCCGAGAACTCTATTGGAAGCTGGGAAAAACTTGATGATGCCTTTCGAGCTAACTTTTAGGACACTTATGTTCGGCCCCTGGATGCCGATGACCTCAGCTACGTCGTGCAACACCCCGGCGAGTCTGCCAGGCAATTTTGGATCGGTTCTTGACCAAGAAAAATCAAACCGTAGACTGTCTGATATAGAGTCGATCACCGCTTTCCGGCACAACATTCGTGACGAATGGCTTGCGCGACAACTCGTACAGGATAAGACACAGACAATAACAGCTCTCACATACCTCATAATCCGATTCTGTGCAGAAGAGAATAGCTGGTTGGATCGAAGTAATCATAGTGATGATCCAGGCACCATGGAACAAAACAACACACTCGACTCGTTGCCTTGATCTATGTTGACTCAAGATAGTGTGCCTCACCTGTTGCTGCATTCTTGTCATGCGCATGACACTTGTTGAGCTCGTATTAACGACAAACATTGTGTAACATAGACCATATGCTACACGATGCAGGAAATACAAGGCAGTACACCCATGTAGGAAGAATTAACTATTGAAAATAATCCATTGAAAACTCAACATGAACTTTGGCAAAGAAGAGACTGATGCATAATCATGTACCATGCATGCCAACCATTTATGCAATTCTTTGGTAATAGATGTGAGGGCAGGCATGTCACAGTGATGAAATCCTCCCTACTTGTGCCAAGAGGTCCTGGGTTCGAACGTGCCTATCTGCATTGCGCTTCACAAGGGTAAGACTAGGTTCCTACAATCCCTCCCCAGACCCCATCTTGTGTGGGAGCTTCTATGCACTGAGTCGTCTGTCCTTTGGTAATGGATGTGGAACTAGGCAACCGGTGTATACTGGTACATCATATTTCATGTGTAAGTTTCAGAAGACATTGAGGAATGCAGCAATACTAAAAAGTATGTTTTCTCATATATCTCTATCAACTAAATGTTTTTTTTGAAACGAGTCTATCAACTAAATGTAGTGCCATGCATGTTGCTTACTTCTCGTCTCCTTTGGGCTCTCGAGACACTTGCTGAATAACGCCCCCTTCAAGGCATGCCCTATGAGCTGACAGACGTGCTTCAACGCGGCCACAACTCCCGCCGCCACCCACATCGACACTAAAGTCACCTTGTTGATGTTTATCACCTCAGTCCCATATGCTTGGCAAGGTAAAAATGGCATGCGACTACCAAATCGTTGTATATGTAAATTAACACACACCTATCGAGCTTGGGGGCACCCAGGTCTTGTATAGACATGGTTATCACCTAGATCTATACAAAGCCCCAAGGTTCAGTTACCATATCCCGCATAATTACATTCATACGACATCAACGCAAGGGCATATTAGAATCTAAACAATGAGAACCCCAAAGCTAACAACGTAAAAAGCAAAAAAACAAAAAAACATTATTTTCGAAAAATAGGATAACCTTGGCCTCTACATTCAGTTGATGAAGCCGGATTTTTTATTATTATTGTGCTCATCTTCAAAATGGAGGATACTATTTTTTGTAATTGTTGCAACCAGATCCCTATTTTCTCTAGCGTTAGTGACGATGCTACCGAGGTGGAAATTAAGCGCACGACTCTAATTATCCTATAGGACTAATATAAGTTAATACCTCGAGCCTCTATAGGGCTTGAATCTTATGCAGTGAGAGGTTCTCAACTTTATTTTCCATTTTGCTTCTTCTTTGCACTTTTACTGACTTGTATGCAGAAACATCGATCGTTGAAACGGTGGAGTTGCGGCTTGAATTGGTGTGGTGGTCATGAGCTTGAATCGGTGTTGTTGTCGTTTTTACCCCTAAAAATTTGCGTACAATTCAGGGAATATGAAATTTGTAATCCTCCTAGCCTACAAATGTATCCATCGGTCTTTAACTTCTAACTGTAGCTCGGTTGTTTGTTGTTCTGCTTATGCTGGTATTAGCAGGGTGATTCTCACAGACATTCATAAAGTCATACATAATTTTATAATTCTGGCTCCAATTCAGTACAAAGTACCCAATTTTCAACAAATCAACATTTAATTGTATTATACTTTTGTAATTATGTACCACGATTCAGAACATATCCTCATGCATTAACTATGAAGTACCAACACTAGTAGAAAACAAACCTTTTGTGCCGGTTCGTAAGGGCCTCTCCAACCGGCACTAAAGGGTGGGGACTAAAGCCCCCCCCCCCTTTAGTCCCGGTTCAACACGGCCCGGCACTAAAGGCCCACCACGTGGCACCTGCCGGCGCCGTGGGCTGGGGGACCTTTAGTCCCGGTTGGTAACACCAACCGGGACTAAAAGTATTTAATTCTTTTAATTTTGGTTTATTTTTCCTGTTAATCCTTTAGGGGTTTATGAATTAATTATGGTTTATTTTTCCTTTTAATTTTGTGTTTTCCATTTAATTATTTTTCATTTCAAACATATATTACGCTACTACATACTGTACACGTTGTGCATATATATATATAAATAGAATTTCTCGTAGAACCGATCATATATATATATATCATCGAATTTCTCGTACGACGAACATTCACATACATACATATATATATATATATATATATATATATATATATATATATATATATATATACAATTTGGTATATGCAATTTCTCCTACAATTTGCGGATCATTACATATGCATGCATTACTACTTGATCTTGTAATGGTATTCTCCTTTGGGATCTATGACCTGGTCGAGCAGAAATCCAGCTATTTCCTCTTGAATTGCTCGTACGCGAGCCGTTGGTAGGAGCTGGCCCCGCATCTCCGTCAGCTATAAGAAGGAGATCAAGATGAATATATTAGGTGTGTGTATATATATTAGCTAGATCATGATAAAAAAATTATGGATAGTGTTCTGGCAAACGTACCCAAAGATTTCTTTCGTTTCTGCTCCTTTCAGACGTGATCATGCGAATGTTCTCGCAAACGTAGTATGCGCATAAACTATTCCCCTGCTCCTGCCTCATGCACTTTACGAGAATAAAATTCAATCAAGTAATAATTAATCAAGCATGATAATGGTATTGAAACTAGAATTAAAGAGATGCACAGACGTAGCTAGCTAGTACTACTTAATTACCTTGGGTCGCACCCATGTCAGCTTTTGTTCCCAGTCGCCTGGGACCAGTTTGACGAACTTGGCCCAAGCCCTGCCCGCCGGCAAAGAAAATGAATAAAGGAGTTATTAACTAGTTGATATCAGGAAATGAAGTAAAGAGGCCGACATAGTGCGATGATGATTGAAATTACCTGTCGACCATCCCCCTCACAGTTGCGTATTCGGATGGATTCTTATATAGTGAGTCCAATACTTCAACTTTTCCCTTGTCAACTTCAATGATTAACAAGATCCAGTGGTAACTGCATGCGCACACGTTTTGTATAATTAAGCGGGCATGTGCATAACTCATCAACTACACTTATTAACATCTAGTAAGCAAAAAATAGAATTTGTAGTACAAGATATAGTAACACTCACCCGAAGTTGTAAGGAAGTAGTATTTCTGGTTGGGTGTTTAGTTGCTTCAAAAACTCTAGCAGGAATCTCTCTGTGTCTTTTCTCGAATATTCAGTTTCCCATATCTTTTGATTAACCGTATTTGGGTCAATGAACCCAATGCCATAGCGTCCAGCTTTTTTCATTTCATACATCTTCATTCTGCATAATACCACAGAAAAGAATATAGTGAGGATAATTACAGGTAATGAACGAGAGCACAGCTAGCTAGCTAGAGACTTAAATTACAGAATGAAATCACTTACAGACAATAGCAACTGACGATAGATTTGTCGAGTGCGTCTTGATTGAATAACTAAAACAACTCTGAATAATGAATCCAGAAATCTTTTTTTATGGAAGTAATGCTTTTTCTTGACTTTCACCATGAGGGACTCTTGATTGGTATTTGCTGTTTCTTGCATTTACCACGTATGCAAATTGTACAATCTCGTTGGTAGAAGCTTGACATCGTCAGGCTTGACCAGAGGTTTGCCGCGGACATATTGGTATTTTACTTCCTCCTCTGTAATCCCGGGGATTTCCTCAAGGCCTAGGAGTTGTTCAACAGTGACACCGGCCTCTTTAGCCTGCCTTTTATGATCGTCGGTTATTACCAGCCGATCGGCGGTACTCACAGGTGTTTGTACAATGAGCGGGGGGATCGATTGCACTGCCTGTTCTCCCAGCTGGGGAACAGTTTTCCCGCTTTTTTTGCCAACTACTTGGCTCGAGCTCGAGCTCGACTCCTTTTGTCCTGCAAAATATGACTTCTTGATAGACCGCACATAGTCGGAGTCCTTCTGATTGTCAGTCGGTCGAGCCATATCAATAAAGTGTTGTGAGACATGCTCAGGTACTTTCTCCTTTGGCGGCGGGGGCGGTGTCGGTCCAAAATGGGCCTTCAATTGGGCATTCACTACGGTGTTGAGTTCCTCCTCAGTCAGGTGGTAAGACAACTTCGGAAGAGGCTTGAGGTTTGGACCATATTTGAATTTCTTGCCTGTTGTACTGCTAGCCGTCGTAGCTGCGGCCTCTCTCTTTCGCTGTTGCTTAGGCGACGGAGCACGCTGAGTCGACCGAGACGGCAGACGCGGTGCCGGACTTGGAGGAGGAGGAGTCGGCTGACGCCGTGCCGGACTTGGAGGAGGAGTCGGCTGACGTGGTGCCGGACTTGGAGGAGGAGGAGTTGGCTGACGCCGTGCCGGACTTGGAGGAGGAGTCGGCTGACGCGGTGCCGGACTTGGAGGAGGAGGAGTCGACTGACGCGGCAGCAGACTTGGAGGAGGATGAGTCGGTGGCCTTGGAAAGACGATGCAATCCTTTTTCCATAGAATGATACGATGTATGGCCTGTCCCAGTGTTCTCTCCTCGTCACCTCCAAGAATGTCAAGTTGTAGCTTGTGATATCCTGACATCACTTCATCAACCCCGACACGAGCATAGCCAGCTGGAATGGGATTGCAATGGAAGGTTGCTTCAGGGGGATTTGCTAAAGCATAGCCGTCCGCCACCTTCATGGATAAGTTCTTCACTTTCATGTGTAGCTCACAGTTAGTCCTGTCTTTGATATCATCCACAGGGTAGCTAGCTAGAAGTGCATCATCGATATCGGCCGGGGCGGAACCCACGATGCTTCTCGGCATAGATGGGATGGTGCTATCCAATGCTGGATCGATCTGCTCATGCTGCCGCTGAGACGCCCTTTCCTGGCTGACTGAGTCGATCTGCTCCTGCTGCCGCCTGAAAGCGCGTTCCAACTCCAGGTGCTTTGATTCTAGGCCTTCAAGGCGGAGTGCTTCCTCCTTCTTCTTCTGCTCCTCCTGCTTCTTCTTTCTCGCACTACTTCTGTAGTCATCGTTCCAATCCGCAAACCCCTCAAACCATGGAACAACGCCTTTGCCTCGTGTTCTTCCCAGGTGTTCAGGATTCTTCAGGGCGTGCGTAAGCTCGTCGTTCTCTCTGTTGGGCATGAACACCCCCGTTCGAGCTTCTTCTATTGCAATAAGTATTTCGGCTGTCGCTTCTTTAAGACTTGCCTTCACCATAACCAGCCCTGTCTCTGGGTCCAACTTCCCCCCATGCGCATAAAACCATGTCCTGCACCTGGGGGGCCATGTCAATGTAACTAGAGTGACCCCTGCACTAATCATCTCTTGCTCAGATTGATCCCACTTAGGCAGGGCCACCTGGTAGCCACCTGGCCCCAGAGTATGGTGCCACTTCTTTTTCGCAGCATTAATCTTGTTTTTTCTCGACCGTTCCTTAGCTTCTTCCGATTCCTTGAACTTCACGAAAGCGTCCCAGTGATCTTTTGCCTTCACCAGTGCTCCCTTGAATTCTGGAGTCTTCTTTTTTGATTTGACGTACTTAGTCCATGTATTTTTCTTGAAGGTGTTGAATGCGATCGCCATCTTTTTAAGAGCATAGTTTCTGACTTTCTTCAGATCTGCATCAGTCAAATTATCTGGTAGGGTGAAATGTGACATGAGCGATGTCCAAAGCACATCTTTTGCTCTTTCGTCGACAAAAGTAACTCCTACTCGATCTCCCTTTGCTAGCTTTTTCCATTCTTGAACAGAGATCGGGATTTGGTCCCTGACAATAACTCCGCATTGATTCTTGAACTTGGTCGCATTTTTCCTAGGTTCAAGCGGTTCGCCATTTGATGTTTTGATGGAATCGATGTTGAACTTTACGCCAGGATCCAACTTTCTGGCCGGGCCTCGAACTACCCTGTCGCTTGTAGAAGATTTGCTCGATCCGGAGGCCTAAAAGAAGAAAGATCGATTCGTTAATACATACAAATAAATTAAGACATGTAATGATCACCGGATGACTTATATAATAAATATACCTCGCCGGTCTTTGTTATTTGAAGAACATTTTCTTCATCAACATCGTTGTCGTCGCCTTCATCTATTCGTTCGTCTTCATCAAATATCATACAACCCTCACCGGAATTGTTCAGATATTGCGAGCCGTCATCATCTTCAGGTTCATGCTTTGGGCTCGGGGAGCGTATGATGTCGAACAGAGCCTCTTCTCCTTCTCTGCCGGTATTGTCCATAGCTTTTATTTAACTAATCCAGAAGAAAGATAAAAACATTTAGTATTCAAATTAGAATGCATGCAATCAATAAGGAAAAATTGAATCATAGTACATAATATGCATCTCGAATAATTCATATAATATGCATCATCGAATATAATCTCGAATAAATCGTCTCGAATATTATCGAATATAATCTCGAATACATCTCGAGTATTATCACTAATACATCTCGAATATTATCATATATATAACATCACTAGCTAATACAGATCGAATATTATCGAAGAATCTAGTTCACTCGCGGTTCCTGAGGCGCGGGCGGTGGACACCCAAAGAGAAGGAACCATCACAGGATCATAGCTCGGGTGAGATCCCTGAAGAACCTGCCAGGTATTGGAGAACCTGACGTCCAACGCATCCATGTAGCGACGGACGTGCTCGTCCTCCTCCCTGACACGGCGACGTACCACCTCCGGCGGGGCCGGCTGCATTCGCACCGAAAGTGGCCCACGCGAACGCCACCAAAGAAGCTCCGGGTCGACGACGGGACCCGGGGCCGGGTTCCTCACCAAGCTGCGCGCCCCTGAAGGTAGCACCTCCCAGTGCCAGCCCGACGGAGCCCAGTCCCGAACGTTGCCCCTCTGAAGCAGGACGTCGTCGCGAACGAGTCGACGACGAGGATGCGGGCCGGGCATCGTTGACTCCGAGAAGAAATTCTTATGAAAAAAAATTCCTATATATGCAATGTCATTTTATTAGGAAATTTTGAGCAAAATATCCTCTTTTCAATTATAATGTCCCATTCCTAGGTTATAACTACCCTAATAATATTCCTTTCTCAAAAAATTCCGAAACTTTTCCCACTTATATATAGTCCTTCTAACAAATATATATATGGTCAACTTTTTCCTATGCAAATTTTTTCTATACTATGATATACAACATTATATAAAATTAAAAAACAGAAAAGGAAACACTAATTAAGCATACTTCTATACATCCATTAAAAAACAGAAAAACAACATTATATAAAAAAAATCTATACTAATTAAACACTAATTATATCCATCTAACATGCATTCATACATACATATATAATAGTGAAAAACAACTAAAACATCTAAATAGAAAATGTGTGTGTGTGTGTGGGGGGGGGCTCGGGGCCGGAGGGGCGGCCATGGTAGCAGGGGGCGAGGGAGAGGGGGGAGAGGGAGGAACTGAGCTCATAGCGGGGCGACGGCGAGGCGAGGCGAGTCGGGGGCAGCGACGGCGTAGGGACAGGCGGCGCAGCGAGGAGCGGGCGCGGGCGGCGCCGTCGGGGATCGGCGAGGAGGGCGCATCCGGAGTAGGGGTCGACGAGGAGGCACGGGCGGCCGGCGTCGGGGGCGGCGCGGGCGGCCGGCGTTGGGGGCGGCGACGGCGTCGATCGGGGCAGGCGGCGGCGCGCAGCAGCCTGGCGGCGGCGTCTGTGTTTGGCGTTGAAAGAATGGAGATGATGGGGGATTTTTCGTAAGTGGCGCTATATATATGAGAGCCTTTAGTCGCGGTTGGTGGCTCCAACCGCGACTAAAGGCCACCTTTAGTCGCAGTTGGAGCCACCAACCGCGACTAAAGGTATTTTTCGCCAGGCGAAGCGGCGGGAAGCGCAGACCTTTAGTCGCGGTTGGTGGCACCAACCGCGACTAAAGGTTACCTTTAGTCGCGGTTGCAGCCACCAGCCGCGACTAAAGGTCTCGTGCTTCCACAGCCGCGGTGCAGAAAGTTTAGTCCCACCTTGCCCAGCGAAGGGCAGCCGCACTGGTTTATAAGCCCCGCTGCGGCTGCTCCCTCGAGCTCCTCTCTAAGCAGGGCTGTGTGGGCCTATCGAACCTGTGCTGCCCTGTTGGGCCTACTGGGCCTTGTGAGCCTGCGGTTGGGGCCCAGTAGGCGGGTTTTTTTTTTACTTTTTAGTTTTTTTAATTTCTATTTTATTTATTTTCTTTTGTTTCTGAGTTTTTTTGCTTTATTTAGAGTTAATGAGTGAATCTTTTTGCGTTAGGTCAAAAAAATTATAAACTTTCTGTTAGTGGCAGTAGTTTTCAAATTTGAATAGTTTAAATTCGAATTATTGGAAATTTGTATACATCACTAATTTGTGAATAACTTTACTTTAAAAATAGATTTTGCAGTGATTCTTTTTTCTGCTGTTTAATATTAGCGTGTTTTATCATTATATTCAATTTGGTAATTCTTATGTTATTTAAAAAATGAAATACCTTTGTAACAGACGAGTTTTTGTCTGAAACCCTTATACTTCGAAAGAGATTGTCCATTTTGTACACGAAGTGCATCCAGTTTTTGCCGTAACCCTCTCAACTTTTTAGCACATGCTATGTGGGTGAAATGATGATACCATGCCAACTTTCAACCTTTTCAGAGTTCATTTGTAGTGCTTTTCAATTTCAGGGTCATTTAGCTCAAAAAATCAGTAAATGCATGAAAAATAGCAAATGAAGTCAGAAAGGGTTGAAAATTGATGGCGTGGCTTCGAATGGTGCATACTGAACACACAAAAAGTCTGGAGTTGAAATAAGTTTAAAAAATGAAATGCCTTAGTAACAGACGAGTTTTCGTCTGAAACCCTGATACTTCGAAAGAGATTGTCCATTTTGTACACGAAGTGCATCCAGTTTTTGCCGTAACCCTCTCAACTTCTTAGCACATATTATGTGGGTGAAATGATGATACCATGCCAACTTTCAACCTTTTCAGAGTTCATTTGTAGTGCTTTTCAATTTCAGGGTCATTTAGCTAAAAAAAAAACCCAGTAAATGCATGAAAAATAGCAAATGAAGTCAGAAAGGGTTGAAAATTGATGGCGTGGCTTTGAATGGTGCATACTGAACACACAAAAAGTCTGGAGTTGAAATAAGTTTAAAAAAATGAAATGCCTTAGTAACAGACGAGTTTTCGTCTGAAACCCTGATACTTCGAAAGAGATTGTCCATTTTCTACACGAAGTGCATCCAGTTTTTGCCGTAACCCTCTCAACTTTTTAGCATATGTTATGTGGGTGAAATGATGATACCATGCCAACTTACAACCTTTTCAGAGTTCATTTGTAGTGCTTTTCAATTCCAGGGTCATTTAGCTCAAAAAAATCAGTAAATGCATGAAAAATAGCAAATGAAGTCAGAAAGGGTTGAAAATTGATGGCGTGGCTTCGAATGGTGCATACTGAACACACAAAAAGTCTGGAGTTGAAATAAGTTTAAAAAAAATGAAATGCCTTAGTAACACACGAGTTTTCGTCTGAAACCCTGATACTTCGAAAGAGATTGTCCATTTTGTACACGAAGTGCTTCCAGTTTTTGCCGTAACCCTCTCAACTTTTTAGCACATGCTATGTGGGTGAAATGATGATACCATGCCAACTTTCAACCTTTTAAGAGTTCATTTGTAGTGCTTTTCAATTCCAGGGTCATTTAGCTCAAAAAAATCAGTAAATGCATGAAAAATAGCAAATGAAGTCAGAAAGGGTTGAAAATTGATGACGTGGCTCTGGACATAATATTTCGATGCGTTTCAAATGCCAAAACACATAAGTACACTACTATTATAAAGATTCCCTCCGGTTTGTCTGTAGTGGGACTTTCCAGATATATAAGTCCGGAAACTAACTAGAGAAGCCGGTCACATCCCAGAGTGGGATCTTTGGGTATAAAACTTTTTCTTCGCGTGTGTCCCTTTGCGTCGTAACCATGGACAATCTTGATCGTTTAACTTGATGCTCGGGTCAACATTCACTCTGAAGGGAGCAATTTCATGAAACTTTTCATAATCTTCTGACATGTCTGTCTTGTCCTCCATTCCCACGATGTTTCTTTTCCCTGAAAGAACTATGTGGCACTTTGGCTCATCGTATGATGTATTCGCTTCCTTATCTTTTCTTTTTCTCGGCTTGGTAGACATGTCCTTCACATAGAAAACCTGCGCCACATCATTGGCTAGGACGAATGGTTCGTCTGCGTACCCAAGATTGTTGAGATCCACTATTGTCATTCCGTACTGCGGGTCTTCCTTTACCCTGCCTCCTGTCAGATTGACCCATTTGCACCGAAACAAAGGGACCTTCAAACCAAGTCCATAGTCAAGTTCCCATATCTCCTCTATGTAACCATAATATGTGTCCTTTGGCCTATTGGTGTTTGCTGCATCAAAGCGGACACCACTGTTTTGGTTGGCGCTCTTTTTATCTTGGGCGATCGTGTAAAATGTATTCCCATTTATCTCGTACCCTTTGAAAGTCAATATAGTCGAAGATGGTAACTTGGACAGCAAGTACATGTCATCTGCAACAGTGTCGTCATGCATGAGACGTGTCTGCAACCAACCGGCGAAAGTCACCGTTTGTTCATGTGTAATCCAGTCGTCAGACTGCTCCGGGTGTTTGGAGCGTAGAATATTCTTGTGTTGCTCGATATACGGAGCCACCAAGGCGGAACTTTGTAGAACTGTGTAGTGTGCTTGCGCCAAAGAATGCCCGTCCTGGCATATTACTGAATTCTTTCCTAGCGTGCCTTTTCCACCCAGTCTGCCCTCATGCCGCGATTCAGGAACACCAATCGGCTTAATGTCAGGAATAAAGTCAACACAAAACTCAATGACCTCCTCTGTTTCATGGCCCTTGGAGATGCTTCCTTCTGGCCTAGCACGATTATGAACATATTTCTTTAAGACTCCCATGAACCTCTCAAAGGGGAACATATTGTGTAGAAATACAGGACCCAGAATGGCAATCTCCTCGACTAGGTGAACTAGGACGTGCGTCATGATATTGAAGAAGGATGGTGGGAACACCAACTCGAAACTGACAAGACATTGCACCAAATCATTCTCTAACCTTGGTAGGATTTCTGGATCGATTACCTTCTGAGAGATTGCATTGAGGAATGCACATAGCTTCACAATGGCTAATCGAACGTTTTCCGGTAGAAGCCCCCTCAATGCAACCGGAAGCAGTTGCGTCATAATCACGTGGCAGTCATGAGACTTTAGGTTCTGGAACTTTTTCTCTGCCATATTTATTATTCCCTTTATATTCGACGAGAAGCCAGACGGGACCTTCATACTGAGCAGGCATTCGAAGAAGATTTCCTTCTCTTCTTTGGTAAGAGCGTAGCTGGCATGACCCTGAAACTGCTTTGGATCCATGCCGTCTTCTCCGTGCATACGTTGCTGGTCCTCCCGTGCCTCCGGTGTATCTTTTGTCTTCCCATACACGCCCAAGAAGCCTAGCAGGTTCACGCAAAGATTCTTCGTCGTGTGCATCACGTCGATTGCAGAGCGGACCTCTAGGTCTTTCCAATAGGGTAGGTCCCAAAATATAGATTTCTTCTTCCACATGGGTGCGCGTTCGTCAGCGTCATTCGGAACAGATTGTCCGCCAGGAACCTTTTCAAAGATTACTTTTAAATCCTTGACCATATCAAGTATATCATCACCAGTACGGTGGCGAGGCTTCTTCCGGTGATCTGCCTCACCTTTGAAATGCTTGCCTTTCTTTCTTACGGGATGCCTGCTCTGAAGAAATCGACGATGCCCCAGGTACACATTCTTCTTACATTTATCCAAATATATACTGCCAGTATCATCTAAATAGTGCGTGCATGTGTGGTATCCCTTGTTTGTCTGTCCTGAAAGGTTACTGAGAGCAGGCCAATCATTGATGGTTACAAACAGCAACGCATGTAGGTCAAATTCCTCCTATTCTTTCTCATCCCACACACGTACACCTTTTCCATTCCACAACTGTAAAAGTTCTTCAACTAATGGCCTTAGGTACACATCAATGTCGTTGCCGGGTTGCTTGGGGCCTTGGATGAGCACTGGCATCATAATGAACTTCCGCTTCATGCACAACCAAGGAGGAAGGTTATAGATACATAGAGTCACAGGTCATGTGCTATGATTGCTGTTCTGCTCCCCAAAAGGATTAATGCCATCTGCACTTAAACCAAACCATACGTTCCTTGCGTCCTTTGCAAAGTCCTTCCACTTTCTCTCGATTTTTCTCCACTGCGATCCGTCAGCGTGTACTCTCAACTTCCCGTCTTTCTTACGGTCTTCGTTGTGCCATCGCATCAACTTGGCATGCTCTTTGTTTTGGAACAAACGTTTCAACCGTGGTATTATAGGAGCATACCACATCACCTTGGCAGGAATCTTCTTCTTGGGGCACTCGCCCTCAACATCACCAGGGTCATCGTGGCCGATCTTATAGCGCAATGCACAGCATACCGGGCATGCATTCAAATCCTCGTACTCACCGCGGTAGAGGATGCAGTCATTAGGGCATGCATGTATCTTCTGCACCTCTAATCCTAGAGGGCAGACAGCCTTCTTTGCTTCGTACGTACTGTCGGGCAATTCGTTGTCCTTTGGTAGCTTCTTCTTTAACATTATCAGCAACTTTTCAAATGCCTTGTCAGATACACCATTCTCTGCCTTCCATTGCAGCAATTCCAGTGTGGTACCCAGCTTTTTCTTGTCATCTTCGCAATTTGGGTACAACAATTTCTTGTGATCCTCTAACATGCGCTGCAACTTCAGCTTCTCCTTTTCACTTGCGCAGTTTCTCTTTGCATCGGCAATGGCCCGACCAAGATCATCAGCGGGCTCATCTGATGCCTCTTCTTCAGCTCCTTCCCGCATTGCCGGCTCAGCTTCTTCCCCCATTGTTGAACCATCGTATTCATGGAACCCATGGCCAGGATAGCTGTCGTCATCCTCTTCTTCTTCATTCTCTTCCATTAGGACCCCTCTTTCTCCGTGCTTGGTCCAACAGTTATAGACGGACATGAAACCGGACTCAAACAGGTGGACGTGAATGGTTCTTGAGTTAGAGTAATTTCGATCATTCTTACAGCCAACACATGGACAATACATAAAACCATCCGCCCGCTTGTTTGCCTCAGCCGCAACCAGAAAAGTATGCACGCCATTAATGAACTGGGGAGAGCATCGGTCATCGTACATCCATTGCCGGCTCATCTTCATTACACAACACCGAAAAGACCAAATTAATACAAGTTCTACATAAAGTTCATACACACTTGTTCTCATAAAACAACATACAAACTCTCTAGCTAAAGCATTTAAATGCAACAACAAATGCGATCAAGATCGCGACTAAGGTAACAATTGATCCAACATCATAGTGATACCAAGCCTCACTATCAATGGCATATTTTTTAAATTTTCTAATCTTCAAGCGCATTGCATCCATCTTGATCTTGTGATCATCGACGACATCGGCAACATACAACTCCAGTTTCATCTTCTCTTCTTCAACTGTTTTCAATTTTTCTTTCAAATACTCGTTTTCTTTTTCAACTAAATTTAACTTCTTGACAACAATATCTATGTCGGTTGCAATTTCCGGTTCACATACCTCCTAGATAAAAATATCTAGGTCAACTTGATGGGCATAATTGTCATAAACACGAAATGCAACAAATAGTTATAAAAGAGAGTATATACCACATCCGAATCATAAACCGGACGAGGGCCGACGGGGACGGATATCAAAACCATGCCACTATGTATAACAAACAACCATATAGGTAAGAAAACTATACAAGTAACTATCTAAATCTTACAAACATGATTTTTTTTATAAAAAGGATAAGAACAAGAGGCTCACCAAGGTGGTGCCGGCGACGGGACGGTGCGGGCGATCGACGGTGGTTAGGACGGGGACGGGAAGGCACTAAGTAAACCACACCTACACATGCAAAGTAAGAAGTTAATTTGAGCTCAAATTGCATATAAATCAAATAAACTACCACATATAAATACTCCCAAACTAAAACCCACAAATCACTATACTTATAGAGCATTGCAAGAGCTAATCTAGCAATGAGAGATGAAAGGACAAAGTTGCTAACCTTTGTGAACACTTGGATGGATGGGGTGCCTCCAAATCTTGACAAATTTTGGCAAAAATGGAGGTGAGCTCGAGCAAGGGGAAGAACAAAGGAGAGGAAGAAGGGGAAAAACAGGGAGGAGTGTGCTCGGGCTGGCCGAAGGGTTCACATAGGGGATCTTTAGTCCCGGTTCGTGACACAAACCGGGACTAAAGGTGAGCCTATAGTCCCGGTTCGTGCCACGAACCAGGACTAAAAGTGATCGTGGGGCCCCAGGCTGACACCAGCTTGCCACCACCCCTTTAGTCCCGGTTCGTGGCACGAACCGGGACTAAAGGTCCGGAACGAACCGGGACTAATGGTCACATTAGTGCCGGTTGGAAACCAGACCGGGACTAATGCTTTGGACAAAAGGTCTGTTTTCTACTAGTGCAAAAAATGGAAGTCCAGAACAGGTCCAGATGGACTTACATGTTGATGTGGCGTGCCTAGCTCATTAGGCTAGAATTTGGATCCCTTTCGGCCAGTTGATTTTTTTTGGCCCAAATGATGGGCCTGGAAGTGCTTCAAACACAATGCAGTTGCATGGTAAACTAGATCATTGATGGCACGCGTTGCCGCGCCCGTCTATTTTTACGATGGAATAATAGGATTTTCATATATTTTTGCATAAATAAAGTGTTGAAAGGTAGATATAGTTTTTTTGTTAAAATATCGATGATGTAAATAGTTTAAAAGTATTGCACTACTCATACAAAGTAATATTGCCGGAGAAACAATATTAGGCATCAGTGAAGCGATATCTGACATATTATACATCAGTAGGATCGTATACAGTGCATAGCAACCGAGGTCAATATCTGCAAACCTGGTGAAAATGAGTCATATAACATCAGTACATGGGCTGAGCCTAGGTAACTAAGGAATAATAAATTGTGCGTCATTATGGAATCACATATGTTATGGAATTGTCAACTGCTCTGAAAGAGCCACAAAAAGATGTTGGTTGCTGCACCAATCCATTGGTTAAATAAAATGAGAGAAATTTGTATAAATACTTTGAAGCATTAAACACTGAAGATAATATATTATAGCAGATTATAGGCTAATGGTTATATTTGCAAAATAAAATAAAATAAAATAAGCTCAAAAGAAGAATCATAGTACGCTTGAGAAGGTATAAAGTGTAGCAGTGCTGGAAATATTAGACTGTAGACTACAATCATAAGAATCTGAGTTTACAGATAAGATCAAATATGAGGATTAAAATGGAAACATATTCTGGTAATAACTACGTACTTTGTTTATAGGTCTCTATTAGGATGGGCAAGACATCCATGAAAAAAGAACACATCCAAGTACTGATATCTTGGATAATATAGAACCTAGTATTGATTGATGAACGACATGAATCATTCCATGGTCTGGTGCATATATCGATAATCCTCTTTTTCTCTTTCCGAAAAGTAACATTCAGAAGTCCCCTCAACTGCATTTGGGAAAGATCACTTATTTCCTGATTGCTGAAGTCAATATTTGAATTGGGAAGCTATGCTGATATGGAACCAATACACTACTTGTTGGACCAGTGTAGCACACAATAAGCCTGCACAAAACAAGGCATCATCCGTTAGAACATACAGAAGCTATCTCATGTAAAATATGGAAAATTGGATACATATCATCCTGATGCACTTATATGAGCATTCAATATTATTTTTCTTTGCAGCACTCAGTATTGCCACAACGTCTTTTTTCCTGTTGATGTAAAAAGTTTGACGGAAAAGCTCAATACGAGTACAGTTAAATAAACTTGCACATACAGGCAAGACACCGGTTCCTAAATTAGTTGGAGAGGGTATTTCGCACATATTTATTATATTATTAAAAATTATATCATTCCTTACCATGTACTCCCTTCGTTCCAAAATGTAAGACCATTTATTACACTATCATAATGTCAAAAATGATCTTATATTTTGGGACGGAGGGAGTATTAAACAGGCCGCAGAATAGCAGTGAATTAAAGGAACACATAATCACTTGTCTGTTGAGTAGTGAGTGGGTAGGAGTGCCAGTCAAATAACATGAACATAGCATAATCCAACTATATGAGCCTCTTAAATCTTCATCTGTTTCACCAACTTTGTGAGGGTCCATACCAGCAAGACGGCAAATGCTGCTGCACGGACATATTCCAATTCTCACACGTGCTCTCGGATGCTAAAATCATCAGAAGGTGGTAGAATCTGTAAAGGTAGTAGAATCTGTAAAGCACCAAGAGGGATGAATTGGCGTGTTACTTCGAATCAGGTAATAGACAACTTTGAGAAAAATAAAGCTAATGACTAAGAAGTGAGATGGAACGGGAGCTAACAAAAAAAAGAGGCTAACAACACGTGACTTGAAGGCTCTGAGCATGTGTGTCTATCATCTCAGATGGACCTGCAATGAAAGTACGCGCACCAAACCTTGTGCTGCTCATTTTCAAGTGACAATCGGAATGTTACTGCCGATCTAAATGATGAAGAAAAGAATCAAATGATAGATATTGAGATATGATGGTCCACAGTAGGTGTCGAGGAAGCGAACGGCCACATTTGCTGTAGTGTGAACTGGTGGAGGTGGCCTGCTTATTTGCTACAAATAAACTACCATTGGTACTCCTCATATGTGGGACAAAATTTATTCTAGATTTTCTCATGACTCATCGCTTGCGGAGAAAAAATGAGATTGGGGTAAGCTGTGCAGCCTTGATTGGATCGTACCTAATTTTAATTCCCCCATGGTTGAAAGATTGAAGTTGGAAACGGCTGGAGAGCATACGCGGTAAGGAAGATAGGTTGCTGTAAGGTTCTCCCGAGAGGGCATGCTGTACCTGAAAACCAATAAGAGATGTTGATGACTGGAGTTGCATCGGTTGATTTAGTGACCCAGTTATGTACATCTTGTTATGATTGCAATGTCTTCCAAAAATTGGGGTTTTTGTTCACAGAAAGAAGGAGTCTTAATTGCTGCCACTTTGATCATCCCAGATAGCTTGTTTCTCGTTAAAGTAGCCAATGTATCTTCTTCGACAGCCTCAGCAATTAATAAAAATGAAAAATCTTCTTTTACAACACTAAAGCATGCCCTTAAAAGGTCCCCTGGATCAGAAATTATCTTGTCAACCAACAGGATCTACAAAAGACAAACTCTTAAAATTATCCATCATAGTGATGTGTGTGCATCTTCTGATATAGTGGCTTGGGGAGACGTGATGGAGATATCTACACTACGTTACAGTCAGTGAACTCCGCGGACATATTTAGCATGATAAGTTACAGTCAGTGAACTCCGCGGACATTTTTTGCATGATTAGTCACAAAGAAAGGTGAGCGGTAACCACGTCCAAACTGCATTCCTCCAACAACCTCTAATATCTTTACAGTGCTTCTCCCGTTTTCAATTCTAACCATGCCTTTCCTGCCTACTCTTTTAGAAGCATCAGTAATCATGTTTCCGATGGCGTAATCATTTCCTGCGCTAACTGCAACCATATGTGCTTATTTCATTGTCTTCAATCTAGAAGGCAGCAGTTTACAAAATGTTATGATATCTTTGCTAAGAACATACAGAAACATTCATAGTCATAGATTAACTTATAAATCATACCTCCCGTGACATCATGTTGAGTTCAGAAACCAAAGCATCAGAAGTACTCCCAATGCCACGCGCAATTTGGACCGGATTCATTCCAACAGCAAGAACCTACTTTTCGAAAATATTGAGATGCGGGTTTAGGTTTCAAAATCAAAAAATTCTCCTAACAACTTTTCAAACCAAGAAATATAGAGAACTATAATTCTGTATCTATCAGCATACCTTCATTCCTTCAGAATCAAGCCGAGCAAGGATTATGGAAGTGCTACATCCATCACCGGCCCTAGCGCCGGCCTGTCAGACCACCACCCACACTCCTCCCGGCTCATCCTCGCCTATACCACCGCCAAGTTCTTCACCACGCCGTTGTCGTCGCCTGCTAGAGGGGCGTCCGCCGCCGCCGGCTCCGTTAGGGTTGCGAGTGCAGTACTACCCCTTCACATCTTCCTTGCACACTGACGGCCATCTCGCTCAAGGTGGCGGCACAAGGATTGACCCTAGGTCGGAAGAGGAGAGGGATCGGGAGGGACGGGGACTGAGCATGAGTGGAAACGATGGAGGCGATCGCGGCGGCGGCGGCGGCGGCGTACCCTCTCTCTCGTAGCATGTTCCTACCGTCCTGCGAGCGGATTGCTTCTATCGATTCGCTTTCTTAGTGGGCTTCATTCGGTTGGCTGGCCCAATCAACCAGATTGCTCTAAATCTGCCACTGGAGTAGCTGCCCTAAGGACAGGTGGCCCATTTAACGAAAAAACGGAATAGCACAGCAATTTAACGGCCAGAAACGATCTAAGCACGAAATCCGACGGCCGAAAACATTGAGGGCGTGAGAGAGCTCGTTTTAGGTTCAGTTTTACTGTCCTTAATTAGTACACCGGTCTTGAGGCACATTAATTTCTGCATCCACTACACGGTTGTTGCATTGAAGTAGACCCAATTAAAGATGATGCCCTCTCTCTTTCTTAAAAGGAGAAGGTAGTGGCTAGAGCCAAAGATAGTTACTTCAGTAACCAAGAGAAACATGATCAGAACTTTGGCACAGAAGAGATAGATACATATCCATGTACCGTGCATACAGACCATACATGCAAAGATAATTTGGAATTTCTTTAGGAATGGATGTCGAACATGACAACCATTGTGTAGTAGCGGTACACATTTCAGGTCTAAGTTTGGGAGGCATCGAGGAATCCAACAACACAGGATAGATGCCTCTCACTCGATGCATCCCCGGTTATCCAGAGTTGTGCAATATTTGTTGCTTGCTCACTCTCTTCTGTCGTGCTTCAGGACACTCGTTTGGTGACTCTATTCTTTCGCGCCTGCGTTTCTATCTAGATAAGAGCACAACTTCTAATTGAAATTATCAAAAGTTTTGTCTCACTGTAATTTTTTGAGAAACCGCCGTTAGTTTTTTACGGTACTATAATTGTTTTGAGCAGTACGGTACTGTAAATAAACTTTACAATTTCTTTCGTAAGGCCATTCTTGCACAAAATAGATGGGCCAATCTCAGGCCCATCCCATCTCACCCTGAGCTGACGCTATCATGTCCTGCCAGCGGCCATCCTCACCATGTTAGCCTCCCTCACTCTCTTGGCTCTCTCCAGCTCCCTTCATCTGCTAGCTTTCACTGCATGCAGTACGTGTGGATGCGTCCTGTCCTTGATGATTCATTGCATCCATGAATCAATTCCATCACATTACTCCACATGGACCTACGATTCATGCCGTGTACTACCAATGATCAAGATTGTAACATATGTTTTTCTTCAAAAAAATGAAAGATTGTAATATATGTTAGTAATTATCTAAGATATTACACGATAGATCGAGTTGCATATGCTAATCTGGCGCGTGTTTTGTTGGAACGGAATCATGAAATTATCTTCCAGACATCCTGGATGCTCGTTAGTTGTACCAGCTTAACAAACTCAGCCGCGAACTATCTGTTCAATGAAAGCATTTCCTCCAGCATTGCTCTATGCACTGAAGACTGACATGTGAGGCAACTGACAGTTCCCTCATGAATAGAGATATATGCTACAGATTCCATTTAGTAAAACAAATGGATTGGCAATATGATTCTTGCCTTTTTTTCCGACTTGCTTGTCTCAAAATGGCAGGCGTCCGCCAGATCGCTGGTGTTGCATCTGTGTGAATGAACACACACGTATCAGGTTTTCGCTGTTGTCATTTTTACACCCCCCCCCCCCCCGGGCGGAAAATTGAGGGAAGAACACATGTGTAATCCTCTTGATCTAGGTGCCTCTGCTGGTCTTAAATTTTAACCTGAAAGTCACTATTGGCTGTCCTGCCAAGGTTCGTAGTAGCAGTGTACTTTTGGCTGTGGTCATATACTTTTTGTTCTTTTTGAGATGGGTGATCATATTCATACTTGCTATCATCATACAAAGTCTCCCAGATTTTGAGATATACCATTCACCATTAATTTATAGCTTTTCCTTTTGTACATAATATGCGTATTCTGAAGAACACTTCCCACAGCAGAAAATATCACCTTCATTTGCCATTCAATTTGTGTGGGACAAATGGGACCTGAAATGCCAGGGTCACTTCTGGTGACAATGCAGGCAAACAAAAATTGCTGTTCAAAAGTATTGTTCACTGTGGTAACAATACAAATAGTGGGTAGACGGGCATTAATTTTGGAAAAGAAAGGCAAGACCCTTATTTAGGAACATAGTTGTGAACTAAAATGATTCATAAGATGTCATAGGATGCAATTCCAGTATTAACAATGAACCGTGGAAGCATATTAAGGAAGCACCACACTATTTTCGGTTAAGTCTAAACAAAGCAAATTAATTGAACTGCACATGAAAAATCCGTATATATAACCATAGTGACCAAAGCAGTACATCGGTCTTGAGGGACATTGATATCTGCATCCATTGCATGGCTGTTGCATAGATCCAATTAACGACGGTGCCGTTTCTCCTTCTTAAAAGGAGCAACAGCTAGAAGAAAAGATAGTTGCTTCCATAACCGAGAGAAACCTCACCGTGAACTTTGGCAAATAAGAGATAGATACATATCCGTATACCCTGCATACCAACAATATATGCAGAGGTAATCTAGACTTTCTTTGGTAATGGATGTGAAACTTGGCAACCACTGTGTAGTAGAAGTACACATTTCAGGTCTATGTTTGGGAGGCATCGATCGAGGAATGCAGCAACACATATATATACTTTCTGGCTGATTATATCTATATCGACCGATGGTATTGTGATGCTTGCTTCTCATCTCCTGGGGCGCTTTGGGCACTCGTCTGAGAAGTATTGCGCAACAAAGATTATGTAGCCGTTGAAGCCAGATCCCTATTTTCCGTTCTTGTGTTCATCTTCGCCGGCTTCGGTAACCATGCTACCGAGGTCAAAAGTAAGGACATGTTAGTAAGGATTGTGTGGCACGCTCACTCTCCATCTTTCTACTCCCGTGTTTTGACAGGCTGGGGATAGAAAGAGACAATGCAACGAGCTACCGGCAAAAGTTCTAATCGCGTAGTTGCTCAAGCACAAAGTAATTCAACAACCAATACATCTCTAGCAACGTTGTTGCACACTTGATTGTATGCGTGTTCCGTTACCTCGCCAGGTTAACATTTCCGTCGTTTCTGCTTGGCAATATTTTCTTCCTCCACTGTGAGGTCTGAATTAGTAGGTCCATCGATCACAAGCATGTTCATAAATCAGTACATAGATCTCTGGGCATATTTGTTCTATATATTTCCATTGTACAAAAAAATGCAAAAGCAATTTTAAACATCGTATTACTAGGGTTACACTTGACATATAAAGTTTCATGATGATTTGTTGTGCCATTTAGGAGAAATACATTTAGATGCTTCAATAACATAGCTAGGGTAACCACACCTTGGACGTCGACTGAGAAGATAGATGCAAACCAATTTGTGGTTGGATGGTTAGAGGGACTGTAGTATCCCCAGCCCACCAGGGTTCAAGTCCTGGTGCCCGCATTTATTCCTGAATTTATTTCAGGATTTCCGGCGATGCGCATTCAGTGGGAGGAGACGTTCCCATCGACGACGAGGTGCCTATGGTGACTTTGTAAATCTCAAGATGATATGCCGGCTTAGTCTCTCAAAGGTGCTCATAGGGATAGGGTGTGTGTGCGCGTTCATAGGGATAGGGTGTGTGTGCGCGTTCATAGGGATGAGTGTATGCGCGTGTATATGAGCGCTTGCGTCTGTACTGTGTTCAAAAAAGACTGAGAATATATATATATATATATATATATATATATATATATATATATATATATATATATATATATATATATATATATCCATATGTGTTATCTATTATCTTTTCTTTCCCTATTATATATATATATATATATTATATTATATATAATAATAAAGTGGCTATTGCTTCCGTCGGGTTCACCGTCGCGTATATTTTGCAAAATAGTCAGATACGAGGTGGTACTAAAATTACTTCACGTTCTTCTGTTATGTTCGCCCGTGCAGAACTGTTGGGCCGCCGGGCGTGATCGGACTAATACTAATCACAAACCAAAAAGGAAACGGATTGGATGTGGAAGATGAAAAGCAAACGGAATAAATCCCTACACCAAGTCGGACTGCCAAAGGTTGAAGTAATATAAAGTCCCAAGCTTCCAGAGATTGGACGCCCAGATTAAACACGAAAAGGTACAGGCAACTTCGTACACGCTCACGTTACACAGATTGGTAGACCAGGATTACACGTTTTCTTTTTCAATGTACAAGCAACCGAGTCAACCAGAGCCAACGAGCCATCAGATCAAGTATGTCCCTTATCCTCTTATATATATACTCCCTGATTACTATGCAACAACTCTATGATCCATCTTTCCATACGACATCCCTCAATATCCTTACGAACAATGTGGAACCCCTGCCATGCATATATATAAAATTTATCATCAGCAATTTTAAACTTCTACACAAATAAAATCAGTTAGTTACAAAATTTATGATCAACGATGTTCTTATTTACTTAATTATACACTGTAAAGGAGCATTAAAAATGTTCTATGCATATAATCACTATTTTAGGAAAATCGAAGATCCAATTGGCATTTGTTAGGCTGAACTTGGGATACACTATATGCTTATCAGTAGTTGTCACTTTAATATTACTCCCCCCGTCCGGAAATACTTGTCCTAGAAATGGATGTATCTAGAACATCCATTTCTAGGACAAGTATTTCCGGACGGAGGGAGTAGAAAAATAAGGTACCGTTTGGAATGAATAAAAACGTTTCATTCACTGGAATCAACGAAATTTTGATGCCCCCAACTGCAACAAGTGGCAGCATGAACTTCCTATTAGATATAATTATAGGGTAGTACTAGAAACCCTATAAGCTATATCATCCATTTATCAAACTACAATCTACAAACTTTGGTGCAGGCAAGCCATGGATGTGAAGGAGAAAAGAAGAAAGAGAGATAAAGAGCGGTATGAACGGATGACAAATGAAGAAAGGCAGGAGAACCTCAAAAATGCTAAGGAACAAAAAAGGAAGAGAGATAAAGAGCGGTATGAACGCATGACCGATGAAGAAAGGCAGGACAAACTCAAAAAACGCCGTGAAGCCTATCATCAAAAGAAAGATTCTGGAAAGACACCAGAACAGAAGGCGGCAAAATGCGCACAAGAAAAACAAAAATATGCAAACATGCAGCAAGAACAAAAGAAAGCAAGAATAGGACAAATTGAAGCTCGCCGTCAACTGAGACGCAGCAATCCAAAGATTCAATTGCAATGGAGAACCCTGAATATGTCGCAACCGAACAAGAAGTTAGTACTTCTGCATTTACTGTAAAACACAGGGGTCATGTGGCAGCAGGAAAAAGGCAAACATTGCTACACCATCGTAATGAAGAATTCATGACAAAACGGAGGCGAACTGTTTCAGTATCATCAAAAGAAGAAGCATCCATGATGAAAAACTGCGACGAAAACAAAGATCCTCTAGAGCAACCACAAGTCATGACTTACGATAATAATCTCGATTTTATAAAATACTCGCATTCCCAGTAAATATAAAACTGTCTATACAACTAACCATCTTTTATGGACAGACATCCCCTCCTCAATGTTTCCAGGCATCAGAGAAACAGATGAACCAACACAACCATTATACAATGATGATCACAGCAAAGTGGCTTTCTGGCCAGACATCCCCTCCTCAATGCTTCCAACAATCAAAGAATTTATTTAAATTTTCAACAAAATATTCAGAATTTCAAAATTTGTTAAAAAATTAAAAAAAAAATGTTCTGGATTTCAAAAAAAAAATATTTTTTTATAAAATTTTAAAATTTCAAAATTTGAATAAATTTCCAAAAAGATCAAATTTCCAAATTTTCAAAAAATGCTTAGAATTTCAATTTTTATTTAAATTTTCAAAAAATATATAAGAATTTAAATTTTCAAGAAAAGTACAGAATTTAAAAATATGTTTAATTTTTTTTTCACTATTTTTCAATTTTGTTCACCGTTCAAAAAATATATTCGAAATTCGAAATTGTTCAACAAGTCTAAACACATGCAGGCTACCAAACAAAGTCTCTACTTAGCATGTCTCAGCGCATACATCACTGCCAAACAACAGCAACTGCATGAACTTAGCATGTCTACACGCAGCATATATGAGACGGGAACAACTAGGCTAGGTCCATACATGCTACCAAACACACCCAAGGTGCCGCTGGCGTTAGCACCTCGGCTTTTTCAACCCCGGGCAAGCGGCTGGGCTGCCTCGCTTTGATGTGTCGGCTGTGAAGTCCGGTTCCGTTGCGCAGCGTACCCACCCAGCACAAGCTCCGGTGGTCTTCGGCGCACTGGTTCTGCGGCCGGCCGGCCACCTCTACGCCGAATAGTTCGTGTGTTTTCGGTGCGTGGTGATGTCCCGTCAACTACAGAGGTTTTTGTAATGACTTCGTCAATCGTAAAATGATGTAGCGAGACTCGGAGATGCTTACAAGATAGGGTATGCGTGCGTTGGAAGGGATAAATGTATGTGCGTAAGTATTTGCGTTTGCATCTATAGTGTGTTAAAAAACAAGCGAATGGGGGGGGGGGGGGGGGGGGGATATGACCCAGCCGTATTAGGTGCTGCTCCGCGAACCGAAAGCCAACCGTAAGGCTTTGCCACACACGTGCCCGACAACCTTGGCCCACCCAAAATCCTCTGCCTCACATGCACCCTTTTTCGGTCGAAGCGGTTAGGGTCGCTTTAGAGTGTCGGCACCGCATTACATGCTGGTTCAGAACATACACAATCTTTTACTGAAGCCGACATTAAAAATGTATTACACATGGTTGCCCGAAAGGACAAAATAAAAAGAACATGGAAAAAAAGCCTCAAGCATTACAAATCACGAAATCACTAATTGGCGAGTACTCCTTTTAGTGATCACTCCCACCTCCCAGGTTGCGACAAGTGGCGCACTGCATGTGTGTCACTTGTCGCAACCTGGGAGTTTCCCCTTTTTCCATAGATCTGTATTTTCAAAACGATTTATTTCTTAAACCGCGCATTCAAATCTTGAACCGTTTTCACCGTTGGGTTCCTCGCGTCGAGATCTTCAAAACTAGATCCCATGTTGATAGGTTTTGACGAACTTTTTTTTTGATGAAAAAACCGGAGACGAAAAAACCGTGCCTCTCGCGATAGAAAAAAAAAACAGAAAACGTGTTTTTTTCCTTTCCATGCCTCTCGCGAAGGCAAAACCATGCCTCTCGCGGAAGCAACACCGTGCCTCTCGCGAAAAAGAAAAAAAAACAGAAAACATGTTTTTTTCCCTTTCCAAGAGGCACGGCCGTGCCTCTAGCGGAAGCAAAACCGTGCGTCTCGCAAAAAAAAACAGAAAACACATATTTTCCCTTTCCGAGAGGCACGGCCGTGCCTCTCGCGAAAGCAAAACCGTGCCTCTCGCGGAAGCAAAACCGTGCCTATCGCGAAAAAGAAAAAAAAACAGAAAACACATTTTTTTCCCTTTTCGAGAGGCGCGGCCGTGCCTTTTGCGAAAGCAAAACTGTGCCTCTCGCAAAAAAACACGTTTTTTTGCGCAAAAACATTTTTTTTATTTTTTTTCGTCCAAAAGTTAAGAAAACCCGGTGAAAAACCGGAACGCCGAAAACCCTCGAAAAAAAAACAATCTAAAAAGCCGAAAACGCGTGTGAAATAAAAAAAATCCGAAGGGAAAGCTCAGAGCGCAACACGTGGCAGCGGCTGAGAACGTGCCAAGTGACGGCGCGTGGGAGTGATCGTTGGGAGGCTCCGAGGGAGTACTCGCTAATTAGTTGCTCCCCCGGAGAGACCATCTTCATTAGTTGCACCCAAAACCCATGGACCTCCAATGCGTAGTAAGGACCAACCGTGGATCTATGGCCTTTTAAAAAAATACCCACAAAAAAATAGAATTTTCGTTCTGTTAACAATATAAGTTAACAACTAGCAAAAGAGCCCGTGCGTTGCGACGGGAATAAACAACACGACACGTCCCTAACCTAATAAATTAAATCAGTGATTCACGTACTAAAGGTAAGAGCTCCTCCATCTCAGTTGGCGTGTGGGGCGAAACAGAACGCGAGCAAGATGCACCATTGTCGCACTCTCTCTACTTTTTATTCCTCCTCTCTCCTTCCTATCTCACCAATGACATGGTGACATCCAGAGTTGAGGAATATCTTGTTGCTCAGCACGTACCGGTGAGCATCAAATATCTTCTACCTTAAAAAATAGTCTTTCTAATATTCACTCACTTTTAATTAGCCTATCTGATAATGTATTTGTAATATGTGGTAGGCATGGATATTAAATTATGACGGGAACAACGAACAACAACGAACAAGTAATTATAATTGGTGCTCATCCGGGGAACAAATGTAATCGGTGCCAGCACGCATAGCATCCAAAGTTTTGTGTTTCGTTTTGAAAAAAATTACCGCCCTTGAACGAAACGGGTGAATTTTGGAATTTGAATTTTTGAACGAAAAATGGGCAAAATATGAATGAGAAACGACCGAAATTGTACAATTTTTATTGAATCCTGCAGCAATGGACTAAAGCAGAATCAAACTGAACAACACAGATCCCTTGATTGATATACACCCATGAAAAGCTATGAACAATTCGATTTAGCAGACTACCAAAAACTTCTGGAATACCATAATAGTTACTACTCATCTTGGTCCGGTTAGTAATAATATCAATCCCGTCAGAAATACCATAATACTTACTACTACTTATCTTCGTCTGGTTAGTAATTGGAGTATATTTCCGCAAAAAAAAAAAAGTAATTGGAGTATATCGATCCCAACAGGAATGCCTAGGCACACACATCTACACCACATTCTGGTCTTGTTCCAGCCGCCCAGATGGACACGTCCGCATCCAGCAGTTCGAGTCGCTACAGATTAAAAAGAAGCAACACGCACCAAAATCCCCACCGAGAGCTATCTCACTTCCCACTGCCTCCATCCATCTCATCGCCGTTCCTCTCAATCCATCACTCAGGCGCCGCTCTGCCTCCCTGCTACCTCGCCACCCAACGCAAGTTCTTCCTTCTCTTCTCCAACCACCTGCTCGTCGGCGCACGGGGGCCGGAGCGGAGTCCCTGTGCCGTTGGGTGGAGCCCTCTCGATGGGTGGCTGGGGGCAACGGGGCCGGTGTACTTGCCAGATCTGGCCGGCCAACACGTGCAAGGGCTGGCTGGGGCGCGTGTGGCGGACGCGCGGTAGGCAGTCTTCTGGTTGTGCTACTCGTTTGCCGGTGGCCGCGGATGTGGACTGTCGAAGCTGCCTCCATCTCTGTACAAATCAATATGGCAAGTTCAAGACCAGATCCGAAAGCACCGCCGCCGGATCCCATCCCATCCCCTCCCGCCTGTCTCTCTCTCTTATTTCCTCATCTCGATTCTAATTCTATCGACTGCATGCAGGCCGATCCGGAGCGTCGCCGCTGGATCCCGTCCTCGTGACGCCCGCGTCAACAATCGCCACCGGAAACTTCCTCCTCGACGACACCCGACGGAGTCGCTGTGAAGCCGCTTCGCCAGCGACGTCCGTGTCAACGACCGCCGCCAGGACCCTCCTCCTCCTCGAGGACTCCCAGTGTCCAATGTGAAGGCTCTTCATCGACGCCCAGTTCCCGACAAGAGTTCCCATCCGAAGTGGGTTAAATTCGTTGCTCGCCCAGATGGACACGTCCGCATCCAGCAGTTCGAGTCGCTACAGTTTGATTAAAAAGAAGCAACACGCACCAAAATCCCCACCGAGAGCTATCTCACTTCCCACTGCCTCCATCCATCTCATCGCCGTTCCTCTCAATCCATCACTCAGGCGCCGCTCTGCCTCCCTGCTACCTCGCCACCCAACGCAAGTTCTTCCTTCTCTTCTCCAACCACCTGCTCGTCGGCGCACGGGGGCCGGAGCGGAGTCCCTGTGCCGTGGGGTGGAGCCCTCTCGATGGGTGGCTGGGGGCAACGGGGCCGGTGTACTTGCCAGATCTGGCCGGCCAACACGTGCAAGGGCTGGCTGGGGCGCGTGTGGCGGACGCGCGGTAGGCAGTCTTCTGGTTGTGCTACTCGTTTGCCGGTGGCCGCGGATGTGGACTGTCGAAGCTGCCTCCATCTCTGTACAAATCAATATGGCAAGTTCAAGACCAGATCCGAAAGCACCGCCGCCGGATCCCATCCCATCCCCTCCCGCCTGTCTCTCTCTCTTATTTCCTCATCTCGATTCTAATTCTATCGACTGCATGCAGGCCGATCCGGAGCGTCGCCGCTGGATCCCGTCCTCGTGACGCCCGCGTCAACAATCGCCACCGGAAACTTCCTCCTCGACGACACCCGACGGAGTCGCTGTGAAGCCGCTTCGCCAGCGACGTCCGTGTCAACGACCGCCGCCAGGACCCTCCTCCTCCTCGAGGACTCCCAGTGTCCAATGTGAAGGCTCTTCATCGACGCCCAGTTCCCGACAAGAGTTCCCATCCGAAGTGGGTTAAATTCGTTGCTCGCCCAGATGGACACGTCCGCATCCAGCAGTTCGAGTCGCTACAGTTTGATTAAAAAGAAGCAACACGCACCAAAATCCCCACCGAGAGCTATCTCACTTCCCACTGCCTCCATCCATCTCATCGCCGTTCCTCTCAATCCATCACTCAGGCGCCGCTCTGCCTCCCTGCTACCTCGCCACCCAACGCAAGTTCTTCCTTCTCTTCTCCAACCACCTGCTCGTCGGCGCACGGGGGCCGGAGCGGAGTCCCTGTGCCGTGGGGTGGAGCCCTCTCGATGGGTGGCTGGGGGCAACGGGGCCGGTGTACTTGCCAGATCTGGCCGGCCAACACGTGCAAGGGCTGGCTGGGGCGCGTGTGGCGGACGCGCGGTAGGCAGTCTTCTGGTTGTGCTACTCGTTTGCCGGTGGCCGCGGATGTGGACTGTCGAAGCTGCCTCCATCTCTGTACAAATCAATATGGCAAGTTCAAGACCAGATCCGAAAGCACCGCCGCCGGATCCCATCCCATCCCCTCCCGCCTGTCTCTCTCTCTTATTTCCTCATCTCGATTCTAATTCTATCGACTGCATGCAGGCCGATCCGGAGCGTCGCCGCTGGATCCCGTCCTCGTGACGCCCGCGTCAACAATCGCCACCGGAAACTTCCTCCTCGACGACACCCGACGGAGTCGCTGTGAAGCCGCTTCGCCAGCGACGTCCGTGTCAACGACCGCCGCCAGGACCCTCCTCCTCCTCGAGGACTCCCAGTGTCCAATGTGAAGGCTCTTCATCGACGCCCAGTTCCCGACAAGAGTTCCCATCCGAAGTGGGTTAAATTCGTTGCTCGCCCAGATGGACACGTCCGCATCCAGCAGTTCGAGTCGCTACAGTTTGATTAAAAAGAAGCAACACGCACCAAAATCCCCACCGAGAGCTATCTCACTTCCCACTGCCTCCATCCATCTCATCGCCGTTCCTCTCAATCCATCACTCAGGCGCCGCTCTGCCTCCCTGCTACCTCGCCACCCAACGCAAGTTCTTCCTTCTCTTCTCCAACCACCTGCTCGTCGGCGCACGGGGGCCGGAGCGGAGTCCCTGTGCCGTGGGGTGGAGCCCTCTCGATGGGTGGCTGGGGGCAACGGGGCCGGTGTACTTGCCAGATCTGGCCGGCCAACACGTGCAAGGGCTGGCTGGGGCGCGTGTGGCGGACGCGCGGTAGGTAGTCTTCTGGTTGTGCTACTCGTTTGCCGATGGCCGCGGATGTGGACTGTCGAAGCTGCCTCCATCTCTGTACAAATCAATATGGCAAGTTCAAGACCAGATCCGAAAGCACCGCCGCCGGATCCCATCCCATCCCCTCCCGCCTGTCTCTCTCTCTTATTTCCTCATCTCGATTCTAATTCTATCGACTGCATGCAGGCCGATCCGGAGCGTCGCCGCTGGATCCCGTCCTCGTGACGCCCGCGTCAACAATCGCCACCGGAAACTTCCTCCTCGACGACACCCGACGGAGTCGCTGTGAAGCCGCTTCGCCAGCGACGTCCGTGTCAACGACCGCCGCCAGGACCCTCCTCCTCCTCGAGGACTCCCAGTGTCCAATGTGAAGGCTCTTCATCGACGCCCAGTTCCCGACAAGAGTTCCCATCCGAAGTGGGTTAAATTCGTTGCTCGCCCAGATGGACACGTCCGCATCCAGCAGTTCGAGTCGCTACAGTTTGATTAAAAAGAAGCAACACGCACCAAAATCCCCACCGAGAGCTATCTCACTTCCCACTGCCTCCATCCATCTCATCGCCGTTCCTCTCAATCCATCACTCAGGCGCCGCTCTGCCTCCCTGCTACCTCGCCACCCAACGCAAGTTCTTCCTTCTCTTCTCCAACCACCTGCTCGTCGGCGCACGGGGGCCGGAGCGGAGTCCCTGTGCCGTGGGGTGGAGCCCTCTCGATGGGTGGCTGGGGGCAACGGGGCCGGTGTACTTGCCAGATCTGGCCGGCCAACACGTGCAAGGGCTGGCTGGGGCGCGTGTGGCGGACGCGCGGTAGGCAGTCTTCTGGTTGTGCTACTCGTTTGCCGGTGGCCGCGGATGTGGACTGTCGAAGCTGCCTCCATCTCTGTACAAATCAATATGGCAAGTTCAAGACCAGATCCGAAAGCACCGCCGCCGGATCCCATCCCATCCCCTCCCGCCTGTCTCTCTCTCTTATTTCCTCATCTCGATTCTAATTCTATCGACTGCATGCAGGCCGATCCGGAGCGTCGCCGCTGGATCCCGTCCTCGTGACGCCCGCGTCAACAATCGCCACCGGAAACTTCCTCCTCGACGACACCCGACGGAGTCGCTGTGAAGCCGCTTCGCCAGCGACGTCCGTGTCAACGACCGCCGCCAGGACCCTCCTCCTCCTCGAGGACTCCCAGTGTCCAATGTGAAGGCTCTTCATCGACGCCCAGTTCCCGACAAGAGTTCCCATCCGAAGTGGGTTAAAATCGTTGCTCGCCCATGGGTCCCACGTTGCTCCTCATTGTTCTCTCTGTTTGTTGATTTTTGGAGAGGCCGATTGATATTGCAGATAATCTGCAAACGTATATAAATAGATGAGAATTGGTTTAAGGGAGCGAGGTGGGACGAAAAATCGATATCAGTCGACGGACGGCTAGACGAAGTTTTTGCTGTTTTTAATGTGGGACATGACCATGGGTTGGATACAAATAAGGCAGGGTCTCTTTTGTAAAAACGGAACGTTTTCTTAGATTCCCTTAAAAAGGGAGTGCGGGTTTAATTACCGGAAAACATAAGGGCTTTTCTGTGAAAAGTGCGTGACGACGTACGGCAGAAGCGATCGCCGCTTTACTATTAGGTAAAGATATAAGCGAAACGTCTCAAATTAGCCGACTTGGCCGAGGTGAGCATCGGTCGCCTCGTCATGTGTGCTCCAGGCCCACCCACCGAGTGCCATCGACATCTCTCACATGCACTCCTTTGCCTTACGGTTTTTTACATCCGTGCCCCTCGTTCCTTAGCTGTACTCATGCATCCCCACGCTCTTACAATTTGCTCACTTTTTCTCACTCTCTTGTCCAAAACCCTCACGAAAGGTCACAACGAAGGATGCCGTAGGGTCAATGGTTTGACCGTTAACTCTGACTAGTGGGGCCGTGTCGTAAGGGCAACTCCAAATCGTACGCCCACGTCCGCTTGGGGCAAAACGGACAGACGGGCCGTCACTCGTGGCGGCGTCCAACCTACCCCCACCGCCCAAAGTAAATGCGCACACGCGGCGGGGCGCGGTCGTCAGCCACCCACCTTCGTGTCGTCGTCCTTCTTTAAGTGGAAACCCGTGGACCGGTCAGTCACACTCCACACAGTAGCTTCCGCTTCCAAAGCCAATCCTGGCCCCTCCACCCCCGGCAGTTTCTAGAAACCCTAGCCCGCCGCCGTCGCCATGACCTGGCCGTGGTCCGGGAAGGGGAAGCACGGCCATGAGGCCGGCTCATCCTCTGGTAGGCGCCGCTCCGGTCGCTCTAGGATCCCACCACCACCACCGCCGCCGCCACCGCCTGCTCTGTCCGCTCCGACCGCTCCGCCCGCATTTGCAATCGGTCCAGCGATCGCCCCGCAGCGCACGCGCCCGTACGTCGGCACGGAAATATGCCGGAGGTACTGGGAGACGGCCACACCATTGCCGTGGGGAGATGCCCACCTCCCGAACAACTGGCATCTGTCCGCGGATCGGGTTCCAATCCCCCCGGTGCCAATGAGCGGCCGCGCTCGCCGTGAGGAGATCGACCGACGTCGCACGCGCCTGCCTCCGGATCTCCTCCACGACCCAAGGTACGGCGTCAACTCGCCGCTGTGGGATACGTGGCTCCACGACGAGCACGACCTGCGGCGACATTCTTTTTTTGCCGGTCGTCCACCTAGCCCACGGCGACGACGTGCTGCTAGCCCGCCCCAAGTGCGCGGGCGTAGGCATGTCCGCGTCCTCACCCCGACACCATCTCCGTCCCCGTCACCACCACCTCCGATGACCGAGGAGGAGGAGGCCGAGCTCATTAGGCGTGTCATGGAGGAATCCGCGCGCACGCACGACGAGCGTCAATGGGCGGACATGGAGAGGGCGTTGGTCCTCTCTGCGGCCGGCGACGTGGCCATCCCTGAGCTGGAGATGGCCGCCGTCGTCAAGGAGGAGGTGAAGGAGGAGCTGGCCCTTGCGGCGTGGAACCCCCGGCTGGTGGGCCAGTCGTGGGGATGGTCGGCCACTGTGTCGGAGATGGCCGACGCGCTGGTTGTCCAGCCGTGGGCACCCACGCCGCCGCGGTCACCCGAACCGGAGCAGGAGCCACGGGAGGAGGTGTTGTAGGCACCGCAAGCGCCTCTGGCCTGGCAGGGACCGCCAGCCCACCTTTGGCAGCCGCCTCCCTACGTCGACCTCACCAACGACGACGACGAGTAGGACGGCGCTCCTAAAGACAGTGGCGGCTTCACCGGCTGGCGGCATTGTCTATATTTTATATGTGTTATATTTTTATTTGTGTTTTTATATTAGTTGCTACTGGCATTGTATATAATGCACTAGAACTATCGCCGGCCTCTGTGGTCGGCATTAATGTTTAATTAAAGCTAATGCATGGTGATGTGATGTGATATGATGTGACCGGTATCACACCCGCGCCAGACTGAACAACAGAGTTAGAACCCAACCAAATACGATTCTTGTATTATCTTACCGAAAGGTTTGATAGGGTTATAGGCAGATGCCCCATTATTTGTAAACAAGAAGAAATCCAGTGAATAAATACCTGCATCTGCAATAAGATAGATGACCATCATCTAACCACTTATATGCCGCCAATCCTATGTGATGTTTGAATATGATGTGATTTGAAGATAAATAAGGTAAAACTTGAATTTGAACTAACATTTGAATTATAAGAGACATGTTGAAAGAGGCCTAAGTTGTAATGATCATGTTCCTATGTTGAAATGATCTAACAGCAAACAAAACAAAAATAGACTCCTAAACCCTAACCCTAAACCTAACCCTTTATTACAAAACCCATTATTATAAAGACAGTTTAAAATTTCAAAAATGAAAAATACGTTCAGATCCTTCTTACTCACACTGAAGTGGAGCTCTGGTGATTTTTTTTATTTTTTATTTCGTAAACATAAACCCACTATCGCTCTCTTCTCGAACTCTATACAACCCCGTACGTGATAGCACGTATGTGTGAAGGAGTTTTCATGGAAATATCCATAAACCAAGATTTTTTTTTTGCCATAACCATGTCACATACAAAGGCATTGTGAGCAGGTTTTACATTTTTTTGAATTTTTTTGAATTTAGTTCTGCTCATTTGATCTTGGAAACGGTAGCTCATCTCAAAAGAAGTTTTTTCTTAAAAAAGTCCCTAAACCGAGGTTTATATTTTTTAGGGTAACCATGTCTTATAAAACGACGAACACGGAAGGTTTCATATTTTTTTGATTTTTTTTGAATTAGTTAAGGTCATTTGAAAGTTGGTCAAACTTAAGATAACCCCGCTGACCGGCTCAAAACCCCGCAGCATCTCTACAAACCCTAACGTCGAACTGCAGCCATCCGATCATACCCTAGCGCCAAGCGAAAACCGTCGGATATGGTCTTCTAGAAGGATATGGGTAGGCTGCGTGCAGGCTCCGCGCCGTTGGATCACATGGACGGCTCTGCATCGTTGGATCGTTGGGCGATCCGCGAGACGTTGGTTCTGCTCACCCACTCGCCCGCGCAAAATAAAAAGTCCTGGTTGGTCCTTCGCTACGCGTTGACTGTCGAGGGAGGAGGCACCGATCCGGCTCCCCGTCAGTATCCATAGATGACTATTTAAGCCGGACGGCGTCCCCCAGCCCTAGCTCATCCGCCTGCTCCCTCTCCCCGCCGGCACCCGAGCACTCCCCTCTCTGAGCCCATCAGCCATGCCACCACGCCACAAGTACTACACAATCGAACACCGTCTCTTCCTCCTTCGGCAGTTCCAAATCCGGAGGAAAGCGAGGCTACCTCTGGAACTGGAGGAGGATTTTGAGGAGGGGAAGGAGATGGGGGAGGAGGAGCCAGAGGAGGAGCCGCAGGAGCCGGAGGAGGAGGCGCCGCCGGTCTACTATCTGTGGCCCGACCAGGTGGCGATCCTCAACTCCATCCGCTCGGAATCAGCTGCGCAGGCCCGGCGTCTTCGTCAGCAGCAGATGAAGGCAGTGCGGGCGGCGCAGGAGGAGGCGCAGGCGGACCAGGCTCCGGCGCAGGCGGATCAGGCCATCTCCGACGATGAAGACTCGTAGTGCACTAGGTAGTACGTAAGATATATATTGTATGCTTTCGCTATTATGCTCTCTGAGCTATGTTTAGCTGACTCTGGTTGCTGGTTCTATTCTCTAGTGTCATGGATGATTGTAATAGGGTCGACCTGAACTATTTTTGTTTTTGCTGATGCTTTAAAAAATATATTGCATGCTTTTGTACATGGAGGGAGTGACATATGGGTGGGTAAAAAAGGTGGGCGAAGCCCGCACGTAGTACTGCACCCTAGCCTCGGTCTGTGGCACCTCGAAGGTGGAGACGCGTGCGAGAAGAGAGGAACCAGCGGCAGTGACCGTCGCTGCGTCTGTGGCGGCGCGCATCGGCGCATGCAGGTAGGCTAGCTGGATCACGTGGCATGCATAGCAGGCTTCTGTATCGTGGCGGCGCACGTCAATCGGTATGCCCTAGATTTTAATTGCCACGCTGAATTGATGCTGCGGAGGTCAAAGGCTGAGACGGTGTGAACTGTGAATCGATCGAGGAGGCGCGTGCGAGAAGAGACGAACCGGCAGCAGCGACAGTCGCTGCGTCCGTGGCGGCTCGCATCGGCGCATGCAGGCAGGCTAGCTGGATCATGTCGCGCATGCATAGCAGGCTTATCGTGGCGGCGTGCATCAGCGCATGCACGCGGGCGTTTAATGCAACGGCCCAACGGTCCAACCAGCGCCACCGTCCAATGGGCGACACAGTCCAGCGCGGCCCCACACATCAGAATGGTCAAAGAAGGGCGACACAGTCCAACGCGGCCCCACTTGGAAGGTCCAACGAGAGACACAGTCCAGCGCGGCCCCACACGTCAGAGTTAACGGTCAAACCATTGACCCGACGGCATCCTCCGTTGTGACCATTTCTGAGGGTTTTGGACAACGGAGTGGGGAAAAGTGAGCAAAAGTTAAGGGCGTGGGGATGAATGAGTACAACTATGGAACCAGGGGCACAAGAATAGAAATCCCTTTGCCTTATCTTCTCTCTTCCCGCATCGTCTTTTTTCTCTGCCTGTGACCCATGTATCTCCTCTCTCTTCATCATCTCACAACACCCAACAACCCTTAGAGCATCTACAATCGGGCGTCCCAAACCCATCTTAAACGGCCGGCGGACCGGCACCCCTCATATACAATTTATATATGGGAAGGATATGAAGCCGTCCGGGCACGTCCGCCACGTCAGACTGACCATCGGGTCCCATACGGAATCGGGTGGAAACCCGACGGTCCGACGCCCGTCTCCTACGTCATCGCATGGCGCCGCTCCGGCAGGCCGCATACATCACTAGCCCGGCTATTGAAGCCGGCCGCCGGCACTGAAACCCCACCCATCCACATCCCCCCTCCCATCCGCTGCCGCCACTTTCTGTTCGCCGTACGTCACTTTCTGGTAGTAGCTATGCCCCCACGCCGCTGGGCAACTTGTCTAATGCCGGAGCGACGACTGCAGCTCCTTGAGTAGGTACTAGCAAGGCATGAAGCCCGGATAGCCGGCGGGCTACCTTCGGATTCGGTAGACCTGGAGGAGGAGGAGGCCGAGCCCGAGGACGGGAGGAGGAGGAGGAGGAGGAGGCGGCGACGACGGAGGAGGAGAAGGGCGTGAGGGACGGTGGGGTTGTCGATCTACAGGCGGAGAAACAGATTCACTACGGCCGGAAGCGGCATCGTCTGTAGGAGGCAGATGTGGAGCATGCCGGACGGCGTCGAGGCGCCCGCGACTATAGATGAGGAGGAGGACGAGCCAGAGCCCTCCTACGCGCCCATCTACCCAAGTGCCTGGCACAGGCGTCATGGACATCTTTGATGATGAAGCTTAGGCTAGCTTGATAGTACGTAGGAACTCTTTTGCATGATTTGTACGGATCTAAGAGATGAAATATAAGGTATTCGGATGAACCGGATCAAATATGAGGCTAGCTTGGCAGTACGTAGGAACTCTCATGCTCGCTGTTTCAAATCTTTTATGAAGCTAGTGAAATTAGCTCTGAAAAGAATTGAAGCACGTCTTTCAAATGAAACGAGTGAAATTAGTCTTTTGAAACGAGTGAAATTAGTCTTTTAAAATTGAAATATGATTTTTGTGAAACTCCCTATTTCATTGTGTTTATTCTGAAGTTGCTTCGTTCACTCATTTCACTTTTAGTTATATTTCACATATACCACTTCTTGAAACCAACGAATTTTCTTTTTTGAAATGGGTGAAATTATCTTTTGAAAATAATGGAAACATGGGTCTTTCTTTCAATTGGAACGAGTGAAATCGGCTGTTTGAAATGAGTGAAATCAGTTTTATAAAATGACTGAAATAAGTCTTTTTAATGAGTGAAAGTTATTTTTGAAATGAGCGAAATACTTTTCTGAATTGAGTGAAATAGGGTTTTATATAACAAGTAAATTTATTTTATGAAATCGTCAGAAATAAAAACTAGTTCAAATGCATCTATAATTGATCTTGCTCTGACGATCTTCACGCTACGAATTCAAATATATAAATAGTTTAAAAAATGAAGATTTAGTCCAAAAATACCGATCATTCAAAATATGCATGTAAATGTCCTGCTATCCACTCTCTCTCTCATGTTAAAGCCGACACATGCACTTGTGTTCCTCTCTCCAACCTTACGTAAACTTTTGGTAAAAGTTCTATCTTGGTTTGAGTGGGGATAGCATTTCTCTTCTGTATGTCTATGGAGTTTTGCAAAACCCAAACACCTCAAAGATAGATGTAGATATTTGGACTTTGTCGAACGAACCACACTCCTTCGTAGACGTGATGAGTTCATTGATGAAAAGGGGCTGGGAAAAGCTTGAATCCAAGCTCTACAGTGATGGATATAAGCGCAATTCACATTCGTGAGGAATTATACATTTGTCTATAGATAAGCGCCGTACATAATATAAAGCCAACATGCAAAGTGGTCAAAGTAGGAGTCGCATGTACTATTTATGATCTTTCCAGGATTGTAGCCAAGGATCGTCAACAAACCTTAGCTATTCGTTGGATCCTTGGAGCAGCTTTCAAACGACATATAAGCTACATGATAAGCTTAGAGAAATGTTCATTTACTGAGATACTGGATGTTTTAGCGGTAAATTTATTTATTCGGTTGGGCGCCTCCCTCTCCACCTCGTGCTCTCCTCTCACGGTCCCTAATTCGCCTTCCCCTTGTGTCGGTGGGGGCCACACTGTGCTGGTTGCGATTGGCAGCGCAGGGGGACGGCCGGCGGCCGAGGTGGGCCGATCTAGTGGAGGAAGACGATGGGGTGTCTCCAATGGAATGACGGGCTGGCACGAGCATGCGTCCGACTCGATGTGCGCGAGGGATGCACCCATGGTCCATATGCCACAGACCTCACAGCAGGGTTGCCCGGACGAGTGTCGTTCAGGCAGATCGGATGATGCGCAAAGCTCCCGAGAGGCCCTCACGGCACGCCACCCTAAAACGGACAGTTCCAAAGGCCTCTTAGCCCGCGCCGACAGTAGCGACCGAACTAGCCCGGCGAGGGCCCAAAGAGGCCGATGCGTGGGCCGGCCATGCCTTCGCGCATAAGATGGCCCGCGGCTTGTTGCTCGCGGGCGCGACGGCCTCCGCCCAATTAATGTGGCCCTGGACACGTAGCGCGGTCGACACGTCATGTACCTCCTAGCCAATTCAGATGGCTCGGAGCGTGACCAAGAAGCCCCCGCGGCACGCAACCGAACAACGGATGGCTCGTAGGCGCCGTCACACTGATGTTCGGCTGTCTATGAAGGTATGAGTAATGCTACACATACATAGGTTTACAGGGGGTTTACAGGCAGGTGAATTTTGATTGGAGATTAAGGGGATGAGGGGCCCCACCACCATGAAAATCAGGGGGGAGAGGTTAGTTAGAAAGAAAGAATCCTAGTCAGCGTGTAACTGTGTGTAACTCTTTGTACGTTTAGCATTATTGATAAAGGTACTCCAGCTATCTTTATAAGAACGTGATTAAATTTTTCTCACATTTGCACGAAAGAGTGACGTGCTTTGTCCAGAAAAATATATTAAAAAAACAGCCAAACATTTTTTATCAAAACTAACAATATAATACATATCATGGATCTAATTCAAAGCTGTAAACAGTTCTATTAGTACTTTTGTTGATCCATCTACCACTCAAAATGTAATACCGCCGTAAAAATGTAACATAAGCAATAAATTTCATCACTACATCTTTTCATCTAGCTCTAATTAGCTTTGGAGCTTCTAGTAGACATAGCGGCCGCATGGCCCGCAATAGAGGTGAACTGACTATCGTAGACCGGCGGCACCGCACCATTGCCGTCACACGTCGTCTTCATCGGCACAATCGTGTAGCCATGGCCAGTGGACTCGATCACAGTTCCCGGACCTGGCGGAGGAAACACCTTGTAGTCCTCGTCGTACTCACCATACACGTACTGATCGGGCCTCGCCGCCATGCCGCTCACCAGCGGAGGGGGTGCGTAATCCATGCCGTGGTCGTACTCGTCATCGTACCCGTATGCTACCGCGCCACCGCAGCAACGCACCACCTGCGGACGAGCGGCAGCATTGACTGCCTCCGTTGTAGCCATGCTACTGAACGGCACCGATGAAACTATCGAAGCAGGGCGCTGCTAGCTCTGGTTCTTCGTCTTCGTCTTCTTCACGGACGTCGGCGAGGGGTGAACGACTTCTTGTGGATCCAAGCAGCCTTCCCGATACACATGTAGGAGTATATATATATCCAGTTGAGAGCATGTTGCATGCAGGGTCGGTGTGAGAGTCCGATTCGGACACACATACGTATGACTTGAAAAAGGAAGCCGGCTAAACTTCGTTCTCGAATTCAACTAGAACTCAAAACGACGATTAGCACACGAAATTGTGTGTAGAAATATCATCCTTCCGAGCCGGATAAAAGACCACAACAAATTTTACAGTATACGAACACACGGTATAATTGCTAGCACCTACTTTTTTTTTTTCATCTAACACAGAACGGCTTCGTGCAACATCACAGTATATAAATATATAATAGTAATAAACAGAAAAAGCTAGCTGCTAGTGCACAGACAGCTTCAGTTACGTACACAGGGAGCTGCTTCTTTTTTCAACCGCACAAGTGTATCCTCGAATTATCAGAAATGCTAAGAGCAACTCCAACCGGACGACCCATTTTGTCCGCCCGTGTCCGTTTGGGTCGTCGCAGACAGAAAACTCAGCCAACGCGCCGACCCAAACGGACGCGCGTCCGTTTTCGGTCCGCGTGCAACCCATTTCAGGCTCAATTTTGGGCCTGATTTGCGTCCGCGCGGACACGAGACGGACGCGCGCGACGCCCGTTCTTCTCCCCCTGGCCCGCCAGTCGGTGGCATGTCTCCCACCATTTTCCCCAAAATTTCCAAAACGCTCCTGCCCTCCCCCCTCGCGCACCATGGACGACGATGCGCCGACCCTCGCACCGGCGCCGGCCTCGCCTCCCTCGCCTCCGCCAGTCCCCGCGGCGCATGAAAAGGGCCGACGCCGACCAAGAAGAAGAAGGGCATGCAAGGCGCGTGGAGGGCATGCAGCCGTTGAATTGCATGGTGAGGGCGAGAAGGAGCGGCCGCCGGGGAACACCAACTCCAAGAAAGAGGACAAGCGCGAGGCGGCGTCCCTTGCCTTGAAAGCTACTTTGCAAGGCATGATGGACAACAAAGAGTCAAGAGAGGAGAAGCGTCAGCAAGCCAAGGAGGAGCAAATTAAGGCCTTCATGGAGATACAAAACAAGAAACTAGCGTTGGAGGCGGAGAAGCAAGCTAAGATGCTAGAGATCGAGGCCACCAAAGCAGCCACGAAAGCAAGAGAAGTCCGGCTCGCTTGCATGATGAAGGGGGTCGAGCTCATGAAGGTGGACTTGAGCACGATCTCTCCGAGGAAGCGGTCTTGGTTCGAGAAGATGCAGGCCGACATGATGAGCTTCAAAGAGCATTGATCCATGCCGCGGTATGCAGGCATGACCACGGTCAATATGGCGTGTCCAAACTACATTCTTATTTTGTGTGCTGGCACGTGTGCCGGCCCGCTGGCAAGTGCGCCCAGCTTGAAAACTGCGCATTCTTTTTGTTGGCTGGCATAAGTATGCCGGATGCTGGCATGGTAGATGGCACGATGTGTGGCCGCCGGCCATTTTATCTGTGTGCGGACGAAAAATGGGTCGGCGCATTGAGAGCCCGGCCGACCCATTTGATAAAGGGGGCAGACGAACCGACCCAAACGGAAAAAAACGCGGACAAAGCACGCGTCCGTTTGGATCCCGCGGTTGGAGTTGCTCTAACTCGTGACTGTGAGTTGTGGGTGATTTCACGTAGTCCCCCTAATCTGCCAACGGTTCCGTTTGCGCGAATCTTGTGGCATGATCGGAGCTCGTCAGATTTTAACGTAGTTAGATGTTTGATAAATGCTAGCAAACATATTAAGAGAACCAAAACACTACAGCGTAGTACAGTGGCTGCGACGCGCCCTCGCACGTGGGAGACCAGGAATGGAGTCCTAGGCTCCCCCATTTTTCAGCAGATGGCATTTCTTGTACGAATTTTACATAGTTGTTATAAATTTTTTGAACTACGTCACATCGCATTTTTTTTAATTTAAGAGATGATATTTTTTATTTATTAAGAGATATCATTTTTAATTTTATTGAAGGATGGCATTTTTAAATATTAACGGATTCCATTTTTTATATTAAGAGGTGGGCGTCATTAGCAAGTCCTTGTTAGTATATACATGGATAGTCCCTGTAAAAGTTATGACATTATGAGTTCATTAAAAGTTCGCATTTGTGCTTCTTTATTCTCATTATGGTGTATATACAATCATTGTTTGGAGAATAATATTAAAGTCTAAGAAATAATTTCCATAATGATCTAATCAAGCAATTTCTAATAATAATACATGATTGTTAGTGAATGCACATATACTTTAACGACTAGAACAAGTCGATCAATCGTTCAATATAGGGACCAAAGGTGTAAGGGAAATCTAGAATTAATAGTACTAGGTTGACCTTTCACGAGCATTTTTCTTACTGAAAGTACTGCTGGCCTGAACCAGTCTGAACATTAATGACAAATGGTCACAAGGAGCGAAGAAATACAAGAGAAAAAAAAGGTGACAAAGAGTTCAAGGTTAATCAAAGGCATCACACCAAGCTGCTACCAAGGTAGCCTTAATTACAGCAGATGAGCAACGAAAGCACCATATATTAGTTTGAGAACATACACACATCCAACCTCCCTCCTCCGCTTCCCTCCCACCCTGCGTCGCCCCCTCGGCGGCGCTCCACAGCCGCTCCTGCCCTCGTTGGTCGACATGGCCTCGTCGACCGCGTCCCCCGTGTCCGCGAAGGGCGGACCCGCTCCTGTTTCCTTCTTGGATGCCCTGCTGGCTCCGAGGGGTGCGGTGGAGCCTTCAAGATCCGGGGGCCCGAGTGCGCCATTATTACCGGATGCGGGGGAGAGGGCGTCGGGGAGATGTCTGCAGTCCGCCACCTCTATCCCGCGCGCAGACCACGCCCCTACGCCGCCTGCTGTGCCCATCCCCCCTGCTCGCATTGATGATGGTGGGTGGGTGATGGTTGGGAGAGGGAGACGTCCCCCTTATTACCAACGGCCGCCGCCGCGCCCCAAGCCCAAGGTTAGCCAGTTCAAGGAACTCCTGTTCAAGACTGCAAGAGGCAGGTGTTTCCGGTGCCTTGAACCTGACCACCGGATCGCCAAGTGCACAAACCGCGCCAAGTGTTTGCTGTGTGGCGGTGTTGGTCACAGGGCTCGGTGGTGCTCGCCGCAAGTCCAGCCACCTGCTGCGGAGCCACAAGTTCTTCCCTCCTCCGCCCCCCGGTCCGCCACCGCGCTCTGCGATCCGCGCTCCCATGGCGGCGCCTGCTGCTGACACCCAGGTCCGGTGTGGACTCATCATCGGCACGTCTCGCCGGACTGCTGGGCTCGCGGAGGCGGAGAGGAGACTGGTCAGGTGTGGTGTGGTGGCGGTGGTCGTTGGTGCGCCGGCGCCGTTCGAGCTCGTGGACGTCAAGAGGGCCCTGGCCTTGCGGTTCCGTTTTCCTGAGGAGCAGGTCAGGGTCTCGCCACGGGCCCTTGGCGAGCTGCTGCTTGTCTTCGATGACGCGGCGACTCGTGACAAGGTGATGGGGAACCAGGGGCCGCTCGTCCTTGGGCGCGTCTCCTTCTTGATTGCGCCATGGTCGCGGTTCCGACGTGGGTCTCCGGCGAAGTTGCTCTACAAGGCAAGGGTGTGTCTAGAAGGGGTGCCGGAGCATGCTTGGGATATTGAAAGCGTTGCCTCTCTGTTTGATCCATCTATGCTGATTGAGGGAGTTGACCCAGAGGTGCGGCGGGAGAAGGAGACCGGCTGCTTCCGTCTCTGGGTTTGGATGGACGCCGTCGAGAAGCTAAAGACCAGAGGGTATCTCCAACTGGAGGAGCCAAGAGAGATGGACTCGTCAGAGTCCCACTTCCCGGAGTTGGGCATCATGGAGGAAAGGGCACCACGCCGGGGGCAGGTCGGCATGCTGGGTCACCCGGTGCTCATTCATCTGGATCACGTTGTTGACTTCACCTGTCCTCCGGAGTCAAGCCTGGACAGTGGATGCAGCAGCCAGAGCGGCATCAGCGGCATGCCGTCGGAGGATGGAATAATGCCGGCGTGGCCCAACAGATGGGGGTATCGGTGGTTCTTGAGCTATGAGGACGGCGATTTTCCGCCGTGGCCGCGGGCATCAGTTCATACTAGGCTCCGCTACCCTGATGAGGGAGCAGGCGGGGCTGGAGGAAGCGGAGGTGCTGGAGGTGGCCGGCGGACATACGGGGATGGAGCGGGGTTCCGGCTTGCTAGCGCAGGACTACGGCAGCCTGTGGAGGGCCAAGGCGACAGGCGGCAGAGCAGCGGCGCCGGAGATGGGAGGAGGCATGGTGCCCAGCAGGTGAAGCAGCTACCGCCGTTGATTGACACCGACTTGGCGGGGGGGCCGATGGCAGGAGGGGACCCTTTCGTGGGCTCGGTCGGGGCGCTTGCCTTCCCTGGTCAGCACGGCCAGAGCACGCCGGGCATGGGAGAGCTGCGGAAGGGGAAGGGTCCCCAGGCGCAAACCGGAGCCAGAGACGACGTGCAGGTCCGTTCTCATGAAAGTCTGCTTGCTCAGGAGCCAGCAGAGCCAGCGCAGGATCTGATGGATGCAGGCAAGGATGACCACGGCCAAGAAGAGGAGGAAGCAACTAGGGCAGCCGATGCTGGGAGGGACGTGCATGACCATTCTCATGTTTGGGTGGCCATTGATGATGCTGCAGCGCCAGGGGTGGGACCAGAGGGGCAGGGGGTAACGCGGGCTGTGCCACTGGATCGGTCAACAGAAGACTGCGGGGACACTGTTGCATCAGAATTAGTCGATGAGCTTTTTGGGCCGCACTCTCCGAGGGCTAGCCTGCTCAATGGTGGGTCACGGGACATGGGCCCAGAGTGTATGGGCCTGGACGGGTCAGGAGTGGAAAATGACGGTGGGGGAGCAAAGCCTACCGACCAGCTTGGTCAATTCCTAATCGACTGCTCCTCCCCACTACCGGTTGCGCTCCTCCCCATCCCTGTAGATAGCGCGGCCGGCGGCAAGCAGGATGGAGTTGCGGTGGGGAAGCTATCTAGGCGGAGCAGTGGCAGGCTCGCCGCCAAGCCAACGGCGGGGTGGTCCACGATGGATAAAGTGCAGCTAGTTCTCATGAAGAAAGGAGATGTCTGGGCAGGAGATTTGCCTGGGACGGATGCCACGGCAGCGGACCTGTAGAAGTACAGGGATCTATACAGGCAGCCGCTGACCGACAAGTTCGTCGCCGCGATCACAAACTTGGTGAATTCAACTGGCGGCCTCAGCAAGAAGACGGGGCACGAGGACCTACAGGGGATGCAGGTGACAGCAGCCTGAATTGTCTCTTGTCCTATCGTGTGTGCGTTTTTCCGTCAGTTTCCGATGTTAGTTCTCCCTCCTTGCTGTGTGTGTCGACTAGTGGTCAGTGGAACCGGGTGCGGGGCTAACCAGATGTATGTGTTTTTCCTGTGCCTGGGATCAGGGGGATCTGTGAGTGTTTTTAGTGTTGGAATATCAATGTATTGTGAGAGTGTATGGCTTGTTTTATGGATTTTTCTATTCTGAATTGGAATGTCCGGGGTCTCAATAATCCGGCAAAGAGGAGAGCAGTGCAGCTTTTTGTGGCTGATTTGAAGTGCAATGTGGTGTGCCTGCAAGAGACAAAGATTAATGACATGACCAGGAATTTGGTTATGGAGACGCTAGGGCCAAGGTTTGCGGACAACTTTATCTGTTTACCTGCCATTGGCTCGCGGGGAGGGATCCTAATTGCTAGCACTGATGATTTTGAGGTGCTGAAGAGCCCCTTGGCCACGGGTGCTCACTCGGTCTCCGGTACGATCAGAGATAAGTCAGATGGCAACTGCTGGTCACTTACAGGGGTGTACGGCCCACAGCTAGAAGCAGATAAGATGGAGTTCATAGCTGAGCTGAGAAGGGTCAAGCACCGCATGCTGCAAAGATGGATGGTTTTGGGTGATTTCAATATGATCAGCCGAGCAAATGACAAGAGTAACAATAATTGCAACTTGCGTATGATGGGCAGATTCAGGGCTGTCATTCAGGATTTGGAATTGATTGATCTACCGCTGTTAGGAAGGAGGTTCACCTGGTCAAACGAGCGCCAAAACGTTACTCTGACCAAGATCGACAGGGTGTTAGTATCCGGCGAGTGGGAAGCTGATTTTTCCCAATATCAGTTGACGCCTGCGTCAACGAACATCTCCGATCATTGCCCTTTGATCCTGAAAAAGATGCAGCTTTCTCACTATAAGGCCTTCCGTTTTGAAAATCATTGGATTAGATCCCCAGGTTTTGATGGGATTGTGGCTCAAGCCTCGAATAGAGTGGTGCAGTCTGGAGATCCGGTGCGAGTGTTACACACGAAGCTCTCCAGAACGGCGGAGGCTCTAAAGAAGTGGAACAAACAGCGGGTACGGTGGGCAACTTTCATGTCTGGTATCGCAAACGAGGTCATCTTTCGCCTGGACCTAGCACAGGAGGACCGAATGCTGACCGAGGCTGAAAGAAATCTACGAAGTTTGCTGAAGATGAAGCTGTTAGGTTTTGCGGCCATTGACAGAGCAAGATGGAGGCAGAAATCAAGAGTGACCCAGATTAAAGAGGGGGATGCCAGCACGCGTTTTTTCCATTTACGGGCTAATGGCCGGCGACGGAAAAATCATATTCCCGTGCTTAACGGGATGATTGGACCGGTGACTGATCATGATGGGAAAGCTGAGATATTATTTGACCGCTTCAAGAAGATCATGGGCACTACCTTTTCACGCAGCAGCATGCTGAAATGGGATGTTTTGGGTTTGCCGCGGCTGGACCTGTCCCAGTTGGAGATACCTTTTTCTGAACAAGAGCTGCGAGCTGCGGTGTCAGAGGTGCACGGCAAGAAGGCACCAGGACCAGATGGGTTCACTGGAGCCTTCTACAAAAGATGTTGGCCGATTATTAAGGGTGATTTGCTTACTGCAGTCAACTATGTTCACTCCCTGCGTGCTCAAAATTGGAAGATTTTGAATACGGCAAATATGGTCCTACTGCCCAAGAAAGATGGTGCCCGAGATGCGGGCGACTTCCGGCCTATTAGTTTGATGCATAGCGTCCCCAAGCTGATGAGTAAGATGTTGGCGGCAAGGCTGGCCCCAGAGATTCACAAACTAGTCTCCCACAGCCAAAGTGCTTTCATCAGGGGGCGATCAATTCAGGATAATTTCCTGTATGTCAAGAATGTGGTAAAGGCTGCTCACGCTGGGAGGACTCCACTAGTATTTTTGAAACTTGACATGGCAAAAGCTTTTGACTCAGTGTGCTGGAGCTATCTGCTGGAGGTGATGGAGGCAATGGGGTTTGGTCAAAGATGGAGGGATATGATATCCATCATTCTGGCTTCTTCCTCCTCTCGAGTACTACTCAATGGATTGCCAGGTGCTCCTTTTGTGCACAAACGGGGGTTGCGGCAAGGCGACTCGGTGTCACCTCTGCTCTTTATTCTTGCCATGGAGCCGCTACAACGGATGTTAGTGATGGCCACAGAGCGGGCTGTGATTTCACCTTTGAGAGTTAGGGCTGCAAGGCTGCGATCTAGTTTCTACGCCGATGACGCGGCTTTGTTCATCAATCCGATTGCCCAAGATTTTGCTGTTGTTCAGGCCATCCTAAAAGTTTTTGGGGCTGCCTCCGGACTGCGGGCCAACATCGACAAGACCGTCGCATACCCCATTGCGTGCGACGGTATTAATATTGCAAATCTGATGATGGAGTTTGGTGGGGTTTTGGGATCCTTTCCGTGTCAGTATTTGGGACTGCCCCTTGGTGTTTGTAAACCGAGGAGAGCCGAAGTTCAGCCACTGCTTGATAAATTTGCGGGCAAGCTTGCGCCTAGGAAGGGGAGGCTGCTTAACAGGATGGGGAGGCTTATTTACATCAACTCTGTGGTTACGGCCACAGCCACTTTCTTCTTGACGGTCTTCCCACCCGACAAATGGCTCATCAAGAAGATGGACAAGTTGCGGAGAAATTTCTTATGGAATGCCGAGGAGGAGGCTGCAGGTGGGAAGAGTCTTGTCAGCTGGAAACGAGTGTGTGCACCCAAGCGTTGTGGTGGTCTAGGAGTGAAGGATCTTGAGTGTTTCAGCAGGGCTCTGCGCATTCGTTGGGAATGGTTCAGATGGGCCGAGGAGGATAGGCCATGGAAGGGCACAACGACGCCATGTGATGATACTGACCGGCAACTCTTCTCCAGCTGCACATGCATCGAGCTGGGGGATGGCAGCGTTGCTTCCTTCTGGAGTGATAGATGGCTCAACGGCGAGTCCCCAAAGCACCTGGCACCGGACATCTTCAAACTTGCCAGACGTAAGCAGCTCACAGTTAAAGAGGCTCTGAGACATGGCCGGTGGATGCATGTGATTCAGAGAATGGACAGTTATGAGCAACTCTGTCAATTCGTTAACCTCTGGGAAAAATTGCAAGGTGTGAACCTATCAGATCAGAGAGACAAAATCAAGTGGACCATTGCTGCTAATGGATGTTACTCGGCGTGCTGAGCGTATAACGCACAGTTTTTGGCCAGGATCGAACAACCACAGCTTTCCAGTGTGTGGAGGAGCAAGCTCGAGGGAAAGGTAAAATTTTACATATGGCTCCTGCTTCAGAACCGGAACTGGACAGCCGATCGGTTACAAGCGCGAGGGTGGACACACGATACTTTGTGCAAACTCTGTGACCAGGAACCGGAAACCGCGGCACACATTACGCTTAAATGCAGTTATGCGAGAGAGGTCTGGCACCTCCTTGGGGCAAATGACAGACTGAGCAATGGTGTGTTCGCGGCGACCACTGTCTCAGATTGGTGGCAGATGCTGTGCACGCATAGAGGTGCGACGACAGCGACTGACGATGTTAAAATCCTGTCTGCGTATACTGCTTGGCATCTTTGGAAGGAAAGAAATCGAAGAATTTTTGAAGATGAAGATAAAGAGCTCACCCCGATGGCGTTGGTAAACCTGATACGCGAGGACACATATATGCTCAAGGAGGCTTGGAGTCCTACCACTTTTGGCTGAGGGTTAGTGCAGGTCCTTCTCAGGACTGTCGGTAAGGGTGGCCATGTTCGTGTATCTGGGTTTGTAGGCTGTATGGGTGGCTGTATTGGAGTTTTCTTTTTGTTTCCTCTATGATCGGGATGCCTTAGCCATCCCTGTGTAATTTGTACCTTTCTCCCCCTCACTATAATGCAAAGGCAGAGCTCCTGCTGTTCTCGTCAAAAAAAAAAAGTTTGAGAACAACATCAATATTTTCCACATGTTCTTCGGGCGTTCTCGGTGCAGCGTTTGAGAACAACATCGAGTTTATCGTTCGTGGAGTTGAAGATGACGGAGTTCATTGTTTTCCAGATGTTCCAGCGCAATATTTAACTCACCAGTATTAGAAATTCATATATACTTCCGTGCGAAAAAGAAAGGATAATTCAGCCTTCTTCTTTTGGCAAATAAGGATGGATAATTCAGTCTTCAACAGAAGCATGATACATTGATTGAAACTAGCAATTTTTTTACACAAGCATGCACTGCGACGAACACTACAATAAAGGTGGTTGCATCCATACGTACTCTCCCTTGAGAACACAAACCATACATATTTTTGTTTTCAATTTTACTGTTCACAAGGTTTTAGAGGAGAAACTCCACGTCAGATCTACCCCATTGGCAAAGACAAAACAACAGTCGAAAGGGTCGGCAATTGGTAAGTCACTTGTATCCACATAGGTCTCCGGGTGACAATAAACACTCCTGAAGTTCAACCGAACGTCTTGAGAAGCTCTATTTTCGACTTCTAGCAGCCTGAGTTGATTATTCATCCATTTCCTATCCATGCCAGCAATCTCATTAGACACTCCTAATTTGATTTCTTTTACGACTTTCACATTCAAAACAAAGAACTTCGCAAAGCGAATATCTTCCTCGTCGCCTATGTAATTATTCAACACCAGTACTTTGAGATGGCTCTCAAGGCATTTGATTGGATTTAGGTGGTCATACTGACGCATGTTTATCATCTCTGCCTTTAAGGTTTCGTCCCACTGCGAAAGGGCAGAACAGATAAATGTTAAAGTAGTTGCTAGATAGACTAAAATACATGAGAATCAAGTGTTCGTATCATCATTTAAAGCAAACAAAGTGGTCACTTACAATGACATAGAACTTCCTTTTCCAAGCAGGGGAAGCACCGTAGGACATCGAGAACCGCATTTAAATCAGGGCCAGAAAACTTGAGAGCCAAAATATTCACCGTGCATATCGAATGGCTCAAGCTGGGTGGGATCGTTCCCTAAAGAAAACAATGGACATTAGAAACAATTATGCATCCGCTGCTACCTGCAAGATTAGGTTCCCAATCTCGATTTTGGAAACGTGGGGTGACAAGGGCCCCAATATCTTCAGTTCAGGCGCCTTATGTACTCGAATAGTCTCACCATCTAAGCCTGGACAAAGTAGCCTTTCAAGGAGCAGGGACGTCCTCGATAACCAATTCTTGTCTCTCCAAGCGACTAGCAATGAACCAGATGATCCTCAGAGTTGACGAGCTAACACGAAGGCTGTCGACATCACGAATATCCTGCAGAAATAGGGTCTCCAAAACATGGCAGGCAGAGAGAACCACATGCAAGGCTTCCTCCGAGATGGCAATACTCCACAGAGTGAGTTGCCGGAGGAGGGGAAAATTCAGACAAGGCGCAACCTCACTTGGGAACCTGCACACGCCGATTGCGGCCACAACGAGAGTTGGTGCCAAGCGGAGCACAGATGATGGCAGCGGGTGCCGGTTCCTGGACACGTCTGCTTTACCCAACAGCCTAAAGCTGATATCAAGCTCCTGAAGCTTGTCGAGGCATCGGGAGTCGAACCAGCGCTCGATCTGAGCATCATCCTTGGCGTACCCTTTTTTCGATTTGCGGAGGCAGATGTTTTCGAACGTGAAGCGGCGGGCCGGCCCAAGGTGGTCGCGGAGGATGCCGGAGACGACGGATACGCGCTTGTATTTGTTGGAGCAGATGTCGGTGCCGTCGAGATCGAGAGGCGCGGAGCGCCAGAGCCGGCGCCATCCCCGGGCGACGGCCTGCGTGCGGGCGCCGTCCTTGATGGGGAGGAGCGAGATGATGGCCTCCAGGATGGCATCGGGAAGGCTGCTGATGAGATCGTCGTGGCTGGGCCTGCGGATATCCCGTGCCCTTTTTGGCGGCCTGCCCCCGCCGGCGGTTCCATCAGACCTACGCCTCTTGGCTGCCGCCAGCTTCTTGGCCGCGGCTTCCTTCTTCTTGGTCGCAGGCACCGCCGTCAAAGTCGCCGAATTCTTCATGTCCGGCGGCTGTACAGATGAAGAACAATTGGATGAAGAATACGGACGGGTGTCAAATTTGTGATTTTATGTAAGCTACTCTAGATATATTTCACTTCCAACGCTACTCGTGAGGGCTACCGTGAGATGTACGCCTCCTAAACGTACTCTGTCGCCGAATCCGAGTAGTATTCGATCATAGCATTGTTAGACGTACACAATATCAGTCTAGGGTCACGGGTCACGGATTCACGTTGATTATGTTGCATGCAGGGCCGGGTCAGTGTAGGAGTCCGATTGGGAGACATGCACGTACGAACGATTGAGGTGACCTGAAAAGGACGAAGCCGCGCATACTTCGTTCTCGAAATCAACCGTAAGTCGACATGGAACCACATGGGGCATGGTGAGCTATTAATTTCGAATTTTTGTCGAAAGAGACCCTCTGCCGAATCGAATTGCTAGAAAGGACCCCCTGCGACACAGATTGACAAAAAGGACCCCCGTTAGCTGGCGGCAGGCGCGCCAGGTGACACGTGTCACCTGCCGCCACGGGCCGAGGCGGCCGGCACCTGCCGCCAATCCTCGCGGCGGCCGCCCGGGATTCCGTTCCCGCCTGCGCCCGCGACGGAACGGCAACAGGACGGCGGGCCCTGCCGCCACCTCGCCAGGCGGCAGGCCCTGTCCGCGTGCGCGCGCCGAAAGCCGCGTCTGACGGCTCTGATTGCGACGTGACGGCGCTGATTTTTAGGCTGCCAGTATACGTTATTCCCTGCGTGTTTCCCGCCTAAAACTTCGTCTGTTCACGCCTTATTTTCCCGCCTTCACGTACGTCTGAGCCTATAAAACGAGGCATTGAACCTCTCTTCGTCCATCGGCCAGCCACCCCTGAAAACACCAGCACGCTAAGTGTGTCACACTTTTTGTAGTCAGTATGAGTTTGCCTTGCTCGGATCAAAGCATTAGGCCTAGGAAAATGAAGAGTGCGAGTTTGCCTCTAGGGGTGGAAGTCCTGCGCTGTTGGTGCGGCGATCTTTGCAAGGCGAAGGAGGTGACGGATTTCTCGGATTGGTTGGGCATGAAATTTTTCATGTGCGCTAATTATGAGGAAGATCCACCCGTAGCTAGTTCACCGTACGACAAGCCTCCGGTATGCTTCAGCCATAAAAAATATACATGTTGTTGGTGTTATTGTTGATTTTATATTTATATTTTTGTTGTAGTCCCCTCCGCCTTTGTGCATGTACTATCGTTGGATTGACACGCACATGCCGGCTTGGGCGGTGACTGAGATTCGTGAAAGAAGTCGTCGTGCATGGGCAAGTTTGCACACGGAAGAGCGCCGCGAAAAGGCGGCGGCAGAGGAGAAAGCAGAGCAAGAGAAAGAGTTAAAAGAGTACTATGCGGAGCAGAGGTCTTTCTTTGATGAGATGCTGAAGAAAAACAGGGAAGAGGCACGTCGCTTGGAGGAGGCGCAACGGCAGCGACAGGAGGCCCGTGAGGCGGAGAGGCAGAGAAACAAAGAAAGGGCTCGTGCGGCCAAGGAAGCAGAAGAAGCTACTGATGGAAAAGGAAAATATCCACGTTGGACTCAGTAGATTTATGTGATTGTATCTTAAAATTCGAAGCAAGATGTATCTTACTTTCAACGTGTTAATGTTGTTTAATTTATGTATGCTAATTTCAGTTGTAATAAAATGTGACCTTTTGTCCCGTCTTATTTTATGTATGTATGTTAATTTAAGTTGTAACAAAATTTCCTGCCAATTTGTCCCGCCTTTTTTCCCGCCAATTTTTTCACGCGCATTTTTCGCGCCATAAAAGTTCCCAACAGTTTTTCCCGCCAATTTATCCCGCCCTTTTTTCCCGTCATATTTTTCCGTTGCCGAGTTCCCGCCTATTCTGCTCTTCTGAACCTATAAAACCTCCTCCACACTATGGTGGGTAAGCAGCCCAGTGTATCATACTCTCGTCAAGATGTCCCATTATCCTTTTGATCGTAGTTTTCACCCCGGTATGTGCCAATGTCTTCTGCGTTTAGCCAGCAATTTCAAGATAGACAATAGAATTGTTCCATGGGAGGAACTCATCAGTAGTGACACCGTACTGAATGAGCTGGCTCACGCATTAGCTAGGAGCGGGTGGCCTCCAAGGACCTTTGAGGAGATACGCAAAGAACTTCTCAGGTTGCATGGAAGATGGCAGAAGCAACTGCATAAGAGTGAATCTTACCTGAAGCTTGCAGCAGAACATACACAGTGGTGGACAGACGCAAGCGAGGATGAAGATGACATCTTCATGCCGAGCACCAAGGCCAAGACCACCGCATCGTCGAAGGGGAAGAGCTCTGTATCGACGAAGGGCAAGAGCTCTGCATCGTCGAAGGGCAAGAGCTGTGCATCGTCGAAGGGCAAGAGCTCTGCATCGACGGAGGATGACGATGACTTTATGTAGCTTTTGATGAGACCACAATCCAGTGTATGACAAGTTGTATCTTTATTTCAGCAGTTTAATGTATCTTAATTTGTGTATGTTAATTTCAGTTGATAAAAATAGGCAGTGACCTTTTGTTCCCGCCTGAAATTTCGCGCCATAAGTTATTTTCAGATGCATTTTTATTTCCTCATACTACATAAATGTCTCTTACATACATCTGAAAGTTTCAAACTGACATAGATAGATAGGATAGTTCGCACACATACATAGACAAATCACCCTACTCGACGACGGCCAGCTGGCCTTTCCCGACGACCGGAAGGCGACAAGCGAGTAGGTGGTCGGTGTTCACGAAGACCACGGCCGTACTGCCCCTCGTCTTGCTGTGTCTGCGACTCTTGCATAGGTGGTGGAGTCTGCAATCCATATTGAGATGCTGATGCAAAATTATAGGTGTTTGCGGTTGTGACTCTGGAGGTATGTAAGATGGACCAATAACGTTCTCGTGGAAGAAGTCTGTAATTATTCCCGTGTATCCAAGATCAACGGAACCTCTGAGGATGGCTGGGTCTAAGCTAGCACACTCCTGCCTTTCTCCATCATGCCATGTTGGATCAACACTTTCCTGCATAGAAAAACCGTATGTAAATAAAAGTCATGAAAATGTTGTATGCTTGTAGTTGCCTATTATGGAAGAACATACTTGAGGGCTGTTGTAGCTTTGTGATCCCTCGCCTCCAGTGTATGGCCATTGTTTGTCGTACTGGAAATATACTGTGTTAGCGTACTATATCATTGTTAAAACAGTAAAATTGTAGACATGAGTACCTGTTGAGATCCATCGCCTCTAGTGTACTGATTTATCTCTGGCAAACGAGTCTCCTCGGGCATCGAGATGCCTCGCGTGGAGGGATACGGCTGAGATCCCTCGCCTTGGGTGTATGCGCCATATCCTGTGTATGCATTTGGGTCCACGAAATGAGTCTTCTCGGGCACCGAATCCTAGGCCGCACCAAGTTCGTTGGTTGTCTGCCCCTGACGAAGCTGCACCGAAGGAGAGCGATCTATTTGGAGAGACGAGTCATGCCGTGGCAATGTTGTTGTACCGCTAGTACCCTCCCCCCCCACCGTCTGGACGATGTCGCCGCACTCGTTTTGGCTGACCTCGGTTTCGGCATGTTGTACACTCCGGTGACTACGTCGTCGCCTCTACCGCATCCCATCCTTGCGGAGACGAAGTCTATAATTTTCCGAAAGCCTCCCCTTGACCGAGCGACACCCCGGGCCCGCATGCCTTCCGTCGCCATCATCCCTACTTGGTTGCAAATATCAACCTGTACAAAATTTGGTTGTTGTTAGATTGAACTGTTCATGAAATAATTGACATGAATAATTTAATTTGTATTACCGTGGAGTCATGATAGTAAGTTGATGATGTGTGTGTGGGATGTGTTGGCCTCGAAGGTGGTTGCGCGGTTAGGCGAGTACGTGTGCTCATGCAGTACCACTCGTTATACGCCTGAGTTCTAGTTGCATCGTATGGTCTGCATAATTAAATAATTACATCAACCTGTGTATGTACATAAAATACCATAAATAAAATTTACCTAGGTTGATGCACTATATTTTGCAGTGCTTCATTATTCCACTGGTCTACCCATTGAATGTTTAGTGCCCTCCAATCGTAACCACTCTTTCCCATATTGCTCAACCTGAAAATTATGTAACAAAGTGTGAGTTTTGTAAATTTAAAAGAAATTGACTATTTAGTGAGGTCTCATCTTACTTATGAGTTTCTTCGTCGATACAACTCGGAAGAGGTGGTGGAATATCTTGATATAGACCAAACTGTCTCATGACACGCTCAGGATTATACGGTTCAACAAACCACAGATATAATAAATTGCAGCGAGTCAACCAGAAGCCACTATCTCTCACGCATTCGACTGGGATGCGTTGCGAACCAAATACCATGTTAATTTGAAGCTCAGTCCACGTGTTCCATGTGATTTGGGACGCATCAAGAAGCTCAAACTGATCATGGTAAGTGGGGTAACAACTTTTCGCGATTTTTGGAGACCATTTTTTCCCACCTAGTGTCCACCGACTAGACATAGTTACAATGCCCTCACCACAGTCGTATGGGGTTACGGGTTTTACTATCTGGGGTCGTCCAACAGGTAGGTATTCCCATGACCACAACTGTAGAAACTCGTACGAGACACAAAGTAATGGAGCTTTCGTCCCGAACGAAGATTTCTGTGTTGCATCACACAACCCTCTATATGTATGAGAAAGCATAGCAGAACCAAAGCTGTATTTTGGATCCGCAGGTAATGGTTCGTCCACTATCTTCTCGGCAAAGTAGATGAGACCAGGTAGAACTACCTCACCGTGAGAATTCGGAAACATCAGACCAAATAGCCACAACAAATATGCAAACAAGTGTCTCTTCCTCGACTCAAGATCAGCGTCGCTAGATAAATCTTCAAAGTTTTTAAAAAGCCAGCCGAGTGGGACCCCCAGAGGCGGACCGCTACGATCTGATACGGGCATTATCAGCCCAAGACGGGCCGAGACAGTGTCTGGCCAAGATGGATTAACTCGTGGAGGGACCAATGGCTCACCTCTAATTGGTAGAGCTGTGATCATTGAGATATCTTTCAGCGTAGGTGCAAGCTCTCCACAACAAAAGTGAAAGGTGTGGGTCTCAGGTCTCCATCGGTCAACGAGGGATGTCAAAAGAGATGGGTCCGAAGTGAAAGTGCCTGGACGAGTTGCGAGGTTAGCAAAACCAAGTAGTCCATAAGCCTGAAGGTGTTGAAGAAAACAATTGTGTATTCTCCATTTGTTCTTTACGGTTCGAAGCCTGAAGGTCTGAGGAGGACTTTCATGATTTGGGTTTAAGAAAAGGTGGCAACGATGGTGGGCGTCGTGGTGCCCCTGCAAAAGGATTGGCACTTCAGCCATAACCTGCAGTCACGATTACAAACATAAGTTAAAAAATATAACAACATGATGATTAAATTAAATTAAATTAAATATCTGAAAATTACATCACGATTAAATTAATTTAAATATCTGAAGATTACATCACGATTAAATTAAATTAAATATCTGAAAATTACATCACGATTAAATTAAATTAAATATCTGAAAATTACATCACGATTAAATTTAATTAAATATCTAAAGATTACATCACGATTACAAATATAAGAACATCATGCGGTGTTGTTGTTGCGATATGGGCATTCCCTACGCGAGTGCCCGGGGCACCTGCAAATGCGACATCGCCTTGGTTCTCCCACCTGGCTATGGTCCATGTCATTGCGATGACGCCTAGACTGACGTCGTCCCTTCGCGGTTCTCTTCAACGCGGCATTAGGAACCCATTTCGTCCCTCCTGGCCATAAGAACTTGTAGTGCATATCAATGCCCCATGCCCAGAACTCACCATTCCAGGTGTGGTATAAATTGTACATGTTGAAGTACGGCGACACGTATGGTTCGACGCTGATTTTTTGATCTGCAGCTGCCTGGAGGACGTGACTGCAAGGGTATCCCAGAAGATTGGGCTTATTGCAACTACACTCACACGACGTTGGGCCGAGGGTAACAGCTTGTTTTTTTGATCCTCTGTGGTGACCCTTAACATACTTGGCTCGCACGTTGACTTCCCATTTATTCCTAAGTGCATCCACTTTCCTACAACCATGGCTTTGCGACTTCTTTGCTTTCTCATCCAGATGTGTTTGCATCTTCTCAGACCAGGGCTTGTTCAATTCAACTAGTGCCTTGGCGACGGTGACTCTGTCTGCAAAGTATGACAGAGTTCGGTTCCAAGTCTCATCTATTAGGGCCGTGATAGGTAGGGCTCGCACACCTTTAAGAACACCATTGTACACCTCTGACATGTTGCTGGTCATTATTCCATACCGAGCCCCGGTGTCGTGACATTGCGCCCACTTGTACAAATCAGGGCAATTCTTGTCGATCCACTGGCTCAAATTTATTGCCGTCCGACGACCCCTGCGATCTTCTCCCGCTGGCACAGATGCGCGCTCGATCTCCTCATTGATACCTGCCCAGATAGCATTCATTTTGACTTCAGTTTTCTGCATGCACATCCTTTTGAATAACTTCAACCAATCTTTGTTCTTGAATTTGGAGTAAAAATTTGCTGCCAAATGCCTCATGCACCACCTTGTCTCTAGATCGGACCACCCCCACTCTGAATCTTCTGACGCCTTAATTATGTCGAGCGCGCTTAATAGCCCGGTGTTGCTATCAGAGATGATGCAAACGCCGCGACGATCTTTCACGACCCCCATCTTCAGGCAGCTCAGGAACCACAACCAGCTATCTTTGTTCTCGCTCTTGACTAGTACGTATGCAATAGGAAGAAGTTGATTATTTGCATCTGCAGCAATCGCCACCAATAGTGTGCCCTTGTATTTGTCCGTGAGAAATGTACCATTAATTGATAATACCGGGCGACAGTGCCTGAATGCTTGTATAGTCTGGGCGAATGTCCAGAATAAGCGGTCCAGGATTTTCTCGCGCGGGTTCAATGGGTTTTCACGTTCTTTCCGCCAAACTTGAGTCCCCCTGTTAGCAGTTGCTATCTGAAAACTAGTTGTTTCAAACATGTCAAGCTGTTTATTTCGAAACTTTATCTAATGAGCGATTTTTTTATGAAGCTAGTGAAATTTGCTCTGAAAATAATGGAAGCGTGTCTTTCAAATGAAACAAGTGAAATTATTAGTCTTTTAAAATTGAAATCTGATTTTTGTGAAACTCCTTATTTCATTGTGTTTATTTTGAAGTTGCTACGTTCACTCATTTAACTTTTAGTTATATTTCACATATACCACTTCTTGAAACCAATGGTTTTTCTTTATTGCAATGGGTGAAATTAGCTTTTGAAAATAACTGAAACGTGTGTCTGTCTTCCAATTGGAACGAGTGAAATCGGTTGCTTGAAACGAGTGAAATCAGTTTTATGAAATGAGTGAAATAAGTTTTTTAATGAGTGATATTTATTTTTGACATGAGGAAATACTTTTTTGAATTGAGTGAAATATGTATTTATATAATGAGTGATATTTTTTTTCAAATGAGTGAAATGCTTTTTTGAATTGAGTGAAATATGTTTTTTATAAAACGAGTGATTTTCTTATGAAATAGGTAAAAATAAAACTAGTTCAAATGCATCCATAAATGAAATCTATATCTATTACCTATATATATATATATATATATATATATATATATATATATATATATATATATATATATATATATATATATATAATATACAACACACACTAATAAAGCAAGGTGATATTCTTGGTTTCGTCCCGCGATTAGTTTTTTTCGTTAGTTTTGGTCACGTACGGCGGTCCGTCCGTGCTATTTTGTTCACGTATGAGCGGCAACATCATGTACGTCACCTGATCACGTACGACGGTTGGGCTATTGGGCTGATTTTACTTATTGGGATGGTTTTCCTTAAAAAATAAGGTGTCCGTTCAATGTTTAAATTATGGCTACTCGAGGTGGTACAAAGTTTACTATGCGGCCGAACTCTAATTAAACATGACTCATAAGGCGACGAGAACTCCTATCCGATCTCTCCTTCGTGCCCATACAGAACTCCTATCCAACCTGGGCTTCCTGGTCTTGCACCTCCCTCCATAAAAACGGGATCGCCAAGCACCAAGGCTATTCTCCTAGTGACCTCGACGAGCCGCCGGCGCCCCGTAGCCGGACCCGCCACCTGCACCACCTCGGTTGTGGAAGGGCGTGCACGAGGTCGAAGGCATAGGCCCATCGGCGTTCATGGTCGTGGGAAGAGATCCTTCGCAAGGCTGCTGTCTCCCACGCCGGCGCCCTCGCCAACCGTGCTCTGAAGGGTGCTCATAGAAGCGCATATGCAGGAACGGGAGCTCGGCCAGCAGGGAGGCCCAGAAGGATGGCAAGAGCCTGGCGGGGAGGCCATAGGCCGGGAGGAGGGGCACCGACGTGCTGGAGCCTGGAGGTGCAGAAGTCGGCGACGTGTTTGACGTGCTTCAAGCGCCACCACCTAGCCACGGATGAGCGAAGTCACGGCGACGGCAACGCCTGCGGAGCAGAGCCTGGAGGCCTCTACGTATGAGGTAGGATTCCCGTGATATCCTGTGGTGCTTGAACGTGGCTGGACCACGTACACGTCCACATGCGACTCTCCTCGTAGGAAAGCACGTCCGATAAAAGGGAAAGGAAGGTGCGGTGTACGTTACCCTCGCCTGGGCGACGGGCAACGAGCTGCCCGCCTCCCCGTGCTGGCTCCCTCAGTTGGCAGTGAGCTCGGAGCCTCGGACAGTGTGGTGGCGAGCCGGCGGCTGGTGGGGTGCCGAGGTCTGAGCATTGTGGGGGCGTCCGACGACCGACGGGGTGGCAAGCTCCGTGCTCCGCCTGCTTCGGCCGGCCGGCGGCTAGGTCGTCGAGAGCAGAGGAGCGTGCGGCTGTGCGAGCTGCCTGTTCGTGGCCTCGCATGCCTAATTCACTTAGATGCCTATGTGGCTATGTGACTTCTTTTCCTGGGCTGGGCCTGCCCATGCACTAGTAGAAAACGGGCCTTTAGTCCCGGTTCGTAAGGGCCTCTAGTTCCGGTTTTCCAACCGGGGCTAAGCAATCGGGACTAAAGGCCTCCACTTTTAGGCCCGGTTGGATTACGAACCGGGACTAAAGGGGCTCCGCGTGGCAGCTTTCTGGAGCGGGGGCTGGAGGACCTTTAGTCCCGGTTGGATGTTACCAACCGGGACTAATGTATTTTTTTTAAATAATTTTTATTTATTTATTTTCGACATTTTTTTATTTTTTAAATTTTTTTTCCTGATTTTCAAATCTTTGAATTATTTGACAATTTAATCTCTAATCACCCCTCCTCACTGCTCTTCAATTATTTGACAATTTAATCTCTAATCATCCCTCCTCACTGCTCCAGCGTGGAGCACTCATTCCAAATCGTCTAACTTCCCGGCCGGTCACCCATCCTCTCACTGCTCCAACCCCAGCACGCTTAACTTTCGAGTTCTATCTACCATAGTTTCCAAGTCTGCACTTGTTGTTTTCTTGACAATAGTAAGCTATCAATCCTATTAAACCTTAGGTCTTGATGTCACATGATTTAATTTTTTGAATTCCAAACAATTATTAAAATAAACAACAATGATTAATTTTAAAACTCCAAAAAACTTCAAAAAAGGCAAAAATTTCAAAAATTCTCAAAAACAAAAAAACCGAAAAAACTAAAATAATAAAAAGTTCAAAATAAAATAAGTAATAATAATATTGAATTTCAATGAAAATAAAATAAGTAATAATATTATTTTATTCATTTTTTGCCATTTATTCATTTAATATGGCATAATTAATATCTTTAAATCTGTAAATCGAAATTCGACAAATAATATATCCATTATTATTAGAAAAATGTGAGGAATCCAAATATGACATCATTTATTTATTTTTTAAAGTAAAATTAATTTTTAAAAACTGAATTTTTATTCTTTTCGAATTTCAAAAATCTAAAAGAATTAAAAACTTTTAAAAAAATAAACTACTTATTCAATTAATTTATGTTATATGTATCATATCAATCCTATTAAGCCCTTGAGCATGATGTCACACGTTTCACCATTTGAGTTTGAAACTATTATTCTAAAAAACAATAATTATTTAGTAACACTAATATTTATTGAATAATTATTTAGTAACACTAATATTTATTCGATGTCGGTTGCCATCGAAATCGGTTTCTCGTGCTGAACATTTTAATATATTAAACTTTTTTTTCCGACATCGTATGCAAAAGTTATAGCCGTTTTACTTTTTCATAACCCTTTTTTTAAACTTGTTTCAACTCCAGACTTTTTGTGCGTTCAACATGCACCATTCAAAGCCACATCATCAATTTTCAAGCCTTTCCCACTTCATTCGCTATTTTTCGTGCATTTATTAATTTTTTTGAGCTAAATGACCCTGAAATTGAAAAGCACTACAAATGAACTATGAAAAGGTTGAAACTTGTCATGGTATCATCATTTGACCCACATAGCATGTGCTAAAAAGTTAAGAGGGTTACGGCAAAAACTGGATACACTTCGTGTACAAACTGGACAATCCCTTTCGAAGTATCAGGGTTTCAGACGAAAACTCATCTGTTACAAAGGCATTTCATTTTTTAAACCTTATTTCAACTCTAGACTTTTTGTGCGTTTAACGTGACCATTCAAAGCCACATCATAAATTTTCAACCCTTTCCACTTCATTCTCTATTTTTCATGCATTTATTGATTTTTTTTGAGCTAAATGACCCTGATATTGAAAAGCACTACAAATGAATTCTGAAAAGGTTGAAACTTGGCATGATATCATCATTTCACCCACATAGCATGTGCGAAAAAGTTGAGATGGTTACGGCAAAAACTGGATGCACTTTGTGTACAAACTCGACAATCTCTTTCGAAGTATCAGAGTTTCGGACGAAAACTCAGGTGTTACAAAGGCATTTCATTTTTTTAAACTTATTTCAACACCAGACTTTTTGTGTGTTCAACATGCACCATTAAAAGCCACATCATCAATTTTCAACCCTTTCCCACTTCATTCGCTATTTTTCATGCATTTATTGATTTTTTTGAGCTAAATGACCCTGAAATTGAACAACACTACAAATGAACTCTGAAAAGATTGAAACTTGGCATGGTATCATCATTTCACCCACATAGAATGTGCTAAAAAGTTGAGAGGGTTACGGTAAAAACTGGATGCACTTCGTGTACAAACTGGATAATCCCTTTCGAAGTATCAGGGTTTCGGACGAAAACTCAACTGTTACAAAGGCATTTCATTTTTTAAACCTTATTTCAACTCTAGACTTTTTGTGCGTTTAACATGCACCATTCAAAGCCACATCATCAATTTTCAACTCTTTCCCACTTTCTTCTCTTTTTTTCATGCATTTATTGATTTTGTTTGAGCTAAATGACCCTGAAATTGAAAAGCACTACAAATGAACTCTGAAAAGGTTGAAACATGGCATGGTATAATCATTTCACCCACATAGCATGTGCTAAAAAGTTGAGAGGGTTACGGGAAAAACTGGATGCACTTCGTGTACAAACTGGACAATCCCTTTCGAAGTATCAGGGTATCGGACGAAAACTCATCTATTACAAAGGCATTTCATTTTTTTAACCTTATTTCAACTCCATACTTTTTGTGCGTTCAACATGCAGCATTCAAAGCCACATCATCAATTTTCAACCCTTTCCTACTTCATTCTCTATTTTTCATGCATTTATTGATTTTTTTAGCTAAATGACCCTGAAATTGAAAAACACTACAAATGAACTCTGAAAAGGTTAAAACTTAGCATGGTATCATCATTTCACCCACATAGCATGTGCTAAAAAGTTGAGATGGTTACGGCAAAAACTGGATGCACTTTGTGTACAAAATCGACACTCTCTTTCGAAGTATCATGGTTTCGTACGAAAACCCATCTGTTCCAATGGTATTTCATTTTTTTAAACTTATTTCAACTCCAGACTTTTTGTGCGTTCAACATGCACCATTAAAAGCCACATCAACAATTTTCAACCCTTTCCCACTTCATTCGCTATTTTTCATGCATTTATTGATTTTTTTGAGCTATAAAACTAAAAGAGCTAAACATAATGTGTTTTTGATAAAACACCTATTTAAAATAACCTAAAAATTACCAAATATATAAATTGATCTTGCTCTGACGATCTTCACGCTACGAATTCAAATATATAAATAGTTTAAAAAATGAAGATTTAGTCCAAAAATACCGATCATTCAAAATATGCATGTAAATGTCCTGCTGTCCACTCTCTCTCTCATGTTAAAGCCGACACAAGCTGACACATGCACTTGTGTTCCTCTCTCCAACCTTACGTAAACTTTTGGTAAAAGTTCTATCTTGGTTTGAGTGGGGATAGCATTTCTCTTCTGTATGTCTATGGAGTTTTGCAAAACCCAAACACCTCAAAGATAGATGTAGATATTTGGACTTTGTCGAACGAACCACACTCCTTCATAGACGTGATGAGTTCATTGATGAAAAGGGGCTGGGAAAAGCTTGAATCCAAGCTCTACAGTGATGGATATAAGCGCAATTCACATTCGTGAGGAATTATACATTTGTCTATAGATAAGCGCCGTACATAATATAAAGCCAACATGCAAAGTGGTCAAAGTAGGAGTCGCATGTACTATTTATGATCTTTCTAGGATTGTAGCCAAGGATCGTCAACAAACCTTAGCTATTCGTTGGATCCTTGGAGCAGCTTTCAAACGACATATAAGCTACATGATAAGCTTAGAGAAATGTTCATTTACTGAGATACTGGATGTTTTAGCGGTAAATTTATTTATTCGGTTGGGCGCCTCCCTCTCCACCTCGTGCTCTCCTCTCACGGTCCCTAATTCGCCTTCCCCTTGTGTCGGTGGGGGCCACACTGTGCTGGTTGCGATTGGCAGCGCAGGGGGACGGCCGGCGGCCGAGGTGGGCTGATCTAGTGGAGGAAGACGATGGGGTGTCTCCAATGGAATGACGGGCTGGCACGAGCATGCGTCCGACTCGATGTGCGCGAGGGATGCACCCATGGTCCATATGCCACAGACCTCACAGCAGGGTTGCCCGGACGAGTGTCGTTCAGGCAGATCGGATGATGCGCAAAGCTCCCGAGAGGCCCTCACGGCACGCCACCCTAAAACGGACAGTTCCAAAGGCCTCTTAGCCCGCGCCGACAGTAGCGACCGAACTAGCCCGGCGAGGGCCCAAAGAGGCCGATGCGTGGGCCGGCCATGCCTTCGCGCATAAGATGGCCCGCGGCTTGTTGCTCGCGGGCGCGACGGCCTCCGCCCAATTAATGTGGCCCTGGACACGTAGCGTGGTCGACACGTCATGTACCTCCTAGCCAAATCAGATGGCTCGGAGCGTGACCAAGAAGCCCCCGCGGCACGCAACCGAACAACGGATGGCTCGTAGGCGCCGTCACACTGATGTTCGGCTGTCTATAAAGGTAGAGTAATGCTACACATACATAGGTTTACAGGGGTTTACAGGCAGGTGGATTTTGATTGGAGATTAAGGGGATGAGGGGCCCCACCACCATGAAAATCAGGGGGGGAGAGGTTAGTTAGAAAGAAAGAATCCTAGTCAGCGTGTAACTGTGTGTAACTCTTTGTACATTTAGCATTATTGATAAAGGTACTCCAGCTATCTTTATAAGAACGTGATTAAATTTTTCTCACGTTTGCACGAAAGAGTGACGTGCTTTGTCCAGAAAAATATATTAAAAAAACAGCCAAACATTTTTTATCAAAACTAACAATATAATACATATCATGGATCTAATTCAAAGCTGTAAACAGTACTATTAGTACTTTTGTTGATCCATCTACCACTCAAAATGTAATACCGCCGTAAAAATGTAACATAAGCAATAAATTTCATCCCTACATCTTTTCATCTAGCTCTAATTAGCTTTGGAGCTTCTAGTAGACATAGCGGCTGCATGGCCCGCAATAGAGGTGAACTGACTATCGTAGACCGGCGGCACCGCACCATTGCCGTCACACGTCGTCTTCATCGGCACAATCGTGTAGCCATGGCCAGTGGACTCGATCACAGTTCCCGGACCTGGCGGAGGAAACACCTTGTAGTCCTTTTCGTACTCACCATACACGTACTGATCGGGCCTCGCCGCCATGCCGCTCACCAGCGGAGGGGGTGCGTAATCCATGCCGTGGTCGAACTCGTCATCGTACCCGTATGCTACCGCGCCACCGCAGCAACGCACCACCTGCGGACGAGCGGCATCATTGACTGCCTCCGTTGTAGCCATGCTACTGAACGGCACCGATGAAACTATCGAAGCAGGGCGCTGCTAGCTCTGGTTCTTCGTCTTCGTCTTCTTCACGGACGTCGGCGAGGGGTGAACGACTTCTTGTGGATCCAAGCAGCCTTCCCGATACACATGTAGGAGTATATATATATCCAGTTGAGAGCATGTTGCATGCAGGGTCGGTGTGAGAGTCCGATTCGGACACACATACGTATGACTTGAAAAAGGAAGCCGGCTAAACTTCGTTCTCGAATTCAACTAGAACTCAAAACGACGATTAGCACACGAAATTGTGTGTAGAAATATCATCCTTCCGAGCCGGATAAAAGACCACAACAAATTTTACAGTATACGAACACACGGTATAATTGCTAGCACCTACTTTTTTTTTTCATCTAACACAGAACGGCTTCGTGCAACATCACAGTATATAAATATATAATAGTAATAAACAGAAAAAGCTAGCTGCTAGTGCACAGACAGCTTCAGTTACGTACACAGGGAGCTGCTTCTTTTTTCAACCGCACAAGTGTATCCTCGAATTATCAGAAATGCTAAGAGCAACTCCAACCGGACGACCCATTTCGTCCGCCCGTGTCCGTTTGGGTCGTCGCAGACAGAAAACTCAGCCAACGCGCCGACCCAAACGGACGCGCGTCCGTTTTCTGTCCGCGTGCAACCCATTTCAGGCTCAATTTTGGGCCTGATTTGCGTCCGCGCGGACACGAGACGGACGCGCGCGACGCTCGTTCTTCTCCCCCTGGCCCGCCAGTCGGTGGCATGTCTCCCACCATTTTCCCCAAAATTTCCAAAACGCTCCCGCCCTCCCCCCTCGCGCACCATGGACGACGATGCGCCGACCCTTGCACCGGCGCCGGCCTCGCCTCCCTCGCCTCCGCCAGTCCCCGCGGCGCATGAAAAGGGCCGACGCCGACCAAGAAGAAGAAGGGCATGCAAGGCGCGTGGAGGGCATGCAGCCGTTGAATTGCATGGTGAGGGCGAGAAGGAGCGGCCGCCGGGGAACACCAACTCCAAGAAAGAGGACAAGCGCGAGGCGGCGTCCCTTGCCTTGAAAGCTACTTTGCAAGGCATGATGGACAACAAAGAGTCAAGAGAGGAGAAGCGTCAGCAAGCCAAGGAGGAGCAAATTAAGGCCTTCATGGAGATACAAAACAAGAAACTAGCGTTGGAGGCGGAGAAGCAAGCTAAGATGCTAGAGATCGAGGCCACCAAAGCAGCCACGAAAGCAAGAGAAGTCCGGCTCGCTTGCATGATGAAGGGGGTCGAGCTCATGAAGGTGGACTTGAGCACGATCTCTCCGAGGAAGCGGTCTTGGTTCGAGAAGATGCAGGCCGACATGATGAGCTTCAAAGAGCATTGATCCATGCCGCGGTATGCGGGCATGACCACGGTCAATATGGCGTGTCCAAACTACATTCTTATTTTGTGTGCTGGCATGTGTGCCGGCCCGCTGGCAAGTGCGCCCAGCTTGAAAACTGCGCATTCTTTTTGTTGGCTGGCATAAGTATGCCGGATGCTGGCATGGTAGATGGCACGATGTGTGGCCGCCGGCCATTTTATCTGTGTGCGGACGAAAAATGGGTCGGCGCATTGAGAGCCCGGCCGACCCATTTGATAAAGGGGGCAGACGAGCCGACCCAAACGGAAAAAAACGCGGACAAAGCGCGCGTCCGTTTGGATCCCGCGGTTGGAGTTGCTCTAACTCGTGACTGTGAGTTGTGGGTGATTTCACGTAGTCCCCCTAATCTGCCAACGGTTCCGTTTGCGCGAATCTTGTGGCATGATCGGAGCTCGTCAGATTTTAACGTAGTTTGATGTTTGATAAATGCTAGCAAACATATTAAGAGAACCAAAACACTACAGCGTAGTACAGTGGCTGCGACGCGCCCTCGCACGTGGGAGACCAGGAATGGAGTCCTAGGCTCCCCCATTTTTCAGCAGATGGCATTTCTTGTACGAATTTTACATAGTTGTTATAAATTTTTTGAACTACGTCACATCGCATTTTTTTTAATTTAAGAGATGATATTTTTTATTTATTAAGAGATATCATTTTTAATTTTATTGAAGGATGGCATTTTTAAATATTAACGGATTCCATTTTTTATATTAAGAGGTGGGCGTCATTAGCAAGTCCTTGTTAGTATATACATGGATAGTCCCTGTAAAAGTTATGACATTATGAGTTCATTAAAAGTTCGCATTTGTGCTTCTTTATTCTCATTATGGTGTATATACAATCATTGTTTGGAGAATAATATTAAAGTCTAAGAAATAATTTCCATAATGATCTAATCAAGCAATTTCTAATAATAATACATGATTGTTAGTGAATGCACATATACTTTAACGACTAGAACAAGTCGATCAATCGTTCAATATAGGGACCAAAGGTGTAAGGGAAATCTAGAATTAATAGTACTAGGTTGACCTTTCACGAGCATTTTTCTTACTGAAAGTACGGCTGGCCTGAACCAGTCTGAACATTAATGACAAATGGTCACAAGGAGCGAAGAAATACAAGAGAAAAAAAAGGTGACAAAGAGTTCAAGGTTAATCAAAGGCATCACACCAAGCTGCTACCAAGGTAGCCTTAATTACAGCAGATGAGCAACGAAAGCACCATATATTAGTTTGAGAACATACACACATCCAACCTCCCTCCTCCGCTTCCCTCCCACCCTGCGTCGCCCCCTCGGCGGCGCTCCACAGCCGCTCCTGCCCTCGTTGGTCGACATGGCCTCGTCGACCGCGTCCCCCGTGTCCGCGAAGGGCGGACCCGCTCCTGTTTCCTTCTTGGATGCCCTGCTGGCTCCGAGGGGTGCGGTGGAGCCTTCAAGATCCGGGGGCCCGAGTGCGCCATTATTACCGGATGCGGGGGAGAGGGCGTCGGGGAGATGTCTGCAGTCCGCCACCTCTATCCCGCGCGCAGACCACGCCCCTACGCCGCCTGCTGTGCCCATCCCCCCTGCTCGCATTGATGATGGTGGGTGGGTGATGGTTGGGAGAGGGAGACGTCCCCCTTATTACCAACGGCCGCCGCCGCGCCCCAAGCCCAAGGTTAGCCAGTTCAAGGAACTCCTGTTCAAGACTGCAAGAGGCAGGTGTTTCCGGTGCCTTGAACCTGACCACCGGATCGCCAAGTGCACAAACCGCGCCAAGTGTTTGCTGTGTGGCGGTGTTGGTCACAGGGCTCGGTGGTGCTCGCCGCAAGTCCAGCCACCTGCTGCGGAGCCACAAGTTCTTCTCCCTCCTCCGCCCCCCGGTCCGCCACCGCGCTCTGCGATCCGCGCTCCCATGGCGGCGCCTGCTGCTGACACCCAGGTCCGGCGTGGACTCATCATCGGCACGTCTCGCCGGACTGCTGGGCTCGCGGAGGCGGAGAGGAGACTGGTCAGGTGTGGTGTGGTGGCGGTGGTCGTTGGTGCGCCGGCGCCGTTCGAGCTCGTGGACGTCAAGAGGGCCCTGGCCTTGCGGTTCCGTTTTCCTGAGGAGCAGGTCAGGGTCTCGCTGCGGGCCCTTGGCGAGCTGCTGCTTGTCTTCGACGACGCGGCGACTCGTGACAAGGTGATGGGGAACCAGGGGCCGCTCGTCCTTGGGCGCGTCTCCTTCTTGATTGCGCCATGGTCGCGGTTCCGGCGTGGGTCTCCGACGAAGTTGCTCTACAAGGCAAGGGTGTGTCTAGAAGGGGTGCCGGAGCATGCTTGGGATATTGAAAGCGTTGCCTCTCTGTTCGATCCATCTATGCTGATTGAGGGAGTTGACCCAGAGGTGCGGCGGGAGAAGGAGACCGGCTGCTTCTGTCTCTGGGTTTGGATGGACGCCGTCGAGAAGCTAAAGACCAGAGGGTATCTCCAACTGGAGGAGCCAAGAGAGATGGACTCGTCAGAGTCCCACTTCCCGGAGTTGGGCATCATGGAGGAAAGGGCACCACGCCGGGGGCAGGTCGGCATGCTGGGTCACCCGGTGCTCATTCATCTGGATCACGTTGTTGACTTCACCTGTCCTCCGGAGTCGAGCCTGGACAGTGGATGCAGCAGCCAGAGCGGCATCAGCGGCATGCCGTCGGAGGATGGAATAATGCCGGCGTGGCCCAACAGATGGGGGTATCGGTGGTTCTTGAGCTATGAGGACGGCGATTTTCCGCCGTGGCCGCGGGCATCTGTTCATACTAGGCTCCGCTACCCTGATGAGGGAGCAGGCGGGGCTAGAGGAAGCGGAGGTGCTGGAGGTGGCCGGCGGACATACGGGGATGGAGCGGGGTTCCGGCTTGCTAGCGCAGGACTACGGCAGCCTGTGGAGGGCCAAGGCGACAGGCGGCAGAGCAGCGGCGCCGGAGATGGGAGGAGGCATGGTGCCCAGCAGGTGAAGCAGCTACCGCCGTTGATTGACGCCGACTTGGCGGGGGGGCCGATGGCAGGAGGGGACCCTTTCGTGGGCTCGGTCGGGGCGCTTGCCTTCCCTGGTCAGCACGGCCGGAGCACGCCGGGCATGGGAGAGCTGCGGAAGGGGAAGGGTCCCCAGGCGCAAACCGGAGCCAGAGACGACGTGCAGGTCCGTTCTCATGAAAGTCTGCTTGCTCAGGAGCCAGCAGAGCCAGCGCAGGATCTGATGGATGCAGGCAAGGATGACCACGACCAAGAAGAGGAGGAAGCAACTAGGGCATCCGATGCTGGGAGGGACGTGCATGACCATTCTCATGTTTGGGTGGCCATTGATGATGCTGCAGCGCCAGGGGTGGGACCAGAGGGGCAGGGGGTAACGCGGGTTGTGCCACTGGATCGGTTAACAGAAGACTGCGGGGACACTGTTGCATCAGAATTAGTCGATGAGCTTTTTGGGCCGCACTCTCCGAGGGTTAGCCTGCTCAATGGTGGGTCACGGGACATGGGCCTAGAGTGTATGGGCCTGGAGGGGTCAGGAGTGGAAAATGACGGTGGGGGAGCAAAGCCTACCGACCAGCTTGGTCAATTCCTAATCGACTGCTCCTCCCCACTACCGGTTGCGCTCCTCCCCATCCCTGTAGATAGCGCGGCCGGCGGCAAGCAGGATGGAGTTGCGGTAGGGAAGCTATCCAGGCGGAGCAGTGGCAGGCTCGCCGCCAAGCCAACGGCGGGGTGTTCCACGATGGATAAAGTGCAGCTAGTTCTCATGAAGAAAGGAGATGTCTGGGCAGGAGATTTGCCTGGGACGGATGCCACGGCAGCGGACCTGCAGAAGTACAGGGATCTATACAGGCAGCCGCTGACCGACAAGTTCGTCGCCGCGATCACAAACCTGGTGAATTCAACTGGCGGCCTCAGCAAGAAGACGGGGCACGAGGACCTACAGGGGATGCAGGTGACAGCAGCCTGAATTGTCTCTTGTCCTATCGTGTGTGCGTTTTTCCGTCAGTTTCCGATGTTAGTTCTCCCTCCTTGCTGTGTGTGTCGACTGGTGGTCAGTGGAACCGGGTGCGAGGCTAACCAGATGTATGTGTTTTTCCTGTGCCTGGGATCAGGGGGATCTGTGAGTGTTTTTAGTGTTGGAATATCAATGTATTGTCAGAGTGTATGGCTTGTTTTATGGATTTTGCTATTCTGAATTGGAATGTCCGGGGTCTCAATAATCCGGCAAAGAGGAGAGCAGTGCAGCTTTTTGTGGCTGATTTGAAGTGCAATGTGGTGTGCCTGCAAGAGACAAAGATTAATGACATGACCAGGAATTTGGTTATGGAGACGCTAGGGCCAAGGTTTGCGGACAACTTTATCTGTTTACCTGCCATTGGCTCGCGGGGAGGGATCCTAATTGCTAGCACTGATGATTTTGAGGTGCTGGAGAGCCCCTTGGCCACGGGTGCTCACTCGGTCTCCGGTACGATCAGAGATAAGTCAGATGGCAACTGCTGGTCACTTACAGGGGTGTGCGGCCCACACCTAGAAGCAGATAAGATGGAGTTCATAGCTGAGCTGAGAAGGGTCAAGCACCGCATGCTGCAAAGATGGATGGTTTTGGGTGATTTCAATATGATCAGCCGAGCAAATGACAAGAGTAACAATAATTGCAACTTGCGTATGATGGGCAGATTCAGGGCTGTCATTCAGGATTTGGAATTGATTGATCTACCGCTGTTAGGAAGGAGTTTCACCTGGTCAAACGAGCGCCAAAACGTTACTCTGACCAAGATCGACAGGGTGTTAGTATCCGGCGAGTGGGAAGCTGATTTTCCCCAATATCAGTTGACGCCTGCGTCAACGAACATCTCCGATCATTGCCCTTTGATCCTGAAAAAGATGCAACTTTCTCACTATAAGGCCTTCCGTTTTGAAAATCATTGGATTAGATCCCCAGGTTTTGATGGGATTGTGGCTCAAGCCTGGAATAGAGTGGTGTAGTCTGGAGATCCGGTGCGAGTGTTACACACGAAGCTCTCCAGAACGGCGGAGGCTCTAAAGAAGTGGAACAAACAGCGGGTACGGTGGGCAACTTTCATGTCTGGTATCGCAAACGAGGTCATCTTTCGCCTGGACCTAGCACAGGAGGACGGAATGCTGACCGAGGCTGAAAGAAATCTACGAAGTTTGCTGAAGATGAAGCTGTTAGGTTTTGCGGCCATTGACAGAGCAAGATGGAGGCAGAAATCAAGAGTGACCCAGATTAAAGAGGGGGATGCTAGCACGCGTTTTTTCCATTTACGGGCTAATGGCCGGCGACGGAAAAATCATATTCCCGTCCTTAACGGGATGATTGGACCGGTGACTGATCATGATGGGAAAGCTGAGATATTATTTGACCGCTTCAAGAAGATCATGGGCACTACCTTTTCACGCAGCAGCATGCTGAAATGGGATGTTTTGGGTTTGCCGCGGCTGGACTTGTCCCAGTTGGAGATACCTTTTTCTGAACAAGAGCTGCGAGCTGCGGTGTCAGAGGTGCATGGCGAGAAGGCACCAGGACCAGATGGGTTCACTGGAGCCTTCTACAAAAGATGTTGGCCGATTATTAAGGGTGATTTGCTTACTGCAGTCAACTGTGTTCACTCCCTGCGTGCTCAAAATTGGAAGATTTTGAATACGGCAAATATGGTCCTACTGCCCAAGAAAGATGGTGCCCGAGACGCGGGCGACTTCCGGCCTATTAGTTTGATGCATAGCGTCCCCAAGCTGATGAGTAAGATGTTGGCGGCAAGGCTGGCCCCAGAGATTCACAAACTAGTCTCCCACAGCCAAAGTGCTTTCATCAGGGGGCGATCAATTCAGGATAATTTCCTGTATGTCAAGAATGTGGTAACGGCTGCTCACGCTGGGAGGACTCCACTAGTATTTTTGAAACTTGACATGGCAAAAGCTTTTGACTCAGTGTGCTGGAGCTATCTGCTGGAGGTGATGGAGGCAATGGGGTTTGGTCAAAGATGGAGGGATATGATATCCATCATTCTGGCTTCTTCCTCCTCTCGAGTACTACTCAATGGATTGCCAGGTGCTTCTTTTGTGCACAAACGGGGGTTGCGGCAAGGCGACTCGGTGTCACCTCTGCTCTTTATTCTTGCCATGGAGCCGCTACAACGGATGTTAGTGATGGCCACAGAGCGGGCTGTGATTTCACCTTTGAGAGTTAGGGCTGCAAGGCTGCGATCTAGTTTCTACGCCGATGACGCGGCTTTGTTCATCAATCCGATTGCCCAAGATTTTGCTGCTGTTCAGGCCATCCTAAAAGTTTTTGGGGCTGCCTCCGGACTGCGGGCCAACATCGACAAGACCGTCGCATACCCCATTGCATGCGACGGTATTAATATTGCAAATCTGATGATGGAGTTTGGTGGGGTTTTGGGATCCTTTCCGTGTCAGTATTTGGGACTGCCCCTTGGTGTTTGTAAACCGAGGAGAGCCGAAGTTCAGCCACTGCTTGATAAATTTGCGGGCAAGCTTGCGCCTAGGAAGGGGAGGCTGCTTAACAGGATGGGGAGGCTTATTTACATCAACTCTATGGTTACGGCCACAGCCACTTTCTTCTTGACGGTCTTCCCACCCGACAAATGGCTCATCAAGAAGATGGACAAGTTGCGGAGAAATTTCTTATGGAATGCCGAGGAGGAGGCTGCAGGTGGGAAGAGTCTTGTCAGCTGGAAACGAGTGTGTGCACCCAAGCGTTATGGTGGTCTAGGAGTGAAGGATCTTGAGTGTTTCAGCAGGGCTCTGCGCATTCGTTGGGAATGGTTCAGATGGGCCGAGGAGGATAGGCCATGGAAGGGCACAACGACGCCATGTGATGATACTGACCGGCAACTCTTCTCCAGCTGCACATGCATCGAGCTGGGGGATGGCAGCGTTGCTTCCTTCTGGAGTGATAGATGGCTCAACGGCGAGTCCCCAAAGCACCTGGCACCGGACATCTTCAAACTTGCCAGACGTAAGCAGCTCACAGTTAAAGAGGCTCTGAGACATGGCCGGTGGATGCATGTGATTCAGAGAATGGACAGTTATGAGCAACTCTGTCAATTCGTTAACCTCTGGGAAAAATTGCAAGGTGTGAACCTATCAGATCAGAGAGACAAAATCAAGTGGACCATTGCTGCTAATGGATGTTACTCGGCGTGCTGAGCGTATAACGCACAGTTTTTGGCCAGGATCGAACAACCACAGCTTTCCAGTGTGTGGAGGAGCAAGCTCGAGGGAAAGGTAAAATTTTACATATGGCTCCTGCTTCAGAACCGGAACTGGACAGCCGATCGGTTACAAGCGCGAGGGTGGACACACGATACTTTGTGCAAACTCTGTGACCAGGAACCGGAAACCGCGGCACACATTACGCTTAAATGCAGTTATGCGAGAGAGGTCTGGCACCTCCTTGGGGCAAATGACAGACTGAGCAATGGTGTGTTCGCGGCGACCACTGTCTCAGATTGGTGGCAGATGCTGTGCACGCATAGAGGTGCGACGACAGCGACTGACGATGTTAAAATCCTGTCTGCGTATACTGCTTGGCATCTTTGGAAGGAAAGAAATCGAAGAATTTTTGAAGATGAAGATAAAGAGCTCACCCCGATGGCGTTGGTAAACCTGATACGCGAGGACACATATATGCTCAAGGAGGCTTGGAGTCCTACCACTTTTGGCTGAGGGTTAGTGCAGGTCCTTCTCAGGACTGTCGGTAAGGGTGGCCATGTTCGTGTATCTGGGTTTGTAGGCTGTATGGGTGGCTGTATTGGAGTTTTCTTTTTGTTTCCTCTATGATCGGGATGCCTTAGCCATCCCTGTGTAATTTGTACCTTTCTCCCCCTCACTATAATGCAAAGGCAGAGCTCCTGCTGTTCTCGTCAAAAAAAAAAGTTTGAGAACAACATCAATATTTTCCACATGTTCTTCGGGCGTTCTCGGTGCAGCGTTTGAGAACAACATCGAGTTTATCGTTCGTGGAGTTGAAGATGACGGAGTTCATTGTTTTCCAGATGTTCCAGCGCAATATTTAACTCACCAGTATTAGAAATTCATATGTACTTCCGTGCGAAAAAGAAAGGATAATTCAGCCTTCTTCTTTTGGCAAATAAGGATGGATAATTCAGTCTTCAACAGAAGCATGATACATTGATTGAAACTAGCAATTTTTTTACACAAGCATGCACTGCGACGAACACTACAATAAAGGTGGTTGCATCCATACGTACTCTCCCTTGAGAACACAAACCATACATATTTTTGTTTTCAATTTTACTGTTCACAAGGTTTTAGAGGAGAAACTCCACGTCAGATCTACCCCATTGGCAAAGACAAAACAACAGTCGAAAGGGTCGGCAATTGGTAAGTCACTTGTATCCACATAGGTCTCCGGGTGACAATAAACACTCCTGAAGTTCAACCGAACGTCTTGAGAAGCTCTATTTTCGACTTCTAGCAGCCTGAGTTGATTATTCATCCATTTCCTATCCATGCCAGCAATCTCATTAGACACTCCTAATTTGATTTCTTTTACGACTTTCACATTCAAAACAAAGAACTTCGCAAAGCGAATATCTTCCTCGTCGCCTATGTAATTATTCAACACCAGTACTTTGAGATGGCTCTCAAGGCATTTGATTGGATTTAGGTGGTCATACTGACGCATGTTTATCATCTCTGCCTTTAAGGTTTCGTCCCACTGCGAAAGGGCAGAACAGATAAATGTTAAAGTAGTTGCTAGATAGACTAAAATACATGAGAATCAAGTGTTCGTATCATCATTTAAAGCAAACAAAGTGGTCACTTACAATGACATAGAACTTCCTTTTCCAAGCAGGGGAAGCACCGTAGGACATCGAGAACCGCATTTAAATCAGGGCCAGAAAACTTGAGAGCCAAAATATTCACCGTGCATATCGAATGGCTCAAGCTGGGTGGGATCGTTCCCTAAAGAAAACAATGGACATTAGAAACAATTATGCATCCGCTGCTACCTGCAAGATTAGGTTCCCAATCTCGATTTTGGAAACGTGGGGTGACAAGGGCCCCAATATCTTCAGTTCAGGCGCCTTATGTACTCGAATAGTCTCACCATCTAAGCCTGGACAAAGTAGCCTTTCAAGGAGCAGGGACGTCCTCGATAACCAATTCTTGTCTCTCCAAGCGACTAGCAATGAACCAGATGATCCTCAGAGTTGACGAGCTAACACGAAGGCTGTCGACATCACGAATATCCTGCAGAAATAGGGTCTCCAAAACATGGCAGGCAGAGAGAACCACATGCAAGGCTTCCTCCGAGATGGCAATACTCCACAGAGTGAGTTGCCGGAGGAGGGGAAAATTCAGACAAGGCGCAACCTCACTTGGGAACCTGCACACGCCGATTGCGGCCACAACGAGAGTTGGTGCCAAGCGGAGCACAGATGATGGCAGCGGGTGCCGGTTCCTGGACACGTCTGCTTTACCCAACAGCCTAAAGCTGATATCAAGCTCCTGAAGCTTGTCGAGGCATCGGGAGTCGAACCAGCGCTCGATCTGAGCATCATCCTTGGCGTACCCTTTTTTCGATTTGCGGAGGCAGATGTTTTCGAACGTGAAGCGGCGGGCCGGCCCAAGGTGGTCGCGGAGGATGCCGGAGACGACGGATACGCGCTTGTATTTGTTGGAGCAGATGTCGGTGCCGTCGAGATCGAGAGGCGCGGAGCGCCAGAGCCGGCGCCATCCCCGGGCGACGGCCTGCGTGCGGGCGCCGTCCTTGATGGGGAGGAGCGAGATGATGGCCTCCAGGATGGCATCGGGAAGGCTGCTGATGAGATCGTCGTGGCTGGGCCTGCGGATATCCCGTGCCCTTTTTGGCGGCCTGCCCCCGCCGGCGGTTCCATCAGACCTACGCCTCTTGGCTGCCGCCAGCTTCTTGGCCGCGGCTTCCTTCTTCTTGGTCGCAGGCACCGCCGTCAAAGTCGCCGAATTCTTCATGTCCGGCGGCTGTACAGATGAAGAACAATTGGATGAAGAATACGGACGGGTGTCAAATTTGTGATTTTATGTAAGCTACTCTAGATATATTTCACTTCCAACGCTACTCGTGAGGGCTACCGTGAGATGTACGCCTCCTAAACGTACTCTGTCGCCGAATCCGAGTAGTATTCGATCATAGCATTGTTAGACGTACACAATATCAGTCTAGGGTCACGGGTCACGGATTCACGTTGATTATGTTGCATGCAGGGCCGGGTCAGTGTAGGAGTCCGATTGGGAGACATGCACGTACGAACGATTGAGGTGACCTGAAAAGGACGAAGCCGCGCATACTTCGTTCTCGAAATCAACCGTAAGTCGACATGGAACCACATGGGGCATGGTGAGCTATTAATTTCGAATTTTTGTCGAAAGAGACCCTCTGCCGAATCGAATTGCTAGAAAGGACCCCCTGCGACACAGATTGACAAAAAGGACCCCCCGTTAGCTGGCGGCAGGCGCGCCAGGTGACACGTGTCACCTGCCGCCACGGGCCGAGGCGGCCGGCACCTGCCGCCAATCCTCGCGGCGGCCGCCCGGGATTCCGTTCCCGCCTGCGCCCGCGACGGAACGGCAACAGGACGGCGGGCCCTGCCGCCACCTCGCCAGGCGGCAGGCCCTGTCCGCGTGCGCGCGCCGAAAGCCGCGTCTGACGGCTCTGATTGCGACGTGACGGCGCTGATTTTTAGGCTGCCAGTATACGTTATTCCCTGCGTGTTTCCCGCCTAAAACTTCGTCTGTTCACGCCTTATTTTCCCGCCTTCACGTACGTCTGAGCCTATAAAACGAGGCATTGAACCTCTCTTCGTCCATCGGCCAGCCACCCCTGAAAACACCAGCACGCTAAGTGTGTCACACTTTTTGTAGTCAGTATGAGTTTGCCTTGCTCGGATCAAAGCATTAGGCCTAGGAAAATGAAGAGTGCGAGTTTGCCTCTAGGGGTGGAAGTCCTGCGCTGTTGGTGCGGCGATCTTTGCAAGGCGAAGGAGGTGACGGATTTCTCGGATTGGTTGGGCATGAAATTTTTCATGTGCGCTAATTATGAGGAAGATCCACCCGTAGCTAGTTCACCGTACGACAAGCCTCCGGTATGCTTCAGCCATAAAAAATATACATGTTGTTGGTGTTATTGTTGATTTTATATTTATATTTTTGTTGTAGTCCCCTCCGCCTTTGTGCATGTACTATCGTTGGATTGACACGCACATGCCGGCTTGGGCGGTGACTGAGATTCGTGAAAGAAGTCGTCGTGCATGGGCAAGTTTGCACACGGAAGAGCGCCGCGAAAAGGCGGCGGCAGAGGAGAAAGCAGAGCAAGAGAAAGAGTTAAAAGAGTACTATGCGGAGCAGAGGTCTTTCTTTGATGAGATGCTGAAGAAAAACAGGGAAGAGGCACGTCGCTTGGAGGAGGCGCAACGGCAGCGACAGGAGGCCCGTGAGGCGGAGAGGCAGAGAAACAAAGAAAGGGCTCGTGCGGCCAAGGAAGCAGAAGAAGCTACCGATGGAAAAGGAAAATATCCACGTTGGACTCAGTAGATTTATGTGATTGTATCTTAAAATTCGAAGCAAGATGTATCTTACTTTCAACGTGTTAATGTTGCTTAATCTATGTATGCTAATTTCAGTTGTAATAAAATATGACCTTTTGTCCCGTCTTATTTTATGTATGTATGTTAATTTCAGTTGTAACAAAATTTCCTGCCAATTTGTCCCGCCTTTTTTCCCGCCAATTTTTTCACGCGCATTTTTCGCGCCATAAAAGTTCCCGCCAGTTTTTCCCGCCAATTTATCCCGCCCTTTTTTCCCGCCATATTTTTCCGTTGCCGAGTTCCCGCCTATTCTGCTCTTCTGAACCTATAAAACCCCCTCCACACTATGGTGGGTAAGCAGCCCAGTGTATCATACTCTCGTCAAGATGTCCCATTATCCTTTTGATCGTAGTTTTCACCCCGGTATGTGCCAATGTCTTCTGCGTTTAGCCAGCAATTTCAAGATAGACAATAGAATTGTTCCATGGGAGGAACTCATCAGTAGTGACACCGTACTGAATGAGCTGGCTCACGCATTAGCTAGGAGCGGGTGGCCTCCAAGGACCTTTGAGGAGATACGCAAAGAACTTCTCAGGTTGCATGGAAGATGGCAGAAGCAACTGCATAAGAGTGAATCTTACCTGAAGCTTGCAGCAGAACATACACAGTGGTGGACAGACGCAAGCGAGGATGAAGATGACATCTTCATGCCAAGCACCAAGGCCAAGACCACCGCATCGTCGAAGGGGAAGAGCTCTGTATCGACGAAGGGCAAGAGCTGTGCATCGTCGAAGGGCAAGAGCTGTGCATCGTCGAAGGGCAAGAGCTCTGCATCGACGGAGGATGACGATGACTTTATGTAGCTTTTGATGAGACCACAATCCAGTGTATGACAAGTTGTATCTTTATTTCAGTAGTTTAATGTATCTTAATTTGTGTATGTTAATTTCAGTTGATAAAAATAGGCAGTGACCTTTTGTTCCCGCCTGAAATTTCGCGCCATAAGTTATTTTCAGATGCATTTTTATTTCCTCATACTACATAAATGTCTCTTACATACATCTGAAAGTTTCAAACTGACATAGATTGATAGGATAGTTCGCACACATACATAGACAAATCACCCTACTCGACGACGGCCAGCTGGCCTTTCCCGACGACCGGAAGGCGACAAGCGAGTAGGTGGTCGGTGTTCACGAAGACCACGGCCGTACTGCCCCTCGTCTTGCTGTGTCTGCGACTCTTGCATAGGTGGTGGAGTCTGCAATCCATATTGAGATGCTGATGCAAAATTATAGGTGTTTGCGGTTGTGACTCTGGAGGTATGTAAGATGGACCAATAACGTTCTCGTGGAAGAAGTCTGTAATTATTCCCGTGTATCGAAGATCAACGGAACCTCTGAGGATGGCTGGGTCTAAGCTAGCACACTCCTGCCTTTCTCCATCATGCCATGTTGGATCAGCACTTTCCTGCATAGAAAAACCGTATGTAAATAAAAGTCATGAAAATGTTGTATGCTTGTAGTTGCCTATTATGGAAGAACATACTTGAGGGCTGTTGTAGCTTTGTGATCCCTTGCCTCCAGTGTATGGCCATTGTTCGCCGTACTGGAAAGCGTACTATATCATTGTAAAAACAGTAAAATTGTAGACATGAGTACCTGTTGAGATCCATCGCCTCTAGTGTACTGATTTATCTCTGGCAAACGAGTCTCCTCGGGCATCGAGATGCCTCGCGTGGAGGGATACGGCTGAGATCCCTCGCCTTGGGTGTATGCGCCATATCCTGTGTATGCATTTGGGTCCACGAAATGAGTCTGCTCGGGCACCGAATCCAAGGCCGCACCAAGTTCGTTGGTTGTCTACCCCTGACGAAGCTGCACCGAAGGAGAGCGATGTATTTGGAGAGATGAGTCATGCCGTGGCAATGTTGTTGTACCGCTAGTACCCTCCCCCCCACCGTCTGGACAATGTCGCCGCACTCGTTCTGGCTGACCTCGGTTTCGGCATGTTGTACGCTCCGGTGACTACGTCGTCGCCTCTACCGCATCCCATCCTTGCGGAGACGAAGTCTATAATTTTCCGAAAGCCTCCCCTTGACCGAGCGACACCCCGGGCCCGCATGCCTTCCGTCGCCATCATCCCTACTTGGTTGCAAATATCAACCTGTACAAAATTTGGTTGTTGTTAGATTGAACTGTTCATGAAATAATGGACATGAATAATTTAATTTGTATTACCGTGGAGTCATGATAGTAAGTTGATGATGTGTGTGTGGGATGTGTTGGCCTCGAAGGTGGTTGAGCGGTTAGGCGAGTACGTGTGCTCATGCAGTACCACTCGTTATACGCCTGAGTTCTAGTTGCATCGTATGGTCTGCATAATTAAATAATTACATCAACCTGTGTATGTACATAAAATACCATAAATAAAATTTACCTAGGTTGACGCACTATATTTTGCAGTGCTTCATTATTCCACTGGTCTACCCATTGAATGTTTAGTGCCCTCCAATCGTAACCACTCTTTCCCATATTGCTCAACCTGAAAATTATGTAACAAAGTGTGAGTTTTGTAAATTTAAAAGAAATTGACTATTTAGTGAGGTCTCATCTTACTTATGAGTTTCTTCGTCGATACAACTCGGAAGAGGTGGTGGAATATCTTGATATAGACCAAACTGTCTCATGACACGCTCAGGATTATACGGTTCAACAAACCACAGATATAATAAATTGCAGCGAGTCAACCAGAAGCCACTATCTCTCACGCATTCGACTGGGATGCGTTGCGAACCAAATACCATGTTAATTTGAAGCTCAGTCCACGGGTTCCATGTGATTTGGGACGCATCAAGAAGCTCAAACTGATCATGGTAAGTGGGGTAACAACTTTTCGCGATTTTTGAAGACCATTTTTTCCCACCTAGTGTCCACCGACTAGACATAGTTACAATGCCCTCACCACAGTCGTATGGGGTTACGGGTTTTACTATCTGGGGTCGTCCAACAGGTAGGTATTCCCATGACCACAACTGTAGAAACTCGTACGAGACACAAAGTAATGGAGCTTTCGTCCCGAACGAAGATTTCTGTGTTGCATCACACAACCCTCTATATGTATGAGAAAGCATAGCAAAACCAAAGCTGTATTTTGGATCCGCAGGTAATGGTTCGTCCACTATCTTCTCGGCAAAGTAGATGAGACCAGGTAGAACTACCTCACCGTGAGAATTCGGAAACATCAGACCCAATAGCCACAACAAATATGCAAACAAGTGTCTCTTCCTCGACTCAAGATCAGCGTAGCTAGATAAATCTTCAAAGTTTTTAAAAAGCCAGCCGAGTGGGACCCCCCGAGGCGGACCGCTACGATCTGATACGGGCATTATCAGCCCAAGACGGGCCGAGACAGTGTCTGGCCAAGATGGATTAACACGTGGAGGGACCAATGGCTCACCTCTAATTGGTAGAGCTGTGATCATTGAGATATCTTTCAGCGTAGGTGCAAGCTCTCCACAACAAAAGTGAAAGGTGTGGGTCTCAGGTCTCCATCGGTCAACGAGGGATGTCAAAAGAGATGGGTCCGAAGTGAAAGTGCCTGGACGAGTTGCGAGGTTAGCAAAACCAAGTAGTCCATAAGCCTGAAGGTGTTGAAGAAAACAATTGTGTATTCTCCATTTATTCTTTACGGTTCGAAGCCTGAAGGTCTGAGGAGGACTTTCATGATTTGGGTTTAAGAAAAGGTGGCAACGATGGTGGGCGTCGTGGTGCCCCTGCAAAAGGATTGGCACTTCAGCCATAACCTGCAGTCACGATTACAAACATAAGTTAGCAAATATAACAACATGATGATTAAATTAAATTAAATTAAATATCTGAAAATTACATCACGATTAAATTAATTTAAATATCTGAAGATTACATCACGATTAAATTAAATTAAATATCTGAAAATTACATCACGATTAAATTAAATTAAATATCTGAAAATTACATCACGGTTAAATTTCATTAAATATCTAAAGATTACATCACGATTACAAATATAAGAACATCATGCGGTGTTGTTGTTGCGATATGGGCATTCCCTACGCGAGTGCCCGGGGCACCTGCAAATGCGACATCGCCTTGGTTCTCCCACCTGGCTATGGTCCATGTCATTGCGATGACGCCTAGATTGACATCGTCCCTTCGCGGTTCTCTTCAACGCGGTATTAGGAACCCATTTCGTCCCTCCTGGCCATAAGAACTTGTAGTGCATATCAATGCCCCATGCCCAGAACTCACCATTCTAGGTGTGGTATAAATTGTACATGTTGAAGTACGGCGACACGTATGGTTCGACGCTGATTTTTTGATATGCAGCTGCTTGGAGGACGTGACTGCAAGGGTATCCTAGAAGATTGGCTTATTGCAACTACACTCACACGACGTTGGGCCGAGGGTAACAGCTTGTTTTTTTTATCCTCTGTGGTGACCCTTAACATACTTGGCTCGCACCTTGACTTCCCATTTATTCCTAAGTGCATCCACTTTCCTACAACCATGGCTTTGCGACTTCTTTGCTTTCTCATCCAGATGTGTTTGCATCTTCTCAGACCAGGGCTTGTTCAATTCAACTAGTGCCTTGGCGACGGTGACTCTGTCTGCAAAGTATGACAGAGTTCGGTTCCAAGTCTCATCTATTAGGGCCGTGATAGGTAGGGCTCGCACACCTTTAAGAACACCATTGTACACCTCTGACATGTTGCTGGTCATTATTCCATACCGAGCCCCGGTGTCGTGACATTGCGCCCACTTGTACAAATCAGGGCAATTCTCGTCGATCCACTGGCTCAAATTTATTGCCGTCCGACGACCCCTGCGATCTTCTCCCGCTGGCACAGATGCGCGCTCGATCTCCTCATTGATACCTGCCCAGATAGCATTCATTTTGACTTCAGTTTTCTGCATGCACATCCTTTTGAATAACTTGAACCAATCTTTGTTCTTGAATTTGGAGTAAAAATTTGCTGCCAAATGCCTCATGCACCACCTTGTCTCTAGATCGGACCACCCCCACTCTGGATCTTCTGACGCCTTAATTATGTCGAGCGCGCTTAATAGCCTGGTGTTGCGATCAGAGATGATGCAAACGCCGCGACGATCTTTCACGACCCCCATCTTCAGGCAGCTCAGGAACCACAACCAGCTATCTTTGTTCTCGCTCTTGACTAGTGCGTATGCAATAGGAAGAAGTTGATTATTTGCAGATGCAGCAATCGCCACCAATAGTGTGCCCTTGTATTTGTCCGTGAGAAATGTACCATTAATTGATAATGCCGGGCGACAGTGCCTGAATGCTTGTATAGTCTGGGCGAATACCCAGAATATGCGGTCCAGGATTTTCTCGCGCGGGTTCAATGGGTTTTCACGTTCTTTCCGCCAAACTTGAGTCCCCCTGTTAGCAGTTGCTATCTGAAAACTAGTTGTTTCAAACATGTCAAGCTGTTTATTTCGAAACTTTATCTAATGAGCGATTTTTTTATGAAGCTAGTGAAATTTGCTCTGAAAATAATGGAAGCGTGTCTTTCAAATGAAACAAGTGAAATTATTAGTCTTTTAAAATTGAAATCTGATTTTTGTGAAACTCCTTATTTCATTGTGTTTATTTTGAAGTTGCTACGTTCACTCATTTAACTTTTAGTTATATTTCACATATACCACTTCTTGAAACCAATGGTTTTTCTTTATTGCAATGGGTGAAATTAGCTTTTGAAAATAACTGAAACGTGTGTCTGTCTTCCAATTGGAACGAGTGAAATCGGTTGCTTGAAACGAGTGAAATCAGTTTTATGAAATGAGTGAAATAAGTTTTTTAATGAGTGATATTTATTTTTGACATGAGGAAATACTTTTTTGAATTGAGTGAAATATGTATTTATATAATGAGTGATATTTTTTTTCAAATGAGTGAAATGCTTTTTTGAATTGAGTGAAATATGTTTTTTATAAAACGAGTGATTTTCTTATGAAATAGGTAAAAATAAAACTAGTTCAAATGCATCCATAATTGAAATCTATATCTATTACCTATATATATATATATATATATATATATATATATATATATATATATATATATATATATATATAATATACAACACACACTAATAAAGCAAGGTGATATTCTTGGTTTCGTCCCGCGATTAGTTTTTTTCGTTAGTTTTGGTCACGTACGACGGTCCGTCCGTGCTATTTTGTTCACGTATGAGCGGCAACATCACGTACGTCACCTGATCACGTACGACGGTTGGGCTATTGGGCTGATTTTACTTATTGGGATGGTTTTCCTTAAAAAATAAGGTGTCCGTTCAATGTTTAAATTATGGCTACTCGAGGTGGTACAAAGTTTACTATGCGGCCGAACTCTAATTAAACATGACTCATAAGGCGACGAGAACTCCTATCCGATCTCTCCTTCGTGCCCATACAGAACTCCTATCCAACCTGGGCTTCCTGGTCTTGCACCTCCCTCCATAAAAACGGGATCGCCAAGCACCAAGGCTATTCTCCTAGCGACCTCGACGAGCCGCCGGCGCCCCGTAGCCGGACCCGCCACCTGCACCACCTCGGTTGTGGAAGGGCGTGCACGAGGTCGAAGGCATAGGCCCATCGGCGTTCATGGTCGTGGGAAGAGATCCTTCGCGAGGCTGCTGTCTCCCACGCCGGCGCCCTCGCCAACCGTGCTCTGAAGGGTGCTCATAGAAGCGCATATGCAGGAACGGGAGCTCGGCCAGCAGGGAGGCCCAGAAGGATGGCAAGAGCCTGGCGGGGAGGCCATAGGCCGGGAGGAGGGGCACCGACGTGCTGGAGCCTGGAGGTGCAGAAGTCGGCGACGTGTTTGACGTGCTTCAAGCGCCACCACCTAGCCACGGATGAGCGAAGTCACGGCGACGGCAACGCCTGCGGAGCAGAGCCTGGAGGCCTCTACGTATGAGGTAGGATTCCCGTGATATCCTGTGGTGCTTGAACGTGGCTGGACCACGTACACGTCCACATGCGACTCTCCTCGTAGGAAAGCACGTCCGATAAAAGGGAAAGGAAGGTGCGGTGTACGTTACCCTCGCCTGGGCGACGGGCGACGAGCTGCCCGCCTCCCCGTGCTGGCTCCCTCAGTTGGCAGTGAGCTCGGAGCCTCGGACAGTGTGGTGGCGAGCCGGCGGCTGGTGGGGTGCCGAGGTCTGAGCATTGTGGGGGCGTCCGACGACCGACGGGGTGGCAAGCTCCGTGCTCCGCCTGCTTCGGCCGGCCGGCGGCTAGGTCGTCGAGAGCAGCGGAGCGTGCGGCTGTGCGAGCTGCCTGTTCGTGGCCTCGCATGCCTAATTCACTTAGATGCCTATGTGGCTATGTGACTTCTTTTCCAGGGCTGGGCCTGCCCATGCACTAGTAGAAAACGGGCCTTTAGTCCCGGTTCGTAAGGGCCTCTAGTTCCGGTTTTCCAACCGGGACTAACAATCGGGACTAAAGGCCTCCACTTTTAGGCCCGGTTGGATTACGAACCGGGACTAAAGGGGCTCCGCGTGGCAGCTTTCTGGAGCGGGGGCTGGAGGACCTTTAGTCCCGGTTGGATGTTACCAACCGGGACTAAAGGTATTTTTTTAAAATAATTTTTATTTATTTATTTTCGACATTTTTTTATTTTTTAATTTTTTTTCCTGATTTTCAAATCTTTGAATTATTTGACAATTTAATCTCTAATCACCCCTCCTCACTGCTCTTGAATTATTTGACAATTTAATCTCTAATCATCCCTCCTCACTGCTCCAGCGTGGAGTACTCATTCCAAATCGTGTAACTTCCCGGCCGGTCACCCATCCTCTCACTGCTCCAACCCCAGCACGCTTAACTTTCGAGTTCTATCTACCATAGTTTCCAAGTCTGCACTTGTTGTTTTCTTGACAATAATAAGCTATCAATCCTATTAAACCTTAGGTCTTGATGTCACATGATTTAATTTTTTGAATTCCAAACAATTATTAAAATAAACAACAATGATTAACAAACAACAATGATTAATTTTAAAACTCCAAAAAACTTCAAAAAAGGCAAAAATTTCAAAAATTCTCAAAAACAAAAAAACCGAAAAAACCAAAATAATAAAAAGTTCAAAATAAAATAAGTAATAATAATATTGAATTTCAATGAAAATAAAATAAGTAATAATACTATTTTATTCATTTTTTGCCATTTATTCATTTAATATGGCATAATTAATATCTTTAAATCTGTAAATCGAAATTCGACAAATAATATATCCATTATTATCAGAAAAATGTGAGGAATCCAAATATGACATCATTTATTTATTTTTTAAAATAAAATTAATTTTTAAAAACTGAATTTTTATTCTTTTCGAATTTCAAAAATCTAAAAGAATTAAAAACTTTTTAAAAAATAAACTACTTATTCAATTAATTTATGTTATAGGTATCATATCAATCCTATTAAGCCCTTGAGCATGATGTCACACGTTTCACCATTTGAGTTTGAAACTATTATTTTAAAAAACAATAATTATTTAATAACACTAATATTTATTGAATAATTATTTAGTAACACTAATATTTATTCGATGGCGGTTGCCATCGAAATCGGTTTCTCGTGCTGAACATTTTGATATATTAAACTTTTTTTTCCGACATCGTATGCAAAAGTTATAGCCGTTTTACTTTTTCATAACCCTTTTTTTAAACTGTTTCAACTCCAGACTTTTTGTGCGTTCAACATGCACCATTCAAAGCCACATCATCAATTTTAAAGCCTTTCCCATTTCATTCGCTATTTTTCGTGCATTTATTAATTTTTTTGAGCTAAATGACCCTGAAATTGAAAAGCACTACAAATGAACTATGAAAAGGTTGAAACTTGTCATGGTATCATCATTTCACCCACATAGCATGTGCTAAAAAGTTAAGAGGGTTACGGCAAAAACTGGATACACTTCGTTTACAAACTGGACAATCCCTTTCGAAGTATCAGGGTTTCAGACGAAAACTCATCTGTTACAAAGGCATTTCATTTTTTATACCTTATTTCAACTCTAGACTTTTTGTGCGTTTAACGTGCACCATTCAAAGCCACATCATAAATTTTCAACCCTTTCCACTTCATTCTCTATTTTTCATGCATTTATTGATTTTTTTGAGCTAAATGACCCTGAAAGTGAAAAGCACTACAAATGAACTCTTAAAAGGTTGAAACTTGGCATGATATCATCATTTCACCCACATAGCATGTGCGAAAAAGTTGAGATGGTTACGGCAAAAACTGGATGCACTTTGTGTACAAACTCGACAATCTCTTTCGAAGTATCAGCGTTTCGGACGAAAACTCAGGTGTTACAAAGGCATTTCATTTTTTTAAACTTATTTCAACTCCAGACTTTTTGTGTGTTCAACATGCACCATTAAAAGCCACATCATCAATTTTCAACCCTTTCCCACTTCATTCGCTATTTTTCATGCATTTATTGATTTTTTTGAGCTAAATGACCCTAAAATTGGAAAGCACTACAAATGAACTCTGAAAAGGTTGAAACTTGGCATGGTATCATCATTTCACCCACATAGAATGTGCTAAAAAGTTGAGAGGGTTACGACAAAAACTGGATGCACTTCGTGTACAAACTGGATAATCCCTTTCGAAGTATCAGGGTTTCGGACGAAAACTCAGGTGTTACAAAGGCATTTCATTTTTTTAAACTTATTTCAACTCCAGACTTTTTGTGTGTTCAGCATGCACCATTAAAAGCCACATCATCAATTTTCAACCCTTTCGCACTTCATTCGCTATTTTTCATGCATTTATTGATTTTTTTGAGCTAAATGACACTGAAATTGAAAAGCACTACAAATGAACTCTGAAAAGGTTGAAACTTGGCATGGTATCATCATTTCACCCACATAGAATGTGCTAAAAAGTTGAGAGAGTTACGGCAAAAACTGGATGCACTTCGTGTACAAACTGGATAATCCCTTTCGAAGTATCAGGGTTTCGGACGAAAACTCATCTGTTACAAAGGCATTTCATTTTTTAAACCTTATTTCAACTCTAGACTTTTTGTGCGTTTAACATGCACCATTCAAAGCCACATCATCAATTTTGAACCCTTTCCCACTTCCTTCTCTTTTTTTCATGCATTTATTGATTTTGTTTGAGCTAAATGACCCTGAAATTAAAAAGCACTACAAATGAACTCTGAAAAGGTTGAAACATGGCATGGTATAATCATTTCACCCACATAGCATGTGCTAAAAAGTTGAGAGGGTTACGGGAAAAACTGGATGCACTTCGTGTACAAACTGGACAATCCCTTTCGAAGTATCAGGGTATCGGACGAAAACTCATCTATTACAAAGGCATTTCATTTTTTAACCTTATTTCAACTCCATACTTTTTGTGCGTTCAACATGCAGCATTCAAAGCCACATCATCAATTTTCAACCCTTTCCCACTTCATTCTCTATTTTTCATGCATTTATTGATTTTTTTAGCTAAATGACCCTGAAATTGAAAAGCACTACAAATGAACTCTGAAAAGGTTAAAACTTAGCATGGTATCATCATTTCACCCACATAGCATGTGCTAAAAAGTTGAGATGGTTACGGCAAAAACTGGATGCACTTTGTGTACAAAATCGATACTCTCTTTCGAAGTATCATGGTTTCGTCCGAAAACCCATCTGTTACAAAGGTATTTCATTTTTTTAAACTTATTTCAACTCCAGACTTTTTGTGCGTTCAACATGCACCATTAAAAGCCACATCAACAATTTTCAACCCATTCCCACTTCATTCGCTATTTTTCATGCATTTATTGATTTTTTTGAGCTATAAAACTAAAAGAGCTAAACATAATGTGTTTTTGATTAAAGCACCTATTTAAAATAACCTAAAAATTACCAAATTGAATATAATGATAAAACACACTAATATTAAACAGCAGGAAAAAGAATCACTCAAAAATCTATTTTCAAAGTAAAGTTATTCACGAACTAGTGATTCACACAAATTTCAAAGAATTCAAATTTAAACTATTCAAATTTGAAAACTACTGGCACTAACAGAAACTTTATAATTTCTGTGACCTAAAGCAAAAAGATTCACTCAAAAACTCTAAATATTTCGCTGTAAGTACAAACAAAAGAAAATAAATAAAGCAAAAAAAATGGAAAAAGAGGGTGATACCCTTTAGTCCTGGTTGGTGTCTCCAACCGGGACTCGAACCGGGACTGATGCCTGTTGAACCCCGTCCGGCGTCCTAGCCGCTCGAACCGGGACTAATGCTTACATTAGTCCCAGTTCGTAACGCGACCGGGACTATTGCTCCGATCCGGCTAGGACGAAAACCCTGTTTTCTACTAGTGATGCATTGGAGTAAAAAACAATTTCTCGATTTTGAAGGGTAGCTCGAGCCATATGGGAGCACATGGGTTCTAGGGCCACACGCAAGTGATACTAGGGCCAAAAGTACAATGCATATATTCTTTGAGATGAGAATGTGTAACTTTTTCTTTTGTACCCGAAGAAGCGCCATGCACGATGTGAATTGCTCAGTGTATACTACAGAGTATGTCAGGTAGGTTGTGACTTCTACTCAGAAAATATAAGAACACTCGATTACATTTAAACCATCTTGATTTTGTAAAAAAACTAATATTTCTTATTGTCTCAATAAAAACTAAAAATTTCTAAGTGAGATAATACTTACATAACAAGGAATTTTTGAAACTAACAGATATACGCGCATAACCGGTCATATGCACTCATACATGGTCTGCATATATCCTAAAGATTTTAAATTAATGAAGTCACGACTAATGCCTCACCGTTCAATTGGTACATTATCTGTAACGAATATCAAATACTCCATTATAAGCTACAATAAGCTAAAATGATGGGTACAATATCTCATAATGTAAACGATGGAGTATTATATATGAGAAAATCGATATTAAATATGCCACAAGAGTTTACTATATAAGCTAAAATGTGAGAGCAAATACACGCGCATACAATCATCCCTATGAACGCACACACGCACACCCTACCCCTATGAGCACATTCGAGAGACTGAGCCGGCATATCATCTTGAGATTTACGAAGTCACCGTAGGCGCCTCGTCGTCGACGGGAACGTCTCCTCCCACTGAATGCGCATCGCCGGAAATCCTGAAATAAATCCAGGAATAATGCAAGCACCAGGACTTGAACACTGGTGGGCTGGGGATATCACTGTCCCTCTAACCATCCAACCACAGGTTGGTTTGCGGCACGACCAGGTTAATGACCATGTTTAGATGAACCGAGCATTATTCTTTTTGAATAATAGTTTTGAAGCTGGTAGGTAAATTTGATTAAAAAAAGCTTTATTTGATAGTGTATATAAAATTGAGAATAACAAGCTAGAGGCAAATAACATCGATTTCATACAAATTTAGTATGCAGTTCACGAAAAATGTACATATATTACATGCAAGTCTATTGACATAAAAAAATCGTGACCACTTTAGACAAGGGTGTGAAGGAAGATAAACAGCGACATGAGTGAGGTTTTATGTTAAAATAAAGAATGTGGAAATATGTATGGGTAGGTGGGGTGGTCATCTTAAGTTGTGCTTATGAGGGTAGGGAGTGTCATATTTTTCTCCCGTTGCAACGCACGGGCATATGTGCTAGTATATAAAAAGTTTCAAAAATGAAGATTTAGTCCAAAACATATCGATCATTCAAAATATAACTACAACATAACATAGCCATGTTTTGCATGGCGAGAGAGAATGCATGCATTTGTTCTTCTATCCACTCTCTGGCTCTCTATCCTGTTAAAGCCGACACAAGTTGACACATGCATTTGTATTCCTCTCTCCAACCTTACGTATTACAGAGGAAAAGATATCTCATGTTATACCTATGAAGCTAGCACAAATCCTGATATAATGAATGGACGGCGGATGCTTCACCGCTAGTTACCAGCAACTGTAAATTTACTTATTTGGACGGGCACCTCCCTCTTCCCCTCGCGCTCTCCTCTCGCGGTCCCTGATCTGGCCTCCCCTTGTGTCGGTGGGGGAGATGCTTTAGTGGCTGCGATTGGTGGCGCAGGGGCCGGTCGACAGCTGAGATGGGCCGATCTAGTGGAGCAAGATGATGCGGCGTCTCCGAGGCAGAGGTTGGCTGGCGACGAGAACCGGGCTAGAGCGCGTGTCCGACTCGATGTGCGCGGGGTACATACCCATGGCCTATCTGTCACAGACCTCACAACCGGGTCGCCCGGGCGAGCCGTTCGGGCAGATTAGATGACGCGCAAAGCTCCCGAGAGACCCTCGCGGCACACCACTCGGAAACGGATCGTACGGGGTCTCTTCCCGGCGCCGACTGTACCGACCGAAGCAGCCCGGCGTGGGGCCGAAGAGGCCGACGCACGGGCCCGGCCATGCCTTCACGCACGGGATATGCCGCGGCGTGTCGCTCGTGGGGTAACGACGGACTACACCCAATTAATGTGGCCCCAGACACGTAGGTGGTCTAGGTGTGTCGCCAAGGCGCGAGCAGTCCGGGTAGATTGCCGGCTCGGAGGGTGCCCAAGAAGCCCCTGCTGCAGGCAGGCCACCGGAGACCGGACAACGGATGGCTTGGAGGCGCTCTCCGGCCATGAGGAGCCCACGAAGTCAGGTAATCCTGCATTCTTTAAAGGAATACGATAAAAATTGAGAATAATAGATGATAAATTATGTCCACTATAGCAATTTCAATTTCCCACATTTGCATGAAAGAGTGACGTGGTTTGTCCAGAAAAAAATGACAAAAACAGCCGAACATTTTTTTTAATCAAAAGTAACAAAGTGATTACAAATCATGGATCTAATTCGAAGCTATGGAAAGTTCTACTAGTACTTATGTTGATCCATCGACCAGTCAAAGGAAAACCCGGCGCAAAAATGTTAACATAAGCAATAAATTTCATCACTATATCTTTCCACCTTTTTTTTCGAGGCAACTATATCTTTTCATCTGGCTCTAAGAAGCTTTGGAGCTTCTAGTTGACGTAGCGGCCGCAAGGCCCGCAACACAGGCGAACAGACCATCGTAAACGGGCGGCACCGCACCATTGCCATCACACGTCATCTTCATCGGCACGATCGTGTAGCCATGGCCAGTGGACTCGATCACAGTGCCCGGACCTGGCGCAGGAAACACCTTGTAGTCCTCGTCATACTCACCGTACACGTACTGATCGGGCCTCGCCGCCACGACGCTCACCGGCGGAGGGGGTGCGTAATCCAAGCCGTGGTCGTACTCGTCGTCGTACCCGTATGCCACTGCGCCACCGTAGCAGCGCACCACCTGCGGGCGAGCAGCACCATTGACTGCCTCCGTGTCTGCCATGCTACTGACCGGTGGCGCTCTGTCGAAACAGGGCGCAGCTAGCTGATCTGCTTCTTCTTCACGGACGTCGGTGAGCGGTGAAACTGAACAACGGCGACCTCGACTTTTTGTGGATCCCAGCAGCCTTCCCGATGCACCTATATACCCAGTGGTGAGCATGATGCATGCAGGGTCGGTGTAGGAGTCCGATTGGGAGTTGGAACACATGTACGTACGGCAGAGGTGACTTGAAAAGGGAAGCCGGGTATACTTCCGTGCTCGAAATCAACCCTATGTCAAGACGATTAGCACACGGACATGGAACCACATGGCACGTTTGGTCAGCTCTTTCAAATTAAGTTATGACAAGTATTTGATGAAGCAGAAAAAGAAGAAAAAGAAAAGAAGAAAAAGAGCACACGGACATGGAGGTACCAAACCAAACCCTCGTGTCTTGATATAGACGTTAGAGCATCTATACGCGGGCGCCCAAAACCCGACTAAACGCCGGGGCGACGGCCTGATCATTGAGCGATCACAAAAAAATGATCAAGACAGGCTTCTTAAAGGGATCTCAAACGCCTGGGCTTACCGACATCCCTCATATTTAGCCCAAATCTAGGCTGGATATCGGGGCGCCCGCGCGTCCGCCACTTCGGACCCGATAGCCCGACCCATCACAATTTGCACAAAATCTACCAAACCCTTCCTTCTTCTCCTGCTTCCCACCTGCCTTTTCCGTGCCCGAGCCCTCGCCGTCCGCCACCCTTGCTCTCCATCCTCATCACCAATTCGGATCCGCCGCCGTAGATGTCGTCCAGTCCGTCCCCAACCGACGCGACGGAGACTGCGTCTGCCTCGTTCGTCGCCGTCCCGTTGTCGGCTTCGTCGTGCAAGCCGGAGAACCTCGCCGGAAGATGCGGCGACATCAACAGCGAGAGACGGAAGCGGCGGCGACGTTGCAGGGAGGTGCGGACATGGACGAGCAGCTGTGCCCCCCCCCCCCCCCCCCCCCCCAACATCGCAGCTGGAACCCCGCTCCCCGTCCATCGCCCCACCGATGCAGAATGCGCCGTCGGACCACGTTTGGATAGAGGAGGATCCAATGGCTGGTTGGGCCATTCCGAAGAGCTTTTTGCCCACGTAGATGCCGGCGGTGGACGTATGTAACTCACAGCAACTCGTTCGGGCATGGATCCAACTTTTCTACACGAGTATCCATTGTGACGTGAAAGGAGCAAGCACATTAATAAGATGTATCATTATATAAAAGACTACGTGAAAGAAGATAGGATGAAGGTCAACCATGTTCACATTGGTGATCAGCTAGCGGACATCCAAACCAAAGCTTTGGATCAAGAGAAGTCCTTGGAAATGCGAAGAAGGATGTGCGTACGAACAGCGACATAACGACGTCGTGTTTAAGGGGTGATCGTTGGAATTAAACAAGACTTGATTCCCCTATTGGCTGGCGTGTACACGGTACGTGTACACGTCCTAGTAGAAAAACAATTGTATGCCGAATAGGTTTGGTGCTTGGCTTGTATACGTGTATATAAGTGCAGCCCCACCCCTTGTAATCAACCAACCGTGAAGCAATATTGAAGAGGAGCGTCACGCCGAGTTTCGTGTGTGTGCGTGCGTTGTGTTCCGGCCATCCGGCCGCTATGTACGTGCGTGTTCCTTTGGCGTTGCAATATCCACGGGTAGATCAATAGGAGCAGACTAGCTAGAGGAAACTAGCTTTGCACTGCGTGGATGGATCAATCAGAGTCAGTCTCGCTCGTTCGTCGTCGTTGTCATCGTCGTGTCGCCGTCGTCAGAAGTACTCCACGTTGGGACTAGGCCAACAATCAAGACTTTTGTCCATCTATACAAATGGCCGGCTGGACAAACCGTGAGATTGAGGTCCAGATGCACCGATTTTTGTCCAAAAGGACCACCTGCCGAGTGGAATTGCTAAAAGAGACCACCTGCGAGTGAAATTGCCGGATCAGACCCCCACCCCTCCTGGCGGCAGGCGCGCCAGGTGATGCGTGTCACCTGCCGCCACCAGCGGAGGCGGCTGGGGCCTGCCGCCACCAGCGCTGGCGGCCGGCCGCGAATTCCGTTGCACCGTCCCCGCGACGGAACGGGCTGGCAGGCACGGGCCCTGCCGCCAACAGCCGAGGCGGCAGCGCGGGCCCGGCCGCCACCGGCCAAGGCGGCCTGTCCAGGGCTGCTGCGCTGCGCGACGTTGATGGCGCTGATTGCCACGGCGCTGATTTCCACGCAAACGTCCACGCAAACGATTCCCAGGCGCTGCTGCTTTCCACGATGACGGCTCTAATTTTCAGGATAATTAGATGCTGCTGGTGGAGAAGCAGGCAGCGTTGTTGTTGCTGCGGCGGACGCGACAGCAAATTCTAACGTGTTGTGCCGACACTACAGTGCCCGTATTCTTTTTATACACGATGCCATCGCTCTCTCGCACACACACCCTGTCTGCTCTCTCGCACAGACACTCTGCCTACTCTCTCGCGCACACACTCTGCTCCCTCTCCTATCTTTCTGACAGCTAAGAACACGGAGGAAGCATAGCTCAGTAGGTCAGAGCAGTCCATTTTTGTTGGTTGTGTTCGCATGCATGGTGTTTTTACTTTGTTTGATTAGTTTCTAAGTATGTATTATCTGCTATTTTAGGTAATATTTCATCACTTTGTGAAGTAATTTGGAGCTTCAGGAGTATGATTTGCCGTGTGAAGTGAACTACTAAGTTGAAGATCAAGGTATGATCTTTGCAATACATGAATATTTGTGTGCATGCACATTGGAAATTAGTTAGTTCTGTAGCCCGTCATTAGTTATGCGGTGTTAACTTCTTGGAAGTAATATTTGTCAGAACAGTATGTTGAAGATGTTATAGATCAATGTTAGCTATGTCCATTAGTACTATTTTTTGGACATGCACGATGTTGTTTTTTTTGTCTGTAAGTTGTAATTAGGAGTTGTGTTAAACATTTAGGTAGAGTTAGAGCCGAAATTTGGACAACAAATTTTTGACTGTATTGTAGATGAGTGATATGCCTTTAAGATGCATCATTTTCGTTAGACATGCAAGAAGTTCTAAAAATGCTAATTAAGAAACCGCAGTTGGTCATTTACATGATTAAATGTGTTGTTATTTCATGTGTCATGTTTATTAATAAGTTTTATAGTTGGGAAATCGTAGGTCAACTTTATTAGCTAATTTGGTAAACTAGGAAACCGTACATGACATGCAACATAAGTGCTAATATCTTTGATAATGTATGTAATTAGGTAAAGAAAATATCGTCTGAGTAGCAAACAAGGAGGAGATGACGTGATTGAAGAAATTGTTTTTCGGTCTTCGATGTCCCTTGTGAGGTGATGACCACATGCATGCAACTGCTATTTTGATACTTTTGGCAGCAGAAAAAATCTATGTGTCTAATATTTTTGTTCATTAGTTTTTAAGTATGTATTATCTGTTGTTTTAGGTAGTATTTCATCACTTTGTGGAGTAATTTGGAGCTTCAGCAGTTCTTAAAATGTTAATTAAAAAAATGATTGTACTATAATTGGTCATTGCATGATTAAATGTGTTGTTATTTCATGTGTCCTGTTTTTTAATAAGTTCTGTAGTAAGGAAATCATACGTAGACTTTATTAGCTAATTTGGTAGAGTAGGAAACCGTAAATGAAATGCAAGATAAATGCTAATATCTTTGATGATGTATGTAAACCGTAAAAGAAAATATCGTCTGGGTAGCAAACTAGGAGGAGATGACGTGATTGATGAAATTATTTTTCGGTCTTCGGTTTCTCTTTAGAGGTGATGACCACATGCATGCTAATGCTATTTTGAAACTTTTGGCAGCAGAAAAAAATTGTGCGTCTAATTTTTTTTCATGTGATATATTCACGCTAACGGATATTTCTATTCGGAAGGATATCCTTATTGAACAAGAGGTATAAATGCTGAGGTGTAATTTTTTGAACAATTATTTTTTGTGTTGATGTACTGCTGTGAATGATGTAACTGTTGTGTTGTGAATATTAGTCGGATTATTATATGTAAATAAACGATTATTACCGTAAGTTATTAGAATATAAATTGACTAACGATGTAAATATGGCTGCTCGTTAGGTACTATGGAAAATTTGTTAGTGTTCTATGGGGACATCGTACGCGACGGTCCTTCCGGTGTGGATGTGTCTAGGTGCGGGATGACTACGGTTGTAGTGAGAGACATGGTTAATGTAGGGTATGCGGCAGTTAGAAGGTACATCCGATCGGTGTTTGGTTCAGCGATGGATGGAAAAAAAATGACCATGGAGGCTTTCGTGGTTAACGGAGGAAATGATGGGACAGTATCCCGTTGGGGTCTGCGGCGGGTTACTGGTGAAAAAGCCTGGGCGTTGTACATGGGGTTTGCAAGCAATCCCAATAACTCCATGTTTGGACAGCCCATGGTGTATGTGGAGTTCATTTCTGTCACTGATGTCGCCGAGTGCAGTAGCGGGGGCGGTGAGGCCGAGTTGGCAATCACTGTAGCCCCCAGCGCCGGTCCATCGGAACCAACAGGCGGCCAACAAGTGTATGACACAGGATACTGGTCTGCGGTCGTTGACATGAGCAGATAGTAAATCCCGTAACCCCATATGACTGTGGTGAGGGCATTGTAACTATGTCCAGCCGGTGGACGCTCGGTCGAAAAAAATGGGCTACAAAAATTGCGAAAAGTTGTTACCCCATATACCATGATCAGTTTGAGCTTCTTGACGACTCACTGATCACATGGAACCCGTGGACTGAGCTACACATTAACATGGTATTTGGTTCGCAACCCATCCCAGTGGAATGCGTGAGAGATAGTGGCTTCTGGATGACTTGTTGCAATTTACTATATCTGTGGTTTGTTGAACCGTACAATCCTGACCGTGTCATGAGACAGTTCGGTCTACATCAAGATATTCCACCACCTGTTCCAAGATGTATCGACGAAGATACTCATAAGTAAGATGTGACCTCCCTAAATAGTTAATGTCTTTTTAATTCATAAAACTTACGTTTTGTTACGTAAATTCCAGGATGAGCAATATGGGCAGAACTGGTGTCGATTACCGTGAAGAGAACATTCAATGGGTAAACCAGTGGAATAATGAAGCACTGGAAATGATAGTGCATGAACATTCAATGGTGTCGTTTTCCTTTTCCATCACCAGCTTCTTCTGCTGCCTTGGCTGCACGAGCCCTTTCTTTCTTTATCTGCCTCTCAGCCTCACGGGCCTCCTGTCGCTGTCGTTGAACCTCCGCCAGTCGAAGTCCCTCTTCTCGGTTTTTCTTCTTCATCTCATCAAGAAAAGCCCTCTGCTTCACACAATACTCTTGCCACTCTCTCTCTCCTGCTCTGCTTTCTCCTCTGCTGCCGCCTTCGCGCGGCGCTCTTCCGCGTCCAAACTTGCCCATGCACGACGACCTCTTTCACGAATCTCGGTCACCGCCCAGTCCGGTTTTTTCGTGTCAATCCAATGATAGTACATGCAAAGAGGCGGAGGAGACTACAACAAAAATAGAAATATAAATATCAAATCAACAATAATATCAACGACGTGTTTATTCTTGGTGACTAAAACATACCGGAGGCCTGATGTACGGTGAAGTAGCAACGGGTGGATCTTCCTCATAATTGGCGCACATGAAAAACTTCATGCCCAACCAATCTGAAAAATCCATCACTTCCTTCACTTTGCAGAGATCGCCACACCAACAACGAAGTACTTCCACCCCCCGAGGCAAAGTCGCACTCTTCATTTTCGTAGGCCTAATGCTTTGATCCGAGCAAGGCAAACTCATAATGACTAGCGCGTTGGTGTTTTGAAGTGCGGCTGGACGATGGCAGTGTGGGCAGAAGCAAAGAGAAGAGCGTGAGAGAGCAGGCAACGGCATCTCGTATATATAGATGAGGAGCATTGTGTTGTCGGTAGAAGGAAATAAAACACGCGCGTCCGCCGCAGCAACAACACCGCACCGCACCGCTGTCTCCGACGTTTCAGACAAAGCAGACAGCAGGAATCAGCCGTTTCCCGCGCTCGGCCGAATCTTTGCCTAAAAATCAGCGTCGTTGCATAAAAATCAGAGCCGATCAGCGCTGTCGCGCGTGCACTGCGCTGGGACAGGCCGCGGACAGGCCGCCTTGGCTGGTGGCGGCCGGGCCCGCGTTGCCGCCTCGGCTGTTGGCGGCAGGGCCCGCGCCTGCCAGCCCGTTCCGTCGCGGGGACGGTGCAACGGAATTCGCGGCCGGCCGCCAGCGCTGGTGGCGGCAGGCCCCAGCCGCCTCCGCTGGTGGCGGCAGGTGACACGCGTCACCTGGCGCGCCTGCCGCCAGGAGGGGTGGGGGTCTGATCCGGCAATTTCACTCGCAGGTGGTCTCTTTTAGCAATTCCACTTGGCAGGTGGTCCTTTTGGACAAAAATTCCAGATGCACATCACACATGGACCTTAGATAAACCACATCTGCAATGAGAGCCACCTGAGTGAACGATCCTTTGGTGACAAACAATACTGTTCTGTGTGCGATGAGCCTTTTAACTGTTTGCGATGTGTAGTCTTCTATAAATCTCTAATAGTGATGCGTGAACTTTTATCCGTAGTGTTAGGATAAGAGCATGGTTAATAATACAGCCAACAATCGGCTATAAGGAGTTGTCATGTCATCTAGAGCCAACCTAATAGCCGACATATACAATAGTAAGTTTTAGATGTGTACTACTTTATTAGTAGTTCGCCCACCTTACAACCTTACAAAACGTCTTGGGTCTCTTGCTGCAGCTGGCTACTCATCAAAAGCCCTTCTTTTCTCTCTCTTCTTCTCTCTCCTTCAACTAAGCAAAGATATAATATTCTAGTTCTTATAGCCTGTTTATGTCCGAAAACTCAACTCTGCACCCAGGCTCATCTGCTCTCGCTGACGAAAACAATAAAAACAAATACTAGAAAAATTCAAAAAATTCCAATTTTGTTTTGTGTGGTACATATTTTGATGCGTGAGGTCGGCTCCAAATTTCAACTTATTTGGACATCCGAGCAGCTCTCGGCAAAAAAGACAAATCGGGTCAAAAAAATTCGTGAACAGTAAACCTTTTTTACAGACCCCGATTTGTCTTTTTTGCTGAGAGCTGCTCAAATGTCCAAATAAGTTGAAATTTGAAGCGAACCTCACGCATCAAAATATGTACCACACAAAAAAAAAGGATTTTTTTGAATTTTTCTAGTATTTGTTTTGATGTTTTTCGTGAGCGCGGGTGCAGATGCACCCGAGAGCCGAAACCCCGCTCTCGTTTATGTCACCTTATTGTACTTGCTCTAACCGTGACTTGTCAGTTGTATTAGCGCGGCCGTAGCTAGCTAGGCGTGTGCGTCGTGCGTCGTGCGCGCAGCCGTCAGAATAGCTAGCTAGCTAGGTGTGCAGCGTGTGTGTGTAACGTGCATGCATGATGTAGGCTGTTGGGCAGGCCTGCGTCGTGCGCATTTGGAGCGCGTGGCGGACGCGGCCGGCCAATGCGGATCAGCTCGCGTGCGTGAGTGGCATAGGAGCCGGGCAGGTTCTTGCACCGCGTGTGTTTGCGTACGTGTGCCATTTAAACCGCCCTGGTGCTGTGTAGAGTGTAGCCTGAGGAGAAATCTAGTTTCCTGGTGCGTGTATGCGTTCATTATGAGGAGTATTAGCGAGAGTTAGTCTTCATGACGTGTAGTCTTTCATGTATGGCTGCGGTTTGTTATCGAGTCCGGGTATGTGCCCAGTAAATTGAGGCCGTTCGTGCAGTTGAGGCGTCGTTTGTGCGGCCATGACGTTTGTGCGCCGGAAAATCGTGTGGTCCTTCTTTCATCTTTGTATGTGCGAGTGAAAGAGAAAGAGCCGGTCCGGGGGTTGTCCCAACATTTGGTATCATGAGCTTGTTTGTCTTGGGCGTGGTTCGCTGTGCCGGAGGCGTGCCGGCGATGGTGGCATTCCCCGTCGGCTGCGCGATGGAACTTCGGGCCGTGTGTCTTATGGAGGTGCGTGGCGCTGCGGCTGTCATGGCGAATACGAAGGCAGCGCGCGGTGAGTCCGCGACGAGCACGGCTGACGTGGAGGCCTCGTCGGTACGGCGAGCGCGTAGCGACGGTGACGCGCGGCGAGTCCGGGCGCGGTGGTGGCACATGGCTTTGACATCGAGCGACGGTGACGAGCGGATGCGGCAAGTAGACGGAACGTCGCAGCAGGCGCGGAGGCGCGCGGTGGCGTCTAGTGGCGGCGGCTATGGCCACGATGACGACGAAAGCTGCAATAACTCTGCGACGGCAAATCAAGATTAAGGGAAGATTGTTAGGATAATCTTTTTTTTTTTGCTTGGTAATATGTGTCTCATTCATATCATAAAGATCAAAGCAAGTCACATAAAGATCAAAGCAAGTCACATAAAGACCGACATGACAAAACTGAAAAGATAGAAAAACATCTCTGAGTTTGACACCAACGTCTGTCACCTGTCTTCGGCACCACCACAGCAGCCACCGAAGAAAAGAATGATGAATCACCTCCTCACCCGAGCTCGACGCGGCTCCATTGCTGATATACAGCTTTGCGGACCTCCGAGGTGGCTCACCAAAAGTGAAGCCATTACCGTTGAACGAATCAGACCGGGGCAACACCCCGGACACGCCATCGAACTCCAGATCTGGCACCCCACCACGACTTGGACGCCGAAGGAGGAAACCATACCTGTCATCCACGAACCACGAACCCAGCACACGTTCCGTCTTACAGATGTCGTCGACGCAGACCACAATCTGCATCCGCTCCTGGACTACCTCCCAAGCTCCGCACCGACGCTGGAGCAAACGTCGCCGCAACGGCGGAGCCCGAGGACACAGGTCCACCACGAGGATGCCGCCGCCGCCACACCATCCTTGCTTGAACAGACTGGTTACCAAATTCATCCCCAACGATAGGACTGATAGCCTCGTCAAGGAAGGATCCGAAGAATCTTTATTCAGCGCCGTCATCGTTGCCGCCGAAGCCATGGCGATGAACAACCTAAAAAACTAGACTACGAGAGACTAAAAACAATCCACACACGTGGATCCGGCGACCCCCTCACCACCGATGACCGAGGTCATCAGTGGAGGGGAGCCACCGGAGGACGGTGCTGGAAAGATTAGCCTCTTCTGGCGGCGGCTAGGGTTCCTGCCGCCAGGAAGGAGAGGAAAACGAGTCGCTGGTGTATTAGCGCTGGAAAGATTGTTAGGATAATCGTGACTTGCCAGTTGTATTAGCGCGGCCGTAGCTAGCTAGGCGTGTGCGTCGTGCGCGCAGCCGTTAGAATAGCTAGCTATAGCTAGGTGTGCAGCGCGTGTCTAACGTGCATGCATGCTGTAGGCTGTTCGGCAGACCCGCGTCGTGTGCGTTTGGTGCGCGTCGCGGACGCGGCCGGCCAATGCGGATCAGCTCGCGTGCGTGAGTTGCATAGGGGCCGGACAGGTTGTTGCCCTGGTAGTGTGTGTGCGCGTGTCATTTACACTGCCGTGGTGCTATGTAGAGTGCAGCCTGAGGAGAAATGTAGTCTCCAGGTGTGTGTGTTCATCATGAGGAGTAGTAGCGAGAGTTAGTCTTCATGGCGTGTAGTCTCCCATGTATGGCTGCAGTTTGTTGCCCAGCCCGGGTATGTGCCCAGTAAATTGAGGTTGTTCGTGCGGCCGAGGCGCCGTTTGTGCGGCCATGACGTTTGTGCGCCGGAAAATCGTGTGCTCCTTCTTCTACCTTGTACGTGCGAGTGGAAGAGAAAGAGCTGGTACGGAGTTTGTCCCAACAGATGGCAATCATGAAAAATCGGAGACCTGTCTGTGGAGATTTTCTGTAGTTCTTTCAATGCTAATGATGATCTCAATATTTTGCCACAAAAAAAATGATGATCTCAATATTGTGGAAGGTTTTGCAAGCGAGTGGAATCTAACAACTGAACTTTTGTTGATGGACAACTTTTTATTGGTTTGTGTTCATACATTTGGCCATATTATAATTGTTGTGCGGTGAAAGTTGTAATTTTCTGAAGAAAAATGTACTCAAGCAAACCCAAAACGGTTTGCACTTTGTAGACCTAACACGGCATGCTGGTTCCTTAAAAATAACAATTACGACCCACTGGTGTTCCTGGATAGGAATGCATGTTTATAGAGTCTGGATTCAATAATCATGTTCTTGTGCCTTTTGCTAGCCACAAGTACTATCATATTTTGAGAACAAGAAAAATAAAATACCTGGAGCAAGTTGTAAATCTCACAAATAAATTTTGTATGTACAATTCATGGGTAGACGTAATGGAAAGAAAAACTAGCATTTGATTGAGAACAGAATTGGCACATCAATCCTCCGGTCGATCATCTGACGGACCTTTTAGTAGAAACTTCTGGCCTCTTATTTGTGTAGCAGTCTGCTGGTAGTCAAAGACTGTTGCATGCATTGAATAGCAGAGGTTGCTCTCTGTGTTAGCTTATGTGTTTCCTTTGGCTTAACAATTTCATAGGCAAAGACAAATTAAAGAACATAAATTTCACCATACCACAGTGTTGGTGATTCTGGTTCCTCATTCCTTTCTACATGATGATGCCGGCTGAGTTCCAAACGAACTGGATTTCCACCATCTCCAGCAGCAATGCTGCACTGGCTGGAAGAACTTGTAATCACCCCGTTTGCTTCGGGCTGCCCATTTAGCTGAAAAATTGAATAGAACATGCATGACAATTTACAAAGATGTAAGATATGTTTGTTGAGTATCTATGGAGAACTCTTATATACTCCCTTTATTTTATTTTATTTTTTGTGGGTGGTATTCTTATACCTACGCACCTTGTTTTGCAAATATATATTCTCTTGTTGAATGATGTTTAGTTTCTTGTGCAGCTCAACATTTTCTTTGTGTAGGAGGTTTCCCTGCAGTTAAAATAGGTTAGGCTAATTAGAAATAAAACGGGCCACCCTCTGTGATATGGTGGTAGTAGTCTTGTAGTTGTGAAATCACAAATTAACCTTCTTATTGAACTCTTCAATTTCATCGATCAGAAGTTGGTCCTGGAAAGAACAATATGGTTAGTGGCACTTCAAAGATGCACGATCATAGGAACATTAAGCATTACCTTTGCTAGCTGAATGTTATGCAGGCTCATTTCCAGTTGCTTCTCTAAACCCCTCAAGTCTTCCAAACCTAAGCCAGATAGATGTTGTCCCAACAACTGCCTGAAGTGGTTTACCATTTAGTGCAAATGTGTTTTCATTGTTTTCCCAGTATGAATATTACATCTAAGGATTTGAGTTTATGATATTTCAAATTATTGCACATGCGAAATCAGTAGCCATTTCATTCTTAATTAATTTTAGTACATCACGCACATAAATTTACTCGTCATACCTATGATTTTCTTGCAAGTTATGTAGTTGCTGCCTCAGACGTTCTCCCTCTGCTTGCCAAAACTATGAATGCGCAGGCACATACATATAGCAACAGTTAATGTCCTAGAATAATGTATTTATGCTCTATAATTTACAATGAAACAACCGGAAAAAGACAAACTATATTGTAGTGGGTTCTGTACAGTTACAGGTGAAATAATGAAATAGCTATTCAGTAGAATTGGAAAAGCAACATGATCAAATCTTTAAAATGTGCATATATGTATCACTAACCGATCAAGTTGGTGCCTTAGATATCATTAACATATTATTATATTTTGTCTAAGATGTTGGTAATGTTGTCTCCTTTAATTTTGGAATCGGGAAGATTTTTTTGTGTGTCATCCCTGCTACCTGTCTCACTACAATGAAAACCTAAGGCACTTACAACTTAACACCAATAAATAGGGCTAAGCAATCAGGGCATATAGAAATGACGGTGGTTTGTGGAGCAACACATGAGATGCTATTTGTTGTATGTATAATTAGTTTTACATCCCAGTTTCATCACAAAGCATATAGCGTTGCCTTGCTCAATGATCGGGCCCATATAGGTAGCCCTAAACTTATAGGACAGTGTTTTAACAACAAGAGCATCACCTCCCTTATAGTTTTACACCCCACCCCCACCCCCACCAGCGCATGGCTTATAGGACAGTCTTTTAACAACAAGAGCATCGCCTCCCTTAACTTCGATGTGCCCTAACATCTACAATGTTCTAGTTTGCAAATCAAAATTTGATTTCTTTTCTGTTACTTCAGATTTGCAATCCATGAAGTACTCCCGGAATTGTAAATTCATTAGCTGATAGTGGACTTTGCGGTAGAAATAATAATACTACGCATTATATGAGTGCATCAAAACAATACAAAAATCTTAATTATGGGTTATTGAGTAACAAAGTTACAACATAGTAGCCTGAAATTAGTCTAGCAACCTTGGGTAGCAACGCGTTACTGCAGGCGCCCAGGACAATGTGTCGGCAGTGGATAATCAAACTAAGGTAAGACATCAAGGATAAGGTGGTTGAAGGCCCATTCCGTCATGATACTTGGTGTTAATTTCCATCTTTGTTGCCATATGAGAAGGTATATTTCTAAAGTTAGGGTGGTATAATTGGATAGCTAAGCCATGCATGGTAATCCGCATGGCATGAACGTGGGATAGTAGAAGTATACGAAGGACAGACTCAATGAGCATTGAAGTAGACATAAACCACATGACTAGCTATGTTGTTGAGAAATACTGATCAAAAGCCATACCTTAGCTTCTGCGCTTGCACTCATAAATTGTTGACCCTCCTTAACCTGCTGGTATCTTTCAATTAGTGATTTCATCCTGTAAACATGAGATAACATATGATAACATTAAAGAAAAATTAAATCTCTTATCTTACAAATGAGGAGGATATAATTATGCACACTTTGTGAAGTTTTGTCCAAGAGAGGTACACGTGCGCCAGTGCATGCTGACATGATTTTACGGCCATAGTTTCCATGGTTACACAATGTATATGGGACGCAGTTTTGAATGAATGTGTTGGCATAGTATGTGCATATATATATTTTTTCTAAAATCAAAGGGTAACATTTCGATATATATTTCCACACAATTCGTTGTTTTCATATTATCAACATAAATATTATTAAATATATTTATATATTTGTATCTTACATTTCAACATTAATTAACAAAGTGCATACAAGAGGATGTTTTTGTTTTGACGGAACCATACAAGAGGGTGTTAAAAGTTGGAAACATCCAGTAGAAAAGGAAAAAATGTACGAACTAATGTCTTTAGTTTATTTGTCTAATGATCCCTACGTAAAAAAGGTAGTCATAAGTACTTGTCAATCTCTCATAAAAAAGCACTTGTTAATATTATTTGGGGATGAAATTGAGGAAAGGTTTGATAACTTGAGAGAACATAAAATAACCACAAAGATATTTCACAAAGTTAGTAGTAGAAATAAGTTGGACAGAGAAAATAATGCGACTCGTGTGAATAGTATGTAGATTAATATAGTTGGAGCGGGAAATAGAGAATATCATTATGTGTTTTTTAATTTTTTATGTCCGGTTTAAAATATACTTCAAAAGAAGATAACATGATGTAATTAATTATTTCTGTAGGTGTGAATGCACACTATGAAGTTGAAGTGTGCAAAATACAATGTTTTCTTTAGTATGTGATGCTTTGGTTGCTAAACAAATGAGAAGTTATGAACGCATCACCAAATAACACTGTCAACCCACAAGCTTCACTGAGGTTACACATATCAGGAAATACCACCACACCTGCTCATATCTCATACAAGTGAGGCAAGCGAAATTCCAGCTCATCCTTTTACTATGGTGACATCTCTCGATCGTCAATATAGAGAAAGGAGACGAGTGGACTTCGCTATGCTCTGCGAAGTAGGAAAGTAAAATATCGCCAAAAAATTAATTAGGAGCAGTAAGGTAGTAACAAAAGTTGAGATTGAGAACAATACTGATCAAGAATTCAAAATACAAAAAAAAAAGCATGAAGTTTTTTAGTTTCATATATTCTCTCCCTGACAACCAACGTTCTTTGGTGGAATGAATAAATGGATTAAATTTGGCTCGAAAAATTGGCTGATGGAGGCCTAAATTAATATGGATTACTATTTAACTGTCGCTTGAGACGAGTTTGCAAAATCAGTCTATCTGGCATGTCCGTGCTCTTTAGTCAGATTTGCCTCCGCGGTTCTAGATTTTGGGCTCAAACAAAACATCCTCAGATAAAAGGAGAGAAATACAGTGGGTATTTGGATCTCGTATTTTAGGAAGACAAATTCAACCTGATATAGATCATACACTCGTCAGTACCAAATGATCGAAAATAACTAAGAGGCATATATAGATCAATAGAACATATATATATGAACTAAAACAGCCATTCATCTAGCTGTTTAGCACGGAAAGTACAGATATATAGATCTATAAACAGTAGCGTACCCGGAGTTGGAGTTGGAGTAGTCGTAGAGGCGTCCTGTGTTGGAGAAGAGGAGCACCCCTACCTGGGCATCACACAGCACGCCCAGCTCCCTTGCCTTCTTGAACAGCCCACCCTTCCTCTTGGAGAAGGTCACCTGCCGGCTTGTGGTGTTTTCGATCTTCTCGATCACTGTCTTTCCCCGGACCATCACGTACGACCGGAGATTCAAAAGGTTAACTAAGCACAGATCGAGCAACCACGGCGGCCGGCTAACCGGAGATATTTTCTAGCAGCGAGAGAGAGAGAGAGAGAGAGAGAGAGAGAGGGAGAGCGATGTATGAGGAGTTGGTCACCTGAGTTTCGTTTGGAAAGAAGCACTGCTACACTATGCTAGTACTTGTACTTGTACCCCTCTATGCCCCACGTCTCGTCATCCCAGCGAATCGTGAAATGACACATCGGATCATGCACGGACCAAGGGCCATAGATGGTGCATGTGATCCTGGAATATTGTAAGATGCCTACCCTTTCTTGGTTCAGTTTCCTGAGAAAGTCCAGGCAAAGTTAGGCATGGACCAGCCCTTTTTTCCCTGCTTTGGATCTTCGTGCAACAACTTTGGACTATGGTTGCGGAGGACATATCTGGTGCAGTTCATATCTGCTACTGATTAACCTATAGTATACTGGATCTAGCCACCAGGGCCATCGAGCCAGGAGAAAATGTCCACCGCTAGCTGTACGGCAGCATATCATCCACTCATGTAATTTATTTCATTTTTCTCCGTAGATAGATAAGTGCCGGCGACGATCCGTACGGAGACAGACTTGTAATTAACAACTAGCTGGTCCATTCAACCAACCGCTTGCCTTTGGTTAGGTGTTCTTTGCACGGGAAAAAATGTACTGGGTTGCCAAAGCATCTGTGCATGTGCACTGTCGCGTGCTAAAACCATGTGCATGGGAGGATTGATCTGCTCTCACTTTGCATGCGCGTCAGTATGTTTCTTTTCGAAGCATTCTTCTATAGTTCAACTGCATGTATGACGATGCTCACCAAAAAGAAAATATTTATAAGCTTTGTCATATCTCACACGGCATACAATAAGTTATGAAAGTAAAACATAAGAGGTAACAGCATTGATACGGTCATCGGCTTTCATTACTCATTGCTTAAGTTGTATAACATGAGAAGAAAGTTGCTCCCAGATGAACAGTACCGTAAAAAATGTCACAAAATGTTTTCGAAAAATTCTGAATTTTTTTGTAGATGTTCGTGTCAGTGTCACAAAGATGCTTGACAATTTTCATACGAAACCGAGCAGTAGTATTTCGTCGGTGAAAAAAAGAAATTTGGGTGACATTTTGGGGTAACATTTGGTGTTCAAATTTGTTATTTTTGGATAGGCCACAATGTTTAACCTTTTTGCCTAAAACTTTGCAGGTGACATTTGAATGTGACTAAAAATACATACAAATTTTGTTGGGATTTTTTTGACATTTGAAAAATTATTTTTCACGCGCAGGAGCACGTACTCCCGGGAGCCGAATTGGATTTGCCGAGAACAAAGTGTATACATTAGTGTACCGAAAGTTAATATATCCCTCGAGTTGGAAACCTTGAGCAATCCACATCTCGAAGTAAGAGTATCGATCCCACAGGGAGCACACGAATTAAACTTTTGCCCAATGTTATAAATTATGGATTTGTGCCTGCGAATAATCGTAGATTCCAAACAAAGTGAGGACCGAATTAAAGTGTGATTGAATTGTGAAGCAAGCTTTAAAGTAAATAACATAAAAGTAACAAAGAGCAGTAACTGTAGTGACTAATGGAATGACAGATGAGTAAATCTTTCTCATGGAGTACGGAATCCCATTGGTATGTTTCTAGCGAAACCTATGCACGAGCATGGTATGGTACAGATACCTGAGTCATTCTTCATGATTATGCTGGGCGGAGCCGGGTACAGTACACGTTCTACTCGAATTAGACTTCGTGCCACGCCCGTCACCACCATAGTTTCCCACAGAGGGTTACAACTACGATAATTAAGAGTTTACCCCGTGGACACGACCTCTCTAAGGGTTCTCCGTGGTTCCCCTATCAATTGCAAAGGTTAGGGGTTGTTAGTGTCACCTCGAATTACCTTCACGTCCTATCCCTTTACAACGATGGTGATATACTTCGTGGCCATAAGATGATAATATTGGGTGGGGCCCCTTCACAACATCCAGGAAGTTATTAAACTAAGAATTCAACAAAGGATCTCATATCCAAAATAACGATTCAAGTCTTAGACATACCAAGGTTCATCCATATCCCTGAGAACTAGGGGTCTACTAACACATGGGGATAACAACCATCATGATGAGAATAATGGCAAACATGAGTGAATAATACAAATAACACGCAAGATGATCCACTAGGATTCCTGATGCTACAGTGATAGGAATGTGAATGATGATGATGATGATGATGATGATGACGACGACATTGGTGATGATGTTTTTGCCCCCCCTCTTGTGCTTGATGTTGAAAATGCCCCTACTCTCCTTGTGAATCCCTCCCCTGGATGGACTCCAGAGTCTAGGGTTCCTATTTTCTGGACGAGTTTCTGGTCTCTCTGGGCGTCTGATCCCCAATCCAATTTCACGGGGTGGAAGTAGTCGATGCAACGGCGATGCTGATACCTCATATAACCGCCCATATGAGCGGGCGCACTCGCATGGAACACCGTCTTTTTCTCTGGAAGCGCTGTGTGAGGGAGTCCTGGACTAACGGGTCCGAGCCGAGGTGGTCTAGTCCATGGGCCAGGCTGGGGGCTCATCAAGGAGAAGGACTTCGAAGTCCTTGTGAAGAAGCGTGAGCATTCCGGATGCCACTGAAGACTTGGCGTGTACTCCAAGAAGAGAGGATTCCGTCGGCATGTAATCCATAGATAGTAACTGACATTCATGTAACCCTAGATGCTCCCGGTGCCTATATAAGCCAAGGGGATTAGCCCGTAGTGCATCATAACCCCTAGGGTTTAGCCCACATACTCACGATCTCGAGGTAGATCAACTCTGTAATCGCCACATCATCAATAAAACAAGAGGACGTAGGGTTTTACCTCATTCGAGAGGGCCTGAACCTGGGTAAAAGCCTTGTGTTCTTTGTCTTCTGTTACGCTCGATCCGATCTCACAGCTCGGGGCCCCCTACCCGAGATCTGCCGGTTTTGACACCGACATTGGTGCTTTAATTGAGAGCTCGTTGTGTGATCGTCACGATTGATGGCTCGTCTGCAGTTCGACAGCAACATTAGCAACGGGGGTGCCTTCCTCCCCGGCCAGCTTTTCGCCTTCGGTAGTATTGTACCACACGCCGATCCTGGTGGTCGTCTAGGCCGCTTCGACACCTTCGCTCCGAAGCAGGTCATCGTGTTCGGAAATTTGGAATACGTTGTCGATGCCCGTGGCGATCTAGTTCTGTCGGGACAAATCGCGATCCAACCTAAGGAACCCTCGGGCACAAACGCTACGGAACTGGCCTCCAACCTGACCCTCGGATCCGACCCCCTGACGGAAGCAGCCCCAGAGATGGATCTTGAGGCAATTGCATTTGAACCTATTAATGTCACCTCAGATGACCGCCTGAAGCTGAATTCTTCTTCGGATCTGACGGCCGTCCCAGAGGAGGCTGCTTCGGTCTTCGAACTGGAACTGACCTACAAGGCCATGGGAGACGGACCCACCTCGGTTGCCCCGAACAATCCCTTTCATATCAGCCCGGCCTATCACCAGGCCCTAGATGCGATAAACGAGGTACTGGACCGGATCCAGAACCTGGCGATCTCATCTGCATTTTATGATCAGATCGGATGTAAAGCCGACGATCGGGAAATTTCCATCCTACCCACCACCCACCTAGTCGGCACGATTGAAGATTTAATCGATGCGCTCGACTACGGATCCGACGAGGCCATCGACATGTATGAGGATGACCTCGGCAAATACGGACCACACTCACCTAAGGCCGCACCTCGAACAGGGAAGTGGGCCGCAACATCCACCTATGACGTCTATATGGTCAACACTCCTAAGGAAGACCCTTTTGAAAAGCCTAAGGGGAGCTCTAAACGGCACCGTCAGAAGAGAAAGACAAAAGGCAACGGCGGAAGTAATAAGAAAACCAATACCACTGATGACGATGCTACCCCCAACACAGGCGAGAACACATAGATCGAGCCGGCACACCAGAACGGACCTATGGATACACCCGTTGAGGAAAAACAAAAAGAAAAGGAAGGCCCTGATAACGGGACGAACGACGACTACATGCCAGAATCCGATGACGATAACAACATCGGACCCTTTGACTTTCAGGTGCCTGAAGACCCATCCGAACAGGTACGCTTCCAGCGTCGGCTAACCGCAACCGCACGAAGCATGAAGAGGAAGCAGCAGGAGCTGCACACACACGAAGCCACTCTTAATGACAAGTGGGAGAAAATGCTCGCAACCGAAGCTGATCTCGAAGCAAGGTGCACGGCCACCAAATCATTTCCAAGACGACGCGTGTTGCCCAAATTCGAGGGCGAGGTGGCTGAAGCTGATGCCTTTGATTACCACTACAACGAACAAGTTGACCACCCCCCTAGAGGGCAGTATCGTCCAATAGGGGCATATAAAGAACCCCCGGCGAGACCCCGCCCTCATGGCAAGGGCCCGATCGAACCATATGACCTGCGAACTAATATACGTAGGGATAGATCACCTCCCCGATCCATATATGGAGCACGGGACCATCTGCCCGCTGGCCGGGAAAGATCTGATGCCTGGATAGACAGGCAAGGCCGAGCTTGGGAGCTAAGGAGGGAACATGCATATGCCAACACCCACCAGGATACATCCCGGCACAAAGCTCCTGCACACCAACCCTAAAACTAGTTCCCTGACCCATCAACATCGATCAATACGATGGCATGACAGACTCGGCCATCTGGATAGAAGATTTCCTTCTACACATCCACATGGCCCGAGGAGATGATCTTCACACCATAAAATACATGCCACTAAATCTTAAAGGGCCAGCATGACATTGGCTCCATAGCCTGCCCAGAAATTCTATCGGAAGCTGGGAAGAGCTGGAGGACATGCTTTCAGGTCCAATTTTCAGGGCACCTACATTTGACACCCGGATGCTGATGATCTCAGCCATGTCATCCAGAAGGACGGCGAATCATCTCGAAAATTCTAGAATCGGTTCTTAACTAAAAAGAACCACATTGTCGACTGCTCGGACGCCGAGGCCATTGCAGCATTGATTATTTCCATGTCCATATATAATTAAGATTATATTCCGTATCAAAGAAGTTGGTGACATGAGAAATATTTACGACATGGTTGTCGGCTATAGTCCTTCATCATTTCCCAAGACTGAGTTGGCCTACGTCATCTCGGATGCAATCCAACATGGAGCTCGGACGCGTGAAGACATAGTTCGGGGAGGTTTCACTGAACCAGTTTCAAGACCAACAATTGGAGTAGACGAGCAACTCGGGTGGGCCGAGGTGCTGGAACCTAGAGTATCAGATTAGGGGCTACTGACTGTATCATGTCTTAGGTGTCTCTCATCATGTCGATTCCTGGCCTGGTGGTCCTGGCTGATGCCCCTTGTCACCGCCTTCTTTAGCCGCAGTGGGCAGCCATGACGATTACAAGGAGGATTCCAGAAGACTTGTCGTACAAGACATGATGCTGGATTCATGGAAAATACTAGCTCCTCGTATGCAGCCTACTAGGATCCATGTAACCCAGGGTCCCGGGTACACTATATAAACCGGGGTTGAGGCTCGTAGATAGACATTAAATATTAGGGAAGATATAATCTCTCGATGCTTTGCACTTTTGATACACTCCAACGCAATAAAGCACAAAAGAATACACATGGTTTTACCTCCTTGGTAGATCAAACCTATATAAACACTCTACCCTTGTTACCATCGTTCCAAGACACCTAGCCTAGCATACACGGCCAAGGGATAAGTCGGATTTAGCTCCGACACTCACACTTTCATTCATCTCTTTTAGTGGGCCTACTTTTAGCGCATTATATGCATGAACACTACTAGGGAAAAGCTTATAGGTAGATCCTTTTAGAGAAAAGGCTGAGGCCCGACATTAAATTAATAAAGCCAACAGGCAACCAGGTATCACAAAGAACGAAAGTAGCAACAAACAATGCATGGGAACCACCAAGAGAAGTTCAGACATGGCGACAACCGGCCACAACTGGCATGCAGACCACTCAAAGAGAACTCAACAAGACCGCTATGAAAGGCTAAGAGCACCAACTACGCCGACAAGGCAGGCACCTCCCAAAATGACAGCCGCCGAAACACAAACACGAGAGATGAGGAGATCCACAGCCACCTTGTTACCATTTTTAATCAGAGATTTCCCCTGCTGCAAAAAGATAGAAAATTTGAAAATACAGTCAACTGCCTTAGTTCAGGAACACTTGTTCGATAGTAAATTTATTTCTGGTTGTCCACAGGGTCACCACATGGAGGAGAGGCCAAACCAAAACAGCCTCCTGGTTTAGCCAGAAAGGGATGACGGAAGCGGCCGCAACTCATCAAAACTATCCGGAGCCCAAGACACACCCAACCACTCTTTGAGACAGCTCCAAAACAATTGGGCCAAGGAACAACAGAACAACACAAGACTAGTATCCTCAAGTTGTCCACAGATGGCACATAATTCAGAACCAGGACCATGCCGTTTCTTAATCTGATTCGCAGCCGGAAGCCGGTTCCTTAGGTCCCGCCACATGAAAATCTTGATCTATAGGGGCACCCGAGCCACCCAAACAGGCTTGAAGTTTGGCAACACAGGCCCATGATACGTCTCCAACGTATCTATAATTTTTGATTGTTCAATGCTATTATATTATCATTCTAGGATACTTTTTGAGTAATTATTTACCAATTTATATTATTTTTGAGCACTAACCTATTGACCCAGCGCCCAGTGCCAGTTCCTGTTTTTTGTGTGTTTTTTGTTTCGCAGAACTTCCATATCAAACGAAGTCCAAACACGATAGAAATTTACGGAGATTTTTTTGGAATATATGTGAATTTTGGGAGTCGAAATCAACGCAAGACGATGCCCGAGGGCCCCACAAACCAACAGGGCGCGACCTGGGGGTGGGGACACGCCCTGATGGCTTGTGGCCAGGCCTTAAGTCAATTGGGGCCTTCCTTCCTCCGCAATAAAGATATTTTTGCGATAAAAATCCCCTCAAAATTTCAGCCCGATCGGAGTTATGGATCTCCGGATATTTAAGAAACAGTGAAGGGGTCCGAAAACAATCGCAAAACACACACACACACACACACACAGATCCAATCTCGTAGGGCTTCTGCCCTCTGGGAGCCATGGCGGCCATGGAACAAAGGGAAACTCTCCTCCCATCTAGGGAGGAGTCCAAGGAAGAAGAAGAAGGAGGGGGGCTCTCTCTCCCTCTCTCCCGGTGGCGCCGGAGCGCCGCCGGGACATCCATCGTGACGGCGATCTACACCAACAACTTCGCCACCGTCACCACCAAATCTCACCCGGTAGCGCCGGAGCGCCGCCGGGGATCCATCGTGACGGCGATCTACACCAACAACTTCGCCGCCGTCACCACTAACTCTCCCCCCCTCTATGTAGCGGTGTAAAACCTTTCTTCCCCGCTGTAATCTCTACTTAAACATGGTGCTTAATGCTATATATTATTATCCAATGATGTGTGGCTATCCTATGATGTTTGAGTAGATCTCTTTTGTCCTACGGGTTCATTGTGGTATGATGTTATTGATATGAGTTGTTTGTTGATATGGTGCTGTCCTACGGTGCCTTCCGTGAGGGGCACACGTGAAGGATTCACGCTGGAGGGTTTGCAATATGTTCATGATTCGCTTATAGTGGGTGGCTAGAGTGACAGAAGCTTACACCCGAGTAAGGGGATTGTTTGCGTATGGGAGTAAAGAGGACTTGATGTTTAATGCTATGGTTGGGTTTACCTTAATGATTCCTATTAGTTGCGGATGCTTGCTAGAGGTCCAATCATAAGTGCATATGATCCAAGTACGGAAAGTGTGTTAGCGTATGCCTCTCCCTCATTGCATATGAGAAGTATCTATCATGTCATATTCAATTGCCTATGGACAATATTTCTCTTGCGTTACACAAAAAGTTTTCTACTAAAAAACTTACTTATTAATCTTTATCCAAGCAGCCCCTAACTTTTATTTACTTGATCTTTATTTCCTTGCAAACCTATCTATTACACCTACTAAGTACTTCTAGTTTCTTTCCCGCAAAGTAGTTTCATACTTGTTCTAGGTAAATCAAGCGTTAGCGTGCGTAGAGTTGTATCGGTGGTTGATAGAACTTGAGAGAATATTAATTCTACCTTTAGCTCCTCGTTGGGTTCGAAACTCTTAATTATCGAAAAAGGCTACAAACGATCCCCTACAATTGTGGGTTATCAAGACCTTTTTCTGGCGCTGTTGCCGGAGAGAAATAGCATAGTGGTTGATATTCTCGTGTGTGCTGGTTTTCTTTATCACTAAGTAATTTTATTTTCTATTCTAAGTTGTTTTCTATCTTTAGATATGGGTAGGAAACTTAAAATAGCAAAAAAATTAGATGTACTTGCAGCTCCAAAAGTTGAGGAACCACTAGTGTTCCGTACTACCGAAACTTATTACTTGGATCATCTTTGACCCCTTTGTGCTCGTGCTGAAAACCCAACTAGCTTAGTTGAGGGAAAATCATTAAATGAGCATGCTTATTATGTGTGACATCGCATATCTCAAAAAGGGAAACTCTTGTGGCATCAAATTAATACTTTGTGTTGCTATGCTTGGAATTTATGTGAATTATATGATTTTACTTGTCGTTCTAAAAACACTCAAGAACACTTTCCCTATCAATGTGTATTTAATGATAATGAAATATTATCTTCTTATGCCAAGGATGCCTATTGTTCTTATGATGTTGAACAAATTGAAGAATTTGTTTCTTTTAATGGTGCTTATGAAATTGCTACTTTGATTCAAAATTATGATGCTACTCTTTACAAATCTGAAAATTTTGCCGTACTTAAATATTGCTATGAAAACTATGCTTCTAATGAATATGTGAAATAATTTATTTAAAGAATGTCTTCTGCCTTGGAAGAGACTAATATTTTGCAGGAATCTATGGAAGAAGAATTTCCTGAAACTATGAGCTCATTAGATGAAAAAGATGAGGACGAGAGCCAAGAACAAAAGGAGGAACAACGGATTAGCTAACCGTGCCCACCTTCTAATGAGAGTAACTCTTCAACTCATACATTGTTTAATTTCCCTTCGTACATACCGAAGGATGAATGCTATGATGATTGCTATGATCCCTTGGATTCATTTGAAATATCCCTTTTTGATGAACTTGATGCTTGCTATGCTTATGGCCATGATGCCAATATGAATTATGCATATGGAGATGAACTTTCTATAGTTCCTTATGTTGAGCATGAAATTGTTGCTATCGCACCCACACATGATAGTCCTATTATCTTTTTGAATTCTCCCAACTACACTATATCGAAGAAGTTTGCACTTATTAAAGATTATATTGATGGGTTGCGTTTTAATATTACACACGATGATTTTGCTGAATATAATATGCATGTGCTTGCTGCTCCTACTTGCAATTATTATGAGAGAGGAACCAAATCTTTACCTCTCTATGTTTCCAATACTATAAAATTGCAAGAAACTACTTATGCTATGTATTGGCCTATACTTGATGTGCATGAATTGTTCTTGTATGACATGCCAATGCATAGGAAGAGAGTTTGACTTCGTTGTTATATTCTACATATTACTTTGTGCTCACTACTAAATTACAAATCATTGTTAATTAAAATTGGCTTTGATATACCTTGGGATCCGGGTGAATCAATTGTTTGAGCACTATATGCCTAGCTTAATGGCTTTAAAGAAAGCGCTGTGAGGGAGACAACCCGGAAGTTCTAGAGAGTCATTTATTTCTTTTGTGTGCTTTTAAAACAATTAAAAACAAAAAAAATAAAGTGGGGAACTTGAAACTGTTCTAAAAGAAATGTGAAAGTGAGAAGGACAAGCACCAACTGGGGGCTAGACTTGAACTTTGTTCATGCCCATGGAAACTTTGTGAATCTCGATTAAAGAAACTTTTAAACAAAAATAATTATCGCCTTGTATAAATCCATTGTATTATAGAAATAATGTGCCAAGAATTACCTTTAGGATGTTTAAATTGCTTGTTTGATATGTGCCGTGTAAAAACAGAAACTTTTTCTGTAGTTTTTGAATTTTCATATTTTACTGGAGCGTGCAAAAATTCTGAAATTACTACACAATACTGTTATACAAATTCTTTATTATGTCCTAATTTTTCAGAATTTTTTGAGTTACATAAGTATACGTTCCATCTGCATATTTACAGAATGTCCTGTTTTTTTACAGATTGCTGTTATAGTTGCTTTGCGTTCTTTTGTTTGAATTCTTGTTGAGCCCCATTGACATGGGAGCCATAGAATTGTGATAGCATACAGTGGGTAATGTTAGATTAAAATTACTCAATAATGTTATGGCAGGACATGATGAGATTTGATGATTACGTACTAACGTTTCTAATAAATGTTTTGTCAAGTTTTGTGTGGATGAAATGTTCGAAGATCGAGGAGGTATCGATATGAGAAGAATAATGAGAGACAAGAGTTCAAGCTTGGGGATTCCCAAGGCACCCCAAGTAAATATTCAAGGAGAATCAAGTGTCTAAGATTGGGGATGCCCTGGAAAGCTTCCCATCTTTCTTCTTCAACAATTATCGGTATGTTTCGGTTTTTGTTTTGTTCACATGATATGCGTAAATTCTTGGAGAGTCGTGTGCCTTTTATTTTCCTTTTAGAAATATACCATGCTGGTTTGGGAAAGTCCATGGTTGATTTATAGAATGCTCTTTGCACTTCACTTATATATTTTGAGTATGGCTTTATAGAATGCTTCATGTGCTTCACTTATATCATTTGAAGTTGGATGCCTGTTTCTCTACATATAGAAAACCGTTATTTGTAGAATGCTATTTTGCTTCACTTATATTTATTAGAGCTTGTCTAGGTCTTTTGTATAAATAATTAAACTCTCATTCTTCACTTATATTTGTTTGAGAGTTAATAAAAAGTAACGGTAATTTGCATGGGTTATAAGGCTAGTCCAAAAATAATAGGTATTCGAGGAGTGATAATCAAAACCTTCATGTACCAAATTAACGAGTAATTGTGGGTTAATGATATTTATGTGGTAATGTGAAAGGCTGTGAGTGCATCATTGTTGATTCATAGAAGTGTCGGTAATAAGAGGTGTTAACTTCTTGTTTGTCTAAAAATTAAAAAGGCATTGTGAGGATCTGTGAGCATTTCTATTCCTCGTTAAATTCCTATTGTTGTTTCGGGTAGGAGGCGTGGGATGGTTAACTCCTCCCAACCTCCTCCCTCGGGGCATGCGAGTAGTACTTTGATTTGTGATAATACTAATAAAACTTTGCAATAAGTATATGAGTTCTTTATGACTAATGTGAATCCATGGATATACGCACTCTCACCTCCACATATTTGCTAGCCTCTTCTGTACCGTGCATTGCCCATTCTCACCTCGAGGATCGGTGCAAACTTCGCCGGTGCATCCAAACCCCGTGACATGATACGCTCTGTTGCACATAAGCCTCATTGTATCTTGCTCAAAACAGCCACCATACCTACCTATCATGGCATTTCCATTGCCATTCCGAGATATATTGCCATGCAACTTCCATCGTCACTTCATATGACTTGCATTTCCATTGCCATATTGCTTTGCATGATCGTAAGATAGCTAGCATGATATTTACATGGCTTGTCGATTTTTGGATATCTTTTGCTACGCTAGATCATTGCACATCCTAGTACACTGCCAGCGGCATTCATATAGAGTCATATCATCCTATCCGTTTTTCATATCGAGTTGTAAGTAAATAAAAGTGTGATGATCATAATTATTATAGCATTGTCCCAATGAGGAAATAAAAATGGGGGAGGCCAAATGATCCCACCATAAAAAAATTGGGGGAGGCAAAATAAGAAAAAGCCCACCATGAAAATAAAACAAAAAAACAAATAAATGAGAGAAAAAGATTGAAGGGACTTTGCTACTATCCTTTACCATACTTGTGCCTCAAAGTGGCACATTGTTCCTCATATAGAGAGTCTCATGTTATGTCATTTTCATATGCTAGTGGGAAGTTTTCATTACAGAACTTGGATTGTATATTCCGATGACGGCCGTCCTCAAATGCCCAAGGTCTACATTAGCAAGCAAGTTGGATGCACACCCAATTAGCTTCAGTCGAGCTTTCATACACTTATAGATTTAGTGCATCCGTTGCATGGCAATCCCTACTCCTCGCATTGATATCTATTGATGGGCATCTCCATAGCCCGTTGATACGCCAAGTTGATGCGAGACTTTCTTCTCCACTTTTACCCCTTTGAAACCTACCACCACATTCTATTCCACCTATATGCTATGTCCATGGTTCACGCTCATGTATTGCGTGAAGAATAAAAAGTTGATGCATATTGAAAAAGTACGATCCAATTGCCTGACTTGGGCACCGTGGTGCTTACCATTTGTATTAATGTGGTGAAGATGGAGCCATGCCTTGCTAATACAATAAGATGAATGGGGGTAAACATTCTTTGAGGATCGTATAATTTGAAAGATTGATGATTTTGTTGCTTATGCTCATAAGTATTACTATGTTGATGTTTGTTAATTCATCATTTCTCAATGAGCATACATGCAAAAGATTACATATTGGGTAGCATGTCACATCAAAAATTCTGTTTCTATCATTTACCTACTCGAGGACGAGCAGGAATTAAGCTTGGGGATGCTTGATACGTCTCCAACGTATCTATAATTTTTGATTGTTCCATGCTATTATATTATCATCCTAGGATAATTTTTGAGTCATTATTTACCAATTTATATTATTTTTGAGCACTAACCTATTGACCCAGTGCCCAGTGCCAGTTCCTGTTTTTTTTGTGTTTTTTGTTTCGCAGAAATTCCATATCAAACGAAGTCCAAACACGATAAAAATTTACGGAGATTTTTTTTGGAATATACGTGAATTTTGGGAGTCGGAATCAATGCAAGACGATGCCCGAGGGCTCCACAAGCCAACAGGGCGCGACCTGGGGGTGGGGCCGCGCCCTGATGGCTTGTGTCCAGTCCTTAAGTCGGTTTGGACCCTCCTTCCACCGCAAGAAAGATATTTTCGCGATAAAAATTCACTCAAAATTTCAGCCCGATCGGAGCTGCGGATCTCCGGATATTTAAGAAATGGTGAAGGGGTCCGAAAATAGTTGCGAAAACAAAAGAGAAACAGAGAGAGAGATCCAATCTCGGAGGGGACCCTGCCCTCCGGGAGCCATGGCAGCCATGGACTAGAGGGAAAACTCTCCTCCCATCTAGGGAGGAGGCCAAGGAAGAATAAGGAGGGGGGGGGCTCTCTCCCCCTTTCTCCTGGTGGCGCCGGAGCGCCGCCGGGGCATCCATCATGACGACGATCTACACCAACAACTTCGCCGCCGTCACAACCAACTCTCTCCCCCTCTATGCAGTGGTGTAAAACCTTTCTTACCTGCTGTAATCTCTACTTAAACATGGTGCTTAATGCTATATATTATTATCCAATGATGTGTGGCTATCCTATGATGTTTGAGTAGATCTCTTTCCTACGGGTTAATTGTGGTATGATGTTATTGATATGAGTTGTATGTTGATATGGTGCTGTCCTAAGGTGCCTTCCATGAGGCGCACACGTTAATGATTCACGCTGGAGGGTTTGCAATATGTTCATATTTCACTTATAGTGGATGCACTACTGCAGGATGATGCTAACATGACACATCAATCAGAGACCCTTCGACGAAACTGTGTGCGATCCATCAATCGCAAACGGTATAGTTCAAGCTCCGCCTCCAATGACAAAAACCGTGCGCGATGAAGGAACGAGCAAATACGGTTCAAAAAAAGTTGCGTGTGTGATGCGTTGCATACAGTTTGTTCTTATGAACTGTTTGTGATTATGGAAGATAACAGAAACGGTTAACAAACTATATACGTGTGCATAGTGAGGCATACAGTTCACTCGGACAAACTATTTGCGCTGATCCAGCAGAACACAAACGAGTTAGCCTAAGAAGGCGTGTGTGATACCCGGCAAACAGTTCACTCATCAGAATTGTGTGTGAAGACCAATAAAAACCCAAACGGTTCATCCTGACAACCGTTTGTCTTGTGGGTACCCGGCAAACAGTTCATTCATCAGACATGTGTGGGAAGACCAATAATAACCCAAACGGTTCATCCTGACAACCTGTGTGTGTTGTGGGCACACGATTGCTGCTAATAATTGTATGAGATGTGATTTGCTATGTTTGCACAACATCTATATGCTCTGTCTACAGAACACCAACATTATTGTTGCATAACCAACTTGAACATACAGTTCCATAAGTGACTACACAACACATGTACAGTCCTCAATATAAATTTACAAGAAGTAGACGATCGCCAAATCATACTGTTCTTCTGACGACGGTTGACGACACTTCTCTGCTTGTGGCTATCCCTCGCCGTCTGCAGGAAGGAGGCACTTCCTCATGTCATTGATCCTCGTGTACATCTCGTAGCTGGTGTACGCGTCCTTGGCCGCGTACTTGATGTGTTCTTCATCCAGTTTGTCCACCCAGGCCACGTGCTAGGCAGTCTTGTCCTTGTGTCACTCAGCCTTCATGTCTCTGTAGTAGGGGTCGATGATGGCCGCGGCGAGGTCAACCAGGGAGTCCTTCTACTTCTTCTTCTCGCCCCCCAGACCCTGTACTGACCTTGGATGTTGACAAGCTTCTGGCAGGACAAGCCCGAAGTCTTGAGCACCTTTAGATCGTTGGTGGTGTCCACCGTTGCGAACCTATAGTCAGGGCTGTTGACAAACCTGGCGAAACGCTCGCAAGGCCTTGTGGCCAGGCAGTAGTGGTAGACGAGCACGCGATGGCGCACACACAACTGGGCGACGACAACCTTTTGATCATGCCCGACACGACCGCCGGTATACTCGAGGTCAAAGCCGACCACTTTGTACTTGTCATCCCCAGCAAGCAGCTGCTCCAACGTGTTGATGGAGTTCACCACCACGACCGGGTCGTTGGTGTACACCACCGAGAGGTCCGCCTTCCTGCTGTGTGTGTCCACTTTGACAATAGTGGCGAACTGCTGCTCGGCGCCGGCAGCCGCCATTGGATCCGCACGGGAAGGTTGAAGCGATGAAGAGATGTGCATCCTCTCTATATTATTTGTCGTCGTGGGTGTGCTTCTTGGCTTGTGTGGCGCGATCGGAAGGTGGAAGAGACGAAGGTAAATGGATGCATCAACCGCATGGCAGTTTTTGCAGCGCTTAACTGCATGGTGGCGCCGGGAGCGGCGCAACCGCTTGCATATGGCTCCCCGAACATGCCTGATCGTTCGCGCGTGGACGCCAGCAGATCGGCCGGGCGCACACGGACGCGAGCACAGCACGCCGAGGCCGCATCAACCCCCTCATGCGTACATTCATTCGCGACGGTGCATACAGAACGACCGTTTGCTTTGTAATAAAATGCAAACGGTTGTTTGTTATTAACCGTCTGCGTACTTGTCATTTCTCAAACCTCCGTCCGGTCTTGTCACCGCGTTGCCGCACGAGGATTCCAGTGCACACTTCGGGAGCACGCAAGTTTACCGCCCGGCGCGCCAAAATGCCCCAAACACCCAATGCTTCGGGAGCGCACAACGTTTCTTTTGGGCTTCCCGTTCCCGCGAAACCGCGCAGGAACGCGCGCAAGCTTCCCGTTCCCGCGCATGAACGCGCGCAAGCTTCCCGCCCGGCTCGCCTTGGCCGTCTGCTTTATAAATCCTCACGGCCGGCCTCTCCACATCGCATTCATCCCCTCCCTGCCCGTAGCTTCCCAAGTTTGCTTCTCCCCCAATCGCCAATGGCACATGTCAGTCGTCGTCGCTCCGCCACCCCGCCAGAGGGCAGCTCCAGCTGGGAGGATACACCACGCCGGCGGCGCAGTACCTGGAAGCGTGTAGTGCGTGTGGCGTCCTTGTTGGCTGTGCGCACGACACCCACCACACGCTCCTCCACATTTGCCCGAAGGCAGCTGCTGCCGGCGACCGCCGTCGCCCCCACCCCATCGCTGACCGCCGTTTTTGCCACCCCACCAGCTGCCTCCTTGGCCGCCACCACACCAGCGTCCGCCTTGGCAGCCACCCCACGGTCAGCCGCCGGGGCCATCACCCGCTCCGCCACCGCGGCCCGAAGGCGGGAGGAGGAGGCCGCCGCCGAAGCACAGACGCTCGGCTTTTGCATCAGTGGCCTAGCGTGCTACATCAACTTCCTACATGAGGAGGAGGAGCACCAGGTCGAGCACGCACATAGGCTCACCGCCGCCGTGGCCGCAGCAGATGCCGCAGCTATGGCGCGGAATGAGGAGATCTACGCCGAGTCCCGCCGCTTCGAGGAGGCACGTCAGGAGCAGCGGAGGGCAGCAGCAGCAGCCGACGAATTCGACTCCTCCAGCTCGTTGGTAGGCTTCTCCTCCTCGGCCTCTTACTGAATGCGCTCCGCAGGGGAGAAGGCTGCTGGCAGTAGCACGAAGCCCCTCCGGTGTAGTATTTAGGGGCTATTTTGTTCAGTTCATCTAACTATAGATATGGTTGAACCATACCACGTACTTTAAATTAGCTAGTATATATATAGTTGAACTAGCTATTTTAGTACGTGGTTGGCAACAAATGGGGAAAAGTTTGTTCGATTCAGCTATCTATGAATGAAATCTATGTTTACTGAATTTCAGTTGCAAAATTGCACCGTAATAGTGATTTTGTTCCTGCAAAATTGGACAAATCTCAGTGTTTCCAATTTGATAAATGAAAATTTACCCAATATGACATATTCGAATCTTACTTGACTCCTGCTGCCAATGCATCGATCGGTGCTTACATGGGGTGCTAAGTGTATTAAATGTCTTAGCAACTCAAGTCCACAATGCATAGTTGCTAAGGTCCCTTCATTTAATGATTTAGCAACTAAACTCTTGCATGGATTGGTGAGTTTCTTTCATTTAAGTGTTTTGCCAAGGTTCACACGCCTGACATTGTTTCTTCATGTGGTCACCAAACTCATATCTCTCCTTAATTACCTCTCCACATGGCAATCTCAGAAGTTAGCAAAAATATTAGTTGTAGCATCGGGAAGGGCACACGGGTCATCATTCACAACCGTTTGCGATGACGCAATGAAAAAATTCCTTCGCGCCAGATTTTTGCTTGACTTAGTAGGGAAGGAACAATTGCCCTCGGTTTGCATACGGGTATTCAGTCCGAAACGTCTTTGACGACTGGCAAAGGACACGCCACCCCGATGAGCGTGCGCAGGACACTGCTCGCACGCCACCCGTGTACTCAAACACCTGTCCGCACGCTACCTCCTTGCCAATACAGATAGCGACACGTGGCCCGCACGTAAGGTCTCTAGAACGTCCACGAATTATAAATAATACGCCCGTTTGCGATGGTAACGTGACATATTTTTGTTCCAAAATGCCTTTGTTAGCTATTAATAATTCTTGCTCTTTCTCTCAAAGTGGACACTAAAAATAGCACAACATATTTATGCTTTATATGATGACGCCCTGCCCAACATAGACCTAGTGACTGTAGTTTATATTTGAATTATGTACATTAAATGCACATAAAACTCAATTAATGTATAAAAAAGCCATACAAACCGTTAATAATTTAATATGTTTGCAGTACACACCTATTGTTTTATGTTGTTTCTAGGAAAAAATCAAGGAGAGAAGAGGCATCGGATGTCGTTTTTCACCCGCAGATGTGGCATGAATATATATGTTCCCTAATGGAACACTAGACGTAGCTTATTGTTGTATGAGAACCTCATGTTTGTAAGTGGCTTCTTACAAATCATGGCCTACTTGGTATTTTTTTTACCACGGCATATGTGTGCCTTCACATGACACCATTCTAAGTTTCATGAATTTCTGACAGAGTTTTGGATTTACGAGAATTTGGAAACCAAGTTTCTCGATATTTGTGGCCGAGCCAACATGCTTAGATGTTTGAAATTCGTTCTCATTTCTGGCATGTGACCTAACTCATACATCCAAGGACGCATATATGATTTTTCAACCCATTTTGCCGCCCCGGACCTTGTGATTGTAGATCAAATTTGAATTATGCACATTAAATATTGCACCGAAAACTCAATTAATGTATTTAAAAGCCAGATGATCCCTTATTTAATCATATTTTTGCACTTCACATGTACATATGTCTATGTTGTTTATATAAAGAAAATCAAGGAGAGAAGAGGCATCACATGTATTTTCGCCCGCATATGTGGCACGCATATATAATGTTCCCTATCGAAACCACAAAGCTTATTGTGAGGAGCTCCAATTTGTAAGGGGATCGAGCAAGAACATGTCCAATTTGGACAGTTTTTTTACCACGGCATGTGTGTGCCCTTGTCATGACACCATGCCAAGTTTCATGAATTTCTGACGAGTTTTGGATTTACGGGAATTTGAAAACCAAGCATCTCAATGGTTGCGGCCGAGCAAACAGTCAATGAGATGTTAGAAATTCATTCCCATTTCTTGCGTGTGACCTAATTAAACATGCATCCATGGAAATGCATATTTTTTCCAACCTATTTTTCATGTGTTGGACCTTGTGATTGTTGTTCAAATTTGAATTATGCACATTAAACGACTAGAAAACTCAATTAATGTGTTAAACAGGTCTCACGAACCCTGGAAAAAAATCCACAGTTTAGAATGACTGTCAGAAAGTTGCTCTGCGTGTGACTCCAGAAATAAATGCAGGCCACAAGAGACAACGGATGTTGTTTCGCACATAAAATGTGAACTTTCCCTATTGGAACACACGACTTTCTTGTGAGAACCTTCGGTTTGTAAGAGGCTTTTGTGCCAAAACTTGTCCAAAATTGGGCATTTTTTACCACAATAGGGCAATTGATGGCACCATGCCCAAATTTCATGAATTTCTGTCGTGGTTTGCATTTACATGAATTTAAAAATTGAGTTTCCAAATGTTTGCGGTCGAGCCTCGTGCCGTAGATATATATGTTCGAAATTCATTCCCATTTATTGTGTGGGACCTAAACATGCAGCCAGTGAAACATATATGGTTTTTCGACATATTTTCATGAGCTGGACCGTGCAGTGATTGTATAATTCAAATTTGAATTATATATGTGCACATTAATTGAATGCCTACAAAACTCAATTAATGTACTTAAAAGGCCAAACGAAGTCTGTAAGACTCCATTGATTCGCACGACATATTCACGTTACTCTATGGAGACTCTAGAAATAAATTCAAGGCGAGAAGCGACATCAGATGTTGTTTCGCACATAAAATGTGAACTGTCCCTACCGGAACCACATGACTTCTTGTGAGAATCTTCGGTTTGTAAGAGGTTTGTGCCAAAACTTGTCCCGAACTAGGCATTGTTTTTACCACAACACACATGCACCATGACATCACGCCATGCCAAGTTTCATGAATTTCTCACGATATTTGGATTTACTGGAATTTGAAAACACGGCTTCTCAAAGTCTATGTCCGAGCCAAAATACCGTGAGGTTTGGAATTCATTTAATTTCCATTTCTTGCATGGGACCAAAACATGTATCCAGTGACAAATAGTTGATTTTCAACCCATTCAGGTGCCCTCTAGTATGTGCTTAATAAAGTGCAGTTCAAATTTGAACTATGCACATGAAATGTCCAAAAAACTCTTTAAATGTTTTAAAGGGCCTAAACACCCCTGAATTATTCCATATTTAACACACAGTCTGATAGTTACAAGTTCACTGCAGATAAATGTTATTGCCATCCAAACACCTTCAATTGCCAATGTAATTTCATTTTTAGTCTCAAAGCAGTTTGAAAATCAAATACATCGCAAACAGTTCTTGATCATGAAACGTGTGTGATGTGGTATCAAAATATCTTGGGCCAATCCTCATATATGGCTTAGGCCGGAAGCTTCAGTCCACCGCCGGTGCGTCAACCACACAGTCCCACGTGTTCTCCAAGACCACTGTACTGTTCAAGCGTCGCCGGTGAAAGATGGGGACGTGGATCCACGTCGTGAGGGCAACTTTGGCGACCCACTCCGGCCCGAGCGCGGCTGCATCATCCACGAACGTGCTCACAACATCCTTGAGCGCGGCCGCACTCTCCGACAGGGCGGCTGCGGCCGTCGAAAGGGCAGCTGCTGCATCTGAGATGTCGGCAGCAACATCCGCAACCGGGATAGCATTTGGCGAGAACGGCACAACAGCTGTCCGTTCCTCGGCGGCCACCGTAGCCCTGATGGCGGCTGCCCACGCCTATGCCGATGCCGCCCACGCCCAGCTCGTGGCGGTCAGCGCACAAATAGCAGCGGCCTTCTCCGACAACGGTCGGCAACCTACGTCCGAAGAGTTGGAAATCGCCGAGAGCGCTCGGGCAGCCGTCCGTTCGTCGGCAACCTCCCTTGCCAAGATGGAGGCCGTCAATGCCTGGACCGCCGCCGGCCACGCCCAACTCGTGACGGCCTTTTCCAAAGAGATGGTGGACGCGGACGGTGAGATGCTTGTAGAGTAGGTGGCGATGGATGCCATGGAGCCCCTTCCCCTGGAGGTGGTCGAGCGCGAGCTGGTCATGGAGGATGCGGCGCAGATCGGCGAGCGTCAGGCGGAACATTAGTCATTGTTTAGAGTGCTGGTCTTTTGTTAGAGTAATGTTTAAGTCAACCAGCTCTGTTTAATTGCTCAAGTAAGTAAGTGCGGGCTGTGGTGTAGGCTCTTTTGTGCAGTACCCAAATTAGCAATTGATGTTAAATTACGCGACGACGTGGATGACCACTGTAACCAGGGAAATTCGGACCAAAAATTTGCCGCCATATCCCCATTCCATCTTCCAATTGAAAATGAAACTGAAGTTCAGCACACACACTTTTTTGGAATGAACCGTGTGCAATGTAGTACCCAATCTTACGTCCGAAGTTTGGAGACAAACATTTGCACGTCCAAGTTCATCACACACGGGGTATGTCACAGGCTTCGTTTGTGATGTGTTGATATCGAGAACTATTCTGAAAAATTTGCACGTTCAAGTTCATCACACACGGTGTATAAACCAGGCTTTGTTTGTGATGTTTTGATATTGCACATGGTTCCGAATAAGGGACTGTGTCCGATGGTGCTTCCCGCGCCAGTTTTTTGCTGAACCGAATGAAAATTTTGGGCTGCCGCGGAAATATCTACCTCCCTCGCCCCCGGTACCAATCAAAAGCCACATTTCCCCCTTTTCCTCTACCTTTCGTAGTTCAAACCTTCATTAATTGATTGCAGCGCCGCCTCCTCACCGGCGACGCTCCTTCCTGCTGCTCGGCCTCGTCCATCTAGTCAGGTAATCCACAGCTCCCCAATACCCCCTCACCCCCTCCTCCTCCATCCCACATGGCCCGACCGCCGGCGCGACACCTTCCACCCAAATCACCGCCCCATCCTCCAAATAATCGCCGCCAAAAGCCATGGTGCACGCAGTATAGCCAGGATCTCAAAGAGCATTTGGCTGCGGAGAAGCAAATCGCGGCTGCACGCGCAGATGAGGCAGCTATGGCTTCCATGCGTGCCGACCCCCAGATCTTGGAGGAGCACCTCGCCGTCGAGGCCACCGTCAACGCCTCGCGCGCTGATGCCGCCACGCGGTTGGCTGCTATAAACGACAGCCCGTGGTCTTTTCTCGAGGGCACCGCCGGTGCGTTTGACGAAGACTTCGTTGTGTTTTCTCAGCGTGCCCGTGCTTACCTCAACTCCAGAGCCGGCATGTTGGTGCCGGGACCGGATCAGGCCACTCACCACTACGAGGGGTGCACCCACGGTGTGGAGGCCTCGCCCTCTTCCAAGTTGACGGAGCCCATCATCATCGATATCTCCGACGATGAGGAATAGCTTGTTTTTCTTAGCTTTATCACTTAGGACCTATGTTCACCTAGCTACGCCGGTTAAGCACGTTTCGTTTAGCTGCTGCCTGGGCCGCTACTACCTTTCATTTAGAAATTCTAGTGAAATGTCCAATGTAATGCTACTGCAACCTGACCTTCTAGTATGTTCTATTGTGCAATGTGGTGTTGAGTTAACTGTTTCGTTCATTTGTTGTGGTGATCATTTAACTATTTAATTCAATTTCTAAAATGTGATGTACGATTGTTGTTGGTACAATTTTGTATTGTTATGCATATGACGAATAAATCGAATTTAGATGTACTAAATACATGTGCAACATATAGAATTGCTACATTTCCTAGTTCTTAGCACGCTTGGTTTAGATAACTGGATTTTCAATGTGGCTCGAACTAATTTATTGGATCCGCAATGTGTTTATTTTCCATTAACATATTTTAGTGATAGTATGCCAAATATCACTTGTAACCTGATCAATATTTGTCTTAAATATGTTGCAGGGGGAAACAATGGGTGACACTGAAGTTTACCATCGAGGTTTGCACATCCATGGTCGTTTGGCTAATAACACATTATTGTGCAATTGCAGAAACCATTGTAATAGGAATGTTTTTATTAATAATTTGTTCTTGCACATGTAGGTCCTACTGTAAGAGGTTTAGACCCACTGTTCGACCCTTTTTGCATGTGGGGAAATGAGGTGTCCTTGAATATCAGTCAAATCAAGAAACTCAGAAAGATCGTTAAGATAAAGAAACTAGCTACGAAAAACAACAAGATGTTTGTTTGCACAATGAAAAAGACATCAGTCAACTATAGGATGGTACCATCTCTTTCACTTTGTCCTTTTCCCTTTGCGCCATTTCAAAGTTTAGAAAAGATATTTATGCGTATGTTTGTTTTCAGTCCTTCTCAAGGGAGTTCGTCGATGATTACGTCTCAAACCACCTGTATGATCAAGAGGCGATGAAGGTATTCATACAACACCCACGGTATAATCTTGAAGTCTTCCTTAAGAGGACGAAGGCTGGGCGGGCAATCATCCACAGGCACTGGCCTAAAGTTGCCAGGACCTTCAACATCATTGAAGGCTCAGTATTCGCCTTCCGCTTTAACAATTTTCTAGATGAGATTCATCTGTCTATTTACCGTCTATGATGATACTTAATTTCCATAGGTTTTAGATGTTGCATTTGAAACTTTGTCTTGTTGTGCAATTGGGTAGCTAGGTAGTATATGCCTATATGAAATGAGGTTGTACCCTGATGTAATTCAATTCTGAAATCCTTATTGCCGTACTACGAATAAGAAATATATTCTGTGGTTGATATGAAATGTTAATTTTGATTACAAAATGGATTATAAATAATTGATCAATCAGGCTGATTATTGGGGTTCCCATTGCAGACGATTTCTAAGACAAAACCGTGGGCGATGACATGAACAAACCCACACGGTTTCTAGAAAGTTGGCTTGTTGGATCGTTGAGCAATCACACACGAATTCTGGTCGACAACTGTGTGCGTTAGGACACCCAATCACAAACGTTTTCACATAGCTAGTGTGTGTGATGGGCAGCCCAATGCCAAACAGTTTCTTCTAGACACCGTGAGTGATGTTCTGAGTAACGCAAACGACATAATTATAACTATCGTGTGTGATGAACACACCTATCACAAACGATGTTATGCAGAAAATTGTGTGTGATCTGCAATACGAACGGAAATGTACCCTTGGGATTCCCTGTGTGGGATGCTAAGTCATCTCACACATCTTCCCCAATATGTCTGTTTGTGATGGTCCTTCCAATCGCAAACGATATATTTTTGCCCATCGTGTGCGACCAGGTGTAGGCATCGCCGACGGTTTTGCCTATCGTGTGGGATAGGCCCCCCTATCGCCCACACATGCAAGGCGACGGTTTAAGACTACGTCATGGAAAGGGGTTAAAAACAGTTTGTATAGCACGCGGCTGCACTAGTGGTGGCTAGAGTGACAGAAGCTTACACCCGAGTAAGGGGATTGTTTGCATATGGGAGTAAAGAGGACTTGATGTTTAATGCTATGGTTGGGTTTACCTTACTGATTTCTAGTAGTTGCGGATGCTTGCTAGATGTCCAATCATAAGTGCATATGATCCAAGTACGGAAAGTGTGTTAGCGTATGCCTCTCCCTCATTGCATATGACAAGTATCTATGATACGTTGGACACGTCTCCAACGTATCTACTTTTCCAAACACTTTTGCTCTGGTTTTGACCTCTAATTTGCATGATTTGAATGGAACTAACCTGGACTGACGCTGTTTTCAGCAGAACTACCTTGGTGTTATATTTGTGCAGAAATAAAAGTTCTTGGAATTGGACGAAACTTTTTGTGGATTTTTTCTTGGATTTATAATGAATTATGGAGCGAAGACCTGCCAGAGGGAAGCCACCTGTGGGCCACAAGCTAACAGGGCGCCCCCCTAGACCGCGCCCTGTTATGTGTTGGGGCCCACGTGGCTCCTCCGACCCTGATTCCAGTACTATAAAATCACATCTTCGGAGAAAAAATCAGAGAGAAGTTTTCATCGTGTTTCACGAGACGGAGCCGCCGCCACCTCCTATTCTTCCTCGGGAGGGCTGATCTGGATTCCGTTTGGGGCTCCGGAGAGGGGAAATCGTCGCCGTTATCATCACCAACCCTTCTCCATCAACACCGCCATGATGCTCACCACCTGGAGTGAGTAATTCCTTTGTAGGCTTGCTAGATGGTGGTGGGATTGGATGAGATTGATCATGTAATCGAGTTAACACTAGTAGAAAACAGGTCTTCCGTTTCATCCTTTAGTCCCGGTTTGGCTTTGGACCGGGACTAATGTGTCCATTAGTCCCGGTTCCAACGGCTAGGAGCGGTCGGGGTGTACGGGCCCCATTAGTCCCGGTTCATTCTAGACCTATAGTCCCGGTTTGTATCACAAACCGGGACTAAAGGGGTGGTGGCAGGTTGGTGTCAGCCTGGGGCCCCCACGAGCCCTTTTAGTCCCGGTTTGTGATACAAACCGGGACTATAGGTGGACCTTTATTCCCGGTTTGTATAACGAACCGGGACAAAAGCTTTCCCTATATAAACCCTTCGTCCAGCCCGACTCCATTTCTCTGTTTTCTCCATTCGAATTCCCCTCTCCGTTCTTCCCCTAGCTTGAGCTCCTCCCTCCATTTTTGCCAAGATTTGTCAAGATTTGAGGCACCCCAATGCATCCAAGTGTCCACAAAGGTTAGCAACTTTGTCCTTTCATGTCTTATTGCTAGATCAGCTCGTGCAATGCTTTATAAGTATAGTGATTTGTGGGTTTTAGTTTGGGTGTAATTATTTGGTAGTTTTTTTGATTTATATGCAATTTGAGCTCAAATTAACTCCTTAGTTTGCATATGTGTAGGTGTGGTTTACTTAGTGTGCTTTCCCGTCCCCGTCCTAACCACCGTCGATCGCCCGCACCGTCCTGTCGCCGGCACCACCTTGGTGAGCCTCTTCTTGTGTTCTTATCATTTTTATTAAAAAAATCGTATTTGTATGATTTAGATAGTTACTTGCATAATTTTCTTACTTGTATGATTGTTGTTATATATAGTGCCATGGTTATGATATCCATGCCCATCGGCCCTCGTCCGGTTTACGATTCGGATGTGGTATATTCTCTTTTATAACTAGTTGTTGCATTTCGTGTTAATGACAATTATGCCCATCAAGTTGACATAGATATTTTTATCTAGGAGGTAGTTGAACCAGAAATGCCAACCGACCCTATTGTCGAGAAGTTAAATTTAGTTGAAAAAGAAAACAAGGATTTGAAAGGAAAATTGAAAAGAGTTGAAGAAGAGAAGATGAAATTGGAGTTGTACGTTGCCGATGTCGTCGATGATCACAAGATCAAGATGGATGCAATGCGCTTGAAGATTACAAAGATTAGAAAATATGCCATTAATAAAGAGGCTTGGTATCATTATGCTGTTGGATCAATTGCTACCTTAGTTGCGATTTTGATCGCATTTGTTGTTGCATTTAAATGTTTTATCTAGATAGTTGTATGTTGTTTTATGAGAAAATAAGTGTGTATGAACTTTATGTATGAACTTGTATTAATTTGGTCTTTTCGGTGTTGTGTAATGAAGATGAACCGGCAATGGATGTACGATGACCGACGCTCTCCCCAGTTCATTAATGGCGTGCAGAGTTTTTTGCGTGCGGCTGAGGCAAACAAGCGGGATGGTTTTATGTGTTGTCCATGTGGTGTGTGTAAGAATGATAAGACTTACTCTGGCTCAAAACAGATTCACGTCGACCTGTTTACGTCCGGTTTCATGTCCGGCTATAATTGTTGGACCAAGCATGGAGAAAGAGTGGTTCTAATGGAAGAGAATGACGAAGAAGAGGATGACGACAACTATCCTGGGTGTCCTGAATATGATGGTACTACAATGGGGGAAGAGAATGAAGAAGAAGAAGCTAAGGCTTCAGATGAGCCCGCTGACGATCTTGGTCGGGCCATTACTGATGCAAAGAGAAACTACAAAAGTGAAAAGGAGAAGTTGAAGTTGCAGCGCATGTTAGAGGATCACAAAAAAGGGTTGTACCCAAATTGTGAAGATGACAACACAAAGCTCGGTACCACATTGAAATTGCTGCAATGGAAGGCAGAGAATGGTGTATCTGACAAGGCATTTGAAAAGTTGCTGAAAATAATGAAGAATAAGCTTCCAAAGGACAACGAATTGCCCGGCAGTACATACGAAGCAAAGAAGGTTGTCTGCCCTCTAGGATTGGAGGTGCAGAAGATACATGCATGCCCTAATGACTGCATCCTCTACCGCGGTGAGTACGAGAATTTGAATGCATGCCCGGTATGCAATGCATTGCGATATAAGATCAGTCGCTATGACCCTGGTGATGATGTTCAGAGCGAGCGCCCCAAGAAGATGATTTCTGCCAAGGTGATGTGGTATGCTCCTATAATACCACGGTTGAAACGTTTGTTCCAAAACAAAGAGCATGCCAAGTCGTTGCAATGGCACAAAGAAGACCGTAAGAAAGACGGGAAGTTGAGAGTACCCGCTGATGGGTCGCAGTGGAGAAAAATCGAGAGAGAGTGGCCGGACTTTGCAGATGACCCAAGGAACTTATGGTTTGGTTTAAGTGCAGATGGCATTAATCCATTTGGGGAGCAGAGCAGCAAGCATAGCACATGGCCTGTGACTCTATGTATCTATAACCTTCCTCCTTGGTTGTGCATGAAGCGGAAGTTCATTATGATGCCAGTGCTCATCCAAGTCCCTAAGCAACCTGACAACGACATTGATGTGTACCTAAGGCCATTAGTTGATGAACTTTTACAGCTGTGGAATAAAAAAGGTGTACGTGTGTGGGATGAGCACAAACAGCAGGAATTTGACCTGCGAGCGTTGCTATTTGTAACCATCAATGATTGGCCTGCTCTTAGTAACCTTTCAGGACAGACAAACAAGGGATACCATGCATGCACGCACTGTTTAGATGATACCAAAAGTATATATTTGGACAAATGCAAGAAGAATGTGTACCTGGGACATCGTCGATTTCTTCCAGCCAAGCATGCCTTAAGAAAGAAAGGCATGCATTTCAAAGGTGAGGCAGATCACCGGAAGAAGCCCGTCCTCTGTACTGGTGATGACATACTTGATATGGTCAAGGATTTACAAGTAATATTTGGAAAGGGTCCTGGCGGACAATCTGTTGCAACTGACGCTGAGGGACGCACACCCATGTGGAAGAAGAAATCTATATTTTGGGAGCTAGAATATTGGAAAGTCCTAGAGGTCCGCTATGCAATCGACGTGATGCACGTGACGAAGAATCTTTGCGTGAACCTGCTAGGCTTCCTGGGCGTGTATGGGAAGACAAAAGATACACCGGAGGCACGAGAGGACCAACAACGTGTGCACGAAAATGACGGCATGCATCCAAAGTAGTATCAAGGTCCTGCCAGCAACGCTCTTACCAAAGCGGAGAAGGAAATCTTCTTTGAATGCCTGCTCAGTATGAAGGTCCCGTCTGGCTTCTCGTCGAATATAAAGGGAATAATAAATATGGCAGAGAAAATATTCCAGAACCTAAAGTCTCATGACTGCCACGTGATCATGACGCAATTGCTTCCGGTTGTGTTGAGGGGGCTTCTGCCAGAAAATGCTCGATTAGCCATTGTGAAGCTATGTTCATTCCTCAATGCAATTTCTCAGAAGGTAATCGATCCGGAAATCCTACCAAGCTTACAGAATGATTTGGTCCAATGTCTTGTCAGTTTCGAGTTGCTGTTCCCACCATCCTTCTTCAATATTATGACGCACGTCCTAGTTCACCTAGTCGAAGAGATTGCCATTCTGGGTCCTGTATTTCTACACAATATGTTCCCCTTTGAGAGGTTCATGGGAGTCTTAAAGAAATATGTTCGTAACCATTCTAGGCCAGAAGGAAGCATCTCCAAGGGCCATGAAACAGAGGAGGTTATTGAGTTTTGTGTTGACTTTATTCCTGACATTAAGCCGATTGGTGTTCCTCAATCGCGGCATGAGGGGAGACTGCGTGGAAAAGGCACGCTTGGACCAAAATCAATAATATGTAGGGACAGGCATTCTTGGGCGCAAGCACACTACACAGTTCTACAGAATTCTACCTTGATCTCCCCGTATATCGAGAAACACATGGATATTATACGCTCGAAGAACCCGGAGAAGTCTGACCCCTGGATTCAACGTACACACATTGAGGCTTTCGGCGGTTGGTTGCGAACACATCTCATGAATGACGACAATGTTGAAGATGACTTGTACTTGTTGGACAAGAGACCATCTTTGACTATATTGACTTTCCAAGGGTACGAGATAAATGGGAATACATTTTACACGATCGCCCAAGATAAAAAGAGCACCAACCAAAACAGTGGTGTCCGCTTTGACGATGCGGCAAACACCAAGGAAAAGGAGACATATTATGGTTACATAGAGGAGATATGGGAACTTGACTATGGAGGTGATTTGAAGGTCCCTTTGTTCCGGTGCAAATGGGCCAATCTGACTGGAGGAGGGGTAATGGTAGACCCGCAGTACGGAATGACAATAGTGGATCTCAACAATCTTGGGCACACAGACGAACCATTCGTTCTAGCCAATGATGTGGCGCAAGTTTTCTATGTGAAGGACATGTCTACCAAACCAAGAAAAAGGAAAGATAAGAAAGCGGATACATCATATGATGAGCCAAAGCACCACATAGTTCTTTCTGGGAAAAGAAACATCATGGGAGTGGAGGACAAGACAGACATGTCAAAAGATAATGAAAAGTTTGATGAAATTCCTCCCTTCGCAGTGAAGACTGACCCAAGCATCCTGTTAAATGATGAAGATTGTCCATGGTTACGGCGCAATACTCAAGGAACACACGCGAAGAAAAAGTTTTATACCCCAAGATCCCACTCTGGGATGTGATTGGCTGCACCGTCATCACTTTTCTTCTCTAGTGAGTAGCCGGGATGGTCCAGTTTTGTACACGAAGTGCATCCAGTTTTTGTTGTAGCCCTCTCAACTTCTTAGCACATGCTATGTGGGTGAAATGATGATACCATGCCAAGTTTCAACCTTTTCCGAGTTCATTTGTGGTGCTTTTAAATTTCAGGGTCATTTAGCCCAAAACAATTCATTAAATGGATGAAAAATAGCAAATGAAGTTAGAAAGGGTTGAAATTTGAGGATGTGGCTTAGAATGGTGCACATTGAATGCACAAAAAGTCTGGAGTTGAAATAAGTTAAAAAAATGAAATGCCTTTGTAACAGATGAGTTTTCATCCGAAACCCTCATACTTCGAAGGAGATGGACCAGTTTGTACATGAAGTACATCCAGTTTTTTCCGTAACCCTCTCAACTTTTTAGCACATGCTATGTGGGTGAAAAGATGATACCATGCCAACTTTCAACCTTTTCAGAGTTCATTTGTGGTGCTTTTTAATTTCAGGGTAATTTAGCTCAAAACAATTCATTAAATGCATGAAAAATAACAAATGAAGTTAGAAAGGGTTGAAATTTGAGGATGTGGCTTAGAATGGTTCATATTGAATGCACAAAAAGCCTGGAGTTGAAATAAGTTAAAAAAAATGAAATGCCTTTGTAATAGATGAGTTTTCGTCCGAAACCCTCATACTTCGAAGGAGATGGTCCAGTTTGTACACGAAGTGCATCCAGTTTTTTCCGTAACCCTCTCAACTTTTTAGCACATGCTATGTGGGTGAAATGTTGATACCATGCCAAGTTTCAACCTTTTCAGAGTTCATTTGTGGTGCTTTTTAATTTCAGGGTCATTTAGCTCAAAACAATTCATTAAATGCATGAAAAATAGCAAATGAAGTTAGAAAGGGTTGAAATTTGAGGATGCGTCTTAGAATGGTTCATATTGAAAGCACAAAAAGTCTGGAGCTGAAATAAGTTAAAAAAATGAAATGCCTTTGTAACAGATGAGTTTTCGTCTGAAACCCTCATACTTCGAAGGAGATGGTCCAGTTTGTACACGAAGTGCATCCAGTTTTTTCCGTAACCCTCTCAACTTTTTAGCACATGCTATGTGCGTGAAATGATGATACCATGCCAAGTTTCAACCTTTTCAGAGTTCATTTGTGGTGCTTTTTAATTTCAGGGTCATTTAGCTCAAAACAATTCATTAAATGCATGAAAAATAGCAAATGAAGTTAGAAAGGGTTGAAATTTGAGGATGTGGCTTAGAATGGTTCATATTGAATGCACAAAAAGTCTGGAGTTGAAATAAGTTAAAAAAATGAAATGCCTTTGTAACAGATCAGTTTTCGTCCGAAACCCTCATACTTCGAAGGAGATGGTCCAGTTTGTACACGAAGTGCATCCAGTTTTTTCCGTAACCCTCTCAACTTTTTAGCACATGCTATGTGGGTGAAATGATGATACCATGCCAAGTTTCAACCTTTTAAGAGTTCATTTGTGGTGCTTTTTAATTTCAGGGTCATTTAGCTCAAAACAATTCATTAAATGCATGAAAAATAGCAAATGAAGTTAGAAAGGGTTGAAATTTGAGGATGTGGCTTAGAATGGTTCATAGTGAATGCACAAAAAGTCTGGAGTTGAAATAAGTTAAAAAAATGAATTGCCTTTGTAACAGATGAGTTTTCGTCCGAAACCCTCATACCTCGAAGGAGATGGTCCAGTTTGTACATGAAGTGCATCCAGTTTTTTCCGTAACCCTCTCAACTTTTTAGCACATGATGCTATGTGGGTGAAATGATGATACCATGCCAAGTTTCAACCTTTTCTGAGTTCATTTGTGGTGCTTTTTAATTTCAGGGTCATTTAGCTCAAAACAATTCATTAAATGCATGAAAAATAGCAAATGAAGTCAGAAAAGGGTTGAAAAGTGATGATGTGGCTTTGAATGGTGCATATTGAATACAGAAAAAGTATTGAGTTAAAATATGTTTAAAAAATTGAAATCCCTTTGTAATAGACGTGTTTTCGTCCGATCGAAGTTATTTAACTTAATATTATATAAAATTTATGCAACTAAAATTATCAAAGTTATTTTTGTTAAAAACTTTAATAGAAAAAAGAATATTCATAAAGTATTTTCTGTTAAGAACTTTTAATATGCAAAAAAATAACAAAAAAAATAGCAAAAATGAAAATAGATGCGCTTATAGAGAAAATTCAACCTAAATTCAAAGTGCTAGTACTTTGAATTTACTAGCACTTTGAATTTAGGTAGAATTTTCTTTATAAGAGCATCTATTTTCACTTTAGTAACAGCGACATAGTAGGCACATGTTCGGTTTGAGAGAGGATCGTGCTGCCTCTCGCACAGCGGGGCTTATAAGCTGGTCGTCGTGCTCCTCAACTAGCGAGGTGGGACTAAACTCCCACCACAGCCGTGCTGCCTTCCCGCGCGAATTTGGGCCGCCGAAAAGGCCTCTTTAGTCTCGGTTGGTGATAGCAACCGGGACTAAAGACCCTTTAGTCCTGGTTGGAGCCAATAACCGGGACTAAAGGTCCTGGGGTATTTAACGCGGGACTTGTCGAAATCTCCCCAACCTCTCCCATTCTCCCCCGACCTCGACGCCCTGCCCCGACGCCGCCAGGCTGCCGGAGCTCGCCACCGCCCCCCGAGCCCGTCCTCGTCGTCGCCGCCGCCCCCGAGCCCGTCCTCGCCGCCGCCCCCGAGCCCGACCTCGCCGCCGCCCCCGAGCCTGTCCTCGCCGCCGTCGTCATCGCCATCCGCGCCCTCGTCCTCGCGCCATTGTCCTCGCCACCAACGTCGTCGACACCGCCCGAGCTCATCCTCGCCGCCGCCCAGAGCCTGTCAACACTGCCGCCCGTGCCTCCTCGTCCTCGTCGACGTCGTCGCCGCCCCCGACGCCGGACGCCGCCCGCGCCTCCTCCCCGAGCCCCGTCGTCGCCGCCCGCACCTCCTCCTCCGAGCCCCGTCGCACCAGTGAGCTCCTGCCGCCTGATCCGATCCCCTTCCACCGCGGCCACCATGGCCACGTGCGCCGGCACCTAGTTGTTTTAGTTTTTTTAGTTTAGTCGTTTTAGTTTTTTTAGTTTAGTTGTTTTAGTTTAGTTTAGTTTAGTTGTTTTAGTTTTTTTAGTTTAGTTGTTTTAGTTTTTTTAGTTTAGTTGTTTTAGTTTAGTTTAGTTTAGTTGTTTTAGTTTTTTAGTTTAGTTGTTTTTTTAGTCTCGAGTCCCGAGTCATCGAACCACGAGTCTCGAGTCAACGAACCCCGAGTCCCCGACGATCGCCGGTGAGGAGTCCCCGACGATCGTCGGGGACTCCTCACCGGCGATCGTCGGGGACTCGGGGTTCGTCGACTCGGGATTCGTGGTTCTCGTTATTATTGTCATAGTTATTAAATGCAATCATCTTTATTAAAGTTTATTAAATAGTAGGAATTTAAATAGTTGTAGAATTTGTTCTCGACGTCAACGATGCCTGGCCCGCATCCTCGTCGTCGACTCGGTGCAGTCGACCACCTGCTTGAGAGGCGCCAACATGTCCGGGACTGGGCTCCGCCGGGCTGGCACTGGGAGGTCCTGCCTTCCGGGGCGCGGAGCTTGGTGAGGAATCAGGGTCCCGTCGTCGACCCGGAGGTTATTTGGTGGCGGTCGCGTGGACCACTGTCGGTGCAGAGGGAGACGGCCCCCGCGGAGATGGTACGTCGCCGTGTTAGGGAGGAGGACGAGCACGTCCGACGCTACATGGCTGCGTTGGACGCCAGGTTCTCCAATACCTGGGAGGTTCTTCAGGGATCACACCCGAGCTATGATCCTGTCATAGTTCCTTATCTTTGGGTGTCCACCGCCTGTGCCGCGAGACGTCAACTAGATCTGTTTTAGTGATATTATATTCGATGATGTATTAGCGATACTATTCGATGATGTATTAGTGATATTATATGATCGTATTGTTGCATTGCCTTGTATTGATTTGCATATCTCTGGTTCTGCTTATTGAATGCATTCTAATTGTTTTATATTTTTTCTGGATTAGTTAAGCTATGGACGGTAGAGACAGAGACCATGATCAAGAGAATGCCGTGTACGACCTGATACGCTCCGGAAACGAAGAGAATGTAGTAGATGATGGCTCACAATACCTTAACCCATCCGGTGAGGGAATTGAGGAAGAACAACCAAGAGACGAAGGCGAACCAGCTGACAATGACGATGGCGAAGAAATTTTTGTCCATTTAACAGAGTCAGGCGAGGTATTAATTTGCCCTCTGGTGATCATCAGATGTATTGATTGATTTGTATATATTAACGAATCTTTCTTCCTTTTAGCCCTCCGGATCGAGCAAATCTTCTACAAGGGTTAAACGTGGCCCGACAAAAAAGTTGAAACAAGGCGTAAAGTTTAACATCGATCAAATCAGAGCAGATGGCGAACCGATTGCTCCTAAAGAGAATGCAGACAAATTTATACATCAATGCGGAGTTATCGTTAGGGACCAAATCCCGATCACTGCTCAAGAATGGAATCAGCCAAAAGATCGCGGAGTTCCTTTTGTCAGCCAAAGAGCAAAAGATCTGCTTTGGGAGGAGCTCATGAAACATTTCACCCTACCAGAGGGTCTCACAGATCTCCAACGGGAGAAAGTCAAGAAGTGTGCTCTTAAGAAGATGGCCACACAATTCCAATCTTGGAAGAAAAGATTATGGACCAATTACTTGGAAGGAGGAAAGAAGACTCCAGAATTCAAAGGAGAATATGTGAAGTTAGCAGATGACTGGGACGAATTTGTGAAGTTCAAGGAATCAGAAGAAGCTAAGAAACGGTCGAGAATAAACAAGATAAATGCCAACAAAAAAACGTGGCACCATCGTCTGGGGTCAGGCGGCTACAAGTTTGGGTTGCCTAATTGGGATGAATTTGAGAGAAACATGAAGGCTGCAGGGGTCACTCCAGTAACAGAGACGTGCCCAGAGAGGTGCAGGACTTGGTTTTATGCACATGGGGGAAAGTTGGACCCAGAGACAGGGGAGGTTCTTGAACAAGCAAGTCTTAAAGAAGCCACGGACGAATTACTTAAAGCAATAGCAGAAGCTCGAGCAGGTGTGTACGAGCCTGAGAGAGAGAGAGAAGGACGAGCTTTCGCGCGCCCTCAAGAATCCTGAACACCCGGGACGAACACGAGGCAAAGGCATGGTTCCGTGGTTTCTGGGGTTTGTGGATTGGAACGACAGCTACAGAAGTCGTGACAGAAAGAAGAAGCATGAAGTAGATCGGATTCAGGACTTGGAACGCAAATATAACATGCAGCAGGAGCAAATCAACAAACTAACCAAGCAAGGCGCGTCTCAGCAGCATCATCAACCAGATCCAGCATTGGATGGTACCATTCCATCATCTATGCCGAAAAGCAGCGTGGGTTCCATGGGGTTCCCGGCCGATGATGCACTGCTGGCTCGCTACCCCGTGGATGATATCCTAGAGTCGACACCTTGTGAGCTACACGTGAAACTGAAGAACATATCCATGAAGGCGGCGGACGGCTTTGCTTTACCTAGTGGACCTGAAGCAACTTTCCACGGCAATCCGATTCCACCTGGCTATGCTCGTGTTGGGGTGGATCAAGTTGTGTCGGCATATGAATCACTAGATCTTGACTACCTTGGAGGTGAAGGGGAGCGGACACTGAGAGAAGCCAGGCATTGTGTCATTTTATGGAAAAAGGAATGCATCGTGTTTCCAAACTCGGTGCCAAGGCCACCGACTGCTCCTCCAAGTCCGCCGCGTCAGCAGACTCCAACCCTCCTCGAGACGGAGCGCAGGGTGAGTCCGCCATATCCATCTCCGCCGCACTAGCCGAATCCATCCCACCCTGAGACGGAGCGCATGGTGAGTCTGCGATATCAAGCTCCGCCACGTCAGCAGAGTCCATCCCACCCCGAGACGGAGCCTAGCACGAGACGTCCGCGATATCGATATCCGCCGTCTCCAAAGCGGAAGAGAACACAAAAGAAGTAACCCGAGCCTCCTACCAAAAAGACGTTAGCTTACGATATGACTGACGAGGAACTCGATGAATCAGTGAATCTCGCTTTGCGGGCCCATTTTGCAATGAAACCGCCCCCGCCGCCAAAGGATAAAGTACCCGACGAGGTCATACAACACTTTATTGATGCAGCTAAACCGGCGGAGAAAAGGCCGGTATCAGACTATGAACGCTGTATTACCAAGTCCTATGAATCCCACAAAAGACAGAAGTCGAGCGGTAGCAGTAAATGCGGGAAAACTGTTCCCCAGCTTGGAGAAGAGGCAGTCCAATCGATCAGCCCGCTCAAGGTGAGTGCCAATAACGTGGTAATTACCGACGCTGATAGAGAGAATGCTAGATTGCTCAGTATCACCGTTGAAGAACTCCTAGAGATCGAGGAATTTCCACCGTTGGATCCGAAGGAAATAGCATGGCAATATGTCCCTGGGAAACCTCTGGTCAGTCATGACGACGAGAAGCTTCTAACAACGCAAATGTACAAATTGCATGACTGGTACATGAGAGAAGTAAAGGACGGGCGAGAGAGCCTCATGGTGAAAGTCGAGAAAGAGCATTACATCCATGAAAAAGATTTGTGGATTGAAAATGAAGAATTTTTTCAGTTATTCAATCAAAAAGCACTCGACAAATCTTTCGTCAGTTGATATTGTCTGTAAGTGATTTCTTTTTGTAATTTAAGTCTCTAGCTCAGCTCGTTCATTGCCTGTTATTATACTCACTATATTCTTTTGTGTTGTATTATGCAGAATGAAGATTTTTGAATTGAAAAGAGCTGGAGTCTATGGCATTGGGTTCATTGACCCAAATACCGTTAATGAAGAAGTGTTGAGAAGGAACCCTAAAGACACGGAGAAAATGGTTCTAAGGTTTTTGAAGGCCCTAAATACCAAACCAGAAATACTTTTACCTTGGGACTACCAGTGAGTGTTACTGTCTTGTACTACAAATTCTATTTTTGCTTATATATATATACTCGATGTTAAGTGTAGTTGATGAGTTATGCATGCCCGCTTATTCAAATCGTGTGCGCAGCTACCACCGGATCCTTCTAATCATTTGAGTTGACGATGGAACTGTTGAAGTACTGGACTCGCTAAGTAAAGACCGTGAAGATTACATAAGCTTGCATTCGTTGCTCGAAAGGTAATTTCAATCATTGACGCACTATGTCGGTTGCTTTATTAGGTCATTTCCTGATATCAAGTAATTAATAACTCCTTTATTCATTTTGTTTGCCGGGCAGGGTTTGGAAACGTTTCATCAAAGAGGTCACCGGTGAATGGAAACCAGAGTTGAGATGGCGAAAGCCCAGGGTAATTAAGTAGTACTAGCTATGTCCGCGCATCTCTTTAATTCTAGTTTCAATACCATTGTCATGCTTCATTATTATCTGATTGAATTCTATTCTCGTAAAGTGCATGAGGCAGGCACAGGGGACTGAACTATGTGCATATTACGTTTGCGAGAACATTCGCTTTATGACCGAAAGCAGAAAGAGTGCAAGAGATCTTTGGGTACGTAAATACCATTCATATTTTTTTATCATGATCTAATACATATACACACAACTAACATGCATATTCATATTGATCTCCTTCTTTAAAGATGCACGAGATGCGGGATAAGCTCCTACCAATAGAGCGCATACGAGCAATTCAAGAGGAAATTGCGGGATTTTTGCTTCAGCAGGTCATATCTCTCGACGGAGAATACCATTACCCGATCCGCAAATGATCTGCAAATTGTACGAGAAATTGTATATACCAAATTGTATATATATGTGTGTATGCATGTGGTCGTACGGGAAATTCTATGATATATGATTGCTTGTACGAGAAATTTTATGATATATGATCGGTTCTACGAGAAATTCTATTATATATGCATAACGTACGTGTACAGTATGTAGTAGCGTAAAATATGTTTGAAATGAAAAAGAATTAAATGGAAAACACAAAATGAAAAGGAAAAATAAACAATAAACACTAAACCCCTAAACACCGTAACCCCTAAACCCCTAAACCTTTAGTCCCAGTTGGTGTTACCAACCGGGACCAAAGGTCCCCATGCCCTGGCGCGCGCTGCCGACCACGTGGCCAGGGTTTAGTCCCGGTTCGTAGCCAACCGGGACTAAAGGCTTGGACCCTTTAGTCTCTATACTTTAGTCCTGGTTGGGGAACCGGGACTAAAGGCCCTTCCCAACCGGGACTAATGGCCTGTTTTCTACTAGTGTAAGTTTTATAGGGCTTGATCCCTAGTATCCACTATGTTCTGAGATTGATGTTGCTATGACTTTGCTATGCTTAATGCTTGTCACTAGGGCCCGAGTGCCATGATTTCAGATCTAAACATATTATATTACGTCTGAATATAAAATTTATTTGGATCCTATCTTGCAAGTTGTATGCACCTATTACGTATCTTGATCCGCATACCCCAAGGTGACAATTATTGGGATTCTTTCCGGTGATTGCCATAGTTTGAGGACTTCATGTATTCACCATGTGTTAATGCTTTGTTCCGGTTCTCTATTAAATGGAGGCCTTAATATCACTTAGTGTCCAATAGGACCACGCTGTCACGGGAGGGTAGGACAAATGATGTCATGCAAGTTCTTATCGCAAGCATGTATGACTATATACGGAATACATGCCTACATTATATTGATGAATTGGAGCTAGTTCTGTGTCATCCTAGTGTGTAACTGTTACATGACTGATGTAATCTAAATCATTATCCATCACCGATCCACGTGTCTACGCTTTACATACACTGAATCTTGCTAAATTACTATTACTACTGCTACTGTCACAACTGCTACAAAATTGCTACTGTCACTATTACTGTTACTTTTGCTACTACTGTTTACCGTGCTAGTAAACCTTTGCTGCAGAGAGATATCCTAGGTGCGGTTGAATTGACAACTCAACTGTCAAGGCCAATAAATATTCTTTGGCTCCCCTTGTGTCGAATAAATAGATTCGGGTGAAATACTACCCGTGAAGATTACCGCGATCCCCTATACTTGTGGGTTATCAAGACCTTTTTCTGGCGCCGTTATTGGGGAGCATAACTCTATTTATTGTGTTAACTTGAGGATATCCAATTTCCACTATGAATAATCTGAAAGACAATCGAACTAAGATCGTCCCCTCTCGCACGAGAGGAGGTAAGGAACTGCCATCTGGCTCTGCTTTTGACTCAGCTACTGTTTTGAATCAGCTTGTTACACCACCGCCTGTTGATCGTCCTGATATGTGACATGAACTTGATGATGCTACCTATGAAATTAATGATGATACTATTGCTCCACATGTTGAAACTGAAACTATGTGACTGAATAAATTACTTGATGCTCATATTGCTAAAGCTAGAGAAGTTGAAAATGCTGAAATTGATGAGGACTTTGAATCACCTGTTACTCCTCGCTCTCCTAATAGATATGAATTGCCTTATTTACCAGAAGGTTATGTTGTGGATAAGGAAACAACTAGGGATTTCTTTGCTTGTGAAAATAGAGATGACTTGAAGAAACTGCTATGCAAACTAAAAGAAAAATCTATGCTGGAGAAAATGAAATATGATCCTAAATTTGCTACTTCTCCTATATTTGTTACTCATAAGGATTATGAGTTCTCTATGGACCCTGAGTTAATTCCTATAGTAGAGTTTGATCCTTTCTACGGTTATGAAAATGAAACTGTTCTCGAACACCTTATGAAATTAAATGATATTGCTGCCATGTTTACCAATGATGAAAAGATATGCTACTATTATATCCTTAAGCTTTTTCCTTTCTCGCTAAAAGGCAAGGCCAAGGAATGGTTCCCTTCTCTTGCCCCTGGTTGTATGCGTAGTCCCCAGGATATGCTTCATTACTTTTCTGAAAAATATTTTCCTGCTCATAAGAAACAAGCTGCCTTACAGGAAATATTTAACTCTGCACAAATTGAAGAAGAGAATCTCGCTCAAGCTTGGGGAATGCTTCTCCGGTTTCTTAGAGATTTTCCTGATTGTCATCTTAAGAAAAATGAAATTCTTGATATCTTTTATAATGGACTAACCGATGCTTCTAGGGACTTCCTAGATAGTTGTGCTAGTTGTGTTTTCAGGCAAAGGACTGTCAAGCTGAGGAATTATTGAATAACATATTGCAAAATGCCGATGATTGGACGCTTCCTGAACCACCTCCGGGGCCTATTCAAAAGAAAAGAGGTATTCTATTCCTCAACCCTGAAGATATGCAAGAAGCAAAAAGATCTATGAAGGAGAAAGGTATTAAAATTGAGGATATCAAGAAACTACCACATATTGAAGAAATACATGGACTTGATACCCCGACACAGGTAGTAGAGGTAAACTCTCTCCGTTCCTTTAGTGTAAATGATATACCTTACATTTAGACTCCTGAACAATGCATGGATGAATATTACAATTACTTGTTAAGCAAGAACACTTCAATAACTATGTTAAGGATCAATTGAGACGTAATGCCATGATGATAGACCGCTTAAGTGACTTGATGTTTAGAATTGATAATGATGTAAAAGGTCTAGGTAAACATGCTTCTATGGTTCACACTCAACTAGACCAAGTTGCTATGTCACAAAATGATTTGCTTGTTGAAGAAAATAATAATATGAATGATCATGTTGTTAGAGTAATGACTAGGGGAGGTCGTATGACCCAAGAACCTCTCTATCCGGAAGGTCATCATAAAAGAATAGAACAGGATTCTCAGAAAATTAATATTGATGCATCTAGTTCCTCTAGTAAGAAAAAGAAAAAGAAAAATGATTGTAACTTGCATGCTCATAGTGAACCTGTTATAGAAACACCTACTGAGAACCATAATGATGTTTCTATTTCTCATGCTGAGACCCAGTCCGGTAGTGAAAATGCACCTAGTGACAATGAAAAGGAGGATGAAAATAATACCGTGCATGTAGATGCTCCACCAGATAGCAATAAGGAACATGATAACAATATAGAAATAGAAAATGCTGAGGATCTTGATAACCACCTTCCTAAAAATAAATGTTATGATACGAGAGACTTTGTTGCTAGAAAACATGGAAAGGAAGGAGAGCCATGGATTCAAAAACCCATTCCATTCCCTCGTAAGTCTCCTAAGAGTAAGGACGATGAAGATGTTGAGCGTTTTGGTGAAATGATTAGACATGTCTTGTTGCATACACGTTTGACTGATATACTGAAAATGCCCCTATATGCTAAGTATATGAAAGATATTATTACCAAAAAAAGAAAAATACCTAAAACTGAAATTGCTACTATGCTTGCCAATTATTCTTTTGATGGAGGAATATCTAAGAAGCTAGGAGATCCTGGCATACCCACAATACCTTGCTCTATTAAAAGAAATAATGTTAAAACTGCTCTATGTGATTTAGGGGCCAGTGTTAGCGTTATGCCTTTCCCCCTTTATAAAAGACTTGATTTGAGTAAGCTTACACCTACTGAGATATCTTTGCAAATGGCTGATAAATCCACTTCTTTGCCTATTGGGATTTGCGAGGACGTTCCTATTGTGGTTGCAAATGTTACTATCATGACAGACTTTGTTATTCTTGATATGCCCGAGGACGACAATATGTCGATCATTTTGGTAGAACCTTTTTAAATACTGCAGGGGCTGTCATTGATTGATATAAAAGCAAGGTTACCTTTCATGTCAATTGCAAGCAACATACCGTGCATTTCCCGAAGAAGCAAACTTTGGTTAATAATGTTAATGTCATTGAGCCTACTCCCACGGTTATCATTGGAAGTTTTGCAATTTCTCTACCTAATGTCAAGAAGAAATATTATAATCTTATTGTTGGGGAGATGCAAATCCCCATTGAGGTAAACTAGTGATTGTTGGGGAACGTTGCATGGGAAACAAATTTTTTCCTACGCACACGCAAGATCTATCCATGGTGATGAGCATCTACGAGAGGGAGAGTGGATCTACATACCCTTGTAGATCGGTAAGCGGGAAGCGTTAAGAAACGCGGTTGATGTAGTTGAACGTCTTTGCGATCCAAATCGCAAGCCGTCCCGCGATCCAATCACGATCCGTCCCGATCTAGCGCCGAACGGACGGCACCTCTGCGTTCAGCACAATTACAGCTCGATGACGATCTCTGCCTTCTTGATCTAGCAAGAGGGGGCGGAGAGGTAGATGAGATCTCCAGCAGCACGACGGCGTGGTGGTGGTGATGGCGGAGTTATCCCGGTAGGGCTTCGCCTAAGCACTACCGGAATCTATTTGGTGGAGGAACTAGAGAATAGAGAACTAGCACGTGGCCGTGGGTTTTGGGGCTATATTCCTCTAGTATATATAGGAGGGAGAGGGAGGAGAAAGCCTCCCTAGGGTTTCCCCTAGGGGTCGGCCGAACCAGGGCAAGGAGGAGTCCAATCCACATCCTACTAGGAAGTGCATTCATATTAGGAAGGAGTCCTATTCCTTCCTATCTCCACCTTTTTCCTCTTGGGCATATGGGCCCTTATGGGGTCGGTTCCCCAGCCCATTAGGGGCTCGTGCGCCACCTCTTGGGCACATGTGCCCCCCCGGGGTGGGTGGGCCCCACCCGGTGGACCCCCGGAACCCATTCGTCACTCCCAGTACACTGCCGGAAATACCCGAAACTTTTCCGGAACCCAAATACCACTTTCCTATATATAAATATTTATCTCCGGACCATTCTGGAGCTCCTCGTGACATCCGGGATCTCATCCGGGACTCCGAACAACCTTCGGTCACCAACAAATATATCTCAATACTACTGAAACGTCACAGAACGTTAAGTGTGCAGACCCTGCGGGTTCGAGAACTATGTAGACATGACCGAGACACCTCTATGGTCAATAACCAATAGCCGGACCTGGATGCCCATATTGGTTCCTACATATTCTACGAAGATCTTTATCAGTTGAACCTCTATGTCAAGGATTCAGTTAATTCCGTATGCTGTTCCCTTTGTTCTTCGGTATGTTACTTGCCCGAGATTCGATCGTCGGTATCTCTATACCTAGTTCAATCTCGTTACCGGCAAGTCTCTTTACTCGTTTCGTAATACAAGATCCCATGGCTAACTCTTTAGTCACTTTGCTTGCAAGGCTTATTGTGATGTTGTATTACCGAGTGGTCCCTGAGATACCTCTCCGTCACATGGAGTAACAAATCCCAGTCTTGATCCATGCCAACTCAACAGACACCCTCGGAGATACCTGTAGAGCATCTTTATAGTCACCCAGTTACATTGCGACGTTTGATACACACAAGGTACTCCTCCGGTGTCAGTGAGTTGCATGATCTCATGGTCATAGGAACAAATACTTTGACATGCAGAAACAATAGCAATAAACTGACACGATCATATGCTACGTTCATAGTTTGGGTCTTGTCCATCATATCATTCTCCTAATGATGTGATCCCGTTATCAAATGACATCTCATGTCTATGGCTAGGAAACCTTGACCATCTTTGATCAACGAGCTAGTCTATTAGAGGCATACTAGGGACACAGTGTTGTTTATGTACCCACACATGTATTTGAGTTTCCAATCAATACAATTATAGCATGGATAATAAACGATTATCATGAACAAGGAAATATAATAATAACCATTTTATTATTGCCTCCAGGGCATATTTCCAACAGTCTCCCACTTGCACTAGAGTCAATAATCTAGCTCACATCGCTATGTGATTTACATTGTTATGAATCTAACACCCAATGAGTTCTCGGGTTCGATCATGTTTTGCACGTGAGAGAGGTTTTAGTCAACGGTCTGCAACATTCAGATCCGTGTGTTCTTTGCAAATCTATATGTCATACTGCAGATGCTACCACGCTCCACTTGGAGTTATTCCAAATGGCTGCTCCACTATACGTATCCGGATTGCTACTCAGAGTCATCCGGATTGGTGTCAAAGCTTGCATCGACGTAACCCTTTACAACGAACTCTTTATCACCTCCATAATCGAGAAACATTTCCTTAGTCCTCTAGTTACTAAGGATAATTTTGACCGCTGTCCAGTGATCCACTCCTGGACCACTCTTGTACCCCTTGACAGACTCATGGCAAGGCACACACCAGGTGCGGTACACGACATGGCATATTATACAGAGCCTATGGATAAGGCATAGGGGACGACCTTCGTCCTTTCTCTTTCTTCTGTCGTGGTCGAGCTTTGAGTCTCACTCAACTCCACACCTTACAAATCAGGCAAGAACTATTTCTTTGACTGATCCATTTTGAACTCTTTCAAAATCTTGTCAAGGTATGTACTCATTGAAAGTCTTATCAGACGTCTTGATCTATCTCTATATACAGATCCTGATGCCCAATATTTAAGTAGTTTCATTCCAGGTCTTCCTTTGAAAAACTCCTTTCAAACAACCCTTTATGCTTTCCAGAAACTCTACATCATTTGCGATCAACAATATGTCATCCACATATACTTATCAGAAATTCTATAGTGCTCCCACTCACTTTATGGTAAATACAAGTTTCTCATAAACTTTGTATAGACCCAAAAACTTTGATCACCTCATCAAAGCATATATTCCAACTCCGAGATGCTTGCTCCAGTCCATAGAAGGATTGCTGGAGCTTGCATACATTTTAGCATCCTTAGGACTGACAAAACCTTCTGGTTGTATCACATACAACCTTTCGTCAAGGAAACCGTTAAGGAAACGATGTTTTGCCATCCATCTGCCAGATTTCATAATCGGAAAATGCAGCAACTGTTAACATAATTCCAACAGACTTTTAGCATCGCTACGAGTGAGAAAGTCTCATCGTAGTCAACTCCTTGAACTTGTCGGAAACTTCTTTGCGACAAGTCGAGCTTTATAAATGGTGACATTTACCATCAGCGTCTGTCTTCTTCTTGAAGGTTCATTTGTTCTCAACGGCCTGCCGTTCAACAGGCAAGTCTACCAAAGTCCATACTTGGTTTTCATACATGGATCCTTTCTCAGATTTCATGGCTCCTAGCCATTTGTTGGAATTCGGGCCCACCATCGCTTCTTCATAGCTCGTAGGTTCACTGTTGTCTAACAACATGACCTCCAAAATAGGATTGACATACCACTCAGAGGCGGTACGAGTTCTTGTCGGCCTACGAGGTTCGGTAGTAACTTGATCTGAAGTGTCATGATCATCATCATTAACTTCCTCTTCGTTCGGTGTAGGCGCCATAGAAACATCTTTCTGCGTCGTGCTACCATCCAACTGAAGTGACAGTTCAATAACCTCATCAAGTTCTACCCTCCTCCCACTCAATTCTTTCGAGAGAAACTCTTTCTTGAGAAAGGACCCGTTTTTAGCAACAAACACTTTGCCCTTGGATCTAAGATAGAAGGTATACCCAGCTGTTTCCTTAGGGTATCCTATGAAGATGCATTTTTCCGCTTTGGGATAGAGCTTATCAGACATAAGCGTCGCATTCCCAAACTCTGAGAAATGACAGCTTAGGTTTCTGCCAAACCAAAATTCATACGGTGTCATCTGAACGGACTTAGATGGTGCCCTATTTAAAGTGAATGTAGTTGTCTCTAATGCATAACCCCAAAACGATAGTGGCAAATCGATAAGAGACATTATAGTACGCTCCATATCCAATAGAGCATGACTACGACATTTAGACACACCATCACACTATGGTGTTACAGGTGGCGTGAGTTGTGAAACAACTTCCACATTGTCTTGAGTTGTATACCAAACTCGTAACTCAGATATTTACCTCCACGATCATATCGTAGACATTTTATCTTCTTGTCACGATGATCTTAAACTTCACTCTGAATTTGTTTGAACTTTTCAAACGTTTCAGACTTGTGTTTCATTATGTAAATTTCCCCATATCTACTCAAATCATCAGTGAAGGTAAGAAAATAGCGATATCCACCGCACGCTTCAACACTCATTGGACCGCATACATCAACATGTATCATTTCCAATAAGTCACTTGCCCGCTCCGTCAAGCCGGAAAACTGGGTTTTAGTCATCTTGCCCATGAGGAATGGCCCGCATGTCTCAACCGATTCGAAATCGAGTGAGTCAAAAGATCCATCAGCATGGAGTTTCTTCATGCGCTTTACACCAATATGACCTTGGCGGCAGTGCCACAAGTATGTGGTACTATCATTATTAACTTTGCATCTTTTGGCATCAACATTATGAACATGTGTATTACGACGATCGAGATTCAATAAACCATTCTCATTGGGTGCATGACCATTGAAGGTATTATTCATGTAAACAGAATAACCATTATTCTCTAACTTAAATGAATAACCATATTGCAACAAACACGATCTAATCACGTTTATGCTCAACGCAAACACCAAATAACATTTATTTAGGTTCCTCACTAATCCCGAAGGTAGAGAGAGCGTGCGATGGTGATCACATCAACCTTGGAAACACTTCCAACACACATCGTCACCTCGCCCTTAGCTAGTCTCCGTTTATTCCATAGCTTTTATTTCGAGTTACCAACATTTAGCAACTAAACCGGTATCTAATACCCAGGTGCTACTAGGAGTACTAGGAAGGTACACATGAATAAAACGTGTATCAAATATACTTCTGTTGACGTTGCCAGCCTTCTTATCTACAAAGTATCTAGGGCAGTTCCGCTTCAGTGACCGTTCTCCTCATAATAGAAGCACTCAGTCTCGGGTTTGGGTTCAACCTTGGGTTTCTTTACTGGAGCAGCAACTGGCTTGCCATCCATGAAGTTTCCCTCCTTGCCCTTGCCCTTCTCGAAACTAGTGGTTTTACTAACCATCAACACTTGATGCTCCTTCTTGATTTCAACCTTCACGGTGTCAAACATCGCGAATAGCTCGGGGATTATTATTTCCATCCCTGGCATTTCATAGTTCATCACGAAGCTCTAGTAGCTTTGTGGGAGTGAGTTGGAGAACTATATCAACCACTATCTTATCTGGAAGATCAACTCCCACTCGATTCAAGCGATTGTAGCACCCAGACAATCTGAGCACATGCTCACCGATTGAGGTATTCTCCTTCATCTTGCAGGCAAATAATCTTGTTGGAGGTCTCATACCTCTCAACACGGGCACGAGCCTGAGATCCCAATTTCAGCTCTTAGAACATCTCATATGTTCCGTGACGTTCAAAACATTTTGGAGCCTCAATTCTAAGCCGTAATGCATGACGCATTGAACTATCAAGTAGTCATCAGAACATGCATGTCAGATGTTCACAAGATCTACAGACGACGCTTGAGGGGGTGGCGCACCGAGCGGTGCATTAAGGACATAAGCCTTCTGTGCAGCAATGAGGACAATCCTCAGATCACGGACCCAGTCCGCATTATTGCAACCATCATCTTTCAATTCTATTTTCTCTAGGAACATACAAAAACAGGGGAGCTACAATGTGAGCTATTGATCTACATAATTTGCAAAGTCACCTTGACTATGTTCATGATAATGAGTTCAATTAATCATATTACTTAAGAACTCCCACTCAAATCAACATCCCTCAGGTTGTCTAAGTGTGACATGATCCAAATCCACCAACCCAAGTCCGATCATCACGTGAGATGAGGTGGTTTCAATGGTGAACATCTCCATGTTGATCATATCTACTATATGACTCATGTTCGACCTTTCGGTCTCTTGTGTTCCGAGGCCATGTCTGTACATGCAAGGCTCGTCAAGTTTAACTCGAGTGTTTCGCATGTGCAACACTGGCTTGCACCCGTTGTATGCGAACGTAGAGTCTATCGCACCCGATCATCACGTGGTGCCTCGAAACGACGAACTTTCGCAACGGTGCACACTCGGGGAGAACACAATTTTATCTTGAAATTTTAGTGAGGGATCACCTTATAATTCTACCGTCATCCTAAGCAAAACAAGGTGCATAAAAGGATTAACATCACATGCAAATCATAAGTTACATGATATGGCCATGATCTTGTGCTTTTGATCTCCATCTTCAAAGCACTGGCATGATCTCCATCGTCACCGGCATGACACCATGATCTCCATCATCTTGATCTCCATGAACGTGTCGCCATCGGGGTTGTCGCGCCAACCATGCTTCTACTACTATTGCTACCGCTTAGCGATAAAGTAAAGCATTACATAGCGCTTAATGAGTGACACGGAGGCCACATAATAATTAAAGACAACCCTATGGCTCCTGCCGGTTGCCGTACTCATCGACATGCAAGTCGTGATAATCTATACAAAACATGATCATCTCATACATCACATATATATCATCATGTCTTTGGCCATATCATATCACATCATACCCTGCAAAAACAAGTTCGACGTCCTCTAATTTGTTGTTGCATGTTTTACGTGGCTGCTACGGGTATCTAGCAAGAACGATTCTTACCTACGCAAAAACCACAACGGTGAGACACAAATTGCTATTCAACCTTCTCAAGGACCGCCTTTGTCGAATACGACCCAACAAAAGTGGGAGAGACAGACACCAGCCAGCCATCTTTAAGCAACAAAGTCAAATGTCAATAGATGGAACCGGTCTCTTGTAAGCGCACGAGTAATGTTGGTCCGGGCCGCTTCGTGCCACAATACCGCCGAATCAAGAAAAGACCAAGGGAGGAAGCAATCTGAGCATCAATGCCCTCAAACTCCTTTGTGTTCTACTCGTGATCTCATCTACGCATAGACCTAGCTTTGATACCACTGTTGGGGAACGTTGCATGGGAAACAATTTTTTTCCTACGCACAGGCAAGATCTATCCATGGTGATGAGCATCTACGAGAGGGAGAGTGGATCTACATACCCTTGTAGATCACTAAGCGGGAAGCGTTAAGAAACGCGGTTGATGTAGTTGAATGTCTTCGCGATCCAAATCGCAAGCCGTCCCACGATCCAATCACGATCCGTCCCGATCTAGCGCCGAACGGATGGCACCTCCGCGTTCAGCACAATTACAACTCGATGACGATCTCCACCTTCTTGATCCAGCAAGAGGGGGCGGAGAGGTAGATGAGATCTCCAGCAGCACGACGGCGTGGTGGTGGTGATGGTGGAGTTATCCCGGCAGGGCTTCGCCTAAGCACTACCGCAATCTATTTGGTGGAGGAACTAGAGAATAGAGAACTAGCGTGTGGCCGTGGGTTTCGGGGCTCTATTCCTCTAGTATATATAGGAGAGAGAGGGAGGAGCAAGCCTCCCTAGGGGTCGGCCGAACCAGGGCAAGGAGGAGTCCAATCCACTTCCTACTAGGAAGTGGATTCATATTAGGAAGGAGTCCTATTCCTTCCTATCTCCACCTTTTTTCTTCTTGGGCATATGGGCCCTTATGGGGTCGGTTCCCCAGACCAATAGGGGCTGTGCGCCACCTCTTGGGCCCATGTGCCCCCCGAGGTGGGTGGGCCCCACCCGGTGGACCCCCGGAACCCATTCGTCACTCCCGATACACTACCGGAAATACCCGAAACTTTTCCGGATCCCAAATACCACTTTCCTATATATAAATCTTTACCTCCAGACCATTCCGGAGCTCCTCGTGACGTCCGGGATCTCATCCGGGACTCCGAACAACCTTCAGTCACCAACACATATATCTCAATACTACCGAAACGTCACCGAACGTTAAGTGTGCAGACCCTGCGGGTTTGAGAACTATGTAGACATGACCGAGACACCTCTACGGTCAATAACCAATAGCGGGACCTGGATGCCCATATTGGTTCCTACATATTCTATGAAGATCTTTATCGGTTGAACCTCTATGTCAAGGATTAAGTTAATCCCGGCCGTATGTTGTTCCCTTTGTTCTTCGGTATGTTACTTGCCCGAGATTCGATCGTCGGTATCTCTATACCTAGTTCAATCTCGTTACCGGCAAGTCTCTTTACTCGTTTTGTAATACAAGATCCCATGGCTAACTCTTTAGTCACTTTTCTTGCAAGGCTTATTGTGATGTTGTATTACCGAGTGGGCCCTGAGATACCTCTCCGTCACACGGAGTAACAAATCCCAGTCTTGATCCATGCCAACTCAACAGACACCCTCGGAGATACCTGTAGAGAATCTTTATAGTCACCTAGTTACGTTGCAACGTTTGATACACACAAGGTACTCCTCCGGTGTCAGTGAGTTGCATGATCTCATGGTCATAGGAACAGATACTTTGACACGCAGAAACAATAGCAATAAACTGACATGATCATATGCTACGTTCATAGTTTGGGTCTTGTCCATCACATCATTCTCCTAATGCTGTGATCCCGTTATCAAATGACATCTCATGTCTATGGCTAGGAAACCTTGACCATCTTTGATCAACGAGCTAGTCTATTAGAGGCATACTAGGGACACAGTGTTGTCTATGTACCCACACATGTATTTGAGTTTCCAATCAATACAATTATAGCATGGATAATAAACGATTATCATGAACAAGGAAATATAATAATAACCATTTTATTATTGCCTCTAGGGCATATTTCCAACAGTCTCCCACTTACACTAGAGTCAACAATCTAGCTCACATCGCTATGTGATTTACATTGTTACGAATCTAACACCCAATGAGTTCTGGGGTTCGATCATGTTTTGCATGTGAGAGAGGTTTTAGTCAACGGTCTGCAACATTCAGATCCGTGTGTTCTTTGCAAATCTATATGTCATACTGCAGATGCTACCACGCTCCACTTGGAGTTATTCCAAATGGCTGCTCCACTATACGTATCCGGATTGGTACTCAGAGTCATCCGGATTGGTGTCAAAGCTTGCATCGACGTAACCCTTTACAACGAACTCTTTAGTGATATACGAATATTCTTCGGTTGCATGTTAATCGGAAACGGTTGTTAATAAGACTTGATCAACCTTATTAATGGATCCTTTTCGGAAGGCATCTGATTGATGAATTTAGTATTCAAAACTCTCTATATCAAAAGTTTATCATCTGTTACTTGTAGTTTATATAAAATAAATTAGCATGATTTTCCGTTTTTCTATTTTTCCCGTGCATAGAAAAATGCCCGAAAATAAAAAGTCTCAGATTGCCACAAAATTTTAACATGAATTGCTTTGGAATATATAAGAATTTTTGGCATAAAAATTGCAGCAGGGGAGTGCACCTGTGGGCCACAAGCCAACAGGGCGCCCGTCTAGGCCGCGCCATGATGGCTTGTGGGGCCCATAGGCCCCCCTGCCTTATCCCTTCAGCCCACTCCTTCTCCTACCTCCAGAAAAAAAAATCCTAGCTCTCTCTCCCGTGTTCGTCCTCTAGAAACTGAAATTTTTGATCTCTTTGCTCGGAACTCCATTTCCGAAACTATTTTGAGGAATTGTTTCTTGGTATCTGACTCCTCCATTCCTAGAATTAGTTTTTCTTTTAATGGTTTATATTTTGCATAATATGATACATTAGGTGCTACAAAAAATGAGCTTGCATGGTGAATTCTTTGAGGGCGAAGTAGTATGAATGCTTGATATGGCCTCTAGGCATCATTATGAGTAGTTGCTATCAATCTTACAAAGTTTTATTGACATAAATTTGTTGCTCAAAAATTCCAGAAATTTGTGCTTAGTAAAATGATTTTCTTAAGGAATGGTTCTTCAAGCCAGAGTCCCAAGGGAGTCGCTAGGAGAACTCAGGACCACGACATCAACATTGTTCGCGACAAGGAGGTTAGGCCCTATGAATGGCCACACATGCCCTTCATGAACGAAGTTGGTTTTTATGAAGAATTCATGCAATTCGTTGCAAATGCCGGGCTTACTGACTTCCTCGCAGATGAGTGTGACCAATATTATCTCCTTACTAATTCCATCGTGCAAAACTTTTACTTCACAAATACGCCCGATGCTCCCACAATACGTTTTGATCTTTATGCCACCAACTATGATATGGCTCTACATGAATTTTGTGAAATATGTTTGCTTCCCTCTGACGGGGGAATGCATGAGCCTAAGCCCGAGGAGTTTGAGGACTTCCTCATCACCTTAACTGTGGCAGAAACTAGGGGCGTGTCAAACGCTAGAGCCACTAGTTTGCAATTTCCATCTGTGCACTATTTTTGTCTTTTTATAGGAAAATGCATAACTGCCATGGAACACGGTGGTGGCCTTAGTGCCCCTACCCTTGCTATTCTATGCCATGCACTTTATGGTGATAACACTTACAACATAGGAGCTATTGTTGCGCCTCGATTAAATCTTAACCGAACCAAGGGCAAGGTTCATGGTGGTATTTATGCCACTCGCTTGGCAAAGCATTTTGAAATTGCTATACGCCCTACAGATTACCTGTTGTCTAAGGTTTATCTTGATCACCAGTCTATGATGGAACACCAATTCATTGAGGAACCATAACTACCGCACCATCTTCATTATAGCTTTGTATTTAGCAAGAAGACTTGCGATATTATTCCTTTGCCTGCATCCTCTTTGTTTAACTATCATGCCAGGAACGAATACAAAATAATGCTAGAAGATATAATTGCTTACCGGGATGAGCTGGCTGCTGTGGAGGCCAAGGTCCAGGCGTGGGATGCTCAGGTGCCCCAACCGGAACACTTTCCTGGGCCCGATGGCTATTATCAGTGGTGATCACCAAGCTAGGCAAACGGCTAAGCTTGGGGGAGTACGTATTTCTCACCGACATTACATTCATGTTCACACACTTCCTATAAATTGTCGGTGTTCATCCTCTTTCATTGTATATCCATGTTAGTTGTGTTTTTCAGCTTTCTTGTTGTGTGTTTGAAAAACTATGGAAAACCCAAAAATATTTCTTACTTCTTTTCAGTTTTCTTTCCTTGTTTAATTACCTTTGGCACTAAATAGAAAAACCAAAAAGATTTCCTTTGCATGTTGGGAGCTTTCCCGTGTAAATAGTTTTTCTCGTTCTTGTTTTCCCTTAGTTTATTTTCTCGCTTGAGAAAAACAAAAACTCCAAAAATATTTCAGTGTGTTTCTCTGAATTTCTTTTCTTTTTGTTGAGTCTTTGAAACGAGAAGAACACGATGAAAATGTTGAGTGGTTCTTATATGCTTTGTTGGTGATCTAACAAAGAGCCAATATTACCTTGTCTTCTCCTTTGTCTAAAGCTGTCGTGCAGATTCTAGCTTAGTCGACGGTATTCTTGCACTATTATTATTATCACATCATTCGGTCATGCAAGTGAAAGGCAATAATGATGATATTTGACGAAGTGATCGTGGCAAAGGAAGCTGGCATGAACTCTTCTTGTTTTCCATTTTTGTGAATATGTTTAGCTCGTTCGATCTTGATTCAGTGTATTATGAGTGAACATGTTCATGATGACAATTAGAGATTATAGCTTCTCATGCCATGCTTAAACAGCTAGTAGTGAATAATGATTTATCTTATAGGTCAACGTGCATTAAAATGGTTATGATGTGGTACGTTTGTAGCATCCCAGAATTTCATTTTGGTATGTTATGATAATAGCTATGCATCACATCATATTGATTGCATTTTGCTTTGTGAGTGAAATGAATGATGAAAGTTTCTGGTTGGATTATTGAAAGTCATTTCAATATTTGCCTTGCATGGATTCCAAATACTAACAAAACCTCTGAAAAATTTGAAAATGAGAGGAGGAACATGACCCTCCATACCAGGGGTATTTTTGTGATGCTTTTCAACCATATAACCCAGGGAATTATTTGAAAAATATTTGCAAAAGGAATTAAAACTAATTTTGGTTTTTCGGAAAATCTTTTTCTAAAAAGTATTTCTTTTGGCCGTGGAAAAATGTTAAACAGGTTCTATATTTTCTCCTGATCATTTTGGTATGTAATACTCCTATATTTCGAGCTATATATATTTTCTTAATCGCATTTGTACTTTCATGTTTTTAATAAAAGGAAAAATGTTTATAAAATATGAAAGGCTCTGCGCGTCGTTAGGAAACAGTGTGGCTGAATTGGAATTGTTTCGGGCCCAAATCTGCCTCGCCAGATCCGAAGAACTTCGGATCGGCCACCGCCCCACCGCGCGCACCCTCTCCTTCGCTGACGCTCCGGGCCCACGCAACCGACCGAAATCATCCGCGCTCATCTCCTTCCTTTCTCCCCTCCTTCCTTTCTCGCCGGAACCCGATCGGATCCGCAAGGATCTACCTCTCCCCTACCTTTTCTGCACCGCCGAGCCCCTATAAGAACCCCTCGCTCCTGCCACGTTCGTTCCACCCCAAACCCCCGAGAGAACCTCGACGGAACGCCCCACATCGCCCTCGCTGGAGCTCTGCATCACAGTCGCCGCTCCCCGAGCTAATAGCGCTCGCATGCAATGCCTCCGAGCTCCATCTCCACCGCCAACCGATGCCGGAGAATCTCCGCCGTCGCCTGGTCGCCTTCGTTGTTGTCCCTGACCACCGGAGCTCCGTCCCCGAGTGTCACCGAGCCCCTGCCCCACCGTCGATCTCGTCAGAGTCGTCTTCCCACCGTTGTAAGCTCGCCCATTAGATCTGGATCAACCATTGGATCTGGATCAAGCGATCCTGATTAGAACTTTTAAAACAGCCAAATTGTTTTCTTTATTTCTATGCATGTTCACTTGTTAGTGGCCGCAACGCACACCTTCCTCTACTCTTAGCTCACCACGTGGCCCCGTTCGTAGGCTAGTATTTTTCTTTTTCTGGTTTTAGTTTCTGAAACAGAATTGAAGCAAATTTTAGAATTTGAATATCTCCTAGGTTATTTGTAATTTTTGATTGATTCTTTTTGTAGTAGCTCACAAATATCATGAACTTTCTGCATGTGCCATTAGTTTTCAAATTTGTACTGTTTAAATTTGAATTCATTGAAATTTGCTCAAATCACTAGAATTTGAACAACTTTAGTTTGAAAACATATTTTTGAGTGATTCTTTTTGCTATTGATTTATATTAGTTAGTTTTATCACCTTGTTCAATTTGGGAATTTTTAGGAGTATTTAAATTAGTAGTTTTAGCAAAACAGATTCTATTTTAGTTCTTTTAGATTTATTTTGTTTTCTTTTGTTTTGATTCTGTTTTCTTTTAACTTTCTGATATATATTTGTTATTTTCTGTTGGATTGCATTAGGTGATATATTTTATTTAAAAAAATATTTTTATTGTTTTGTTCTTTGTTTATTAGGAAACCGTGTTTTCTTCATGTGTAGTGTTTCATAATAGGTTTTATAGTAATTCTTTTTTGCATAGAATATTTTAAGTGAAATACTTTCTGTTATTTTATTAAAACTTCTATTCTCTCTCTGTTAAGATTTTATTTTGTTGCTGAAAACTTTTTATAATTGTTTCACTTTAGTAGAAGTTTTGCAATGGAGTTTTGGATAGATCCCTTCCTTGCTATTGTTTTCTTTTCTTTGTTTGTGCTATTGATTGTTTTAGTATTATTTAGTTTTCCTTGCTGTTATTGTAAGTTGTGTTATGGTTATGCTTATTGTGTGAATTGTTTGTTTCGTTAGATCATCCGGAGTGCGAGGCTTGCGACTTAGAGTCATTGTGGCACCCTGGCTCAGCGAACCGGATTACCAGTGTTTCCAACCCAGAGATCATGTCTTCTGGAAACACGTGACAACTTGGAACAGAACTGAACTGAACTTTATTGCTAAACTTCGGGTACAAGCTCATATTTTACATCGATAGCGAGGCCAAAGGTACACCTGGTAATATGACAATATCTACATTATTTAAGAAACATAGCGGGCCTCGAAACTACTAGGGAAACTTTATGGCGTAGCGGAACATAGCGGAAACTCCATCCACATGGACACTGCTGGGACACAACCTAGTTAGCGTAGCACGAACCATCGGGACCTCCGTCCTCGGCTTCTCCTGCATCTGGCATGATACACCAGGTGAGTACTTTGAATGTACTCGCAAGCTCACGACAACCAAGTAATGCAGCAAACAATAGCTTGGCAATCAACATGTTAAATTCTTAAGTGATTCACTTACTGTCATCAGTTATCAACTTACTCTCTTTCGGGTTGTCCCACAACCCTCGGAATACTCATAAGCCATCGAGTACTTCCGAACACAAGACGAGTTCTTCCATCATCACTATCACTGTTACGGTTGACCACCTAGTGAGGCCTGTGCGAACTGTCAAATACCGTGGACGCGGCTATTCGAATAGATTTTTCACTCTGCAGTGGTTGCGCTCTTTACCCACATCATGAAGCACCTGGCCTCGTGATCCCATTCGGGTGGACCAGCGTTGCTCCAACGAAACCCACCTGACCCATGACTCTCCCATCGTACCACCGGCATTCATCCTCCCCCGGAGTCCTGCCTTGGGTGGCCCCTATGTCACCTCGTGACACCTGCCACCATCGTGGCCAAACTAAACTGTCCCAAACGGGGACGCCGGCACAATACTCAACTGGGCTGACAGGGTTACCGCCGTCTACCTGATCAGGGCAGCACGAACGCATAACCCTCCCTGTCTGGAGGTACCGGTGAAAGAGCACGGAGCCAGACCAAGTCAAGGCCATCCCATACCGGCGAATGTGGTTGCACGGATAAGCCCGGACAGGTGACTCCAGATCAACCGACTAAGTTTCATTAAGCAAGCATGTGGTTTATCACAATAACATAAAATGGCAGCAACTAAGCATTTAAATTAAATTGCTATGAATTATTATATAGCAAATAAATGCACATAATGCATTGAAATATGCAATGCTATTGAAATGCTTCAAAAGATGGATGTCCTGGCTTGCCTTGCTCTGTTGGGTTGCCCAAGAACTCCTGGTCTTCAAAGTTACCAAAGTTTCCCTCTGAAAATATTTTTAAACAACACTTTAAAATATCACATAACACTTTTTTAATCAACAGAAAGTCTGTGAGTGAGAGAAAAACACCAAATTTTACCAGAAATTAGAGGAGATCAATACCAACCAACTGCAAAAAGAATCAGTTGATTTGGACTAATGGTTAAAAAGATATGGACGGTCAAAGATACTGGTCAACTATGGAATAAAACAGAAAATAGAAAATCTGATAGGCGGCCACGTCGAAGGTGTAAAGTGGAAGTGCGCTTCCACTTACCGCTTCGGCACGCGCGCGGCTGAGCCGCTGACGGGCGGGCCCCGCGGCTGGGTTTGAACTAGAGAGAGGGAGAACAGAGAGAGGAGGGGTTCTGGCGATCGTCGCCGGCGATGTGGTCGACGCCGAGGTCGGGAGAGAGCGGGGATGGGACGAGCTCACCGAGGCGAACACGCACGTACCCGCAGTTTAGCTGGAGACGGCCGGACGGCGGAACCCCCTTCTTCTCCGGTGGGTGGAAGTTACGGGCGTCGGCGGCGGCGGCGATTCCAGCAGTGGTTTGACTCGGGAGGAGGTCGTGGAGCACCAGTGGGATGCCCTGAGCTCGTGAGCAGGGTCGGGCAGAGCTGGGGTTGGCCGGAGTGGGCTGGCGTCAGGAGGGGATCGGGCGGCGGAGCCTTCGCCGTAGCTGAGGGAGACGAACTCCCGGCCCTCGCTGGGGCGCTCTGGAGGCGGGTGTGTGATGGTGTGGTGAGGTGGTGAGCAGAGGAGGGCTGGGCAGGGCGTTATATAGCCGGGCGGCGGGTGCCCGAGCCGTACGGCGCCGTGGCGAAGCTGCCAGAGCCAGGGTGAGCTGGCCATTGAGCTGGCCTGCGGGCCGCGTGAGGAGGCAACGTGAGCTAGCAGAAGAGATGGGACTGGAGCGGAGCCATTAATGGCATGCGGACAACGATGGCGATGAGAGCTCACTGTTCCGCCCGTGGCGGAGCTTGGCAGGGAGCGGCGGCGGCCTTCACCGGCGGCCGAGAGGATTCGGGAGGGGCCACGCGTGCGGCTAGGAGGTTGTCGGCACCAAGGACAAGGAGGGGGCAGCGAGGGACGGCCGGAACGGTCACGTCCGAAGCGCTTGGGCGCGCAGAGCGCGTTTCTGGCCATGTCAAGCCGGTGATCACCACACAACCTGGCATCTGGAGGCCTCGCGAGCCTGCCCAAGCTTGTTCATAGCATCGACCTGAGCTCAAATAGTGGGTATAGGGCAAGTGTAGGTCTGGGAATGGCTCAATGAGCTGCAGCTCATCCAAAACAACTTCTGGTAGTAAACTTGAGGAGGTTCCAGAGGGAAGATGGAGTTGAGCCAGAGCCAAAACACTTGTCTGGGGGTTTCTAGGTTAGAAAGAGTACAAACTGGTGGAGTTTGAGAAGTTTTTGCAAAGGTTTGAATACAGTTCCTGTGTAAACCACAATCTGGTCCAGAAACTTGATGAACTTGTGGCACTCATATGGTAGATTTGATGGAGCTGAAATTTGGCATGGTGGAGTCATATGAGGTAGAGAGGATGCCATAAAAATTTCATGACAGCTGGCAGCTCCTAGCTGGCACTTCCTTCACAAGGGTTTCAGAAATGCAGTAACTTGGCAGAGCCTTGTTGCTAAAAAGTTTTACTGGCCAATGTGATATTTTTGGATATTTTGGCTAGATAGGATCCCTAATATCTAAGGAAATTTATTGGGAATTTTCTGAGCTAGGAAAATGGGAGTTGCTTCACAACTGACCAATTCTGACCAGAAAGAAAATAATTATTCTGGCCAAAATTTTGTATTGGACTATGGAATGTTTTTGATGATTATGAGATTATATGAGGATAAGGAGGTGTGACAAGAGTTTGGGATTTTATTGATCATCCAAACTATAGGTTGCTTCACAACCCATAGTGATGACATAATTCCCAAAGGAATAAAAGAATTATTGGAAAGTATTAGAAAAATGGATTGTGGTCCAGAAGGTGTATGACATGGTGTTGGCAAGATTTAGACAAGGTGATGAGAGCTTTGGGTTACTTCAGAAAAGATTCAAGGATTCATAAGTCCATAGTTGACTGAAAAACCAACCAAAATGCATATAAAACCAAAAAGATTTCGAAAAGAAAAAGTTGCTAAAAACCAGGGTGTCACAAACCTACCCCCCTTAGGATGAATCTAGTCCTCGAGATTCGGTTGCTCAGGGAACAAGTGCGGGTATGCGGATCTTAGAAAATCCTCTCTTTCCCAGGTAGCCTCTTCCTCGATATGGTGCTCCCACAGTACCTTGTAAAACTTAATCACCTTACTCCTGGTAGTCCTTTCCATTTCCTCCAAGATTCTGATAGGTTTCTCTTCGTAGGTCAGATCCTTAGCCAATTCTAGCTCTCTCATATCTGCCTGCTTGATTGGTGGTGCAATGCACTTTCTTAACTATGATATGTGGAAAACATCGTGAATATCAGATAACTTCGGTGGTAGTTCCAACTGATATGCTACCCTTCCTTTCCTAGCAATTACTGGAAAGGGACCGATGTATCTTGGTGCAAGCTTTCCCCGGGTATGAAACCTCTTTACTCCCTTCATGGGGGTTACTCGAAGGTAAGCATATTTTCCAGGCTCAAAAGTCACTTCTCGGTGCTTTGGGTCATAGTAGCTCTTTTGGCGGGACTTGGCTGCTCGAAGACACTCCTGAATATCCTTGACCTGCCTCTCAGCCTCGAGCATCAAGTCCGCACCAAAGATACGGCTATCTCCTGTCTGGGACCAATTCAATGGGGTGCGGCACTTCCACCCATATAGTGCTTCAAATGGTGACATCTTGAGACTTGACTGATAACTGTTGTTATAAGAAAATTCCGCATAGGGTAGGCTATCTTCCCATTTGGGTCCATGGGTGAGAGCACATGATCGAAGCATATCTTCCAATATCTGGTTCACTCGTTCGGTCTGTCCATCTGTCTGTGGATGATATGCTGTGCTATGCTTTAGCACGGTTCCCAAGGCTTGGTGCAATCGTAACCAGAATGCTGAGGTGAATAAAGAGCCCCTATCCGAGGTGATAGACTTGGGTACTCCATGAAGGCTGACTATCCGAGACATGTAGAGCTGTGCAAGCTGATTTGCATTAAAAGTGGTCTTTACCGGAATAAAGTGAGCCACTTTTGTGAGTATATCCACGATGACCCAGATAGCGTCATGGCCTCTTGTTGACTTGGGTAGTCCAACAATGAAGTCCATACATGTGTCGTCCCACTTCCACTGGGGAACTGGTAAAGGTTGCAGTAGCCCAGCGGGTTTCTGGTGTTCAGCCTTGACTTTGTTGCAGATGTCACAGCATGCGACATAGTATGCTATATCCCTTCACATTCCTAGCCACCAAAATGTCTCTCTCAAGTCCTGATACATCTTTGTGCCTCCCGGGTGGATAGAGTACGCGGACTCATGAGCTTCTCTGAGTATTTGCTGTCTCAGATTGTTCTGGTCGGGTACACATATCCGTTTCTCAAACCATAAGGTGCCTTGGTCATCCGCACGGAAAGACTTGGCTTTTCCTTGTTGAAGCAGTTCCTTGAGCTCTTTTATTCCTTTATCTGGCTCTTGAGCCTTCTTAATTTCTTCCATAAGTGTTGGAGTAATTTCCAAGGTATTCAGGTTAATTGGGCCGCATAGCACCAGGTTGAGCTTGGCAAACTCCTCTTGCAGCCTTGGCTGGATGTGGTGTTGTTTTCTACTGAGAGCATTAGCGACCACATTAGCCTTTCCCGGATGATAATTTATTCCAATGTCAAAATCCTTGACCAATTCAAGCCATCTTCGCTGTCAGAGGTTCAAGTCCGGCTGAGTGAAAATATATTTGAGACTCTTGTGGTCTGTATATATTTCACATTGTTGCCCAATAAGGTAATGCCTCCAAATCTTTAAGGCATGAACCACGGCTGCTAATTCCAGATCATGTGTGGGGTAGTTTTCTTCATGAGGTCATAGCTGTCTGGATGCATGTGCTACAACCTTTCCTTCTTGCATTAACACGCAGCCAATTCCACGTCTGGAAGCATCGCAATATATATCAAAGCTCTTGTGGATGTCTGGAAGAACTAAGACAGGTGCTGTAGTTAGCCTTGTCTTTAGCTCTAGGAAGCTGCTGTCATACTCCGCCGTCCAGAGAAACCTTTGATTTTTCTTTAGCAATTCTATCAGTGGCTTAGCTATCTTGGAGAAGCGTTCTATAGGGTCCACAGCCTGACCGAAACTAGGTGGCTTGGTGCGCTGAATGTCAGACAACTTAGAGTGTGTTCCATTGTTGTTGTTATTCTGGCTCACCATAGCCTGCATACTTTTCAAAAATTCCATGAGATCCTGGTTTCTTTTCTCTTCAAACATCCTCATGATCTGATCAGTGGTCGGCGCTTGAGGTGGTGGAGGTGGTAAGTCTTCTGGTGGCTGCCCTGCTTGTCTGGCGGATCGACGAACGGGGGTTCCATCGCCGCCTTGGCTACAACCTCTCTTCATCCTAAGTTTGTTCCCATTGCAAAATACCGAATCGATGAGCAACATCCATAAGGGAAACACAGTAATATGACACCAGAAAGAAAATGCACGAAAAAGGCGAATAAAGCAAACAACATAATTATACAAGATAAGCCAACATCATACATGGCAAGCTAGTAGGTGGATATCATGGCTAGACTGCTCATATGGCAGTTGACATATGCAAAGATGCATGCACAACAACTCAAGCCTCCACTCTAGTGGCGCAGGTGGCACGAACACTGCCAGACTGAACACTCCTCGTCATCTGATCCTGAGTCGGAATCGGAACTGATGATGTGGATCACATCCTCCGGATCAAAGGAAACACGACGACGCTGCTGGGACGGTTCTCCTTCCGAGGAAGAAGGAGCACGACGCCTCAGCATCGGAGCAACTGAAGTGGCTAGGAGTGAGGCCCACTCCGCCGGGGTCTCACGTCGGCTACCAGACGAAAATCTTGGTGGTGCATTAGAGCTAGAAGGAGTATCAAGCCTACGTGGAGGTGGAACTGGTGGTGTATACATAGGTGGAACTGTAGGCTGAGGTGAAGATGGTACTGTAGTCGCGGTGCAAGTGCCTCCTGGACACGAGATAGCTCCTCAGCCAAGGAAATGATCATACGATAACTGGCGTTCAGATAACGAGATAAAACACCAGTCGCACGATCACTCGCCGGGTCAACTGGCGCGAAAATGCCTCGCCCTGTCGTAGGCGAAAGGGTGGGGTAGTGAAAGAAACCTGGACGAGTCTGCATCTAGACCTCGTGGAAGCGCAAGTCAGTGAGAGACTCCATTGCAGCAGACTGGATCCCAGCTCCGGAGTAGAAGCCGTTCCGCCCTTGGAGGAGCGAGAGTAGCTGCCAATATCCGAGCTCGCGGTCAGGAAAGCCTCTGCGTGATACTCGTATACTGACTCGGCAAGCTACTACCGAAACACCTGGTATACTGGATCTTCGCCGTTGGGGTACAGTCGAAGCCAGACGTTACGGAGCAGTACTGGAAAAGTGAACGGTGCTGGCTCATGAGGGTAGTGGTACGGAACTGGTGCCATCTACACTCACAATGCCAATGGTTAGTAGAACAATAAATCATGATGCATGCCATGCAACAATCAAATGCAGCAAGCAAGATGCACACTCAAAGCCCTACACTAATCGTGGTTCTAGCGTGGGTTAACTAGGGTGTCCTACAGTCAGCACGGCTCTGATACCAAGCGTTGTGGCACCCCGGCTCAGCGAACTGGATTACCAGTGTTTCCAACCCAGAGATCATGTCTTCTGGAAACACACAACAACTTGGAACAGAACAGAACCGAACTATATTGATAAACTTCGGGTACAAGCTCATATTTTACATCGATAGCGAGGCCAAAGGCACACCTGGTGCTATGACAATATCTACATTATTTAAGAAACATAGCGGGCCTTGAAATTACTAGGGAAACTCTATGGCGTAGAGGAACATAGCGGAAACTCCATCCACAGGGACACTGCTGGGACACAGCCTAGTTAGCGTAGCACGAACCATCGGGACCTCCTTCCTCGGCTTCTCCTGCATCTGGCATGATACGCCAGGTGAGTACTTTGAATGTACTCGCGAGCTCACGACAACCAAGTAATGCAGCAAACAATAGCATGGCAATCAACATGTTAAATTCTTAAGTGATTCACTTACTGTCATCAGTTATCAACTTACTCTCTTTCGGGTTGTCCCACAACCCTCGGAATACTCATAAGCCATCGAGTACTTCCAAACACAAGACGAGTTCTTCCATCATCACTATCACTGTTACGGTTGACCACCTAGTGAGTCCTGGGCGGACTGTCCAATACAGTGGATGCGGCTATTCGAATAGAGTTTTCACTCTGCAGAGGTTGCGCTCTTTACCCGCATCATGAAGCACCTGGCCTCGTGATCCCATTCGGGTGGACCAGCGTTGCTCCAACGAAACACACCTGACCCGTGACTCTCCCATCGTACCACCGGCATTCATCCTCCCCCGTAGTCCTGCCTTGGGTGGCCCCTGTGTCACCTTGTGACACCTGCCACCGTCGTGGCCAAACTAAACTGTCCCAAACGGGGACGCCGGCACAATACTCAACTGGGCTCACAGGGTTACCGCCGTCTACCTGATCAGGGCAGCACGCACGCATAACCCTCCCTGTCTGGAGGTACCGGTGAAAGAGCACAGAGCCAGACCAAGTCAAGGCCGTCCCATACCGGCAAATGTTGTTGCACGGATAAGCCCGGACAGGTGACTGCAGATCAACCGACTAAGTTTCATTAAGCAAGCATGTGGTTTATCACAATAACATAAAATGGCAGCAACTAAGCATTTAAATTAAATTGCTATGAATTATTATATAGCAAATAAATGCACATAATGCATTGAAATATGCATTGCTATTGAAATGCTTCAAAAGATGGATGTCCTGGCTTGCCTTGCTCTGTTGGGTTGCCCAAGAACTCCTAGTCTTCACAGTTACCAAAGTTTCCCTCTGAAAATATTTTTAAACAACACTTTAAAATATCACATAACACTGTTTTAATAACCAGAAATTCTGTGAGTGAGATAAAAACACCAAATTTTACCAGAAAATAGAGGAGATCAATACCAACCAACTGCAAAAAGAATCAGTCGATTTGGACTTATGGTTAAAAAGATATGGACGGTCAAAGATACTGGTCAACTATGGAATAAAACAGAAAATAGAAAATCTGATAGGCGGCCACGTCGAAGGCGTAAAGTGGAAGTGCGCTTCCACTTACCGCTTCGGCGCGCGCGCGGCTGAGCCGCTGACGGGCGGGCCCCGCGGCTGGGTTTGACCTAGAGAGAGAGGGAGAACAGAGAGAGGAGGGGTTCCGGCGATCGTCGCCGGCGATGTGGTCGACGGCGAGGTCGGGAGAGAACGGGGATGGGACGAGCTCACCGATGTGAACATGCACGTACCCACAGTTTAGCTGGAGACGGCCGGACGGCGGAACCCCCTTCTTCTCCGGCGGGTGGAAGCTACGGGCGTCGTCGCCGGCGGCGATTCCGGCAGCGGTTTGACTCGGGAGGAGGTCGTGGAGCACCAGGGGGATGCCCTGAGCTCGTGAGCGGGATCGGGCGGAGCTGGGGTTGGCCGGAGTGGGCTGGCGTCAGGAGGGGATCGGGCGGCGGAGCCTTCGCCGGAGCTGAGGGAGACGAGCTCCCGGCCCTCGCTGGGGCGCTCTGGAGGCGGTTGTGTGATGGTGTGGTGAGGAGAGGAGGGGCTGGGCAGGGCTTTATATAGCCGGGCGGCGGGTGCCCGAGCCGTACGGCGCCGCGGCGAAGCTGCCAGAGCCAGGGTGAGCTGGCCGTTGAGCTGGCCTGCGGGCCGCGTGAGGAGGCGACGTGAGCTAGCAGAAGAGATGGGACTGGAGTGAAGCCATTAATGGCATGCGGACAACGATGGCGACGAGAGCTCACTGTTCCGCCCGTGGCGGAACTTGGCAGTGAGCGGCGGCAGCCTTCGCCGGCGGCCGAGAGGATTCGGGAGGGGCCACGCGTGCGGCTAGGAAGTTGTCGGCACCAAGGACAAGGAGGGGGCAGCGAGGGACGGCCGGAACGGTCACGTCCGAAGCGCCTGGGCGCGCAGAGCGCGTTTCTAGCCATGTCAAGCCGGTGATCACCACGCGACCTGGCATCTAGAGGCCTCGCGAGCCTGCCCAAGCTTGTCCATAGCGTCGACCTGAGCTCAAATAGTGCCTATAGGGCAAGTGTAGGTCTGGGAATGGCTCAATGAGCTGGAGCTCATCCAAAACAGCTTCTGGTAGTAAACTTGAGGAGGTTCCAGAGGGAAGATGGAGTTGAGCCAGAGCCAAAACACTTGTCTGGGGGTTTCTAGGTTAGAAAGAGTACAAACTGGTGGAGTTTGAGAAGTTTTTGCAAAGGTTTGGATACAGTTCCTGTGTAAACCACAATCTGGTCCAGAAACTTGATGAACTTGTGGCACTCATATGGTAGATCTGATGGAGCTGAAATTTGGCATGGTGGAGTCATATGAGGTAGAGAGGATGCCATAAAAATTTCATGACAGCTGGCCGCTCCTAGCTGGCACTTCCTTCACAAGGGTTTCCGAAATGCAGTAACTTGGCAGAGCCTTGTTGCTAAAAAGTTGTACTAGCCAATGTGATATTTTTGGATATTGTAGCTAGATAGGTTCCCTAATATCTCAGGAAATTTATTTGGAATTTTCCGAGCTAGGAAAATGGGAGTTGCTTCACAACTGACCAATTCTGACCAGAAAGAAAATAATTATTCTGGCCAATTTTTTTTATTGGACTATGGAATGTTTTTGATGATTATGAGATTATATGAGGATAAGGTGGTGTGACAAGAGTTTGGGATTTTATTGATCATCCAAACTATAGGTTGCTTCACAACCCATAGTGATGACATAATTCCCAAAGGAATAAAAGAATTATTGGAAAGTATTAGCAAAATGGATTGTGGTCCAGAAGGTGTATGACATGGTGTTGGCAAGATTTAGACAAGGTGATGAGAGCTTTGGGTTACTTAGGAAAAGATTCAAGGATTCATAAGTCCATAGTTGACTGAAAAACCAACCAAAATGCAAATAAAACCAAAAAGATTTCGAAAAGAAAAAGTTGCCAAAAACCAGGGTGTCACAGTCACTCGAGTTCGAAGATCATCAGCAACGCAAGTTCACATTTATCATGTTTTACCTATGATTTTTATTGTGTTAGTTCATCCTATCCACCATTGCATGCAAAGTAGGTACTTGGAAATTTGGTTCTTGAGTAGTTTCATGTGGTAGGCATCCCATAAGCCCTTGTCACTTTGGCCCGGGAAAATTTATTTTATTTTTTCTATGCTTTTAGTAGACGGGGTTGGTTGAGTGTTCATCATGAGAGTTGTGAGAATTAATTTATGACCAAGACCTCAAGACTTCAAGAATTTTCAAGACCACACGATGCAATATACCTCTGGGTGGAATATTGTTGAACGGCACCCTGGGGGACCCAGTGGTAGCCTAGGTGTTGCTGGAGAAGTGTAGGTATTCACACGGAAAGTTGCACCCAGGCATGATGAGACAGATAGATAATTCAAGACCCGAGGCTTACCTGCACAGCCACAAGCCATTATGGGCTCTGGCTTGGTTGGACATCGTGGCGACTTTGGACGGCAGGTGCTACGAGATGTCGAAGAATGGTAGGATTGGATGGCCACCGGCAGTGGCTCAGAGGAACCCTTTGGAAGACCATGTTTCGATCATCCGGTTCTCAAACACCATGCAGTGCGAGGACTTCAACGGAGACGATCGAATCTTGTGGGGAAAGTGTGCAAATCTCTGTAGAGTACCAAACCTAATGGATTAGCCGTGTCCACGGTTACGGACAACTTGAGCCAAAGGAACTGAATCTATCAGGAACTCTCAACACAAATAATGTTAATGATATGGGTATTATCGTTAACTTGGGTATGAGAAATGGTTGGTGGAACCTTCTCATTAAACAACCAACATTGTTGTAATAATTTTGATTTTGCCCCTTGTCTTGTTGTAGGAAAATTTGCTTTATGCTAATCTCAAACATACAGCCCCACCTGCCATATATGCATATAGCAAAGATGATATTTTCACCCCTCTCTTTTGTGACTTGCTGGCATATTCATTATGCTGACCTACACGGATGCAACGAGTCATGTTGCAGAGTACTTTTCCGACCAGGAGTGAGTACTTTTCCGCATTTAGTTTATCTCATGAGTTGGCCTTCGGCCGAATTTATTTTAATGAAGACTCTATATGAGATTTGATTAATAAAGCTATGTGATTTCCCTTTGATATATACATTGATTTACTGCGTGTGTACCAGCATGATCTTGGGATGGTATGGAAACACCAGAGACTTGACCATTTCAGGTTGGGTCACTACAGATATGATATCAGAGCACACACTGACCATAGGACGTAACCTCTAGGATTGGAAAAGCCTTAGGAAGAATTTTTTTTCTCATGTTTTAAAAAAGGTTCTATATATTCTCATCTGATCATTTCTGACTCATCTCCAATTTCCAATGTTTTTAGATGGCCACCTTCACCCCAACTCAGATGACGGAGTTTTGCCAGCCCGAAGCAACAATGCCCTTCGGCAAAGAGATAGTGGAGCTCGTCAAGGACGTAAGGATTGCTTTCCGACTATCACCGGGACCCCTACCACGGCTCTTCCGGGAGACACTCGCTACAGGATTGAAGTACACATCCCCGGAAGGACCTTTCGGAATCGCATGTTGGGGAACGTTGCATGGGAAACAAACAATTTCCTACTCACACGCAAGATCTATCCATGGTGATGAGCATCTAAGAGTGGGAGAGTGGATCTATTCCAGCAGGGCTTTGCCTAAGCGCTGCTGAAAACTAGAGGAATCGATCTATCGGGAGAGAGGGCTGCACCGTGGCCTTTTGGGTTGAAGTGCTTTGGCCCTCTCTCCCTCTAGTATATATAGGAGGGAGGGGTGGGGCCGGCGCCCTAGGGATCCTCCCCTAGGGTCGGCCGAAGTGGAGAGGTGGAGGAGTCCAACTCCAATCCTACTAGGAGTAGGATTCCTCCCCCACTTGGTTTTCCTTTCCTCCACTTGGGCTTTCCCACCCCTAGCCGCATGGGCCTTGTTGGGGGGGGGGTTCGGCCAGCCCACTAGGAGATGGTTTACCTCCTCCCACAGCCCATGAGGCCCTTTGGGGCGAGAGGCCCCTCCCGATGGTCCCCCGGCACCCTCCCGGCACTCCCGGTACACTACCGAAGTACCCGAAACTTTTCCGGTGACCAAAACGGGACTTCCTATATATCAATCTTTACCTCCAGACCATTCCGGAGATCCTTGTGACATCCTGGATCTCATCCGGGACTCAGAACAACCTTCGGTCACCACCATACATAACTCAATACTACCGAAACGTCACCGAACGTTAAGTGAGTAGACCCTGCGGGTTCGAGAACTATGTAGACATGACCGAGACACCTCTACGGTCAATAACCAATAGCGGGACCTAGATGCCCATATTGGTTCCTACATATTCTATGAAGATCTTGATCGGTTGAACCTCTATGTCAAGGATTCAGTTAATCCCGTATGCTGTTCCCTTTGTTCTTCGGTATGTTACTTGCCCGAGATTCGATTGTCGGTATCTCTATACCGAGTTCAATCTCGTTACCGGCAAGTATCTTTACTCGTTTCGTAATACAAGATCAGTGGCTAATACTTTGGTCACATTGCTTGCAAGGCTTATTGTGATGTTGTATTACCGAGTGGGCCCTAATATACATCTCCATCATACGGAGTAACAAATCCCAGTCTTGATCCATGTCAGCTCAACAGACACCTTCGGAGATACCTGTAGAGCATCTTTATAGTCACCCAGTTACATTGTGACATTTGATACACACAAGGTATTCCTCCGGTGTCAGTGAGTTGCATGATCTCATGGTCATAGGAACAGATACTTGACATGCAGAAAACAATAGCAATAAACTGACACGATCATATGCTACGTTCATAGTTTGGGTCTTGTCCATCACATCATTCTCCTAATGATGTGATCCCGTTATCAAATGACATCTCATGTCTATGGCTAGGAAACCTTGACCATCTTTGATCAACGAGCTAGTCTACTAGAGGCATACTAGGGACACAGTGTTGTCTATGTATCCACACATGAAATTGAGTTTCCAATCAATACAATTATAACATGGATAATAAACGATTATCATGAACAAGGAAATATAATAATAACTACTTTTATTATTGCCTCTAGGGCATATTTCCAACAGTCTCCCACTTGCACTAGAGTCTATAATCTAGTTCACATCACTATGTGATTTACATTGTAATGAATCTAACACCCATACAGTTCGGGTGTTGATCATGTTGAGCATTGGAAGAGGGTTTAGTCATCGGATCTGCGACATTCAGATCCGTGTGTACTTTGCAAATATTTATGTCCTCCTCCTTGATGTAATCTCGGATGGAATTGAAACGTCGCTTTATGTGTCTGGTCCTCTTGTGAAACCTTGGTTCCTTGGCTAGAGCAATGGCACCAGTGTTGTCACAGAACAGAGTCATTGGGTTTAGTGCACTAGGCACTACTCCAAGATCTGTCATGAACTCCTTCATCTAGACACCTTCCTTCGCTGCCTCCGAGGCAGCGATGTACTCCGCTTCGCATGTAGAATCAGCTACCACGCTCTGCTTGGAACTGCACCAGCTTACCGCACCCCCATTGAGAATAAATGCGTATCCGGTTTGAGACTTAGAGTCATCCGGATCAGTGTCAAAGCTTGCATCGACGTAACCCTTTACGACGAGCTCTTGATCACCTCCATAAACGAGAAACATGTCCTTAGTCCTTTTCAGGTACTTCAGGATATTCTTGACCGTCGTCCAGTGTTCCATCCCTGGATCACTTTGAAACCTTCCAGCCATACTTATGGCAAGGCTGACATCGGGTCTTGTGAATAGCATTGCATACATGATAGAGCCTATGGCTGAAGCATAGGGGACGACACTCATCTTTTCTCTATCTTCTGCAGTCACTGGGCATTGAGTCTTACTCAACTTCACACCTTGCAATACAGGCAAGAACCCCTTCTTGGACTAATCCATTTTGAACTTCTTCAAAACTTTGTCAAGGTATGTGCTCTGTGAAAGTCCTATTAAGCGTCTTGATCTATCTCTATAGATCTTGATGCCTAATATGAAAGCAACTTCTCCTAGGTCCTTCATTGAAAAACTCTTGTTCAAATATTCCTTTACGCTTTCCAACATTTCTATATTGTTTCCAATCAGCAATATGTCATCCACATATAATATTAGAAACGCTATAGAGCTCCCACTCACTTTCTTGTAAATACAAGCTTCTCCGTAAACTTGTATAAACCCGAACGCTTTGATCACCTCATCAAAGCAAAGATTCCAACTCCGAGATGCTTGCACCAGTCCATAAATGGATCGCTGGAGTTTGCAAACTTTGTCAGCATTCTCTGGATCGACAAAACCTTCTGGTTGCATCATATACAACTCTTCCTTAAGGAAACCATTAAGGAACGCTGTTTCGACATCCATCTGCCAAATTTCATAATAAAAAAGGCAGCTATTGCTAACATGATTCCGATGGACTTAAGAATCGCTATGGGTGAGAAGGTCTCATCGTAGTCAACCCCTTGAATTTGTGAAAAACCCTTTGCCACAAGTCGAGCTTTATATACGTTGACATTACCGTCCGCGTCCGTCTTCCTCTTAAAGATCCATTTGTTCTGAATGGCCTTTTGCCCTTCAGGTAATACTTCCAAAGCCCATACTTTGTTTTCATAGATGGATCCCATCTCGGATTTCATGGCCTCTAACCATTTCTCGGAATCCCGGCCCATCATCGCTTCTCCATAGCTCGTAGGTTCATCGTTGTCCAACAACATGACCTCTAAGACAGGGTTGCCATACCACTCAGGAGCAGTACGCGTCCTTGTCGACCTACGAGGTTCGATAGCAACTTGATCCAAAGCTTCATGATCATCATCATTAACTTCCTCTTCAACCGATGTAGGCTCTACAGAAACATGTTTGTGCGTTGCGATACTCTTAGGTTGAAGTAAAGGTTCAACAACCTCATCAAGTTCTATCTTCCTCCCACTCAATTCTTTCGAGAGAAACTCTTTCTCAAGAAATGTTCCGTTTTTAGCGACAAACACCTTGCCTTCGGATCTGAGATAGAAGGTATACCCAACTGTCTCTTTTGGGTATCCTATCAATATGCATTTCTCCGCTTTGGGTTCCAGCTTTTCAGGCTGAAGCTTTTTGACATAAGCATCACATCCCCAAACTTTAAGAAACGACAACTTTAGCTTCTTGCCAAACCACAGTTCATATGGCGTCGTCTCAACGGATTTTGATGGTGCCCTATCTAAAGTGAATGCAGCTATCTCTAATGCATAACCCCAAAACGATAGTGGCAAATCAGCAAGAGACATCATAGATCGCACCATATCCAATAAGGTTCGATTACGACGTTCGGACACACCATTACGCTGTGATGTTCCAGGCGGTGTCAATTGTGAAACAATTCCACACTGTCTTAAGTGACTACCAAACTCATAACTCAGATATTCTCCTCCTCGATCAGATCGTAGGAATTTAATCTTCTTGTTATGACGATTCTCAACTTCACTCTGAAATTGCTTGAACTTTTCAAACGTTTCAGACTTGTGTTTCATTAAGTAAATATACCCATATCTACTTAAGTCATCAGTGAAGGTGAGAAAGTAACGATAACCACCGCGCGCCTCAATGCTCATCGGACCGCACACATCAGTATGTATGATTTCCAACAAGTCACTTGCCCGTTCCATTGTTCCAGAGAACGGGGTTTTAGTCATCTTGCCCATGAGGCATGGTTCACATGTGTCAAGTGATTCAAAATCAAGTGACTCCAAAAGTCCATCAGCATGGAGCTTCTTCATGCGTTTTATACCAATATGACCTAAACAGCAGTGCCACAAGAAAGTGGTATTATCATTATCAACTCTACATCTTTTGGCATCAATGTTATGAACATGTGTATCATCACTATCGAGATTCAATAAGAATAAACCCTCACATTGGGTGCATGACCATAAAAGATATTACTCATATAAATAGAACAACCATTATTCTCTGATTTAAATGAGTAACCGTCTCGCAATAAACAAGATCCAGATATAATGTTCATGCTTAACGCAGGCACTAAATAACAATTATTCAGGTTCATCACTAATCCCGATGGTAATTGAAGAGCGAGCGTGCCGACGGCGATCACATCAACCTTGGAACCATTTGCCACGCGCATCGTCACTTCGTCCTTTGCCAGCTTCCGTCTAGTCTGCAGTTCCTGTTTTGAGTTGCAAATGTGAGCAACCGCACCGGTATCAAATACCCAGGCACTACAACGAGAGTTGGTAAGGTACACATCAATAACATGTATATCATATATACCTTGTTTGTTGTTGGCCGCCTTCTTGTCAGCCAAATACTTGGGGCAGTTCCGCTTACAGTGACCAGTTCCCTTGCAATTAAAGCACTCAGTTTCTGGCTTGGGTCCAGCCTTGGGTTTCTTCACGGGAGGGGCAACTGCTTTGCCACTCTTCTTGGAGTTACCCTTGTTACCCTTGCCATTCTTCTTGAAACTTGTGGTTTTATTGACCATCAACACTTGATGTTCCTTCTGAATCTCAGACTCAGCGACTTTCAACATCGCAAACAGCTCGGCGACTGACTTGTTCATCCCGTGCATGTTATAGTTCAACACGAAGCTCTTGTAGCTAGGTGGCAATGATTGAAAAACTCTGTCAGTGATCGCCTCTGCTGGAAGGGGCATCCCCAATTCAGCCAGACGGGTGGAATACCTAGACATTTTGAGTATGTGTTCACTGACAGACCTGTTCTCCTCCATCTTGCAAGCATAGAACTTATCGGAGGTCTCATACCTCTCGATCCGGGCATTCTTCTGAAAGATAAACTTCAACTCCTGGAACATATCATATGCTCCATGATGTTCAAAACGTCTTTGAAGTCCCGGTTCTAAGCCATACAACATTGCACATTGAACCATTGAGTAATCATCAGAACGAGCCTGCCAGGCGTTTGCAACGTCTGGAGACTCAACTGGAACGGGTGGATCACCAAGCGGTGCATCAAGGACATAAGCCTTTTGGGAAGCCGTAAGGATAATCCTTAGATTACGGGCCCAGTCCAAAAAGTTACTTCCATCATCTTTCAACTTAGCTTTCTCTAGGAACGCATTAAAATTCAGGGGTGCTACTGCGCGATCCATAGATCTACAACATAAATTTTGCAAAGACAACTTAGACTATTGTTCAAGATAATGAGTTTAGTTAATCATATTACTTAAAAACTCCCACTCAAATTGACATCCCTCTGGTTATTCGAGTGTCACATGATCCAAATTCACCAACTCAAGTCCGATCATCACGTGAGTTGAGGTGGTTTCAATGGTGAACATCTTCATGTTGATCATATCTACTATATGACTCATGTTCGACCTTTCGGTCTCTTGTGTTTCGAGGCCATGTATGTACATGCTAGGCTCGTCAAGTTTAACCCAAGTGTTCCGCACGTGCAACACTGGCTTGCACCCGGTGTATGCGAACGTAGAGTCTATCACACCCGATCATCACGTGGTGTCTCGAAACGATGAACTTTCGCAACGGTGCACACTCGGGGAGAACACAATTTTATCTTGAAATTTAAGTGAGGGATCACCTTATAATGCTACCGTCGTCCTAAGCAAAATAAGATGCATAAAAGGATTAACATCACATGCAAATCATAAGTGATATGATATGGCCATGAACTTATGCTTTTGATCTTCATCTCCAAAGCACCGGCATGATCTCCATCGTCACCAGCATGACACCATGATCTCCATCATCTTGATCTCCATCAACGTGTCACCATGAGGTTGTCACGCCGACTGTTGCTTCTATGACTATTGCTAACTCATAGCGATAAAGTAAAGCAAAAATGGCGAAAATAAATTAAAGACAACCCTATGGCTCCTGCCGGTTGCCGTACTCATCGACATGCAAGTCGTGATATTCTATACAATACATGATCATCTCATACATCACATATATCTCATCATGTAATTGGCCATATCACATCACAACATACCCTGCAAAAACAAGTTAGACGTCCTCTAATTGTTGTTGCATGTTTTACGTGGCTGCTACGGGTATCTAGCAAGAACAATTCTTACGTACGCAAAAACCACAACGGTGATACACAAATTGCTATTCAACCTTCTCAAGGACCGCCTTTGTCGAATCCGATCTAACTAAAGTGGGAGAAACAGACACGCGCCAGCCATATTTATGCAACAAAGTTACATGTCAGTTGATGGAACCGGTCTCTCATAAGCGTATGAGTAATGTTGGTCCGGGCAGCTTCATCCCACAATACCGCCGAATCAAGAAAAGACCAAGGGAGCAAACAATCTGAATATCAACGCCCACAAACTCCTTTGTGTTCTACTCGTGATCTCATCTACACATAGACGTAGCTCTGATGCCACTGTTGGGGAACGTTGCATGGGAAACAAAAAATTTCCTACGCACACACAAGATCTATCCATGGTGATGAGCATCTACGAGAGGGAGAGTGGATCTACATACCCTTGTAGATCGCTAAGCGGGAAGCGTTAAGAAACGCGGTTGATGTAGTTGAACGTCTTCGCGATCCAAATCGCAAGCCGTCCCGCGATCCAATCACGATCTAGCGCCGAACGGACCGCACCTCCGCGTTCAGCACACGTACAGCTCGATGACGATCTCCGCCTTCTTGATCCAGCAAGAGGGAGCGGAGAGGTAGAAGAGTTCTCCGGCAGTGCGACGGCGCGGCGGCAGTGGTGGTGGAACTATTCCAGCAGGGCTTCGCCTAAGTGCTGCTGAAAACCAGAGGAATCGATCTATCGGGAGAGAGGGCTGCACCGTGGCCTTTTGGGTTGAAGTGCTTTGGCCCTCTCTCCCTCTAGTATATATAGGATGGAGGGGAGGGGCCAGCGCCCTAGGGATCCTCCCCTAGGGTCGGCCGAAGTGGGGAGGTGGAGGAGTCCAACTCCAATCCTACTAGGAGTAGGATTCCTTCCCCACTTGGTTTTCCTTTCCTCCACTTGGGCTTTCCCACCCCTAGCCGCATGGGCCTTGTTGGGGGGGGGGGGGGGTTCGGCCAGCCCACTAGGGGCTGGTTTACCTCCTCCCACAGCCCATGAGGCCCTTTGGGGCGAGAGGCCCCTCCCGATGGTCCCCCGGTACCCTCCCGGCACTCCGGTACACAACCGAAGTACACGAAACTTTTCCGGTGACCAAAACGGGACTTCCTATATATCAATCTTTACCTCCGGACCATTCCGGAGCTCCTTGTGACGTCCTGGATCTCATCCGGTACTCCGATCAACCTTCGGTCACCACTATACATAACTCAATACTATCGAAACGTCACCGAACGTTAAGTGTGCAGACCCTGCGGGTTCGAGAACTATGTAGACATGACCGAGACACCTCTACGGTCAATAAAGAATAGCGGGACCTGGATGCCCATATTGGTTCCTACATATTCTACAAAGATCTTCATCGGTTGAACCTCTATGTCAAGGATTCAGTTAATCCCATATGCTGTTCCCTTTGTTCTTCGGTATGTTACTTGCCCGAGATTCGATCGTCGGTATCTCTATACCTAGTTCAATCTCGTTACCGGCAAGTCTCTTTACTCGTTCCATAATACAAGATTAGTGGCTAACACTTTAGTCACATTGCTTGCAAGGCTTATTGTGATGTTGTATTACCGAGTGGGCCCTGAGATACATCTCCGTCATACGGAGTAACAAATCCCAGTCTCGATCCATGCCAGCTTAACAGACACCTTCGGAGATACCTGTAGAGCATCTTTATAGTCACCCAGTTACGTTGTGACGTTTGATACACACAACGTATTCCTCCAGTGTCAGTGAGTTGCATGATCTCATGGTCATAGGAACAGATACTTGACATGCAGAAAACAATAGCAATAAACTGACACGATCATATGCTACATTCATAGTTTGGGTCTTGTCCACCACAGCATTCTCCTAATGATGTGATCCCGTTATCAAATGAAATCTCATGTCTATGGCTAGGAAACCTTGACCATCTTTGATCAACGAGCTAGTCTACTAGAGGCATACTAGGGACACAGTGTTGTCTATGTATCCACACATGCAATTGAGTTTCCAATCAATACAATTATAGCATGGATAATAAACGATTATCATGAACAAGGAAATATAATAATAACTACTTTTATTATTGCCTCTAGGGCATATTTCCAACATCGCACAGAGCCCATTGACTTTAAGTTCGTTGCCCCCGACTGGATTCTCGGGAGGAACATGGCGATTCACTGTGCACTCGGACGTATCAAGGAGGTCTACAGAGGCATTTCCACTGATCCAAACCTTGCCATGATCTCTCGCACAGGTGCCAAGGGAGAAATCATAAGCACCGTGACTGAAGACTCTGTCCTTTCTTATATCCAGACGTTGGAGACACACATCAGGACCCTGGAGCTCCGCGTATGCAGAGACATGAACATGATCAAGCAGCTGATGATCCGTGAACTTGACCTCGAAGATGATGCGCGAGAAACCAACTACGAGCACGAAGATAAAGTGAAAGACTTCCTAGAGAGGATCAAGAACCTGAAGACTCTCGTTGCAAACCTGGAGGAGCAACTGGACATGGGATAAAACCTTCACCCGGAAGGCGACAATGCTCCCTTGATCAGCAACGAGGAGAGCACCACCGGAGGAGGACGCACCACCATCGACTTTTAAGGAGGACTTTTAGTCTTGACCACCATGTATCTTTTATTTTCTCGTTAAATCATAGGCTGATGTTTCGTTTTGTCATGAGACTTGTATCTCGAGTTTGAACCTGTTGAGTTGAATAATGAATAAATGTTTGGTGTGTTAATGTTTGTTGCATTGCATATGGGTAGTGAATTTTCTCCTTAGACCCTTGTTCTATTCTAATTTCTCATCACTCTAAAATACCAGATGCCTCCGAGACATGACCCCAGAACCAACTTTCCCCGGAGCTCACCCAGCTCATCCAGCAGCAGAATGCCCTGATGCATCTGTTGATCCAGAACTAGGCCAACAACAACAACAACCCTCCACCCCATGCCGACAACCTCACCCGTTTCCTGAGGCTGAATCCACCGACCTTCTCCAGTAGCACTGAGCCCATTGTGGCAGATGTCTGGCTCCGCAAGATGGAGAGGGAACTCATCACCGCTGGATGCACTGATGCTGGGAAAGTGCATTTTGCCGCACATCAACTTGAAGGACCCGCATCTTCATGGTGAGAGAACTACACCACCACATACCCCATTGCCGGTGTGACTTGGGAGCAGTTCAAGTAGGCTTTCCGCATCGCTCATGTCTCAGCTGGAGCCATGAGTCTGAAGACGCGTGAGTTTCACAACTTACGCCAGGGGAATTGCTCTGTGGCACAGTATGTGGATGAATTCAACATGTTGGCCCGATATGCACCAGGAGATGTGGCTGATGATGCAGCCAAACAGGAGAAATTCATGGAGGGACTCAATAATGAGTTGAGCATTCAGCTGATGGTGGCTACCTTCAACAACTACCAGGAGCTGGTGGACAAGGCCCTCATCCTGGAGGGATAGCAACCACAGATCGAGAACCGCAAGAGGAAAAATGGACAGGGGAAGTACAACTTCGGAGCTCAGCAAAAACCTCGTTACTCCTCATACTCAGGGAATACCGGATAAAGAACCGGTAAGTTTGGAGGACACACTCACCATAACCATGCCGTGCATAACCATGGAGGCCACAACCATGGAGGAAATGGGAATAATCGTCCCAACAACAGCAACTTCAAGAACGGTTATGGAGGCAATGGCAACTAGCATCGTCCTGCTCCAGCTCAAAAGGATCTGAGCCATATCACCTGCTTCAAGTGCCAGAAGACAGGGCACTATGCCACGGAGTGTCCCTAGAACAAGCAGGGGAATGGAAACGGCAACGGCAACTCATCAGTGAAGAAGCCCAACCCTTTTCCCCGTGCTCAGGTGAACCACATTGATGTGGAGGAGGTCTATAATCAGCCCGAGACTGTTGTTTGTAAGTTTTTATTGAATTCACGTCCAGTATTGGTACTTTTTGATTCGGGTGCAACTCATTCATTCATATCAAGGGTAGTTGTGGAAAAGTACGGTTTTCCCACTAGAACCCTTAGTCAGCCCATTAGGCCAGTCCCCCAGGAGGCATGATGACGGCAGGGATAGGATGCCATGCATTGAACCTCAACATTGGAAACCATGTATTCCCCACCGACCTCATTGTCTTAGAGTCACAGGGATTGGATGTGATCCTATGCATGGATTGGATGACCAAGTATGGAGGAAACATCGATTGTGCCCATAAGTCAGTCTTTCTCAGCAACCCAGAGAAGAAGAGGATTAAGTTTGTATCCCGACAAACACCGAAGAGTAATCGGGTGAATTCCCTCACAGGAGTTGTTCAGGAGGAAGTGCTGGTTGTACAAGACTTCCCATATGTATTTCCGAAGGAATTGCCGGGCATGCCACCGGATAGAGAGATTGAGTTCCTGATTGAATTATTGCCAGGGACAGCCAAAATATCCAAGAGACCCTATCGGATGCCCGCAAATGATTTAGAAGAAATCAAGAAACAAATCAAAGAGTTATTGGACAAAGGGTATATCCGCCCAAGTTCGTCACCTTGGGGAGCCCCAGTTCTCTTGGTAGAGAAGAAGGATAAAACCTTGAGAATGGTAGTCGATTATCGTGCACTGAACGAGGTGACTATCAAGAACAAGTACCCTCTGCCGCTGATTAATGACTTGTTTGATCAACTAGTGGGAGCCAGAGTGTTCTCCAAGATCGATCTTTGATCAGGGTATCATCAGTTGAAAATCCGTGAACAGGATATACCCAAAACTGCCTTCACCACAAGGTATGGCCTATATGAGTCTACAGTCATGTCCTTTGGTTTGACTAATGTCCTGCCTATTTTATAAGTATGATGAACAAGGTATTTATGGAATATCTGGACAAGTTTGTCGTGGTGTTCATCGATGATATATTGATATTCTCCAAGAGCGAGGAAGAACACAAGGAACACTTGCGTTTAGTTCTGGAGAAGCTCAGAGAGCATCAGTTATATGCCAAGTTCAGCAAATGTGAATTTTGGTTGAAGGAAGTTGGATTTCTCGGACACGTTATTTCAGGAGATGGAATGGTAGTGGACCCCGCTAAGGTTGCAGCATTCACAGAGTGGAAGTCACCCACCTCAGTTAAGGAGATCCATAGTTTTCTCAGACTTGCCGGATATTACCAGAGGTTTATTGAGAACTTCTCGAAGATTGCCAAGCTCATGGCGGTGTTATTGAAGAAAGAGTCCAAGTATATTTGGACTGAGGAATGTGAAGCCAGTTTTCAGGAGTTGAAGAAATGTTTGGTTACAGCCCCAGTGTTGATTTTGCCGAACATACGGAAGGACTTCCAAGTCTATTGTGATGCTTCACGTCAGGGGCTTGGAGGAGTACTCAAGCAAGAGGGAAAATTTGTACCCTATGCATCCAGACAGCTACGACCTCATGAATTGAACTATGCCACACATGATTTGGAGTTAGCAGCCGTAGTGCACGCACTCAAGACCTGGAGATATTTCCTTATCGGAAATAGTTGCGATATTTACACGGATCACAAGAGCTTGAAGTATATCTTCACGCAGAAGGAATTGAACCTCAGACAGAGGAGATGGCTAGAGTTGATCAAGGATTATGATATGAGATTGCATTATCACCCAGAGAAGGCAAATGTTGTAGCAGATGCTTTGAGTCGTAAGAGTTATGTGAGCACACTCATAGCGGGAGGATTACCCCAACAGTTAGCCGACGATCTCAGATAGCTCAAATTGGAGATATGTTGCCACACTAGACATTCAGTCCACTTTGACCGGAAGAACCGTGAAGCCCAGAAGTTGGATAAGGAAATAGCTGAGATAAAGCAAAGAATGAAGGACGGGAAAGCTAAAGGCTTTCGTGAGGATGAACATGGAACTCTATGGTTTGAGGACTGTTTCTATGTGCCCAATGATCCAGAGCTCAGGAAGTTCATACTTCAGGAGGCCCACGATTCACCGTACTTGATACACCCAGGCAACACCAAGATGTATCTGGACTTGAAGGAAAGTTTCTGGCGGACATGTATGAAGGAGGATATTGCTGAGCATGTTGCAGTATGCGATGTTTGTCAGCGAGTAAAGGCAGAACATCAGAACCAACTGGGTTACTTCAACCTTTGCCGATACCGAGTGGAAATGGGAGAAACTTGGTATGGACTTCATCACATGATTACCCAGGACCCGTTCAGGTTATGATTCCATCTAGGTAGTGGTCGATCGCTTGACCAAGGTAGCTCACTTGATTCCAGTGAAGACCACCTATACGAGTGCTAAGTTAGCCAAGATATACATGACCATGATTGTATGTCTGCATGGAGTTTCGAGGAGTATCATGTCAGATAGAGGAACACAGTTTACCTCAAAGATGTGGCATCAGTTACATGAAACTTTGGGTACGAGGCTGGAGATTAGTACAACTTTTCATCCGCAGACAGATGGACAGGCAAAGAGAGTCAACCAGATTCTGGAGGACATGTTGAGAGCTTGTGCGCTAGACTATGGGTCTAGCTGGGACGATAACTTGCCTCACACAGAGTTCTCATACAACAACAGTTAGCCGACCAGTCTGAAGATGGCCCCTTTCGAAGCTTTATACGGAAGGAGGTGCAGAACACCATTGATGTGGGATGGTGTTGGAGTCCAAAAACTTTTTGGTCCCTATCTTATCCGAGATTCTGAAGAGAAGGTCAAGCTGATTCTCGACCGACTCAAGATAGTTCAGTCCAGGCAGAAGAGCTATCACGACAGGAATCAGAGAATTTGCCGTCTGCCAGTTCTTTGCCGTCTGCTGGCAGATGGCAAAGAATGTCTTTGCCATCAGCTTCCAGCTGGCAGAAGGCAAAGAGCTGCCAGATGGCAAAGATACTCTTTGCCATCAGTGCGTACTTTGTCGTCTGCCAGCGGACGGCAAAGAGCCCAACGGCAGACGGCAAAGAGACCAGTTGGGCCCCACTGGGCCGTGGACCTGGCTAGGTCCAACGGATGGACTGTATGCCGTCCCCTATGTCTTTGCCGTCTGCTGGAAGGCTCTTTGCCGTCCGCTAGCGGACGGCAAAGAGGACGCATGTCCTAACGGCCGTTCCCCCTGGCCCCACCTCCCTCTCTCTCCCCCCTCCCCCCTCTCTCTCTCCACCCACACCGCACATCGGCCTCCCTCGATCCCCTTCACAACCCCACCACCGAGATCCGTGCGGCCACTCTTCGCCGGACCTCCTCCCTGCGGCCACCCCTCCCCGTGCCGGCCCTCCTCTCCGCTGCCACCCCTCCCCGTGCCGGCCACCCCTCCTCCCCGCGGCCCTCCTCTCCGCTGCCACCTCGTCACCGCCGCGACCACCCCTCCTCCCCGCGGCCACCCCTCCCCGCGCCGGCCACCCCTCCTCCGAGTGGCCACCCCTCCCTGCGCCTGCCATCCTCCCCGCACCGCCGCCAGCCACACCCGCCGCCAGCTTCTGTGCCCGCCCTGCCCCCCGGCCCCTACGCCCGCCCCGGCGCCACCGCCACCGGAACCGCCTGGCCGCCCCCGCCGGTCGGGCACCCCCGCAGCCCCACCGCCCCCGAAGCCCGGTCACGCCCCCAACTCCGGTGAGTAGCTTTATTTTTTGTTTATTTTTTGTTTTTTCATGTAATTAATTAGATTACTTAGGTTAGTAATTAGTTAGCTACTGTTAGTTAGGTTAGTTAATTAGGTTAGAAAAAAAGGGAAAAGGAAAAGAAGAAGAAGAAGAAAATTAGAAGGAAAAGAAAAAAAGTAGAAAAGTAGAAGGAAAAGAAGAAGAAAAGAAGAAGGAAAAGAAGAAAAGAAGAAGAAGAAGAAGAAGAAGAAGAAGAAGAAGAAGAGAAGAAGAAGAAGAAGAAGAAGAAGAGAAGAAGAAGAAGAAGAAGAAAAGGTGCCACTGACCGCCGACGCCACTGAACCCCGACGCCACTGACCCCCGACGCCACTGACCCCCGACCCCTGACGCCACTGCCCCCCGACGCCACTGACCCCCGACGCCACTGAACCCCGACCCCACTGAACCCCGACACCACTTACCCCCGACGCCACTTACCCCCGACCCCCGACGCCACTGAGCCCCGACGCCACTGACCCTCGACACCTCTTCGGCTTCCTGTTGACCGAAAAGGTGCTCTTCGTCCTTCCAGAGGCCGATGGGGTCATTGTTTTGTAAATTATGTGTTAGGTCATATATTTTCCGATTTTGTTATGGAAAACATCATATTTGTGTTGATCGGGTGGATTTCAATGTGCAGTTGTTTCGTCGCTGCGAGGGTCTGGTGTTCGACGACCTACACCGTGCGTTGGACGAGCTCCCCTGCTGCGTTCGTGGGTGAACACAAATGACATCTCCTCCCCCCCTTAATTTTCTCTCTTCCGGTCTTCGTGCCGATGAAACTTGCTAGCTATAGGTGTCTTTAATTCAACAGTATGCGTGACCAGTATGCGTCTCCCGTTCGAAAGGGAGGCATCTATAAATATGCATGTCTTTGCATATTTATAACCGTCATCCTTTCGATTGTCCAACGTTATCCATGGACAGCCCGAGTATGTGTAGATTGGGTTCGTTTTCCCGTATGCTCTGCTCCGGATCCGATGCAGAATTTCGTCAGTGCCTCCCTGTTGTTCTCCGGGTACACATCCTGTCTGCTTATTGCCGAGACGTGTATCAGGAGAACAGCGGGGAGGTGCTGCCGAAATTCTGCGTCGGATCCGGAGCAGAGCATGGGAAAATGAACCCAATCTACACATAGTCGGGTGGGATTAGGACCTATATTTACCTATTAGCGTGTAGGTTGCATGGACGTAATAAAACTGACAAACTTGATTAACTGATGAATACATATGCTGAATTATATATATATTTCTTGTGTGTCCAGTAGCTAGGCAAGATGAGTGATCGTGCGTGGATGTACACCGGTCACACTATTTAGAAGTTTGTGAGAGCCGCATTTGCAAATGGCCAGGAAAAAACATGGTGCCCCTGTCCCCGGTGCGACAACTTTAAAAAGCAGATAGAGGGTGAAATGGGTAAACACCTGCAGAAGTGGAGTTTTACGCCTAATTATACGGTGTGGACTTTTGATGGTGAGTCTGGCCAACGTGCCAGAGCTGAGGTGGTTCATCGTCGCACCGACGAGCATGGTACAGGGATCAAAGACATGGTACAAGACTTTGATGATGCTCGGGATTCGGACGATGAGATGGAGGAATCTGCAAAGGCATTCTATGAAATGTTGGAGCCTTCAAAACGTCCTCTCCACGAGCACACTAAGCTTTGTCAGCTGGATGCCATCGCGCAAGTAATGGCTCTGAAGGCTCAATTCAACCTGGGCAGAGAATGCTACGACGCGATGATGACAATATTTGGACGCTTTCTACCCAAAGGCCATGTACTGCCTGCAAACCTGTACCAGTCGGACAAAATCATCCGTGTACTTAAGATGCCCTATGAGAAGATAGATGCCTGTGAGAATGGATGTGCCTTATTTAGGCTTGAGTATGCGGACTTGAACTATTGTCCCATTTGCAACTCTTCCAGGTATGTTGTGGTAGGCAACGGTATGGGTGAGAAGATTCAGACCAAAATCCCTGTTAATGTTCTTCGCTATATGCCAATCGTACCAAGACTTCAACGTCTTTTCATGGTCGAAGAGACGGCCAGACAGATGACATGGCACAAATTGGGCAAAAGAACCGAACTAGATGCTGATGGGAATCAGATGTTGGTACACACTTCAGACGCTTTTGCGTGGAAGCACTTTGATGCATTACATAAGGATAAAGCGGCAGATCCAAGGCATCCTCGAGTCGCATCAGCACGGATGGGTTCAATGTGTTTTGTATGACGGCAACCCAATACAGTTGTTGGCCTGTATTTGTCATTCCACTCAATCTCCCCCCGGAGAGATTATGAAAAGAAAGAACATTTTCTTGACGTTGATAATTCCAGGGCCCAACTATCCGGGGAAGAATATGAATGTGTACATGCAGCCGCTTAAGGATGAGTTGCAAGAAGCTTGGGATAATGGGATCAACACATACGACGCCGCTACAAAACAAAACTTCATGATGCATGTGTGGTACATGTACTCGATGCATGACTTGCCGGCGTATGCGCTATTCGTTGGCTGGTGTGTGCATGGAAGGTTCCCGTGCCCCACATGCAAGGCATCTCTTCAGTTCCGTTGGCTGCAGGCGGGTCGCAAGTTTTCTTGCTTCGACTTGCATAGACAGTTCCTGGATCCTCGCCATAAGTTCAGAAAAGACAAGAAGAATTTCATCAAAGGTAGAGTTGTCAAAAACTCTGCACCACCTGCGTTGACAGGCCAACAGACCCTGGATCAGTTAAGCGCTCTTGAGCCTGATCCAGAGCGTCCAGGGTATTTCAAAGGGTATAATTCGGAACACGCCTGGACTCACAAGACATGCTTATGGGATCTGCCTTACTTCAAAGACCTCCTTTGCTCACACAACATCGACGTGATGCACACTGAAAAGAATATCGGCGAGGACCTTTTTGGTACATTGTTCGGCATAGAGGGGAAGTCAAAGGATAATCCTAAGGCTAGAGTTGATCAGGAGGCTCTATGTGATAGACCGTTGCAAAACATGCGATAACCGAAAGGAAAGCAGAATTGGACAAAGCCAAAGGCATGGTTCAATCTTGGAAGGCCAGCTATGAGGCAAATGATCTTGTGGGTGAAAATGCAGTTGATGTTCCCGGATGGGTATGCAGTGAATTTAAAGAGGGGAGCGAGTCTTGACAATTGAAAATATTTGGTCTCAAGAGTCATGATTGGCACATATGGCTTGAGCGGGTAATGCCGGTGATGTTGCGCGGCTTTATCCCTGAGGATGAATGGCTAGTACTAGCAGAGCTGAGTTATTTCTTCCGTTCTCTTTGTGCGAAAGACCTATCGCCTGGCGTGCTAGATGAAATGGAAGAGTTGGCGCCGGAGTTGATCTGCAAGTTAGAGCAGATCTTTCCACTGGGCTTCTTTAATCCAATGAAGCATTTGATTTTGCATCTCCCGACCGAGGCAAGATTGGGGGGGGGGGCATGCAAAATCATTGGTGCTACGCAACTGAGAGGATGCAAAAGATGCTTTGAGCAAACTGTAAAAATAAATGTAGAATTGAAGCATCGATGGCCGAGGCATTCATTATTGAGGAGGCGGCAAATTTCGTGACAGCACATTACGAAGCCAAAAATCATCATTTGCGTAATCCGAAGCCTCGGTACAATGCTGGCGACCCTAAAAAAGGTCGATCCAACATCAGCCTATTCAAAGGGGAGCTCGCACCTGCCGGTGCTTCAAAAGCAATAGCGTTGGATGTCGAAGAATGGCGGACCATTTCGTTGTATATCTTCAACAACCTAACAGAAGTGCGGTCGTACATCGAGTAAGTTCTCGGTACATAGTTTTGCAACTTCTAATTCCTTTGAACTGCTCTTATTCCCGAATATTTGATATAGTCGATACGTCGCCAAATTCTCGGATGGAGCGGTGATCCAAAAGGATTCCATCGAAGAGTATGAGCTTCTGGCAAAGCATGGAGGCGGCTATCCCGGTTTCATCTCTTGGTTCAAACAAACGGTAATTTCCATTAGACCATTTCATTTCTTCGTCTAATTTGCGGCTAATGCAACAATCCTTTCGTATGAAACTTGTAGGCTAATTCAGAGTCTATGGACGCCGAATTGAGACTAGTCGCTAATGGTTTTGACTATAAGGTCCGTTCATTTGACAAATACGACATCAACGGGTATCGCTTTCCTACCTTTGGCAAAGAGCTATCTATGACCGACCAAAAGTCTACAAATTGTTGTGTGTCTGCTATCGAAGAAGGAGGTACCAAGTATTATGGAAGAGTTGAAGCAATTTATGAACTTCTATTCTATGGTGAAAACCCACCGAACGTCGTAGTCTTCAAATGTTATTGGTTCCAGCCGAAGGAGACTAGAAGGACTCATGAACATATAGGGCTAGTCGAAATCAAAGAAAGCACCCATTTAGATGTTCCCGATGTCTATATTACGGCTCAACAGGCGACCCGAGTTTTCTATCTACCCTGGGCCTGCCAAACTGATCCAAATCTGAATGGTTGGGATGTCGTTTATGAAGTGCCGCCACGTTTTAGACCACCTCCCCTCAATGAAGAGGATTATGAACCTCACATTAACCCAGACACATATGAAGGAGAATTCTTCCAAGAAACACGTCTTTCCAAAAAACGTTTCAAGAACCGCTCTACTTCACCCCAGAACATTGAAGTAGACAGCAACGGTGAAGCCGACGTCACCACTGAGCCGAACAAGAAGGGTCGGAAGAAGAAGAGGTTACTACTGTGGATGACCTGTCAATGCTTGACCGATTACATAAAGGAGGCCTTTCACATGTTGTTCCCGATAGTGATGATGATGATGCATTTATTGATGATAGTGATGATGATGATGCATTTATTGATCCCGGAGCATATATAGACAATCTAGATTATTATTAGTTCATGCCAGGTATTCAATTTTTATTATATACATGATGATGATACACTTAAATTATATACATATTATTATTCATGTCGGTATTCAATTTTTTTATGTTGTACTAATTTCGTTTACTCTTTGTCTTGGCAGGTGTTGAAAGATGGTGGGCGCGGGTCCAGAGCGATCCGTGGCTTCTTCGTCGGTGCATCGTGGGAGGGGTACTACCATTCCACCCGATTCTCTCTGGAGAGCGTTGCTCGCCAGTTTGCAGACACAGGCGGGCGCTTCTTCGTCGGCGCCGATGCCCGCCGGGAAAGGAGGTAGGGGGAAGTAGAGAGGAGGAGGTAGAGGTACACGTGCCCGCAGGAGACGTACGGAGGCTGATACGCCTTCCTCGCCGCCACCCCCAGCTGATTCACCCGAGCACATGACTTCTAGGGTGGAGGCGTCTGAGGTGGAGGCTACGCAGACTCCTATCGACGAGCCTCGGGTCGACGAGCCTTCGACCCACGAGACTCCTGTCCCAAAAGCTTCGTCCGACGAGACTCCGGAGAAGAGCATGGATGGGGCTATGTCCCAGCAGACCCCATGGGATGCCTTGCCGGATCTACGTCAGCAGGAGCCGAGTGGCCATGCTGATGGTGGCGGGGATAGCGAGGACGAGGTGGTTGAGGGGGCCACCGTCGACCAGCGTGGTAGTACACGGCTCCCGCCCGTGCCGACGACCCGCGAGTAGAGGCTGGTGATTAGGCCTAACGGGGAGAAGTAAGTGGATTTACTCTTTTTTAACCATTTCCCTTCACGTTTCTTCAAATATCTAATGCGTTGGCTTTGTCATACTGCAGGGGTTGGGATCATGCCGAGGGAGTCCGCAGGCCCAACACCGTCCTTGGTGTGCTTTGCAGGCAAAAACTTCCTGGGGTTTGTCAAGTTGCCTGGTGAGGGTCAGCTTCCAGAGCTAGGATTGACCTGGGAGCACTACTTGGCTGTCCCGGCCCAACCGGAGGAGATGATCGACGGTGTCTTGTGCCACACGAGGGCCGACATGGTGATTAGACAGTTTTGCGTAATTTCTCCTTTACACATTTAAAAATCAACAATAGGTAGTTATTGTACTAATCAGTGTTGTCTCCTTTGATTGCAGACCTTCTACAGGTGTGAGGAGGGACACGAGAAGGCCGCGGCAAAGGTTATCGATGGCAAGTGCAGGCGCCTACTACAGAACTTACGACACGAGGCTCGGCTGCAGGCTGTTCGAGACTACTACGCCTCGCGTGGTGTTATGAAGGACAAGTCGTCGTGCCGTGGAAAGTTTCTACAAAAGGAGCAGTACATGAAGGTAATTACCTATTCTCAAGGCCTTGTACTTAGTTTCCTTGATTTGATTCATAGGCGTACCGCTCAAATTTCTCTCTACAAACTTAGGCGCCCCAAGATGGTGTGCGGATAAGATGTATTGTTGGGAGGCATTGGTGGATGAGTGGTGCTCAGACAAATGGTGAGCCATCCACGACAATGCCCAGAACCAGCGATCCAAAATGGTTGGTGTGCCACACCATCAAGGCAGCGCCAACTTATATCAGTTCGGGCGGAAGTGGGTATGTGGTTTGCTTCATGTTTCATGCAATCCATTCTTGATGCTAGTTTGAGCCCTTTACTAATACTTTGTTCCTCCCTCTCTCTTTTAGGCGAACTACAATAGGACGGAGGTGCCAGGGGTGTACGACCTCTATGCCATGGCCCATACTGCCTCGTACAAGAAGGCCAAGGCATTCTCGGAGTCTGACCTCGATCATCCTGAGAACTTCACCAACATCTCCTCCCAGCACAAGCTCGTGAGGTATAGAGATGAGGGGAAGGCGAGGAAAGGGGAGGACTTTAACCCGAGCCAACATCCTATTGATCCAGAGCTGGTGATGATAGCTGGTGGCGGGAGGCCCCATGGCTCGATTGCCATTGGAGATGAACTTATACGGTCTTCTAGCACTCTCCGAGAGATCAAGGCGCGCCAAACGAGCTCCTGTCCTGAGATAAGGCCTCGTCCATGGCCTGTCGAGCTCGCCATCGAGGTTAGTCATACGGACTCAGATAGCTTTCCTCCATTACATCATGTGTGCGAACAAAGATGATTACAATGCTAACGAGGAGTTGTTTTGCAAGCTGCTCTTCAGAAAGAGAGAGAGGCATACCAGGCGCTTCTGGAGGATAGGGACCGGTAGGCAGCGGAGAAGGAGAGGGAGTTCGAGGAGAGGATGGCTAGGTTGTTGGAGGAGGAGAGGGCACAGAACGAGGCGTCTCACCGGGCCATGTACGAGCTCTTCGTGGTAAGTTTCTTCTTCATATTAGCCAAATCATGCATGTAATGTTCGTTTCATTAATAACTAATATGATTGACTTGTCAAAACCAAATGTGCAGTCTATGTGCGAGAAGTCCAGCCAGACCCCTCCGCCGATGCCAGTCATTACCACGGCGGGAACGGTGAGTTTCATTTGAATGGTCATTAGTTACTAGTCTTAACATTTCAGTGACATCATGCTAACGAGACATTGCAAATGATATTTGGTGTAGCATAACTCCCGAGCCGCATCGCACGATCCTTCTCAAGGGCATCCTTCTCCAGGTGAAACCGGCCCGAGCAACCCTGGTGCTTGACCTCCGTGATGACGAGGACGGTAAGTTTTCTCTAGTGTTTTGCTTAACAAATGCATAATTACCTATACTTAGCTTATTTAGTTCATTTATGACATAACTAGCTTACTTAGGTAAAAAATGGCATAATAATCTTGGTTAGCTCATAAATGTCATATGCTTAGCTTATTTTCCTCCAAAGGGACATTATAATCTTACTTAGCTACAAAATGACCTAGTTTACCTTGGTTAGCTCATAAATGACCTATACTTAGCTTATTTTCCTCCAAAGGGACATAATAATCTTACTTAGCTCCAAAATAACCTAGTTTACCTTGGTTAGCTCATCAATGACCTATACTTAGCCTTGTTTCCTCCAAAATGACATAGTAAGCTTACTTAGCTCCGAAATGACCTATTTTACCTAAGTTAGCTCTAAAATGACCTATACTTAGCTTTCCTTCCTACAAAATGAGATAATAAGCCTACTTAGTTCCAGAATGACCTATTTTACCTAGGTTAGCTCTAAAATGACCTATACTTAGCTATGTTTCCTCCACAATGACATAATAAGCTTAGTTAACTCAAAAATGGCATAATAGCCTTGGTAACCTCATAAATGCCATATACTTAGCTTATTTTCTTGCAAAATGACACAATAAGCTTAGTTAGGTAAAAAATGGGATAATTACCTAGGTTAGCTCTAAAATGACACAAATAAGTAATAAGAAGAAGAATAACAAGAGGAGAAAGAGAAGAAAAATGCTTCTTCTTCTTCTTCTTCTAGATCTTCTTCTACTTCTTCTAGTATTCTTATTCTAACTTTCTTATTTCCAATTTTGCAGATTTGATTCACTTCACGGCAGCTTGTTTTGATGTAGTGCTAGTGTTTACTTTCTGTTTTCATTTTGCATCGATGAACTTATGTGAAACTTTCTACCTATGGATGAGACTATGTATGTATGGATGAAACTATTGTAATATGGTAAACAATGTGACATTTGATACTTTCAATTTGGTATAATTGTTGGTTGATCATATCCATATGGCAGGGATATTGTTTCTATGAAATATATATATACATATCATATATTTGCCTCTGAAAATTCTTGAATATAACAAAAACAGGGAAAAAAGAGGCAATACTAGCTCTTTGCCGTCTGCCACCATCGGCAAATGCCTCTTTGCCGTCCGCCACCGACGGCAAAGGTGGCACGTGGCAACCGCCTGTACAACCTGGGAACTCCAGGCCTGGGACCATTTGGCCTCTTTTCCGTCCGGGGGCACACGGCAAAGGGTCGGGTGCCTTGGCCGTCCGGGGCAGACGACAAAGACCTTGCGACGTGGCCGTCCGGGGGCGGACGGCAAAGGGTCTTGTTCCTTGGCCATCTGGAGCAGACGACAAAGACCTTGTGACGTGGCAGTCCGGGGGCAGACGGGAAAGAATGCCGTTACCACCTAACGGGGCTAACGTCAGTACTACACCGTCCACCCTCTTTGCCGTCTGCCGGTTGACGGCAAAAAAACTTTGTCGTCCGCTGAGCATAGGCAGACGGCAAAGAACCCCTTTACCAGAGTTTACAGTGCCGAAACTGTGGCCGTCAGCTGGCGGACGGCAAAGGAGTTTGCCGTCCACGCGCCTGTCCTTTGCCGTCTGCTATGGCAGACGGCAAAGTGCCTGATTCCAGTAGTGTATGCTGATAGCAAACGCAAGGAGGTGACATACGAAGTGGGAGACCGAGCATATCTCCGTGTGTCTCCACTTCGAGGAATCAAGAGGTTTGGTGTTAAAGGAAACTTAGCACCCAGATTCATAGGCCTCGACAAAATTCTTGAACGTAGAGGTGAAGTTGCTTACAAGCTGGAATTGCGTGAAGGATTGTCCGGAGTTCACGATGTTTTCCATGTCTCCCAGCTGAAGAAATGCCATGCTGAGATGGTTGATATTCCTTTGAGAGACACAATGCCCCTAGAGGCCATACAGCTTGACAGTGATCTGACTTATGAGGAGAAGCCTGTCAGGATCCTCGAGACTGCCAACAGAGTTACTCGCAGCAAGATCATCAAGTTTTGCAAGGTTCTGTGGATTCACCACACAGAGGAAGAAGCCACCTAGGAACGAGAAGAAGATCTTCGTCGAGACCACCCGCACCTATTTTCTTGCCAACCCGAATCTCGAGGGCGAGATTCATCTTAAGGTGGGCAGGTTTGTAATATCCCAAAATTTCATTTCGGTATGTTATGATAATAGCTATGCATCACATGATATTGATTGTATTTTGCTTTGTGAGTGAAATGAATGCTGAAAGTTTCTCGTTGGATTATTGAAAGTCATTTCAATATTTGCCTTGCCTGGATTCCAAATACTAGCAAAACCTATGAAAAATTTGAAAATGAGAGGAGGAACATGACCCTCCATACCAGGGGTATTTTTGTGATGCTTTTCAACCATATAACCCAGGTGATTATTTGAAAAATATTTGCAACTAGAATTAAAACTATTTTTAGTTTTTAAGAAAAACTTTTTATAATTTTTCTCCTGGTCATTTTGGTATATAATACTCCTATATTTGGAGCTATATATATATTTTTTCTTATTCACATTTGTACTTTCCTATTTTTAATAAAAGGAAAAATGTTTATAAAATAGGAAAGGCTCTGCGGGCCGTTAGGAAACAGTGCGGCCCAATTGGAATTGTTTCGGGCCCAGATCTGCCTCGCCAGATCCGAAAGATCTTCGTATCGGCCACCGCCCCACCACGTGCACCCTCTCCCTCGCTGACGCTCCGAGACCACGCAACCGACCGAAATCTTCCCGCGGTCATGTCCTTCCTTTCTCCGCTCCGTCCTTCCTCGTCGGAACCCGATCGGATCCGCAAGGATCTCCCTCTCCCCTACCTTTTCTGCACCCCCGAGCCCCTATAAGAACCCCTCGCTCCTGCCGCGTCTGTTCCACCCCAAACCCCCGAGAGAACCTCGCCAGAACGCCCCACACCTCCCTTACCGGAGCTCTGCATCACCACTGCCGCTCCCCGAGCTAATAGCGCTCGCCTCCGATGCGCCAGAGCTACATCTCCACCGCCAACCGACGCTGGAGAGTCTACGCCGTCGCCTTCGCTGTCGTCCCCGACAACCGGAGCTCCGTCCCCGAGCATCACCGAGCCCCTGCATGCCCCGCCGTCGACCTCGCCGGAGTCTTCTTCCCTTCGGTGTGAGCTCGCCCCCCTCCTCAACCGTTGGATCTGGATCAAGCGATCCAGATTAGAACTTTTAAAACGGCCGAAACATTTTCTTTATTTATGAGAACGTTCACTCGTTAGCGGCTGCAACGCACACCTTCCTCCACTCACAGCTCGCCACGTGGCCCCGTTCGTAGGCTAGTTTTTTTTTCTTTTTCTGGTTTTAGTTTCTGAAACAGAATAGAATCAAATTTTAGAATTTGAATATCTCCTAGGTTATTCGTAGTTTTTGATTGATTCTTTTTGCAGTAGCTCACAAATATCATGAAATTTCTGCCCGTGCCATTAGTTTTCAAATTTTAACTGTTTAAATTTGAATTCATTGAAATTTGCTCAAATCACTAGAATTTGAATAACTTTAGTTTGAAAACATATTTTTGACTGATTGTTTTTGCTACTAGTTTATATTAGTTAGTTTTATCTCCGTGTTCAATTTGGGAATTTTTAGGACTATTTAAATTAGGATTTTTAGCAAAACAGATTCTGTTTTAGTTCTTTTAGGTTTATTTTGTTTTATTTTTTTATTTTTTTTGCTTCTGTTTTCTTTTAACTTGCTGATATATCCTCGTTAGTTTCTGTTGGATAGCATTAGGTGATATATTTTCTTTTAATAAAAAATATTTTTATTGTTTTGTTCTTTGTTTATTAGGAAACCTTGTTTTCTTCACGTGTAGTGTTTCATAAGAGGTTTTATAGTAATTCTTTTTCCATACAATATTTTAGGTGAAATGCTTTCTGTTATTTTATTAAAACTTTTATTCTCTCTCTGTTAAGATTTTGTTTTGTTGCTGAAAACTATTTATAATTGTTTCACTTTGGTAGAAGTTTTGCAATGGAGTTTTGGATAGATCCCTTGCTTGCTGTTGTTTTCTTTTCTTTGTTTGTGCTATTGATTGTTTTAGTATTGTTCAGTTTTCCTTGTTTTTATTGTAAGTTGTGTGATGGTTATGCTTATTGTGTGAATTGTTTGTTTCGTTAGATCATCCGGAGTCCGAGGCTTGCAACTTAGAGTCACTCGAGTTCGAAGATCGTCAGCAAGGCAAGTTCACATTGATCATGTTTTACCTATGAATTTTATTGCATTAGTTCAACCTATCCACCATTGCATGCAAAATAGGTACTTGGAAATTTGGTTCTTGAGTAGTATCATGTGGTAGGCACCCCATAAACCCTTGTCACTTTGGCCCGGGAAACATTATTTTATTTTTGCTATGCTTTTAGTAGATGGGGTTGGTTGAGTGTTCATCATGAGAGTTGTGAGAATTAATTTATGACCAAGACCTCAAGACTTCAAGAATTTTCAAGACCTCATGATGCAATATACCTCTAGGTGGAAGATGGTTGAACGGCACCCTGGAGGACCCAGTGGTAGCCTAGCTGTTGCTAGAGAAGTGCCAGTATTCACGCGGAAAGTTCCACCCAGGCATGAAGACATGGATGGATACTTCAAGACCTGAGGCTTACCTGCACAACCACAAGCCATTATGGGCTCTGGCTTGGTTGGACATCGTGGCGACTCTGGACGGACGGTGCTATGAGATGTAGGAGAACGGTAGGATTGGATGGGCTTCGACAGTGGCTCAGAGGAACCCTTTGGAAGACCATGTTTCGATCATCCGGTTCTCAAACACAATGCAGTGCGAGGACTTCAATGGAGGCGATCGAATCTTGTGGGGAAAGTGTGCAAAACTCCGCAGAGTACCAAACCTAATCGATTAGCCGTGTCCACGGTTACGGACAACTTGAGCCAAAGGAACTGAAACTATCAGGAACTCTCAACACAAATAATGTTAATGATGTGGGTATTATAGTTAACTTGGGTATGAGAAATGGTTGGTGGAACCTTCTCATTAAACAACCAACATTGTAGTAATAATTTTGATTTTGCCCTTTCACTTGTTTTACGAAAATTTTGCTTTATGCTAAACTTAAACTTATAGCCCCACCTGCCATTTATGCATATAGTATATATGATATTTTCACCCCTCTCTTTTGTGACTTGCCGGCATATTCAATATGCTGACCTACACGGCTACAACGTGTCATGTTGCAGAGTACTTTTCCGACCAGGAGTGAGGACACGCTCTACGCTCGGTGATATGCCCTTGGAGTCGGATGGACTCTCTGGCGTCTACATGTTTCACATTTAGTTTATCTCATGAGATGGCCTTCGGCTGAATTTATTGTAATAAAGACTATATATGAGATTCGATTAATAAAGCTGTGTGATTTCCCTTTGATATATACATTGATGTACTGCGTGTGTACCAACATGATCTTGGGATGGTACGGAAACACCAGAGACGTGGCCATTTCAAGTCGGGTCACTACAATGGTAGTATGGTATTTCCCTCTGAGAAATTCAAGTGGCTTGACTTGGCCAATGTGCAAACATGTAGTTGATTCAAAACCAATGCAGCCTTCATGATGTTTAAATTCAGAGTGTTCATATCCTAGTCATGCTATGTCCAATGTTAATTATTCATAATGCATACCTATGACCGTTTTTGCTCTCTAGCTGGTCGCTTCCCAACCTACTGCTAGCCTTCACCTGTACTAAGCGGGAATGCTGCTCGTGCATCTAAAACCTTTAAACCAAGTTATTCCACCTGAGTCCACCATACCTACCTATATGCGGTATTACCCTATCGTTCCATGTAAATTTGCATGTGCCATCTCTAAATATTCAAATAAACTTGCACTTTGTGCACGCATCTCGCTCATGGAGCGATGAGGCGGTCAATATCTTCCATGCTAAGTGAGTTATTCTCGAGACGGTCATTTATTCGCCGTCATTGCACGAGAGAGGCTGGTAAAAAGGATGCCCAGTCCCATATGATCAAAATTAATTAAACAAAACTCATTGGGACAGTTGATATGTTGGCAGGCATCCGTGGATTCGGTCAGCCATGATTTGTGTATGGATGGTGGATAGGAGTAAACTTTACTATTCTGTTTGGGAACCGCCAGTAATGAGTTTAGCATGGAAGATATTGAAAACCTTTGTCGTAACGTTGACAAGAAAAGTGCACCACTCAAAAACTATATTTCAATCCTGCTTTAAAAATTGAGCTCTGGCACCTCTGCAAATCAATGCTTCCCTCTGCGAACGGCCTTTCTATTTATTTTTATGTTGATTCATCATCCTCTTGCTAAAGGCACTAGACCGGAGAGCACTATTATCATCCTTATCCATTGAGTCTAGTTAATGTTGGATGTGAGCATGACTGGATCTTTTCTACTCTGAATTATAATGTTTAGTCGCTGCTTGAACCTCAGAGGTGCTCTGCATTTATGTTTTGCGGTCTCAAAAAGGGCTAGCAAAATACCATGTCACCATATTATATCACGATTGTTTTGTTAAATTGTTGGCATGTGAGATATCTTATTTTTCACATCTGAACATAATATATTACCTCTGAATATAAGATTGATTTGGATCATATCTTGCAAGTTATATGCACCTATTACGTGTCTTGATCCGCATACCCCAAGGTGACAATAATTGGGATTCTTTCCGGTGATTGCCGTAGTTTGAGGAGTTCATGTATTCACCATGTGTTAATGCTTTGTTCCGGTTCTCTATTAAAAGGAGTCCTTAATATCCCTTAGTTTCCAATAGGACCCCGCTGCCATGGGAGGGTAGGACAAAAGATGTAATGGAAGTTCTTATCGCAAGCACGTATGACTATATGTGGAATACATGCCTACATTATATTGATGAATTGGAGGTAGTTCTGTGTCGCCCTAGTGTGTAACTGCTAGATGATTGATGTCATCTAAATCATTATCCATCACCGATCCATGTGCCTACGCTTTACATATAGTGAATCTTGCTAAATTACTATTGCTACTACTACTATCAACTGCTACAAAATTGATGCTGTCACTATTACTGTTACTTTTGCTACTACTATTTGTCGTGTTACTAAACCTTTGCTGCAGAGAGATATCCCAGGTGCGGTTGAATTGAAAACTCAACTGTCAAGGCCAATAAATATTCTTTGGCTCCCCTTGTGTCAAATCAATAAATTAGGGTGAAATACTACCCGTGAAGACTGTCGCAATCCCCTATACTTGTGGGTTATCAATGGATCATGTTATATTCAATTGCCTATGTACAATCTTTCTCTTGCGTTACACAAAAAACTTTCTACTAAACAACTTACTTATTAATCTTTATCCAATCCGCCCCTAACTTTTATTTACTTGCTCTTTATTACCTTGCAAAACTATCTATTACACCTACTAAGTACTTCTAGTTTCTTTCCTGCAAAGTAGTTTCATACTTGTTCTAGGTAAAGACAGCATTAGCGCTCATAGAGGTGTATCAATGGTCGATAGAACTTGAGAGAATATTAATTCTGCCTTTAGCTCCTCGTTGGGTTTGACGCTCTTACTTATTGAAAAGGCTACAAACGATTCCCTACACTTGTGGGTTATCAGCCCACCCGACAAAATATGATAGCAAGACTTAATAGTAAAATGACCAGAGGCAGATTGGGGCCAGAGGACCGCATCTTGAGCCTCCGCGAGCGACGCAAGGAGGGCAACAAGACGATGCCAATCCTCCAACTCTGCAGGAGACAAGAGCCGGCAAAAACCAAAGTTTCAACCCCTGGCCACGAGCTCCGCGATGGAGGCCGAAGGAACAGAAATGAAAAAAAAGGAAACCGCAAGGGGCCTCTCCCTAATCCACCAATCTAACTAGAATCTGATTGCCACACCGTTGCCAATTGAAAACATCACCAAAGCACGAAAATCATCATGGACTGAAAGCAACTGTTGCTAAAACTAAGACATAAAGGCACCACTCATAGGGTTACACATAAGGGGGAGGTGAGGGGGAAATATTTGGCCTTAAGTATACGCAATCATAGGGCATCCACGACATGAGGAGGAGACAATGTGCCACCACCACATGAGGATCAGGCGGTATTTCTTTTTATTGTTCGTCATGTTCCAGTAAAAGCCACTACAATGCTTATCAAAACCAGCATGGATGCCTTCTGGGAGATGGTAGAAACCCATGAGGAACATAGGTTGGGATGACAAACAAGCATTGATCAGGCACACCCGCCCTACGGTAGAGTTATAACGCCCCCTCCATGACATAACTCTATTGGCCACCTTAGACACCACGAAGTTGAAATCCTTAGAAAGAATATTAAAGGGGGAAACGGGCATCCGAAGGTACTTGAAGGGGAAAGAACCAAGCGAGCAATTTAGGAGAGAAGTGATACGACTCCAACGTATCTATATTTTTTGATTGTTCGATGCTATTATATAATCATTCGAGGATACATTTTAGGCATTTACTTGTTTTTTTATATAATTTTTGAGCACTAACCTATTAACCCAGTTTCAAGTGCCAGTTGTTATTTTCTGCGTGTTTTTGGATTTTTAGGAATACTATACCAACCGAAGTCCAAATACCTCGAAACTTTTTGATGATTTTTCCTAGACCAAAATAAGACCTGGATGCTTCGGAGGAAGACCGGAGGGCGCATGAGGTGCCCCAAGCCATCAGGGCACGCCTAGGGGTGTGGCCGTGCCCTGATAGCTTGGGGACACATCCCCGCTCACCAACCCTCCTTCTCTAGCCTATAAATTCGCATATATTCCAAAAACCCTAGGGAGCCTCCCGAAACACTTTTTCCGCCGGCACAAGTCTCTGTTTCACTGTGTTCCCATCTGGAGCTCTGTTCCGGTGCCCTGCCAGAGCGGGGGTCGATCACGGATCATAGGACATATCGAGTTTGCTCGAAATTCACCGAAACGGAAATAGATCGACATTTCAGCAAAACATAAGCAACTCACGAGGCATGTCACTCACACAAATCCCTTCATAACGCAAACACACATATTCCCATTCATGAAATGCACAACTTTTTACTCACCTATACCCCGAGAGAGATTGTGCACGGTTAATTAGATCGTTAGGCCTTCGCTACCTATAGGGATCGAAAGTGGATGGCTAAATAGCTAGCTAGATCTAGTTGTTGGGAGGAGAGATGAGACTCTAGCTATGGAGAGGAAGAGAGATGATCTAGCTATATCTATATGTATGGAAGGAGGGAGAGGCAAATAAATGTGGAAGATAGAGCTAGAAGAGGCCATTTATGGAGGAGAATTATGGTGGAGGGGGCATTAATGGGGAGAGTAGAGGTAGAAGGAAGAGAGAAGAAGGGCAATAATGGTGGAGAACAAACTTAGAGAGGGCAGAGGGGAAAGGAGGGGAGAGGGCAAAGGGGGGAGGAAGAAGGGGGAGAGAGGGGGGTGGGTGAAAAGGCAACTCTGCCATGATTAGTAGTAGTGCTGCTTTCAACTGGGCGCTACTGCTATGGGGCTGAGTAGTAGCGCTTTCTAGGAGCAGCGCTACTACTAAGTGGGGCCACATAGTAGTAGCGGTTTCCTCACAGCAACCGCTACTGCTATGAGGCTTAGTAGTAGCGCTTTATTGTGGGCAGCGCTGCAATTACCAATAGTGTCGGTGGGCTCGTCGGGTCCCTCTTAGCAGTACCGCTCTTTACGATTCTAGCGCTACTGCTAAGTCTTTACTTGTAGCGCTGCCGAAATCCAGCGCTACTGATACTTAGCAGCAACGATTGTTACTTTCCAGCGCTACTACTAGTGTCCTGCCTATAAGGTTTCTCCTAGTAGTCGGAGGGCCTCTACATCAACCTTGCTGCTCCCATGGTGATGTGTGAGTAGTTCACCGCAGACCTACGGGTCCGTAGTTAGTACCTAGATGTTTATCTCTCTCTCTACGTTCTTCATTGCCAAGATCACCGCGATTCCCGCGGTGATCTATCTTATGTAATCAATCTTTGCGGTGTGTTTGTTGGGATCCAATTAATTGTGGGTTTATGTTCAGATTATTCATGAAAATATATTGAATACTTGTTGGTATTTTAATTCCATGATTCTTATAGCTTCGTAATGCTCTCCGATCTATCGGTTTGGTTTGACCAACTAGATTTATTTATCTTCAAGTGGGAGTGGTGCGTTGTAGTGGGTTCAATCTTGCGGTGCTCAATCCCAGTGACAGAAAGGGACATGGCACGTATTGTATTCCTGCCACTAAGGATAAATGATGGGGTTCATTCATATTGATTGGATTTACTTTGTCTACATCATTACATCATCCTCCAAGCATTACTTCATTTTTACTTAATACTCTAGATGCCTGCTGGACAGCGGTCGATGGGTGGAGTAATATTAGTAGATGTAGGCAGGAGTCGGCCTACTTGTTTATGGACGTGATGTCTATATACATGATCATTGCCATGAATAAATATTGCATAACTATGCGCTTTTCTATCAATTGCCCAACAGTAATTTGTTTACCCACCGTATGCCTTCTTTGAGAGACAAGCCTCTAGCGAACACAATGCCCCGCGGGTCTCCTCACAAATATATTTACAAAAACTCTAAATACCTTTCTGCCATTATTTACGTTCTTTTTATTTCCAATTTATATTTATCAATTTATCTATCTATCTCTACTTATCGCTTGCAAGTAACGAGTTCAAGGGGATTGACAACCCTCTTGTATGCATTGGGTGCAAGTGTTTGTTGTTTGGTGTGTAGGCGCCGAAGAAGGGAATTTGCATGGTTCTCCTATTGGTTCGATAACCTTGGTTCTCACTGAGGGAAATACTTACCTTTGCTTTGCTGCATCATCCCCTCCTCTTCAGGGAAAATCCCAACGTAGGTTACAATTATCAAGGAGCCACACGTGAAGCCTCCTCCAGAGGAGCACCCAAAATGAGGACTTCACTTTTAGAAAAATTAATCTTTAGCCCTGACATCTCCACAAAACAAAAGAGAAGGAATTTCAGGATAGCTAGACATCGATCGGGATTCTCAACGAGGATGATAGTGTCATCGACATACTAGAAATGAGTCACACCAGAAGGAATAAGATTAGAAGAGACTAGAAGGCTATGGCCTGCTGCAACCGCCCAATTCAAAATACCGGAGAAATCATCAACCATGGAATTAATGAGGAGGGGAGAGGCATGGTCACCCTATTGGAGGCTCCGACCATTCTTAAAAAAGGGTCACTAATACTAGTGTTATGCGTTGGGTTTTTCGTGAAGAGGAACGGGTGATGAACACATTATAGATAAGTATTTCCCTCAGTAGAGAACCAAGGTTTATCGAACCAATAGGAGTAGCACGCAACCCCCGTCTTCAGCGGCTGCAGACAAAGAAGCAGACACTTGCACCCAACGTGGGCAAGAGGATTGTCAATCCCCTTGGACTCGTTATTTGCAAGCTAGTGAAGTATATGGATGATAGATGAATATTGTAAATTGCAAAATAAAATAAAAAAATAAATGGCAGCAAGGTAATGAAGGCTTTTGTAAATTTATAAGCGAATAGACCCGGGGCCGCAGTGTTCTCTAGTGGCTTCTCTCGTTTAGTAGGCATACAGTGGGTAAAAAAATTACTGTTGGGAAATTTGATAGAAAAGCGCATAGTTATGCAATATTTATTCATGACAACGATCATGTATATATAGGCATCAAGTCAATAAGCAAATAGGCCGAATCCTGCCTACACCTATTACTATTACTCCACCATCGACCGCTATCCAGCATGCATCCAGAGGATTAAGTAAAATAGAGTAATGCTTGGAGAATAATGAAATGATGTAGACAAAGAGAATTCAATCAATATGAATTAACCCCATCGTTTTATCCTTAGCGGTAACAACACAAAGAGGGATCTTGTCCCCTAGTTTGTCACTGGGATATAGAAATCCGTTAGTTTGAACCCACTACAACGTACCCCTCTCGCTGAAGAAATATCAATCTAGTTGGCCAAACTATTTCAATAGATCGGAGAGATTTACGAAGCTATAATAATCACAAAAATAAGAATCATAATAAAAATCAGAGAAGACTCAAATCTTTTTCATGAATAATCTGAACATAAACCCACAATTCATTGGATCCCAACAAATGCACCGCACGAAGTGATTACATCCAATAGATCACCGCGTAGATGCGGTGAACTTTGTATTGAATATCAAGAGAGAGAGGGATAGCCATCTAGGTACAAACTATGGACCCGTAGGTCTGTAAGGAACTACTCACACATCACCACGGGAGCAGTAAGGCTAATGTAGAGGCCCTCCGTGATCGATCCCCCCTCCGGCAGGGCATCGGAACAGGGCTCCATATGGGCACACGACGGAATAGAGATAGACTTGCGGCGGCAGAAAAAGTGTTTCGGGAGGCTCTCTAGGATTTTTGGGATTAATGATAATTTATAGGCCTGAGAGGGGCGTCGGGGGCCACTCGAGGGGGGCAGAAAACATCTGGGTGCGGCCACCCCCCTAGGCGCGCCCTGTTGTGTGCTGCCTCCCTCGTGCAGCCTCCGGTCTCCTCACGAAGCTTCCAGGTCTTTTTTTGGTCCAGAAAAAATCATAAAAAAGTTTCATTGCAATTGGACTTCATTTGGTACTGTAAACTTGAAAAGTAAAAAAATGCAGAAAACAATAACTGGCACTGGGCCCTGGATTAATAGGTTATTGCTCAAAAATAATATTAATTGATATATAAACACCCAAAAAGCATCCTAGAATGATAATATTATAGCATGGAACAATAAAAAATTGTAGATACGTTGGAGACATATCACTCACCACCCCATTGATAGAGACCAAAGTGTGCCCCTCACAAACGAATTGCATAATCCGGTGAACATTGGCCCCGTTAAAACCTTTGGCCAAAAGGGCATCTCAAAGAAAGGACCAACTAACCGAGTCATAAGCCTTCTCAAAGTCCAGTTTCAGCACCGCCGTGTTGCAGTTACTAGACTTTAGGTCATGAATGATCTCATGCATGCTGAGGAACCCATCCAAAATGTAACGCCCCTTCATAAAGGCAGATCGTTGTTGTCCAATGACCTTATGGGCCATCAGGGACAGGAGCATGGCGAAACCCTTAGCAGGAAACTTGGAAATGTTGTTTATAAGGGCAATTGGTCTAAAGAGTTTAATTGAGTCTGCCCCTTTGACCCTGGGGAGAAGGGAGATCACCGCATAGTTGAGTCTAGAAATGTCAACAGTCCCCAAACAAAAACCCAAAATGATAGCGTAGACGAGGTCCTTTAGAACCGGCCAGAATTTTTTGAAGAAAGAGATGGAGATCCCAGCAGGACTAGGAGCAGATTTGGATTTGGACGAGGAGACCACCAAGTCAATCACGTCATGGGAGAGAGGTAACATAAGCGCCGCATTGTCCACCTGCAAGATCCTATCCATAGGGTTCCACATATTACGCGAGATGTGCACATCCACAGGGGTTTGGCATCTAGGAGGTCCAAGAAAAAGGAGACGATATGAGTCCTAATGATCTCTGGATTGGCCACCACCTCTCCATTGATACATATCCTAAGAATAGAGCATCTCCTATGACGCCCATTCGCAATCGCGAAAAAATAGGTTGTGACCGAATCGCCTTTGAGCAACCAAGAAGTGGGACCAGGTTGTTACCAATACATCTCTTCTAACTTATGGAGCCAAATCAAGGCATCATTAAGCTCGTAACGACGGGCCCTCACACCCTCATCAATGCCTACCGAATCCACAGTAGCATCCATGACATTAATACATGAGAGGATCCTGTCTTTTTCCTTGCAAGTATCATCTGCGTGGTTCCAGCTCCACCCTTTGAGAAAACGTCGAAGGTTGGAAGAGAGAAAATGCCAGTCATCAACAGGCCCGAAAGATCAATGTGGTAAGCCAAAGAGCTCTAGGATCTTATCGGCGACCAACTGGGGAAAACCCTTGATACGTCTCCAATGTATCGATTATTTATGAAGTATCCATGCCATACTTACCTATGTTTGCAATACTTTTATATGGTTTTGCTGGACTTTATATTATTTAATTAGAACAAACCCGGACTGACGCTATTTTCAGCAGAATTATCGTGGTGTTGTTTTTTGTGCAGAAAATGAAAGTTCTCGGAATGGCCCGAAACAGTTTGATGATTTTTTTGGAACAGATGAGCAATATTTGAGCGAAGAACCACCAAAGGGGGCCCCCTATTGGCCACAAGCCAACAGGGCACGCCCAGGGGGGGGGGGGGGTCAAAGGGCCTTGTTAGCTTGTGGGCCCCTCAAAACTCCGTTTTGCGTGATTCCAACGCCAAAAAATCCTATAAATAGAGAAACCATCAGAAATTAACATAGATTCTCTGCTCCATCGCCGCATCTCTTTGTATCTAAGAAAAAACAATCTGGAGAGAAAATAGAGAGGAAAACAGAGAGAGAGATCCAATCTCTGAGGGGCTCTCGCCCCTCTGGGAGCCATGGAGGCCAAGGACCAGAGGGGAGAACCTCTCCCCATATAGGGAGAGGCCATGGAGGAGGAAGCCTAAGGGGGGAGACTCTCTCCCCCTTTCTTCCGATAGCACTGGAGTGCCGCCGGGGGAACCATCGCCGTGGTGATCATCTTCATCAGCATCACCGTCTCCATCAAATTCCCTAATATATCTACGGCGGTCACTCTCCTACACCCCGCTGTAATCCCCTACTTGAACTTGGTGTTTCATGCCACATATTATTAATCAATGATGTGTTGCCATCCTATGATGTTTGAGTAGATTTATGTTGTCATTTGGGTTGATTGATGAGCTTGATTGGTTTGAGTGTATCTTTTGATTGTTCCATGCTATAATATTACCATTCTAGGATGCTTTTTGGGTGATTATTTACCATTTCATATTGTTTTTGAGTACTAACCTATTAACCCAGTGCGCTGTGCAAGTTACTGTTTTCTGCATGTTTTTGACTTGTCAGGTTTACAATACCAAACGAAGTCCAATTGCCCTGAAACTTTTTTATGATTTTTTTCTCAACCAAAAGAAGACCTAGAAGCTTCGGGAGGAGACCGGAGGCTGCATGAGGGAGCGAGCATGCAACAGGGCACGCCTAGGTGTTGGCTGCCCCCTATTATGTGTTGGCCCCCTCGAGCATCCCCCAACGCCTCTCTCTGGCCTATAAATTCTAATAAATCCCAAAAACCCTACAGAGCCTCCCGAAACACTTTTTTTTGCCGCCGCAAGTCTCTGTTCCGCTGTGTGCCCATCTGCAGCCCTGTTCCGGTGCCCTATCGGAGGGGGGATCGATCATGGAGGGCCTTGACATCAACCTTGCTGATCCCATGGTGTTGTTTGAGTAGTTGATACTTGTGATCTGCGTTGGGTATTCCGTGAAGAGGAACAGGTAATTGCAGCACAAAGTAGATAAGTATTTCCCTCATTTATGAAACCAAGGTTTATCGAACCAACAGGAATATCAATCCTCAACCATCTTCAGCTGCTGCACACAAATGAACAAACAACGACTTGCACCCAAAGCGGGCAAGAGGGCTGTCAATTCCCTTGATCTCGTTAGTTGCATGCAAATGAGTTGTGTATATAATTGTTGATAAGAGAAAAATAAATAAAAAGTAAATGAAGGCAGAGAGGTAATAATAGGTTTGCAAATATATAAGTGAATAGACCCGGGGGCCATAGTGTTCTCTAGTCGCATCTCTCATGTAGGCAGCATAAGGTCGGTAAACAAATTACTGTTGGGCAATTGATAGAAAACTGGATAGTTATGCGATTTTCACGGCAATGATCATGCATATATAGGTATCACGTCCATAAGAAAATAGTCCGACTCCTGCCTGCACCTATTACTATTACTCCACTCATCGACCGCTATCCAGCATGCATCTAGAGTATTAAGTAAAACAAAGTAATGCTTGGAGAACGATGACATGATGTAGACAAAGTAAACTCAAACAATGTGAATGAAGCCCATCGTTTTATCCTTAGTAGCAACAACACAAAGATGCATCTTGTCCCCTACTTTGTCACTGGGATATAGAAACTCGCCTGGTTGAACCTACCACAACGCACCACTCCCCCCGATGAAATATCAATCTACTTGGCCAAATCACATCAATAGATCGGAGAGCATTACGAAGCAATAATTATAATGCACTTAAGAGATATTAAAATTCAGAGGCATCTCAAATACTTTTCATGAATAATCTGAACATAAACCCACAATTCATCGGATCCCAGCAAACACACCGCACAATAGGATTACATCGGATAGATCAAAGCGAAGATGCGATGATCATTGTATTGAAGATCATAAGAGAGAGATATTGCCATCTAGGTACTAGCTATGGACCCGTAGGTCTGTGATGAACTACTCACACATCATCATGAGGGGAGCGAAGTTGATGAAGAGGCCCTCCGTGATCGATCCCCCCTCTGGCAGGGTGCTGGAATGGAGCTCTAGATGGCCTCGCGACGAAACAGAGACTTGCGGCGGCAGAAAAAGGGTTTGGGGACTGCCTCCAAGATTTTTAAGATTTTAGAGAATTTATAGGCCGAAGAGGGACGTCGGGAGATGCCCGAGGGGGCCACCACATATCAGCCCCCCCAGTGCGTGCCCTGGTGTGTGGTGTGGCCCTCGTGCACCTCCTGGCTTCCCTCCAAAGCTTCGAGGTCTTCATATAGTCTAGAAAAAATCATCAAAAAGTTTCGTGGCAATTGGATTTCGTATGGTACAGTAAACCTGAAAAGCAAAAAACACGCAAAAAACTGCAACTGGCACTGGGCACTGGGTCAATAGGTTAGTGCTAAAAAATATTATAAATTGGTAAATAATGACCCAAAAAGTATCCTAGAATGATAATATATCAGCATGGAACAATCAAAAATTATAGATACGTTGGTGACGTATCAAGCATCCCCAAGCTTAATTCCTGCTCGTCCTCGAGTAGGTAAAAGATAAAAACAGAATTTTTGATGTGACATGCTATCCACTATGTAATCTTATTCAAGTATGCTCATTGAGAAAAGATGAATCAACAAATATTAACATAGCAATAATCAAAGTGTAAGAAACATAATTGTTAATTCTTAAAAGTATACGATCCTTAAGAAATGTTTACCCCCCCATTCATCTTATTGTATTAGCAAGGCATGCCTCCATCTTCACCACATTAATACAAATGTTAAGCACCACAGTGTTTGTCGTGGTTTTGTCACGACAGATGTTCTCTTAGGACAACTTGAGTGTGAGGCCATCACCGCTAGGTGGCAACTCAAAGGGGTTGATCGGGAATGAGAGATGAGTTTACCCAGGTTTGACCCCTCCGATGGAGGTAATAGCCTACGTCCTGCTTTGTGTGTATTTGCTGATGATCTCGATTACAAGGATGCGGAATCGCTAACCTAGCTTTCGAGGGTTTGCCTGTTTCTTACTTGATCTTTCTAACTCAAGGGCTCCACTTTATATATAGGTGGAGGCCGTGAGCTTACAATAGAGTCCGGGTCATAAAGAGCTTGTGACCTAATCTAACTCCTCTTCCCTTGCGCCTCAAGGGAAAAAGGATTCACTACGTCTTCGTGTTTAAGCCGGCCACCCGAACGACGTCAACGAGCCGGCCCACCTAATGAGCCACCTGTATGGGCATGTCGCTTCTCTTGGATATCTTTTGTATGGGCCGTCTTGGCAGATCCCGGGTTATACCTGTGAGGTATATCCCCGACATTAGTGTTGGGGAACGTTGCGTGGGAAACAAAAAATTTCCTACGCACACAGAAGATCTATCCATGGAGATGAGCATCTACGAGAGAGGAGATCGGATCCACATACCCTTGAAGATCGCTAAGCGGGAAGCGTTAAGAAACGCGGTTGATGTAGTCGAACGTCTCCGCGATCCAAATAGCAAGCCGTCCAGCGATCCAATCATGATCTAGTGCCAAACGGACGGCACCTCCGCGTTCAGCACACGTACAGCTCGATGACGATCTCCGCCTCCTTGATCCAGCAAGCGAGGGCGGATAGGTAGATGAGTTCTCCGGAAGCACAACGGCGTGGTGGCGGTGGAGGTGAACTAATCCGGCAGGGCTTCGCCGAGCTCTACCGAACTAATCTAGAGGAGGAAGACAATCTAGAGGGGAGCGGGCAGCATGTGGCTTTTTAGGTGTTGGGCTGCTCTCAAACCTCCACTATATATTGGAGGAAGGGGTTAGAGGAGGCGCCCTAGAGTTTTCCCTTGGGCCTTGGCCGCCGGCCAAGAGGTGGAATCCACCTCCAACAAGGAGGTGTGGCGCGGGGGAGGAGTCCTACTCCAACAAGGACTCCTCCCACCCTCCACATTTTTCCTCTTCGGCGCATGGGCCGTCATGGGGTCGGCTGCCCAGCCCACCAGGGGCTGGTGCGCCATCTCCTAGGCACATGTGGCCCCTGTCGTGGGTGGGCCCTGATACGTCTCCAACGTATCTATAATTTTTGCTTGTTCCATGCTGTTATATTATCATTCTTGGATGTTTTACAATCATTTTATAACAACTTTATATCATTTTTTGGGACTAACCTATTGACATAGTGCCAAAGTGCCAGTTGCTATTTTGCTTGTTTTTTTCTTCGCAGAAAATCAATACCAAATGGAGTCCAATTGTGACGAAACTTTTTGGAGATTTTTTCTGGACCAGAAACACCCAGTTGGCCAAACAAGAGCCAGGAAGGTGGGCTGTGGAGAGCACAACCCACCAGGGCGTGCCAGGGGGCCTCCGGCGCGCCCTGATGGGTTGTCCCCTCCACGGGGCCCCTCCGCACCGCCTCTGATGCCTATAAATTCCCAAATATTCCAAAAACCCTAGGGGAGTCGACGAAACACAATTCCAGCCGCCGCAAGTTCAAGAACCTCGAGATCCAATCTAAACACCATCACGGAGGGGTTCATCTTCCTCGTAGGTGCCTCTCTGATGATGTGTGAGTAGTCCACCATAGACCTTTAGGTCCGTAGGCAGTAGCTAGATGGCTTCTTCTCTCTCTCTCTTATGATTCTCAATACAGTGGTATCTTGGAGATTTATTTGATGTAAACTTTTGCGGTGTGTTTGTTGGGATCCGATGAATTTTGAGTTCATGATCAGTTTCTATCCATGAATATTATTTGAGTCTTCTTTGATCTCTTATATGCATGATTACTTATAGCATCATATTTCTTCTTCGAATCTTTGGTTTAGTTAGGCCGACTAGATCGATTTTTCTTGCCATGGGAAGAGGTTCTTTGTGATGGGTTCGATCTTGCGGTGTTCTTTCCCAGTGACAGAGGGGGCAGCAAGACACGCATGTATCGTTCCTATTAAGGATATCAAGATGGGGTCTATTCCTACATGAGTAGATCTTGTCTACATCATGTCATCGTTCTTATTGCATTACTCCGTTTTTCCATGAACTTGATACACTAGATGCATGCTGGATAGCGGTCGATGTGTGGAGTAATAGAGGTAGATGCATGCAGGAGTCGGTCTATCTATCTTGGACGTGATGCCTATATAATGATCATCGCCTTGGATATCGTCATGACTATTAGATTTTCTATCAATTGCGCAACAGTAATTTGTGCACCCACCGTGCGCTATACTCATGAGAGAAGCCACTAGTGAACCCTACGGCCCCCGGGTCTACTTTTCCATCATATTGCTTTGCGATCTACGTTTTTTGCAATCTTTGTTTTCAGATCTACAAAACAGAAAACCCAAAAATATATTTCTGCATATTTACTCTTTTTATTTGTGTTCTTGAGAGATCTATCTCTCCTATCTATCACTACCTAATCTATCTTCTTACCGTAGAGAGATCGACAACCTCTCTTTCGTTTCGGGTTGCAAGTATTTGTTTTTTGTGTGCAGGTGCTGCTTATTGGGTGGTGGTGATCCTCCTACTGGTTCGATAACCTTGGTTTCATAATTGAGGGAAATACTTACCGTTGTTGTGCTGCAACATCCCTTCCTCTTTGGGGAAATACCGACACAGTCTCAAGCCACGTTAGGCCACTCCTGGTGGACCCCCGGAACCCATTCGTCACTCCCGGTACACTACCGGAAATACCCGAAACTTTTCCGGAACCCAAATACCACTTTCCTATATATAAATATTTACCTCCGGACCATTCCGGAGCTCCTCGTGACATCCGTGATCTCATCCGGGACTCCGAACAACCTTCGGTCACCAACATACATAACTCAATAATACCGAAACGTCATCGAACGTTAAGTGTGCAGACCCTGCGGGTTCGAGAACTATGTAGACATGACCGAGACACCTCTACGGTCAATAACCAATTGCGGGACCTGGATGCCCATATTGGGTCCTACATATTCTACGAAGATCTTTATCGGTTTAACCTCTATGTCAAGGATTCAGTTAATCCCGTATGCTGTTCCCTTTGTTCATCGGTATGTTACTTGCCCGAGATTCGATCGTCGGTATCTCCATACCTAGTTCAATCTCGTTACCGGCAAGTCTCTTTACTTGTTCCGTAATACAAGATCTCGTGGCTAAATCTTTAGTCACTTTCCTTGCAAGCTTATTGTGATGTTGTATTACCGAGTGGGCCCTGAGATACCTCTCCGTCACACGGAGTAACAAATCCCAGTCTTGATCCATGTCAACTCAACAGACACCCTCGGAGATACCTGTAGAGCATCTTTATAGTCACCCAGTTATGTTGTGATGTTTCATACACACAAGGTACTCCTCCGGTGTAAGTGAGTTACATGATCTCATGGTTATAGGAACATATACTCGACATGCAGAAAACAATAGCAATAAACTGACACAATCATATGCTACGTTCATAGTTTGGGTCTTGTCCATCACATCATTCTCCTAATGATGTGATCCCATTGTCAAATGACAACTCTTATCCATGACTAGGAAACCATAGCCATCTTTTATCAACGAGCTAGTCCATTACAGGCTTACTAGGGACACACTTTGTCTATGTACCCACACATGTATTTGCGTTTCCAGTCAAAACAATTATAGCATGGATAATAAACATTTATCATGAACAAGGAAATATAATAATAACCATTTTATTATTGCCTCTAGGGCATATTTCCAACAATTAGCCCCCAGTTTAGTTTGGATTCATCCATGCTAAACTCCATCTTAAACATGCTGAGACCTTGAACTTAAGATCAATTTATGAGCCGGCAAAGAAGAACTCAGTCCGGGTCAAGATTATGCCGGGTCATCTTCCCCTTGTTTAAACTTGGTATCTTCCAATCAATACTCTCATGACGTCATCTTGCTGACCTTTGTCGTCTGGAGTCATCATGGTGGATCTTTTGAAAATAGCACCAAATCCGGGCCGGCGCGAAAATCCAGGCGCAATCCTAGCCACGAATTTACCGCGACCGTTCCACCTCGCATGGTGCCGTTTCGGTTCCCTTTCCCTTATAAATAGGTCGGCCGGACCCCATTTTTCACTTTCCTCGTCTTCTTCCTCCTCGCGCCCCTCTACTTATCCGAGCACCATTGGAGCTTCAAGAACGACGTCGGGACCTACGGAACGCATCGCCTGCGCCACCAGACCTCTTCGCAGTCGTCGGAGTAGACGCGGCCATCCCCATTTGCTTTCAACAAGATCTGGGACGCCTTGCTTCCCATTAGGATTTTATCCTTCCAGCGTTCGTGTTGTATTCATCTCGTTCGTCCGAGCAGTCTCTAGTCGATCCATAAGTTTCTCATTCCTTTAGCATTTGCGGTTTTGTTGCGGTCTCCGCATTTTATTTTTTGCGTATAGATCTAAATGAGCCTTTGATGGCTACTTTTGAATTCCTTAGTTTGGTTCCTCCACCAGTTAGAGCATATTTACCTCTCCTTTTCCATGTTTATTTAGATCCATCTCGGCGAACATCTCTGTAGAAACCTGTTTGTGCATAATTTCTACTAAGTCTTGTGGAGATGCGATATGCTTTTGTATTCCTTTGATTTCGCCGGCTTAAACGTCTTTTTGCTGTTTTTGCCGGCTTGAACATCTTTCCGTAGAGACTTGATTTGTCTCGCCCTTTGATAAACAAACGTATCTCGTGACTTATAATATGCACCGGCTTATTTTCCGTATCTCCCTTGTAGTTGCTCCATAACACGCCATGGTCCCTAAGAACTCCAAAGTCTGCAACTGGGTCAGGTCCCAAGAGTCCAAACTCACTTTGGACAACCTTGTGAGCCAAGGTTTCCTGCCGGCTCGGAGAGAAGTAGAATGGCGTGCTCCCAAAGAAGAGCCTTATCCGCAGCCTCGACAAGGAGATGTTGTCATCTTTTCTGATCACCTACGTAGTTCGACCCCCCGGCTCAAAGTCTTTGAGGGACCTCCTGCAATTCTTCAACCTCCGGCCTCAGGATATTGGTCCTAATTCTATGACCAATATCTACCAATTCCAAGTTTTATGCGAGGTTTATCTCCAGATTGAGGCGCCTGTGACCCTTTTTAGGGAATTTTTCTATCTGAATCGCCAAACTGAGACCAAGAATGGCGCTGCTTGTGAACTTGGTGGAATGTTTATTCAGAAGAGAAAGAACAGCCCTTTCCCTGACTACAAATTGGCGAGTCATCCAAAGGGATGGAACAAGACTTGGTTCTACTGCAAAACAATACTCTTATAGGAGAGAATCCTCTGCCGGCTTACGGAATGGAATGGCTTGGAAGCAATGCAGAATTTCCGGGTTGGCCAACGACTGAAGAAAGGGACCCGATTGCACACCTTCGCACAAAGTGAAGGGCCCTAACCGCGCATGGCTTGACCTCCGCTGTTGGCTGAAGTGGCGGACCCAGCCCATCAGCGTGAGGGACGCCTTGATGTGTGATTACTCAGGCGACTCGTCCGACGCTCAGCATTTTTCCAGTGAGGACTTAATCGATGATGCCCTCAACAAGGAAACAAAAAGATTCTTCTCTGACTCAAGGGAGAAGTGCAGTGTTACCGGCTTGGGTCCGTTCTATCTGCAGAATCCGCCACCTACGGTATTTGATCTTTCTTGATATGCATATTTTCTTTTGTCGTCGATTTTATTTTAACCCGCCATTGTCATCATATGCTTTATATTGCTACGGGAAAACTCTAGCTTCTGGAATGTCACGCCACAGATCCCCATTGCTTCATCAGGTCAAAGGGATGACCTGCCTCTCTTGGCCACTTGTTTATTGAACTTGCTGACGCACCTTCTTGTCAGGGCGACTCGGAATCCAGTCAAGCCAGCAATGTTGAGGTAATTCCAATCTCCTCCAGTTCCTCAGAAACAATTGTTCAAAGAAAACCAAGATGAACCGTCCGGAAGTTTAAACTGTCACATCCAAACGCTCACTTAGCTCCTGATTTTCTTTTCAAGAAAGCTCAATTTGCCGGTCAATCAAAACGCAAGACCCAAAGTGATTCGGGCGACTTAGATGCCGGCTTGTCACATGTGCCGCCAGCTCACAAACCACGCCTTGAGGTGCCACATAGCCCAACCAACTCTCGCCCTAGAGCCAGTCTGTTTAAACAACCTCTTGGCCCTTCAAACTCATTTTATCAGGAAACTTCTCCGTCTTCGGGCGACTCGTCTGCAACACAGCTTCCCGCTTTTAACGTCAATCGTGGGTAAGTTTCTGAACTTGCACAAATTTTGTATATTTGTCCTTTGAGCTGCTTTTTTCTTGGCATAATACTTTGACTTCTGGCAACTATAGGGCCAAAGCTATTGTGTCAAGGCATGCTGCCAGGTCCACCTCAAGTGCTGCAAGCCAGGAAGTTCCTACCCCCCGCCTGAAGGGACAACCACTGAAGTTGATCCATGTGGAGAGAACAATCCAGACGCCATGGTTGAGCCGGCAGCTGACGTTGAGGTGCCAAGGCCAGATGAGCCGGTTTTTATGGATACACCAATGGATGACCAAGGCGCCTCGGTCGTCTTATCTGCTCATCCGCCAAGCCCGACGCGTCCTTCCAGTCTGGCGGCTCATGTGAATGATCCCATTCCGACGGCAGACCAGAGAGATCCGGACGTTGTTATTGTCAAGTAGGGCTTCCAGGCTCTTGTCATTTCCACCTCCTTAGCAAAAGTTATAGCCAAGGATGAGCCGGTGAAACTGAATAAAGGAAAAGCCAAGCTAGAAGTACCAGATCTGTCTGTGCTTGGTGTTGAAGATATCCACCAGCAGTACTTGACCTGGCTGTTTGAGAGCCGGGAAATTGAGATGAATTTGATCAATGCTCTCAAGGAGAAATACGAGGTAAGATTCTTTGCTTTAACTGTTCTGTCTTTATATAATGTCTTCTGCCCCCAAGGACCAGCTTATTATGAAAATGGTAAGTTGGTTCTTGAAAATATGTATATTGAACTGTAACTGTAGCCCCCAAGGACCAACTTGTTATGATCATAACGAGTTGGTACTTGATACTTTGTGTAGATAAGAACAGAACACTGCTGTAGCCCCCAAGGGCCGGCTTATCTCGTTGAGTTAGCCGGGTCTTCTGTCATAGGAAGTATACACTTGTTTTGTTAGCTTGAAATCATGTAGCCCCCAAGGGCCGGCTTATGTCTATGCAATAGCCGGGTCTTTTAATTGTTTGTGACTTGAAACTTTTGGCACATTAGCCCCCAAGTGCTGTGTGGATTGTTTACAACCGCACGAGACTTTTGATAGTATGAAAATAAGTTTGAAGTGTCATAGCAACCAAGGGTCGAGTCGCCTTTTGTAAGTCGCCTGGAGGCTTTTGTAGAAATAGTTATTGATAACATTTGCATGTCTGTCAGGGATATGTTGAAGATGCTGGATCTGTGGCTGTGAAACTGCAGAAACGCCTTAAAGAAGAAATGAAGCTGAAGGCTGAAGCTGATCGTACGGCGGCTCATTTTGAAGAGTCTGTGCATCAAGCGCAGGATCATCTTTAGCAAGCCATGAAAATCTTTGAAGAAGAAAAGGCCGCCTTTCTGAAAAAGCTGAGGGAAAGCTTGGTCCTCTGAAGGAAAACTACTCCACCCTTGTGAAACAGATAAACGAGATGCTGATGGCCATCTTCGGTATATACCCATAGCTCTTTCATTTGGAATTGTCAGGTTATGATATCATGGCGGCTTGTTATCTCACTTGATTTTGGTATGCAGGACGGAAAGAACATACCCTTGTGGAGTTGCCTATTATGAAATTGAAGGCAATTTTCACATATGTAGAGCAGCTCTTCACATGGTCTGTCTACTCCATAATGGCGGTGAAGAACTTAAAATACGCGCCTAGGAGCATCAAGGATATGTTGAAGCAGTTATCAACCGTGCCAGAATGGGTCACAGAGACCCGAAATCGGTGGTTCGTGGAGGAGCAAACATGGCTCTTGATCGGGCAAAGGCATATGTACCTGAGCTGGATCTTGAAGCTTTGAAAGATGGCTTTCCCGAATTCAAGTTGAACGGCTCAGAGTTTGCTCATGCCAATTTTGCCGTGTGCTTTAAAGAGACCCTGCCTTTATCTATAGCTGAAGAGGTTGACCTGGTGAGGTATCATCCTGCATATTCCAAGGAGAATGAGCGTGTCAACGTGCCCAAGGATGAGCCGTCAGAGTTGGTGCCGCCTCGACGTAAGAAACCTTTTGCTCCTGATGTTGATATATCAGCTCTTGTTGAAGGGACTTCAAATTTTGAATCTTTGAACTCAATCCGGGGGAAACAGAAGGGCCAACAGTTTAATGAAGATGAGCCGGCGGAGATGGATCCGGAGGCGGCTTATACAGAAGACCTTTGAAGGTGAATTTTCGTAGATGAATCAAATCGCCTGGTGGTGCGAGCCCCCAAGTGTTGGGCAACACATTGATATTTTGTGGCTCCTGATGTGAGCCTGTGATAGCGGTAGTTTAAAACTCTGAAATGCTCCGCCATGCCATCGCGCACGTATTGCACTTGTCTTCTTGTGGTGAAACTTGTCACGAAACTTTTATATTTTGATATGTTTGCCAAAAATATCATTGTTCTGCTCTTTTGCTTGCCTCTGAATGTCTTTGTTTTGCTTTAATGAGCCTGTGATTGAATCAGAGAAGTCAAAACGAGCCGACAAAGAGACTTGCTTACGAGGCTTAAATCTTGATTGAACCTTTCCACAACATTGTTGCAGAAGACATGCGATTAAACTGGTAATAGTATGACTGCAGTTTGTAACCTGGACGCCCATTTATGAGCCGGTAGGAAGAATAACATTGTACCTGAAAAGTTATAATGTAATAATAGAAAATATTGTAATAATATAAAGAAATGTTTAATGAGCCGGCTCAGTGAGACTCGGCAAAGAGACTGGCTTTCGAGGCTCGAGTCTTGCTTCAATGAAGCGGGTATGATAACCCATGGTTTATCCTAGCTTTCTATATGTCGGCACTCATGTGACTCAAGACGTGTTTTAACCTTGATAAGTTTAGGGACCATATGGATTGACTTGTCAAGAGTACACAGGGTCACCTGATCGGAGTCGCATCAAGCAAACAGGCAGGTTTAACCATATTTTGGCGGCTTATAGCCTAGTCAAGAGGGATATTAAAGGCCAACTCGTTGAGTTGGAAGTCCCCAAGTGATCGATGTTTCAAAAAATAAAGACTCATGCTCAATTTGTAGGCTGAAACGACAAAGACCCCGAGCTTCAGGGGTGTCGGCTTCATTATATTTGAACACAAAGAAGTATGTACATAATTTGCAGGGTGGGGATTACAAAAAGAAAAAGGAGCCAGTGGCTCTAAGTATAATAAGGCCTCGAGTGAGCAATGTTCCAGGGCCGGGTTGTTTCCTTTTCGGAGGTATATGGTCCTTCTCGTAAATCTATCAGATAATATGAACCATTATTGAGGTTCCTGCTAACGACGAAATTACCCTCCCAAGGTGGGGAAAGTTTGAGCATCCCTGTTTGATTTTGAATCAGACGGAGCACTAAGTAGCCTTCTTGAAAAGTGCGGCTTCGGACTCTACGGTTGTGATAGCGACGTAGCTCTTGCTGGTATATAGAAGATCTGGCTACTGCTAAGTCACGTTCTTCTTCCATGGCGTCCAAAGAATCTTGACGTGCTTGCTCATTATCTGCTTCAACATAAGGAGTGACTCGAGGCAAATCATGGCGAATATCACATGGTAAAACAGCCTCATCTCCGTAAACCAAGAAAAATGGTGTATATCCGGTGGATCTATTTGGAGTTGTGCGAATACTCGAAAGTACTGAGGGGAGTTCTTCAACCCAACAACCTGGAGTGCGCTCGAGTGGAACCATAAGCCGGGGTTTGATTTCTCTAAGAATCTCCTGATTAGCTCGTTCGGCCTATCCATTGGATTGTGGATGTGCAACTGCCGCCAGGTCAAGCCGGATGTGCTCACGTTGACAAAATTGCTCCAGAGCTCCTTTGGAAAAATTGGTCCCGTTGTCGGTGATAATGGTATGAGGGTAGCCAAAACAGAAGATCAACTTCCTTAAAAATTTGACTGTTGTCTCCGTGTCACAATTGCTGATAGGCTCTGCCTCGACCCACTTGGTGAATTTATCAACCACCACCAAGAGGTGGGTTTTCTTGTTAGAAGACTGCTTGAATGGGCCAACCATGTCGAGCCCCCAGACCGCAAATGGCCAAGTAATTGGGATCATATGTAATTCTTGAGCCGGCACATGAGCTTGTCGACTGAACTTTTGACATCCATCGCACTTGCGCACAATGTCTTCTGCCTCTGCATGAGCCGTCAACCAGCCAGTTGTCGGTGTCAAAACCGGCGGATCTCGGGTAGGGGATCCCGAGCTATGAGATTAGGATCGATGGGTAACAAGGGACAAAGGAGACGATGTTTACCCAGGTTCGGGCCCTCCTATGGAGGTAAAACCATACGTCCTGCTTGGTTGTATTGATGTGTATGAAGATTACAGAGTCGATCTACCTCGAGATCAAATAGCCAAAACCCTAGATGAGCTTATCCGCCCTCTACAATCTAAACCCTCCGGTTTATATAGGCACCAGGGGTACCTAGGGTTTACACATGATAAGTCTCCAGCCGGAAGTAAAGACGCTGATCCTGTCATCCTGTCTTGGAGTGCACGCCGCGTCTTCGGAGGTTTCCATCTAGAATACGGGGTCGCCGCATATCTTGGCCCTTCCTGCGATAACCAGAGAGCGGATAACCAAGCCGGCCTATGAGATATAGGCCGGCGGCCCAAGGACCCCTTAGTCTATAACTCCCTCAGTAGCCCCCGAACTAGCCCCCAACGCCAGGGGTCATGACACTAGCAGCTTCGAGCGATCGGAGTCTCCGGCTTGCAGGGTGAGTTCTTTTCCCCCTTTATGATCGGCTGGTTCTAGTCCGGCCGCCGATGATATCTAGTTATCCGAACATATAGTTATCCGGGTGCAATAAGTCGCTTAACCTCGAAGGCCAAGCGTCAAAGTGTGAACAGTATTTCCTGACAACCTTTCTAACGAAGGGTCGTGGCCTGTCACGACCGCTGAGCCGGTTACAAAAACTCGATTCGTGGTTCGAGGCCATTTCTCCATTGACACGTCTTATCAACGTGTAGATCGTGTCCCGTTTATTACGGGATACTCTTAATGCCCTGGGTTATCCCACGCGTGTGTAACGACACGATTGTTTCGGGAAGTGGCGAGGCCTGCGGCACAGTAAAAGGGAGGCTCTTGGTATTACGACATCCCATAAAAGGGAGAAAACCCCCAAGGCCTATTCACGCTCCCAATTCGCAGCCTTTGCCTCCTCGACCTTCCCAAGCTCCGAGAGCCCGGATCCAGTTCTTCCTCAATCCTCCCTCTGAGTTCGGCCATGGTTGGTTCAGGCTCCATGGGGAAGTGGGAAGTTTCCTCCGTCACCGACAACGACATTTGGGAGTTAAAGTGTGCCGGCTACCTCTCCGCCAACATCGCCCACCGCGCCCCAGAGGCGAATCAGGTGGTTCCCACACCGAAGCCGGGCGAGAGGGTGGTGTTCGTCCCCCATTTCATCCGGGGACTGGGCTTCTCGCTCCACCCCTTTGTCAGGGGTCTCATGTTCTTTTATGGGTTGGATTTTCATGACCTCCCCCGAACTCCTTCATGCATATCTCGGCGTTCATCATCGTATGTGAAACCTTCCTGCGGGTTCAGCCGCACTTTGGCCTGTGGCTCAAAGTGTTCAACGTCAAGCCGAAGACTGTTGCGGGCACGCATGCAGATTGTGGAGGGGCGGTAATCAGCAAGCTTCCCCGTGTCGAGTGGCCGGAAGGCACTTTCATCGACACGGTCAAGATCTGGCAAAAGGAATGGTTCTACATCACCGAACCAAGGAGCGCGGACTGGGCGGCACCTGCCGAGTTCAGATCGGACCCCCTGCGAGGCTAACCTCGTGGCTCAAGAAAGGCCTTGACTGGGGGTCGGCCGCAGAGGTAAAATCGCTGCAGAAGCACATCTCCTTGATGATCTCGGTCAAGATCGAACTGGTCAATGTGATCCAGGTCATGCTCCACCGCCGTCTCCTCCCCTACCAACATCGGGCCTCCCCAATGTGGGCTTACCAGCTCGAGGACCCGGCGACCGTGAGTCAATTCTTCCGCACTACCCACGAGAAATTGTGGAAAGTCCTATTCAAGCCCCAGAAGAGCTGGCCGGCCGAGGAGGAGGACACTGGTCTGGACGCCGAGACGCCTCCTACCAATGTATGATAAAACTTTCATTCTCCGGCTCTGTTTTTTGACAAAGACCTGAACCTCTTCTCCCTCATATTCGCAGAAATGGCTGAGCAAGGCCGTGCAAATTGACTGTCCGGCCCCGCAGCCCGAAGACCCTCGATCGGATCTGCTGACGGAGATGCTCGTCATGGCGCCGTATTCGGCGCCAGAGAGGAAGGAGAAGAAGAAGAAAGGGGAGAAAAAGGAGGCTCGAGAGGGTCTTCGTCAAAGGGGTCTTCCGGACACTAAGTCCAAGGAGACCCGTGCCTCTTCCACTCACAAGGAAGAGCACGAGGACGAAGAGGAGTGCGGCTCCCCCCACACAAGGAAAAGGGCGGCGTCAGCGGACGCCACGGAGGACCTACCTCCTCCTGCCCCGAAGAGGACATGCCGGACAAAGGCGGTCCTGGCCGATGATAACTTGGACTCCGATAAGGAGTCTGCGGCCTTTGAAAGGGTTCCCCGAAGGAACCCAAGAGTTAAGCCCCCAGCCTAGAGGTATGAATCTGAAGACCCTCTGGATTACTTATATAGAGTTTTTAATGCTAAATGGGCGAACGTCTTTGAATTTGCATCCCACCACGTGATCTCCCCACCGACCAACCCTCAGACGGGGAGTCTCCGCCCGCCGACCTGGCGGAAAGTGGGACTGCGTCACACCCTACACCTCCTGAGGTCTCCAAGGAGGCCGCGGAGGTGTTATCGTGCCAGGCTCCTTCCGAGCCGAACACCGGCGGCGGGGGTGACGACGTTATGGCTGAGGTTAATACCTCGGCCGCCGAAGACCAAGAGGAGGAACATCTCCAGGCAACTAAAGAGGGGGGACCAAGTTTGGTCCAGTCCCCTCCGAGGACATCTCCGGAGCGCTCTATGCCTCAGGAGCTGCTAGCCCAATCCCACACCGGAGGGGGGGTTGGCAGGTCACCACCAGTACCGCCCATGACTGGGTGGCCGGCCATGATGGAGGAAGCTTAATCCAGCTCTTCCATCGCCGAAGATCACCGCGCCCTTATGGGTGCGGTTTTGCAAGTCATTCAGTCCGTTGATAGCGGATTGAAATAGGCCTTCAATGGTCTCTTGACTAGCTTCAAGGTGAGCCACGTAATACTCTTTTTCCAGCAAAAGTTACTTTACCAAGTTTATGCAATCCTTATAAGTGTTGTAGCCCCCGAGCCCTGGGTGAGTTTGAAAAACCCACCCGGGGGTCATACGTCCGAATACTAGTAACGATGCTCAAGGCACAGGAGAGTAGTTAGCAGACGGTCTGAATCCGACAGCTCGGGAGTTTTAATGCACATAAGTTGTTTTGCAGGCCTCATCATCGGAAGGGGAGCTTGCCGAGCTAAACCGGAAGCTCAAGAGCTCCAATGAGGAGCTCGATCGCCTGAACAAGAGATTCGACGAGAGGCAATGTGAGTCCGAATTGTATCATTTGGGGCTATTTGTCTATCCTCATTGATTGAGATATCGGATTGTTATTCCTAAGTGTTATTTATTCATTGTTACCACAGCTGTGGCCGCGGAGGACGAGAACCTCAAGGCCGAGTTAGCAAAGGTGAGGCAGGAGTCCGCGGATGAGAAGGCGGCGGCCGAACGAGCGACAGCCGACATGTCAGCGTTAAAAGCCATGAGGGACAAGCATGAGGCCCGGGTGGTAGAGGTGCAGCTGGAGCTCAAAGATGCCAGCACGAAGTGCGAGGCCCTTGAGCAAAAGAGCGAAGACCAAGCCACCGAACTATCCACGCTGAAATCCGAGCTCAAAGCGGAGCGGGTTGACAGGCGGTTCTTTGAAGAGGAGCTCCGCCAAGTCAAGGCGATCGCGGATGGTAAGCCGTACTTACTGCAATGTGCCTTTGGTGGCAACAGGTTTGCGTTGCTCACCCGGGTGTGGCATTCCTCAGGCGCCTTTACGGACCTCCCAAGGAGTGCAGCGGACGCGAACAAATATTTCGCCTCCCGGGATGGGGATGTTGAGCCTCGGCTATTCTGGGCGCAATTTCAAGCCCCCGAGCATCCTCCCCTCCTGAGCAAGAAGATGAAGCAATTGATGGAGCTGCACAGGATGGCGGAGCCGGCCATGAGGGACCTCTACATCTGGCTGTGGCCCGCAGAGCCATTGCCGAGTAGTTACATTGGCTTGGTGCAGAAACTGTGCGACGCTGCGCCTCGGATTGACGCTCTAAAGCGTTCTACGTGCATCGAGGGAGCTCGGATGGCCTTTGCGAGGACCATGGTGCACTGGCCGAAGATAAAGCCGACTGAGATGGCCACCGCGCCTCCACCCCCTGGGAAGGAGCATAGGCGCCCCGAGAAATACTTTGCCACCGTGATGGATGGTGCTCGGGCGATAGAAGCTCAATGCCCTAAGGATGTAATATATGAATGAATGTTTTGTCATGTATGCGATGACTGTTCCGCTTTATAATGCGGTTGCATGGTTTATCATGTCTTTAAGCTTTGTAATTATTTTGACTCCTGTGTGGCCGTTTTATCTAAAAGTTGCGAGTCGTCGGCTTCCGCCCCCATGTAGATGCTACACGAGGTGTTTCGACCTCCCCACTGTGACCCTTAGCCGACGTATCAGTGCCCGAAGGCGGTAGTGCGATGGGAACAAGGTAATCGGACTATGATGCTTTAGTGCTTTCACTTAGCCGTAGGAGCTTGACTGCGGGGGCGAATGACTAGCCCCCAGTGTTTTGTGATATTCGGATACACCGAGGTTGAAACCAGCATCACATGGTTTGTAATAGTACAAACCCCTCGTATAACACGGAATAACCTCTATCGATTTTTAGTTTGACACTTATGCTCGGATTGTATACCGGTTCTCGTTTATTATGACAGTCAGTTTTCGGCTTTCTCCACTGAGGTATTTGACCAGGCAAGCTGGAAGTACAATCGCAGTGGTTCTCCCTTTACCCTTTTAGCCGAACGGCCGGAACGTAAGAGGGCAAACAAAGGAGCCGGGCAACCCAACCATTGACCCAAGACATAATTCAGAACCGATTCATATAACACAACATCCGAGACGCTGAACACATAAACAATAGTGTCGGGGTGATGCTTGTGGCGATTTTTATAGTCAAGCCCCCGGTCTATTAGCCGGTCGCATCGTAATATGTACCTAACAGCTTTGCTATCGGCGTCGGTGAGAAGAGAACAGAGTATGTGACATAAAATACAGCGAGGAGGCCGTAAAGGATGGTCTTTATTTCTGATGAATTCTTACAACTCAAACTGTCGAAGCAACTGTTACAGGTATTTTGAAAATAAAAAATAAAGTTTACAAAGGAGAGGTTTTACACGGGGTCTTCGATGGGTGGCTTGACATCCTCCATGTGCCCTGTCGCGTGTCTGCTCCTTTATTCCCGAGGGGGTTGCATTCCTTTAAAGGTGATTGCTATCGGCGAACGGACCTTGGGAAGAAGATCTTGAGAAGTCGCTGCAGTGTGTATGACCTTTACGCTTGGAAGGTCCTGGATGGTACCTGTGGTTTATCCGAAGACAAGTGTTGGCAGTAGTCCGGTCCAGCCGAACACTTTACCTTTGATAGTGGGTCCCCACAACTGCCCATGGTATTTTGAGCGCAAAGTTGTGCCTTCTTGGCACATATTTACGGGAACTAGGGCTGTGTTGTGGGGGCGTATCCCTATTTTTGTTGGGCGGAAGGTGATTCCGGGAGTTCGGGTTGAGACCGAGCTCGTTTGCTGTCATGACGTGCCTTTATGGCTGAGTTGGGCGTCGGCCTGTCGTCGCTGTACTGGAATTTGGCCGCCAGGGCCGCTGTGTGTTCCTCAGTTCGGAGAGAGCGCTCTGTGTTGCCGTTGACAGTAATGACCCCCTTGGGCCTAGGCATCTTGAGCTTCAGGTACGCGTAGTGGGGGACGGCATTAAAGCGAGCGAATGTTGTGCGGCCGAGTAGGGCGTGATAACCGCTACGAAAAGGGACGATGTCGAAGATCAAGTCTTTGCTGCGGAAGTTGTTGGGTGAGCCGAACACTACTTCCAGATTCACGGTGCCCGAGCAGCGGGCTTCGACGCCTAGGATCACTCCTTTAAAGGTAGTGTTGCTAGGTTTGATCCTTGACGGATCTATACCCATTTTTTTCACCGTGTCTGAGTAAATCAGATTAAGGCTACTTCCTCTGTCCATTAGGACTCTAGTGAGGTGATACCCATTGTCGTGGTTTTGTCACGGCAGATGTCCGAAGACTTAGGTTCGAGGCCATCGCTAAGGCGGTGGACTCAAAGGGTTTGGTCGAGATGAGGGACACGAGTTTACCCAGGTTCGGCCCCTCAAGAAGAGGTAAAAACCTACGTCCTGCTTGTGTTGTATTGATTGGAGTATCGATTACAAGGGAGCGGATTTGCTTGACCTAGTTCTCGATTGATTGGTTTCTTGTCTAACCCGCCCCAGGGTCTCGCCTTTATATAGGAGGTCAAGGCCCTTGGTTACACGAGTCCCAAACCGACTCACACAACGTAGTTTCTCTTGCCTATAAGACGCCTTGCCATCTTGGGCAAGCCGTCTCCGGGCGGCTCAACCGCCCGGGTCTCACACCATCTTCTGTCTCTGGGCCTTCGTCTTGGCCCGCCTGGTAAGCCGCCATGCGGCCTGACCTTCATCTTCCGGCCCACCTTACGGGTCTTGGCTATGAGCCGCCAGGTATGACCCGGCCCCTCCTGGGTGGCTCTTACCACGGGGATATATCCCCAACATTAGGCCCTAGATTGATTTGAGCCTGTTCATGTCAATCTTCAAACTCATTTGGCGGCGAGTCTCACATTTCTGTCACCTGAGAAAGAAAACTTATAACCCGCCGTGACGTCACGCCGAATATATTAAAAAGATTCTATGACATCCGCAACGGACCCTGTCATTAAACGGTCGGCCCGAAAATCGAGGCACCCCTTCCGGTCAATCATCACTGCACCTCCTCGATTTTCACGCGCACTGTTGCCATCCCACCTCATAAATAGGGATACGAGGGGCCCCCTTCCTTTTCTCCGCTGCCGCTGCCTTCTTCCTCCTTCAGATGCCCGCACCTCTAGCACTCCGCTGCACCGACCGGTCCTCGCCGTCATCCCCAACGCCGGCCGCTGCATCAACCTGATTTGGTCCAGAGCTTCACTGGCCCGTCCGCATCCGCAAGGTACCATTCTCGACCCTTGCCTAATCTGTAGTTATCTCCATTAGGATCTTCCCGAGTTCATCGGAGTTCTTTAGTGTTCTTCGCTGTTCTTCGTTGTTCTTCGTAATGTAGATTGCAAGTGTCCCCTCGAATCTTATACCGCGGTCTATCTGTTGCGGTTATCCTGTTACTGCCAATGCCCGCTTGCTATAGATCTGCGTAGCAGTCTTCTCCACATGTTGTTTGCCTGTTCTTCCACTCCCCCTTTTTAGGTTTTGAACATATGTCCTTTATCCTCGCCCGTAGATCTTGCAGCCACGGTTGTAATATATGAAACTTGTTTGTCCATACTTAACCCGCCGTTACATTGCCGGCTCTCCGATAAAACATGTCGGCGGCTTAACACCTCATCATCATGCCGTCCATAGCTGCCTTATTTATTTGACGTTTTTCTAACCCGCCATATCCTGCGCCTTCTCACAGCTTGACCCGCCACTATGTCGAGAGCACCTGCATCTTGTGATTGGGTTGGCTCCGGAGTCACCGAGCAACTTTTGCTTGACTTCGTAGAATCGGGTATCTTGCCAGCTCAGGACGTTATACATTGGCGGGTTCCAGGGCCAGAAATAAGACCCACCCCTCAGGAAGGAGAGGTTGTCGTGTTCACGGATCACCTCCTCCGTGGTTTTAGCCCGCCCGGGTCAAAAAAATTCCGGGACGTCCTTCATTCCTTCAAGCTTCACCCTCAAGATATAGGTCCAAACTCTGTCACCAATATGTGTCAGTTTCAAGTTTTATGCGAAGTTTACCTGCAAGAAGAGCCGTCCGTTGACCTCTTCCGTGACTACTTTTACGTCAACCGCCAAACTGAAGTGGCGGCTGGACCAAGTTTGGAGCTCGGCGGCGTTTCTATCCAGAGACGGAGAGATTTGCCCGACCCAGCAGCTGTCTTACCAAGTCACCCTAAAGACTGGAACAAGACTTGGCTTTATTGCAAGGACACGTCTCCCAAAGAAGAGAACCCACTGCCGGGTTACCGTCCTACCCGACTTTGCACCTCCGGAGAGCTTGCACACCGGATGTCCGCCGCAGAACGAGCGAAATATGCTCCGGCTTTCGCGAAGATCAGGGCCTGAATGGCAAACGGCTTGACTGGCGTCGACTTAACTCGTTGCTGGGTTAGCTGGAAAATCTTGCCACTGAGCCGGCGTGACCGACTCATGTACCAATTCACGGGTGAACCAAATGACCCTCTCTGCTTCAACACCACCCCCTTGACAGAGCAAGATAACAAATCTTCCATCAAATCACTTCTCGGTGAAAAACAAGAGATTTGCAACAAAGTTGGGCTAAAACCCTTTTGCGTCAAGAACCCGACTCCAGCTGTAAGAAACTTTTTTCCACAAAACTGATCATTCTTGTGTTAACCTTCTGCCTTGCTCATTTTAGCCTTTTTGGCGGTTTATACATAGGCCGGCTCTTCTTTCTGGAAGAAGAAATATAATCCTCCTGTGAGGAAACCTAAGGCGGGTAAAACCCACGCCCAGAAGAAGAAAACTGCCGCTCAGGAACCACCTGAGCTTGACGACTCGGAGGTAGAACTTGACTCTCTTGGCCGTCTCTTTATGCAACTTATTGACGATAATTATTCATAGGAGGAAACGGAGACAAGTCATGCAGATGCCTCTGAGGTAACTTACATTTCCTCTGACTCAGAAAACTTTCCACCAGAGAAAATACGGCGGGTCATCCGGAAAGTCCCATTTTCTCATCCTCTTGCTTATTTAGACCCTGATTTTCTTTTGAAAAAGCAACAGCACACTTCCAGACGTTAGACCCGGAGCACCGGCTCTGAAGAGCTTTTGAGCGGTTTACCAAATTCTCCGGCTCCTCGGAAACGGCCTGCTGAGGTACTCTTTTAACCAAGTCCGATTTTTAATAGTCTTGCATTGTAACCTTACTCTCTTTTGTTTATCGTCTTATCCTTTTTTTTAGGAGTCACCTCCTTCATCTGGCGACTCTACTGCATCCAAGCTGCCTCCTCTGAAGATCAACCCGGAGTGCGTACCTTTGTATTTGCATCATAACTTTTTACCATCCTTGTCCTTTATGTGACACTCTTTTTGTTTTCCAGGGCTCAAGCAAAACGAAGGAAAACCGGCGGGTCTACCGCTGCCCCTACTGCCCAAGAGCCGGAAACTGCTAAGCCGGATTCCCCTGCACCTCATGTTGAGCCCACTGAGGCTAGAAAAGATGCATCTGCCGACATTCCTCAGCCCTCTGAGCCGGCTGATGATGACATGGCCACTCCTGAGAGTCCACCAAAGGCTGATCCTAAGCCGCCGAGCCCTTCAACAGCCGCCGAAAACACAGCTCACCCAGAAGTTGTTGTCACTGGGACGGGTTATCAATTCCCTGATCCCCATGTGTTAACGAAGCACACCTGCCAGGCTGAGACAGGCTCACCAGAAAAGCTCGAGTTTGAATTCCCCATGTTAGAAAAAATGACTGCAGATGAACTTCATGCTGGTTACTTGAATCGCCTCTCCACAAGCCGTAATATGGAGTTAAAACTTGTTGGACTGATGAAGAAGAAATATGAGGTACTCCTCTTCTCTTACTTTTTCCTTATACCCTTATGTAGCCCCCAAGAGCTGGTTTAGTATTGCAAATACTAGACCGGGTCTTCCAATCCTTGTCATAATTCAAATTGCTTAGCTTGTAGCCCCCAAGTATCGGGTTAATAGAGATATTAAGCCGATACTTAGTTGAAGAGTTGATCCAAGGGTAGCCCCCAAGTCCAGGTTATTATAAAAATGATGAACCGGAACTTCACTGTAAACTTGGAAAGCGCCGACTGTAGCCCCCAAGTGCCGGCTTATCTTTGAGAAGATGAGCCGGAACTTCAGTGTAGACTTGGAGCGAAAACACAGGCATTAGCCCCCAAGTGTCAAGTATATTGCTTGAAATCTACTTGAGACTTGTATCGTAATAGCTTCATCAATCGTGCACTTAATATCTCATCTGGGCGACTTAGACCTCCTGAACTTTTTTGTTTTTGTACGATGCAGGAAGCTTTGGATACGGCCGAGTCTGATCTGACCAGGCTAAAGGAAAATGTTGCTTCGCAACAAACCGCCCGGTCTGAGGCGGAAGGAAAATGGCGGGTTACCGTTGAAGAACTTAAGAAGGTTGAAGCTGACTTTGCTGCCTTCAAAAAGACTGCTGAGTCCACACAAGCCGCCCTGACCAAGCGCGCTGATGATGCTAACCAGCGGCTCAAACTTGTCTCAGAAGAGCTACAGACCCTTAAGCTTCATATATCTCGGATGACTTCTGCTATCTTATGTAAGTATTGAATACTTAGCAAATTTCCCTGCCTTGTTAAAAAACTGTGCGAGCGGCTTATAATGCCTCACATCCTTGCAGGTCAAAGAAGCCGCCAATTATCTTCTGATAGCTTGCTAAAGCTGAAAGCAATATACACCTTGACAGAATAGCTATACTGCGGGACCCTTTGCACCATCAAAGCGATGCTGAATGAAAAAAGCATCCCCAAATTCATGAAGGGAGTGATTGAGCTCTTGTCAACTCTTCCCAAGCAAATTGATGAGCTCAAACGATCAGCCACTAGAAAGGGAGCAATGGCGGCGCTAAGCCGGTGTCTAGCCTTTGTCCCTGAACTGACAGCAGAAGAGATGATGGATGGCTTTCCATCCAAGAAAGATGACGGCTCAGACTTTACCGAAGCTGACTATGCCAAGTGTATGAAGGCCTCTCGAGTACTCGCATCAACACTCGCCAATGAAATTGATCTGACCTCATACCAGGCGGCTTATGGCGAGGATAACAAACGAGTGCGCTGCCCAACGTTTGAAGCTAGAGACTTGACTCCTGCACGCCGTAAGACACTCTTTGCTCCTGAAATTGACCCATCTCCTCTCTTTGACAAGGCCCAGTTTGAAGCTTTAACAAACTGCAACTGGGATGTGGACAATCTTCAGATCGAAGAGGTCGAAGACCCGCCGCAGGATGACCCGCCATCGAGCTGAACACTTGCTTCTTAAGTTGATAACCCGGCTTCCTGAGCCGCCAAGACTAAAAGTGTAAAAAACTTAAGTCCGTTGCGTTTTGGGCTCCCTGGAGAGCTTTGTAATAGGTGTAGAAAAACTTGATTGCCTGAGCCGTGCCATCGGGCACGTATGAATCTTTGCACAACTTGATGCACTTTTATCTGTCTTGTGTTCTGCTCACAATATCTTGTCATCATATTTCACGACGGCTTATCTTAGGAGATAAGACCTGCAAAAAACAAGCAAGACAGAGTATGTTCTGTTATTGTTGTGAGGGCGGCTTGAAAAAGCACAACCCGGAGATGTTAAATCTTGCATGACCTTGCTTTTTCGAAAACTCATATGCCGGCTCTTATGGCATGAACTTGTTGTTTGAACTCTTAGCAGTACAGGGTTTCTAGTGAGAGTGACCGTCAACTCCTTTGAACGGCTCAGGGTCTCTAGGCGAGATTAACTAGTAAGAGCAACAACATACCATAAAGAGGCGCAGCAGGGCATGAGTACCCCTAGGGCCCATAAGCTACTTCTCACGTGACATAAATCCGTCGTTTGAACCTTAAACAGTGCGGGGTCTTTAAAAGAGTAACTCTTTAAGAGTACGAACGGGCCACATAGCGGAGAGTATGTAGCAGATGGGTGAGTTTATCCTCGCTTTCCGTAAGCCGGCCCTCACATGACCAGAGCCGCCGGTTTAACCTTGACCAGTACAGGGTCTCTAGCGAGAGTGACTGTCAAATACTTGAACAGCTCAGGGTCTCTAATCGAGATTAACTGGTAAGAGTTTGGCAGGTCACCTGGCGGAGCAGCAGCAGCATACAGGCAGGTTTAACTCGAACTTGCGGTGGCTGAAGAGCCGATCAAGAGGGTGTGTAAGCTAAACCCGGCGGGTTGGAAGCCCCCAAATGACCTTGTTGACGGAGTCAACTTTTTGGGTATATAACCCGGCCTAACGGTGGCTGAAGAGCCGATCAAGAGGGTGTGTAAGCTAAACCCGGCGGGTTAGAAGCCCCCAAATGACCTTGTGGTTGAGTCGACTTTTGCACAATCTGAAGTATATAACAGGTAGAGGCCCTGGCTTGCAGGGATGCCAACTTTATTATATATATATATATAAAGGTATATACAATGATGATGAACAATGATGGGAGTCGATGACTCAGGTGTAGTAAGGCCGTAGGTGAGCGATGTTCCACGGCCGGTGGGTCTCCTGCCCAGAAGTACGTGACTCGTCTCATACGTCAATGAGATAATATGACCCATTGTTGAGATTTTTGCTGACCACAAAAGGTCCTTCCCATGGACGAGATAGCTTGTGCGCATCCGTCTAATCTTGAATCAAATGCAACACCAAGTCGCCTTCCTGAAATGTCTGGGTCTTAACTCTGCGGCTATGATAGCGACGCAGGTCTTGTTGATAAATCGCCGATCGAGCCGCCGCCAGATCACGCTCTTCATCCAAAGCATCTAACGCGTCCTGACGCGCTGTCTCATTATCTGTCTCAACGTAAGCCGCCACCCGCGGCGAGTCATGACGTATATCACTTGGTAACACAGCTTCTGCGCCGTAAACCATGAAGAAAGGCGTATAGCCTGTTGACCTGTTGGGGGTAGTTCTGATGCTCCAGAGAACCGACGGTAACTCCTCCACCCAACAACCCGGCGTCCGCTGTAGAGGGACCATAAGCCGGGGCTTGATGCCTCTCAAAATCTCCTGGTTAGCATGCTCTGCCTGACCAATGGATTGTGGATGAGCAACCGCAGAGACGTCAAGCCGGATGTGCTCACTTTCACAGAACGCTTGCATAGTCCCCTTGGATAGGTTTGTGCCATTGTCCGTGATGATACTGTGAGGGTAACCAAAACGGTAGATCAATTTTTTGAGAAATTGAACCGCCGTAGCCGCGTCACACTTGCTGACCGGCTCAGCCTCAACCCACTTGGTAAACTTATCCACCGCCACCAAAAGGTGGGTCTTCTTGTCTTTAGATCTCTTGAAGGGCCCGACCATATCAAGCCCCCTGACCGCAAACGGCCAGGTGATTGGAATCATCCGTAGTTCCTGAGCCGGTACGTGAGCACGTCGCCCGAACTTCTGACATCCATCACACTTGATGAACAAATCTTCCGCATCCTTATGAGCCGTCAGCCAGAAAAAACCATGCCTAAAAGCCTTGGCCACCAAAGATTTTGAGCCGGCGTGATGACCACAATCACTGGCGTGAATTTCATTTAAAATCTCCTTACCCTCTTCAGGAGAAACGCAACGCTGAAAAACGCTAGTGACGCTGCGCTTATGTAACTCGCCATTGAAGATATTCATAGATTTAGATCGCCTTATGATTTTTCTCGCCAAAGTCTCGTCCTCGGGTAACTCGCCACGAGTCAAGTACGCCAGGTAAGGCAACATCCAGTCAGGGATAGCATGCAGAGCCGCCACCAGCAGCCCCTCTGGGTCAGGTATAGCCAGATCCTCCTCTGAAGGTAGTTTAACAGACGGGTGATATAACACATCCAAGAAAACGTTAGGCGGTACCGGCTTACGCTGAGAGCCCAGTCTTGACAATGCATCAGCCGCCTCGTTCTTGCGACGGTCAATATGATCCACCAGATATCCCTTGAAGTGTCCAGCAATGATATCCACTGCCTGACGATAAGCCGCCATCCGTTGGTCTTTGGAATCCCACGTGCCTGAAACTTGCTGATCCACGAGGTCTGAGTCGCCAAGACATCTAACCCGGCTCAGGTTCATCTCTTTAGCCACACGGAGGCCATGAAGTAAAGCCTCATACTCAGCTGCATTGTTAGTACAAGGAAACATCAGCCTTAGCACATAGCAAAACTTGTCACCTCTAGGGGAAGTTAAGACAACTCCAGCCCCTGACCCTTCCAACTGTCTGGATCCATCAAAGTGAATCGTCCAGTATGTGTTATCCGGCTTCTCCTCGGGCGACTGACACTCTGTCCAGTCATTTATAAAGTCCACCAGGGCTTGAGACTTGACGGCCGTGCGAGGCACATATTTCAAATTAAGAGGCCCAAGCTCTAATGCCCACTTAGCAATCCTGCCCATGGCTTCTCTGTTTTGAATTATGTCTCCCAACGGGGTAGAGCTAACCACAGTGATCTGGTGTCCCAGGAAGTAATGCTTCAACTTACGATTTGCCATGAACACCCCATATATTAGTTTCTGCCAATGCGGGTACCTTTGCTTGGACTCGATCAAGACTTCACTGACGTAGTAAACCGGCCTCTGAACCGGGTACTCTTTCCCTGCCTCCTTACGCTCCATAACAATTGCGGCGCTGACTGACCTACTGTTAGCCGCCACGTAGAGGAGTAAAGGTTCCTTCTCAGCCGGAGCGGCCAAGACCGGTGGCTCAGCCAACTGCTTCTTGAGCGCCTCAAGCGCCTCACCCGCCGCATTACTTCAGACAAAGTTGTCTGTTTTCTTCATCATCTGATACAAAGGAATAGCCTTCTCACCTAGGCGGCTTATGAACCGGCTTAATGCAGCGATCCGACCCGCCAGGCGCTGAACGTCATTGATGCACGCCGGCTCAGACAGGGAGGTAATAGCCTTTATCTTGTCCGGATTAGCTTCAATACCACGCTCAGAGACTAGAAACCCCAAGAGCTTGCCTGCAGGTACCCCGAAAACACACTTTGCCGGGTTAAGCATCATCTTGTAAACCCATAAATTATCGAACGTTTCCTTCAGGTCGTCAAGTAGAGTCTCCTTCTTCCTTGACTTGACCACAATATCATCCACATAAGCATGAACATTGCGCCCAATTTGACCATGAAGACAGTTCTGCACACAACGCTGGTAAGTCGCCTGGGCACTCTTGAGCCCAAAAGGCATAGATACATAGCAGAAAGCACCAAAAGGCGTAATGAAAGCCGTCTTCTCTTGGTCTTTAACTGCCATCTTGATCTGATGATACCCTGAGTAAGCATCCAAGAAGCATAAACTCTCGCAACCCGCCGTTGCATCAATAATCTAGTCGATACGGGGGAGAGCAAATGGGTCAACTGGACAGGCCTTGTTAAGATCCGTGTAATCCACACACATACGCCATGTGTCGTTCTTCTTGAGTACTAACACCGGGTTAGCAAGCCACTCCGGGTGAAAAACTTCAATGATGAACCCTGCTGCCAAGAGCCGGGCCACCTCTTCTCCAATAGCCTTACGCCTCTCCTCATTGAATTGCCGGAGGAACTGTTTGACCGGCTTAAACTTAGGATCCACATTAAGGTGGTGCTCAGCGAATTCTCTCGGTACACCCGGCATGTCAGAAGGCTTCCATGCAAAGATGTCCCGATTCTCATGGATGAATTCGATGAGCGCGCTTTCCTATGCGGGGTCCATGTTAGCCCCGATAGTGAACTGTTGTGATGAGTCGCCCGGCGTAAAGTCCACCAACTTGGTATCTTCTGCCACAAACTTGAGAGGCGGCTCAGATTCCGTGTTAGGCTTCTTCAGTGGAGTCATCTCTTCCGGGTCAACATTTTCCATATAAAACTTGAGCTCTGCTTCAGCACAACTTGAATCTGCGTAAGCTGTGTCACCTTCCTCACACTCAAGAGCCGTCTTCCGATCACCATGCACGGTAATCGTTCCATTCAACCCGGGCATCTTGAGTTGCAAGTAAACATAACAAGGTCTAGCCATGAACTTTGCGTAAGCCGGTCGTCCAAACAGAGCGTGATATGGGCTCTTGATTTTGACCACTTCAAACCACAAAGACTCCACCCTGTAGTTGAATTCATCACCAAAAGCTACCTCCAAAGAAATCTTTCCCACTGGATAAGCCGATTTTCCGGGCACCACACCGTGAAAAACTGTTGAAGAGGGCTTAAGATCCTTATCAAGCAAACCCATCCGGAGGAAAGTGTCATAATATAGGATGTTGATGCTTCTGCCACCATCCATAAGTACTTTAGTGAACACGTATCCTCCCACTTGGGGGGCAACCACCAAAGCCAGTTGCCCCGGGTTATCAACACGCGGCGGGTGATCCTCCCGGCTCCAAGTTATGTCATACTCAGACCACTTCAAATACTGCGGGAGAGCCGGCATGACTGCATTAACCGCCCGCTTGCGTACCTTTCGGTCTCGCTTCGCAAGGCTGGTTGTAAAAACATGATACTGACCCCTGCTGAGCTGCTTTGGGTTACTCTGGTACCCCGACTGGTTATTCTGCTGCTGGCCTCCACCGCCAGACTGTTGATTATGACCTCCATGGTTGCCTTGACCCTGGTAACCGGATCCTGAGCCGCCAGCACCAAAGCCGGCTCTTGACCCGCCCGGCCCTGAGCCGCCTGACGGACCATTACCGTTATTACGATGCTGTTGAAGGCTGTAATCCCGAAACTGCCGCATAATACTGCAATCCCTCCATGTATGGCCTGCTAGCTTATCAGGCCGGCTGTGCTCTGGACAAGGTTTATTGAGCATCTCTTCCAGGTTGAAAGGAGCTTTACCCTTGTTAAAGGGTGGCCTGAAATTCCCATTGCCCTTAGCACAATTGTTCCCAGTGCTGGTGTTCGCCACCAATTCTGACCCGCCGTCCGGGTTCTTCCGCTTGCCCGGGTTGCTATTTCCGGCCGCGTTTTGCTGTTGACCCTTGCCATTGTTGTTTTTCTTACCCTGACCCGATTTCTCATCATCGGAGCCAGGGTCCTTCGTGTTATCGGAGTCTGCATACTTGGTGAGAGCCGCCATGAGCTCCCCCATATCCTGGCACGTGCGCTTGAGCCGGCCAAGCTTCTGCTTCAAAGGTGTGAAGTGGCAATTCTTCTCTAGAATCAAAACTGCTTGAGCCGCTGTAATCTGTTCAGAAGAGTGGATTATGGTTGAGACCCGCCGGACCCAGTGATGAGCCGACTCGTCATCACGCTGCATGCAATGGTCCAGATCCACAATCGTCATGGGCTGCTTGCACGTTCCTTGGAAATTTTTGATGAATTTCGCCTTTAATTCAGACCAGGAATTAATGGTGTTGGGTGGCAAGCCCTTCAACCATGTGCGAGCCGGCCCTTCCAGCATCATGATGAAATATTTGGCACATACTGCGCCACTGACGTCTAACATCTCCATGGCCAGCTCATAGCTTTCGATCCAAGCCTCTGGAGGTAGGTCAGCGGTATAATTGGGCACCTTGCGAGGACCTTTGAAATCCTTCGGCAGACGCTCGTTCCGCAGAGCCGACGCTAAGCACGGCACTCCCACAGCCCTGGAGGCTACTCCTGCTCCTACTGAAACGGAAGGTGCAACTGTGGGTTCCTGATGAGCCGCCGCCGCCGCCAGAGCCGCCGCTTCTCGCTGTGCCCTTGCCCGATCCACCAGCGCCTGAGCATCCAGAGCCGCCCGATCGACTCGCGGCGGGTTCTGATGTTGTTCACTGCTAGAAACCGCCGGCGACTCATAGCGCCGGCTGTATCTGCGGCTGGGGATGGGGGTTGAATGCACGCGACTCCGGCTATAAGTGTATTTCTCCTGCTGGGCCACCGCCGTTCGCAGGTATCCAATAGCGTTCCGCACCTCCTCTGCAAAAGGTGCCTCGTCGGGGATGGGAATTGTATCAAGCCTGGTGGACGCCGCCACCATGTTCTCCTCCGGGTTAGAATAATGACCCGGTGGCGTCAGAAAAAACTGTGGCGGGATCTGATTTCGGCGGGGCGGGTCTGGCTGCTAATGCTGAACCGCCGCCAGGCTTCCAGGTAGTTCCGTCGTCCGGGTTACGGTCAAAGGCACATTCAGTCCCGTCCCTGGCGTGTTAAAAAGATTTCTGGCTTCATATTGATACGGCAGGCGGGATTGATGCCTCATCCGATGAACCGCCGCTGCAGACTGCTGCTCTAACTCAAGGCGGAAAGCATCCGCCCTAAGGCGCTCCGCCTCGGCATCCATCTGGGCCTTCAGCGCGTTGATTTCCTGTTGGACTCCGGCCATCTGGTTCTTCAACCTCGTGATCTCCGCGTTACGGGCCGCTTGGTTTTCAGTAGTGACTTTGGTTTCCATCAGGGTTGTAAGCTCGTTCATCAGATCCAGAAGAACTTGAGCCGACGGCCTGCCAGCCCCAGACCCAGTCGCGCCGGCGGCTGTGCTGCTAGGGGCCGGCGCTGAACCCGCCATGAAAACGGCAGCACGGCTCGGCGGCTCATAATCCTCCGGCTCATGATACTCTGACTTGGGGTAAGGCTCGACGTAGCCCCCGAGCCCACCATTATGAAGCTGATAGATCGATTCCGTCTCCCCGCTCGAGGAACCATCCTCTGAGCCGATGAGCGTTTCTTCCCGCGACATAGAGCCCTCAAGCTCCATGCCCTGGGTGAAGCTGACGAAGACATGCTTCCTGCCCAGGTTAACACGGGCGAGTCGCACACGCCGGGCGGGTTGCACGCGCCGGGCCGGCTCGACGATGTCGGTGGAGACGTCCGGCCTGGGTTCAGATCCGCCAATCTTTCCGATGAAGACGTGGATTCCGCCAAAGGGGACCCAGAACCCGTACTCAATTGAGTCGGCCTCGGGGTCCCAGCCGGCTTCGTCGATGTAGAGCTTGCCGCGGCGACTCTTGGTCATCCTGCCAACAGCGTACCCCACGATCCCTGGGAGGGAGCCCTTTGAGAACACAACACCACTGAGCGCTAGCCCCACGGTGGGCGCCAACTGTCGTGGTTTTGTCATGGCAGATGTCTGAAGACTTAGGTTCGAGGCCATCGCTAAGGCGGTGGACTCAAAGGGGTTGGTCGAGATGAGGGACACGAGTTTACCCAGGTTCGGCCCCTCAAGAAGAGGTAAAAGCCTACGTCCTGCTTGTGTTGTATTGATTGGAGTATCGATTACAAGGGAGCGAATTCGCTTGACCTAGTTCTCGATTGATTGGTTTCTTGTCTAAGCCGCCCCAGGGTCTTGCCTTTATATAGGAGGTCAAGGCCCTGGGTTACACGAGTCCCAAACCGACTCACACAACGTAGTTTCTCTTGCCTCTAAGCCGCTTGCCATCTTGGGCAAGCCGTCTACGGGCGGCTCAACCGCCCGGGTCTCACACCATCTTCTGTCTCTGGGCCTTCGTCTTGGCCCGCCTGGTAAGCCGCCATGCGGCCTGACCTTCATCTTCCGGCCCACCTTACGGGTCTTGGCTATGAGCCGCCAGGTATGACCCGGCCCCTCCTGGGCGGGTCTTACCATGAGGTTATATCCCCAACACCCATCGACAATGGGGTCTAGGACGAGGGCGGCCGAACCTCCATGACGGATACTGGTCAGATGATCCCGTCGGTCGAAAGTGATCGGGCAAGCAGACCATGGGTTATACTTCGGGGCTACGGACTCTACGGCATAGACCTCCCGAAGGGCGCGCTTCCTCTCCTTTTTTGGTATGTGAGTGGCATATATCATGTTGATAGTTTTTACCTCTAGAGGGAACTGCTTTTGTCCCCCATTGCTTGGACCGCGGGGCTCGTCATCGTCCTCGCTGCGTGGGCTCTTGCCTTGCTCCTCGGCTACGAGTTTTCCAGCTTGTTTGAATACCCAACAATTACGGTTGGTGTGGTTAGCGGGCTTGTCTTGGGTGCCGTTGATCTGGCAGGGCCTATCCATGATTTTGTCCAGCGTGGTAGGTCCGTCTCGATTTCCTTTAGATGGTTTCTTCCGCTGTCTGGATTTCGGGTTGCGGAAACCGGCATTAACGGGCGTGTCCTCAGCATCGCCGTTGTGGTGTCGGCGTTTGTTTTTGCTACGTCGTCGTTTCCCATTTCCATCCCGGACTTCGGAGGTGCCGGGGTCTTCGGGGTTGTGGCTTCGTTGAGCTAGCCAGTTATCCTCACCCGCGCGAAAGCGGGTCATAAGTGAGGTAAGGGCGGACATTGTCCTCGGCTTGTCCTGGCCAAGCTAACGAGCTAGCCAGTCGTCCCGGATATTATGTCTGAAGGAGGCTATTGCCTCGGCGTCCGGGCAATCAACGATCTGGTTTTTCTTGGTCAGGAACCGATTCCAGAATTTCCGAGCCGGTTCTCCTGCTTTCTGGACAACATTGCTCAGGTCGGAGGAGTCCGGTGGCCGGACATAAGTGCCCTGGAAGTTAGATCGGAATGCATCCTCGAGCTCTTCCCAGCTCGCGATGGAATTCCCGGGGAGACTGTTTAACCATTGTCTAGCTGGCCCCTTAAGTTTTAGGGGCAGATACTTGATGGCGTGGAGATCATCTCCTCATGCCATATGAATGTGGAGGAGGAAGTCCTCAATCCACACGGCTAGGTCTGTTGTCCCATCGTATTGCTCTATGTTAACGGGTTTAAACCCTTTAGGGAACTGATGTTGCATCACCTCCTCTGTGAAGCACAGTGGGTGGGCAGCGCCTCTGACCCGAGCTATGTCATGCCTATGATCGGCGGTTGATCGGGCCCGGTGTTGTTCCCGACCTATATTGTTGCGGTCGAGCCAAGACTGGTACTCGTCCCGTCTAGCGGGTAAGTACCCTCTAGATCCGTAGATGGATCTTTTGTGGCCTGCTCTATAATCCAGGTCCTGTCATAAGTCATACCTGTCCTCGGGCCCTGTTGGCTCTTTTCCTCTCCTGTGGGGTACCGCAGGTCTGTACTCGGCCTCGCCGGCCGTTCTATCCCGTCCTCGGGGAGGGCGGTCCGGCCGTCGTACGGAGTATGCCTGGGAGGCGGTGTTTCAAGGGCCTCATCATCGAATTGTGGCAGCAGCCGCCGGCGTGGGTAGCTCTTGGGTTGGTCCGGTAGATCTGTACCATACCCTTCTTCGGCTGCCAAGACCCTCGTCCATCTATCATTGAGGGTGTCCTGTTCGGCTTTGAGCTGCTGTTCTTTTGCCTTCAGGCTTCTGGCGGTGGCTAAAAGCTGCCGCCTAAACCGTTCCTGATACGCAGGGTTTTCGGGGACGGTGAGGTCTTCGGCTTCCACGCTGTCTTCCTCCTCGACAGGGGGAAGGTAGTTGTCGTCCTCAGAATCATTAGGATCCTCGGTGTCGCGTCGATCATCGGGCCTTTCCTAGTCCTCCAGTGGCTGTTCGGGGTCTTCAGTACCATGTAGACGTCGTAGGTGGAGGTGGCAGACCATCGCCCAGTGTTGACAGGGGCGGGGGCACCGTCCTCTTCATCCATGTCTTCTGCCTCCTCGGAGGCATAGTCCAGCATATCGGTTAAGTCTTCGATAGTGGCTACCAAGTGGGTGGTGGGTGGGTCGAAACATTCCCCATGACCCGCCTTCAGACCGATCTGAGCACGAGTTGTGGTTGGGTCGTCTGTGACTTTTATTGATAGGATCCGATCCAGCGCCTCGTTGAGCGTGGAGAGCTCGACCGGATCGGTCTGCCTAGGAGTTTCGGAGTTAACCTCCAAGGTGTCCGTACGAAGAGAGTGTTCGGCAGGGGCCGGCCCCTGGCCCTCAGGTACTGTAACCGGATCCGGACTAAGAGCCAGATCATCGGCAGGGATGGACCCGAGGGCGGAGTCGAGAAGGAGATCCGAAGTTAATGCTTCGAAGACTTTGGGCTCATCAGATGAGATCGCGAGCCCAGCGAGTCAAAGATCGACCCGGGAGTCTACGGAGCACTCTAGGTTCCCGAATCTGATCTCTTGATCGGGGGCGAGGCTCCCGATCCGACCAGGATGGCCGATCGGGTCGGCGTGCAGCACGATGCTGCCGAATGCGAAAATCTGTCCGGGGGCGAAGGACCCGCCGGTACGGACTTCATCGCTAATGATTAAGCGAGCCATCAATTCCTCTTGCGATCCCACAGCGGAACTCTCAGTGAAGGCACCACTGTCGGTGTCAAAACCGACGGAGCTCGGGTAGGGGGTCCCGAGCTGTGAGATTAGGATCGATGGGTAACAAGGGACGAAGGAGACGATGTTTACCCAGGTTCGGGCCCTCCTATGGAGGTAAAACCCCACGTCCTGCTTGGTTGTATTGATGTGTATGAAGATTACAGAGTCGATCTACCTCGAGATCAAATAGCCAAAACCCTAGATGAGCTTATCCGCCCACTACAATCTAAACCCTCCAGTTTATATAGGCACCGCGGGTACCTAGGGTTTACACATGATAAGTCTCCAGCCAGAAGTAAAGACGCTGATCCTCTCATCCTGTCTTGGAGTGCACGCCGCGTCTTCGGAGGTTTCCTTCTAGAATACGGGGTCGCTGGATATCCTGGCCCTTCCTACGATAACCAGAGAGTGGCCCACCAAGTTGGCCTATGAGATATAGGCCGGCGGCCCGAGGACCCCTTAGTCCAGGACTCCCTCACCCGTGACGAAAAGCCTTTGCCACCAGGGACCGTGAGCCGGCATGGTGTCCGCAATCGCCAGCATGGATCTCATTGCGAATCTCTTGGCCTTTGTGACGCCCTGGTTTTGTGCTACAGTAATGATTGTATTTAAGCTACAGTAATCCCACGCTAAAAATGCCACGTCACCACGTTTACTGTTGCTAAACTCACGTTGGTCAAACCCCGTTCAAATTCCGTTGCAATTTAAATTCGTCTGAATAGTGGATTTAAAAGTTGTGCAAAACTGAAATTAAAAATGTTGGATAGGTTGCAAATATTCCCTAAGATTTTATAAAATTGAAACCGGAATTTTAGGAATTATTTTAGTGCCCCAAATAGTATTAAAACGGACGCTGTTTGATATTAAAAAAAAGAGGCTACCGGGCCTAAAACGTCCCGCCCGGCCGGACGCTATAAGGGGACCAGGGGCAACCCTAATTGCCCCAGCCGCCCCCGCTCGCTCCCGATTCCCGCCCCCCCGCCGCCGCGCGCCAGAGGTGCCCGGGCCGCCCGCTCCGTTCCCCCCCCCCGCCGACGGGCCAAGCCGGCCGCGCCCCGCCCTGCCCGTTTGCCCCTCCCCCCCCGGCGACGCCTGCCGGCCCCGCGCCCCCGGCCCGTCGCCTGCATCGCCCTCGTCCCCGCGCCCGCCGCTGCTCGCCGCACCGACGCTGTCCGCCTCTCCGTCTCGTCCCCGTCGCCGCGTCGCCGCCCCCGCTGCTCGGCCCTCCCGGTGAGCTCGCCGCGCCGGCTCTCTTCCCCCCCCCCCCCGCGCGACGACCGCCGGCGACCGCGCCGCCGCGCCGGCCAGTGCGCGCGCGCGTGCGAGCATGTGTGCGTGTGTGCGTGTGTGTGTGTATGTATATCTGTGTGTATGTATGTATGTATGTATGTATGCATGTATGTGTGTATGTATTTATGTATGTATGTATATATGTATATACTAAAAACAAAATAGAAATAATAAAAATAATAAAAATAAATAATTAGTTAATTAGTTAATTAAATTAATTAATTAGTTAATTAAACAGTATTTTTTTGTTTTGGATAATTCGGATTTATTAATTAAAAGAATTTCAGAAAATGATTAAATCTTTAGAAATTATTATAAAATAAACCGTAAGTCAGATGAAATAGTTTTGAACATGAAAGTTGCTCAGAAAAATCCTACGGTTCCGAATGCGCGGTCTGTTCGTATGTCACATGCCTCTAGCATAGCAAACATGGAAATTTTCCATCGTTTTCATTTGTCCGGTAAAAGCCAGAGACCCGGGAAATATCGTCAGATATTCTTCCGACCCGTCTGCTACGTGTAGTACTGCGCTAGTGCATACCTAGCTCTGCATATTGCCATATCTTGCATCGTGTTGCATCTGTGCTTTATATTTATTGTTTCTTCCCCCCTCTTCTCTCCGGTAGACCCCGAGACTGACGGTGCTGCCGGGTACGACTACGCCGTTGACGATCAGCCTTTTGCCGCAGAGCAGCAAGGCAAGCAAACCCCCCTTGAGCATTCCGATATCGCCTATTCTTTTCCCTCTTATTCTTGCATTAGATTTTTGCTACTGTATTAGTTAGCTCCTATTCTGATGCATAGCCTGTTTTTGATAAACTGTTACTATACCTGCAATCATCTCAACTGCTTAGTATAGGTTGATCAATGAATCCCCAGTGACCCCTTAGTCCCAGTTGCCCCTGCTTCTCCATCGACGACTCGAAGACCCGAAGACTCGGTGAACCGACCGACGAGCCAGGCCCCTCACATCACCGCACACCCCTTAAGTATGGCACTGCAGAGCTACTAATGAGTGCCGAGGGTGATACCTCACTTAGCACTCCCGGTGTTAATTCTGTAGCATAGCTAATCGGTCGTGGGTATCGAGGGTGATTCCTCCTTCCCATTTATCGATAGCGACTCTTGCCATACACATACCTCAAGTGGGATCCATCGAGGGTGATTCCTCGGATATCCACTTGGTGTATAAACACCCAGTTACTTTAACTTGACATTGTTTACATGTGAAAGACGGGACTGGAGGGACAGGCGGTACCACCCTGGTTGAGGTGGACCTGAGTTCCCGACAGTCTTGAGACGGGTCGGCCCCAAGGGTACCCGTGTGTGAGATGTGGTGGGATGCGCCGGTAAGGCATCCAAAGGGTTATTATGAGGCGTGGACGGGCAGGAGAGGCCCTTGCCACACATCCTCGAGACGGGGCGACGGGACCGCACTTCATGGGTCGCGCTTGCCCCGCATTAATAAAATGCTAATGGGTTGGGTATTTGATCTGAGTTGGGTCGTTGCCCTTTTTACGCACCAAACCATCGCGTGGGAGAAGTTATGGGTACTCAGCGTCGTTGTATCAGCCGAAGCTCTTCGGACGTCAGCAATGGAGCGGCGCGCGCCGGATTGGACTGGACGGTACAGCTCTTGGACTGGAGTGTGCTAGGTCTGCTTCCGGCCGCGTTCGCATCGTGCAGGAGCGCGTAGGGCAAGTGGGCCCATGACCCATGTGTGCTTAGGATTTGGACCGGCGGGCTGGCCTCTTCGTTGAGCCTAGGTGGGGTGACGACGTGCTGCTATCCTGAGGCCGGGCATGACCCAGGAAAGTGTGTCTGGCCGGAGGTGATCAGGCGTGTTGGAAATGCGGTGCACCCCTGCAGGGATGAATAAACAATTCGAATAGCCGTGTCCACGGTAACAGGACGACTTGGAGTTGTGCCTTGACCTTATACAACTATAACTGTGAATTAAATTTGAGATGAATGTGGCTCCGAGATTGCTTCCTCACAGGGAGTCGAGGAAGAATCTCTGGACGTGGTTACTTAATAAAATTGCTACAATAATATGACTATATATGAGGTACCAGTCTACTCTCTTCTAATGCTGCAAGATGCTGAAGATGCTAGTCTTCGATAGGACTAGGCCTTCCCCCTATTCTTGCTTTCTGCAGTCTGTCCAGATATAACCCCCTCACCTTGATAATGATGCATACTTAGCCTAGTTCTGATGTCACTCTTGCGAGTACTTTGGATGAGTACTCACCGCTGCTTTGCTTTCTCTTTCCCCCTCGATACGATTCTGCATTCAGACGATGGAGCCCAGGAAATGGAGTACGCCAGAGACGACTACTACACCACCGCTGGAGCCTACTACTACGTGGAGAATGCCAACGCTCAGGAGTAGTTAGGAGGTTCCCAGGCAGGAGGCCTCGCCTCTTTCGATTCGCTGCTTATGTTTGTGCTAGCCTTCTTAAGGAAAAACTTGTTTAACTTATGTCTGTACTCAGATATTATTTGCTTCCGCTGACTCATGCTTTGTCGAGCTTTGTATTCGAGCCCTCGAGGCCCCTGGCTTGTAATATGAAGCTGTATGACTTTAATTTGTGTCTAGTGTTGTGTTGTGATATCAATCAGTGAGTCCCTAATCTTGGTCGTACGCATTGCGTTTTTGATTAGCGTACGGTCGAGATCAGGGGCGTCACAGCCTTCCTCAGGGGAAACACAGTGTTGAAAAACGCCGGTGCTGCTTCGCCGATGTAACTCGCCATTCACGATAGTCATTGACTTGGACCGCCGAATTATCTGTCGACCGATGATTTCCTTAGGTGGGAGCTCGCCTCGAGTTAGATAAGCCAAATAAGGTATCGTCCAGCCAGGAATAGCATGGAGAGCCGCCACTAGGTGTGCCTCGGGGTTAGGAATAAGGATGACTTCCTCAAACAGCAATTTAACCGATGGGTTGGGAAGCACGTCCAAGAACACATTGGGAGGGACCGGCTTACACTGAGAACCGAGCCGTGATAGAGCATCTGCAGCCTCGTTGAGCCGGTGATCAATGTGATCGACCTCATACCCTTGAAAGTGTCCTGCCTCTTTGGTGACTACCCGTTGATAAGCCGCCATCAAGGGATCCCTTGAATCCCAGTTCCCTGAGACCTGTTGAGCTCCCAAATCTGAGTCGCCCAAGCACCTGACCCGGCTAAGGTTCATATTTTTAGCTATTCTGAGCCCGTGTAAGAGGGCCTCATATTCAGCTGCATTGTTAGTACAAGGGAACATGAGTCGTAAAACATAACAAAATTTGTCACCTCGCGGAGAAGACAAGATCACTCCAGCCACCGAGCCTTCCAATTGCCTGGATCCATCAAAGTGTATAGTCCAGTACGTGTTATCCGGCCTATCCTCTGGGATTTGTAGCTCAGTCCAATCGTTGATGAAATCCACCAGTGCTTGGAACTTGATGGTTGTACGGGGCGTGTATCTCACCTGGTGAGGCCCAAGCTCAATCGCACATTTAGAAATCCGGCCAGTAGCTTCTCGATTTTGTATGATATCGCCAAGAGGTGCTGAACTGACCATAGTGATTGGATGCTCCTGGAAGTAGTGTTTTAACTTCCGGCTTGCCATAAAGACGCCGAAAACCAACTTTTACCAATTCGGATACCGCTGCATGGATAGAGTTAAGACTTCAGTGACAAAATAAACCGGCCGTTGCACTGGATATTCCTTTCCTACCACCTTTCTTTCAACAACAACTACAACACTCACTGCCTTTGAATTAGTAGCAATGTACAGGAGCATAGGCTTCGTTAGCTGCATCCGTCCAAACGAAGTCACCTGTCTTTCTAAACAACTGATAAAGAGGGATTGCTTTCTCCCCTAAGCGGCTTATAAACCAGCTTAATGCCGCAATGCGACAAGCCAGACGTTGAACTTGATTCACATTGGCTGGCTTAGCTAGTGAAGTTAGTGCCTTGATTTTATCTGGATTAGCCTCGATGCCACGCTCGGACACTAGGAAACCCAGTAACTTGCCTCCAGGAACGCCAAAAACACATTTGGACGGGTTGAGCTTCATCTGGTACACTCGAAGATTATCAAACGTATCCTTGAGGTCATCCAGAAGTGTGTCCTTCTTCTGAGATTTTACCATGATATCATCAACATAGGCGTGAACGTTGCATCCAATCTGTGGGTGAAGGCAGTTCTGAACAAAACGCTGATAAGTAGCCCCTGCGCTCTTGAGCCCAAAAGGCATAGAGACATAGCAGAAAGCTTCAAAAGGAGTTATGAAAGACGTCTTCTTTTGATCCTCAACAGCCATCTTGATCTGATGATAACCGGAGTATGCGTCCAAAAAGCATAATCGCTCACAACCCGCCATAGAATCAATGATCTGATCGATGCGTGGGAGAGCAAAAGGATCCTTAGGACAAGCTTTGTTCAGATCCGTGTAATCAACACACATGCGCCAAGTGCCTTCTTTTGTAGAACAAGCACCGGGTTATCCAACCACTCGGGGTGAAAAACTTAAATGATAAACCGGGCAGCCAGGAGCCGGGCTACCTCTTCTCCAATGGCTTTGTATCTCTCCTCATTAAAACGACGGAGGTATTGATGTACTGGTTTCATCTTTGGATCCACATTAAGATGATGCTCAGCGAGTTCTCTCGAGACTCCAGGCATGTCAGAAGGTTTCCATGCAGAGATGTCCCGATTCTCACGGATGAACTCGATGAGTGCGCTTTCCTATTTGGGATCCAAGCCAGTCCCAATAGTGAACTACTGAGACGAGACGCCCGGCGTGAAGTCAATATGCTTCGTATCTTCAGCAAACTTAAATTTGAGCAATGACTCAGACTTAGTAGTGGGCTTCTTGAGAGGACTCATATCAGCAGGATGAACGTTGGCGGCATAGAACTTTAACTCCTTTGCTGCGCAGGCCAACTCTGCATAAGCTGCATCGCCTTCCTCGCACTCTTGAGCTATTTTCTGGCTGCCACTCACAGTTATAGTACCATCCGGACCCGGCATTTTGAGCTTGAGGTAAACATAGCAGGGCCAAGCCATGAAACGGGCATAAGATGGACGGCCAAAGAGGGCGTGGTATGGACTCTTTATCTTAACCACCTCAAAAGTTAAGGGCTCGCATCGGTAGTTCAACTCATCACCAAAAGCGACGTTAAGTTTAATCCACCCGATTGGGTATGCCGACTTCCCAGGTACGATACCATGAAAAACCATAGTTGAAGATTGCAACTTGCTTTCAGGAAGGTTCAATCGCCGAAAAGTGTCGTAATACAAAATGTTGATGCTACTTCCACCATCCATGAGGACTTTCGTCAAGGTATAACTGCCAACTTGTGGTGCCACCACCAGAGCAAGACCACCTGGGTTATCAACCTGCGGAGGATAATCTTCTCGGCTCCAAGTAATTGGTTGCTTAGACCAGTTTAAATATCTTGGAACTAACGGCTCAACTAAGTTAACGGCCCTCTACTTCCGTTTGCGATCCTTCTTGCAAGTGCTAGTGGTGAACACATGATATTGTCCACTGTTCAATTCCTTGGGATTGCTCTAAAAAATGGTTTGACTATTATGTTGCTGATTGCCTTGGCCGGAGCGCTGCCCATTGCTATTGTTCCCTTGATGCTAAAAACCTGCTCCTGAGCTGCCTTGGCCAGGGAAACCTGATCCCGCAAATCCACCAGACGGGCCGCCGTGAGAGCCGCCCTGACCAAGCTGACCCAGATGTCCCCCGCCATTGCCTCCTTGCTGATTCTGGAAAGCCTGGTTGCGGAATTCCTGCATGATATACCAGTTTTCCCATGAGTGTGTAGACGGCTTATCCGGGGTACTATGTTTAGGACAAGGCGCCTCGAGAGCCTCCTCATAATTGCGCGGCTTGTTACCGTTGTAAGCTCCTGCATGGCGGTTGTTGTGACGCTGGTTCTTGAAGCCAGTGTTGGTATTAGCAAAGAATTCTGACCCGCCATCAGGCTGTTTTCGCTTACTGTTATTGCCTTGTCCCCTTGGGTTCCCACTATGCCCATGGTTGTGCTGACCCTTGCCACCGTGTCCTTTCCCGTTCTTGCCAGTTTTGTCCTCATCTGTGCCGGGATACTTTGTGCTGTCTGACTCGGCGTATCTGGTAGGAACATCCCTCAAGTCGCCCATATCCCGCACCTTCCGCTTAAGACGGCCAAGCTTTTGGACCAGCGGCTGAAAGTGGCAATTCTTCTCCAAGATTAGGACGACTTGAGCTGCCGTGATGCTGTCCGATGAGTGGATGATTTCGGCAACCCGGCGAGTCCAATGGTGAGCCGACTCATCCCCGTGCTGGACACAATGCTGAAGATCCACAATCTTCATTGGTCGTTTGCACGTTCCCTGGAACTTCTTGATAAACCGCTCCTTCAGCTCTGCCCAAGTGTTGATGGAATTGGTTGGCAAGTACTTCAGCCATGTTTGAGCCGGCCCTTCCAACATCATGGTCAGGTACTTCGCGCACACGGCGTCGCTGACGTCGAGCATATCCATGCCTAGTTTGTGACTCTCGATCCATGCTTCCGGCTCGAGGTCTGCTGTGTAGTTTGGCACCTTACGAGGCCCCTTGAAGTCCTTGGGCATACGCTCTACACAGGGAGACGGGGATAAGCAAGGGATTCCAATCGTCCTACTGTTCACCTCAGCCCCCGTAGTCGCCGGTTGAGGATGAAGCTGCTGAGTCGCCCGCGCTGCCATCGCTTTCGCCTTTGCCTGACGCGGTGCCCTGGCGGCATCGACAACTGTGTGGGTCGGGGAGACCTGAGGCTGTTGCCTGCGTCCGCTGCTAGAAACAGCTGGAGATTCCACATGGCGACTCTTACTGCGGCTGGCATACGGGGTGGAGTGCATCCTATCGCGGCTATAAGAATACTGCGCTTGCTACACCACTGCTGTTTTCAACATCTCTGTGGCGTTGCTGGCCTCAATTTTGACGGGGGTGTTCCCGTGGATGGGAAGAGCCTCTAGATTGCGAGTCGCCGCTAATATGTTGTCAACGGGGTTGGAGAAGTGTCCTTGCGGCATTTGAAACTGCGGTGGTGATGGCTGATCCGGTGATGGTTCAGACGGATCCGTTTGCCGGGCCGTTTGACGACGGAGATCCTCGCGTGCTTGTTTAGCCCCTGGCGTCTACTGCGGAGTGGGGAATAAACGGGTCGGCTCGAGATTCAATGGCAGCCAGCCCTAGTGTCTCCTCTGGTAAACCGCCTCAGATGCGTCTCGACGAAGCCCTAACTGCCAAGACTTGGCCTTCAGACACTCCGACTCGTTATGCATACGAGCCTGTATTTCCACCATCCGGGCGTTTTCGACATCAATTTCCTTCTGGACCTTAGTCATCTGCTCGTGGAGTTTTACTAATTTTGCGTTGCGCTCCTCCTGGTTCTTCGCAGTGACGGGCGTTCCTACCAGCTTCGTCATCTCGGCCATTAGATCTATCATGGCTTGAGCGGGTACCTTGCCTGATCTGCTAGAGCCGCCAGCTGTGCCTACTGACGACGGTTCTTGAGCCGCCGTTGTTCCTGCCATGTAGACAGTAATCTGACGAGGCGGCTCATGTGACTCCCTGGGAGCTTCCGCTTACGTAGAGCCCCCAAGTCTACCATAGTAAAGGGGACAGATTGATTCGGTGTCTCCCATGGAAGATTCACCATCAGATTTGACGAGGGTGTCCATGCTGCCTACCGGCTCAACCAAGAGGCTAACTACCTGGGTGAAGCCGACGCAGGCGTGACGCCGACCGGCTTGATGCCGGGCGGGTTGGGCGCGCCGAGCCGGCTTGACGATGTTGGTGCAGATGTCTGACTCAGGCACCGGCATGCCGATTTTGCTGATGAAGACGTGGATCTTGCCGAAGGGGACCCGGTACCCATACTCGATTGAGTCGGCATCGGGACCCCAGCCTGAATCGTCGACGTAGAGCTTGCAGCGGCAGCTCTTGGTCATCTGACCAACCGCGAATCTCCCGAACCCTGGAAGGGCTCCCTTTGAGAACTCAACTCCACCGGGCGAGAGCCCCACGGTGGGCGCCAACTGTCGTGGTTTTGTCATGGCAGATGTTCTCTTAGGAGAACTTGAGTGTGAGGCCATCGCCACTAGGTGGTGACTCAAAGGGGTTGATCGGGAACGAGAGATGAGTTTACCCAGGTTCGGCCCCTCCGATGGAGGTAATAGCCTATGTCCTGCTTTGTGTGTATTTGATGATGATCTCGATAACAAGGATGCGGAGTCGCGAACCTAGCTCTGGAGGGTTTGCCTGTTTCTTACTTGATCTTTCTAACTCAAGTGCTCCCCTTTATATATAGGTGGAGGCCGTGAGCTGACAACAGAGTCCGGGTCATAAAGATCCCGTGACCTAATCTAACTCCTCTTCCCTTGCGCCTCAAGGGAAAAAGGATTTACTACGTCTTCGTGCTTAAGCCGGCCACCCGGACGACGTCGACGAGCCGGCCCGCCTAATGAGCAGCATGTATGGGCCTGGCGCTTCTCTTGGACATCTTCTGTATGGGCCGTCTTGGCAGAGCCCGGGTTGCAACCTAGGCGGGTTATACCTGTGAGGTATATCCCCGACAATGTCCAAGTCAGGAAATTTGTTCGTACTTTTTCAATATACATGAGCGTGAGCCATTGGACATAGCATTTAAGTGGAATAGAATATGGTGGTAGATATCAAAGGGTAGAAAGTGGAGAAGATAGTCTCACATCTACTAGGCGTATCAACGGGCTATGGAGATGCCCATCCATAGATGTCAATGCAAGGAGTAGGGATTGCCATGCAAATGATGCACTAGAGCTATAAGTGTATGAAAGCTCAAATGAAGGTAAGTGGGGTGTGCATCCAACTTGCTTGCTCATGAAGACCTTGGGCATTTGAGGAAGCCCTTCATAGAAATATACAAGCCAAGTTTGTAATAATGAATAGGTAACTCCCACTAGTATATGAAAGTGATATATCATGAGACTCTCTACATGAGGCACAAGTGTGGTAAAGGATAGTAGCAAAGTCCCTTCTCTCATTTTTTTTGAATGGACGATGGGCTCATTTGACCACCCCCATCTTTATTTTCGTCCGGCGTCTCATCTCGACTTATGGGATAATCATTGTCTCCATCATTCTTTCCTCACTGGGACAATGCTCTAATAATGATGATCATCACACTTTTATTTACTTACAACTCAATATGGAGAACTGATATGAAGATATGACTCTGTATGAATGCCTCTGGTAGTGTACCAGGATGTGCAATGATCTAGCATGACATGTATCAAAAACATTATGAACGGTGGCTTCGCCACAAATACTATGTCAGCTCTATATCATCATGCAAAGCAATATGACGATGAACAAACTAGTCATGTGAAGTGACGATGGAATTTGCATGGCAATATATCTCGGAAAGGCTATGAAAATGCCACGATAGGTAGGTAGGGTGGCTGTTTTGAGGAAGATATAATAAGGCTTATGTGCAACAGAGCATATCATTTCATGGGGTTTGGATGCACCGGCGAAAGTTGCACCGATCCTCGAGGTGAGAACGGGCTATGCACGGTACCGAAGAGGCTAGCAAATTATGAAAAGGTGAGATTGCGTATGTCCATGGTTTCACATTAGTCATAAAGAACTCATATACTTATTACAAAGTTCTATTAGTTTAGGATAAATCAAAGTACTAATCGCATGCCCCGAGGGAAGAGGTTGGTAGGAGTTAACCATCGCGCGCTTCTGACCCGAAACAACACTAGGATTTCAACGAGGAATAAAAATGCTCACACATCATCACCATGCCTCTTTAATTTTTAGATGAACAAAAAGGTCAACCCATCTTAATATCGACACTTCTAAGGTTTAACAATTATGAACTCACACCTATTTCATATTACTACATCAATATCATTAACCCACAATTTCTCGATGTGTGCTACATGATGGTTTTGATTATCACTCTTTTAATACCTAATATTCTTAGACTAGTCTGTATGACCCATGCAAATTACCGTCACTATTAATTAACTCTCAAACAAATATAAGTGAAGAACGAGAGTGAAATCATTTCTTTAAAATCAATAGACCACCATGCTCAAAAACATATAAGTGAAGTACTAGAGGAACTGCTAAGCTCAAAAGATATAAGTGAAGCACATAGATTATTCTAACAAATTTTGATGAAGGTGTGTCTCTCTTAAATAGGTGTGTCCATTAAACAATGATTGTGGCAAACTGAAAGTAAAACAAAACTAAAGAAAACAACGCTCCAAGAAAAACTCATATCATGTGACGAATAAAAATATAGCTCCAAGTGACATACCGATGGATTTGAGACGAGAGAGGGGATGCCTACCAGGGCATACCCAAGCTTAGACGCTTGAGTCTCCTTTAAAACATATTGCATACTTTAAGTACGGTTATAAAATGATTAAAATTTCATAAATGCGTAATAGGTATTGTATTCTAACTTCTCCATGGCTTATAACCCCCGATACAATCCATAGTTTAATCAAAATAAGCAACTATGCAAGCAAAAACAGAATCTGTCTAAAACAGAACAGTCTGTAGCAACCTGTAGAGAACCTATACTTCTGTAACTCTAAAAATTCTGTAAAATTAGGAAAAGCTCGAAACTTTGGATAGAAACATTGCGTAAAAATTTCAGATCATTATCACGCTCAGCAAAAAATGAAAATTCCTGTACTAGAGTCAAAAGTTTCTGTTTTGTTTCAGCATCGATTCTACTCATCTTGTGAGTCATCCCAAAGGCTTTACTTGGCACAAACACTAATTTAAACACAAAAACATAATCATTAAAGAGGAAATAATCATTCTATAATAAATAAACAGAAAGTTCTAAGCAAAAATTTAAAGATAACTATTGGGTTGCCTCCCAACAAGCGCTATTGTTTTATGCCCCTAGCTAGGCATAATGCATAGTTTCAAGTATTGTCATCTTTGACACCAAGGGATCCACTACCCTTCACAATCTTATTCTCCCTAGCACAAAGAAGGTCAAGCTTTTGTTCCATGGTGTCAAGCCTCCTATTGTGTAACATGATGTTTCCATGAAGTTTAGAGATAAAAGTGAACACCCCCCTAAAATTAGAATCCATACTAATTCTAGCCTCTTTGAGTAGCTCAGTTTACCGGTGGCACACTAGTATAGTGGGTTCAATGGTTTAATTTTTAGGCTGCCCAAATATATTTTTCATCTTATCATAGGTGTCAAAAGCATTGTTCCCAAGAAAATCTTTCTCGAGCATAGAATCCAAGACACGTCTATGAGAAAGACATAAACCAACATAGAAACTTCTAAGGAGTAAATTGATATGACTCTTGGGATTAGCTTTAGCTTGTATTATTAGCAATCTATCCCATGCTTCTTTAAGGGACTCATCGCCTACTTGCTTAAAATTTAAGATTGGGGAGCCCTCTCCCAAGTAGGGTGGTTGAGGCATATCCGAAGAGGAGCAAGCCATGACTTCAAACAAGAAAACTAGTAACAAGCAAAGGTAAATATTTTTGTATTTTGATTTTTATGTGACAAGCTAAATATAACAGCAAATAAAAAGAAGAACATGTGAATGGAAATTTGTGTGAAGTTACTTGGTAGTTGATGATGATATTCCCCGGCATCGGCGTCAGAAATCCTTCCTGATACTTGTGATCTGCGTTGGGTTTTCTGCGAAGAGAAACGGGTAATTACAACACAAAGCGGATAAGTATCTATTCTATCTATCTATCTATTCTATTCTATCTATTATCTACTAAAAGCAAAATACGAATAAAAAACAGAGAAATATGCTAGAAATTCCCACATTAATCAGAAAATACTAGCCCTTGATTTGGTGGGTCTTCTTAATTTATGAATCTGGGACCATCCAATCTACGTAACATAACTTGGTGGGTCTCAGACCATATCACGTGACAAATATAGCACAAAAAAAAATGAACTTCATATAAAAACAAACTTGATGTAGATACCTACCGATCAAAAAAAACTTGATGCAGATACCTTCTAAGAAAAACTTTGTACATGTGCATGGACAAATCACCTAACCAACTCCCAAACAGTTTTAGAGTTTTAAAACTAGAGTTGTCAACACTAAACAAAAAAAAATAGACCTGTCCGATGTATCTACAAAGATTAGGAATATTGGATCCCAAGGAATTGTAGCCCTTCCCCTAGCAGCCAGCAGCAGCCGCCCTCCTCTTCCTTGACGCGCGTCCTCCATCGTACCATCAGCTTGATTCACCAGCCACGACTCCTTTCTCCTCCGTGGGAACATGTTGCACTGCATACAGAAGGAAGCATTACTCTCCACGTCCTCGACTGCTTCTGCAATTGATCCCCATCTCCAAGAGTCATCCACTTAACCGTCGATCTCCAGTTCTCGAAATCATCGTTGCTCCGCCTCTGTCTCGCCACATACCATGTACACATCATCACCATCGGCCATCTCTTGGTGTTGTTGTCGTCTCTGTCCTAATGACGCCTCAACACACGTTCTCCTGTCTCCACTTCCTACGAGTAGCAGTGTGAGTAAATCTGTCAAAAGTGGAAATTGATGCGGCGTGATGTGTCTTGGATAGGGATGTGGAGCAACGAAAAAAATAGCGTGCTATCTAAAATAGCGTGGCCCTTCTCCAAATGCTATACAAGTTATTGCGTGCTATATTCAAAATAGCGTTTTTTTTAAAAATGACAAACATATTCCAGAAATTAAGGATTTCAACATCTTAAATTTTGGCCAGAAGGCATACATGCATAACTAGTTAAGATCAACAACAACAAAAATACAACATAGCAGTTTTAAGATGAAATAGAATGAGAAACATAGCAATACAACAGTCCATAAGGTCGCAGTATAGGTCAGCAGGTAACATGAATATATAATGGAGGACATGAGCATTGTTCAAATGAAAATAGTTCACTAGTTAACAAGTTCCTAGAATTACAATCCCGTCGCACAGGAAAAAAACAGTACTGCTGATGCAGCAGTATACTAGCTACAATAAGAAAGCAGTACGAAACCGCAGCAATACTACAAGTTCCTAGAAGAAAATGGATGCTGTGAGCTCACTAAGCTAAGCTAGACTACTAGAGGGGATCATCAGTGGCAGTGGCGGCCATTCACTTAGATCCCTGGACGTACTAGCTAGTGTGGTAGTGGCAGTTCTAGGTAGAACTGTACAAGAAGATGGATGCCGGCGGGGTCTGAGAGCGTCCACGCATTCTTCAGGGCCGAGGCCGCGGCGGGGAGGCCCGTGCGGCGTGCGCGGGCTGCGGGCGTGCCGACGGCCGCGTTCTTCTCGCAGCCCTGCGCGGTGGACGTCATCTACGGGCAGATTTATCGAAGAGAAGTTACTCGTCTCACACCTGGTGGCTGAGCTGCCGACGCGCTGCCAACGCCGGCGGCGCGGCAGGCATCAACGCAGCGGATGGTGGAGCTCGAGACGCCGCCGCCGCCGTGACCTGGGTGGGAAAAGGAAAACTAGGGATTGTGTGAGTGCGTTGCGTTGTCCACGACCTGGCTAGGCTATGGCGTTAGATGGATGGACTGGGCCTTTTGGGCCAATGCCTGATGGTCTGCTATTCGCTGGTCCTGCTGTGTTTCGATCGCTCTACGCTAAAACCGCTAAAACGTTTTTGCGTTTAACGCTGTAATAACGCGCTATAGCGCAATTAGCGTGATAGCGTGAAAAATGACTAAAACGTAACGTGGTAGTCTCAAATACGCTATAGCGACGTTTAAACGTCGAAATAGCGCGCTATTTTTTTCGTTGATGTGGAGGCATAAAACACGCATGTTGTTCACAAGGATTGGTGCCAGTAAGTTGCGGCCCGATATGACTGATGCTAGCAAGTAACTCCATATTAATTTGTTTGAAGGATAGCGCTGATTCTGTTGCAAATTAGTTTGTACCCACTTTAATTTCTCACTAATGCAAGTAATCGTTGAGCAAGGTACAACCATGTTGTCTTCCCGACTCCAATCACTGGGCTGCAATTAATCGTTGGGCTCCAAACCAGAGACGCACCAAGGTACAACCATGTTGTACAATAGATTTAGGAGCTGCATATCGTGGGAAGTTTCTCTATTGCTCAAGCAAGGTTCGCATCACTACATTCTAATGTCATTTGCCTTCTTTTTTTTCCCCACAATTTAATCCAATGCATGATTCCTTCCTTTCTAAAGATGTTATGAGTGCCACCTTGCACACATGGGCATGCATGGCTCTTTGAGCGGATTTATCTGTTTATGTAATTGTATGAAGAACAGAGAAATCATACATGCAGCCATCAATTAAAATAATCAAACGATTTTTTAAGAATAATCTGAGTATAACCCTGCAAGGCTCCTTCCCTCTGTTTCTCACCGTTTGTTCTGATGATAAAATCAAGCAGTTCTTCCTTGAGTAAATTAATACCAGGTGTACTAATCCTTTGTGCATTGCTACATATAGTGTATAATTCTGAAGGTGGACATATCAACATATAATTGTTCTATTTGCCTTACTAGCGGAATTTGAGTTCCTTTCGAAAATATGGTAGCAAAGGTTTCTATGATTCTTAGCTTGGTGACAGATTTGCTATAAGATTTTCATAGTTAATACTTGGTTCGACCTTGATATCGTACTTCCGCAATATATATTTTAGAAAAGGTGATATTAGATATCCATTCCATTGTGTAGCACAACAATTTACTAAATAAGATGTTCGGCCAATTAAGATATGCGTACTTGGACAAAATGTATAACTGCAGAAAATCTTTACATAAAACTTTTTTTACATTATCATATCAACGAGTCGGTACTCTAATCTATTAATTATGTGTGCGACTTTTCTATTCAATGTATTATTAGGGAAGTGTCATGCGTACTTCAAATAGTACATCATTCCTGATTATTAGGCTTTGCTAACACACAGGATAAAATAGGACATCCCTCCATTCCAAATTTTGTCCAAACTATAAACCTTTTCCATGACATCTAATTATAGAAACCTAAATAGCCACTCAAAGGTTAAACCGGCCGTGGATTATCCAAAACCGATGTCACATAACTTTCAGCGTCTGGTCGTTCTTCTCCACACAATTTCTAAGCATCACATGCTAGAATGAGTACAATATGAATGGAAATCTTACACACGGAAGGTAAAATAAATTAAATATTTAATAGGCATATGGCTTTGTACTACACATTTTGAAGTTATCACTAATTACAAATTGGCTACCAAACTTCTTTTTTTGTAAGACTGTCAGCTGGCATGAGGATCGTTCATCATACTCCTCCCATCGGAAAGTATAGGCCTAATGTCTATTTCGAGATTTACTTTGACTATCACTCAAACCAATAATATTTGATGTTTGTTCCACAAAAAGTATGTCATCGAGTTCATACTTGAAAGAAGTTTCTAATGATATAAATTTTGTAGATTTATATATTAGTGATGTCACATGGTATGCAATTCTTGAAATTTGTGTTAGGCCCCCATAGAGGGAGTAGGATATTTTGTTTGTAAATCCTATGTCAACAATGCTCTTCGTCGGGAAAATACAATACAATAAATATATAGGTTATATATTCTAGGTTGGAGAGAGAGAGAGACAGACAGAGAGAGACAGAGAGATGTTGATGTTCTTTGATTGGTAAATAGGAACAAATAGAAGTACGGATACTAACTCCACAAGAATAAGACACAAATAAGGTTTCGTCTTTAGTATCCATATCCTAATTATAAGGAAATTTTATAACTAAAAGCTAGGTTATCTATTCACTACTGGAATCAGGGATTTTGCCGTCAGCCGACTCTTTGCCGTCAGCAGGCGGACGGCAAAGAAAGTCATTGCCGTGTGCTGGCAGAAAGCTGACGGCAAAGGATGAGCTGACGGCAAAGAATGAATTTGCCATAGGCTGGTTCTTTGCCGTCAGCCAGTTGACGGCAAAGGGCCAGCAGGGCAGACGGCAAAGGAACGGCCCACGGCAAAGGGCAGCTGGCGGACGGCAAAGGGCAAAGGCAGGTTGGCGCCGCTTAGGTCAGTTCTTTGCCGTCTGCCAGCAGACGGCAAAGGCAGGCTGGCAGACGGCAAAGGCGACACCCTAATAACGGCCGTCCCCCACCCCTCTGTCCTCTCCCTCTCTCCCTCCCTCCCTCATACCTCCCCTCCCTCTCCCCGCCGCCCCCACCCACCGGCCGCCCCGCCGCCCCCACCCACCGGATGCCCCGCCGCCCGCCGCCCCCACCCACCGGCCGCCCCCGCCCCGCCACCCCCACCGTCCGCCCACCGCCCCGCCACCCCCACCCACCCGCCGTCACCACCCACCGGCCGCCCCGCCGCCCCCACATACCGGACGCCCCACCGCCCCCGTGCCCCTGCGCACCACCGCCCCGCCGTCCCGGCACCCCAGATGCCCCCGCCGCCCGGACGCCCCCTCCGGTGAGCTCTCTGTGCCTCCTCCCTTCCCCCCTCTTCCGCATTTTTTCTGTTTTTTTTTAGATTAGAAATTAGCTAGCTAGCTACTGTTAGAAGAAGAAAAGAAGAAGGAAAAAGGACAAATGAAAAGAAGAAGAAGAAGTAGAAGAGGAGGAGGAGGAGATGAAAAGGAAAAACAGAAGAAGAGGAGAAAGTAGAAGAAAAAGAGGAGAAGAAGAAGAGGAGAAGAAAAGAAGAAGAAGAAGAAGAGAAGAAGAAGAAGAAGAAGAGAAGAAAAGGAAGAAGAAGAGGAGAAGAAGAAAAAATAGAGGAGAAAAATATGAAAATAGAAGTGGAAAAGTAGTCATACATAGAGAGATTTTTCTATCGGGATTGAATATTCGTTTTGATCGTGTGGATCTAAATGTGCAGTTTTTCGTCGCTTGAAGGGTCTGGTGTTCGACGGCCTCCCCATGCGACTATGTCCCCTACACGGTCTAGTGGTGAGCACTACTGTCATCTCCTCCCCGACCCTCCCCTATTTGCTCTGTTCTTGTTGTCATGCCGTTGTCACTTAATTTTATTTTCATGTCAAGTTTCGTAACCTAGGCGTCTCCCGTTCGAAAGGACAACATCTATATATATGCATGTCTTTGCATATTTATAACCGCCGTCCTTTCGAATTGTCCAACGTTATCCATGGACAGCCCGAGTATGTGTAGATTGGGTTCGTTTTCCCGTATGCTCTGCTCCGGATCCTATGCAGAATTTCGTCAGTGCCTCCCTGTTGTTCTCCGGGTACACATCCTCTCTGCTTATTGCTGAGACGTGTATCAGGAGAACAGCGGGGAGGTGTTGTCGAAATTCGCGTCGGATCCGGAGCAGTGCATGGGAAAACGAACCCAATCTACACAAACTCGGGTGGGATTATGACCTATCTTAACCTATTAGCGTGTAGGTTGCATAGACGTAATAAAACTGACAAACTTGATTAACTGATGAATATATATGCTGAAATATATATATATTTCTTGTGTGTCCAGTAGCTAGACAAGATGACTGATCGTGCGTGGATGTACACCGGTCACACCAGTCAGAAAGACATGACCAAAGAATGGTTAATAAATACCAAGGGGTTTGTGAGAGCCGCATTTTCAAATGGCCAGGAAAAAACATGGTGTCCCTGTCCCTAGTGCGACAACTATAAAAGGCAGACAGAGGATGAAATGGGTAAACACCTACAGAAGTGGGGTTTTAGGCCTAATTATATGGTGTGGACTTTTCATGGTGAGTCTGCCCAACGTGCCAGATCTGAGGTGGTTCGTCATCGCACCGACGAGCATGGTACCGGGATCGAAGACATGGTGCAGGACTTTGATGATGCTAGGGATTCGGACGATGAGATGGAGGAATCTGCAAAGGCCTTCTATGAAATGTTGGAGTCTTCAAAACGTCCTCTCCACGAGCACACTGAGCTTTGTCAGCTGGATGCCATCGCGCAAGTAATGGCTCTGAAGGCTCAGTTCAACCTGGGCAGAGAATGCTACGACGCGATGATGACAATATTTGGACGCTTTCTACCCAAAGGCCATGTATTGCCTGCAAACATGTACCAGTTGGACAAAATCCTACGCGCGCTTAAGATGCCCTATGAGAAGATAGATGCCTGTGAGAATGGATGTGCCTTATTTAGGCTTGAGTATGCAGGCTTGAACTATTGTCCCATTTGCAAGTCTTCCAGGTATGTTGTGGTAGACTGCGGTATGGGTGAGAAGAGTTAGACCAAAATCCCAGTTAATGTTCTTCGGTATATGCCAATCATACCAAGACTTCAACGTCTTTTCATGGTTGAAGAGACGGCCAGACCGATGACATGGCATAAATTGGGCAAAAGAACCAAACTAGATGCAGATGGGACTCAGATGTTGGTACACACTTCAGACGCTTGTGCGTGGAAGCACTTCGAAGCATTACATAACGATAAAGCGGCAGATCCAAGGCATCCTCGAGTCGCCATAAGCACGGATCACTACTAGAAAAATGGCTATAGCCAATATCCCTAGTAATGGCGCACCATGGGTGTGGTGCGCCACTGCTATATAGCAATGGCGCACCAGAAACAGGTGCGCCATTGTTATTTTTTTAGTAGTGGCGCACCACCTGAGCAGTGCGCCATTGCTATTTTTTTTTCCACCCCCCACCCCCACCAGACATAGCAATGGCGCACCACACCTAGGTGCGCCACTCCTATGCTACATAGTAATGGCGCACCTTGGTGTGGTGCGCCATTGTTATGTCTGGTGAGGGTGTGGGCCTGCGTGTGTGAGAGACATTAGTAATGGCGCACCCCCCCTGGTGCGCCATTGCTAAGGTTAGCAATGGCGCACCAGGGAGGGTGCGCCATTACTAATGTCTCTCACACACACAAACACACCCCACCACACACACACACACCCACCCACACACACACACACACCCCCCCCCCCGCGTGGATCGCCTTTTCGGTTTAAAAAAAATAAAAGAAAATGATAAAAGATTCAAAAAAATTCAAAAAAATAGATGCCCATGTGTTATGTGTTCTAGTTGTTACGAAAATTAACAAACATGAATTTTGAATTTTTTTGCAAAAAAAAAACCGCCGTGTTTCGGTAAAATGGCCGTAACTTTTGCATACGACCTCCGATGAAAAAGTTTTTTATATGAAAAAGATACTACTCGAAAAGTTACATCCGAATTTGACAGGCTCTGCCCGTTATCGATTTTTTAAAATCCTCAAAAACCTAACAGAAAAAACGTTACAGCCATTGTTAGATCTGGAGGCAAAATAATACAAAAATTTAAAAAAATTAGCAATGGCGCACCAGTGCATAGTGCGCCACTACTATTTTCCCGCCTTCAAAATTCAAAAAAATTTAAAAATAGTCATGGCACACCACACCCAGGTGCGCCATTACTAAGGTACATAGTAATGGCGCACCACACCGAGGTGCGCCATTACTATGTACCCATAGTAATGGCGCACCTCGGTGTGGTGCGCCATTACTATGTAACACATGGCACACCACGTACGCACCCACCCACCCCTCTCCTTCCTCTCTGCTTATCCCCTTCCTCCTCCCTTCTATTTCCCCATTTCTGTTTCCCCTTCCCCTTCCCCTTCCTCCTCCCTTCTCCTCCCTGCTCCGGTGACCGAGCCACAGGAGCGCCGCCGCCCGTCGCGCCTTCCCTTCCCCTTCCCCTTCTTCCTCCCTTCCCCTTCATTCTTCTCCTCCTCTCCTCCTCTCCTCCACTCCATCTCCTCCTCTCCGGCGACCTACTCCTCCTCACGGTGCTCCTCCTAATGGTGCTCCTCCTCACGGTGCTCCTCCTCACGGTGCTCCTCCTCCGGTGACCTCTTCCTCACGGTGCTCCTCCTCCGGCGACCTCCTCCTCCCACCTCTCCTCCTCACGGTACTCCTCCTCCGGCGACCTCCTCCTCCCACCTCTCCTCCTCACGGTGCTCCTCCTTCCTCTCCTGCTCACGGTCCTCCTCTCCGGCGACCTCCTCCTCCCTCCTCTCCTCCTCACGGTCTCTCCTCCCTCCTCCTCTACTTCCGGCCACATGTGGAGCTCCCTCGGCACAAAGAACGTAAAAGATCCAGGTCGAGAACGAAATTTGAAAAAAATTTAACCAAAAAAAACGAGCCAAAATAATGAGCCAGATCTAGATCCAGATCCAAATTCAAAATTCAAAAATAGCAATGGCGCACGGTGGGGGTTAGACGGTGCGCCACTACTATTTTCCCGCCTACAAAATTCAAAAAAAAAAGTTACCAGTGGCGCACCTGTAGCAATAGTAATGGCGCACCAGAGGTGCGCCACTGTTACCTGCAATACTAATGGCGCACCAGAGGTGCGCCATTAGTATTTGTTACTAATGGCGTGGTAATAGTGGCGCACCTATAGTGCGCCATTAATGGCAGAAATAGGTGCGCCACTAACAGCTTTTTTTCTAGTAGTGGATGGGTTCAATGTGTTTGGTATGACGGCAACCCAATACAGTTGTTGGCCTGTATTCGTCATTCCACTCCATCTCCCCCTGGAGAGATTATGAAAAGAAAGAACATTTTCTTGACGTTGATAATTCCAGGGCCCAACTATCCGGGGAAGAATATGAATGTGTACATGCAGCCGCTTAAGGATGAATTGCAACAAGCTTGGGATAATGGGATCAAGACATACGACGCCGCTACCAAAAAAACCTTCAAAATGCATGTGTGGTACATGTACTCGACGCATGACTTGCCGGCGTATGCCCTATTCATTGGCTGGTGTATGCATGGAAGGTTCCCGTGCCCCACATGCAAGGCAGCTCTTCAGTTCCGTTGGCTGCAGGCAGGTCGCAAGTATTCTTGCTTCGACATACATAGACAGTTCCTGGATCCTCGCCATACGTTCAGCAAAGACAAGAAGAATTTCATCAAAGGTAGAGTTGTCAAAAACTCTGCACCACCCGCGTTGACAGGCCAACAGCTCCTGGATCAGTTAAACGCTCTTGAGCCGGATCCAAAACGTCCTGGGTATTTCAAAGGGTATAATACGAAACACGCATGGACTCACAAGTCATGCTTATGGGATCTGCCTTACTTCAAAGACCTCCTTTGCCCACAAAACATCGACGTGATGCACACTAAAAAGAATATCGCCGAGGCCATTTTTGGTACATTGTTCGGCATAGAGGGGAAGTCAAAGGATAATCCTAAGGCTAGAATCGACCAGGAGGCTCTATGTGACAGACCGTTACAAAACATGCCACATTTTAGACCACCTCCCCTCAATGAAGAGGATTATGAACCTCACATTAACCAAGACACATATGAAGGAGAATTCTTCCAAGAAACACGTATTTCCAAAAAACGTTTCAAGAACCGCTCTACTTCACCCCGGAACATTCAAGTAGACAGCGACAATGAATCCGACTTAACCGCTGAGCCGGAACAGGAAGAGCCGGAACAAGAAGAGGTTACTAATGCGGATGACCTGTCAATGCTTAACCGATTACATGAAGGAGGCCTTCCACACGTTGTTCCTGATAGTGATGATGATCATGCATTTATTGATGATAGTGATGATGATGATGCATTTATTGATCCCGGAGAATATATAGACGATCAAGATTATTATTAATTCATGTCAGGTAATCAACTTTTAGTTCATGTTAGGTATATGATGATACACTTAAATTATATACATTTTATTATTCATGTCGGTATTCAATTTTATGTTGTACTAATTTCGTTTACTATTTGTCATGGCAGTTGTTGAAAGATGGTGGGAAAGGGTCGAGAGCACTCTGCGGCTCCTTCGTCAGAGGGTGGTGGGATGGGTACTTCCATTCCTGCCGACTCTCCCCGGAGAGCGTTTCTCTCTAGTCTGCATAAACCGGTGGCTGCTTCTTCGTCGACCCCCGTGAGAGGAGGTCCGGGGAAGAAGAGAGGTGGTAGAGGTGGGAGAGGAGGGAGAGGAGGCCGCGGCAAAGGTAGGGTGGCTGCTACGCCTTCCTCGCCGCCACCCCCAGCTGATTCCCCCGAGCACAAGACTGCTAGGGTGGACCCGTCTGAGGACGAGGCTACGCGGACTCCGGTCCACGAGCCTCGGGTCGACGAGCCTTCGACCTACACGACTCTTGTCCCAGAGGCTTCGTCCCACAAGACTCCGGAGCAGAGTAGGGATAAGGCACGTCCCGGCAGACCCCATGGGATACCTGGCCGGAGGAGCCTAGTGGCCATGCTGATGGTGGCGGGGATCGTTTTTCTGATAGCCACGAGGAGCTGCCTGAGGATGCCACCGTCTACCAGCGTGGTATGACACGGCTCCCGCCCGTGCCGGCGACCCGCGAGATGAGGTGGTTGATTAGGCCTGATGGGGAGAGGTAAGTGCATGTACTCTTTTTTAACCTTTTGCCTTCACGTTTTTTCAAATATCTAATGTGTTGACTTTGTCATACTGCAGGGGTTGGCATCATCCCAAGGATGCCCGCAGGCCCAACAGCATCCTTGGTGTCCTTGTCAGGCAAAACTTCCCGGGGTTTGTCACGTTGCCCGGTGAGGGTCAGGTTCGAGAGTTAGGACTGACCTGGGAGCACTACTTGGCTGCACCGGCCCCGCCTGAGGAGAGGATCGATGGTGTTTTGTGCCACACGAGGGGGGAGATGGTGATCAGGCATTTTTGGGTAATTTTTCCTTTACACAATTAAAAATCAACAATAGCTAGTTATTGTACTAATAAGTGTTGTGTCGTTTGATTGCAGACCTTCTACAGGTGTGAGGAGGGATACGAGGAGGCCGCGGCAAAGGTTATCGATCAGCAATGCAAGCGCCTACTGCAAAACTTTCGGCACGAGGCTCGGGTGCAGGCTGTTCGAGACTACTACGCCTCATGGCATATTAGGAAGAAGAAGTCGACATGCCGTGGAAAGAAGATGGAGAAGGAGCATTACATGAAGGTAATTACGTATTCTTAAGTCCTTGTACTTAGTTTCCTTCATTTGATTTCTACGCGTAGCGCTGAAATATCTCTTTATTATCTTAGGTGCCCCCGAGATGGTGTGCGGATATGATGGATTGTTGGGAGGCGTTGGTGGATGAGTGGTGCTCAGAACAATGGCTATCCGTCCACAACAATGCCAAGGACCGGCGTAACAAAATGGTTGGTGTGCCACACCATCAAGGGAGCGCCAACTTAAATCAGTTTGGTCTGAACTGGGTATGTGGTTAGCTTCATGATTCATGCAATTCATTCTTGATTCTAGCTTGAGCCCTTTACTAATACTTTGTTCCTCTCTCTCTCTTTTAGGCGCATCACAATAAAACGGAGGTGCCACAGATGTACGACCTCTATGCGATGGCCCATACTGCCTCGTGCAAGAAGGTCAAGGTATTCTTTGAGTCTGACCTCGATGATCCCTTGAAGTTCAGCAACATCTCCTACCACGACAAGCTCGTGAGGTATAGAGATGAGGGGAGGGCGAGGAAAGGGGAGGACTTTAATCCGAGCCAGGAGCCTATTGATCCAGAGCTGGTGATGATAGCTGGCGGCGGGAGGCCCCATGGGTCGATTGCCATTGGAGATGGCCTTATACGTTGTCCTAGCAACCTCCGGGAGATCAAGGCGCACCAAACGAGCTCCTGTCCTGAGATAAGGCCTCGTCCACGGCCAGTGAAGCTCGCCATCGAGGTTAGTTATACGGACTCAGATATCTTTTCTCATTACGTTGTGTGTGTGAACAAAGATGATTACAATGGTAACGAGGAGTTGTGTTGCAGGCTGCTATTCTGAAAGAGAGAGAGGCAACACAGGCGCTTATGGCGGCGAAGGAGAAGGACATGGAGGAGAGGACGGCAAGGTTATTGGAGGAGGAGAGGGCACGGTCCGATGCGTCTTACCGGGCCATCTATGAGCTCTTCGTGGTAAGATTCTTCTTCATATTTGTCAAATCTTGCATTTAATGTTCCTTTCATTAATAATGAATATCGTTGACTTGTGAAAACCAAATGTGCAGACTATGTGCGAGAAGACCGGCCAGGCCGCTCCGTCGATGCTAGTCATTACCACGGCTGCAACGGTGAGTTTCATTTCAATGCAATGATCTTTTCAGTGTCATCATGCTAACGAGACATTGCAAATCATCTTTGGTGTAGCTTAACTCCGGAGTCGCATCGCACGGCCCTTCTCCAGGGCAGCCTTCTCCAGGTGAAACCGGTCCGAGCAACCGCGGTGCCTCTCCTCCGTGATGACGAGGACGGTAAGCCCCAAACTTAGCTCGTTTTCTCAAAGAAAGACAAACTTAGCACTTAGACAAACTTAGCTCCTTCCGAAATATTAGTGTTAGGGGAAACGACCATCACCAACTGTCGAAATATTAGTGTTAGGTACTGTCCACCAACATACACCACCATATAAGTGTGAGTGAGTGCGCACCATACACACCATGAGGCAAACCTCGAAAGACCTATCCTTCTTCCAATTTTGCCCGAATGACACAAATAAGCAATAAGAAGAAGAAAACAAGAGGAGAAAGATAGAGAGAAGAAAACCGCTTCTTCATCTTCTTCTTCTTATTCTAGTCTTCTTCATCTAACTTTCGTATTTCCCATTTTGCAGATTAGAGTCACTTCACGGAAGCTTGCATTGATGGAGTGCTTGTGATTTTGTATCGATGAACAATGTTAAACTTGCTACATATGTGAAACTTGCTACTATTGTAATATGGTGAACAATGTGACATTTGTTTTGGTATGTTTGTTGGATACTTGTGCTTGTGCTTGTTGTTGGATGATGACCAGTAGGGTTATTGTGAAATATATACATATATAGCATATTTTTCCTGTGAAAATTGTTGGATATAAGAAAAAAAAACTGGGACAATATTACCACTTTCCGACGGCCACCGCCAGCAAAGTTTCTTTGCCGTCTGGCACCGACGGCAAAGGTGACACGTGGCACTCACCTGTGCACCCTGGAAGTGCCAGGCCTGATGACATTTGGTACATTTGCCGTCCGGGGGCGGACGGCAACGGGCGCGGACGGCAAAAGAGGGGGTGGCGGGGGGATGACGGCAAATGGGGGGAGGCAGACGGCAAAGGCAGCGGACGGCAAAGGAGAGGGAGGCAGACGGCAAAGGTTGCGGACGGCAAAGGAGATGGTGGCAGACGGCAAAGGCTCCGTTAGCCACTAACGGGGTTAACTCAAGTTTACACCGTCCAGTCGCTTTGTTGTTTGCTGCCTGACGGCAAAAACACTTTGCCGTCCGCAGTACAAAGGCAGACGGCAAAGCCCTCCTTTACCGGGGTTCTCAGTGCCGGAAATTTGGCCGTCTGCTGCCGGACGGCAAAGGCTTTGCCGTCGGTGGTCCTACCCTTTGCCGTCTGCTATGGCAGATGGCAAAGTACCTGATTCCAGTAGTGATTGGCATAGTTGTGTGCAGAAATAAATCTTAAGAATGTTTCCTTATTTATCCGACTTAAATTAAAAGGAAAAAAAATCTTTGGGTTTAACCCTTTTTAGAATATTGTTCTATGTATTCATATCCTTTTTCTGTTATGTAATAAATACACTATTGTGTTGTCTATTGTTTGTAATCCTTTAATATTCAAGCAACATAGAAGGATTAGGGTAGTATTTTTTCTTCGGGGTAGTACGAGGGTAGTATAACAATTATACCAAGGCGTGTTAATAAACCATTGAGTAAAACATAGTGGTGCCATATGGATAGGATGGATTTATTGGTTGAGAACACGTTGCAAATTTCTGGCGGTTAAAGTGTTAATGCTAAGTGCCATCAAACTCGATATAATCTTATTACACAACGACATACAAGCGTAGAAAGTTTGTATAGAGTGGCGAATAGTTGGAAGTGAGTAGAAGTATACCAAAATACCACTACATATCATCATATAGGCGATATTCATTGTAAATATTCATCCAACAATCAATATGATTAAAAATAATTTATGAAAAGGTGATAATTATTTGATATAATATTTGCACTGACATGAAACAGTATAGTTTATAACTTCATAGTTTCTATGTATCCTAATTTTATATATCATACACTTTCAATTATTCAAAAAGATTCCCTCGCATTTGCGAGGGCCACCGGGCTAGTTTCCCTCAGTTATGAAACCAAGGTTTATCGAACCAATAGGAATATCAATCCTCAACCGTCTTAAGAGGCTGCACACAAATGCACAAACGACTTGCACCCAACGCGGGCAAGAGGGTTGTCAATCCCCTTGATCTCATTATTTGCAAGAAAATGAGTTGTGTAGATAATTGTTGATAAAAGAAAAATAAATAAAAAGTAAATAAAGTCAGTGAGGTAATAATAGCGTTTGCAAATATATAAGTGAATAGACTAGGGGGCCATAGTGTTCTCTAGTGGCATCTCTCATGTAGGCAGCATATGGTGGGTAAACAAATTACTTATGGGCAATTGATAGAAAAGCGGATAGTTATGCGATTTTCACGGAAATGATCATATATATATAGGCATCACGTCCATAAGCAAATAGGCCGACTCCTGCCTGCACCTATTACTATTACTCCACTCATCGACCGCTATCCAGCATGCATCTAGAGTATTAAGTAAAACAGAGTAATGCTTGGAGAACGATGACATGATGTAGAGAAAGTAAACTCAAACAATATGAATGAACCCCATCGTTTTATCCTTAGTAGCAACAACACAAAGACGCATCTTGTCCCCTACTTTGTCACTGGGATATAGAAACTCGCCAGGTTGAACATACCACAACGCACCACTCCCACCGATGAAATATCAATCTACTTGGCCAAAGCACATCAATAGATCGGAGAGCATTATGAAGCTATAATGATCATGCACTTAAGAGATAATATAATTCAGAGGCATCTCAAATACTTTTCATGAATAATCTGAACATAAACCCACAATTCATCGGATCCCAACAAACACACCGCACAATAGGATTACATCGGATAGATCAAAGCGAAGATGCGATGATCATTGTATTGAAGATCATAAGAGAGAGAGAGAGATTTCCATCTAGATACAAGCTATGGACCCGTAGTTCTGTGGTGAACTACTCACAAATCATCATGAGGGCAGCGAGGTTGATGAAGAGGCCCTCCGTGATCGACCCCCCCTCCGGCAAGGTGCCGGAACGGAGCTCCAGATGGCCTCGCAGCGGAACAGAGACTTGCGGCAGCGGAAAAAGGGTTTCGGGACTGCCTCCAGGGTTTTTAGGATTTTAGAGAATTTATAGGACGAAGAGGGACGTCGGGAGATGCCCAAGGGGGCCACGACATAACAGAGCGCCCCATAGGGCGCGCCCTGATGTGTGGTGCGGCCCTCCTGCACCTCCTGGCTTCCCACTGAAGCTTCTAGGTCTTCATATAGTCCAGAAAAGATCATCAAAAAATTTCGTGGCAATTGGACTTCGTTTGGTACAATAAACCTGAAAAGCAAAAAACACGTAGAAAACAGCAATTGGCACTGGGCACTGGGTCAATAGGTTAGTGCTGAAAAATATTATAAATTGGTAAATAATGACCCAAAAAGTAATATTGAATGATAATATATCAGCATGGAACAATGAAAAATTATAGATACATTGGATACGTATGAGTAGTTCCCTATAGACCTATGGGTCCGTAATTAGTACCTAGATGGCTATCTCTCTCTCTCTCTCTCTCTCTCTCTCTCTCTCTCTCTCTTGATTCAATAAAAAGTTCACTACATCTTCGCGGTGATCTATTCGATGTACTCACTTTCTGCGGTGCGTTTGTTGGGATCCGATGAATTGTGGGTTTATGTTCAGATTATTCATGAAAAAGATTTGTGTCTTTCTGATTTCTGTTATGATTATTATTCGCATGATTATTATAGCTTTGTATATCTCTATGATCTTTTGAAATAGTCTGGACAACTAGATTGATATTTCTTCAGCGAGAGGGGTGTGTTGTATTGGGTTCAATCTGGCGGTGATCTATATCCCATTGAAAGAAGGGGACAAGACACGTCTTTGTATTTTTGCCACTAAGGATAAAACGATGGGGTTAATTGATATTGATTGAGTTTTCTTTGTCTACATCATGTCATCGTTCTCCAAGCATTAATCTGTTTGTCATGACCTTAATACTTAGAGAGGCAAGCATAGAAGCGCTCTCGACGTGGAGTAATAGTAATAGGTGCAGGCAGGAGTTGTCCTATTTTCTTATGGACGTGATGCCTATATACACATGATCATTGCCGTGAATAAATATTGCATAACTATGCGCTTTTCTATCAATTGCCCAACAGTAATTTGTCTACCCACTGTATGCCTACTACATGAGAGATGTCACTAGAGAACACTACGGCCCCCGGGTCTATTCACTTATTGTTTTACAAAAGCTTTCAATACCTTGCTGCCATTTATTTTTTTTATTTGATTTTGCAATTTACTTTATTCAACTATCATCTACAAACTTCATTTGCTTGCGAATAACGAGTCCAAGGGGATTGACAACCCTCCTGCCCGCGTTCGGTGCAAGTGTTTGCTTCTTTGTGTACAGTTGCTGAAGACGGGGGTTGCGTGCTACTCCTATTGGTTCAATAAACCTTGGTTCTCATTGAGGTAAATACTTATCTATACTGTGCTACATCACCCGTTCCTCTTCATGGAACCAACACGGATCGCAAGTATCAGGAAGGATTTCTGGTGTCGTTGCCGGGGAGAATCACCAACCAACTATCAAGTAACTTTGCACAAATTATCAATCACTTGTTCTACCTTTTATTTGTTGTTATTTTTTTTTGCTTCATAAATATAAAAAATACAAAATATTTATCTTTGCTAGTTGCTAATTTACTTCTTTGCTTGCTAGTTTACTTGTTCTGCTTGTTACTTTGCTTGCTCTGTCACCATGTCTCAAGATACTACAAAATTGTGTGACTTCTCAAATACTAATAATAATGATTTTATTGGTACTCCAATACCACCCGCCACTAGTGCGGAATTTTATGATATTAATGCTGCATTGCTGAATCTTGTGATGAAAGAACAATATTCGAGAAGTCCTAATGAGGACCCCGCTGCTCATCTTAATACCTTTGTTGAATTATGTGATATGCAAAATAAAAAGGATATGGATAATGATGTGGTCAAATTAAGATTATTTCCTTTTTATCTACGTGATAAAGCTAAGGCTTGGTTTTCATCTTTACCATGTAATAGTATTGGAACATGGGATAAGTGTAAAGATGCCTTTATTGCCAAGTACTTTCCTCCTACTAAGATCATCTCCCTTAGAAATAAAATTATTAATTTTAAACAACATGATCAAGAACATGTTGCACCATCTTGGGAGAGGATGAAATTGATGATTAGAAATTGCCCTACTCATGGTTTAAACTTGTGGATGATTACCAAAATTTCTATCGTGGACAAAACTTTGTGTCTAGAAATCTTCTAGATTCTGCTGCAGGTGGTAACTTCCTGGAGGTGACATTAGGAGAGGCCACCAAACTTCTGGACAACATCATGGCAAACTACTCTCAATGGCATACCTAAAGAGCTCCAACTGGTAAGAAGATAAATTATGTTGAAGAAATCACTACTTTGAGTGAAAAAGTGGATGCTCTTATGAAAATGGTTTCTAGTAAAAATGCTCATGTTGATCCCAATTATGTGCCCTTGTCTACCTTGATTGAGCAAAATGATGATGCTATTGATGTGAACTTTATCTCGTGAAACAATTTCAACAAGAATGCTTATAGAGGAAATTTCAACGCTAGACCGTATCCCGGTAATTCCACTAATAATTATGGAAATTCCTATGGAAATTCTTCTACAAATAATAATAGGATATGCTCTTATCTTGAGAACATTAAATAATTTATTATTTTTCAAAATATTTTTAATAATATGGTAGAAGAAAAGTTGCATAAAGTTGATGATTTGGCTAAAAACATGGATCGGATTACTCTTGATGTGGAAACTCTTAAACATAAAACTTTGCCACCCAAGAATGATTTCAATGATACTATTAAATCTATCCAAATATCTATTAATGAAATTAAGGAGAGTACCGCTAAGTTGAAAGCTAAGCGAGAATTCTTAGAAAAGGCTCTTCCACTCGGTTTTTACCGAAATTATGATGAAGATCTTAAAATGATTGGTACTTCTCCTATTGAATATTTGTTTACTAATCGGAAAGTAAATGACAAAGGGACTGGAGATGAGTCAACTTTAGCTAGGAGGCGTCCCATTTACTTGGAGGGTGATGATTCTGATGATAAAATTGTAAAAAGTGGGTTTGGAGAGATTAAAACTTTAACTAGTGATGTGCCCACTATCTTGGATTACAAGGACTTTAATTATGAAAGTTTCTCTTTAGTAGAATGTATGTCCTTGTTGCAATCCATTATTATCTCACCCAATGCTTATGAAAAAAATAAAGCTTTTACTCAACATGTAGTAGAAGCGATGATAAAAGCTTATGATGAGAAACTTGAACTAGAAGTTTTTATTCCTAGAAAGTTGCATGATGAATGGGAACCTACTATCAAAATAAAACTGAAAGAATATGAATGCAATGCTTTGTTTGACCTTCTCGCTAGTGTTTCAACAATACCTAAATCTCTTTGTGATGTTCTTGGTCTCACCAATATTCAAGATTGTTCCCTTAATTTGCATCTTGCGGATTCTACCATCAAGAAACCTTTGGGTAGAATAAATGATGTGCTTATTATTGCAAATAGAAATTATGTGCCTATATATTTCATTGTGCTTGATATTGAAGGCAATCCTACTTGTCCAATAATACTTGGAAGACCTTTCTTACGAACTATAGGTGCAATTATTGATATGAAAGAGGGAAACATAAGGTTCCAATTTCCATTAAATAAAGGGATGGAACACTTCCCTAGGAAGATAATTAAACCACCTTATGAATCTATCATGAGGGATACTTATGGGTGGAGTGTAAAAGATGACAACACTAGAAACTATCCAATATGCCTAGCTAGGGGCGTAAAACAATACCGCTGGTTGGTAGGCAACCCAATAGTTATCTTATTTTCTTGATTTTTAGTTTCTGTTTTTTATAACATGATTGTTGCCACTGTAATGATTGTGTTTTTATGTTTAAATTAGTGTTTATGCCAAGTAAATCCTATGGTATGACTTACAAGATAAGTAGAATTGATACGATGCAAAAACATAAACTTTAGCGTCCAGTTAAGAATTTCTCTGATTCTACAGGAACGATTTTTTGATCTAATTTTTTAAAAAGTATTGCTATACAAATTCTTCAAGTTGTCCTAATTTTTAGAATTTTTGGGGTTACATAAGTATAGGTTCTCTACATATCTATACAAACTGTTCTGTTTTAGACAAAATCTGTTTTTGCTTGCCTAGTTTGCTTTTTTTGATGATGTTGTGGATTGTAATGGGGGGTATAAGCCATGGAGAAGTTAGAATACAATACCTTATGCAATAATAAAATAGGAATCAATTTATAAAAGTAACTTAAGTATTTGATACGTTTTCTATACTAACGGATCTCATGAAGGTTTTGTTGAGTTTTGTGTGTTGAAGTTTTCAAGTTTTGCATGCTATCACGATGGATGAAGGAATAAGGAGTGGTGATACTTGTGATCTGCGTTGGGTTTTCTGTGAAGAGGAACGGGTTATTGCAGCACAAAGTGGGTAAGTATTTCCCTGAGTTATGAAACCATGGTTTATCGAACCAATAGGAATATCAATCCTCAACCGTCTTCAGTGGCTGCCCACAAAAGATCAAACAACTTGCACCCAACGCGGGCAAAAGGGTTGTCAATCCCCTTGATCTCGTTATTTGTGAGCGAATGAGGGTTGTAGAAAGTTTTAAATTGCAAAATAAAATAAAAAGTAAATAAAGGCAGCAAGCTAATAGTAGCATTTGTAAATTTATAAGTGAATAGACCCGGGGGCCATAGTTTTCCCTAGCGGCATCTCTCCTGTAGGCAGCATACAGTGGGTAACAAATTACTGTTGGGCAATTGATAGAAAAGGAGATAGTTATGCGATTTTCACAACAATGATCATGTATATATAGGCATCACATCCATAAACAAATAGGCCGACTCCTGCCTACAATTATTACTATTACTCTGTAACGCTCGGATAATTAGGCTACAGTAATCCCACGCTAATGTTGCCAGGTCATCATGATTAACAGTGCTTAATCATCATTAGCACCATATCTCATTTCAAGTTCAAATTCAAATTCAAATTCAAACTTAAAGTGAAAATAAAAGTTGTTCAAATCCTGGAAGTAAAATGTTCATCATGTTGCAAATAATTCAGAGGCATTTATAAAAATATCAGCAACATTTATTAAATTATTTAAGTAACACTAACGGCAACAAAACAGAAGTATTTATTCCATTTTATTTAATCTACAATTATTATGAAATCTTTTACACTCCAAACCATTCTCTAACAGTGATAAATATTGCACTGTAAATATTTCAGCAAGTTTCATATTTGCAAAAGTCATTTGAAATAACAACAAAAGACAAAACAGAAAAGAAAACAGAAAACAGAAAAACAAAAAAACAAAAAAAGAAAAAGCCCACTGTGGCCGGGCTCTAGTCAAGCAGCCGGCCCAGCCCACTCCCCACCTCGTCCCCTACCTCTCTCTGTTCACCGCCGCTCGCTGTCGTCCTCTGCACGCGCGCGTGCACTGGCCCCCCCTCGCCTCTGCTTGACAGCGAGCCGCGCCACGCGCCGCAGGCTCTTACAAGGACCCCCCCTCGCCCTCCTGGCGAACCCTAGCCGCCCCATTCGCTCCTCTCGCCCGTTCCCCACCGCACCCGAGCGCCGCATGTTGGGCCGCGACTGAGCTGCGCGGCCACCGTCATCGCCCCGCCTTGCTGACTTGTCCACCGGGCCCGCCGTCCTCGACTACGCCACCTACGCCAACTAGCCGAAGGCGGGAGCCACCGCAGCGCCTTCCCGAGCCCTTCTTCCTCCTCGGATCGCCGCCGCACGCCGTCGCCGATTCGCCGCCTCGAGCCCACCCCGAGCCCACGCTAGCACCTCTACAGGCTCAACGTGAGCCCCCCTTCCTTCTCCCCCTTTCCCCGGCCTCTCCCCGTAGCCGTAAACGCCGCCCCCTTCTCGCCCGTACTCGCCGCCGTGGACGAGCTTGCCACCGTAGCCGCAGCCTGTGTCCGAGCTCGCCTGCGTGCTCCTGGGGCTCCCAGAAGCCCAACGCACCCACGCACACGCCCTCTCGTGCTCGGCAACGCCGTTTGCCTCGTGCCACCGAACGCCACCACCGCCTTGCTCGTCTCCGGCGACGTTCCGGCCATCCCCGACGCTAGCCACGGCCACCATCGGACGCGGCGCGTCGCGCCCGTCCCGTAGGACGAAACCGCGGGCCAAATGCCCCCCTGTGCGCCGTTTCCGCGCGTCGCCGCTGTCTCTGGTGGTCGCCGGAGCGCGCGCCTGGGTGAAACGCCGGCCGGCCGACGTGGCAGCTGCGGGCCCCGCCACCGTGCCGCTGACTGTGGGCCCTGTGGGGTCCGTTGACCAGTCAGCGCTGCTGACTGGGCAACCCGTGTAACTAACACGCGGTCCCCACACTTAAAATGATTTAAAAAAATAAATAAACTGTTAATTAAATAGTTAATTAATTAAATAGTTAATTAAACACTAATTAGTCACTGACTAACCGGGCCCGCTGCTCTAATTAGTTAATTAGCTAAAATTAACTCTGTTTAAAACTAACAGAGGCTGACATGTGGGCCCCACATGTCAGGTTTGACCTGGTCAGCCGTCTGTTGACTGCTGACGCCATCAATGCGTCATGCTGACGTCATCCCCGTACTGTTCTAGATAATGTTGATTTAAATAATTAAATTCCAGAAAATCATTTAAACTTTGAAAAATCATATCTTTTAAATCGTAACTCGGATGAAAATAAATTATATATGAAAAATGACCAGAAAAATGAGACGAATCCGAATACGCAGTCCGTTAGTCTGTCACATGCTCCTAGCATAGCAAACATGGAACTTTTCCATCGGTTTCACCTGTCCGGTAAAAGCCAGAGACCCGGGAAATATCGTCAGATATTCTTCCGACCTGTCTGCGACGTGTAACACTGCGTTAGTGCATGCCTAGCCCTGCATATTGCCATGTCATGCATCGTGATGCATTTGTCTGCTTTGCATTTATTGTTTCTCCCCCCTCTTCTTACCGGTAGACCCCGAGACTGACGCTGCTGCCGGCTACGACTACGCGACTGACGATCAACCCTTTGCCGCAGAGCAGCAAGGCAAGCAACCCCCCCCCCTTGAGCATTCCGATATCGCCTATTCCTTTCCCTCTTATTCTTGCATTAGATTTTGCTATTGTATTAGTTAGCTCCTATTCTGATGCATAGCCTGCTTTTCATAAACTGTTACTCTACCTGCAATCTTATCAGCTGCTTAGTATAGGTTGATCACTGAATCCCCTGTGACCCCCCTTAGTCCCAGTTCCCCTGCTTCTTCATCAACGACACGATGACTCGAAGACTCGATGACTCGAAGACTCGGTCAACCGACCAACAAGCCAGGCCCCTCACATCACCGCACTCCCCTTAGTTGTACGACCCTGCAACGCTACTATCGAGTACCGAGGGTGACACCTCGTAAAGTACTCATGATGCTAGCTCTGTAGTGTAGCTAGTCGGTCGTGGTTATCGAGGGTGATTCATCTTTCACCACTCCCGACGATGACTCTGTCGTGCAACCCCTCAAGTGTGGGACCCTCGAGGGTGATTCCTCTAAGTCCACCTTGACGGTTTCATAGAGCGGGGACCATTGAGGGTGATTCCTCAGTTTCCGCCTTGATGTTGTATACACACAGTTACTATGACCTGGTTACTGAAACATGATGGTAATGGGTCGGCCCTGAGGGGTACCCACGGTTTGATGATGATGAGGCGTGGACTGGCGAGAGAGGCCCTTGCCACACATCCTCGAGTCGGGGTGACGGGAACGCACCTTATGGGTCGCGCTTGCCCCGCATTAATAAAATGCTAATGGGTTGGGTACTTGATCTTAGTTAGGTCGTTGGCCTTAATACGCACTAACCTTCACGTGGGGAAGATATGGGCACTCAGCGTCATTTTATCAGCCGAAGCTCTTCGGACGTCAGCAATGGAGCGGCGCGCGCCCGAGTGGTCCGCAACGGCATCGCGCTTGTTACTAAGGGGTGCTAGGACTGACCTCGGCCGCGTTCGCATCGTGCAGGAGTGCAAGGGCAAGTGGGCCCACGAACCTGCGCGCTTAGGATTTAGACCGGCGGGCTGGCCTCTGCGTTGAGCCTAGGTGGGGCGATGACGTGCTGATATCCCGAGGCCGGGCATGACCCAGGAAAGTGTGTCTGGCCGGAGGTGATTCAGGCGTGTTGGGTAATATGTGGTGCACCCCTGCAGGGATGATTAATCTATTCGAATAGCCATGTCCACGGTAACAGGATGACTTGGAGTTGTGCCTTGACCTTATACAACTATAATTGAGATTTATTTTGAAATGAATGTGGCTCCGAGATTGCTTCCTCGTAGGGAGTCGAGGAAGAATCTCTGGGCGTGGTTACTTAATAAAATTGCTACAATAATATGACTATATATGAGTTACAGGTCTACTCTCTTCTAATGCTGCAAGATGCTGAAGATGCTAGTCTTCGATAGGACTAGGCCTTCCCCCTATTCTTGCTTTCTGCAGTCAGCCCAGATATAATCCCTTCATTGATACTGATGCATACTTAGCATAGTTCTGATGTCAGTCTTGCGAGTACTTTGGATGAGTACTCACCGCTGCTTTGCTCTCTCTTTCCCCCTCGATACGAGGTCGCGTTCAGATGATGGAGCCCAGGAGATGGAGTACGCCGGAGACGACTACTACACCACCGCTGGAGCCTACTTCTACGTGGAGAGTGTCGACGCTCAGGAGTAGTTAGGTGGTTCCCAGGCAGGAGGCCTCGCCTCTTTCGATCCGCTGCTTATGTTTGTGCTAGCCTTCTTAAGGCAAAACTTGTTTAACTTATGTCTGTACTCAGATATTATTTGCTTCCGCTGACTCGTGCTTGTCGAGCTTTGTATTCGAGCCCTCGAGGCCCCTGGCTTGTAATATGAAGCTGTATGACTTTAATTTGTGTCTAGTGTTGTGTTGTGATATCAATCAGTGAGTCCCTAATCTTGGTCGTACGCATTGCGTGTTTGATTAGTGTACGGTCGAAATTGGGGGCGTCACAAGTTGGTATCAGAGCCAACTGCCTGTAGGTAGCCCCCTTTCCAACTCCTTGGCCGAAGTTGATTCTAATACTTGAAAAACTTTTACTAACACTGATGCTGTGGCTTACGGGACCACATCTCAATCGGGTGGTATTAGGATCTTTTATTCCTCGTCTATACTCTGGGTTCTGATCTATCTTCTCTTTCGAGTTAAAGATTTTACTAACTCTGACTCTAGGTTCTCGTAACTACTTCTCCCGGAGAGCCCTCATACCAGAAGATCACCTGCTTCGTCAGAAGATTCTGAAGATACCCTTTTGATGTTTTCCGAGACTTTGTGCTCATCGGCTTTGCAATTCCCTACCACCAATAAGTCCCTATGGATGACTAATTGCACTTGTCATTCATACAATCCTTTCTCGTTGCTCTTGTTGTTACAAGATGCCCCGAAATACTCTCCATTGCCCCGATAACCCCTTGAGTTTACTGCCTTATAGTTCTTTTCCGCATGGAAGCCTTACGGATAATTCCTCACAATTGTCGAGGGTCCGTTCATCCCAGTTGTTCATGTGTTTCACAAAATTCTTCGAAATACTTTTCGATCTTGCGAAAATCCTCTGCAGCTTGTTGCTCTTGAAATTCTTGCCTGCTCGCATTATGGTTAATTCCATATGTCTAGTAGTCTTCGTTGACATCCCTTGTCTTTGCCATTTTGAGCCTATTGATTCAATGTGTGCGTATGCACACAGTCATCAGGTGATCCGTTTAAATTATCTTTCCGGCTCAGACGTCCTTCCGGAATGAGTTGGTTCTCGGCAATTCAAACCTTTATGGATTGTCCGACTAAGTCTTTTCAACTTATCCATCCTTGATCAGAGCGTCTGCTTCTGATCCTTAGTTTTGGAAATCATAATTCCTTTGTATTTTAAGCATCAGACTATTCACGTGTCTCTTGAGTCCGATACCTCTACATTCTTTCTTCCTCTGATTGAGTACCGATACTCACATCAACTTCGTTGTGGATCGCCCGATCCATTGTTGGGTTATTATCCGACAGTGTCGTTCATATTCAATCACCTTGTGAGTTCTTCCCCTGATACATAATGCCATTGGTAAATTGTGTCTTCTCCCTCTGGTAAGTTGTATCCTATGCTTTTGTCAGCCATGCTCTTTTATCAAGCATGTGTTAATTACTCTTGAAGCTTGTGGTATATGTTCCTAAGATGCCCTATGGGTTGAACCTATGCCTTCCTTAATTCATGTGAACTCAAGAGTTTTCACGAGTCCTACTCTTCTGGTGTTTTGCCGGATAATCTTTCAAAGCTACAACCTGATTTGATACTTTACAACCGTGGTTCCGACCATGACTGTTCTTCTTTGATCCCATTTTCAGACCAGTTTAAGCACTTGTCTTCTGTGGATCAATACATCGGTCCAAGCTTTAATTCTGATCTACATCCGAGTATTACCCCTGGTATCTCAAGAAAATCATGGAGCTGCATAGCTTCTTATAAGCTCCTCATCAGCTATGTTTTCCCTTCACTGATTCCAGTTTCCTCGTGTTCTGAGTTGTTGGACACTCAAGGACACCGATAATTGAATCGAGTCCGCATTGCGATTCAACAACTCTTAGTAAGCTTCTTTGCTTATGAGTTTGTGATCGATCATGTCTTTCCAAGCTATTTGGCTACATCATCATCGTCATGCTAAGGCTTGACCATGCTGTTTATGTCCTTCATCCCCGAAACACAATTCCAACAGTGCTCTAAGCTTACATCGAGTTGCAACGTCATGTTGGTTGTCTTGAAGACAATTTTGACTCTGAGCTAGCACTCTAAACTGTGGCTCCGACCACCCTTCGCTTCATCATTTCTTTGCTTGATGTCGTCGCTGATTGATTACACCTTCAAGAGACTTCTCGGCAAATGTGTCGTGATCCTCATCGGCATTCTGGGCTCTTCCAGGGTATCAATTAAATTCATGATGTGAGTGGCATCCTTGTCCGTGGTAATTGGTGTTGTCATTGGCGACATCCTTGCCATCACCTTTCATTTCTTTGTTCCCGTGTTGTTTCTAACCGGAATACTGACAAATGGAGTGTGATGTGTAAGTTCAATAATTATGGCATACCAACTCTATCACCTCGGAGTTAATGAACAATAAGTCCATTCTTAGTGTATTGGCTGTTGAGTCAGCACTCTAACATTGGGCGTGCTACTTAGTCTGTATTTCGGGTGCACCTTTTGATTAATGTTTACTTGTGGATGTTTCCTTCGGGCATACCTCAATATATCATCTGGTATTGTTCACTCAATCGTGGAGATCCTTCTTTGTGGGAATCTCAATGAATTGTTGCTGAGCCCATCGACCACATCCTCTTCTCCCTCGTGGTTCATGATGAACATTTAAGCTAGTGTTGGAAACCTTGAAGGCATTATCTTTGTGCCTAGTTCATGAAGAATATGTTTGATAAAAGAAGTGTTTTTCTATAAGTTCACGTGCATTTTTGCCACCGTGCTTATGGGAAAATTTTGTCTCGCTTCCTCTGGAATCGTTCCAATTCATTCAGGCATGTGCGAAGTATTCTATGGTTTGATAGATTTGCTACCTTCACTCCATATGTATTTCCTAGCACGCCAGGCCACTGATTGATTTGATTTGTCCTAGTCCAGACTTACACGTAGAACTTTGATATCCTCTATGATGGTCCCCAATCAGAACTTGATTGCTCTCCATTCTAGAAACTTCCATGCGGGCACGAATGTCTTGACCTTGTGTTCAGATGTCTTGTAGTCTGGCTAATGATTCAAGTCTTGCTTCTGTCGTTCATCCCGAGATTCTTGCAACATCATCTCGTAGGTCTGTGTTGCATCCTTTTCTTCTCAGGCCTTCTATGCTTGAAGTATCCTGACACCAACCAGATCTGAATCTCGGACAGATATGATGGTTGGAACATTATCAAGGGTTATAACTTTGGTCTTTATTACTCGGTAAGGTGATGTTGTAGCTAGCACACCTGGCCGGATGACCTATTGTTATAATGCTTTGTTCAGCTAGGGTTGCCATTCTTCCATGGGGGAATTGTAAGACTTATTTTATAAGTTGTTCCTAGTGGATCCTTTGTGTATCCAAACTCCATCCTTTACTCGAAACACCATGTCATTGCTATCCCGAAGCATGGATGTGGTATATCGATCATCAAAAGGAATAATGTAAGCTCAATGCAAATTGTTTCTTGATCAATTATTCAACCCCCATTATATGGGCATGTCATGGATTTTCCTCGCCCCTTTTACCTAAATGTTTATCTAATTGCTATTCTGTCATGTATATCATACTCTAAATTTTCCTTGGGAAAGATATACTCCTAAAACTTGAGTATAACCACATTTTCCTTTCCATTGGTCTGTTTAATGTGATGAACACATTTTTCTTTCCATTGGTCTGTTTAATGTGATGATCACATTTTCCTTTCCATTGGTCTGTTTAACCTTTCTTGAGGTTATATGACCTGAGAAGTATTAATTCTCCATTTAGGTAAACACCGCGGTGATCAATTGTGTCAGTAAGGCCATGTTACTATTGTTGATAACATTCCGGTAACCGTCGGTGGACGAGAACTTTGCCTATTGGTCCGCCTCGTTTCGACGAGCAGGAAGATGGTTCTCTTCGTTCCCCGCCCTTGGTACCGATGCTGTTGCCGACATAAATGACAGGTTATCCTCTGACATGTCTTGGTACCATGACCGTGCAAGATGTCACGGCTCTTCTTACTCTTAATCCACATGATTGTCCCATAACCCACAGTTCCACAGGATTGAAATCTGACTCTCCTGTACATCTTTGTTTCCAAAGTATCCTTTGCACTTGACTTCATATGTAACTCCCCAGCCACCGTCCAGGGGATGATCTATTCTAATATCAGACGCAATAATTATTTTTGTTGCTCTGAACCCCTTTTCACCTTCTGTTTGGGCATCAAATGATTGCTTATCCGTTTGAAACTTTTACACCATCGCATTTTGCTCTTAGTGATTCCTCGAGTCTTAACTTGAGAAATAAATCTTGTGTTCCTCCCTGAGTTCGCCGTGAGATGCCCCACCTTGTAGGGATACGTTCTTCCAGAAGTTCTCCCTCTAAATCGCATTCGTAGGACGATGAAGTTCTCGAAGAAAGGATGACCATTTCATCAGGAGGACTTGAAACAGAGAATTGAAGACATCGACGAAAGGGATCAACTTCTTCGAGGAGAGCAACCAAGAACAAGAAGATCCGTTAGAGTTTCGTAGCCTAAGCTTTGCCCCCTTACCTCTACCTCTTAATTCTCGGGACGAGAATTCTTGTTAGACGAGGAGAATTGTAACGCTCGGATAATTAGGCTACAGTAATCCCACGCTAATGTTGCCAGGTCATCATGACTAACAGTGCTTAATCATCATTAGCACCATATCTCATTTCAAATTCAAATTCAAATTCAAATTCAAACTTAAAGTGAAAATAAAAGTTGTTCAAATCCTGGAAGTAAAATGTTCATCATGTTGCAAATAATTCAGAGGCATTTATAAAAATACCAGCAACATTTATTAAATTATTTAAGTAACACTAACAGCAACAAAATAGAAGTATTTATTCCATTTTATTTAATCTACAATTATTATGAACTCTTTTACACTCCAAACCATTCTCTAACGGTGATAAATATTGCACTGTAAATATTTCAGCAAGTTTCATATTTTGCAAAAGTCATTTGAAATAAGAACAAAAGACAAAACAGAAAAGAAAACAGAAAACAGAAAAACAAAAAATAGAAAAAGAAAAAGCCCACTGTGGCTGGGCTCAAGTCAAGCAGCCGGCCCAGCCCACTCCCCACCTCGTCCCCTACCTCTCTCTGTTCACCGCCGCTCGTTGTCGTCCTCTACATGCGCGCGCGCACTGGCCCCCCCTCGGCTCTGCTCGACAGCGAGCCACGCCACGCGCCGCGGGCGCCTACAAGGACCCCCCTCGCCCTCCTGGCGAACCCTAGCCGCCCCATTCGCTCCTCTCGCCCGTTCCCCACCGCACCCGAGCGCCGCCATGTTCGGCCGCGACTGAGCTGCGTGGCTACCGTCACCGCCCCGCCTCGCTGACCTGTCCACCGGGCCCGCCGTCCTCGACTACGCCACCTACGCCAACTAGCCAAAGGCGGGAGCCACCGCAGCGCCTTCCTGAGCCCTTCTTCCTCCTCGGATCGCCGCCGCACGCCGTCGCCGATTCACCGCCTCGAGCCCACCCCGAGCCCACGCTAGCACCTCTACAGGCTCAACGTGAGCCCCCCTTCCTTCTCCCCCTTTCCCCGGCCTCTCCTCGTAGCCATAGACGCCGCCCCCTTCTCGCCCGTACTCGCCGCCGCGAACGAGCTCACCGCCGTAGCCACCGTAGCCGCAGCCCGTGTCCGAGCTCGCCTGCGTGCTCCTGGGGCTCCCAGAAGCCCAACGCCCACGCACACGCCCTCTCGTGCCCTGCAACGCCGTTTGCCTCGCGCCACCGAATGCCACAGCCGCCTTGCTCGTCTCCGGCGACGTTCCGGCCATCCCCGACGCTAGCCACGGCCACCATCGGACGCGGCGCGTCGCGTCCGTCCCGTAGGACGAAACCGCGGGCCGAATGCCCCCCTGTGCGCCGTTTCCGCGCGTCGCCGCCGTCTCTGGTGGTCGCCGGAGCATGCGCCGGCATGAAACGCCGGCCGGCCGACGTGGCAGCTGCGGGCCCTGCCCCCGTGCCGCTGACTGTGGGCCTTGTGGGGTCCGTTGACCAGTCAGCGCTACTGACTGGGCAACCCGTGACACTAACACGCGGGCCCCACACTTAAAACGATTTTTAAAAATAAATAAAGTGTTAATTAAATTGTTAATTAATTAAATTGTTAATTAAACACTAATTAGTCACTGACTAACCGGGCCCGCTGCTCTAATTAGTTAATTAGCTAAAATTAACTCTGTTTAAAACTAACAGAGGCTGACATGTGGGCCCCACATGTCAGGTTTGACCTGGTCAGCCGTCTGTTGACTGCTGACGCCATCAATGCGTCATGCTGACGTCATCCCCGTACAGTTCTGGATAATGTTGATTTAAATAATTAAATTCCAGAAAATCATTTAAACTTTGAAAAATCATATCTTTTAAACCGTAACTCGGATGAAAATAAATTATATATGAAAAATGACCAGAAAAATGAGATGAATACGAATACGCAGTCCGTTAGTCTGTCACATGCTCCTAGCATAGCAAACATGGAACTTTTCCATCGGTTTCACCTGTCCGGTAAAAGCTAGAGACCCGGGAAATATCGTCAGATATTCTTCCGACCCGTCTGCGACGTGTAACACTGCGTTAGTGCATGCATAGCCCTGCATATTGCCATGTCATGCATCGTGATGCATTTGTCTGCTTTGTATTTATTGTTTCTCCCCCTCTTCTTACCGGTAGACCCAGAGACTGATGCTACTGCCGGCTACGACTACGCGACTGACGATCAGCCCTTTGCCGCAGAGCTGCAAGGCAAGCAACCCCCCCCCCCCCTTGAGCATTCCGATATCGCCTATTCCTTTCCCTCTTATTCTTGCATTAGATTTTGCTACTGTATTAGTTAGCTCCTATTCTGATGCATAGCCTGCTTTTGATAAACTGTTACTATACCTGCAATCTTATCAACTGCTTAGTATAGGTTGATCACTGAATCCCCTGTGACCCCCCTTAATCCCAGTTGCCCCTGCTTCTTCATCGATGACTCGACGACTCGAAGACTCGAAGACTCGGTCAACCGACTGACAAGCCAGGCCCCTCACATCACCGCACTCCCCTTAGTTCTACGACCCTGCAGCGCTACTATCGAGTACCGAGGGTGACACCTCGTAAAGTGCTCATGATGCTAGCTCTGTAGTGTAGCTAGTCGGTCATGGTTATCGAGGGTGATTCCTCTTTCACCACTCCCGACGATGACTCTGTCGTGCAACCCCTCAAGTGTGGGACCCTCGAGGGTGATTCCTCTAAGTCCACCTTGACGGTTTCATCGAGCGTGGACCATTGAGGGTGATTCCTCAGTTTCCGCCTTGATGTTTTATACACACAGTTACTATGACCTGGTTACTGAAACATGATGGTGACGGGTCGGCCCTGAGGGGTACCCACGGTTTGATGATGATGAGGCGTGGACTGGCGAGAGAGGCCCTTGCCACACATCCTCGAGTCGGGGTGACGGGACCGCACCTTATGGGTCGTGCTTGCCCCGCATTAATAAAATGCTAATGGGTTGGGTACTTGATCTGAGTTAGGTCGTTGGCCTTAATACGCACTAACCTTCACATGGGGAAGATATGGACACTCAGCGTCGTTGTATCAGCCGAAGCTCTTCGGACGTCAGCAATGGAGCACCGCGCGCCCGAGTGGTCCGCAACGGCATCGCGCTTGTTACTAAGGTGTGCTAGGACTGACCTCGGCCGCGTTCGCATCGTGCAGGAGTGCAAGGGCAAGTGGGCCCACGAACCTGCGCGCTTAGGATTCAGACCGGCGGGCTGGCCTCTTTGTTGAGCCTAGGTGGGGCGACGACGTGCTGATATCCCGAGGCCGGGCATGACCCAGGAAAGTGTGTCCGGCCGGAGGTGATTCAGGCGTGTTGGGTAATATGTGGTGCACCCCTGCAGGGATGATTAATCTATTCGAATAGCCGTGTCCACGGTAACAGGACGACTTGGAGATGTGCCTTGACCTTATACAACTATAATTGAGATTTATTTTGAAATGAATGTGGCTCCGAGATTGATTCCTCGCAGGGAGTCGAGGAAGAATCTCTGGGCGTGGTTACTTAATAAAATTGCTACAATAATATGACTATATATGAGTTACAGGTCTATTCTCTTCTAATGCTGCAAGATGCTGAAGATGCTAGTCTTCGATAGGACTAGGCCTTCCCCCTATTCTTGCTTTCTGCAGTCAGCCCAGATATAATCCCTTCATTGATACTGATGCATACTTAGCATAGTTCTGATGTCAGTCTTGCGAGTACTTTGGATGAGTACTCACCGCTGCTTTGCTCTCTCTTTCCCCCTCGATACGATGCCGCGTTCAGATGATGGAGCCCAGGAGATGGAGTACGCCGGAGACGACTACTACACCACCGCTGGCGCGTACTTCTACATAGAGAGTGCCGACGCTCAGGAGTAGTTAGGAGCACTACTGGAATCAGCTTCTTTCCCATCTGCCAGCTCTTTGCCGTCTGCTGGCAGATGGCAAACAGGTTGTTTGCCGTCTGCTTTGGCAAAGCAGACGGCAAAGATCTGGCTGATGGCAAAGAGGGTCTTTGCCATCTGCACTTCTTTGCCGTCTGCTGGCAGACGGCAAAGACCAAAGCAGGCCCCACGGGGCACGGCACTGGCTAGGTCAAGCTCTTTGCCATCTGCCACTTCTTTGCCGTCTGCTGGCAGACGGCAAAGAACTCTTTGCCGTCTGCCTGTAGACGGCAAAGAGGTGAGGGTGGGGCCCACAATGTCACGGCGGGGGCGGGATAACGGTCGCCGTCTTTGCCGTCTGCTGGCAGACGGCAAAGAATTCTTTGCCGTCTGCCAGCAGACGGCAAAGAAATGAACTTAACTTTCGGCCCCGCGCCCCGCGCCTCTCTCTCTCTCTCTCACATCTCTCTCTCCCTCTCTCTCTCAGCGCCGCCTCCCCACCCTCCCGCCGCCGCCCCCTCCCCGCAGCCCTCCTCCACCACCGCCCCCTCCCCGTGGCCCTTCTCCACCACTGCCGGAGCCAGGCCGCGGCGCCGCCCGCCCCCTCCCCGCGGCCCTCCTCCACCACCTCGGCCCCGTCGCCCCCGCCGCCCCCTGCCCCGCCGCTCTGCCGCATCGGGTCGCCGGCGAGCAGGCACCCCCGACAACCCAGCTCCGCCCCTCCCCCTCCGGTGAGCTCCACCCTCCCCCCTTTTTATGTTTTTTTCTGTTTTTATTAGTTCAAATTAGTTAGTTTATATTAGTTAGTTATTAGTTCATATTAGTTAGTATATATTAGGTAGAAAAAACTTAGAGGGAAAAAAGAAGAAGAGAAAAAGAGGAGAGGAGGAGAAGAAGAAGAGGAAAAAAGGAAAGGAAGAAGAAGAAGAGGAGGAGGAGGAGAAGAAAAAAGAAGAAGAGGAAGAAGAAGAAGAAAAAAGAGGAGAGGAGGAGAAGAAGAAGAGGAAAAAGGAAAGGAGGAAAAGAAGCTGATTCCACTTCTGTTTTTTGAGAGTTGATAAGATTAAAATTTTGTTAAAAACTGCTGGTATGGCAGACGGCAAAGAAGCTGATTCCACTTCTGTTTTTCTGTTTTTTTTCCTTTTTTTAATATCATGATTATAGATATATATAGATGCTACTGTTAGTAGATAGTAGATGCATCAATTAGGTTAATTAGTTAGATGTTGTTAATTAGGTTTTTTGAGTAGGTTAATTAGTTAGATGCTACTGGTTTCGACATCAATTAGGTTAATTAGGTTAGGAGGAGGAGAAGAAGAAAAAAGAGGAGAGGAGGAGAAGAAGAAGAGGAAAAAGGAAAGGAGGAAGAAGAAGAAGAAGAAGGAAAAAAAAGGAAGAAAATGAAGAAAAGGAAGAAGAGGAAGAAGAAGAAAAGAAGAAAAGAGGAAAAACCCCGACCCCGACCCCGACCCGACACCCCGACCCCGACACCCCGACCCCGACACCCCGACCCCGACCCGACACCCCGACCCCGACACGGCACCCCGACCCCGACCCCGACCCAACACCCCGACACCGACACGGCACCCCGACCCCCCCACCCCGACACCCCTGACACCCCGACACCACGACACCCAGACACGACACCCCCGACACCCCGACACCCCGACCCCGACACGACACCCCGACCCCGACACGACACCCCGACACTTAAATTAGGTATATATTCAATATTTTAGGTATTCAATTTTTTATTATGTTCATGATGATGATACACTTAAATTATATACATATTATTCATGTCAGGTATTCATTCTTTTTATGTTGTACTAATTTCGTTTACTCTTTGTCATTGCAGGTGTTGACAGATGGTGGGCGTGGGTCGAGAGCGCTCCGAGGCTCCTACCTCGGCGCGTGGTGGGAGGGGTAGTTCCATTCCACCCCATAGCCTCCGGAGAGCGCTAGATCTTAGTATGCAGACACCACCGGCGGTCGCTTCTTCTTCGGCCGGGAGCGGTCGGGGGGGGGAAGAAGGCTGGTAGAGGTCGACGTGGCGGCGGGAGAGGTAGGAAGGCTGCTACTACGCCTTCCTCGCCGCCACCCCCAGCTGATTCACCCGACCACACGAGTGCTCCGTCTGAGATGGAGCCGCCTGAGGTGGACCCGTCTCGGACTCCGGTCCACGAGCCTCGGGCCGACGAGCCTATGGCAGACGCGCCTACGGCCGACGAGCCTCGGGCCGACGAGCGTCGGGCCGACGAGCCTTCGTCCCACGAGACTCCGGAGCTCAGCAGGGATCACGCTGAGTCGCAGCGGAACTCGACGGAGTCGAGTGGCCGTGCTGAGGGTGGCTATAGTTCTGATAGCTATAGCGATGGTGAGTGGGTTGAGGGGCGCAAAGTCTACCAACGTGGTGGTACAAAGCTCCCGCCCACCCCGGCGACCCCCGACCAGAGGTGGTTGATTGCGCCTAACGGGGCCAAGTAAGTGTATTTACTCTTTTTTAACCTTTTGCCTTCACGTTTCTTCGAATATCTAATGCGTTGGCCTTGTCATACTGCAGGTCTTGGACACACGAGCCTCATGTCCGCAGGCCCAACAGTGTCCTTGGTGTGATTTGTCGCCAGAGCTTCCCGGGGTGGGTCACGTTGCCCGGTGAGGGCCGGGTTCCCGAGTTAGGAATGACCTGGGAGCACTACTTGGCTGCCCCGGCCCCGCCGGGGCATAGGATCGGCGATGTCGAGTGCCACAAGGTGGCCGACATTGTGATCCAGACGTTTTGGGTAATTTCTCCTTTGCCGTCTACATTGTGTTTCCTTCTTTGATTGGCAACCCTAGTGATTGTACTAATTCGTGTTTTCTTGTTTTATTGCAGACCTTCTACAGGTGTGCTGAGGGACAGGAGGAGGCTGCGGCTCTGGTTATCGACAACGAGTGCAGGCGCCTACTTCAAAACTTTCGGCACGAGGCTCGGACGCAGGCTATTCGAGACTACTTCGCCTCGGCTGGTATTAGGAGGAAAAGAGAGAAGTGCCGCGAGAAGTTTCTGAGTAAGGAGAAGTACATGAAGGTAATTACCTATTCTTAAGGCCTTGTACTTAGTTTCCTTGATTTGATTCGTAGGCGTAGCGCTCAAATTTCTCTTGCTTAAGTTAGGTGCCCCCGAGATGGTGTGCGGATAGGATGGACTGTTGGGAGGCGTTGGTGGATGAGTGGTGCTCTCCCCAATGGTGCTCCACCCACGACACTGCAAAGGACAAGCGTGGCAAAATGAAAGGTGTCCCACACCATCTAGGCAGCGTCAACCTACATCAGTACGGGGAAAACTGGGTATGTGGTTTCCTTCATGATTCATGCAAATTTATTCTTCATGCTAGCTTGAGCCCTCAACTAATACTCTGTTCCTCTCTTTTAGGCGTGAGAGAACAGGGCTCCAGTGCCACAGCTGTTCGACCTCTATGCCATGTCCAATATTGCCTCGTACAAGAAGGCCAAGGCATTCTCTGAGTCTGACCTCGATGATCCAAAGAAATTCACCAACCGCGCCTCCCACCACAAGCTTGTGAGGTACAGAGACGAGGGGAAGGCGAGGAAAGGGCCGGACTTTAACCCGATCCAGCAACCTCTTGATCCAGAGCTGGTGATGATATCTGGTGGCGGGAAGCCCCATGGCTCGTTAGCCATTGGGGATGGACTGATACGTTGTAGTAGCACTCTCCCGTAGATCAAGAAGCGCCAGACCGGCTCCGATCCTGAGATATTGCCTCGTGCACGGCCAGTGGAGCTCAAATTCAAGGTTAGTTATACGGACTCAGATACCTTTCCTTCATTACATTGTGTGTGCGGCCGTCGATGATTACAATACTAACGAGTGGTGTTGCAGGCTGCTATTGAGGCAGAGAGAGCGAAGACCCAGGCTGTTATTGGGGAAGAGAGAGCGAAGACCCTGGCGATTCTAGAGGAGAGGGACCGGCAGGCGGCGGAGAGGGAGAGGGAGCTTGAGGACAGGACGGCTAATGCGTTGGAGGAGGAGAGGAACCGGAACATGATGGCTAACCGGGCCCTATACGAGATGTTCGCGGTAAGTTTCTTCTGCATATTAGCCAAATCATGCACGTAATGTTCCTTACAGTAGTATCTAATATGACTGACTCGTCAAAACCAAATGTGCAGACCCTGTGGGAGAGGAGCGGCACAACCCCTCCGCCGATGCCAGTCATTGCTCCGGCGGGCACGGTGAGTTTCATTTGAATGGTCATTAGTTACTAGTCTTCACATTTGAGTTGCATCATGCTAGCGATACATTGGAAATGATCTTTGGTGCAGCATAACTCCCGACAAGCATCGACCGATCCTCCTCCGTCAGCCACTGGCGCGACCGGTCCTACAACTACACCTCCGTGATGACGGTAAGTTTTCGCAAGTGTTTAGCATAACAAATGCGTACTTAGCTTAAGAAATGACCTATTTATCTCCAAAATGCCGTATACTTAGCTTAGTTTCCTCGAAAACGACATTATAACCTTACTTAGCTCCAAAATGACCAATTTTACCATGGATAGCTCTCAAATGACCTATACTTAGCTTAGCTTAAGAAATGACATATTTAGCTCTAAAATGACCTGTACTTAGCATTATTTCCTCCAAAATGACATAATAACCTTAATTAGCTCCAAAATGACCTATTTTACCACGGATAGCTCTCAAATGACCTATACTTAGCTTAGCTTAAGAAATCACCTATTTAGCTCCAAAATGACCTATTTAACCTAGGAAAGCTCTAAAATGACATATACTTAGCATTTATTCCTCCAAAAATGAATTTATATGGTTAGCTAGCTCAAAAATGACATAATAACCTTAATTAGCTCAAAAATGACCTATTTAACCTAGGATAGCTCTAAAGTTACCTATACTTAGCATTTATTCCTCCAAAATGACTCAATATGCTTAGCTAGCTCAAAAATGACATAATATGCTTAAGAAATGACCTATTTAGCTCCAAAATGACTTAATATGCTTAATTAGCTCAAAAATGGCATAATTACTTAGGTTAGCTCTGAAATGACCTATACTTAGCTTATTTAGTTCATTTATGACATACTTAGCATATTTAGGTCAAAAATGGCCTATTTAACTAGGTTAGCTCTAAAATGACACAAGTAAGCAATAAGAAGAAGAAAAAGAAAGAGAAGAAAAATTCTTCTTCTTCTTCTTCTAGTCTTCTTCTTCTTCTTTTTCTTCTTCTTCTAGTCTTCTTCTTCTTCTTTTTCTTCTTCTTCTTCTAGTCTTCTTCTTCTTCTAACTTCCTTCTTTCCCATTTTGCAGATTTGATTCACTTCACGGAAGCTTGCGTTCATGGAGTCCTTGTCCTTCCATTTTGTTTTGATTTTGTAGGATCAACAATTGACACTGGCTTATGTATGTATAGATGAATGAAACTTGCATATGTATGGATGAGACTTGCATATGTTTTGATTTGGTATGTGTTGGATGATCATATCCATATGGCTTGCATATTATTTGCATATGTGTTGTTTATTATGTGGTGGATGAGACATTTTATGTGATGGACTAGACATAATGTTTGCCTTATTATGTGATTCTGAATATATATATATGTGTGTGAATTTATGTGCAAATGAATTGATATAAGAGAAAACAGTAAAAACAGGAGCTATATAGCCACTTTGTCATCTGCTAGCAGACGGCAAAGAGGTTTGCCGTCTACTAGCAGACGGCAAAGAGGCCACGTGGCAGCAGCCTGTGCAATCTGGGCTGTCCTATTTGGCCTGTTTGCCGTCTGCGAGCAGACGGCAAAGAGCTTTCTTCTTTGCCGTCTGCTGGCAGACGGCAAAGAGCCTGCGCTGGCCCAGCTGACGCCTGACGTCAGCTGACGTCAGCTGCAGCTCTTTGCCGTCTGCTGGCAGACGGCAAAGAGCACCGTTAGCCCCCTAACGGGGCTGGCACCTTTTGTCTGCCGTCCAGGGGCTTTGCCGTCTGCTAGCACACGGCAAAGAGCTTGGCTTCTTTGCCGTCTGCCAGTAGACGGCAAAGTGGCCTTTACCGGCACCCGTTCGGCCGGACTGTTCGCCGTCTGCTGGCAGACGGCAATGGCTTTGCCGTCCGCCAGGTAGGCCTTTGCCGTCTGTTATGGCAGACGGCAAAGAAGCTGATTCTAGTAGTGGAGGTTCCCAGGCAGGAGGCCTCGCCTCTTTCGATCCGCTGCTTATGTTTGTGCTAGCCTTCTTAAGGCAAAACTTGTTTAACTTATGTCTGTACTCAGATATTATTTGCTTCCGCTGACTCGTGCTTGTCGAGCTTTGTATTTGAGCCCTCGAGGACCCTAGCTTGTAATATGAAGTTGTATGACTTTAATTTGTGTCTAGTGTTGTGTTGTGATATCAATCAGTGAGTCCCTAATCTTGATCGTACGCATTGCGTGTTTGATTAGCGTACGTTCGAAATTGGGGGCGTCACATACTCCACTTCAAGAGCGCTTCTATGCTTGCCTCTCTACGTATTAAGTTTATGACGAACAGAGGAATGCATGGAGAACGATGACATGATGTAGACAAAGTAAACTCAAGCAATATGAATAAACCCCATCGTGTTATTCTTAGTAGCAACAACACAACACTAATGGAGAAATGGCTAACCACAACTCTTGTTCGTGGCGCGCCATTTCTCACCCACGCCAGCACTAATATTTTCAAATAGTGCTGATGTGGGATAAATTCATACGCCATAGCTATTATATTAGTGCTGGTGTTGCACATTAGCCCCGGCGTTGCACATTAGGCCCATTAGGCCCACGCCAACACTAATCAGTCTAATCCCCGCACCGCGCCCCTACTCTACACTCTCTCGAGCCTCAACTCTCTCGTCCTCCTCTCGATTCCCACCGCCGCCCCCGACGCCGCCGATGCTACCCCGTCCGACGCCGCCCGACGCCGCGCGTCGCCGCCGTGCCCGCCGCCCCACCCGACCCCACGCCCGACGCAGCCCGTCGCCGCCCCTCCGACGCAACCCGACCCCACCCGACCCGACACCGCCCTTCCGACGCCGCCCGACCCGACGCCGCCCCTCCAACGCCATGCCCGACGCCGCCAACAGACCATGTCACTGGTATTTTGCTATCTCCGTTGTTTGAATGTTGTTTGGGTATTTTAGATCTAGATTCATCCATTTTTCTTCGTATGTAGATTCATGCATGTATTGTTAAATTTGGTTGGCCCATTTTTTTATGTGGTTCATGCATGTATTGATAAATTTGGTTCGTCCATTTTTCTTCATATGTAGATTCATCCATTTTGCTTCATTCATTTTGCTGTTTGGATGTATATAGATATATTTTAGATGCAGATTCATCCATTTTGCTTCGTATGTAGTCCGTAGTGGAATCTTTTAAAACACTTATATTTAGGAATAGAGGGAGTATAATTTTATAACTACATCTTCTTTACAATAGTCGAGTGCCATATAAGGCTACAACATATATAAGTGCTTAAACTTTTGGTCTCTATCAAACACAGCTTAAGTATGCATCCTGTTTGTATCAAAGACAGCCTAAGTAATTAATTTATTATGTATGATACAACCTGTTTCCATTATTTATGCATTAAAGACTATTTTCATTCTTTAGCCAAATAGCATGGCCGACTCTAGCCTCTAGGTAAGCTCCTCTGATCATTACTCTGCGACGTGAGCACCAACCAGGTAAAAGCATTAGCATTGCAAACATCCATATCATATATATATATATATATATATATATAGGACAGGACTATTATTCTTTTACTAGTAACAATTGTACTGATGGCTTCGAGCAGTTGTACTGACGCAGTACTGATGCTTAGAGCAGTTGCACTGATAACTCCGAGCAGTTGAACTGAGAGTAACAGAATAATATTCTGTTTCGCGAAACAGAATAGCCTGGGTGTATATATATATATATTTGAAACCCTTGGGAGGCATACGTAGGAGGTCCGTCTTCGCCAGTTGTCGTTGTGCAGTCTTCAGGTGACGTGGATGTGCTTAGTCACGAGCTAATTGCGTCATGTGAGAGTACCCTCAAGGCCCTGCAGGAGTTGAATGACTCCCTGATGAAGGAGAAGGACAAAATTATCGATGACAATGATATTGTCTACGATAAGATTCTGAGTCTCGAAGGTCAAATCACGATGCTGAACCTCGAGATAGCTGAGAACAATAAGGACATACAAGTCCTGAAGGACTAGAGGACTCAACTAAAGACCGAGAAGGCACATTACATCAAGGAGGGGGAGACGAATAGGAATAAGCTTCAGCATCGTAAGAAAGTCCTTAGGAAAAACTAGCTAGGTAGTGTCGATCAAGAGAGGGGAAGATCGATATATACATTGTAAGAAGTAATTGGTACTTTCCTTTTGTGAATTTGCTATCTTTTGTGAATGAAATGTTTGGTATCTTTTGTGAATGAAAGTTTAGTATCTTTTGTGAAGCTGGTATTTTTTTATCAGCTAAATATGATAGTGCCGGCGTGCAACTCTATCCAACGCCAGCAGGTATTCAAAATACTCCCGGCGTCGTCTCCAACGCCAGCACTAAATTTTAACTGTGGCGCCATATTTGGTGGCATCGTGTGTCCACGCCAGCAGGTCCCTTTTTGCCACGCCATAGCTAGAGTTTTCTGCACTAGTGCAAAGACGCATCGTGTCACCTACTTTGTCACTGGGATATAGAAACTCGTCAGGTTGAACCTACCACAACACGCCACTCCCACTGAACATAGATCAATCTACTTGGCCAAAGCACATCAATAAATCCGAGAGCATTACAAAGCTATAATATCATGCAAATAAGAATCTTAATTAATATTCAGAGGTGACTCAAATACTTTTCATGAATAATCTGAACATAAACCCACAATTCATCGGATCCCAACAAACACACCGCACAATAGGATTACATCGGATGGATCAAAGCGAAGATGCAATGTTCATTGTATTGAAGATCAAGAGATAGACAGATCGCCATCTAGGTACTAGCTATGGACCCGTCGGTCTATGGTGAACTACTCACACATCATCATGAGGGCAGCAAGGTTGATGTAGAGGCCCTCCGTGATCGATCCCCCCTCCGGCAGGGTGCTGGAACAGAGCTCCAGATGGCCTTGCGACGGAACAGAGACTTGCGGCGGCATAAAAAGGGTTTCGCGACTGCCTCCAGGGTTTTTGGAATATTAAAGAATTATAGGCGAGAGAGGGGCATCGGGAGGTGCCCAAGGGGGCTAGCACACATCAGGGTGCCCCCCCAGGTCGCACCCTTTTGTGTGCTGGGGCCCTCGTGCGGCCTCCGGTCTCCAGCCGAGGTCCCCAGGTATTCTTTTGGTCCATAAGAAATCATCAAAAAGTTTCGTGGCAATTGGACTTCGTTTGGTACTGTAAACCTGAAGAGTAAAAGACATGCAGAAAACAACAACTGGCAGTGTGCACTGGGTCAATAGGTTAGTGCTCAAAAATATTATAAATTGGTAAAGAAAGACCCAAAAAGTATCCTAGAATGATAATATATCAGCATGGAACAATCAAAAATTACAGATACGTTGGAGACGTATCAAGCATCCCCAAGCTGAATTTCTGCTCGTCCTCGAGTAGGTAAATGATAAAAACAGAATTTTTGATGTGCCATGCTATCCATTATGTAATCTTATGCATGTATGCTCATTGAGAAACGATGAATCAACAAATATGAACATAGCAATACTTATAAGTATAAGAAACAAAATCATCAATCTTTTAAAGTATATGATCCTTAAAGATTGTTTACCCGCCCATTCATCTTATTATGTCGGAAAGGCATGGCTCCATCTTCACCACATTAATACAAATGTCAAGCACCACGGTGTCCAAGTCAGGCAATTGGATCGTACTTTTCAATATGCATCAACTTTTTATTTCTTCACGCAATACATGAGTGTGAGTCGTTGGACATGGCATTTAGGTGGAATAGAATATGGTGGTAGATATCAAAGGGGCAAAAAGTGGAGAAGATATTCTCACATCAACTAGGCGTACCAACGGGCTATAGAGATGCCCATCGATAGATGCCAATGCAAGGAGTAGGGATTGCCATGCAAATGATGCACTAGAGCTATAAGTGTATGAAAGCTCAAATGAAGCTAAGTGGGTTGGGTATCCACCTTTATTGCTCATGAAGACCTCGAGCATTTGAGGAAGCCCATCATAGGAATATACAAGCCAAGTTTGTAATAATGAAAAAGTAATTCCCACTAGCATATGAAAATGACATATCATGAGACTCTCTATATGAGGAACAAGGTGCCACTTTGAGGCACAAGTGTGGTAAAGGATAGTAGCAAAGTCCCTTCTCGGATTTTCTCTCATTTTTTTCAGCAATGATGGGATCATTTTGCCTCCCCCATCTTTATATCCACACTGGGACAATGCTCTAAAAATGATGATCATCACACTTTTATTTACTCTATATGAATGCCTCTGGCAGTGTACCAGGATGTGCAATGATCTAGCGTGACACGTATCAAAAATATGATGAACGGTGGCTTTGCCACAAATACAATGTCAGCTCTATATGATCATGCAAAGCAATATGATGATGAACGAACTAGTCATGTGAAGTGATGATGGAATTTGCATGGCAATGAACCTCGGAATGGCTATGAAAATGCCATGATAGGTAGGTATGGTGGCTGCTTTGAGGAAGCTATAATGAGGCTTATGTGCAATAGAGCGTATCATGTCACGGGGTTTGGATGCACCGGCGAAAGTTGCACCGATCCTCAAGGTGAGAATGGGCTATGCATGGTACCGAAGAGGCTAGCAAATATGAGAAGGTGAGATTGTGTATGTCCATGGTTTTACATTAGTCATAAAGAACTCATATACTTATTGCAAAGTTTTATTAGTTTTATCAGAAATAAAAGTACTACTCGCATACCCCGAAGGAAGAGGTTGGTAGGAGTTAACCATCGCGCGTTTCCGACCCGAAACAACACTAGGATTTCAACGAGAAATATAAATGCTCATACATCATCACCATGCCTGTTTAATTTTTAGATGAACAAGAAGTTAACCTCTCTTAATATCGACACTTCTATGAATCGACAATTATGAACTCACACTTTTTCATATTACCACATCAATATCATTAACCCACAATTTCTCTATACGTGCTACATGATGGTTTTGATTATCACTCATTGAATACCTAATATTTTTGGACTAGTCTTATGACCCATGCAAATTACCATCACTATTTATTAACTATCAAACAAATATAAGTGAAGAACAAGAGTGAAATTATTTCTCTAAAATCTACACGCCACTGTGCTCAAAAAGATATAAGTGAAGTACTAGAGCAACTGCTAAGCTCAAAAGATATAAGTGAAGCACATAGAGTATTCTAACAAATTATGATCAAGGTGTGTCTCTCTTAAATAGGTGTGTCCGTTAAACAATGACTGTGGCAAACTAGAAGTAAAAGCAAACAAAAACAAACGACCCCTCCAAGCAAAACTCATATCATGTGATGAATAAAAATATAGCTTCATGTGACATACCGATGGATTGAGACAAAAGAGGGGATGCCTTCCGGGGCATCCCCAAGCTTAGACGCTTGAGTCTTCCTTAAAATATTCCTTTGTCCATCGTGATAAGACCCAAAACTTGAAAACATCAATCACACAAAACTCAACAAAAGTTCGTGAGATCCATTAGTATAAGCAACATATTGAATACTTTAGGTACTGTTATAAATTGATTCTTATTTCATAAATGCATAATAGGTACTGTAGTCTAACTTCTCCATGGCTTATACCCCCCGATACAATCCATAGCATAATCAAAACAAGCAAACTATGCAAGCGAAAACATAATCTGTCTAAAACAGAATAGTCTGTAGCAATCTGTAGGGAACCTATACTTCTGTAACTCTAAAAATTCTGAAAAATTAGTACAACCTCGAAATTTTATAGAAATACTGTGTAAAACATTCAAACCATTATTGCGCTCCAGTAAAAATGAAAATTCCTGTACTAGAGTCAAAAGTTTCTGTTTTGTTTCAGCATTGATTCTACTCATCTTGTGAGTCATCCCAAAGGCTTTACTTGGCACAAACACTTATTTAAACATCAAAACATAATAATTACAGAGGCCATAATCATCTTATCAAAAACAAACAGAAAGTCAAAAGAAAAAATAAAGATAAACATGACTATTGGGTTTCCTCCCAACAAGCGCTATTGTTTTATGCCCCTAGCTAGGCATAATGCATAGTTTCAAGTGTTGTTATCTTTGACACTCCACCCATATGTAGCTCTCATGATTGATTCATAACGTGGTTTAATTCTATTTATAGGTAAGTGTTCCATCCCTTTCTTTAATGGGAATTGGAACCTTATGTTTCCCTCTTTCATGTCAATAATTGCACCTATAGTTCGTAGAAAAGGTCTTCCAAGTATTATGTGACAAGTAGGATTGCAATCAATATCAAGCACAATAAAATCTTCAGGCACATAATTTTTATTTGCAATGATAAGCACATCATTAATTCTACCTAGAAGTTTCTTAATGATACAATTCGCAAGATGCAAGTTAAGGGAACAATCTTCAATATTAGCGAGACCAAGCACATCACAAAGAGATTTAGGAATAGTTGAAACACTAGCACCAAGGTCACACAAGGCATTGCATTCATATTTATTTATCTTTATTTTGATAGCAGGTTCCCACTCATCATGCAGTTTTCTAGGAATAGAAACTTCAAGCTCAAGTTTCTCATCATAAGCTTTTATCATAGCTTCTACTATATGTTCGGTAAAAGCTTTATTTTGTTCATAAGCATTGGGTGAGCTAATAATGGTTTGCAAAAAGGAAATACATTCTACTAAAGAGAAATTATCACAATTAAAGTCCTTGTAATCCAAAATAGTGGGCACATCACTAGTTTAAGTTTTAACCTCTCCAAACCCACGTTTTTCAGTTTTAGCATCAAAATTATCACCCTCCAAGCAAACGGGACGCTTCTCAACTAGAGTTGACTCATCTCCAGTCCCTTTATCATTTATATTCAGAGAAGTAAATAAATATCAATATTATAATGATAACCCACAAGTATATGGGATCGCAGAAGTTTTCGAGGGTAGAGTATTCAACCCAAATTTATAGATTCGACACAAGGGGAGCCAAAGAATATTTGCGTGTATTAGCAGTTGAGTTGTCAATTCAACCACACCTGGAGAGTAAATATCTGCAGCACAGTGATACATATCCATCGTATCTATAATTTTTTATTGTTTCATGCCCATATTAAACAACTTTCACATATTTTTGACAGCATTTTATATGATTTATTGGACTAACATATTGATCCAGTGCCCAGTGCCAGTTCCTGTTTGTTCCATGTTTTTTGTTTCGCAGAATATCCATATCAAATGAAGTCCAAACGCGATAAAAATTTACGGAGAATTATTTTGGAATATATGTGACTTTCGGGAGTTGGAATCAACGCAAAAGGAGGCCCACAGCACCCACAGTACACCAGGGCGCACCCGAGGGCCCAGGCGTGCCGTGGTGGGTTGTGGTCACCTCGTAAGTCGGTTGGAGCCCTACTTCGGTCGCAAGGAAGCTTATATCCAGAAAAAAATTGTGTTAAAATTTCAGCGCAATCAGAGTTACGGATCTCCAGGAATATAAGAAAAGGTTTTCTGACAGAAAACAGGAGCGAAAAACAGAAGAGAACAGAGAGGTAGATCCAATCTCGGAGGGGCTCCTGCCCCTCTGCCGCCATGGAGGCCATGGACCAGAGGGGGAACTCTCCTCCCATCTAGGGGGAGGCCAAGGAAGAAGAATAAGGAGGGGGCTCTCTCCCCCTCTCTCCCGGTGGCGCTGGAACGCCGTCGGGGCAATCATCGTGACAACGACCTACACCAACAACTTCACCGCCGTCAACACCAACTCTCTCCCCCCTCTATGCAGTGGTGTAACACCTCTCTTCCCCGCTGTAATATCTACTTAAACATGGTGCTCAACTCCATATATTATTTCCCAATGATATGTGGCTATCCTATGATGTTTGAGTAGATCAGTTTTGTCCTATGGGCTAATTGCTGATCGTGGTTGGTATGAGTTGTATGTTTTATTTTGGTGCTGTCCTATAGTGCCCTCCGTGTCGCGCAAACGTGAGGGATCCCCGCTGTAGGGTGTTGCAATATGTTCATGATTTGCTTATGGTGGGTGGCGTGAGTGATAGAAGCACAGACCCGAGTAGGTGGGTTGTTGCGTATGGGAGTAAAGAGGACTTGATACTTAATGATATGGTTGGGTTTTACCTTAATGTTGCGGATGCTTGCTAGAGTTCCAATCGTAAGTGCATATGATCCAAGTACGGAAATTATGTTAGCTCATTCCTCTCCCTCGTATAAAATTGCAATAATGATTACCGGTCTAGTTAACAATTGCCTAAGGACAAATAACCTTCTTGTTTGATAAAAGCTTTCTACTAAACAACTAACTTTTATTATCTTGCAATTTACTCTTAGTTTTATTTCCACAAAGTACTTCTAGTTTTATTCGTACAAACTATCATATCACCTACAAAATAGTTTCATACTTGTTCTAGGAAAAGCAAACATTAAAGTCTGCGTAGAGTTGTATCGGTGGTTGATAGAACTTGAGGGAATATTTGTTCTACCTTTAGCTCCTCATTGGGTTCAACACTCTTATTTATCGAAAAAGGCTACAAACGATCCCCTACACTTGTGGGTTATCAAGACCTTTATTTTGTGCTCTTGTTTTCTATCTTTAGTTATGGGTAGGAAACACAAAATACCAAAAAAATTATTTGTACTTGCTGCTCCAAAAGTTGAAGAACCACTAGTGTTCCGTACTATCGAAGAATATTACTTGGATCATCTTCGATCCATTTGTGCTCGTACTGAAAACCTGACTAGCTTAGTTAAGGGAAAATCATTAAATGAGCATGCTTATGTTGTGCGACATCGCTTATCTCAAAAAGGGAAAGTTTTGTGGCATCATATTAATAGTTTGTATGCTATGCTTGGAATCTATGTGAAATTTATGATTTTACTTGTTGTTTCGAAGACACTAAGAAACACCTTTTCTTCCAATGTGAGTTTAAGGATAATAGAATCGTATCTTCTTATGCCAAGGGTGTTAATAATTACTATGATATTGATCAAATTGAAGAATTTGTTGCTTTTAAGGGTGCCTATGAAATTGCTTCTTTGGTTGAAAAGTATGATGCTACTCTTTACAAATCTGAAAAATTTGCCATACTTAAATACTGCTATGAAAACTATGCTTCCAATGCTTATGTTAAAGAATATATTGAGGACTCCTCCGCTGTCCAAGAAGAGACTAATATTTTATAGGAATCTATGGAAGAGTAAGTTGCTGAAATTGTGAGCTCATTAGATGAAAAAGATGAGGAGGAGAGCGAAGAACAAAAGGAGGAACAATGGATTAGCTACCCGTGCCCACCTTCTAATGAGAGTAACTCTTCAACTCATACATTATTTAATTTCCGTTCATGCTTACCGATGGATGAATGCTATGATCCCGTGGTTTCTTTTGAAATATCCCTTTTTGATGAACTTGATGCTTCCTATGCCTGTGGCCAAGATGCCAATATGAATTATGCTTATGGAGATGAACTTGCTATAGTTCCTCATGTTAATAATGAAATTGTTGCTATTGCACCGACACATGATAGTCCTATTATCTTTTTGCATTCTCCCAACTACACTATATCGGAGAAGTTTGCTCTTATTAAGGATTATATTTATCGGTTGCGTTTTCTTATTACACATGATGATTTTGATGAATATAATATGCATGTGCTTGATGCTCCTACTTGCAATTATTATGAGAGAGGAACTACATCTCTACCTCTTTATGTTTCCAATACGATAAAATTGCAAGAAACTGTTTATACTATGCATTGGCCTCTACTTGATGTGCATGAATTGTTCTTTTATGACATGCTGATGCATAGGAAGAGAGTTAGACTTCATCATTGCATGATATATGTTGCTTTGTGCTCACTACTAAATTACAAATCATTGTTAATTAAAATTGGCTTTGATATACCTTGGGATCCGAGTGGATCCATTACTTGAGCACTTTATGCCTAGCTTAATGGCTTTAAAGAAAGCGCTGCCAGGGAGACAACTCGGAATTTTTAGAGAGTCATTTTATTCCGTTGAGTGCATCTATAAAGTTTAAAAACAAAAAAAATATAGAGGGGAACCTAAAACTTCACAAAAAGAAAAGTGAAAGTGACAGAGACGAACATCGTGAAAGTGGGGAATTCCTTGAACTTTGTTCATGCCCATGGAAACTTTGTGAATCTTGAATCACATAAACTTTTCAACAAAAATAATTATGCCCTTGTAAAAATCAATAGTATTATAAAAATAATGAGCCAATATTTGGCTTTAGGATGATTAGATTGCTCGTTGTTATGTGCGGTGTAAAAACAGAAACTTTAGCTCTAGTGCGTGAATTTACATTTTTTACTGGAACGTCAAAAGTTTCTGAAATTTTTACACGGTATTGCTATACAAATTTTTTATTTCGTCCGAAGTTTTAACAATTTTTGGAGTTACATAGGTATGGTCAAAGATCAGATTACTACAGACTGTCCTGTTTAAGACAGATTCTGTTTTTGAAGCATTGTTTTGCTTGTTTTGATGAAACTATCAATTTTATCGGTGGTATAAGCCATGGAGAACTTATAATACAGCAGGGATAAAGCAAATATAAAATATGAATGGGTTTGCAACAGTACTTAAAGTAGTAATTTGCTTTCTTATGCTAACTGATCTCACCAGTTTTCTGTTAAGCTTTGTGTGGATGAAGTGTTCAAAGATCGAGGAGGTCTCGATATGAGGAGAAGGAGGAGAGGCAAGAGTTCAAGCTTGGGGATGCCCAAGGCACCCCAAGTAAATATCCAAGGAGACTCAAGCGTCTAAGCTTGGGGATTCCGCGGAAGGCATCCCATCTTTCTTCAACAAGTATCAGTATGTTTTTGTTTTCGTTTCGTTCATGTGATATGTGTAATTCTTGGAGCGTCTTTTGTATTTAGTTTTCACTTTTATTTTATACACCATGATGGAATGAGATGGTCCATGGTTGATTTATAGAATGCTCATTACACTTCAGTTATATCTTTTGAGTATGGCTTTATAGAATGCTTTATGTCCTTCACTTATATCATTTGACGTTTGGATTGCACTACAGGAATCAGGTTCTTTGCCGTCCGCCATGGCAGACGGCAAAGGCACAACCACGGACGGCAAAGACCTTTGCCGCAAGCCAGCAGACGGCAAAATTTTGGGCCGAATAAACTCCGGCAAAGAGGTTCTTTGCCGTCTGCCTTGGCACAGCGGATGGCAAAGAATCTTTGCCGTCAGCCTGCAGACGGCAACGAGCCTGGACGGCGTAGTACTGACGTTAGCACCGTTAGGTGGCTAACGGCCCCCAGCAAACCATTTGCCGTCAGCCCCCGGACGGCAAACACTCAGTCCTTTGCCGTCTGCCCCCCGACGGCCCCACCCAACCCTTTGCCGTTCGCCCCTGACGGCCCGCCGCCCAGCCCTTTGCCGTCCGCCCCGGACGGCAAAGAAAATGGCCCCCAGGCCTGGTGCTCCCAGGTTTAACAGGTAGCTGCCACATGCCCTCTTTGCCGATGGTGGCCGTCGGCATAGCGGTCTTTGCCGTCCGGGGTAGACGGCAAAGAAAAAGGCCCCCAGGCCTGGCGCTCCCAGGTTTAACAGGTGGCTGCCACGTGCCCTCTTTGCCGACGGCCACCATTGGCATAGCGGTCTTTGCCGTCCGGGGCAGACGGCAAAGAGGCTGTATTGCCTCTTTTTTGCTTGTTTTTGTTATATTCAACAATTTTCACAGGCAAATATATGATATGTATATATATATTTCAAAGAAACAATATCCCTGCCATATGGATATGATCAACCAACAATTATACCAAATTAAAAGTATCAAATGTCACATTGTTCACCATATTACATTAGTTTCATCCATACATACATAGTCGCATACATAGGTAGAAAGTTTCACGTAAGTTCATCGATACAAAATGAAAACAGAAAGTAAACACTAGCACTACATCAAAGCATGCTGCCGTGAACTCAATCAAATCTGCAAAATTGGAAATAAGAAAGTTAGAATAAGAATACTAGAAGAAGTAGAAGAAGATCTAGAAGTAGAAGAAGATCTAGAAGAAGATGATGAAGAAGCATTTTTCTTCTCTCTCTTTCTCCTCTTGTTTTTCTTCTTCTTATTGCTTATTTGTGTAATTCTAGAGCTAACCTAGGTAATTATCACATTTTTGACCTAACTAAGCTTTTTGTGTCATTTTGCAAGAAAATAAGCTAAGTCTATGGCATCTATGAGGTTACCAAGTCTATATTGCCATTTTTGAGTTAACTAAGCTTATTATGTCATTGTGGAGGAAACAATGATAAGTATAGGTCATTTTAGAGCTAACTTAGGTACAATATGTCATTTTGGAGGTAAGTAAGCTTACTATGTCTTTTTAGAGGAAACAAAGCTAACTTAGGTAAAATATGACATTTGTCTAAGTGCTAAGTTTGTCTTTGTGCTAAGTTTGTCTAAGTGCTAAGTTTGTCTTTGTTTGAGAAAATGAGCCAAGTAAGTGGCATATTACGGCTTACTGTCCTCGTCATCACGGAGGTGAAGCATCGGGGTTGCTCGGGCCGGTGTCACCTGGAGCACTACATGGCCCTGGAGAAGGATCGTGCGATGCGGCTCAGGAGTTATGCTAGACCAAAGATCATTTGCGTTAGCATGATGACACTGAAATGTTAAGACTACTAACTAATGAACATTGAAATGAAACTCACCGTTCCAGCTGTGGTAATGACTGGCATCGGCGGAGGGGTCTGGCCGGTCTTCTCGCACAAAGACTGCACATTTGGTTTTGACAAGTCAATCATATTGGTTATTAATGAAACGAATATGTAGTGCATGATTTGGCTAATATGAAAAAGAAACTTACCACGACGAGCTCGTACATGGCCCGGTGAGACGCATTGTTCCGTGCCCTCTCCTCCTCCAACAACCTAGCCGCCTGCCGGGCCTGTTCCGCCAGAAGCGCCTGGGTTGCCTCTCTCTCTTTCTGCAGAGCAGCCTACAACACAACTCCTCGTTAGCATTGTAATCATCTTTGTTCGCACACACAATGTAATGGAGGAAAGCTATCTGAGTTCGTATGACTAACCTCGATGGCGAGCTGGACTGGCCGTGGACGAGGCGTTATCTCAGGACAGGAGCTCGTTTGGCGCGCCTTGATCTGCCGGAGAGTGCGCGAAGACCGTATAAGTCCATCTCCAATGGCTATATGGCCATGGGGCCTCCCGCCGCCAGCTATCATCACCAGCTCTGGATCAATAGGATGCTGGCTCGGGTTGAAGTCCTCCCCATTCACGGCCTTCCCCACATCTCTGTTCCTCAAGAGCTTGTTGTGGGAGGAGATGTTGGTGAAGTTGTTGCGATTATCGAGGTCAGACTCAGAGAATGCCTTGGCCTTCTTGTACGAGGCAGTATGGGCCATGGCATAGAGGTCGTACACCTGTGGCACCTTCGTCTTATTGTAATGCGTCTACAAGAGAGGAACAAAGTATTAATAAAGGGGTCAAGCTAGCATCAAGAATGAATTGCAGGAATCATGAAGCAAACCACATACCCAGTTCCGCCCGAACTGAAATAAGTTGGCGCTGCCTTGATGGTGTGGCACACCTTCCATTTGGGCACGCCGTTCCTTGGCATCGTCGTGATCTGCCGCTTTATCCTTATGTAATGCATCGAAGTGCTTCCACGCAAAAGCGTCTGAAGTGTGTCCCAACATCGGATTCCCATCTGCATCTAGTTCGGTTCTTTTGCCCAATTTGTGCCACGTCATCTGTCTGGCCATCTCTTCGACCATGAAAAGACGTTGAAGTCTTGGTATGATTGGCATATACCGAAGAACATTAACTGGGATTTTGGTCTGACTCTTCTCACCATACCGTTGTCTACCACAACATACCTGGAAGACATGCAAATGGGACAATAGTTCAAGCCAGCATACTCAAGCCTAAATAAGGCACATCCATTCTCACAGGCATCTATCTTCTCATAGGACATCTTAAGCGCGCGTAGGATTTTGTCTGACTAGTACAGGTTTGCAGGCAATACATGGCCTTTGGGTAGAAAGCGTCCAAATATTGTCATCATCACATCGTAGCATTCTCTGCCCAGGTTGAACTGAGCCTTCAGAGCCATTACTTGCGCGATGGCATCCAGCTGACAAAGCTCAGTGTGCTCATGGAGAGGATGTTTTGAAGACCCCAACATTTCATAGAAGGCCTTTGCAGATTCCTCCATCTCATCGTCCGAATCCCTAGCATCATCAAAGTCTTGCACCATGTCTTTGATCCCGGTACCATGCTCGTCGGTGCGACGACGAACCACCTCAGCTCTGGCACGTTGGGCAGACTCACCATGAAATCTCCACACCGTATAATCAGGCGTAAAACCCCACTTCTGCAAGTGTTTACCCGTTTCATCCCGTGTCCACTTTTTATGGTTGTCGCACCGGACACAGGGGCACCAGGTTATTTCCTGGCCATTTGGAAATGCGGCTCTCAGAAACCCCTTGGTTTTTGTTAACCATTCAATGGTCATGTCTTTCTGACTAGGGTGACCGGTGTACATCCACGCACGATCACTCATCTTGCCTACCTACTAAACACATAAGAAATATATATATAATTCATCATCTATATTCATCAGTTAATCAAGTTTGTCAGTTTTATTACGTCCATGCAACCTACACGCTAATAGGTAAAGATAGGTCCTAATCCCACCCGAGTATGTGTAGATTGGGTTCGTTTTCCCATGCTCTGCTCCGAATCCGACGCAGAATTTTGGCAGCACCTCCCTGCTGTTCTCCTGACACACGTCTCGGCAATAAGCAGAGAGGATGTGTACCCAGAGAACAATAGGGAGGCACTGACGAAATTCCGCATCGGATCCGGAGCAGAGCATAAGGGAAAACGAACCCAATCTACACATACTCGGGCTGTCCATGGATAACGTTGGACAATTCGAAAGGATGGCGGTTATAAATATGCAAAGGCATGCATATTTATAGATGTCGCCCTTTCGAACGGGAGACGCATACTGGTCACGCATACTGATGATTGAAAACACCTATAGCTAGCAAGTTTCATCGGCACGAAGACCGGAACAGAGCAAATTACGGGGGGGGGGGGGTGGAGATATCATTTGTGCTCACCCACGAACGCTTCGGGGAGCTCGTCAAACACACGGGGAGGTCGTCGAACAGCAGACCCTCGCAGCGACGAAACAACTGCACATTGAAATCCACCCGATCAACACAAATATGATGTTTTTCATAACAGCTAGAATCGGAATATATATATGACCTAACTCATAATTTACATCGGGGGTCGGGGGTTAGTGGCATCGGGGGTCGGGGGTCAGTGGCGTCGAGGGTCGGGGGTCAGTGCCATCGGGGGTCGGGGGACAGTGGCATCGGGGGTCGGGGGTCAGTGGCTTCTTCTTCCTCTTCTTCTTTTTTTCCTTTTCTCTTTCTTCTTCTTCTTCTTCTTCTTCTCCTCCTCCTCCTCCTCCTCTTTTCTTCTTCTTCTTCTTCTTCTTCTTCTTCTTCTTCTTTTCTTCTTCTTCTTTTCTTTTTTCATTTTTTCCTTCTTCTTTTCTTCTTTTTTTCCTTCTAACCTAACTAACTAACCTAAACTAACCTAAGCTAACCTAACTAACTAACCTAAACTAACCTAACTAACTAACTAACCTAAACTAACCTAACTAACTAACTAACCTAAATTAACTAACTAACTAATTAACATAAATAAAAAACAAAAAAAAACAAAAAAATTACCTTTGAAGGTGCCGGTGGAGGAGGGGGCTGGTGGAGTGGACTGGGAGGGAGGAGGTGGGGCGCCGCGGGGAGGGGGCGCTCGCCGCAGGGGCGGCGCGACGGCGGGCCGGCCGGTAGGCGGCGGGACGGTGGGGCGGCCGGTGGGTGGGGGCCGCGGGGAGGGGGGCTCTCCGCAGGGCGGCGGGACAACGGGATGGCCGGTGCGTGGGGGCGGTGGCCGGTGGGCGTCGGGGAGCGGCGGGAGGGAGGGAGAGGGAGCGATAGAGAGAGGGGGTCGCGGGGAGGGGGTGCTCGCCGCGGGGCGGCCGGTGGGTGGGGGCGGCCGGTGGGCGTTGATATGTCTCCGTCGTATCTATAATTTTTTATTGTTTCATGCCAATATTCTACAACTTTCATATACTTTTGGCAACTTTTTATACTATTTTTGGGACTAACATATTGATCCAGTGCCGAGTGCCAGTTCCTGTTTGTTGCATGTTTTTTGTTTCGCGGAAAATCCATATCAAACGAAGTCCAAACGGGATAAAAACTTACGGAGATTTTTTTTGGAATATATGTGAATTTTGGGAAGTGGAATCAATAGAAGGCGGTGCCCGAGGGGCCCACACGCCAGAGGGGAGCGCCCTGGGGGGTAGGGCGCGCCAGGGTGGCTTGTGGTCACCCCGTAAGGCGGTTGGTGCCCTTCTTTCGCCACAAGAAAGATAATATCCGGATAAAAATTGTGTTAAAATTTCAGCCTAATCAGAGTTACGGATCTCCAGGAATTTAAGAAACGGTGAAAGGACAGAATCTGGGAAGGCAGAAATAGAAGGAAACAGAGAGAGGGATCCAATCTCGGAGGGGCTCCCACCCCTCTGCTGCCATGGAGTCCAAGGACCAGAGGGTAAACCCTCCTCCCATCTAGGGGGGAGGTCAAGGAAGAAGAATAAGGAGGGGGGCTATCTCCCCCTCTCTCCCGGTGGCGCCGGAACGCCACCGAGGCAATCATCGTGTGACGGCGATCTACACCAACAACTCCGTCATCTTCACCAACACCTCCATCACCGTCCCCCATCTATCTACAGCGGTCCACTCTCCCGCAACCCGCTGTACCCTCTACTTGAACATGGTGCTTTATGCTTCATATTATTATCCAATGATGTGTTGCCATCCTATGATGTCTGAGTAGATTTTTGGTGTCCTATCGGTGATTGGTGAATTGCTATGATTGGTTTAATTTGCTTGTGGTTATGTTGCTGTCCTTTGGTGCCCATCATATGAGTGCGCGCATGGATCACACCATAGGGTTAGTTGTATGTTGATAGGACTATGTATTCGAGGGCAAGGGTGATAGCAGCTTCAGCCTAGCATAGAAATTGATGCATACGGGATTGAAGGGGGACCAATATATTTTAATGCTATGGTTGGGTTTTACCTTAATGAATGTTAGTAGTTGCGGATGCTTGCTAATAGTTCCAATCATAAGTGCATAGAATTCCAAGTAAGGGATGACATGCTAGCAGTGGCCTCTCCCACATAAAACTTGCTATCGGTCTAGTAACGTAGTCAATTGCTTAGGGACAATTCCGCAACTCCTACCACCACTTTTCCACACTCGTTAAACTAACTTAATTGTTACTTTATCTAATCGGCCCCTAGTTTTTATTTACGTGTTCTTTATTATCTTGCAAACGTATCCAACAACACCTACAAAGTACTTCTAGTTTCATACTTGTTCTAGGTAAAGCAAACGTTAAGCGTGCGTCGAGTTGTATCATTGGTCGATAGAACTTGAGGCAATATTTGTTCTACCTTTAGCTCCTCGTTTGGTTCGACACTCTTACTTATCGAAAGAGGCTACAACCGATCCCCTATACTTGTGGGTTATCAAGACCTTTTTCTGGCGCCATTGCAGGGGAGCAATAGCGTGGGGTGAATATTCTCGTGGGTGCTTGTTTGCTTTATCACTAAGTAGATTTTATTTGCTGTTCTAAGTTGTTCTTTATCTTTAGTTATGGATATGGAACACGAAATACCAAAAAAATTAGGTGTACTTGCTACTCATGGAGATGGGGAACCTCCTAAAACCCTCGATGCTCCTTATGTGAAAGATATTATGCACTACTTTAATAATCCTGAGAAAACCCCATTCAATTATATAATGGGACGCACATTGGATCAACGTGAATTCTTTAGGGATTATCGCTTGACTCAAAAAGGGAAACTGTTATGGGATCAAATTCATATGTTACATTGGTATGCTCGGAATTTATGCTTGAGATATGATTATACTTGTTGCTCTAGGATGAAGGCTCCACACCTTCCCTTTTCATGTAAATTTAATGACAATGAAACCTTGGCTTCTTATGCTAATGGTATATATGATTACTATGATGTGGAACGAATAGAAGAATTCGTTGCTTTTATGGGTGCTTGTGAAATTAAATGTTTGTTTGAGTATGAAAATTATGATGATGCTGTTTACAGATCTGAAAATCTTGCTATACTTCGATATTTCTATGAGAATTATAAATATAATGCCGGTATTAATGCTTTTATTGAGAAAGTCTCCGCTGTCCAAGAAGAGACTAATATTTTGCAGGAATCTATGGAAGAAGAAATTCCTGACACTGTGAGCTCATTAGATGAAAAAGATGACGAGGAGAGCGAAGAACAAAAGGAGGAAGAGCGGATTAGCTACCCGTGCCCACCTTCTAATGAGAGTAAATCTTCAACTCATACATTGTTTAATTTCCCTTCGTGCTTACCGAAGGATGAATGCTATGTTGATTGCTATGATCCCTTGGATTCATTTGAAATATCCCTTTTTGATGAAATTGATGCTTGCTATACTTGTGGCCATGATGCCAATATGAATTATGCTGATGGAGATGAACTTGCTATAGTTCCTTATGTTAAGAATGAAATTGTTGCTATTGCACCCACGCATGATAGTCCTATTATCTTTTTGAATTCTCCCAACTATACTATATCGGAGAAGTTTGCGCTTATTAAGGACTATATTGATTGGTTGCGTTCTACTATTGCACATGATGATTTTGATAAATATAATATGCATGTGCTTGCTGCTCCTACTTTCAATTATTATGAGAGAGTAATTACATCTCCACCTCTCTATGTTTCCAACACAATAGAATTGCAAGAAACTATTTATGCTATGTATCGGCCTTTACTTTGTGAGCATGAAGTGTTCTTTTATGACATGCCGATGCATAGGAAGAGAGTTAGACTTCGTTGTTGCATGATATATGTTACTTTGTGCTCACTCTAAATTACAAATCATTGTTCATTAAAATTGGCTTTGATATACCTTGGGATCCGGGTGGATCCATTACTTGAGCACTATATGCCTACCTTAATGGCTTTAAAGACAGCGCTGCCAGGGAGACAACCCGGAAGTTTTAGAGAGTCATTTTATTCTGTTGTGTGCTTTTATATAGTTTAAAAAAATAAAAAATAAAGAGGGGAACCTAAAACTTTTTCAAAAAGAAAAGTGAAAGTAAGAAGGACGAGCACCGTTGAAGTGGGGGAGCTCCTTGAACTTTGTTCATGCCCATGGAAACTTTGCAAATCTTGATTACAGAAACTTTTCAACACAAATAATTATCCCCTTGTATAAATCCATTGTATTATAAAAATAATGTGCCAAGATTTGCCTTTAGGATGATTAGATTGCTTGCTTGGTTTGTGCAGTGGAAAAACAGAAACTTTGGCTGTAGCGCGTGAATTTACATTTTTTACTGGAATGTCAAAAGTTTCTGAAATTTTTACACAGTACTTCTATACAAATTGTTTATTTTTTCCTAATTTTTCAGAATTTTTAGAGTTACAGAAGTATAGTAAATGTTCAGATTGCTACAGAGTATCCTGTTTAAGACAGATTCTGTTTTTGATGCATTGTTTTGCTCGTTTTGATGAAACTATCGATTTTATCAGTGGTATAAGCCATAAAGAAGTTATAATACAGTAGATACAATGCAAAAATAAAGTGTGAATGGGTTTGCAACAGTACTTAAAGTGGTAATTTGCTTTATTATACTAACGGATCTCAAGAGGGTTTTGTTAAGTTTTGTGTGATTGAAGTTTTCAAGTTTTGGGTGAGATCACGATGGATGAAGGAATAAGGAGTGGAAAGAGACTAAGCTTGGGGATGCCCGAGGCACCCCAAGGTAATATTCAAGGACTCCCAATAAACTAAGCTTGGGGATGCCCCGGAAGGCATCCCCTCTTTTTCTTCTAACAACCATCGGTAATTTTACTTGGAGCTATATTTTTATTCGTCACATGATATGCGTAAATCTTGGAGCGTCGTGTGCTTTTTATTTTCCTTTTAATAATGCACCATGCTGGTATGAGAAATTTATAGAAGGCTCTTTGCACCTCACTTATATCTTTTGAGTATGGCTTTATAGAATGCTTCATGTGCTTCACTTATATCATTTGAAGTTTGGATTGCCTGTTTCTCTACACATAGAAAATCACGATTTGTAGAATGCTCTTTTGCTTCACTTATATTTGTTAGAGCGTGGGCATATCTTTTGTAGAAAGAATTAAACTCTCATGCTTCACTTATATCTATTTAGAGAGTTAACATGAGTTGGTCATTCACATGGTTAGTCATAAAATCCTACATAAAACTTGTAGATCACTAAATATGATATGTTTGATTCCTTGCAATAGTTTTGCGATACAAAGATGGTGATATTAGAGTCATGCTAGTGAGTAATTGTGGATTGGTAGAAATATTTGTGTTAAATTTTGTGATTCCCGTAGCATGCACGTATGGTGAACCGTTATGTGAAGAAGTCGGAGTATGATTTATTTATTGATTGTCATCCTTTGTGTGGAGGTCGGGATCGCGCGATGGTTAACTCCTACCAACCCTTCCCCTAGGAGCATGCGTGTAGTACTTTGTTTCAATGACTAATAAATTTTTGCAATAAGTATGTGAGTTCTTTATGACTACTGTTGAGTCCATGGATTATACGCACTCTCACCGTTCCACCATTGCTAGCCTCTCTAGTACCGCGCACTTTCGCCTGTGCATTAAACCCACCATGTACTCTTCCTCAAAACAGCCACCATACCTACCTATTATGGCATTTCATAGCCATTACGAGATATATTGCCATGCAACTTCCACCGTTCCGTTTATTATGACACGCACCATCATTGTCATATTGCTTTGCATGATCGTAAGATAGCTAGCATGATGTTTTCATGGCTTGTCCGTTTTTTGATGTCATTGCTACGCTAGATCATTGCACATCCCGGTACATTGCCGGAGGCATTCATATAGAGTCATATTTTGTTCTAGTATCGAGTTGTAATTCTTGAGTTGTAAGTAAATAAAAGTGTGATGATCATCATTATTAGAGCATTGTCCCATGTGAGGAAAGGATGATGGAAGCTATGATTCCCTCACAAGTTGGGATGAGTCTCCGGACTTTACAAATAAATAAAAGAGGCCAAAGAAGCCCAAATAAAAAAAAGAGGCCAAAGAAGCCAACAAAAAAAACAAAAAAATGAGATAAAAGAGAGAAGGGGCAATGCTACTATTCCTTTTTCCACATTTGTGCTTCAAAGTAGCACCATGATCTTCATGATAGAGAGTCTCCTATATTGTCACTTTCATATACTAGTGGGAATTTTTCATTATAGAACTTGGCTTGTATATTCCAATGATGGGCTTCTTCAAATTGCCCTAGGTCTTTGTGAGCAAGCAAGTTCAATGCACACCCACTTAGTTTTCAGTTTGAGCTTTCATACACTTATAGCTCTAGTGCATCCGTTGCATGGCAATCCCTACTCACTTGCATCGATATCGATTGATGGGCATCACCATAGCCCATTAATTTGCCTAGTTGATGTGAGACTATCTCCTTCTTTTTGTCTTCTCCATAACCTCCACCATATTCTATTCCACCTATAGTGCTATATCCATGGCTCACGCTCATGTATTGCGTGAAAGTTGAAAAAGTTTGAGACTACTAAAGTATGAAACAATTGCTTGGCTAAAACCGGGGTTGTGCATGATTTAATACTTTGTGTGATGAAGATGGAGCATAGCCAGACTATATGATTTTGTAGGGATAACTTTATTTTAGCCATGATATTTTGAGAAGACATGATTGCTTTATTAGTATGCTTGAAGTATTATTGTCTTAATGTCAAATGATAGACTATTGCTTTGAATCACTCATGTCTTAATATTCATGACATGATTAGATTATATGATCAAGATTATGCTAGGTAGCATTCCACATCAAAAATTATCTTTTTTATCATTTACCTACTTGAGGACGAGCAGGAATTAAGCTTGGGGATGCTGATATGTCTCCGTCGTATCTATAATTTTTGATTGTTTCATGCCAATATTCTACAACTATCATATACTTTTGGCAACTTTTTATACTATTTTTGGGACTAACATATTGATCTAGTGCCTAGTGCCAGTTCTTGTTTGTTGCATGTTTTTTGTTTTGCAGAAAATCCATATCAAACGAAGTCCAAATGGGATAAAAACTTACGGAGATTTTTTTTGGAATATATGTGAATTTTGGGAAGTGGAATCAATAGAAGGCGGTGCCCGAGGGGCCCACAAGCAATAGGGGCGCGCCCTGGGGGGTAGGGCGCGCCAGGGTGGCTTGTGGTCACCCCGTAAGGCCGTTGGTGCCCTTCTTTCGCAGCAAGAAAGCTAATATCCGGATAAAAATCATGTTAAAATTTCAGCCCAATCGGAGTTACTGATCTCCGGGAATTTAAGAAATGGTGAAAGCCCACAATCTGGGAAGGCAGAAACAGAAGGAAACAGAGAGTGAGATCCAATCTCGGAGGGGCTCCCGCCCCTCCGCTGCCATGGAGGCCAAGGACCAGAGGGGAAACCCTCCTCCCATCTAGGGGGGAGGTCAAGGAAGAAGAATAAGGAGGGGGACTCTCTCCCCCTCTCTCCCGATGGCGCCGGAACGCCGCCGGGGCAATCATCGTGTGACGGCGATCTACTCCAACAACTCCGTCATCTTCACCAACACCTCCATCACCTTCCCCCATCTATCTACAGTGGTCCACTCTCCCGCAACCCGCTGTACCCTCTACTTGAACATGGTGCTTTATGCTTCATATTATTATCCAATGATGTGTTGCCATCCTATGATGTCTGAGTAGATTTTTGTTGTCCTATCGGTGATTGGTGAATTGCTATGATTGGTTTAATTTGCTTGTGGTTATGTTGTTGTCCTTTGGTGACCATCATACGAGAGCGCGCGTGGATCACACCATAGGGTTAGTTGTATGTTGATAGGACTATGTATTCGAGGGCAAGGGTGATAGCAGCTTCAGCCTAGCATAGAAATTGATGCATACGGGATTGAAGGGGGATCAATATATCTTAATGCTATGGTTGGGTTTTACCTTAATGAACGTTAGTAGTTGCGGATGCTTGCTAATAGTTCCAATCATAAGTGCATAGAATTCCAAGTAAGGGATGACATGCTAGCAGTCGCCTCTCCCACATAAAACTTGCTATCGGTCTAGTAACGTAGTCAATTGCTTAGGGACAATTCCGCAACTCCTACCGCCACTTTTCCACACTCGTTAAACTAACTTAATTGTTACTTTATCTAAACAGCCCCTAGTTTTTATTTACGTGTTCTTTATTATCTTGCAAACCTATCCAACAACACCTACAAAGTACTTCTAGTTTCATACTTGTTCTAGGTAAAGCGAACGTTAAGCGTGCGTAGAGTTGTATCGGTGGTCGATAGAACTTGAGGGAATATTTGTTCTACCTTTAGCTCCTCGTTGGGTTCGACACTCTTACTCATCGAAAGAGGCTACAACTGATCCCCTATACTTGTGGGTTATCAGGCGTGAGCGGCCAGTGGGTCGGGGCGGCTGCCGGTGGGCGTCGGGTCGGGGCGGGAGCGGCCGGAGGGAGAGAGAGGGTGGCGGCGCGGTGGTGGGGGGCGGGATGGAGACGCGGGAGAGTGAGGGGGGTGGAGGTGGATCCGGCCGTTATGGGGGGCGGGCTCTTTGCCGTCTGCTAGCAGATGGCAAAGAGGGGGGGGGCGGGGGTGGGGCCCTGCCATGACCCTTAGGGGGACGTCCTCTTTGTCGTCCGCTAGCGGACGGCAAAGACGGGGGAGGCAGACGGCAAATCTTACACGACGGCAATGATGTACCCAGGGTGCGGTGGGGCCCGCCCGTGACCTTTGCCGTCCGCTTGCCGACGGCAAAGGGTGGGCTGATGGCAAAGACTTTCTTTGCCGTCTGCCCACCCTTTGCCGTCCGTTTTCTGCAAGCTGATGGTAAAGGCTTTCTTTGCCATCCGCCAGCAAACGGCAAAGACATGGCAGACGGCAAATGATCTGATTCCAGTAGTGTTGCATGTTTCTCTTCACATAGAAAACCGTTATTTGTAGAATGCTCTTTTGCTTCACTTATATTTATTAGAGCATGGTATTTTGTAGAAAGAATTAAACTCTCTTGTTTCACTTATATCTATTTAGAGAGTCAACAGGAATTGGTCATTTGCATGGTTAGTCATAAAATCCTACATGAAGCTTATGGATCACTTAATATGATATGTTTGATTCCTTGCAATAGTTTTGTGATATAGAGATTATAATATGTGGGAGCACTACAAGAAATATGTCAACTTGTGACCTTCTCTTAGTGACCCCAGCTGAATTGGTCGTAAGTCCATGGACATTTCGCTAGGAAGGGTTGAAACCCTGAAATTGCCTTACACCAAATGGTCATAAAGCAGACAACAGTGGTTGACGACCTTATTTCTACCTGATTACGACCAATATAAATGGTCATGAGGTTGTGAACGTGGATGCATTGGTACTTAAGGCCACCTCCTTTTTATATCTATACAAAAATGTACAATGTGTAAAACCAAATATAGACATCAAAACATATGTATGAAAAGATATTTTTTTGTTGGGAATATATGAAAAGATGTTAATCATGTATTTAAAAAATGTTAAACATATACACACAATCCATGTGAGCTCGCAATCCATTCCTTGTTTCTGGTAATATTTTTAGTATGTGAAGAAACTATATTTTATATTGCTTTATAATTGCTCAAAATTTACCACGACATGACCCTGCCCATAGAACCTCCCTCCACCAAATTTTAGCTCATTTAATCTATCCAATTTCCCTCAATATTTTTCCTAATTTTCTATTTAGTGGAGAGCATTGTGAAGGAAGTACCATTTTTTTCCAAATGGTATGAAATTTTTACAGTGCCTTCATATGCCCAAATTACCATCCTTCGTCAAATTGCAGCTCAATCCAATAATCTTTGTGAGCCCAGCATCAATTTCTATTTTTTGTCCAGATTGGCACATTGCAAAGCAAGTGCTATCTAGACCCCTCCTATTTCCCTCAAACTTTTTGGGCTCTCTTAAATATTCAAATAATTGATACATGCCAATATTCAGCTCCATTTGCCTAGTAAATCTTCTTCAGCAAATTTCCAAAATTTCTATCGAGAGAGCAGCTTTGTGAAGGAAGTACTGGCTAGGGTTATCCAAATGATCTGAGATTTTTCCAAATGTGTCATATGCTCAAATAATCACTCTCTACAAAATTTGAGATTTATCCAGCAATCCATGTTAGCTCATCATCCAATATTTTATTCTCGTCATATTTTCAGTTTGTGAAGCAACTATATTTTATATTGCTTAATTATTTCTGAAACTTTACCAAGGAATGTTTATACCTATATAACTTATCTCCACTAAATGTAGCTCATTTCATTAAGCCAATTTCTCTCAATAATTTTCCTAAGTTTCTGTCCAGAGACGAGCATTATGAAGGAAGTACCACTTTGGCACGTCCAAATGGTATCAAATTTTTACAGTACCTTCCTATGCCCAAATTAGCATCCTCCACCAAATTTCAGCTCAAACCATTAATTCATTTGAGCCCAGCTTCAACATTCATATTTCTGCCCAGTGTGGTACTTTGCAAAGCAAGTGCCACCTACGCTCCTGCATTTGAGCTGCAAATTTTTAAATACAGTCTCCTTAGTAGATGATCATCCTCAGCCAAAACTCACGCCCATGTGCATTTCCCCCACCGCTAATCAAACACTTGGCTGCTAATTCAAGTTTGCGCTTAGTTCAGTCTCCTCATGGGATTCTTCTATTGTATTATTCTTCCTAAAACCTACCGGGGAGTTACAACTCCACCAGACATGCCTAGGCCACCCGGAACGTGTGGCAACGCCACGGTCACGCGGTGACCACGCGGCTGGCATGCCAGTTTACGCGCTCTTGAGTTGGGGCCCTCGACCACTGTCCAAACCTTGATGTATCTCCACCACACCATGTATCTATGATGAAAAAGATAGTTGTGTACCTAAAAATGATTTTTTGAAAAAATAAAGAGCAAACTATGAGGCAGCTGCAGTGAAAATTTGACCCGCTTCCACCTGAATCGGCAGAAATTTGTCTTTTTCATGAGAGGTGGATCAAAGCATTTGACACACAACCATTTGGTCAATTGTACATTAAATATGGCCTAGTATTATAGATAAATTATTGTTTCCAATTTTGCAATAAATATATGATAGGTCCTTCACAAAAAAACTCATTTTGGGCACTCGAAAAATGGAAAATGAATTTTCCGTCCAAAAAAAATGAAAACTTCCTTCGGAAACATTGTTTGTCATTCCAATATGCACCCTTGCGCATACTATGCCATGAATGTGGTCGTAAGATTGATTATTTGGCTTGAAAGCCATGGATCTTCACACATGATAGCTCATTTCTGAGTACACTTTTTTAAAATAATTGCTGTATTACAAGTTTAGTATTTTTCCTAGTAACTTGGTCACATATAATGACACAATGCAAAGGTTTTCCATTTTTTTGATTTTTTTTCAATTTTTCATGTCCATTTGAAAATGCGGTCAAAACGGCGGGCATGACCGTTCCTAGATAGTGGTTGAATCTTGGAAAAAAATTGGTGTTTCTCTATTTAAATAGACACTTTTGTACCTAGAAATGATTTTTGTAAAAAATCATGAGCAAACTATGAGGCAGCTGTAGTTCAAACTTGACCCACTTCCTACTCAATCGGCAGAAATTTGTCTTTTTCACGAGAGGTGGATCAAAACTTTTGTCACTCAACCATTTGGTCAATTGTACATTGAATATGGCCTAATATTTTAGAAAATTTATTTGGTCCAATTTTGCAACAAATATATGATAGGTCCTTCACAAAAAAACTCATTTTGGGCACTCAAGAAATGGAAAATGAATTTTTCGCCCAAAGAAAATGAAAACTTCCCTAGGCAACATTGTTTGCCATTCGAAGATGCACCTTTGTGCACAATATGAGATCATTTGAACAAATATGCCATGAATGTTGCCATAAGATTGATCATTTGCCTTGAAAGCTATGAATCTTCGCACATGATAGCTCATTTCTGAGAACACTTATTAAAAATAATTGTCGTATTACAAGTTTAGTATTTTTCCTAGTAACTTGGTCACATATAATGAAACAATGCGAAGGTTTTCCAATTTTTTATTTTATTTTTCATGTACATTTGAAAATGTGGTCAAAACGACGGGCATGACCGTTCCTAGCTAGTGGTTGAATCTTGGAATTTTTTTGGTGTTTCTCTGATTAAATAGATACTTTTGTACCTAGAAATGATTTTTGCAAAAAATCATGTGCAAACTATGAGGGAGCTGTAGTTCAAACTTGACCCACTTCCAACTGAATCAGCGGGAATTTGTCTTTTTCACGAGAGGTGGATCAAAGCTTTTGACCACCAACCATTTGGTAAATTGTACATTAAATATGGCCTAATATTTTAGAAAATTGATTTGGTCCAATTTTGCAACAAATATATGGTAGGTCCTTCATAAAAAAACTCATTTTGGGCACTCGATAAATGGAAAATGAATTTTTCCTTCAAAAAAAATGAAAACTTCCTTAAGCAACATTGTTTTTCATTTCAAGATGCAAATTTGTGCAAAATAGGAGATCATTTGAATAAACTATGCCATGAATATGGCCATAAGATTGGGTTGAAATGAGCATGGAACCATAAACCAAATAAACATTGTTTGTCAACTCAAGATACACACATGTGCATAATATTGAGTTGAAAAAACTATAAGCAGGTAATATGTTGAATTTTTATCCAGAATAGGAGGGTACAAAATATAAGAAAACAAAAGAACAAACAAAATTACGTAAGCTTAATTCTGATTGGTGGAATCTGTTGTGGCATGGATAAATGACATGGCAAACATCTATCCATCCATTACCCATCCATCCGTCCATTCATCCATCCAACCCACCCACCGCAGCATACCACCTCTCTCTCTCTCTCTCATGCAAACCCCAACCAATCCCTCGTCCCCTCCTCTCTCTCTCCCGCTCGACTCACCTGCCGCCGCCACCTCCGACGCTCGATCCCGGCGACCTCAGGCGAGGATCGATGGCGCCCAGCACACCAACATGACCCGCACTCTCTGCTCCTCCCTCCCGTACGATGAGATCCTGCGCGCACGGCCTCCAGTGGCAAAGCGCTAGGGTTTCGTTGGCCGGCATTGCTCTAGATCCAGCTCGCCGTAGGGTGCCAGCCACCATGATGCGACGGCACCGATGCAAGCCACGGAGGGCTTCGCATCTCGTCGTCATGAGGCCGACATCGTCGGGCTTGTGGCTGCTTCATCCGGATCTGGCCGCTCTCTAGCCAGGCCGCATCGTCGGGATCTGGCAGTCTTTCTTTGTCTCTCTCTATGTAGGCATCCCTGGACGCGAGGGTGGAGCCTCACCGGAGCGTGGATGGCACTGGCGGGAGTTGGAGTCCTCCACAGATCCGCTATACCTGCACACACCTTTCGGAGATCACGGCGCGGGCGGCGGGCCTTTCGGAGGATACCAGGGCCACGGCGGACGGTTGGATCGTCAGGGTGCATCTCAGCAGGTATGATATTGGACATTGTAGTGCTAAATTCTTAGTTGCAGTCGCCTCCCTCCCCATGGTGTCGTTTATTAATTCCTCCCCGGTTATTGATACGCATGACATGCCATGGCGTTCCGTTTTCGATTTAGCCGCCCCCAATCCTGTGTCTGTTCGTTCGTTCGTAGCATCTTAGTATTTCTAACCTGCCATGGTTAGCTTAGAGGTGATTGATGGACCACGGCCGAGCCGTCAAACCCTAGACTTTTTGTATGGCCCCACAATAACATGGGTTCCAGCGATAGTCTGCAAGGTCATAGATTCTGCTTGCCCAACCCACCCAAGTCTTTTATTTTTAATAATGAATCTGCTGTCTGTGCATGTCTTCATCCCTGTATTTTTGCTTGATAAAATTATTCCTGTCTGTCTGCCTGCCTGCTCAAACATGTTCGACTGCGTATGCTTCATTTCAATCTTTTTTACCTGATGAAAAAAATAAGTGAGATTGGTTATGTAATTGATCCTCCTGCTGTTCGTTTAACTTTTGTGTAGGCCTTGATGTTAAGCCTAACTAGTCAATCAAGGTTTCACCTGATGATGAGCACTTTCTTCATCTCTCCCAGGTCTGCTACTGCTCTCTTGTGCTCAACATTTCAATTAACTCTTCCTATTATACATTAGTATTGATTGATGATTGAAATCTCCTATGCTCAACATTTCAATTAACTCTTCCTATTGTACACTAAGTATTGATTGATGATTGAAATCTCTTCTGCTCAACATTTCAATTAAAATTTGACATTTAGGAATCGAGGTTAGCAATGCTCTTTTTGTATGCGAAATCTGAATCAATTCAAGCGTTGGGTTTTCTGTTGGGTGACCCATGTGTACTGTAGAAGCATAAAATAAGTCTTTAGGAGAGCAGAATTTTAGAAGCATAAAATCTGTATGCACGATACCAAACCACTCTTCCCTGTCCTGGATACTTGTCAATGGCAGCAATTTCAGTGTGCGTTTTACTGAAATTGACTAAATGGTCATTGTTTATGCCTGAACAAATTGGTACCAGTCTGTTCAGCAATGTGGTTTGATCACTTTCCTTTACATAGTTATATACCGGCTGCACATGGTACCTTCTATCAAGGTCTAATTCAGTTAGTTCTCTACCAAATCTAATTCAGTTTAGATTTTTCCAACAGTTTGGTGTATCTCTGTTCTCTAAATCAATATAATCAAGTGCTCAATATGCATTCAGTTTATTTTCTATCAAAATATAATTCAGTATGAATCTATGTAATCAGGTGTAGTGAATAATTTGATCTAATAGGTCTTGGAGACATGATTTCTGCTAATGTATTAACATGGTGACATATTTGATTTAGTGTTTTCTCTCTAGGCATTTATTTTTCTGTGTTTGTTGTCTCCTGCAGCTTGGTGAATATATATACCAGAATTAGTCTAATCAGAATCTAAGAAGAAAATTACATACAGTGTGGCAGTCCTACAGTAAAAATATAGAGGTTTAAACCTGTAAATTTGTGTTCTAAGCACACATACTAGTGAGTCAATTTTGAGTAGTAGTACTACTATTGATTCTGCACCGACTAGTGTACCAAGGCAACATGTTAGCTTACTCTCTCTCAACCTGTAGGCTCACACCGAGCTAGCACACTTGCCAACACAGTAACATACACAATTCTTGTTCAACTCCTCTACTCCATGGCTCCATACCTAGGTTGCCCTCTGCAAACTACTACTTAATCTAAATCTTCTTGATGTTATTCTCTCTTTTTTACTTCGATAACTTAACACTCTAGTATCCCTGATTATGATCTCTGTTTTTTGGCTACAAGAATTGGTGGCTCTGTAGCAGCCGTGCTGCTGCATGGCGCACAGTAGAGCCCGAGACGGTGGCCGTAGTGACTGTGATGGAGCTGCTCCGTGATCAACCAGGGGTTGCTTCTCTACTGCCGAGTCACGTTCGTCCTCTGCAGCAAGGAGCTAGGCCAAGGGAGCTGAGGGAGCAAGCTACGTCGCTGGTTCCTTCAAGGATGTGTGCTGCTAGTCAAATCTTGTGAAGGAGCAGGGCGAATCAAGCATCATCTCTCTTGTGTCGCTGTGGTAAGAACAGAGCACCACTCTTACTTGATGTGCATGTATTAATGCATCAAAGTGATTGAGTTCAACATATGAGCTCTCTAAATTTAACATGCACTATTTTAGGTTCACCTTTTTATGTGTCATGGAAATGTCCTTGTGTTGAATAGTAGGCTCCGAATTATACATGTTGTTGGCGATGAGCTATCCCTGTTTTGCTCTCTACTATGCATTGCTAATTTATGTGGTTGTCTCCCTTGTAGTTAGTTGTACATGATGACCATCATAGTGTATATTTGGAATTGTTTTGACCTGCTCTCCTTTTCTGGTTACAAGGGGTAGTTATTGGTATCGGATGGCTGTTGATTTTCAGCTTTTTTTCTTCCATTAAGCTACTAGTCTATTGGATGTTGCTTGCTGGCTTGCTGCTCTTTGAATGCTTGTGCTATTGCTTCATACTGTGCTTCTCTAGTTGTTTGAATGCTTCTGCTGTTAGTCTGCTGGTCTGCTACTACTTGCTTGAATAGGTGTGCACTTGTGCTGGTTTTGGTGCTGCTTGTGCATCTGCTGCTGATTCAATACTTAAGCTCATGATGCTGTTGATTAAATGCTAATGTTGTTGCTGCATGCTTATTCTACTGATTCAATGCTTAGGTAGCAGTAAGCAAAACAAACTTCCTTATTGTTTCATGTGTTTGTATTATTCCAATTATGTCTCGTCTTCTAATCTTCTTTACTATCCGTGTTTGATGTGTTTTGCAAGATGGATGCAGCTTGCAATGAAATGAAACTATGTAAGACGATGTTCAGAAGTTGGAAGAGGAAGACGATGAAGCCTGGTGGTTATCTATCAATCTGCCTCGTGTTCTAATTATACTCTGTAGCTAGTTATATTGTACTCAGTAGCATATTTGGTTGTATGGACACTATGTAAAGACTGCAATAGGCTAATTTTAGCTATCAGTTGAAGAATTCGCTTGGTTTCATTTGAAATATTTGTCATTTGTGTACTGTGAATACATGAGAAATAGAAAGTTGATGAGTTGGACAAACAATGCCAAGGCCCAAAACGTAAATGGAGTGTGAAAAGGTTGAGGCCCCAAAAAATGGATTGTAAAAAGGCTCAGGCCCCAAAAGGAAGTGGACTGTAAAAGGTTTGAGGCCCAATAAAGAAATACCATGTCCTAGAAAACAAAAGGACAAATTTGTTGGGACAGGCCCATGTAGCTAACCAAAATTAATAGGAAAAATATATGTTAAAAGGTTTGAATAATTGGGCTCGGCCCATATATATGGATGAAGTGGACCGGGCTGATTGTGGTCTACGACCTTTTCATTTGGTCGTAATTTTTCCACGTCAGCTTGCCACGTTGGATCTGACGTGGCCTGGGCAGACTACGAGTGACCAAAACAATTGGTCGTAGAACCAACGACCTTTTATTTTGGTCGTTAAGTTTCATTAAAGACGGTCGGCTTTTGACCAACTGGTTTTGATCACAAAAAGGTCGCAAATGAAAAATAATGACCATTCAGTGACCAATATTGATGGTCGCAAGTTGACATATTTCTTGTAGTGTAGATAATAGTAAATGATCGTGTTTAGTAAGATATTGGTGTTAAGGTTTGTGATTCCCTAAGAATGCACGTATAGTCTCCCATTATGCCAGGAAGTTGGAGCACAATTAATCTTTGATTGTCTATCTTTGTGTGAAGGTCGGGGGCGCGCGATGGTTAACTCCTACCAACCTCCCCCCTAGGAGCATGCATAGTAATACTTTGCTTCGAGGGCTAATAAACTTTTGCAATACGTATGTGAGTTCTTTATGACTAATGTGAGTCCATGGATTATACGCACTTACCTTTCCGCAATTTGCTAGCCTCTACGGTACCGTGAATTGCCCTTTCTCACCTCGAGTGTCGGTGCAAACTTTGCCGGTGCATCCAAACCCCATGATATGATACGCTCTATCACACATAAGCCTTATTATATCTTCCTCAAAACAGCCACCATACGTACCTATTATGGCATTTTCATAGCCATTCCGAGATATATTGCCATGCAACTTCCATCGCTTCCGTTTTGATGACTTGAGCATTCATTGTCATATTGCTTTACATAATCGTAAGATAGCTAGCATGATGTTTTCATGGCTTGTCCTTTTTTTGATATCTTTGCTACGGTAGAACATTGCACATCCTGGTACATTGCCAGAGGCATTCATATAGAGTCATACTTTGTTCTACTATCGAGTTGTAATATTGAGTTGTAAGTAAATAGAAGTGTGATGATCATCATTATTCATTATTAGAGCATGTCCTAGTGAGGAAAGGATGATGGAAACTATGATTCCCCCACAATCCGGGATGAGGCTCCGGACAAATAGAAGAAAAAAAGAAAAGTATAAAAAAATATAAAAAAAGAGAGACAAAGAGAGAAGGGGCATGCTAATTCCACACTTGTGCTTCAAAGTAGCACCATGTTTTTCATATAGAGAGTCTCCTATGTTGTCACTTTCATATACTAGTGGGAATTTTTCATTATAGAGTTAGATGCACATCCACTTAGTTTTCATATTGAGATTTCATACCCTTATAGCTGTTAGTGCATACGTTGCATGGCAATCCATACTCCTCGCACTGATATCAATTGATGGGCATCTCCATAGCCCGTTGATTAGCCTCTTCGATGTGAGACTATCTTCCTTTTTGTCTTCTCTACCATCGCATTCTATTCCACCCATAGTGCTATATCCATGGCTTGCGCTCATGTATTGCGTGAGAGTTGAAAATGCTGCAACGCGTTAAAAAGTATGAACCAATTACTTGGCTGACACTCGGGTAGCACATGATTTATACTTTGTTTTAAGAAGACAGAGCATGACAAGGCTATATGATTTTGTAGGGATAGCGTCCTTTAGCCTTGATATTTTGAAAAAAAATGATTGTTTGTTGGGATGCCTGAGTATTAATGTCTTTATGTCAACTTATAGACTATTGCTTTGAATCACTCATGTCTTAATATTCATGCCATGATTAGATATATGATCAAGATTATGCTAGATAGCATTCGATATCAAAAATTATCTTTTTTATCATTTACCTACATGAAGACGAGCAGGAATTAAGCTTGGGGATGCTGATACGTCACCGTCGTATCTATAATTTTTGATTGTTTCATGCCAATATTCTACAACTTTCACATATTTTTGGCAACATTTTATATGATTTATTGGACTAACATATTGATCCAGTGCCCAGTGTCAGTTCCTGTTTGTTGCATGTTTTTTATTTCGCAGAATATCCATATCAAATGAAGTCCAAATGCGATAAAAATTTATGGAGAATTATTTTAGAATATATGTGATTTTTGGTAGTTGGATTCAACGCAAAAGGAGGCCCACAACCCCCACAGTACACCAGGGCGCGCCCAGGGCCCAGGCGCACCGTGGTGGGTTGTGGTCGCCTCGAAAGTCGGTTGGAGATCTACTTCGGGCGCAAGAAAGCTTATATCTAGAACAAAAAAATTAAAATCTCAGCACAATCGGAGTTACGGATCTCCGGGAATATAAGAAACGGTTTTCGGCTAGAAAACAGGAGCGAAAAACATAAGAGAACAGAGAGGGAGATCCAATCTCCGAGGGGCTCCTGCCCCTCCGCCGCCAAGGAGACCATGGACCAGAGGGGGAACTCTCCTCCCATCTAGGGGGGAGGCCAAGGAAGAAGAACAAGGAGGGGGGCTCTCTCCCAGTGGCGCCGAAACATCGCCGGGGCAATCATCGTTTCGGTGATCTACACCAACAACTTTGCCGCCGTCAACACCAACTCTCTCCCCCTCTATGCAGTGGTGTAACACCTCTCTTCCCCTGTGTAATCTCTACTTAAACATGGTGCTCAACTCCATATATTATTTCCCAATGATATGTGGCTATCCTATGATGTTTGAGTAGATCCGTTTTGTCCTATGGGCTAATTGATGATCATGGTTGGTATGAGTTGTATGTTTTATTTTGGTGTTGTACTATGGTGCCCTCCGTGTCGCGCAAACGCGAGGGATCCCTGCTGTAGGGTGTTGCAATATGTTCATGATTTGCTTATGGTGGGTGGCGTGAGTAACAGAAGCACATACCCGAGTAGGTGGGTTGTTGCAAATGGGAGTAAAGAGGACTTGATACTTAATGCTATGGTTGGGTTTTACCTTAATGATCTTTGGTAGTTGCGGATGCTTGCTGAAGTTCCAATCATAAGTGCATATGATCCAAGTACGGAAAGTAAGTTAGCTAATGCCTCTCCCTCATATAAAGTTGCAATAATGATTACCGGTCTAGTTATCCATTGCCTAGGGACAAATAACCTTCTCGTTTGACAAAAGCTTTCTACTAACCAACTAACTTCTATTATCTTGCAACTTACTCGTAGTTTTATGCCCGCAAAGTACTTCTAGTTTTATTCATGCAAACTATCCTATCACCTACAAAATAGTTTCATACCTGTTCTAGGTAAAGCAAACGTAAAAGTGTGCGTAGAGTTGTATCGGTGGTCGATAGAACTTGAGGGAATATTTGTTCTACCTTTACCTCCTCGTTGGGTTTGACACTTTTATTTATCAAAAAAGGCTACAAACGATCCCCTACACTTGTGAGTTATCACAGAGTGATCAGTAGCATAGTAGTACAATAGTTTTGATGGCAGTAGTAGCAGTAGCAATAGCAATAGTAACTTAGCAAGAACAATATGTGGAAAACTCGTAGGCACTGGATCGGTTAATTCGTTGGATGATATTCATCATATAACAGTCATAACTTAGGGCGAGACAGAACTAGCTCGAGTTCATGAATATAATGTAGGCATGTATTCTGTAGATAGTCATACGTGCTTATGGAAAAGAACTTGCATGACATCTTTTGTCCTACCCTCCCGTGGCAGCGGGGTCCATAAGGAAACAAAGGGATATTAAGGCCTCCTTTTAATAGAAAACCGAAACAAAACATTAACACATAGTGAATACATGAACTCCTCAAACTACGGGCATCACCGGAAAGTATCCCAAATATTGTCACTATGGGGTTTACGGATCATAACACGTAATAGGTGCATATGACTAGCAAGATCGGATCAAGAACATAGATATAATTGTGATAACATAAATGTTTCAGATCTGAAATCATGGCACTCAGCCCTAGTGACAAGCATTAAGCATGGCAAAGTCATAGAAACATCAATCTCAGAACATAGTGGATACTAGGGATCAAGCACTAACAAAACTAACTCGATTACATGATGAATCTCATCCAACTCCTCACTGACCAGCGAGCCTACGGAGGAATTACTCACTCCCGGTGGGGAGCATCATGGAATTGGTGATGAAGGAGGGTTGGTGATGACGAACACCGAAGATTCCCCTCTCCGGAGCCCCAAACAGGCTCTAGATCTGGCCTCCCAACGAAGAACAGGAGGTGACGGCGGCTCCGTCTCGTGAAACACGATAAAACTTCCTGTCCTATTTTTTTCTCCAAAAATAGGAATTTATAGTGCTGGTATTAGGCTTAGGGGGCCCACGAGGTGAGCACAACCCACCAGGGCGCGCATGGAGGGGGTGGCGCACCCTGGTGTATCGTGCCCAGCCAGGGCACCCCCTCCGGTGGTTCTTGGATCTAGTATTTTTTATTTATTGTAAAATAATTCTCCGAAAAGTTTCGTCCAGTTCCGAGAACTTTTAATTCTGCACAAAAACTTTTAATTCTGCTGAAAACAACGTCAATCCGGGTTAGTTTCATTCAAATCATGCAAATTAGAGTCCAAAACAAGAGAAAGAGCGTTAGGAAAAGTAGATACGATGGAGTCGTATCAATTCCCCCAAGCTTAACCCATTGCTTGTCCTCAAGCAATTTAGTTGACAAACTTAAAGTGACAAAGAAAAACTTTTACGAACTCTTTTGTTCTTGGTTACATATATATATGCTTAAGTAGTACCCTGGTTTTCAGCAAAGATTATCACTAACCATGTCAGCAATAACTCTTAAAAATTATATTAAATCATATCAATGGCATAAGCAACTAGCGAGCAATAATAAAATATCTCAAGCGCCAACACTTTGTCAAAACGGTCATGATATAATATGACAATAGTGGTATCTCGCTAGCTCTTTCTGAGACCGCAAAACATAAATGCAGAGCACCTCCAAAGTTCAAGCAGCGACTAAACATTGTAAATCATGGTTGAAAAGATCCAGTCATGCTGCACCCAACATTAATTATACACAATGCACAAGGATGACAATAGTGCTCTCAGGTCTGGCGCTTATTTGAGAAGGTGACGACTCAACATAAAAGTAAATAGATAGTCCCTTCGTAGAGGGAAGCAGGGATTTGTAGAGGTGCCAGAGCTCAAAGCTTAAAATGGAGGTAGATATAATTTTGGGAGGTACACCCTTCCAGTCAATGTTACGACCAAGAGTTATCAATATCTTCCATGTTAAACACATTAGCGGCAGTTCCCAAGCGGTAAAAGTAAAGGTTTACTCCCCCTCCACCAACAATCACACTCCACGGATAGCCGAATCCACAGGTACCGTCCATACAAAAATATTCCTAGGGGAGTTTTGTTTAATTATTTGTAGTTTTTGATTTCGGGGCTAGGAATCCCTATTACCGCCCCTCTCGTGCAAGGACGAGTGAATAAACACTCATCATGAGAATAACCCGCTTAACATGGAAGATACTGACCGCCCCCTGTCGCTCCATGAGCGGTCCAGACACACAAAACAGATGTTCATTTGAATTTTTAGAGGTGGCAGATACAAATTTACTTGGAACGGAAGGGTAATACCGCATATAGGTAGATATAGTGGACTCATCTGGAATAACTTTGGTTTAAGGATTTTCACGCACAAGCAGTATTTCCAATTAGTACTGGTGAAGGCTAGCAAATAGGTTGAGAAGTGGCCAACTAGAGAGCGAAAACGGTCATGATCATGCATTATGAATAATAAACATTAAATGCTACCATGAGTAGGATTTGGACACCATGAACATAAATATCGTAGAGGCTATGTTGGTTTTGATTCAACTACATGCGTGATCATGTGCCAAGTCAAGCCACTTGAAACATTCATAGGAGGATACCATATCATCATATCACATCACAATCATTTTAATGCATGTTGACATCCAAGATAAATCATTATCCACTCCTAGCTACTTAAGCATGGCAAGAGCAACTATAATCTCTAATTGTCATTGCAAACATGTTTGATCATAATATGCTGAATCATGGATACTAGGTTAAACATATTTACAAAAACAAAAACAAGTTGAGTTCATACCCGCTTCTCTCTGCAACAGTCACTTCATCAAATATCGTCATTATTGCCTTTCACTTGCATGACCGAATGATATGAAAATAATAATAGTGCAAGAGTGCCATGGACTAAGCTGGAATTCCCCCAAGCTTAGGCTTTTGGCCTAGCTTGGTAATCACCATCCGTAGCCTAGATAATAGTGTGAGTGATAGCCCACCGAGGCTCTTAGTGCAGCCTCCTCATCCCGTCTGGCAGCTTCTACCTCCGCATTGTACGCGCGGGCCTCGCTCTCAAGAACGTAGGATCTTCTCTTACTGTGATAATCAAAGAGAGCAGGAGCAGGAAAGACAACGGGTACAATGCGATCGTTATTACACCTCAAGTTGTAAGTATAATTAGTGTCTGTGCCCTTAAGGAACTTATGACGTTTCATGGCCTCAAAGTCTAAGTAATGAGTAAGTAAAATGGGATCGTTAGGCTAAGGTGATACATGTAGCTTCTTAGCTACACGGGAGGCATAGATCCCACTGTAGAAGTGACCACTATTAGCATTGTGTTGCAATCTCGGTACAACGATTGCTCCAAGATTGTAACATTTAATTCATGTCATAGTAGTGTGTATAAGACTCAAATCAGGGGTACAAAGTTTGTGGCAATCTTGCTTTCCTACGATGCATTTGCCATTAAAGAGTGCAAAGTAGTGTATTGATGGAAAATGACTCCTTTTTATTCTACCTTGTGTCACTCCTCTATCTTCACCGTAGCAGAGATTAATCAAAAATGACTCGTACTCAGATGTTGGTGGTTTGTCTAGCGAACCCCAATATGGAATTTTGCACGCTTCACAGAACACATCTAAAGGCATGGTAAAGGGATGGTCATAAAGCTTAAATGAAATTCTAGACTCATGAGGAAAATATTTAAATTTCTTGGTGAATGATTTTATGAGTTCGAGATGTTGAATGCACTCATCTGCGATGAGGGTGCAAATTTTGCGTTGTCGATAAATTGCTCGAATTCCTCCTTGATACCCGCACCTACCATGAATTCGTCACATGGCCATAAGCATGATTTGGTAGCGGCATCCCGCATCGAGCTTGAACTTGGCTCAACATAGGACCGTCGTATTGAGCCACTACTCGATGATGCCTCCGAGGATTTTCTCCTCGAAGAACTCCTTCCAAAGAAATTCATTTTATTCGCGTACAAATTTCTGGAAAAAAATTGTCCACAAAGTTTTTGTCAACAAAACTTCGTAAGATTGATAGCAACTACTCCTAAGGATGCATAGAGGCCATATTAAGCATTCAAACTACTTAGAACTCTAGGAATTCAACAAGAAAGACCATCTACAGCAGCACCAAGAGTAGCTAATTATTCAAAAAAGAAAACACTAAGTGAAAAACTAATTGGAGCAATGGAGGAGCCACATACCAAGTTGCAATCCCCCAAAACAGTTTCAGAAATGGAGTTTCGAGCAAAGAGATCGAAATCCATGGGTTTGAGAGCAAGAACACGAAAGAGAGAGCTATGGTGATTTTTTCTGGAGGTAGGAGAAGGAATGGGCTAAAGGGATAAGTGAGGGGACCCACGTGGGGACCACAACCCACCAAGGCGCGCCTGGGGCTACTGGCGCGCCCTAGTGTCTTGTGGACACCGAGTGCACCCCCTCTGATGTTATTTTCACCGGAAATTCATAAATATTCAGAAAAAATCGTGTGAAATTTTCAGGACATTCTGAGAACTTTTATTTTTGGGTCATTTCTATTGCACGGAGAAATCAGAAAATAGGATAAACATGGCATTTTATTTTATTTGACTAGGAAAAAAAAGGTGGGAGCAGAAGGTTGTGCCTACCAGATTCATCAACTTCATACCTCTCAAAGATGATCCATAAATAAGGTTGATCAAGTCTTATTAACAACCACTTTCGATTAACATGAAACCGAAGAACTTTCGTAAAACACTAAGTTACGTCAATGGGGATATGCATATCCCCAACAATAAGTATGTCATATTTCTTTTTGGCAGTTGGTAGAGGTAGTTGAAAACTTCCAATAGTGACTGTCGGAGATTCTTCAATAACATTTATACCATTCACTTGGAATTATTTCTTCGGAAAGTGCACCGTATGCTCATTACCATTGATATTAAAAGTGACTTTGCTTTTATTGCAATCAATTACAGCCCCTGCAGTATTCAAAAAGGGTCTACCAAGGATAATCGACATGTTGTCGTCCTCGGGCATCTCAAAAATAACAAAGTCTGTTAAGATAGTAACATTTGCAACAACAACGGGCACATCCTCACAAATACCGGTAGGTATGGCAGTTGATTTGTCAGCCATTTGCAAAGATATTTCAGTAGGTGTGAGTTTATTCAAATCAAGTCTTTTATATAAAGAGAAAGGCATAACACTAACACCAGCTCCCAAATCACATAAAGCAGTTTTGACATAATTTCTTTTAATGGAGTAAGGTATAGTTGGTATTCCAGGATCTCCAAGTTTTTTAGGTACACCATCCTTAAAATAATAATTAGCAAGCATGGTGGAAATTTCAGCTTCGGGTATCTTTCTTTTATTAGTGATGATGTCTTTCATGTATTTTGCATAAGGGCCCAACTTTAAAATATCAGTTAAGCGGGTACGTAAAAACACTGGCCTAAACATTTCAGCAAAGCGTTCAAATTCTTCATCACCCTTTTTCTTAGATGGTTTAAGTGGAAAAGGCATGGGTTCAGAAACCCATGCCTCTCTTTCTTTACCATGTTTTCTAGCCACAAAGTCTCTCTTATCATATCGTTTATTTTTAGGTTGTGGGTTATCAAGATCAACAACAGGTTCTATTTCAACATCATTATCTGGTTCTTTATCATTATTTGGTTGGGTGTCCTCAGGAACATCACTATCATTTTCATTATAACTAGGTGAATGTTCATTACCAGATTGAGTTTCAGCATCAGAAATAGAGACATCATTATTATCAGGAGGTTTTTCTATCTCAGATTCACTAGAGGTATGCAAAGTCCTATCATTTTTCTTTTTCTTTTTCTTTTTAGAAGGACTAGGTACACCAGTGTTAATTCTCTGAAAGTCTTGTTCAATTCTTTTAGGATGACCTTCGAGATAAAGAGGTTCTTGGGTCATTCTACCTCCTCTAGTCACTACTCTAATAGCGTGATCATTCATATTATTATTCATTTCATTAAGCAATTATCTTTGAGATTTAGCAACTTGTTCTAACTGGGTTTGAACCATAAAGGCATGTTTTCCTACACCTCTAACATCATTACTGATTCTAAATAACAGGTCACTCAAGCGAGCAATCATATCAGAATTATATTTTAATTGTTTCAGAACATTTGCATTGAAGTGATCTTGTTTCCTAATGTAGTTATCAAACTCACATAAGCATTGACTAGGTTGTTTATTGTAAGGGATATCACTTTCATCAAACTTTAATAAAGAATTTACCTCTACCACCTGTTGAGTTGGTGGTATGTCAAGGCCATGTATTTCTTCAATAGGTGGTAAATTCTTAACATCCTCAGCTTTAATACCTTTTTCCTTCATACATTTCTTTGCCTCTTGCATATCTTCAGGACTAAGAAATAAGACACCCCTCTTCTTCGGAGTGGGTTTATGTGGTGATTCAGGGAGAGTCCAATCATCATAATTCTTCAATATATTATTCAATAGTTCCTCAGCTTGTTCAACAGTTCGTTCCCTGAAAACGCAACCAGCACAACTATCTAGGAATTCCCTAAAAGCATCAGTTAGTCCATTATAGAAGATATCAAGTATTTCAGTTTTCTTAAGAGGGTGATCAGGCAAAGCATTAAGCAATTGGAGAAGCCTCCCCCAAGCTTGTGGGAGACTCTCTTCTTCAATTTGCACAAAGTTAAATATTTCCTGTAAGGCAACTTGTTTCTTATGAGCAAGATTTTTTTTCTAGAGAAGTAGTAAATCATATCCTAGGGACTACGCACACAACCAGGAGCAAGAGTATTGTACCATATCTTAGCATCACCCTTTAATGAGAATGGAAATAATTTGAGAATATAGTAATAGCGAATCTTCTCACAATGAGCAAAAAGGGTGGCTATATTATTTAACTTAGTAAGATGTGCCACTACAGTTTCAGTTTCATAGCCATGAAAAGGATTAGATTCAACCAAAGTAATCAACTCTGGGTCGACAAAGAATTTATAATCCTTATCGGTAACAAAGTTAGGTGAAGTAGCAAACATAGGATCACATTTCATTCTAGCATTCAAAGTCTTTTCCTTATACTTGCATAATAATTTATTCAGATAATCTCTATCCTTACAAGAAAGGATTTCTCTAGCTATCTCCTCATCCATAACATAACCTTCAGGTATCTTAGGCATTTCAAATCTAGGAGAGCTAGGTCTAATAGGTGTTTCATAGTTCTCAGTTTCAAAGACTTCATCAGTTTCAGTAGTTTCATTAGTTTAGTAATTTCATTCTCTTTAGCTCTAGCAATTTGTTCATCAAGAAATTCACCCTAGTGGCACATTATCATCAAGCATGGTACTAGCATCACCATAAGAATCATTCATAGCAGAAGTAGCATCATCAATAACTTGCGACATATCAGGATTAATAGCACGTGGTGGTGTTGCAAGTTAACTCATAACCGAAATGAATGAAGTATGGAGCTAGATGGCAATTCCTTACCTCCCCTTGTCTTAGAGGGAAAAATATTGGTTCTTGTATCCTTCAGATTCTTCATAGTGATCAATTGATATAGATCCCAAGTGACTCAACAAATATAGCTATGCTCCCCGGCAACGGTGCCAGAAAAGGGTCTTGATAACCCACAAGTATATGGGATCACAACAGTTTTCGAGGGCAGAGTATTTACGAGTATTAGCAATTGAGTTGTCAATTCAACCACAACTAGAGAGTAAATATCTGCAACAGAGTGACCAGTAGGACAATAGTATGATAGTTTTGATGGCAGTAGTAGTAGTAACAGTAACGGTAACAGTGATAGCAGTGGTTTTGTAGCAAGTGTAACAGTAGTAGTAGCAATAGTAACTTAGCAAGAACAATATGTGGAAAACTCATAGGCACTAGATCGATGAATTCGTTGGATGAAATTCATCATATAACAGTCATAACCTAGGGCGACACAGAACTAGCTCTAGTTCATAAATATAATGTAGGCATGTATTCCGTAAATAGTCATCCATGCTTATGGAAAAGAACTTGCATGACATCTTTTGTCCTACCCTCCCGTGGCAGCGAGGTCCATCAGGAGACTAAGGGATATTAAGGCCTCCTTTTAATAGAGAACCGGAACAAAGCATTAACACATAGTGAATACATGAACTCCTCAAACTACGGTCATCACCGGAAAGTATCCCAAATATTGTCACTATGGGGTTTATGGATCATAACATGTAATAGGTGCATAAGACTAGCAAGATCGGATCAAGAACATAGATATAATGGTGATAACATAAATGGTTCAGATCTGAAATCATGGCACTCGGGCCCTAGTGACAAGCATTAAGCATGACAAAGTTATAGCAACATTAATCTCAGAACATAGAGGATACTAGGGATCAAGCCGTAACAAAACTAACCCGATTACATGATGAATCTCATCCAACTCCTCACTGACCAGCGAGCCTACGATGGAATTACTCACTCCCGGTGGGGAGCATCATGGAATTGGTGATGAAGGAGGGTTGGTGATGACGAAGATCGACATTCCCCTCTCCGGAGCCCCAAACGGGCTCCAGATCTGGCCTCCCGACGAAGAACAGGAGTTGGCGGCGGCTCCGTCGCGTGAAATGCGATAAAACTTCCTATCCTATTTTTTTCTCCAAAAATATGAATTTATAGTGCTTGAATTAGGGTCAGGGAGCCCACGAGGTGAGCACAACCCACTAGGGCGCGCCTAGAGGGGGTGGCGCGCCCTGGTGTATCGTGCCCAGCCAGGGCACCCCCTCCGGTGGTTCTTGGATCCAGTATTTTTTAATTACTATAAAATAATTCTCCAAAAAGTTTTGTCCAGTTCCGAGAACTTTTATTTCTGCACAAAAACAACACCATGATAGTTCTGCTGAAAACAGCGTCAGTCCGGGTTAGTTTCACTAGTCATCAACCCATCCATCTGCACGGGCTAGTATTATGAGTAAACAACATGTAGATTCTATGGGAAATTACACTATTTATTATATATTCAGGTGGTAAGAAAGAAAAAATATTTTGTATACAAATCAGGTTTTAGCATGGCAATCAAGTCACTTCAGAGTTATGAATTTGAAGGAAAAAACATAAGATTTACCATATATTCAAATTTTTAAGAATGAAAATATATTTATCATATAGATTTTTCATGATGCCAAGCAAATGCCTCACGTGTTATGATAAATTTGCAACCTCATAACCACTTTGTATTTCGCTTTACAAATTTATCTTATGATGGAAGAACTATCCCAGCCGTAAGACTTACAACACATGCTAATTTTCGTACCTGACTTGTAAATACTGACAATCTTTTAACCAAAACAATATGACTACCTAACGTGAAATGTAATTCTTGGCATCTCTATTGAAACATAATCCGACCTCATTCTTTCACCATCACCTTTCAGTGCTCTATCCAAGAAGTCCGTCTGCGATGCATATTTATTCAACTTAAATTGAAAACACTTTTCATGGAACTTTGACCATTTAATCTTTCCTCATATTCTCGTTTGAGTATTGACATCGCAGCCTTTCAGTTCGCTGAAAATTTTGACGTTTTAGTGTCAAAAAAGATATTAAAATCGATCCTATATATTTGGCATTTTTTATCTTGAAGCATTCAGTGTGAAACAAATAGGACTAATGATAAAAATGAACATAAAAAAGTACTACTTAAGCTACGCTTAACTTGCCACAGCAAAATCTAAGAGAAGGTAAACTCTTGCTGACAAGTACCACAAACATCTTTACACAAAGAAAACCTCATCAAATAAGACAACCTTTTCAAGTCAAACAGTTGCTCGCATGCATTCATGCTCCCAATAGCCAATGTTCAGATACTTCTGCCATTAGAGGTAAGCTCTTAAGAAAAGGTAAATTTATAAAATATGTCTTCACCAACTTATCTGTTTAATAATTCTAGTACATGACATGTTCCCGTTAGAAGCACGAGAGTAGAAAATTTAAGACCGGCACAAAAAATGTAGAAGTAAATGAACTGTCAAAAGAGTATAATTGGTGAACGGAATAATTGCTAAAAGATCGTAATTTTGGTCGAAGTTCTTTCCCATGGCCAACGAAGTTGACCAACCTCTTTTTACTATTTTTTTTCCTATTGGATGAAGCATTCACATTGTTATGTTTATCCTCGTACTAATCATGAGCGATCGATGCAATTCCCAAGCACTTCTTGATGCCCACCGTATAACAAATTAGGCACTCCCAATAAATCCATTCTTAAAGCGTTATCATAGGTAGTGACAATTTGTTTTGAGACAATAACCCCAATGCATGTCTTAGTAAACAACCTACCAAAAAATGTTTAAATTATGAGCTCCAATTAGGGGCTTGAATAATAGATATCGTCTTCGGTAAAATATGTACCATGAAAATAAAATATTTGTGAAAAAAAACGACTGTGTGTATTTCGTACCAGCTCATTAGTTGGAAAATCATAATAATCTTGCCCTACCACCCCTTCGAAAGGTAATCAAACACATCGTCTGAAGGATGGAACACTGATCAATGCGCTGATGTTTGTCTGCCTTCAAACCTGAGCGATGTACGATCTCTAAGAACAAAAACACGCAAACTGTATGAAGAAGTGCACAAAGGATTAGCACCACATATTAAAATATTAAAAATATGATAGGACAGTAGCAAAAAACATAGCGTAGATGTGTTTGGAGGACACACCCCATTCAACCCGGAGATGATAAGCTGAACCATGTCATTATACATCGTTGCGTACTATTGTTTCACAGTTCAGAATATAGTAGATGACAATACTCTATTAAATTGAACGGGATCAGATGAAAATATGCTCAGTTTTAGCTGTATCCACTCAATGGATTCTGCAGCATCCACCAACCCAACTACTCAACCGATTGTTTTGTTTTGTTGTGACGCAAACCAAATAAGCCTCCTTGTATCCTGTGTCATTGAACTAAGAAAGCAAGATCAAGAATTACATGCCAGCCACCTTCAACTTTGCGTCCACGTTTGCCTTCGTTGCCGGGAAGGAAATAATTGGCATAGCAAGTGATCTGGGGTATGCATGAGCTAACTAAATCTGAACGTGCAGTGCTCTTATTCTTAAAATCCTCCATATACAGAAATCACTCAATATGAAGGGCGTATATGGTGCCCAGTTGGCATAGTGGTGTCCGGTGCTTCACCGATCCTATTCAGGGCACAATAGATCTTCAACCCCCAAGCGTACAGCGCGGCGCTGGGCGCGCGGGGCGGCGGCTGCGCGGCCTGGCGGCGGTGTGGCGGCCCCTTGAGCCTGGACGGCGTGCGGCGGCTGCGTGGTCCTTCTCCATCGGGTGGTGGCGCGTGGGGCGGCCCCGGCCAGATCCGGCTGGATTCGGCGGCGGCGGCTCGTCCTTCGGCGGGGGCTGCAGGCGGCTTCGGCCATGGCCAGCGCCTCCTTGCTGCTGGCAGGGGCGGCGGTGGCATGGTGGCGGTGGTGGTGGGGTGGACGGGGGCGGCGGCGGACGGCATGAGGCCCTGCCTGCTGCTCCCGGTGGCCACGGGCTGCGGGTGGCTTGGGCCACGGTCGGCAGATCCCTCCTTGCCGCTGGGCGGAGGTTGCTGCGGCGTGGTGGTGGTGGCGATGGGGCGGCACGGTTGCCTTGGTTGGGCGGCGGTGAGATCCGGGTTGTTGGCGTTTGGCGGGCGATGCGAATCTGGTTCGTGGAGGTGGATGATGTCCGGTGATGCTAAGCTACGAGGGGTTGACTTGGTCCGCATTGGATGCCTTTCGCGTTGTGCCCTTCTTGCTTGGTGTTTGCCGTGGCGTCGGTCCGAGGTTTGCTCTCCGGGCGCTGCTGTGTCGTCGTTTGGATCGACACCAATGACCATGGACATGGCGGCGCTCGAGCGTGCTCGACGGTGGCCGTCGGTAGTCACTGGGTTGTGTCCCCCCCGGTCCACCGGGACCGGCTGGGGACACGGGCGTTGGCGCCTCCTACTGTGGAGGTGCCGACCCAAACTAGGTGGCTGATGCCGGGCTGGGAGTGAAAGGTGGTCCCTTTCACTCTTACTACCGTGGTTGGGTGTTGAGACGTGGAAGGTCGGCGGTGCCCCGGGGCATGGATGCCGGGACGGCGGTCCCGGACGGCGGGCTCCACGATTGGCTTTCCGGCAGGCATCGTGGTTGCGGTGGTGGCTTCATCTTCTGGTCGTATGGGCGACTAGGGATGTAGTGCCGGGAGGCCCAGGCCTGCTCTGGCAGTGCCCAGATCTGGTGTGGACAAGATGTCCCTCGTTGGGTTGGTGGCCGGGACTCCTCTTGGTGGTGCGGGCGAGTGTCCGAGTGAAGGCTCTGTGCTTCTGGCGCCAACGTCGACGACACCCGTGGGTGCCGCCTGCTTCTTGAAGACGACGTTGTGGATCTCGATTCTATGCCAGGGCTCACGGTGAAAACCATTGTCTGTTCTCAGACTCGGCAGCGGCGACGCTTCGCGCCGTCACCCTCTTTGGGGCGTTGTCATTGAGCTCAGGGGTCCTTGTCCGGTTCTTAGCGAGGTGTTAGGCTTGTTCTAGTTTCTTGTCTTTCTTTCGATCTGCTTTGTAAGGGGGCCTCCCCACCATTTTGTATCGTTTGGCCGTGAACTTTGGGTCAGTGCTTTATATATAAAGCGGGGCGAAAGCCTGTTTCGAGAGCGTACGGCTTCATAAACTGCATGTGTGTCCACTATATACAACCCATCATCAGGCTTGGGATTAAGATTAATGAAGAACGAACCTGAAAATCTGAGATTCGATGGGGCAGAGCCGTATTAGAGCTAGAGGACCCCCATGTCATCCACGTCGCATGCATAATCAGGCTGCGACCATGGTGCTGCCATGGTGACGATTGAGGACACTACTTAAAGCTGAATCCATCCTAATCAATTTATTTGCCCCTCGATCCACGCCTCCTTTCTTGGAGATGGCGACGCAAGTTGCTGCAGTTGGATCCAAACCTCCCTGCTTGGAGACAGAAATGCTTGGAGAAGGGTATGTAAAAGTATGAAGGAAGGGCCTTAGTTTAATTTCCTTAAAAGTCCTAGCGCCCAGGCTGCTCGACATCAACGGTGCACAAACACGTCTACGTGGGCTTCAGGCAGATCTAACTTCGGATATCATATATGTTGTTCTTCCATGTTCAACGCGTGATTTTTTTTGAACTTGTGGGACAATGGCGTGGAATCTTTGGGACAGTTAATCTAACAGCTGTTAGCAACTAATACGGAGATCATACGGACAATAAGCCTTCTTTTTTAGGATTAACGTGGAGCCTCGGTTGGTGCTTCCAATTAGTAATAAGAAGATTCAAATCATGCAAATTAGAGTCCAAAACAAGATAAAAAGCGTTAGGAAAAGTAGATACGACGGAGACGTGTCAGAGAAGTACCAATCATTTTAAGATCTTCATCATGATTCCGGTAAAATTGGGTGGAAGGGCCTTTTCTAAGAATTCCCCCTTAGCTTTCAACATAGCGGTCCTCTCCTTACTTTCATTAATAGATATTTGTATAGATTTAATAGCCTCATTAAAATCATGCTTGGGTGGCAAAGCTTTACTTTTAAGAGTTTCTACATCAAGAACAATTATATCCATGTTTTTAGCCAAAGCATCAACTACATGCAATTTTTCCTCTACCATAGTGTTGAAAACCTTTTGAGAGTTAATAAATTCTTGGGTTTTTTACATTTGTGCCCCTCATTCCTTAGATGTACTCATGCATCCCCACGCTCTTAGAATTTGCTCACTTTTCCCCACTCTCCTGTCCAAAACCCTCACGAAAGGTCACAACGGAGGATGCCGTCGGGTCAATGGTTTGACCGTTAACTCTGACTAGTGGGGCCTCGTCGTAAGGGCAACTCCAAATCGTATGCCAACATTCGCTTGGGGCAAAAGGGACAGACGGGCCGTCACTCGTGGCGGCGTCCAACCTACCCCCACCGCCCAAAGTAAATGCGCATGCGCGGCGGGGCCCGGTCGTCAGCCACCCACCTTCATGTCGTCGTCCTTCTTTAAGTGGAAACCCGTGGACCGGCCAGTCACACTCCACATGGTAGCTTCCGCTTCCAAAGCCAATCCTGCCCCCTCCATCCCTGGCAGTTTCTAGAAACTCTAGCCCGCCGCTGTCGCCATGACCTGGCCGTGGTCCGGGAAGGGGAATCACTCTCACCTCCACATATTTGCTAGCCTCTTCGGTACCGTGCATTGCCCATTCTCAGCTCGAGGATCGGTGCAACATTCGCCGGTGCATCCAAATCGCGTGACATGATACGCTCTATTGCACATAAGCCTTATTATATCTTCCTCTAAACAGCCACCATACCTACCTATCATGGCATTTCCATGGCTATTATGAGATATATTGCCATGCAACTTTCATCGTTACATCATATGACTAGTACTTTCATTATCTTATTGCTTTGCATGATCATATAAGCTGACATAGTATTTGCAGCAAAGCCCCTGTTCATTATTTTTCAGATATGTTATGCTTGATCATTGCACATCCGGGTACGCTGCCAGAGGCATTCATATAGAGTCATACTATAGTTTTTCATGTTGAGTTGTAAGTAAATAAAAGTGTGATGATCATCATTATTAAGGCACTGTCCCGGTGAGGAAAGGATGATGGAGACAATGATTCCCCCACAGGTCGGGATGAGACTCCGGACGAAAAAGAAAATGAAAGAAAGAAAAAAAAAGTGAAAAAGAAAAAGGAAAAGAAAAAGAAAAAAATGAGAGAAAAGAGAGAAGGGAGAGTGCTACTACTTCCTTTTCCACACTTGTGCCTCAAAGTGGCACCATGTTCTTCATACAGAGAGTCTCTTGTTTTGTCACTTTCATATGCTAGTGGGAAGTTTTCATTATAGGACATGGCTTGTATATTTCGATGATGGGCTTGCTCAAATGCCCGAGGTCTTCATGAGCAAGCACGTTGGATGCACACCCACTTAGCTTCATTTGAGGTTTCATACACTTATAGCTCTAGTGCATCCGTTGCATGGCAATCCCTACTCCCCGCATTGATATCTATTGATGGGCATCTCCATAGCCCTTTGATATGCCCAGTTGATGCGAGACTTTCTTCTCCACTTTTACCCCTTTGAAACCTACCACCATATTCTATTCCACCTTTATGCTATATCCATGGTTCACACTCATATATTGCGTGAGTAATAAAAAGCTGAAGCGCATTACAAAGTACGATCCAATTGCCTGACTTGACACCGTGGTGCTTAACATTTGTATTTATGTGGTGAAGACGGAGCCATGCCATGATAATATGATAAAATGAAAAGTGGGTGAACATTCTTTAAGGATCGTATATTTTGAAACTTGATGATTATGTTACTTATGTTTATAAGTATTACTATGTTGATTTTTACTAATTCATCATTTCTCAATGATCGTACCTGCAATAGATTACATGTTGGGTAGCATGTCACATCAAAATATCTGTTTTTATCATTTACCTACTCGAGGACGAGCATGAAATTAGCTTGGGATGCTTGATAAGTCTCCAACGTATCTATAATTTTTGATTGTTCCATGCTATAATATTATCATTCTAGGATGCTTTTTAGGTGATTATTTACCAATTCATATTATTTTTGAGCACTAACCTATTAACCCGGTGCCCAGTGCCAGTTGCTGTTTTCTGCATATTTTTGACTTTTTAGGTTTACAGTACCACATGAAGTCCAATTTCCCCGAATTTTTTAATGATTTTTTCTGGTCCAAAAGAAGACCTGGAAGCTTCGGGAGGCGACCGGAGGCCGCGCCCTGTTATCTGTTGGCCCCCTCGAGCGTCCCCGTTCGCCCCTCTCTGGCCTATTAATTCTAATTAATCAAAAAAAACCTAGAGAGCCTCCCGAAATACTTTTTCTGACGTCGCAAGTCTCTGTTCCGCCGTGTGCCCATCTCGAGCCCTGTTCCGGTGCCCTGCCCGAGGGGGGATCGATCATGGAGGTCCTCTACATCAACCTTGCTGCTTCCATGATGTGTGAGTAGTTCCCTACAGACCTACGGGTCCGTAGTTAGTACCTAGGTGGCTATCTCTCTCTCTTGATCTTCAATACGAAGTTCACCGCATCTTCGCGGTGATCTATTCGATGTAATCACTTTGTGCGGTCCGTTTGTTGGGATCCGATGAATTGTGGGTTTATGTTCAGATTATTCATGAAAAAGATTTAAGTTTTCTCTGATTTCTATTATCATTCTTATTTGCATGATTATTATAGCTTCATAAATCTCTCTGATCTATTGAAATCGTTTGGCCAACTAGATTGATATTTCTTCAGTGACAGAAGGGGACAAGACACGTCTTTGTATTGTTTCCACTAACGATAAAACGACGGGGTTAATTCATATTGATTGAGTTTTCTTTGTCTACATCATGTCATCGTTCTGCAAGCATTACTCTGTTTTTCATAAAGTTAATACTTAGAGAGGCAAGCATAGCAGCGCTCTCGACATGGAGTAATAGTAATAGGTGCAGGTAGGACTCGGCCTATTTTCTTATGGACGTGATGCCTATATACACATGATCGTTGCCGTGTATAAATATTGCATAACTATGCACTTTTCTATCAATTGCCCAACAGTAATTTGTTTACCCACTATATGCCTACTACATGAGAGATGCCACTAGAGAATACTACGGCCCCCGGGTCTGTTCACTTATATATTTAAAAAATCTTTAAATACCTTGCTGCCATTTTTTTTGCAATTTAATTTATTCAACTATCATCTACGCACTTCATTTTCTTGCAAATAAAGAGTCCAAGGGGATTGACAACCCTTTTGCCCACGTTGGGTGCAAGTGTTTGCTTCTTTGTTTGCACTCACTGAAGATGGGGGTTGCATTCTAATCCTACTGGTTCGATAAACCATGGTTCTCACTGAGGGAAACACTTACCTATACTGTGTTGCATCACCTGTTCCTCTTCACGGAAAACCCAAAGCAGATCACAAGTATCACTGTCCTATGGTGCCCTCTGTGCCGCGCACACGTGGGGGATTCTCGTTGTAGGGTGTTGCAATACGTTCATGATTCGCCTATATTGGGTGGCTAGAGTGACAGAAGTTTACACCCGGGTAAGGGGATTGTTGCGTATGGGAGTAAAGAGGACTTGATGTTTAATGCTATGGTTGGGTTTACCTTAATGATTTCTAGTAGTTGTGGATGCTTGCTAGTGGTCCAATCATAAGTTCATATGATCCAAGTACGGAAAGTATGTTAGCTCATGCCTCTCCCTCATATAAAATTGCAATAATGATTACCTATCTTGTTATCAATTGCCTAGGACAATTCCGCACACCATACCCTCATTATTCCACACTCGCTATTTGTAACATATTGTAATATATTCTAACTCTATTTAGGGAAGAAACTATTTTTCATATTTTAGTTTTCCAATATCATGCAGAGCTATCCTCTTCATACCCACAACGTAGTTTTATTTCACGTTTCTATATAAAAGCAAACGCTCGGTGTACGTAGAGTTGTATCAATGAAAAATAGGACTTGAGAGAATATTGATCTTACCTTTAGCTCCTTATGGGTTCAACACGCCATACTTACCACTTCCATATTTGGAAAGTGCTATGATGATTCCTTGCACTTGGGCATTATCAAGCTCTTTTCTGGCTCCGTTGCCGGGGAGCAATATCGTGGGGTTAATATTTTCGTGTATGCTTGTTTGCTTCTATCAATAAGTAGATTTTGTTTTCCTTTTGTTTCTGTGTTCTTGTTTTGTTTCTTTAGTTGTGGGTGAAACAAACAAAAAATATTGAAAAATTAAAACACAAAAAAATTACTTGCCTTTTATAATCGAAGTGATTGGAAAGTTACGGATTGGAGAAGTGAGGGTTGACCATGAACACTTGTGTTCATGCTCGCGGAAACATTGTAGAATTTTTTATGGAAGTTTCACATAAAAATAATTGTTCCCTTACATATACCACTGTACCATAAAAATATTGTGCTTGTCATAACATTCATGATGCTCTTTTGCATGTTTCATCTACTATTCTTATGTGAGCATTATCGAAATCATCATGCCTAGTTAAAAGGCTTTACAGAAAAGCGCTTGTTGGTAGACAACCCAACACCTATCCTTTCTGTTTTTTTTGTGTTCACGTGATTAGGCTACTGTATTAATCATGTTTTGTGTCTTTTATTTCAATAATGTGCCAAGTAAAGCCTTTGGATGATTTGGATGATAGTAGATTTGATCCTGTGCCAAAACAGAAACTTTTGCGTCCAGTGCAGAATTTCTCTGATTTTACGGGAACGTCTTTTTGCTTGGAATGCTTTACAAAGTATTGGTATACAAATTCCCCAGGTTTTCCTAATTTTTCAGAATTTTCGAGTTGCAGAAGTATGGTGTTTGTGCAGATCATTACGGACCGTTCTGTTTTAGATATATTCTGTTTTTGCTTGCATAGTTTGCTTGTTTTGATGATGCTATGGATTATATCGGGGGCTATAATCCATTGAGAAGTTAGGATAGAGTTCCTTATGCAATAATTAAATATTAATCAATGTATAACAGTAACTAAAGTTTATGATTTGCCTATTATACTAACGGATCTCACGAGGTTTCCATTAAGTATTGTGTGATTGAAGTTTTCAAGTTTTGGGTGAGATACCGATATGAGGACAATAATGAGCGCAAGACCGTAAGCTTGGGGATGCCCAATGTACCCCCAAGGTAATATACAAGGAAGACTCAAGCGCCTAAGCTTGGGGATGCCCCGAAAGGCATCCCCTCTTTCGTCTTCAACACTATCAGTATACCTTACTTGGAGCTATAGTCTTATTCGTCACATAATATGTGTTTTGCTTGGAGCATCATTTTTATTTTGTTGTTCTCTGTTAGATGTTATTCATAATCATGTTTTTCAATAAAAGGTTCCAAGAATTGCCTTAAGATGTATTAAATGCATGTTTGAAGTGTGACTGTGTAAAAGCAGAAACTTTTGCTGTAGTTTTTGAGTTTTCATATTTTACTAGAACGTGAAAAGTTTCTGAAATTTTTACATAGTACTTTCATACAAATTATTTAGCTTGTCCTAAATTTTCATAATTGTTTGAGTTACATAAGTACAGTTCTTAAAAGAATTGCTACAGACTGTTCTGTTTGGATAGATTGTTGTCATAGTATTGTTATCTACTTATCCTAGAATTTTCATGGCCTATATTGGTATATATAAATTGTGGAAATGATAGTATACAGTACCTACTCTTTGAAAATTATTATGCAACTTGTCTTGACAGTACATTAAGTGTTGATTTATTCTTATGTGTACTAACCTATCTCACGAGTTCTTTTCAAGTTTTATGTGGATGAAGTTTTTGATAGGATTGAACGAGATACAAAAGCTCAAGCTTGGGGATGCCCAAGGCTCCCAAGTCAATATTACAAGAAGTCTCAAGCATCTAAGCTTGGGGATGCTACGCATCCCACCTTTCTTCATCAACAATTATCGGTTAGCCAATGATGATCATAAGTTTTTTTCGTTCACATGTGCTATTCATGGAGCATATTTTGTGTTTATTTTTCCTTTTTATTTTATGGACCATGCTGGTATGAGATAATCCTTGGCTTATTTATAGAATGCTTCATGCGCTTCACTGAAATCTTTTGAGTATGGCGTTATATAATGCTTCATGTGCTTCACTTAAATCTTTTGACTACAACTTTATAGAATGCTTCGTGTGCTTCACTTATATACTTTGAGCTTGGATATTGGTATCTCTATATTCATGGTAGAATGCTCTATGATCTTCACCTATATCTTTTTGAGAGTAGTTTTATGATCACTCTTGTGCTTCACTTATAACCTAAGAGAAAAATGTTGAATGAATTGAATGTCATAAAACGTGAAATTATATATGCTTCATATGCTTGTCCCATGGGGAGTAGTGACTTCACATACTAAGAGTATAAGCAATAAAAATTGGAGGTTAGCAAACATAGCATTGGTCACTTGAACAATTCATGAAAGAATATTGAAGGAAGAGAGATTTCACATATAAATATACTATCTTGGACATCTTCTATGATTGTGAACCCCCATTAATTATTTTCAAACTTGATCAAGTAGTTGACGTCGGACAAGGAAGACAACGTAATGGTTATGTTTGTTTATATTCACATAGAAGTTATATTGTCATAGATCCTCTAACACGCGGTGCTTGCTTAGGATCTTTTGCTAGCCAAAAATTCTTACTGAGTAGAGATACTACTTGTGCATCCAAAAATCCTTAAACCCAGTTTCTTGACATGAGAGTCCACCATATCTACCTATGGATTGAATAAGATCCTTCAAGTAAGTTGTCATCGGTGCAAAAAGCAATAAAAATTGCTCCTAAATATGTATGATCTTTTATTGGAAGGAAAAATAAGCTTTGTACGAACTTGTGATGGTGAAGAAATAAAAGCAACAGACTGCATAATAAAGGTTGCTATCACAAGGGGCAATATAAAGTGACGTTCCTTTTCATTAAGAGATTGCACATCCAAAAATAAAAAGTGCATGACAACCTCTGCTTCCCTCTGCGAATGGCCTATCTTTTACTTTTATGTACTTACTTTTCTATATTTACTTTTATGCAAGAGTCAATAATGTTCATCCTCCCTATTCCAATCTATTAATTCTTTAGTTGGCAGGCATCATGTGGTGGGGAAAGATCCAGGCACATATATCCAGTTGGATATAGGTGATCATGATTCATTGTTCTCGACATTATCCCTGAGATAAATAAGTTGGGAGGCGAAATATTAAGCCCCTATCTTCCTATGTGTGTGATTGAAACTGCTTGTTCTAAAAATAACCTTTCAGTGTCAGCAATCATGGAAGACAAACTGATAGTTGAGTATGTGGAATTTGCTAAAACAAAGCTCTTACATAGACCCTTCCTGAAAATAAGATGAATTGTAATTGTTTGATGACTGAAAACAAAGTTTGCTAGTTTTCAAGAAAGTTTATGGTCTATACTTTAACATGTGAATAGCTTGCTACTTGATCATGAGAAGTTTTACGAGAAATACTTGCTGGTTATGATGTTAGAAAAATGGTTGAAATTTTTATTAATCAAAATTATACACTATGCTATCATTCACACTTCATAAATTATCCCTTTTATCATTTACCTACTCGAGGACGAGTAGGAATTAAGCTTTGCGATGCTGATACGTCTCCAATGTATTGATAATTTATGAAGTATCCATGCCATATTTACCTATGTTTACAATAATTTTATATGGTTTTGATGCACTTTATATGATTTAATTACAACGAACCCAGACTGTCGTTGTTTTCAGCAGGATTATCGTGTTCACTACTGGAATCAGAGTATTTGCCATCCGCCTGTTCTTTGCCGTCTGCCAGCAGACGGTAAAGAAAGTCTTTGCCGTCAGCTTCCACAAAACAGACGGCAAAGAACTGGCTGATGGCAAAGATTATGTTTGCCATCAGTCAGTTCTTTGTCGTCTGCCAGCTGACGGCAAAGAGCCAAACGGCAGACAGCAAAGAGCCCACCTGGGCCCCACTGGCCCGTGGGGTTTGGTGGGCCGTCTGCCTGATCTTTGCCGTCTGCCTGGGCGCTCTTTGCCGTCCGCCTGCAGACTGCAAAGAGGTTGGGTATTAAACGGCGTTGGCCCGACCCCCACACCCCATCTCTCTCTTTCTCTCTCTCTCTCTCTCTCGCCCCCGATCTCCCCACGCTGCCCCTCTACCCTCGTCTCGCCGCTAAGCCGCCCACACCCCCGCCCACGGCCGCCCCGCTGCCAGTGCCCCTGCCCTCGACCGCCCCGCCGCCAGGCGCCCCCGCCCCCGCCCCGCCGCCAGGGCCCCCGCCCCCTACCGCCCCGCCGCTCGGGCCGCCCCGACCGTCCCTGCCGCCGCCCCCACCTCCAGTGACTAGCCCGGTCGCCCCTTCCTTTTTTTTGTTTTTTGGTTTTTTTCTGTTAAGTTAGTGGGGTTAGTTTATTAGGTTAGAAAAAAGAAAAGAAGAAGAAGAAAATTAGAAGAAAAGAATAAATGTAGAAGAAAAAAAGAAGGAAAAAAGAAGGAAAAAAAGGAAAAAGGAAAAAGGAAAAGAAGAAAAGAATAAGAAGAAGAAGAAGGAAAAGAAGAAGAAGATGAAGAAGAAGAAGAAGAAGAAGAAGAAGAAGAAGAAGAGGAAGAAGTGGAAGAAGAGGAAGAGGAAGAAGAGGAAGAAGAAGAGGAAGAAGAAGAGGAAGAAGAGGAAGAAGAAGAAGAAGAGGAGGAAGAGGAAGAAGAGGAAGAAGAAGAGGAAGAAGAAGCGGAAGAAGAAGAAGAAGAGGAAGAAGAGGAAGAAGAAGAAGAAGAAAACGACACCCCGACAGGACGCCCCGACACCCGACACGACACCCCGACACGACTCCCCGACATGACACCCCAACACGAGACCCCGACACCCCGACACGACACCCCGGCGATGCCCCTCCGGTGAGCCCCCTGCACGACACCCCCGACACGACTCCCCAGCACGAGACCCCCGGCGACGCCCCTCCGGTGAGCCCCCTGCACGACACCCCAGCGACACCCCGGCACGACACCCCGGCATGACACCAGGCACATTCACCTACGTGTGGCGACGGGAAGATGTCACTGATAGATCGCCATTACAATTCCCCGCACAGTTGTTAATATGCCGCCCCGACGCCACTGACCCCCGACACCTCTTCGGCCTCCTGTTGACTGAAAAGGTGCTCTTCGACCTTCCAGAGGCCGACGGGGTCATAGTTTTGTAAATTATGAGTTAGGTCATATATTTTCTGATTTTGTTATAAAAAACATCATATTTGTGTTGATAGGGTGGATTTAAATGTGCAGTTGTTTCGTCGCTGTGATGGTCTGGTGTTCGACGACCTCCCCGTGCGTTCAACGAGCGACGCCCCTGTGTTCGTGGGTAAGCACAAATGACATCTCCTCCTCCCCCCTTCAGTTGCTCTGTTCCGGTCTTCGTGCCGATGAAACTTGCTAGCTATAGGTCGATTAAATCATCAGTATGCGTGACCAGTATGCGTCTCCCGTTCGAAAGGGTTACAGTTATAAATATGCATGCGTTTGCATATTTATAACCGTGATTCTTTCGAATTGTCCAACGTTATCCATGGACAGCCCGAGTATGTGTAGATTGGTTTCGATTTCCCATATGCTCTGCTCCGGATCCGATGCATAATTTCGTTAGTGCCTCCTTGTTGTTCTCCGGGTATACATCCTCTATGTTTATTGCCGAGACGTGTATCAGGAGAATAACGGGGAGGTGCTGCCAAAATTTTGCGTCCGATCCAGAGCAGAGCATGGGAAAACGAACCCAATCTGCACATACTTGGGTGGGATTTGGACCTATCTTTACCTATTAGCATGTAGGTTGCATGGACGTAATAAAACTGACAAACTTGATTAACTGATGAATATATATGCTGAATTATATATATATTTCTTGTGTGTCCAGTAGCTAGGTAAGATGAGTGATCGTGCGTGGATGTACACCGGTCACACTAGTCAGAAAGACATGACCAATGAAAGGTTAGCAAAAACCAAGCGGTTTGTGAGAGCCGCAATTGCAAATGGCCAGAGAAAAACATGGTGCCTCTGTGTCCGGTGCGACAACTTTCAAAAGATTACAGAGGGTGAAATGGGTAAACACCTACAGAAGTGGGGTTTTACGCCTGATTATACGGTGTGGACATTTCATAATGAGTCTGCCAACGTGCCAGAGCTGAGGTGGTTCGTCGTCGCACCAACGAGCATGGTACCGGGATCGAAGACATGGTGCAGGACTTTGATGATGCTCGGGATTCGGACGATGAGATGGAGGAATCCGCAAAGGCCTTCTATGATTTGTCACTTGGATGCCATCGCGCAAGTAATGGCTCTGAACGCTCAGTTCAACTTGGGCAGAGAATGCTACGACACGATGATGACACTATTTGGACGCTTTCTACCCAAAGGCCATGGCATGCCTGCTGTCGGGGCACGGATGCTTACGATCACCTATGGAACCAGAGGTCCCTTGTGGTTCGGCAAGGGGGTCACGTTGGAAGAAGAGCGGAGAGCATGAGACGGCGCAACGATCAAGAGTCAGGCATTTTACCCAGGTTCGGGCCACTCCAAAGCGTAAAACCGTACTCCTGCTTTTTGGTGGATTGATTGGAGGAACACGAAGAACGCAGGGCAACTAACCCCGGCAAGGACTACTGCCGGGAAGAGCGGCTATGCGAGTACAAGCGTTCGGGGGTTCGAGTTGCCAACCTTGAGCTAGGTTACCTTGGGCCTCCTTTTATAGTGCAAGGGGTTACCACAATGGCAAAACAGACATTATCTATTGATTAGATAGCTAAGCAGAGCTATCATACCTAATTCTGGCATTTAGGACAAAATGCCATGATTACCTGCCTAGGTGGCGCTTGGGGGTGCATCCCCGGCAAGCTCTTGCCACCGCTTGGCCGGTCATCGCTTATGGTCTTGACAAGCTACAGGGCGGGTGTCAACCAGGCGTAACTTGCATTTCGGAGTGTCGCCACATGCTTAGCGAGAGCTGATTAGCCGCCTGAGGGCTCGACACCGCATCGATAATTGACACCCATAGCGATGTGGTGGAGCGGTGGCCGGTTGGCTCGTGCCTGCCGGGGAGTGGCTTGCCGGGTCTTCTGGAAGGCGCATGTCTTGGTCCCCGGCAAGCGTCGGGGACGAGCTTGGCGCGTCGTAGCCCAGGCTTGGGCTGCCATGTTGAGCTTGCTGGAGTCTTGGTCTCCCGTGGTTTGTTGGTGTCAAGCGCTGGTGGCTGCTTGTCTGTGCACAAGTCAGGGGGAATGAACACCCCTGTTTATTTACCCCGACAGAAGCCCCCGGGCCTGAGCCGTACGTGTCGCTTGGCACGTTGGGTAAGGTTCTAAACATTGCACGGACACGCGGCGGAGGGGTTCTGTCCTTCCACCCACGTCCACTCCGCATAATTACCGCGGATCGTGGGGTCATGGACGAGGGCCGTTGGAGAATAAAAAAAGAACTGCCAGTAATAAAATGGCAGTTTTCCGAAAAGATTGCGAAGAGCCAGCCCCCGTGCGGGTCCCTTAAGATAAAAGGACAACGCACAGGGGCGATGTTCATTCGCATCCTTTCCTCCGTCCTTCATCTTCCTCCTCAAGCCAAAGAACTGCTCCCACTTCCACTCTCGGTTTACCGAGCACGGCTAGTTCATCCGCCATCCTTGAAGGCTTCAAGGATGGGGCAAAAAACGGCTGCTAACAAGGGAAAGCAGGTGGCTGCATCCACGGACCTGGTGGCCGCGGAAAGGAAGAAGAAAGCGGAAGAGCTCGAGAGGCGGCGGCAGGGAGATGTGGTTATCTCTCCGTCGAGCCTAGATGGCAACACTCTGATCAAGAGGTATGCCTATATGTGGGGGCGGACGATAAAGGGGCACGGAGCGCCCCAAGTTTTGCCGGACAACCCCAAGGAGAAGAAGCCCTAAGATTCGTACCACTTCTTCTGTGCGTACTTTTACTGCAGCCTTGCCCCTCCCTTCTCTGATTTCTTCTGCGCCATGATGACAACATATGGGTTCCACCTTCTGGATTTTACGCCCAATGCGGTGTCTTGCATGGCGATATTTGCCCATTTGTGCGAGAACTTTGTCGGAGTTGCCCCCAATGTAGACTTGTTCAGGCACTTCTTCCTTCCTTGGACTGAGGATAAATCCCACCGCTCGGGGAACATAAGCTGGATTCCCCGGGACAAGAAGGAGTACCTTTCCGGACAGCTGCGCGGAAAGTGGGAAGAATGAAGGGGCGACTGGTGCTGGATCAAGGACGACAAAGCCCCCGAGTTTTGCTGGGCGCGGACTGAATGCGTCACGTGCGGCAGCGACTGGGGGAAGCCTGGCCCATCTGACAGCAAACTCCACTTGGCGCTGAACAGGATCATCCGCCTCAAGGCTGCTGGAATGACCATTGAACAGGTGGGGGCAGACTTCCTTCGTCGCCGCATCGCTCCTTTGCAAAAGAGAGACCGGTTTGCTTGGGAGTTCAATGGCCCCGCTGATTGGATGCGCCTGTATCCTGGTCCCGCCAACAACTAGACAGCTTATGGCCATGGCTGGCTGTGCGACCAGTTGTTTGGCCATTTCGGGACACATCGCCTGCCGGAGAAAGTTATCCTGCTGCATCGCAATTCTGCAAGGAATTAGATTCTCCAATGGATGCCGGAATGTGACGGCTTCGGTGTTAAGTCTGAATGGGAGCTGCCCGCCCTGGAGAGCGAGATGGAGTGGGTCTCCATTTTAGAGGAGAAACCCTCCAAACCGGAGGACAACTTGACCGCGCCAACCAGGGAGGCGGAGAGAGCCTATATCTCCGGACGAATCGCAGAGGACAAGGCCGTCAGGATCGCCAGACCAGAGGAGAGGAGGAGGAGGAGTCCGGAGACGATGGCTCTTCTGAGGAGGAGGGCGAAAATCTCGCTCCAGAGGAGCCTGCCGGGCTGGAGCTTGCCGGGGCCAGTGGCTCCCAAAGTGCAGCAACAGGGACCCAGGCAGAGGGTCAAGTGGAGGGGGCGAAGGCTCCGGAGGCGGTAGAGGAGGGTCTTGAAGAGGGGCCCCAGGCTCCGGAGCCGGGCGCCGCCTACGCCTATGCACCGGTCGAGAGACAACGGCCACCGCATCTTCGCGTGGTTCCTCGAAGGTGAGGAAGACGACTGCTAAGGGTAGCGGTCGCGAAGCAGCACGTCGCCAATCCTCCCTCCTTATCCAGGCCAAGGTGTCCCCCGCCAAGCGACGGAAGGTGTATGGGGCAGACCCCAGCCCCCCGTCAAGCCCAACGCCTCCGCCAGGCTCGCCGTTGCCGGCAGTCCTGGTCGCTCCGTCAACCCCTGCCCCCCAACTCTGAAGAGGGGCCGGGTGACTCCACCGCCCGCGTCATACGAGCTGGGCTCAATGCTCCTAGCCTCGGAATGAGTCTAGCTGATCTCAACTTCCGTCAGGAAGCCCTTGATTTTTAATCTTCCTGACTGATCTTGTATGGTTGATCTTATCAGGGACGAAGATGAGGGGCTCTTGTGCACAGGGTCAAGAGGGTTAAATCCGCAGCGGGATCGGACCCTGCGGCAGGCGGAGGCTCTGTGGGAGACGGGGAGAGAACCCCGTGTCTAGCCCCCAGCCCAGTCCTCCTCGTGAAGCTCGAGTACAGGCCTCATCCGCTGGCGGAGATGAGGAAGGACGCCTCCCTTCACCCGCCAGGGAAATGGGAGAGGAATGTCGGAAGGAGGCTCGACAAGAGGAACCTCCTCTCCAACATTCCCCGTCAACCACTGCCCGCGGGGAGAATTCGCCAGCAAGGGCCTCCACCGAGGAGCCTGTCCGTGCAAGGGTCATTGCCGAAGGGACGGCAACAGACCATACGCCGGCAACTGATGTTGACGGGGAAGGAGAGGTCCTCTCGCAGCAGTCTCCCTCGGGTATCCCTCATGCCGGTGTTCTCACTTCTCCTGTATTTTTTCTTTGTATGTTTTATTGATTCTTGATTTCCATACTTTTGCTTTGTTGCTCTATTCTGTAGTCCCGCTTTTTGAAGAGCCCGAACTGCTAGAGGAGGTTGCTGGTATCGGGAAGGATGCTGCCGAGGAAGCAATGAAGATTGCCGCCGCTGAAGCACATGGTTTGGCTGCCGGGGATATTCAGGGTCCTTTAGAAGGAACGGAACAAAACCCCGGTAGCTTACCTTGCTCGGGCCCAGTGGTCGAAGAGAAAATTCCTCTCCAAACCATGATGCCTTCCTCGTCCAGTTATCCCTTGGTGTCGGCCCTACAGTCCCCACAGAGTCATCTGGCGCCGATCACTGCTCCCGCTAAGCCACACATCCCCCGGCTCGCCCTTCTCAGCGGGTGTAGTCCTTGACGAAGAGATTAACAAGATCCTGGCGCCACTATCCCAGAGGATCGAAGGGACTCATAGCACTGCCGATGCTGCCAAGGACTTGCCCTTCTTGGAGTCCATAGCAGCGGGTCTTAAGGATGTGCAGAGCAGGTACAACCTCCAATGGCAGGCGACACAAGAGCAGCGTGACTCAGCCGAGCTCGTGAACCAGCAATTGAGGAGCAAAGGGAACGAGCCGTGGGATTGGTACAATCGTCAGGTCCATTCTCTCAAGAGGCAGCGTGAGACGCTGTTCATGGCCAACGAAGATGTTGCTGCCTAGAAGGTTCGCGTGACGGAGCAGGAAGCGCTACTGGACGTCAGAGAGGAGGGCATTTCCCTCCGGGAAGAGAACCTCGAGGCTACTCTCCGCACCAAGGATTAGGAGCTGGAGAACCGCGTCCAGCAGTGTACGAAGGAACTGGAAGATGGCCACAAGACCGCTTTTGACGCATTCTCCTCGGAGTCTGCTCGGTTGAAGGAGGTGACTGACGAGCTGGCTACCGCGTCTGCCGCTAAGGCCAAATTTGAATCCCAACTGACCAAGCTGACAGAGGATCTTGTCGGGAGCGCCAGGGAGGTAGAGGCCCTCAAGGAGGAAGCACGAAAGGCAGCGGCAACTCTGGAAGAGGTGCAATCACAGCTTTCCTCCAAGGGCCAGGACCTCGATGCTGCTAACGGCACCATCTCCGAAATGAGATCCAGGCTTGCTTCCTTGGAAAGTGACCTTGAATCGGCCAGGGCTCGCGAGAAATTGCTGCTGACAGGTGTGACCCGTGCGCAGACCCTTCAGAATGACGCCGAAGAGAAACTGGAGAACTTGGTTGAACAACGTGACCTCAGGATCAATAGGATGGATGATATCGCCGAGCGCCTTACTGCCCAGATCGCCAAGATGGACATGAAGAGCTGGCCTTATTCTGTCGGCAAACATGAAGTTCCAAGCGTCAAGCTGACACTCTTCTTCGACGGCCTGGTCGAGGGGCTGAAGACGTATGAGGAGGACAGGGCCGCCTCCTTTGCCGATGAATCCCAGAAGCTAGCACGTGATGCCCTCTTCTTGGTCTTGAGCAATCTCGCCTTCTTCCACCCGGAGCTTGATCTTTCCGATGGTTTCAAGAAGCTGCCGTCGGGTGCCGACACCTCGGCCACCACGAAGAAGGCCGGTCCTCTCCCCGACAGGATCCTTAAAGTTTCAAGGACCCAGGGGAGCCACCGGAGTTAGCTTTATGCCTTCCTTATCGCCATGTTGCCCTGTACTTAAGACACGATAGGTATCTCTTATTAGGGTGTGAACTTGCTTTATTTCATCGTTTGCTGAACTAATGTTTTTATGTAATTGTATACTATGCCCTTCGTTTCCCTTCTGGTGTTCGTATGATATTCACCATTGCGCGTTTCCAGTTACCCACCAACGTCATGCTGCAGCGAACTGCTTTGAGGAACATGTCCTTAGCTTTCTGCTGGCAAAAACACGCCGCCAGCAGATTACCTCTAGCAGTGTTGATGCTGCCGCGTGTTTCATTGAGCAGGCTCGAAACAAAACACGGGCGCGAACGAACACAGTAAGGTTTCGGTCACGCGCAAGGTTCGGCATACGAAACATTTTGGTTCGACGAAAGGGCATATAAATGTATGTCTTAATGGAAATCGACTTATTGAGTCAACTTAGCTTTTGGTCTTTCATGTCACCCAGGCGTCTTCTTTCTCTAGTGCCCCCTATTGTATGCACGGAAGCATATGCTCACCGCAGCCCTCAAAGAGAAGGAACGTAGAAAAGAGTAAAAACGGGGATACTTGAACATTCGTTAGTCTTGCATACGGTCCGCGGCAAGAGCTTGCCGGGTCGATGCAATATTCATGATTGATTCGAGAATGGAAAAAAGGCGGGCCCGGTCATCTCTTCTCTCCTTCCCCCTTTCTTCTGTTTTTTTGCACCCAACGGTCCCGTGGCGTCCCGCGAGGGGTGTACAGGGCCTTTCCGTGGTTCGCCTGCCGGGAGCGTCTTCCAGCGGATATACTCTAGCATTTGGTTCAGGATTCGTCCCTTGGCAGGACAAATGCAAGACCGAACCTTATGCGAGTTTATCGACACTAACGACGTCGTCGCCTTCATAGAGCTAACCATAGGCGGGGAAGGGGAGGAAGAAGGGTATGGCCAGGTACCTCTTTTTCCCTTTAACCTGCTGGACTGCGTCATATCTCTCTGGGGTCGAGCGGACCCATTTCTTCCGGCGTTCTCCGCTCCGATCTCGGTCATGAAGAACGCGACGACGCCGTCGCCTGTGCCGGCCGTGTTGCTTACGGCGCCTTCCCCATCTGCGGCCGCCGCGTTGCCCGCCGCGCTCGTGGCTGCGCGTGGGGGTCCTTGAAGTGGAAAGACGCGTGGCCATGCAGGATTTCTTCTTTGGAGCCATTGTTGAAGAAGATGACGATTAAGGCCGATCCGCCTCTCACGAACTCATGTTCGCGCAAATGATGCACGCCCCCTACCTGGTGCGCCAAAGATGTTGGGGCACGGATGCTCACGATCACCTATGGAACCAGAGGTCCCTTGTGGTTCGGCAAGGGGGGTCACGTTCCACGAAGAGCGAAGAGCATGAGACAGCACAACGATCAAGAGTCAGGCATTTTACCCAGGTTCGAGCCGCTGCTAAGCGTAAAACCCTACTCCTGCTTTTTGCTGGATTGATTGGAGGAACACGAAGAACGCAGGGCAACTAACCCCAGCAAGGACTGCTGCCGGGTAGAGCGGCTATGCGAGTACAAGCGTTCGGGGGTTCGAGTTGCCAACCTTGAGCTAGGTTGCCCTGGGCCTCCTTTTATAGTGAAAGGGGTTACCACAATGGCAAAACAGACATTATCTATTGATTAGATAGCTAAGTAGAGCTATCATACCTAACTTTGGCATTTAGGACAAAATGCCACGATTACCTGCCTAGGTGGCGCTTGGGGGTGCATCCCCGACAAGCTCTTGCCACCGCTTGGCCGGTCGTCGCTTATGGTCTTGACACGCTGCAGAGCGGGTGTCAACCGGGCGTAACTTGCATTCCGGAGTGTCGCCACGTTCTTAGCGAGAGCTGATTAGCTGCCTGAGGGCTCGACACCGCATCGATAAGTGACAGCCGTAGCAATGCGGTGGAGGGGTGGCCGGTTGGCTCGGGCCTACCGGGAAGTGGCTTGCCGGGTCTTCTGGAAGGCGCATGTCTTTGTCCCTGGCAAGCGTCGGGGGCATGCTTGGCGCTTCGCAGCCCAAGCTCGGGCTGCCGTGTTGAGCTTGCTGGAGTCTTGGTCTCCCGTGGTTTGTTGCTGTCGGGTGCTGGTGGCTGCTTGTCCTTGCACAAGTCAGGGGGAATGAACACCCCTGTTTGTTTACCCCGACACGTGCAAACCTGTACCAGTCGGCCAAAATCCTCCGTGTACTTAAGATGCCCTGTGAGAAGATAGATGTCTGTGAGAACAGATGTGCCTTATTTAGGCTTGAGTATGCGGGCTTGAACTATTGTCCCATTTTCATGTCTTCCAGGTATGTTGTGGTAGACAACGGTATGGGTGAGAAGATTCAGACCAAAATCTCAGTTAATGTTCTTCGGTATATGCCAATCATACCAAGACTTAAACGTCTTTTCATGGTCGAAGAGACGGCTAGACAGATGGCATGGCACAGATTGGGCAAAAGAACCGAACGAGATGCAGATGGGAATCAGATGTTGGTACACACTTCAGACGCTTTTGCGTGCAAGCACTTCGATGCATTACATAAGGATAAAGTGGCAGATCCAAGGCATCCTCGAGTCGCCATCAGCACAGATGGGTTCAAAAGTGTTTGGTATGACGGCAACCGAATACAATTGTTGGCCTGTATTTGTCATGCCACTCAATCTCCCCCCCGGACAGATTATGCAAAGAAAGAACATTTTCCTGACATTGATAATTCCAGGGCCCAACTATCCGGGAAAGAATATGAATGTGTACATGCAGCCTCTTAAGGATGAATTGCAAGAAGTTTGGGATAATGGGATCAAGACATACGACGCCGCTACAAACTAAAACTTCTCAATGCATGTGTGGTACATGTACTCGATGCATGACTTGCCGGCGCATGCGCTATTCGTTGGCTGGTGTGTGCATGGAAGGTTCCCATGCCCCACATACAAGGCAACTCTTTAGTTTCATTGGCTGTAGGCGGGTCGCAAGTTTTCTTGCTTCGACTTGCATAGACGGTTCCTGGATCCTCGCCATAAGTTCAGAAAAGACAAGAAGAATTTCATCAAAGGTAGAGTTGTCAAAAACTCCGCACCACCTGCGTTGACAGGCCAACAGACCCTGGATCAGTTCAACGCTCTTGAGCCTGATCCAGAGCATCCAGGGTATTTCAAAGGGTATAATTCGGAACACGCCTGGACTCACAAGACATGCTTGTGGGATCTGCCTTACTTCAAAGACCTCCTTTGCGCACACAACATCGACATGATGCACAGTGAAATGAATATCACCGAGGCCCTTTTTGGTACATTGTTCGGCATAGAGGGGAAGTCAAAGGATAATCCTAAGGCTAGAGTCGATCAGGAGGCTCTATGTGATAGACCGTTACAAAACATGCGACAACCAAAAGGAAAGCAGAACTGGACGAAGCCAAAGGCATGGTTCAATCTTGGAACCCCAGCTATGACGGAAATGATCTTGTGGGTGAATATGCAGTTGATGTTCCCCGATGGGTATGCAGCGAATCTAAAGAGCGGAGCGAGTCTTGACAAATTGAAAATATTTGGTCTCAAGAGTCATGATTGGCACATATGGCTTGAGAGGGTAATGTCGGTGATGTTGTGTGGCTTTATCCCTGAGGATGAATAGCTAGTACTGGCAGAGCTGAGCTATTTCTTTCGTGTTCTTTGTGCGAAAGAACTATCGCCTGGCGTGCTAGAAGAACTGGAAGAGTAGGCGCCGGAGTTGATCTGCAAGTTAGAGAAGATCTTTCCACTGGGCTTCTTTAATCCAATGCAGCGTTTGATTTTGCATCTCCCGACCGAGGCAAGATTGGGGGGGCCCGTGCAAAATCGTTGGTGCTACGCAACTGAGAGGATGCAGAAGATGTTTCGAGCAAAATGTAAAAATAAACATAGAATTGAAGCATTGATGGCCGAGGCATTCATTACTGAGGAGGCGGCAAACTTCGTGACAACACACTACGAAGCCAAAAATCGTCATTTGCATAATCCGAAGCCTCGGTACAATGCTGGCGACCCTAAAAATTGCCGATCCAACCTCAGCCTATTCAAAGGGAAGCTCGCACCAGCCGGTGCTTCGAAAGCAATAGCGTTGGATGTCGAAGAATGGCGGACCATTTTGTTGTATATCTTCAACAACCTAACAGAAGTGCGGCCGTACATCGAGTAAGTTCTCGGTACATTGTTTTGCAACTTCTAAACCTTTGGACTGCTCTTATTTCCGGATACTTGATACAGTCTATACGTCGCCAAATTCTCGGATGGAGCGTGATCCAAAAGGATTCCATCGAAGAGTATGAGCTTCTGGCAAAGCATGGAGGCGGCTATCCCGATTTCATATCTTGGTTCAAACAAACGGTAATTTCCATTAGACCATTTCATTTCTTCGTCTAATTTGCGGCTAATGCAACAATCCTTTCGTCTTAAACTTGTAGGCCAATTCAGAGTCTATGGACGCCGAAATGAGACAAGTCGCTAATGGTTTTGAATATAAGGTCCGTTCATTTGACAAATACGACATCAACGGGTATCGCTTTCGTACCTTTGGCAAAGAGCTATCTATGGCCGACCGAAAGTCTACAAATTGTTGTGTCTCTGCTGTTGTCGAAGGAGGTACCGAGTATTATGGAAGAGTTGAAGCAATTTATGAACTTCTATTCTATGGTGAAAACCCACCGAACGTTGTAGTCTTCAAATGTTATTGGTTCCAGCCGCAGGAGACTAGAAGGACTCATGTACATATAGGGCTAGTCGAAATCAAACAAAGCACCCATTTAGATGTTCCCGATGCCTATGTTACGGCTCAACAGGCGACCCAAGTTTTCTATCTACCGTGGGCCTGCCAAACTAATCCAAATCTGAATGGTTGGGATGTCGTTTATGAAGTGCCGCCACGTTTTAGACCACCTCCCCCCAATGAAGAGGATTATGAACATCACATTAACCCAGACACATATGAAGGAGAATTCTTCCAATAAACACGTCTTTCCAAAAAAACGTTTCAAGAACCGCTCTACTTCACCCCAGAACATTGAAGTAGACAGCGACAGTGAATCCGACTTCACCCCTGAGCTGGAACAAGAAGAGCCGGAGCAAGAAGAGGTTACTGTTGCAGATGACCTGTCAATGCTTGACCGATTACATAAAGGAGGCCTTCCACATGTTGTTCCCGATGTTCCCGATGAGCACGTCATTCATGATAGTGCTGATAATGATGCATTTATAGATCCCAGAGCATATATAGACGATCAAGACTATTATTAGTTCATGTCAGGTATTCAATTTTTATTATATACATGATGATGATGCACTTAAATCATATACATATTATTATTCATGTCGGTATTCAATTTTTTTATGTTGTGCTAATTTCGTTTACTCTTTGTCATGGCAGGTGTTGAAATATGGTGGGCGCGGGTCCAGACAGATCTGTTGCTCCTTCTTCGTCGGCGCATGGTGGGAGCGGTACTTACATTCCACCCAGTCTCTCCGGAGAGCGTTGCTCGACAATATGCAGACACAGGCGGGCACTTCTTCGTCGGCGTTGTTGACCACTAGGAGAGGAGGTCGGGGGAAGAAGAGAGCTAGTAGAGGTACACGTGGCCGCGGGAGAGGTACGAAGGCTCCTACGCCTTGCACACCGCCACCCCTAGCTGATTCACCTGAGCACAAGACTGCTAGGGTGGACCCGTCTGAGGTGGAGGCTACGCGGACTCCTGTCCACGAGCCTCGGGTCGACGAGCCTTCGACCCACGAGACTCCTGTCCCAGACGCTTTGTCCCACGAGACTCTAGAGCAGAGCAGGGATCAGGCTACGTCCCAGTAGACCCGATGGGATACCTGGCCGGATCTGCGTCAGCAGGAGCCGAGTGGCAATGCTGATGGTGGCGGGGATCGATTTTCTAATAGCAAGGACGAGGTGGTTGAGGGGTCCACCGTCTACTAGCGTGGTAGTACACGGCTCCCGCCCATGCCGGCGACCCACGAGCAGAGGTGGTCGATTAGGCCTGATGGGGAGAAGTAAGTGCATTTACTCTTTTTTATCCTTTTGCCTTCACGTTTCTTCAAATATCTAATGCGTTGGCTTTGTCATACTACAGGGGTTGGAAACACGCCAAGGATGTCCGCAGGCCCAACACCGTCCTTGGTGTGATTTGCTGGCAAAACTTCCCGGGGTTTGTCATGTTGCTCGGTGAGGGTCAGCTTCCAGAGATAGGATTGAGCTGGGAGCACTACTTGGCTTCCCCGGCCCCATCGGAGGAGACGATCGACGGTGTCTTTTGCCACACGAGGGCCGACAGGGTTATCAGAAAGTTTTGGGTAATTTCTCCTTTACAAAATCAAAAATCAACAGTAGCTAGTTATTGTACTAATCAGTGTTGTCTCGTTTGATTCCAGACCTTCTATAGGTGTGAGGAGGGATACGAGGAGGCCGCGACAAACGTTATCGATGCGGAGTGCAAGCGCCTACTACAGAACTTATGGCACGAGGCTCGGCCGCAGGCTGTTCGAGACTACTACGCCTCGCGTGGTGTTAAGAAGGACAAGTCGTCGTGCCACGGAAAGTTTCTGCAGAAGGAGCAGTACATGAAGGTAATTACCTATTCTTAAGGCCTTGTACTTAGTTTCCTTGATTTGATTCGTAGGTGTAGAGCTCAAATTTCTCTTTACTAACTTAGGTGCCCCTGAGATGGTGTGCGGATAAGATGGATTGCTGGGAGGCGTTGGTGGATGAGTGGTGCTCAGACAAATGGCTAGCCGTCCACAACAATGCCAAGGACCGGCATGCTAAAATGGTTGGTGTGCCACACCATCAATGCAGCACCAACTTATATCAGTTCGGGAAGAACTGGGTATGTGGTTTGCTTCATGATTCATGCAATTCATTCTTGATGCTAGCTTGAGCCCTTTACTAATACTTTGTTCCTCTCTTTTAGGTGCAACACAATAACACGAAGGTGCCAGAGGTGTACGACCTCTATGCCATGGCCCATACTGCCTCGTACAAGAAGGCCAAGGCATTCTCTGAGTCTGACCTCGATCATCCCGAGAACTTCACCAACATCTCCTCCCACCACAAGCTCGTGAGGTACAAAGATGAGGGGAAGGCAAGGAAAGGGGAGGACTTTAACCCGAGCCAGCATCCTATTGATCCAGAGCTGGTGATGACAGCTCGTGGTGGCAGGCCCCATGGCTCGATAACCATTGGAGATGGACTTATACGTTGTCCTCGCACTCTCCAGGAGATCAAGGCGCGCCAAACGAGCTCCTGTCCTGAGATAAGGCCTCGTCCATGACCAGTCGAGCTCGCCATCGAGGTTATTTATACGGACTCAGATATCTTTCCTCCACTACATTGTGTGTGCGAACAAAGATGATTACAATGCTAACAAGGAGTGGTGTTGCAGGCTGCTCTTCAGAAAGAGAGAGAGACAACCCAGGCGATTCTGGAGGATAGGGACCGGCAGGCGGTGGAGAAGGAGAGGGAGTTGGAGGAGAGGACGGCTAGGTTGTTGGAGGCACGGAATGACGCGGCTCATCGGGCCATGTACGAGTCCTCGTGGTAAGCTTCTTCTGCATGTTAGCCAAATCATGCACGTAACGTTCGTTTCATTACTAACTAATATGACTGACTCGTCAAAACCAAATGTGTAGTCTGTGTGTGAGAAGACCAGTCAGACCCCTCCGCCGATGCCAGTCATGGCTCCGGTGACCACGGTGAGTTTCATTTGAATGGTCATTAGTTACTAGTCTTAACATTTGAGTGTGATCATGCGACCGAGACATTACAAATGACCTTTGGTGCAGCATAACTCCAGACAAGCATCGCACGAACCTTCTCCAGGTGTAACCGGCACGAGCAACACCGGTGCTTCACCTCCGTGATGACGGTAAGTTTTCTCTAGTGTTTTGCATAACAAATGCATAATGACCTATACTTAGCTTATTTAGTTCATTTATGACATAATTAGCTTACTTAGGTCAAAAATGGCATAATAACCTTGGTTTGCTCATAAATGTCATATACTTAGCTTGTTTTCGTCCAAAATGACATAATAAGCTTACTTAGCTCCAAAATGACCTATTTTACCTAAGTTAGCTCTAAAATGTCCTATACTTAGCTTTGTTTCCTCCAAAATGACATAATAAGCTTACTTAGCTCCAAAATGACCTATTTTACCTAAGTTAGCTCTAAAATGGCATATACTTAGCTTTGTTTCCTCCAAAATGACATAATAAGCTTACTTAGCTCCAAAATGACCTATTTTACCTAAGTTAGCTCTAAAAGGACCTATACTTAGCTTTGTTTCCTCCAAAATGACATAATAAGCTTACTTAGCTCCAAAATGACCTATTTTACCTAAGTTAGCTCTAAAATAACCTATACTTAGCTTCGTTTCCTCCACAATGACATAATAAGCTTAGTTAAGTCAAAAATGGCATAATTACCTAGGTTAGCTCAATAATTACCTATACTTAGCTTACTTATGTCAAAAATGGCATAATTAGCTTACTTATGTCAAAAATGGCATAATAACCTTGGTAACCTCATAAATGTCATATACTTAGCTTATTTTCTTCCAAAATGACACAATAAGCTTAGTTATGTAAAAAAATGGTATAATTACCTAGGTTAGCTCTAAAATGACACAAATAAGCAATAAGGAGAAGAAAAGAAGAGGAGAAAGAGAAATAGAAGAAAAACTCTTCTTCTTCTTCTTCTTCTTCTTCTTCTTCTTCTTTTTCTTCTTCTTCTTCTTCTTCTTCTAGATCTTCTTCTTCTTCTTCTAGTCTTCTTCTTATAACTTTCTTATTTCCCATTTTGCAGATTTGATTCACTTCATGAAAGCTTGCATTGATGGAGTGCTTGTGTTTACTTTTTGTTTGATTTTGTATCGATGAACAATGTGAAACTTGCTACCTATGGATGAAACTATGTATGTATGGATGAAACTATTGTAATATGGTGAAACTTGCACTTTTGATTTGGTATGTTTGTTGGATGATCATATCCATATGGCAGGGATATAGTTTCTTATGTGTTGGATATCATATATTTGCCTATGAAAATGCTTGGATATAACAAAAAACAAAATAAAAAGGGGCAATACAGGCACTTTGCCGTCTGCCACCGACGGCAAAGGGAGCTTTGCCGTCTGCCATCGACGGCAAATGTGACACGTGGCAGCAACATGTGTAACCTGGGAGCACTAGGTCTGATCCATTTGGTCACTTAACCGTAGGCTGGCAGACGGCAAAGTATGACATTTTGTCGCCAGCTGGCAGACGACAAAGTATGCCAGTAGCCACCCGAGGCCAGCTGACCCCTTTGGAAACTTTATTGTCTCTGGTAGACGGCAAAGGATCTTGTCTCTTTGCCGTCTGTGGGCAGACGGCAAAGGCTACCGTTAGCCACCTAACGGGGCTAACCTCAACGCTATGTTGTCCACTCACTGTACCGTCTGCAGGGCCTATAGGGCAGACGGCAAAGGTGTTTGTCGTCCGCTTTACTTATGCATACGGCAAAGTAGCCCTTTACTGTGGTTTTCTGTGCTGGAAGTGGGGCCATCTGCTGGCAGACGGCAAAGGAGTTTGCCGTCCGTGAACCTATCCTTTGCCGTCTGCCATGGCAGACGACAAAGTACCTGATTCCTGTAGTGGTTGTTGTTTTTTGTGCAGAAAATGGAAGTTCTCGGAATTGCCCAAAACTTTTTGATGATTTTTTCTGGAACATATGAGAAATATTGGGGTGAAGAACCACCGTAGGGGGGCCCCTGTTGTCCACAAGCCAACAGGGTGCGCCCAGGGGGGTCAAAGGGCCCTGTTAGCTCGTGGGCCCCTCGTAACTCTGTTTTGCATGATTCCAATGCCAAAAAATCATATAAATAGAGAAACCATCGGAAATTAACCTAGACTCTTTGCTCCGCTGCCGCAGCTGTCTGTGTCGAAGAAAAGCCAATCTGGAGAGAAAACATAGAGGAAAACAGAGGGAGAGATCCAATGAGCCCCTCCGGGAGCCATGGAGGCCAAGGACTAGACGGGGGAACCTCTCCCCACCTAGAGAGAGGCCTTGGAGGAGGAAGCCTAAGGGGGAGACTCTCTCCCCCTTTCTTCCGGTGGCGCGGGAGTGCCGCCGGGGGAACCATCGCTGCGGTGATCATCTTCATCAACATCACTTTCTCCATCACCTTCCCTCATCTATCTAGGACGACCCACTCTCCCACACCCCGCTGTAATCCCCTACTTGAACATGTTGTTTCATGCCACATATTATTAATCAATGATGTGTTGCTATCCTATGATGTTTGAGTAGATTTATGTTGTCCTTTGGTTTGATTGATGATCTTGATTGGTTTGAGTGTATGTTTTATATTGGTTTTGTCCTATGGTGCCCTCTATGCCGCGCACACGTGGGGGGTTCTCGCTGTAGGGTGTTGCAGTACGTTCATGATTCCCTTATAGTGGATAGCTAGAGTGACATAAGCTTACACCTGAGTAAGGGGATTGTTGCCTATGGGAGTAAAGGGGACATGATGTTTAATGCTATGGTTGGGTTTGTTGGGGAATGTTGCATGGGAAAGAAAAAATTATTACGCTTCACCAAGATCAATCTAGGAGGTTGATGTAGATCGCTAAGTGGGAAGCGTTAAGAAACGCGGTTGATGTAGTCGAACGTCTTCACGATCCAAATCGCAATCCGTCCCGCGATCCAATCATGATCTAGTGCCGAACGGTGGCACCTCCGCATTTAGCACACGTACAGCTCGATGACGTTCTCCACCTCCTTGATCCAGCAAGCGAGGGTGGAGAGGTAGATGAGTTCTCCGGCAGCACGACGGCGTGGCGGCGGTGGTGGTGGAGCTGATCCGGCAGAGCTTCGCTAAGCAATAACCAAGACCGATCTAGTGGAGGAGTTGATCTAGAGGGAGAGGGAGGGCTGCGCCATGGCTTAAGGTGTGTGCAGACCTCCCTCCGCTCACATATATATAGGGGGAGAGGAGGGGCCGGCCGCCCTAGGGTTTCCCCTAGGGTTGGTGCGGCGGCCAAAGGGGGTGCCTTGCCACCCAAGGCAAGGGCCGGCGGCCCCCTTTGGCTTGGCCCCCACCCTTCCAGCCGCATGGGCCTTGGTGGGAGGTGCGGCCAGCCCACCAGGGGCTGGTGCGCACCCTCTCACAGCCCATAGGGCCCTCCGGGGCAGGTAGACCCTCCCTGTGGACCCCTGGAACCTTTCTGACACTCCCGATAAAACCCGGGCGAACCCCGAAACTATTCCGGTGCCCGAACATCAACTTCCTATATATCGATCTTTACCTCCGGACCATTCCGGAACTCCTCGGGACGTTCAGGATCTCATCCGGGACTCCGAACAACCTTCGGTCACCAACATACATAACTCAACAATACCAAATCGTCACTGAACGTTAAGTGTGCAGACCCTACAGGTTCGAGAACTATGCAGACATGACCGAGACACCTCTAGGGTCAATAACCAATAGCCGGACCTAGATGCCCATATTGGCTCCTACATATTCTATGAAGATCTTTATTGGTTTAACCTCTATGTCAAGGATTCAGTTAATCCCGTACGCAGTTCCCTTTGCTCATCGGTATGTTACTTGCCCGAGATTCGATCGTCGGTATCTCCATACCTACTACAATCTTGTTACCGGCAAGTCTCCTTACTCGTTCCGTAATACAAGATCATGTGGCTAACTCTTTAGTCACTTTGCTTGCAAGCTCAATATGATGTTGTATTACCGAGTGGTCCCTGAGATACCTCTCCGTCACATGGATAACAAATCCTAGAATTGATCCATGCCAACCCAACAGACACCCTCGGAGATACCTGTAGAGCACCTTTATAGTCACCCAGTTACGTTGCGACGTTTGATACACACAAGGTATTCCTCCGGTGTCAGTGAGTTGCATGATCTCATGGTCATAGGAACAGATACTTGATATGCTACATAGTTTGGGTCTTGTCCATCACATCATTCTCCCAATGATTTGATCCCGTTATCAAATGAAAACTCATGTCTATGGCCAGGAAACCTTATCCATCTTTGATCAACAAGCTAGTCCTGTAGAGGCTCACTAGGGACACAGTGTTGTCTATGTATCCACACATGTATTTCAGTTTCCAATCAATACAATTATAGCATGGATATTAAACAATTATCATGAACAAGGAAATATGATAATAAATAATTTATTATTGCCTCTAGGGCATATTTCCAACAGTCTCCCACTTGCACTAGAGTCAATAATCTAGCTCGCATCACTATGTGATTTACATTGTAATGAATCTAACACCCATACAGTTCTGATGTTTTTCATGTTTTGTTCGTGGAAGAGGCTTAGTCAACGGGTCTGCGACATTCAGATCCGTGTGCACTTTGCAAATATTTATGTCCTCCTCCTTGATGTAATCGCGGATGGAATTAAAGCATCGCTTTATGTGTCTGGTCCTCTTGTGAAACCTTGGTTCCTTGGCTAGAGCAATGGCACTAGTGTTGTCACAGAACAGAGTCCTTGGGTCCAGTGCACTGGGCACAACTCCAAGATCTGTCATGAACTGCTTCATCCAGACACCTTCCTTTGCCGCCTCCGAGGCAGCTATGTACTCCACTTCGTATGTAGAATCAGTTGGAACTGCACCATCTTACCGCTCCTCCATTGAGAATAAATATGTATCCGGTTTGAGACTTAGAGTCATCTGGATCAGTGGCAAAGCTTGCATCGATGTAACCCTTTATGACGAGCTCTTAATCACCTCCATAAACGAGAAACATTTCCGTAGTCCTTTTCAAGTACTAAAGGATATTCTTGACCGCCGTCCAGTGTTCCACTCCTGGATCACTTTGAAACCTTCCGGCCATACTTATGGCAAGGCTGACATCTGGTCTTGTGCACAACATTGCATGCATGATAGAGCCTATGGCAGAAGCATAGGGGATGACACTCATCTTCTCTCTATCCCCTGCAGTCAATGGCCATTGAGTCTTACTCAACTTCACACCTTGTAATATAGGCAAGAACCCCTTCTTGGACTGATCCTTTTTGAACTTCTTCAAAAGTTTATCAAGGTATGTGCTCTATGAAAGTCCTATCAACCGTCTTGATCTATCTTTATAGATCTTGATTCCTAATATGAAAGTAGCTTCTCCTAGGTCCTTCATTGAAAAACTCTTGTTCAAATACTCCTTCACGCTTTCCAAAAATTCTACATTGTTTCCAATCAGCAATATGTCATCCACATATAATATTAGAAACGCTATAGAGCTCCCACTCACTTTCTTGTAAATACAAGATTCTCCGTAAACTTGTATAAACCCAAACGCTTTGGTCACCTCATCAAAGAGAAGATTCCAACTCCGAGATGCTTGCACCAGCCCATAAATGGATCGCTGGAGCTTGCAAACTTTGTTAGCATTCTCTGGATCGACAAAACCTTCTGGTTGTATCATATACAACTCTTCCTTAAGGAAACCGTTAAGGAACACTATTTTCACATCCATCTGCCAAATTTCATAATCGAAAAATGCAGCTATTGCTAACATAATTCTGACGGACTTAAGCATCGCTACGGGTGAGAAAGTCTCATCGTAGTCAACTCCTTGAACTTGTGAAAAACCCTTTGCCACAAGTCGAGCTTTATAGACGGTGACATTACCGTCCGCGTCTCTCTTCTTCTTAAAGATCCATTTATTCCGAATGGCCTTTCGCCCTTCAGGTAATACTTCCAAATTCCACACTTTGTTTTCATACATGGATCCTATCTCGGATTTCATGGCCTCTAACCATTTGTTGGAATCCGGGCCCACCATCACTTCTCCATAGCTCGTAGGTTCATCATTTTCCAACAACATGACCTCTAAGACAGGGTTACCGTACCATTCAGGAGCAGTACGTGTCCTTGTCGACCTACGAGGTTCGATAGTAACTTGATTGGAAGCTTCATGATCACCATCATTAGCTTCCTCTTCAACTATCGTAGGTTCCACAGAAACATCTTTCTGTGTTGTGCTACTCTCTGGTTGAAGCAAAGGTTCAACAACCTCATCAAGTTCTATCTTCCTCCCACTCAATTCTTTCGAGAGAAACTCTTTCTCGAGAAATGATCCTTTGCCTTCGGATCTGAGATAGAAGGTGTATCCAACCGTCTCTTTTGGGTATCCTATGAAGACGCATTTGTCCGCTTTGGGTTCGAGCTTTTCTGGCTGAAGCTTTTGACATAAGCATCGCATCCCCAAACTTTAAGAAACGACAACTTTGGTTTCTTGCCAAACCACAGTTCATACGGTGTCGTCTCAACGGATTTAGATGGTGCCCTATTTAAAGTGAATGCAGCTGTCTCTAACGCATAACCCCAAAATGATAGTGGCAAATCGGCAAGAGACATCATAGAACACACCATATCTAATAAGGTTCGATTACGACGTTCGGACACACCATTACGCTGTGGTGTTCCAGGTGGCGTCAACTGCAAAACAATTCCACATTGTCTTAAGTGAATGCCAAACTCATAACTCAGATATTCTCCTCCTTGATCAGATCGTAGGAATTTAATCTTCTTGTTACGATGATTCTCAACTTCACTCTGAAATTGCTTGAAGTTTTCAAACGTTTCAGACTTGTGTTTCATCCAGGAAATATACCCATATCTACTTAAGTCATCGGTGAAGGTGAGAAAATAACGATATCTACCGCATGCCTCAATGCTCATCGGACCGCACACATCATTATGTATGATTTCCAATCAGTCACTTGCCCGTTCCATTGTTCCAGAGAACGGGGTCTTAGTCATCTTCCCCATGAGAAATGGTTCACATGTGTCAAGTGATTCAAAATCAAGTGACTCTAAAAGTCCATCAGCAAGGAGCTTCTTCATGCATTTTACAACAATATGACCTAAGCGACAGTGCCACAAGAAAGTGGTACTATCATTATCAACTCTACATTTTTTGGCATCAATGTTATGAACATGTGTATCATCACTATCGAGATTCAATCAAAATAAACCCCTCACAATGGGTGCATGACCATAAAAGATATTACCCATATAAATAGAACAACCATTATTCTCTGATTTAAATGAGTAACCGTCTCGCATTAAACAAGATCCAGATATAATGTTCATGCTCAATGATACGTCTCCATCGTATCTACTTTTGCTCACACTTTTGCCCGTGTTTTGGACTCTAATTTGTGTTATTTGAATGAAACTAACCCGGACTGACGCTGTTTTCAGCAGAACTACCATGATGTTGTTTTTTGTGCAGAAATAAAAGCTCTCGGAATTGGAAGAAACTTTTTGGAGATTTATTTTAGAATAAATAAAAAATACTGGAGCCAAGAACCACGAGAGGGGGCCCCTGGCTGGGCATCATACACCATGGCGCGCAAGCCCCCCCAGGCGCGCCCTGGTTGGTTGTGCCCAGCTCGTGGCCCCACTGACCCTAACTCCGGCACTATAAATTCCTATTTTCGGAGAAAAAAATCAGAGAGGAAGTTTCATCGCGTTTTACGATACGGAGCCGCCGCCACCTTCTGTTCTTCATCGGGAGGCTAGATCTGGAGCCCGTTTGGGGCTCCGGAGAGGGGAATCTTCGGTCTTCATCATCATCAACCCTTCTCCATCGCCAATTCCATGATGCTCCCCACCGGGAATGAGTAATCCTTTCATAGGCTTGCTGGTCGGTGAGAAGTTGGATGAGATTCGTCATGTAATCGAGTTAGTTTTGTTAGGGCTTGATCCCTAGTATCCACTATGTTCTGAGATTGATGTTGCTATGACTTTGCCACGCTTAATGCTTGTCACTAGGGCCCGAGTGCATGATTTCAGATCTGAACCATTTATGTTATCACCAGTATATCTATGTTCTTGATCCGATCTTGCCTTGTCATATGCACCTATTACGTGTTATGATCCGTCAACCCCATAGTGACAATATTTGGGATACTTCACGGTGATGACCCACTACTAGGGAAAACCTTATACACAGAAGCTTATCAGTAGCGCTCTTTAAAAGGAGGCACTACTGCTAATTATCAGTAGCGCGTGGACGGCAAGGGCGATACTGCTATCGACATAGCAGTAGCGCGTCGACTATAAAATGCGCTACTACTATAATTGTCACACCGTTGCCGACCGGCTAGGTGTAGTAGCAGCGCCGCTCCCAGAAACGCGCTACTGCTAACGAAATACTAGTGGCGCGTTTTGCTTTCCCACGCTACCCCCACCGTCTCCCACTCTCCATTCGATCCCGTCTCCTTCTCATCACTCCCTCTCCCCCGACCGCCGCTGTCGCCATAGCCTCGACGCCGCCACCGTCACACCCCCTCACTCGCCGTCGCGTCCCCTCCCTCGCCGTCGCCTACCCCCGAGCCCCAACCCGGACGCCACCACCGTCACGCCCCCTCCCTCACCGCCGCGCCCCCTCCCTCTGCAGGTAGCCACCACTCCCTCCTTCCTCCCTCTTCCATCTCTTCTCACTCCCTTCACCCCCCTCTCGCATCCGGCCGTCCAGTTTCATAGGCAGAGTAGTTTGATTCTTGGGTTAGGGAGGTTAGGTTGATTCTAGGGTTAGGTTTTGTAATATTAAATGATAAGAACATGTTCTTAGAGGAAATTGTTCTCGACGTCAACGATGCCTGGCCCGCATCCTCGTCGTCGACTCGGCGGCGACATGCTTGAGAGGCGCCATGTCCGGGACTGGGCTCCGCCGGGCTGGCACTGAGAGGTGCTACCTTCTGGGGCGCGCACCTTGGTGAGGAATCCGGGTCTCGTCGTCGACCCAGAGCTTCTTTGGTGGCGGTCGCGTGGGCCACCATCGGTGCGGAGGGAGCGGGCCCCCGCGGAGGTGGTACGTCGTCGTGTCAGGCAGGAGGACGAGCACGTCCGTCGCTACATGGCTGCGTTGGACGCCAGGTTCTCTAATACCTAGCAGGTTCTTTAGAGATCTCACCCGAGCTATGATCCGATGATGGTTCCTTCTCTTTGGGTGTCCACCGCCTGCGCCTTGAGACGTCAACTGGATCTGTATTACTGATATTATATGATAATATTCGAGATGTATTAGTGATAATATTCGATGATGCATTAAATGGATTATTCGAGATGATGTATTAGTGATATTATATGATAATATTCGAGAAATTTTTAGTAAAAAAAATCAGGTACTTTCAGTCCATTGTTGCTCCTTGTGTGACTTTCATGTGTGTTCTTGATGGAGGAATCTTGACTGTTGTCGTGGGGGGCGCTTCCTCCTCTTCTCTTCTTGCGATATATACCTCGGTATAATGCGCAAGGAGAGGAGAGGGGTGCGCCCATCACCGACGGTCGAACTATTAGTGTGAGAGAGTGTCCACCAACATATATACACCAACTATGATGTATTAGTGCCTATATTTTGCCGGAATGTTGATTTATTTTCGTTCCGACAAATTTTAGGCGCTCAATATGTCTTTGAATGGTTATTCCGTAATTTTTGAATCTTGAACACAGGAAATGTCGTCATCTGATGACGACGATAGGATCCAAGCGTGTGAACTCTGCGGCGAAAATAAGGGTCTTTGCGACCAGCCTGGGCTGCGAGACGACAGGTTCTTCACCATCAAGCTTGACGAGACCTTCATTGTTTCTATGGTACGCAACGATGACAAGTGTTTTTTCGTAATTAAGCATGACTTTTGTTTCTTTGCTTCACGTGTAATTTCTGTTTTATACAATTCGACTAGTTCATCCCCTGCCATGCAAGACGGTATGTCTTGGAGAGGCTCGGTTTCGAGGACCACGAGAGTATGGAGATGAGGAGAGCTAACCTGAGGACTAAACATGGTCACACATTTCTGGTCAAAGTAATGAATGCAGTTAATAACACAGAATTAGGGTGCTCAAATTGGGAAGCTCTTTGCAAGGCATATGGATTTCAGGAGGATATGGAAATAACCTTCGATCTTCGTCCTCAAGATCATATTGAAGGTAGCATCGACATTTGGGTGGATGTCGATATGCTTCCTGTTTTACCTCCATGTGAGTTTATCAACCATGCATATTTGTCAAGTAATTTGCAATCTATATTTAAAAATAGTTGGTGTTCATCCATACTAAATTTGTTAATTTATAATTTACAGCTTATTTCGTTTCTTCGAGTGAAACACAGAAAATAATTGACACGACACACTACACTTATGGATCACATCTAACTTGGGAGGAGAAGGATGATCTTATCAACTTTGTTATTGGTGTCCTAGTTGGTAGGGAGATCTTCCCGTATAATTTGGGAACTGGCCCAAATTATACATTGTACATGCCACTAGTGCATAGGTTGAGGGCGGATGACATTCGCCGAAATATCTTGGTAAGAGTTGCTAATTAAATACACTATGATTGCGTAAATGGTATTGATTACATTGCTAACTAGGCTACTATTATGTTCTTCAACAGAAACTGCCAAATGAAGTTGTGCCTCCGTTGATGCATGGGGAAGGTAATATGACAATTAAAAGCCCTATGAGGCCCCAGTTCTATTTTGCAAACTCGACTGAGCGCAAACCACCAAGACGGCTCCAAATTGAAGCATGTGGAGAAATAAAGAAGAATCGCAAGCCACAAGTTGGAGACTGTTGGATCTCTTTGCTTCATCATGGAGACATAGGTGTTATTCTGTTTTATGTCATTTTACCTAGGAGGGAGGACTAGGTCCTATGAGAGAGAAGTTTTTCTGGTTTATATTAACTTGCATGATCGATTAGGATGATTATTAGTATGATGTTTTTTTGTTTAATGAGATTTTAACTTGATATGATTAAGATGATGATGAGTTGTTAGATGAGTAAGATGATGATGAGTTATATGACATATATTTGATTAAAGTGGATGGATGCAAGTGATCATGTTGAATTAGAGGGAAATATGACGTTGCAGATTCGCAACGTCATATTTCCCTTTAATTCAACATGATCACTTGCATCCATCCACTTTAATCTAAATGTTGTTGCTGGCACAATAATTATTGATGTTGTATATTAATATGTATAACCGTGTGTAAATACAACATAAATATAAAAAAAGAAATATGTGCGTTTACTAGTGGCGCGGGTTAGGAAAGAACGCTACTGCTAAATAAGTTAGCAGTAGCGCTGGTTAACAGGCGCTACTGCTAAACTTTAGCTGTAGCGCTGGGCGACCAGCGCTACTGCTAAAACTTAGCTGTAGCGCCTTAGAAGTATCACTGCCACCAGCGCTACTGGTATGGGTAATTCCAGCGCTACTACTAGGCTTTCTCCTAGTAGTGACCATAGTTTGAGGAGTTCATGTATTCACTATGTGTTAATGCTTTGTTCCGGTTCTCTATTAAAAGGAGGCCTTAATATCCCATAGTTTCCTTATGGACCCCGCTACCACGGGAGGGTAGGACAAAAGATGCCATGCAAGTTCTTTTCCATAAGCACGTATGACTATTTACGGAATACATGCCTACATTATATTAATGAACTGGAGCTAGTTCTGTGTCGCCCTAGGTTATGACTGTTATATGATAAATATCAGCCAACGAGTTCACCGATCCAGTGCCTACGAGTTTTCCACTTATTGGTCTTGCTAAGTTACTATTGCTGCTGCCACTGTTCCAACTGCTACAAAACTATTGCTATCACTGTTACCGTTACTATTACTGCTACTACTGCTATCAAAACTATCATACTACTGTGCTACTGATCACTCTTCTGCAGATATTTAATCTCCAGGTGTGGTTGAATTGACAATTCAGCCGCTAATACTCTCAAATATTCTTTGGCTCCCCTTGTGTCAAATCTATAAATTTGGGTTGAATAATCTACTCTCGAAAACTGTTGCGATCCCCAATACTTGTGGGTTATCAAGACGTTTTTCTGGCGCCGTTGCCGGGGAGCATAGCTATATTTGTTGACTCACTTGGGATTTATCTCAATTGATGACTATGAAGAATCTGAAGGATCCAAAGACAAAGATTTTTCCCTCTAAGACGAGGGGAGGTAAGGAACTGCCATCTAGCTCTGCACTTGATTCACCTTCTGTTATGAGTAAGCTTGCAACACCACCACATGCTAGTAATCCTAATATGTCGCAAGTTATTGATGATGCTACCTGTGCTATGAATGATGCTTATGATGATGCTAGTACCATGCTTGATGATCATGTCCCACTAGGAGAATTTCTTGATGAACAAATTGCTAGAGCTAAAGAGAATGAAATTACTGAAACTGATGAGATTGCTGGAACTGATGAAGCCTATGAAATTGATGATGAAACACCTATTAATCCTAGTTCTCCTAGATTTGAAATGCCTAAGATACCTGAAGGTTATGTTATGGACGAGGAGGTGACTAGAGAAATTCTTTCTTGCAAGGATAGAAACGATCTTAAGAAATTGCTACGCAAGTATAAGGAAAAGACTTTGAAAGCTAGAATGAAATGTGATCCTAAGTTTGCTACTGCACCTATCTTTGTTACTGATAAGGATTATGAATTCTCTGTCGACCTAGAGTTAATTACTTTGGTTGAATCTGATCCTTTCCATGGCTATGAAACTGAAACTGTAGTGGCACACCTTACTAAACTGAATGATATAGCCACCCTTTTTGCTAATGATGAGAAGATTCGCTACTATTACATTCTCAAGTTATTTCCGTTCTCATTAAAGGGTGATGCTAAGACATGGTACAATACTCTTACTCCTGGTTGTGTGCGTAGTCCCCAGGATATGATTTACTATTTCTCTGAAAAATATTTCCCTGCTCATAAGAAACAAGCTTCCTTACAGGAAATATTTAACTTTGTGCAAATTGAAGAGAGTCTACCACAAGCTTGCGGGAGGCTTCTCCAATTGCTTAATGCTTTGCCTGATCATTCTCTCAAGAAAAATGAAATACTTGATATGTTCTATAATGGACTAACTGAGGCTTCGAGGGACTTCCTAGATAGTTGTGCTGCTTGTGTTTTCAGGGAACGAACTGTTGAACAAGCTGAGGAATTATTGAATAACATATTGAAGAATTATGATGATTGGACTCTTCCTGAACCAATGCCTTAACCCACACCGAAGAAGAGGTGTATCTTATTTCTCAGTCCAAAAGATATGCAAGAGGCAAAGAAATCTATGAAGGAAAAAGGTATTAAAGTTGAGGATGTTAAGAATTTACCACCTATTGAAGAAATACATGGCCTTGACACACCACCACCTCCACAGGTGGTAGAGGTTAATTCTTTATTAAAGTTTGATGAAGGTGATATCCCTTACAATAAACATCCTAGTCAATGCTTATATGAGTTTGACAACTATATTATGAAGCAAGATCATTTCAATGCACATGTTCTGAAACAATTGAAATATAATTCTGATATGATAGCTCGCTTGAGTGACTTGCTATTTAGAATCAGTAATGATGTTAGAGGTGTAGGAAAGCATGCCTCTATGGTTCAAACTCAGTTAGAACAAGTTGCTAAGTCTCAAACAAAATTGCTTGATGAAATGAATAATAATATGAATGATTTTGCTGCTAGAGTAGTAACTTGGGGAGGTAGAATGACCCAAGAACCACTCTATCCTGAAGATCATCCTAAAAGAATTGAACAAGACTTTCAGAGAATTAATACTGATGCACCTAGTCCTCCTAGAAAGAAAAAGAAAAAGAAAAATGATAGAACTTTGCATACCTCTAGTGAACCTGAGATACAAAAACCTCCTAATAATAATGATGTCTCTATTTCCGATGCTGAAACTCAGTCTGGTAATGAACATTCACCTAGTGATAATGAAAATGATAATGATGATGTTCATGAAGTTGCTCAACCAAACAATGATAAAGAACCAGATAATGTTGTTGAAATAGAGCCTTCTGCTGATCTTGATAACCCACAACCGAAAAACAAACGCTATGATAAAAGAGACTTTGCGGCTAGGAAACATGGTAAAGAAAGAGAGCCATGGGTTCAGAAACCCATGCCATTTCCACCTAAGCCATCTAAGAAAAAAGATGATGAAAAATTTGAGCACTTGGCTGAAATGATTAGGCTAGTCTTTTTGCGTACCCACTTAACTGATATCTTAAAGATGGCCCCTTATGCAAAGTATATGAAAGACATCATCACTAATAAAAGAAAGATACCTGAAGCTGAAATCTCCACCATGCTTGCTAATTATTCTTTTAAGGATGGAGTACCTAAAAAACTTGGAGATCCGGGAATACCAACTATACCTTGCTCCATTAAAAGAAACTATGTCAAAACTGCTTTGTGTGACTTGGGAGCTGGTGTTAGTGTTTTGCCTTTCTCCTTATATAATAGACTTGATTTGAATAAACTCACACCTACTGAAATATCATTGCAAATGGCTGACAAATCAACTGACATACCTATCGGTATTTGTGAGGACGTGCCCGTTGTTGTTGCAAATGTTACTATCTTAACGGACTTTGTTATTCTTGAGATGCCCGAGGACGACAACATCTCGATTATCCTTGGTAGACCCTTTTTGAATACTGCAGGGGTTGTTATTGATTGCAATAAAAGCAAAGTCACTTTTCATATCAATGGTAATGAGCACACGGTGCACTTTCCGAAGAAACAATTCCAAGTGAATGGTATAAATGTTATTGAAGAATCTTCGACCATCACTATTGGAAGTTTTCAATTACCTCTACCTATTGCCAAAAAGAAATATGATATACTTATTGTAGGGGATATGCACATCCCCATTGAGGTAACTTAGTGTTCTACGAAAGTTCTTCGGTTTCATGCTAATCGGATGTGGTTGTTAATAAGACTTGATCAACCTTATTAATGGATTATTTTCGAGAGGTATGAATTGATGAATCTAGTAGGCACAACTCTTTGCTCCCACCTTTTATTCTCTTCTTTAGTTAGTCAAATAAAATAAAAATGCCACGATTATCTTGTTTTTTTGTTTTCTCCGTGCAATAAAAAATGACCCAGAAATAAAAGTACTCAGAATGACCTGAAAATTTAATACGATTTTTTTCCGAATATTTCTGAATTTCTGGTGCAAATAATACCAGAAGGGGGTGCACCTGGTGCCCACAAGACACCAGGGCGCGCCAGCACCCCCAGGCGCACCCTGGTGGGTTGTGGCCCCCACGTGGGCCCCCTCACTTATTCCCTTAGCCCACATCATCACCTAAGTCCAGATAAAATTCACCACGGCCACCATTCCCGTGTTCTTGCTCTCAAACCTGCGGATTTCGATCTCTTAGCTCGAAGCTCCATTTCTGAAACTGTTTGGAGGGATTGCTACTTGGTATGTGACTCCTCCATTGCTCCAATTAGTTTTTGATTTAGTGAGTTATTTTTAGAGTAATTAGCTACTCTTGGTGCTGCTGTAGATGAGCTTGCATGTTGAATTCTTAGAGTTCTAAGTAGTTTGAATGCTTAATATGGCCTCTATGCATGCTTAGGAGTAGTTGCTATATTTCTTACAAAGTTTTGTAGACAAAATTTTTGTGGACTAAATGTTTTCAGAATTTTTATAGGAATAAGATGAATTTCTTTAGGAAGTTTTCGTCCAATAAAAATGCCAAAGGAGTCATTGGGGAATCATCGGACAATGACCTTCACACCCCAAGAAGAGCGGAGGTGCGGCCGTGTAAATAGCCGCATGATGCCTTCATGGAGGAGGCCGGATTCCATCTAGAGTTTGCTCAGTTTTTTGCAAACACTGGGTTGACCGAGTTCCTCGCGGCTAAGTGTGACCAATATCACATCCTTACAAATTCCTTTGTGCAAGGTTTTCATTTTCTGAGAAAGAATTATGCTCCTGAAGTGCAGTTTAATCTTTACGCTGGAACTTACAAAATGCCGCTAACTGATCTCTGCAACGTATGCTTGATCCCTTCTGATTGGGAATTGAGAGAACCTAGACAATTGGAGTTTGAGGATTTTCTCCTCACTTTCACATATTGGGTGAAGATAGAGGCGTGTCAAACTCTACTGCTACCAGCTTGCAGTTTCCCTTAGTGCATTACTTTGCTTTGGTCATCGCTAAGTGTTTAACCGCTAGGGAGAAGGTCGGCGCACTCAGTGCCCCTAACCTTGCTATTTTACGTCATGCACTTTATGATGATCACACCTTTAGTATGGGGGCTATTATTGCTCGTCGCTTACACCTTAACAAAACTAAGGGAAAGATACATGGTGGTATTTATGCTACTGGCTTAGCGAGACACTTTAATGTTCAGATTCGCCCACATGATTATCTCTTGTCCCGAGTTTACCTGGATCACAAGTCATTGCAAGATCACCAATTTCTTGATGTAACTGATTCTCTCCGTGACGTTCACTACAACCTAGTATTCAGCGTAGAAACCCATGATATTATTCTATTGCCTGCACCTGCTCTATTTGATTCTATTGCCAGGAACGGATATAGGATAATGCCAGATGACATTACAACCTACCGGAACAACCTAGCAGCTGCTGGGGAGGAGCCTCAGGGGTGCGACGCTCAGGTGTAGCCTCCACCTCACTTTGACTTGGGACCAGATGGTTTCTACGGATGGTGATTACCAAGCTAGGCCAAAAGACTAAGCTTGGGGGAGTACGTATTTCCATCGACATTACATTCATGTTCACACATTTCATTCTAGTTGTCGGTGTTCATACATTTTCATTGTAATATCCATGCTAGATTTGTTTTCTCGCTTTCTTATTGTGTGTTTGAGAAACTTGAAGAAAATCCAAAAATATTTCCTACTTCTTTTCGGTTTTTCTTTCTAGCTTAGTTTAATTGTAGCATTAAAAGAAAACCCAAAAAGATTTCTCGTTTCTTCTTTTACTTGTTGGGAGCTTTCCCATGTAAATAGTTTTTCTCGTTTTTGTTTTTCCTCTTTAATTTGCTTTCTTCAAGAAAAAACCAAAAACTCCAAAAATATTTCAGTGTGTTTCTCTGAATTTCTTTTCTTTTTGTTTGAGTCATACCAAGGAGAAGACCACAATGAAAACGTTGAGTGGTTCTCATATGCATCATTGTTAATCTAACAAAGAGCCCATTTTACCTTGTCTTCTCCTCTTGAATAAAATGTTGCAGATTCCAGCTTAGTCCACGGCACTTTTGCACTATTATTATTTTCCTATCATTCGGTCGTGCAAGTGAAAGGCAATAATGACGATATTTGATGAAGTGACTGTGGCAGAGAAAAGCGGGTATGAACTCAACTTGTTTTTGTTTTTGTAAATATGTTTAGCCTAGTATCCTTGATTCAGCATATTATGATCGAACATGTTTGCAATGACCATTAGAGATTATAGTTGTTCATGCCATGGTTAAGTAGCTAGGAGTGGATAATGATTTATCTTGGATGTCAACATGCATTAAAATGGTTGTGATGCGGTATGATGATATGGTATCCTCCTCTGAATGTTTCGAGTGGCTTGACTTGGCACATGTTCACGCATGTAGTTGAATCAAAACCAACATAGCCTTCATGATATTTATGTTCATGGTGTTCATATCCTACTCATGCTAGTAGTCAATGTTTGTTATATGTAATGCATGTTCATGACCGTTTTCGCTCTCTAGCTGGCCGCTTCTCAATCTATTTGCTAGCCTTCTCCTGTACTAAGCGGGAGTACTGCTTGTGCATCAAAATCCTTAAACCAAAGTTATGCCAGATGAGTCCACTATATCTACCTATATGCGGTATTACCCTCTCGTTCCAAAGTAAATTGGCATGTGCCATCTCTAAAAATTCAAATGAACATCTGTTTTGTGTGCCTGGACCGCTCATGGAGCGACAGGGGGCGGTCAGTATCTTCCATGCTAAGCGAGTTATTCTCATGATGAGTGATTATTCACTCGTCCTTACACGAGAGGGGCGGTAATAGGGATTCCTAGTCCCGAAATCAAAAATCAAAAATAATTAAACAAAACTCCCCCAGGAATGTTGTTGGTTTGGACGGTACCCATGGATGCGGCTAGCCGTGGAGTGTGATTGTTGGTGGAGGGGGAGTAAACCTATACTTTTACCGCTTGGGAACCGCCGCTAATTTGTTTAGCATGGAAGATATTGATAACTCTTGGTAGTGACGTTGACAGGAAGGGTGTACCTCCCAAAATTATATCTATCTTTGTTTTAAGCTTTGAGCTCTGGCACCTCTGCAAATCCATGCTTCCCTCTGCGAAGGGACTATCTATTTACCTTTATGTTGAGTCATCACCTTCTCAAATAAGCGCCAGACCTGAGAGCACTATTGTCATCCTCATGCATTGTGTATAGTTGATGTTGGGTGCAGCATGACTGGATCTTTTCTACCATGAATTACAATGTTTAGTCGCTGCTCAAACTTTGGAGGTGCTCTGCATTTATGTTTTGCGGTCTCAGAAAGTGCTAGCGAGATACCACTATTGTCATACTGTATCATGATGGTTTTGACAAAGTGTTGGCTTTTGAAATATCTTATTATTGCTCGCTAGTTGCTTATGTCATTGATATGAGTTAATATAATTTCTAAGAGTTATTGCTGGCATGGTTAGTCATAATCCTTGCTGAAAACCCAGGTGCTACTTAAGCATATATATGTAAACAAGAACAAACACTACTGGAATCAGGGACTTTGCCATCTGCCAGCTCTTTGCCGTCTGCTGGCAGACGGTAAAGAGGTTGTTTGCCGTCTCCTTTGGGAAAGCAGACGGCAAAGATCTGGCTGATGGCAAAGACACTGTTTGCCATCAGCCAGCTCTTTGCCGTCTGCTAGCGGACGGCAAAGTTTCTTTGCCGTCCGCTAGCAGACGGTAAAGAGGTGGGGTGGGGCCCAGTGGAGGCCAGTTAACTGCAACGGCCCACCCCACCTCTATGCCGTCTGCTAGCGGACGACAAAGAATCTTTGCCGTCTGCTAGCAGACGGCAAAGAAAATACCTACTAACGGCCCTAACGGCCCACCCCCCCTCCACTCTCTCCACTCTCTCTGCCTCTCCCCTCCGGACCCCGACCCCACGCCGCCCGCCGCACCCGCCGCCGCCCCCGACCCGCCCCGGCCCGCCGCCCGCCGCTCGCCGCCGCCGCACCCGCGACTGCCGACGCCGCCCACTGCCCCGCCCCACTGCCCCGCCCCGTGCCCGCGCGGCCGCGCCCAGGCCTGCCCCTCGCCGCCCCGTCGCAGCCCGGACGCCGGCCAGCCCCGTCGCCGCCCCCTCGCCGGCCAACCCCTCTGCACCCCTCTGGTGAGCTCCCCCTCCTGCCCCTTTTTTTCTGTTTTTTTTATTATTTTTTCTGTTTAGGTTTTAGATATTTAGACATTTAGGAGTTTAGATACTTAGATGTTTAGGTTTTTGGATATTTAGACATTTAGGTAGAAAGAAACCTAGAAGAAAGAAAAAGAAGAAAAGAAAAAGGAAAAAAAGGAAAAAAAGGAAAAAGAAAAAGGAAAAGAAGAAAAAATAAGAAGAAGAAGAAGAAGAAGAAGAAGAAGAAGAAGAAGAAGAAAAAGAAAAAGAAGAAGAGGAGGAGGAGAAGAAAAAATATGAAGAAGAAGAAGAAGAAGAAGAAGAGGAAGAAGAAGAAGAAGAAGAAGAAGAAGAAGAGGAGGAGGAGAGGAGGAGAAGAAGAAGAGGAAAAAGGAAAGGAAGAAGAAAAGAAGAGGAGGAGGAGAAGAAAAAAGAAGAAGAAGAAGAAGAAGAAGAAGAAGAAGAAGAAGAAGAAGAAGGAAAAAAGGAAGAAAAGGAAGAAGAGGAAGAAGAAGAAAAGGAAAAAGAGGAAAAAAAGACCCCGACACCCGGACCCGACCCCGACACGACACCCCGACCCCGACACGACACCCCGACACCCCGACCCTGACATGACACCCCGACCCCGACATGACACCCCGACACGACATCCGACACACCCCGACACCCCGACACGACACCCCGACACCCCGACACCACGACACCCCGACACCCCGACCCGACACCCCGACACCCCGACACCACGACAGCCCGACACCACGACACCCCCGACGCCGACACCTCTTCGGCCTCCTGTTGACCGAAAAGGTGCTCTTCGGCCTTCCAGAGGCCGACGGGGTCATATATTTCCCTATTTTGTTATGAAAAACATCATATATATTTGTGTTGATCGGGTGGATTTAAATGTGCAGTTCTTTCGTTGCTGCGAGGGTCTGGTGTTCGACGACCTCCCCGTGCGTACGACGAGCTCCGCCCCTGCGTTCGTGGGTGAGCACAAATGACATCTCCTCCTCCCCCCTTCATTTGCTCTGTTCCGGTCTTCGTGCCGATGAAACTTGCTAGCTATAGGTGTCAATCATCAGTATGCGTGACCACTATGCGTCTCCCGTTCGAAAGGGTTACATCTATAAATATGCATGCATTTGCATATTTATAACCGTGATTCTTTCGAATTGTCCAACGTTATCCATGGACAGCCCGAGTATGTGTAGATTGGGTTCATTTTCCCATATGCTCTACTCCGGATCCGATGCAGAATTTCGTCAGTGCCTCCCTGTTGTTCTCCGGGTACACATCCTCTCTGCTTATTGCCGAGATGTGTATCAGGAGAACAGCGGGGAGGTGCTGTCGAAATTTTGCGTCAGATCCGGAGCCGAGCATGGGAAAACGAACCCATCTACACATACTCGGGTGGGATTAGGACCTATCTTTACCTACTAGCGTCTAGGTTGCATGGACGTAATAAAACTGACAAACTCTATTAACTGATGAATATGGTTTGCTGAATTATGTATATATTTCTTGTGTGTCCAGTAGCTAGGCAAGATGAGTGATCGTGCGTGGATGTACACCGATCACACTAGTCAGAAAGACATGACCCATGAATGGATAAGAAAAACCAAGGGGTTTGTGAGAGCCGCATTTGCAAATGGACAGGAAACAACCTGGTGCCCCTGTGTCGAGTGCGACAACTTTCATAAGAAGTCAGAGTTTGAAATGATCAAACACCTGCAGAAGTTGGGTTTTACGCCTAATTATAAGGTCTGGACATTTCATGGTGAGTCTGCCCAACGTGCTAGAGCTGAGGAGGGCCGTCGTCGCACCGACGAGCATGGTACCGGGATGGAAGACATGGTGGAAGACTTTGATGATGCTCGGGATTCGGACGATGAGATGGAGGAATCTGCAAAAGCCTTCAATGATATGTTGGTGTCCTCAAAACGTCCTCTCCATGAGCACACTGAGCTTTGTCAGCTGGATGCCATCGCACAAGTAATGGCTCTGAAGGCTCAATTCAACTTGGGCAGAGAATGCTACGACGCGATGATGACACTATTTGGACGTTTTCTACCCAAAGGCCATGTAATGCCTGCAAACCTGTACCAGTCGGACAAAATCCTCCGTGTACATAAGATGCCCTATGAGAAGATAGATGCTTGTGAGAAAGGATGTGCCTTATTTAGGCTTGAGTATGCAGACTTGAAGTATTGTCCCGTTTGCCAGTCTTCCAGGTATGTTGAGGTAGACAACGGTATGGGTGAGAAGAGTCAGACAAAAATCCCAGTTAATGTTCTTCGGTATATGCCAATCATACCAAGACTTCAACGTCTTTTCATGGTTGAAGAGATGGCCAGACAGATGACATGGCACAAATTGGGCAAAAGAACATAACTAGATGCAAATGGGGAGCCGATGTTGGTACACACATCGGACGCTTTTGCGTGGAAGCGCTTCGATGCAATACATCATGCTAAAGCGGCAGATCCAAGGCATCCTCAAATCGCCATAAGCACGGATGGGTTCAATGTGTTTGGTATGATGGCAGCCCAATACAGTTGTTGGCCTGTATTTGTCATTCCACTCAATCTCCCCCCCGGACAGATTATGCAAAGAAAGAACATTTTCCTGACGTTGATAATTCCGGGGCCCAACTATCCGGGGAAGAGTATGAATGTGTACATGCAGCCGCTTAAGGATGAACTGCAAGAAGCTTGGGATAATGGGATCAAGACATACGACGCCGCTACAAAAAAAACTTCCTAATGCGTGTGTGGTACATGTACTCGATGCATGACTTGCCGGCGTATGCGCTATTCGTTGGCTGGTGTGTGCATGGAAGGTTCCCGTGCCCCACATGCAAGGAAGCTCTTGAGTTTCATCGGCTGCAGACGGGTGGCAAGTTTTCTTGCTTCGACATGCATAGACAGTTCTTGGATCCTCGCCATAAGTTCCGAAAAGACAAAAAGAACTTCATCAAAGGTAGAGTTGTCAAAAACTCTGCACCACCTGCGTTGACAGGCCAACAGACCCTGGATCAGTTAAACTCTCTCGAGCCGGATCCAGAGCGTCCAGGGTATTTCAAGGGGTATAATTCGGAACACGCCTGGACTCACAAGACATGCTTGTGGGATCTGCCTTACTTCAAAGACCTCCTTTGCCCACACAACATCGACGTGATGCACACTGAAAAGAATGTCGGCGAGGCCCTCTTTGGTACATTGTTCAGCATAGAGGGGAAAACAAAGGATAATCCTAAGGCTAGAGTCGATCAGCAGGCTCTATGTGATAGACCACTACAAAACATGCGACAACCGAAAGGAAAGAAGAGCTGGACGAAGCCAAAGGCATGGTTCAATCTTGGAAGGCCAGTTATGAGGGAAATACTCCTGTGGGTGAAAAATGAGTTGAGGTTCCCCGATGGGTATGCAGCGAATCTAAAGAGGGGAGCGAGCCTTGAAAAATTGAAAATATTTGGTCTCAAGAGTCATGATTGGCACATATGGCTTGAGCGGGTAATGCCGGTGATGTTGCGTGGCTTGATCCCTGAGGATGAATGGCTAGTACTGGCAGAGCTGAGCTATTTCTTCCGTGTTCTTTGTGCGAAAGAACTATCGCCTGGCTTGCTAGAAGAACTGGAAGAGTTGGCGCCGGAGTTGATCTGCAAGTTAGAGAAGATCTTTCCACCGGGCTTCTTTAATCCAATGCAGCATTTGATTTTGCATCTCCCGACCGAGGCACGATTGGGGGGGCCCGAGCAGAATCGTTGGTGCTACGCAACTGAGAGGATGCAGAAGATGCTTCGAGAAAAATGTAAAAATGAACGTCGAATTGAAGCATCGATGGCCGAGGCATTCATTACTGAGGAGGCGGCAAACTTCGTGACAGCACACTACGAAGCCAAAAATCGTCATTTGCATAATCCGAAGCCTCGGTACAATGCTGGCGACCCTAAAAAGGGTGGATCCAACCTCAGCCTATTCAAAGGGAAGCTCGCACCAGCCGGTGCTTATACTTCCTTACCGTTGGATGTCGACGAATGGCGGACCATTACGTTGTATATCTTGAACAACCTAACAGAAGTGCGGCCGTACATCGAGTAAGTTCTCGGTACATTGTTTCGCAACCTCTAATTCCTTTGAACTGCTCTTATTCCCGGATATTTGATACAGTCGATACGTCGCCGAATTCTCGTATGGAGCGGTGATCCAAAAGGATTCCGTCGAAGAGTATGAGCTTCTGGCAATGCATGGAGGCGGCTATCCTGGTTTCATCTCTTGGTTCAAACAAACGGTAATTTCCATTAGACCATTTCATTTCTTCGTCTAATTTCCGGCTAATGCAACAATCCTTTCATATTAAACTTGTAGGCTAGTTCAGAGTCTATGGACGCCGAACTGAGACATGTCGCAAATGGTTTTGACTATAAGGTCCGTTCATTTGACAAATATGACATCAACGGGTATCGCTTTCATACCTATGGCAAAGAGCTATCTATGGCCGACCGAAAGTCTACAAATTGTTGTGTCTCTGCTATCGGCGAAGGAGGTACTGAGTATTATGGAAGAGTTGAAGCAATTTATGAACTTCTATTCTATGGTGCAAACCCACCGAACGTCGTAGTCTTCAAATGTTATTGGTTCCAGCCGAAGGAGACTAGAAGGACTCATGAACATCTAGGGCTAGTCGAAATCAAACAAAGCACCCATTTGGATGTTCCCGATGTCTATATTACGGCTCAACAGGCGACCCAAGTTTTCTATCTACCGTGGGCCTGCCAAACTGATCCAAATCTGAATTGTTGGGATGTCATTTATGAAGTGCCGCCACGTGTTAGACCACCTCCCCCCAATGAAGAGCATTATGAACCTCACATTAACCCAGACACATATGAAGGAGAATTCTTCCAAGAAACACGTCTTTCCAAAAAACGTTTCAAGAACCGCTCTACTTCACACCAGAACATTGAAGTAGACAGCGGCAGTGAATCCGAGCCTGAGCCGGAACAAGAAGAGCCGGAACAAGAAGAGCCGGAACAAGAAGAGGTTACTGCTGCGGATGACCTGTCAATGCTTGACCGATTACGTACAGGAGGCCTTCCACATGTTGATGCATTTATTGATGATGATGAGGAGCACGTCATTACTGATAGTGATGATGATGATGATGCATTTATTGACCCCGAAGCATATATAGACGATGATGATGCATTTATTAATGATGACGATGAAGATTAATATTATAGTTCATGCCAGGTATTCAATTATTATTATGTAAATATATATTATTAATTAGTTCATGTTAGGTATTCAATTTTTTATTATGTTCATGATGATGATACACTTAAATTATATACATATTATTCATGTCAGGTATTCATTCTTTAACCTAGGATAGCTCTAAAATGACCTATACTTAGCATTTATTCCTCCAAAATGAATTTATATGCTTAGCTAGCTCAAAAATTACATAACAACCTTAATTAGCTCCAAAATGACCTATTTAACCTAGGATAGCTCTAAAATGACCTATACTTAGCATTTATTCCTCCAAAATGACTTAATATGCTTAGGTAGCTCAAAAATGACATAATAACCTTAATTAGCTCCAAAATGACCTATTTAACCTAGGATAGCTCTAAAATGACCTATACTTATCATTTATTCCTCCAAAATGAATTTATGTGCTTAGCTAGCTCAAAAATGACATAATAACCTTAATTAGCTCAAAAATGACCTATTTAACATATGATAGCTCTAAAATGACCTATACTTAGCATTTATTCCTCCAAAATGAATTTATATGCTTAGCTAGCTAAAAAATGGACATATTTAACCTTGGATAGCTCTAAAATGACCTATTTAACCTAGGATAGCTCTAAAATGACCTATACTTAGCATTTATTCCTCCAAAATGACTTAATATGCTTAGCTAGCTCAAAAATGACATAATATGCTTAAGAAATGACCTATTTAGCTCCAAAATGACTTAATATGCTTAATTAGCTCAAAAATGGCATAATTACTTATGTTAGCACAAAAATGACCTATACTTAGCTTTTTTTAGTTCATTTATGATATACTTAGCATATTTAGGTCAAAAATGGCCTATTTACCTAGGTTAGCTCTAAAATGACACAAGTAAGCAATAAGAAGAAGAACAAGAAGAGGAGAAAAATTCTAGTCTTCTTCTTCTTCTTCTTCTTCTAGTCTTCTTCTTCTAACTTTCTTCTTTCTCATTTTGCAGATTTGATTCACTTCACGGAAGCTTGCATTCATGGAGTCCTTGTCCTTCCATTTTCTTTTGATTTTGTAGGATCAACAATGTGACACTTGCATATGTATGTATAGATGAATGAAACTTGCATATGTATGGATGAGACTTGCATATGTTTTGATTTGGTATGTGTTGGATGATCATATCCATATGGCTTGCATATTATTTGCATATGTGTTGTTTATTATGTGGTGGATGAGACATATTATGTGGAGGATAAGACATAATGTTTTGCCTTATTATGTGATTCTGAATATATATATATGTGTGTGTTTGAATTTCTGTGAAAATGAATTGATATAAGAAAAAACAGAAAAAACAGTTGCTATATAGCCACTTTGCCGTCTGCTAGCAGACGGCAAAGAGGTTTGCCGTCTGTTAGCAGACGGCAAAGTGGGCACGTGGCAGCAGCCTGTGCAACCTGGGCTGGCCTATTTGGCCTCTTTGCCGTCTGCTGGCAGACGGCAAAGACCTTTGCTTCTTTGTCGTCTGCTGGCAGACGGCAAAGAGCCTGCGTTGGCCCAGCTGACGCATGACGCCAGCTGACGTCAGCTGCAGCTCTTTGCCGTCTGCTGGCAGACGGCAAAGAGCGCCGTTAGCCCTCTAACGGGGCTGGCACCTTTTGTCTTCCGTCCAGGTGCTTTGCCGTCTGCCAGCAGACGGCAAAGAGTTTGCTTCTTTGCCGTCTGCCAGCAGACGGCAAAGAGGCCTTTGCTGGCAGCCGTTCAGCCGGAGTGTTGGCCGTCTGCTGGCAGACGGCAAAGGCTTTGCCGTCCGCAAAGTATGCCTTTGCCGTCTGCTATGGCAGACGGCAAAGCAGCTGATTCCTGTAGTGAAAAGAGTTCGTAAAAGTTTTCCTTTATCACTTTCAGTTTGTCAACTGAATTTCTTGAGGACAAGCAATGGGTTAAGCTTGGGGAGTTGATACGTCTCCGTCGTATCTACTTTTCCTCACACTTCTGCCCTTGTTATGGACTATAATTTGCGTGATTTGGATAAAACTAACCCGGACTGACGTTGTTTTCAGCTGAAATGATGTTGTTTTTTTGTCCAGAAATAATATTTCTTGGAACTAGACGAAACTTTTTGGAGATTCATTTTAGAATAAATAAAAAATACTAGAGCCAAGAACCACCATAAGGGGGCCCCTGGCTGGGCACAATACACCAGGGCGTGCCAGCCCCCCCGGCGCGCCTTGGTGGGTTGTGCCCACCTCGGGGCCCCACTGACCCTAACTCCGGCACTATAAATTCCTATTTTCGGAGAAAAAATCAGAGAGGAAGTTTCATCGCGTTTTACGAAACAGAGCCGCCGCGACCTCCTGTTCTTCATCGGGAGGCCAGATCAGGAGCCCGTTTGGGGCTCCGGAGAGGGGAATCTTCGGTCTTCGTCATCATCACACCTTCTCCATCGCCAATTCCATGATGCTCCCCACTGGGAGTGAGTAATCCCTTCGTAGGCTTGCTGGTCGGTGAGGAGTTGGATGAGATTCATCATGTAATCGAGTTACTTTTGTTAGGGCTTGATCCCTAGTATCCACTATGTTTTGAGATTGATGTTGCTATGACTTTGCCATGCTTAATGCTTGTCACTAGGGCCCGAGTGCCATGATTTCAGATCTGAACGGTTTACGTTATCACCATTATATCTATGTTCTTGATCCGATCTTGCCTAGTCATATGCACCTATTACGTGTTATGATCCGTCAACCCCATAGTGACAATATTTGGGATACTTCACGGTGATGACCGTAGTTTGAGGATTGCATGTATTCACTATGTGTTAATGCTTTGTTCCGGTTCTCTATTAAAAGGAGGCCTTAATATCCCTTAGTTTCCTTATGGACCCCACTGCCACGGGAGGGTAGCACAAAAGATGTCATGCAAGTTCTTTTCCATAAACACGTATGACTATTTACGGAATACATGCCTACATTATATTTATGAACTGGAGCTAGTTCTGTGTCGCCCTAGGTTATGACTGTTATATGATGAATATAATCCAACAAGTTCACCGATCCAGTGCCTACGAGTTTTCCACTTATTGTTCTTGCTAAGTTACTATTGATGCTGCCACTGTTCCAACTGCTACAAAACTATTGCTATCACTGTTACCATTACTATTACTGCTACTACTGCTATCAAAACTATCATACTACTGTGCTACTGTCACTCTACTGCAGATATTTAATCTCCACGTGTGGTTGAATTGACAACTCAGCTGCTAATACTCTCAAATATTCTTTGGCTCCCCTTGTGTCGAATCTATAAATTTGGGTTGAATACTCTACCCTCGAAAACTGTTGCGATCCCCTATACTTGTGGGTTATCACTCAACGCAGGCACTAAATAACAATTATTCAGGTTCATCACTAATCCCGGTGGTAATCGAAGAGCGAGCGTGCCGACGGAGATCACATCAACCTTGGAACCATTTCCCACGCGCATCATCACTTCGTCCTTTGCCAGCCTCCGCCTACTCCGTAATTCCTGCTTTGAGTTGCAAATGTGAGCAACCGAACCGGTATCAAATACCCAGGCACTACAACGAGAGTTGGTAAGGTACACATCAATAACATGTATATCATATATACCTTTTTTGGAGTTAGCCGCCTTCTAGTCGGCCGCATACTTGGGGCAATTCCGCTTCTAGTGGCCAGTACCCTTCCAATGAAAGCACTCAGTTTCTGGCTTGGGTCCGGCCTTGGGTTTCCTCACGGGAGGGGCAACTGCTTTCCGACTCTTCTTGGAGTTACCCTTCTTGCCCTTGCCATTCTTCTTGAAACTAGTGGTTTTATTGACCATCAACCCTTGATGCTCCTTCTAGATTTCTGACTCAGCGACTTTCAGCAACGCAAACAGCTCGGCGACTGACTTTTTCATCCCTTGCATGTAATAGTTCAACACAAAGCTTTTGTAGCTAGGTGGCTGTGATTGAAGAACTCTGTCAGTGATCGCCCTGGCGGGAGAGTAATTCCCAACTCAGCCAGACGGTTGGAATACCTAGACATTCTAAGTATGTGCTCACTGACAGACCTGTTCTCCTCCATCTTGCAAGCATAGAACTTATCGGAGTTCTCATACCTCTCGATCCGGGCATTTTTCTCAAAAATAAACTTCAACTCCTGGAACATCTCATATGCTCCATGACGTTCAAAACGTCTTTGACGTCACAGTTCTAAGCCATACAACATAGCACACTGTACTATTGAGTAGTCATCCGAACGCGCCTACCAGGCGTTCGCAACGTGTGCAGACGACACTAGAGCGGGTGGCGCACCGAGCGGTGCATCAAGGACATAAGCCTTTTGGGAAGCCGTGAGGATAATCCTCAGATTACGGGCCCAGTCTACAAAGTTACTTCCATCATCTTTCAGCTTGGTTTTCTCAAGGAACGCATTGAAATTCAGGGCAGCTACTGCGCGAGCCATTGAACTACAAGATAAATTTGCAAAGATTACTTAGACTATTGTTCAAGATTATGAGTTTAGTTAATCATATTACTCAAAACTCCCACTCAAATTGACATCCCTCCAGTCATCCGAGTGTTACATGATCCAAATTCACCAACCCAAGTCAGATCATCACGTGAGATGAGGTAGTTTCAATGGTGAACATCTCCATGTTAATCATATCTACTATATGACTCATGTTCGACCTTTCGGTCTCTTGTGTTCCGAGGCCATGTCTGTACATGCTAGGCTCGTCAAGTTTAACCCGAGTGTTCCGCATATGCAAAACTTTTTTGCACCCGTTGTATGCGAACGTAGAGTCTATCGCACCCGATCATCACATGGTGCCTCGAAACGACGAACTTTCGCAACGGTGCACACTCGGGGAGAACACAATTTTATCTTGAAATTATAGTGAGGGATCACCTTATAATGCTACCGTCCTCCTAAGCAAAATAAGATGCATAAAAGGATTAACATCACATGCAAATCATCAGTGACACGATATGGCCATGAACTTGTGCTTTTGATCTCCGTCTCCAAAGCACCGGCATGATCTCCATCGTCACCGGCATGACACCATGATCTCCATCATCTTGGGCAGGACGTCAGAATAGAATGGCGAGGATCCTTCAAGGCGAACAAAGATGCAATAAGTAGACGAGCCAACAAATAGTTGAACATGACCGTGGACACTGCTAGGGTTGATGCATCTAATGAGGATGCAGAACGATCCAGGGAAAGACAGAGACGACGGATCATCAGATATGGGAATTCCAATCAATTCCCCAAAAGCCATGAGGGCGGCAGCACTCTGCATCACCGGAGGGACATCATCCAGAAGCACCCAAGTATGAACGAGCCATGTAGAGGCCTTCGCTGCTTCCTCAGCCTCTTTAACAAAAATCACCAGGTGATTGCGATAGTGGGTGAAACTCGTACAAGAACCAATCATATGCAAACTTGCTTTGAGGGGAAGATAACAGCAAAGGAGGTCGGGGACAGCTGCTGGATCTGCCTATGCCAACCTCCACAAGCACTGAGCTCATCGGAAAGCATAGATAGGGAGAATTCTTTTAAGAGGACAGTGATGACCGCAGCATTTTGGATGGTGGGGACAGGAGAGACAACGTCGAGGTTACCAATGAGAGCGAAGAACTCACATCCAGGAAGGCCAAGCCCAAATTGCTTAAGTACTGCGGTGGGGAGCGTTTGATGCAATCAATCTTAAGATAGCCATCCGAATGGCAAATGAGGCAAAAGGGGGAAACTTCCAATGAGATTCAAAATGGCCAGGCCTATGGCAAGCAAAGCAGGACATAGAACTAGAGGAGGTCGTCGAACCAAAGGAAAAAGGAGGGGGAAAGCTAGGGGGAACACCCGAGGGCGGGGGAGGGAGAATACCATCACCGCGCCCGGCCATCCCAAACTTGCATGACTTGTTGGGGCAGCCCTGGATGGAGGAGAGGCGCAGGCTAGCACGAGCCCCGTCTGGGCCCAAGCCAGTGGAAGAGCCAACCACCCCAGATCTGGGCCTGGCGAGGGGTGGAAACGGCAGATCCGGCTTGGATCCACCAGCCCTAGCGGCCGAGGCCGCCGCTCCCCAGGGGTTCGCCGAGCCACCGACACCCGCCGCGTCGGAAGCCGAACCCCATCCACCCCCGACACGAGAGGAACCCCCACCAACGCGCTACTGCACCACCAGGGTCTCCTACAGCTTAACCCGCGGCGAGACCACATATACCACTGGATCCGAGTCGACCGCTCCCGGCGAACCCAAATGCCTCTTGTCGTTGGAGTTGCGGTCACACGAGGAGCCACGCGACCGATCAATGGCCACGATGGAGGCGAAGGAATGGAGGAGGGGAGGAGGCGCATGAAGAATGAAGAGAGTGCGAGGGGGGGCCTAGATCTGAAGAGTTCACGGTGAGGCAGGAAATCCTAGCTAGGAGCAGGAAGGACAGGGGGAGGGAGGAGCGGAGAGGATGGGACGGGGGGAGAGGAGCGCCATCGTTTACAATGATGTGTACGAGATGACTTTCGAGAGTTCATAGGTAGATCCTTAGCAGTAGCGTTGGATAGGTGGCTCGCGATACTGATAAGTAGTAGCAACGCGAGGCAAGACCAAGCGCTATAGGTATCATCTTGTAGCCCGGCACTACTACTATGTGGTCCCCAACGGTAAACCGGGGGCATGCCACAGTAGCAGTGTTGGGTTTATGACCCACGCTGCAACTAATCTTGTAGTATTAGTGTGGGTCTTGTACCCAGTGTTGCTACTGTTGCCTGCGTATAGCTGGCATGTGGCATCACTTACCTGTAGCGCGGTGCTACTAACCAGCACTGTAGGTAGTCGCCTAGTAGTAGCACGGGCTAGTACCCAGCGCTACCGCTAAACAACCTTCTCATCTGCCGCTCGCATCGGACCTATTCTCTCCCTCACTCTCTCCTTCTCCACTCTCTCTCTCTCACCGCCAGCCATGCCCCATGCGAGTCGGTCCTCCCCTCCCCCCCGCCGGTCCTCACCATGCCTTCCTCGAGCCCGTCGTTGTCCTCGATGTTGGTGGAGGACCTCCTCGCCGTCTGTCGATCGACACCCACTGCCCCGCTGCCTCTTTCCGTCGTCCTCACCCCCCTCCGCTGTCGTGTCGTTGCGAGTCCCCTCTGCCGCAGGTAGCCTCCCTCCTGTATATCTCTTCTTCCCAGTTTTTGTAGGGGTAATGTTAGATATCTAGGTCAACTGGATGATGTGATCTTCAATAATTTATACAATCAAGTGAGTTCGAATCAAGATCAGAATGGCATTGTAGTATTGCATTTGGCCACACATGCATATATTAGTTGGAGAGTTGCAAATATATGTATCTTAACACGATGAAATTTGTCATTGTTATATTACTTAGTTGAAGAGATGACAATAGTATTGTTGTATTGTATTCAGAGGCATCAAAGTTAATTTACTATGATTTTCACAAAATGCAAAGTGTTTTTACAGATTTTAGCACTTCGTGAAAATTAGAGGTGTGAGAAACAGTAACATTGTCATGCTTACTTAGGTGATGTTTGTATTGCATTTAGGTAATTTTTTATTTGAGGTATCTATGATATGCTATGTTGATGTTCAAAGAAAGACAAATGCCCATGATACATGATTTTGTAGGAAACACCTCCGAGTGGCCTATGTTTTGCCGGAATGTTGATTAATTTCCGCTATGGAAAATTTTAGGCGCTTGATATGTTATGAGTTGTGCTAGAAAGTAGGACATATCGCGAGTCCCCGGGATTTGCCGGAACGGGAATTAAAGGACATTCCAGCAAAACATATTCCAATTTTATGTCATTACTCGAAATATGTAATGTTAATTGAATGATGCTTCAGGTTGATTTTCAATTTGTTGGGGATCCTGACTTCAAGTGAGGGAGAATCCCGACTGTTGTCGTGGGGGGGGGGGGTCGCTTCTCCTTCGTTTCCTTCTGCTAGAACTTTTGTTAATGCACTCAGAAACGAATGGAAGAGTGACCAACACCGACATTCGTAATATCAGTGTGAGGGAGTGTCCATCATATACACCACCATATACGGTCGAAATACCAGTGAGGAAGAATCCCGACTGTTGTTGTGTGGGTTGTTTTTCATCCCGAAAGTCAACCCGTGGTGAATAGTGATCGATTTTTAATCTTTTAATTGTGAACACAGCAAATGGATGATGCCGATAGGATCCCCGAATGTGATGACTGTACCGACATTGGGGGTATGGGCGCCAGGCCACACTTGAACAACGATAGGTGCTTCTCCATCACGCTTAAGGAGGAGTTCGAATTTTTAAGGGTATATAATTTCAACACCACATATTTCTTCTTAATTTCCCTAGCATGGCTTAAGATTTTTCTTTAATGTTTAATTTCCGTTTTCTATAATTTGACCAGTGCATCCCATGCTATAAAAGAGGTATGTCCTAGAAAACGTCTATTTCCCTGATCCCATGCTATGCAAAACGATGGAGACGACAAAATTTCACCTAAAGACGAAACATGGTTTCATTTTTTAGGCTAAACTCTACAATGACTTAACTCACACACATTTGGGTTGTAAAAAATGGAGATGGTTATGCAAGGCTTACGAATTTGGGGAGGGTATGAGAATTACCTTCGATATTGGCATTCCTCAATATGATCCAGTCAGCGGTCCACAACATGATAACGATATTTGGGTGGATCTAGACATGATTCCAATTCTACCTCTGTGTGAGTTTGTTAAACAAATTTGTTAAATAATCTGTATTGCTCATTTAAAAATATTTGTTATTCACCCCTTCTTAACTTGTTTATTTGTAATTGATAACTTATTTCCTTTCTACGGGATATACACAGAAGATAGTGGACGGGGCCTATTACACTTATGGATTAGAGCTAACTTGGGAGGAGAAGAATCCTCTTGTCTCCTTTGTTAATGATGTTCCATCTTCTAAGGACATATATTATGATGTTGGTCCAAATTATACAGCATGCATGCCACTAGTGCACAGGTTGAGCGCTACTAAAATTCTTGCAAATATCATGGTAAGATTTTTGACAATTGTGTCACTAGTGTATATGTTTCATGCATTCTTCTTAAGTAAACTACATTGCTAACTATGTTACTATTACGTTCTTCAACAGAAGCTCCCAAATGATGTTGTGCCCCTGTTCATGGATGTTAGAGGTGAGATGACAATTGGTAGCCCTTTTAGGGCCACTTTCAATTATACATACTCGAGTGAACGCAAACCACAAGGAAAAGTCCAAATTGAATGGTGGAGGGAAATAAATAATGAGCACAAGCCACAAATTGAAGACCGTTGGATCTCTGTGCTTCATATAGAGACAGATGGGTTTTTCTGTTTTATGAAATTGTACCAGAGTAGGTCTTAGTACTTGGCATGTTCTCGGAAGCTATTTACCTAAGAGAATGACAACTATGTAGTACTGGTTAACTTGTCATGTGCTAGAGTGATGATGAGCTATTATATGACTACGGATGATGAGTTGTTATATGACTATGATGATGATGAGTTGTTATATGACTACGGATGATGAGTTATTATATGAGACGGATTAGATTAAAGTGAATGGATCAAAGTGACCAAGGTGTATTAGTAGGAGGATATGATGTTGGGACGACACACAAGTGTCGAATGAAGGCAATGTAACATTGCCTTCATTCGACACTTGTGTGTCGTCCGAATATTATATCTTCCTAATAACTAACATTGCTCACTTGGATCCATCCACTTTAATCTAATATGTGTTTTTTCCACAACCTCCTCATTGCTACTGTATAAAAATTATATAACGTTGTATAAATACAATATAAATATAAGGAAATGAAATACGCAAAAATAATAGTGATGCGGGGTCACACACAACGATGTTGCTATTTAGCAGTAGCACGGGTCCCAACACCCGCTGCTGCTAGCATAAATAGTAGTATCGTTTGGTAGGACCAGCGCTACTACGACCGCAATTAGTTGTAGCGCGGTTCCCGCGGTACTACTAGGCCCCCCGCGCTACTGCTAGGCCTCCCCTCCGCACCGCTGGTAAGGTTTTCTCTAATAGTGGAATTACCAGAGACGGATAGATACAACACTCCCCTGGCTACATCCGAGTGAAGGAAGTCACCAAATGGTCGACAACTGAATCGAAAGACGGACAGAAGCTCTAAGCCGGACCCAACTGGTCGACATCGGAGCCAAGTTCAAAGGTGGTTGGTTCACAAATCCTGGGTCAACCCCTTGTAGATCCACGATTTTGGACCACCAGGGGGATCCCCTACCCCCAATGGCCCGGTTAGTAAGGCAAATGGAAACCCCCCTGGAAAAGTCAGTAGTTTTGGGCAGCGTCGCGGAGGGCACTATGTGCGATTAGCACGATCGGTCCTAAATCAAGTGCCCAAGAGCTCGGGTCCTAGGTCGACTCCACTGTAATAAAACACTGATGCACATACTGTGCATGCCCTCCCACTGTTACCATCCTATTTACTACCACATTGCACAACCTATCATAACCATTTCTCCAGATGCTTAAAGATGATTAACGGTAAACCCAACATAAGCATGGTGCAATAAGGTAACATGGTTTAAGCAAGAACCTAAGCATTCTCACTAAGCAGGGCAGGCTGAAGAAAGATTCTTAGAACTAACAAGCAGGTCACACTAGGACAGGTATAACCATGGCAATATACTGAATGCATAAGGATAGGTATCGCAACACAAAGACAACATCATAACCTTATGCAAGCATAATGAAGAGAGCATGGGAAAGGCATGAACAGGGAGGGGTTATAAGTCTTGCCCAGAATCCCCCTTGGTACATCACAGATCTTGCTCGAATCTCACATCATCTCCGAGTCCTATCCGCGAAGAATCAAAGCAACACTGAAAATAACAACTGGTACAATCTTCCTTTTACAAGGAAGATCCGACATGTCCACGATATGTGATGATATGGCATGGCAAGGATGATCAAATGCAATTAGTTACCAAGACAATCGAAACATGATTTGCAACTAATTTGCATATCCACTAAACTCAACATTTAGAAATGGTTCAATCATATTAGAAATGGCCCAATCTTGTTTATCTACACAACAAATTTGAATGTTGTTTAACATGGCATAAGATGGTGCGGAAGTGAAATATACTATTTAGTCAATTTACGCTGATAGCAAAACATAGATGGTGACTTAGTTAATCTTAAAACCCCTCTAGCTCGGTCTTCCAAAGATGCTTATATAAATTACAAGGGTATGCTTGTGTGTTCATAAGAGATGAATGCATGTACATGTATATACTACCTTTCTAAGAAAACTCAAAACACTCAGTGAAATGTCACTTCCATCTATTTCCAATACTCACGTTGGGCGGCTTACGGGTTGGAACAGCAGCTTTGTACGTGCGCCACAGCTAGAACTCCCCCATCGAGCCTACATAATGTCCTGAATTTGGACATCGTCTCGGTATGCAAGTAGACCTTAACCTCCGAATTTGCTAGTTAATACTACCTCACTTATTTTCAAAAGATGATGGGTATATATGTATCTTTTTATAATTTGTTGAAGGAGATGCTGTGAGGCATGCTTTCAATTCGGGGGAGGATTTAGAACATCTACAGAAGGATACACTAAATCTGACCCCTTAAACATCCGTGGAAGCGTTTGCGTATAGTGACTGGTCATATCTTGGAAAATCATTTTCACAACCAGATACCTCAATTACAATCCCAAATCCATAATTACATGCAATGTGAAATCCAATCTAAGCAAAGCTCATCTATCTCCATTGTGTCCATGTTCGGCAGCCGGCTGCGCCCCTTGAAGTGACTCTAGTCGCCCGCAAGGTCGAGTAGGACATGAAAAACGCACCGGCTCACGGGACTCGAGGCGCCGCCGTCTAGCATGCCCTACTCTTTCTCATTGGAGTCCAGAGCCTTCACGGTGCCGGTCAATGTTAGGTCGACCATGGATCTGCCGCTAAGGCGCTAGAGAATGTGACCTCCGCCTCGCCGATAGTTGGCCGCTATGAGAGTTGCTGCGCCGTCTGCCTCCCAGGGCAGGCACGCCACGCCATACACTCATCGGACAGGCCACAAATGTCATCGTCATCGGCGCACCAACATAGGGGTTACGCGTCCGCCAAGGCATTTGGACCCCAAATGGAGCGCATCGCCTCCGGCAGCGCAGTGACAACGTGTTGCACGCCGGATTCACACGCCATTTGGGCGGAAACGATGGATTCTGGGTGGATCGAGTTTGACCGTTGTCGGGCATTTTCTGTTGGAAATATGCCCTAGAGGCATAAAGTGGTTATTATTATATTTCCTTGTTCATGATAATCGTTATTATCCATGCTATAATTGTCTTTATTGGAAACTCAAATACATGTGTGGGTACATAGACAACAAACATGTCCCTAGTGATCCTCTACCGGGCTAGCTCGTTGATCAAAGATGACCATGGTTTCCTGGTCATAGACATGAGTTGTTATTTGACAACGGGATCACATCATTAGGAGAATGATGTGATGGACAAGACCCAAACTATGAACGTAGCATATGACCGTGTCAAGTTTATTGCTATCGTTTCCTGCATGTCAAGTATCTGTTCCTATGACCATGAGATCATGCAACTCACTGACCCCGGAGGAGTACCTTGTGTGTATCAAACGTCGCAACGTAACTGGGTGACTATAAAGATGCTCTACAGGTGTCTCCGAGGGTGTCTGTTGAGTTGGCATGGATCAAGACTGGGATTTGTCACTCCTTATGACGGAGAGGTATCTCAGGGCCCACTCGGTAATACAACATCATAATGAGCTTGAACGCAATGTGACAAACAAGTTAGCCACGGGATCTTGTATTACCAAACGAGTAAAGAGACTTGCCGGTAACGAGATTGAACTAGGTATGGAGATACCGACGATCGAATCTCGGGCAAGTAACATACCGATGGACAAAGGGAACTGCGTACGGGATTGACTGAATCCTTGACATCGAGGTTCGACCGATAAAGATCTTCGTAGAATATGTGGGAACCAATACGGACATCCAGGTCCTGCTATTGGTTATTGACCGTGGAGGTGTCTCGGTCATGTCTGCATAGTTCTCGAACCCGTAGGGTCTACACACTTAATGTTTGGTGACGATATAAGTATAGTCGAGTTGTTATGTTGGTGACCGAAGGTTGTTTGGAGTACCGGATGAGATCCTGGATTTGACGAGGAACTTCGGAATGGTCCGGAGGTGAAGATTGATATATAGGACGAAGGGCATCGGAGTCCGGAAGTGTTTCGAGGTGTACCGGGGATTCGACGGAGTACCGAAAGTGGTTTCGGGGGGCCCTGCCAAGTGTTGGGGGGGCTCATGGGCCAAGGAGAGGGGGCGCACCGGCCCACTAGGGGGTTGGGCACCGCCCAAACCCTAGCCCGAGTCAGCCAAGAGGTGGGGCTCACCCCTAGGGCCGCCGGCCCCCTTTCCTTGGGAGGCAAGGCCGAGGCATTCATTACTCAGGAGGTGGCAAACTTCGGGAGATCACACTACAAAGCCAAGAATCGTCATTTGCATAATCCGAAGCCTCGGTACAATGATGGCGACCGTGAAAAAGGTCGATCCAACCTCAACCTATTCAAAGGGAAGCTCGCACCAGCCGGTGCTTCAAAAGCAATAGCGTTGGATGTCGAAGAATGGCGGACCATTTCGTTGTATATCTTCAACAACCTAATAGAAGTGCGGCCGTACATCGAGTATGTTCTCGGTACATTGTTTCGCAGCTTCTAATTCCTTTGACCTGCTCTTATTCCCGGATATGTGATACAGTCGATACGTCGCCAAATTCTCGGATGGAGCGGTGATCCAAAAGGATTCCATCGAAGAGTATGAGCTTCTGGCAAAGCATGGAGGCGGCTATCCCGGTTTCATCTCTTGGTTCAAACAAACGGTAATTTCCATTAGACCATTTCATTTCTTTGTCTAGTTTGCGGCTAATGCAACAATCCTTTCATATTAAACTTGTAGGCTAATTCAGAGTCTATGGACTCCGAATTGAGACAAGTCGCTAATGGTTTTGACTATAAGGTCCGCTCATTTGACAAATACGACATCAACGGGTATCGCTTTCGTACTTTTGGCAAAGATTTATCTATGGCCGACCGAAAGTCTACAAATTGTTGTGTCTCTGCTATCGGCGAAGGAGGTGTCGAGTATTATGGAAGAGTTGAAGCAATTTATGAACTTATATTCTTTGGTGAAAACCCACCGAACGTCGTAGTCTTCAAATGTTATTGGTTCCAGCCGAAGGAGACTAGAAGGACTCATGAACATATAGGGCTAGTCGAAATCAAACAAAGCACCCATTTAGATGTTCCCGATGTCTATATTACGGCTCAACAGGCGACCCAAGTTTTCTATCTACCGTGGGCCTGCCAAACTGATCCAAATCTGAATGGTTGGGATGTCGTTTATGATGTGCCTCCACGTTTTAGACCACCTCCCCTCAGTGAAGATGATTATGAACCTCACATTAACCCAGACACATATGAAGGAGAATTCTTCCAAGAAACACGTCTTTCCAAAAAACGTTTCAAGAACTTCTCTACTTCACCGCAGAACATTGAAGTAGACAGCGACAGTGAATCCGACTTCACCCCTGAGCCGGAACAAGAAGAGATGGAAGAAGAAGAGGTTACTGCTGCGGATGCCCTCTCAATGCTTGACCGATTACATAAAGGAGGCCTTCCACATGTTGTTCCCGATAGTGATGATGATGATGCATTTATTGATGATAGTGATGATGATGATTCATTTATTGATCCCGGAGCATATATAGACGATCAAGATTATTGTTAGTTCCTGTCAGGTATTATTCAATTTTCATTATATACATGATGATGATACACTCAAATTATATACATATTATTATTCCTGTCGGTATTCAATTTTTCTATGTTGTACTAATTTCGTTTACTCTTTGTCATGGCAGGTGTTGAAAGATGGTGGGCGCGGGTCGAGAGCGATCCGAGGCTCCTTCTTCGTCGGTGCGTGGCGGGAGGGGTACTTCCATTCCACCCCATACTCTCCGGAGAGCGTTGTACGACAGTATTGGGACACCCGAGGGCGCTTCTTCGTCGGCGAAGTTGCCCACCGGGAGAGGAGGTCGGGGGAAGAAGAAAGCTCCTAAAGGTACACGTGGTGGCCGTGGGAGAGGTACGAAGGCTGCTACGCCTTCCTCGCCGCCACCCCCAGCTGATTCACCCGAGCACAGGACTGCTACGGTGGACCCGTCTGAGGTGGAGGCTACGCAGACTCCTGTCCACGAGCCTCGGGTCGACGATCCTTCTATCCCAGACGCTTCGACCCGCGAGACTCCTGTGCCAGACGCTTCGTCCTACGAGACTCCACACGCTTCGACCGGATGGGATACCTGGCCGGATCTGCATCAGCCGGAGCCGAGTGGCCATGCTGATGTTGGCGGGTATCAGTTTTCTGATAGCGGGGACGAGGTGGTTGAGGGGGCCACCGTCTACCAGCATGGGTGTACACGGCTCCCACCCGTGCCGGTGACCCGCGAGCAGAGGTGGTCGATTAGGCCTGATGGGCAGAAGTAAGTGCATTTACTCTTTTTAAACCTTTTGCCTTCATGTTTCTTCACATATCTAATGCGTTGGCTTTGTCATACTGCAGGGGTTGGATTCACGCCAAGGATGTCCGAAGGCCCAACTCCATCCTTGGTGTGATTTGCCGGCATAACTTGCCGGGGTATGTCACGTTGCCCGGCGAGGGTCAGCTTCGAGAGTTAGGATTGAGCTGGGAGCACTACTTGGCTGCCCCGGCCCCGCCGGAGGAGATGATCGACGGTGTGTTGTGCCACACGAGGGCCGACATGGTGATCAGACAGTTTTGGGTAATTTCTCCTTTACACAATTAAAAATCAATAATAGCTAGTTATTGTACTAATCAGTGTTGTCTCGTTTGATTGCAGACCTTCTACAGGTGTGAGGAGGGATACGAAGAGGCCGCGGCATCAGTTATCGATGGCGAGTAGAGGCGCCTACTACAGAACTTACGGCACGAGGCTCGGATACAGGCTGTTCGAGACTACTACGCCTCGCGGCGTATTAAGAAGGACAAGTCGTCGTGCCGCGGAAAGTTTCTACACAAGGAGCAGTACATGAAGGGAATTACCTATTCTTAAGGCCTTGTACTTAGTTTCCTTGCTTTGATTCGTAGGTGTAGCGCTCAAATTTCTCTTTACTAACTTAGGTGCCCCCGAGATGGTGTGCGGATAAGATGGATTGTTGGGAGGCGATGGTGAATGAGTGGTGCTCTGATGAATGGTGAGCCGTCCACAACAATGCCAAGGAACGGCGTGCCCAAATGGAAGGTGTTCCACACCATCAAGGCAGCGCCAACTTATTTCAGTTCGGGCGGAACTGGGTATGTGCTTTGCTTCATGATTCCTGCAATTCATTCTGGATGCTAGCTTGACCCCTTTATTAATACTTTCTTCCTCTCTTGTAGAGGCATTACAATAAGATGGAGGTGCCACAGGTGTACGATCTCTATGCCATGGCCCATACTGCCTCGTACAAGAAGGCCAAGGCATTCTCTGAGTCTGACCTCGATAATCCCGAGAACTTCACCAACATCTCCTCCCACAACAAGCTCGTGAGGTACAGAAATGTGGGGAAGGCGGTGAATGGGGAGCACTTCAACCCGAGCCAGCATCCTATTGATCCAGAGATGGTGATGATAACTGGCAGCGGGAGGCCCCATGGCTCGATAGCCATTGGAGATGGACTTATACGTTCTTCGCGCACTCTCCGGCAGATCAAGGCACGCCAAACGAGTTCCTGTCCTGAGATAACGCCTCGTCCACGGCCAGTCCAGCTCGCCATCGAGGTTAGTCATACGGACTCATATAGCTTTCCTCCATTACATTGTGTGTGTGAACAAAGATGCTTACACTGCTAACGAGGAGTTGTGTTGCAGGCTGCTCTGCAGAAAGAGAGAGAGGCAACCCAGGCGCTTCTGGCGGAACAGGCCCGGCAGGCGGCGGAGGAGAAGAGGGATTTGGAGGAGAGGACGGCTAGGTTGTTGGAGGAGGAGAGGGCACGGAACGATGCATCTAACCGGGCCATGTACGAGCTCATCGTGGTAAGTTTTTCTTCATATTAGCCAAATCATGCACTACATGTTCATTTCATTAATAACCAATATGATTGACTTGTCAAAACCAAATGTGCATTCTTGGTGCGAGAAGACCGGCCAGACCCCTCCGCCAATTCCAGTTATTACCACGGCTGGAACGGTGAGTTTCATTTGAATGGTCATTAGTTACTATTCTTAACATTTCAGCATCATCATGCTAACGCAAATGATCTTTGGTGCAGCATAACTCCCGAGCCGCATCGCACGATCCTTCTCCAGGGCCAAGTAGTGCTCCAGGTGACACCGGCCCGAGCAACCCCGGTGCTTCACCTCCGTGATGACGAGGACGGTAAGCCCTAATATGCCACTTACTTGGCTCATTTTCTCAAACAAAGACAAACTTAGCACTTAGACAAAATTACGTACTTTCGGTTTGTCGGAGCTCCTTGTGAGAGTTTCATGTCTCTTCTTGATGGAGGAATCCCGACTGTTGTCGCGGGGGTCGTTTCTTCTTCTCCTTCTCTCGATATATACCTTGGTATATTGCGGGAGAGGAGAAGCGGAAACAACCAACACCGACGGTCGAAATATTAGTGTTAGGTAGTGTCCACCAACATACACCACCATATAAGTGTGAGTGAGTGCGCACCATACACACCATGAGGCATGAGAGTTTTTCTAAGGAAAACCTCGAAAGACCGAAAGTCAAGCTCAACAAATGGCATAATAACCTTGGTTAGCTCATATACTTAGCTTATTTAGTTCATTTATGACATAATTAGCTTACTTAGGTCAAAAATGGCATAATAACCTTGGTTAGCTCATAAATGTCATATTTTACCTAAGTTAGTTTTGTTTCCTCCAAAATGACATAGTAAGCTTACTAACCTCCAAAATGACATATTGTACCTAAGTTAGCTCTAAAATGACCTATACTTAGCATTGTTTCCTCCACAATGACATAATAAGCTTAGTTAACTCAAAAATGGCATAATAGACTTGGTAACCTCATATATGCCATAGACTTAGCTTATTTTCTTGCAACATGACACAATAAGCTTAGTTAGGTCAAAAATGTGATAATTACCTAGGTTAGCTCTAAAATGACACAAATAAGCAATAAGAAGAAGAAAAACAATAGGAGAGAGAGAGAGAAGAAAAATGCTTCTTCATTTTCTTCTTCTTCTACTTCTAGATCTTCTTCTACTTCTTCTAGTATTCTTATTCTAACTTTCTTATTTCCAATTTTGCAGATTTGATTGACTTCACGGCAGCTTGCTTTGATGTAGTGCTAGTGTTTACTTTCTGTTTTCATTTTGTATCGGTGAACTTACATGAAACTTTCTACCTATGTATGAGACTATGTATGTATGGATGAAACTATTGTAATATGGTGAACAATGTGACATTTGATACTTTTAATTTGGTATAATTGTTGGTTGATCATATCCATATGGCAGGGATATTGTTTCTGTGAAATATATATATACATATCATATATTTGCCTGTGAAAATTCTTGAATATAACAAAAACAGGCAAAAAGAGGCAATACAGCCTCTTTGCCATTGGCCACCGTCGGGAAAGACCTCTTTGCCGTCGGCCACCATCGGCAAAGCGGGCACGTGGCAGCCACCTGTTAAACCTGGGAGCACCAGGCCTGGGGCCATTTGGCCCCTTTGCCTTCCGGGGCAGACGGCAAAGGGCTGGGTGGGGGGGCCGTCCGGGGCAGACGGCAAAGGGCTGGGCGGGGCCGTCCGGGGCAGACGGCAATGGGCTGGGTGGGGGCCGTCCGGGGCAGACGGCAAAGGACTCGGTGGGGCTGTCCGGGGCAGACGGCAAAGGACTGGGTAGGGGCCGTCCGGGGACAGACGACAAAGGGCTGGGTGGGGGCCATTAGCCACCTAACGGTGCTAATGTCAGTGCTACGCCGTCCAGCCGCGTTGCCGTCTGCAGGCTGACGGCAAAAAAACTTTGCCGTCCGCTGGGCCAAGGCAGACGGCAAAGAACCCCTTTACCGGAGTTTATTCGGACAAAAGTATGGCCGTCTGTTGGCTAACGGCAAAGGCTCTTGTCCGCCTTGTCCGCCGGCCCCTAGGGGAAACCCTAGGGCGCCCCCTCCTCCCTTCCCCCGATATATAGAGAGGGAGAGAGAGGGCAGCCGCACCCCAACGTGCTACGGCGCTGCCCCTCCTCTTCCTCATAGCTCTCCTCTCCACTAGATTGGTTCGGCTGTGCTTGGCGAAGCCCTGCCGGATCAGCTTGACCACCACCGCCATCACGCCGTCGTGCTGCCGGCGGACTCGAGCTACTACTTCACCATCACTCGCTGGATCGATGAGGTGAACATGTCATCAAGACGTACGTGTGTTGAACGTCGAGGTGCCGTCCGTTCGGCACTTGATTGGGAGTTCGTGGGATGGATCGTGATTGTATCGTGTAGATGTTCGACTACATCAACGGCGTTTCTTAACGCTTCCCTTACCGATCTACAAGGGTATGTAGATGCAATCTATCCTCTCGTAGATGTTCATCTCCTAGAACGATCTTGGTGAGCGTAGGAAATTTTTTGTTTCCCATGCAACGTTCCCCAACAGTGGCATCATGAGCTAGGTCTTTGCGTAGATGACATCACGAGTAGAACACAATGGAGTTTGTGGGCGTTGATATTCAGATTGCTTCCTTCCTTGGTCTTTTCTTGATTCAACGGTATTGTGGGATGAAGCGGCCCGGACCAACTTTACATGTCCACGTACATGAGACCGGTTCCATCAACTGACATGCAACTTTGTTGCATAAGATGGCTGGCGGGTGTCTGTCTCTCCCACCTTAGTTGAATCGGATTCCACAAAGGCGGTCCTTGTAGAAGGTTAAATAGCAACTTGTATATCACCCTTGTGGTTTTGCGTAGGTAAGAATCGTTCTTGCTAGATACCCATAGCAGCCACGTAAAACATGCAACAACAAATTGGAGGACGTCTAACTTGTTTTTGCAGGGTATGTTGTGATATGATATGGCCAAAGACCTGATGAAATATATTTTATGTATGAGATGATCATGTTTTGTAATAGTTTATATCGACTTGCATGTCGATGCATACGGCAACAGGCAAGAGCCATAGGGTTGTCTTTAATTATTTTATGACCTGTGTGTCAATTATTAAGCTCTATGCAATGCTTTACTTTATCGCTAAAATGTAGCAATAGTAGTAGAAGCATGGTTGGTGCTACAACCCTGATGGCAACACGATGATGGAGATTATGATGAGGGAGATCATGGTGTCATGCCGGTGACGATGGAGATCATGACGGTGCTTTGAAGTTGGAGATCAAAAGCACAAGTTCATGGCCATATCATGCCACTTATGATTTGCATGTGATGTTAATCCTTTTATGCATCTTATTTTGCTTAGAACAACGGCAGCATTATAAGGTGATCCCTCACTAAAATTTCAAGATAAAAAATGTGTTCTACCCGAGTGTGCATCGTGATAACCCACAACTATAGGGGATCGCAATAGTTTTCGAGGGTAGAGTATTCAACACAAATTTGTAGATTCGATACAAGGGGAGCCAAAGAATATTTGAGAGTATTAGCAGTTGAGTTGTCAATTCAACCACACCTGGAGATTAAATATCTGCACCAGAGTGATCAGTAGCACAGTAGTATGATAGTTTTGATAACAGTAGTAACAGTAACAGTAACGGTAGCAGTGGTAGCAATAGTTTTGTAGCAAGTGTAACAGTAGCAGTAGCAATAGTAACTCAACAAGAAAACTATGTGGAAAACTCGTAGGCACTGGATCGGTGAACTCGTTGGATGATATTCATCATATAATAGTCATAACCTAGGGCGAAACAGAACTAGCTCCAGTTCATTAATATAATGTAGGCATGCATTCCGTAAATAGTCATACGTGCTTATGGAAAAGAACTTGCATGACATATTTTGTCCTACCCTCCGTGGCAGAGGGGTCCACAAGGAAACTAAGGGATATTAAGGCATCCTTTTAATAGAGAACTGGAACAAAACATTAACACACGGTGAACACATGAACTCCTCAAACTACGGTCATCACCAGAAAGTATCCCGAATATTATCACTCCAGGGTTTACGGATCATAACACATAATAGGTGCATATGACTAGCAAGATCGGATCAAGAACATCGATATAATGGTGATAACATAAACGGTTCAGATCTGAAATCAAGGCACTCGGGCCCTAGTGACAAGCATTAAGCATGGCAAAGTCATAGCAACATTAATCTCAGAACATAGTGGATACTAGGGATCAAGCCCTAAGAAAACTAACTCGATTACATGATGAATCTCATCCAACTCCTCACCGACCAGCAAGCCTACGAAGGATTTCTCACTCCCGGTGGGGAGCATCATGGAATTGGCGATGGAGAAGGGTTGATGATGACGAAGACCGAAGATCCCCCTCTCTGGAGCCCCAAACGGTCTCCAGATCTGGCCTCCTGATGAAGAATAGGAGGTGGCGCTGGCTCTGTATCGTAAAATGCGATGGAACTTTCTCTTTGATTTTTTTCTCCAAAAATAGGATTTTATAGCGTCGGAGTTACGGTCAGTGGTGCCCCGAGGTGGGCATAACCCACCAGGGCGCGCCTGGAGGGGTTGGCGTGCTCAGCGAGAGCTCCCCCTCTGGTGGTTCTTGGCTCCAGTATTTTTTATTTATTGTAAAATAAATCTCCAAAAAGTTTTGTCCAGTTCCGAGAACTTTTATTTCTGCACAAAAACAACACCATAGTAGTTCTGCTGAAAACAGCGTCAGTCCGGGTTAGTTTCATTCAAATCATGCAAATTAGAGTCCAAAACAAGGGGAAAAGTGTGAGGAAAAGTAAATACGACGGAGACGTATCAACTCCCCCAAGCTTAACCCATTACTTGTCCTCAAGCAATGAAGTTGACAAACTGAAAGTGATCAACAAAAACTTTTACGAACTCTTTTGTTCTTGTTTACATATATATGCTTAAGTAGCACCCAGGTTTTCAGCAAAGATTATGACTAACCATGCCAACAATAACTCTTAGAAATTATATTAACTCATATCAATGACATAAGCAACTAGCGAGAAATAATAAAATATCTCAAACGCCAACACTTTGTCAAAACAATCATGATATAATATGACAACAGTGGTATCTCGCTAGCCCTTTCTGAGGCCGCAAAACATAAATGCAGAGCACCTCCAAAGTTCAAGCAGCGACTAAACATTGTAAATCATGGTTGAAAAGATCCAGTCATGCTGCACCCAACATTAATTATACACAATGCATGAGGATGACAATAGTGCTCTTAGGTCTGGCGCTTATTTGAGAAGGTGATGACTCAACATAAAAGTAAATAGATAATCCCTTCGCAGAGGGAAGCAGGGATTTGTAGAGGTGCCAGAGCTCAAAGCTTAAAACAGAGGTAGATATAATTTTGGGAGGTACACCCTTCCTGTCAATGTTATGACCAAGAGTTATCAATATCTTCCATGTTAAACACATTAGCGGCAGTTCCCAAGCGGTAAAAGTAAAGGTTTACTCCCCCTCCACCAACAATCACACTCCACGGATAGCCGAATCCACGGGTACCATCCATACCAAAAACATTCCTAGGGGAGTTTTGTTTAATTATTTGTAGTTTTTGATTTCGGGGCTAGGAATCCCTATTACCGCCCCTCTCGTGCAAGGACGAGTGAATAAACACTCATCATGAGAATAACCCGCTTAACATGGAAGATACTGACCGCCCCTGTCGCTCCATGAGCGGTCCAGACACACAAAACAAATGTTCAATTGAATTTTTAGAGGTGGCACATGCAAATTTACTTGGAATGGCAGGGTAATACCGCATATAGGTAGATATAGTGGACTCATCTGGAATAACTTTGGTTTAAGGATTTTGATGCACAAGCAGTATTCCCGCTTAGTACAGGTGAAGGCTAGCAAATAGATTGAGAAGCGGCCACCTAGAGAGCGAAAACGGTCATGAACATGCATTATGAATAATAAACATTGACTACTAGCATGAGTAGGATATGGACACTATGAACATAAATATCATGAAGGCTATGTTGGTTTTGATTCAACTACATGCATGAACATGTGCCAAGTCAAGCCACTTGAAACATGCAGAGGAGGATACCATATCATCATACCACATCACAATCATTTTAATGCATGTTGACATCCAAGATAAATCATTACCACTCCTAACTACTTAACCATGGCATGGGCAACTATGATGTCTAATTATCATTGCAAACATGTTTGATCATAATATGCTGAATCAGGGATACTAGGTTAAACATATTTACAAAAACAAAAACAAGTTGAGTTCATACCCGCTTTTCTCTGCCACAGTCACTTCATCAAATATCGTCATTATTGCCTTTCACTTGCACGACCGAATGGTATGAAAATAATAATAGTGCAAGAGTGCCGTGGACTAAGCTGGACTCTGCAAACATTTTAATCAAGAGGAGAAGACAAAGTAACATGGGCTCTTTGGTAGATTAAACAATAGTGCATGTGAGAGCCACTCAACATTTTCATCGTGGTCTTCTCCTTGGTACAACTCAAATAAAAGGAAAAGAATTTCAGAGAAACACACTGAAATATTTTTGGAGTTTTTGGTTTTTCATGAAGAAAGCAAATTAAAGAGAGAAAAACAAAAACGACATAAACTATTTACACGGGAAAGCTCCCAACAAGTAAAAGAAGAAATGAGAAATCTTTTTGGGTTTTCTTTTGATACTACAATTAATTTAAGCTATAAAGAAAAACTGAAAAGAATTAGGAAATATTTTTGGATTTTCTTAAAGTTTTTCAAACATGCAAGAAGAGAGCGAGAAAATAAATCTAGCATGCATAATACAATGAAAAAGTATGAACACCGACAACTGGAATGAAATGTGTGAACATGAATATAATGTAGGTGGAAATATGTACTCCCCCAAGCTTAGGCTTTTGGCCTAGCTTGGTAATCACCATCCGTAGCATAGATAATAGTCGGAGTGATAGCCCACCGAGGTCCTTGGTGCAGACTTCTCGGCCCTCCTGGCAGCTTCAACCTCCGCATTGTACGCTTGGGCCTCGCTCTCAAGAACGTAGTATCTTCCCCTACTGTGAAAATCAAAGAGAGCAGGAGCAGGCAAAATAACAGGTACAACGGGCTTTTTATTAAATCTCAAGTTGTAAGTATAATTAGTGGTTGTGCCCTTAAGGAACCTATGACGTTTCATGGCCTCAAAGTCTAAGTACTAAATAGGTAAAATGGTGCGTCATTAGGCCAAGGTGATACATTTAGCTCCTCAGCTACACGGGAGGCATAAATTCCTCAATAAAAATGGCCACCAGTGGCATTGTGCTGCAATCTCCGTGCAACAATTGCTCCAAGATTATAACGTTTATCTCCTGTTATAGCAGTGTGTATGAGGCTCAAATCAGGAGCACACTGTGTGCTGCAATCTTGCCATTAAAGAGTGCAAAGTAGTGTATTGATGGGAAATGGATGCTTTTAATTCTACCTTGTGTCACTCCCCTATCTTCACCATAGCAAAGATTAATCAAAAATGACTCATACTCAGATTTTAGTGGTTCGTCTAGCGAACCCCAATATGGAATTTTGCACGCTCTACTGAACACTTCTAAAGGCATGGTGAAGGGACGGTCATAAAGGTTGAATGAAACTCTAGACTCATGGGGAAAAAATTTAAATTTCTTCTTGAAATTTTTCGTGAGTTCGAGATGTTGAGGGCACTTATCTGCGATGAAGGGAGCAAGTTCTGCATTGTGGATAAATTGCTCGAATTCCTCCTTGATACCTGCACCTTCCATCAATTCGTCACACGGCCACAGACATGATTTGGTAGCGGCATCTCGCATCGAGCTTTCACTTGGCTCAACATAAGATAATCGGACCGAGCTTCCACTTGATGAGGCCTCCGAGGACCTCCTTCTCGAAGAACTCCTAAAGAATTGCATTTTTATTTGTGAACAAATTTCTGAAATATTTTTGAGACACAAAATTTTGTTAACAAAACTTCGTGAAATTGATAGCAACTACTCCTAAGGATGCATAGAGGCCATATTAAGCATTCAAACTACTTAGAACTCTAAGAATTCAACATGCAAGCTCATCTACAGCAGCACCAAGAGTAGCTAATTACTCTAGGAATAACCCACTAAACCAAAAATAATTGGAGCAATGGAGGAGTCACATACCAAGTAGCAATCCCTCCAAACAGTTTCGGAAACGGAGCTTCGAGCAAAGAGATCGAAATCTGCGGGCTTGAGAGCAAGAACACGGGGATGAGAGCTATTGTGATTTTTTTCTGGAGTTAGGGGATTACATGGGATAAGGGGATAAGTGAGGGGCCCCACGTGGGGGCCACAACCCACCAGGGCACGCCTGGGGTTGCCGGTGCGCCCTGGTGTCTTGTGGGCACCAGGTGCACCCCCTCTGATGTTATTTGCACCAGAAATTCAGAAATATTCAGAATTTTTTTTATCAAATTTTCAGGATATTCTGAGAACTTTTATTTTTTGGTCATTTTTTTATTGCACGGAGAAAACAGAAAACAGGATAAACATGGCATTTTATTTTATTTGACTAAGTAAAACAGAAAATAAAAGGTGGGAGCAGAAGAGTGTGCTTACTAAATTCATCAACTCCATGCCTCTCAAAAATGATCCATTAATAAGGTTGATCAAGTCTTATGAACAACCACTTCTGGTTAGCATGAAACCGAAGAACTTTCGTAAAACATTAAGTTACCTCAATGGGGATGTGCATATTGCCAACAATAAATATGTCATATTTCTTTTTGGCAGTAGGTAGAGGTAGTTGAAAACTTCCAATATTGAGAGTAGGAGATTCTTCAATAACTTTTATACCATTCACTTGGAATTGTTTCTTCGGAAAGTGCACCGTATGCTCATTACCATTGATATGAAAAGTGACTTTGCTTTTATTGCAATCAATAACAGCCCCTGCAGTATTCAAAAAGGGTCTACCAAGGATAATCGACATGTTGTCGTCCTCGGGCATCTCAAGAATAACAAAGTCCGTTAAGATAGTAATGTTTGCAACAACAACGGGCACATCCTCACAAATCCCGTTAGGTATGGCAGTTGATTTGTCAGCCATTTGCAATGATATCTGAGTAGGTGTGAGTTTATTCAAATCAAGTCTTTTATATAAGGAGAAAGGCATAACACTAACACCGGCTCCCAAATCACACAAAGTAGTTTTGACATAATTTCTTTTAATGGAGAAAGGTATAGTTGGTATTCCAGGATCTCCAAGTTTTTTAGGCACTCCATCCTTAAAAGAATAATTAGCAAGCATGGTGGAGATTTCAGCTTCATTTATCTTTCTTTTATTAGTGATGATGTCTTTCATGTATTTTGCATAAGGGGCCATCTTTAGGATATCAGTTAAGTGGGTATGCAAAAAGACTGGCCTAATAATTTCAGCAAAGCGTTCAAATTCTTCATCATCCTTTTTCTTAGATGGTTTAGGTGGAAAGGGCATGGGTTTCTGAACCCATGGCTCTCTTTTTTTACCATGTTTTCTAGCCACAAAGTCTCTTTTATCATATCGTTTATTTTTAGGTTGTGGGTTATCAAGATCAACAGCAGGCTCTATTTCAACATCATTATCTGGTTCTTTATCATTGTTTGGTTGAGTATCTTCATGAACATCATCATCATCATTTTCATTATAACTAGGTGAATGTTCATTACCAGATTGAGTTTCAGCATCAGAAATATAGACATCATTATCATCAGGAGGTTTTTGTATCTCAGGTTCATTAGAGGTATGCAAAGTCCTATCATTTTTCTTTTTCTTTTTCTTTTTAGAAGGATTAGGTGCATCAGTATTAATTCTCTGACACTCTTGTTCAATTCTTTTAGGATGACCTTCAGGATAAAGTGGATCTTGGGTCATTCTACCTCCTCTAGTTACTACTCTAGCAGCAAAATCATTCATGTTATTATTCATTTCATCAAGCAATTCTTTTTGAGATTTAACAACTTGTTCTAACTGGGTTTGAACCATAGAGGCATGTTTTCCTACACCTCTAACATCATTGCTGATTCTAAATATCAAGTCACTCAAGCAAGCAATCATATCAGAATTATATTTCAATTGTTTCAGAACATGTGCATTGAAGTGATCTTGTTTCATAATGTAGTTATCGAACTCATATAAGCATTGACTAGGATGTTTATTGTAAGGGATATCACTTTTATCAAACTTTAATAAAGATTTTACCTCTACCACCTATGGAGGTGGTGGTGTGTCAAGGCCATGTATTTCTTCAATAGGTGGTACATTCTTAATATCCTCAGCTTTAATACCCTTTTCCTTCATACATTTCTTTGCCTCTTGCATATGTTCAGGACTGAGAAATAAGATACCCCTTTTCTTCGGAGTGGGTTTAAGTGGTGGTTCAGGGAGAGTCCAATCATCATAATTCTTCAATATATTATTCAATAGTTCCTCAGCTTGTTCAACAGTTTGTTCCCTGAAAACACAACCAGCACAGCTATCTAGGAAGTCCCTAGAAGCATTAATTAGTTAGTCCATTAAAGAAGATATCAAGTATTTCATTTTTCTTGAGAGGGTGATCAGGCAAAGCATTAAGCAATTGGAGAAGCCTCCCCCAAGCTTGTGGGAGACTCTCTTCTTCAATTTGCACAAAGTTAAATATTTCTTGTAAGGCAGCTTGTTTCTTATGAGCAGGAAAATATATTTCAGAGAAGTAGTAAATCATATCCTGGGGACTACGCACACAACCAGGAGCAAGAGTATTGTACCATGTCTCAGCATCACCTTTTAATGAGAACGGAAATAAATTAAGAATATAGTAGTAGCAAATCTTCTCATCATGAGCAAAGAGGGTGGCTATATCATTCAACTTAGTAAGATGTGCCACTACAGTTTCAGTTTCATAGCCATGGAAAGGATCAGATTCAACCAAAGTAATTAACTATGGGTCGACAGAGAATTCATAATCCTTATCGGTAACAAAGATAGGAGAAGTAGCAAACTTAGGATCACATTTCATTCTAGCATTCAAAGTCTTCTCTTTATACTTGCGTGGTAATTTCTTAAGATCATTTCTATCATTACAAGAAATGATTTATCTAGTTGTCTCCTCATCCATAACATAACCTTTGGGTATCTTAGGCATTTCAAATCTAGGAGAGCCAGGCCTAATAGGTGCTTCATAGTCATCAGTTTCAAAGGCTTCATCAGTTTCATTAATCTGATCAGTTTCAGTAATTTCATTTTCTTTAGCTCTAGCAATTTGTTCATCAAGAAATTCACCTAGTGGCACATTATCATCAAGCATGGTACTAGCATCATCATCACAAGCATCATTCATAGCAGAAGTAGCATCGTCAACAAATTGCGACATATCAGGATTAATAGCATGTGGTGGTGTTGCAAGCTTACTCATGACAGAAGGTGAATCAAGTGCAGAGCTAGATGGCAATTCCTTACCTCCCCTCGTCTTAGAGGGAAAAATCTTGGATTTTGGATCCTTCAGATTCTTCATAGTGATCAATTGATATAAATCCCAAGTGACTCAACAAATATAGCTATGCTCCCCGGCAACGTCGCCAGAAAAAAGTCTTGATAACCCATAAGTATAGGGGATTGCAACAGTTTTCGAGTGTAGAATATTCAACCCAAATTTATAGATTCGACACTAGGGGAGCCAAAGAAATATTTGAGAGTATTAGCAGTTGAGTTGTCAATTCAACCACACCTGGAGATTAAATATCTACAGCAGAGTGATCAGTAGCACAATAATATGATAGTTTTGATAGCAGTAGTAATAGTAACAGTAACGGTAGCAGTGGTGGCAATAGTTTTGTAGCAAGTGTAACAGTAGCAGTAGCAATAGTAACTCAGCAAGAACAATATGTTGAAAACTCGTAGGCACTGAATCGGTGAACTCGTTCGATGATATTCATCATATAACAATCATAACCTAGGGCGACACAGAACTAGCTCCAGTTCATTAATATAATGTAGGCATGCATTCCGTAAATAGTCATACGTGCTTATGGAAAAGAACTTGCATGACATCTTTTGTCCTACCCTCCCGTGGCAGCGGGGTCCATAAGGAAACTAAGGGATATTAAGGCCTCCTTTTAATAGAGAACCGGAACAAAGCATTAACACACGATGAATACATGAACTCCTCAAACTACGGTCATCACCGGAAAGTATCCCGACTATTGTCACTCCGTGGTTTACGGATCATAATACGTAATAGGTGTGTATGACTAGCAAGATCGGATCAAGAGCATAGATATAATGGTGATAACATGAACGGTTCAGATCTGGAATCATGGCACTCGGTCCCTAGTGACAAGCATTAAGCATGGCAAAGTCATAGCAACATCAATCTCAGAACATAGTGGATACTAGGGATCAAGCCCTAACAAAACTAACTCGATTACATGATGAATCTCATCCAACTCCTCACCGACCAGCAAGCCTACGAAGGAATTACTCACTCCCGGTGGGGAGCATCATGGAATTGGTGATGGAGAAGGGTTGATGATGACGAAGAATGAAGATTCCCCTCTCCGGAGCCCCAAACGGGGTCCAGATTTGGCCTCCCGATGAAGAACAGGAGGTGGCGGTGGCTCCGTATCGTAAAACGCGATGAAACTTTCTCTCGGACTTAGGGTCAGTGGGGCCTCAAGGTGGGCACAACCCATCAGGGCACGCCTGGAGGAGGTGGCGCGCCCTGGTGTATCATGCCCAGCAAGGGCTCCCCCTCCGGTGGTTCTTGACTCTAGTATTTTTTATTTATTGTAAAATAAATCTCCAAAAAGTTTCGTCTAGTTCCGAGAACTTTTATTTCTACACAAAAAAACACCATGGTGTTATGCTGAAAACAGCGTCAGTCCGGGTTAGTTTCATTCAAATCAAGCAAATTAGAGTCCAAAACAAGGGCAAAAGTGTGAGGAAAAGTAGATACGATGGAGACATATCACACCATTGCGAAAGTTCGTTGTTGCGAAGCACCACGTGATGATCGGGTGTGATAGACTCTACGTTCACATACAATGGGTGCAAGCCAATTTTGCACATGTGAAGCACTCTGGTTAAACTTGACGAGTCTAGCATGTACAGACATGGCCTCGGAACACAAGAGACCGAAAGGTCGAACATGAGTCATATAGTAGATATGATCAACATGGAGATATTCACCATTGAAACCACCTCATCTCACGTGATGATCGGACTTGGGTTGGTGAATTTGGATCATGTAGCACTCGGATTACCGGAGGGATGTCAATTTGAGTGGGAGTTTTAAGTAATATGATTAACTAAGCTCATTATCTTGAACAATAGTCTAAGTTATCTTTGCAAATTTATGTTGTAGATCAATGGCTCGCGCAGTAGCTCCCCTGAATTTCAATGTGTTCCTAGAGAAAGCTAAGCTGAAAGATGATGGAAGTAACTTTGTAGACTGGGCCCATAATCTAAGGATTATCCTCATGTCTGCCCAAAAGGCTTATGTCCTTGATGCACCGATCGGTGACCAACCCGCTCCATCGTCTATGGACGTAATGAACGCCTGGCAGACGCATGTTGATGACTACTCAATAGTTCAGTGTGCTATGTTGTATGGCTTAGAACCGGGACTTCAAAGACGTTTTGAACGTCATGGAGCATATGAGATGTTCCAGGAGTTAAAGTTTGTTTTTGAGAAGAATGCCCGGATCGAGAGGTATGAGACCTCGGATAAGTTCTATGATTGCAAGATGGAGGAGAACGGGTCTGTCAGTGAGCACACACTCAGAATGTATGGGTATTACAACCGTCTGGCTGAGTTGGGAGTTGTGCTCCTGCCAGAGGCGATCACCGACAGAGTTCTTCAATCACTACCACCTAGCTACAAAAGCTTTGTGCTGAACTATAACATGCAAGGGATGAACAAATCAGTCGCTGAGCTGTTTGCGATGTTGAAAGTCGCTGAGTCAGACATCCAGAAGGAGCATCAAGTGTTGATGGTCAATAAAACCACTAGTTTCAAGAAGAATGGCAAGGGCAAGAAGGTTAACTCCAAGAAGAGTGGCAAAGCAGTTGCCCCTCCCGTGAAGAAACCCAACGATGAACCCAACCAGAAACTGAGTGCTTCTATTGCAAGGGAACAGTCCACTGGAAGCGGAATTACCCCTAGTATCTAGCCGACAAGAAGGCGGCCAACGCCAAACAAGGTATATATGAGATATACATGTTATTGATATGTACCTTACCAACTCTCGTTGTAGTGCCTGGGTATTTGATACCGGTTCGGTTGCTCACATTTGCAACTCAAAGCAGGAACTACGGAATAGACAGAGGCTGGCTATGGACGAAGTGACGATGCACGTGGGAAATGGTTCCAAGGTTGATGTGATCGCCGTCGGCACGCTCGCTCTTCGATTACCATCGGGATTAGTGATGAACCTGAATAATTGTTATTTAGTGCCTGCGTTGCGCATGAACATTATATCTGGATCTTGTTTAATGCGAGATGGTTACTCATTTAAATCCGAGAATAATGGTTGTTCTATTTATATGGGTAATATCTTTTATGGTCATGCACCCATTGTGAGGGGTTTATTCCTATTGAATCTCGATAGTGATGATACACATGTTCATAACATTGATGCCAAAAGATGTAGAGTTGATAATGATAGTACCACTTTCTTGTGGCACTGCTGCTTAGGTCATATTGGTGTAAAATGCATGAAGAAACACCATGCTGATGGACTTTTGAAGTCACTTGATTTTGAATCACTTGACACATGTGAACCATGCTTCATGGGCAAGATGACTAAGACCCCATTCTCCGGAACAATGGAACGGGCAAGTGACTTGTTGGAAATCATACATACTGATGTGTGCGGTCCGATGAGCATTGAGGCATGCGGTGGATATCGTTACTTTCTCACCTTCACGGATGACTTAAGTAGATATTGGTATATTTACTTAATGAAGCACAAGTCTGAAACGTTTGAGAAGTTCAAGCAATTTCAGAGTGAAGTTGAGAATCATCGCAACAAGAAGATTAAATTCCTACGATCTGATCGAGGGGGAGAATATCTGAGTTATGAGTTTGTCAATCACTTAGGACAATGTGGAATTGTCTCACAGTTGACACCACCTGGAACACAACAGCGCAATGGTGTGTCCGAACATCGTAATCAAACCTTATTGGATATGGTGCGTTCTATGATGTCTCTTGCCGATCTGCCACTATCATTTTGGGGTTATGCGTTAGAGACAGCTGCATTCACTTTAAATAGGGCACCATCTAAATCCGTTGAGACGACACCGTATGAACTATGGTTTGGCAAGAAACCAAAGTTGTCGTTTCTTAAAGTTTGGGGATGCGATGCTTATCTCAAAAGGCTTCAGCCAGAAAAGCTCGAACCAAAAGCGGACAAATGCGTCTTCATAGGATACCTAAAAGAGACAGTTGGGTATACCTTCTATCTTAGATCCGAAGGCAAAGTGTTTGTCTCTAAGGACGGGTCATTTCTCGAGAAAGAGTTTCTCTCGAAAGAATTGAGTTGGAGGAAGATAGAACTTGATGAGGTTGTTGAACCTTTACTTCAACCAGAGAGTAGCACAGCCCAAAAAATGTTTCTGTGGAGCCTACGTCAGTTGAAGAGGAAGCTGATGATGGTGATCATGAAGCTTCGGATCAAGTTACTATCGTACCTCGTAGGTCGACAAGGACATGTAATGCTCCTGAATGGTACGGTAACCCTGTCTTAGAGGTCATGTTGTTGGACAACGGTGAACCCACGAGCTATGGAGAAGTGATGGTGGGCCCGGATTCTGAAAAATGGTTAGAGGCCATGAAATATGATATGGGATCCATGTATTAAAACAAAGTATGGACTTTGGAAGTATTACCTGAAGGGCGAAATGCCATTCAGAATAAATGGATCTTTAAGAAGAAGACGGACACAGACGGTAATATCACCATCTATAAAGCTCGACTTGTGGCAAATGTTTTTTCACAAGTTCAAGGAGTTGACTATGATGAGACTTTCTCACCCGTAGCAACGCTTAAGTCCGTCAGAATCATGCTAGCAATAGTTGCATTTTTCGATTATGAAATTTGGCTGATGGATATCAAACCAGCATTCCTTAACAGTTTCCTTAAGGAAGAGTTGTATATGATGCAACCAGAAGGTTTTGTCGATCCAGAGAATGCTAACAAATTAAAGTTTGCAAACTCTAGCGCTCCATTTATGGGCTGGTGCAAGCATCTCGGAGTTGGAATATTCGCTTTGATGAGGTGATCAAAGCATTTGGGTTTATACAAGTTTACGGAGAAGATTGTATTTACAAGAAAGTGAGTGGGAGCTCTATAGCGTTTCTAATATTATATGTGGATGACATATTGTTGATTGGAAACAATATAGAGTCTTTGGAAACCGTGAAGTAATATTTGAACAAGAGTTTTTCAATGAAGGACCTAGAAGAAGCTGCTTTCATATTAGGCATCAAGATCTATAGAGATAGATCGAGACGCTTAATAGGACTTTCACAGAGCACATACCTTGATAAAGTTTTGAAGAAGTTCGAAATGGACCAGTCCAAGAAAGGGTTCTTGCCTGTATTGCAAGGTGTGAAGTTGACTAAGACTCAATGCCCAGTGACTGCAGAGGATAGAGAAAAGATGACTGTCATCCCCTATGCTTCTGCCATAGGCTCTATCATGTATGCAATGATGTGCACAAGACCAGATGTCAGCCTTTCCCTAAGTATGGCCGGAAGGTTTCAAAGTGATCCAGGAGTGGAACACTGTACGGCGGTCAAGAATATCCTTAAGTACCTGAAAAGGACTAAGGAAATGTTTCTCGTTTATGGTGGTGATCAAGAGCTCGTCGAAAAGGGTTACGTCGATGCAAGCTTTGACACTGATCCGGATGACTCTAAGTCTCAAACCGGATACGTATATATTATCAATGGGGGGCGGTAAGCTGGTGCAGTTCCAAGCAAAGCGTGGTAGCTGATTCTACATGAGAAGCGGAGTACATAGCTGCCTCGGAGGCGGCAAAAAAAGGTGTCTGGATGAAGTAGTTTATGACAGATCTTGGAGTTGTGCCGAGTGCACTAGACCCAATGACTCTGTTCTATGATAACACTGGTGCCATTGCTCTGGCCAAGGAACCAATGTTTCACAAGAGGACCAAACACATAAAGCGAAGCTTCAATTTTATACGCGATGCGATCAAGGAGGAGGACATAAACATTTGCAAAGTAGATACGGATCTGAATGTTGCAGATCCGTTGACTAAACCTCTTCCACGGCCAAAACATGATCAACACCAGAACTCTATGGGTGTTAGATTTATTACCATGTAATAATAGATTATTGACTCTAGTGCAAGTGGGAGACTGTTGGAAATATGCCCTAGAGGCAATAATAAAGTGGTTATTATTGTATTTCCTTGTTCATGATAATCGTTTATTATTCATGCTATAATTTTATTTATTGGAAACTCAAATACATGTGCGGGTACATAGACAACAAACATGTCCCTAGTGATCCTCTACCGGGATAGCTCGTTGATCAAAGATGACCATGGTTTCCTGGTCATAGACATGAGTTGTCATTTGACAACGGGATCACATCATTAGGAGAATGATGTGATGGACAAGACCCAAAATATGAACGTAGCATATGATCGTGTCAAGTTTATTGCTATCGTTTTCTGCATGTCAAGTATCTGTTCCAATGACCATGAGATCATGCAACTCACTTACACCGGAGGTACCTTGTGTGTATCAAATGTCGCAACGTAACTGGGTGACTATAAAGATGCTCTACAGGTATCTCCGAGGGTGTCTGTTTAGTTGGCATGGATCAAGACTGGGATTTGTCACTCTGTATGACGGAGAGGTATCTCAGGGCCCACTCGGTAATACAACATCACAATGAGCTTGCAAGAAATGTGACTAAGAAGTTAGCCACGGGATCTTGTATTACGGAACGAGTAAAGATACTTGCCAGTAACGAGATTGAACTAGGTATGGAGATACCGACGATCAAATCTCGGGCAACTAACATACCGATGGACAAAGGGAACTGCGTACGGGATTGACTGAATCCTTGACATCGAGGTTTGACCGATAAAGATCTTCGTAGAATATGTAGGAACCAATATGGACATCCATGTCCCGCTATTGGTTATTGACCGTGGAGGTGTCTTGGTCATGTCTGCATAGTTCTCGAACCCGTAGGGTCTACACAGTTAACGTTTGGTGACGATATAAGTATAGTCGAGTTGTTATGTTGGCGACCAAAGGTTGTTCGGAGTCCCGGATGAGATCCCGGACGTGACGAGGAACTCCGTAATGGTCCGGAGGTGAAGATTGATATATAGGACGAAGGGCATCAGAGTCCGGAAGTGTTCCAGGGTGTACCGGGGATTCGACGGAGTACCGAAAGGGGTTTCGGGGGGCCCCGGCAAGTGTTGGGGGGCCTCATGGGCCAAGGAGAGGGGCACACCAGCCCACTAGGGGGTTGGGCGCCGCCCAAACCCTAGCCCGAGTCAGCCAAGAGGCGGGGCTCACCCCTAGTGCCGCCGCCCCCCTTTCCTTGAGAGGCAAGGCGCCTTGGGGGGGGGCACCCCAACCCTAGCCGCACCCCTTTGGCTGCCGGCCCCTAGGGGAAACCCTAGGGCGCCCCCTCCTCCCTTCCCCATATATATAGAGACGGAGAGAGAGGGCAGCCGCACCCCAACGTGCTACGGCGCTGCCCCTCCTCTTCCTCGTAGCTTTCCTCTCCACTAGATTGGTTCGGCAATGCTTGGCGAAGCCCTGCCGGATCAGCTCCACCACCACCGCCATCACGCCGTCATGCTGCCGGAGGACTCGAGCTACTACTTCACCATCGCTCGCTAGATCGAGGAGGTGAAGGCGTCATTAAGCCATACGTGTGTTGAACGCGGAGGTGCCGTCCGTTCGGCACTTGATCGGGAGTTCGCGGGACGGATCGTGATTGGATCGCGAAGACGTTCGACTACATCAACCGCGTTTCTTAACACTTCCGCTTAGCGATCTATAAGGGTATGTAGATGCAATCTCTCCTCTCGTAGATGTTCATCTCCTAGATCGATCTTGGTGAGCGTAGGAATTTTTTTGTTTCCCATGCAACGTTCCCCAACATTTTCCTCACGGGCGCGATGATGTGTAATGTGGATGGCCATCTCCTCCTCGGGGCCAACTTGGATGGGGTCCCAGTTGGCACATCCCCTGACGGACGACTCAAATCCATTGCCCGTCATGTGGGAGAGGGTCGGAAGTGAGCTTCGGGACGGAGGGAAGGTGATTGAAGTGAAGTGGAGTGTCTAGGATTTGGTTCGAGGAGCGGATGGGGTCAAATATATGGGGGATCACGGTGAGCCAGTTTGGGCCAGCTCCGACATGGCGGACATGCCCGGTAGCAACCGGGCTACTCCATATCCGTCCCATATTTTAGGCTAGATATGAGGTGTGCCGATCAATCCGGACATTTGATGTTGGTTTGATGTGCATGTTTGAGTCGCATTTTTTTACCCATCAGTGACCCGGTCGTCCGTCCGGGCGTTTGAGGCGGATTTGAGGCATGAGGCTATAGATGCTCTTATAGGACACACGTGCAGGAACACCAAGTCTCTGGCACATGCTTTTTCTTTTGACTTTCAATTTTCAATCTCTCCTATCTTTTGAATGAAAAATCAAATTAAATTTTGTTGTCATATTTATGTTTCTAGGGATTTCAAATAATATCCATTTTGAATACATTTTCATGAGTTTTAAAAAGTTATGTTAAATTTCAACCTTTCAAATAGTATCTTGACTTGTGTACAAAATAAGTCGCTTAGAGTTTCAACTCTGAAACTTGATACAAGCGACCAAGAAAATCGTAAGTTTCAGACGCATAGTCCCAAGTTTCAAAGATTAAAACATATAATTTATTATGTCCTCGTGTGAATCAAACTACTTTGCGAATCGTTAGGCAAACGGTGGGCAAAAAGGAAAGAATAGGTGCGTGCTTCCGCACCTGTGTCCCCACAAATTTCTGCTTTCTAGACGCAATTGTTATCCCTCCGTCCCAAAATAAGTGACTCAAAAATGACTCAACTTTGTACTAAAGTTAGTACAAACTTGAGTCATTTTTGAGTCACTTAATTTGGGACGGAGGGAGTATATGTTAGAGCATCTACAACCAGACCCCTCATACCCGTCTCAAACGCCCGGGCAGGCTGCCCGGTCACTGGCCGGTCACGAAATTGTGACCCAACCGGGCGTCTCAAACGGGCCTCGAACGCCTGGCCTCACCGGCACCCCTCATATCCAGCCCAAATATGAGGCGGATATGGGGGCGCCCGGGTACGTCCGTCACGTTGGACCCGACAGGCTGACCCCACTGCAAGTTGCACCAAATTCAGCCGGCTAAACTGCCGGGTCCATTTGCTATTTCTCTCTTCTTCCTCCTTCACGCCGTCTATCTTATAGCTCCACCGCCCCGCGCGCTCCGCCGCCATTCCTAGTCTCTGCCCTGCCAGTTCCAGCAGAGTAGTCTTCTATCCCATCCTCGCCGTGGAGGATGTCGTCGTCGGCCCAAAAGAAACCGCATGCAGTATGTCCGGCAAGTCTTTGGCTCCACCTTGTGTTGGATGTGTTTGATACATTGTCTAACCGGATTTTTTGTCAAAATTTTAGGGGAAAACGATGGATTCTGATGCTTCCTCTGGCGAGGAGTATGGACCGACGGAGCTTGATCAAATGATTGAAGACCAGTTCTTTGATTCGTCGGATTCAGAAGAAGAAGTGGACATGATCACGCTTGTGCAGGAGGAAATGGACCAGGATGTGGAGCATATCCTCAATTTCAAGGACTCAATCAAAGGGAGAAGAGTGATCAATCGGGATAGGGTATCCGGAGCAAAGCTACTGTAGAAGGACTATTTTGATATGAACCCAACTTTTCTGGATGATCCATGGTTTCGTCGCCGTTTTCGCATGCAAAAACCATTGTTCCTGCGGATTGTGGACGCAGTGGAGGCACACGACGACCAATTCAAGCTCACAAGAGATTGTTGCGGTCAACTCTTTTTCTCTGCCAAGCAGAAGTGCACGGCTGCTCTGAGAATGCTTGCACTTGGTACTGCCGTTGGTGAGATGGTCACGATAGGGTAGAGCACATGCCTGAAGACTCCTGTCAAGTTTGCCTATGCTGTGGTCGAGGTGTTTGGAGCAGAGTATCTGAGAGAACAAAGGGCACAGGACACGGAGAAGTTGTTGGCTATTGAAGAGGCAAGAGGGTTTCCAGGAATGATGGGATCAATTGATTGCATGTATTGGTAGTGGAAGAACTTCCCCAAAGGTTTGCGAGGAATGTATCAAGGTCACACCACAGAGGCCACCATCATACTACAAGCGGTGGCATCACATGATTTATGGATTTGGCATGCTTTCTTTGGAATGTCGGGTTCTCACAACGACATCAACGTGCTTGAACGATCTTCGGTGTTCAGGAGGCTTTGTAATGGGGAATCACCGCCGTGCAACTACACCGTCAACGGCCGAGACTACAGCATGGGATACTATCTTGCCGATGGCATCTATGCTCAGTTGGCTGCATTTGTCAAGACCATACCTGAACCACAGGGCAACAAACAAAATCACTTCGCAACAATGCAGGAAGTGGCTAGGAAGCATGTGGAGAGGGCATTCGGAGTGCTGCAAGCTCGTTGGGGGATTGTTCGTGGGACTGCAATGATGTGGGAATCAGAGACTTTGTGGTAGCTGATTACATGTTGTGTTATTTTGCACAATATGATTGTCGAGGATGAAGGTGATGGTGTAGCCCAAACCAATGATTTTGAAGCACCTGGCGAACAAGTTGAACTCCCGGAAGATCAAGATGCAGCTCAGCTTATGAACTTTCTGCAGATGCATCAGAATCTCCGAGATCATCACGTGCACGCGCAACTACTAAATTATCTGGTGAAGCATATGTGGACCCACAATGGAAACCAAAGAGCGGATGATTAATTATGCACTTCAAATAAATTTTACGTGCGATAATGGTATGTTTCTGTGATCGACGTGCATGATTTTTCATGAATTTAAGAGTCCAAATATGAGATATATGGATGTGTAGAACGATTTATGAGGGACCGTCCCGATGCGTTCGTAGGCGTGTCCGAACGCGTGCGCGGATGTATAGGTTGCCGAATTTGTCCATTCCAACTGTAGATGCTCTTACTCCGTATCAAATTCACCTTTCGCCTCGTATGCACATGGCACCCCACCCCTGTGTAGTGCTAAGAAAATAAGATAAGATATATTAGTACATCTGTTCAGAAACCCTGTCGCAGGGATAAACTATAGGTTATATCTGCAGATCTCCCGAGAAAAAGGAAATAGTTATATCTGCAGATCAAGATTAAAGTAAAATAGAAAGAAAGAGACTACATGATGAAGCTTACTAGGTTTGCTCAAGTCGTATAACAGGACAAGAGAGTTTATAAACTACGGAAAGTAACAGGACAAGAGAGTTTATAAACTACGGAAAGTTGATCTGCCCCAGAATTTTAAATATATGACAAGTTGGATACCTTAAGGCTTAAGCAATCCGCAGCTCAGCAATCGAAAGTCATCGCCATGGCCCTAAAGAGAAATAACAATAATATAATGTATACGTACGGTCGAGTGTGATAAGTTAGCTAAGCAGTTTGCCAAAAAACAAAAACAAAAACCAGCTAAGCTATATGCTGTTCGTTTCCACTTGGTCTGTGTTATATTAACTTGCTCTGTGTTACCATTAGTATTAGGTAGCGCTGACAAACTGTATTTCTGACCTCGATGTTCAAAACGACGTTTTTGGACAGGAGGAAGAGCATCTCCAAGCGAACATAGCAAATTGGGTCGCGTGGACGCCGTCGGCGGACAGCGATGACTCACTCCTCATTTGTCACGTCCACAGCTGTCTTTCTGATATCCAAATCCCTAAATCCATACAATCCCATGCACTGTAGATCAACCGAACTTGGAAAATTTAACACGCAACATTCATATGATCGGACATAGCATGTTTAACATAGAACTAGACATATGAAGTTCAATACATAGATAGTTCGATCGCTTGATACAGTCTACGACTAGAAAGGACTAGATAGCCATAAATTTCAGAGTGTGAAGTTCCTGAGGACGGGTGCATCGGAGGACTTTATTTTAAATGATTCAAAAATGATATTTTCAAGTTTAAAAAAATCAAAAATATTTCTGAGAAACTTATATATATTCGTGTTGGATCTGTAAAATTTCGTTAAAAAATATTATGATCTGCAAGCTGCACAAAGAACAAATCCCGACCCAACAACAAACAAATGGCCCATTTTCATGTACTTATTTTAGTATATTGTTATGAAAATTCCATGAACATGTGATACATGTATATGTGTTATATAAATGATTTTTTTATGTAGAACTATGTTATTTTAAGTCCTCACTGGAGTCTGCATCTGTTCGCACTTTAAGATTCTCGCCGAGCCCTTCCCCTTGTAGTCTCCGGATGGGTGGTAGTGGGCATCGAAGTTGGCGAATGGACGCTCGTCAGAGTTGTTGGAACCGAAGAAGTCAGACGAGGAGGGAAGCCCGGCAGACGTTAGGTAGCGCTAGCCAACTCCCGTGTGAGGCGGGTAGCTTTAGCGACAGCCACCGCATTCACCTTTGTGATCCGTTCGAAGTCCTCGATGCCGAGCCACAATGCTTTCCCGTTTTCGTGGTTGCGGTGGCGGCGGTGGGCATGCGTATCAGTCGTGATCAAGGACTAGCGGGTCACGCCACTAACGAGCTCCTCTTGCGAGTCAGAGGGCAGGGGAACCGATGCGTATCAGCAAGATGATGCAGACAGACCGGCTAGATTCGACCTGGTCCGCCTACCGCCCATGCATCCTACTTGGGGAATTGTGGATCCGCAAGAGCCCTGTCGAATCACCGTGAAGGGTGCACACCACGATGAGCCGGCAGGCTCGTGTCTGAAGTTGGAGGAGCCAAGACAGGCCACTAGTAAAGGCAGTGGGCTAGATCTTCCGCCCTTATCCACCCGCTACCAGCGGAGGGGCACACAGACGAACAGCTCCCCATCTGACTCTGTGGCGAAGGCATCTCAATCCATGGAGTCGGCTTCAGAGGAGCCGCTGCCGAATCCGGTCATGGTGGCGACGGACTATAGCGTGGGACGGGACACTACTAGGAAAAGGGCTATAGATGGAATGGGCTCTAATGGCGCACCAGACTCCTGGTGCGCCACTACTATATAGTAATGGCGCACCATGAGCCAGTGCGCCATTAGAGTGGTAGATACTAATGGCGCACCAGGCCCACGGTGCGCCATTAGTAACAATTTTTTTTTTCCAAAAATTCTAATGGCGCACCACGTTAGAGTGCGCCATTACTATTTTGAGTAGTAATGGCGCACCTGTAACACAGTGCGCCACTACTATTTTTTTTTATTTTTTTTTATTTTTGCAAAACTACTAATGGCGCACCCCTAGCTGGTGCGCCATTAGTAACCAGGGTTACTAATGGCGCACCAGATAGGGGTGCGCCATTAGTAAGCTGGGACCAGCTAGATATTTTGGACAGCCTCACCTACCCACTCACTTTCCCCACTTCATTCTCTCCACCTCCTCCTCCAAGCTTGTGTCGGCTGCCTCCTCCTCCTCACCTCATTTGCACCATAGATTCATCAAAATTAAGTGGTTAAATTAGCTTTTTTTGATAGGTAAGTAAGGGGAAAGCTATCTTTATGTTGTAGATCTACATTTTTTCTCCCTCGAGCTCCAACAACCGTGCACATACACTTTTTATGGCCTAGCTAGATCTATGTATGTTTGTGGTGTTGCATATGTTTGTGGTGTTGCATATATGTTTGTGTTTGCAGGTACCGGTATTTGAAATGCGATAGTTGCCAATATTCTGCCGACATGTTGATTCATTTCCGTTTCGGCGAGAATTTTGGCACTATGCATTCTTTTTGGTCCTATTTTTAGGGAAAGTCATGCCAAATTTTTTCTTGGTTCTAAAATATCGTTTTGCTCTACCCCGCAGGCGACCATGGTCCGCACGATGACCGAAGGCATCGTGAATAGGTTTTTGAGCTCCGCGAAGGCCGAGATGCTTCAAAAGAACGAGACGGAGATAAGATGTCCGTGTCGAAGATGCAAGCTGAAGAGCCTTATTGCGGACCCGGATTCCGGGCAGGTGCGGGACCACCTGCTCTTGCGTGGTTTCATGGATGGCTATCGGTGGCAAAGTGATGAAGATGACTATGAAGTCGTCCATGGCCGGGCAAGAAATGAGGATCGGCAGCAAGACAACCACCGCGGCGAGGGCGGGCGAGAAGACGAAGAATCTCCAGGACATGATCACGACGGTGATGCTGCACACAGTCATCATGTAGAAGATGCCGGACATGATGATGAGGAAGATCAAGACGAAGGGCATGATCATGATCTAGATGAAGATGCCGGAGCAGACGACGATGGAGGCTGGGTGCATGACCCTCATATTCAAGAGCTGCTTCTCAAGCAGACGGATAACGCAAGAGCTGCCGCCCGAGAGAAAGCCAAGCTGGATCAACTGGAGATAGACGCGGTTACTCCATTGTATGAAGGATGCAGGCCCGAGGATACCCGCCTGAAAGTAACGCTCATGGCTCTGGAGATGAAGGTAAAACACAAAATGACCGACGCATGCTTCGACGAGAACATGTCATTCTGGCACGAACGTCTTCCCAAGGGGAACAAGTGCCCGACCAGTTTCGAGGAGGCGAAGAAAATCGTGTGTCCTCTGGATTTACCGCACGTGAAATACCATGTGTGCATGAACAATTGCGTCATTTATCGGGACGAGCACGCAGAGTCTACCATATGTCCGGTGTGCGGCGTCACTCGATACAAGAAGAGGAAGAAAGCTCCTCGAAAAGTGGTGTGGTACTTTCCGATCACTCCTCGTCTGCAGCGGTATTTCGCGGACCCTAAGGTAGCAAAGCTCCTGCGTTGGCACGCGGATAGGGAGGAGAAGAAGCGAGAAGATGACGGAAATGATCCGGAGATAAATAAAAAAGACAAGATGCTGAGTCACCCTAAGGATGCGAGCCAGTGGCAAGCGTTGAACTTCGAAGACCCAGAATTTGGGAACGATCCAAGGAACATCGTGCTGGGCGCGAGCACCGATGGAGTCAATCCGTTTGGCAGCCAGAGAAGCACACATAGCACCTGGCCTGTGTTTGTGTGGATGTACAACCTTCCCCCCTGGTTGTGCATGAAGAGGAAGTACATTCACATGAGTATGCTAATTGAAGGGCCGAAACAACCAGGGAACGACATCAATCTGTATCTGGGGCTGCTGAAAGAGGAGCTAGACACGCTGTGGAAAACGCCAGCCAAAACATGGGACGCCGCAGAGAAAAAATATTTCCCTATGAGAGCCGCACTGCTCACGACGGTGCACGACTATCTCGGTTACGGATATCTCGCGGGGCAGGTGGTCCACGGATTTTCTGGATGCGTCAGGTGCATGGATGACACAACGTATCGCCAGCTAGTTAGAGACCCCGGGTCTTCGAAAACCGTGTTCATGGGACATCGAAGGTGGCTTCGCGACGATGACCCGTGGAGGAAACGCAAGGATCTGTTCGATGGTGAAACCGAACCCCGAAGACGCCCGCGTACGAGGAGCGGCGAGGAAATAGACGAGCTGTTGAAAAATTGGAAAGATTGCCCACTGCCGGGAAAGAAGCAAAAGGCGCTAGAGCCGGGAAAGAAGCGAAAGGCGCCAGAGCCGCTGCTGAAGGTATGGAAAACGAGGTCTGTTTTCTGGGACTTGCCGTACTGGAAGATCCACCGTGTGCCTCACAGCCTTGATGTCATGCATATCACGAAGAACGTGTGCGAGAGTCTGCTTGGTACCCTGCTCAACATGCCAGAGAGGACCAAAGATGGGCCGAAAGCAAGGGCAGACTTGAAATCAATGGGCATCAGGCAGGAGCTTCACGCTGATGATGATGATGATGATGATGATGATGATGAGGCGAAGCAGGACACGGAAAGTCGTCGCAAAGGCAAAAAGGCCAAGAAGACCGGAAATGACTACCCTCCCGCGTGCTTCACTCTAAGTCAGGAGGAGATCGAGCAGTTTTTCACCTGCCTCGTAGGAGTAAAACTTCCTTACGGTTACGCGGGGAAGATTAGCAGATACCTAGACCCAGCGAAGCAGAAGTTCAGCGGGATGAAGTCTCACGACTGTCACGTGCTGATGACGCAGATACTTCCAGTTGCAATCCGTGGGATCATGGACGCGCACGTCCGTGAGACGCTATTTGGCCTATGCAACTTTTTCGACGTCATCTCTCGGAAGTCGGTTGGCGTGAGGCAACTCAGAAGGCTACAGGAAGAGATCGTGGTGATACTATGCGAGCTTGAGATGTACTTCCCGCCCGCATTCTTCGATGTTATGGTGCATCTGCTGGTCCATATCGTGGAGGATATCATCCAACTCGGGCCGACGTTCCTGCACAGCATGATGCCGTTCGAAAGGATGAATGGTGTCATCAAAGGATACGTTCGTAACATGTCACGTCCAGAGGGAAGCATAGCCAGGGGCTTTCTGACCGAAGAGTGCATCTCCTACTGCACGAATTATCTAGGCATCGAGAACCCCGTTGGTCTTCCCGTCAACAGGCACCTCGGCAGGCTCGCTGGATGGGGTCACCGCGAGGGTCGCCGCGAAATGCATGTCGACTTCGAGGGTCGACTCGCCGACTTTGAAAGAGCAAACCTAGTCGCGCTACAACACATAGACGTGGTCGATCCTTGGGTGGTAGAGCACAAAACCTTTATTGAGAAGACGTACAATGACCGAGGCCAACAGAGGACGGACGGAGATATAATCAAAGAGCACAACTCATGTTTCACGCGTTGGTTCAAGCAGAAGCTTCTGTCGTACCCTTTACATGAGGATTCTCCTGCGGAAGAACAACTCATATTCGCCTTGTCACAGGGCGCCGAGCACAACCTGATGACCTATGAGGCGTACGATATCAACGGCTACACATTCTACACCGAGGACAAGGACATGAAGAGCGATGGTTATCAGAACTCCGGGGTAACGATGGAATCCTACACCGGTAACGACAAGTTCAGATACTACGGAAGGATCGAGGAGATCTGGGAGCTGAGCTACGCTGGAGAGAAGGTCCCGATGTTCCGTGTCAGATGGGCCAAGAGCGTCCTAAAAGAAAACCGGTATTTCACCACCATGGTTATACCCGAAGCCAAATCCAAGACCGCGGGCGCAAACGTCACCGCGAAAAATGAGCCATGGGTACTGGCTTCCCAAGTGGACCAATGCTTCTTCATTACCGACCCGTCAAAGCCCAGTCGTGTTGTCGTGAGGAGAGGCAAAAGGAAGATCATCGGAATGGATGGAGTCGCCAATGAGCAAGACTTCGACAAGTACGGCGACCCGAAGATGGAACATGACGACGACGATGAAGTAGCAGCATACACCACAAGAAGAAGCAGGACCACCCTACCTAAAGGACGTCCGTTCCACAGAAGAACTCCATTTGCGAAAAAGAAGGGCAAGAAGATTGTGAACAGATAGCTAGCTAAGATCGATTGTATTTAAATTGTAGCCTTCATTTCTCGATTGTATTTCATGGGCACTTTTTGAACTATCATGAATATTTTTAAATTTCATGGGCACTTTTTGAATTCATGAAAAAATATTGAATATTCATGAGGACACTCGATCTCGATCCCCCTCCATCTCGATATTGAATATTGAATATTTATTACTGTTTCATATTCATATTCATCAAAAACATTTTTTTTAAAAAGATTGACAAAAACAGTAAAGAAAAAACACAGAAAAAGGTAAAAAAATATTTAAAGACCGGACTAGTGCAACTAATAGACATATATACATCAAAAAAAAAATTTAAAAAAAGATTGAAAAAAATGGGGCCACCAGGATTCGAACCCTGGCTGGCAGAGACATCCATCAAGGGTCCAACCACTAGGCTATGGCAGTAAGTCTGTCCATAACACAGACGCGGCCCTTTTAACGTCAATAGCAAACATTCTAATGGCGCACCCCCTGGCAGTGCGCCATTAGAAAACATTCTAATGGCGCACCGCCAGGGGGTGCGCCATTAGAAAGCCTCCCCTATAGCTACAGTCCCCCGATCCACTTCCCCCCTCCCTCGCCAGTTCGTCCCCCCGATCCACTTCCCTCTCGCCGCCACCGGAGCCCAGGCCTCTCCCCCCCCCTCTCCCCCGCGCCGCGCCATCGCCTGTCGTCGCCGTCGAGTCCGCCGCCACCACACGTCGAGGGTGAGCTCCCCCTCTCCCCCTCCTCCTCCGCCTCCCTCCCCCCTCCCCTCCTTTCTCTCCCCTCCGCCTTCTCCCCTGTCTGACATCTCCCGTCCGGCAGCGCCCGCCCGCGACCACCAGGAGGAGGAGGCCCGCCGGAGACCACCAGCAGGAGGAGGCCGAGCCCCGTCCCCGTCCCCGTCCCCGTCCCCGTCCCCGTCCCCTGGCCTCCCCTAATCTCGCCTCCCACTGCTCAAGGTCAAATCTCCCCCTCCTCCCCTGCTTTATTCTGTTTATTCTGTTAACTTAATGTGGTTCAATGACAATGACTGTACTGTTAACCATTGTTTAGTGTTGGCTCTGATTTATTGCTGCACATGTCAATACTCGCTGATACTAGGGGATCATTCGTTACTGTGATTTAGTTCTTTCCTGGAAATATCCAATGATTCGTTACTGTGATTCTGTTACTTAATTTGCTATCTTCAGTTCAGTCTAGTGTTGCTGTTCCATGTTTACAGCAAGTAGTGTTGCTGCTCCGTGTTAAGTCTGGCTGGCTTAAAGAATCAATCTTGCTGTATGATGAAACGTACCGTAAATTGTAATTCTGGACCATTTCCATCTAGTATTCGGATTTGCTGCTGAGCAAATAATTGTTTGATGGCAAAAATTTTTTTTTTTTAAATAAACATGTTTATATTTGTCTAAAAAGATGCAGCATCACACTGGAGCGGTCTGCACAAAATACCTGAAACTGAAACTACTCTACTCAGCAATTAAGTTAACAGTACAGTCATTGTCATTGTCATTGAACAACAGTACAGCAATAAAGCTACTACTAAGTTTATTCTGTTTTTGCTGCTGCTCTGTTTGCTCTGAACTGAAACCACACTGACATATCTTTGAAGCATAATCTCTGAACATAAACATTGGACAAACCAATGATATGAAAGCAAGCATTGGGATCAAATATGATCTAAGCAGTGGAAAATTTATTCAAGCTGAAGGTTACTGCATACCTTTTCATGTACTGTGATTAACATTCTTCCTACTAATCCTTTCAAGATGTCGCGTGTCAAATATTCTGTCATTTTGTGCAGGGATGTATAACCAATAGGTAGAGAATTCAGCAAATAATTTAGAAGGACTAGGAACAATATCTTCAAAACAATCAATAGACTTTTTTTTCTTTTAATTTCAGAAAGAGAAAAACACAAATCTTAACTGGATAACAGTGCTTATATGAAGTGCATCTATAGCATCTATAGCATCCATAGCATCTATATACACACATAGATTCTTAGGAATCCACCATCAAACGATAACCGCAGCTCCATGAAGCAAGTCTCCTTCTATACACCTGCATGGAACAGCAGCATTTTTTTGAATTAACTGTCAGTAGCTGTTGCTGCTCTGTTCTGCTGCTGCTGCTGCTCTATATAGGAGCAGCTCTGTTCTGCTGCTGCTGCTGCTCTATATAGGAGCAGCTCTGTTCTGCTGCTGCTGCTGGGTTTTGTCTCCGACCATCGTGTCGTGATGATTTTGTAGGTACCCCGAGAGGCCCTTGAGTTTTCCGGAATGTCGATTAACTTCCGTTCCGGCAAATTCGGGTACTCCATATGTCCTATTTTCAGCAAAGGTCATGCTGAAATTTTCCGTGAATTTTAGCATGACTTTGCTAAAAATAGGACATATGGGGTACTTGCGACTAATGCATGGGCCGGGGTATCTTAGTACTTAATTAAGTAGGATCAACTGCCCCGCCATTCTTGCTGCATTAAACCATAGGTGGCAATAGAGCCAAGTGATTAGGCCATGATCTTGTTCCTCGGTGTCGATGATATGGACAAACCCTAAATGATAAAACCTTGGCTTTTAGGGTGCCTCGGTGTCGATAAGAACCTAAATGATGAAAGCTTAGGCTTTTAGGGTGCCTCGGCGTCGACAAACCCTAAATGATGAGATCTTGTTCCTTGACAATAACCAACTTTTTGACCAAACTTTTTTCCTATTTAGAGCGAAACATGGCCCACAACGATGAGGCCGGCGGTTCGGGCGGCAAGGCATTCTGGGAGCTGTCCCAGGAGATGGAGGAACAACCTCACCGCTATGAGGACGCCGCGGAAGACACCGATCCTGACTACACAACCCCTAGTGGCGCCGAGGATGCCACCACTGATGGTGCCGCCGAGGATGCCACCACTGATGATGGCAGCGCACGCACAGATGGCAGCCACAGCGTCGATATGTCGCACACACATAATATTGCTTATGTATTGTTGGTACTAACGTTTTGTTTGGCTAGTGCATAGAGATGCCGACGTATGTCGTGTACAAGGGTAGGGTTCCCGGAGTCTACGACGACTGGGAGGAGTGTCGGAGACAGGTTCACCGTTTCAGCGGTAACAGTTACAAAGGGTACGACACTAGGGCGGAGGCGGAAGCTCGATACGCGCGCTATCTAGCGGGAGAGAGGAGGGAGCGGAGGAGGAACCGGATGAAGATCAGTTTCATCGCGATGATGCTCATCGTGATAACCGCAGCTCTCTTCTATGTGATGGTAGTTTAGATGATTGATATGGTTGTAATGTGAAGACAAACTCGCTACTCGCGGTTTCGAGACTTGTAATGTTCTAACTTTGTTCGGTATTTTAAATTCGGAGACTAATATGATGAATTGTATTCGGAGACTAATCTTCTATTGTATTCGATAAATCTGCTGTTGTTGTGTGATTGTATTCGATAAATCTATTTGTATTCGATATATTTTGTATCCTGTGAAAATATCAGAAAAGAAAAAAAAATAAATCCCTAATATTAATACTAGTGGCGCACCACAAGGAAACTAATGGCGCACTAAAAAAACTACACTAATGGCGCATCAGAGCGTAGTGCGCCATTAGTATGCCATAGCCCATGGGTACATATGGCGCCCTGGGAGGCATTGTAATGGCGCACGGGGGGCAATTCTAATGGCGCACCCCTGGTGCGCCATTAGTACACCAGATACTAATGGCGCACCAGGGGTGCGCCATTAGAATTTAATTCTAATGGCGTGGTACTAGTGGCGCACCAGTAGTGCGCCATTAGTAGGCAAAACTGGTGCGCCACTAGTATGTGTTTTCCTAGTAGTGGGAGGGGACTGGATAGGGAGAGGACTGGAAGCGAAATAGGTAACAGAATCAGGAGAGAACTTGCTAGGGTTTTGCCCGGGTGGGGTTGGATATGAGGAGTGCCGTACAGCTAGGACAAATGGCATGAGTTTGTTGATCCAGTTGGGTGGCTGCTTTTGGTCCGGGTTGTCCGCGCGAACATATAAAGGGGAAGTGAGGGGTTTGGTTGGAGATGCTCTAATCTACTTCCTCATAGGCCATTGGTTACGTATGTTTCTCTTAATTTCATTCCATATGTGTTCCACGTATCAGGGCTTCATTCTTTTTTCCTTTAGAATGACATATATTCTTCGGACATGGAGTATGTGATCCGGAGCTCTAGTGATCCCGGATGGACAGTAAAATCCAAAAAATAGTAAAACAATTCAAACAAATCTGAATTTTTTTGGCAAGAAACATTGATGTTTTTTCTACATGCATGTAAATGTTCATTATGAAATTACATTTGTGGATGTGTGGGCAAAAAAATCAAAAATGATGTTCCAAAAAAGTGTTTTCGGAAGCTCTTTGGAACATCAATTTTGTTTTTTTCACACCTCCACAAATATAATTTCATCATGAAAATATGCATGTATGTAGACAAAACATCAATGTTTATTGTCAAAAAATCAGATTTTTTGAATTGTTTTCACCATTTTTTCGGATTTTACTGTTCATCCGGGATCACTGGAGCTCGGGCTCACATGAGTACTTTCGTCTTCTCCTTTTTGCCGGGAATAAATCTTTTTCTATTTCAATAAGACATACTCACTCCGATCCAAAATAAGTGTTGTAGTTTTGAACTAAGATTAGTTCAACCTTAGTTCAAAACTGCAACACTTATTATGGATCGGATGGAGTAGTTTTTTATCATAGACTGTGAAAAACGGGGTAGAGGAAAATAGAGAGAAAAGAAGGAACAACAGAAGTTGATGATTCAGCCTGCCGGAAAAACTAACTTGAGGCGAGAGTTTTATTTGCACGGCAGATTCATGATTGCAGGGCATGGCCACAAAACTAACTTTTGAGAAGACAAATGGTGTGGTAGTTCTACTTTGAAGGATTAGTTCCCCTATTTATTTATTTCAGTTCTGATCAAGGTTCCGCTCATTATTTTATTTTTTTGCTGGTGCCTAGCTATATGTCAAAAATTCGTAACAATGCTTGCTTTGAGAACAAGTGGATTCATTCATCCGCTGAACTTAATTCTAATGCGTGTGGAAACTCAAACCTGCAAATTTTAGCGCTTCAGGCTGATTCTGGGAGCCTGTTCTCCTAATTAAAGTGCATTCCAATTTTCTAAGGTTGTGGTTTAGTGCTCAATCAAGCGAAAGCGAAAGCGAACGCGTGATAGACCGCAAAGGCATCACCATGATCAGTAATGCGCTATGGCGATAGATTCCTCTCTTTGATTTGCTATCCTCTCTCGGCATCTGAAAACTACCGCTTGAGCTGTTCTTATATTCCTAGCACGGAAACAGATGTACGGAAATGTGCCATCGCATGTGACCTCCTAACTGCCATTTCCAAAGCATCTAGCAGCTCACGGAGCCTCAACAAGTGCACTGTCATGTGTAGAACCATGTGAGAGGGTATATCGATCTTCTTTCACTTTTCATGCGTGTACATTGTGATAGCGCTCCTTTCAGCTACCGCATATTCAAAACCAATGAAAAAATAGTGTGCTATGACGAAATAGCGTTGCCCTTAAAATACGCTATTAGCGTGCCATATCGCACTATAATGTGCTATTAGCTAGACATTGTACATCCATTTATTTAACGGGTCATTGCTCAGAACGCTATAACATACTATTAACGACGCTAGGGTGCTTGTTGGAAGAATGATTTCTCTTTTAAATGAAATAGTAACGTTGCAGATGCCTGGTATATATGGAGAACCTGCTTCTTGATGTATATGGTACTCCTATTCTCACAGAAGGTTTTGCCTGCAACCGTAAACTCTAACCACCGTGTTTCTCACAACACATTATTTTATTTGAATGCAAGTTTATGCATCCGGGATTCAACACAGCATATTCTTGTTGCTTTGTTAATAACAAGAAAAAAAATACATGGAGCCAGTTGCAAATCTCCCAATGGTAGTTTATTTTTACAATACATCGGTAGACATAGCACATCAATCCTCCCAATGGAAACATGAACTTCCACAGTTGATTTAGAAACAGAAGTGGCACATCAATCCTCGACCTTCTGGCGGTCCTTGTAGTAGAAACTTCGAGCCTCTTATTTATGAATCCGTCAGCTCCTAGTCATAAACTGTTGCATGCGTTGCAAGGAGAGGTTACTCATAATGTCAGCTTCTGTGCTTACTTTAGCTTAATAATTTCAGAGGCAAAGCAAATTGGAAAAAAACATAAACTTTACTTTACCACAGTGTTGGTGATTCTGGTTGCTCATCCCTTTCTGCATGGTCTGGAGGGCTGAGTTCTAGACGAACTGGATACTCTTGAGCAGCAATGTTATGCTGGCTAGAAGTACTTGTAATTGTCCTGTTTACTTCCGCCTGGCCATTTAACTGAAAAATGGAATCAACATGAGAAATTACACATGCACATATATGCAAGAGATGTTTGTGGATTATGGATCAAGTACTTTTTTTAAGTCTCTTTCTTTTATTTTATTTTTGCGAGGGACTCTTATGCTCATGCACCTTGTTTAGCAAATCTATATTCTCTCGACGAATGATGTTCAGTTTCTTGTGTAGCTCAATATTTTGCTGGTGCGCGAGACTTTCCTGCAGTTCAAAATCATTAGGCTATTTAGACATAAAACGCACCGCCTTGTAAAATGGTGGTAGTAGTGTCGTAATCGTAAAAGCATTAACCTTCTTGTTTAACTCTTCTATTTCATCAATCATAAGTTGGTCCTGGAAAGAATAATGTGATTAGTGGCACTGCAAATGCATGATGTCTACATGCATATTTTGCATGGTCTCTACAATGCGGTTATGAGCACTAAGCATTACCTTCGTTAGCCTAATGTTATGTATACTTGTTTCCAGTTGGTTCTCTAGACCCTTCAAGCCTTCCAAACCTAAGCCAGATAGATTTTCTCCCAACAAGTGTCTGCAGTGGTTTAGTGAAGGTACACATATATTAGTGCAGTTATCTATAAATATAATTAGAGAATTTCTAGATTATTTTACCTTCAAATTCATTGGGGTGTTACCAGTGTAACTTCTGTTATATGAAATTCTGTATTGGAACAACCTTTTCTATCACTATTTTATTGTTTGTCAAATAAAAGTTCTTTTTTATAACATATACAAATATATATGTGATATTATAAACTGCCCATTATTTTACAATGCATATTTTTGTCAATCACAAAGATACAAGGAGTCATGAAAATATGATATATTCTCTTGAAAATATGATAGATTAACCCTTTCAAGCCTTGTCGTACCTATGATCCTCTTGTGAGTTATGTAGTTGTTGCCTCAGACGCTCTGCCTCCGCTCGCCAAAACTGTTAATGGGCAATCATGTGTGTAGCAATACTTTATGCTATAGAATTTGAAATAGAACAATAGAACAAAGATAAACTATACTGCAGTGGGTGTATTCTAATTTGGGAAACAGTGAATTAGCTATTCACTGGAATTGCTAAAGCAAAGATAATCAAACTAAAATATGTACATAACTGTTGCTAACCGATCTAGTGCCTTAGACATCACTAACATATTGTAATCCTTTCTCTAAGATGTTGGAATGATATCTCATTCACATTTAGAGAAGGAAAGTCTATCATCTTTGTGTCGTGATCCTTGCTCCTCAGTGCACTATGGACCTGTTTGGTTCACAGCCATGACGCGCGCGACCAAATATTTGGTACTTGACCAGAGCGATGGCGTGCCTTTGGCTCGGATCTTATTATTTGGCTTGCCCCAGCCCCGCCCGTCCTTCCCGTTTATTATGCAGCCAATTATTTGGCATGGCGCCTGTGGAGGTTTCCTCCGCCAATATTTTCAATTCATTAATAATGAGGTTCGGTTCCTATTAATCCAACTTAAAAATTTATTAGCTAAAAGTGGACTCTGGCTACAACATTGTATCCTTATTGGTGCATAAAAGTGCAAATATGTTGACTATTGTGAGAAGAAGTTATTGTGTAATAGTTGAATTTATTTTTTAGCGGCCTCCGGTAGAAGCTTGATAGTGCCACCTCCTAGGACAGCAATCATCAAAGGATGATGAAATTAAGGTAAGATAAAGAGGATAAAGTGGTTGGGGTCCCTTCAAACAACAATGAAAAATGGCAAGGGAGAGCCAAGGGTTGCCAGACGGGATATGGCTATTTGGAAATGACCTCCCCAATGTTTCGTTCGCATTAGTGATCATTGTAGACCCTTGCTTCATGATTCATGCTGTTAATTTTCATAAGTGTTACCCTATGAGAAGGTATATTACTACAGCTAAGGTGACTTAGCAATTGGTTAAGAAATGCACTCATGGTATCCACATGGCATGAAGGTGGCTATGTACTTTCAACTATAGTAGAATTATCAAAAGAACGGTCTCGATGAACTCAAAAGAAGATGTTAACCATATGAATAGCTAAATTATTGAGAAATACTTATCGGAAGTTATACCTTAGCCTCAGCGCTCGCACTCATGAATTGTTGGCCCTCCTTAACCTTCTGGTATCTTTCAATTATTGAATTAACCCTGTACACAAGGCACAACATATTATAAACTCAAAGAAAACTATATTTCTAGCTTACAAACAAGGAGTACATAATTATGACATAATTTTGGAAACATTTGATAGTGAGTGGTACACAACTGCGAGTGCATGAAGAGTTGGAGACATGATTCTACGGCCACATAGTTTCTTCCTATTACTTCATAAATGTTATATGGGATCCATGTCAGACCAATGTTTTGTCATATATAGTATTCCTTCTATACAAAAAAAAGGGTAACACACACACACACACACATTGTTTTTTATTATCAGCCTGGATACTTGAGAATTTTTTTGTATAGTATTATCTTAGCCTTAAAACTTAAGTATCTAAGTGTATACACGAGAGGGTGTAAAAACTGAATAAAAGTTATAAATATCGAATATAAAAGGGAAAAATGTTTATAAAGTACGGAACATGGCTTGCATCTTGGATGATACCCAAAGAAAGTTTTATTTGGCCAGTGATCCTCTTCGTATAAAAGGGTGACACATAAAAATGGATGTACTTGTTATTAGTTTTATTTGGGGTTAATAGAGGAAACTTTGGAGCTTAATAGTTTGACAAACGTAAAATAGCCATAGGGTTCACAATGTTAGTAGTGGCAATAAGCTGGATTGAGAAATTTATTTTTGACCCTTGTGAGCCTTATTTTTGTCTTGTGAACTTATTCACTGAAGAAGTTCCAAAAAATTTAAAGGACGTTGCAATAAAAAGTATTGATCGTATGTACGCTGTACTGAAAAATAAACTAACACATACTTTGCAATTTAGTTACATTTTTTTCATTCTTCTACACTGTGTATCACAAGTAGGGAAGCCAATATGGTGATCATACGATCCTTGTGCCACGACATAGTCTTGCAATCTCAAAGATGCAACAGTTCGTAATCAATGTAAGGGTGGTGGGGGCCAATATGTGTTGTTTAATTTTTCCAAATCATGTTTACCAATATACATCAAAGGAATGAAATTATTTCTGTATTTGTGCATCCGCTCTATGAAGTTGAAGCATGTCCAATAAAATGTTTTGTTCAATATATGATGCTTCAAGTCCAAATAAATGAGAACTTTCCCCACAAAAAAGGCGGCTGGAAGTTACGAATGCATCAACAAATAAAACAAGTTTCCCACAAAAATAAATGAATAAATACCATTATTTGAAATTACATGCTTAACTGAGATTAAATGTATGACCAAATACCACCGGACCTGCTCATATCTCATACAATCGAGACTAGCAAAATACCACAGCATCCTTTTCCTATGGTGACATCTCTCGATCATCAATATAGAGAAAGAAGACGAGTGGACTTCGCTATGCTCTGCGAAGTAGCAAACTACGGAAAATATTGCCAAAAAACAATCAGGTTTAAGGCAGTAATTAAGTATAGTGATCAACGTAAAATCGATCATTAAGTCTGTTCTGTTGAAAAATAACATCCTTAGGTGGATCAACTAAGAAATGAACTAAATTTAGATGGGAACATTTATTGATGGCATGGACATAAATTAATATGAGACACTATTTAACTTCGCCAGCTCGGGGCTTTAGACCAACAAACAACAGTCACGCATTTATCTGCGAGGTATGTATCCGTCTAGCTAAGAGAATGGCGTTTTGGAGGCTGAGCTCCATGGAGGTCTTTATTTTTGAAAAATTCAAATTTGAAGTTTTATGTTTCAAAAAATTCTGAAAAAAAATATGCGTGTATGTAAGGATGTAACCCATATGTGTGTAAAATTTCATGATGAAATACGTTGAAATGCGACCTGTACAAAAAAGATAAATTGATGGCCTGGGAGGATAAATAGTATCATGTGTTAAACAGCCCCAGATTTGGCTATAGACCAACAAACAACAGTCACACACATATCTAGCTGATGAGCGCCAGCTCGAGATCAAATTGAAGAAATCCAGGCAAGAATAGATACAAGAAACAGTACCCGGAGGTGGAGTTGGAGTACTCGTAGAGGCGCCCGGTGTTGGAGAAGAGGAGGATCCCTACCTGGGCGTCGCAGAGGACGCCCAGCTCCCTGGCCTTCTTGAACAGCCCGCCCTTCCTCTTGGAAAAGGTCACCTGCCGGCTCGTCGTGTCCTCGATCCTCTCGATCACCGTCTTCCGCCGCACCATCACGCGCAGTACTAACTAATTGATCAGCAAACACGCCGGCGGCTAACCGGAGATTGTATCCAGCTGGAGAGAGGGAGAGACAGGGAGAGAGGGAGGGGGGGTTTATCTGGGGAGGGGGTCACCTGAGGTTTGTTTTGTTCGGAAAGAAGTACCGCTGCTATATATGGTACCCCCCACGTCTCGTCATCCCAACGTATCGCGATCGGGTACTGACACGCACGGTCATGCACGGAGCGGGTAGTGCCGCCGGAGATGGTGCATGTGCTCCTGGAATATATTATACAGAGCCAAAGTTCGGTACGGAGCAACTTGGACGCTAATCTAATCTTCCTTCCTTTTCCTGCTTTGGGGCTTTGGCTCAGGACATTTTTAATTGCAACCCGTAAATTTTCTCCCGTATCTATTCGCGGACAACAAAGAACCAGTTTACAGACACGGATGTGGGAGGACGACATCCAACGGTAATCTGTATATGTCTCTCAGTAAATTCAAATTTAAATATGCGTCCGATCCGATCCACACAGTGCGCCACGCGTCGGATCGCATGCCCGATCACAGTAAAATTACGTAGATATGCTTAGCTTGTACATGGTCGATTCCAAAAAAAACATCACTCCGACAGTCCGTGCATTTTTGCCCTGTCGGACTGGCAATTTCAGCCAGCTGCTCCCCGATCATGGAGGTGTCGTCGCAGTCGCATAGGCAGCCTCCTCGTCCGCCACCGCGTCCGCCTCCGCCGCGTCCTGATAGTCCGTCGCTGCTGACAACTCATCTTTCTGCCGCAGCAACATCTGGTACCGATAGGATTGCACGATGACTCTTGCGTCGGCATCCAGAGAGTCGACATTCAAGGACAACATCTTGGCGTCCTAAGCATTTGCGGCGATCTTCACCCTCTTTTCCTCGAGCGCGGTTTTCCTCTCTTCGATCATGGTCCTACTCTCTTCGAGCGTGAGATGATGTCGAGCATCTCCCTGTCCACGTCGTACGTCGGCTGCCCCCACTACTAGGGAAAAGGCTAGCAGTAGCGCGGGAAATGTGACTAGCAGTAGCGCGGGCGCCCGCGCTACTGCTACGGCGCTACAGCTAACTTGTAGCAGTAGCGTTGGTCAACACGCGCTACTGCTATGTAAAGGTAGCAGTAGCGTCTGTTTTTAAAACGCGCTGCTGCTAATAGCTGCAGCGCGTCATTGCAAAACGCCCTACTAATAAGTAGGCGCTGCTGCTAAAATGGAACCCCCCGCTACTGCTATAATAGCTGCATTTTCAGGAAAAAAAATCTGCTACCCATTTCCTTTGTATTTGAACAGGTTTTATACAATAGTCTCTAGCATATCATACACATACAAACCTAAATCTATCATACACGTAAAAATAGTCTCATAAAATCATGTCATCATCATAATCATCATCCAACACAAATGATGTCTCTCGTCATCATCTCGAAATAGCGATACAAGTTATGACATGTCTCGAATACATGCAACTACATCGTCATCCATCTAAACGATGATATAGAAGAGAAGAGCTATCACTATGAGTAAGAGCGGAATTATGCAGTACATGACGCGTCGGTTTTGATTCGTCTCTCTCGCGCCGTCGACCTCAAGTAACTATCTTCCACCACTCTTCTGCTGTCAAACAATTTCTGGCTGGCGCCCGAGAAGCGATACACTTGGGCCTAACACTCTGGCCACTCGTCGTACACTCCCGGAACCCTCCCTATGTACACGACATACCACCTCGCCATCGATGATCCAAGTACCTGTTAGAGATGCATCTTCATCAACGGAATCAACAAAAATATGCAACATAATATAATTGAGCAACACAAAAAGAAAGGGTGTTAGCAAATAGATGCAACATATATAGTAAACATAATTAATCAACACAGGTTCATCGTACCCAAACTAATTAACTAGAGGTAGCAAAAGATCGTGTAGCCAAACTAACAAACTAGCGTTACGCAAGTTTGACAGGGACCGTTGACATCACAAAGTTTCATCGCTACATAAAGTACCAGTTCAACCGACACATCATCATCATCGTCATCGTCAATCATTACTGGAAGTTCCATCCGTCCATATCGTCGAGGATGCACCCTAGCTTCTTGAATAGCGTCAGGTCCTGATGTTGCACGCCTATGCGAGTTCGGACGTCAGCTCGTGATATAGGGCTGTGGTGGAACAACCCCTTCTCTTCGACGACTTCTTTCACGATGATCGTTGCAATGTCCCTCTGGATGCGAAAGAAGTCATCACTGAGTTTATAATCCGGTTCTTCTCCTAAGGATTCTGCCAATTCTCGGATATGATCATCGTTTATGTTCATCATGCGAAGCTGTTGGTGATCCCTTCTGAACTCCGTCATGAGATGGATGAGGTAGAATCCCGTTATGGCTTGTTGACGGTTGATGCATGCAGCAGAAGGTATTTTTATGCGAGAAACCCAGCCTGTTCTTCCTTTGTTTCCTTATCTATTGTTCCATGCTATTATATTATCAATCTAGGATACTTTATATGCAATAATATGATATATATCATTTTTTGGGACAAGCCTATTAACCCAGTACTTAGTGCCAGTTCATGTTTTTTTTGCGTGTTTTTGACTTTTGCAGAAAATCAACACCAAACGGAGTCCAAACACGATGCAACTTTTTGGTGATTTTTTCTGAAAAAGTTTGGACCCACGAAGCTTCGGGAGGAGGCCGGAAGCCGCACGAGAAGGCGACAAGCCTGGAGAGCGCGCCTTGGGGCTAGGGCATGTCCACAAGGCTTTGTGGCCCCCTCGCAAGCCCACTGACCTAATTCCACTTCCATGAATTCTAAAATATTCCAAAAACACCCAAGAGGAACCAGAAACAATTTTTCCGCCACCGCAAGTCTCTGTTCCGCCGTGATCCCATCTGGAGACCTTTTTCGGTGCCCTGCCGGAGGGGGGATCTTTTACGGAGATTGTCTACATCAACCTTGCTTCTGCAATGATGATGTGTGAGTAGTCCACCAAATACATACGGGTCCATAGCTAGTACCTAGATGACTTCTTCTCTCTCTATGATCTTCAATACCATGTTTGTCGTGATTCTCGCGGTGATCTATCCGATGCAATCATCTTTTGTTGCGGTGTGTTTGTTGGGATCCGATAAATTATGGGTTTATGATCATATTATTCATTTAAAGTAATTGAGTCTTTTTTGAATTCTATTATGCATGATTGTTATAGCTTTGTATTTCTCTCTGATCTATTCATTGGGCTTGGCCAACTAGATTGATTTATCTTCATAGGAGTGGTGCATTGTAATGGGTTCAATCTTGCGGTGCTCTATATCCCAGTGATAGAAAGGAACAAGACACGTATTTGTATTGTTGCCATTAAGTATAAAACGATGGGGTCTATTCATATTACTTGAGTTTACTTTGTCTACATCATGTCATCTTGCTCCAAGCATTACTCTGTTTGTCATGAACTTCATACCTAGAGAGGCACGCATAGAAGCGCTCTCGAAGTGGAGTAATAGTAGTAGATGCAGGATCGTTTCGGTCCATTTTTATGGAAGTGATGCCTATATACATGATCATTGCCGTGAATAACCGATACTTGTGATCTGTGTTGGGTTTTCCGCAAAGAGGAGCGGGTGATGCAGTAAATTATAGATAAGTATTTTCCTCAGTGAGAACCAAGGTTATCGAACCAATAGGAGTAGCACGCAACCCCCGTCTTCAGCGACTGCACACAAAGAAGCAAACACTTGCACTCAACACGGGCAAGAGGGTTGTCAATCCCCTTGGACTCATTATTTGCAAGCAAATGAAGTGTGTAGATGATAGTTGATAATTGCAAATTGCAAAATAAATAAAATATAAATAAATGGCAGCAAGGTAATGAAAGCTTTTGTAAATATATAAGTAGATAGACCCGGGGGCCCATAGTTTTCCCTAGTGGCATCTCTCATGTAGTAGGCATACAGTGGGTAAACAAACTACTGTTGGGCAATTGATAGAAAAGAGCATAGTTATGCAATATTTATTCACGACAATGATCATGTATATATAGGCATCATGTCCATAAGCAAAGAGGCCGACTCCTACCTGCACCTATTACTATTACTCCACGTCGAGAGCGCTTCTATGCTTGCCTCTTTAAGTATTAAGTTCATGACAAACAGAGTAATGCTTGGAGAACGATGACATGATGCAGACAAAGAGAATTCAATCAATATGAATTAACCCCATTGTTTTATCCTTAGTGGCAACAATACAAAGACGTGTCTTGTCCCTTTCTGTCCCTGGGATATAGTGCACCGCTAGATTGAACCCACTACAACGCACCCTCTCAGTGAAGAAGTATCAATCTAGTTGGCCAAACTATTTCTATAGATCGGAGAGATTTACGAAGCTATAATAATCATGCAAATAAGAATCATAATAGATTTAGAGAAGACTCAAATCTTTTTCATGGATAATCTGAACATAAACCCACAATTCATTGGATCCCAACAAACGCACCGCACAAAGTGATTACATCGAATAGATCACCGCGAAGATGCAGTGAACTTTGTACTGAAGATCAAGAGAGAGAGAGACATAGCCATCTAGGTACTAATTACGGACCCGTAGGTCTGTAGGGAACTACTCACACATCACCATGGAAGCAACAAGGTTGATGTAGAGGCTCTCCGTGATCAATCCCCCCTCCGGCAGGTGATACCTCTCTAACGTATTGATAATTTATGAAGTATTCATGCCATATTTGCCTATGTTTGCAATACTTTTATATGGTTTTGATGCACTTTATATGATTTATTTAGAAATAACCCGGACTGATGCTGTTTTTAGCAGAGTTACCGTTGTGTTGTTTTTGTGCAGAAAATGAAAGTTCTCGGAATCGACCGAAACTTTTTTATAATTTTTTCTTGAGGAAATAAAAAATACTGGAGCGAAGAACCACCGGATGGGAGCCACCTATGGCCAGGAGGAAACAGGGCGCGGCCACCCCTTGGCCGCGCCCAAATATCTCCTAGGGCCCACGTGGCTCCGTTTGACGTGATTCCTACGCTGAAAAATCCTATAAATATAGAAACCTCCGAAAGCTAACCTAGAACTTCTGCTCCGCCGCTACAACTCTCTGTATCGATGAAAAACACATCTGGAGCCTTTCCAATACCTTGGTGGAGAGGGGAAATTATCTCCGGTGGCTATCTTCATCATCCCGCCGGAGGCCATGACGAGGAGGGGGTAGTTCAGCCTCGGGGCTGAGGGTATGTTCCAGTAGCTATGTGTTTAATCTCTCTCTCTCTCTCTCTCTATCTCGTGTTCTTGAGATGGCACGATCTTGATGTATCACAGGTGAAAGGACGTGGATGTCGCCTAGAGGGGGGCTGAATAGGCGCTTTAAAATAATTACGGTTTAGGCTTGAACAAATGCGGAATAAAACTAACGTTTAATTAGTCAAGCACAAAACCTAAAACAACTAGGCTCACCTATGTGCACCAACAACTTATGCTAAGCAAGATAGACAACTAAGTGATAGCAAGATATATAACACGAAACAATATGGTTATCACAAAGTAAAGTGCATAAGTAAAGGGCTCGGGTAAGAGATAACCGAGGCACGCGGAGACGACGATGTATCCCGAAGTTCACACCCTTGCGGATGCTAATCTCCGTTCGGAGCGGTGTGGAGGCACAATGCTCCCCAAGAAGCCACTAGGGCCACCGTAATCTCCTCACGCCCTCGCACAATGCAAGATGCCGTGATTCCACTAAGGGACCCTTGTGGGCGGTCACCGAACCCGTACAAATGGTGACCCTTGGGGGCGGTCACCGGTACCCGTACACTTTGGCAACCCTTGGGGGCGGTTCACCAGTACTCGTTCAAATTGCTCGGGGCAATCTCCACGACCTAATTGGAGACCCCGACGCTTGCCCGGAGCTATAGACCACAATGATTGAGCTCCGAGGCACCACCAACCGTCTAGGGCGCCAAGGCACCCAAGAGGAACAAGCTCTAGGGTGCTCAAACACCCAAGAGTAATAAGCTTCTCAACTTCTCACTTCCACGTATCACCGTGGAGAACTCAAACCTATGCACCAAATGCAATGGCAAGGGCACACGGAGTGCCCAAGTCCTTCTCTCCCAAATCCCACCAAAGCAACTAATGCTAGGGAGGAAAATGAGAGGAAGAACAAAGAAGAACACCAAGAACTCCAAGAACTAGATCCAAGGGGTTCCCCTCACATAGAGGAGAAAGTGATTGGTGGAAATGTTGATCTAGATCTCCTCTCTCTTTTCCCTCAAGAACTAGCAAGAATCATTGGAGGGATTGGGAGTTAGCAAGCTCTAAGAAGGTCAACAATGGGGGGCAAACACGAGCTCAAAGGATGGGAAACCATTGGGGAAGAAGACCCCCTTAAATAGGTCCCCACAAATCTGCCCGTTATGTGCAGAATAGCACACGGGCGGTACAACCGGTGGAGTGGGCGGTACAACCGGTACATCCGGCAAGACCGGTACAACCGCCCTACCACCGCCCAATCACCGGACCACAACAGAAAGTTGCCCGGGTGCAACCGCTCAACTCGATCGCTGGACATGGCAAAGTCCCAAGCGGTAGAACCGCTTGAGACACCGGTAGTACCGGGCTATAGTAATATAGCGGTACAACCGTCCAACGAACGCCCAACAACCGCAGCACAACAGAACCGTGTCCGGTTGTAGCCCGGTGTTGGGCCGGTACAACCGCCCAGGGCTGCCACCCAGGGCCACCCAGCAATTGGCGGTACAACCGCCCGGAGGCAGCGGTACAACTGCTGGGGACCAGATAGTGGCAGCAGCCCTAGGGTATCACCCCTGGGGTGGTGGTTATGCCGGAAGACACGAGCGAGCGGTACAACCGTATCAAGAAAACAGGTAATACCAGAACTGCCATAACCTCTGCAAATGAGCTCCGAATTGAGCAGACTCAAGCTTGTTGGTTTTCTTAAGAAGAGGCAGTATAAAAATGCCAATGGTATAGAGATGTGAAACCTCTTTCAATGAAGAATCGGCAAAAACTCCAACATCGAAAACATCATAGAAGATGCATATGGACTCCATTTTCGATGAACTTGAGCTTGTCATGAAGCTGACCATAAGCTCAAGAAACCTCAAAGAGAAAAACCAACCAAGAACCAAGAAAGATGATGATGCCAAGAATGCAATGGTTTGAGCTCTCAACGAACGATACGATCAAGCTACTCACTTGAGAGCCCCCCTTGATAGTACGGCTATCTATCCTATAACCCAGTCTCCCAACTACCACTATGAGACCGGTAAAATAGAAAACCCTATCAAGGTCAAACCTTAGCCTTGCGCATAGTCCACTTGAGCTAGATGATGACGATCTTGACTTCCTCAAGATGGACCACCTTTCTTGATTGCGTTGGCTCGATGAAGACTATATGATTGCTCCCCCATACTCCACTATGGGTGAGCCACTCTTTGGCACATCTTCACAAGTCCATTGTCACCACAATGGACGGCAAGCTTCAAGCATGATCTCTCCGTGATGCTTCACTTGAACTTGCACACCGCAACCTTGATGACGATCACCACTTGATGTCATCCTCCATGGATTGTATGGGATCTTCTTATTGATGCTCGCCCATGGAAACATACCTAACCCCACAAAGAACACTCACAGGGAACATGGGTTAGTACACAAAGCACAATGGACAATGCTTACCATACCATAGGATCACTTGATCCTTCTCGGTACATCTTGTACGCTTTGTGTGTTGATCAACTTGGTTCACTCTTTGACTTAGTCTTGATCAACCTTGTATCTTATCTTCTCTCTTCATAAAGATGATGTCTTGAAGGTAAATATGAATGCTCACACAGTCTTCTTCATCAAGACATGCTTGCAGTAAGCTCAACTCTTACATGACCAATCTTTGGATAACACCTTGAATACCACCTTGGTCACCATATAAACTCCTTGAAACCAACAGATGGACTTCAAGAAGTACCTACGGACAAATCCTTCGAATATAAGTCAAGGCAACCATTAGTCCATAGGGGTTTCATCAATTACCAAAACCACACATGGAGAAATGTGCTCTTACAACAGGCTTTTTTAATATAGTTGGATCATAAGGTGTTTTTCCCTCTCTGTCTTGTTGTGATGAATTGAATCTTTCCCTTTGAGATCTCGTTATGTTGGATTGAATATTTGGTTTGAGAACACCTGATGTATGTCTTGCATGTGGATACACATGGTGACAATGGGGTATTCTATTAATTCACATGATATATGTTATGGCATCAACTTGCGGATTCCGGTGACCTTGGGGATCTATGCATAGGGGTTGATTGCACTTTTTCATACTACTTTCTCCGATAGAAATCTTGGGGTGCTCCTTGAAGTTTGTGTTTGATTGAATAGGATAGATCTGAAATTGTTTGATGCATGTCGCATAATTTACCCACAGATACTTGAGGTGACATTGGAGTATCTAGGTGACATTAGGGTTGATTGATATGTATCATTGGTGTCATTTTACTACGAACTCCAGGGCTGTTTGTGAGACTTATAGGAATAGCTCAAAAGATTGTTGATCGGAAAGAATAACTTTGAGGTGGTTCTACTACCTACACCAATTTCATCTTATGTTCTTCGCTACTTATGAACTTTGGAGTGATTATTTGTTGCAAGTTGAGGGATGATCATGTGATTCAACTTTGTTAGCATTGTTGAGAGATTGCACTAGTGACAATATGAACCCTAGGCCTTATTTTCAAGCATTTATACAATGTTTTCATCGTTGTTTACTATTTGTTACCTTGTTGTTTTTATATTTTCAGATTACAAGAACCTATTTCTATCATCCATATTGCACCTGTATCAACATCTCTTCGCTGAACTAGTGCACCTATACAATTTGCCATTGTATTGGGTGTGTTGGGGACACAAGAGGTTTCTTGTATTTGATTGCAGGGTTGTTTGAGAGAGACCATCTTCATCCTACACCTTAGGTCATCCACTTGAGGGAAATTTGCTGTTGTCCTACAAAACTCTGCACTTGGAGGCCCAACAACGTCTACAAGTATAAAGTTGCGTAGTAGACATCAAGCTCTTTTGTGGCGCCGTTGCCGGGGAGGTGAGTTCTTGAAGGTATATCTTTAAATCTTGCAATTAAATCTTTTAGTTTCTTGTGTTTCACTAGTTTGGTTTATAAAAGAATATTACAATAAAAAGAGTTTAGGTTGCCTCAATTGTTTCATCTTTATAAGGTCTTTCGTGAAAATAAGGATTCAGGAAATTGTGCTCAATGGTTACAGGAAGAAATTATAAAAATGCTTAATGAGAATTCCATGAATGATGAGCATGATTGCAATGTTGTTAGTATGAGTTCTCTGAATATCCATGATGCTAATGATCATTGCACTAGTCGGGATAAACAGATTTTCTATAAGCATGTTGATTTTTGTGGAATGAATAAAACTTGCAAAGACATGCCATATAGGGATGATAGATTGTGTAAGAAGCATAAAAATGATCAAACTAATTGGTGTCTTAAAGTGATAGATGAACGTGCCACAAGATTATGCTCTCTTCACCCCATTACTTGTGAATTTGGCAATAGGATTGGTCATCTTAATTTCCAATGCATGGTTTTCATGAGCAAACCATTTCCAAATATTGTGATAATTTGATCTCCCGTGAACTCTATAATGAACTTTGCCTATTTTTGGGGTGTGAAGAATTATCACATAAAAATGATTGGTTTGATATATTTATTGTCACAAATGGTAATGAAACTAATCTACAAGAAATCTATATGTTTTGCGTAGTAAATTGCAATGAGAATGCTTATATTGCCAACTATAGAAAGAATGAGAAACTGATAGAATATAAAAGGAATACTAATGAAAGGGTAAAAGTCTTCCATTACCCTCCTATTTTTTCTCGTAATGAATCGGGTTGGAAGGAGGAGTTTCCCATCGAACCAATCTCTTCAATAAGAAGCTCGGAAAAATTACATAAACCCACACAAAACATGGGAAAGGAGAAGAAGAAGAGAAAAACAGGTAAAGGTAAAAAGGTATCCCTCTCAAACAATGTTGGTCCTATCATCGTGGAGAATGAATGCGAAAGTAGTGTGGATGATGATACACTTGATGATTATTTTGTTATGCCTACTACTTGTTGTGATGAAGATGATTGGGAAGATAACGATACTCCTTATAATATTGAAAATCTTATTGGCACCAACTTGGAAAATTATGATGATAATGATTGTTACACTATTGGTGCTATTCATGCTATTAATGATTATGCTAATGATATGAAAACCCACAAGCTTTGGGATGCTATGCCTGGTGAAAATGACATGTTTGAGAATTTATTTGCTGAAAGTAATGTCCATCCCAAGCCTGGGGATGCTATGCTTAATGAAGATGATATTTTTAGTTCCCCTACTTCTAAGGATCAAATTTGTTATAATGATTTCATTCCTCCTATTTATGATGGTTATTGTGATGATACTTATGTTATGAAAGGTAGTGATGATTATTATTATAAAACTTGTCACAATTATGAATACCCTTTCTCTGAACATTACTCTTTTAATGTGGAAACAATTTATAGCATTTGAGTCTCATATGATACTCCCACTATTATGTATGAGACGTTTGCTTATGGGGAGAATAATAAATTTTCTATGCTTGTGGATCATGATGATAATGCTTTATGTGATAGTTATATTGTTGAATTCCTTCATGATGCTACTCAAAATTATTTTGAGAGAGGAACACATGCTTGTAGGTATTGCAATAATAACAAGTTTCCTCCATATGTGTTCGAAGTTTTGAAGTAATGCTTGTTTTACCTTCCTATGCTAGTTGATTCTTGCTCCCATAAATTGTTTGCTCACAAAATCACTATGCATAGGAACTGAGTTAGAATTAAATGTGTTTGTCATATGTTTCATGATTCTCCATTGCATGTTTCAAACACTATTCTTACGTGAGCATCATTGAAATCACCATGTCTAGCTAAAAGGCATTAAAGAGAAGCGCTTGTTCGGAGACAACCAAACACTTTTAATTTCTGTTTTTGAGTGTTAACATGATTACTATACCGTAGTAATCATGTTTTGTGTCTTTTATTTCAATAATGTGCCAAGTAAAGCCTTTGGGATAGTATGGATACTTGTTGATTTGATTCTGTGCAAAAATAGAAACTTTTGCCTCCAGTAACGAATTCCTCTGATTTTACTGGAGCGTCAAAAAAATATGAATTTTTTACACAGTATTTCTATGCAAATTCTATTCGTTCTCCTAATTGTTTAGAATTTTTAGAGTCAGGTAAGTATGGTGTTCATTCAGATCTTCACAGGGTGCTCTGTTTTTGTCAGATTCTGTTTTGCATGCATAGTTTGCTTGTTTTAGTGTTTCCATAGCTTATATTGAGTGATAGAAATTATGGGAATGATATAATACAGTAGGTATTATTTGAGAACAATTATGAATCTTGTCTTGACAGTTCCTAAGTGAATGATCTATCTTTATTATACTAACCCATCTCACGAAGGTCTGTTAAGTTTTGTGTGATTGTAGTTTTCAAGTTTTTAGTGAGATATCGAGATGAGGAGAATAAGGAGTGGCACGACCATAAGCTTGGGGATGGCCAAGTCACCCCTAAAGCAATATCCAAGGAAGACTCAAGCGTCTAAGCTTGGGGATGCCCCGGAAGGTATCCCCTCTTTCGTCTTCAACACCATCGGTGTATCTTACTTGGAGCTATATTTTTATTCGTCACATAATATGTGTTTTTCTTGGAGCGTAATTTTATTTTGTTGTTCTCTGTTATATGTTATTTATAATCTTGTTTTTCAATAAAATTTTTCCAAGAATTGCCTTTTAGGATGCTTGAATTGCATGTTTGATGTGTTCTGTGTAAAAACAGCAACTTTTGCTGTAGTGTTTGAATATTCATATTTTACTTGAACATGGAAAGTTTCTGAAAGTTTTACACAGTATTTTCATATAAAATATTTATTATATCCTAAATTTTAAGAATTGTTTGAGATACAAAAGTATACTATTTTGATAGATTGCTACAGAGTGTTCTGTTTGGACAGATTGATGTCATAGTTTTGTTATCTACTTATCGTAGAGTTTTCATGACTTATATTGGTAGATATATATTTTCAAAATGTTAGTATACATTACCTAATGTTTTTAAATTATTATGCAACTTGTCTTGATAGTACATGAAGTGTTGATTTATTCTTATGTGTATTAACCTATCTCACGAGTTCTTTAAAAGTTTTGTGTGGATGAAGTTTTTGAGACCTAGGTGAAACCGGGATATGAGAGGATTGAACGAGATACTAAATCTCAAGCTTGCGGATGCCCAAGGCACCCCAAGTAAATATTTCAAGAAGTCTCAAGCATCTAAGCTTGGGGATGCTACGCATTCCGCCTCTCTTCATCCACAACTATGGGTTAGCCTATGTTGAGCCTAAATTTTTATTTGTTCACATGATATGTGTTATTCTTGGTGTGCCATTATTCTTTTGTTTGCTGTTTGAATAAAATACTCAGATCTAAAAAAATTTGAGATAGAGAGAGTCCTCACATAGCTACTTGATTGTTCGACTACTCATTGATCTTCACTTATATCTTTTGAGAGTAGTTTGAGGTTTACTAATGCGCTTCACTTATATCCTAAGAGTAAATCGTGAATGAATGAAATTTCATAAATCTAAAATTATCAATGTGCTATACTCTTAGTAGCAGGTTCACATTTGGGTTAGAAAGTAAACTCTATTAAACTTTGACGATCACAATATTGGTCATACAAGCAATTCATGAATGATTAGTATAAGAAAGAGAACTTTCACATACAAATACATTATCCTGGACATCTTTTATGATCGTGAATACCCATTGTTATTTTCAACCTTGATCAAATAGTTGAAGTTGGAAAAGGAATACAATGTAATGGTTATGCTTGGGTATATTTGCATAGAAGTTATATTGATATGGATCCTCCAACGTGTGGTGCTTGTTTAGAACCTTTTGCTAGCCAAAACTTTGTACTAAGTAGAGATACTACTTGTGCATCCAATTCCTTGAGCCAAGTTTCTTCCATGAGAGTCCACAATACCTACCTATATATGGTATTTCACTGCCATTCCAAGTAAATTTGCATGTGCGACCTCAAAAACCTTCAAATAAACATCCGTTTTGTGTGCTCGTACCGCTCATGGAGCGGAGGGGTGGTCATTATCTTCCATGCTAAGCGGGTTATTCTCAAGATGAGTGTTTATTCACTTGTCATTGTACGAAAGAGGCTGGTAAAAAGGATGCCTAGTCCTGCATAATAAAAAATAAATAAACAAAAACCCCCCCTGGAAAGTTGATTGTTTGGAGGGCAACCGTGGATTCGGCTAGCCATGGAATGTGTTTAAATGGTGGAGGGGGAGTAAAATCTCAATTCTGTTTGGGAACCAACAATAATGTGTATAGCATGGAGGATATTGAAATCTCTATTGTGACGTTGACAGGAAAAGTATACCACTCAAAGTTACATATTCATCTCTGTTTTAAAACAATGAGCTCTGGCACCTCTGCAAATCCCTGCGTCCCTCTGTGAAGGACAATTTATTTACTTTCATGATATCTACTATTCATGTTGAGTCAACTTCTTATCCCAACCTCAATCTATTAGTTGGCAAGCATCATGTGGTGGGGAAAGATCCAAACATATATATCCAGACAAATATATTAATTTGATCATGATTCATTATTGTTGACAATTATCTTCATGATAAGTACGTTGGGAGGCGAAACAATAAGCCCCTATATCTTTATCTGTGTTCGATGGATGTTGTTTGTTCTAAAAATACGCCTTGCATATTAGCAATCATAAAAGACTATATGATAGTTGAGTATGTGGAGCTCTTACTTAGACGTGATGATGCATTGGAATTGTTTGGTGACTAAAACATATGTTGTTAAGTTTCAAGAGATTGCATTGCTTGAACCATGTCATGTGAATTGGTTGCTACTTTATCATAATGAGTTTCATGAGAAAAAGTTGCTGGTGATGCTAGAAAAGTGACTGAAATTGTCCTTGATCAATATTATACACTATACTAGCATTCACACTTCATAAATTATATCTTTTATCATTTACCTACTCGAGGACGAGTAGGAATTAAGCTCGGGGATGCTGATACGTCTCCAACGTATCGATAATTTATGAAGTATTCATTCTATATTTGCCTATGTTTACAATACTTTTATATGGTTTTGATGCACTTTATATGATTTATTTAGAACTGACACGGACTGACGTTGCTTTCAGCAGAGTTATCGTGGTGTTGTTTTTGTGCAGAAAATGAAAGTTCTCGGAATCGACTGATACTTTTTTATAATTTTTTCTGGAGGAAATAAGAAATATTGGAGCGCAGAACCACCGGAGGGGAGCCACTTGTGAGCCAAGAGGCAATAGGGCGCGGACACCCCCCTAGACATGCCCAGATACCTCCTGGGGCTCACGTGGCTCCGCTTGACGTGATTCCTACGCTAAAAAATCCTATAAATAGAGAAACCTCCGAAACTTAACCTAGAACTTCTGCTCCACCGCCGCAACTCTTTGTATCGACGAAAAACCCATCTGGAGCCTTTCCAGCACCCTGGTGGAGAGGGGAAATCATCTCCAGTGGCTATCTTCATCATCCCGATGGAGGCCATAACAAGGAGGGAGTAGTTCACCGTCGGGGCTGAGGGTATGTACCAATAGCTATGTGTTTCATCTCTCTCTCTCGTGTTCTTGAGATGGCACGATCTTGGTGTATCACAGGCTTTGTTACTATAGTTGGATCATATGGTATTTTCCCCTCTCTATCTTGTTGTGATGAATTGAATCTTTCCCTTTGAGATCTCGTTATGTTGGATTTAATATTTGGTTTGAGAACACTTGATTTATGTCTTGCATGCGGATACCTGTGGTGACAATGGGGTATTCTATTGATTCACTTGATATATGTTATGACATCAACTTGCGGATTCAGCTGACCTTGGAGATCTATGCATAGGGGTTGATTGCATGTTTTCATACTACTTTCTCTAATAGAAATCTTAGGGTGCACCTTGAAGTTCTTTGTTTTGGATTGAATATGATAGATCTGAAATTGTTTGATGCATGTCGCATAATTTACCCACGGATACTTGAGGTGACATTGGAGTATCTAGGTTACATTAGGGTTGGTTGATATGTGTCATTGGTGTTATTTTACTACGAACTCTAGGGTTGTTTGTGACACTTATAGGAATAACTCAAGACATTGATCGAAAAGAATAACTTTGAGGTGGTTCTACTACCTACACCAATTTCATCTTATGTTCTCCGCTACTTATGAACTTTGGAGTGATTCTTTGTTGCACGTTGAGCGATGATCATGTGATTCAACTATGTTAGCAGTGTTAAGAGATTGCACTAGTGAAAGTATAAACCCTAGGCCTTATTTCCAAGCATTTATACACCGTTTTTCTCGCTGTTAACTTTTTATTAGCTTGTTGTTTTTATATTTTCGGATTACAAGAACCTATTTCTATCATCCATATTGCACTTGTATCACCATCTCTTCGCCGAACTAGTGCACCTATACAATTTGCCATTGTATTGGTTGTGTTGGGGACACAAGAGATTTCTTGTATTTGATTGCAGGGTTGTTTGAGAGAGACCATCTTCATCCTACACCTCCCACGGATTGATAAACCTTAGGTCATCCACTTGAGGGAAATTTGTTGCTCACCTACAAAACGCTGCACTTGGAGGCCCAACAACATCTACAAGAATAAAGTTGCATAGTAGACATCAGCAGGGCACGGAATAGGGCTCCAGATGGGCACACGGCAGAACAGAGACTTGCAGCGGTGGAAAAAGTGTTTCGGGAGGCTCTCTAGGATTTTTGGGAAATATTACAATTTATAGGCCAGAGAGGGACGTCGGGAGGTGCCAGGAGGGGCCACCACACAATAGGGCGCGCTCTGATGTGTGGTTCCCCTCTCGTGCGGCCTCTGGTCTCCTCCCGAAGCTTCCAGGTCTTCTTTTGATCCAGAAAAAATCATAAAAAAGTTTCGTGGCAATTGCATTTCGTTTGGTACTATAAACCTGAAAAGTCAAAAACATGGAGAAAACAGGAACTGTCAGTAGGCACTGGGTTTATAGGTTAGTGCTCAAACATGATATGATTTGATAAATAAATACCCAAAAAGTTTCCTAGAATGATAATATTATAGCATGTAACAATCAAAAATTATAGATACGTTGGAGACGTATCAGCATCCCCAAGCTTATTTCTTGCTCGTCCTCGAGTAGGTAAATGATACAAATAGAATTTTTGGTGTGACATGCTACCCAATATGTAATCTATTGCAGGTATGATCATTGAGAAACTATGAATTAATAAACATCAACATAGTAATATTCATAAACATGACTAACATATTCATCAAGTTTCAAAATATACGATCCTTAAAGAATATTCACCCCTATTCATTTTATCATATTAGCATGGCATGGCTTCGTCTTCACCACATAAATACAAATGTCAAGCACCACGGTGTTAAGTCAGGCAATTGGATCATACTTTTTAACGTGCTTCAGCTTTTTATTACTTATGCAATATATGAGCGTGAACCATGGATATGGCATAAATGTGGAATAGAATATGGCGGTAGGTTTCAAAGGGGTAAGAGTGGAGAAGAAAGTCTCGCATCAACTAGGCATATCAACAGGCTATGGAGATGTCCATCAATAGATATCAATGCGAGGAGTAGGGATTGCCATGCAATGGATGCACTAGAGCTGTAAGTGTATGAACGCTCAACTGAAGCTAAGTGGGTGTGCATCCAACTTGCTTGCTCATGAAGACCTCGGGCATTTGAGGAAGCCCATCATCGGAATATACAAGCCAAGTTCTATAATGAAAAATTCCCACTAGCATATGAAAGTGACAAAACAAGAGACTCTCTATATGAAGAACATGGTGCCACTTTGAGGCACAAGTGTGAAAAAAGGTAGTAGCACTGTCCCTTCTCTCTTTTCTCTCATTTTTTTTCTTTTTTTTTTCTTTTTATCTTTTTTTCTCTACCCTTTTTTTCTCTTTTTTTTCTTTTCCTTTTATTTTTCGTCTGGAGTCTCATACCGACTTGTGGGGGAATCATTGTCTCCATCATCCTTTCCTCACTAAGACAGTGCCCTAATAATGATGATCATCAAACTTTTATTTACTTACAACTCAACATGAAAAAATATAGTATGAATCTATATGAATGCCTCTAACAATGTACCAGGATGTGCAATGATCAAGCGTAACATGTATAAAAAATGATGAACGGTGTATTTGGCACAAATACCATGTCAGCTTATATGGTCATGCAAAGCAATGTGACAATGAAAGTACTAGTCATATGATGTAACGGTGAAAGTTGCATGGCAATATATCTCGGAATGGCCATGGAAATGTCATAATTGGTAGGTATGGTTGTGATACGTCTCCAATGTATCTATAATTTTTGATTGTTCCATGCTGATATATTATCATTCTAGGATACTTTTTGGGTCATTATTTACCAATTTATAATATTTTTAGCACTAACCTATTGACCCAGTGCCCAGTGCCAGTTGTTGTTTTCTGCGTGTTTTTGCCTTTTTAGGTTTACTATACCAAACGAAGTCCAATTTCCATGAAACTTTTTGATGATTTTTTCTGGACTATATGAAGACCTAGAAGCTTCAGAAGGAAGCCATGAGGTGCATGAGGGCCCCACCACACATCAGGGCGCGCCCTGGGAGGGGTCGCGCCCTGATATGTGGTGGCCCCCTCGGGGGCCTCCCGACGTCCCTCTTCGGCCTATAAATTCTCTAATATCCTAAAAACCTTGGAGGCAGTCCCAAAACCCTTTTTCCGCCGCTGCAAGTCTCTGTTCCGTCGCGAGGCCATCTGGTGCTCCGTTCCGGCACACTGCCGGAGGGGGGATCGATCACGGAGGGCCTCTTCATCATCCTTGCTTCCCTCATGATGATGTGGGAGTTGTTCACCACAGACGTACGGGTGCATAGCTAGTACCTAGATGGCACTCTCTCTCTCTTATGATCTTCAATACAATGGTCATCGCATCTTCGCTTTAATCTATCCGATGTAATCCTATTGTGTGGTGTGTTTGTTGGGATCCGATGAATTGTGGGTTTATGGTCAGATTATTCATGAAAAGTATTTGAGATGCCTCTAAATTATATTATATCTTAAGTGCATGATCATTATAGCTTCGTAATGCTCTTTGATCTATTAATATGCTTTGGCCAAGTAGATTGATATTTCATCGGTGGGAGTGGTGCGTTGTGGTAGGTTCAACCTTGCGAGTTTCTATATCCCAGTGCCAAAGTAGGGGACAAGATGCGTCTTTGTGTTGTTGCTACTAAGGATAAAACGATGGGGTTTATTCATATTGTTTGAGTTTACTTTGTCTACATCATGTCATCGTTCTCCAGGCATTACTCTGTTTTACTTAATACTCTAGATGCATGCTGAATAGCGGTCGATGAGTGGAGTAATAGTAATAGGTGCAGGCAGGAGTCGGCCTATTAGCTTATGAATGTGATGCCTGATAACCCACAAGTATAGGGGATCGCAACAGTTTTCGAGGGTAGAGTATACAACCCAAATTTACAGATTCGACACAAGGGGAGCCAAAGAATATTTGCAAGTATTAGTAGTTGAGTTGTCAATTCTACCACACATGGAGATTAAATATCTGCAGCAAAGTGATCAGTAGCACAGTAATATGATAGTTTGATAGCAGTGGTAACAGTAGTAGTAACGGTAACAGTGATAGCAATGATTTTGTAGCGGTTGGAACAGTATCAATATCAATAGCAACCTAGCAAGAACAATATGTGGCAAACTCGTAGGCATTGGATCGGTGAATTCGTTGGATGATATTCATCATATAACAGTCAAAACCTAGGGCGACACAGAACTAGCTCCAGTTCATAAATATAATGTAGGCATGTATTCCGTAAATAGTCATACGTGCTTATGGAAAAGAACTTGCATGACATATTTTGTCCTACCCTCCCGTGGCAGCGAGGTCCATAAGGAAATTAAGGGATATTAAGGCCTCCTTTTAATAGAGAACTGGAACAAAGCATTAACACATAGTGAATACATGAACTCCTCAAACTATGGTCATCAGCGGAAAGTATCCCGATTATTGTCACCTCGGGGTTTACGGATCATAACACATAGGAGGTGCATATGACTAGCAAGATTGGATCAAGAACATAGATATAATGGTGATAACATAAACGGTTCAGATCTGAAAACATGGCACTCGGGCCCTAGTGACAAGCATTAAGCATGGCAAAATCATAACAACATCAATCTCAGAACATTGTGGATACTAGGGATCAAGCCCTAACAAAACTAACTTGATTACATGATGAATCTCATCCAACTCCTCACCGACCAGCGAGCCTACGAAGGAATTACTCAATCCCGGTGGTTAGCATCATGGAATTGGCGATGAAGGAGGGTTGGTGATGACAAAGACCGAAGATTCCCCTCTCCGGAGCCCCGAACAGACTCCATATCTGGCCTCCCGACAAAGAACAGGAGGTGGCGGCGGCTCCGTCTGGTGAAACGCGATAAAACTTCCTCTCTTATTTTTCTCTCCGAAAATAGGTATTTATGGAGTTAGAATTAGGTTCAGGGGGGCCACGAAGTGACCACAACCCACCAGGGCGCACGTGGAGGGGGTGGCGCGCCCTGGTGTATCGTGCCCAGCCAGGGAACCCCCTCATGTGGCTCTTGGTTCCAGTATTTTTCTTTTGTTCTGAAATAAATCTCCAAAAAGTTTCGTCCAATTCCGAGAACTTTTATTTCTGCACAAAGACAACACCATGGTAGTTCTGCTGAAAACAGCGTCAGTCCGGGTTAGTTTCATTCAAATCATCCAAATTAGAGTCCAAAACAAGAGAAAAAGCTTTAGGAAAAGTAGATACGATGAAGACGTATCAACTCCCCCAAGCTTAACCCCTTGCTTGTCCTCAAGCAATTCAGTTGACAAACTGAAAGTGAAAAAGAAAAACTATTACGAACTCTTTTGTTCTTGTTTACATAAATATGCTTAAGTAGCACCCAGGTTTTTAGCAAAGATCATGACTAACCATGTCAACAATAACTCTTAGAAATTATATTAACTCATATCAATGGCATAATCAACTAGAGAGCATTAATAAAATATCTCAAGTGCCAACACTTTGTCAAAACGGTCATGATATAATATGAAAATAGTGGTATCTCGCTAGCCCTTTCTGAGACCGCAAAACATAAATGCAGAGCAGCGACTAAACATTGTAATTGATGGTAGAAAAGATCTAGTCATGATGCATCCAACAATTACTATACACAATGCATGAGGATGACAATAGTGCTCTCAGATCTGGCACTTATTTGAGAAGGTGATGACTGAACATAAAATTAAATAGATAGTCCCTTCGCAGAGGGAAGCAGGGATTTGTAGAGGTGCCAGAGCTCAAAGCTTAAATCAGAGATAAATATAATTTTGGGAGGTGCACCCTTCCTCTCAACGTTACGACCAAGAGTTATCAATATCTTCCATGCTAAACACATTAGCGACGGTTCCCAAGCGGTAAAAGTAAAGGTTTACTGCCCCTCCACCAACAAACACACTCCACGGCTAGCCGAATCCACGGGTACCATCCATACCAACAACATTCCTGGGGGAGTTTGTTTAATTATTTGCAATTTTTTAATTCGGGACTGGGAATCCCTATTACCGCCCGTCTCGTGTAAGGACGAGTAAATAAACACTTATCATGAGAATAACCCGCTTAGCATGGAAGATACTGACCACCCCCTGTCGCTCCATGAGCGGTCCAGGCACACAAAACAGATGTTCATTTGAAATTTTAGAGGTGGCACATGCAAATTTACTTGGAATGGCAAGGTAATACCGCATATAGGTAGATATATAGTGGACTCATCTGGATTAACTTTGGTTTAAGGATTTTGATGCACAAGCAGTATTCCCGCTTAGTACAGGTGAAGGCTAGCAAATAGGTTGAGAAGCGGCAAGCTAGAGAGCAAAAACATTCATGAACATGTGTTATGCATAATCAAAATTAAATACTATCATGAGTACGATATGAACACCATGAACATAAATATCATAGAGGCTATGTTGGTTTTGATTCAACTACATGCGCGAACATGTGCCAAGTCAAGCCACTTGAAACATTCAGAGGAGGATACCATATCATCATACTACATCACAACCATTTTAATGCATTTTGACATCCAAGATAAATCATTATCCACTCCTAGCTACTTAAGCATGGCATGAGCAACTATAATCTCTAATTGTCATTGGAAACATGTTTGATCATAATATGCTGAATCATAGATACTAGGTTAAACAAATTTACAAAAACAAAAACAAGTTGAGTTCATACCCGCTTCTCTCTACCACAGTCACTTCATCAAATATCGTCATTATTGCCTTTCACTTGCACGACCGAATGATATAAGAAAATAACAGTGCAAGAGTGTCGTGTACTAAGCTGGAATCTACAAACATTTTATTCAAAAGGAGAAGACAAAGTAATTTTGGCTGTTTGTTAGATTAACAATAATGCATATGAGAGCCACTCAACATTTTCATCATGGTCTTCTCCTTTGTACAACTCAAATAAAAGGAAAACAATTTCAGAGAAACACACTGAAATATATTTTTAGTGTTTTTGTTTTTTCTTATAGAAAGCAAATCAAAGAAGGAAAAACAAAGACGGGAAAAACTATTTACATGGGAAAACTCCCAACAAGTAAAACAAGAAACGAGAAATATTTTTGGGTTTTCTTTTGCTACTACAATTAATTTAATCTAGAAAGAAAAACCAAAAAGAAGTAAGAAATATTTTTGGATTTTCTCAAAGTTTTTCAAACACGCAAGAAGAAAGCAAGAAAATAAATCTAGCAAGGATAATAAAATGAAAAAGTTTAGACACCAACAACTGGAATGAAATGTGTAAACATGAATATAGTGTCGGTGGAAATACTTACTCCCTCAAGCTTAGGCTTCTGGCCTAGCTTGGTAATCACCATCCGTAATAGACATCCGGTCCTATGTGGAGGTGCTGTGGCGGCGGCACCTAAGCGTCCCACTCTTGGGGCTCCTCCTCAGCTGGTGCCAGGTCGTTCTGGTAGGAAAAAATGTCCCCTGGCATGACCCTGTATCCGTTCCTGGCAATAGAATCAAACAAAGTAGGTGCAGGCAATGGGATAATATCACGGGTAACCTTGCTGAATACTAAGTTGTAGCGAATGTTAGGAAAATAATCAGCAGCATCAATAAATTGATGATCCTCCAATGCCTTGTGATCTAGAAAAACTCGGGGCAAGGGATAATCATGTTGGCGAATCTGATCATTAAAGTGCCTCGCTAAGCGAGTCGCATAAATACCACCATGTATCTTGCCCTTAGTCCTGTTAAGGTGTAGGCGACGTGCAATAATAGCCCCTAGGCTAAAGGTGTGATCATTGTGCAGTGCACGGCGTAAAATGGCGAGGTCTTGGGCACTAAGTGCACCGACGCTCTCCCTAGCAGTCAAACACTTCGCGATGAATAAAGCAAAGTAATGCACAGAAGGAAACTGCAAACTGATGGCAGTGGCATTTGACACGCCTCTTTCATCACCCACTGTCAAATTGAGGAGAAAGACCTCAAACTCCGCTGGTCTAGACTCTCTTAATTCCCCATCAGAAGGGATCAAACATATGTCACAAAAGTCAGTCAGCGGTATCTGATGGGTTTCATCATATAAATTAAACTACACCTCAGGAGGATTATTCTGTGACACCCTGATTTTTGGCAACTTTTCTTTCCAAAATTATTTGGAGTTTATTTGCAATTCAGCTGATTTTCAAAACCTTTTTCAGTAGAATTGATCTATGCCTTGCTAAAATTTTCTTCAAGCATCTCCAAACCTTTGTCATCTTGATAAAACCTTTCCCTGCTCTCTTGGATAATTTTTCAATATTTTATCTTTGCTATAAAATCATTTTCTTAATTTGGGAATTTAGGTTATCCCTATGGGTTGTGAAGCAACCTATAGTTTGGGTGGTCAATTAATTCCCAAAAATTTTCCTCATCTTCTCATCATCATAAGATTTCATATTCTTCAAAAATATTTTATTGCCAATGGGAAATCTTGGCAAGAATAATTATTTTGTTTCTGACCAGAATCTGTCCATTGTGAAGCAACCCTATTATTTCTATTCCAGAAAATTCCCAATAAATTCCTCAAGCTCCTATGGATCCTATCTTGCCCCAATATCCAAAAATATCATCTTGGCCAGTACAACTTTTGAGCAGCAAGGCTCTGGCAAGTTTCTGCATTTTTGAAACCTCTGTGAAGGAAGTGCTAGCTAGAGATGCCTAATCATCCTGAGATTTTTATGGCATCTGCTATGTGCAAAATAACTCCCTTCCACCAAGTTTCACCATTTGCAGAGCAACCAGTTGAGGGCCACAAGCTCATTTGTGTTCTGGACCAGAATGATAGTTTCCAAAGGAACCCTATCCATATCTTCTTCAAACCTTCTCAATTTTTTCCAGAAGATAGTCCTTCCAATCCTGATGGCCCTAGACATCTCCTCTGGCTCCATCCCTATCTCCTTTTCTCTCTAAAGTCTCCTCAAGTTTGCTGGCAGAATCTGTAGCTGAGGCTACACCTCATGGCAGGGTGAACCTGGTCGAGCCAGTGACCCAGGGAGGCTAAATGGTCAAGGGTCGACCCCATGGACAAGGTGTGCCAGGCAGGCGTGTCCTCCTGGTGGCCACACCAGTGGTGACCACGGGGCTGGCATGCCACAGCGCGCGCTCTGCGCAGCGCCAGAGACGGGTCAGCAAGCCCGAGCCGTCCATCGCCGCTCCCCCCTTGTCCTCTGGTGCCGACGACGTTGCAGGTAGACGCGTGGATCCTCCCGAACCCTCCCAATCGCCGGAGAAGGCCGCCGTCGCTCCCGGCCAAGCGTCGCCACGGGCAGAACAGTGGGCTTCGGGCACTGTGGTCGTCCGCACTCCATTTATGGCTCCGGACCCGTCCCGTCGTGCCCCTCTGCCCTCTTCCATCCCATCGACGCTCCCGGCCAGTCAGCGCACCGTACGGGCGCCGGCGACGTGGCTGAGCCTCGCCGCTTAGGGAGGGATCGCCGCGCCTCAACCTCCGCCTATTTAAAGCCTCCCCGTCCCTCCAAGCTCGTCAGCCACCTCCTCACCCTCTCAATCGCGTCCCCTAGCAACGAGCCAAGGCCGAGAGGCCCTCTGGCCTCGAACCTCGCCGGAGCTCCGCCACCTGAGGTCTCCCCATTGCCAGCAGTCCCTCGCCTTCCAGAGCTCATTCGACCTCTCCATCGAGCTCAGGGTAGTTCCCTGGTGCTCCTCGACCTTCTGCCCAAGCTTCCCATCGCCGGAATCGCCGTCTCCGATCCCACCCGAGCGCCGCCGCTGCCGGAGACGAAGGGGACGCCGCCGTCCGGCCATCTCTTGCCATTTTGCGGGTACGTGCATGATCGCCCTTGAGTGCCCGATCCATTCCCATAGCTCCCCGACCCTATCGCCGCCTTTGTCACCGGCGACCGTTGCCGGAGCACCGCCCTCCTCTGTCCCCTCCTCCCTCCTTCTGTTTAAATAGAGCCGACCCCACCCATCAGTGGGTCAGCCGCGGCCGAAGCGGTACGCTAGTGAAGGCGTACTCTGGTTTTACGCCTTCGACGTGGCCGGCTCTGGGATTTCTGGAATTTCAGTTTTATTTAATTTAAAACAGATTTTTGACCCAACTTTGACCATCCATAACTTTTTATCTACAATTCCAATGCAGTTGATTCTTTTTGCATTATGTTTGTCTTAATCCCCTTTATTTTCTGGTAAATTTTGGTATTTTTCCAATGTTCACAGAATTTCTATTTAACAGAATTGCTTTATGTGACATTTTCCAATTGTATTTGAAAATACTTTCAGAAGGAGAATGTGGTGGTTGTGAAGATCCAGAGTGTTTGAACCACCCAACAGAGCAAGGCAAGCCATGATACCCAATTCATGCATGCATTCCCATAGCATTGCATTTTTTTATACATTAGGTTGATTTAATTTAATATAGTTAATTCATAATTATACTTAAATACTCAAGAATTATGTTGAACCACTACTGTTGTTTTGTAAACTTAGTGGTTGATCTTGAGTCACCTGTCCGGGCATACTCGTGCAACCACATTTGCCAGTATGGGACGGCCCTGACCAGGTCTGACTGCGTGATCTTTCACCGGTACCTCCAAAGAGGGAGGGTTATGCACGGCGTGCTACCCTGATCAGGTAAGAGGTGATAACCCTGTGAGCCCGATTGATAGTTGAGTTTGTGCCGGCTTCCCCGTTTGGGACAGTAGGCCCCGTTTGGGTCTACAGAGTTTGGCCACGATGGTGGCAGGTGTCATGAGGACACAGGGGCCACCCAAGGCTGACCTCGGGGGAGGAATAGTGCCAGTGGTACGATGAAGAGTCACGAGTCAGGCATGTTTTGTTGAAGCAATGCTGGACCACCCGAGGCGAATCTCGAGGCTAGGGCCAGGTGCTTCATGGTGTGGGTAAAGTGCGCAACCTCTGCAGAGTGTCAAAATCTATTCGAATAGCCGCATCCACGGTATTGGACAGCCCGTCCAGACCTCAGTAGGAGATCAATCCTATTACTGATATTAATGAGGGAAGAACTCGTCTTGTGTTCGGAAGTACTCATTGGGTATGAGTATTCCGAGGGTTGTGGGACAACCCGGAGAAGAGTAAGTTGATGATCAGTACAGTAAGTGAATTACTTTGATGAAATCATGTTGATTGCCATGCTATTGTTTGCTGCATTACTTGGTTGTTATGAGCTTGCGAGTACATTCAAAGTACTCACCTGGCGTATCATGCCAGATGCAGGAGAATCTGAGGACGGAGGTCCTGAGGGTGCTGGCTATGCTAACTAGGATGTGTCCACAGCAGTGTCCCTGTGGATGGAGTTGCGCTATGTTCCGCTACGCTGTAGAAGTATTCAGTAATCCGAGGCCCTGCTATGTGACATAAATAATGTTGATACTGTCATAGCACCGAGGGTGCTTTTAGCCTCGTCACCATTGTAAGATATGCACTTGTACTCTACTCCTATCAATAAAGTTCTGTTCTGTTCTGTGCCAAGTTGTTGTGTGTTTCCAGAAGACATGATCTTTGGGTTGGAAACACTGGTAATCCGGTTCTCTGAGCCGGGGTGCCACAACGCTTGGCATCAGAGCCATGCTAACTGTAGGACACCCTAGTTAGCCAGCGCTAGCACCGCGATTAGTATAGGATCCTGAGTATGCATTTGATTGCTGCATGGCATGCATCATAATTCATTATTCTTCTAATGGTGGTCTTGTGAGTGTAGATGGCACCTGTTCCATTCCATTATCATTTTGAGCCTGCACCATCCACCTTTCCAGTACTGCTCCGGAACGTCTGGCTTCGGCTGTACCCTCACGGCGAAGATCCAGTGTACCAGGTGTTTCGGGAGCAGCTTGCCGAGTCGGTGTACGAGTACCATGCAGAGGCTTTCATGATCGCGAGCTCGGACCTTGGTTGCTACTCTCGCTCTACCAAGGGCGGAACGGCTTCCACTCCAGAGTTGGCGATTGAGTTTGCCGCAATGGAGGCTCTCACTGACTTGCGCTTCTACGAGGTTGAGATGCAGACTCATCCAGGTTTCCTCTATTATCCCACCCTGTCGCCTATGACATGGCGAGTCATTTTCGCTCCTGTTGACCCGGCATGTGATCGTGCGACGGCTGTGTTGTCTCGCTATCTGAACGCCAGCTACCGTACGATCATATCCCTGGCTAAGGAGCTGTCCCATGTCTTAGCGGCGCTTGCAGCCATAGCCCCAGTGCCACCTCTACCTCAGACTACCCATCCACCCATGCATCCACCACCAGTTCCACCTCCACCCAGATTTGAGGCTCCTTCTACCTCCACTGTGCCACCAGGCTTTCCGTCTGGTAGCCGTTGTGAGACTCCAGCTGAGTGGGCCTCGCTTCTTGCCACTCCAGCAGCTCCGATGCTGAGGCGTCGTGCTCCTTCTACCCCAGAAGGAGAACCGTCCCAGCAGCGTCGTCGTGTTTCCTTTGATCCGGAGGATGAGATCCACATCATCAGTTCCGACTCCGACTCAGGATCAGATGACGAGGAGCCTGTGGTTTGGCAGTGTTCGTGCTATCAGCACCACTAGAGTGGAGGCTTGAGTTGTTGAGCATGCATCTTTGCATATGTCAACTGCCGTATGAGCAGTCTAGCCATGATATTCCCCTACTAGCTTGCCATGTGTGATGTTGGGTTATTTTGTATAATTATGTGGTTTGCTTTATTCGCCTTCTTTTCGCATATTTTTCCTTCTGGTGTCATATAACTGGGTTTCCCTGATGGATATTGCTCTTCGAGTCGGTATTTTGCAATGGGAACAAAATTTAGGATGAAGAGAAGTTGTAGCCAAGGCGGCGATGGAACCCCGTCCGTCGATCCGCCAGACAAGCAGGTCAAGTACCGGAAGATTTACCACCCCCACCGCCTCAAGCACCTACTATGCATCAGATTATGAGAATGTTTGAGGAAAAGAGAAACCAGGATCTGATGGAATTCCTGAAGAGTATGCAGACTATGGTAGGTCAGAACCACAATCATAATGGGTCACACTCCAGGCTGTCTGATTTCCAGCGCACCAAGCCACCTAATTTTGGTCAAGCTGTGGATCCAATAGAAGCAGATGACTGGATAAGGACCATAGAGAAGAAGTTGGAGATAGCTCGTTGTGAAGATTCAGACAAGGTTCCATTTGCCACTCATTACCTGGAAGGGCCAGCAGCCATATCGTGGGATAACACAAAGGCAACATGGTCTTCTGAAGAAGAAATCACTTGGGAGAAGTTTAAGGAATTGTTCTCCAAATATCATATTCCTACCGGCATAATGAAGGTGAAACAAAGGGAGTTCCTTGCTTTGACACAAGGAAGCATGTCGGTAGCAGAGTACCTTAACAAGTTCAACAATCTGTCACGGTACTCTACATATGATGTGGCCACCGAAGAGAGAAAGATAGATCGGTTCCTGGGAGGACTGAACCACTCTCTCCGTTGTCAGCTATGCATGCTAGACTTTCCCGACTTTTAGACAATGGTGGACAAGGCCTTTATAGATGAAAGGGAACACAAGTCCGGACCAGACAACCATAAGCGAAAGTTCGAACCCAAGAAGGACAACAGGGAGCCGTTTGCTCAGAAGCCGCGCACCTGGCAGCCAGGCACTTCTGAATATAAGCCTACCTGGAGCAATGGTAGCTACAATAACAAAGCAGTGAGTCAGACCAAGACCTTCAGCAAACAACCTGTGATAGAAGAATGCCGCCGCAACAATACTTGTTTCACTTGCGGCCAAAGTGGACACTACTCCAAACAGTGTCCCACCAACAATGGGAAGCCATCCACTGAAGTCATTGTTGGAAATATGCCCTAGAGGCAATAATAAATTGGTTATTATTATATTTCCTTGTTCATGATAATCGTTTATTATCCATGCTATAATTGTATTGATTGGAAACTCAAATACATGTGTGGGTACATAGACAACACTGTGTCCCTAGTAAGCCTCTAGTTAACTAGCTCGTTGATCAAAAGATGGTGAAGGTTTCCTAGCCATGGACATGAGATGTCATTTGATAACGGGATCACATCATTAGGAGAATGATGTGATGGAAAAGACCCAAACTATAAACGTAGCCTATGATCGTGTCAGTTTATTGCTATTGTTTTCTGCATGTCAAGTATATGTTCCTATGACCATGAGATCATGCAACTCACTGACACCGGAGGAATACCTTGTGTGTATCAAACGTCGCAACGTTACTGGGTGACTATAAAGATGCTCTACAGGTATCTCCGAGGGTGTCTGTTGGGTTGGCATGGGTCAAGACTGGGATTTGTTACTCCGTGTGACGGAGAGGTATCTCAGGGCCCACTCGGTAATACAACATCACAATGAGCCTTGCAAGCAATGTGACTAAAGTGTTAGCCACGAGATCTTGTATTACGGACCGAGTAAAGAGACTTGCCGATAACGAGATTGAATTAGGTATAGAGATACCGACGATCAAATCTCGGGCAAGTAACATACCGAAGAACAAAGGGAACAACATACGGGATTAACTGAATCCTTGACATAGAGGTTCGACCGATATAGATCTTCGTAGAATATGTAGGAACCAATATGGGCATCCAGGTCCCGCTATTGGTTATTGACCGTAGAGGTGTCTCGGTCATGTCTACATAGTTCTCGAACCCGCAGGGTCTACACACTTAACGTTTGGTGACGATTAGTATAGTTGAGTTATTATGATGGTGACCGAAGGTTGTTCGGAGTCCCGGATAAAATCCCGGACATGACCAGGATCTCCGGAAGAGTCCGGAGGTAAAGATTGATATATGTGATAATAGTGTTTTGATCTCCGGAAGGGTTCCGGAATTCACCGGAACGGGTTCCGGATGTTTACCGAAGTGTTCGGGTGCAGCAACACTTTATATGGACCAAAGGGGTAAAGCCCACGAGGTATTGGAAAGTGCAAAAGGAAGTTTTGCTGCTGCCTTAAGTGGTACTACCGCTGGTAAGGCAGTACTACCGCGTAAGCGGTACTACCGCTTGTGTGAAGCGGTACTACCGCTTGTACGTGGTACTGCTGGAATCCGAGTGGGACTCTTTCCGTGCGGGCCAAACCGACCTTGTGCGGGCAAAACCGACCTTGTGGAGGCTTTTTCTCCAAGTTTAGACCCCAGGGCTCAACATATAAATAGAGGGGCAGGGCTAGCACACGGGATACATCAAGATTTCCCAAGCCGTGTGCCGGCAACCCTAACCCTCTAGTTCCTCCCGTCACAATATCCGTAGTGCTTGGCGAAGCCCTGCAGAGATTGTTCCTCACCACCATCACCACGCCGTCGTGCTGCCGGAACTCATCCACTACTTCACCATCGCACGCTGGATCGAGGAGGCGAAGGCGTCATCAAGCCGTACGTGTGTTGAACGCGGAGGTGCCGTCCGTTCGGCGCTAGATCGTGTTTGGATCGAGGGACGACTTGCGATTTGGATCGCGAAGACGTTCGACTACATCAACCGCGTTTCTTAACGCTTCCGCTTAGCGATGTACAAGGGTATGTAGATTCACTCTCCCTCTCGTAGATGCTCATCACCATCGATAGATCTTGCGTGTGCGTAGGAAATTTTTTGTTTCCCATGCGACGTTCCCCAACAGTGGCATCTGAGCTAGGTCTATGTGTAGATGAGATCTCGAGTAGAACACAAAGGAGTTTGTGGGTGTTGATATTCAGATTGCTTCCTCCCTTGGTCTTTTCTTGTTTCGGCGGTATTGTGGGATGAAGCGGCTCGGACCAACATTACTCGTACGCTTACGAGAGACCGGTTCCATCAACTGACATGTAACTTCGTTGCATAAAGATGGCTGGCGGGTGTCTGTCTCTCCTACTTTAGTCAGATCGGATTTGACAAAGGCGGTCCTTGAGAAGGTAGAAAAGCATTTTTTGTATCACCGTTGTGGTTTTTGCGTAGGTAAGAATTGTTCTTGCTAGATACCCGTAGCAGCCACGTAAAACTTGCAACAACAATTAGAGGACGTCTAACTTGTTTTTGCAGGGTATGTTGTGATGTGATATGGCCAATTACATGATGAGATATATGTGATGTATGAGATGATCATGTGTTGTATAGAATATCACGACTTGCATGTCGATGAGTACGGCAACTGGCAGGAGCCATAGAGTTGTCTTTAATTATTTTCGCCGTTTTGCTTTACTTTATCGCTATGAGTTAGCAATAGTCGTGGAAGCAACAGTCGGCGCGACAACCTCATGGCGACACGTTGATGGAGATCAAGATGATGGAGATCATGGTGTCATGCCGGTGACGATGGAGATCATGCCGGTGCTTTGGAGATGGAGATCAAAAGCACAAGTTCATGGCCATATCATGTCACTTATGATTTGCATGTGATGTTAATCCTTTTATGCATCTTATTTTGCTTAGGACGACGGTAGCATTATAAGGTGATCGCTCACTTAAATTTCAAGATAAAATTGTGTTCTCCCCGAGTGTGCACCGTTGCGAAAGTTCGTCGTTTCGAGACACCACGTGATGATCGGGTGTGATAGACTCTACGTTCGCATACAACGGGTGCAAGCCAGTGTTGCACGTGCGGAACACTCGGGTTAAACTTGACGAGCCTAGCATGTATAGACATGGCCTCGGAACACAAGAGACCGAAAGGTCGAACATGAGTCATATAGTAGATATGATCAACATGAAGATGTTCATTGAAACCACCTCAACTCACGTGATGATCGGACTTGAGTTGGTGGATTTGGATCATGTGACACTCGAATGACCGGAGGGATGTCAATTTGAGTGGGAGTTTTTTAAGTAATATGATTAACTAAACTCATTATCTTGAACAATAGTCTAAGTTGTCTTTGCTATATTTATGTTGTAGATCATGGCTCGCGCAGTAGCACCCCTGAATTTTAATGCGTTCCTAGAGAAAGCTAAGTTGAAATATGATGGAAGTAACTTTGTGGACTGGACCCGTAATCTAAGGATTATCCTTACGGCTTCCTAGAAGGCTTATGTCCTTGATGCACCGCTTGGTGATCCACCCGCTCCAGTTGAGTCTCTAGACGTTGTGAACACCTGGCAGGCTCGCTCTGATGATTACTCAATAGTTCAATGTGCAATTTTGTATGGCTTAGAACCGGGACTTCAAAGACGTTTTGAACGTCATGGAGCATATGAGATGTTCCAGGAGTTGAGGTTTATCTTTCAGAAGAATGCCCGGATCGAGAGGTATGAGACCTCCGATAAGTTCTATACTTGCAAGATGGAGGAGAACGGGTCTGTTAGTGATCACATACTCACAATGTCTGGGTACTCCACCCGTCTGGCTGAATTAGGGATGCCCCTTCCGCCAGAAGCTATCACTGACAGAGTTCTTCAATCATTGCCACCTAGCTACAAGAGCTTCGTGTTGAACTATAACATGCATGGGATGAACAGGTCAGTCGCCGAGCTGTTTGCGATGCTGAAAGTCGCTGAGTCTGAAATTCAGAAGGAGCATCAAGTGTTGATGGTCAATAAAACCACTAGTTTCAAGAAAAATGGCAAGGGTAAGAACGGTAACTCCAAGAAGAGTGGCAAAGCAGTTGCTCCTCCCGTGAAGAAACCCAAGGCTGGACCCAAACCAGAAACTGTGTGCTTTCATTGCAAGGGAACTGGACACTGGAAGCGGAACTGCCCCAAGTATTTGGCTGACAAGAAGGCGGCCAACAACAAACAAGGTATATATGATATACATGTTATTGATGTGTACCTTACCAACTCTCGTTGTAGTGCCTGGGTATTTGATACCGGTGCGGTTGCTCACATTTGCAACTCTAAACAGGAACTGCGGAATAGACGGAGGCTGGCAAAGGATGAAGTGACGATGCGCGTGGGAAATGGTTCCAAGGTTGATGTGAACGCCGTCGGCACGCTCGCTCTTCAATTACCATCGGGATTAGTGATGAACCTGAATAATTGTTATTTAGTGCCTGCGTTAAGCATGAACATTATATCTGGATCTTGTTTATTGCGAGACGGTTACTCATTTAAATCAGAGAATAATGGTTGTTCTATTTATATGAGTAATATCTTTTATGGTCATGCACCCGAATTTAGGGGTTTATTCTTATTGAATCTCGATAGTAATGATACACATGTTCATAACATTGATGCCAAAAGATGTAGAATTGATAATGATAATACCACTTTCTTGTGGCACTGCCGTTTAGGTCATATTGGCATAAAACGCATGAGGAAGCTCCATGCTGATGGACTTTTGGAGTCACTTGATTTTGAATCACTTAACACATGCGAGCCATGCCTCATGGGCAAGATGACTAAAACGCCGTTCTCTGGAACAATGGAACGGGCAAGTGACTTGTTGGAAATCATACATACTGATGTGTGCGGTCCGATGAGTATTGAGGCGCGCGGTGGTTATCGTTACTTTCTCACCTTCACTGATGACTTAAGTAGATATGGGTATATTTACTTAATGAAACACAAGTCTGAAACGTTTGAAAAGTTCAAACAATTTCAGAGTGAAGTTGAGAATCATCGTAACAAGAAGATTAAATTCCTACGATCTGATCGAGGAGGAGAATATCTGAGTTATGAGTTTGGCAGTCACTTAAGACAATGTGGAATTGTTTCACAACTGACACCGCCTGGAACACCACAGCGTAATGGTGTGTCCGAACGTCGTAATCGAACCTTATTGGATATGGTGCGATCTATGATGTCTCTTGCCGATTTGCCACTATCGTTTTGGGGTTATGCATTAGAGACAGCTGCATTCACTTTAAATAAGGCACCATCGAAATCCGTTGAGACAACGCCATATGAACTTTGGTTTGGCAAGAAGCCAAAGCTGTCGTTTCTTAAAGTTTGGGGATGTGATGCTTATGTCAAAAAGCTTCAGCCTGAAAAGCTGGAACCCAAAGCGGAGAAATGCGTCTTCATAGGATACCCAAAAGAGGCAGTTGGGTATACCTTCTACCTCAGATCTGAAGACAAAGTGTTTGTCGCTAAAAACGGAACATTTCTTGAGAAAGAGTTTCTCTCGAAAGAATTGAGTGGGAGGAAGATAGAACTTGATGAGGTTGTTGAACCTTTACTTCAACCTGAGAGTAGCGCAGCGCAGAAAGATGTTTCTGTAGAGCCTACATCAGCTGAAGAGGAAGTTGATGATGATCATAAAGCTTCGGATCAATTTGCTATCGAACCTCGTAGGTCGCAAGGACGCGTACTGCTCCTGAGTGGTACGGCAACCCTGTCTTAGAGGTCATGTTGTTGGACAACGATGAACCTACGAGCTATGGAGAAGCGATGATGAGCCCGGATTCCGAGAAGTGGTTAGAGGCCATGAAATCCGAGATGGGATCCATGCATGAAAACAAAGTGTGGACTTTGGAAGTATTACCTGAAGGGCGTAAGGCCATTCAGAACAAATGGATCTTTAAGAGGAAGACGGACGCGGACGGTAATGTCACCGTCTATAAAGCTCGACTTGTGGCAAAGGGTTTTTCACAAGTTCAAGGAGTTGACTACGATGAGACCTTCTCACCCGTAGCGATGCTTAAGTCCGTCAGAATCATGTTAGCAATAGCTGCCTTTTTCGATTATGAAATTTGGCAGATGGATGTCAAAACAGCGTTCCTTAACGGTTTCCTTAAGGAAGAGTTGTATATGATGCAACCAGAAGGTTTTGTCGATCTAGAGAATGCTGACAAAGTTTGCAAACTCCAGCGATCCATTTATGGACTGGTGCAAGCATCTCGGAGTTGGAATCTTCGCTTTGATGAGGTGATCAAAGCGTTCGAGTTTATACAAGTTTACGGATAAGCTTGTATTTACAAGAAAGTGAGTGGGAGCTCTATAGCGTTTCTAATATTATATGTGGATGACATATTACTGATTGGAAACAATATAGAAATGTTGGAAAGCATGAAGGAATATTTGAACAAGAGTTTTTCAATGAAGGACCTAGGAGAAGCTGCTTTCATATTAGGCATCAAGATCTATATATAGAGATAGATCAAGACGTTTAATAGGACTTTCACAAAGCACATACCTTGATAAGATTTTGAAGAAGTTCAAAATGGATCAGTCCAAGAAGTGGTTCTTGCCTATTTTGCAAGGTGTGAAGTTGAGTAAGACTCAATGCACAGTGACTGCAGAAGATAGAGAAAAGATGAGTGTCATCCCCTATGCTTCAGCCATAGGCTCTATCATGTATGCAATGCTGTGCACAAGACCCGATGTCAGCCTTGCCATAAGTATGGTCGGAAGGTTTCAAAGTGATCCAGGAATGGAACACTGGACGGCGGTCAAGAATATCCTGAAGTACCTGAAAAGGACTAAGGACATGTTTCTCGTTTATGGAGGTGATCAAGAGCTCGTCGTAAAAGGTTACGTCGATGCAAGCTTTGACACTGATCCGGATGACTCTAAGTCGCAAACCGGATACGTATTTATTCTTAATGGGGGTGCGGTTAGCTGGTGCAGTTCCAAGCAAAGCGTGGTAGCTGATTCTACATGCGAAGCGGAGTACATCGCTGCCTCGGAGGCGGCGAAGGAAGGTGTCTGGATGAAGGAGTTCATGACAGATCTTGGAGTAGTGCCTAGTGCGCTTAACCCAATGACTCTGTTTTGTGATAATACTGGTGCCATTGCTCTAGCCAAGGAACCAAGATTTCACAAGAGGACCAGACACATAAAGCGACGTTTCAATTCCATCCGCGATTACATCAAGGAGGACGACATAAATATTTGCAAAGTACACACGGATCTGAATGTTGCAGATCCGATGACTAAACCTCTTCCAAGGGCTAAACATGAACAACACCAGAACTGCATGGGTGTTCGATTCATTACAATGTAAATCACATAGTGATGTGAACTAGATTATTGACTCTAGTGCAAGTGGGAGACTGTTGGAAATATGCCCTAGAGGCAATAATAAATTGGTTATTATTATATTTCCCTGTTCATGATAATCGTTTATTATCCATGCTATAATTGTATTGATTGGAAACTCAAATACATGTGTGGGTACATAGACAACACTGTGTCCCTAGTAAGCCTCTAGTTAACTAGCTCGTTGATCAAAAGATGGTGAAGGTTTCCTAGCCATGGACATGAGATGTCATTTGATAACGGGATCACATCATTAGGAGAATGATGTGATGGACAAGACCCAAACTATAAACGTAGCCTATGATCGTGTCAGTTTATTGCTATTGTTTTCTGCATGTCAAGTATCTGTTCCTATGACCATGAGATCATGCAACTCACTGACACCGGAGGAATACCTTGTGTGTATCAAACGTCGCAACGTTACTGGGTGACTATAAAGATGCTGTACAGGTATCTCCGAGGGTGTCTGTTGGGTTGCCATGGATCAAGACTGGGATTTGTTACTCCGTGTGACGGAGAGGTATCTCAGGGCCAACTCGGTAATACAACATCACAATGAGCCTTGCAAGCAATGTGACTAAAGTGTTAGCCACGAGATCTTGTATTACGGACCGAGTAAAGAGACTTGCCGATAACGAGATTGAACTAGGTATAGAGATACCGACGATCGAATCTCGGGCAAGTAACATACCGAAGAACAAAGGGAACAACATACGGGATTAACTGAATCCTTGACATAGAGGTTCGACCGATATAGATCTTCGTAGAATATGTAGGAACCAATATGGGCATCCAGGTCCCGCTATTGGTTATTGACCGTAGAGGTGTCTCGGTCATGTCTACATAGTTCTCGAACCCGCAGGGTCTACACACTTAACGTTTGGTGACGATTAGTATAGTTGAGTTATTATGATGGTGACCGAAGGTTGTTTGGAGTCCCGGATAAAATCCCGGACACGACGAGGATCTCCGGAAGAGTCCGGAGGTAAAGATTGATAAATGTGATAATAGTGTTTTGTTCTCCGGAAGGGTTCCGGAATTCACCGGAAGGGGTTCCGGATGTTTACCGAAGTGTTCGGGTGCAGCAACACTTTATATGGACCAAAGGGGTAAAGCCCACGAGGTATTGGAAAGTGCAAAAGGAAGTTTTGCTGCTGCCTTAAGCGGTACTACCGCTGGTAAGGCAGTACTACCGCGTAAGCGGTATTACCGCTTGTGTGAAGCGGTACTACCGCTCATGAGCGGTACTACCGGTTGTACGCGGTACTGCTGGAATCCGAGTGGGACTCTTTCCGTGCGGGCCAAACCGACCTTGTGCGGGCAAAACCGACCTTGTGGAGGCTTTCTCTCCAAGTTTAGACCCCAGGGCTCAACATATAAATAGAGGGGCAGGGCTAGCACACGGGATACATCAAGATTTCCCAAGCCGTGTGCCGGCAACCCTAACCCTCTAGTTCCTCCCGTCACAATCTCCGTAGTGCTTGGCAAAGCCCTGCAGAGATTGTTCCTCACCACCATCACCATGCCGTCGTGCTGCCGGAACTCATGCACTACTTCACCATCGCTCGCTGGATCGAGGAGGTGAAGGCGTCATCAAGCCGTACGTGTGTTGAACGCGGAGGTGCCGTCCGTTCGGCGCTAGATCGTGTTTGGATCGAGGGACGACTTGCGATTTGGATCGCGAAGACGTTCGACTACATCAACCGCATTTCTTAACGCTTCCGCTTAGCGATGTACAAGGGTATGTAGATTCACTCTCCCTCTCGTAGATGCTCATCACCATGGATAAATCTTGCGTGTGCGTAGGAAAATTTTTGTTTCCCATGCGACGTTCCCCAACAGTGAAGCCGCAGGTCAACACCATAGGACGCCGCCCCAATCATAACCTCTGCCATGGACGCGTCCACCATATCTCCGCCGAGGAAGCCTGCGAAGCCCCAGAAGTAGTCCTTGGTATGTTTTCTATTAACGACATACCTGCAGTTATTTTATTTGATACCGGGGCTTCCCACTCGTTTATTTCGCGGAGTTTTGCCACCTTGCACAAATTTTCGCCGTCGCTTTTAGACAAAATCATGGTGGTACAATCCCCTGGCTCGCTGCTCAGAACAAATTTGATCTATAGAGATCTGGAAATTTCAATACAAGGAGTTAAGTTTCCAGCTTCCCTCATTGCCATTGAATCCTCGGGATTGGACATAATACTGGGAATGGACTGGTTGACACCACATAAGGTGTGCATCAACTGTGCCAGCAGGACAGTAACCTTGGTCAACCCAACCGGACAAACCGTCCAATTCCTTGCCAGCAAGATGATATCAAAGGAGGGAATGGCATATCAAGCTACCGCCACGGATATGAACTTGATTCCGGTAGTTTGCGAGTTTCCGGACATATTTCCCGAAGCGTTACCCGGAATGCCACCAGACCGGGAATTGGAGTTCGCAATCGAAGTGGTTCCCGGCACTGCTCCAATTTACAAGAAATATTATCGTATGCCAGGACCACAATTGGCAGAATTAAAGAAGCTACTGGATGAACTGTTATAGAAGGGGTATATTCGCCCAAGTATCTCGCCATGGGGATCACCCGTGCTCTTTGTCAAGAAGAAGAATGGAAGTCTACGTATGTGCGTAGATTATCGCCAGCTGAACGAGGTCACCATCAAGAACAAGTACCCACTTCCTCGCATTGATGACTTGTTCGACCAGCTGAATGGAGCCCGGGTATTCTCAAAGATTGACCTTCGAACCGGATATCATCAGCTAAAGATCCGCAAAGAGGATATCCCCAAGATAGCGTTTACCACCCGATACGGACTGTATGAATTCACAGTCATGTCGTTTGGACTAACGAATGCTCCAGCCTCCTTTATGAGCATGATGAATAAAGTCTTCATGGACTTTTTGGATAAATTCGTGGTGGTATTCATCGATGATATCCTGATATACTCCAAAGATGAAGAGGAGCATAAGAAGCATCTCCGTGCTGTCCTGGAAAGGTTGAGAGACCACCGCCTGTATGCCAAGTTCAGCAAGTGTGAATTCTGGCTAAAAGAAGTGGGATTTCTGGGGCACATTCTGTCAGAACAAGGAGTAGCCATCGACCCCAGCAAGGTAACCGCAGTGTTAAATTGGAAGACCCCAGCCACGGTGACCGAAGTTCGCAGTTTCCTGGGATTGGCAGGCTATTATCAACGGTTCATAGAAGGCTTCTCTAAGATAGCCAAGCCCCTGACGGAGTTGCTCAAGAAGAACCAAAGGTTTGTCTGGATGGCGGAATGTGACAGTAGTTTCCTGGAATTGAAGACCAGGCTCACTACCGCCCCTGTTCTAGTACTTCCAGACATACATAAGAGTTTCGACATATACTGCGACGCTTCCAGACGTGGAATCGTCTGCGTATTGATGCAAGAAGGGAAGGTTGTAGCATATGCATCCAGGCAGCTACGACCTCATGAGGAGAATTAACCTACGCATGATTTGGAACTAGCAGCCGTAGTGCACGCCCTGAAGATTTGGAGGCACTATCTCATCGGTCAACGTTGTGAAATATACACGGACCATAAGAGTCTTAAGTATATTTTCACTCAGCCTGATCTAAATCTCAGGCAACGAAGATGGCTTGAGCTAGTCAAGGACTATGATATTGGGATAAATTATCATCCGGGGAAAGCCAATCTGGTCGCGGACGCTCTCAGCAGAAAGCAAGGCACCGTAAATGCCCTAATGGGAAGGATGCATCCAAGGTTGCAAGAGGAGTTCGCTGAACTCAACATGGTGCTATGCGGACCAACTACCTCGGACACGTTGGAAATTACCCCCACCCTTATGGAAGAAATCAAGAAGGCCCAAGAGCCAGATGAGGGAATCAAAAAGATCAAGGAGCTGATTCCAAAAGGGAAAGCCAAGTCCTTCCACGTAGATGATCAAGGCACCGTATGGTTCGAGAAGCGGATATGCGTGCCCGATCAAGATAATCTGAGGCGGCGAATTCTCAAAGAAGCTCATGAGTCCTCATATTCCATCCACCCGGGAGGAACAAAAATGTATCAGGATCTAAGAGAGACATTCTGGTGGAAAGGAATGCGAAGAGATATAGCATATTATGTCGCCTGCTGTGATATCTGCAACAAATTTAAGGCAGAACACCAGAAACCCGCTGGGCTACTACAACCTTTACCGGTGCCCCAGTGGAAGTGGGATGACATCTGTATGGACTTTATTGTTGGACTACCCAAGTCAGCAAGAGGCAACGATGCTATTTGGGTCATCGTGGACATACTCATGAAAGTGGCTCACTTCATCCCAGTAAAGACCACTTTCAACGCAAATCAGCTGGCACAGCTCCACATGTCCCGGATAGTTAGCGTCCATGGAGTCCCCAAGTCCATCACCTCAGACAGAGGTTCCTTATTCACCTCAGCATTCTGGCTGCGACTACACCAAGCCTTGGGAACCATGCTGAAGCATAGCACAGCATACCACCCACAGACAGACGGGCAGACTGAAAGGGTGAACCAGATACTGGAGGATATGCTTCGGTCATGTGCCCTCACACATGGACCTAAGTGGGAAGACAGTCTACCTTATGTGGAATTCTCATACAACAACAGCTATCAGTCAAGCTTGAAGATGTCACCATTTGAGGCATTATATGGGCGGAAGTGCCGCACTCCTTTGAACTGGTCTCAGACGGGGGACAGCCGAATCTTTGGTACAGACTTGATGCTCGAGGCTGAGAAGCAAGTTAAGGATATCCAGGAACGTCTTCGAACAGCCAAGTCACGTCAGAAGAGTTACTATGATCCAAAACACCGGGAAGTGACCTTTGAGCCCGGAGAATATGCATATCTCCGAGTAACCCCTATGAAAGGAGTAAAGAGATTCAATACTCGGGGAAAACTTGCACCAAGGTATATAGGCCCATTTCCAGTGGTTGCTAGAAGAGGTAGAGTGGCATATCAGTTGGAATTACCGCCAGAACTGTCAGAAGTGCACGATGTGTTTCACATATCACAACTAAGGTAGTGCATTGCACCACCGGTCAAGCAAGCGGACATGAGTGAGTTAGAACTGGCTAAAGATCTAACCGACGAAGAGAAACCTGTAAGGATCCTGGATGAGATGGAAAGGACCACCAGAAGCAAGGTAATCAAATTTTATAAGGTGCTGTGGGAACACCACACAAAGGAAGAGGCTACGTGGGAAAGGGAAGACTTCCTAAGATCTGCATATCCATACTTGTTCCCTGAGCAACCGAATCTCGAGGACGAGATTCATCCTAAGGGGGGTAGGTTTGTGACACCCTGATTTTTGGCAACTTTTCTTTCCAAAATTATTTGGAGTTTATTTGCAATTCAGCTGATTTTCAAAACCTTTTTCAGTAGAATTGATCTATGCCTTGCTAAAATTTTCTTCAAGTATCTCCAAACCTTTGTCATCTTTATAAAACCTTTCCCTGCTCTCTTGGATAATTTTTCAATATTTTATCTTTGCTATAAAATCATTTTCTTAATTTGGGAATTTAGGTTATCCCTATGGTTTGTGAAGCAACCTATAGTTTGGGTGGTCAATTAATTCCCAAACTTTTTCCTCATCTTCTCATCATCATAAGATTTCATATTCTTGAAAAATATTTTATTGCCAATGGGAAATCTTGGCCAGAATAATTATTTTGTTTCTGACCAGAATCTGTCCATTGTGAAGCAACCCTATTATTTCTATTCCAGAAAATTCCCAATAAATTCCTCAAGCTCCTAGGGATCCTATCTTGCCCCAATATCCAAAAATATCATCTTGGCCAGTACAACTTTTGAGCAGCAGGGCTCTGGCAAGTTTCTGCATTTTTGAAACCTCTGTGAAGGAAGTGCTAGCTAGAGATGCCTAATCATCCTGAGATTTTTATGGCATGTGCTATGTGCAAAATAACTCCCTTCCACCAAGTTTCACCATTTGCAGAGCAACCAGTTGAGGGCCACAAGCTCATTTGTGTTCTGGACCAGAATGATAGTTTCCAAAGGAACCCTATCCATATCTTCTTCAAACCTTCTCAATTTTTGCCAGAAGATAGTCCTTCCAATCCTGATGGCCCTAGACATCTCCTCTGGATCCATCCCTATCTCCTTGTCTCTCTAAAGTCTCCTCAAGTTTGCTGGCAGAATCTGTAGCTGAGGCTACACCTCATGGCAGGGTGAACCTGGTCGAGCCAGTGACCCAGGGAGGCTAAATGGTCAAGGGTCGACCCCATGGACAAGGTGTGCCAGGCAGGCGTGTCCTCCTAGTGGCCACACCAGTGGTGACCACGGGGCTGGCATGCCACAGCGTGCGCTCTGCGCAGCGCCAGAGACGGGTCAGCTCGCCCGAGCCGCCCATCGCCGCTCCCCCCTTGTCCTCTGGTGCCGATGACGTTGCAGGTAGATGCATGGATCCTCCCGAACCCTCCCGGTTGCCGGAGAAGGCCGCCGTCGCTCCCGGCCAAGCGTCGCCATGGGCAGAACAGTGGGCTTCGGCCACTGTGGTCGTCCGCACGCCATTGATGGCTCCGGACCCGTCCCGTCGTGCCCCTCTGCCCTCTTCCATCCCGTCGACGCTCCCGGCCAGCCAGCGCACCGTACGGGCGCCGGCGACGTGGCTGAGCCTCGCCGCTTCGGGAGGGATCGCCGCGCCTCGACCTCCGCCTATTTAAAGCCTCCCCATCCCTCCAAGCTCGTCAGCCACCTCCTCACCCTCTCAATCGCGTCCCCGAGCAACGAGCCAAGGCCGAGAGGCCCTCTGGCCTCGAACCTCGCCGGAGCTCCGCCACCTGAGGTCTCCCCATTGCCAGCAGTCCCTCGCCTTCCAGAGCTCATTCGACCTCTCCATCGAGCTCAGGGTAGTTCCCTGGTGCTCCTCGACCTTCTGCCCAAGCTTCCCATCGCCGGAATCGCCGTCTCCGATCCCACCCGAGCGCCGCCGCCGCCGGAGACGAAGGGGACGACGCCGTCCGGCCATCTCTTGCCATTTTGCGGGTACGTGCATGATCGCCCTTGAGTGCCCGATCCATTCCCATAGCTCCCCGACCCTATCGCCGCCTCTGTCGCCGGCGACCGTTGCCGAAGCGCCGCCCTCCTCTGTCCCCTCCTCCCTCCTTCTGTTTAAATAGAGCCGACCCCACCCGTTAGTGGGTCAGCCGCGGCCGAAGCGGTACGCTAGTGGAGGCGTACTTTGGTTTTACGCCTTCGACGTGGCCGGCTCTGGGATTTCTGGAATTTCAGTTTTATTTAATTTAAAACAGATTTTTGACCCAACTTTGACCGTCCATAACTTTTTATCTACAATTCCAATGCAGTTGATTCTTTTTGCATTATGTTTGTCTTAATCCCCTTTATTTTCTGGTAAATTTTGGTATTTTTCCAATGTTCACAGAATTTCTATTTAACAGAATTGCTTTATGTGACATTTTCCAATTGTATTTGAAAATACTTTCAGAAGGAGAATTTGGTGGTTGTGAAGATCCAGAGTGTTTGAACCACCCAACAGAGCAAGGCAAGCCATGATACCCAATTCATGCATGCATTCAAATAGCATTGCATTTTTTTTATACATTAGGTTGATTTAATTTAATATAGTTAATTCATAATAATACTTAAATACTCAAGAATTATGTTGAACCACTACTGTTGTTTTATAAACTTAGTGGTTGATCTTGAGTCACCTGTCCGGGCATACTCGTGCAACCACATTTGCCGGTATGGGACGGCCCTGACCGGGTCTGACTGCGTGATCTTTCACCGGTACCTCCAAAGAGGGAGGGTTATGCACGGCGTGCTACCCTGATCAGGTACGCGGTGATAACCCTGTGAGCCCGGTTTATAGTTGAGTTTGTGCCGGCGTCCCCGTTTGGGACAGTAGGCCCCGTTTGGGTCTACAGAGTTTGGCCACGACGGTGGCAGGTGTCATGAGGACACAGGGGCCACCCAAGGCTGACCTCCGGGGGAGGAATAGTGCCGGTGGTACGATGAAGAGTCATGAGTCAGGCATGTTTTGTTGAAGCAACGCTGGACCACCCGAGGCGAATCTCGAGGCTAGGGCCAGGTGCTTCATGGTGTGGGTAAAGTGCGCAACCTCTGCAGAGTGTCAAAATCTATTCGAACAGCCGCGTCCACGGTATTGGACAGCCCGTCCAGACCTCGGTAGGAGGTCAATCCTATTACTGATATTAATGAGGGAAGAACTCGTCTTGTGTTCGGAAGTACTCATTGGGTATGAGTATTCCGAGGGTTGTGGGACAGCCCGGAGAAGAGTAAGTTGATGATCAGTACAGTAAGTGAATTACTTTGATGAAATCATGTTGATTGCCATGCTATTGTTTGCTGCATTACTTGGTTGTTATGAGCTTGCGAGTACATTCAAAGTACTCACCTGGCGTATCATGCCAGATGCAAGAGAATCCGAGGACGGAGGTCCTGAGGGTGCTGGCTATGCTAACTAGGATGTGTCCAAAGCAGTGTCCCTGTGGATGGAGTTGCGCTATGTTCCGCTACGCTGTAGAAGTATTCAGTAATCCGAGGCCCTGCTATGTGACATAAATAATGTAGATACTGTCATAGCACCGAGGGTGCTTTTGGCCTCGTCACCATTGTAAGATATGCGCTTGTACTCGACTCCTATCAATAAAGTTCAGTTCTGTTCTGTGCCAAGTTGTTGTGTGTTTCCAGAAGACATGATCTCTGGGTTGGAAACACTGGTAATCCGGATCTCTGAGCCGGGGTGCCACATATTCCTACTCAGAAAATGTAAATTTTGCACAAAGGTATTTGTAAGGAGGTAGTGTTGGTCACACTCAGTAGCGTGGAAGTCGGTCAGCCCAACATTTGCAACGAATTGGGCAAACTCTTGATGGAACTTGGCCTACTCCATGAAGGCATTATGTGGCCATTCGCACGGCCGCACCTCCGCCGTTCTCGGAGCGTTGAGGTCATTGTCCGATGATTCCCCAATGACTCCTTTAGCATTCTTCTTGGAGGAAACTTCCTAAAGAAACTCATCTTATTCTTATAAATAAATTTCTGAAAATTTTAGTCTACAAAATGTTTGTGAACAAAACTTCATTAGATTGATAGCAACTACTCCTAATGATGCCTAGAGGCCATATTAAAAATTCAAACTACTTAGAACTCTAAGAATTCAACATGCAAGCCCATCTACAGAAGCACCAAGAGTAGCTAATTATTCTAAAAATAAACAACTAAATCAAAAACTAATTCGAGAAATGGAGGAGTCACATACCAAGTAGCAATCCCCCAAAATAGTTTCGGAAACGGATCTTCGAGCAAAGAGATCGAAATCCGTGGGTTTGAGAGCAAAAACACGAGAGAGAGAGAGAGAGCTATGGTGATTTTTTTCTGGAGGTAGGAGATGGAGATAAGTGAGGGGACCAACATGGGGACCACAACCCACCAAGGCGCGCGTGGGTTTGCTAGCGTGCACTAGTGTCTTGTGGACACCAGGTGCACCCCCCTCTGATGTTATTTGCACCAAAAATTTAGAAATATTAAGAAAAAATCGTGTTAAATTTTCAGGACATTCTGATAACTTTTATTTCTGGGTCATTTTTATTGCACGGAGAAATCAGAAAACAGGATAAACATGGTATTTTATTTTATATGACTAAGAAGAATAGAAAACAAAAGGTGGGAGCAGAAGGTTGTGCCTACTAGATTCACCAACTTCATACGTCTCAAAAATGATCCATTAATAAGGTTGATCAAGTCTTATTAACAACCACTTTCGATTAGCATGAAACCGAAGAATTTACGTACATAACTAAGTTACCTCAACAGGGATATGCATATCCCCAACAATAAGTATGTCATATTTCTTTTTGGCAGTAGGTAGAGGTAGTTGAAAACTTCCAATAGTGAGTGTCGGAGATTTTTCAATAACATTTATACCATTCACTTGGAATTGTTTCTTTGGAAAGTCCATCGTATGCTCTTTACCATTGATATGAAAAGTGACTTTGCTTTTATTGCAATCAATAACAACCCCTGGAGTATTCAAAAAGGGTCTACCAAGGATAATCGACATCTTGTCGTCCTCAGGCATCTCAAGAATAAAAAAGTCTGTTAAGATTGTAACATTTGCAACAACAATGGGAACATCCTCACAAATACCGATAGGTATGGCAGTTGATTTGTCAGCCATTTGCAAAGATATTTCAGTAGGGGTGAGTTTATTAAAATCAAGTCTTTTATATAAAGAGAAAGGCATAACACTAACACCAGCTCCCAAATCACACAAAGTAGTTTTGACATAATTTCTTTTAATGGAGCAAGGTATAGTTGGTATTCCAGGATCTCCAAGTTTTTTAGGTACTCCATCCGAAAAAGAATAATTGGCAAGCATGGTGAAGATTTCAGCTTCAGTTATCTTTCTTTTATTAGTAATGATGTCCTTCATGTATTTTCCATAAGGGGCCATCTTTAAAATATCAGTTAAGCGGGTACGCAAAAAGACTAGCCTAATCATTTCAGCAAAGCGTTCAAATTCTTCATCATACTTTTTCTTAGATGGTTTAGGTGGAAAAGGCATGGGTTTCTGAACCCATGGCTCTCTTTATTTACCATGTTTTCTAGCCACAAAGTCTCTTTTATCATATCGTTTTTTTAGGTTGCGGGTTATCAAGATCAACAGCAGGTTCTATTTCAACATCATTATCTTGTTCTTTATCATTGTTCGGTTGAGTATCTTCATGAGCATCATCATTATCATTTTCATACTAGGTGAATGTTCATTACCAGATTGAGTTTCAGCATCAGAAATAGAGACATCTTTATCTTCAGGAGGTTTTTCTATCTCAGGTTCACTAGAGGTATGCAAAGTCCTATCATTTTTCTTTTTCTTTTTCTTTTTAGAAGGACTAGGTGCATATGTGTTAATTCTCTGAGAGTCTTGTTCAATTCTTTTTGGGTGTCCTTCAGGATAAAGTGGTTCCTGAGTCATTTTACCTCCTCTAGTTGTAACTCTAATAGCGAAATCATTCATACTATTATTCATTTCATTAAGCAATTCTCTTTGAGATTTAGCAACTTGTTATAACTGGGTTTGAACCATAGAGGCATGTTTTCCTACACCTCTAACATCATTACTGATTCTAAATAACAAGTCACTCAAGTGAGCAATCATATCAGAATTATATTCCAATTGTTTCAGAACATTTGCATTGAAGTCATCTTGTTTCCTAATGTAGTTGTCAAACTCATATAAGCATTGACTAGGATGTTTATTGTAAGGGATATCACTTTCATCAAAGTTTAATAAAGAATTTACCTCTACCACCAGTTGAGGTGGTGTGTGTCTTGGCCATGTATTTCTTCAATAGGTGGTAAATTCTTAACATCCTCAGCTTTAATACCTTTTTCCTTCATACATTTCTTTGCCTCCTGCATATCTTCAGGACTGAGAAATAAGATACCCCTCTTCTTCGGAGTGGGTTTAGGTGGTGGTGCAGGGAGAGCCCAATCATCATACTTCTTCAATATATTATTCAATAGTTCCTCAGCTTGTTCAACAGTTCGTTCCCTGAAAACACAACCAGCACAACTATCTAGGAAGTCCCTAGAAGCATCAGTAGTCCATTATAGAAGATATAAAGTATTTCATTTTTCTTAAGAGGGTGATCAGGCAAAGCGTTAAGCAATTGGAGAAGCCTCCCCCAAGCTTGTGGGAGACTCAATTCTTCAATTTGCACAAAGTTATATATTTCCTGTAAGGCAGCTTGTTTCTTATGAGCAGGAAAATATTTTTCAGAGAAGTAGTAAATCATATCATGGGGACTATGCACACAACAAGGAGCAAGAGTGTTGTACCAAATATTAGCATCACCCTCTAATGAGAACGGAAATCATTTGAGAATATAGTAGTAGCGAATATTCTCATCATGAGGAAAAAGGGTGGCTATATCATTCAACTTAGTAAGATGTGCCACTACAGTTTCAGTTTCATAGCCATGAAAAGGATCAGATTCAACCAAAGTAATTAACTCTAGGTCGACAGAGAACTCATAATCCTTATCGGTAACAAACATAGGTGAAGTAGCAAACTTAGGATCACATTTCATTCTAGCATTCAAAGTCTTTTCTTTATACTTGCATAATGATTTCTTAAGATCATCTCTATCCTTACAAGCAAGGATGTCTCTAGCTGTCTCCTCATCCATAACATAACGTTCAGGTATCTTAGGCAATTCAAATCTAGGGGAGCTAGGTCTAATAGGTGTTTCATAATTCTCAGTTTCAAGGACTTCATCAGTTTCAGTAATCTCATCAGTTTCAATAATTTCATTCTCTTTAGCTCTAGCAATTTGTTTATAAAGAAATTCACCTAGTGGCACATTATCATCAGGCATGGTACTAGCATCATCATAAGCATCATTCATAGCAGAAGTAGCATCATCAATAACTTGTGACATATTCAGGATTAATAACATGTGATAGTGTTGCAAGTTTACTCATAACCGAAGGTGAACAAGTACAGAGCTAGATGGCAATTCCTTACCTCCCCTCGTCTTAGAGGGAAAAATCTTGGTTCTTGTATCCTTCAGATTCTTCATAGTGATAAATTGATATAAATACCAAGTGTCTCAAGAAATATAGCTATGCTCCCCGGCAACGGCGCCAGAAAAAGTTCTTGATAACCCACAAGTATAGGGGATCGCAACAGTTTCGAGGGTAGAGTATTCAACCCAAATTTATAGATTCGACACAAGGGGAGCTAAAGAATATTTGCAAGTAATAGAAGTTGAGTTGTCAATTCAACCACACCTGGAGATTAAATATCTGTAGCAAAGTGATCAGTAACACAGTAATATGATAGTTTGATAGCAGTGGTAACAGTACTAGTAACGGTAACACTGATAGCAATGATTTTGTAGCAGTTGTAACAGTAGCAATAGCAATAGCAACCTACCAAGAACAATATGTGGAAAACTCGTAGGCATTGGATCAATGAATTCGTTGGATGATATTCATCATATAACAGTCATAACCTAGGGCGACACAGAACTAGCTCAAGTTCATAAATATAATGTAGGCATGTATTCCTTACACTACTAGGAAAAGGGCTATAGATGATATGGCCACTAATGGCGCACCAGACACTTGGTGCGCCACTACTATATAGTAATGGCGCACCATGAGTTGGTGCGCCATTAGTGTGGTAGACACTAATGGCGCACCGGACCCACGGTGCGCCATTAGTAACAAATGTTTTTTTTTAATTTTCCAAAAATACTAATGGCGCACCATGGCAGAGTGCGCCATTACTAGTTTAACTAGTAATGGCGCACCTCCAACACAGTGCGCCACTACTATATATCTACTATATATATATATAATTTTTTTTTACAAAACTACTAATGGCGCACCTCAAGCTGGTGCGCCATTAGTAACCAGGGTTACTAATGGCGCATTTGTGGGTGGTGCGCCATTAGTAACCAGGGTTACTAATGGCGCATTTGTGGGTGGTGCGCCATTAGTAACCGCCTTTTCAGTTTTACCTAGTTTTCACCAAAAGAACCCCCCCCCCCCCCCCCCCCGTGGACCGCCTTTTCAGTTTTAAAAAAAATAAAAGAAAATGATAGAAATGTCAAAAAGATAAAAAATAATAAGATTCCCATATGATTTGTGGTCTAGTTGTTAGCAAAATTTACAAACATGAATTTCGACTTTTTTTGCAAAATCTCTCGAGAATTTGTAAAATGGGCATAACTTTTGCATACGAACTCCGATGAAAAAGTTTTTTATATGAAAAATCATCTACTCGAAAAACCTAACAGAAAAAAAGTTACGGGGCTTTCAAGATCTGGAGGCAAAAAAATTCAAAAAAATATCAAACTTAGTAATGGCGCACGGTTTGCTAGGTGCGCCATTACTATATTCCCGCCTTCCAAATTCAAAATAAGTAAAAAAAATAAAAAAAAGTTAGTAATGGCGCACCAGCCCACGGTGCGCCATTACTATCTTCCCGCCTTCCAAATTCAAAACAAATAAAAAAAATAAAAAAAAGTTAGTAATGGCGCACCAGCCCACGGTGCGCCATTACTATGCCGTATATATAGGGCTGGCCGGCCTCTCTCCTCCTCTCTTCTTCATTTTTCTCCTCCACTCCACCTCCTCCTCTCCCCCACTCCATCTCCTCCACCATACTCCCCTCCTCCTCTCCGGCTGCCTCCTCTCCGGCGACCTCCTCCTCTTCGGTGACCTCCTCCCACTCCTCTCCGGCGACCTCCTCCTCCTCTCCGGCGACCTACCATTCCTCTCCGGCGATGTAGGTGAGCTCCTCTCCGGTGACCTTCTCCTCCTCCCTCCTCTCCTCTCCTCCCCTCACGGTTTCTCCTCCTCTCCGGTGAGCTCCTCCTCCCTCCTCCCTCCTCTCCACCACACGGTCTCTCCTTCCTCCTCTCCGGCGAAATGCTCTCCGGCGAACTCCTCTCCGGTGAACTCCTCTCCGGCGAGCTCCTCTCCGGCGAGCTCCTCTCCGGCCACATGTGGAGCTCGGCAAAAAGAACGTACAAGATCCAAAAATGAGAACGAAATTTGAAAAAATATCGAGCAAAAACTAGGCAAAAAAAGAGCAAAAAAAACGAGCAAAAAAATCACGATCCAGATCCAGATTCAAAATTCAAAATAGTAATGGCGCACCGTGGAGGTTAGAATATGCGCCATTACTATTTTCCCGCCTTCCAAATTCAAAAAAAAAAAAAAAATGGGTAAATATGGCCCCCTGGGAGGCATACTAATGGCGCACCGTGGGATATACTAATGGCGCATTGCGTGGTGCGCCATTAGTATACCAGATACTAATGGCGCACCCGTGGTGCGCCATTAGTAAAAAATTCTAATGGCGTGATGCTAGTGGCGCACCTGTAGTGCGCCATTAGTAGCCAAAGCAGGTGCGCCACTAGCAGGCCTTTTCCTAGTAGTGTTAATGTTTCGGGGCAATTGGACTCCGTTTGGTACTAATATTCTACGAAGTAAAAAACAAGCAAAAAACAGCAACTAGCACTTGGCAGTATGTCAATAGGTTAGTCCCAAAACATGATATAAAATTGCTATGAAATGATTGTAAAACATCCAAGAATGATAATATAACAGCATGAAACAATCAAAAATTATAGATACGTTGGAGACGTATCAGGGCGCGCCTGGAGGGGGTGGCGCGGCCTGGTGTATCGTGCCCAGCCAAGGCACCCCCTCAGGTGGCTCTTGGTTCCAGTATTTTTCTTTTATTCTGAAATAAATCTCCAAAAAGTTTCCTCCAATTCCGAGATCTTTTATTTGTGCACAAAAACAACACCATGGTAGTTCTGCTGAAAACAGCATCAGTCCGGGTTAGTTTCATTTAAATCATGCACATTAGAGTCCAAAACAAGAGCAAAAGCATTAGGAAAAGTAGATACGACGGAGACGTATCAATGCCGATATATACATGATCATTGCCGTGAACATTGCATAACTATCCGCTTTTCTATCAATTGCCCAACAGTAATTTGTTTACCCACCGTTTGCTGCCTACATGAGAGATGCCACTAGAGAACACTATGGCCCCGGGTCTATTCACTTATAAATTTGCAAACGCTATTATTAACTCGCTGCCTTTATTTACTTTTATTTCTTTTGCAATTTATATTTATCAACAATTATCTACACAACTCATTTGCTTGCAAATAACGAGATCAAGGGGATTGACAACCCTCTTGCCCGCGTTGGGTGCAAGTTGTTTGTTCATTTGTGTGCAGCCGCTGAAGACGATTGAGGATTGATATTCCTATTGGTTTGATAAACCTTGGTTTCATAACCGAGGGAAATACTTATCCGCTTTGTGTTGCAATTACCCGTTCCTCCTAACGGAAAACCCAACGCAGATGACAAGTATCAGGAAGGATTTCTGGCGCCGTTGCCGGGGAATATCATCAGCAACTATCAAGTAACTTCACACAAATTTTCATTCACTTGGTCTTCTTTTTATTTTCTTTTATATTTAGTTTGTCTCATATAAATCAAAAATACAAAAAAATAGAGCTTATGTTGCCTCATATGCTTCATCGTTATAATGTCTTTCGTGCAAATAAGGATTCCAAAAATTGTGCTCAATTGTTAGAGGAATAATTTATAAAAATGCTTAATGTGAGTTCCTTTAATGATGAGCATGATACAAATGTTGTTAGTCTGAATTCTCTGAATATCCATGATGCTAATGATATGCAAAACCACAAGCTTGGGGATGCTATGTTTGATGAAGATGATATTTATTGTCCCCCAAGTTTTGATGAGCAAATTTATTATGATGATTGTGGTGATGACACGTATGATATAATTAGTAATGATAACCATGAAACTTGTCATTATTTTAATTTTCAATTTGGTTATGACAATCAAGTGTCACATGATAGTTATTTTGTTGAGTTTGCTCCCACTACCATGAATGAAAAGGAATTTAATAAATCTTCTATGCTTGTAGATCATGAAAAGAATGCTTTATGTTATAGTTATATTGTGTAATTCCTTCATGATGCTAGTGAAAATTATTATGAAGGGGTAACATATGCGTGTAGGAATTGCAATAATATCAAGTTTCTTCCCTATTTGTTCAAAGTTTCGAAGTTATGCTTGTTTTGCCTTCCTATGCTAGTTGATTCTTGCTCCCATAAATTGTTTGGTTACAAAATTTCTATGCATAGGAAGTGGTTTAGGATTAAATGTGCTTGTAACATGTTTTATGATGCCCTCTTTGTGCTTTAACTCTTTTCTTTTATGTGAGCATCAATATTATCCTAAGCCTATCTTGATGGCTATAAAGAAAGAGCTTGTTGGGAGACAACCCAATAGTTGTCATTTCTTTTTGTTTATTTTTAATAACATGATTATTGTCTCTGTAATAATTATGTTTTTGTGTTTAAATTAGTGGTTGTGCCAAGTAAAGCCTTTGGGATGACTCACAAGATGAGTAGAATCGATGCTGAAACAAAACAAAAACTTTTGACTCCAGTACTGGAATTTTCATTTTTTGCTGGAGCGTTATAATGATCTGAAATTTCTATACAGTGTTTCTATACAAATTTTCGAGGTTGTCCTAATTTCTCAGAATTTTTAGAGTTAGAGACGTATAGTCTCTCTAAGATTGCTTCAGACTTTTCTATTTTAAACAGATTATGTGTTTCCTTGCATAGTTGATTGTTTTGATTATGCTATGGATTGTATTGGTGGGTATAAGCCATGGAGAAGTTAGAATACAGTACCTATTATGCCTCTATGAAATTTGAATCAATTTACAACTGTACTTAAAGTATGCAATAAGCTTCTTATACTAACGGATCTCACGAGGTTTTGTTGAGTTTTGTGTGATTGAAGTTTTCAAGTTTTGGGTGTTATCTTGATGGACAAAGGAATAAGGAGTAGGAAGAGCCTAAGCTTGGGGATGCCCAAGGCACCCCCAAGGTAATATTTTAAAGAAGACTTAAGCGTCTAAGCTTGGGGATGCCCTAGAAGGCATCCCCTCTTTCGTCTCAAATCCATCGGCATGTCACTTGGAGCTATATTTTTATTCGTCACATGATATGAGTTTTGCTTGGAGCGTCGTTTGCTTTTGTTTGCTTTTACTTTAAGTTTGCCACAATCATTGTTTGCTGGACATGCCTATTTAAGAGAGACACACCTTCATCATAATTTGTTAGAATACTCTATGTGCTTCACTTATATCTTTTGAGCTTAGCAGTTGTTCTAGTACTTCACTTATATCTTTTTGAGCACGGTGGCGTGTAGATTTTATAGAAATGATTTCACTCTCGTTCTTCACTTATATTTGTTTGAGAGTTAATAAAAGTGATGGTAATTTGCATAGGTCATACAGATTAGTCCAAGAATATTAGGTACTCAATGAATGATAATCAAAACCATCATGAAGCACATATAAAGAAATTGTGGGTCAATGATATTGATGTAGTAATATGAGATAGGTGTGAGTTCATAATCTTCAAACCATGGAGGTGTCGATATTAAGAAAGGTTGACCTTTATGTTCATCTAAAAATTAAAGAGTCATGGTGATGATTGACGTGGCTTGAGACTGCGTCGGTATTTCCCCAAAGAGGAAGGGATGATGCAGCACAGCTACGGTAAGTATTTCCCTAAGTTATGAAACAAAGGTTATCCACTACTAGGGAAAAGCTTATAGACAATCGCTTACCAGTAGCACGCTTTATTGACCCACGCTACTGCTATGTACTAGTAGCACGCTATGTTAACCCGCGCTACTAGTAAATATTACTAGTAGCGCGTGGTCAAAAATAACACGCTATTAGTAAATATTCTCGACCGTGCCCCGCGGACAGACCATAGTAGTAGCGTGGGTTGTAAACCTGCGCTACTGCTAAGTGGACAGCTGTAGCGCCTGTCAGACACCGTGCGCTATAGCTATCCTTTCAGTCCAACCCCACGCGCGGGAGACCACCCCCGATCCATTCCCACCCAACCAACCGTCCAGTCCACTCCCACATCCCACCCACCCCCGATCCAGATCCCCTCCTCTCCTCTCCTTTGCCGCCAGGATCCCCTCCCCGTTCTTCTTCGATCGCTTTCGTCCCCGTTTCTCCCTCTCTCCCATCCATGGTGGGATCCTCCGCCGTGTACACAACCAGCAGGTCGCACGCGCGCGCAGCCTTCATCCACCACCCGGTAGACCAGGACCATCGCGGCGGCCAGCCCATGCTGCTCCCCGCCGTGGCATAGAGACGGGGCGGCGCGGCGACCCTAAGGGCGAGCCTGGTGGCGGCACAGATGGCGGCGGAGGAGGCGGTGTACGAGGCCATGAGGGTCCACGAGCTCGTCGGCGCAGAGGCAAGGACAAACCACTACCATCTCTTTTCATTCTCTGGGCAAGGTGTGGGTTCTTTCCTCTAATGGATCTCTGATGCGCAGGCGATGCGATGGGAGGAGGTGGAGGTGGGCGAGCCCGGGGATGGCGAGATCCGGATCCAGAACACTGCCATCATCGACGTCTACTCCTGCAAGGGCATCTATGCCGGTCCCCTACCCTTCAACCCCCGGTATTAACTCAACCCTAAAACAGATTTGCACTAGATTTATTGATGATAACTTGCTGATGAAACTGAAGAAACCGGCCCCGTTGCCACTCAAACCAACACCAACATTGTCTCGCTTACTTAGGTTCAGAGATGTCCGAATCCATGCACACAAATTTCAGTCGATAAACCATAAGCTAGATTATATAATCAGAAACAAAGTTACTCGCTGTTATTGCTCACTGACCACTGGACCAAATGGTCTGATTTCTCTTATTGCTCCAGAGTCGATGGTCCATTGCGTTACCTTATTGCTCCAGAATCTTTCATCAGAGTATTGTGTGCTTGTAAAACTTGGCTTTTCTGTTCAGTGTGTATTGTCCAAGAAGTATTAGGCCATGCATTTCTGTGCTGAACAGCTCATCTTCTATGATAATTGTTCTGTCAATGATCATAGCCAAAGGTTTCTGCAAAAGAGACAAGCTACAGTATTGGGTTAATAAATTAGTGAAATACTAGACAAGTTTTGTTATCAACTACCCTTGAATAAATTAGTGAAATACCTGACACCTCATTAGCAGTAATCATTTCTGAACCCTTCTCACCATCACCACCATCAATGGTATACACTTGCTCTGCCTGTTTGGATCCGTGCATTTACCTGCAAGCCTGCAACCCCAGGCTCACACAAAGTGAACCAGATATAACAAGCACTCACCTAACAGGCACCAAGCCATCACCTTTGCATTGGTCCCGTTGCATTTGCATCCCATCCCCAAACTTGCTCAATTTGGCATGTGAAGACAACTTATTCAACTGACATGATAACCCTAACCTACAGGCCGAAACTTACAGAATATAAACTAGATTGAAAATACATCACATGGACATTAGTACTGTGCTATGCATACAACATAAGGATGTTGATTTTATTTTTAAAGCAGTAGACTAATTTTCCCTTGCTTGCAACTCCTATGATGAAATACTGATATATGAAACCAGAAATTGTTGCTCTCAAGTGTTGGGTTCCTATTATGACTCATTCCCTACCTGGTATGCTGGAAAGCCTGCATATAGAATTTCATTCTTAAGAGTGTAATGAGGCTAGATTATTTTGTAGCTCAATTTGCAGGCTTTCGCCATCAGAGGGTATGCTGATGCTACTACTAATCATTGTTGATGAAACAAATGCCATTTGAGAAATCTCGGCCCATTGTTCTTGTTAATGATGACTGCTACCAACTTTATCCTTTCATGTGTCTCAAAACTGTCAACCTGGCTCATGGAATGATCATTTTCTTTAGCATTCATTGTTTTTTTCTTGTTATTATACATTAAAATGAGTCCATTGTATTCAGATTACTTACAACTTCATGCACCTCAGCTATTTGCAGAAGGAGGGGACATGGCCTTCTTCACATCTCGGGGCAGTGTCTTCCTTGGATTCAACAAGGAGGGGACCTGGCCTTCTTCACGTCTCGTTCAACAAGTATGGACCAACCTCTAGTAGTTACTATTGATTCGTGTGCATGTGCTAAAAAGAAAGAAAATACCTACTGGATTTGGACGAGGACGCAAACTAATAAGTTTTCTTTCCCGACGTGGGCGCAGGGGTGATCGACGCGAACTACCACAACCTAGTGGGTGTCGTGCTCTTCAACCACTTGGAGGCGGACATCGCCGTGAAGCCCGGAGACTGCGTCGCGCATATGATCGTCTAGGTGATTGGGACGCTAGAGGTCACCGAGGTGGAGGACCTCGACGCCATCTTCCAGCGGGAGGGAGGGTTCGGGTCCATCGGCGATTGAACTCCGAGCCTTGGTAGATACATCTAGAGAAGTGGTCTGGTTGTTTGCGTTTGATGTTAAATGGGATCTTGTGATCTCTTTGAGTAAAGATTTTCAATGTTGCATCCATGAACGCTGCAAGTGCTAAGATGGTTACGTGACCTTAGTTTATTTTGGACTAGACGTGTCTTGATTTCCATCCATGAATATTGCATCTGACATTTTTTTTAAATTTCTAACTAGTTAGCTGTAGCGTGGGGATGAAATGGTGCGCTACTAGTACTTAGGATAGTAGTAGCGTAGGTACGATAGTAGTAGCATGGGTTGCACCGCGCTACTGCTAACTTTTTAGCTGTAGCGCGGGGTAAAAAACCCGCTACTACTAAAATTTAGTTGTAGCGCCATACCAGTAGCGCGGGAACCCGTGCTACTGGTATGCAAAAAACCAACGCTATGGGTAGTGTTTTTCCTAGTAGTGATCAAACCAGTAGGAGAACCACGCAACACTATGTAAACGGTACCTACACACAAAGAACAAATACTTGCAACCCGACGCGTGAGAGAGGTTCTCAATCTCTCCACGGTAAAAAGATAGATTGGTTTGTATTAGATTGGATAAATAGATTGCACAAGAACACAAAATAAAACATGCAAATAAAAAGTGCAGCAAGGTATTTTCGGGTTTTTGGAATAATAGTTCTGAAAACAAATGCGGAAAAAGATAGATCGGAAAGCAATATATTAAAAGAATAGACCCGGGGCCGTAGATTTCACTCGTGGCTTCTCTCAAGAAAATAGCACACGGTGGGTCAACAAATTACTGTTGGCAATTGATAGAAGATCAAATAATCACGACGATATCCAAGGCAACGATCAATATATAGGCATCACGTCCAAGATTAGTAGACCGAAACGATTCTGCATCTACTACTATTACTCCACACATCGACCGCTATCCAGCATGCATCTAGTGTATTAAGTTCATGGAGAAACCGAGTAATGCAATAAGAATGATTACATGATGTAGACAAGATCTATTCATGTAGGAATAGACCCCATCTTGTTATCCTTAATGGAAACGATACATGTGTGCCCCCATGCCCCTTTTGTCACTGGGAGAGGACACCGCAAGATCAAACCCATCACAAAGCACCTCTTCCCATGGCAAGAAAAATCGATCTAGTTGGCCTAACTAAACAAAAGATTCGAAGAAGAAATACGAGGCTATAAATAATCATGCATATAAGAGATCAAAGAAGACTCAAATAATATTCATGGATAGAAACTGATCATGAACTCAAACTACATCGGATCCCAACAAACACACCGCAAAAAGTCATTAGATCAAATAGATCTCCAAGAGACCATTGTATTGAGAATAAAAAGAGAGAGAGGAAGCCATCTAGCTGCTGCCTACGGACCCATAGGTCTATGGTGGACTACTCACGCATCATCGAAGAGGCACCCATGAGGAGGTTGAACCCCTCCATGATTGTGACACCCTGGGTTTGGTGCTACAGTAGTCTTTGTAATCAAGCTACAGTAACCTGAGGATTAAGCTAATCCATTTTGCTAATCCATGTGTGGTCACTTTTAGAATAAAACTCCAATTCAAATTCCTTTGTAATTCAAATTCATTTAAAAGGTGGATTTACAAGTTTTGCAAATTAGGAAATAAAAATCATGCCTGGGTTACAAATATTCCCTAAGCTATTATAAAATTGTACCCAGCATTTTGAAAAGTGTTTTGGTGCCTCAAATTTAATATAACAGAGGCCAAAGCATTTATTTAATTTTTTTTTTGATTTTGCAGTTTTCAAATATTTTCAAAACGCCTCCATACATTTTATGGCACTGCCTAATATTGCATTTGTAATAATGGGCATGTTCTCTACTTTTTTGATAAAATTATTTTATTAATAACAGAAACTAAAAGAAAAAGAAAAGCTAAAAGATGATTAAAAGGAAAAGGCTAAGAAGCCCCCCTGGGCCATGGCCCAGCTACGCTAACCAGGCCGGCCCAACCCCCCGTGCCTCCCCTAACCTCTCGCTACAGGGGCTGGGGGGCAGGATGCCCGCCAGAGCACCCTGCCGGCCACGCGCCGGCCATCGACGGCCAGCCCCTCCCCCCATAAATCGCCGGCGAGCCCCCCTCTAAACCTAGCCCCCCCTTCCCTCACGCCCCGTTCGCCCCCTTCTGCTCCGCGAGCTCGAGCTCGCGAGACCGCCCGCGGCCGGGCTGTCGCCGTCGTCGCTGCTCCCCCCACCCGTCGCCGCACGTCCTCGGCCTCCTCCCCATCGGTTCCCCTCATGCCTCGTCGCCCCATCCCACCTGCACCGCCGGTGAGAACCCCCGGCTTGCCTCTCCCTTCCTCTCCTCGCTTCTCGCCCGCGCTCGCGCCACCGAGTAGCTCGCCGCCGCTCACTCCCCGTGCCCGCGACCGCTCCCACGCTCCCCCCTCCGGCCGCGCTCACTGCGCCCGACCATGGCCGCTACACCGCGACCGCGCTAGCCCTGCCGTGCCCCGTTGTGCCCTGGCTACGCGCCCGCAGCCGCCTTGTTCTGCCTCCGCCACGCCGCCCTCGTGCGCACATCCACCGCCGCGGCCGCCATCGCTCACCACCGTGCCGCCCGCCTCCAGCCACGCCGTCGTTCCACCACCGCGCCGCCCTGGCCCGCGCGGGGCCTCAGTTCCCCCCCCCCTCCTCGCCGGTGGCCAGCACGACTGGGGGCCGAGCCGGCCGTGTAGTGTGTGTGTGTGCATCGCATGCGTGCGTAGTGTGTGTGTGGCTGACCCGTGGGCCCGGGTTGTCAGATAATTAGTTAGGACAAATTAGTAATCAAGTTAATGCTAATAGTCACCGACGACCGGGTCCCACCCCCCCCCATTAATTAAACCTGAGATTAAAATAAACCCCCAATTAACTACTGTCACTGACTGGTGGGCCCTTCCACTGTTCTAGTGGATAGGGCCAGCCCAGTCAGCTGCTGACTCAGCAGGGGGGTCCCACCAGTCAGCCTCTGTTGACTGGCTGGTTGACCAGTCAACTAGGCCCCCACTGTCAGCCCCTGTTACCCTGGTGGGTGCACTGGACCGGGTGCACCTAGCATTTTCACATTTATTTTTCGAATTTAATTAATTCCAGAAATTTCAGAATATTGATTAATCTTTATAAATAATCTGTAGCTCGGATGAAAAAGTTTTATACATTAAAATTGATCAGAAAAATCCCACGAATCCTAATACGATGTCTGTTCATCTATCACATGCTCCTAGCATGATGAACATGGACATTTGGCGTGAGGATCATCTGTTTGGTAATGGCCAAAGACCCGGGAAATATTGCCTGATATTTCCCCGCTCTGTTAGTAACGTGTAGTACTGCGTTAGCTCATCCCTAGCACTGCATATTGCCATGTCATGCATCGTGTTGCATCTGCTTGCATTATAGTTATTATTTCTTCCCCCTCTTCTCTCCGGTAGACACCGAGACTGACGCTCCTGTCGGGTACGACTACGCCACTGACGATCAGGCCTTTGCAGCAGAGCAGCAAGGCAAGCAAACCCCCCTTGAGCATTCCGATATCGCCCATCCTTTCTTTCTCATGCTTGCATTAGATTTTGCTACTGTTGTATATAGCTCCGATTCTGATGCATAGACTGCTTTTGATAAACTGCTACTGTACCTACTGTCATATCAACTGCTTAGTATAGGTTGACCAGTGAATCCCCTGTGACCCCTTAGTCCCAGTTGTCCCTGGCTTCTCTATTGAGCCTAGGTAGGGCGACGACGTGTTGATTTCCCGAGGCCGGGCATGACCCAGGAAAATGTGTCCGGCCAAAGGTTATCAACAGTGTTGGGTAATGCGGTGCACCCCTGCAGGGATGAATTCAACTATTCGAATAGCTGTGTCCACGGTAACAGGACGACTAGGAGTTGTACCTCGATTTACTACAACTATAATTGTGACTTAAAATTCAAATGAATGTTGGCTCCGAGATTGCTTTCTCATAGGGAGTCGAGGAAGAATCTCTAGGCGTGGTTACTTAATAAATTTGCTACAATAATATTGCTACATATGAGTTACAAATCTACACTGTTCTAATGCTGCAAGATGTTGAAGATGCTAGTCTTCGATAGGACTAGGACTTCCCCCTATTCTTGCTTTTCTGCAGTCAGTCCAGATATAAACCCATTCCTTTGATACTGATGCATATTTTAGTATAGTTCTGATGTAAGTCTTGCAAGTACTTTGGATGAGTACTCACCGCTGCTTTACTTCCTCTTTCCCCCTCGATATGATTACTGCGATCAGATGACAGAACCCAAGAGATGGAGTACACCGGAGATGACTACTATACCACCGCTGGAGCCCATTACTACATGGAGGTTGCCCCCGACCAGCAGTAGGATACGAGGTTCCCAGGCAGGAGGCCTTCCCTCTTTCGATCCATTGCTATGTTTGTGCTAGCCTTCTTAAGGAAAAACTTGTTTAACTTATGTCTGTACTCAGATATTATTTTGCTTCCACTGACTTGTGCTTGTCGAGCTTTGTATTCGAGCCCTCGAGGCGCCTGGCTTGTAATATGAAGCTGTATGACTTTTATTTGTGTCTAGAGTTGTGTTGTGATATCGAGCAGTGAGTACCTAATCTTGGTTGTACACATTTGCGTGTATGATTAGCGTACGGTCAAATTGGGGGCGTCACAAGTTGGTATCAGAGCCGACTGCCTGTAGGTAGCCCCCTTTCCAACTCCTTGGTCGAAGTTGAGTCTAGTACTTGAAAAACTTTACTAACATTGGTGTGTGGCTTACGGGCCCACATCTCAATCGGGTGGTATTAGGGTCTTTTATTCCTCGTCTATACTCTGGGTTCTGATCTCTCTTCTCTTTTGGGTTAAAGATTTTGCTAACTCTAACATTAGGTTCTCGTGATCACATCCATCGGAGAGTTGTTTCATCGACAATTGTTTCCTTTGAAGTTAGGATGCACACACTGTCATTTGACATCTTTGAATCTTCTTGTTACAGATGCGTCCTTGCAGGTAGCTTGTTTGTCTGACTATGGCTGTCGATGCCCCTGGATTCCCGTCCATTATGATAATACCTCTTGACCAGGCTGGGATATCGCTAGTACCCCGAGTACACTGTTTACGAGGACTTCTGTGATTTCAAACAGGAGAAGTACCAGGCAATGGTTGTTATCTGGGATCGGCGTGACTACTCCATCACGGATATGCACACCGTGTTGGAGTGAATGTTGAGATGGCAGTCCATGATGCTGCCTACACTGCTATCATCCGCCTCCGTAGAGAGCACCCCTGCTTGGAGGAGACCGGATTCAGATACATTCTGTATGTCCCCGCTGGGGATGAGACTGGATCCGACACGGCTACCTTCACTCATCTCGTGCGGCAACACAACGACCGACCCTACACTACGGTCTGTACCCCTTATGTGAGCCGTCGTTATGACCCATAGATTCTGGTTCAATACACTGAGGCACTGGATAGTCCTATCCGAGCTCTGACTGTTGAGTTGTACGCCACACGTACTCGTCTTTACCACGCTCTGGATCAGTTGGTACCAGTAGTCCATGCGGGGACATATCCACATTACATCCGTTACCCGCGCCGGATAGAGCTGCCACCAGGTCTTGAGTGGCCTGCTGTTGGAGGTCGTACACCTGTATGTTCACCTCAGGTCCCCGATCTGGACTAGTATCTGCATCATAGTGTTCATGGATTGCAGAGTCCTATCCCCGGGTTTGCCATACGTGATAACCGACAGTTACCTGGTTTCAGTGGTTGTCCCCGACGTTGATGTAGCTTATCGCTATGTCCCGTTGTTGTATCCCTCTACCGCGTGCCTGCGTGTCGCCTAGTTTGTCTAAGTTATTTCATGTTGAACCTATCGCCTATTTGTAACAGACTTAAGTACGGATCATTATGTCGTGTTTGACTATTATGATGTATCTATTGCACTTCTTTATTGTGCATTCTACCTCATGAATGAATCATTGTCGTTATTTTTACTCAAAGTTGAACCTCCCCTGTTGCGTTTAAACAGGATGGTTAGGCCAGCTGGTCGAGGTCGTGGTGCGCCTGACCCACCACCGTCACCTGAATACATGGCTGGAATGATGCAGCAGTTTGAGCTGAACCGCCAGTTTATGCAAAGGATTATTGACCAGTTCCCGAGGCCGAATATGAATCAGCAGCCAGACCCAATAACTCTGCAGGACTTTATGCACCTCAACCCTGCTATCTACCGCAGCTCAACTCAGCCGCTTGATGCTGAAGATTGGCTCCGTGACATCACTTATGAGTTGGAGTCTGCAGGCGCCCCAATGGCTAGCTATGTCACTTTTGCCTCATACTTTCTGAAGGGTCCCACTGCTCAATGCTGGGACAGTCATAGGCGCTCATAGCCCATTGGAACAATCATCACCTGGATGGAGTTCCAAGCTGCATTCCGTGCTCGCCACATTCCTCAGGGAATGATGGACAGGAAGAAGTGTGAGTTCCGCAATCTCGTCCAGGGCAACAAGACTGTGGATGCTTATCAGCGGGAGTTTCTGGACTTGTCCCGCTATGCTGAAGCAGACGTTGCAACTGATGCTCGTAGGCAGGAGAAATTCCGCGAAGGCCTTCAGCCTGATATCAAGCTAGCGCTCCATGTTCAGGACTTTGATAACTTTGCCATCTTGGTGAACAAGTCCATTCAAGTGGATACAAGTCTGCGGGACTACAAGGACAGCAGCAAGCGCAACCGTGACATGGGCTCATCTTCGGGCTCAGCAAGTCAGAAGGGCAAGATCTGGATTCCCCACAATATGTACCATGCACCTGCTCCTGCTCCAAGGCCGTCCTATGCTGCACCTCGTTTGCCTCCACCACCCCGAGCTCCTGTTCCCCCTTCTCGTCCTGAGGATGGGTTGTGCTTCAAGTGTGGTCCTCCAGGACACCGTGCTAGAGAATGCAGGCAGAATCAGAATCAACTTCACTGCCTTCCAACTAGCCCCACAACAACAACACCAGACATGCTCAGGGTCGTGCTCAGGCTAGCAATGCTGAGCTGAATTAAGCTCAAGACCAGCCTGCTACTGTGATGGGCACTCTTCTCATCAACTCAACTCCAGCTTCTGTATTGTTTGATACAGGATCATCACATTCTTTTATGTCTGAAGATTTTGCATACATTCATGGCATTAAGTACGAGGAGATGAACTTTCCAATAGTGGTAAATACCCCCGCGGGCCAATGTCGAACCTCCATAGTTAGCCAAGATGTCCCCATTGAAATAGAAGGACCGGAATTCCATGCTTCCCCCATTATATTAAAGTCTTCCAAAATCGACCTCATTCTGGGAATGGATTGGTTGAAAGCACATATTGCTTCGATCATTTGTGCCACCAAAACCGTCCACCTCCTACATCCTTGGAATGAGATCGTAAGCTACCATGCTCATCTTGTTCGAGATGCTGAAGCCCGGTTATATGCCCTGAATGCATTAAATGTGTCACCTCTTGAGGGGATTGAAACCATCCCAGTGGTCCGTGATTTTCAAGACATCTTCCCTGAAGAACTTCCAGGGATTCCCCGTGTAAGAGCTGTCGAGTTTGTCATCGACTTAGTGCCAGGCACCACCCCTATTGCTAAGCGACCTTATAAGATGCCCCCTCATGAACTCCTTGAGCTAAAAAAAGAAATCGATGATTCTCTTCGTCAAGGGTTCATCCGTCCAAGTTCCTCTGCTTGGGGAGCACCTTCTCTCTTTGTCAAGAAGAAAGATGGTATGAATCGGTTGGTCCAAGATTACCGTCCCATCAACCAAGCAACGATTCAGAACAAATATCCGCTTCCTCGGATCAACTATCTGTATGATCAACTTGCTGGTTCATCAGTGTTTTCAAAACTCGACTTGAGGTTGGGTTACCATCAGATCCGGGTTCGTGAAGAGGATATCCCCAAGACTGCATTTGTTACTCGCTATGGTTCATACGAATACACCGTCATGTCCTTTGGCTTAACCAATGCTCCAGCAACCTTCTCTCGCCTGATGAACTATATATTCATGGATTACCTCGACAAATTCATCGTGGTTTATCTGGATGATATCCTGGTTTATTCCAAGAATAAATAAGAGCATGCTGAACATCTTCGTCTTATATCGGAAAAGCTTCGGGAGCATCAACTTTATGCAAAGTATTCCAAGTGTGAGGTCTAGATGGACGAAGTAACCTACCTTGGTCATGTGATCTCCAAGGATGGCATTGCGGTCAACCCTGAACGAGTTCATGCTATTCTTGACTGGACTCCACTGAAGAATGTCAAGCAAGTCAGAAGTTTTCTCATACTCGCCAGCTATTGCCGTCGATTTGTCGAGAACTTCTCCAAGATTGCAAAGCCCTTAACCAATCTACTTCACAAAGGTGTTAAATATGAGCGGACAGAAAAAAATGTCAGGAGAGCTTTCAGGCATTTAAAGACAAACAGACGTCTGCTCTAGTGCTTGCGCCGCCGGATACTCATAAGGACTTTGTCATCTATTGTGACGCTTCATGTCAAGGAATGGGGTGTGTCCTAATGCAAGAGCGCATAGTGGTTGCTTATGCCTCTCGTCAATTGCGTCCTCATGAAGAGAACAACCCAGTTCATGACCTCGAACTTGTTGCGGTGATTCATGCACTGAAAGAGTGGCGATAGTACCTTATTGGTAATCGTTGCGAGATCTACACCGATCACCAAAGTCTGAAGTACCTGTTTACTCAGCCGGATCTGAACCTCCATCAACAGAGATGGATGGAGCGAATAGCAGATTACAACGTGTGTATTTCTTATACACCCGGCAAGGCTAATGTAATGGCTGATGCTTTGAGCCACAAGTCCTACTTCAGCCACCTCCAGGTTCACAAGGTTCACCCCCTTCGTCAAGAAGAATTCCGCAAGTTGAACCTCCATATTGTTCCTCAGGGTTATCTCGTTCCCCCTCCACCGGAGGCCTGCAAAATGAACCTCTGTGTTGTTAACCAAGGTTCTCTGAGTAACCTGGTTGACGTACCAGATCCCGTGGACAACATCAAAACTATGCAACTCTATGACAGTGAAGTCAAAAAGATTACACGCTATCTTGCGGAAGGTAAACCCTCATACTTCACCATTGCTGATGATGGCGCCATGTACTTCAAGGGTCGCTTAGTCGTTCCAACTAAGAAGGAAAAATGAATGTAACTAGGAAAGTGATGAAAGAAGCTCATGATACACCTCTGTCCAAGGTTGTCAGAATCGTGATTTTGAATCGGATCGGAGCTCAGATGGCAGGATCACAAATCGTAGAATCTTAACTATCAGGATCGTAGAAATGTAGATTTTATGAACTAAAATCGTAGAATCAGGGGGGTTAGTTTGGATCGTAAAGTCGTAGAATCGTACAACAGAATCACGATTCTGACAACCTTGCCTCTGTCTACTCATCCGGGTAGTACCAAGATGTACCGAGACATCCGTCAAATGTTCTGGTGGCCAAACATGAAACAAGACATTGCACGCTATGTTTCGCATTGCGACATATGCCGTCGAATCAAAGCAGAACATCAAGTGCCTGCTGGAACTCTGCAACCTATTACTATTCCTGAGTGGAAGTGGGACCATGTTGAAATGGACTTCGTCACTAGTTTTCCCAGATCGTAGAAAGGTAATGATGCTATTCTTGTCGTCATTGACCGACTGTCCAAAGTTGCACACTTTCTGGCCATCAAGGAAACTATCACGGCTAGTCAGCTGGCAGATCTATATATGTCTAGAGTTGTTTCACTCCACGGTATTCCATTGGTGATTAGTTCAGACCGTGGCAGCTTATTCACTTCAAGATTCTGGGCAAGTTTCCAGGAAGCTATGGGAACTCATATGTCCTTTAGCACCGCTTTTCACCCTCAATCCCAGGGACAAGTTGAAAGATTCCACCAGATTCTCGAAGACATGCTTCGAGCTTGTGTCATTTCTTTCGGCAAGAAATGAAAGGAATCTCTCCCGTATGCTGAGTTCTCCTACAATAATAGCTATCAAACTAGTCTGAAGATGGCCCCCTTTGAAGTGTTGTATGGATGTAAGTGTCGGACTCCTCTGAATTGTTTAGAAACTGGGGAACGTACAATTATCGGTCCGGATATTATCCAACATGCCGAAGATCAAGTCCGCATTATTCATGAAAATCTGAAGGCTGCTCAGTCTCGTCAGAAGAGTCAGTATGACCGTCATGACAAAGATATGGTCTATCAACCTGGTGAGAAGGCTTATCTTTCAGTCACGCCAATGAGAGGTGCACACCGCTTTGGGATCAAGGGCAAGCTGGATCCTCGATATATTGGTCCTTTCACTATTCTAGAAAGGTGTGGTCAAGTGGCATATCAATTGGAACTACCGTCAAACCTTTCTCAGGTTCACGATGTCTTCCATGTGTCACAGCTTCGCCGCTTCTTCAAGGATCCTATCCAAGCAGTGGATCATGATATGCTTGAGCTGCAACAAGACCTTTCTTACAAAGAGCTACCGATCTGCATTCTCGATTAAACTGAATGTCGGACTCGTCAGAAGGTTACCAAGTTCTTCAAAGTGCAGTGGCCAAATCATTCTGAAGATGAAGCCACTTGGGAACACGAGGATCACCTTCATGATGAATATCCCGAGCTCTTTCCTTCTACTTGTTAATTCTCGGGACGAGAATTTCTTTTAGTAGGGGAGAGTTGTGACACCCTAGATTTGGTGCTACAGTAATCTTTGTAATCAAGCTACAGTAACCTGAGGATTAAGCTAATCCATTTTCCTAATCCATGTGTGGTCACTTTTAGAATCAAACTCTAATTCAAATTCCTTTGCAATTCAAATTCCTTTAAAAGGTGGATTTAAAAGTTTTACAAATCAGGAAATAAAAATCATGCATGGGTTACAAATATTCCCTAAGCTATTATAAAATTGTAACCAACATTTTGAAAAGTGCTTTGCTGCCTCAAATTTAATATAAGAGAGGCCAAATCATTTATTTAAAATGATCTTTTGATTTTGCAGTTTTCAAATATTTTCAAGAGGCCTCCATACTTTTTATGGCACTGCCTAATATTGCATTTGTAATAATGGGCATGTTATCTACTTTTTATAAAAGTATTTTATTAATCAAGTAAATAATAATAGAAACAAAAAGAAAAAGAAAAGCTAAAAGATGATTAAAAGGAAAAGGCTAAGAAGCCCCCCTGGGCCGTGGCCCAGCTAGGCTAACCAGGCCGACCCAACCCCCCCGTGCCTCCCCTAACCTCTCGCTACACGGGCTGGGGGGCAGGATGACCGCCACGACACCCTGCCGGCCACACGTCGGCCATCGACGGCCGGCTCCTCCCCCCATAAATTGCCGGCGTGCCCCCCTCTAAACCTAGCCGCCCCCTTCCCTCGTGCCCCGTTCCCCCCTTCAGATCCGCGAGCTCGAGCTCGCAAGACCGCCCGTGGCCGGGCTGTCGCCGTCGCCGCTGCTCCCCCCCGGCGTCCTACATCCCCGGCCTCCTCCTGATCGGTTCCCCTCACGCCTCGCCGCCCCAGCCCCCCTGCACCACCGGTTAGAACCCCCGACTCGCCTCTCCCTCCCTCTCCTCGCTGCTCGCCCGCTCTCGCACCACCGAGCCGCTCACCGCCGCTCACTCCCCGTGCCCGTGACCGCTCCCACGCTCCCCCCTCCGGCCACGCTCACCACGCTCGACCGCGGCCGCTACACCGCTCCCACGCTAGCCCCGCTGCGCCCCGCCGTGCCCTGGCCGCACGCCCGCCGCCTCCTTGTTCTGCTTCCACCGCGCCGCCCTCGTGCGCACATCCACCGCCGCGGCCGCCTTCGCTCACCACCGCGCCGCCCGCCTCCGGCCGCGCCGCCGCTCCACCACCACGCCGCCTCAGCCCGCGTGGGGCCTCATTCGCCCCCCCCTCGCCAGCGGCCACCATGACTGGGGGCCGAGCCGGCCGTGTAGTGTGTGTGTGTGCATCGCGTGCGTGCATAGTGTGTGTGTGTGTGTGGCTGACTCATGGGCCCGGGTTTTCAGATAATTAGTTAGGACTAATTAGTAATTAAGTTAATGCTAACAGTCACCGACGACCACCCCCCCCCCCCAATTAATTAAACCTGAGGTTAAAATAAACCCCCAATTAACTATAGTCACTGACTGGTGGGGCCCTTCCACTATTCTAGTGGATAGGGTCGGCCTAGTCAGCTGCTGACTCGGCAGGGGGGGTCCCACCAGTCAGCCTCTGTTGACTGGTTGGTTGACCAGTCAACTAGGCCCCCCCTGTCAGCCCCTGTTACCCTAGTGGGTGCACTGGACCAGGTGCACCTAGCATTTTCACATTTATTTTTCGAATTAAATTAATTCCAGGAGTTTCAGAATATTGATTAATCTTTATAAAATCATAGAAAATAATCCGTAGCTCGGATGAAAAAGTTTTATACATGAAAGTTGATCAGAAAAAATCCACGAATCCGAATACGCTATCCTTTCATCAGTCACATGCTCCTAGCATGATGAACATGGACATTTGGCGTTATGATCATCTGTTCGGTAATGGCCAAAGACCCGGGAAATATTGCCAGATATTTCCCCGCTCCGTCAGTAACGTGTAGTACTGCGTTAGCTCATCCCTAGCACTACATATTGCCATGTCATGTATCGTGTTGCATCTGCTTGCATTATATTTATTGTTTCTTCCCCCTCTTCTCACCGGTAGACACCGCGACTGACGCGACTACGCCACTGACGATCAGGCCTTTGCAGCAGAGCAGCAAGGCAATCAAACCCCCCTTGAGCATTCCGATATCGCCCATCCTTTCTCTCTCATGCTTGCATTAGATTTTGCTACTGTTGTATATAGCTCCGATTCTGATGCATAGACTGCTTTTGATAAACTGCTACTGTACCTACTGTCATATCAACTGCTTAGTATAGGTTGACCAGTGAATCCCCTGTGACCCCTTAGTCCCAGTTGCCCCGCTTTAATTATTAGTTACTCGATCATCATGATCGACGAGCCAGGCCCGTCACATCACCGCACACCCCTTAGTTGTACGACGTTGTAGAACTACTATCGAGTATCGAGGGTGACACCTCGTGAAGTACTCATGATGTTAGCTCTGTAGTGTATCTAGCCGGTCATGGTTATCGAGGGTGATTCCTCCTTCACCCATTCCAATAACGACTTGTCGTGCAACCCCTCAAGTGTGGGACCATCAGGGTGATTCCTCTAAGTCCACCTTGACGGTTACATCGAGCAGGAACCATTGAGGGTGATTCCTCAGGTTCCACCTTGATATTTTATACACACGGTTACTATGACTGGGTTACAAAAACATGTTGGTGATGGGTCGGCTCTGAAGGGTACCCACTGTTTATTTGACGACGAGGCATGGCCGGGCAGATGAGGCCCTTGACACAAGACCTCGAGACGGGGCGACGGGACCGCACATCGTGGGTTGCGCTCGTCACCGCACTTAATAAAATGCTAAAGGTTTGGGTACTTGATTTGAGTTGGTCGTTTGACCTTTTTCGTACTAACCTTCACGTGGGACAAGTTATGGGTACTCAGCATCGTTGTATCAGCTTAATATCTTCGAACGTCAACAATGGAGCGGCGCCCGCCCGAGTGGTCCGCGATGGCATTGATCTTGTATTAGAGGTGCTAGGACTGACCTCAGCCACCCTCGCATCATGCTGGAGTGCAAAGGGTGAGTGGGCCCATGACCCATGCATGCATAGGATTTAGACCGGCGGGCTGGCCTTTCTGTTGAGCCTAGGTAGGGCAACGACGTGTTGATTCCCCAAGGCCGGGCATGACCCGGGAAAGTGTGTCCGACCAAAGGTTATCAAGCGTGTTGAAGAATGTGGTGCACCCCTGCAGGGATGAATTCAACTATTCGAATAGCCGGGTCCACGGTAATAGGACGACTTGGAGTTGTTCCTCGATCTACTACAACTATAATTGTGACTTAAAATTGAAATGAATGTTGGCTCCTGGATTGCTTTCTCGCACGAGGAAGAATCTCTGGGCGTGGTTACTTAATAAATTTGCTACAATAATATTGCTACATATGAGTTACAAATCTACACTCTTGTAATGCTGCAAGATGATGAAGATGCTAGTCTTTGATAGGACTGGGCCTTCCCCCTATTCTTGCTTTTCTGCAGTCAGTCCAGATATAACCCCATTCCTTTGATACTGATGCATATTTTAGTATAGTTCTGATGTAAGTCTTGCGAGTACTTTGGATGAGTACTCACCGCAGCTTTATTTCCTCTTTCCCCCTCGATACGATTACTGCGATGAGATGACGGAGCCCAGGAGATGGAGTACACCGGAGACGACTACTACACCACCACTGAAGCCTACTACTACGTGGAGGCTGCCCCCGACCAGCAGTAGGATATGAGGTTCCCAAGCATGAGGCCTTGCCTCTTTCAATCCGTTGCTATGTTTGTGCTAGCCTTCTTAAGGCAAAACTTGTTTAACTTATGTCTGTGCTCAGATATTATTTTGCTTCCGCTGACTCGTGCATGTCGAGCTTTGTATTCGAGCCCTCGACGCCCCTGGCTTGTAATATGAAGCTGTATGACTTTTATTTGTGTCTAGAGTTGTGTTGTGATATCGAGCAGTGAGTCCCTAATCTTGGTCGTACGCATTTGCGTGTATGATTAGCGTACGGTAACATTGATGGCGTCACATTGATGGTGTTAGATTGGATCCCATGGTTCTGGAACTTGCTGCGGCTGGAATCATGTTTCGTCTCCTCCTCTAGGGTTTCTGGAATTTCTGAGGATTTATAGAGCTGAGAGGCGGTGGAAAAGACCTCCGTGGGCCCCACGATACATCAAGGCGGGCTAGGGGCCTCTGGCGCCCTGGTGTATCATGGGCCCCACAGGCCTCCCCCCAGGTGCTTCCTTGGCTCCCAAGTTGTCTTGTGGTCCAAAAAAATCTCCAAAAGTTTCGTGGCATTTGGAGTCCGTTTTGTACTGATATTCTGCGAAGTAAAAAACAAGCAAAAAACAGCAACTGGCACTGGGCACTATGTCAATAGGTTAGTCCCAAAAAATGATATAAAGTTGCTATAAAATGATTATAAAACATCCAAGAATGATAATATAACAACATGGAACAATAAAAAATTATAGATACGTTGGAGACGTATCAGCATCCCCAAGCATAATTCATGCTCGTCCTCGACTAGGTAAATGATAAAAACAGAATTTTTGATGTGGAATGCTGCCTAACATGTTCATCACATATTATTTTCTTTTGTAGCATGGACATTTGGACTTTTAGAAGGTTCAAAGCAATAGTCTAGTTTTGACGTGAAGACTTTAATACTCAAGCATACCAACAAGCAACCATGTATTTCAAAATATCAACACTAAAGAAAGTTATCCCTAGCCCATCATGCTCAATCATTGATCCATTCATGAAAAACATTCAAATATTAGCTACACCCAATGCACAAGTATGATCATAGTGCCCCCTGGTTGGTGCTTTATAAGAGAAGATGGAGACTCAAATAAAAGTAAAAATTGCATAAAGTAAATAGATAGGCCCTTCGTAGAGGGGAGTAGGGATTTGTAGAGGTGCCAGAGGTCAAAGCTTAAATTGAGAGATAACTTTTTTTGAGAGGAATGCTTTTCCTGTCAACGAAAACGACCGAGTAGTTCTCAATACTTTCCATGCTAGATACATCATAGGCGGTTCCCAAACAAAAAATAATGTTTATTCCTTTTTCCACCATTCTTTCACAACCCATGGTTTCCTTCCATACCAACACTTTCCAAGGAATTTATTATTTCACAACATAAAGTAAATTTCTTTTTCATTTCGGGACTGGGCATCCCTATTACCGTCGTACTCTCGTGCAATGACAAGTGAATAAAGACTCATCTTGAGAATAACACATCTAGCATGGAAAAATATTGGCCACCCCCAGCCGCTTCATGAGCGGTACGAGCACACAAAAAGGAAATTCAATTTGAAAATTAGAGATGGCACATGCAAATTTGCTTGGAACGGCATGGAAATACTCCATATAGGTAGTTATGGTGGGCTCATATGGCAAAACTGGGTTTAAGGATTTTGGATGCACAAGTAGTATTTCTACTTAGTACAAGTGGAGGCTAGCAAATAGATTCAGAAGCAACCAACCAAGAAACAAAAATTCACATAAACGGGCATTAAGCATAACTAACTCCAAATAATGCACCACAAGTAGGATGTAATTTCATTGCATAACTATTGACTTTCGTGCTTGCATAGGGAATCACCAACCTTAACACCTATATTCTTACTAAAGCATAATTACTCACCAACATGACTCACATATTACTATCATCATGTCTCAAAACTATTACAAGGAATCAAATTTAATTTGTTCAATGATCATCATGAAAGTTTTTATTATATCCCTCTTGAATATCTATCAGTGAAGAACATGAGCATAAAAATTTCATCTCTCAAAATAATATAACTGAAGTATGAGAGAATTTCTTCTAAATTTACTAAATCTCAAATTAATCTAAGTGAAGCATGAGAGTATTTCTTCCAAAATTAAAGCACGCCATGCTCAAAAAGATATAAGTGAAGCAGTAGAGCAATTCCATAGCTCAAAAAAATTTAAGTGAAGCATATAGGGCAATTCTAACAAATCATAGCATAACTTAGGCTCTCTCAAATAGGTGTGTCCAGCAAGGATACTTGTGACAAACTAAAAAGCAAATCAAGCAAAGACTCATATAATACAAGACGCTCCAACCAAAACTCATGATATGTGACGAATAAAAATATAGCTCCAAGTAAAATACCGATGGTCGTTAGAAGAAAGAGGGGATGCCACTCGGGGCATCCCCAAGCTTAGTTGCTTGTTTCTCTTTGGATATTAACTTGGGGTGCCATATCATCCCCAAGCTTAGGCTCTTTTCACTCCTTATTCCTTCATCCATCGTGATCTCACCGAAAACTAGAAAACTTCAATCACACAAAACTCAACAAAACCTTCCTGAGATCCGTTAGTATAATAAAGCAAATCACCACTCTAAGTACTGTTGAAAACCCATTCATATTTTATTATTGCATTATATCTACTGTATTCTAACTTTACCATGGCTTATACCCTCCAATAGAAACCATAGATTCATCAAAATAAGCACACAATGCAATGAAAATAGAATCTGTCAAAAACAGAACAGTTTGTAGTAATATGTACTCTAACCATACTTCTGTAACTCCAAAAATTCTGAAAAATTAGGACACTGTAAGCAATTTTTATATAAATCTTGTGTAAAAAATTCATAATTTTTTGTCATTCTGTGATTTTTGAAAATTCTGCTACCAGACGCAAAAGTTTCTGTTTTTCAACAACATCAAATCAACTATCACCCAACATGATCCCAAAGGCTTTACTTGGCACAAACTCTAATTAAAACATAAAAAACACAATCATAACAGTAGAATAATTGTGCAAACACTCAAGAGCAGAAATAAAAAGTCAAAAAGAAATTTTATTCATTGGGTTGCCTCACAACAAGCGCTATCGTTTTACGCCCCTAGCTAGGCATAATGCATAGATTCAAATGTCGTCATCTTTAGTTTCCAACTCCTCAATCACATAACTAGATTTCTTCAAGAATTTAGCATGCACACTTTCAATGACAATACTTCTATGAATAAGACTGGAAATTCATTCTTGTAAGTAGGGTGTTTCGCTGTTTCAACAAAATTGGGATAAACACTAATCATTTTAAGATCTTCCTTGTGGCTATTAGATGTGGCACCTTTGTTCTTAGTGACTAATGTAGACTTTTTACAGGAGTTCTTTCAATAGTTTTAACAAAAGAAAAGGCCGAGCTCAAGTTACTAAAAATTTCTTCCAACTTATGAATCCGGGAGGGACTTTCTTCTATTCTTTCGTTAACTACGGCTTCATTTTCCTTTAATAATTTAAAGACATCCCCTGCTTTTGACCCAATTTTATTAGCAAGATTATGAATTTTCTTATCCAAATTTTCAAGATGTTCTTTGGTAATCATCTTCTTTTCAATAGCATCTAGGCTTTCCATAACATGTTCGAGAGTTAAGTTTTTTTCATTAATCATGAGAGCTGGTGAACCCACTAGATTTCCAATGGCATTAAAAGCATCCAAAGATGGACATATCAAGAAATTCCCACCCGTAATCGTATCAAGGACGAATCTATACCAAGTGGTGATGCCCACATAAAAACTGCGAAGAAGAACAACGGTAGATTGCTTATGAATAGATCTATTATGAGCATTGCAAATCCTATACCAAGCACCTTTTAGGTTCTCCCCTCCCCTTTGCTTAAAATTGAGAACTTCATTCTCGAGAGTACATGCAATAGAGGAAGAACTAGCCATAACAGCAAGGTAGGCAAACTAGAGATCTGACGAGAAAAAGGCAAACGAAAAAGAGGGCGGATGAAACGGCAATTTTTGGTGAAGTGGGGGAGACGAAAACGAGAGGCAAATTGCAAATAATGTAAATTGCAAGGAGATGAGATTTCTGATTAGGAACCTGATAGATCTTGATGATGTCTCCCCGGCAATGGCGCCAGAAATTCCTTTGACGTGGCTTGATACTGCGTCGGTATTTGCCCAAAGAGGAAGGGATGATGCAGCACAACTACGGTAAGTATTTCCCTCAGTTATGAAACCAAGGTTATCGAACCAGTTGGAGAACCACGCAACACTATGTAAACGGTACCTGCACACAAAGAACAAATACTTGCAACCCGACGCGTAAGAGAGGTTTTCAATCTCTCCACGGTAAAAAGATAGATTGGTTTGTATTTGATTGGACAAATAGATCGCACAAGAACACAAAATAAAAGATGCAAATAAAAAGTGCAGCAAGGTATTTTTGAGTTTTAGAATAATAGATCTGAAAACAAATGCGGAAAAAGATAGATCGGAAAGCAATATATTGAAAGAATAGACCCGGGGGCCGTAGATTTCACTAGTGGCTTCTCACAAGAAAATAGCACACGGTGGGTAAACAAATTACTGTTGGGCAATTGATAGAAGATCAAATAATCACGACGATATCCAAGGCAATGATCAATATATAGGCATCACATCCAAGATTAGTAGACCAAAACGATTCTGCATCTACTACTATTACTCCGCACGTCGACCGCTATCCAGCATGCATCTAGTGTATTAAGTTCATAGAGAAACGGATTAATGCAATAAGAATGATGACATGATGTAGACCAGATCTATTCATGTAGGAATAGACCCCATCTTGTTATCCTTAATAGCAACGATACATGCATGCCTCGCTGCCCCTTCTGTCACTGGGAGAGGACACCGCAAGATCGAACCCATCACAAAGCACCTCTTCCCATGGCAAGAAAAATCAATCTGGTAGGCCTAACTAAACCAAAGGTTCAAAGAAGAAATACGAGGCTATAAATAATCATGCATATAAGAGATCAAAGAAGAATCAAATAATATTCATGGATAGAAACTGATCATGAACTCAAACTTCATCGGATCCCAACAAACACACCGCAAAAAGTCAGTACATCGAATAGATCTCCAAGAGACCATTGTATTGAGAATCAAAAGAGAGAGAGGAAGCCATCTAGCTAATTGATACGTCTCCAACGTATCTATAATTTTTTATTGTTCCATGCTATTATATTATCTGTTTTGGATGTTTTATATGCATTAATATGCTATTTTATATTATTTTTGGGACTAACCTATTAACCTAGTGCCTAGTGCCAGTTTCTGTTTTTTCCTTGTTTTTGAGTATTGCAGATAAGGAATATTAAACGGAGCCCAAACGGAATAAGACCTTCGGGGTGATTTTTCTTGGACCAGAAGAAACATACCAGACTTGGAGAGGAAGGCAGGAGACCTGCCGAGAGGCGACAAGCCTGCAGGGCGCGCCCTAGGGGGGCGTGCCCCCTGGCTTGTGGCCCCCCAGCAGGCCTCATAACCCTAAACTTTGGCCTATAAATTCCCTAATATTCCCCCAATACCAAAAAGCACCACGATAATACTTTTCCACCGCCGGAAGCCTCTATTCCCGTGAGATCCCATCTTGGAGCCTTTTCCGGTAATCTGTCGGAGGGGGATTCGATCACGGAGGGCATCTACATCAACTCCATTGCCTCTTCGATGATGCGTGAGTAATTAACCTCAGACCTTCGGGTCCATAGGTAGTAGCTAGATGGCTTCTTCTCTCTCTATGTTCTTCAATACCATGTTCCTCAGGATCTTCATGGAGATCTATCCGATGTAATACTCTTTTGCGGTGTGTTTGTCGAGATCTGATGAATTGTGGGTTTATGTTCAGATTATCTATGAATATTATTTGAATCTTCTCTGAATTCTTATATGCATGATTTCATATCTTTGCAAGTCTCTTCGAGTTATTGGTTTGGTTTGGCCAACTAGATTGGTAATTCTTGCAATGGGAGAAGTGCTTAGTTTTGGGTTCAATCTTGCGGTGTCCTCACCCAGTGACAAAGTAGGGGTAGCGAGGCACGTATTTGTATTGTTGCCATCAAGGGTAAAAAGATGTGGTTTTCATCATATTTCTTGAGTTTATCCTTCTACATCATGCCATCTTACTTAATGCGTTACTCTGTTCTTCATGAACTTAATACTCTAGATGCAGGCAGGAGTCGGTCGATGTGTGGAGTAATAGTAGTAGATGCAGAATCGTTTCGGTCTACTTGACACGGACGTGATGCCTATATGCATAATCATTGCCTTGGATATCGTCATAACTATGCGCTTTTCTATCAATTGCTCGACAGTAATTTGTTCACCCACCGTATTATTTTCCTTCAAGAGAGAAGCCTCTAGTGAAACTTATGGCCCCCGGGTCTATTTTCCATATTATATTTTCGGATCTATAAACCAAAAATACCAAAAATACTTTGCTGCAATCTTTTTACTTTTGTTTTACTTTTCGGTTTAGCAATATTTTATATCTATCTCTATCAGATCTCATCCTTGCAAGTAACCGTGAAGGGATTGACAACCCCTTTATAGCGTTGGGTGCAAGTGTTTGATTGTTTGTGTAGGTCCGAAGATTGGGGACTTGCTTGTATCTCCTACTGGATTGCTACCTTGGTTCTCAACAACCGAGGGAAATACTTATCTACTTTGCTGCATCACCCTTTCCTCTTCAAGGGAAAACCAACGCAAGCTCAAGAAGTAGCAAGAAAGATTTCTGGCGCCGTTGCCGGGGAGATCTACATCAAGCCTACCAAGTACCCATCACAAACTCATCTCTTGCATTTACATTATTTGCCATTTGCCTCTCGTTTTCCTCTCCCCCACTTCTAAAACAACTTTCAGAAAATACCAAAAAGATTTGCCTTTTTATTCGCCCTTCTTCTGTTCGTCTTTTCGTTTGCTTTTTGTTTCCTTGTGTGCTAGATTGCTTGCTTTGTCACGATGACTCAAGAGAATACCAAGTTGTGTGACTTCTCCAATACTAATAATATTGATTTTATTAGTACTCCGATTGCTCCTGCCACTAGTGCGGAATCTTATGAAATTAATGCCGCTTTGCTTAATCTTGTTATAAAGGAACAATTTTCCGGCCTTCCTAGTGAAGATGGCGCATCCCATCTAAATACTTTCGTTGAGTTGTGTGATATGCAAAAGAAGAAAGATGTGGATAATGATATTGTTAAATTGAAGCTATTTCCGTTCTCACTACGAGATCGTGCTAAAACTTGGTTTTCATCTTTGCCTAAAAATAGTATTGATTCATGGAATAAGTGTAAAGATGCTTTTATTTCCAAGTACTTTCTGCCCGCTAAGATCATCTCCCTTAGGAACGATATAATGAATTTTAAGCAGCTTGATCATGAGCATGTTGCACAATCTTGGGAGAGGATGAAATTAATGATTAGAAATGGCCCCGCACATGGTTTGAGTTTATGGATGATTATACAAATTTTTTATGTGGGATTGAATTTTGCTTCTAGAAATCTTTTAGATTCCGCCGCGGGTGGTACTTTGATGGAAATTACATTAGGAGAAGCTACTAAACTCCTAGATAATATTATGGCAAATTACTCTCAATGGCATACCGAAAGATCTCCTACTAGTAAAAAAGTGCATGCTATTGAAGAAATAAACACTTTGAGTGAAAAGATGGATGAATTAATGAAATTGTTTGCTAGTAAGAGTGCTCCAATTGATCCTAATGATATGTCTTTGTCTTCTTTGATTGGTAATAATAATGAATCTATGGATGTGAATTTTCTTGGTAGGAACAATTTTGGTAATAACGCGTATAGAGGTAATTTCAACCCTAGGCCGTTTCCTAGTAATTCCTCTAATAATTATGGTAATTCCTACAACAATCCTTATGGAAATTATAATAAGATGCCCTCTGATCTTGAGAATAATATTAAAGAATTTATTAGTTCGCAAAAGGTTTTCAATGCTATGATTGAAGAAAAACTGCTCAAGATTGATGATTTGGCTAGGAACGTTGATAGAATTTCACTTGAGATTGATTCTTTGAAAATTAGATCTACTCCACCCAAGCGTGATATTATTGAGTCTTTAAAAGCTATGAGAACTTCTATTGATGAGTGTAAGGAAAGAACCGCTAGAATGCGTGCTAAGCGTGAATGGCTTGAAAAGGTGTGTTCTCGTGATAATAATGATGAAGATCTTAAAGTGATTGATGTGACTCCTATTGAATCTTTGTTTTATAATACAAATCTTGATAAAGATGGGACTGGAGATAAGTTAACTTTAGTTAAAAGTCGTCCCAATGATTCGGAGTTTATAGATCTTAATGCTAAGATTGATAAAAGTGGGATTGAAGAGGTCAATACTTTAAATAGCAATGAACCCACTCTTTTGGATTTCAAGGACTTTAATTATGATAGTTGTTCTTTGAATGATTGTATTTCCTTGTTGCAATCCATGTTGAATTCTCCGCATGCTTATAATCAAAATAAGGCTTTTACTAAACATATTGTTGATGCTATGATGAAATCTGTTGAAGAAAAACTTGAGTTGGAAGTTTCTATACCTAGAAAGCTTTATGATGAGTGGGAACCTACTAATAAGATTAAAATTAAAGATTATGAGTGCCATGCTTTGTGTGATTTTGGTGCTAGCGTTTCCACGATTCCGAAAACTTTATGTGATGTGCTAGGTTTCCATGATCTTGATGATTGCTCTTTAAATTTGCATCTAGCGGATTCCACTATTAAGAAACCTATGGGAAGGATTAATGATGTTCTTATTGTTGCAAATACGAATTATGTGCCCGTAGATTTCATTGTTCTTGATATAGATTGCAATCCTACATGTCCTACTATTCTTGGTAGACCTTTCCTTAGAACGATTGGTGCAATTATTGATATGAAAGAAGGAAACATTAGATTCCAATTTCCGTTAAGGAAAGGCATGTAAAACTTTCCTAGAAAGAAAATTAAATTACCTTATGAATCTATTATGAGAGCTACTTATGGATTGCATACCAAAGATGACAATACCTAGATCTATTGCGTTATGCCTAGCTAGGGGCGTTAAACCATAGCGCTTGTTGGGAGGCAACCCAATTTTATTTCTGTTTTTGTTTCTGTTTTTGAGTGATTTACACATTATTACCTCTGTAGTAATGGTGTTTTATTGTTTTAATTAGTGTTTGATCCAAGTAAGACCTTTGGGATGGTCTACGGTGATTGTTGATTTGATTCTGCTGAAAAACAGAAACTTTTGCGCTCAGTCCAGGAATTTTATAAATTACCCAGAGCGTCAAATGAGTCTGAATTGTTTACAAAAGATTGATATACAAATTTCCCAGATTTTCCTAATTTTTCAGAATTTTTGGAGTTACAAAAGTATTTGAAGTTTACAGATTGCTACAGACTGTTCTGTTTTTGACAGATTCTGTTTTCTTTGTGTTGTTTGCTTATTTTGATGTATCTATGGGTTGTATCGGGGGATATGAACTATGGAGAAATTGGAATACAGTAGATATTACACCAATATAAATAAATAATGAGTTCACAACAGTACCTAAAGTGGTGATTTATTTTTCTTATACTAACGGATCTCACGAGTTTTCTGTTGAGTTTTGTGTTGTGAAGTTTCAAGTTTTGGGTAAAGATTTGATGGACTATGGAATAAGGAGTGGCAAGAGCCTAAGCTTGGGGATTCCCAAGGAACCCCAAGCCATATTCAAGGATACCAAAGAGCCTAAGCTTGGGGATGCCCCGGAAGGCATCCCCTCTTTCGTCTTCAATCCATCGGTAAATTTACTTGAGGCTATATTTTTATTCACCACGTGATATGTGTTTTGCTTGGAGCGTCTTGTATGATATGAGTCTTTGCTTTTTAGTTTTCCACAATCATCCTTGCTGCACACATCTTTTTAGAGGGACACGCATTAATCGTGAATTTATTAGAATACTCTATGTGCTTCACTTATATCTTTTGAGCTAGGCAATTTTGCTCTAGTGCTTCACTTATATCTTTTTAGAGCATGGCGGTGATTTATTTTATAGAAATAATTGAACTCTCGTACCTCACTTATATTATTTTGAGAGTCTTTAAACAGCATGGTAATTGGTTTAGGTTATGAATTTACTCCTAATATAATGGGCATCCAAGAGGGATATAATAAAAACTTTCATATAAAGTGCATTGAATACTATGAGAAGTTTGATTCCTTGCATATAGTTTTGAGATATAAAGATGGTGATATTAGAGTCATGCTAGTGAGTAATTGTGGATTGGTATAAATACTTGTGTTAAAGTTTGTGATTCCCGTAGCATGCACGTATGGTGAACCGTTATGTAACGAAGTCGGAGCATGATTTGTTTATTGATTGTCATCCTTTGTGTGAGGGTCGGGAGCGCGCGATGTTTAACTCCTACCAACCTCTCCCCTAGGAGCATGCGTCTAATACTTTGCTTTGATAACTAATAGACTTTTGCAATAAGTATGTGAGTTCTTTATGACTAATGTTGAGTCCATGGATTATACGCACTCTCACCCTTCCACCATTGCTAGCCTCTCTAGTACCGCGCAACTTTTGCCGGTGCATTAGACCCACCATATTTCCTTCCTAAAACCAGCCACCATACCTACCTATTATGGCATTTCCATAGCCATTCCGAGATATATTGCCATGCAACTTCCACCGTTCCGTTTATTATGACACGCACCATCATTTTCATATTGCTTTGCATGATCGTAAGATAGCTAGCATGATGTATTCATGGCTTGTCCATTTTTTGACGTCATTTGCTATGCTAGATCATTGCACATCCCGGAACACCATCGGAAGCATTCATATAGAGTCATATTTTGTTCTAAGTATCGAGTTGTAATTCTTGAGTTGTAACTAAATAAAAGTGTGATGATCATCATTATTAGAGCATTGTCCCATGAGAGAAAAGGATGATGGAAGCTATGATTCCCTCACAAGTTGGGATGAGTCTCCAGACTTTACAAATAATAAAAGAGGCCAATGAAGCCCAAATAAAAAAAAGAGGCCAAAGATGCCCACCAAAAAAAATAAAAAAAATGAGAGAAAGAGAGAGGGGACAATGCTACTATCCTTTTTTCCACACTTGTGCTTCAAAGTAGCACCATGATCTTCATGATAGAGAGTCTCCTATTTTGTCACTTTCGTATACTAGTGGGAATTTTTCATTATATAACTTGGCTTGTATATTCCGATGATGGGCTTCCTCAAATTGCCCTAGGTCTTCGTGAGCAAGCAAGTTGGATGCACACCCACTTAGTTTCTTTTTGAGCTTTCATACACTTATAGCTCTAGTGCATCCGTTGCATGGCAATCCCTACTCACTCACATTGATATCTATTAATGGGCATCTCCATAGCCCGTTGATATGCCTAGTTGATGTGAGACTATCTTCTCCTTTTTTTCCTCACAACCTCCACCATATTCTATTCCACCTATAGTGCTATATCCATGGCTCACGCTCATGTATTGCGTGAAAGTTGAAAAGGTTTGAGAACATAAAAGGTGTGAAACAATTGCTTGACTTGTCATCGGGGTTGTGCATGATTTAAATACTTTGTGTGGGGAAGATGGAGCATAGCGAGACCATATGATTTTGTAGGGATAACTTTCTTTGGCCATGTTATTTTGAAAGGACACAATTGCCTTGTTAGTATGCTTGAAGTATTATTCTTTTTATGTCAATATTAAGCTTTTGTTTTGAATCTTATGGATCTGAACATTCATGCCACAATAAATAATATTACATGGATACATATGTTAGGTAGCATTCCACATCAAAAATTCTATTTTTATCATTTACCTACTCGAGGACGAGCAGGAATTAAGCTTGGGGATGCTTGATACGTCTCCAACGTATCTATAATTTTTCATTGTTCCATGCTATTATATTATCTGTTTTGGATGTTTTATATGCATTAATATGCTATTTTATATTATTTTTGGGACTAACCTATTAACCTAGTGCCTAGTGCCAGTTTCTGTTTTTTCCTTGTTTTTGAGTATTGCAGATAAGGAATATTAAACGGAGTCCAAACGGAATAAAACCTTCGGGATGATTTTTCTTGGACCAGAAGAAACCTACCAGACTTGGAGAGGAAGGCAGGAGACCTGCCGGGAGGCGACAGGCCTGCAGGGCGCGCCCTACGGGGGGCGCGCCCCCCTGGCTTGTGGCCCCCCAGCAGGCCTCCTAACCCTCATCTTCGGCCTATAAATTCCCAAATATTCCCCCAATACCAAAAAGCACCACGATTATACTTTTCCGCCGCCGGAAGCCTCTGTTCCCGTGAGATCCCATCTTGGAGCCTTTTCCGGTAATCTGCCGGAGGGGGATTCGATCACCGAGGGCATTTACATCAACTCCATTGCCCCTCCGATGATGCGTGAGTAGTTCACCTCAGACCTTCGGGTCCATAGCTAGTAGCTAGATGGCTTCTTCTCTCTCTATGTTCTTCAATACCATGTTCTTCATGATCTTCATGGAGATCTATCCGATGTAATACTCTTTTGTGGTGTGTTTGTCGAGGTCCGATGAATTGTGGGTTTATGTTCAGATTATCTATGAATATTATTTGAATCTTCTCTGAATTCTTATATGCATGATTTCATATCTTTGCAAGTCTCTTCGAGTTATTGGTTTGGTTTGGCCAACTAGATTGGTAATTCTTGCAATGGGAGAAGTGCTTAGTTTTTGGTTCAATCTTGCGGTGTCCTCACCCAGTGACAAAGTAGGGGTAGCGAGGCACGTATTTGTATTGTTGCCATCAAGGGTAAGAAGATGGGGTTTTCATCATATTGCTTGAGTTTATCCCTCTACATCATGTCATCTTACTTAATGTGTTACTCTGTTCTTCATGAACTTAATACTCTAGATGCAGGCAGGAGTCGGTCGATGTGTGGAGTAACAGTAGTAGATGCAGAATCGTTTCGGTCTACTTGACACGGAGGTGATGCCTATATGCATAATCATTGCCTTCGATATCGTCATAACTATGCGCTTTTCTATCAATTGGTCGACAGTAATTTGTTCACCCACCGTATTATTTTCCTTCAAGAGAGAAGCCTCTAGTGAAACCTATGGCCCCCGGGTCTATTTTCCATATTATATTTTCAGATCTATAAACCAAAAATACCAAAAATACTTTGCTGCAATCTTTTTACTTTTGTTTTACTTTTCGTTTTATCAATCTTTTATATCTATCTCTATCAGATCTCATCCTTGCAAGTAACCGTGAAGGGATTGACAACCCCTTTATAGCGTTGGGTGCAATTGTTTGATTGTTTGTGTAGGTGCGAAGATTGGGGACTTGCTTGTATCTCCTACTGGATTGATACCTTGGTTCTCAACAACTGAGGGAAATACTTATCTACTTTGCTGCATCACCCTTTCCTCTTCAAGGGAAAACCAACGCAAGCTCAAGAAGTAGGACTAATGCCTACGGACCCGTAGGTCTATGGTGGACTACTCACGCATCTTCGGAGAGGCACCCATGAGGAGGATGAACCCCTCCGTGATGGTGTTAGATTGGATCTCGTGGTTCTGGAACTTGCGGCGGCTGGATTTGCGTTTCATCTCCTCCTCTAGGGTTTCTGGAATTTCTAATTATTTATAGAGCTGAGAGGCGGTGGTAAAGACCTCCGTGGGCCCCACGATACATCAGGGCGTGCCAGGGGCCTCTAGATCGCTGACGTGGCTTGAGACTGCGTCGGTATTTCCCCAAAAAGGAAGGGATGATGCAGCACACCGACGGTCAGTATTTCCCTTAGTTATGAAACCAAGGTTATCGAACCAGTAGGAGGATCTCCACCACCCAATAAGCAGCACTTGCACACAAATAACAAATACTTGCAACCCGATGCGAAAGAGAGGTTGTCAATCTGTCTACGGTAAAAAGATAGAATTGGTAGTGATAGATAGGAAAGATAGATCTCTCAAGAACACAAAATAAAAAGAGCAAATAAATAGTGCAGCAATATATTTTTTGGTTTTTGGTTTAGTAGATCTGAAAACAAAGAAGCAAAAAGATAGATCGGAAAGCAATATGTTGGAAAAGTAGACCTGGGGGCCGTAGGTTTCACTAGTGGCTTCTCTCATGAGTATAGCACATGGTGGGTGAACAAATTACTGTTGGGCAATTGATAGAAGATCTAATAATCATGACGATATCCAAGGCGATGATCATTATGTAGGCATCACGTCCAAGATAAGTAGACCGACTCCTTCCTGCATCTACTACTATCACTCCACACATCAACCACTATCCAGCATGCATCTAGTGTATTAAGTTCTTGGAAAAATGGAGTAATGCAATAAGAACAATGACATGATGTAGACAAGATCTATTCATGTAGGAATAGACCCCATCTTGTTATCCTTAATAGCAACGATACATGCGTGCCTTGTTACCCCTTCTGTCACTGGGAAAGGACACCGCAAGATCGAACCCATCACAAAGCACCTCTTCCGATGGCAAGAAAAATCGATCTAGTTGGCCTAACTAAACCAAAGATTCGAAGAAGAAATATGAGGCTATAAGTAATCATGCATATAAGAGATCAAAGAAGACTCAAATAATATTCATGGATAGAAACTGATCATGAACTCAAAATTCATCGGATCCCAACAAACACACCGCAAAAGTTTACATCAAATAGATCTCCAAGAGACCATTGTATTGAGAATCAAAAGAGAGAGAGGAAGCCATCTAGCTACTGCCTATGGACCTGTAGGTCTATGGCGGACTACTCATGCATCATCGGAGAGGCACCTTAGAAGAAGATGTACCCCTCCGTGATGGTGTTTAGCTTGGATCTCGAGGTTCTGGAACATGCGGCGGCTGGAATTGTGTTAAGTCAACTCCCCTAGGGTTTTCTGAATATTTGGGAATTTATAGGCGTCAGGGGCGGTGGAGGGGGGCCCCGTGGAGGGCACAACCCACCAGGGCGTGCCGGGGGCCCCCAAGCGCGCCCATGTGGGTTGTGGCCTCCACAGCCCACCTCTTTGGTACTTCTTTGGCCCACTGGGTGTCTTCTGGTCCAGAAAATTCTCCAAAAAGTTTCGTCGCGATTGGACTCCGTTTGGTACTGATATTCTGCGAAGTAAAAAACAAGCAAAAACAGCAACTGGCACTTTGGCACTATGTTAATAGGTTAGTCCCAAAAAAATGATATAAAGTAGTTATAAAATGATTGTAAAACATCCAAGAATGATAATATAACAACATGGAACAAGCAAAAATTATAGATACGTTGGAGACGTATCAGCATCCACAAGCTTAATTCCTACTCGTCCTCGAGTAGGTAAATGATAAAAACGGAATTTTTGATGTGGAATGCTGCCTAACATGTTCATCTCATATTCTTTTCTTTTGTAGCATGGACATTTGGACTTGTAGATGATTCAAAGCAATAGCCTAGTTTCAACATAATGACTTCAATACTCAAGCATGTCAACAAGCAACCATGTCTTTCAAAATATCAACACTAAAGAAAGTTATCCCTAGCCCATCATGCTCAATCATTGATCCATTCATGAAACACACTCAAATATTAGCTATGCCCAATGCTCAAGTACAGTCATAGAGCCCCCTAGTTGGTGCTTTATAAGAGAACATGGAGACTCAAAGTAAAAATAAAAATTGCATGAAGTAAAAAGATAGGCCCGTCGCAGAGGGAAGTAGGGCTTGTAGAGGTGCCAGAGCTCAAAGTTTTAAATTGAGAGAGAAAAATATTTTGGGTGGCATGCCTTTCCTGTCAACGAAAATGACAACGTAGCTCACAATACTTTCAATGCTAGATACATCATAGGCGGTTCCCAAACAGAAAATAAAGTTTATTCCTTTTTCCACCATCGTTCACTTTCCATGGCGGGCCGTATCCACGCTTGCCTTCCATACCAACACTTTCCAAGGAATTTATTATTTGACAACATAAAGTAAATATTTTTTCTTTTTCATTTCGAGAATGGGCATCCCTATTACCGCCGCACTCTCGTGCAATGACAAGTGAATAAACACTCATCTTGAGAATAACACATCTAGCATGGAAAAATATTGGACACTCCCCACCATTTCATGAGCGGTACGAGCACACAAAAGAGAAGTTTATTTTGAAAATTAGAGATGTCACATACAAATTTGCTCGGAACGGCATGGAAATACCGCATATAGGTAGGTATGGTGGACTCATAGGGCAAAACTTGGTTTAAGGATTTTGGATGCACAAGTAGTATTTCTACTTAGTACAAATGGAGGCTAGCAAATAGATTGAGAAGCAACCAAACTAAGAAACGAAAATTCACATAAGCGAGCTTTGAGCCTAACTAACACCGAATAATGCACCATAAGTAGGATGTAATTTCATTGCATAACTATTGACTTTCGTACTTGCATAGGGAATCACAAACCTTAACACCAATATTCCTACTAAAGCATAATTACTCACTAACATGACTCACATATTACTATCATGGTGTCTCAAAACTATTACAAAGAATCAAGTTTTATTTGTCCAATGATCTTCATGAAAGTTTTTATTATATCCTCCTTGGATATCTATCACTTTTGGACTAGTTTCATATATTGTCATTGCTTTTTGACAAGCTCAAACAAATTTAAGTGAAGCACATGAGCATATAGATTTCATCTCTCAAAAAGGTATAAGTGAAGCATGAGAGGATTTCTTCAAAATTTAAAAACTCTCAAATTAATCTAAGTGAAGCATGAGAGTATTTCTACAAAAATTTCCAAGCACACCATGCTCAAAAAGATATAAGTGAAGCACTAGAGCAATCCTATAGCTCAAAAAATTTAAGTGAAGCATAGAGAGCAATTCTAACAAATCATAGCATAATTTTGGCTCCCTCAAATAGGTGTGTCCAGCAAGGATACAAGTGACAAACTAAAAAGCAAAGCAAGCAAAGACTCAAATGATACAAGACGCTCCAAGCTAAACTCATGATATGTGACGAATAAAAATATAGCTCCAAGTAAAATACCGATGGTCGTTCGAAGAAAGAGGGGATGCCACTCGGGGGCATCCCCAAGCTTAGTTGCTTGTTTATATTTGGATATATCTTGGGGGTTCTTTAGCATCCCAATCTTAGGCTATTTTCACTCCTTATTCTTTAATCCATCATGATCTCACCCAAAACTTGAAAACTTCAATCACACAAAACTCAACAAAATCTTCGTGAGATCCGTTAGTATAATAAAGCAAATCACTACTTTAGGTGCTGTTGCAAACCCATTCATATTTTATTATTGCATTATACCTACTGTATTTTAACTTTACCATGGCTCATACCCTTCAATATAACCCATAGATCCATCAAAACAAGCACATAATGCAACGAAAACAGAATCTGTCTTAAACAGAACAGTCTATAGTAATCTGTACTCTAACCATACTTCTGTAACTCTAAAAATTCTGACAAATTAGGAAAACGTAAAGCAATTGTATAGAAACACTGTGTTAAAATTTTAGCTCAATATCACGTTCCAGTAAAACATGAAAATTCAAATACGGGACGCAAAGTTTCTGTTTCAGATTCAGCATCGCTTCTACTCATCTTATGAATCATCCTAAAGGATCTACTTGGCACAAACACTAAATAAACCATAAAAACACAATCATAACAGAGGCATAATTGTGTCAACACTCAAAAACAGAAAGGAAAAAAGCAAAAATTTATTTATTCATTGGGTTGCCTCCCAACAAGCGCTATCGTTTTACGCCCCTAGCTAGGCATAACGCATAGTTTCAAGTATTGTCATCTTTGGTTTTGGATCCATAGTATGCCCTCATGATTGATTCATATGGTGGCTTAATTCTTGTTCTAGGGAAGTGTTCCATACCCTTTCTTAGTGGAAATTGAAAACGAATATTGCCTTCTTTCATATCAATCACGACACCTATAGTACGTAAAAACGGTCTACCAAGTATACTGGGACAAGACGGATTGCAATCAATATCAATCACAATAAAATCTATGGGCACATAGTTCCTATTTGCAAGAATAAGAACATCATTAATTATTCCCAAAGGTTTTTTAATTGTAGAATCCGCCAAGTGCAATTTAAGAGAACATTCTTCAATATTGGTGAGACCAAGCACATCACATAAAGATTTCGGAATAAACAAAGCAATCATAATTTTTGATTTTGACTTTAATGGTAGGTTCCCACTCATCATGTAATTTTCTAGGAATAGAAATCTCCAACTCCAACTTTTCTTCAAAATATTTCATCATGACATCAACGATATGTTTAGTAAAAGCTTTGTTTTGTTCATAAGAATGGGGTGAATTCAACATGGATTGCAGCAAAGAAATACACTCAATTAAAGAGCAACTATCATAATAAAAGTCTTTGCAATCCAAAATAGTGGGCACATCACTAGTTAAACTTTTGACCTCTTCAAACCTACTTTTATCAAAAATTTCATCAAGATTTTCACCCTCCAAATTATTGGGACGCCTTCTAGCTAAAGTTGACTCTAATTCAGTCCATTTATCATCAATCTTAATATTACTAAACAAGGAATCAATAGGAGAAACACCAATCACTTTAAGATCTTCATCATTTTTATGAAAGCAATCACTAGAAAATGAGTTTTCTAAGATTTCTCTTTTAGCTCTAAGCATAGCGGTCCTTTTCTTACTTTCATCCATAGCGACATATAAAGCTTTAATTGATTCATCAATCTTAGGCACAAAAGCTTTCAACTTGAGATTTTCAACATCATGAGAAATTCTATCAATGCTTCTAGACATATCATCAATCTTATTCAACTTTTCTTCTATCGTAGTATTGAAAGCCTTTTGCGCATTGATAAATTCTTTAATATTATTCTCAAGATCAGAGGTGTTCCTATTATTATTGTAAGAGGAATTACCATAATTATTAGAGGAATTTCCAGGAAAAGGCCTAGGATTAAAATTACCTCTATAAGCATTGTTATTGAAATTGTTTCGCGAGACAAAGTTCACATCTACGGAATCACTATTTTGCTCAATCAAGGTAGACAAAGTCATATCATTAAGATCAATAGGAGCATTTTTACTAGCAACCAATTTCATCGAAGCATCAACCTTATCACTCAAAGTACTAATTTCTTCAACTGAATTAACTTTTTTACTAGTAGGTGCTCTTTCGGTATGCCATTGTGAGTAATTTGCCATGATATTATGTAGCAACTTAGTAGCTTCACCCAAAGTAATTTCCATAAAAGTACCACCCGCGGCGGAATCTAAAAGATTTCTAGAGACAAAATTCATTCCCGCATAAAAATTTCGTACGATCATCCAAAGATTCAAACCATGAGTAGGACAATTTCTTAGCATCAACTTCATTCTTTCCCAAGATTGTGCAACATGTTCATGCTCAAGTTGCTTAAAATTCATGATTTGTGTCCTAAGGGAAATAATTTTCGCGGGCAGAAAATACTTAGTAATAAAAGCATCCTTGCACTTATTCCAAGAATCGATACTATTGCGAGGCAAAGAAGAAAACCAAATTTTTGCATGATCCCGCAAGGAAAAAGGAAATAATTTCAACTTCACTATATCATTGTCCACATCTTTTTTATTTTGAATATCACACAATTCTACGAATGTGTTTAGATGGGATGCGGCATCCTCATTAGGAGTACTGGCATATTGATCTTTCATGACAAGATTCAACAAAGCGGCATTAATATCACAAGACTCCGCACTAGTGGTGGGAGGAGCAATAGGAGTACCACTAAAATCATTGTTATTAGTATTGGAAAAATCACACAGATTGGTGTTTTCTTGAGTCATCGTGACGACGCAAACAAGATTGCAAGCAAGCAAGAGATCTGGCACGAAAAAGGCATAGGAAAAAGAGGGCGAATAAAACGGCAAATTGGTGAAGTGGGGGAGAGGAAAACGAGAGGCAAATGGCAAATAATGTAATTGCAAGGAGATGAGATTTGTGATTAGGAACCTGGTAGATGATGATGGAGTCTCCTCGGCGCCTGGGATTGGCACGTACAAGAGACCGCTACCTCCCCGGCAACGGCGCCAGAAGTTCCTTTGACGTGGCTTGAAACTGCGTCGGTATTTCCCCAAAGAGGAAGGGATGAGGCAGCACAGCAATGGTAAGTATTTCCCTCAGTTATGAAACCAAGGTTATCGAACCAGTAGGAGGATCACCACCACCCAATAAGCAGCACCTGCACACAAATAACAAATACTTGCAACCCGACGCGAAAGAGAGGTTGTCAATCTCTCTACGGTAAAAAGATAGATTAGGTAGTGATAGATAGGAGAGATAGATCTCTCAAGAACACAAAATAAAAAGGGAAAATAAATAGTGCAGCAATATATTTTTGAGTTTTTTGTTTAGTAGATCTGAAAACAAAGAGGCAAAAAGATAGATCGGAAAGCAATATGTTGGAAAAGTAGACCCGGGGGCCGTAGGTTTCACTAGTGGCTTCTCTCATGAGTATAGCACACGGTGGGTAAACAAATTACTGTTGGGAAATTGATAGAAGATCAAATAATCATGATGATATCCAAGGCGATGATCATTATATAGGCATCACGTCCAAGATAAGTAGACCGACTCCTGCCTGCATCTACCACGATTACTCCACACATCGACCGCTATCCAGCATGCATCTAGTGTATTAAGTTCATGGAAAAACGGAGTAATGCAATAAGAACGATGAAATGATGTAGACAAGATCTATTCATATAGGAATAGACCCCATCTTGTTATCCTTAATAGCAACGATACATGTGTGCCTTGCTGCCCCTTCTGTCACTGGGAAAGGACACCGCAAGATCGAACCCATCACAAAGCACCTCTTCCAATGGCAAGAAAAATCAATCTAGTTGGCAAAACTAAACCAAAGATTCGAAGAATAAATACGAGGCTATAAGTAATCATGCATATAAGAGATCAAAGAAGACTCAAATAATATTCATGGATAGAAACTGATCATGAACTCAAAATTCATCGGATCCCAACAAACACACCGCAAAAGTTTACATCAAATAGATCTCCAAGAGACCACTGTATTGAGAATCAAAAGAGATAGAGGAAGCCATCCAGCTACTGCCTACGGACCCGTAGGTCTATGGTGGACTACTCACGCATCATCGGAGAGGCACCTATGAAGAAGATGAACCCCTCCGTGATGGTGTTTAGATTGGATCTCGAGGTTCTGGAACTTGCGGTGGCTGGAATTGTGATTCGTCGATTCCCCTAGGTATTTCTGAATATTTGGGAATTTATAGGCGTCAGAGGCAGTGGAGGGGGGCCCCGTGGAGGGCACAACCCACCAGTGCGCGTTGGGGGCCCCCTGGCGCGCCCATGTCGGTTGTGGCATCCACAGCCCACCTCTCTGGTACTTCTTTGGCCCACTGGGTGTCTTCTAGTCCAGGAAAAATCTCCAAAAAAATTTGTCGCGATTGGACTCCGTTTGGTACTAATATTCTGCGAAGTAAAAAACAAGCAAAAACAGCAACTGGCACTTTGGCACTATGTCAATAGGTTAGTCCCAAAAAAATGATATAAAGTAGTTATAAAATGATTGTAAAACATCCAAGAATGATAATATAACAGCATGGAACAAACAAAAATAATAGATACGTTGGACACGTATCACGCACCCTAGTGTATCGTGGGCCCCATGGCCTCCCCCCAGGTGCTTCCTTGGCTCCCAAGTTGTCTTCTGGTCCAAAAAAATCTCTAAAAAGTTTCGTGGCATTTGGACTCCGTTTCATACTGATATTCTGCGAAGTAAAAACAAGCAAAAAATAGCAACTAGCATTGGGCACTATGTCAATAGGTTAGTCCCAAAAAAGATATAAAGTTGCTATAAAATGATTATAAAACATCCAAGAATGATAATATAACAGCATGGAACAATCAGAAATAATAGATACGTCGGAGACGTATCAATGATGTGTGAGCATTTCTATTCCTCGTTGAAATCTTAGTGTTGTTTCGGGTCGGAAGCGCGCGATGGTTAACTCCTACCACTAGTAGAAAATGGGACATTAGTCCCGGTTCGTAAGGGCCTTTAGTCCCGGTTGTGTAACCGGGACTAAACAATCGGGACTAAAGGCACCCCTTTTTAGTCCCGGTTGTGTTACAAACCGGGACTAAAGGGGTTCCATGTGGCCGCTGCATAGCGCTCAGGCAGGAGCACCTTTAGTCCCGGTTGGTAACACCAACCGGGACTAAAAGGCAGCCACGCATCAGCCCCTGCCAAGCGCTGGGGTTTACGGTTTTTTTAAGGAGGGGTTTTGGAGGGTTTAGGGGTTTTGGAGGGAGGGGTTTTGGAGGGTTTAGGGGTTTCATTTTATGTTTTCCATTCAACTTGACGCTACTACATATATATAGCAATGAAAGAACCATTACACAACATCGTGATGAATATAGAGAAGTGACCTCTTTCTCCGTGCTTGGTGGTCGAACAACAAGTTTTCGTATATATATTCGACGCTACTACAATAGTACATGTTTGTGCATATATACAATATAATATCCCTTACTATCCCTAATATCTACTTACCAAAATTAGCTTCCAATTTCCGATGGTATTCTCCCTTTCTATGTATGACCTCTTCAAGTAAGAATACCGCCAATTCCTCTTGAATTGCTCGGAAGCGATCCTTTGGTATGAGTTCGTCCCGCATCCGTTCGATCTAATTTAAAGAAGGGGGGTCAATATATATGAATGAAACTCAAAACAATTGATGGTAATAAAATAAAATTGTGAATATTGTTTACGTACTTCAAGTTGTTCTAACATTCTGCCTGTCTCACAGGTCGTCTGGCGAATGAACTCGCAAACGTGGTATCCACATAAATTATTCCCAGATCCCTGCCTCGAGCACTTTACAAGAAAGAGTTCAATCAAAAGAATAATCAAGCATGATAATGGTATTGAAACTATAATCAAAGAGATGTGCGCACCTAGCTAGTACTACTTACATTGAGTGGTCGAAATTGTAGCTCCTCTCTCCATTCACCCCTAACCTTCTTGGTGAACTCTTTCCAAACCCTGTCCGGAAAAGAAAATGAATAAAGGAGTTATTAATTACTTGTTATCAGGAAATGAACGAAATTTGCTAATATAGTACGATAATGATTGAAATTACCTTTAGAACGTTTTTTCAGGTCCGCCCACATCTCAGGGTCTTTACGTAACGAGTACATGACAAGTACACTTCCTGCGTCAAACTCAATGACTAGCAGAATAAAGTGGAAACTGCGCACATATATAACTCATCAATTACACTTAACATCGAGTAAGCGAAATAGAATGTGAACAAGACAGTTTAACACTCACTTGAAGTTGTAAGGAAATAGAATTTCCCTTTTGGTTTGTTGTTCAATTAACGCCCTGAGCAAGATCTGCTCTGTATCCTTGGCATTTCTTTTTACCGTAACTTCATGAATATTATTTGGGTTAATGAACCCAATGTCATAGATTTGTCTTCTTTTGCATTCGAAGATCTTCTTTCTGCATAATATAATGAGGATAATTATACATGCAATGAATGAGCTGAGCTAGAGACTTAATTACAGAAATGATACTTACAAACAATACCAACTGACGAAAGATTTGTCCATGGCATCTTGATTGTATAAATGAAATAATTCTTCAAATTCAATGTAAATATCCTCCTATCCATTGAAGTAATGCTCATCTTTAATTCCCACAATGATATAGTTGGTCCCGTCCTTTGAGGCTTCCATGTACCACTCATGCAATTTTTGCATTTGTGTTGGTAGATGCTTTAGCTCCTCAAGTCTGACGAGAGGCTTCCCGTGCTCGTATCTATAGGCTAACTCAGTCATGGGGGTCTGTACATCCTCGCCTAAGTATTCACCAAGAGTAAAACCAAGATCAGCGGCCGCTACCCTCGGATCATTAGTGATATCGGGAAACACCTTTAGCGGGGGGCATGATTGGTTTTTCTGTGTGCCGAGCTGGGGAATTGTTTTCCCCCTTGCACTACTGCTACTTCCCGACCGCTGTTGTTCTCTATGTGACTTGATAATACAGCGGTCATAGTCTGATATCAGCGGAGGCGGTGGTGGTTTTGTAAGGTTTTCCAAATAGCGCTTCGCTTTTCTCGAATCTATTTGCTCCTTTCACTTGGGCCGTTTCGGCACAAACTGGCGTTTCACATCAGCAGCCACGACCTTATTGGTTTCCTCATCAGTCAGTTTGTATGGTAACTTGGCAGGAACCTTCTTGACCCTTGTATCTGCTCTGGATTTCTTCCTAGTTGTACAACTAGCCGCTAGAGCGGCGGCTCTCTTCCGCTCGTGCTGAGGTGGCAGAGGAGGCGGAGTCTGCTGACGTCGAGGCAGAGTCGTCTGATGGGCCTCCTCCTGCGGAGTCTACTGACGTCGAGGCATAGACAGCTGAGGGGCCTCCTCTGGAGGAGTCTGCTGATATCGAGGCAGAGACAGCTGAGGGGCCTCCTCCGGCGGAGTCAGCTGACGTCGAGGCGGAGACAGCTGAGGCGACGGAGTGTGCTGATGCGGCGGAGACGGCTGAGGCAGCGGAGATAGAGATGGACTATGAGGAGTTTGCTGAGGTGCCTTCTGCGGCAGAGTGTGCTGACATGGCGTCCAATGTGGAAGCACGATGTGTTCCTTTCTCCATAGAGTGGTAGTCCTTAGGGCATCTCCCAGTGCAGTCTCCCCTTCACCTGTAGGCCAGTCAAGCTCCAGCTGCTCAAATCCGTTGAGAAATTCATCCACCCCGGCAACAACATAGCCATCTGGAATCGGCATGCAATGGTAAGTTCCATCAGGTACACGAGGTAAGGCATAGCCGATCGCCACCTTCAGGGATATGTTCGTGCATTTCGCACGTAGATCACAATGTTCACTTTACGTTATATCATCCACAGGGTAGCGAGGAGCCGTGATATCATCTGTGGGCCGAACGAGCTCCGTGGAAGCCACACTGCTTTTTCGCTGAGATGGTGGGGTAGCTCCGTGGGCAGTATCGAATGTAGGATCTTCTTGCCGCTGAGATGTGCCGGTAGCTCGCTGTCTGGTAAGTGCCTCTATTTGCTTCTGCTGCAACGCTACTATTTCTTTGACCTTCTGCAGCCGGTCTGCATCCTTTTTCTTCTTTCTCCCTCGGCTTCTATAAGTTTCACTACTGTCGGGAAACCCAAGCTTCCACGGAACGGAGCCTGATGTGCCTCGTGTTCGTCCAGGGTGTTCAGGATTCCTAAGGGCGCGTGTCAGCACGTCCTTCACTAAATCGGGATGGAACGTTGACGTGGCTTGAGACTGCGTCGGTATTTCCCCAAAGAGGAAGGGATGATGCAGCACAGCTACGGTAAGTATTTCCCTCAGTTATGAAACCAAGGTTATCGAACCAGTAGGAGAACCACGCAACACTATGTAAACGGTACCTGCAAACAAAGAACAAATACTTGCAACCCGGCGCGTAAGAGAGGTTGTCAATCTCTGCACGGTAAAAAGATAGATTAGTTTGTATGAGATTGGATAGATAGATCACACAAGAACACAAAATGAAAGAAGCACATAAAAAGTGCAGCAAGGTATTTTTGGGTTTTTGTAATAATAGATCTGAAAGCAAATGAGGACAAAGATAGATTGGAAAGCAATAGATTGAAAGAATAGACCCGGGGGCCGTAGGTTTCACTAGTGGCTTCTCTCATGAGTATAGCAGACGGTGGGTAAGAAAGTTATTGTTGGGCAATTGATAGAAGATCAAATAATCATGATGATATCCAAGGTGATGATCAATATATAGGCATCACGTCCAAGATTAGTAGACCGAAACGATTCTGCATCTACTACTATTACTCCACACATCGACCGCTATCCAGCATGCATCTAGTGTATTAAGTTCATGGAGAAACGAAGTAATGCAATAAGAACGATGATTTGATGTAGACAAGATCTATTCATGTAGGAATAGACCCCATCTTGTTATCCTTAATGGCAACGATACATGCGTGCCTCGCTGCCCCTTTTGTCACTGGGAGAGGACACCGCAAGATCGAACCCATAACAAAGCACCTCTTCCCATGGCAAGAAAAATCGATCTAGTTGGCCTAACTAAACCAAAGATTCAAAGAAGAAATACGAAGCTATAAGTAATCATGCTTATAAGAGATCAAAGAAGAATCAAATAATATTCATGGATAGAAACTGATCATGAACTCAAAATTCATTGGATCCCAACAAACACACCGCAAGAAGTCATTACATCAAATAGATCTCCAAGAGACCATTGTATTGAGAATGAAGAGAGAGAGAGAGAGAGAGAGAGAAAGCCATCTAGCTACTGCCTACGAACCCGTAGGTCTATGGTGGACTGGTCACGCATCATCGGAGAGGCACCAATGAGGATGATGAACCCCTCGTAGATGGTGTTAGATTGGATCTCGCAGTTCTGGAACTTGCGGCGGCTGGAAGTATTTTTCGTCGAGTCCTCTTGGGTTTCTGGAATTTCTGAGAATTTATAGAGCTGAGAGGCGGTGGAGGAGACCCCCATGGGCCCCACAACCCATCAGGGTACGCCAGGGGCCTCTGGCACACCATGGTGTCTTTGGGGCCCCACGGGCCACCTCCCAGGTGCTTCCTTGGCTCCCAAACTATCTTCTGGTCCAAAAAAGATCTCCAAAAAGTTTCGGGGCAATTGGACTCCGTTTGGTAATGATATTCTGCAAAACGAAAAACAAGCAAAACACAACAACTGGCACTTGGCACTATGTCAATAGGTTAGTCCCAAAAAATGATATAAAGTTGCTATAAAATGATTATAGAACATCCAAGAATGATAATATAACAGCATGGAACAATCAAAAGTTATAGATACGTTGGCGATGTATCAGCATCCCCAAGCTTAACTCCTACTCGTCCTCGAGTAGGTAAATGATAAAAACAGAATTTTTGATGTGGAATGCTGCCTAACATGTTCATCACATATTCCTTTCTTTTGTAGCATGGACATTTGGAATTTTAGATGGTTCAAAGCAATAGTCTAGTTTTGACAAAAAGACTTTAATACTCAAGCATATCAACAAGCAACCATGTCTTTCAAAATATCAACACTAAAGAAAGTTATCCCTAGCCCATCATGCTCAATCATTGATCCATTCACTAAACACACTCAAATATTAGCTACACCCAATGCACAAGTATGATCATAGTGCCCCTAGTTGGTGCTTTATAAGAGAAGATGGAGATTCAAATAAAAAATAAAAAATGCATAAAGTAAATAGATAGGCCCTTCGCAGAGGGAAGTAGGGATTTGTAGAGGTGCCACAACTCAAAGCTTAAATTGAGAGAGAAAAATATTTTGGGTGGCATGCCTTTCCTGTCAACGAAAACGACCGAGTAGTTCTCAATACTTTCCATGCTAGATACATCATAGGCGGTTCCCAAACAGAAAATAAAGTTTATTCCTTTTTCCACCATTCTTTCACAATCCATGGCTAGCCGTATCCACGGTTGCCTTCCATACCAACACTTTCCAAGGAATTTATTATTTGACAACATAAAGTTAGTTTCTTTTTCATTTCGAGACTGGGCATCCCTATTACCGTTGTACTCTCGTGCAATGACAAGTGAATAAACTCTCATCATGAGAATAACACATCTAGCATGGAAAAATGTTGGACACCCCCTACCGCTTCATGCGCGGTACGAGCAAACAAAAAGGAAATTCATTTTGAAAATTAGAGATGGCACATACAAATTTGCTTAGAACGGCATGGAAATACCGCATATAGGTAGGTATGGTGGACTCATATGGCAAAACTAGGTTTAAGGATTTTGGATGCACAAGTAGTATTTCTACTTAGTACAAGTGGAGGCTAGCAAATAGATTGAGAAGCAACCAACCAAGAAACGAATATTCACATAAACGGGCATTAAGCAGAACTAACACCATAAGTAGGATGTAATTTCATTGCATAACTATTTACTTTCGTGCTTGCACACGGAATCACAAACCTTAACACCAATATTCTTACTAAAGCATAATTACTCACCAACATGACTCACATATTGCTAGCATCATGTCTCAAAACTATTACAAGGAATCAAGTTTAATTTGTCCAATCATCTTCATGAAAGTTTTTATTATATCCCTCTTGAATATCTATCACTTCGGGACTAGTTTCATATATTGCCATTGCTTCTGACAAGCTCAAATCAATTTAAGTGAAGAACATGAGCATAAAAGTTACATCTCTCAAAATAATATAAGTGAAGCACGATAGAATTTCTTCAAAATTTACTAACTCTAAAATTAATCTAAGTGAAGAATGAAAGTATTTCTTCAAAAATTTAAAGCACACCATGCTCAAAAAGATATAAGTGAAGCACTAGAGCAATTCCATAGCTCAAAAAAATTAAGTGAAGCATAAAGAGAAATTCTAACAAATCATAGAATAATTTTGGCTCTCTCAAATAGGTGTGTCCAGCAAGGATACTTGTGACAAACTAAAAAGCAAATCAAGCAAAGACTCATATAATACAAGACGCTCCAAGCAAAACTCATCATATGTGCCGAATAAAAAAAGCTCCAAGTAAAACACCGATGGTCATTAGAAGAAAGATGGGATGCCACTGGGGGCATCCCCAAGCTTAGTTGCTTGTTTCTCTTTGGATATTATCTTGGGGTGCCATATCATCCCCAAGCTTAGGCTCCTTTCACTCCTTATTCCTTCATCCATCGTGATCTCACCCAAAACTTGAAAACTTCAATCACACAAGACGCAACAAAACCTTCGTGAGATCTGTTAGTATAATAAAGCAAATCACCACTCTAAGTACTCTTGCAAACCCATACATATTTTATTATTGCATTATATCTACTGTATTCTAACTTTACCATGGCTTATACCCTTCAATACAAACCATAGATTCATCAAAACAAGCACACAATGCAACGAAAACAGAATCTGTCAAAAACAGAACAGTGTGTAGTAATCTGTACTCTAACTATACTTATATAACTCTAAAAATTCTTAAAAATTAGGAAACGTAAAGAATTTGTATAGAAATACTGTGTTAAAATTTCAGCTCATTATCACGCTCTAGTAAAAAATGAATATTCCTGCACTGGAGTCAAAGTTTCTGTTTCAGATTCAGCATTGTTTCTACTCATCTTGTGAGTCATCCTAAAGGCTTTACTTGGCACAAACACTAATTAAAACATAAAAACCCAATCATAACAGTAGTATAATTTTGTCAACACTCAAGAACAGAAATAAAAATATAAAAATAAATTTTATTCATTGGGTTGCCTCCCAACTAGCGCTACCGTTTTATGCCCCTCGCTAGGCATAATGCATAGATTCAAGTTTTGTCATCTTTAGTTTTTGCTCCATAGGATGCTCTCATGATTGATTCATATGGTGGATTAATTCTTGTTCTAGGGAATTTTTCCATACCCTTTCTTAGTGTAAATTGAAATTTAATATTGCCTTCTGTCATATCAATCACGGCACCTACAGTGCATAAAAACAGTCTACCAAGTATAATGGGACAAGACGGGTTGCAATCAATATCAAGAACAAGAACATCATTAATTCTTCCCAAAGGCTTTTTAATAGTAGAATCCACCAAGTGCAAATTAAGAGAACATTCTTCAATATTGGTAAGACCAAGCACATCACATAGAGATTTCGGAAGTGTGGAAACACTAGCACCCAAATCACATAAAGCAAATCACTCATAATTTTTAATCTTGACTTTAATGGTAGGTTCCCACTCATCATGTAATTTTCTAGGAATTGAAATCTCTAACTCCAACTTTTCTTCAAAAGATTTCATCATGGCATCAACAACATGTTTAGTAAAAGCTTCATTTTGTTCAGAAGCATGGGTTGAATTTATCATGGATTGTAACAAAGAAATAGATTCAATCAAAGAGCAACTATCATAATTAAAGTCTTTTCAATCCAAAATAGTGGGCACATCACTAGTTAAAGTCTGGACCTCTCCAAACCCACTTTCATCAAATTTTTCATCAAGATTTTCACCCTCCAAATCATTGGGACGCCTTCTAGATAAAGTTAACTCTACTTCAGTCCCTTTATCATCAATTTTAATATTACTAAACAAGGAATCAATAGAAGAAACATCAATCACTTTAAGATCTTCATCATTTTTATGAAAGCAATCACTAGAAAACGCTTTTTCTAAACATTCTCTTTTAGCTCTAAGCATAGCGGTTCTTTTCTTACTTTCATCCATAGAAACATATAAAGATTTAATTGATTCATCAATCTTAGGTGCAAAATATTTCAACTTGAGATTTTCTACATCATGGGAAATTATATCAATGCTTCTAGACATATCATCAATCTTATTCAACTTTTCTTCTATCGTAGTATTGAAAACTTTTTGAGCATTGATAAATTCTTTAATATTACTCTCAGGATCAGAGGGGTTCCTATTATTATTGTAAGAAGAATTACCATAGGAATTACCATAATTGTTAGAGGAATTTCCAGGAAAAGGCCTAGGATTAAAATTTCCTCTATAAGCATTATTATTAAAATTATTTCGCAAGATGAAATTCACATCTACGGAATCACTATTTTGCTCAATCAAAGTAGACAAAGGCACATCACTAAGATCAATATGAGCATTTATACTGGCAACCGACTTCATAAGAGCATCAACTTTTTCACTCAAAGTACTAATTTCTTCAACCGAATTAACTTTTTTACTAGTAGGTGTTCTTTCAGTATGCCATTGTGAATAATTTGCCATAATATTATCTAGCAATTTAGTAGATTCACCCAAAGTAATTTCCATAAAAGTACCACCCGCGGCAGAATCTAAAAGATTTCTAGAGACAAAATTCAATCCCAGATAAAATTTTGTATGATCATCCAGAGATTTAAACCATGAGTAGGACAATTTCTTAGCATCAATTTCATTCTTTCCCAAGATTGTGCAACATGTTCATGCTCAAGTTGCTTAAAATTCATGATTTGAGTTCTAAGGGAAATAATTTTCGCGGGAGGAAAATACTTAGTAATAAAGGCATCCTCGCACTTATCGCAAGAATCGATACTATTGCGAGGCAAAGAAGAAAACCAAATTTTTGCACGATCCCGCAAAGAGAAAGGAAATAATTTCAACTTCACTATATCATTTGTCCACAATTATTTTCTTTTGCATATCACACAATTCTACGAATGTGTTTAGATAGGACGCGGCATCCTCATTAGGATTACCGGAAAATTGATCTTTCATGACAAGATTCAACAAAGCAGCATTAATATCAGAATACTCCGCACTAGTGGCGGGAGAAGCAATCGAAGTACTAATAAAATTATTATTATTGGTATTGGAAAAATCATACAATTTGGTATTTTCTTGAGTCATCGTGACTATGCAAACAAGATTGCAAGCAAACAACAGATCTGACGAGAAAAAGGCAAACGAAAAAGAGAGCGAATAAAACGGCAAATTTTTGTGAAGTGGGGGAGAGGAAGACGAGAGGCAAATGGAAAATAATGTAAATTGCAAGGATATGCGATTTGTGATTAGGAACGTGATAGATGTTGATGATGTCTCCCCGGTAACGGCGCCAGAAATTCCTTTGACGTGGCTTGAGACTGTGTCGGTATTTCCCCAAAGAGGAAGGCATGATGCAGCACAACTACGGTAAGTATTTCCCTCAGTTATGAAACCAAGGTTATCGGACCAGTAGGAGAACCATGCAACACTATGTAAACGGTACCTGCACACAAAGAACAAATACTTGCAACCCGACGCGTAAGAGAGGTTGTCAATCTCTCCACGGTAAAAAGATAGATTAGTTTGTATGATATTGGATAGATAGACTGCACAAGAACACAAAATAAAAGAAGAAAATAAAAAGTGCAGCAAGGTATATTTGGGTTTTTGAAATAATAGATCTGAAAGCAAATGCGGAAAAAGATAGATCGGAACGCAATAGATTGAAAGAATAGACCCGGGGGCCGTAGGTTTCACTAGTGGCTTCTCTCGTGAGTATAGCACATGGTGGGTAAACAAATTACTGTTGGGCAATTGATAGAAGATCAAAAAATCATGAAGATATCCAAGGCAATGATCAATATATATGCACCACGTCCAAGATTAGTAGACCGAAACGATTCTGCATCTACTACTATTACTCCACACATCGACCGCTATCCAGCATGCATCTAGTCTATTAAGTTCATGGAGAAACGGAGTAATGCAATAAGAACGATGACATGATGTAGACAAGATCTATTCATGTAGGAATAGACCCCTTTTTGTTATCCTTAATGGTAACGATACATGCGTGCCTCGCTGCTCATTCTGTCACTGGGAGAGGACACCGCAAGATCAAACCCATCACAAAGCTCCTCTTCCCATGGCAAGAAAAATCGATCTAGTTGGACTAACTAAACCAAAGATTCGAAGAAAAAATATGAAGCTATAAGTAATCATACATATAAGAGATCAAACAAGACTCAAACAATTTTCATGGATAGAAATTGATCATGAACTCAAAATTCACCGGATCCCAACAAACACAGCGAAAAATTCATTACATCAAATAGATCTCCAAGAGACCATTGTATTGAGAATCAAAAGAGAGAGAGAAAGCCATCTAGCTACTGCCTATGGATCCGTAGGTCTATGGTGGACTACTCATGCATTATCGGAGAGGCACCAATGTGGATGATGAACCCCTCCATGATGGTGTTAGATTGGATCTCGTGGTTCTGGAACTTGCGGCGGCTGGAAGTGTTTTTCGTCGACTCCACTAGGGTTTATGGAATTTCTGAGAATTTATAGAGCTGAGAGGTGGTGGAGGAGACCCCCGTGGGCCCCACAACTCATTAGGGCGCGCCAGGGGCCTCTAGCGTGCCCTGGTGTATTTTGGGCCCCACGGGCCTCCTCCGAGGTGCTTCCTTGGCTCCCAAGTTGTCTTCTTGTCCGAACAAATCTCAAAAAAGTTTCGGGGTAATTGGACTCCGTTTGGTACTAATATTCTGCGAAGCAAAAAACAAGCAAAAAACAGCAACTGGCACTTGGTACTATGTCAATAGGTTAGTCCCAAAAAATGATATAAAGTTGCTACAAAATGATTATAAAACATCCAAGAATGATAATATAACAGCATGGAACAATCAAAAATTATAGATACGTTGGAGACGTATCAAACTTTCCTTCCTGCACGTCCTTTATTGCATCTTGAATGGCTTTGACGGGTGTTGCAAGTTGAGCTTTTGGATAAACACACTTCCCAGTTTCTAGGTTCAACGTTCCCCCATGTCTCTGGATGGATCTGTTTATCAAGAAGGTCGTTCTCACCTTTCTCACACTTAGGCCTAGCAAACTTGTAGCCACCTGACCCCATAACATGGTGATATTCCTTCTTTGCAGCATTTTTCTTGTTTATTTTTGTCCTTGTCTTACCTACCTCCGTTGTCTTGTACGCCACAAATGCGGGCCAGTGATCTTTTAACTTCGAATCTGCTCCAGTGAATGTTGGAGTCTTCTCTTTCAGGATATAGTCTTGGTGCAATCTTTTGTTCCAGTTGCTGAATTGTTGGGCCATCTTCTTAAGAGCACACGCCTTGACTTTATGCTCTATGACATTGTTATTTGGATCCACCTCTCGCGGTAGGGTGAAAGTTTTCATTAGCGTAGTCCAAAGCGTGTCTTTGGATCTATCGTCGACAAAAGAAACTCCGCACTGACTTATAAATACGTCTGCGGCCTGCTTGGGAGCAATCGGTTTGCCATCTGCAGCGATTTCTTCGATCGTGAACCTTTCAAACTTGCCCAACCTTTTCTTTGGGCCTCATCTGTTATAGAAGTTTGGCTCGATCCGGAGGGCTAAAAGAAGAAAGAAGCGTTAATATATGTACATACAAATCAATTAATGCATCTAGTCAGCAGAGGCTTAATTAATATATATACCTTGCCGGACTTTGCAACAGTTAAGGCTCCAACACCAGAGCCATCATCTTCTCCCTCCATTCGATCACCGGAGCCGTCATCTTCACTTCCCTCACCATCGGAGTCGTTGAGAAACTGTGAGGTGACATCATCATCTCCCTCGCGGATCATTTCCCCCAACATCTCTTCTTGTTCTAAGTCTCTGCCCTGTTCCATAGTTTCTGCGGATATTACAACATGGCAATATACAAACCATGAGAGATACGCACGGGCAAGTTTGCTAGTATAAATAATATTGAACCTTGGAATTGACCACGTTCGGACACGTTGTGATTAGATGGACACCACGACCACCATCAGGAGGTTAGGAAGAAGAATAATCGCTGACACAAGTCGTGGGCGTGTGCTACTTTTTTTTCTCTCGGTGCAACGCACGGGCAAGTTTGCTAGTATAAATAATATTGAACCTTTTCCCAAATACACATTAGGTTCTTCATACATCCGAACGATTTCTTAATTCCTTCGATCACGCTCACTCTCGAGTCCTCCTTTATTTTTTAAACGTGGATGGAAGAAAGAGCACAACGATGCATGTTTAAAAAAAATGCTGACATGAGCAAAGATTCCACCAGAGCTATACCGAAGTTATCGGGGTTATGTTTTAACGACCCCCCCTCCGTCATGTCAAAGTTACGACGATATTTGTACCTATGTTATTGGTGCGTAGATTTATACACAAGATGAATACACAAGATGAATACAAGACTTATAGACAAGATGAATACACAAGATGAATACATCAGCGTCGGCGTCGGCCAGCAGGGGGAGGGGGATAGGAGGAGGACGGGATCGGCGCTCATAGCAAGGAGGCGAGGAGCGGGGGCGTCGGGGCAGGCCGACGGTGAGGGCGACGGCAAAGGCGAGGGCGACGGCACGTCGGGGCAGGGCGACGGCGAGGGCAGGAAGAAGGGGCAGGCCGACGGCGAGGGCGATGACAACGGCGCGTCTAGGCAGGGCGACGGCGAGGGCAGGAAGAAGGAACAGGGCGACGGCGACGGTGAAGGCGAGGGCGATGGTGACAACACGACGGGGCAGGGCGACGGCGACGGCGAGGGCGCGCGTCGGGGCAGGGCATCGCGGCAGCCTGGCGGCGGCGTGTGGTGGTTCGGCGTCGGGGCGTCGTCGCGCGAAAAGAAGATTGGGGAGGAAGAAGGTCGGGGCGCAGGGTTAATATACCCTAGGCTTTAGTCCCGGTTGGTGGCTCCAACCGGGACTAAAGGCCTACCTTTAGTCCCGGTTGGAGCCACCAACCGGGACTAAATCTAATTTTCGGCAGACAAAAGGGCGCGAAGCTTAGGCCTTTAGTCCCGGTTGGTGGCTCGGACCGGGACTAAAGGTAGGCCTTTAGTCCCGGTTGGGGCCACCAACCCAGACTAAATCTATTTTTTCTACTTTTTCTATTTTTGGTTTTAGACCTTTTTAGGATATTTTAGTTTTAGTTTTCTTTTAAACAGATTCAAAAACAAATGTTTCTTTTGCAATTATTTTTGCTATTAATGTTTTTAACAAATGTTATCAAATGTTTGTTACTAATGTTTTAAATAGAATTATATGTCATATATTTTAGTTTAATTCTTTTTGTTACTATAGCATTATATGTCATCTATTTAAACAAATGTTATCAAATGTTTGTTACTAATGTTTTAAACAGAATTATATGTCATCTATTAAAGAATTTGTTAAAACATTACTAAAATATAATTCTTTTTGACATTTAATTCTTTTTGCAATTAAAGTTTTTAACAAATGTCATCTATGTCATACAACGTTTCTCTCTTATCATACAACGTTTCTCTCTTATCATCTCTGATGCTTCTGCTGTATTCATCTATAGGTGTTTGCTGCATCAAAGTGGACACCACTGTTTTGGTTGGTGCTCTTTTTATCTTGGGCGATCGTGTAAAATGTATTCCCATTTATCTCGTACCCTTGGAAAGTCAATACAGTCGAAGATGGTGTCCTGGCAATCAACTACAACTCATCTGCAACAATGTTGTCATTCATGAGATGTGTTTGCAACCAACCGCCAAAAGTCGCCATGTGTGTATGTTTAATCCAGGGGTCAGACTGCTCCGGGTTCTTGGAGCGTACAATATCCATGTGTTCTCGATATACGGGGCCACCAAGGTAGAACCTTGTAGAACTGTGTAGTGTGCTTGCGCCCAAGAATGCCCGTTCCTACATATTATTGATTTCTGTCCTAGCGTGCCTTTTCCACTTAGTCTCCCCTCATGCCGTGATTGAGGAACACCAATCGACTTAAGTTCAGGAATAAAGTCAACACAAAACTCAATAACCTCCTCTATTTCATGGCCCTTGGAGATGCTTCCTTCTGGCCTAGCACGGTTATGAGCATATTTCCTTAAGACTCCCATGAACCTCTCAAAGGGGAACATATTGTGTAGAAATACAGGACCCAAAATGGCAATCTCGTCGACTAGGTGAACTAGGACGTGCATCATAATATTGAAGAAGGATGGTGGGAACACCAACTCGAAACTGACAAGACATTGGACCAAATCATTTTGTAACCTTGGTAGGATTTCTGGATCGATTACCTTCTGAGAAATTGCATTGAGGAATGCACATAGCTTCACAATGGCTAATCGAACATTTTCTAGTAGAAGACCCCTCAATGCAACCGGAAGCAATTGCGTCATAATCACGTGGCAGTCATGAGACTTTAGGTTCTGGAATTTTTCTCTGCCATATTTATTATTCCCTTTATATTCGACGAGAAGCCACACGAGACCTTGATACTGAGCAGGCATTCAAAAAAGATCTCCTGCTCTGCTTTGGTAAGAGCGTAGCTGGCAGGACCTTGAAACTGCTTTGGATGCATGCCTTCTTTTTCGTTCATACGTTGCTGGTCCTCACGTGCCTCCGGTGTATCTTTTTTCTTCCCATACACGCCCAGATTCTTTGTCACTTGCATCACGTCGATTGCAGATTCACGCAAAAGATTCTTTGTCACTTGCATCACGTCGATTGCAGATCAGTCCTCTAGGACTTTCCAATAGGGTAGCTCCCAAAATATAGATTTTTTCTTCCACATGGGTGCGTGTCCGTCAGCATCATTCGGAACAGATTGTCCGCTAGGACCCTTTCCAAAGATTGCTTTTAAATCCTTGACCATATCAAATATATCATCACCAGTACGGGGGACAGGCTTCTTCCGGTGATTTGCCTCACCATTGAAATGTTTGCCTTTCTTTCTAAAGGCATGCTTGGTCGGAAGAAATCGACGATGTCCCAGGTACACAACCTTCTTACATTTATCCAAATATATACTTTCAGTCTCATCTAAATAGTGCGTGCATGCATTGTATCCCTTGTTTGTCTGTCCTGAAAGGTTACTAAGAGCAGGCCAATCATTGATGGTTACAAATAGCAATGCTCGTAGGTCAAATTCCTCCTGTTTGTGCTCATCCCACACACGTACACCTTTTAAATCCCACAACTGTAAAAGTTCTTCAACTAATGGCCTTAGGTACACATCAATGTCGTTGCCAGGTTGCTTAGGGCCTTGGATGAGCACTGGCATCATAATGAACTTCCGCTTCATGCACAACCAAGGAGGAAGGTTATAGATACATAGAGTCACAAGCCAGGTGCTATGATTGCTGCTCTGCTCCCCAAAACGATTAATGCCATCTGCACTCACACCAAACCATAAGTTCCTTGTGTCATCTCCAAACTCCAGCCACCTTCCCTCGATTTTTCTCCATTGCAACCCATCAGTGGGTACACTCAACATCATGTCTTTCTTACGGTCTTCTTTGTACCATCGCAACAACTTGGCATGCTCTTTGTTTCTGAACAGACGTTTCAACCGTGGTCTTATAGGACTATACCACATCACCTTGGCAGGAACCCTCTCCCTAGGGCGCTCTCCCTCAACATCACCAGGGTTATCTCGTCAGATCTTATACCGCAATGCACTGCATACCGGGCATGCATTCAAATCCTATACTGCATACCGTGGTATAGGATGCAGTAATTAGGACATGCATGTATCTTCTGCACCTCTAGTCCTAGAGGGCAGAGAACCTTCTTTGCTTCGTACGTACTGTCAGGCAATTCGTTATCCTTTGGAAGCTTCTTCTTCATTATTTTCAGTAACTTCTCAAATCCCTTGTGAGATAAACCATTCTCTGCCTTCCATCGCAGCAATTCCAGTGTGGTACCGAGCTTTGTGTTGCCATCTTCGCAATTTGGCTACCACCGTTTTTTGTGATCCTCTAACATGCGATCGAACTTCAACTTCTCCCTTTCACTTTCGCATTCTGTCTGTGCATCAACAATGACCAGGCGAAGATCATCAGTGGGCACATCTGGTGCCTCTTGATCTTCAGCTTCCCCCATTGCAGTATCATCGTGTTCAAGGAACATAGGATGATAGGTGTCATCATCCTCTTCTTCTTCATTGTCTTCCATCATAATCCCTCTTTCTCCGTGCTTGGTGCAACAATTATAGTGGGGCATGAAACCGTACTTAAGTAGGTGGAAGTGAAGGGTTTTCGAGGAAAAGTAATCCTTCCTATTCTCACAGTCAACACATGGACAACACATAAAACCATTCAGACTGTTTGCCTCAGCCACACCGATAAAATTATGCAGTCCCGTAATGTACTTGGAAGTGCGTCGGTCACCATACATCCATTGCCGGTTTATCTGCATTATATAATTAAGTATATCAAAAACCATTACAGAACATCACGAATAGAGAAATGACCAAATTAATACAAGTTCATCATCACATTAAAACCAAAGTACAGTAGTGATCAAATATTATTACTGCAAAAATAAATATATAAAGTTCATAGATAGTTCTCATAAAACAACATACGACTATGTACCACATTTAAATGCAACAACAAATGCGATCAAAATCGCAACTAAGGTAACAATTGATCCAACAACATAATGATACCAAGCCTCTTTATCAATGGCATATTTTCTAATCTTTCTAATCTTCAAGCGCATTGCATGCATCTGGATCTTGTGTAGATCGACGACATCGGTAACATGCAACTCCAATTTCATCTTCTCTTCTTCAATTCTTTTCAATTCTTCTTTTAAATAATTGTTTTCTTTTTCAACTAAATTTGACCTCTCGACAAGAGGGTCAGTTGGAATTTCCGGTTCACATACCTCCAAGATAAAAACATCTATGTCAAGTTGGTCGGCATAATTGTCATAAACACTAAATGAAACAAATAGTTATACAAGATAATATACCACATCCGAATCATAGACCGTACAAGAGCCGACGGGGGCGGATACCAAAACCATGGCACTATATGATAACAAACAATAATACAAGTAAGAAAATTATACAAGTAGCTATCTAAATTATAAGTAAGAACTTTTTCTTTTAAAAAAATATAAGAACAAGAGGCTCACCACGGTGGTGCCGGTGACGAGATCGGCGTGGGCGATCGACGGTGGTGAGGATGGGGTTGGTGGAAGAATAGAGGAGAAAGCTTAAGTGTTTTGTGTGAGGACGGTGACGGGGACGGGACGGCACCCTAAACTACACCTACACATATGCAAACTAAGAAGTTCATTTGAGCACAAATTGCATCTAAATCAAATACACTCCACTTAAACCCACAAATCACTCTAATTCTAGAGCATGAAATGAGCTAAACTAGCAATGAGAGATGAAATGATGAAGTTTTGCTAACCTTTTAGAACACTTGGATAGTTTGTGCACCGCCAAATCTAGACAAATCTTGGGGAAAATGGAGCTTGGAGGTCGAGCTTGGAGGAAGAATAGAGGAGAAGAATGGATTGTGTGGCCTCAAGTGGCATCATGTGCTCTCAGGCATTTCATCGAACACCTCATGTGCATAGGAAGGGAGAGCAAAGTAGCACACACCTCCCACCTTCTATGAGAGAAAAATACAGGAGAGGGTGGGTAGGGGCGAGGATATATATAGGCAGTTTTTTAGTCTCGGTTGGTGTCTAGAACCAGGACTGAAGATGGACCTTTAGTCTCGGTTGGAGACATGAACCGGGACTAAAGGGACTCGCTCCTGGTGCAACCCCTTTAGTCCCGGTTGGTGTCACCAACCGGGACTAAAGATCCCGTTTGAACGGGGACTGATGCCTACTGAGCCCCGGCCGGCGTCCTAGCCGCTCGAACCGGGACTAATGCTCGCATTAGTCTCGGTTCGTAACGCGACCGGGACTATTGCTCTGATCCGGCTAGAACCAAAGCGATGTTTCCTACAAGTGTACCAACCTCTTCCCTCGGGGCATGCGAGTAGTACTTTGATTAATGATAAACTAATAAAACTTTGCAATAAGTATATGAGTTCTTTATGACTAATGTAAAACCGTGGACATACGCAATCTCACTGCTTTCATAATTTGCTAGCCTCTTCGGTACCGCGCATAGCCCGTTCTCACCTCGTGGATGGGTGCAACTTTCGCCGGTGCATCCAAACCCCGTGACATGACAAGCTCTATTACACATAAGCATTTTTATATCTTCCTCAAAACAGCCACTATACCTAACTATCATGGCATTTCCATGGCCATTCCGAGATATATTGCCATGCAAATTCCATCGTCAATTCCCATGATTAGTTCATTCATCGTCATATTGCTTTGCATGATCATATAGAGCTGACATAGTATTTGTGGCAAAGCCACCTATCATAATGTTTTTGATACATGTCACGCTAGATCACTGCACATCCTGGTACACTGCCAGAGGCATTCATATAGAGTCATATCTTCATATCAGTTCTCCATGTTGAGTTGTAAGTAAATAAAAGTGTGATGATCATCATTATTAGAGCATTGTCCCAGTGAGTAAAGAATGATGGAGACGATGATTCTCCCATAAGTCGAGATGCGACTCCGGATGAAAATAAAGATGGGGGAGGCCAAATGAGCCCACCATCCATTCACAAAAAATGAGAGAAAATGAGAGAAGGGACGTTGCTACTATCCATTACCACACTTGTGCCTCAAAGTGGCACCATGTTCCTCATGTAGAGAGTCTAATGATATATCACTTTCATATGCTAGTGGGAATTACCTATTCATTGTTACAAACTTGGCTTGTATATTCCTATGACGGGCTTCCTTAAATGCCCGGGGTCTTCATGAGCAAGCAAGTTGGATGCACACCCCACTTAGCTTCATTTGAGCTTTCATACACTTATAGCTCTAGTGCATCATTTGCATGGCAATCCCTACTCCTTGCATTGACATCTATCGATGGGCATCTCCATAGCCCGTTGGTACGCCTAGTTGATGTGAGACTATCTTCTCCACTTCCTACCTGACGTGGCTTGAGACTTCGTCAGTATTTCCCCAAAGAGGAAGGGATGATGCAGCACAGCGACGGTAAATATTTCCCTCAGTTATGAAACCAAGGTTATCGAACCAGTAAGAGGATCACCACCACCCAATAAGAAGCACCTGCACACAAACAACAAATACTTACAACCCGACGCGAAAGAGAGGTTGTCAATCTCTCTACGGTAAAAAGATAGATTAGGTAGAGATAGATAGGAGAGATAGATCTCTTAAGAACACAAAATAAAAAGAGCAAATAAAATATGCAGCAATATGTTTTTGGGTTTTTGGTTTTGTAGATCTGAAAACAAAGATGCAAAAAGATAGATCTAAAAGCAATATGTTGGAAAAGTAGACCCGGGGCCATATGGTTCACTAGTGGCTTCTCTCATGAGTATAGCGCACGGCGGGTGAACAAATTATTGTTGGGCAATTGATAGAAAATCGAATAGTCATGACGATATCCAAGGCGATGATCATTATATAGGCATCACGTCCAAGATAGGTAGACCGACTCCTGCCTGCATCTACCTCTATTACTCCACACATCGACCGCTATCCAGCATGCAACTAGTGTATTAAGTTCATAGAAAAACGGAGTAATGCAATAAGAACGATGACATGATGTAGACAAGATCTATTCATGTAGGAATAGACCCCATCTTTTTATCCTTAATAGCAACGATACATGGATATTAGTGATTATAACTAATCATGCATATAAGAGATCAAAGAAGACTCAAATAATATTCATGGATAGAAACTGATCATGAACTCAAAATTCATCGGATCCCAACAAACACACCGCAAAAGTTTACATCAAATAGATCTCCAAGAGACCATCGTATTGAGAATCATAATAGAGAGAGAGAAAGCCATCTAGCTACTGCCTACGGACCCGTAGGTCTATGGTGGACTACTCACGCATCATCGGAGAGGCACCTATGAAGAAGATGAACCCCTCTGTGATGGTGTTTAGATTGGATCTCGGGGTTCTGGAACTTGCGGCGGCTGGAATTGTGTTTCGTCGACTCCCCTATGGTTTTTGGAATATTTGGGAATTTATAGGCATCAGAGATGGTGGAGAGGGGCCCCGAGGAGGGCACAACCCATCAGGGCGTGTCGAGGCCCCCCCGGCACGTCCTGGTGGGTTGTGGTCTCCACGGACCACCACTCCGGCACTTCTTTGGCCCACTGGGTGTATTCTGGTCCAGAAACAATCTCCAAAAAGTTTCGTCACGATTGGACTCCGTTTGGTATTGATTTTCTGCAAAGTAAAAAAACAAGCAAAAACAGCAACTGGCACTTTGGCACTATGTCAATAGGTTAGTCCCAAAAAATGATATAAAGTTGATATAAAATGATTGTAAAACATCCAAGAATGATAATATAATAGCATGGAACAAGCAAAAATTATAGATACGTTGGAGACGTATCAGCATCCCCAAGCTTAATTCCTACTCGTCCTCGAGTAGGTAAATGATAAAAACAGAATTTTTGATGTGGAATGCTCCTTAACAAGTTCATCATATTCTTTTCTTTTCTAGCATGGACATTTGGACTTGTAAATGATTCAAAGCAATAGTCTAGTTTTAACATAATGACTTCAATACTCAAGCATGTCATCAAGCAACCATGTCTTTCAAAATATCAACACTAAAGAAAGTTATCCCTAGCCCATCATGCTCAATCATTGATCCAGTCATGAAATACACTCAAATATTAGCTATACCCAATGCTCAAGTACGATCATAGTGCCCCCTATTTGGTGCTTATAAGAGAAGGTGGAGACTCAAAGTAGAAAATAAAAATTGCACAAAGTAAATAGATAGGCCCTTCGCAGAGGGAAGTAGGGATTTGTATAGGTGCCAGAGCTCAAAGTTTTAAATTGATAGAGGAAAATATTTTTGGTGGCATGCCTTTCCTGTCAACGAAATCGACAAAGTAGCTCGCAATGCTTTCCACGCTAGATATATCATAGGCGGTTCCCAAACAGAAAATAAAGTTTATTCCTTTTTCCACCAAACATTCACTTTCCATGGCGGGCCGTATCCACGGTTGCCTTCCATACCAACACTTTCCAAGGAATTTATTATTTGACAACATAAAGTAAATATTTTTTTTTCTTTTTCATTTCGGGAATGGGCATCCCTATTACCGCCGCACTCTCGTGCAATGACAAATGAATAAACACTCATCTTGAGAATAACACATCTAGCATGGAAAAATATTGGACACTCCGCAACATTTCATGAGCGGTACGAGCACACAAAAGAGAAAATTTGTTTTGAAAATTTAGAGATAGCACATACAAATTTCCTTGGAACGTCATGGAAATACCGCATATAGGTAGGTATAGTGGACTCATAAGGCAAAACTTGGTTTAAGGATTGTGGATGCACAAGTAGTATTTCTACTTAGTACAAATGGAGGCTAGCAAAAAGATTGAGAAGCAACCAAACCAAGAAACGAAAATTCACATAAGTGAGCATTCAGCATAACTAACACCGAATAATGCACCACAAGTAGGATGTAACTTGATTGCATAATTATTGACTTTCGTGCATGAATAGGGAATCACAAACCTTAACACCAATATTCCTACTAAAGCACAATTACTCACTATCTTGACTCACATATTACTATCATCATGTTTCAAAACTATTACAAAGAATCAAGTTTAATTTGCCCAATGATCTTCATGAAAGTTTTTATTATATCCTCCTTTGATATCTATCACATTGGGACTAGTTTCATATATTGCAATTGCTTTTTTGGCAAGCTCAAACAAATTTAAGTGAAGCACATGAGAATAAAGATTTCATCTCTCAAGATGGTATAAGTGAAGCATGAGAGGATTTCTTCAAAGTTTACTAACTCTCAAATTAATATAAGTGAAGCATGAGAGTATTTCTACAAAAATTTCCAAGCACACCGTGCTCAAAAAGATATAAGTGAAGCACTAGAGAAATTTTATAGCTCAAAAAGTTTAAGTGAAGCGCAAATAGCAATTCTAAGAAATCATAGCATAATTTTGGCTCTCTCAAATAGGTGTGTCCAGCAAGTATACAAGTGACAAACTAACCAACAAAGCAACCAAAGATACAAGACGCTCCAAGCAAAACTCATGATATGTGACGAATAAAAATATAGCTCCAAGTAAAATACCGATGGTCGTTAGAAGAAAGAGGGGATGCCACTCGGGGGCATCCCCAAGCTTAGTTGCTTGTTTCTCTTTGGATATATCTTGGCGGTGCGGTAGCATCCCCAAGCTTAGGCTCTTATTACTCCTTATTCCTTCATCCATCGTGATCTCACCCAAAACTTGAAAACTTCAATCACACAAAACTCAACAAAATCTTCGTGAGATCCGTTAGTATAATAAAGCAAATCACTAGTTTAGGTGCTATTGCAAACATATTCATATTTTATTATTGCATTATACCTACTGTATTTCAAATTTACCATGGCTTATACCGCCCGATACAAACCATAGATTCATCAAAACAAGCACACAATGCAACGAAAACAGAATATGTCTTAAACAGAACAGTCTGTAGTAATCCATACTCTAACCATACTTCTGTAACTCTAAAAATTCTGAATCATGAGCACAACGTAAGGAATTTTTATAGAAACACTGTGTTAAAATTTCATCTTAATAGAACGTTCCGGCAAAAAATGAAAATTCATATACTGGACGCAAAGTTTCTATTTCAGATTCAGCATCGCTTCTACTCATACTATGAATCATCCTAAAGGCTTTACTTGGCACAAACACTAAATAAACCATAAAAACACAATTATAACAGAGGCATAATTGTGTCAAAACTCAAAAACAGAAAGTAAAAAGCAAAAATTTATTTATTCATTGGGTTGCCTCCCAACAAGCGCTATCGTTTTACGCCCCTAGCTAGGCATAACGCATAGATTCAAGTATTGTCATCTTTGGTTTTGGTTGAGGTGTTTTTGTCAAGAGGTTTTTCAAATAGAACTTGAAACACATCATCCATAACAACCTTAGCACTATCAAGTTATCCCTCTACGTACCCCCTTTGATTCCCGGCCATGATCCAACAATATTGTTGGTTAACGTCATTGAAAACTTGTTGGATCATATCTAAAACGGGGACTTCCTTTTTGATATTCTCATAAAAAAATTGATTATTTCCAAGCAAATATCTCATCATGTAATCACTATTGTAAAGTCAAAGATCTCCCTAGCTACCCGTACTATGTGATCAAATTCATTCATAAGAACAAGGGTAGCCAACTTCTTAGCTTTGGGATTCTTTATGACGGGTAGCTCATAAAACAACCTTTGCTAGGTTGGATGGGTACGAATAAATCTATTTTCATGTTTTAGAACTAGCGCCGAGATAGCTTCCGCATAAGATTTAGTTCTTTTCAGTATAGAAATATCATCGAGAGTCAAATTCCCAATGCAATTGAAAAACTCTTGGATAGTTTCTTTTCCTATAACGTTCCCTTGCCCCAAAACAAAAGTTTTAGAATCCAGATTACCAGAACATCCAATTTTAGGAGTCGTGCCATCATCCGTTTCTTCCATACAAAATCACTCATGGTGACAAGCAAACAAGATTGCAAGCAAGGAAGAGATCCGGCGAAAAAAGGGCAAACGAAAAAGAGGGCGAATAAAACGGCAAATTGGTGAAGTGGGGGAGAGGAAAACGAGAGGCAAATGGCACATAATGTAAATACAAGGAGATGAGATTTGTGATTAGGAACCTGGTAGAAGATGATGGAGTCCCCTCGGCGCCTACGATAGGCATGTAGAAGAGACTGCTTCCTCCCCGGCAACGGCGCCAGAAATTCCTTTGACGTGGCTTGAGACTGCGTCGGTATTTCCCCAAAGAGGAAGGGATGATGCAGCACAACGACGGTAAGTATTTCCCTCAGTTATAAAACCAAGGTTATCAAACCAGTAGGAGGATCACCACCACCCAATAAGCAGCACCTGCACACAAACAACAAATACTTGCAACCCGACGCGAAAGAGAGGTTGTCAATCTCTCTACGGTAAAACGATAGATTAGGTAGTGATAGATAGGAGAGATAGATCTCTCAAGAACACAAAATAAAAAGAGCAAATAAAATATGCAGCAATATATTTTTGTGTTTTTGGTTTTGTAGATCTGAAAACAAAGATGCAAAAAGATAGATCTGAAAGCAATATGTTGGAAAAGTAGACCCGGGGGCCGTAGGGTTCACTAGTGGTTTCTCTCATGAGTATAGCGCATGGTGGGTGAACAAATTATTGTTGGGCAATTGATAGAAAATCGAATATTCATGACGATATCCAAGGCGATGATCATTATATAGGCATCACGTCCAAGATAGGTAGACCGACTCCTGCCTGCATCTACCTCTATTACTCCACACATCGACCGCTATCCAGGATGCATCTAGTGTATTAAGTTCATGGAAAAACTGAGTAATGCAATAAGAACGATGACATGATGTAGACAAGATCTATTCATGTAGGAATAGACCCCATCTTGTTATCCTTATTAGCAACGATACATGCGTGTCCTGCTGCCCCTTCTGTCACTGGGAAAGAACACCGCAAGATCGAACCCATCACAAAGCACCTATTCCCATGGCAAGAAAAATCGATCTAGTCGGCCTAACTAAACCAAAGATTCGAAGAAGAAATACGAGGCTATAAGTAGTCATGCATATAAGAGATCAAAGAAGACTCAAATAATATTCATGGATAGAAACTGGTCATGAACTCAAAATTCATCGGATCCCAACAAACACACCGCAAAAGTTTACATCAAATAGATCTCCAAGAGAACATTGTATTGAGAATCATAAGAGAGAGAGAGAGAGTGAGAAAGCCATCTAACTACTGCCTACGGACCCGTAGGTCTATGGTGGACTACTCACGCATCATCAGAGAGGCACCTATGAAGAAGATGAACCCCTCCGTGATGGTGTTTAGATTGGATCTCGAGGTTCTGGAACTTGCCGCGACTGGAATTGTGTTTCGTCAACTCCCCTAGGGTTTTTGGAATATTTGAGAATTTATAGGCATTAGAGGCGGTGGAGAGGGGCCCCGAGGAGGGCACAACCCATCAGGGCGCGCCGGGCCCCCCTAGCACGCCCTGGTGGGTTGTGGTCTCCACGGCCCACCTCTCCGGCACTTCTTTGGCCCACTGGGTGTCTTCTGGTCTAGAACAAATCTCCAAAAAGTTTCGTCGCGATTGGACTTCGTTTCGTATTGATTTTCTGCGAAGTAAAAAAGAAGCAAAAACAGCAACTGGCACTTTGGCACTATGTTAATAGGTTAGTCCCAAAAAATGATATAAAGTTGATATAAAATGATTGTAAAACATCCAAGAATGATAATATAACAGCATGGAACAAGCAAAAATTATAGATACGTTGGAGACGTATCACAACCCCTTTGATATCTACCACCATATTCTATTCCACTCAAATGCTATGTGCAATGGCTCACGCTCATGTATTGCGTGAAGAATAAAAAGTTTATGAAGTATTCATGCCATATTTACAACAATTTTATATGATTTTGGTATGATTTCCATGGAACTAACCCGGACTGATGCTGTTTTCAGCAAAACTACCGTGGTGTTGTTTTTTGTGCAGAAATAAAAGTTCTCCAAATGCAACAAAACTTTTTGATGATTGTTTTTGGAACAAAAGAGGCACTAGAAGCTTCGTGGGAGGGCGAGAAGAGCCACGAGGTGGCAAAAACCCACCAGGGCGCGCAAGCCCCCTCTGGCGCTCCCTGGTGTCATGTGGGCCCCTCGTGGCCCATCTTCGTGTGAAACTGACGCCCAAAAATCCTGTATCTTCAGAAACCAGAAATAGCCCTAGATCAGAAGTTCGGCCGCCGCAACTCTATGTATCAGTGAAAAACCAATCTGGAGGCGTTCCAGTACCCTGCCAAAGAGGGCAGATCATCTCCGGTGGACATCTTCATCATCCCAGCGGAGGCCATGATGAGGAGGGAGTAGTCCACCCTCGGGGCTGAGGGTTTGTACCAGTAGCTATGTGTTTAATCTCTCTCTCGTGTTCTTGATTTGGCATGATCTTGATGCATCGCGGGCTTTGTTAATATAGTTGGATGATATGGTGTTTTCCCCTCTCTATCTTGTTGTGATGAATTGAGTTTTCCCTTTGAGATTTCGTTATTACCGGATTGAATACTTTTATGGATTTGAGAGCACTTGATCTATGTCTTGGCACTCAACTCGCTGATTCCCGAGGTGACATTGGGGTAACCTATGCATAGGGGTTGATGCATGTTTTCGTCCTACTTTCTCCGGTAGAAATCTTGGGGCACTCTTTGTGGTTCTTTGTGTTGGATTGAGTATTATGAATATGAAATTGTTTGATCCGTATCGTGTAATTAACTCATGGATACGTGTGGTTGTTAGAGTATTACATATATAGCCATGTAACCTTTTCGTATTTACCCCATTGTATAAGGGGTTTCCTGCATATATTCCACACCTGTACATGTATATATACTAGCCTATGGCCTCCTGGAAATGCAAGTTGCATATTCCTAACATGGTATCAGAGCAGATCAGACGCCGACGCGACTGTTTCGCGCGGATGGAAATGGGCGACAGCGGGCGTGACATTAGAGTTGGTTGATGTGTATCATATGGTTTTATTCTAGTACGAACTCTTAAATAGATCGATCATATTGGATAACTTGGTGTTATTTCAGTACGAACTCTTGGATAGATCGATCGGAAAGGATAACTTTAAGGTGGTTTCGTACCCTACAAACAATTTCTTCTTATGTTCTCCGCTAGATAAGAAGTTTGGAGTGATTCTTCGTTGCACGTTGAGGGATGGTTATGTGATCCAATTATATTAGTATTGTTGAGAGATTGCACTAGCGAAAGTACGGACCCTAGGCCTTGTTTTCAAGCATTGCAATACCGTTTATGCTCACATTTGTTACTTGCTACCTTGCTATTTTTTATTGTTACTATTACAAAAATCAATATCTACTATCATTACTACACTTGTATCACCATCTCTTCCCCGAACTAGTGCACCTATACAATTTACCATTGTATTTGGTGTGTTGGGGACACAAGAGGCTTTTTATTATTTGGATGCAGGGTTGTTTGAGAGAGACCATCTTCATCCTACACCTCCCACGGATTGATAAACCTTAGGTTATCCAATTGAGGGAAAATTGCTACTGTCCTACAAAACTCTGGGCTTGGAGGCCCAACAAAGTCTACAAGAATAAAGTTGCGTAGTAGACATCACATATTGAAAAAGTACGAACCAATTGCCTGACTTGGACACCCTAGTGATTAACATTTGTATTAATGTGGTGAAGATGGATCCATGCCTTGCTACAATAAGATGAATGGGGCGTAAACCTTTCTTAAGGATCGTATACTTTTAAGAATTAACAATTTTGTTTCTTACATTTCAATTATTGCTATGTTAATATTTGTTGATTCATCTTTTCTCAATGAGCATACCTGAATAAGATTACATAGTGGATAGCATGTCACATAAAAAATTCTGTTTTTATCATTTACCTACTCGAGGACAAGCAGGAATTAAGCTTGGGGATGCTTGATACGTCTCCAACGTATCTATATATTTTGATTGTTCCATGCTGATATATTATCATTCTTGGATACTTTTTGGGTCATTATTTACCAATTTATAATATTTTTTAGCACTAACCTATTGACCCAGTGCCCAGTGCCAGTTGATGTTTTTTGCGTGTTTTTGCCTTTTTCAGGTTTACTGTACCAAACGAAGTCCAATTGCCATGAAACTTTTTGATGATTTTTTCTGGACTATATGAAGACCTAGAAGCTTCGGAAGGAAGCCAGGAGGTGCATGAGGGCCCCACCACACATCAGGGTGCCCTGGGAGGTCGTGCCCTGATATGTGGTGGCCCCCTCGTGCGCCTCCCAACGTCCCTCTTCGGCCTATAAATTCTCTAATATCCTAAAAACCCTGGAGGCAGTCCTGAAACCCTTTTTCCGCCGCCGCAACTCTTTGTTCCATCACGTGGCCATCTAGAGCTCCGTTCCGGCACCCTGCCGGAGGGGGGATCGATCACGGAGGGTCTCTTCATTGTGACACCCTGGATTTTTGCTACAGTAAGGATTGTAATTAAGCTACAGTGCTGCCATGATCAGCAACAAATCATTTTGCTAAATAGGATATGACCAAGTTGAAATTCATATCTCAATTCAAAATCCACTTCAAAAGCTAATTGAATTTGTATGTGATAAAATAAAATTGCAAACAGCAAAAATCAAATGTTGCACCCTTGTGATAAATCACAAAACAATTGTTCTTGAGGAAAACAACATCACCCTCAACCTGGTGTGGACCCCACCTTCAATAACAGCACCATTTTGCATTTTAAAGTGCTCTTAAAATCATTTGGATAAATCAAACATTTTCCAAAAATGCCCAAAGTGTATGGGACCATGTAGAATATTGCAATATATTTATTGGACCATGTCACACATTTTTGCTGAAAGGAATTAGAGCAAGAAAATAAAAACAGAAAACAAAACAGAAAAGAAAAAAAAGAAAAGGTCCCCCCTGCCCTGGGCCTTAGGCCACAGTGGCAGGCCCAGGCCGGCCCAGCGGCCCCCTCGGTCGTCCCCAACCTCGCTACAGGTGGTGGCGACCGAGGCGCGCATGTGACCGGGCGCGTCCCCGCCGGACCAGCTCGCCGGCGATGGCCCGGGGGAATAAAGCCGCCCCCGCGCCCCCTCTGGCAAACCCTAGCCCCCTAGTTCCCCCTTGCCTTCCACCCCTTCCACCTCGCGCCGCCGCTCTCCTCCCTCGCCCGCATCCGGGCGCCGCCGTCGCCATGGCCGTCGGCTAGATGCGCTCTCCGAGCCTCCCGCGCCTTGCCGTCGCGGCAAGAAGCACCGCGGCGACAACCTCTTCCTCCTCGACCGCTGGATCGAGCCCCGGAGCCTCTGTGTCGACGCCCGCGTCCATCTTCTTCCTCGAATCGCCGCCGCGCTCCGGCGACCGTTCCGGTTACTCCAGGCCTTCCCCGCGCCCGCTAAGCACGTCTACAGGGCCTCTGTAAGTCCCTGCGTCGTTCCCCTCCTTCCCCTCGACGGATTCGAGCTCGTGGCATCGGATTTCACCGGAGCCCGAAAGCTCCTCTGCCTGAGCTCGACGCCGGCGAGTCTCTGGTGACCATTTGGTCCAACCAACGCCATCGTTCGCCTCAGTGCACCACGTAGGTTCGCGTAGTACCGATAGTCTGCTCGAAATCGTGCTGCTGCGCTAGTTGCCATAGACGGCCGAAGCTCTGCTCCGCCGCCGGCGATGTAGCGCTCGCCATAGGCCACCATTGCTCGCCCTGATGGCTGGAATGGATCGGCGGCGACCTCAGCTCGCGATAGCACGAACCGGCGCTCGATTTGGTGCCATGTACACGAAACCCGAGCCTCGGCTCGTTCTCTGGTGTTCGCCGGAGTTCCTCCGGTGGCCGGACGGCGCCGCCGACGACGTGGCCAGGCCGGGGCCACTTCCAGGGTCACTGACCTGCGGGCCTCGAGTCCCTGGTTGACCTGTTGACCAGGTCAATCGTGCTGACTGGGCTCGGCCTGTCAATGACAGGTGGGGCCCGACCCCCCCCCCTATGTATGACATGTGGGCCAGCCCTGTCATTAGCTAATCTGATTAGTTAGATTAAGAAAATAATTAATTAAACCCTAATGTCTCACTGACAGATGGGGCCCACCCCCTTTAACTAACCTGTTTAGCTTAAATTAAACACTGGTTAGCCCACTGTCTTTGACAGGTGGGGCCCAGCTGTCAGGTTTGACCTGGGACAGCTGGGTTGCCTGCTGACGCCAGCATGAGGTCATGCTGATGCAATAAATGAATTTTTGGAATTAAATTAAATCTGTTTATTTCAGAATATTAATAAAACTTTGAAAATTAATATAAAATAATCTATAAGTCAGATGAAGATAATTTATATATGAAAGTTGCTCAGAAAAATCCCACGAATCCGAATAAGCTGTCCGTTTATCTGTCACATGCCCCTAGCATGATGAACATGGAAATTTTACGTTAGGATCATCTGTCCGGTAGTAACCCGGGACCCGGAAAATATCGTCAGATATTCTTCTGACCTGTCTGCGACGTGTAATACTACGTTAGTGCATGCCTAGCTCTGCATATTGCCATGTCATGCATCGTGTTGCATCTGTGCTTTATATTTATTGTTTCTTCCCCCCTCTTCTCTCCAGTAGACCCCGAGACTGACGGTGCTACCGGGTACGACTACACCGTTGACGATCAGCCTTTTGCCGCAGAGCAGCAAGGCAAGCAACCCCACATGAGCATTCCGATATCGCCCATTCCTTTCCCTCTTATTCTTGCATTAGATTTTCTACTGTATTAGTTAGCTCCTATTCTGATGCATAGCCTGCTTTTGATAAACAGCTACTATACCTGCAACAATATCAACTCCCGACGATAGCCTGCTTTTGATAGCCAGGCCCCCTCACATCACCGCACACCCCTTAGTTGTACGACTCTGCAGAGCTACTATCGAGTACCGAGGGTGACACCTCGTGAAGTACTCATGATGCTAGCTCTGTAGTGCAGCTAGTCGGTCATGGTTATCGAGGGTGATTCCTCCTTCACCACTCCCGACGATGACTTTGTCGTCCAACCCCTCAAGTGTATGACCCTCGAGGGTGATTCCTCTAAGTCCACCTTGACGGTTTCATCGAGCGGGACCCTTTGAGGGATTCCTCAGGTTCCGTCTTGATGTTTTATACACACAGTTACTATGACCTGGTTACAGAAACATGTTGGTGATGGGTCGGCCCTGAGGGGTACCCACGGTTTGATGATGATGAGGCATGGACGGGCAGGAGAGGCCCTTGCCACACATCCTCGAGACGGGGCGACGGGACCGCACTTCATGGGTCGCGCTTGCCCCGCATAAATAAAATGCTAATGGGTTGGTATTTGATCTGAGTTGGTCGTTTGGCCTATTACGCACTAACCTTCACGTGGGGAAGTTATGGGTACTCAGCGTCGTTGTATCAGCCGAAGCTCTTGGGACATCAGCAATGGAGCGGCGTGCGCCCGAGTGGTCCGCAACGGCACTGCGCTTGTTATAAGGGGTGCTAGGACTGACCTCGGCCGCGTTCGCATCGTGCAGGAGTGCAAAGGGCGATTGGCCCATCACCCCTGCACGCTTAGGATTTAGACCGGTGGGATGGCCTCTTCGTTGAGCCTAGGTAGGGCTACGACGTGTTGATGTCCCGAGGTCGGGCATGACCCAGGAAAGTGTGTCCGGCCAGAGGTATCAAGCGTGTTGGGGAATGTGGTGCAGCCCTGCAGGGAAGAATTTTTCTATTCGAATAGCCGTGTCCACGGTAACAGGACGACTTGGAGTTGTACCTTGGCCTTCTACAACTATAATTGAGACTTTAAATTGAAATGAATGTTGGGTCCGAGATTGCTTCCTCGCAGGGAGTCGAGGAAGAATCTCTGGGCGTGGTTACTTAATAAAATTGTTACAATAATATGACTATATATGAGATACCAGTCTACTCTCTTCTAATGCTGCAAGATGCTGAAGATGCTAGTCTTCGATAGGACTAGGCCTTCCCCCTCATTCTTGCTTTCTGCAGTCAGTCCAGATATAACCCCATTCCTTGATACTGATGCATACTTAGCATAGTTCTGATGTCAGTCTTGCGAGTACTTTGGATGAGTACTCACCGCTGCTTTGCCTTCTCTTTCCCCCTCGATACGATTCCGTGTTCAGACGATGGAGCCCGGGAGATGGAGTATGCCGGAGACGACTACTACACCACCGCTGGAGCCTACTACTACGTGGAGAGTGCCGACGCTCAGGAGTAGTTAGGAGGTTCCCAGGCAGGAGGCCTCGCCTCTTTCGATCCGTTGTTATGTTTGTGCCAGCCTTCTTAAGGCAAAACTTGTTTAACTTATGTCTGTACTCAGATATTATTTTGCTTCCGCAGACTCGTGTTTGTCGAGCTTTGTATTCGAGCCCTCGAGGCCACTGGCTTGTAATAGGAAGCTGTATGACTTTAAATTTGTGTCTAGTGTTGTGTTGTGATATCGATCAGTGAGTCCCTAATCTTGGTTGTACGCATTGCCTGTTTGATTAGCGTACGGTCAAATTGGGGGCGTCACAAGTTGGTATCAGAGCCGACTGCCTATAGGTAGCAGCCCCCTTTCCAACTCCTTGGCCGAAGTTGAGTCTAGTACTTGAAAAACTTTACTAACATTGTTGTGTGGATTACGGGCCCACATCTCAATCGGGTGGTATTAGGATCTTTTATTCCTCGTCTATACTCTGGGTTCTGATCTCTCTTCTCTTTTGGGTTAAAGATTTTATTAACTCTAACTCTAGGTTCTCGTAACTACTCCTCCTAGAGAGCCCCTCATTTCAGACGATGGCTCGATTCATCAGAAGACTTCGAAGATACTCTCCTATGTTCTCCCGAGAACTTGTGTTCATCACTTTTACGATTCCCTTCCGCCGTCAACCCCTATGGATGACTACATGCAATTGTCGCTCATACTTTCATATCCAGTTGCTCTTGTTATTACAAGGTACATCGAATTATCTTACCGGAGATTCGTTCTTCCTCGGTTGATCATCTGTTTCACGGAATTCTTTGAAATGCTATTCGATCTTCCGTAATCCTCAGTAGCCTTTTGCTCTTGACCTTTCTCACCGGCTTGCGTTATGGTAATTCCATGTGTCTAGCAACATTAAGTAAATCCTTTGTGGTTTTCATTTGATTTTATTGATTCAACCTGTGTGTGAATGCACGCAGTCATCAGTTGTTTATCATAAATTATCCGTCCGGCTCAGGCGTCTTTCCAAACATGGGTTGGTTCCCGACAAATCAACCTTGATTGATTGCCCATCTAAGTCCTTTCATCTTACTTTTATCTGATCGGAGCATCTGATTCTGATACACCAATTTGGAAATCTTCATTCCTTTGGTTATTTAAGCATCAAATTATTTGGATGTTCTATGATCTGATGCCTTACATTCCTTCTTCCTCTGATTGCGTACCAATACTCACAGCAGGTCCTTTGTGGACTGCCAGACCCATTGTTGGGTTATTATCTAGTAGCATCTTTCACATTCAAAATTATTGTGATGTTCTTCCCCTGATACATGATGCCATTGGTAAACTGTGTCTTCTCCCTCTGATAAGTCGTATCCTATGCTTTTGTCAACCATGCTCTGCTTTCAAGCATGTGTCAATTACTTTTTAAGTTTGTGGTATATGTTCCTAAGATGTCCCGATGGGTTGGACCTATGCCTTCCTTAATTCGTGTGAACCCGACAGTTTTCACGCGTCTTACTCTCCTGGTGTTTCGCCAGTTAAACTTTCAAAACTACAACTTTATCAAAGGCGACGAGTAAATGGAAGGTGATGCATTGATGAAGTGGTAGTCGACCTTGAACTTTGTGCTCATGCCCATGGAAGCAATGTTGATCTTATCATAGAAGCTTCTCGTAACGATAAATTTCTCTGGGTATAATTTGATCCGGTATCTGTGATCTTGTCCTTTACAATCGCGGCTCCGACCATGTTGATCTACTTTGATTTCATTCTCAGACAAGTTAAAGTGCTTGTCCTCCACAGATCAATATGCTACCCTAACCTCTATTCTGAAATACCTCCGAGTATTATCCCTGGTATCTTGATAAATATCATGGAGCTTTATAACTTCTTATGAGCTCCTCATCAACTATGATATTTCACTGATTCCAGTTTCCTCGTGTTCTGAGTTATTGGCCAATCATGGATATTGATATCTGAATCGAGTACGCATTGCGATTCAACAACTCGTAGTAATCTTCTTTAGTCATGAATTGTACTCGATCATGTCTTTCCAAGTTGTTAGGCCCCATCGTTATCGTCATGCTAGAGCTTGACCATGCTCATCTTGTCCGGAACGCTGAAGCCCGGCTATATGCCTTGAATGCATTAAATGTGCCACCTCTTGAAGGGATTGAAAACATTCCAGTTGTTCGGGATTTCTAAGATGTTTTTCCGGAAGAACTTCCAGGGATCCCCCCCTACTAGAGCTGTTGAGTTTGTCATCGACTTGGTACCTGGTACCACTCCTATAGCCAAGCGACCGTATAAGATGCCACCACATGAACTCCTTGAACTTAAGCAAGAAATTGACAATTCGCTTCGTCTGGGTTTCATTCGTCCAAGTTCCTCTGCTTGGGGAGCACCTTCTCTCTTTGTCAAGAAGAAAGATTGGTCCAAGATTACCGTCCCGTCAACCAAGCAACAATTCAAAACAAATATCCGCTTCCTCGGATCAACGATCTGTATGATCAACTTGCTAGTTCATCATTGTTTTCAAAACTCGACTTGAGGTTGGGTTACCATCAAATCCGGGTTCGTGAAGAGGATATTCCCAAGACGGCATTCGTTACTCGCTATGGTTCATACGAGTACACCGTCATTACCTTCGGCTTAACCAATGCTCCAGCAACCTTCTCTCGCCTGATGAACTATATATTCATGGATTACCTCGGTAAATTCGTCGTGGTTTATCTGGATGATATCCTGGTTTATTCCAAGAATAAAGAAGAGCATGCTGAACATCTTCGTCTTATACTGGAGAAGCTTTGAGAACATCAACTTTATGCAAAGTATTCAAAGTGTGAGTTCTGGATGGACAAAGTAACCTACCTTTGTCATGTGATCTCCAAGGATGGTATTGCGGTCAACCCTGAATGAGTTCAGGCTATTCTTGACTGGACTCCCCCGAAGAATATCAAGCAAGTCAGAAGTTTTCTCGGACTCACCAGCTATTGCCGTCGATTTTTCGAGAACTTCTCCAAGATTGCAAAGCCCTTAACCAATCTGCTTCACAAAGGTGTTAAATATGAGTGGACAGAAAAATGTCAGGAGAGCTTTCAGGCACTTAAGGACAAACTGACGTCTGCTCCAGTGCTTGCTCCTCCGGATACTCGTAAGGACTTCGTCATTTATTGTGACGCTTCGCGTCAGGGAATAGGTTGTGTCCTAATGCAAGAGCGCAGAGTGGTTGCTTATGCATCTCATCAATTGCGTCCTCATGAAGAGAACTACCCAGTTCATGACCTTGAACTTGCCGCAGTAATTCATGCACTGAAAGAGTGGCGGCAATACCTTGTTGTTAATCGTTGCGAGATCTACACCGATCACCAAAGTATGAAGTACATGTTTACTCAGCCAGATCTGAACCTCCGTCAACAGAGATGGATGGAGCGCGTAGCCGATTACAACGTGGGTATTTCTTATACACCAGGCAAGGCTAATGTAATGGCTGATGCTTTGAGCCGCAAGTCATACTGCAACCACCTTCAGGTTCACAAGGTTCACCCCCTTCTTCAAGAGTAATTTCGCAAGCTGAATCTCCATATTGTTCCGCCTGGTGCACTCGCTCCCCCTCCTGAAGGGTCCTACAAAATGAACCTCCACGTTGTTTCCCAGGGTTCTCTTAATGCCCTGGTTGCTAAACCAGATCTGGTGGACGTCATCAAGTGGATCCAGAAGTGTGACAATGAAGTCGAGAGGATTAAATTCGATCTCGCAGAAGGAAATCCCTCACCCTTCACCATTGCTGAGGATGGTGCTTTGTACTTCAAAGGCCGCCTAGTGATACCGAGTAAGGAGAAAAACAATGATATGACTCAGGAGGTCATGAAGGAAGCACATGACACTCCGCTGTCTATTCATCCTGGTAGTACCAAGATGTACCAAGGCATTCGTCAATGATTCTGGTGGTCCAACATGAAGCAAGACATTGCTCGCTATGTTGCTGAATGTGATGTTTGCCGTCGTATCAAAGCAGAACATCAAAGGCCTGCTGGAACTCTGCAACCTATTACGGTTCCTGAATGGAAATGGGACCATGTTGAAATGGACTTCGTCACTGGTTTTCCCAGATCGCAGAAAGGTAATGATGCTATTCTTGTCGTCATTGACCGACTGTCCAAAGTTGCACATTTTCTGGCTGTCAAGGAAACTATTACTGCTAGTCAGCTAGCAGATCTTCACATGTCTAGAGTTGTTTCACTCCACGGTATTCCATTGGTGATTAGTTCAGACCGTGGCAGCTTATTCACTTCAAGATTCTGGGCAAGTTTCCAGGAAGCTATGGGAACTCATTTGTCATTCAGCACCGCTTTTCACCCTCAATCCCAGGGACAAGTTGAAAGAGTCAACCAGATTCTCGAAGACATGCTTCGAGCTTGTGTCATTTCTTTCGGCAAGAAATGGGAGGAATCTCTCCCGTATGCTGAGTTCTCCTACAACAATAGCTATCAAGCTAGTCTGAAGATGGCTCCCTTTGAAGTATTATATGGACGTAAGTGTCGAACTCCTCTGAATTGGTCAGAAACTGGGGAACATACACTTATCGGTCCGGATATTATCCAACATGCCGAAGATCAAGTCCGCATTATTCATGCAAATCTAAAGGCTGCTCAGTCTCGTCAGAAGAGTCAGTATGACCGTCATCACAAAGATATGGTCTATCAACCTGGCGAAAAGGCTTATCTTCGAGTCACGCCAATACGAGGTACACACCGTTTTGGAATCAAGGGCAAGCTGGCTCCTCGATATATTGGTCCTTTCACTGTTCTCGAAAGGCATGGTAAAGTGGCATATCAATTGGAATTACCGTCAAACCTTTCTCAGGTTCATGATGTGTTCCATGTGTCACAGCTTCGTCGCTGCTTCAAGGATCCTATCCGAGTAGTGGATCATGATATGCTTGAACTGCAACAGGACCTCTCTTACAAAGAGCAACCAATCCGCATTCTCGATGAAACTGAACGTCAGACTCGTCAGAAGGTTACCTAGTTCTTCAAGGTGCAGTGGGCAAATCATTCTCAAGATGAAGCCACTTGGGAACGCGAAGATCATCTTCGTGCAGAATACCCCGGGCTCTTTCCTTCTACTTCTTAATTCTCGGGACGAGAATTCTTTTTAGTAGGGGAGAATTGTGACACCCTGGATTTTTGCTACAGTAAGGATTGTAATTAAGCTACAGTGATGCCATGATCAGCAACAAATCATTTTGCTAAATAGGATATGACCAAGTTGAAATTCATATCTCAATTCAAAATCCACTTCAAAAGCTAATTGAATTTTTATGTGATAAAATAAAATTGCAAACAACAAAAATAAAATGTTGCACCCTTGTGATAAATCACAAAACAATTGTTGTTGAGGAAAACAACATCACCCTCAACCTGGTGTGGACCCCACCTTCAATAACAACACCATTTTGCATTTTAAAGTGCTCTTAAAATCATTTGGATAAATCAAACATTTTCCAAAAATGCCCAAAGTGTATGTGACCATGTAGAATATTGCAATATATTTATTGGACCATGTCACACATTTTTGCTGAAAGGAATTATAGCAAGAAAATAAAAACAGAAAAGAAATAAAAAGAAAAGGCCCCCCCTGCCCTGGGCCTTAGGCCACAGTGGCAGGCCCAGGCCGGCCCAGCGGCCCCCTCGGTCGTCCCCAACCTCGCTACAGGAAGTGGCAACCGAGGCGCGCACGCGACCGGGCGAGTCCCCGCCAGACCAGCTCGCCGGCGATGGCCTGGGGGAATAAAGCCGCCCCCGCGCCCCCTCTGGCAAACTCAAGCCCCTCAGTTCCCCCTCGCCTTCCCCCCTTCCGCCTCGCGCCGCCGCTCTCCTCCCTCGCCCGCATCCGGGCACCGCTGTCGCCATGGCTGTCGGCTAGACGCGCTCTCCGAGCCTCCCGCGCCTTGTCGTCGCGCCAAGAAGCACCGCAGCGACCACCTCTTCCTCCTCGACCGCTGGATTGAGCCCCGGAGCCTCTGCGTCGACGCCCGCGTCCATCTTCTTCCTCGGATCGCCGCCGCGCTCCGGCGACCGTTCCGGCTACTCCAGGCCTTCCCCGAGCCCGCTAAGCATGTCTACAGGGCCTCTGTAAGTCCTTGCGTCGTTCCCCTCCATCCCCTCGACGGATTCGAGCTCGTGGCATCGGATTTCACCGGAGCCCGAAAGCTCCTCCGCCTGAGCTCGACGCCGGCGAGTCTCCGGTGACCATTTGGGCCAACCAACGCCACCGTTCGCCTCAGTGCACCGCGTAGGTTCGCGTAGTACCGATAGTCTGCTCGAAATCGTGCTGCTGTGCTAGTTGCCGTAGACGGCCGAAGCTCTGCTCCACCGACGGCGATGTAGCGCTCGCCACAGGCCACCATTGCTCGCCCTGATGGCCGGAATGGATCGGCGGCGACCTCAGCTCGCGATAGCATGAAACGGCGCTCGATTTGGCGCCCTGTACAGGAAACCCGAGCCTCGGTTCGTTCTCTGGTGCTCGCCGGAGTTCCTCCGGTGGCCGGACGGCGCCGCCGCCGATGTGGCCAGGCCGGGGCCACTGCCAGGGTCACTGACCTGCGGGCCCCGTGTACCTGGTTGACCTGTTGACCAGGTCAATCGTGCTGACTGGGCTCGGCCAGTCAATGACAGGTGGGGCCCGACCCCCCCCCTGTGTATGACATGTGCGCCAGCCCTGTCATTAGCTAATTTGACCTGGGACAGCTGGGTTGCCTGCTGATGCCAGCATGAGGTCATGCTGATGCAATAAATGAATTTTTGGAATTAAATTAAATCTGTTTATTTCAGAATATTAATAAAACTTTGAAAATTAATATAAAATAATCTATAAGTCAGATGAAGATAATTTATATATGAAAGTTGCTCAGAAAAATCCCACGAATCCGAATACGCTGTCCGTTCAGCTGTCACATGCCCCTAGCATGATGAACATGGACATTTTACGTTAGGATCATCTGTCCGATAGTAACCCGGGACCCGGAAAATATCGTCAGATATTCTTCCGACCCGTCTGCGACATGTAATACTGCGTTAGTGCATGCCTAGCTCTGCATATTACCATGTCATGCATCATGTTGTATCTGTGCTTTATATTTATTCTTTCTTCCCCCCTCTTCTCTCTGGTAGACCCCGAGACTGACGGTGCTGCCGGGTACGACTACACCGTTGACGGTCAGCCTTTTGCCACAGAGCAGCAAGGCAAGCAACCCCCCTTGAGCATTCCGATATCGCCCATTCCTTTCCCTCTTATTCTTGCATTAGATTTTGCTACTGTATTTGTTAGCCCCTATTCTGATGCATAGCCTACTTTTGATAAACTGCTACTATACCTGCAAAAAATATCAACTGCTTACTATAGGTTGATCAATGAATCCCCAGTGACCCACCCCCCTTTGTCCCAGTTGCCCCTGCATCTTCATCGACGACTCGATGACTCGAAGACACGAAGACTCGGTCAACCAAGCGACGAGCCAGGCCCCCTCACATCACCGCACATCCCTTAGTTGTACGACTCTGTAGAGCTACTATCGAGTACCGAGGGTGACACCTCGTGAAGTACTCATGATGCTAGCTGTGTAGTGCAGCTAGTCGGTCCTGGTTATCGAGGGTGATTCCTCCTTCACCACTCCCGACGATGACTCTGTCGTGCAACCCCTCAAGTGTGGGACCCTCGAGGGTGATTCCTCTAAGTCCACCTTGACGGTTTCATCGAGCGGGACCCTTTGACGGTGATTCCTCAGGTTCCGTCTTGATGTTTTATACACACAGTTACTATGACCTGGTTACAGAAACATGTTGGTGATGGGTCGGCCCTGAGGGGTACCCACGGTTTGATGATGATGAGGCGTGGACGGGCAGGAGAGGCCCTTGCCACACATCCTCGAGACGGGGCGACGGGACCGCACTTCATGGGTCGCGCTTACCCCACATTAATAAAATGCTAATGGGTTGGGTATTTGATCTGAGTTGGTCGTTTGGCCTATTACGCACTAACCTTCACGTGGGGAAGTTATGGGTACTCAGCGTCATTGTATCAGCCGAAGCTCTTGGGACGTCAGCAATGGAGCGGCGCGCGCCCGAGTGGTCCGCAACGGCACTGCGCTTGTTATAAGGGGTGCTAGGACTGACCTCGGCCGTGTTCGCATCGTGCAGGAGTGCAAAGGGCGATTGGCCCATGACCCCTGCGCGCTTAGGATTTAGACCGGCGGGCTGGCCTCTTCGTTGAGCCTAGGTAGGGCTACGATGTGTTGATGTCCCGAGGCCGGGCATGACCCAGGAAAGTGTGTCCGGCTAGAGGTATCAAGCGTGTTGGGGAATGTGGTGCACCCCTGCAGGGAAGAATTTATCTATTCGAATAGCCGTGTCCACGGTAACAGGACGACTTGGAGTTGTACCTTGGCCTTCTACAACTATAATTGAGACTTTAAATTGAAATGAATGTTGGCTCCGAGATTGCTTCCTCGCAGGGAGTCGAGGAAGAATCTCTGGGCGTGGTTACTAAATAAAATTCTTACAATAATATGACTATATATGAGATACCAGTCTACTCTCTTCTAATGCTGCCAGATGCTGAAGATGCTAGTCTTCGATGGGACTAGGCCTTTCCCCTCATTCCTGCTTTCTGCAGTCAGTACAGATATAACCCCATTCCTTGATACTGATGCATACTTAGCATAGTTCTGATGTCAGTCTTGCGAGTACTTTGGATGAGTACTCACCGCTGCTTTGCCTTCTCTTTCCCCCTCGATACGATTCCGCGTTCAGACGATGGAGCCCAGGAGATGGAGTATGCCGGAGACGACTACTACACCACCGCTGGAGCCTACTACTACGTGGAGAGTGCCGACGCTCAGGAGTAGTTAGGAGGTTCCCAGGCAGGAGGCCTCGCCTCTTTCGATCCGTTGTTATGTTTGTGCTAGCCTTCTTAAGGCAAAACTTGTTTAACTTATGTCTGTACTCAGATATTATTTTGCTTCCGCTGACTCGTGCTTGTCGAGCTTTGTATTCGAGCCCTCGAAGCCACTGGCTTGTAATATGAAGCTGTATGACTTTAAATTTGTGTCTATTGTTGTGTTGTGATATCGATCAGTGAGTCCCTAATCTTGGTCGTACGCATTGCGTGTTTGATTAGCGTACGGTCAAATTGGGGGCGTCACATTCATCAACCTTGCTTCCCTCATGATGATGTGTGAGTAGTTGACCACAGACCTATGGGTCCATAGCTAGTACCTAGATGGCAATCTCTCTCTCTCTTATGACCTTCCATACAATGGTCATCGCATCTTCGCTTTGATCTATCCGATGTAATCCTATTGTGCGGTGTGTTTCTTGGGATCCGATGAATTGTGGGTTTATGTCCAGATTATTCATGAAAAGTATTTGAGATGCCTCTGAATTATATTATCTCTTAAGTGCATGACCATTATAGCTTTGTAATGATCTCCGATATATTGATATGATTTGGCCAAGTAGATTCATATTTCATCGGTGGGAGTGGTGCATTGTGGTAGGTTCAACCTGGTGAGTTTCTATATCCCATTGACAAAGTAGGGGACAATATGCGTGTTTGTGTTGTTGCTACTAAGGATAAAACGATGGGGTTCATTCATATTGTTTGAGTTTACTTTGTCTACATCATGTTATCGTTCTCCAAGCATTACTCTGTTTTACTTAATACTCTAGATGCATGCTAGATAGCGGTTGATGAGTGGAGTAATAGTAATAGGTGCAGGCAGGAGTCGGCCTCTTTGCTTATGGATGTGATGCCCATATATACATGGTCATTGCCGTGAACATCGCATAACTATCCGAATTGCCCAACAGTAATCTGTTTACCCACCGTATGCTGCCTACATGAGAGATGCCACTAGAGAACACTATGGCCCCCAGGTCTATTCACTTATATATTTGCAAACGCTATTATTACCTCGCTGCCTTTATTTAATTTTATTTATTTTGCAATTTATATTTATCAATAATTATCTACACAACTCATTTGCTTGCAAATAACGAGATCAAGGGGATTGACAACCCTCTTGCCCGCGTTGGGTGCAAGTTGTTTGTTCATTTGTGTGCAGCCGCTGAAGACGGTTGAGGATTGATATTCCTATTGGTTTCATAACTGAGGGAAATACTTATCCGCTTTGTGCTGCAATTACCCGTTTCTCTTCACGGAAAACCCAACGCAAATCACAAGTATCAGGTGGCTATTTTGGGGAAGATATAATGAGGCTTATGTGCAACAGAGCATATTATGTCACGGGGTTTGGATGCACCGGCGAAGGTTGCACCGGTCCTCGAGGTGATAATGGGAAATACACAGTACCGAAGAGGCTAGCAAATATGAGGTGGTGAGAGTGCGTACATCCATGGATTCACATTAGTCATAAAGAACTCACATACTTATTGCAAGGTTTTATTAGCTCTCCCGAAGCAAAGTACTACTAGCATACCCCTAGGGAGGAGGTTGGGAGGAGTTAACCATCGCGTGCCTCCGACTTAAATAGCACTAGGATTTCAACGAGGAACAAAAATGCTCACACATCATCACCATGCTGATACGTCTCCGTCGTATCTATAATTTTTGATTGTTTCATGCCAATATTCTACAACTTTCATATACTTTTGGCAACTTTTTATACTATTTTTGGGACTAACATATTGATCCAGTGCCCAGTGCCAGTTCCTGTTTGTTGCATGTTTTATGTTTCGCAGAAAATCCATATCAACCGAAGTCCAAACGGGATAAAAACTTACGGAGATTTTTTTTGAAGTATATGTGAATTTTGGGAAGTGGAATCAATAGAAGGCGGTGCCCGAGGGGCCCACAAGCCATAGGGGCGCGCCCTGGGGGTAGGGCGCGCCAGGCTGGCTTGTGGCCACACCGTAAGGTGGTTTGTGCCCTTCTTTCGCCGCAAGAAAGCTAATATCCGGATAAAAATTGTGTTAAAATTTTAGCCCAATCGGAGTTATAGATCTCCGGGAATATAAGAAACGGTGAAAGGCCAGAATCTGGGAAAGCAGAAACAGAAGGAAACAGAGAGAGAGATCCAATCTCGGAGGGGCTCCCGCCCCTCCGCCGCCATGGAGGCCAAGGAGCATAGGGGAAACCCTCCTCCCATCTAGGGGGAGGTCAAGGAAGAAGAAGAAGGAGGGGGCTCTCTCCCCCTCTCTCCCGGTGGCACCGGAACGCCGCCGGGGCCATGATCGTGACGGCGATCTACACCAACAACTTCGCCGTCGTCATCACCAACTTTCTCCCCCTCTATGCAGTGGTTCAACACTTCTTCTCCCCGCTGTAATCTCTACTTAAACATGGTGCTCAACACTATATATTATTTCGTAATGATGTATGGCTATCCTATGATGTTTGAGTAGATCCGTTTTGTCCTATGGGTTGATTGATGATCATGATTGGTTTGAGTTGCATGTTTTATTATTGGTGCTATCCTATGGTGCTCTCCGTGTCGTGCAAGCGTGAGGGATCCTCGTTGTAGGGTGTTGCAATGTGTTCATGATTTGCCTATGGTGGGTTGCTTGAGTGACAGAAGCATAAACCCGAGTAGGTGGGTTGTTGCATATGGGAGTAAAGAGGACTTGATACCTTATAATGCTATGGTTGGGTTTTACCTTAATGATCTTTAGTAGTTGCGGATGCTTGCTAGAGTTCCAATCATCAGTGCATATGATCCAAGTAGATAAAGTATGTTAGCTTATGCCTCTCCCTCATATAAAATTGCAATAATGATTACTGGTCTAGTTATCGATTGCCTAGGGACAAATAACTTTCTTGTGACAAAAAGCTCTCTACTAACACTAACTTAGTTGTTTCTTTATCTAAGCAGCCCCTAGTTTTTATTTACGTGCTCTTTATTATCTTGCAAACCTATCCCGTCACACCTACAAAGTACTTCTAGTTTCATACTTGTTCTAGGTAAAGCGAACGTTAAGCATGCGTAGAGTTGTATCGGTGGTCGATAGAACTTGAGGGAATATTTGTTCTACCTTTAGCTCCTCGTTGGGTTCGACACTCTTACTTATCGAGAAAGGCTACAACTGATCCCCTATACTTGTGGGTTATCAAGACCTTTTTCTGGCGCCGTTGCCGGGGAGCAATAGCGTGGGGTGAATATTCTCGTGTGTGCTTGTTTGCTTTATCACCAAGTAATTTTAATTTTCTGTTCTAAGTTGTTTTCTATCTTTAGATATGGGTAGGAAACGTAAAATACCAAAAAAATTAGTTGTACTTGCTGCTCCAAAAGTTGATGAACCACTAGTGTTCCGTACCACCGAAGAATATTACTTGGGTCATCTTCGATCCGTTTGTGCTCGTGCTGAAACCCCAACTAGCTTAGTTGAGGGCAAATCATTAAATGAGCATGCTTATTATGTGCGACACCGCTTATCTCAAAAAGGGAAAATTTTATGGCATCATATTAATACTGTGCAATGCTATGCTTGTAATTTATGCGAAATTTATGATTTTACTTGTTGTTCTGAAGACCCTAAAAAACACCTTCCCTATCAATGTGAGTTTAACGATAATGGAATTGTATCTTCTTATGCCAAGGGTGTTTATAATTACTATGATATTGAGAAAATTGAAGAATTTGTTGCTTTTAAGGGTGCTTATGAAATTGCTTCTTTGATTGAAAAGTATGATGCTACTCTTTACAAATCTGAAAGTTTTGCCATACTTAAATATTGCTATGAAAACTATGCTTCTAATGCTTATGTTAAGCGATATATTGAGGACTCCTCCGCTGTCCAAGAGGAGACTAATATTTTGCAGGAAACTATGGAAGAAGAAAATGATGACACTGTGAGCTCATTAGATGAAAGAGATGACGAGGAGAGCGAAGAACAAAAGGAGGAAGAGCGGACTAGCTACCCGTGCCCACCTTCTAATGAGAGTAACTCTTCAACTCATACATTGTTTAATTTCCGTTCGTGCTTACCGAAGGATGAATGCTATGATAATTGCTATGATCCCTTGGATTCGTTTGAAATATCCCTTTTTGATGAACTTGATGCTTGCTATGCTTGTGGCCATGATGCCAATATGAATGATGCTTATGGAGATGAACTTGCTATAGTTCCCTATGTTAAACGTGAAATTGTTGCTATTGCACCCACACATGATAGTCCTATTATCTTTTTGAATTCTCCCAACTACACTATATCGGAGATGTTTGCACTTATTAAGGATTATATAGATGGGTTGCCTTTTACTATTACACTTGATGATTTTGATAGATATAATATGCATGTGCTTGCTGCTCCTACTTGCAATTATTATGAGAGAGGAACTACATCTCCACCTCTCTATGTTTCCAATATGATAAAATTGCAAGAAACTGCTTATGCTATGTATTGGCCTTTACTTGATGTGCATGAATTGTTCTTTTATGACATGCTGATGCATAGGAAGAGAGTTAGACTTCGTTGTTGCATGATATATGTTAATTTGTGCTCACTACTAAATTACAAATCATTGTTAATTAAAATTGGCTTTGATATACCTTGGGATCCGGGTGGATCCATTACTTGAGCACTTTATGCCTAGCTTAATGGCTTTAAAGAAAGCGCTGCCAGGGAGACAACCCGGAAGTTTTAGAGTCATTTTATTCTGTTGTGTGCTTTTATATAGTTCAAAAACAAAAAAATAAAGAGGGGAACCTAAAACTTTTTCAAAAAGAAAAGTGAAAGTGAGAGGGACGAGCATTGTGAAAGTGGGAGCTAGCCTTGAACTTTGTTCATGCCCATGGAAACCTTGTGAATCTTAATTACAGAAACTTTTCAACAAAAATAATTTTCCCCTTGTATAAATCCATTGTATTATAAAAATAATGTGCCAAGATTTGCTTTTGGAAGATTAGATTGCTTGTTTGATGTGTGCAGTGCAAAAACAGAAACTTTGGCTGTAGTGCGTGAATTTACAATTTTTACTAGAATGTCAAAAGTTTCTGAATTTTTTTACACAGTACTGCTATGCAAATTGTTTATTTTGTCCTAATGTTTCAGAATTTTTAGAGTTACAGAAGTATGGTGAATGTTCAGATTGCTACAGACTATCCTGTTTAAGACAGATTCTGTTTTTGATGCATTGTTTTGCTAGTTTCGATGAAACTATCGATTTTATCGGTGGTATTGTCGGGGGGATTACCCCCGGGTAGGCTCATGGAGGCGACTCAACATTTTAAAACATCGGGGCGGCCCACGCCCAATGGTCTGGCCGCTCCGTCTGGCTCCCCCGGTCCGGCTGGCTCCTCGGTCCGGCTGGCTACCCGGTCCGGCTAGCTCCCCGGTCCGGCCGGCTCCCCGGTCGGCCGGCTGCTCCGACCGACCCCTGTCCGGCTGCTCCAGCCGGACTGCTGCACGAGGTCAACCACAGTGTCCCATCGGACGCGACGCCAAGACACTATAGCCTGCATCACGCATCACCTCACTGCACCCCAATAGTGGTGCACTATTGACTGCATCATGCGTCACCTCCAATAGTGTATAGTTGGTCATGTGGGCCACCCCTTGTCCCCTGGGCCTCCCTATATAAGAGGCACCAGGGGAGCTCACTCATGGCCAAGCTCTCCAGGCTCTCTCTCATTCCCTCATTCTCACACCCACGTACAAGGCAAGAGCCCTTGGCTCTCCTCTCCCACACAGCTCCAGGAGCAACTCTGTACTGCAATACACCTCATATACAGACATGCAGGAGTAGGGGTATTATCTCTCCGAAGAGCCCCGAACCTGGGTAAACCACCGCGTGCTGTTTCCCTATCCCGTCCCGGATCTCCACGGCAGCCTTGCTCTCACCTCTCAAGCCATCCCATGGCATCTGCCATCCCGGGGCACCCCCTGTGAGAAAACGACGACAGTTGGAGCCCACCGTGGGGCGTGCTGCTGCTGGAACCACGGTCCGGGCGGGGCCCTCCTCGTCACCACCACCGCGGCGCTGCCGCCGTCTCTCCGGCGCTGCTCGGGGGCTAGACACCAATACGCCCCTGGGGCGGCCGCACGGAACGGCGCGTCCTGCCGCCGCCGCCTATCCGGCGGCGCTCGGGGGCTCGACACCAGCACGCCCCCGAGGCGGCCGCGCGAGACGGCGCGTCCCCGCCGTCGGACTCGTTCTCCTCCGGCTGCTCCAACGCGCCCCCGGGGCGACCCTCCAGGCCGGCATGTCTTCGCCGTCGTCCTCGTCCAGATTCGGTCTCCCCTCGGCCGCATCCCTCTCGCTCCCACTCAGCGCCTCCAGGTGTTGCGGGTCGCCGCGTGGATATGCACCGCCCGCGACCGCGCGTGGCGCCCGACCTCAACACGCGTTCCTCCCCGCACGTGCACGCAACCTTCTCCAATGTCGCCACCATCTCTTCGGCAGCGCTCGGGTGCTCAACATCAACATGCCCCCGACGCGCGCATACATGGTCGGCCGCCTGGCCGGATGTATGCATTCATGCGCATGAGTCTTGGCCAAATGCATGCATGTGCGTACTGGCCAGACACCCATACACTACTCGGATAATGGTCATATGTATCCCAGATAATGGTCAGACGCTACTCAGATTTGCCCCAGACTACCCACGCACCGGCATACTTTGCTACTAGTGCATGCGCCGCTCCCTGGCCACCCGACGCTGCCTGGCCAGCTGCCGCAGCGCTGGCCGACTACGCTGACCGGCAGCATGGCCACGGTGCTTGCCTGCTGCGGCCATGGTCTGTCCGCGTGCACGAGCGCGTGCGTGTGCGGTCCGGCTGCAACATGGCTGGCTTGCCTAGGCCGTATGCATGCGTGCCCGGCATGATGCTACCTGGCCGGCTGGCCGACCACCGTGGCGCCTGGCCGCCCACTCCCTCGTGGTCGCCTGCCCTGCTTACGGCCGGGCCGTCGTCCCCCGCACCGGCCGCTCCGAGCCTCCAGCCGGCAACCACGCCAACGACGGCTCCGCTTACGGCCGGGCTGACGTCCCCCGCGCCGGCTCCTCCCGCGCCTCCACACGCCGGTGTTGGCCGCCCCCGCATCCACGCGGCGCTGCCCCACCTCTCCAACGCGCGCTCGCCTGTCGGTCGTCGCCTGCCCAGCTCCGCCCCGCTCGCCTGCCGGCCGTCGCTCTGCCCGGCTCTGCCCCAACCGCCTCCCCTGCCGCCGCCTGTTCCCAAGCCGTGGCGGGCTCGCCCCCCGCTTCCACCTGCGTCCTGGCTCGACCTCGCCCTACGCCATCCCCGCCTCCAGCTCGCCTCCGCGCCGTCCGCGTCGGGGCTGGACGGCGCGCCGCTTCGGCCTCTCGCCCCGGGCCGGACCCGTCCCCGGCCGGCTCCGGCTTGCCCGCCTGCTGCAGCGCGCCCGGGCCGCCTCCGCTCCTCTGCCTCGTGCCGCATCCGGCTCCTGCGCCAGCGCGCGCCCCTGTGCATCCGCTGCGCTCCCGTGGCCACCTCGCCGCCTCCCGACTCCTCTGCGCCGCCCCGCCCCGCGGGCTCCGCCTACCACCCCCGCGCTGGCCGCCAGCGCCGGCCTCCTGCTCGCCGTGCCTGCCGGCTCCCGCACTGGCCGGCCCCGCTCGGCCCGCCGCCGGTTGGGGCTCTCCCTCGCCCGTGGCCAGCTCCGTCCCCGCGGGCCGTCGGTGCCGCCGCATCGGCTCTGGCCCCGCGCACCTGCGCCGCCTCGTCGCGCGGCCGCACGCCTCGTCGCTGCCGGCCCCGCTCGGCATCCACGTCCGCACGCCGTGTCGGCTCCCTGCGCTCGGCCACCTGCCGCCTCCCCCGCTACCGGCTACTTCCTTTGCGCCCCCTGCGCATCCGCTGCTCTCCATGGCCGTGCCCGCGCCTGCCGGTCCGCCGCCCAGCGTCGGCTGCCTCCCCGCGCCTCGGCGCCTCAGGCCCCGCCGCGTCGCTGGCCCAGCCCCGGCTCCGCTTCGTCCGCACGCCGGCTGCGTCGCCCGCCGGCTCGGCCGGTGTCCCTCGCGTCTCCCTGGCCGGCCCCCGCCTTGCGCCTGCCGCTTTCATGCGGCCGCCTGCTCGGGGTCGGCTGAAGAAAGATGGCCGGGCCGGCTGGTGGATAACAAAAAAGTAGAGCCGGTTGCAAAAAAAAACCCGTCGGGCCCCGCTCGCCTGCGTCGTCGCCTGGCCGGCAGCAATGCCCGTCTACTTCGACATCGGGCCGGCTGGAGAGCCGGCCCGACTACCCATCTGCTTCGACGATGGCAGGTCTCGCCCGGCCGGCCGGCACGCTCATCAACCGCCCTGGAGGCTACACCCAGCGGGTGACACCGAGCGGGCGCGGCCGGCGCGCTCCGCTGGCTAAAAGCCGCGTCGGCTGTCATCGACAACAACCGGCGGACCTCGCGTCCGCCCTCGGTAGCGCCTCGCGCTTAACAGCCGGCGGACCCCGCGTCCGTCCTCGGCAGCGCCTCGTCCTTAACAGCCGGCGCACCTCGCATCCGCCCTCGGCAGCGCCTCGCGCTCAACAGCCGGCAGACCCCGCGTCCGCCCTCGGCAGCGCCTCGCGCTCAACAGCCGGCGGACCCCGCGTCCACCCCCGGCAGGGCCCCGCGCCCACTAGCCAGCGGACCCCGCGCCCGCACCTGGCAGGGCCCCGCGCCCATCGGTCATCGGACCCCGCGTTCGCACCCAGCGTCCCCAATGCCATTGTCTGCTTTAGCAACAGCAAAGACCCTCTGCCCGACTCTTCGAGTTGCCCGGAGGCTCGGAGGCTACACCCAGCGGGTGCACTGGCGCGCCCCCGCTGGAAACAGCCAGCCGGAGGACTCCGCGTCCACACCTGGCAAGGCCCCGCGCCCATCAGTCGGCGGATTCCGCGCCCGTGCCGAACATCCCTGACGCCCCTGTCTGCTTCAGCAAGGACTGCGCGTCCGCATCCGGCGGTGGCTGGCAACCATCCGCCGACGGACTCCGTGTCCTCGACCGGTAGCGCCTCGCGCCCATGAGCCGGCGGACTCCAAGTCCGCGACCGGCGGTGCCTCGCGCGCATCAGTCGGACCACGCTGGCTGCAAGCCGCGCTGGCCGACATCGTCAAAAACCGCCTTGCCGGCACCAAAAAGCAATGTGAGATCTCCACCCGCATATCCTTGCAGCGTACACACAAACGGATACCCCCGAGCAATCCTCGGGGGTCATCCCCGCATTTGTTTCGGCTACTTTTATTATTCGCCCCGGCGTGAGCTAGTCTCTGCCCGGGGCTGGCCGTTTGGCCCGATGCATTCGTTCCCATGAGACGACCTAGTAGCGTGTACGGTACCAAAGGCCCACTCTTTGTCTCGGCTACAGATCGTACCGCGACTGTCCGGCTAGCGAGAGCACAAGCTAGAGCTCACCACACGCGAAAAACGCCCGGAGAGAAAACGGATTGGGCGAAACACTCGTTTCATTTGTGAGTATCTGCTCGGTCGAGTCTGCTCCCAGAGTCCGAGTACTGTACGCTCCACTCCGCGGCCCACTCTTCGCCTCAGCCACAGACCGGCCCCCGGCTGTCCGGCTAGCAAGAGCAAAAGCCAAAGAGCGGAGAGAACATGAAAAAGGCTGAAGGAGGCTCGGACGAAACCGAGTCGACACCCTCTGCATAACTTGCATTGCCAAAACCAGATATTCGACACATCTGCATCGACTAAACTCGTTTTTCGCACGATCATTTCCATGAGGAACCTCCTCGCTCGGAGGCTCGGAGGCCACTCCCGGCAGCGCCTCGCGCTCATCAGCCGGCGGACCCCGCGTCCGCCCCCGGCAGCGCCCCGCGCTCATCAGCCGGCGGACCCCGCGTCCGCCCTCGGCAGCGCCCCGCGCTCATCAGCCGGCGAACCCCACGTCCGCCCCCGGCAGCGCCGCGCGCTCATCAGCTGGCGGACCCCACGTCAGCCCTCGGCAGCGCCTTGCGCTCATCAGCCGGCGGACCCCGCGTCCACCCTCGGCAGCGCCCCGCGCTCATCAGCCGGCGGACCCCGCGTCCGCCCTCGACAGCGCCCCGCGCTCATCAGCCGACGGACCCCGCATCCGCCCTTGCCAACGCCCCGCGCTCATCAGCCGGCGAACCCCGCGTCCGCCCTCGGCAGCGCCTCGCGCTCATCAGCAGACGAACCCCGCGTCCGCCCTCGGCAGCGCCCCGCGCTCATCAGCCGGCGGACCCCGCGTCCGCCCACGGCAGCGCCTCGCGCTTATCAGCCGGCGGACCCCGCGTCCGCCCCCGGCAGCGCCCCGCGCTCATCAGCCGGCGGACCCCGCGTCCGCCCCCGGCAGCACCCCGCGCTCATCAGCCGGCGGACCCCGCGTCCGCCGTCGGCAGCCCCTCGCGCTCATCGGCCGGCGGACCCCGCGTCCGCCCTCGGCAGCGCCCCGCGCTCAACAGCCGGAGGACCCCGCGCCCGCCCTCGGCAGCGCCTCGCGCTCATCCGCCGGCGGACCCCCCGTCCGCACCCGGCAGAACCTCGCGCTCATCATCCGGCGGACCCCGCGTCCGCCCTCGGCAGGGCCTCCCGCTTATCAGCCGGCGGACCCCGCGTCCGCGCCCGGCAGCGCCTCACGCTCATCAGCCGGCGGACCCCGCGTCCGCCCTCGGCAGCGCCCCGCGCTCATCAGCCGGCGGACCCCGCGTCCGCCCTTGGCAGCGCCCGCGCTCATCGGCCGGCGGACCCCGCGTCTGCGCCCGGCAGCGTCTCACGCTCGACAGCCGGCGGACCCCGCGTCCGCGCCCGGCAGGGCCCTGCGCCCATCCGCCGGCGGACCCCGCGTCCACCCCCGGCAGCGCCTCACGCTCAAACTGCCAGCAGACCCCGCGTCCGCCCTCGACAGGGCCCCGCACCCATCGGTCGGCGGTCCCCGCGTCCGCGCCCGGCGTCCTCGACGCCATTATCTACTTCAGTAACAGCAAAGACCCTCCGCCCAACTCTTCGAGTCGCCCGGAGGCTCGGAGGCTACACCCAGCGGGTGCGCTGGTGCGCCCCCGTTGGAAACCGCTAGACGGTGGACTCCGCGTCCACGCCCGGCAGGGTTCCGCGCCCATCAGTCGGCGGACCCCGCGTCCATGCCCGACAACCTCGACGCCACCGTCTGCTTCAGCAACAGCAAGGACCCTCCGCCCGACTCTTCGAGTCACCCGGAGGCTCGGAGGCTACACCAAACGGGTGCGCTGGCGCGCCCCCGCTGGAGGCAAGCCATGCCGTCCCCGGCCCGCAATCGACTGTCATCAACAACGTTTGCAACAACAACAACAACAACAACGGCGAAAACCCTCCGCCCGACTCCCCAAGTCGCCCGGAGGCTCGGAGGCAACTGTCAGGGGGATTACCCCCGGGTAGGCTCATGGAGGCGACTCAACATTTTAAAACATCGGGGCGGCCCATGCCCCCTGGTCTGGCCGCTCCATCCGGCACCCCCGGTCCGGCTGGCTCCTCGGTCCGGCTGGCTACCCAGTCTGGCTGGCTCCCCGGTCCGGCTGGCTACCCGGCTGGCCGGCTCCTAGGCTGGCCGGCTCCTCGGTCGGCCGGCTGCTCCGACCGACCCCTGTCCGGCTGCTCCAGCCGGACTGCTGCACGAGGTCAACCACGGCGTCCCATCGGACGCGACGCCAAGACACTATAGCCTGCATCACGCGTCACCTCACTGCACCCCACTAGTGGTGCACTATTGACTGCATCATGCGTCACCTCGCATGTCATCTCCAATAGTGGTGTACTATTGCCTACATCACTTGTCACCTCCAATAGTGTATAGTTGGTCATGTGGGCCACCCCTTGTCCCCTGGGCCTCCCTATATAAGAGGCACCAGGGGAGCTCACTCATGGCCAAGCTCTCCAGACTCTCTCTCATTCCCTCATTCTCACACCCACGTACAAGGCAAGAGCCCATGGCTCTCCTCTCCCACACAGCTCCAGGAGCAACTCTGTACTGCAATACACCTCATATACAGACATGCAGGAGTAGGGGTATTATCTCTCCGGAGAGCCCCGAACCTGGGTAAACCACCGCGTGGTGTTGCCCTATCCCGTCCCGGATCTCCACGGCAGCCTTGCTCTCACCTCTCAAGCCATCCCATGGCATCTGCCGTCCCGGGGCACCCCCCGTGAGAAAACGACGACAGGTATAAGCCATAAAGAAGTTATAATACAGTAGCTACAATGCAAAAATAAAATTTGAATGGGTTTGCAACAGTACTTAAAGTGGTAATTTGCATTATTATACTAACGGATCTCACGAGGGTTTTGTTAAGATTTGTGTGATGGAAGTTTTCAAGTTTTGGGTGAGATCACGATGGATGAAGGAATAAGGAGTGGACAGAGACTAAGCTTGGGGATGCCCGAGGCACCCCAAGGTAATATTCAAGGACTCCCAAGAAACTAAGCTTGGGGATGCCCCGGAAGGCATCCCCTCTTTCTTCTAACAACCATCGGTAATTTTACTTGGAGCTATATTTTTATTCGTCACATGATATGCGTAAATCTTGGAGCGTCGTGTGCTTTTTCTTTTTCTTTTAATAATGCACCATGCTGGTATGAGAAAGTCCTTGGTTGATTTATAGAAGGCTCTTTGCACCTCACTTATATCTTTTGAGTATGGCTTTATAGAATGCTTCATGTGCTTCACTTATATCATTTGAAGTTTGGATTGCCTATTTCTCTACACATAGAAAACCGCCATTTGTAGAATGCAATTTTGCTTCACTTATATTTGTTAGATCGTTGGCATATCTTTTGTAGAAAGAATTAAACTCTCATGCTTCACTTATATATATTTAGAGAGTTAACGGGAGTTGGTCATTCACATGGTTAGTCATAAAATCCTACATAAAACTTGTAGATCACTGAATATGATATGTTTGATTCCTTGCAATAGTTTTGCGATATAAAGATGGTGATACTAGAGACATGCTAGTGAGTAATTGTGGATTGGTAGAAATATTTGTGTTAAAGTTTGTGATTCCTGTAGCATGCACGTATGGTGAACCGTTATGTGAAGAAGTCGGAGCATGATTTATTTATTGATTGTCATCCTTTGTGTGGAGGTCGGGAGCGCGCGATGGTTAACTCCTACCAACCTCTCCCCTAGGGGCATGCGTCTAATACTTTGTTTCGATAGCTAATAGATTTTTGCAATAAGTATGTGAGTTCTTTATTACTAATGTTGAGTCCATGGATTATACGCATTCTCGTCCTTCCACCATTGCTAGCCTCTCTAGTACCGCGCAACTTTCGCCGGTGCATTACACCCACCATATATCCTTCCTGAAAACAGCCACAATACCTACCTATTATGGCATTTCCATAGCCATTCCGAGATATATTGCCATGCAACTTCCACCGTTCCATTTATTATGACACGCACCATCATTGTCATGTTGCTTTGCATGATCGTAAGATAGCTAGCATGATGTTTTCATGGCTTGTCCGTTTTTTTATGGCATTGCTACGCTAGATCATTGCACATCCCGGTACACCGCCGGAGGCATTCATATAGAGTCATATTTTGTTCTAGTATCGAGTTGTAATTCTTGAGTTGTAAGTAAATAAAAGTGTGATGATCATCATTATTAGAGCATTATCCCATGTGAGGAAAGGATGATGGAAGCTATGATTCCCTTAGAAGTTGGGATGAGTCTCCGGACTTTATGAAAAATAAAAGAGGCCAAAGAAGCCCAAATAAAAAAAAAGACCAAAGAAGCCCACCAAAAAAACAAAAAAAAATGAGAGAAAAGAGAGAAGGGGCAATGCTACTATCCTTTACCACACTTGTGCTTCAGAGTAGCACCATGTTTTTCATATAGAGAGTCTCCTATGTTGTCACTTTCATATACTAGTGGGAATTTTTCATTATAGAACTTGGCTTGCATATTCCAATGATGGGCTTCCTCAAATTGCCCTAGGTCTTCGTGAGCAAGCAAGTTGGATGCATGCCCACTTAGTTTCTTTTGAGCTTTCATACACTTATAGCTCTAGTGCATCCATTGCATGGCAATCCCTACTCACTCACATTAATATCTATTGATGGGCATCTCCATAGCCCGTTGATACGCCTAGTTGATGTGAGACTATCTCCTTCTTTTTGTCTTCTCCACAACCACCATATTCTATTCCACCTATAGTTCTATATCCATGGCTCACGCTCATGTATTGCGTGAAAGTTGAAAAAGTTTGAGAATACTAGAGTATGAAACAATTGCTTGGCTAAAACCGGGGTTGTGCTTGATTAAATACTTTGTGTGATGAAGATGGAGCATAGACATACTATATGATTTTGTAGGGATAACTTTCTTTTAGCCATGATATTTTGAGAAGACATGATTGCTTTATTAGTATGCTTGAAGTATTATTGTCTTAATATCAAATGATAGACTATTGCTTTGAATCACTTGTGTCTTAATATTCATGCCATGATTAGATTATATGATCAAGATTATACTAGGTAGCATTCGACATCAAAAATTATCTTTTTTATCATTTACCTACTCGAGGACGAGCAGGAATTAAGCTTGGGGATGCTGATACATCTCCGTTGTATCTATAATTTTTTATTGTTTCTGCAAATATTCTACAACTTTCATATACTTTTGGTAACTTTTTATACTATTTTTGGGACTAACATATTGATCCAGTGCCCAGTGCCAGTTCCTGTTTGTTGCATGTTTTTTGTTTCGCAGAAAATCCATATCAAACGAAGCCAAACAGGATAAAAACTTACGAAGATTTTGTTTGGAATATATGTGAATTTTGGGAAGTGGAATCAATAGAAGGCGGTGCCTGAGGGGCCCACAAGCCATAGGGGCACGCCCTGGGGGGTAGGGCGCGCCAGGCTGGCTTGTGGCCACCCCGTAAGGCGGTTGGTGCCCTTCTTTCGCCACAAGAAAGCTAATATCCGGATAAAAATAGTGTTAAAATTTCAGCCCAATCGGAGTTACGGATCTCCGGGAATATAAGAAACGGTGAAAGGCCAGAATCTGGGAATGCAGAAACAGAAGGAAACAGAGAGAGAGATCCAATCTCGGAGGGGAGGTCAAGGAAGAAGAAGGAGGGGGGGCTCTCTCCCGGTGGCACCGGAACGCCGCCGGGGCCATCATCGTGACGGCGATCTACACCAACAACTTCGCCGCCGTCATCACCAACTCTCTCCCCCTCTATGCAGCGGTTCAACACCTCTTCTCCCCGCCGTAATATCTACATAAACATGGTGCTCAACGCTATATATTATTTCCCAATGATGTGTGGCTATCCTATGATGTTTGAGTAGATCCGTTTTGTCCTATGGGTTGATTGATGATCATGATTGGTTTGAGTTGCATGTTTTATTATTGGTGCTGTCCTATGGTGCTCTCCATGTCGCGCAAGCGTGAGGGATCCTCGCTGTAGGGTGTTGCAATGTGTTCATGATTTGCCTATGGTGAGTTGCTTGAGTGACAGAAGCATAAACCCGAGTAGGTGGGTTGTTGCATATGGGAGTAAAGAGGACTTGATACCTTATAATGCTATGGTTGGGTTTTACCTTAATGATCTTTAGTAGTTGCGGATGCTTGATAGAGTTCCAATCGTAAGTGCATATGATCCAAGTAGAGAAAGTATATTAGCTTATGCCTCTCCCTCATATAAAATTGCAATAATGATTACCGGTCTAGTTATCGATTGCCTAGGGACAAATAAATTTCTTGTGCAAAAAGCTCTCTACTAAGACTAACTTAGTTGTTTCTTTATCTAAGCAGCCCCTAGTTTTTATTTACGTGCTCTTTATTATCTTGCAAACCTATCCCGTCACACCTACAAAGTACTTCTAGTTTCATACTTGTTCTAGGTAAAGCGAACGTTAAGTGTGCGTAGAGTTGTATGGGTGGTCGATAGAACTTGAGGGAATATTTGTTCTACCTTTAGCTCCTCGTTGGGTTCGACACTCTTACTTATCGAGAAAGGCTACAACTGATCCCCTATACTTGTGGGTTATCACATGCCATAAAAAATATTTAGATGAACAGCAAGTTAACACCCTCTAGTTTGTGATATTTTTACAAACCAATGATCACGCACTCATGCCCTTTCACTTACCACATCAATATCATTAACCCACAATTTCTCTTTTATGTGCTACATGTAGTTTTGATTATGCACCCATTGAATACCTATTATTTTTGGACTAGTCTTATAACCCATGCAAATTACCATCACTATTTATTAACTCTCAAACAAATATAAGTGAAGAATGAGAGTGCAATTATTTATTTAAAATCTAAATGCCACTGTGATAACCCACAAGTGTAGGGGGTCGTTTGTAGCCTTTTTCGATAAGTAAGAGTGTCGAACCCAACGAGGAGCTAAAGGTAGAAAAAATATTCCCTCAAGATCTATCGACCACCGATACAACTCTACGCACACTTTAACGTTTGATTTACCTAGAACAAGTATGAAACTACTTTGTAGATGATAGGATAGTTTGCACGAATAAAACTAGAAGTACTTTGCGGGAAATAAAACTATGAGTAAAAAGCAAGATAATAAGAGTTAGTAGTTTAGTAGAAAGCTTTTGTCAAACAAGAAGGTTATTTGTCCCTAGGCAATTGATAACTAGACCGGTAATCATTCTTGCAATTTTACATGAGGGAGAGGCATGAGCTAACATACTTTCTCTACTTGGATCATATGCACTTATGATTGGAACTCTAGCAAGCATCCGCAACTACTAAAGATCATTAAGGTAAAACCCAACCATAGCATTAAGTATCAAGTCCTCTTTACTCCCATATGCAACAACCCACCTACTCAGGTTTATGCTTCTGTCACTCAAGCAGCCCACCATAGGAAAATCATGAACACGTTGCAACACCCTACAGCGAGGATCCCTCACGTTTGCGCGAGACGGAGGGCACCGTAGGACAGCACCATAATAAAATATAAAATCATACCAACCACGATCATCAATTAGCCCATAGGACAAAGCGGATCTACTCAAACATCATAGGATAGCCATATATCATTGGGAAATAGTATATGGAGATGAGCACCATGTTTAAGTAGAGATTACAGCGGGGACAAGGGGAGTTACACCGCTGCATAGAGGGGGAGAAAGTTGGTGTTGACGGTAACAAGATTGTTGATGTAGATCGCCGTCATGATCCTTGCCCCGGCGGCTGATACGTCCATTTTGCATCATGCTTTTATATTGATATTTATTGCATTATGGGCTGTTATTACACATTATGGTACAATACTTATGCCTTTTCTCTCTTATTTTACAAGGTTTACATGAAGATGGAGAATGCCGGCAGCTTGAATTATGGACTGGAAAAGGAGCAAATATGAGGGACCTATTCTACACAACTCCAAAGTCCTGAAAAGTTACAGAGATTTATTTTGGAATATATAAAAAATATTGGGCGAAATAAATACCAGAGGGGACCCACCAGGAGGTCACAAGCCTGGGGGGACGCGCCCTACCCCCGAGGGCGCGCCGCTGTGGCTTGTGGGCCCCCTGGGAGGCCTCCGGTGCCCATCTTCTGCTATATGGAGGGTTTTGACCTGGAAAAAATCATAAGAGAGCTTTCGGGACGAAGCGCCACCGTCTCGAGGCGGAACCTGGGCAGAAGCAATCTAGGGCTCCGGCGGAGCTGTTCTGCCGGGGAAACTTCCCTCCCGGAGGTGGGAATCGAAGCCATCGTCATCACCAACGATCCTCTCATCGAGAGGGGGTCCATCTCCACCAACATCTTCACCAGCACCATCTCCTCTCCAGACCCTAGTTCATCTCTTGTATCCGATCTTTGTCTCAAAACCTCAGATTGGTACCTGTGGGATGCTAGTAGTGTTGATTACTCCTTGTAGTTGATGCTAGTTGGTTTACTTGGTGGAAGATCATATGTTCAGATCCTTAATGATAATTAATACGCCTATGATTATGAACATGAATATGCTTTGTGAGTAGTTATGTTTGTTCCTAAGGACATGGGATAAGTCTTGTTATAAGTAATCATGTGAATTTGGTATTCGTTCGATATTTTGATGAGATGTATGTTGTCTCTCCTCAAGTGGTGTTATGTGAACGTCGACTACATGACACTTCACCATTATTTGGGCCTAGGGGAAGGCATTGGGAAGTAATAAGTAGATGATGGGTTGCTACAGTGATAGAAGCTTAAACCCTAGTTTATGCGTCGCTTCGTAAGGGGCTGATTTGGATCCATATGTTTCATGCTATGGTTAGATTTATCTTAATTCTTCTTTCGTAGTTGTGGATGCTTGCGAGAGAGGTTAATCATAAGTGGGAGGCTTGTCCAAGTAAGGGCAGCACCCAAGCACCGGTCCACCCACATATCAAATTATCAAAGTAACGAACGCGAATCATATGAGCATGATGAAAACTAGCTTGACATAAATTCCCATGTGTCCTCGGGAGCGCTTTGCTTTATATAAGAGTTTGTCCAGGCTTGTCCTTTTCTACAAAAAGGATTGGTCCACCTTGATGCACCTTTGTTACATTTGTTACTTGCTATCCGTTACGAATTATCTTATCACAAAACTATCTGTTACCGATAATTTCAGTGCTGGCAGAGAATACCTTACTAAAAACTGCTTGTCATTTCCTTCTGCTCCTCTTTGGGTTTGACACTCTTACTTATCGAAAGGACTACGATAGATCCCCTATACTTGTGGGTCATCAAGACTCTTTTCTGACGCCATTGCCGGGGAGTGAAGCGCCTTTGGTGAGTTGAATTTGGTAAGGAAAAATTTATATAGTGTGCTGAAATTTACTGTCACTTGTTACTATGGAAAATAATCCTTTGAGGGGCTTGTTCAGGGTATCTTCACCTCGACCGGAAGCACAAAGAGTTGCTCCTCAACCTACTGAACCTACTGAAAATATTTATTATGAAATTCCTTCAGGTATGATAGAGAAACTGCTAGCTAATCCTTATGCAGGAGATGGAACACTACATCCTGATTTGCATCTGATCTATGTGGATGAAGTTTGTGGATTATTTAAGCTTGCAGGTTTGCCCGAGGATGATGTCAAGAAGAAAGTCTTTCCTTTATCTTTGAAGGAGAATGCATTGACATGGTATAGGCTATGTGATGATATTGGATCATGGAACTACAACCGATTGAAATTGGAATTTCATCAGAAGTTTTATCCTATGCATCTGGTTCATCGTGATCGGAATTATATTTATAATTTTTGGCCTCGTGGAGGAGAAAGTATCGCTCAAGATTGGGGGAGGCTTAAGTCAATGTTATATTCATGCCCCAACCATGAGCTCTCAAGAGAAATTATTATTCAGAATTTTTATGCTCGGCTTTCTCGTAATGATCAATCCATGCTCGATACTTCTTGTACTGGTTCCTTTATGAAGAAGGATATTGAATTCAAATGGGGTTTATTGGAAAGAATTAAACGCAACTCTGAAGATTGGGAACTCGGCGAAGGTAAAGAGTCAGGTATAAACCTTAAGTTTGATTGTGTTAAATCCTTTATAGACACCGATGCTTTTCGTGATTTTAGCACTAAATATGGACTTGACTCTGAGATAGTAGCTTCTTTCTGTGAATCATTTTCTGCTCATGTTGATCTCCCTAAGGAGAAGTGGTTTAAATATCATCCTCCCATTGAAGTGAAAGTAGTTGAACCTATTAAAGTTGAAGAAGAAACTATTATTTATAATGGTGATCCTGTTATTCCTGCTGCTTATATCGAGAAACCACCTTTCCCTATTAGAATAAAGGAACATGCTAAAGCTTCAACTATGGTTCGCAAGAGCTATGTTAGAACACCTACACCCCCTGAACAAATTAAAGTTGAACCTAGTATTGCCATGGTTAAAGATCTCCTGGTTGATAATATTGATGGGCATGTTATTCATTTCTGTGATGAAGCTGCTAGAATTGCTAGACCTGATACTAAAGATAAACATAGACCTATTGTTGGCATGCCTGTTGTTTCTGTTAAAATAGGAGATCATTGTTATCATGGCTTATGTGATGTGGGTGCTAGTGTGAGTGCAATTCCCTTTACCTTATATCAAGAAATTATGAATGATATTGCACCAGCTGAATTAGAAGAAATTGATGTTACCATTAAGCTTGCTAATAGAGATACTATAGCACCAGTTGGGATTGTTAGAGATGTTGAAGTCCTGTGTGGGAAAATAAAATATCCTACTGATTTTCTCGTTCTTGGTTCCCCACAAGATGATTTTTGTCCCATTATATTTGGTAGACCTTTCTTGAATACTGTTAATGCTAAGATAGATTGTGAGAAAGAAACTGTTACTGTAAGTTTTGGGGATGTGTCTCATGAGTTCAATTTCTCTAAATTTCGTAGACAACCCCAGGACAAAGAATTTCCTAGTAAAGATGAAATTGTTGGTCTTGCTTCTATTGCTGTGCCTCCTACTGATCCCTTAGAACAATATTTCCTAGACCATGAAAACAATATGCATATGAATGAAAGGAATGAAATAGATAAGATTTTCTTTGATCAGCATCCTATTTTGAAACACAACTTGCCTGTTGAAATACTTGGGGATCCTCCTCCACCCAAGGGTGATCCCGTGTTTGAGCTTAAATAATTACCGGATACTCTGAAATACGCTTATCTTGATGAAAAGAAGATATATCCTGTTATTATTAGTGCTAACCTTTCAGAGCATGAAGAAAAGAGATTATTGAAAACTCTGAGGAAGTTCCATGGTGCTATTGGATATACCCTTGATGATCTTAAGGGCATTAGTCCCACTCTATGTCAGCATAAAATTAATATGGAGCCTGATACTAAACCAGTTGTTGATCACCAATGACGGTTAAATCCTAAAATGAAAGAAGTGGTAACAAATGAAATATTAAAGCTTCTGGAGGCAAGTATAATTTATCCTATTGCTGGTAGTAGATGGGTTAGTCCCGTTCATTGTGTCCCTAAGAAGGGAGGTATTACCGTTGTTCCTAATGATAAAAATGAATTGATCCCGCAAAGAATTGTTACAGGATATAGAATGGTAATTGATTTTAGGAAATTAAATAAAGCTACTAGGAAAGATCATTACCCTCTACCTTTTATTGATCAAATTCTAGAAAGACTATCCAAACACACACACTTTTGCTTTCTAGATGGTTATTCTGGTTTCTCTCAAATACCTGTGTCAAAAGAGGACCAAGAGAAGACCACTTTTACTTGTCCTTTCGGTACCTTTGCTTATAGACGTATGCCTTTTGGTTTATGCAATGCACCTGCTACCTTTCAAAGATGTATGACTGATATATTCTCTGACTTTTGTGAAAAGATTGTTGAGGTTTTCATGGATGATTTCTCCGTTTACGGAACTTCCTTTGATGATTGCTTGAGCAACCTTGATCGAGTTTTGCAGAGATGTGAAGAAACTAATCTTGTCTTGAATTGGGAGAAGTGCCACTTTATGGTTAATGAGGGCATTGTCTTGGGACACAAAATCTCCGAAAGAGGTATTGAAGTTGATAAAGCTAAAGTTGATGCTATTGAAAAAATGCCGTGTCCTACGGATATCAGAGGTATAAGAAGTTTCCTTGGTCATGCTGGTTTCTATAGGAGATTTATTAAAGACTTCTCTAAAATTTCTCGGCCTCTCACTAATCTCTTGCAAAAAGATATTCCTTTTGTTTTTGATGATGATTGTGTAGAAGCATTTGAAATTCTTAAGAAAGCCTTGATTTCTGCACCTGTTGTTCAACCACCTGATTGGAACCTACCCTTTAAAATTATGTGCGATGCTAGTGATTATGCCGTTGGTGCTGTTCTAGGACAAAGAGTTGATAAGAAATTAAATGTTATCCACTATGCTAGTAAAACTCTAGACAGTGCTCAAAGAAACTATGCTACCACTGAAAAGGAAATTTTAGCAGTTGTGTTTGCTTGTGATAAGTTCAGACCTTATATTGTTGATTCCAAAGTAACTGTTCACACTGATCATGCTGCTATTAAATATCTTATGGAAAAGAAAGATGCTAAACCTAGACTTATTAGATGGGTTCTTCTGCAACAAGAATTTGATTTGCATATTATTGATAGAAAGGGTGCTGAGAACCCCGTAGCAGACAACTTGTCTAGGTTAGAAAATGTTCTTGATGACCCACTACCTATTGATGATAGCTTTCCTGATGAATAATTAGCTGTCATAAATGCTTCATGCAATGCTCCATGGTATGCTGATTATGCTAATTACATTGTTGCTAAATTTATACCACCTAGTTTCACATACCAACTGTCGGAGAAACGACACCTATGGGATCGCGAGGATCCCTTTACGATTCGGCAAGGGGAAGGGTTTGTACAGAGAGCAGATCTAATGATCAACACGCGGGAATTTTACCCAGGTTCGGGCCGCAAAGATGCGTAAAACCCTACTCCTGCTTGGTAGTATTAGATATGTTCTAGCTCAAGTTCTGGGAGCGCTACAGTACTCAGCTGCTACTCATGCAGAATGGGCTAGAGAAGATCCGATCCCCCCTGTAGCTACGCCTTGGGCCTCCTTTTATACGTTCGAAGGGGTCACCAACAGTGGCGTACAGTGCATACATGAGGTGTAAAAGTAGCCATAGTGTTATCATACCTAACACTGACGGTTTAGGACAAGAACATTAAATGCTCCGTTGAGGTGTCCCTTAGCGTCTTGGAGATGGGAAAAGAAGCCGTCCCATCAGCACCGCTTAAGCCCTCCTACCACTAGCATCTGACACGCACCCAGGAGGACAATAGCTAAATGACAAGCTAGTCGCTGCACTGGAGCGGTGACAGAGTGGCGAGGTCTTGCCGGGTGCGAGCCTTGCCGGGGCCGTGAGCCATCCCGGCAAGATCTTGCCGGGGCTCCAGCCTTCAGTCTTCTATCTTCTGATTATTGCCTTGTCTTGGATGCCTCCTTGACCTCATGAGCTTGCATTCGGTTGTCCCCCGGCAGGCCTTGCCGCAGGTGCAGCTACAACTGTCCGTGCACAAGTACGGGGTACTAAAGGTCCCAATCCTTAGTGCACCGACAGGAGCCCCTGGGCCTGGGCCATACACGGGTGCGAGGCGTTGTTGGGCCAGGCCCAAACAGTGCACGGGCACGCGTGGCAGGAGTTATCCACCGTAATCATTCCATTTACTGCGCCGCCCACGACCCCCATTGAGTGCGGGACGTGGGGGACGTGCGCAGCGTGGCTGTTACAGCAGCGCGCTCGCGAAGCGTTTCAATATTATTTTAGTAAAGAGGCGGCCTCGCGTTCTCCCCATAAGAAGGAATACGCAGAGGCGCCGCTCATTTACCTCTTGTCTTTTCCAATCTGGGAACCGCCGTCGTCTTCTTCCTCGAGTCGAAACATAGCCCCTCTCATCCATCCACGCCTCCACTCCCTCCCCGTCCTCAGCCTCAGCCTCCACAGCCGTCATGCCTCCCAAAGCAAGCAAGGGCAAGGAGGTGGACACGCTGTCTCGGAGAACAAGCTGGCGAAGATGCGGAAGGAGCACATCGTCTTCCCTCCGGCGCTCGACGCGGCCGCCCTAAGGGGGCGGTACCAGATGATGTGGGCGACGGAGACGACAGCGCACCCGGCCACCTCCGTGAGTCCCGGCTCTTCCAGGGGCGACCCAAACAAATATCATTTCTTTGCCAATTACTTCTATTGCGGACTCTGCCCCCCGTTTTCTGACTTCTTCAACGACATTATGCTCACCTACGGCTTCCAACTCTTGGATTTCACGCCGAATGTTGTGACATGCATGTCAGTTTTCGCTCACCTTTGCGAAAACTTCGCCGGAGTAGTCCCTAGCACCGCCCTTTTCCGCCATTACTTCATTCCCCGCATCCAAAAGGGCGAGGTCCTTTCCGGTTCCATCGCTTGGATTCCACGGCCAGGAACCAAGGAGGTCTATCCGGCCGGGGCCTTCCGCGAGAAATGGGATGAATGGCGGGCCAGATGGTGCTGGATTTGAGAGGCAAAAATTCCGCCCTTTTGCCTGCCGCGGCAGACGAAGATAATGCGCAGCAACGACTGGAGCGCCCTCGATCCTTACGATAAGAAGCTCACAGTCGCTACTACCAAAATTCACCGCCTCAGAGCTGCCGGGCTCACAGTAGAGATGATAGGCGCCAATTTCCTTCGCCGGCGCATCGCCCCTCTGCAAAACAAGGGGAGGCCAGCTTGGGAGTTCCGGAACGCGGCAGACATCATGAGGCTGCGCCCTGGACTGAACAACAACCTGACATTTATGCAGCATGCAACTCTTTGCCAGAAATTGTTCAGGGGTGATGTGGTGTGCAAACTGCCGGCAGGCATAGTCCCTCTGTGCAACAACTCTGCTCTGGGTCCAATCATCGCCAAGATGCCGGCGTTTGACGCCCATAGCCTTGACGGAACTTGGATTGAGCCACCTGAAGAGCAAGTGCAGCAATTCTTTGATAACCTGACGGAGAGGGCCATCCGCGAAGAAGAGGGCGTCGTCCGCGCCACCACTGAGGAAGAAGTGGCATACATTGCCAGCAGGGCGGAGGAAGCAAATCTTGCCGCGGAAGCCGGCAGTGCTGGCTTCGTGGAAGAGGGAACCAGCGGAGGGGAAGCGCTGCCGGATGAGGATCTTGCCGGGCAGGATGAGATCGCCGAAGAGCAGGGCGGCACATCAGCCCGGAGTCAAGCCCACGACACAGCCCCCTACACAGCCCCCGGCGCAGCCCCCAGCGTGAGTTCGTTACTCACTTTCCGCTGGCAAGTGCCGGGGTGTGTATCTTCACTGCTGACATCACCAGACGTGCAGGAGGAGAGCGGCGACAAGGAGAACCGTCAGAGGCTACCCCTGATATGCCGCCTCCATCAACCACGCCGCCCAGGAATGGGTCTCCGGCAAGGACTTCCTCTAGCGTGCTCTACCGCGACGAGGAAGAGCCGGCAAGCACGGGCACCGGCAGCTCTACGCCGGCAACCAATGCTGGCACAGGTATTTGCGATTCTGTCATTTTTCTGTTTTTGTTATTCTCCTTGAACGATTTCAACTCTTGTATGGAAAACCTGCACGCGAAGGAACCTTGTTGTGATTGGTTGCGCCCTTATCCTGTTTCGAGTCCGCTCAACAGTTTAGGTGGCTGCACTGAAAACACCAAGGTCTCTTGCCGGTAGCGGCACTGCCAGCAGGCTGCTAAAGTCCCGCACCTAGCGCTCGCGGCAAGGGTGCGCGCGCTGGCAAGTTTCCAATCAAGCGTAGGGCGAATACATACAGAAAGAAATTAAACAAGGGGAATAGCATAGCATTCATCCAGAACGTAGCAAGTTATATTACATCAATCTTGCCGCAATTCTAACATAAGATAAATTGTTCTTGGCATGGATGGCGGCAGGAAGTAGGGCAGCTAATCCCGGCGATCGCCTTCAACTCTCTTGACTTGGCTTACCCTGTCAACGATGGGCGCGACAAGCTCCTCAAGTGCCTTGACGTCCACGTCCTTCGGCAGGCGGTCGAAGATGCTGAGGTTGATGCCGGGGTTTTTATGCACCATTTTGACAAGCACCTTGCGGAGGACAGCCTGGCAGAGCTTGCGTGATTTGCTGGCCAAATGGGTTGTTCGGTCAGACTCGAGATGCTTCAGGGCATAAATCATTCCATTGAAGAACATGGTCAGCTTGGAGCTCGGGGATACCCTGTCATCAGAAGAGTACCTGAAGCCTTGCAGGCCCATGGTGGACAATTGTGCGGCAAGCTTCTCCGCAACATCGACAAGCTTTTCAGTCCAGATTTGCACTCCATGCACATAGTCGTTGTGAGTGGCGGCGGCGCTCTTGACCAGCTCCTCCTCATTCCGGAGACTTTTGACCAGGGTCTTCTCGCGAGCTTCCGCGGCCTCAAGAGTCTCCTTCAGTGTGGATAGCTTTAGCTTCAGATCAGCGATGGATTCATTGGCTGTGGAGATCTCCTTGGTCTTGTCGGATACGGCAACTTGTGTCTCCATCAAGCTATGGAGAGCTTTGTCTCTCTCGGTCTTGAGCGTTGAGATCTGCTTGTCGTGTTCCTCAAGATCTGCTTCCAGCTTCTTCACCCCATCGGCAAGCTTGTCCTTGGCGGCCTCTGCAGCTTTGGCGGCATCGACGGCCTCCTTCAGCTTGCCGGCATGATCTACAGTCAGAGCCTCGAGTGCCTCCTTGTGCTTCAGCTCCAGATCCTGGGTCCGCTGCGTGACAAGTTTTCCAATCTCCTCGTCTTTGGCGCGGAGCTTGTCGGCAAGTACCTTCTCGCGAGCGGTCAGGTCGTCATCATGAGCCTCAAGCCCAACACGGAGTTCCCTTAAGCGTGCTTCCTCTGTGGCAGCCTGTTGCTTGGCATCCTCCAGTGCTTTCTCCACGTCAGACTGCTTCATGAGGAGGTCGTTCCATCTTTGACTCAGCTGCTCTTGGCCAGTCCTGAACTCCGGGAAAGCTTCGGCAAACCAGGCCTGCGTTTCCTCAACGCGTTTCTGGAGATCTGCTTCAACCTTGTCGACAACCGCAGCCCTGGAGTCTAGTTTCTCCTTCCGGGCGCGGTGGAGTGCTTGGAGCTTCTGGTAGTTGTCGCCCATGGCCTTGAGGAGCTTCTCTTCTTCAGATTTGCTGCTACTGGCGCTTGGTTCATCAACGACCTCGAGCCCAGCAGCGGCGATGGCATCTTCATCAAGGACTTCCCCTTCAGTTGGCGCCCTAGTGCTTGCCGTGCCTGGGATGCTGACGAACAAGTTGTCGCCAATCTTGAGGTACTTGCTTGACGAGGGAGCTTCGGATGTTGGTGGTTGTTCCTCGATAGTCGCCTCCCCGGCAGCTGGGGGCTCTGTGTCCGGCGTAGCGCCTGGCACTCCTGCGGCAGGGATGCCGTCAGTACGGTCACTAGCCTCCTTGCCGGCCCTCTCGGCGGATTCCTTGGCGGCCTCTTCCTGCGCAGCCCTGGCAGCTTCGGCGCTGGCATCCTTGGCGGCCTCGGCGGCAGCGTTCTTGGCGGCTTTGGCAGCTTCGGCGGCAGCATTCTTGGCGGCCTCGTCAGCGGAAATCCTGTCAGCCTCGGCGGCAGCATCCCTGGCGGTCTCCTCGATGACAGCATCGACATCCATATGCTCCACCGAGGGAATGTCTGGGGGCCAAGAAAACAAATCAAGATGAGATTGATATGGATGCCAGAGATGTCGGAGAAACGACACCTATGGGATTGCGAGGATCCCTTTACGATTCGGCAAGGGGAAGGGTTTGTACAGAGAGCAGATCTGATGATCAACACGCGGGAATTTTACCCAGGTTCGGGCCGCAAAGATGCGTAAAACCCTACTCCTGCTTGGTTGTATTAGATGTGTTCTAGCTCAAGTTCTGGGAGCGCTACAGTACTCAGCTGCTACTCATGCAGAATGGGCTAGAGAAGATCCGATCCCCCCTGTAGCTACGCCTTGGGCCTCCTTTTATACGGTCGAAGGGGTCACCAACAGTGGCGTACAGTGCATACATGAGGTGTAAAAGTAGCCACAGTGTTATCATACCTAACACTGACGGTTTAGGACAAGAACATTAAATGCTCCGTTGAGGTGTCCCTTAGCGTCTTGGAGATGGGAAAAGAAGTCATCCCATCAGCACCGCTTAAGCCCTCCTACCACTAGCATCTGACACGCACCCAGGAGGACAATAGCTAAATGACAAGCTAGTCGCTGCACTGGAGCGGTGACAAAGTGGCGAGGTCTTGCCGGGTGCGAGCCTTGCCAGGGCCGTGAGCCATCCCGGCAAGATCTTGTCGGGCCTCCAGCCTTCAGTCTTCTATCTTCTGATTATTGCCTTGTCTTGGATGCCTCCTTGACCTCATGAGCTTGCATTCGGTTGTGCCCCGGCAGGCCTTGCGGCAGGTGCAGCTACAACTGTCCGTGCACAAGTACGGGGTACTAAAGGTCCCAATCCTTAGTGCACCGACACCAACGAAAGAAAAAGTTCTTCTATGATTTGAGACATTACTTTTGGGATGATCCACACCTTTATAAAGAAGGAGTAGATGGTGTTATTAGACGTTGTGTACCTGAGCATGAACAGGAACAGATCCTACACAAGTGTCACTCCGAGGCCTACGGAGGACACCACGCTGGAGATAGAACTGCACACAAGGTATTACAATCTGGTTTTTATTGGCCTACTCTCTTCAAGGATGCTCGTAAGTTTGTCTTGTCTTGTGATGAATGTCAAAGAATTGGTAATATTAGTAGACGTCAGGAAATGCCTATGAATTACTCACTTGTTATTGAACCATTTGATGTTTGGGGTTTTGATTATATGGGACCTTTTCCAAAGTCCAACGGGTATACTCATATTCTAGTTGTTGTTGATTATGTTACTAAGTGGGTAGAAGCTATTCCAACTAGTAGTGCTGATCATAACACTTCTATTAAAATCCTTAAAGAAGTTATTTTCCCTAGATTTGGAGTCCCTAGATATTTAATGACTGATGGTGGTTCACACTTTATTCATGGTGCTTTCCGTAAATTGCTTGCTAAGTATGATGTTAATCATAGAATTGCATCTCCTTATCATCCTCAGTCTAGTGGTCAAGTAGAATTAAGCAATAGAGAAATTAAATTGATCTTGCAAAAGACTGTTAATAGATCTAGAAAGAATTGGTCTAAGAAACTTGATGATGCATTATGGGCTTATAGAACTGCTTACAAAAACACTATGGGTATGTCTCCGTATAAAATGGTTTATGGTAAAGCATGTCACTTACCTCTAGAACTAGAACATAAAGCTTATTGGGCAATCAAAGAGCTCAACTATGATTTCAAACTTGCTGGTGAGAAGAGGTTGTTTGACATTAGCTCACTTGATGAATGGAGAACCCAGGCCTATGAGAAGGCCAAGTTGTTTAAAGAAAAAGTTAAGAGATGGCATGATAAAAGGATACAAAAGCATGAATTTAATGTAGGTGACCATGTCTTGCTATACAATTCTCGTTTAAGATTTTTTGCAGGAAAACTTCTCTCTAAATGGGAAGGGCCTTACATTGTCGAGGAAGTATATCGTTCCGGTGCCATCAAGATCAACAACACCGAAGGCACTAACCCAAAGGTGGTAAACGGGCAAAGAATCAAATATTATATCTCAGGTACTCCCATCAATGTTGAAACCAATATTATCAATACCATAACTCCGGAGGAGTACATTAGGGAGACCTACCAGAATGTTTCAGACTCCGAAAAGGAATAGGTACGTGGTACGGTAAGCAAACCGACTCCAAAACTTTTTCAACAGCAATTTTTCTCCGTTTGGGAATATTTAAGAAATTAGGAAAATTTAAAGTAGTCCGAAAAGTGCACGAGGAGGCGACAAGCCAGGAGGGCACGTCCTACCCCCCTGGGCGCGCCCCTATGGCTTGTGGCCACCCCATGTACCCTCCGGACTCCATTTTCTTGTGGTACACTCCTTTAGGTCGGTAAAAATTCATTATATAATCTCCCGAAGGTTTTGACCTTCGTATCACAACAATTTCTCCTATTTTTGTTTTGAGTTGTTTTCCGGATAGATTTAAATTGCCATGACGTCCCCAAGTGCTTCGAAGGACAAGTTCTTCGAGAAGGTCATCAACCCCTACCTTGCGGAGGTGCTGCGCCACCCTCAAACCATTGAGATACGTGAGGGGGTGCTGCACATCCGTGATGTTGAGGGGCCAAAGAAGACCGGAAGCGTGGAAACAAGGCTCGAAGCAGTGGAGCAGCAAGTCTTCAAGTGCCAAGGGATGGTGGAACGCGGACTCAATGCCAATCACATGATGATCGCGGAGTTTACCCATAAACACAAGCTGGACGCCAAGGACATCGGGGAGCACATCTTCAAGCTTTACGAGAAAATTGAGCATCTCCAAGCCCAGATCTATGACCTGCAAAACCAAAACTGTGAGTATGAATACAAATTTAAGAGAATGAGTTTGGCTGCAGATTTGAGGATCCTGGAGACTCGTTCATCTTTTTACGATGGTGAGCCTATGCCTTGGAAGACGGAGGACAAGCTCCCAACCTCATCAACAACTCCAACATCACCACCTCCGAAGAAAGACAACTAAACACATGGGTATGGGCACTCCCCTTGGCTTGTGCCAAGCTTGGGGGAGGTGCCCCGGTATCATATCACCATCACATCTTTTACTTTTATCGTTTTTCTCAGTTCGATCCTTTTGGTTACATCTTGATCTAGTAGAATAAAGTTTTTTAGTATGATCTAGCTTTGAGTTTTGCTTTATATTCCCCCTATGTAAGCGAGTTCGAGAGTTATATAATAAAAAGTAGTTTTGAGTTGAGGGATTTGCTTGCTTGCTATGATCTTGAGAAAAAAAGAAATAAAAGAAGTATAGAATAAAAGCAAAGAGTATATATGATGATCTTATGGGGAGTGATGACTTCACATATAAGAAGTATGTCGATTGAAATTTGTTGTGAGTTGACAAACATAGCGATTGGTCATTGTTGCAATTAAAAGGAGGTAATAAAGAAAGAGAGGTTCACATATAAATATATTATCTTGGACATCTTTTATGATTGTGAGCACTCATTAAAATATTATATGCTAAGAAGTTGATGTTGGACAAGGAAGACAACATAATGAGTTATGTTTGCTTATTTCCGAATAGAAGTTATATTGCCATGGATCCTCTAACATGTGACGCTTGCTTCCACCTCATACTAGCCAAAACTTCCGCACCAAGTAGAGATACTACTTGTGCCTCCAAACACCCTTAAACCAGTTTTGCCATGAGAGTCCACCATACCTACCTATGGATTGAGTAAGATCCTTCAAGTAAGTTGTCATCGGTGCAAGCAATAAAAAAATTGCTCCCTAAATATGTATGATCTATTAGTGTGAGGAAAATAAACTTTTTACGAACTTATGATATGGAAGAAATAAAAGCGACAGACTGCATAATAAAGTTCTTTATCACAAGCGGCAATATAAAGTGACGTTCTTTTGCATTAAGAGATTGCGCATCTAACTATAAAAGCGCATGACAACCTCTGCTTCCCTCTGCGAAGGGCCTATCTGTTACTTTTACTTTCTAGTACTTACCTTTATGCAAGAGTCATGGTGATCTTCACCAATTCCTATATTTTGCCTTTCTCTCTTGGCAAGAATCATGTGTTGGGGAATGATCTAGACACATATATCCACTCGGATGTGGGTGATCATGAGTTGTTTTTGTTGACATTATCCTTGAGGTAAATAGTTGGGAGGCAAAACTATAAGCCCCTATCTTTCTCTGTGTCCAACTGAAGCTTTGACCTCATAGGTACCGCGTGAGTGTTAGCAATTATGAAAGACTAAAAGATGATTGAGTATGTGGATTTGCTTTACAAGCTCTTATATTGACTCTTTCCGATGTTATGATAAATTGAAATTGCTTCGATGAATGAGATCATAGTTTGTTGGTTCTCAATAGAGTTCTTGATTCATACTTTACCTTGTGAATGAATTGTTACTCTAGTGTAATAAATCATATATCAATAAGTACTGTTGTTCTTAAGATGATCATGATGCTCTCATGTCCGTATTTTATTTTATCGACACCTCTATCTCTAAACATGTGGACATATTTACGATCTCGACTTTCGCTTGAGGTCAAGCGAGGTCTAAGCTTGGGGGAGTTGATACGTCCATTCTGCATCATGCTTTTATATTGATATTTATTACATTATGGGCTGTTATTACACATTATGGTACAATACTTATGCCTTTTCTCTCTTATTTTACAAGGTTTACATGAAGAGGGAGAATGCCGGCAGCTGGAATTCTGGACTGGAAAAGGAGCAAATATGAGAGACCTATTCTGCACAACTCCAAAAGTCCTGAAAAGTTACGGAGATTTATTTTGGAATATATAAAAAATATTGGACGAAAGAAATACCAGAGGGGACCCACCAGGAGGTCACAAGCCTGGGGGGCGCGCCCTACCCCCTAGGGCGCGCCCCTGTGGCTTGTGGGCCCCCTGGCAGGCCTCCGGTGCCCATCTTCTGCTATATGGAGGGTTTTGACCTGGAACAAATCATAAGAGAGCTTTCGAGATGAAGCGCCGCCGTCTCGAGGCGGAACCTGGGCAGAAGCAATCTAGGGCTCCGGCGGAGCTGTTCTGCCGGGGAAACTTCCCTCCTAGAGGGGGAAATCGAACCATCGTCATCACCAACGATCCTCTCATCGAGAGGGGGTCCATATCCATCAACATCTTCACCAGCACCATCTCCTCTCCAAACCCTAGTTCATCTCTAGTATCCGATCTTTGTCTCAAAACCTCAGATTGGTACCTGTGGGTTGCTAGTAGTGTTGATTACTCCTTGTAGTTGATGCTAGTTGGTTTACTTGCTGGAAGATCATATGTTCAGATCCTTAATGATAATTAATACTCCTCTGATTATGAACATGAATATGCTTTGTGAGTAGTTACGTTTGTTCCTAAGGACATGGGATAAGTCTTGTTATAAGTAATCATGTGAATTTGGTATTCGTTCGATATTTTGATGAGATGTATGTTGTATCTCCTCTAGTGGTGTTATGTGAACGTCGACTACATGACACTTCACCATTATTTGGGCCTAGGGGAAGGCATTGGGAAGTAATAAGTAGATGATGGGTTGCTAGAGTGACAGAAGCTTAAATCCTAGTTTATGTGTTGCTTCATAAGGGGCTGATTTGGATCCATATGTTTCATGCTATGGTTAGATTTATCTTAATTCTTCTTTCGTAGTTGCGGATGCTTGCGAGAGAGGTTAATCATAAGTGGGAGGCTTGTCCAAGTAAGGGCAGCACCCAAGCACCGGTCCACCCACATATCAAATTATCAAAGTAACGAACGCGAATCATATGAGCATGATGAAAACTAGCTTGACATAAATTCACATGTGTCCTCGGGAGCGCTTTGCTTTATATAAGAGTTTGTCCAGGCTTGTCCTTTGCTACAAAAAGGATTGGGCCACCTTGCTGCACCTTTGTTACATTTGTTACTTGCTATCCGTTACGAATTATCTTATCACAAAACTATCTGTTACCGATAATTTCAGTGCTTGTAGAGAATACCTTACTAAAAATTGCTTGTCATTTCCTTCTGCTCCTCGTTGGGTTCGACACTCTTACTTATCGAAAGGACTACGATAGATCCCCTATACTTGTGGGTCATCAGCGGCGTTCCGGCGCCACCGGGAGAGAGGGGGATAGAGCCCCCCTCCTTCTTCTTCTTCCTTGGCCTCCCCCCTAGATGGTAGGAGAGTTCCCCCTCTGGTCCATGGACGCCATAGCGGTGGAGGGGCAGGAGCCCCTCCTAGATTGGATCTCCCTCTTTGTTCTCTTCTGTTTCGCGTTCCCGTTTTCTGGCCGAAAACCGTTTCTTATATTCCCGGAGATCCGTAACTCCGATAGGGCTGAAATTTTGAGGGTATTTTTATCCAATAATTAGCTTCCTTGCGGCCAAAGGAGAGCTCCAACCAACATACGAGGTGAGCAGCACTCACCAGGGCGCGCCTGGGCCCTGGTGGCGCGCCCTGGTGTATCGTGGGGGCTGTGGGCCTCCGATTGCGTTGACTTCACTTCTCAAAATTCACAAATATTCCAAAAAAATCTCCGTAAATTTTTATCGCGTTTGGAATTCGTTTGATATGGTAACTCTGTGAAACAAAAAACATGCAACAAACATGAACTGGCACTGGGCACTGGATCAATAGGTTAGTCCAATAAATCATATAAATTGTTGCCAAAAGTATGTGAAACTTGTATAATATTGGCATGAAACAATCAAAAATTATAGATACGATGGAGACGTATCACACCGTGCTCTAAGAGATATAAGTGAAGTACTAGAGCAACTGCTTATCTCAAAAGATATAAGTGAAGCACAAAGAATATTCTAATAAATCATGGTCTTGTATCTCTCTCAAATAGGTGTGTCCGGCAAACAATGATTGTGGTGAACTAAAATAAAAACAAACAAAAGCTAATGAGGCTCCAAGAAAAACTCATATCATGTGATGAATAAAAATATAGCTCCAAGTGACATACCGATGGACTGAGACGAAACAGGGGTGATACGTCTCCAACGTATCTATAATTTTTGATTGTTCCATGCTGATATATTATCATTCTAAGATACTTTTTGGGTCTTTATTTACCAATTTATAATATTTTTGAGCACTAACCAATTGACCCATTGCCCAGTGCCAGTTGTTGTTTTCTGCGTGTTTTTCACTTTTCATGTTTACACTACCAAACAAAGTCGAGTTGCCACGAAACTTTTTGATGATTTTTTCTGGACCAAAAGAAGACCTGGAAGCTTCGGAAGGAGGCTGGGGGCCGCACGAGGGCCGCACAAGCCAATAGGGCGCGCCCCAGGGGGTGCGCCCTGATGGCTTGTGCCTCCCTCGGGCGTCCCCTGACGCCCCTCTCTGGCCTATAAATTCTCTTTCACCCTAAAAATAACAGAGGCAGTCCCAAAACACTTTTTCCACTGCTGCAAGTCTCTGTTCCGTCACGAGGCCATATGGAGCTCCGTTCCGGCACCCTGCCGGAGGAGGGATCGATCACGGAGGGCCTCTACATCAACCTCGCTGCCCTCATGATTATGTGTGAGTAGTTCACCACAGACCTACGGGTCCATAGCTAGTACCTAGACGGCAATCCCTCTATCTCTTGATCATCAATACAATGATCATCGCATCTTCGCTTTGATCTATCCGATGTAATCCTATTGTGCGGTGTGTTTCTTGGGATCCGATGAATTGTGGGTTTATGTTCAGATTATTCATGAAAAGTATTTGAGTCACCTTTGAATATTAAGATTCTTATTTGCATGATCATTATAGCTTCGTAATGCTCTCCGATTTATTGATGTGCTTTGGCCAAGTAAATTGATCAATCTTCAGTGGGAGTGGTGCGTTGTGGTAGGTTCAACCTAGTGAGTTTCTATATCTCAGTGACAAAGTAGGGGACAAGATGCGTGTTTGTGTTGTTGCTACTAAGGATAACACGACGGGGTTCATTAATATTGCTTGAGTTTACTTTGTTTACATCATGTCATCGTTCTCCATGCATTACTCTGTTTTACTTAATACTCAAGATGCATGCTGGATAGCGGTCGATGAGTGAAGTAATAGTAATACGTGCAGGCAGGAGTCGGCCTATTTTTTTTATGAACGTGATGCCTATATATACATCATCATTGCCGTGAAAATCGCATAACTATCCGCTTTTCTATCAATTGCCCAACAGTAATTTGTTACCCACCGTATTCTACCGACATGAGAGATGCCGCTAGGGAAAACTATGGCCCCTGGGTCTAATCACTTATATATTTACAAACGCTACAATTACCTTGCTGCCTTTATTTAATTTTAATTTTATTTTTCAATTTACAATTATCTACATGACTCATTTGCTTGCAAATAACAAGATCAACGGGATTGACAATTCTCTTGCCCGCGTTGGGTGCAAGTTGTTTGTTCATTTGTGTGCAGCCGCTGAAGACGGTTGATGATTGATATTCCTATTGGTTCGATAAACCTTGGTTTCATAACTGAGGGAAATACTTACCCACTTTGTTCTGCGATAACCCGTTCCTCTTCACGGAAAACCCAACACGGATCACGAGTATCTGGAAGGATTTCTGGCGCCGTTGTCGGGGAATATCATCATCAACTATCAAGTAACTTCACACAAATTTGCATTCACTTGTTTATCTTTTTATTTGCTGTTATATTTAGTTTGTCTCATAAAAATCAAAAATACAATTTTTTTTATCTTTGCTTGTTACTAGTTTACTTCTTCGCTTGCTAGTTTACTTGTCTTGCTTGTTACTTTGCTTGTTCGGTCACCATGTCTCAAGATACTACTAAGTTGTGTGACTTCTCAAATACTAACAATAATTATTTTGTTAGTGCTCCTATACCACCCGCCACTAGTGCGGAGGTTTTTGATATTAATGTTGCATTGCTAAATCTTGTCATGAAGGATCAATTTTCGGGAAGTCCTAATGAGGATCCCGCGTCACATCTTAATACCTTTGTTGAATTATGTGACATGCAAAAGAAAAAGGATGTGGATAAAGATATTGTGAAATTAAAATTATTTCCTTTTTCACTAAGAGATAAAGCTAAAGCTTGGTTTTCATCTTTACCTCGTAATAGTATTGGAACATGGGATAAGTGTAAAGATGCTTTTATTGACAAGTATTTTCCTCCTGCTAAGATCATATCCCTTAGAAATCAAATAATGAATTTTAAACAGCAAGATCAAGAGCATGTTGCACAAGCTTGGGAGAGAATGAAATTGATGATAAGAAATTTTCCAACTCATGGCTTAAACTTGTGGATGATTATCCAAAACTTCTATGTTGGACTAAACTTTGTGTCTAGAAATCTTCTAGATTCTACTGCAGGTGGTACCTTTATGGATGTGACCTTAGGAGAGGCCACGAAACTTCTGGGCAAATTATTCTCAATGGCATACCGAAAGGGCTCCAAGCGGTAAGAAGGTAAACTCCGTTGAAGAAATCTCTACTTTGAGTGAAAAAGTGGATGCTCTTATCAATATGGTTGCTACTAAAAATGCTCATGTTGATCCCAATGATATGCCCTTGTCTACTTTCATTGAGCAAAATAATGATGCTATTGATGTGACCAAAAAAAACTTTGTCTCGCGAAATAATTTCAACAATAATGCTTATAGAGGAAACTTCGATTCTAGACCGTATCCCGGTAATTCCTCTAACAACTATGGAAATTCTTATGGTAATTCTTATGGAAAATCTTCTACAAATTATAATAGGATACCCTCTGATCTTGAGAACACAATTAAAGAATTTATTAATTCTCAAAAGGTTTTCAAGACTATGGCAGAAGAAAAATTGCATGTAGTTGATACTTTGGCTAAAAACAGGGATAGAATTGCTCTTGATGTGGAAACTCTTAAAGGTAAAGCTTTGCCACCCAAGCATGATTTTAATGATTCCATTAAATATATCCAAATATCTATTAATGAAAGTAAGGAGAGGACCTCTAAGTTGAGAGCTAAGCGGGAATTATTGGAAAATTTTCTTCCACCCGGTGTTTACCGGAATCATTATGAGGATCTTAAAATGATTGGTACTTATCCTATTGAATCTTTATTTACCTCTTTGAATATAAATGATGAAGGGACTGGATATGAGTCAACTCTAGTTGAGAAGCGTCCTGTTTGCTTGGAGGGTGATGATTTTGATGCTAAAACTGAAAAACGTGGGTTTGGAGAGGTCAAAACTCTAACTAGTGATGTGCCCACTATTTTGGATTACAAGGACTTGAATTATTATATTTTCTCTTTAGTAGAATGTATTTCCTTATTTCAATCCATTATTATCTCACCCAATGCTTATGAACAAAACAAAGCTTTTGCCGAACATATAGTAGAAGCTATGATAAAAGCTTATGATGACAAACTTGAGCTTGAAGTTTCCATTCCTAGAAAATTGCATGATGAGTGGGAACCTACTATCAAAATAAAGATAAAAAATATGAATTCAATGCCTTGTGTGAACTTGGTTCTAGTGTTTCAACTATTCCCAAATCTCTTTGTGATGTGCTTGGTCTCACTAATATTGAAGATTGTTCCCTTAACTTGCATCTTGCGGATTCTACCATTAAGCTTGCATCTTGCGGATTCTACCATTAAGAAACCTCTACGTAGAATTAGTGATGTGCTTACTATTGCAAATAAAAATTATGTGCCTGTAGATTTCATTGTGCTTGATATTGATTGCAATCCTACTTGTCCCATAATACATGGAAGACCTTTCCTTCGAACTATAGGTGCAATCATTGACATGAAAGAGGGAAACATAAGGTTCCAATTCCCATTAAAGAAAGGGATGGAACACTTCCATATAAAGAGAACTAAACCACCTTATTAATCAATCATGAGAGCTACTTATGGGTGGAGTGTCAAAGATGACAATACTTGAAACTATGCATTATGCCTAGCTAGGGGCATAAAACAATAGCGCTTGTTGGGAGGCAACCCAATAGTTATCTTTAAATTTTTGATTTAAAATTTCTGTTTGTTTTTTATAACATGATTATTTACTATGTAATTATTATGTTTTTGTGTTTAAATTAGTGTTCGTGCCAAGTAAAGCCTTTGGGATGACTCACAAGATGAGTAGAATCGATGCTCAAACAAAACAGAAACTTTTGACTCCAGTACAGGAATATTTATCTTTTTTACTGCAGCATGATAATGATCTGAAATTTTTACACGGTATTTCTATACAAATTTTCGAGGTTGTCCTAATTTTTCATAATTTTTAGATTTCCACAAGTATAGGTTCCCTACAGATTGCTACAGACTGTTCTGTTTTAGACAGATTCTGTTTTTGCTTGCATAGTTGCTTGTTTTGATTATGCTATGGATTGTATCGGGGGGTATAAGCCATGGAGAAGTTAGAATACAGTACCTATTATGAAATTATGAAATAAGAATCAATTTATAACAGTACCTAAAGTATGCAATATGTTTCTTATACAAACGGATCTCACAAAGTTTTGTTGAGTTTTGTGTGATTGAAGTTTTCAAGTTTTGGGTGTTGTCGCGATGGACAAAGGAATAAGGAGTAGCAAAATCCTAAGGTTGGGGATGCCCAAGGCACCCCAAGGTAATATTTTAAAGGAGACTCAAGCGTCTAAGCTTGGGGATGCCCCAGAAGGCATCCCCTCTTTCGTCTCAATCCATCGGTATGTCACTTGAAGCTATATTTTTATTCGTCGCATGATATGAGTTTTGCTTGGAGCGTCGTTTGTTTTTGTTTGCTTTTACTTTCAGTTTGCCACTATCATTGCTTTCTGGACACACCTATTTAAGAGACACACACCTTCATCATAATTTGTTAGAATACTCTATGTGCTTCACTTATATCTTTTGAGCTTAGCAGTTACTCTAGTACTTCACTTATATCTTTTTGAGCATGGTGGCGTGTAGATTTTATAGAAATAATGTCACTCTCGTTCTTCACTTATATTTGTTTGATTTTTAATAAATAGTTATGGTAATTTTCAAGGGTCATGAGACTAGTCCAAAAATATTAGGTATTCAATGAGTGATAATCAAAACCATCATGTAGCACATATAGAGAAATTGTGGGTTAATGATATTGATGTGGTAATATGAAAAAGGTGTGAGTCCATAATTGTTGATCCATAGAAGTGTCGATATTAAGAAAGGTTAACTTTTTGTTCATCTAAAAATTAAAGAGGAATGGTGATGATGTGTGAGCATTTCTATTCCTCGTTGAAATCCTAGTATTGTTTCGGGTCGGAAGCGCGCGATGGTTAACTCCTACCAACCTCTTCCCTCGGGGCATGCGAGTAGTACTTTGATTTATGATAAAACTAATAAAACTTTGCAATAAGTATATGAGTTCTTTATGACTAATGTGAAACCATGGACATACGCAATCCCACCTTCTCAAATTTGCTAGCCTCTTCGTTACCATGCATTGCCCATTCTCACCTCGAGGATCGGTGCAACTTTCGCCGGTGCATCCAAACCCCGTGACATAATACGTTCTGTTGCACATAAGCCTCATTATATCTTCCTCAAAACAGCCACCATATGTCGGTGTACTGAACAGGGGGTGTTCATTATCCTTGGACATGCACCGGCAAGTTGCAGCCTCCGGGCGGGAAGGGCATGGCTGAGAAGAAATCCACTTATCCCAGGTTCCCGGCAAGGCAAGTTGCAGCCTCCGGGCGGGAAGGGCATGGCTGAGAAGAAATCCACTTATCCCAGGTTTCCGGCAAGGATTATTTGCTGGGAACGGGCCTATGCATCACCGGCAAGCTCAAAGGCCGGCAAGATCAGGATAGGATTTCCGGGAAGCAAGCCTTCCTGGGAGAAGACCTCCAGGCAGGTCACCGAGAAGACCCGATGTTGGACTCCCGGCAAGATGCTTACCGGGGGACAACTGGGAACAAGCACAAGACTATCAAGAAGGCATTCAAGCCGATGATCAGAGCACAGAAGACCGAAGGCTGGGCGCTCGGCAAGATCTTGCCGGGCTGGCCCGTCGGCCCCGGCAAGATTCGCACCCGGCAAGACCTCGCCACCCTGCCACCGCTCCAGCGCAGCAACCAGCTTGTCGTTTAGCTGTTGTCCTCCTGGGTATGTGTCAGGTGCTAGCGGTGGATGGGCTTAAGCGGTGCTGATGGGACGGCCCCTTTTTCCGTCCCCAAGAAGCTAAGGGACACCTCAACGGAACATTAAATGCATTTGTCCTAAGCCGTCAGTGTTAGGTATGATAACATTGTAGCTAGTTTTACACCTCATGTATGCACTGTACGCCACTGTTGGTGACCCCTTCGAACGTATAAAAGGAGGCCCAAGGCATAGCTACAGGGGGATCTTCTTCTGGCCCGTTCTGCATGTGTAGCTGCTGTGTCCTGTTCATCACAAGCGCTCCTAGAACCAGGGCTTAAACACATCTAATATACCAAAGCAGGAGTAGGGTTATACGCTTCTCAGCGGCCCGAACCTGGGTAAAAATCCCTTGTGTTGATCGTTGGATCTGCTCTTTGCGCGAGCCTTTCCCTCTGCCGAACCATAAAGGGATCCACGCGATCCCATAGGTGTCGTTTCCGACAACTTTGGCGCGCCAGGTAGGGGGAAAGGTTGTGCGAACCTGATCTAGCGGTCAGCGCATCAGCTTCATCGTCTATGGCGACTTCGCTCTACTTACAGAAAGCTAAGTCCTAAAACTTTGATTGCTTTTTAATTGTGTAGCCTTATCCTTCATGGTAGTTTTGTATAACCTGTGCGCGAGGGAGCGCTCTAGAAACACTCTACACTCCTGGTTGTTCTGGGTCCGCCCAACAACACAGATGCAGCTGCGGTTGTCTCTAGAGCGTTAAGCTCCTGAAAAGGCGGCGTTCTCGATAGGCTGCTAGACAGGACCCGATCCTAAGCGCCATCGACCAGAATGTGCGCATTCGGGGAGTATTCCAGCAAGCGTAGGGATTCATTGTACAAAAATGCATTTGTTCAAGGAAAAGGCTCGATAAGTTTTTCGGATTTTTGCGTCAACCCGTATGCTGAGGAGCCTCCCCGGGCCTAGTTGTGCTCCTAGTCGCCTCGAGTCCGCTCGGCGATGTGAGCAGCTGCACTAAAGCTGGGAAGGTAAACCTTTTCGGGAGGCGGCGTTCCAGGCAAGCCGCTAAGGACCCGTTCCTCAAAGCGCTGCTGACTGGATCGTGCGCACCGGAAAGTGTTCCATCAAGCAAGGGAACATTCGACAGAAGTCGAGATTTCAGCAGATTAACCATAAACCAGGAGCTAATTAACTTGTTGTGCTAAAACACTGTCGTGGCATTACATGCCCAATCAGTGTTGCAGGAATACGCATGGAAGGCGAGCTCGGGGGCTGGCAGCGCCATAGAGAGTAACCTTCTAGAGAGCCTGCCGATCATCACCACGAGCGCGGCCTCGATATGCGAGATGCACAGCAGGAAAAGCTAAGTTACAAAAACTTGTGACAGCTACATTTCTTTTGTTGTCCTCACTTGCTCCTTACACCTACATGCGAAGGAGCCTTCCCAGGGCCAATAGCACCCCTAGTTGTCTCGAGTCCGCTCGACAACTTAGGCGGCTGCACAGACACCGGGAAGGTAAACCTTTTCGGGAGGCGGCATTCCCGGCAAGCCGCTAAGGACCCGTTCCTCCAAGCGTTGCCGACTGGAGCGTGCGCACTGGAAAGCTTGCCGGCAAGCATGGGTCGTCTTGATTATTTTTCATCCTTGTACATCAATCTGCACGCGAAGGAACCTTGTCGTGGTGAGCTCGCGCTCTAGTTTTGCCTCGAGTCCGCTCTGCAAGCTTTGCAGCCGCGTTCTGACCCGGCAAGTTGCCTTGCCGGCGGCGGCGTTTCCAGCAGGCTGCTAAAGTCCCGCACCTAGCGCTCGCGGCAAACGTGCGCACCGGCAAAGTTTCCAAGCAGCGTAGGATATAAGATATATGCAAGGACAGAATTAATCAAGAGGGAAGCAACATTAATTTAGCATAAAGAAACATGTCTTGCATACATAAAGATTGGCCTGACTAAGATTAATTATTTCTTTACATGCGCCATTGCAGCAACAGGTATGCAAAAAGTACCTCAGTCTAGGCGGCGGCTTTATTCTCGGCGGCACGCGGCAGGCGAGAAAGCTAAGGGTGCCGTGCTGGAGGCCGGCAAGACGGCAGTGAGGCATTCGCAGTTGACGGCGGCGACGGCAGGGATGACTGTATGAATCGAGCACCGCACCCATAGTACCCCTTATGGGGAAGGCTCGGGGGCTGGCTCTTCATCGCACGGTGTGGCACTCCCTTTCGGGCACACGATTCATGCTGCCGTCCTGCTCTGTCTGCCCACGCCGCCGGCAAGCACAAGGCCCGGCAAACCGCAAGCTCTCTTGCATCATCATCAGCGTGCAATTAAAGTCATGGGTGACGGTTACTTCTCGCCGCGCGTGTACTGGTGCATGTTTTTGGGCCTAGCCCGGACAACACTGTGTGCGCTTATCCGGCCCAGGCCCGGGGGCTCCTGTCGGTGTACTGAACAGGGGGTGTTCATTACCCTTGGACATGCACCGGCAAGTTGTAGCCTCCGGGCGGGAAGGGCATGGCTGAGAAGAAATCCACTTATCCCAGGTTTCTGCCAAGGATTATTTGCCGGGAACGGGCCTACGCATCACCGGCAAGCTCAAAGGCCGGCAAGATCAGGATAGGATTTCCAGGAAGCAAGCCTTCCTGGGAGAAGACCTCCAGGCAGGTCACCGAGAAGACCCGATGTTGGACTCCCGGCAAGATGCTTGCCGGGGGACAACTGGGAACAAGCACAAGACTATCAAGAAGGCATTCAAGCCGATGATCAGAGCACAGAAGACCGAAGGCTGGGCGCCCGGCAAGATCTTGCCGGGCTGGCCCGTCGGCCTCGGCAAGATTCGCACCCAGCAAGACCTCGCCACCCTGCCACCGCTCCAGCGCAGCGACCAGCTTGTCGTTTAGCTGTTGTCCTCCTGGGTACGTGTCAGGTGCTAGCGGTGGATGGGCTTAAGTGGTGCTGATGGGACGGCCCCTTTTTCCGTCCCCAAGAAGCTAAGGGACACCTCAACGGAGCATTAAATGCATTTGTCCTAAGCCGTCAGTGTTAGGTATGATAACACTGTAGCTACTTTTACACCTCATGTATGCACTGTACGCCACTGTTGGTGACCCCTTCGAACGTATAAAAGGAGGCCCAAGGTGTAGCTATAGGGGGGGTCTTCTTCTGGCCCGTTCTGCATGTGTAGCTGTTGTGTCATGTTCATCACAAGCGCTCCTAGAACCAGGGCTTAAACACATCCAATATACCAAAGCAGGAGTAGGGTTTTACGCTTCTCAGCGGCCCAAACCTGGGTAAAAATCCCTTGTGTTGATCGTTGGATCTGCTCTTTGCGCGAGCCTTTCTCCCTGCCGAACCGTAAAGGGATCCACGCGATCCCATAGGTGTCGTTTCCGACACCATACCTACCTATCATGGCATTTCCATAGCCATTCCGAGATATATTGCCATGCAAATTCCATCGTCACTTCACATGACTAGTTCGTCCATCATCATATTGCTTTGCATGATTATATAGAGTTGACATAGTATTTGTGGCAAAGCCACCATTCATCATATTTTTGATAAGTGTCACGCTAGATCATTGCACAACCGGGTACACTGCCAAAGGCATTCATACAGAGTCATATCTTCTCCATATCGAGCTGTAAGTAAAATAAAAGTGTGATGATCATCATTATTAGAGCATTGTCCCAGTGAGGAAAGGATGATGGAGACTATGATTCCCCCACAAGTCGGGATGAGACTCCGGACGAAAAATAAAGATGAGGGAGGCCAAATGAGCCCACCATTCAAAAAAAATGATGAGAGAAAATGAGAGAAGGGACTTTGCTATTATCTTTTACCACACGTGTGCCTCAAAGTGGCACTATGCTCCTCATGACGAGAGTCTCATGATATGTCATTTTCATATGCTAGTGGGAATTACCTATTCATTATTACAAACTTGGCTTGTATATTCCTATGACGGGCTTCCTCAAATGTCCGAGGTCTTCATGAGCAAGCAAGTTGGATGCACACCCCACTTAGCTTCATTTGAGCTTTCATACACTTATAGCTCTAGTGCATCATTCGCATGGCAATCCCTACTCCTTGCATTGACATCTATCGATGGGCAACTCCATAGCCCGTTGGTACGCCTAGTTGATGTGAGACTATCTTCTCCATGTTTTGCCCCTTTGATATCTACCACCATATTCTATTCCGCCTTAATGCATTGTCCACTGGCTCACGCTCATGTATTGCGTGAAGAATAAAAAGTTGATGCATATTGAAAAAGTATGATCCAATTGCCTGACTTGGACACCGTGGTGCTTAAAATTTGTATTAATGTGGTGAAGATGGAGCCATGCCTTGCTAATATAATAAGATGAATAGGGGGTAAACATTCCTTGAGGATCGTATACTTTGAAAGATTGATGATTTTGTTTCTTACACTTTAATTATTTCTATGTTAATATTTGTTGATTCATCATTTCTCAATGAGCATACATGCATAAGATTACATAATGGATAGCATGTCACATAAAAAAATCTGTTTTTATCATTTACCTACTCGAGGACGAGCAGGAATTAAGCTTGGGGATGCTGATACGTTTCCAACGTATATATAATTTTTGATTGTTCCATGCTGATATATTATCATTCTAGGATACTTTTTGGGTCTTTATTTACCAATTTATAATATTTTTTAGCACTAACCTATTGACCGAGTGACCAGTGCCAGTTGTTGTTTTCTGCGTGTTTTTCATTTTTCAGCTTTACAGTACCAAACGAAGTCCAGTTGCCACGAAACTTTTTGATGTTTTTTTCTGGACCAAAAGAAGACATGGAAGCTTCGGAAGGAGGCCAGGGCCGCACAACGGCCGCACAAGCCAACAGGGCTCGCCCCAGGGGGGCGCCCTAATGGCTTGTGCCTCCCTCGGGCGTCCCCCGACGCCCCTCTCTGGCCTATAAATTCTCTTTCACCCTAAAAATAACAGAGGCAGTCTCGAAACCCTTTTTACGCCGCCGCAAGTCTCTGTTTCGTCGCGAGGCCATCTGGAGCTCCGTTCCGGCACCCTACCGGAGGGGGATCGATCACAGAGGGCCTCTACATCAACCTTTCTGCCCTCATGATGATGTGTCAGTAGTTCACCATAGACCTACGGGTCCATAGCTAGTACTTAGATAGCAATCCCTCTATCTCTTGATCTTCAATACAATGATCATCGCATCTTCGCTTTGATCTATCTGATGTAATCCTATTGTGCGGTGTGTTTCTTGGGATCCGATGAATTGTGGGTTTATGTTCAGATTATTCATGAAAAGTATTTGAGTCACCTCTGAATATTAAGATTCTTATTTGCATGATCATTATAGCTTCGTAATGCTCTCCGATTTATTGATGTGATTTGGCCAAGTAGATTGATCTATCTTTAGTGGGAGTGGTGCGTTGTGGTAGGTTCAACCTGACGAGTTTCTATATCCCAGTGACAAAGTAGGGGACAAGATGTGTAATTGTGTTGTTGCTACAAAGGATAACACGAAGGGGTTCATTCATATTGCTTGAGTTTACTTTGTCTACATCATGTCATCGTTCTCCATGCATTACTCTGTTTTACTTAATACTCTAGATGCATGCTAGATAGCGGTCAATGAGTGGAGTAATAGAAATAGGTGCAGGCAGGAGTCGGCCTATTTTTTTATGAACGTGATGCCTATATATACATGATCATTGCCGTGAAAATCGCATAACTATCCGCTTTTCTATCAATTGCCCAACAGTAATTTTTTACCCACTGTATGCTGCCTACATGAAAGATGCCGCTACGGAAAACTATGGCCCCCGGGTCTAATCACTTATATATTTACAAACGCTACAATTACCTTGCTTCCTTTATTTAATTTTTATTTTATTTTTCAATTTACAATTATCTAAACAACTCATTTGCTTGCAAATAACGAGATCAACGGGATTGACAACCCTCTTGCCCGCGTTGGGTGCAAGTTGTTTGTTCATTTGTGTGCAGCCGTTGAAGACGGTTGAGGATTGATATTCCTATTGGTTCGATAAACCTTGCTTTCATAACTGAGGGAAATACTTACCCACTTTGTGTTGCGATAACCCGTTCCTCTTCATGGAAAACCCAACGCAGATCACGAGTATCAAGGGGATGCCTTCCGGGGCATCCCCAAGCTTAGACGCTTGAGTCTTCCTAGAATATTACCTTGGGGTGCCTTGGGCATCCCCAAGCTTAGGCTCTTGCCGCTCCTTATTCCTTCATCCATCATGATAGCACCCAAAACTTGAAAACTTCAGCACACAAAACTCAACAGAAACCTTCGTGAGATCCGTTAGTATAGTAAACATATCAAATACTTTAGGTACTGTTATAAATTGATTCTTATTTTTTTTATTGAATAAGTTACTGTATTCTAACTTATCCATGGCTTATACCCCCCCCCCCACATACAATCCATAGCATCATCAAAACAAGCAAACTATGTAAGCAAAAACAGAATCTGTCTAAAACAGAACAGTCCGTAATGATATATAGAGATCCTATACTTATGTAAGTCCCAAAATTCTAAAAATTGAGGAAAACCTGAGTAATTTGTATAGCAATACTGTGTCAAAATTTCAGATCAAAAATACGTTCCAGTAAAATCATAGAAATTCTGCACTCGATGCTAAAGTTTCTGTTTTTGCACCGTATCAACTCTACTTATCATGCAAGTCATCCCAAAGACTTTACTTGGCACAAACACTAATTTAAACATAAAAGCACAATCATTACAGAGGCAATAATCATGTTATCACACACAAACATAAAGTATTGGGTTGTCTCCCAACAATATCTTTCTTTATAGCCGTTAAGATAGGCTTGAAATTTCAATGATGCTCACATAATAGACAAGAATTGAAGCACAAAGAAAGCAACATAAAGCATGTGAAAACACATCTCATTTTAACATACTTCCGATGCATAGGCATTTTATAGAAAAAAAAATTCTCAAGACAAGTGAAATCTAGCAAAAGCAAATGGGAAGAGTGAAGCATTAACAATTTGAATATAAAGATATGTAAGTGAGTAACATGAAAATTTCTATAACCATATTTACCTCTCTCATAATAATTACATGTAGAATCATATTTAAATTCAACAATATAGCTATCATATAAAATATTTTCTCCACGATCCACATGCACAAAAGTCTTACAATCTTCCAAGATAGTGGGATTAACATTAACTAAATTCATGACCTCTCCAAACCCACTTTTAGTAGTATTGCAAATATCACAATCAATAATATATTCATCATGAAGCTTAGAATTGTCAAGATCGCAAGAAACATCATGATTATCATCCCAACCATGATCATTAGCAGAATTGATATTCATAAAATTTATACTAACAACATGGCAATCATGCTTTTCATTCAAGGAACTATCATGAATCACTTTATAAATTTCTTTTAACACTTCATCACAGTTTTTAGATTCATGATTTTCAAGAAAGACCTCATAAATATAATCTAGTGCACTCGACTCACTAGCAATTGGTTCAACATAATCGGGTCTTTTGAAAAGATTAGCATGTGGATGAGGATCCATTTATCTTAAATTTTTGCATTTACTTCTTGTTTTGGTGTGACAAAGATAAAGATAACATAAGTTGGCAAGCAAGCAAACAAGTAAACTAGCAAATATAAATATTTTTGTATTTTTGATTTTCATGAAGCAAACAAAATATAACAACAAGTAAAAAGTAGAACAAGTGAATGATAATTTGTGCGAAGGTACTTGGTAGTAGGTTGGTGATACTCCCCGGCAGCGACGCCAGAAATCCTTCCTGATACTTGTGATCTGCGTTTGGTTTTCCGCGAAGAGGAGCGGGTGATGCAGCACAGTATAGATAAGTATTTCCCTCAGTGAGAACCAAGATTACCGAACCAATAGGAGTAGAACGCAACCCCCGTCTTCAGCGACTGCACACAAAGAAGCAAACACTTGCACCCAACGCAGGCAAGAGGGTTGTCAATCCCCTAGGACTCGTTATTTGCAAGCAAATGAAGTGTGTAGATGATAGGTAATAATTGTAAATTGCAAAATAAATAAAATGTAAATAAATGGCAACAAGGTAATGAAAGATTTTGTAACTATATAAGTGGATAGACCCGGGGGCCATAATTTTCCCTAGTGGCTTCTCTTACGTAGTAGGCATATGGTGGGTAAACAAATTACTCTTGGGCAATTGATAGAAAAGCGCATAGTTATGCAATATTTATTAACGGAAATGATCATCTATATATAGGCATCACGTCCATAAGCAAATAGGCTGACTCCTTCTTGCACCTATTACTATTACTCCACATCAAGAGCGCTTCTATGCTTGCATCTCTAAATATTAAGTTCATGACAAACAGAGTAATGCTTGGAGAACGATGACATGATGTAGACAAAGATAATTCAATCAATATGAATTAACCCCATCATTTTATCCTTAGTGACAACAATACAAAGACGTGTCTTGTCCCTTTCTGTCACTTGGATATAGAGCACCGCCAGATTGCACCCACTACAAGTCTACAACGCACCCCTCTCACTGAAGAAATGTCAATCTAATTGGCCAAACTATTTCAATAGAACAGAGAGATTTACGAAACTATAATAATCATGCAAATAAGAATCATAATAGAATTCAGAGAAGACTCAAATCTTTTTCATGAATAATCTGAACATAAACCCACAATTCATCGGATCCCAACAAATGCACCGCACAAACTGATTACATCGAATAGATCACTGCGAAGATGCGATGAACTTTGCATTGAAGATCAAGAGAGAGAGAGAGAGAGAGAGAGAGAGAGAGAGAGAGAGAGAGAGACATCTAGGTACTAACTACAGACCCGTAGGTATGTAGGGAACTACTCACACATCACCATGGGAGCAGCAAGGTTGATGTCGAGGCTCTCCGTGATCGATCCCCCTCTGGCAGGGCACCGGAACAAGGCTCCAGATGGGCACACGGTGGAACAGAGATTTGCAGCGGCGGAAAAAGTGTTTCCAGAGAGGGACGTCAGGAGGTGCCAGGAGGGGCCACCACACAACAGGGCGTGGCCACCCCCCTGGGTGCGCCCTGATGTGTGGTCCCTCTCTCGTGCGGCCTCCGGTCTCCTCCTGAAGCTTCCAGGTCTTCTTTTGGTCCAGAAAAAATCATAAAAAAGTTTCGTGGCAATTGGACTTCGTTTGGTACTGTAAACCTGAAAAGCCAAAAAGATGCAGAAAACAGCAACTGGCACTAGGCACTGTGTTAATAGGTTAGTGCTTAAAAATAATATGAATTGGTAAATAAATACCCAAAAAGTATCCTAGAATGATAGTATTATAGCATGGAACAATCAAAAGTTATAGATACGTTGGAGACGTATCAATAACATGCCATAACTATGCGCTATTCTGTCAATTGCCCAACAGTAATTTGTTTACCCACCGTATGCTATTCAAGAGAGAAGCCTCTAGTGAAACCTATGTCCCTCGGGTCTACTTAAACATATTTACTAAAACCCTAAAAATACTTTGCTGCAATGTATTACTTATTTTTTACTTCTATATTTTTATCATCTATCTTTATCAAGATTTAATCCTTTCAAGTAACGAGTTTAAGGGGCTTGACAACCCTCTTGCCCGCGTTGGGTGCAAGTGTTTGGTTTTGTGTGTGTAGGTGCTGACGACGAGGGTTTGTTGGGATTCTCCTATTGGTTCGATAACATTGGTTCTCATTGAGGGAAATACTTACTGCTACTATATTGCTTCACCCTTCCTCTTCGAGGAAAAACCAACGCAACTCACAAGTAGCAGGCATATGTTCCGGGGGAAACCATAGATCTAGGTCTCCCGGATCGGATGATAACGGAGACTGGTGTCGTTCTCCTTCCTGGGGGCATTGTTTTGGAGCAGAGGTTCACTGGAAGAGCCAACAGGTGGAGCAGTGCTTCATCAACTGCATTGAAGGTGGTGGGTCTCGGTGGCGTGGAGCAATGGAGTCTCAGCGTTGGACACGGTTTGAGGGACGCACGCAGCCTGGTGGCACTGTCTGGCATTGTAGTTACGTTGGCGGCGGTTGGGACTGGCAAGATCTATGCAATGATCCCTCCTGAAGATGACACAGCGGAAGATGGCGCGATGGATCTTAAGCGTGCACATGCGGTGCGTGTTGTGGGACGCCTAGGCCGGTTGGTACTATCAGCTTGCTATGCGGGCGGCTGCTTCAAGCCACTGGATTAAATGGTATATGTTAGTCTGGGATCATCTTTATATTTGTAGGTGTAGCGATTTGGTTCGCCTTGAAGGTGGCTTTGGACTGGTCGTTGTATTTATTTTGTCAGGCTTTGATGATTAATTAATAAAGTGGTTGCACGCGTCATTTTGATGCAGGGGCAGGGGACAATCCTTCTTGTAAAAAAAAATCAACCACGAATACTCTCCACATCAAGAGGAGAGGATGGAAAAATCAACCGGAGATTGTATCCAGCTATAAGTTTGGTCGTTTAGAAGGCAGAACCAGGATAGGTTTGGGGCCTCCAGCTGCTGTGGAGCTAGCTGTGATTGATTGTATGAACCTTATGAATTGAGTAATACAAATGTTTGGTCGCAAAAAAGAAAAAAATGTATCCAGCTTGGGGGATGGAGGGAGACGGAAAAGAGGAAGTGTGTGTGCTCGGAGAGGGCTGTATCTGGGGGAGGGGAGGTCACTTGAGTTTTTTTTTTTTTTTTTTTGAGGGACAGCTGAGGTTTGTTTGGAAACAATTAGCCGCTGCTATCTATGGCAGTAGTTGCTCCCCCCTTCGCCTCACGTCTTCGCCATTCCAACGTATCCGGCACTGACACGTACGCTCATGCACGGACCGGGTAGCGCCGCCGGAGATGGTGCATGAGCTCCGATCCTGAAATATATATTATTAATTGCAGAGCCAAAGTTGGGTACGGAGCAACTTGGACGCTGATCTTTCTTTCTTTCTTTTCCTGTTTTGGGGCTTTGGCTTGTAGCACCTATCGTTTGCACTTTAGAGTATAGTGAAATGTCCACTTCTGTACGGCAACGTATCATCCGGTAGTTTCTTATATACAAGGATAAACGGCAGCCATGCTCCGTACATGGACACACTTGTACGTTTGCATTCAGCCCTGCATATACGTTCATTAGTGTCATATCTTAGTACTAAGTCATCTCTTGCTCGATCTAGTTCTAGTTCGGCAGCTGACCGTCTATGCCGTTCCATTTGGTGGCCAAAGAGGCAAAGAGCGACCTTGCTTGTAACGTACTAGCACTGAGAAAACGCCTTGCGGGTGACGTTGCCGTTTACAAGATCAAACTGTCACATGGCCGCACGTGGCTCAAGGTTCTTCGTCCAATCTGCTCTGCTGAGAACATAAAATATTTCCCCCGCCAAAAAAAAAGAGAGAGAGAACATAAAATATTTCTAAGTACTGCTCCATGCTCAGAGGTCTTGTCTCAAGGCATACACCAGGTTGTATCTTCGTAGCCAAGTAAAACATAAGAGCATCTACAACCGGACCTTTCAAACCCGTCTCAAACGTTCGGGCAGGCCGTCCGGTCAGTGTCCGGTCACAAAATTTCGACCCAGACAGGCCTCTCAAACGGCCCTCAAACGCCCGGGCTGACCGGCACCCCCATATCCAGCCCAAATATGAGGCGGGTATGGGGGCGCCCGGGCATGCCCGCCACGTCGGACCTGACAGCCCGTCCCCACCCCAAGTTGAACCAAATCCCCGCTCCCCCCCCCCCCCCCCGAAGAGCAGTCGGATCCATTTGCTATCTCCTTTCTTCTTCCTCCTCGCCGTCCGTCTCGCGCTCCGCCGCCGCGCCGTCTGTCTCGAGCTCAGCCGTTCCCAGCCTCTCCGCCGCCAGCTCCGGAAGAGAGCGCCCATCCTCGCCGCGGGGGACGTCGTCGCCGGCCCAGACGCCACCGTGGTACATCCGTCAATACTCCGCCTCCGCCTTGCGCTTGATGTGTTCGACACATTGACCGACCGGAATTATTGTGATTTTGTTAGATAAACGATGGATTCGGATGCTTCGTCGGACGAGGAGTATGGACCGACTGAGCTTGACCAAACGATTGAAGATGAGTTCTTCCATTCCTCGGATTCAGACGAAGAAGTGGACATGCTCATGCTCATGAGCATGCAAGAGGAAATGGACCGGGAAGTTGAAAATGTTCGCAACTTCAAGGGCTCAATCAAAGGGAGAAGAGTGATCAACCGGGACAGGGTGTCCGGAGCAAAGCTACTGCACAAGGACTACTTTGCTCCCACACCTACTTTCCCGGATGATCCATGGTTTCGTCGCCGTTTTCGCATGCGGAAACCATTGTTTTTGCGCATTGTGGACGGAGTGGAGTCACACGACGACTACTTCAAGCTGAAGAGGGATTGATGCGGGCAACTCTCTTTCTCGCCCAAGCAGAAGTGCACGGCTGCTATGAGGATGCTTGCACTTGGTACTGCTGCAGACGCCGTTGGTTAGATGGTCAGGATGGGGGAGAGCACGTGCGTGAAGACTACTGTCCAATTTGCCCGCGCCGTGGTTGAGGTGTTTGGACCGGAATATCTCAGAGAACCAAATGCGCAGGACACAGAGAAGTTGTTGGCTATTGGAGAGGCAAGGGGGTTTCTAGGAATGCTCGGATCAATTGATTGCATGCATTGGCAATGGAAAAACTGCCCCAAAGGTCTGCGGGGAATGTATCAAGGTCACACCAAAGAGGCCACCATCATACTAGAAGCAGTGGCATCACATGACTTATGGATTTGGCATGCTTTCTTTGGAATGCCCGGTTCTCACAACGACATCAACGTGCTCCAACGATCTCCGGTGTTCAAGAGGCTTTGCAATGGGGAATCACCGCCATGCAACTACACCGTCAACGGCCGGGACTACAACATGGGATATTATCTTGCCGATGGTATCTATCCTCAGTGGGCGGCGTTTGTGAAGACCATATCCGAGCCGCGTGGTAACAAACAGATCCACTTTGCAACAATGCAGGAAGCGGCTAGGAAGGATGTGGAGAGGGCATTTGGTGTGCTTCAGGCTCGTTGGGGAATTGTGCGGAGCGCTGCAATGATGTGGGGATCAGAAACTTTGTGACAGCTGATGACATGTTGTGTTATTCTGCACAATATGATTGTCGAGGATGAGGGTGAAGGTGTAGCCCAAACCATTGATTTCGAAGCTCCCGGAGAACAAGTTGAAATCCCGGAGGATCAAGATGCGGCCCAGCTTCAGAATTTTCTGCAGATGCATCAAAATCTTCGAAATCACCAGGTGCACACGCAGCTACTCAATGATCTTGTGGAGCACATGTGGATCCACAATGGCAACCAAGAAGGCAATGCTTGAGTTTGGCACTTCAAATAAATTTTATGTAAACGCTATGTACGCTTGATACCAACACTACTTATTTTACGTGCGACATGATCGACGTGCATGTATTTGCATGGATTTGAGAGTCCGGATTTGAGATATGTGGATGCACGGAACGAAATATGAGGGCCCGTCCGGATGCGCCCGCGGGCGTGTCCGGGCGCGTCAGCGGGCGTTTGAGGGGCCGGATTTGCCAAGTGCGGCGGTAGATGCTCTAACAGCATTGAGAAGGTCACTCAGGTTCTTATTATATACGGTGCTCATTGCTTAAGTTGTTGTATAACGAGACATGAAAGATTGTAGGAGTATAATTATTATAGTACCGAAAGTGGATCTATCTTGTAATTTAAATATATATGACAGATTGGAAACTTGAGGGTACACATCTCGGTCGAAAGTCTTCGCTAGATCCCGGTGGAAAACGACAATTTGTGATCATCTCTACGTCTACACACGCGCGCGCACAAACAGAGGAAGAGAGAGGGGGAGAGAGAGTCAAACTTTCCTCAAGGTGTTAGTGAAGTGGTTTAAAATATATCTCCTTCTAGTGATGCACACATAATAGGAACAAACATGACAATTTGACGTGGATGGTGCCCCTCCTCTTGTCATTAGCACTGATTTTTCAATAAACATACTGTATTTGTTTTTGTCTCGTTGCAAAACAGAACGGAGGGAGTAACTTTTCAATGTTACGAGGGAAAAAATTCACTCCCTTGCCGTGAGCACTTCTTTAAAAATATCAGTATCATCTAAGGCTTGGTATCGGTAAGTATTTCCTCATGAATACTCCTATCAAAACAAGAGCATGAGCCGACCTAAAAATGTATGTCCTTTTAGCGTTTTTAACAGCCAAATATCTCAAAGTTTGACCGCCTCTAACGAAAGAAGGCGATCAGAGTATGTGAGGAAAAAAAATTACTTGCCAGAAAGTGATGTTCAAGGTGCCATATATAAGAACTTTTTCAGTGTCCTAAAACATCAGGTACTATATTTTAGATAGGAGGAAATGGCATTATACTAGTGGAAGTTACTCTGCCTCCTCGCCAGCCATCGGCTATGCCTATATCGGTATATAGGAATGCACTCTTTTTCTAGTTTGTGTATTATGCCTTTAGTTTGCTTTACTACACAAGAGAAAGCGAAGCAAGGCACACACCACCCTTGATGATCGGTGTAGGTGTAGCACGTACTCTCTTTTAAAAAAAAACAGAGGCAAAAGATTTGCCTTATCGATTAATTAAGCAGAAGAGAGTTGTCCAATTAATTAACGAAAAATCAGGCGAAAATCAATACAAACCCATCACACGCGGACTACTCACAGAACATGCAACCCAGAAGCATACAATCAGCCTTACAACCATACCCAACAGGCAACGATCACCAATCCTCACATTACTACTCCCTCCGTTCCATAATATAAGAGTGTTTTTTACACTACACAAAAAACGTTCTTATATTACGGGACGGAGGGAGTACGTCGCAAAAAGGAACCCCAAACAAGACACTAGTAGAAAACAGGGCTTTGGTCCAGGCCTGAAATCCCATTAATCCCGGTTCACTCACGAACCGGGACCCATGGGGGCATCGGTCCCGGTTCGTGAGGCCAGGGCGCCGGCCGGGCCTCGTGGGCCATTGGTCCCGGTTCGTCTGACCCCTTTGGTCCCGGTTCCAGACACGAACCGGGACCAATGGGCCTCGCTCCTGACCCACAACCATTGGTCCCGGTTTGTGGCTGGAACCGGGACCAAATGGTGTCCTTTGGTCCCGGTTTGTGGCTGGAACCGGGACCAAATGGTGTCCTTTAGTCCCGGTTCCAGCCACAAACCGGGACCAATGGTTGGCCTATATATACCCCCTGCCCGCGAGCAGAGCACTGCTCTGTTTTTTTGGCCGGCCGTGGGAGAGCTTTGTGGTGCTCTAGCTCACCTCCTATGCACATGAGGTGTTTGATGAAATGCCCGAGCCACACTTAAGCTTTCTCCTCTCGAAGCTCCTTGTCCAAGCTCCATTTTCCTCAAGATTTGTCTAGGTTTGGCGGTCCGTCCTGTCCCGTCCCCGTCCTCACCGCCGTCGATCGCCCGCGTCCATCTCGGCGCCGGCACCACCGTGGTAAGCCTCTTCTTCTTATCTTCTTTCTAAAAGAAAAAAGTTCTTGTATGATTTAGATAGATACTTGTGTAATTTTCTTACTTTTATTATTGTTTGTTATTATATAGTGCGATGGTTTTGGTATCCGCCTCCGTCGGCCCTCGTCCTGTCTATGATTCGGATGTGGTATATATTATCTTTTATAACTATTTGTTTTATTTAGTGTTTATGACAATTATGCCGACCAACGTGACATAGATTTTTTAATCTAGGAGGTATGTGAACCGGAAATTCCAACCGACATAGAAATTCTTGTCGAGAAGTTAAATTTGGTTGAAAAAGAAAACAATTACTTGAAAGAAAAATTACAAAGAATTGAAGAGGAGAAGATGAAATTGGAGTTGAATGTTGCCGATGTCGTCGACGATCACAAGATCAAGATGGATGCAATGCGCTTGAAGATTAGAAAGATTAGAAAATATGCAATTCATACTGAGGCTTGGTATCATTATGCCGTTGGATCAATTGGTACCTTAGTTGCGGTTATGATCGCATTTGTTGTTGCATTTAAATTTTATAGTTTCAATGTATGTTTTAATTAGATGCTCTAGAGAGCTATATGTTGTTCAATAATGAGAACTATGTATGAACGTTATGTATTTATTTTGGTCACTACTGTACTTTGGCTTTAATGTGATGATGAATTTCTATTAATTTGGTCACTTCTCTATTCATGATATGCTGTAATGGTTTTTAATACACTTTATTATATAACGCACGTAGATGAACCGGCAATGGATGTACGGTGACCGACGCACCTCCGAGTATATTAAGGGCCTGCATAATTTTCTCGAAGCGGCTGAGGCAAACAAGCATAATGGTTTTATGCATTGTCCATGTACTGTCTGTGAGAATACGAAGGCTTTCTCCAACTCTAAAACCCTTCACTTCCACCTGCTTGAGAAGAGTTTTATGCCACATTATAATGTTTGGACCAAGCACGGAGAAAGAGGGGTTATGATGGAAGACAATGAAGAAGAAGAGGATGATGACAACTACCCGCCCCCTGAATACGGTGATGCTGCAATGGGGGAAGCTGAAGATCAAGAGGAACCAGACGATGTGCCCGATGATGATCTTCGCCGGGTCATTGTTGATGCATAGAGAGAATGCGAAAGTGAAAGGGAGAAGTTGAAGTTCGATCGCATGTTAGAGGATCACAAAAAAGGGTTGTACCCAAATTGCGAAGATGACAACAGAAAGCTCGGTACCACACTGGAATTGCTGCAATGGAAGGCAGACAATGGTGTATCTGACAAGGGATTTAGTTCGCTACTGAAAATAATGAAGAAGAAGCTTCCAAAGGATAACGAATTGCCCGGCAGTACGTACGAAGCAAAGAAGGTTCTATGCCCTCTAGGATTGGAGGTGCAGAAGATACATGCATGCCCTAATGACTGCATCCTCTACCGCGGTGCATACGAGGATTTGAACGCATGCCCAGTATGCGGTGCATTGCGGTATAAGATCAGAAGAGATGACCCTGGTGATGTTGAGGGCCAGCGCACCGGGAAGAGGGTTCCTGCCAAGGTGATGTGGTATGCTCCTATAATACCACGGTTGAAACGTCTGTTCAGAAACAAAAAGCATGCCGAGTTGATGCAATGGCACATAAAAGACCGTAAGAAAGACGGGAAGTTGAGAGCACCCGCTGACGGGTCGCAGTGGAGAAAGATCGAGAGAAAGTGGAGCGACTTTACAGGTGACCCAAGGAACGTATGGTTTGGTTTAAGTGCAGATGGCGTTAATCCTTTTGGGGAGCAGAGCAGCAAGCATAGCACATGGCCTGTGACTCTATGTATGTATAACCTTCCTCCTTGGTTGTGCATGAAGCGGAAGTTCATTATGATGCCAGTGCTCATCCAAGGCCCTAAGAAACCCGGCAATGACATTGATGTGTACCTAAGGCCATTAGTTGATGAACTTTTACAGCTATGGAATGGAAGAGGTGTACGTGTGTGGGATGAGAACGAACAGGAGGAATTTGACCTACATGCGTTGCTGTTTGTAACCATCAACGATTGGCCTGCTCTCAGTAACCTTTCAGGACAGACAAACAAGGGATACCACGCATGCACACACTGTTTAGATGAAACCGACAGTATATATTTGGACAAATGCAGGAAGAATGTGTACCTGGGGCATCGTTGATTTCTTCCGACCAACCATCAATGTCGAAAGAAAGGAAAGCATTTCAAAGGTGAGGCAGATCACCGGAAGAAGCCCGCCCTCCGTACTGATGATCACATACTTGATATGGTCAATGATTTACAAGTAATCTTTGGAAAGGGTCCTAGCGGACTATCTGTTCCGACTGACGATGCGGGACGCGCACCCATGTGGAAGAAGAAATCTATATTTTGGGACCTACCCTATTGGAAAGACCTAGAGGTCCGCTCTGCAATCGACGTGATGCACGTGACGAAGAATCTTTGCGTGAACCTGCTAGGCTTCTTGGGAGTGTATGGGAAGACAAAAGATACACCGAAGGCACGGGAGGAACAGATGAGTTTTTGTCCCTTTGTAACAGATGAGCTTTCGTCCGAAACCCTCATACTTCGAAAGAGATTGTCCATTTTGTACACGAAGTGCATCCAGTTTTTGCCGTAACCCTCTCAACTTTTTAGCACATGCTATGTGGGTGAAATGATGATACCATGCCAACTTTCAACCTTTTCAGAGTTCATTTGTAGTGCTTTTCAATTTCAGGGTCATTTAGCTCAAAGAATGAACTAATAGCAAAAAGAAAGAACTAGAAAACTTTTATGAAACTCTAACAGCAAAAAGAATGAACTAAAAATAATCAATTAAAATATTCTGTTATGATCAACTAAAACAAAACTATAATATTCTTCAATAGCAAAAAGAATCAACTAAAAAGAATCAATTAAATGTAATATTTTTCAATAGCAAAAAGAATGAACTAAAAAGAATCAACTAAAAAGAATCAAAATAATATTAACTAAAATTATCAAAGTATTTATTTGTTAAAAACTTTAATAGTAAAAATAATGAACTAAAAAGAATCAATTAAATATAATATTTTTCAATAGCAAAAAGAATCAACTAAAAAGAATCAAAATAATATTAACTAAAATTATCAAAGTATTTATTTGTTAAAAACTTTAATAGTAAAAAGAATGAACTAAAAAGAAAATAAATAAAGCAAAAAACAAAACAAAAATACTGGAAAAAAATTAAAAAAATGCCGCCTACTGAGCCAACACGGCCTGCATACGACTAGAAACCCATCACGCTAGTTGGGCCAGGATGCAGGCCCGCAGAAGGCCTAGAAGGCCCACAGGCAGTGAGTGCGATTAGGCCCGTAGGCCTGCTAAAGAGAGGAGCTCGAGAGGGTTGGCGCAGCCACGCTTATAAACCACTCTCGACGCCTCTCAGCTAGCGAGGTGGGACTAAACATCCACCTGCCCGACGCCGTGACAGCCGCAGCCCTTTCGTCTCGGTTGGTGGCACCAACTGGGACCAATGCCCACCTTTCGTCCCGGTTGGTGGCACCAACCGGGACTAAAGGTCTCTGCTTCCCGCCCTTTGGGCTGCTGAAAATAGACCTTTAGTCCCGGTTGGTGGCACCAACCGGGACGAAAGGTGGGCATTGGTCCCGGTTGGTGCCACGAACCGGGACCAATGCTTTGTGTATATAAGCAAACACTTGGAAATTTTTCAGTTTTCATCTACCAGTTGCCCCCGACGACGCCGAGCACATCGACGCCGCCAGGCTGGCCGAGCTCACCGTCGACGCCCTCGCCCTGCCCTGCCCCGACGCGCCGCCTCGTGTCGTCGATGCCCTCGCCCTGCCCTGCCCCGAGCTCGCCGTCGACGCGCCGCCCCGCGCCCCTGCCCTGCCCCGACGGTCGGCGCCACCCGGGCCCCTGCCCTGCCCCGAGCTCGTCGTCGATGCGCCGCCCCGCGCCCCTACCCTGCCCCGACGGTGCGCGCCGCCCCGTTCGGTCCGGCCGGCCCCCTTTCCTCCCTGTCCTCCTCCCCTGTTTTTTTCATGATTTTGTTGATGATATGATATGATGATGTTGTTGATGATATGAGATGATGTTGTTGTTGATGATGTTGTTGATGATGTTGTTGATGATATGAGATGATGATGTTGTTGATGATATGAGTTCTTTGATGAAATGATGATATGATATATATATATAGTTCTTTGATGATGATGATATGATATATATATATATATAGTTCATTATGTTGATATATAGATTATTTTCATTATGGTGATATATATATAGATTATTTTCATTATGGTGATATATAGATTATTTTTTTCTTTAGAATTTTTCTGTAGATGATATGATGATGATGATGATATATAGAGTTCTTTGATTGTGATGATATATATATAGAGTTCTTTGATTGTATGAAAACTTGGTCAATTTTTTGTTCATAGAAATTAGTTAAAATTTACCAAGTTACTAAGTTACTAAGTTAAAATGTTCATATATTCAAAATGAGTTAATTAAAAGACTCACCGATAACTTCGACATGAGGGGGGACGTCGGACATGCATGAGAGAGAGAGGCGGTCCGCTCGCCCGACCAACTATCGAGGCCACCCAAACCCTAGAAGAAAGAGCGTCGTTGTCGATCTACCCCCTCCCTGATAACTTCAACATGAGGGGGGACGTCGGACATGCATGAGAGAGAGGCGGTCCGCTCGCCCGACCAACTATCGAGGCCACCCAAACCCTAGAAGAAAGAGCGTCATTGTCGATCTACCCCCTCCCCGATAACTTTGACATGAGGGGGGACGTCGGACATGACATGAGGGGTGAGCGTCGTTGTTGTCTACCCCCTCCCGGATAGGATAATTAATTAGCTTTTTGGTACGAAATTCAGCAAAGGCCTTCCAAATAGCGATATTCGGAAGGCTCTTGCTGAACTTCGTACCAAAAAGCTAATTAATTATCCTATCCGGGACTCCGTTCCAAAACAATTTTGGAGAGCTTCGTACCATTATGCGCCTGTTACTTCCAGCTAATGATGAAGCCTTGGTTTTCTTGAATCCTTTGACACTAGACAACATGACATATAGAAGGGTAGATGAGATCAGGAAAAATATGGACCATTTTCTGCATATCCATAATGGCGCCATTTTGTTAAATCCCTTAAAGGTTAAGAGAATCCCTTGTTTGACATTCATGAGAGAGGCGGTCCGGACGTCGGACATTCATGAGAGAGGCGGTCCGGACGTCGGACATTCATGTTTGTATATTAATTGCCATGTTGTAATATTTGCAGAAACTATGGATCAAAGAGACTTGGAACAAGAACAGTTGTTGGGGGAGATAATTCTCGCCGGACGTGATGTCTTGTCGTTTCTCAACGACACCAATGGTCTGGAAGGAGAGGATGACGGCTCCGGTGATCGAACAATGGAGGAGGAACGACATGATCATGATGGCTCCGGTGACCGAATGCCGGAGGAAGAAGGAGACCATGATGACGGCTCCGGTGACCGAACGGAGGAGGGAGCTGTTGCAAAGTCCGGCGAGGTATATATATTAATTAAGCCTGTGCTGACTAGCTAATTGATGCATTAATTGTTTTGGTATGTACATATATTAACTCTTCTTTCTTCTTTTATAGCCCTCCGGATCGAGCCAAACTTCGGTAACGAGACGAGGCCCGAAGAGAAGGTTGCGCAAGGATGAAAGGTTCACGATCACAGCACTCGCGGACGATGGCCTACCGATTGAACCCAAGCGGATCAAGGACGCATTTTCTGCTCAGTGCGGAGCTATTGTTAGGGACAACATCCCGATCAGCATCAAGCAATGGAATAAGCCTAAGGACGACGACGTCCCTGAAGGTGATTATGTCACCGATAGACAGAAAGATGATCTTTGGACCACGCTGAAGGCAAATTTCACCCTACCGCCAGAGGAGGATCCGAATAAGCCAGTTATAGAGCCACTGGTCAAGGCGTGTGCTCTTAAGAAGATGGCAGATCTATTCAGGAGGTGGAAGAATGAGTTGAAATCAAAGTTTGTCAACAAAGGGAAGACTCCAGAATTCATCGGCCGATTTGAGAAGATAAGAGATCACTGGCCCGCATTTGTGGCCTACAAGACATCGGACAAGAGTAAGAAAATGTCAGAGACAAACAAGAACAATGCTGCAAAGAAGCAGTATCACCATCACACGGGGTCAGGTGGCTACCTCAAAGCCCGGCCGTTGTGGGACAAAGCTAAGAATGACCTGATTGCTAAAGGGGTCGAACCACAGACATTGAACTGGCCAGACCGTTCAAGGACTTGGTTCTTCGGGGTTGGGGGAACTTTGGACCCTGAAACAGGGAAGTGTCGTTGGACGGACGAGCAACTTGCAATACCCATCAAGAAGCTTCAGAAGTATATCACCGCAGCGCAGGAAGGGGCGTTCATTCCCGACAGAGAGAAGGACAAGCTGACTGAGGCCCTAGGGAATGCTGAGCACCCTGGACGAACACGAGGCACACCAGGCTCCGTTCCGTGGAAGGTTGGGTTTCCCGACGCAGGCGGTTACAGAAGCCGGGAGAGAAAGAGGAAAGCGGAGCTGAGCGACATGCAGAAGATCAATGCAAGACTACAAAAGCTAGAGGAACTTGAGAGCCAGCGAGCTGCCGGCCAACCATCTCAGCGGCACGAAGCTACCCCAGAAGCTACCCCGCCATCTCAGCGGAGAAGCAGCGTGGCTTCCACGGAGCCCGTTCAGCCTGACTTCACGGCTCCTAGCTACCCCGTGGATACTATCACAGAGGCTCAACATTGCGAGCTTATGACGAAATGCCGGAACCTCACTTTCAAGGCGGTTGTCGGCTCTGTTGCACCTACTCAACCCAACGGAACTTTTCACTGCCTTCCGATTCCACATGGCTATGTTGTTGTGATGGTGGATGAAGTAATGGAGGGATTTGAGGAGCTCGAGCTTGACCACTCTACAGGTGAAGGGGAGAATCAGTTGGTTCGTGCTCTGAGGAGTACATGTCTATGGCAGAAGGAGTACATCAAGCTTCCAAACTGGACGCCTCCGCCTCCTCCTCCTCCTCCGGCGAGTCAGGGCACTCCGCCTCCTCCTCCTCCTCCTCCGGCGAGTGATCAGGGCACTCCGCCTCCTTCTCCGGCTCCTCCGACGCGTGAGGGCACTCCGCCTCCTCCTTCGCCTACTCCGGCGAGTCGGAGCAGTCCGCCTCCTCCTCCGCCTCGTCGGCAACGGCGGAAGACAGACGCCGCCGCTCCGGCTCCTCCGGCGCGTCGGAGCACTCCGCCTCCTTCTCTGCCTCGTCAGGAACGACGAAAGAGAGACGCCGCCGCTCCGGCGACTAGCAGTACAAGCAGAGGCGGGAGGCAATTCAGATACGGTCCATCTCTCAAGCCTCTGGAAAAGTTACCATATGAGAGGACCGAGCAGGAAAACGAGGACATATGTCGTGCCCAAGTGAGGGACCATTTTGCAAAGAAAACTCCACCTCCGAAGGAGAAGCTAGATCCGGTGAAAGTGAAGCGCACTATCGATGCCCTGAAGCGACCACCACCGCCTCCGCCGGATTCCAACTATGTCCGCATTCTTAAAAAGACATATGAAGAAGCGCGGCGGTCGGGAAGTACTTCCAGTGATGCAAGGTTAGCAGAACGAAGAAGTAGGAAAACAATTCCCCAGCTCGGCGAACAGGAGAAGCAATCGTGCCCCCCGCTCAAGGTGTCTAGCGATATCGTCGCTAATCATCCGGGGATGGTGCCCGGTACCAATCCTGGTGATTACTTGGGGGATGATGTAATTTTTGAAACGGCTGAGGTAACAAAAGAAGAATATAAATACGTGCACGGGAAGCCTCTCGTCAAACCTGATCATCCTCCTCTAACAACGATGATGTACAAATTGCATGAGTGGTACATGAAAACCTGCAGGGAGTCTGGGAAAGACACTATGTATGTGGCAGTGAAACCAGAGCACGAATTCATTGGACTTCCCGTGATGCCTATTGAATTTGTGGAGTTATTTCAGTTATACAATCAACTGGCCCTCGACAAACAACTCATGACTTCCTACTGTCTGTAAGTATTACTTCTATAGTTAAGTCTCTAGCTCAGCTCATTCATTTCATGTATATATAATTATCCTCACTATATTATGCAGATTGAAGATCGTCGAATGCAAAAAAACTAGGAATCTTTGACGTTGGGTTCATTAGCCCAGATGCCGTAAATGAATGGACGGTACGAAACTCAATCAAAGAGACCGAGGAGAACTTGCTAAAGTCGTTCCTTATACATCAAAACAAAAGGAAAATACTCTTTCCTTACAACTTCAAGTGAGTGTTGCTGTCTTCTCTGTATACTCGGTTTCGCTTACTCGAGGTTAAGTAATGTAATTGATGAGTTATATATGCGTGCGCAATTTCCACTTTATTCTGCTATCCATTAAGCTTGACGGGGCATTAGTAACTGTCTTAGACTCGAGACGTAAAGATCCCGAGGATTATGCGGACATGACTGCAATGCTCAAGAAATAAGTTCAGTCAATACCGGGACCATATCGGCAATGCAACTTTCGTTAATTTCCTGATATCAAGTAAGCATTTTCTTTGCCTGGCAGGGTTTGGAAGAAGTTCACCCGAAAGGTTCCCGGTCTAAACAAAGAGTTGCGATTTACGCACCCCAAAGTAAGTAGTACTAGCTAGTTTCGCGCATCTCTAATTGATTCAAATTTTCATCAATATATCATTACCATGCTTGCTTATCAGTTTGATTGAACTCTATTCTCGTAAAGTGCTTGTACCAGAAAGAAGGGACTGTTTTATGTGCATACTACGTATGCGAGTTCATTCGCCACTCGACCTCTGAGCGGGGCTTCTCCGACAAACAATTTGAAGTACGTAAATAATATTCACAATTTTATTTTATATATTATCATCAATTGTGTTGAGTTTTATTCATATATATGCATGTATTGACCCCCTTCTTTAAATTAGATCTGGCAGATGCGGGATGAACTCCTACCACATGATCGCATACGAGCAATTCAAGAGGAATTGGCGGGATTCTTTGTTGACCACGTCATACCTAAAGACGGAGAATACCATGTGGATTTGTGATTGGATCTTAGGTAAATGATGTTAGGGATTGTAAAGGATGTTATATTGTATATATATAGTAGCGTCGGATAGATATACGAAAACTTGTTGTTCGACCAAGCACGGAGAAAGATATGTCACTTCTCTCTATATATGTTTAGCATGACAATCTTGTGGAATTAATGGTTTCCTTCATTTTCTTATTAGCTAGCGTCGAGTTCTCTCTATATGTATAGTAGCTAGCGTCGACCATGCACGGAGAAAGAGAGGACACTTCTCTCTATTAGCTAGCTAACACAATATGAAACCCCTAAATTAACCCTCCAAATGTTGGGGAACGTTGCATGGGAAACAAAAAAATTCCTACGCACACACAAGATCTATCCATGGTGATGAGCATCTACGAGAGGGAGAGTGAATCTACATACCCTTGTAGATCGCTAAGCGGAAGCGTTAAGAAACGCGGTTGATGTAGTCGAACGTCTTCGCGATCCAAATCGCCGAGTGTCCCGCGATCTCATCACGATCCATCTCGCGATCCTGATCACGGTCCTTCCGATCTAGCGCCGAACGGACGGCACCTCCGCGTTCAGCACACGTACAGCTCGATGACGATCTCCGCCTCCTTGATCCAGCAAGAGAGAGAGCGGAGAGGTAGAAGAGTTCTCCGGCGGCGCGACGGCACGGCGGCTATGGTGGTGGAACAATTCCGGCAGGGCTTCGCCTAAGCACCGTTGAAACTAGACTAGAGGAGAAACCGATCTAGATGAAGTAGAGGGAGCACGTGGCAATTAGGGTTATTTTTCTCCTCTAAATCCTCTAGTATATATAGGAGGGAGGGAGGGGAGGAGGCAGCCTCAAACCCTCAAGGGCTGGCCGAAATTGGAGGTGGAGGAGGTGGACTCCTCCACTTCAATCCTAGTCCAAATAGGACACCTTCCATATTTGGTCTCTCTTCCCTTTTCTTTGGGGTTTTTTCTTTCCCACTTATTCCTAGCCGCATGGGCCTTGTAGGGCTGGTTTGCCCAGCCCACTAAGGGCTGGTGCAACCCCCCTCAGGCCCATGTGGCCTCCCGGCGTGGGTGGCCCCTCCCGATGGCCCTCCGGTACTCCCGGTACACTACCAGAAATACCCGAAACTTTTCCGGTGGCCAAAACGGGACTTCCTATTTATCAATCTTTACCTCCGGACCATTCCGGAGCTCCTCGTGATGTCCGGGATCTCATCCGGGACTCCGAACAACCTTCGGTCACCAATCGTACATAACTCAATTCTACTGAAACGTCACCGAACCTTAAGTGTGCAGACCCTGCGGGTTCGAGAACTATGTAGACATGACCGAGACACCTCTACGGCTAATAACCAATAGCGGGACCTAGATGCCCATATTGGTTCCTACATATTCTACGAAGATCTATATCAGTCGAACCTCTATGTCAAGGATTCAATTAATCCCGTATGCTGTTCCCTTTGTTCTTCGGTATGTTACTTGCCCGAGATTCGATCGTCGGTATCTCTATACCTAGTTCAATCTCGTTACCGGCAAGTCTCTTTACTCGTTCCGTAATACAAGATCTTGTGGCTAACACTTTAGTCACATTGCTTGCAAGGCTCATTGTGATGTTGTATTACCGAGTGGGCCCTGAGATACCTCTCCGTCACACGGAGTAACAAATCCCAGTCTTGATCCATGCCAACCCAACAGACACCCTCGGAGATACCTGTAGAGCACATTTATAGTCACCAAGTTACGTTACGACGTTTGATACACACAAGGTATTCCTCCGGTGTCAGTGAGTTGCATGATCTCATGGTCATAGGAACAGATACTTGACATGCAGAAAACAATAGCAATAAACTGACACGATCATATGCTACGTTTATAGTTTGGGTCTTGTCCATCACATCATTCTCCTAATGATGTGATCCCGTTATCAAATGACATCTCATGTCCATGGCTAGGAAACCTTCACCATCTTTTGATCAACGAGCTAGTTAACTAGAGGCTTACTAGGGACACAGTGTTGTCTATGTACCCACACATGTATTTGAGTTTCCAATCAATACAATTATAGCATGGATAATAAACGATTATCATGAACAAGAAAATATGATAATAACCAATTTATTATTGCCTCTAGGACATATTTCCAACACCAAAACCCCCCAACCCCCCTTCAAAAAAAAACAAAAATCCCAGCTCCTGCCAGATGCTGACGCGTAGATGCCCTTTGGTCCCGGTTGGTGTGACCAACCGGGACTAAAGGTCCTCCTGCCTGGGCTCCCCGCAGCGGCCACGTGGAGCCCCTTCTGTCCCGATTGGTAAGCGAACCGGAACTAAAGGTTTTAGGCTTTAGTCCCGACCCTTTAGTCCCGGTTTCAGAACCGGGGCTAATGGGCCTCTCGAACCGGGACAAATGGGCCATTTTCTACTAGTGAGAGTGCCTCGATCAAAGCCCGCGAACGTTGGTAGCACGTACTCTGGTGCTCCAGTGAACGTGCCATCGACCAAAGAGGCACTGCACTTCCTATCTTTTAACTGGTTCGTTCTCCTCTCTTGACATTGGTATCTCAATCACAACCGCTCGCCCCGGTTTTGTATTCCCAACTGTCAAAGCATCTAGCAGCGGATCGAAAAGGAACCTGGGCATACCCAGGCGCATGTGCGCTGTCATGTGATGTTTCTTTCTTTTCTTAAACCATGCGACGGGATCAATTTCACTTTTCTCTGAGTCGTTCAATATGGCTACCGCCTATTCATGCATGTATATGCACAGCGAAGCGAAAACCAAAAAATTATCGGGCAAATGCGACGAGTTCGGTCCTATGGCGCGACCAGCTCTGCGCCACAGCATCAACCATGACACATGGATGGGGAAACGGTGTCCTGGTCGCACTCTAACGTCATGTGCTCTACGCGCAAAAAATCCGGCCTTTCCTCCCTCTTCATGGGGAGGGAAAGCCTTCTTCCTATGCAGTATAAAACATGGAGTTTACATCACAACAGTATGTTACTATACTAGCTAACAGCGAACAGCCTCGAAGAAAATTTTCGGCAGCCTCGACCACTCTCGTGCATCAGCAATCCGTCTTCTGGATGCCAAACCAATGGGCCTTCGGCTGAGCCTTTCAGAACTCCCTAGGTTGATGATCAGGAGACGAGGCATGACTCTAAAATCTGTTCTCTCAGTCTGCTCGTCAGGATGTCTGTCGTTCGCCTCGGGCTCGGGCACGGAATTTTTCGTCCGGTGCTGCAGAGCGGTAAGTAGATCAACCTCCTGTATTGCTAGCTGTTTATTTCCTCCGGTCAACTGTTAGAAGAGTTCGGCACGGAACTGTTAGCCAATAAGCCACGGCGGGCATGTCCAGCGTGTGTGTGCGCGTGCGCTGCGCGTGTCGGGCGCTGGCCCGGTCACGCTGGGTTCATGGCCGTGCGTGCGTGTGAGTGTCTGGCCATAGTCCGACCACTGTCTGGGCATGGTCCGACTTGGATATGGCCATTATCTGGGACGTGTCCAGATAGCGTGTGTGCGTGTGTAGCTCGAGGGTGTGTATGCGTGTGCGCATCCATCGGTCGGGAATAGGACTAGGTCCAGGTGGTTAGGGGATCGCGAGGTGGGCGTGATCGTAGCGGGCTTGCCGCCAGCCGTGCGCGTTCGTCCGTGTGATGGCCGCGAGCAGAGCGGGCCGATCGGGGCGCCGGCTGGGTAGGGAGCGTGCGGGTCGTGCCCAGCGCAGGCCCAGCTACAAAAGGCCTCGAGTTGATCATTGTAACCGTGTGGTGTCGAGTTCGTGCTCGGGAAAAGGATTGTCGTTCGTGCGGCGGGCGTATGTGCGCCGGAAAACACCATCGTGTCATGTGTCTCCTCATCCTTCCCTCCTTCTTCTAACTCGGTTTGTGCCAGAGAGAAGTGTGCAGAGAGAGGTAGAGAGCGAAAGGGAGCTGGGCACCGGTGCAAAGAGCAAGCTAGGGCTCGACGCCAACAGGAACCATCACGCGCAGCACTAACTAATTGATCAGCAAACACGCCGGCGGCTAACCGGAGATTGTATCCAGCTGGAGAGAGGGAGAGACAGGGAGAGAGGGAGGGGGGGTTTATCTGGGGAGGGGGTCACCTGAGGTTTGTTTTGTTCGGAAAGAAGTACCGCTGCTATATATGGTACCCCCCACGTCTCGTCATCCCAACGTATCGCGATCGGGTACTGACACGCACGGTCATGCACGGAGCGGGTAGTGCCGCCGGAGATGGTGCATGTGCTCCTGGAATAGATTTATACAGAGCCAAAGTTCGGTACGGAGCAACTTGGACGCTAATCTAATCTTCCTTTCTTTTCCTGCTTTGGGGCTTTGGCTTAGAGCGCCTATCGCTTGCACTTAGAGTGTAATCAAATGTCCACTTCTGTACGGCAGCGTATCTCCCACTCCTTTAATTTGTTTCCCCCTCCGTACATGGATAAATGACTGCCATGCTCCGTACATTGACACTCTTGGTACTAAGTAACACAACTGGCCACCTAGTTTGGCTAATTAATCTAAGTCATCCCTTGGTCGATCTAGCTCAACATATGACCATCGATGTTCTGTAAGTGACCTTGCTTGGGACTCCCGCAGGTAATAAGAATGCAGCCCCTGTCTTTGAAATCCAACAGTCGTAATTAATATATACCTATAAAAATAAAAATAAATGAAAGAGCCAAAGTGATGAGAAAATGACTTGTAGCTCAACACTGGGAAAAATGTTAGCAAAATATATGCCTTACGGGTGATGTTGCCGTTACAAGATCAAACTGTCACATGGCCTCACGTTGCTCAAGGTTTGTCCAGTCTGCTCTGCCAAGAACATAAAATATCCATGGGTGCTCGGTGCTCAAAGGTCTCGTCTCTGTTGTATCTTCGTATCGAAGTAAAACATAAAAGTACAGCTTGCAGCATTTTGAAGGTCATCGAGTTTTTGTTATACATTGTTCATTGCTTAAGTTGTACTTCCTCCGTTCCATAATGTAGTGCGTCTGCGCTTTTTGAAATCTAAGTTTGACCATGAATTTGACCAACAAGACCGATTGCGGTGGGGGTAAAAACTATACCACTGAATTCGTGTCGTTACGAATTTAGTGGTATGGTTTTTGCTCCCATCGCAATCGGTCTCGTTGGTTAAATTTATGGTCAAAGTTCAAGCTCGAAAACCGAGGACGCACTACGTTATGGAACGGAAGGAGTATTGTATAACAAGACATTAAAGGTTATACACTATTTTATTTTTATTTTTATTTTGCGGGGTAAAAGGTTATACATTGTTATTGTATCGAAAGTGGATCCCTAGATCTATATCCCATGATTTAAATATACTATAACAAGTTGGATACTTGAGCGGTCCACTGCTCGATCGAAAGTCTTCGCTATGACCCCAATGGAAAACGACAATTTGTAATCATCTCTATGACCACGCGCGCGGACCCACACAAGAAGAAATACTTTTTTTTTTGCGAGAAACTTCCAATCTATTCATCTTCAATCATGGCAGTACAAAGAACAACAGAGATAATAAAAATTACAACCATGTCCGTGGACCACCTAGCGACGACTACAAGCACTGGAGCGAGCCGAAGGCGCGCCGCCGTCATCGCCCCTCCCTCACCGGAGCCGGGCAAACCTTGTTGTAGTAAACAGTCGGGAAGTCGTCGTGCTAAGGCCCCATAGGACCAGCGCACCAGAGTAGCAACCATCGCCGATGAAGAAAGTCGTAGATCAGAAGGATCAAACCTGTAAACACCCAAACAAAGACGAACGAAGACCGGATCCAAACAGATCCACCGAAGACCAGCACCGACCGAATCCCGCGAGATCCGACGGAGACAAACCTCCACACGCCCTCCGACGATGCTAGACACACCATCGGGACGGGGATAGAACGAAGACCGGGTCCAAACAGATCCACCGAAGACCACACTACTAGAAAAAACCCTATTAGTGGCGCACCTATTTTGGCTATTATTGGCGCACTATAGGTGCGCCACTATTAACACGCCACTAGTAATAAATAGTAATGGCGCACCTTTGGTGCGCCATTACTATTCCAAATACTAGTGGCGCACCATGTGGTGCGCCATTACTATTGCTACAGGTGCGCCACTACTATTGCTACAGGTGCGCCACTACTAACCTTTAGGTGCTCCACTGGTATTCCGTCCAGGTGCGCCACTAATAGCCTTATAGGTGCGCCACTAATAGCCTTATAGGTGCGCCACTAGTAATAAAGGAAGGTGCGCCACTAATAAGGGCTGAAATGCGCCACTAGTAATGTATTTGGAAAACAAAAAAAAATCCAAATTTACAGAAAACAACCTATAAGGAAAAATAATTTAAAAACAAAAAATGAAATAGAATCATATTTTTTATTATAGTAAGAATATTACAATGTCTTTACAAGTATCCAATAAAAGGAAAATTGCAAGGAAATAAAAGAAAATCCTAAAACTAATCTTCTAGTAATCTTTTCTTCTTTTTCTTCACTTTATCCCTGCAAAATGTAACAAAATAAACAGAAAGACAAACAAACTATTTATAACATGTCAATACTGTCATTTTTTATGCAGAACTAGATATGAGCATATATTTCCAGAATTACATGGTGTGAATATTGTATGAGTAAGATTACATGGTGTCAATATTGTCATTTTTTATGCAGAACTAGAACTGTTACAACCCACATCTACACCTACAGGAAGACTTAGTGGTGCTACTGTTAAGAGAAACTCTTTAAGCCTCTGAACATTTTGCATGTCTTTGAACAACCGACTAATCATATGCCTGGGAGAACATTCTTAAATTCTAAACACACTGTAGAATCTCCTGATGATACAACCTTTATCTCACTGTCATTTACAATGACATAACGATGGAGGAATTTTTGCACCGGCCACCATCTCCATCTAATTAATAATAGAACAATGATGATGATCAAGAATTCAAAGAGATCAGAGGATTGAGTTAAAATAGAGAACATGTCCTGCTCCAATTAATTCATTGGATAATACAGTTTTTCTACAAAAATACTAAACTGGAAAAAGGCTCCAGCTTGGTATCAATTTTGATTCTACTCAGCACCTATAATGGTTTGCATTCTTACTCGGATAAGGTTTTGCACAAATCATTCTATTAAACACAATTACAATTGGCACATGTTCTGTAACAAAAGTCAGACAACCAACAAATAAATCTTATCTACAGTACCATAAGCATATGAGCATTTGCAAAAAAAACAAAAAAAACTTATTTACAGTACTATAAGCACATGAGGCACTGAAGTTGATAACCTGAAACAAAGTGAGCCTACAGAAGGAGGGAGTCAAACTGCCACCAAGACTGTGAAGCAAGTTCTAAAGAGAGTTTGATGCTAACAAACTTGCCAAACAAATATCAAGAAAAGAATTAACAGCTACAGTCCAATTCCTCGAACATTTCTTGCAGAAGAAAATAAAAATAAAGTTGCTAAATCATAAAATCATTGTGGCAGTATGTCTACAAAGATAAAAAAGGGAAATCTGTACGGGAAAACACTGAAGAAATCCACATCCATATCTTAAGAAAGATTTTAAGTATGCCTGGAATTAGAACCATATATTTTTCCCATAGACCTGCAAACGATTGGAGAAGGTAGAACACTGAAGAAAGGGTTCTCAGAACACTTACGCTTTCCTGAAAAAGATGACCGGAAATCACTCCAAAGATCTTTGCTCAAGAATTTTGACAGCACAAAAGCAAGAATTACATATTCTCTACATATAACTATTTTTTCAAGTACTGCAAAAATATATTTCTTAGCATCATTTTCTCTGTAATTTTTCAATTAGACAAAACATGCAGTCTCATTCGGACTTGAGGCATTAATTGAATATGAAGCTACAAAAATCCAAAGGAAAAGAGTAGCAACATAACACAGTTTTAGTTGTCTGGTAATATGATGGATTTAATCTTTTTTAGACATGAACTGGATTACCTTCAGAGAACCATATACTGACGTGTTGCTTGCATTCACATGTTCCTTTACTTCCGCAAGATTCTAACAAACTGCAGAAAAAATTCAACAGAGAAAGATGATATACAGGAACACTAAAAGGAGTATGGGCAAGCCTGAAAACACATAAGCATAGCAAATCAACGATATTTGTGAAGAGTGCAAAATCTGTGTACCATTAGTAATATGGACATCAATGGCGCACCCATCTGGTGCGCCACTGCTATATAGCAGTGGCGCACCACATACATGGTGCGCCATTAATGTCCATATTAGCTATAGCCGTTTTTCTAGTAGTGCCAGCACCGACCGAATCCCGCGAGATCCGACGGAGACAAACCTCCACACGCCCTCCGACGATGCTAGACACACCATCGGGACGGGGTTAGAAGAAATACTTGTAAGTGAGGACATGGTAACCGCGTAAATTTTCTCCCGTATCCGTACGTGGACAGGAAACCAGTCCACGGGCACGGATGCGAGAGGCTGTCATTCAACGTTAGCATGTATATGTCCGTTAGTAAAGGGCAATTTTAATTTCAAATTTAATCTGACCCACAGCATGCTGGATCAGACTAGCGCCGGATCGCATGCCTGAATCCAAAAGAACATCAGTCCAGCAATTTGTGCAATTTTCTGCCCTGTCGGACTGGCAATCCCAGCCGCCTGCTCCCCGATTAAGGTCTTGTCGCCGCCGCCGCGTAGGCTACCTCGCAGTCCATCTCCTCGCCGTCCTCACTCTCCGCCGTCGCCAACTGATTTTTCTACCGCTGCAACATCTGGCAGCGAACGGATTGCACGATCATTCTTGTGTCGGCATCCAAAGAGTCCACATTCAAGGTCAACATCTTGGTGTCCTCCACACTGGCGGCGATCTTCATCTTCTTTTTCTCGAGCGTGGCCTTCCTTTATTCGATCATGGTCCGCCTCTCTTCGAGCTTGAGTTTCTTGTCCGTCGTCTCCATCAATAATTTGAACCTCTCCGCCTTTTTGTCCACCTTGAGGTTCGAGCGCTTCACGGATGCCTCCTCCTTCTTTGCCAAGATGTCCTCGAACCTCTCCGTCAGCTTGGCCGCCGCACCTTCTTGCTTCTCCCTTTCCTCCTCCCAGTTCTTCCCCCGTAAATTTCTTCTAACATTTTCAGCGGTTTTTGGGTTGGGTCGATGGGGTCACTGGTTTCTTCAATGTTGGCTTGAGCAGTGATCTTGGATAGGAAAAGGTTCCACTTCGGTTGCCCATTCAACTTCAACCAACAATATATGATGATGAAGTTTTTCTTCTCCAACTTCTTATACACCAAACAAGCACGAGAAGGCTACAAAACAATGCATATCCGGCTAGTGAGCAGCAAAACAAATGCATGTCTGGCAAGTGAGCGAAAAAACTAAGCATACCCGACCAGTGGTCAAGAAAACAAATGCATGTCCAGCTAGTTATCAACAAACTAAGCATATCTCTAGCTAGTGAGCAGCAAAACCAATGCATGTCCGACAACTGAGCAATAAAACTAAGGATATTCGGCTAATGATCAAAAAACAAATGCATGTCCGGCTAGTTATCAACAAAACTAAAGCATATCTGGCTAGTGAGCAAGAAAACAAATACATGTCATGCTAGTGAGCAAAAAAATAATGCATGCCTGCTAGTGATCAACTTACTTGCTCGGTGATTCATGCACCGCTAGGCCACTGTGCGATGAGATGCTTTAAGTGCCCGCAATACTTGGACACAGCCTCTTGGATGGTTTACCATCAATGGTTAAGGGACTTCCATTCACGGTTGCGGATGACCGCGTCACAGTATGACGTGAAATGCTTGTGTTCATGGAACCATATTGTGAATGTTGTTCCAAAAGGTTGTGCCCTTTTGCTTCGTGACATGGAGAGGATCGAGGCTAGTGCCCAACCATGCATCGCACAACAGCTTGTCCTCCCGCATGTTGAAGCTTTCTATGTTGCCCTTCTTCTTCGGATCGCCGGTAGTATCAGTTGGATCATTGCCCTCGCCGTCCTCCCCCTCCTCCTCCTCCTCCTCCTCCTCCTCCGCCGCCTCCGGCTGCTGATGTCCGGTGGCCCAATGTTGCTATTGTTGTGTGTCCACACCAGTCTGGGCGTAGGACTGTTGTGTGGCCGTCTGGGTGTAGGACCGTTGCTGCTGGTAGTTGCTGGACTGGGTGGGATCCAAGTCTTCCACCTGCCCGTCCTCACAGACTCCTCCTCCGTCGCCTCTGTCGTGGATGATGTCAAGCATCTCCCTGTCTGGATCCCTACTCTAGACATTGTAGCGAACAGGGTGCGAGCACCCATATGCTCCCTAGTCGTCGTCCGCTCCCGGACGAGCTGCGGCGAAGAATACTCAGAGAAGAGCGGCTCCGCATTTACATCAATGATGTAAGGCACCTTACCGGCGGGGGTTCCGAGCTAATTGGCGGTGTAATACTACGGAGGCTTGTAATGCTCCTGCCATGGCGCCATCTATATGTGGGCAAGCCCGTCCGGCGACATTTGCAACGTCCGCCATGACCATCGCGGCCGCCACGCCCAGTGCTACCACTAGGCCCACCGGTAGCCAACCGCTTCTTGATTTTCTCCTCCTTTGCGGCCTTCACTTTGATGCGACAATCTTGCCGCGTAGCTGAGTTGATCTTCCGAGCGAGCGTGATTCTCGGATCCTCCGGTAGCTCCGCCGCCTTCGTCTCCATTAGGTTCTCCGACGGTTTACATGCGTCTGCGATAGAAGGAAGGAGAGGGTGGAAGAAAAGAGCGGGAATTGGGCGGAGAGCGGCGGGGGATGGGGGAAGAGAGTGGAGAATTTTAATTAGCGCGGAAACAGTGCGGGACGCTACAAAAGCGCGAGAGTCGCATTCCTTCTGGGTGGGCCAGGGGGGCAGAAGCGACGTTCCGCGTGTTCGGACTCTAGCAACCACCCCTCCCCCCCCCCCCCCCCCCCCCCCCCGCGTTTGGTTCTGGTTTGCGGGAGAAAACACGTACAGATCGCTCGGCGGACCGATGTAGGCCCGCGTTGGATGGCTTCCGTGGTCCGGACAGATGCTAGAGGTTTGAAGGAGAAAACACGTACGGATCGCTCGGCGTATCGATATAGGCCCGCGTTGAATGGCTTCCGCGGTTCGGACAGATGCTGGAGGTTTGCATGTGGCCGTTGGAGATGCCCTAAGGTGGTTTAAAATACATTTAGTTATGCACATGCATACACACACAAAATACTCCCTCTGTTTTCTATACGTAAGGTGTATTTTTTGGGCACGGTGATCAAGGCAACATGTTGTAGATAATTTTTAGGATAAAATTACTAAAATTATCCTTGACAAATTTGTTGGTTAGTGGAAAGTAAATCTGTTAGGCTAGAAAAAGAAAAGATTCATGAAAACAGGGGAGAGATACTTTCCTTCCTTTGAGATACAGACAACCAACGAGGAGAGATATACTTTCATTTTTCTAAATGGATAAAAAAGGATTATGGAGACGAGTGATGGTTTTGGTCGTGGTCGTTTGATAGTTTGTGCCTGGCTGGTCCTGAAAACCAGTGAAGGCCGTTAGTTGCTGGTCGTTGGTGCCACCGGTGGCATGGGTTTGCGGCGGTACATTTCTCAGCGGTTCGACATCTTCTTCTCTGGTCGAGCGGCCTTGGGGCACGCTGCCTATCTCTCCCTTGTTCACCTGCCCCATGCCCCCATCTGATCATCTGTCTCGTGCTTCCCTTGGTTTGTGCTCGCCCCCCCTCGACCCTCCTTCCATGGCTTGGGTGACGGTCTGTTTGGTGCGGTTGTATGTGGTGATGGTACCCTTCGTTGTGCAAGTGGTGTTTGGCTTGGTCGTCTTTGCCCTGGCGCTCGTGCTCGTGCAAGTTGGTTCACCTCAGACTGGTGGCAGTGCCATAATGGAGAACTTGAGCTTCTGTTGTCAAGGTCGTTGCTGTGTCGGATGTTGCAAGCTCCTTCGGCCTGTGGACTGTGGTCATAGAGTTCATGCTATGTCTAGATCATTGTTCGCCGGTGTTTGTGCCTGGGTCATTAGTTTCTTCGTCATTGATTAGGTCGTCTTTTTTTTTTGTTGGGTCATGGCATCTTTTTTTTTTTTGCGGGTGGGGTCATGGCATCTTTGGCGTTGCACGGTGCCTTATATCCAAAGAAATACATGCAGCTCTCGTGTATGGTTCAAAAAAAGGATACAGGTGTCATTTAAGGCTTCGTGTCACTAAGTAAATCTTTTTTGCAAAGACAGCATCCAAATCTATTATAAAAGTTTATCCGAAGTACCAAGCTCCCCAAACATAATAAAACTTACATCAAGGTCCCTAGACCATCGAACGACCACTACCGTCGCCAGAACGAGAAGTTGACGCCCCGTTGTCGCCGCTCTCCTACTGGAATCGGCTTGACCTTGCTGATGATAATCGGAAAGTCTTCGTGCATGTGCCCCTAAGGACCATGGCCCTCGAGCCATAATCATCATCTTTGGACCCTTGAATCAATCTAAAGTGACTAACACCGGATCTCGTCGCCGCACATGCACGACGAGAAATCCTAGCCTCGCCACTCCAAAGGGGCGGCAGGAATCTATGCTGGAGCACTGTCGAACCCGTCCAGACGGACGAACTCAAGGAGGATCAGAGCTTGGAAGACTAACTCAAAGAAGAAACATCCTCCCAAATCCCGTCCCTGTGAGGACAAAAAATCCTAACGTAAACTACTTGCCGAGGCCGATACACCCGAATTCTCATCCCCGCCACCAGCCGTCGGAGCGGCATCATTTTACACCGGGGCTCTGTCAAATCCATCCAGACGGACGAACTCCAGGAGGATCAGATCCCGGAAAACTAACTCGAAGAAGAAACCGCGCTATCCACCCAAACGTCGTCCCTGTGAGGACTTATAATTTTAACCTAAACTACTAGCCAAGGTCGATACACTTGACTTCTCATCCCCGCCACCGACAGCCGGAGCGGCAAGAATTTACACCAGAGCTCTGTCAAATTCGTCTATACGGGCGAACTCGAGGAGGATCAGGTCCCTGAAAACTAACTCGAAGAAGAACAACACTATCCACCCAAACATCGTCCCTGCGAGGACATAAAACCCTAGCCTAAACTACTAGCTGAAGTCGATACACTAGAATTTGCATTCCCGCCATCGACCGCCGGAGCGGCAGGCAGAAGGGAGGAGAATGCACGGGCTCACTGTGTTGCTTGGAGGTGAGGTGCAACCCTAGCCGCCTCTTAGGAAAGGAACGCTTGCTGCCTTTGTTTGATTCGTCCTTCCAATAATTTATCGCTAGGTATTTCCTCATGAATACTCGTATCAAAAGAGGAGCATGATCCGACCTACAAATGTATGTCCTTTTAGCATTTTTAAATGCCAAATATCTCAAAGTTTGAGCACCTCTGACATGAAAAAAGGCAATCGGTTATGTGAGAGAGAGAAAAAATCTGCACAGAAAATGATGTTCATAGTGCCTTATTGAACAACTTTGTCAATGTCCTAGAACATCAAGGGCCTTTTTATTCAAAGGATTCCCAATGGAATTTTGGAGGATTCCAATCCTTATGTTTTTTTCCTTCCTATGTAGCTTGTTCGATTCGTAGGATTGCAATACATAAGAATTTTTTCATAGGATTCATTTATACTAGTTTTCATAAAACAAATTTCATTCTCTACAACCTCATGGGTAGAATCCTATGTTTTTCCTGCGCACAATCAAAGGACCTTGCTAATCATGTAGTATTGAAGATGGCATGCCACTTCATTCTTTGTTTTTAATATTCCAGCTTTCTACAAGTCTCAAAGAGGCCCCAAGTGTATTTTAGGGGCCCCTTTGATTTAAAAGAATTCCATAGGAATTTTTTTAGGGGAGTTCCATAAGATTATTGAAGGGTTAGAATCCTTAGATTTTTTTTTCTATATTGAACGTTTGATTCACATAATTAGGATTTCTTTTTCCTATGGAATCATATGTATTATATTTCATTGGAAATCTAGCATGAACCCCAACATCTTTTTACAATTTCTTTGTTTCTCCTATGGCATCAAACACTCTATGTTAATCTTATAGGATTGAAGTGGACATCGCACTCAAATCCTGTATTTTTCCTATTCATGTGTTTTGAAATCATGTAAATCAAATAGGGCCTAGTTCGGAGGAGGAAGTGCTATTATATGCTAGTATTATACTAGTGGCAGTTATTATGCTTCCTGGTCAGCCATTGGTTATGTCAATATCACTTATATAGGAATGCACCCTTTTCCAAATTTGTGTACCATGCCTTTAATTTGCTTTACAGCAGATGAGAAAGCGAAGACAAGTGTAGCGAGCTGCCCAAGCATCTAGCAGATCAAAAAAAGGAATGTTACCAGGCGCATGCTCACTGTCGCGTGCTAATTTCACTTTGCATCATTGCATGCGCGCAAGCTATGCTTCCCCTTTGAAGCGCCCCACAGTCATAGACTCTCACGTATACTCACCCTATAAGGGCACCTTTGATTCAAAGAAACTCTATAAGATTTCTTAAGGATTGAAATCCTTTGAGATTTTTCATACGTTTGTCTTTTGATTCATAGGATTGAATCTCATAGGAATTGTTGCTATGAAATCTTTTCTACTACATTTCATAGAAAATTTAGCATCCATTTCAACCTTTTTTTACAATTCCTTTACTTTTTTTATGGAATCAAACACTCCTTCATGATCCTATAGGATTCAAATGGGCATGCCACTTCAATCCTATATTTTTTATATTTCTACCGTTTCAAAATCATGCAAATCAAAGATGGCCTAAACGTATGCACTAGACCTGGCCACGAAAATCCCGGACGGCCCGACCCGACACGGCCCGAAAATCCGAGGCTGGGCCAGGCCTAATTGTCCCATCGGGCCAGTCTCAGGCTGGAAATTCAGCCCGACGGACGGGCCGGGCTCGGGCTTGGAAAAAACATGATTTTAGCCGCAGTCAGGCCGGACCGGTCGGGCCTAGTCGGGCTCGGGACGGGTTCAGGCCCAATTTTTAGGCCTGACGGTCGGGTCGGGCCGGGCTCGGGCCTGGGTGTTCAGCATCGGGATTTTTTTGGCCCGGCCTGAAAAATGCCCAGGTATAGTATGCACGCACTATCCTTATGAGGACGTTCAAGATACTGAGTAAGCACCACATCTTGAGATTAATGATTTCACCACATGTGCTCATAGTCAACAAGAACAACTCCCACTAAACAAACATTATCAGAAAGACTACGGGGAAATTTTGTTTTTGCCATTCTAAATTATGCCAATTTTACTTATGCCACTCTAGATTTCAACATTTCACTTTTGCTACTCTTAACTTTTGACAATGTATCACAATTGCCACTCGGAAAATTTTGCTTTTGCCACAGAATGACAATTGTGATAATTGTTAAAAGCTAAGAGTGGCAAAAGTGAAATGTTAAAATCTAGGGTGGCATAAAAAATGGCAAAATCCTAAGTGGCAAAAACAAAATTTCCCCAAAGACTAAATAAATCCATGAAATGCAAGCACCAATGCCAAGTTTAGAACTTAAACCTTGATTGGACTGATTGTGAACGTAACCATCTGAGTTATGCTCGGTTGACTTGAAGCGCTCTATATGGCTACCACCTATTCATGCATGTATATAGGCGCAGCAAAACAAAAACCGCAAAATTATCTCACCAACATGACAAGTTCGGTCCTATGGCACGACCATCAGCCATGAAAAAATTGGTGTGGAGATGCAGTGTGCCTCTCATTCCCTACCGTGTTGTGTCGCGCTGTACGCACTAAAATAAATTCGGCATTTCCACCCTCTTGTGGGTGGAAAGCCTTTTTCTATCGAGTGGAATGTCAGGTTTACAGTTTACATCACAACATTATGTCACTAGCTAACAGCGAACGGCCTCAGTGAAAACTTTCGGCAGCCCCCATCACTCCTGCGCATCAACAAACTAATGGGCCTTCAGCTAAGCCTTTCAGAGCTCCCCAGGTTGATGATCAGGAGACGAGGCATGACTACACAATCTGTTCTCTCAGTCAACTTGTCAGGATGCCTGCCATTCGCCTCGGGCATGAAAACTTTCGTCCAGTACAGCGAAGCGACAAGTAGATCAAACCTTCGGTGTTCCTATTTGTTATTTCTTCCAGTCAACTGTTAGCAGCATTTGGCGCAGAACCCTGAGATGGCGAGCTCGTGACCGCGGCCTTCTGCGGTTTGCTTCTTGAGAAGGTTTTTGCATACAGGGCTCCAAATACAATGGCCTGGTATAGCACGGAATTCGTTTTTAATTAGAACAGAGACAAGAAACGTTATGAGAAAAGTGATGAGAAAGAGAGAGAAAACTTACAGCTCCAACCCACTGCATCCAGCTAAGGGGATGCACGAACCAGACGCACGACAGTAGTATGCTCACCAACTGCGGAAACACGTGTTCAACTGTGGTTAGGGAGGTTAAATGATTTTAATGCAAATATGTGATACTGGTGAGAACTGTATCCACCTGTCTAGTTGTCATGATAGTAGCGAATGTGAGAGCGCCAAACGTGCGGATAGTGTAGGATATGAAGAACTGGCTAGCTGTTGCAACCTGGGGGGAACATGTTGTTTAAATTCCATGGCCAAAAGATATCTTAGATCTATCATTCAAACCGCTATGGTGTAGCTCCAATTTGCGGTCAAGGGAGGGTGTAAAATTGAGATAGGTACAGGTGCAACTTGTCCAAGATTCCATGTCGTGCTAGACAGAAAGTCGCACAGTATTCATCTCAGTTTGTTTACATCTCCTAAAATGAGATTGTCTCTCCATCCACTGATATCTCAGTTAATGTGCTTTGGGTAAGAAAAAAGGAACAAGCACATGGCATTTTGATTAAAGAGCCAAAGGGTAAGTCTTACAGTGGATAGGATTAGAACGTCATAGAAGCAATCTGGATGACGAACCATAAAGTCCACAGCTGGAAGAAGATGATTCTGGAGAATAAGTCCTGCAAAAGGAAAAAATAACAGAGAAAAAAAATCATTCATAGCAATTGTTCATAGAAAAAAAAACAGACTAGTGTAACAGATGAACATGCAAAACTTTAATCGAATATCCCGTGATGAAAAAAATTACAGAATCATGGAAGCACAAAAACACCAGCCAAATTTCAGCACACTTGATTCAAACATAAACTTAAAGATTGACTTTCGAGGTAATGCAAGACAAAAGAAAAGTAACCAATTGAGTAAGCAATTACCACTCAAGCTAATAACACAAGAGCACATTGTCGTGTAGAATATTTGGTTGTGAATTTCCATCTCATACCCTTTGAAGAGTTTGTCTTGGAAGGTGCTTGTGAAACCATCAAATCTAGAAATCAAAGAGAAGAGGATCATGTTAGATAGCAACCAGGGTGCAAAAGCCAGTCCGAAGAAAGTAAGCAATAAACCTTGTAAGCGAATAGTGCGCCACTGCACCCACACTCACACCCTACAGTAGTGACCAGCGGGAAATTGTAAATATAAGTTGATATTGCCTACTTTCATGTTTTAGAAATTTACTAGACTGCATCCAATCTACAGCTGCAACAACCTCCAAACTATAATACCACCATCTCCTCAGCAGTTTATAGATAATGAGCCATAGCAATACATGCATTTTGTACATATAGTCCTATCTAACGCTAACTAATAATAGTATAAAAAAGATACTCCCTCCGTCCCAAAATAAGTGACTCAACTTTGTACTAACTTTAGTACAAAGTTAGTACAAAGTTGAGTCACTTATTTTGGGACGGAGGGAGTAACATGGTAGAAACCGAAAGGAGACTTACATGTCAAATAGATCTGTGAAATCAACAAATTTCACAAAACTGAGCTAACATTACATTATATCATGAACTCAAATATTATAGCTTATTTTCTAAGCAGAAAATTAAGTACAAAATGAGAAGTTGTACCCAAGATAACCAAGCATGAGTGAAACACCCCAAACAGTACTTTCTCTGCCTTTATTAAGTGGACTAACATCCATTGATTCCTGCATCCATGAGACCAGAAAGAAAAGGATATCACATCAGAAGAAACACCAAAAGCTCAGTACGCCGTATGATTCAGGCACCATTCCCAAATGCAAAAGTTATCACAGGTGCATTGGCTAATTACCAAATGAAGTAAATTGGTTTCTTGGAGTATGTTCGGATTGTGGCCAAAAGTTACCCTGCCAATATTTTGGTCATGACCAAAAAACTTGGTCGTTGTTTGGAATCATGACAAAAATTTGGCATGTCAATGCTTCTTTACCCACCCTAGTCCAGTTTTCTTGCCATGTTGGCCAAATCACTGGCTAGCAAAACCTTGACTGGAATTTTGGATAGCCAAATATTTGGCCAGACAAGCTTAGGCTAAAACCACGCCGTTATTATCAGCCTCCAAAACAACGTAATAGAACATATTGCCTAAGATAGTGTCGTGGACTGTTTGGACCACTGGATCTGGCTGTATGAGCTACAATGACAAGGGGCTCGAAACACGTGCCGCTGAAGCAGGTGAAAGTGCACAATTCTACTTACAGTAGTGGGAGGAAAGCAACAGACGCGTCAGTCAAGACATAGGTGAACCAGAAGAAACTATTGAAGTGGTATTATATCATTGGAAATGAAAGCAATCTCAACACCCTTCCACGCCTCTACCATTGACCAGCATTAGCACCACACCACCACCATCAAGGGAGTTCTTGGGCCAGGCTGGGCATGGCACGATGTTGTTGGAGCTGCTCACCTTTAGAGGTCCGACTTCCACGCTCGACTCATCCGCAAAATTCACACCTGGTAATTCCTCTGTTTGGATTCGCCAACAGTACTTGTTAACAGCAAGGGCGGTCTCAGAGGAGTGCATGAAGGAGCAATGGTCGCCACTTCAGGGTATGTAAGGGATGCAACCTTTGGGGAAGCAACATGAAGGTGTCTGTTGCTAATGCTATCAATTTTGACACGCATAAAACTAGCTCTAGTGATGGAATTAATTCACAAGCTCTTGCAGAGATGAGGTGTTTTCCTCGTCAACTGCTTGCAAGTGGGAAGCCAGGGAAGTGTTGGCCTTACATACAAATATGACATGGACATGCTGTGGATTTCTTTGTTACACGGTCTAGGAAGTATTTTCAATTGTTGCAGCCAAAGCACCCATGGACAACTCTGGTATTGAGATCACAGTAATGAGTAGAATACAAACTTTGCCCGTCTTCTTGAACATGGCACTGCTCTGAGTAGGGCAGCTGGGAGTGAAAGTGATCATTTTCAATAGGGAGCTGCTGGACCACTACGCTTATGACGATGGCAAGGCTTTTTCCCATGGCCTGAACAAATCATAGGAAACTCCATGTCCGTTGACCAGCCATGCAAGTCAGACTGCTTCACCTTTGTGTGTGTTCTTTACCAGGATTGCAAGTGCCTTGGGATTCGATTGTCCACAGTCCGGGTTCATCCACTTGAGGACAGGCCGGATGTTAAGGAGGGGAGAATGCATAGACGGATAGACCTCTTGGGCCACTAGATCTGGCTGTATGGGCTGCAGTGACAAGGGGGCTCGAAACCCATGGTGCTGGAGCAGATGAAGATAGGCAGCTCTACTTAAGCTGGTGGAGGGCAAGAGATAAGGGCATCAATCGAGAGATTGTGAACCAAAAGAACCCTAGCAAGGGCCTGAGTCCTTCCTCCCTGGACCTCTTCTTCATTGTATCCCCTTCTCCTCTTTCTAGAATCTTTTACTGCTTGTACCCCCTTGTTGTGTGAAGCTTCATTCAGTATTGATTGTATTGAAGTGGGTTCATAAGAGATAGTTTATAGGGGTATATATAAAGCCAATCTCCATCCTGCTTTGAATGCAATATATAGCATATATATCACTACTACCTAATTGGTAATGTGGTGTGCAGATGGCAGATGCAGTATTGGTTAATGAAATTTCTATATTCTCCAGCCTCCATAACATTTTTTAGACGTGAACAACTAGAGAATCTTGCAACATGCAACCATGTGGTGCGCAACAATACAGAGAAACAAGTTGGGAGATTTGGATTACCGGGTATAGAATGAACAATGAGCAGCCCATGGTCACAATGACTGCAAAGAAGTAATCTTTTCCACCGTACTTCTTTTTCATAATTATCGTGCCCCAAATCTACAAATCAATCAAATTGAAGAATGATCATAACAAGGCTTGATATCCAGGAAATGAAATCAAAATACATAAATTGTGGAACAAAAAATAAAGCACATCCAGATGCATAAACTCAAGACTGTTGATATCCAATCCTGATTTTCTGTGCTTTAACATCTACCTGAGAGATGAATGCAAGTGGCCAAATAGTAGTATCAGATGAACTGAGAGTCTCAGAATCATTTTGCATAGTAATTTTCACACGCAACTTATAAACTATTTTTCCATCTTTGATAGTCACTTCCTTCACCTAGGTTCAGTTTACCAATATCACCAAATTAGCCTATGTACAAATTCCTTACATCGATCACTGTTTATTAACCTGGAAGTCAAAGAGACATCTATACTCTTCTAGCAGACACTGACACTGAAGATGTATGAAAATCAGATTACATCACAAGTCACAGTACAGAGGATATTACCATAACAGGAATCATCTTTGCACATTTGGCAAGCGTCTGGACAGGGAAACTCACATACTTGAGGGCCTGAAACAATCACGTCATGCATTATGTACAGAAGCAATAGGAACCAACAACAGCGGATATACAAAACTAATACATAACCTCATACTGGCAAGTTGTGGTTAGTATGTTAGAGAAGGAGACAACACAGTATTTCTGGATTGGGGCCACTGGGTCCGTGGATTTCTTACTCGACTGCATGAACATACACAATTTAAGAGTCAAGCAGATTCAGACTAGTTCAAGTATAAGAACAATCGATAGATGCAGATCCATACCAGTAATACGAGTGCAGACACCATGGATGTGGTGATACGGTTACAGAAAACAAGAAAAAGTGAGTATCTGAAGAACTCCTTCTCTGCTCCATAGGGAACTCTCATGAGTTTTTCCTGCATAACATTGAAGCCAGAACCCCTCCATTTAGCATTTATGTCCATTCACTCAGACATAAAATAGAAATGACTTCTTTTCAAGTGAGCTAAAGAACAGACAGTTAAAAATAGTGGTGGTACTTGTACATCGAAGGGGTCAGGCATGTGAATACACCATTCATCGAAGTAACTAAGGGTGATTAGGTTCATGAACAACCACAGTAACCAGCTTGGCAGCACTGGATTGTTCATATGCATCATCTGGTCCTAACAGCGAATAGACTCATAGATACGCATGTTCAAATCAAAAAGAGCTATCATGGAGAATATTCTTTTATCTGGATCTGAAAAATGAATCAAAAAGTGCTTAAAGGAGTGAAAGGAAGAATACTCCAAACCCTCATTTTACTGTCTGAACTGAACTTTTTAGGTCATATACATAACACCATCCCGATCTGAACAGAGCATTGATATTTTTCATGGAATACAAGCTAGGCACGCTTCGCAAAATGAACTGACAGTACCAGCCATTCACCAACACCAGCACCACCCAATCGTTCAGTACAATTCGTGCAGTTTCATTCTCAATCTGAAGCCTTTGAATGAAACGCGCCGTACACGCTACTGGCCAGCAAACTCCCGAGGCAAGCGCAGCCTCACCATTTCGAGCCGTAAATCTCGCCGGAGGGAGGAACGGATAAACACGAACAGATCGCTACTGATCCCCCGCTATTTCCTCGCCCGGCGGCACACTCCTCTGTGCAGAAAACGAGGGCCACGAGTGGTTGGAACGGAGTGGAGGGGGGAGGGAGCGGACCTGGAGGACGCCGTAGACGAGGAGGGTGCTCATGATGCCGACGACGGCCAGCGCGCACTTGCCCATCAAGCGGCGGCGCTCGTCCTTGTCCCTCCCCGCCGCCACCGGCAGCGCCGGCTCGTCCGCCATGGCCGACGGGTGGATCGGGGAGGGGCCCTGGCTAGCTTAGCTCGGGCGATCGATTGACGGCGACGGCGACGGCGACGGCGACGGCGCCTGGACGAGGGAGTGGGGGGGGGACTGGGCTCGGCGGTGGGCCCGGCGCGGGGGTGGGGCGGAGGTGGCTCGCCTAACCCTTTTCCGGCGTTCGGCGTGTGGGGCAACAGCCTCCCACGGGCCCCGTGCGGTGGTTTTTGGGTTTCTGTTTCCGGCGAATTTTGCTGGCCGTTGGATCTTCTGCCTCGCGCATCGTGTGCCCTTGATTAAACCATATCAATCCATTTTTATTTTTGGATCTTCTAATGAAAATAACTGGCTACCACCGGGTATATTGGCTGGCATTTATTTTATGATTGTTTCTTCCAACCTCTTTTCACCGGGTTGTGCATGCGGGATCACGATAGTGCGGCATACCAAGGTGTTTTTCAATGTTGTTATTGTCACGAAAGACTTCATCGCAAGCTCCAAGGTACTTGAGGACAAAGAAGACGAGAAGCACACCATCCTCTTGTCCTCTTCATTTTTAGATATAGTATACTTGGTATGCATTCACGTAGTTAAAAGGACAGAAATATGGATACTATATAGTACATGTATATTCTGGATGGCTGATAAAAGTCTCGCCTTGCACCATTCCACAATCAATGACACGGAAAACTCGGGAACATAAAGGGTGTCGAAGACATCACCTTTAGTTTTACAATCCCTCGTGATGCAATTTTTCGGGGTGAGTTACTTCGTTCTATGATGATCAGTGAGTTTATTTTTTCAAACCGGGCCACCCACTTTCCATTATTTTCATAATGGAAATAAAAAAATCCAGTAACCAGAGAGACAAGAGGCGGGAAAGAGTTTATATCAATAGGATAGCACTTCTGTTGACATGAGCATCCTGTACCTCGAATGAAGGGTGCTTGACGAATAAAATGAACATAAAAAAACAGCAATGGCAACAATATTGGTGGTGACCTCCCATGACATACATGTCTGGAAGTAAATCTTTCTCATTGTTGCCTTCCTTCCGAGTCACCACGATGGTAATTATTGGCAATGGTAGACTCATGGGTGTTGTGAAACCTTATATGCAAGCTTCTCGACACATTTCTCCCACGTCAATAGACTTCGTGCAACAATGGCTCTTCTATTCATCGGCTTGGGCCCTCTTCTCAAGCCACAAGTGTCTACGTTGTTGATGCCGATTGACCACCCTCGATGTCACATGTTGCTTGTCGTCCTATAGTCAAGTGAGATGGGTGCATCACCTCCTCTCATTAAAGTTTCACATCCTATGAGCTTTGAATGTATGTAACCTCTTCGATGCGACTGATGTATGTGTCCTTAGATCTAGGACTCTTTTCCTCACTCACACTGAATCGGTTCCTCTAGGTGTGCTAACAATCTTGCAACTCCCGCCTCTATCTCCATCGTCGACACGTCCCGTTATCTACCCCTACATCATCTGCTCCACTATTGCAACCTTTGTACACCTCTTCTTCAGTTGTGCATGTGCTCATGTGATGTGGGACATTGTCCTCCCTCGCATGGGGTGCACGTGGTCTCTTTCATGTAGGGATTGTGGGATGCAGTGTCCCTTCCACCCAGCCCTCCCCCCCCCCCCCACTCCCTTCCCGGAGAGGAAGCTTACGCCAACGGTGATTGGACCATTCTCTGGATCTGGAAGAGCATGAATGCCAAGGTCTTGCACCTCGAGGTGATGCCTATGTGGTATGTCGGCCGCAATATTGCGGAAGGAGCAGAGCCATGAAAAACATCTGTCGTATGTGGTACGTAAAAAGGACAAATATGTGAATACAAAAACGTAAACCTATCTTTTTCATATAGAAAAAAGGGATCAACACCCTAGGCGCATTTCCATCAAAATGAAAAAAAATTTACATGTGGCATCAATTGTAGAGGGTATTATATTGCCTATCAAGTAGACACACATGTTTCTAATAATATGAAAAACAGAGAATAACAAGCAACGATAACCCATAATGTAGTCAGTTTGGTGTCTAAGTTGGTATAGCTTACCTTGGTTAGTTATTCTCGTATTTGGGATTTGTAAGTTCATAGAAAAGAGAAAGGAGGGGGCATGAAACATGATAGTTGAATTAATAATATATAAACTAAAACAATAAACATATATTATATAGTATATTTTATTATTTATATTTGAGGTTTTTATTGAATATAAGTGACATAATATAATGGAAAACTTTTTTATGCGTGTTGAATGGACCTTTGATGAGGTGGCATGTGTGGTGAGATGGAATGTGTGCATGAGATTAACTAATAATGTGAAACCTTTTCTCATGCATATTGTAGTCGGTCTTTTAATGAGGTGGCATGTGTGCATATTAAGATAATAGAAATGTGGGGATCAACGATTTTGGTATATAGGATATAGGATATAGGATATGAACTTATGAAGATGGGTTTGTCTGGATAATTACAAATGGATTTGGAAAGCCTGATTATTCGATCGGGCGGTGGCGACGTTCCGGTGTCGTGCCCTTCTTGAAGGCATCGCTTTGGAGTGGATTGCATCATCCTATGTATCTGGCCTCGTGTGCGTGTGTTGTGGTGTCGAGTTGTATGGCTGGATTGTATGTCAGTTGTTGCTTTATATATAAACCGGGGCGAAAGCCTTTTTTTAATAAAACCAAGATTCCTCTTAAAATCTAAATTTTTCTTTGGCAATTTGTCTAGCCAGAATAGTCATGAAACATAAGAATTGGGATGGTAATCCTAAATGCTCCTTTTTCTGATGAGTTGGGTTTAATGGACATTGGTTGTCTTTTTAGTGCCGAACTCACTACTCTTAGTCTCTTAGAGCATCTAGAGCAGGATGACCCAAACCCGCCTCAAACTTCCGGATGGACGGACCGGTCACGAAAATTCGACCCAGACGGGCGCCTCAAATGGGCCTCAAACGCCCGAACTGATTGACACCCCTCATATCCAGTCTAAATATGGGGCGGATATGGGGGCGTTCAGGAATTGACAATGCATCAATTGATCCATCTGACCCGACAGCCTGACCGCACCGCAAATTGCACAAAATCCATCCCCTCGACCTATCGGATCCATTTGTTCTCTCATCTTTTCTTCCTCCGGCGCGACAACCGTCTCGCAGCTCCGCTGACGCGCGCTCTCCACTGCAGTTTGGAGTGTCTGCGTCACCAGGACCAGCACAACAGTCCTCTCTCCCATCCTCGCCGCCAGGGACATCATGGCTGGCCTGGGCGCCACCATGGTACGTTCGGCAATTCCCGAGCTCAACCTTGCACTCTATGTGTTCGACACATTGGCCGACCTAGTTTTTTCTGTTTTTTTAGGAAAAACGATGAATTTCGATGCTTCGTCGGACGAGGAGTATTGACGACGGAGCTTGATCAAATGATTCAAGATGGTTCTTCAATTTCTCGGATTCGGACGAAGAAGTGGAAATGATCATGCTCATGAGCATGCAACAAGAAATGGACTGACAGGTGGAGCATATTCTCAAGTTCAAGGGCTCAATCAAAGGGAGAAGAGTTATCAATCGGGATAGGGTATCCGGAGCACGGCTACTGTAGAAGGACTACTTTGCTTCGAACCCAACTCTGTCGGATGATCCATGGTTTCGTCGCCGTTTTCGCATGGGAAACCATTTTTAGCAAATATTGGAGGGAGTGGAGGCACACGATGACTACTTCAAGCTCACAAGGGATTGTTGCGGTCATCTTTCTTTCTCTGCTAAGAAGAAGTGCACGTCTGCTCTAAGGATGCTTGCATTTGGTACTACCGCCGATGTCGTTGGTGAGATGGTAAGGATGGGGGAGAGCACATGCCTGAAAACAATAAGTTTGCCCGCGTGCAGGTGTTTGGAGCAGAGTATCCAAGAGAACCAAATGCGCAGGACACGGAGAAGTTGTTGATTATTGGAGAGGCCAGAGGGTTTTCAGGAATGCACGTATCAATTGATTCCATGCATTGGCAATGGAAGAACTGCCCCAAAGGTTTGCAGGAAATATATCAAGAGCACACCAAAGAGGCCATCATCATACTAGAAGCGGTGGCATCACATGACTTATGGATTTGGCATTCTTTCTTTGGAATGATAGGTTCTCACTGTTGGGGAACGTTGCATGGGAAACAAAAAAATTCCTACGCTTCACCAAGATCAATCTAGGAGATGAGCATCTACGAGATGAGAGATCGGATCCACATACCCTTGTAGATCGCTAAGCGGGAAGCGTTAAGAAACACGGTTGATGTAGTCGAACGTCTTCGCGATCCAAACCGCAAGCCATCCCGCGATCCAATCACGATCTAGCGCCGAACGGACGGCACCTCCGCGTTCAGCACACGTACAACTCGATGATGATCTCCGCCTCCTTGATCCAGCAAGCGAGGGCGGAGAGGTAGATGAGTTCTCCGGTAGCACAACGGTGTGGTGGCGGTGGTGGTGGAGCTGTTCCGGCAGGGCTTTGCCGAGCACTACAAAAACCGATCTAGAGGAGAACTAATCTAGAGGGAGAGAGAGAGGGCTACGCCGTGGCTTGGGGTGCGGCTGCCTCCCTCTCCCTCTCTATTTATAGGAGGAAGGGGTAGGTGGGGTGCAGCCCTAGCCCCTCCTCCAAGGAGGGGTTCGGCCGAACTAGGGGGAAGGAGTCCTCCTCCCACAAGGGAGGTGGGAACCCTAAGGAGGAGTCCCTCCCCTCCAAGGCACCTCCACCCTTTTTTTCTTTTCCTTTGGGCGCATGGGCCCTTATGGGGTCGGCTGCCCAGCCCACTAGGGGCTGGTGCGCCACCTCTTGGGCCCATGTGCCCCCCGGGGTGGGTGGGCCCCTCCCGGTGGACCCCCAGAACCCTTTCGGCACTCCCGGTACGCTACCGAAAACACGTGAAACTTTTCCGGAACCCGAATACCACTTTCCTATATATAAATCTTTACCTCCGAACCATTCTGAAGCTCCTCGTGACGTCCGGGATCTCATCCGGGACTCCGAACAACCTTCGGTCACCAACATACATAACTCAGTAATACCGAAACGTAACCGAACGTTAAGTGTGCAGACCCCGCGGGTTCGAGAACTATGTAGACATGACCGAGACACCTCTACGGTCAATAACCAATAGCGGGACCTGGATGCCCATATTGGTTCCTACATATTCTACGAAGATCTTTATCGGTTGAACCTCTATGTCAAGGATTCAGTTAATCCCGTACGTTGTTCCCTTTGTTTATCGGTATGTTACTTGCCCGAGATTCGATCGTCGGTATCTCCATACCTAGTTCAATCTCGTTACCGGCAAGTCTGTTTACTCATTCCGTAATACAAGATCCCGTGGCTAAATCTTTAGTCGCTTTGCTTGCAAGCTCATTGTGATGTTGTATTACCGAGTGGGCCCTGAGATACCTCTCCGTCACACGGAGTAACAAATCCCAGTCTTGATCCATGCCAACTCAACAGACACCCTTGGAGATACCTGTAGAGCATCTTTATAGTCACCCAGTTACGTTGTGACGTTTGATACACACAAGGTACTCCTCCGGTGTCAGTGAGTTACATGATCTCATGGTCATAGGAACACATACTTGAGATGCAGAAAACAATAGCAATGATCTGACACGATCATATGCTACGTTCATAGTTTGGGTCTTGTCCATCACATCATTCTCCTAATGAGGTGATCCCGTTATCAAATGACAACTCATGTCTATGACTAGGAAACCATAGCCATTTTTTATCAACGAGCTACTCAATCAGAGGCTTACTAGGGACACATTGTTTTCTATGTACCCACACATGTATTTGAGTTTCCAATCAATACAATTTAGCATGGATAATAAACATTTATCATGAACAAGGAAAGATAATAATAACCATTTTATTATTGCCTCTAGGGCATATTTCCAACACTCTCCCACTTGCACTAGAGTCAATAATCTAGCTCACATCACTATGTGATTTACATTGTAATGAATCTAACACCCATACAGTTCTGGTGTTGATCATGTTTCCCTCGTGGAAGAGGCTTAGTCAACGGATCTGCAACATTCATATCCGTGTGTACTTTGCAAATATTTATGTCACCCTCCTCGATGTAATCGCGGGTGGAATTGAAGCGTCGCTTTATGCGTCTGGTCCTCTTGTGAAACCTTGGTTCCTTGGCTAGAGCAATGGCACCAGTGTTGTCACAGAACAGAGTCATTGGGTTCAGTGCACTGGGCACTACTCCAAGATCTGTCATGAACTCCTTCATCCGGACACCTTCCTTCGCCGCCTCCGAGGCACCTATGTACTCCGCTTCGCATGTAGAATTAGCTACCACGCTTTGCTTGGAACTGCACCAGCTTACCGCTCCTCCATTGAGAATAAATACGTATCCGGTTTGAGACTTAGAGTCGTCCGGATCAGTGTCAAAGCTTGCATCGACATAACCCTTTACGACGAGCTCTTGATCACCTCCATAAACGAGAAACATTTCCTTAGTCCTTTTCAGGTACTTTAGGATATTCTTGACCGCCGTCCAGTGATCCACTCCTGGATTACTTTGAAACCTTCTGGCCATACTTATGGCAAGGCTGACGTCTGGTCTTGTGCACATCATTGCATACATGATAGAGCCTATGGCTGAAGCATAGGGGATGACACTCATCTTTTCTCTATCCTCTGCAGTCACTAGGCATTGAGTCTTACTCAACTTCACACCTTGCAACACAGGCAAGAACCCTTTCTTGGACTGATCCATTTTGAACTTCTTCAAAGCTTTATCAAGGTATGTGCTCTGTGAAAGTCTTATTAAGTGTCTTGATCTATCTCTATAGATCTTGATGCCTAATATGAAAGCAACTTCTCCTAGGTCCTTCATTGAAAAACTCTTGTTCAAATATTCCTTCACGCTTTCCAAAAAAATTATATTGTTTCCAATCAGCAATATGTCATCCACATATAATATTAGAAACACTATAGAGCTCCCACTCACTTTCTTGTAAATACAAGCTTCTCCATAAACATGTATAAAACCCAAACTCTTTGATCACCTCATCAAAACGCTTATTCCAACTCCGAGATGCCTGCACCAGTTCATAAATGGATCGGTGGAGCTTGCAAACTTTGTCAGCATTCTCTGGATCGACAAAACCCTCTGGTTGCATCATATACAACTCTTCCTCAAGGAAACCGTTGAGGAACGCTGTTTTGACATCCATCTGCCAAATTTCATAATCGAAAAATGCAGCTATTGCTAACATGATTCTGACGGACTTAAGCATCACTACGGGAGAGAAAGCCTTATCGTAGTCAATTCCTTGAACTTGTGAAAAACCCTTTGCCACAAGTCGAGCTTTATAGACGGTGACATTACCGTCTGCGTCCGTCTTCCTCTTAAAGATCCATTTATTCTGAATGGCCTTTCGCCCTTCAGGTAATACTCCCAAAGTCCACATTTTGTTTTCATACATGGATCCTATCTCGGATTCTGAATGGCCTTTCGCCCTTCAGCTAATGATAGTGATCATTAAGCAGTACGTGCCCTTGTCGACCTACGAGGTTCGACAGTAACTTGATCCGAAGCTTCATGATCACTATCATTAGCTTCCTCTTCAACTGACGTAGGCTCCGCAGAAACATCTTTCTGCGCTGCACTACTCTCTGGTTGAAGTGAAGGTTCAACAACCTCATCAAGTTCTATCTTCCTCTCACTCAATTTTTTCGAGAGAAACTCTTTCTCGAGAAATGACCCGTTCTTAGCGACAAACACTTTGCCTTCGGATCTGAGGTAGAAGGTGTACCCAACCGTCTCTTTTGGGTATCCTATGAAGATGCATTTCTCCGCTTTGGGTTCCAGCTTTTCAGGCTGAAGCTTTTTGACATAAGCATCGCATCCCCAAACTTTAAGAAACGACAACTTTGGTTTCTTGCCAAACCATAGTTCATACGGCGTCGTCTCAACGGATTTAGATGGTGCCCTATTTAAAGTGAATGCAGCTGTCTCTAACGCATAACCCCAAAACGATAGTGGCAAATCGACAAGAGACAACATAGACCGCACCATATCCAATAAGGTTCGATTACGACGTTCGGACACACCATTACGCTGTGGTGTTCCAGGTGGCGTCAACTGTGAAACAATTCCACATTGTCTTAAGTAATTGCCAAACTCATAACTCAGATATTCTACTCCTCGATCAGATTGTAGGAATTTAATCTTCTTGTTACGATGATTCTCAACTTCACTCTGAAATTGCTTGAACTTTTCAAACGTTTCAGACTTATGTTTCATCACTAGTAGAGAAATGGCTAGCCACAACTCTTGTTGGTGGCGCACCATTTTCCACTATGCCAGCACTAATATTTCCAAATAGCGATGGCGTTGGACGAAATGGTACGACAGCGTTGTGCAATTAGTGCTGGCATCGACATAAAATAGAACGCCACCAGAAAGTGGGCCCTGCTGAGCTGATCAGTCGGGATGCATTGCTGGCGTAGATCGTTCTGACACGCCATAGATATATTATGTAGTTCTGGCGTTCCCTGCTCGTGAACGCCAGCATTATGTTTTGCCTATATAACCTGGTGTTGGAAGCCCCTTGCTTCTCAAAATACATTCACTTCCAATTCTTGTCCCTTATAACTAGTTAGCTCCTCTTAGTTATGGACCCACGTCGACGGAGCGTGTCGAAAGTTTGGGACTCCGCCGCCCTGGCCGAGCTCCCGTCTGGTCCTGTTGGCTACACCATGAGCTCGCCACGACCAATGCAGTCCGGCGAATCATCACGCCGCAGCAGCGCCACTAATGTTAAATCCGGCAGCTACGCCACCAGCGTCAAAGATACCAGCCCTGTGCTGCTTTGCGGCTGTCGTCGCCCTCTTGATAAGCATATGTCGCACACGGAATGGAATCCAGAGCGAGAGTTCTACATGTGCGCCAACCATGGAAAGGTATGCATGTACATGTTGATGGGCTTTCAGCTAATTTGCACAATTCAACTCCTCTAGCATCGCTCACATCTATGCATGTGTGTGTGTGTATATTGTGATCCACAGAAAATGTTGGAAATATGCCCTAGAGGCAATAATAAATTGGTTATTATTATATTTCCTTGTTCATGATAATCGTTTATTATCCATGCTATAATTGTATTGATTGGAAACTCAAATACATGTGTGGGTACATAGACAACACTGTGTCCCTAGTAAGCCTCTAGTTGACTAGCTCGTTGATCAAAGATGGTTAAGGTTTCCTAGCCATTGACATGAGATGTCATTTGATAACGGGATCACATCATTAGGAGAATGATGTGATGGACAAGACCCAAACTATAAACGTAGCATATGATCGTGTCAGTTTATTGCTATTGTTTTCTGCATGTCAAGTATCTGTTCCTTTGACCATGAGGTCATGCAACTCACTGACACCGGAGGAATACCTTGTGTGTATCAAACGTCGCAACGTAACTGGGTGACTATAAAGGTGCTCTACAGGTATCTCCGAGGGTGTCTGTTGGGTTGGCATGGATCAAGACTGGGATTTGTTACTCCGTATGACGGAGAGGTATCTCAGGGCCCACTCGGTAATACAACATCACAATGAGCCTTGCAAGCAATGTGACTAAAGTGTTAGCCACGAGATCTTGTATTACGGAACGAGTAAAGAGACTTGCCGGTAACGAGATTGAACTAGGTATAGAGATACCGACGATCGAATCTCGGGCAAGTAACATACCGAAGAACAAAGGGAACAGCATACGGGATTAACTGAATCCTTGACATAGAGGTTCAAACGATAAAGATCTTCGTAGAATATGTAGGAGCCAATATGGGCATCCAGGTCCCGCTATTGGTTATTGACCGTAGAGGTGTCTCGGTCATGTCTACATAGTTCTCGAACCCGCAGGGTCTACACACTTAACGTTTGGTGACGATTAGTATAGTTGAGTTATTTTGTTGGTGACCGAAGGTTGTTCGGAGTCCCAGATAATATCCCGGACATGACGAGGATCTCCGGAATAGTCCGGAGGTAAAGATTGATATATGTGATAATAGTGTTTTGATCTCCGGAAGGGTTCCGGAATTCACCGGAAGGGGTTCCGGATGTTTACCGAAGTGTTCGGGTGCAGCAACACTTTATATGGGCCAAAAGGAAAAAGCCCACGAGGTATTGGAAAGTGCAAAAGTAGTTTTGCTACCGCGTAAGCGGTACTACCGCTTGTGTGAAGCGGTACTACCGCCCAAGCGGTACTACCGCTTGTGTGAAGCGGTACTACCGCTTGTGCGCGGTACTGCAGGGATCCGAGTTGGACTCTTTTCCTGCGGGCCAAACCGACCTTGTGCGGGCAAAACCGACCTGGAGGAGGCTTTTACTCCAAGTTTAGACCCCAAGGCTCAAAATATAAATAGAGGGGCAGGGCTAGCACACGGGATAGATCAAGATTTCCCCAAGCCGTGTGCGGAAACCCTAACCCTCTAGTTCCTCCGTCATAATCTCCGTAGCACTTGGCGAAGCCCTGCTGAGATTGTTCCTCACCACCATCACCACGCCGTCGTGCTGCTGGAACTCATCTACTACTTCACTGTCGCTCGCTGGATCGAGGAGGTGAAGGCGTCATCAAGCCGTACGTGTGTTGAACGCGGAGGTGTCGTCCGTTCGGCACTAGTTCATGATCGGATCGAGGGACGACTTGCGATTTGGATCGCGGAGACGTTCGACTACATCAACCGCGTTTCTTAAACGCTTCCGCTTAGCGATCTACAAGGGTATGTAGATTCACTCTCCCTCTCGTAGATGCTCATCACCATGGATAGATCTTGTGTGTGCGTAGGAAATTTTTTGTTTCCCATGCAACGTTCCCCAACAGTGGTATCAGAGCTAGGTCTATGCGTAGATGAGATCTCGAGTAGAACACAAACGAGTTGTGGGCGTGGGTGTATACATATTGCTTGCCGTTACTAGTTGATACTTGATTCGGCAGTATTGTGAGATGAAGCGGCCCGGACCGACATTACGCGTACACTTACGCGAGACAGGTTCCTTCAACTGACATGTAACTTCGTTGCATAAAGATGGCTAGCGGGTGTCTGTCTCTCTCACTTTAGTTGAATCGATTTCAATGAAGAGGGTTCTTTTAGAAGATCAAAAAGCAATCACTACACCACGTTGTGGTTTTGCGTAGGTAAGAACGGTTCTTGCAAACCCGTAGCAGCCACGTAAAATTTGCAACAACAATTAGAGGACGTCTAACTTGTTTTTGCAGGGTATGTTGTGATGTGATATGGCCAATTACATGATGAGTTATATGTGATGTATGAGATGATCATGTGTTGTATAGAATATCACGACTTGCATGTCGATGAGTACGGCAACTGGCAGGAGCCATAGAGTTGTCTTTAATTATTGTATGACCTGCGTGTCAATCATTAAGCGCTATGTAATGCTTTACTTTATCGCTAATCGTTAGCAATAGTCGTGGAAGCAACAGTCGGCGCGACAACCTCATGGCGACACGTTGATGGAGATCAAGATGATGGAGATCATGGTGTCATGCCGGTGACGATGGAGATCATGCCGGTGCTTTGGAGATGGAGATCAAAAGCACAAGTTCATGGCCATATCATGTCACTTATGATTTGCATGTGATGTTAATCCTTTTATGCATCTTATTTTGCTTAGGACGACGGTAGCATTATAAGGTGATCCCTCACTTAAATTTCAAGATAAAATTGTGTTCTCCCCGAGTGTGCACCGTTGCGAAAGTTCGTCGTTTCGAGACACGCCGTGATGATCGGGTGTGATAGACTCTACGTTCACATACAACGGGTGTAAGCCATGTTGCACGTGCGGAAACACTCGGGTTAAACTTGACGAGCCTAGCATGTACAGACATGGCCTCGGAACACAAGAGACCGAAAGGTCGAACATGAGTCATATAGTAGATATGATCAACATGAAGATGTTCACCATTGAAACCACCTCGACTCACGTGATGATCGGACTTGAGTTGGTGGATTTGGATCATGTTACACTCGAATGACCGGAGGGATGTCAATTTGAGTGGGAGTTTTTTAAGTAATATGATTAATTAAACTCATTATCTAGAACAATAGTCTAAGTTGTCTTTGCAATATTTATGTTGTAGATCATGGCTCGCGCAGTAGCACCCCTGAATTTTAATGCGTTCCTAGAGAAAGCTAAGTTGAAAGATGATGGAAGTAACTTTGTGGACTGGGCCCGTAATCTAAGGATTATCCTTACGGCTTCCCAGAAGGCTTATGTCCTTGATGCACCGCTTGGTGATCCACCCGCTCCAGTTGAGTCTATAAACGTTGTGAACGCCTGGCAGGCTCGTTCTGAAGATTACTCAATAGTTCAATGTGCAATGTTGTATGGCTTAGAACCGGGACTTCAAAGACGTTTTGAATGTCATGGAGCATATGAGATGTTCCAGGAATTGAAGTTTATCTTTCAGAAGAATGCCTGGATCGAGAGATATGAGATCTCTGATAAGTTCTATGCTTGCAAGATGGAGGAGAACGGGTCTATCAGTGATCACGTGCTCAGAATGTCTGGGTACTCCACCCGTCTGGCTGAATTGGGGATGCCCCTTCCGCCAGAGGCTATCACTGACAGAGTTCTTCAATCATTGCCACCTAGCTATAAGAGCTTCGTGTTGAACTATAACATGCACGGGATGAACAAGTCAGTCGCCGAGCTGTTTGCGATGCTGAAAGTCGCTGAGTCTGAAATTCAGAAGGAGCATCAAGTGTTGATGGTCAATAAAACCACTAGTTTCAAAATAAATGGCAAGGGTAAGAAGGGTAACTCCAAGAAGAGTGGCAAAGCAGTTGCTCCTCTCGTAAAGAAACCCAAGGCTGGACCCAAACCAGAAACTGTGTGTTTTCATTGCAAGGGAACTGGACACTGGAAGCGGAACTGCCCCAAGTATTTGGCTGACAAGAAGGCGGCCAACAACAAACAAGGTATATATGATATACATGTTATTGATGTGTACCTTACCAACTCTCGTTGTAGTGCCTGGGTATTTGATACCGGTGCGGTTGCTCATATTTGCAACTCAAAACAGGAACTGCGGAATAGACGGAGGCTGGCAAAGGATGAAGTGACGATGCGCGTGGGAAATGGTTCCAAGGTTGATGTGATCGCCGTCGGCACGCTCGCTCTTCGATTACCATCGGGATTAATGATGAACCTGAATAATTGTTATTTAGTGCATGCGTTAAGCATGAACATTATATCTGGATCTTGTTTATTGCGAGACGGTTACTCATTTAAATCAGAGAATAATGGTTGTTCTATTTATATGAGTAATATCTTTTATGGTCATGCACCCAATGTGAGGGGTTTATTCTTATTGAATCTCGATAGTAATGATACACATGTTCATAACATTGATGCCAAAAGATGTAGAATTAATAATGATAATACCACTTTCTTGTGGCACTGCCGTTTAGGTCATATTGGCGTAAAACGCATGAGGAAGATCCATGCTGATGGACTTTTGGAGTCACTTGATTTTGAATCACTTGACACATGTGAGCCATGCCTCATGGGCAAGATGACTAAAACGCCGTTCTCTGGTACAATGGAACGGGCAAGTGACTTATTGGAAATCATACATACTGATGTGTGCGTTCCGATGAGCATTGAGGCACGCGGTGGTTATCGTTACTTTCTCACCTTCACTGATGATTTAAGTAGATATGGGTATATTTACTTAATGAAACACAAGTCTGAAACGTTTGAAAAGTTCAAGCAATTTCAGAGTGAAGTTGAGAATCATCGTAACAAGAAGATTAAATTCCTACGATCTGATCGAGGAGGAGAATATCTGAGTTATGAGTTTGGCAGTCACTTAAGACAATGTGGAATTGTTTCACAACTGACACCGCCTGGAACACCACAGCGTAATGGTGTGTCCGAACGTCGTAATCGAACCTTATTGGATATGGTGCGATCTATGATGTCTCTTGCCGATTTGCCACTATCATTTTGGGGTTATGCATTAGAGACAGCTGCATTCACTTTAAATAGGGCACCATCGAAATCCGTTGAGACGACGCCATATGAACTTTGGTTTGGCAAGAAGCCAAAGCTGTCGTTTCTTAAAGTTTGGGGATGTGATTCTTATGTCAAAAAGCTTCAGCCTGAAAAGCTGGAACCCAAAGCGGAGAAATGCGTCTTCATAGGATACCCAAAAGAGACAGTTGGGTATACCTTCTACCTCAGATCCGAAGGCAAAGTGTTTGTCGCTAAAAACGGAACATTTCTTGAGAAAGAGTTTCTCTCGAAAGAATTGAGTGAGAGGAAGATAGAACTTGATGAGGTTGTTGAACCTTTACTTCAACCTGAGAGTAGCGCAGCGCAGAAAGTTGTTTCTGTGAAGCCTACATTAGCTGAAGAGGAAGTTAATGATGATGATCATGAAGCTTTGGATCAAGTTGCTATCGAACCTCGTAGGTCGACAAGGACGCGTACTGCTCCCGAGTGGTACGGCAACCCTGTCTTAGAGGTCATGTTGTTAGACAACGATGAACCTACGAGCTATGGAGAAGCGATGATGGGCCCGGATTCCGAGAAGTGGTTAGAGGCCATGAAATCCGAGATGGGATCCATGTATGAAAACAAAGTATGGACTTTGGAAGTATTACCTGAAGGGCGTAAGGCCATTCAGAACAAATGGATCTTTAAGAGGAAGACGGACGCGGACGGTAATGTCACCGTCTATAAAGCTCGACTTGTGGCAAAGGGTTTTTCACAAGTTCAAGGAGTTGACTACGATGAGACCTTCTCACCCGTAGCGATGCTTAAGTCCGTCAGAATCATGTTAGCAATAGCTGCCTTTTTCGATTATGAAATTTGGCAGATGGATGTCAAAACAGCGTTCCTTAACGGTTACCTTAAGGAAGAGTTGTATATGATGCAACCAGAAGGTTTTGTCGATCCAGAGAATGCTGACAAAGTTTGCAAACTCCAGCGATCCATTTATGGACTGGTGGAAGCATCTCGGAGTTGGAATCTTCGTTTTGATGAGGTGATCAAAGCGTTCGAGTTTATACAAGTTTACGGAGAAGCTTGTATTTACAAGAAAGTGAGTGGGAGCTCTATAGCGTTTCTAATATTATATGTGGATGACATATTACTGATTGGAAACAATATAGAAATGCTGGAAAGCATAAAGGAATATTTGAACAAGAGTTTTTCAATGAAGGACCTAGGAGAAGCTGCTTTCATATTAGGCATCAAGATCTATAGAGATAGATCGAGACGTTTGATAGGACTTTCACAAAGCACATACCTTGACAAAGTTTTGAAGAAGTTCAAAATGGATCAGTCCAAGAAGGGGTTCTTGCCTGTATTGCAAGGTGTGAAGTTGAGTAAGACTCAATGCCCAGTGATTGCAGAAGATAGAGAATAGATGAGTGTCGTCCCCTATGCCTCAGCCATAGGCTCTATCATGTATGCAATGCTGTGCACAAGACCCGATGTCAGCCTTGCCATAAGTATGGTCGGAAGGTTTCAAAGTGATCCAGGAATGGAACACTGGACGGCGGTCAAGAATATCCTGAAGTACCTGAAAAGGACTAAGGACATGTTTCTCGTTTATGGAGGTGATCAAGAGCTCGTCGTAAAGGGTTACGTCGATGCAAGCTTTGACACTGATCCGGATGACTCTAAGTCGCAAACCGGATACGTATTTATTCTTAATGGGGGTGCGGTTAGCTGGTGCAGTTCCAAGCAAAGCGTGGTAGCAGATTCTACATGCGAAGCGGAGTACATCGCTGCCTCGGAGGCGGCGAAGGAAGCTGTCTGGATGAAGGAGTTCATGACAGATCTTGGAGTAGTGCCTAGTGCGCTTAACCCAATGACTCTGTTTTGTGATAACACTGGTGCCATTGCTCTAGCAAAGGAACCAAGATTTCACAAGAGGACCAGACACATAAAGCGACGCTTCAATTCCATCCGCGATTACATCAAGGAGGACGACATAAATATTTGCAAAGTACACACGGATCTGAATGTTGCAGATCCGATGACTAAACCTCTTCCAAGGGCTAAACATGAACAACACCAGAACTGCATGGGTGTTCGATTCATTACAATGTAAATCACATAGTGATGTGAACTAGATTATTGACTCTAGTGCAAGTGGGAGACTGTTGGAAATATGCCCTAGAGGCAATAATAAATTGGTTATTATTATATTTCCTTGTTCATGATAATCGTTTATTATCCATGCTATAATTGTATTGATTGGAAACTCAAATACATGTGTGGGTACATAGACAACACTGTGTCCCTAGTAAGCCTCTAGTTGACTAGCTCGTTGATCAAAGATGGTTAAGGTTTCCTAGCCATTGACATGAGATGTCATTTGATAACGGGATCACATCATTAGGAGAATGATGTGATGGACAAGACCCAAACTATAAACGTAGCATATGATCGTGTCAGTTTATTGCTATTGTTTTCTGCATGTCAAGTATCTGTTCCTTTGACCATGAGGTCATGCAACTCACTGACACCGGAGGAATACCTTGTGTGTATCAAACGTCGCAACGTAACTGGGTGACTATAAAGGTGCTCTACAGGTATCTCCGAGGGTGTCTGTTGGGTTGGCATGGATCAAGACTGGGATTTGTTACTCCGTATGACGGAGAGGTATCTCAGGGCCCACTCGGTAATACAACATCACAATGAGCCTTGCAAGCAATGTGACTAAAGTGTTAGCCACGAGATCTTGTATTACGGAACGAGTAAAGAGACTTGCCGGTAACGAGATTGAACTAGGTATAGAGATACCGACGATCGAATCTCGGGCAAGTAACATACCGAAGAACAACGGGAACAGCATACGGGATTAACTAAATCCTTGACATAGAGGTTCAAACGATAAAGATCTTCGTAGAATATGTAGGAGCCAATATGGGCATCCAGGTCCCGCTATTGGTTATTGACCGTAGAGGTGTCTCGGTCATGTCTACATAGTTCTCGAACCCGCAGGGTCTACACACTTAACGTTTGGTGATGATTAGTATAGTTGAGTTATTTTGTTGGTGACCGAAGGTTGTTCGGAGTCCCGGATAAGATCCCGGACATGACGAGGATCTCCGGAATAGTCCGGAGGTAAAGATTGATATATGTGATAATAGTGTTTTGATCTCCGGAAGGGTTCCGGAATTCACCGGAAGGGGTTCCGGATGTTTACCGAAGTGTTCGGGTGCAGCAACACTTTATATGGGCCAAAAGGAAAAAGCCCACGAGGTATTGGAAAGTGCAAAAGTAGTTTTGCTGCCGCGTAAGCGGTACTACCGCTTGTGTGAAGCGGTACTACCGCTTGTGTGAAGCGGTACTACCGCTTGTGCGCGGTACTGCAGGGATCCGAGTTGGACTCTTTTCCTGCGGGCCAAACCGACCTTGTGCGGGCAAAACCGACCTGGAGGAGGCTTTTACTCCAAGTTTAGACCCCAAGGCTCAACATATAAATAGAGGGGCAGGGCTAGCACACGGGATAGATCAAGATTTCCCCAAGCCGTGTGCGGCAACCCTAACCCTCTAGTTCCTCCGTCATAATCTCCGTAGCACTTGGCGAAGCCCTGCTGAGATTGTTCCTCACCACCATCACCACGCCGTCGTGCTGCTGGAACTCATCTACTACTTCACCGTCGCTCGCTGGATCGAGGAGGTGAAGGCGTCATCAAGCCGTACGTGTGTTGAACGCGGAGGTGCCGTCCGTTCGGCACTAGTTCGTGATCGGATCGAGGGACGACTTGCGATTTGGATCGCGGAGACGTTCGACTACATCAACCGCGTTTCTTAAACGCTTCCGCTTAGCGATCTACAAGGGTATGTAGATTCACTCTCCCTCTCGTAGATGCTCATCACCATGGATAGATCTTGTGTGTGCGTAGGAAAATTTTTGTTTCCCATGCAACGTTCCCCAACAGAAAACAGGGAGAAATATTGCTTCACATGGATATGGGTTGATCTCGTCCAGAAGTACGTAAGCGAGGTTCTCGACTACTCCATTGGACCTTTGAGACTACAGATAGACGAGATGCAACTCCAGAACGATGTGATGACAGGCCAAATAAAAAAAATTCAAGATGCTTCGATATGCTCTTTTAGCCAGTTGCCTGCTTGGCCCATTTCTCCCAGCTGGATCAATGACACCATTTTTTCTGGTGGTCGTCATCACACAGATGATGTTCTTAGTCTAGATCTAGTAGTAGTAAACTATAATTGTTACTTTTTATTATTCTTCTGTAATGTATGTAAGCAGGCCAGATTAATTAATGAAATCTATGTTGTTCATCTATGTGAATTATATTTTGAACTAGTTTTAAATTCTGTATATATATCTGTTCACCAAAGATGGAAATAAAATAATAATGAACTGAAATGGCGTTGGACACGTGGGCCAACGCTATCAAACACATCACACAGCCTGTCAAACCCAACCACTCGTATATACGCACCCGGATCTAATCCCCGCACAAACTCCCCCAAATCAATCCCAACCCGCCGCCGCCGCCAACGACCAATCCCCCCGGCCGTCGTCGCCATCTCCTACTCCACATCGCCGCCGTCTCCCTCTCCATCTCCACTACCGCCGTCGCCGTCTCCGCGCCACCACCGCCGTCGCTGTCGCCGTCTCCTCGCCACCACCGCCGTCGCCGTCTCCGCCCCTCCACCGCCGTCGCCGTCTACGCGCCTCCACCGTCGTCGCCGTCTCCGCGCCTCCTCCGCCGTCGCCGTCTCCTCACCACCACCGCCGCCGCCGTCTCCGCGCCTCCACCGCCGTCCCGTCGCCTCCATCGCGGGTGAGTAATTGTAGTTTCAGATTTTTAGTGTACTTGTTTAGTTTCAGATTTTTACTGTACTTGTGTAGTTTCAGGTTTTTAGTGTAGTTTGTGTAGTTTCAGATTTTTAGTGTACTTCTGTAGTTTCAGATTTTCAGCGTAGTTTGTGTAGTTTCATATTTTTAGTGTACTTGTTTAGTTTCAGATTTTTAGTGTAGTCTGTGTAGTTTCAGATTTTTAGTATAGTATGTGTAGTTTCAGATTTTTAGTGTACTTCTTTAGTTTCAGATTTTAGTGTACTTGTTTAGTTTCAGATTTTTAATATACTTGTGTAGTTTCAGGTTTTTAGTGTAGTTTGTGTAGTTACAGATTTTTAGTGTACTTGTGTAGTTTCAGATTTTTAGTGTAGTTTGTGTAGTTTCAGATTTTTAGTGTAGTTTCAGATTTTTAGTGTAGTTTGTGTAGTTTCAGATTTTTAGTGTAGTTTGTGTAGTTTCAGATTTTTAGTGCAGTTTGTGTAGTTTCAGATTTTTAGTGTACTTGTTTAGCTTCAGATTTTAGTGTAGTTTTGTAGTTTCAGATTTTAGTCTAGTTTTGTAGTTTAATTACATTGTCTATAGATTGTATATATATAGGTGTTGCAGGTTTTGTCATATGGCTCCGAAGTTTCGTGGTGTGGGACAGAAGGGTACTAAGTACTATGCAAACATCACGAAGGAAAATGTCGTCCACCAGCTTGGCCACTGGGACACCCGAGAGTTAGCGGCGCACGCCTACGATGCAAAGGCGGTTGAGATCACAAGGAAAAAGCGATTCTAAACTTCCCTGATTGCCGTGAGTATGCGCAGTTCCTCGCGCCGGAGAACATAAGGATATGCACTAGGGCTGAGGAGAAGGAGAACCTCCAGGCCGAGCAACAATTGTTCGACTCATTAGTGACGGAGCTTGCAAGAGATGACAAACTCTTAGAGACCAACTAGATGATGCTCCTTCAGTATGCAGCGAAGAAGGGCGCAGAGGAGGATCCCATAGACTGGGATAAGCTCGAGGAGAAGGAGGAGCATGAGGAGGAGGAGGAGGTCCAGTCTCTACTGCGTCGTCGTAGGTCCACCAGGGACGACCACGAGGCCGGCCCCTCTGGCCGTTAGCTTGCTAGAGATGGACGTAGCATTAGCTATTTCGTATATGAATGACTGTTTAACTTTATGCATGTTATTATATGTTTGAACCGTGCTTAATTATGCTAGAGATGGACGTAGCATTAGCTATTTCGTATATGCTTAATTACTAGTGCATATATGTTCTATTTTGATGTGTTAGTTATTTAGTTTAATTATCTATGCTTACTTTGATCAACGATATTGACAGCAAAAAATGGATGCCCCGTGTAAGACTTATGGTGCTTTGAGATGCCAGAAGGATAGGAAGTTCTTCATCGATCTTCCTAAGGACTTCATTGCTAAGACGGTATATATGATTTAGTTTAACATATTCTGATTGAGTTTCATATGGTACGTTTGTGGCCGAAATTTTCTAACTAGTTATTTCTTCAAATTCCGCTCAGGTCATCCCTTGCGGGGCAAGGCGTGACTTCTTAGAAAAGTTTCGAGTTCCGCTTGATGCAACCATCACGTTCCAATGCACCCTAATGAAGATGCTGACGGCCGAACACTTCAATTGCCTTGTCACCAACGAGTCAGACCGCACCTATTTCGGTTGCCCTGGTTGGACAGCTCTTGCAACTGCTTACCAGATGGAAGCTGGAGAGAGAGCCACGTTTTACCTTGACTACGATCGTGACGAGATCATGGTCTACTACAGGCCTGCTGGCAGCGATGATGATGGTCCACTTACTCCAGACTATGATCATGAGTCCGCCCGACGTATTGTTTGAGAGCTAGCTAGTAGGGCATGCATGCCATATTACCTCCTGTTAATTTGTCCGAACTTGCGTGTACTTGTGTTATATGCCTCTTTTTGATACTTTTCTGAATAATGTCAATAAATAATGACTCTTGAACTTAGATTTTGGTATTTGCAATGTACTGTTTAATTACTGTCAAAACCTTTGATTATGCTGTCATTTTTGCTGTATCGTGCTGCTGTACAGATTTGGTTTAAATCTGAAAATTACATTGCTGGCGTAGCACTAACATACAATGCCACTACTGGCGTACATTACTGCTGACGTTGGACAAGAGGCACGCCATAAACGCATGGAATAGTGCTGGCGTCGAATCCAACGCCACCACTGATTTTTAACTGTGGTGCCATATTGCTGGCGTAGGGTGCCTACGCCAGCAAGGCCCTTTTTGCCACGCCATAGCTAGACTTTTCTGCACTAGTGCATTAAGTAAATATACCCATATCTACTTAAGTCATCGGTGAAGGTGAGAAAATAACGATATCCACCGCGCACCTCAATGCTCATCGGACCGCACACATCAGTATGTATGATTTCCAACAAGTCACTTGCCCGTTCCATTTTTCCAGAGAACGGGGTCTTAGTCATCTTGCCCATGAGGCATGGTTCACATGTGTCAAGTGATTCAAAATCAAGTGACTCCAAAAGTCCATCAGCATGGAGTTTCTTCATGCGTTTTACACCAATATGACCTAAGTGGCAGTGCCACAAGAAAGTGGTACTATCATTATCAACTCTACATCTTTTGGCATCAATGTTATGAACATGTGTATCATTACTATCGAGATTCAATAAGAATAAACCCCTCACATTGGGTGCATGACCATAAAAGATATTACTCATATAAATAGAACAACCATTATTCTCTGATTTAAATGAGTAACTGTCTCGCAATAAAAAAGATCCAGATATAATGTTCATGCTTAACGCAGGCACTACATAACAGTTATTCAGGTTCATCACTAATCCCGATGGTAATCGAAGAGCGAGCGTGCCGACGGCGATCACATCAACCTTGGAACCATTTCCCATGCGCATCGTCACTTCGTCCTTTGCCACCCTCCGTCTATTCCGCAGTTCCTGTTTTGAGTTGCAAATGTGAGCAACCGAACCGGTATCAAATACTTAGGCACTACAACGAGAGTTGGTAAGGTACACATCAATAACATGTATATCATATATACCTTGTTTGGTGTTGGCCAACTTCTTGTCGGCCAGATACTTGGGGCAATTCCGCTTCCAGTGGCCAGTACCCTTGCAATGAAAGCACTCAGTTTCTGGCTTGGGTCCAGGCTTGGGTTTCTTCACGGGAGGGGCAACTGATTTGCCACTCTTCTTGGAGTTACCCTTCTTGACCTTACCATTCTTCTTGAAATTGGTGGTTTTATGGACCATCAACACTTGATGCTCCTTCTGGATTTCAGACTCAGCGACTTTCAGCATCGCAAACAGCTCGGCGACTGACTTGTTCATCCCTTGCATGTTATAGTTCAACACAAAGCTTTTGTAGCTAGGTGGCAGTGATTGAAGAACTCTGTCAGTGATCGCCTCCGGCGGGAGGGCAATTCCCAACTCAGCCAGACGGTTGGAATACCCAGACATTCTGAGTATGTGTTCACTGACAGACCCGTTCTCCTCCATCTTGCAAGCATCGTCTCATACCTCTCGATCTGAGCATTCTTCTCAAAAATAAACTTCAACTACTGGAACATCTCATATGCCTCATGACGTTCAAAACGTCTTTGAAGTCCCGTTCTAAGCCATACAACATAGCACACTGAACTATTGAGTAGTCATCCTGACGCGCCTGCCAGGCGTTCGCAACGTCTGCAGACGACACTGGAGCGGGTGGGTCACCGAGCGGTGCATCAAGGACATAAGCCTTTTGGGAAGCCGTAAGGATAATCCTCAGATTACGGGCCCAGTCTAAAAAGTTACTTCCATCATCTTTCAGCTTGGCTTTCTCTAGGAACACATTGAAATTCAGGGGAACTACTGCGCGAGCCATTGATCTACAACATAAATTTGCAAAGACAACTTAGACTATTGTTCAAGATAATGAGTTTAGGTAATCATATTACTTAAAAACTCCCACTCAAATTGACATCCCTCCGGTCATCCGAGTGCTACATGATCCAAATTCACCAACCCAAGTCTGATCATCACGTGAGATGAGGTGGTTTCAATGGTGAACATCTCCATGTTGATCATATCTACTATATGACTCATGTTCGACATTTCGGTCTCTTGTGTTCCGAGGCCATGTCTGTACATGCTAGGCTCGTCAAGTTTAACCCAAGTGTTCCGCATGTGCAACACTGGCTTGCACCCGTTGTATGCGAACGTAGAGTCTATCACACCCGATCATCACGTGGTGTCTCGAAACGATGAACTTTCGCAACGGTGCACACTCGGAGAGAACACAATTTTATCTTGAAATTTTAGTGAGGGATCACCTTATAATGCTACCGTCGTCCTAAGCAAAATAAGATGCATAAAAGGATTAACATCACATGCAAATCATAAGTGACATTATATGGCCATGAACTTGTGCTTTTGATCTCCATCTCCAAAGCACCGGCATGATCTCCATCGTCACCGGCATGACATCATGATCTCCATCATCTTGATCTCCATCAATTCGCCATCGGGGTTGTCGCGCCAACCATGCTTCTACTACTATTGCTACCGCTTAGCGATAAAGTAAAGCATTACATAGCGCTTAATGAGTGACACGCAGGCCACATAATAATTAAAGGCAACCCTATGGCTCTTGCCGGTTGCCGTATCAACATGCAAGTTGATATAAACTATTCAAAAGATGATCATCTCATACATCAAATATATATCATCATCTCTTTGGCCATATCATATCACAACATACCCTGCAAAAACAAGTTAGACGTCTTCTAATTTGTTGTTGCATGTTTTACATGGCTGCTATGGGTATCTCGCAAGAACGATTCTTACCTACGCAAAACCACAACGGTGATATACAAGCTGCTATTTAACCTTCTACAAGGACCGCCTTTATCGAATCCGATTCAACTAAGATAGGAGAGACGGACACCCGCCAGCCATCTTATGCAACAAAGTTACATGTCAGTCGACGGAACCGGTCTCATGTACGAGGACATATAAGGTTGGTCCGGGCCGCTTCATCCCACAATACCGCTGAATCAAGAAAATACTAAGGAGGGAAGCAATCTGAATATCAATGTCCACAAACTCCTTTGTGTTCTACTCGTGATCTCATCTACGCATAGACCTAGTTCTGATACCACTGTTGGGGAACGTTGCATGGGAAACAAAAAATTTCCTACGCTTCACCAAGATCAATCTAGGAGATGAGCATCTACGAGATGAGAGATCGGATCCACATACCCTTGTAGATCGCTAAGCGGGGAGCGTTAAGAAACGCGGTTGATGTAGTCGAACGTCTTCGCGATCCAAATCGCAAGCCGTCCCGCGATCCAATCACGATCTAGTGCCGAACGGACGGCACCTCCGCGTTCAGCACACGTACAGCTCGATGACGATCTCCGCCTCCTTGATCCAGCAAGCGAGGGCGGAGAGGTAGATGAGTTCTCCGGCAGCACAACGGTGTGGTGGCGGTGGTGGTGGAGCTGTTCCGGCAGGGCTTCGCCGAGCACTACCGAAACGGATCTATAGGAGAACTAATCTAGAGGGAGAGAGAGAGGGCTGCGCCGTGGCTTGGGGTGTGGCTGCCCTCCCTCTCCCTCTCTATTTATAGGAGGAAGGGGTAGGTGGGGTGCAGCCCTAGCCCCTCCTCCAAGGAGGGGTTCGGCCGAACTAGGGGGAGGAGTCCTCCTCCCACAAGGGAGGTGGGAACCCTAGGGCGGAGTCCCTCCCCTCCAAGGCACCTCCACCCTTTTTTTCTTTTCCTTTGGGCGCATGGGCCCTTATGGGGTCGGCTGCCCAGCCCACCAGGGGCTGGTACGCCACCTCTTGGGCCCATGTGCCCCCCGGGGTGGGTGGGCCCCTCCCGGTGGACCCCCGGAACCCTTTCGGCACTCCCGGTACGCTACCGAAAACACCCGAAACTTTTCCGCAACCCGAATATCACTTTCCTATATATAAATCTTTACCTCCGGACCATTCCAGAGCTCCTCGTGACGTCCGGGATCTCATCCGGGACTCCGAACAACCTTCGGTCACCAACATACATAACTCAATAATACCGAAACGTCACCGAACGTTAAGTGTGCAGACCCTGCGGGTTCGAGAACTATGTAGACATGACCGAGACACCTCTATGGTCAATAACGAATAGCGGGACCTGGATGCCCATATTGGTTCCTACATATTCTACGAAGATCTTTATCGGTTGAACCTCTATGTCAAGGATTCAGTTAATCCCGTACGCTGTTCCCTTTGTTTATCGGTATGTTACTTGCCCGAGATTCGATCGTCGGTATCTCCATACCTAGTTCAATCTCGTTACCGGCAAGTCTCTTTACTCGTTCCGTAATACAAGATAACGTGGCTAACTCTTTAGTCACTTTGCTCCAAGCTCATTGTGATGTTGTATTACCGAGTCGGCCCTGAGATACCTCTCCGTCACACGGAGTAACAAATCCCAGTCTTGATCCATGCCAACTCAATAGACACCCTCGGAGATACCTGTAGAGCATCTTTATAGTCACCCAGTTACGTTGTGACGTTTGATACACACAAGGTACTCCTTTGGTGTCAGTGAGTTACATGATCTCATGGTCATAGGAACACATACTTGAGATGCAGAAAACAATAGCAATAAACTGACACGATCATATGCTACGTTCATAGTTTGGGTCTTGTCCATCACATCATTCTCTTGATGACGTGATCCCGTTATCAAATGACAACTCATGTCTATGACTAGGAAACCATAGCCATCTTTGATCAACGAGCTAGTCCATCAGAGGCTTACTAGGGACACATTGTTGTCTATGTACCCACACATGTATTTGAGTTTCCAATCAATACAATTTAGCATGGATAATAAACATTTATTATGAACAAGGAAATATTATAATAACCATTTTATTATTGCCTCTAGGGCATATTTCCAACACTCACAACGCCATCAACGTGCTTCAACGATCTCCGGTGTTTAAGAGGTTTTGTAATGGGGAACCACCGCTGTGCAACTACACCATCAACGGCCGTGACTACAACATGTGATACTATCTTGCCGATGGCATCTATCCTCAGTGGGCGGCGTTTGTGAATACCATATCCGATCCACACGGCATGAAACAAAAGCACTTCGTAACAATGTAGGAAGCAGGTAGGAACGATGTGGAGAGGGCATTCAGAGTGCTTCAAGCTCGTTGAGAAATTGTTCGTGGAACTGCAATGATGTGAAAATCAAAAACTTTATGAGAGCTAATGACATGTTGTGTTATTTTGCACAATATGATTGTCGAGGATGAGGGTGATGGTGTTGCCCAAATCAATGATTTTGAAGCGCCTGGAGAACAAGTTCAAATCTCGAAAGATCAAGATGCAGCTCAGCTTATGAATTTTCTACAAATGTATCAGAATCTTCTAGATCATCATTTACACATGCAACTACTCAGTGATCTTGTGGAGCATATGTGGACAAATCAAAGAGCTGATGATTGGGTTGTGCACTTTAAATAAATTTTATGTAAACCCTATTTGTTTTCGATACCAAACATTTGTTATTTACGTGTGACATTGGCGTGCATGATCGGCGTACATGGATTTGAGAGTTCGGATTTGAGATATGTGAATGCTGGGAGCGAAATATAAGGACCCGTCCGGATGCGTCCGCGGGCGTGCCCGAATGCGTCCACAGACGTATAGGGGGGCGGATTTGCCGCTGTAGAGGCTCTTACATCATGGTTGCACGAAAAAACCTTATTCTTCAATGCTTTGTTTTTGGATGAATTTTCGTAGGTAACTATGGCCCACCTTATTCGTCATCTTTTAATTTGCCGCGAAATGTTTAAACAAGTGGCATGCATGCATGTGTTGGATAATAACTCCAGTGAGGTACTCGTACGTCGGTACGTGGTAGTACGCCCGCTTCAAACACACAGTCGATCCCGCTCTGGCGCGCACGCGGCCACCCGTAACCATCTCAACCAACTAACCCTCATGTCTCCCTCCTCGAGGAGCCAAGAAACCCAGCCCCGACCCAGTCTCCCCGCATCCACCGCTCTCCGGATCGACGGATCCGGCCGATGGAGGTGTTCGACGACGTGCACTTCGTGCGGCTCCGGTGCCGGGTGCGGCGGACCAAGTACCTGGCGGCGGACGACGACGGGCACGGCGTGTGCCTGTCCAGCCAGCGCGGCGCGCACAACGCGGTGTGGGCGGTGCAGCACCAGGAGGGCGCGGTGGAGGGCGCCGAGGGCGGGCCCTTCGTCCTCCTTCGCGGCGCCTACGGCCGCTACCTCTTCGCCACGGACGTGCAGGCCGCCACGGGCCCCGGCCACGGCGTCCAGGCTTCGCAGCAGGCCCGGCCGCACCCCAACACGCCGAGGTGCACGCTCTGGCAGGCCATCCGGCGGGATCCCTCCTTCGTCATCCGCAACGCCGGGGGCCGGTACCTCCGCGCCAACGGCAAGTACCTCCGGTGGCGCACGGCCGTCACCGTCGCCGGCGACGACGGCAGCGCCATGCTGCAGTGGGACGTCGAGGTCGTGCCCCTTCGCCTGGACCGCCCCACCCTCCTCAATCCACCGCCACAGGTTCATTGCCCCCGCGATTCCCGCATTGTGTGTTTGCATGGCGACTGATCGCGATCGATCGGTTCCATCCGACGTGCAGCTGATGCGGAGGCGGCGCCGCCCGCCGACGGAGGAGGACGTGTCGCGGCAGATCCGGTACATCCGCGCCGGCGTGGAAGGGGACATAGACGAGACGGGGTGGCGGACGGTGCGGATCAGCACCAACAGCCTCATGCAGCTGCGGCTGACGCTGGCCAACCTGCTGGGACAGAACCGGTCGGCGCTCCACACCACGCTCTGCGTCCGCGCCGGCGCCTACGCGGAGCTCTCCCCTCTCCTCATCGACCTGCCCATCGGCAACGACCGCCTCGACATCGTCGTCATCACCCACGGCACACCAGGTACGTAAGAATACTTCGCTCTCCTCATCGACACTCATAGTCATAGAAAATCTCACAATTGTCACGACTGACGACTGCTCGATGTTGATGGAAATTTCAGTGGACAACTCGTTGCTGTACCCAAACGTCAATGCGCGGAATTGAACATATGGAGAGGTGAAGTGACATGCATGGTTAGGGGCTCATATGCTCGATTCTTTCACCGCTACCTGAACCAAGGTACAGAGGACTATCAGAGCAGTTAGCGGGGAGAATGCTTGTAGTACAGGGTACGTGGTTTTGATGCTCATAGTAGTTGCTCAAGACACTGAACAGACAGTGATCTGCCTTGTGATTTTGCTCTGATCTTAGTGTCTGGCTGGTGGTCTGTAACGATTTTTGGGTACAATGCTGCTACATGGAAATAGTGTTTGATATGAGAATGCTGTCCAGAAATATATAGAGCTCCGTTTTAATGGTCTTTTTATGGGAAACAATAGTAACTAGAGCTGAAAAAAGCGCGGCGTTAGGCCGCGCCCGAAAGCCCGTCTAAATCTTTGTTGCTCATTTGATTAAAAAAAGTAATAGGAACCGGAGCGAAGAGGTTGATTGAGTGACAATTTTTTTCCGGCGAATAATTTCATGTGGGTCCTTGTGTAGTTTCTTCTGATTGAACATGTAATACATTCTCTTCAGTAATTAATCTATTATTAGTACATTCCTTGTTCATTGGTACATGTCGAGGGGCGATTTCAAAAGAAGCAAGAGATGATTTATTTTTCGTAAACTAATAAGAGGACTCATCCACCTGTTGATCTTGAAGATAATGTTCAGACACCTCACATATCAGATTACCGAGTGGCAATGACACCTTATATGCTATATCTTCCTCTATATTTGGCCGTACTCCATAGCATCCTTGGACAAAATTACAGTAACTCTTTGTTCCTATCTATTTTAGGGATTAGCTTCACTATCTTATGCTTTGACTTACCGTTCTCCTACAAAGCCATGTAAATGAACCCCATTTAGTAGGAAACTTTTTTTTCCCTATGGACACTTAATTCTCACTCACAAGGAACTCCCGGTCGAATAAATAATAATTTAGGTGGTAAGGATTTTCATCAATTTTGTTATAACAGGATTATCGACTTCTCAACTTTGAAGTAAAATGTAATTAAGCAGTTTATGTTGAAAGAAGATATACAATACACTATTTTGTTCGGACCAATTGTCCAGAAACAAAATATATACATAATCATTTTTGCTTTGCCTTCATCCATAGAATAATTACTAAGGGAGATACATTTTGCAGTCAATAGGACAAATATCACTTTTCCCTCGAATGTATGTAGAAAATAAATGCATAATACAAAACAATATTTTATTGGCTCTCTAGAATTTTAATAGGGCATCCCACCAATTATTATCAAATTTCAATCTCTATGTTGTGGTGCAGCAATTACAAAATAGCTAAATGTCAAATCAACAGAAATTTTCTAACAAAGCAAGATGACATACCATGAACGCTAAAAGAATTATTTGAAAAAAAAAGATAGAAATGTTGCGAGAGGGAGCTTTCAGATGACACACTGCAAATTCGTAAATATGTCATGTTTAGATGCCAACATGCGATATTGTCAGTACCGAAGTATTTGAGACCATTTCAATAATATACTTATTTGTGTACATTTTTAACCACTTCTTGAGGGTTTGCACAAAAGAGAGGCTAAAAATACCATATAACTTATCATTACATTAGTATTATATATAGATATCATGCACTTTATGTTTGACATGAATGGAAAATGAAAACAAAAAGGCAAGACTTACCATTTTTAGTATGTTGTTATAAAGATTTCAAAAAAATGGACACGGTGTCTCTCAAATGACCATTATAAATGGCAAAGGGACAAAGTTTGTGATCATTTTCAAACTTATACTCTATTGCATGGTAGTCTTCCATGTCATGGCCAAAACTTCATTTAGCTACGTGAAATCCATGCGTTACTTTGTTGCTTGGCAAATTGCTCTGTTCTTTGTTTCTGGAGTAAACGGACCCATGGCAGGTGTAATACACCCGACGTAGTTTATCAATAGTAGGTAATCTATAAAAAATCGGAAAAAGGAGAGAAAAAATTGGCTTTTATAAAAAAAACACGGCAGGTGTAGTACACCCCCACGTAGTTTCTCAATAGTCGGTAAATATATAAAAAAATCAAAAAAAAGGAGAGAAAAATTCGCTTTTATAAAAAAGCACTCAAGTTTTTCTTTTTTGTATTTTCCCTAGATTACTATTCACGCGGATGCACTATGATGATACTGTTTCAGTTTACATTTCGTGTACTGTTCATACGAAGTAGCGTTCTAATATTTTTTGGGGGTGGTATGGGTATATTCCGGTTTATTCGATGGGCATGGAACCACTGGTCACATAAATCATTGTTGCATACAAAGTTATTGTTTCAAAAATGATGTTTCGTTTGTTCGAGTCAACTGTTCCGGTTTATTCGGGTTACTGTTCTCCAAAATCAGATTTCAATCAAAACGTTAGACGGAAATAAAATCATATGGCAACAGTCTATAAGAACGAACCAAAGGAAAATTAAAATGAGCAACACTTTTTAAAACAATAAAAATGTTTGGCACCAAAGATGCTATATTTTTCCTTGGATTTTGGCTTCGCGGTAAAAATGAAGTGAAATGACAATCACTAATAGCAATGCCAACAGTTAAAATTAATTATCATATAATATGAAAATAGATTAGATCAAACTATATTGGTATTTATTAGAGCCATTTTTTGTGCCTTTGTGGTGTTTTTTTAAGTAATCCCTTAGATCTGTGCGTATTTCATTTTAGATAATTATCTATAAGTAAGTCCAAAAGAGATCATGACATAATGTGTTAGAGGCAACAACGTAAACAGTTTGCAGAGCGGAAACTATAATAATAATACCATAGTACTTGTACATGTAAAAAGGCAATAAAACATACATGAAGATCTTCCTTTAGAAATATTAAAACCTATGATGATATTAGTAGCATGTAAAAAAAGAAACATTTTTTTTCTGAAAATACTATTATAAATCGGTCTTTCTGTGTCTCTGGAAGATAAAAGAAGGAAACAGACACGTAAATGGAAGCACTATTCATGCAAATGTACTATTCACGTGTAGTTACTGTTCATAGGAATTTACAATTCACTTGTACTGTTGCTTTCAGCCACATAATTGAATAGTAGATGTATGAAAAAAAGTCAAAAAAAGAGAAAAAGCAAAGGCTTGCCACTTTAGTATAGTAATAACTTATAACTTATTTCTTCCTAGTGTGTACATATTTATAAATGTTCATGTGTAGAAGTACAAGTATATACAGAAACAATGGCATACCCAGGATCGGACCGAACCCCGGGCAAGCCCCAAACGAACCCGTGCTACATCGTCGAAGGTGATACAATAAACTAAGGAATCAATAATGCTAGACCTATGAAGAATCTATAAATGTTTCTCTTAACTTTTCAAAGCATGGTTATCTCCCTGAATTCAACCGGGGTGGCACCGACATGCTGGAACCGGCGACGCGCCAAGCTGCGACCGTCTGTGCCCAAAATGTGTTTTGCAGAATGTATACCTAAGGCCAACTCTAGCCGATCCTCTAAAACCGGTTAGAGGAGTAAAAATTCAGTTTTACTTCTCTAACCGGACCTAGCCGATCCCCTAAAACCCATAGAAGAGTAAAACTTTTACTCCACCGCTTATCAGGCGCCTATATTTACTCCCCCGCTTGGCGTCGAAGTAAAAAATCTTCACCCTCCTTTGCTTCTCCTCATCCCCAATCACCGCTGCTGGTGAATCCCATGCCGTTCCCCGCCGCCCCTCCTCACAATGACCGGATCATATGGCCGCCGGTCCCCGCCACCCATCCGCAACGCGGATCCGCGGCACCACGAGCGCAATGCGGGTGCGTCCTCAAGCCACCGTGACGCCGCGGCCCTATCCCGCCGGCTTACCCGATCTCCCCGCGCCGCAACAGCCCCAGAGTACGTACCTCGGCGTTCGACAACGGGTGTGGTGGGCGAAATCATCGACCTGAACACCCACAAGAAGCACTGGCTTGGGTCTTTCCACACCCCTGAGCTCGCCGCCCGCGAGTACGACCGCTGGCAGGTCTGGCTACACGACACACCAATGCTCGCCTCAACTTTGTGTGGGGCGAGATGCCGCTGCACGATGACCCACCGCCACCGGGGTGGTGAATGCGGCGGTGGCTCGGGAGGACCAGGAGGCGAGGGAGTGGCTCGCGACGGAGGTCGCCGACGAGGAGTACATGATGGACCTCTGCCGCCAGTACCCCGTGTTGGTGGAGGCGGAGCGTAAAATCTTCGCAAAGTGCGCGACCGGCAGGTGGGAGATCATCGTCCTCTCGAGTGACGAGGAGGACGGCGGCAGCGACGATGATATCGACGTTGAAGAATGGCGAAGGATCATCCCCGACTGCGACGACGACGGCACAGGGCTTGACCCCATGGGCGGTGGGATTTCTAGGGCGGAGTAGCTCGCCCTCGGAAAGTCCGATTAGTAAGGTTTTAGTTTTTGTTTGAAATATACTAGCAAACATGCCCGTGCGTTGCGACGAGAGAAAAAAATTCACCCCTCATACACACACTTGACGACATCAAGAAATCCCTTGAAATCTTTCATGATGCCACACAACAAGCAATATGATAAGTGGTGTTATGCAAAAACATAAAGGTGTGATGATTTTTGAAGTGTACTCAAGGTGTTTACAATTCATTATACAACACAAATATCTATCTAGTTGTCGGTATATGTTTACGCATTTGTTGTCGTTTCTCGGTAATGCCCAAAAAATATTGCTTTAGAATGAAAATTGCGAAGTACATTTTAATATTCAATGATAACATGTGCATAGGAGCATTATTTTTGTCATATATGTGTTTGCATATACTAAAATATACACTTCCTCTCTTCCTAAATATAAGTCTTTCTACAGATTCCACCGCGGACTCCATACGAAGCAAAATGAGTGAACCTATACTCTAAAGTATGTATATATACATCCATATGTAGTCTGTAGTGGAATCTCTAAAAAAACTTATATTTAGAAACAGAGAGAGTATGTGTTTGCAACCATAATTCAGTTCAAGACTTAATTTGGTTGCAAACATATTGGATAGCTCCACCAAAAACAACCAATCTATAAGGACATATGCAATAGGCATTTCTAAAATATCTCATATAAATAAGGTATTGCTTAAGTTTGCACCCTGAACATAATTTTAAAAATTATGAAAATACAAGATAATAGCATATTTGGAATCTACACATTTTTCTGATGGATTTTCATATATGACGTGTTAGATTTGCAGTTAGGATCTACAAGCTATGAATATTTCAAAAAGTATTTGATCTTTTAAAATTTATTAAAATGCAAGATAATAGCATATTTGGAATCTACAAATTTTTCTGATGGATTCTCGTATATGACATTTCAGATTTGGAGTTGGAATTTAAAAGATATGAATATTTTAAAAAGTATTTGATGTATTGAAGGAAAAGGGAGTGGCGAGGATCGAACCCACGGTCTCCAACAAGGCAGGGCAGGGCACCAACCACCAAGCTGCGTGCGTGGTTGCTGAATAGGATGGGATGTCTTCCTATTGATCTATGATGACCGCGGACGAAACAAAACAAAAGAAACCAAAAGTTTTCCCATTTTTCAATGGCATTGATGGGTAATATTTTGTAAATTTAAAGACAATTTTAATGACGGACGGACATAAGCGATGGCCGTTTTATTATTATTAGGTAAAGGTTATGTTTCGATGGTTGTTAATGTATATTATGTGTTGAATTTCGGTTTGTACTAGACTATGCTTTGGTGGAAGTTTGTTTAAAATCGAATCTTTGTTCATCACATTCAAATTTGATTTTTTACTCTGTTATATTTAGGGGATCGGCTAGGTCTGACCAAAAATTAGTGGAGTAAATATATTCCTCTAAGTTTTACTCGGCCGGATCCTCCTCTATTTTATAGGGAATCGACTAGAGTTGGCTTAACTCTATAAGGGCAACTCTAAGCGATCCGCTAGAATAGCGGAGGATCCGGCGGAGTACACCCTTAGTGGAGTATTTTTACTCCACTAAGTTTTCATCATACCTAACCGATCCCTATATATAACAGAGTAATTTTTTTTGTCATTTGCATTTCATTTTCGGCCATCGAAACACATTTCTTTGCTTCTTTATTTCATTCAACGAAATTTTGGTACATTGGAGTATATAATCCAGCAATTCTTTGCTACGAGAGCAGAACCGAAGAAAACAAGAACCATAATTGGACATTTTAAAAGATATCAAACTTTCATAAATGCTCCCATAGTTGGATTAATACCTCCTCTATGTCTTCATTGTTTATTCTCTCTATTGTCTTCCCTAGCTTGCACACTTCTTTCTTCTTCGATTCCGACAAATTCGACCTTGCTTCGCATCTAGTCTCATCTCTAGTCTTTATTCTAGCGACGAGTGCACAAGCATCTATCAAATTTCGTCCTATAAATAGATCGATGTAATATTCTTTTCAATACCAAAACTTGCATCCATCCTACACACAAATTTGAGCAAACAACAAGCTATCGAAATTGCACCAAATCCGGTGAACAACCGAATCAAAAGAAGCACATACCCCATCTTTTTTGCACTTGAAGAACACCCATCCGGGATGTTCCAGCGTGGTGGAAACTCGGCGCACCACTTGCCACAAGCAGTCGTCGCACTTTATGACCGACAACGGGCAACCAACGAGCCGCTGGGCCAGCACCGAGCCCGCGCAACGGCCGAGCGTTTCTTTAGCGGTGAACCGCCGATGGGAGAGATTCGAGCGGCTAGAGGACGATTCAATACCTGCATGCGGCGCGGAGGCATTGCCGGGGCTGTGTCGTCTGGTAGCCGGCCAATCCATGGCAAAGGCGCAACCGCTGACAGTCGAATGCGTCAAATCCAATGGCGGCGACAGCCTCAGATCTACCGGTTGGGTGCCAGCGACTAGGCGAGAGAGGCCCAAATATGAGCGGTCAAGGACGGCGGCGGAGGCTATGGACGTACGCGGTGGCGGGCGGTGGGCGGCTGGGGGTGAGAAGGATGGCACCGACATAGATGCAACACCGGAGCAAGGCGGGGCAGGCAGCAGAGTGGAGGAGAGTTTTTCCTCCAAGCCCGAGCGGTTGAGTAAAAAATAAGGGCGGCGGAGGCGGCTGAGAATAATTTATCTTCCGATATCGGCTATTGAGGATAGGCTAGATGTCGATTATAGGAGTAAAACCTCTAACATGTTATAGGGGATCGGTTAAAGTTGCCCTAGCTTGCCCGCTCTCACGCCTTATATTGGGGGTGGGTGGGGTGCATGACAACACAATATGTTTCATTGTGTATATGTACCTTACAATCATCGTTTGTATCATATAATCACGTATAGATCGTACTATTACATTGTATATTGGCAAACCAAAGAATTTTTTTAACGCAATTGAGGAATAAGAAACCCGCAATACTATCGTCTTGGCTTCGGCGGCGGCACTGGATAAAGTTTCATCAGATCCTACTCCGACAAGGCGCTCAGTCCAACCTGGAATCCAGTCTGTTCAAGCAAGTATGGTGCGGCGGCGGCATTCTCGTGGTGGACTTGTGTCCTCGGGCTTCACCGTTGTGACGGCGTTTGCTCCAGCACCGACGCAGAGCTTGTGAGGTAGTCCAGGAGCAGATGTAGATTGTGGTCCGCATCGGCGACATATGGAAGATAGTGGATCGTGTGAGGGGTTCGTGGTACGTGGATGACAGGTATGGTTTTCTCCTCCGACGTCTTAGTCATGTGGGGGTGCTAGATCTGAAGTTCGATGTCATGTCTGGGATGTTGCCCTCGTCTGATTCGTTCAACAATAATGATTTCGCCTTTGGTGAGCCACCTTGGAGGTCCGAAAACTGCATATCAACGAGTTCGGGCGTGGAGGTAATCCATCATTTTTTTCCCTTTTTGGTGGCTATTGTGATGGTGCCAGAGGCAGGTGACGGGTGTTGGTGTCAATCTCATAGGTTTCTTCTATGTATTCAGTTTTGCTAGGTCGCTGTGTACGTGGCTTGTACCATGATTCATATGATATAAATGAGACATGTATTACCATGAAAAAATACTAATGCAAATTTTGAAAGTTCAGCTCAGTCGTAAGTCAAACTAGGCTATCCTATCGTTTGAGAGATAGGAACCCTGAAGTGGTAGTAGTAGAGTATATATTTTTTGACAACTGAAAGTGCTAGGAGTATTATTTAGTATTTATAGAAGAGACTAGAAGCTGAGGCGTTGCTGCGCCGTTTTTCTCATACACCCACAAGACCAACGTCACTACCAGAATCAGGGTCGTTGCCGACGGCCTAAACTATGCCGACGGCCCCCGTCGGCATACGTCACCCTACGCCGACCACCAGTGCCTCACCGTCGGCGTACTGAACACCGTCGGCGTAGATCAACCTATGCCGACGGCCACCGTCGGCGTACAAATGCCGTCGGCGTAGATTCACCTATGCCTACGGTGGCCGTCGGCGTAGACACCCCGTCGGCGTATCAGCGGGCCCGGCCACTCGATGAGTAACGCCCGTTTGACGCCGTCAAAGATATGCCGACGGCCCTGACGGACACCGTCGGCATAGCTTCGATGGTCCACGTCATTGATCCGCGGCAGGTGCCACGTCATCGATCCGAGGGAGGTGCGGATCCGGGGGCGTAACTACGCCGACGGTTATGCCGTCGGCATACCTTTCGGGCTACGCCGACCCGTCGGCGTAGGCACAATTTTTTTTTATTTCACCTACGCCGACGGTGTAACCGTCGGCATAGGTGCAATTTTGTGTTTTCTGTTTTGAATTGCTTATATGTTTTAGGATATTTGATGTTTTTGAGTGATTCTTTTTGCATTAAATTCAAAATTTTGTCTAGTTTGTGTTTGTGTAATTAGTTTTCAAATTTGAATGGTTTAAATTTGAATTTTTTCAAATTTCCTTCAAACCCTAGATTGTGAATAACTTGAGTTTAAAAATTGTTTTTAATTTAATTTTTTCTGCTCGTAGGCACATGTTAGATGGTGCATGTTGAACACACAAAAAGTCTGGAGTTGAAATAAGTTAAAAAAAATGAAATGCCTTTGTAACAGATGAGTTTTCGTCCGAAACCCTGATACTTCGAAAGAGATTGTCCAGTTTGTACACAAAGTGCATCCAGCTTTTGTCGTAACCCTCTCAACTTTTTAGCACATGCTATGTGGGTGAAATGATGATACCATGCCAAGTTTCAACCTTTTCAAAGTTCATTTGTAGTGCTTTACAATTTCGGGGTCATTTAGCTCAAAATAATTAACGGAGGGAATCTTGCGGTGAGCTGTGCCCGGACCTTGATCCCGATGTGTACCTATGTGCTGGGCTATAACACCCAGGTGAAAATGTCCATCGGTCAAACCCCGTCTGGCGAAAGTCAAAGGCGTAGACCGCCCGGTCAACTCTCGCAGGGTTAGACGGGACGGGTGTAGTTTGGGGGGGTAGCTATGCCGCCAGGTCTTTTGCTGGGCCCTCCTACACGTCTGGAAGTGCGGTGGCAGGTGCAAGCACCCGGCACGGGGCTCCGTGGTGTGACCCCCCTCACCGACGTCGCCGCCGCCGTCGCACGGAGGGGGGGAACGGCCACGTCGGGCAGTAACGGAGGGAATCTTGCGGTGGGCTGTGCCCGGATCTTGATCCGATGTGTACCTATGTGCTGGGCTATAACACCCAGGTGAAAATGTCCATCGGTCAAACCCCGTCCGGCGAAAGTCAAAGGCGTAGACCGCCCGGTCAACTCTCGCAGGGTTAGACGGGACGGGTGTAGTTTGGGAGGGGAGGGTAGCTATCCCGCCAGGTCTTTCGCTGGGCCCTCCTACACGTCCGGAAGTGCGGTGGCGGGTGCAAGCACCCGGCACGGGGCTCCGTGGTGTGACCCCCCTCACCGACGTCGCCGCCGCCGTCGCACGGAGGGAGGGAACGGCCACGTCGGGCAGTAACGGAGGGAATCTTGCGGTGGGCTGTGCCCAGACCTTGATCCGATGTGTACCTATCTGCTGGGCTATAACACCCAGGTGAAAATGTCCATCGGTCAAACCCCGTCCGGCGAAAGTCAAAGGCGTACACCGCCCGGTCAACTCTCGCAGGGTTAGACGGGACGGGTGTAGTTTGGGGGGGTAGCTATGCCGCCAGGTCTTTCGCTGGGCCCTCCTACACGTCCGGAAGTGCGGTGGCGGGTGCAAGCACCCGGCACGGGGCTCCGTGGTGTGACCCCCCTCACCGACGTCGCCGCCGCCGTCGCACGGAGGGGGGGAACGGCCACGTCGGGCAGTAACGGAGGGAATCTTGTGGTGGGCTGTGCCCGGACCTTGATGAATGTTGCCCACCACTTTTTGAAATCGTCGGGTACGGCGGCGGCGGCGGCGGCAGCCATGCGGATGTCGGCCGGCGCGAAAGCGGAAGACTCTTGGCTCTTCTCCCTCTCTCTCTGGAGGCCGTTTGTGATTTGCGAATGGGGTGGGGTGGTGGGTGGGGACTGGCGGACTACTCATGAAGCTGCTGAGTTTAACTGTTCACCATCCCGCCGTACGCACGCGATGCAATTCCACTCAATTTACCTACTACTCAAAAAAAAAAGAACACAGCTATGCGATAAAGTACATTTAAATTAATGAAATTTCTATTTAGGAAAAAAATGAAGAACACAGCTATGCCGACGGCTTTGCCGTCGGCATAGCTATGCCGGATCGATGACGCGGCAGGAGGCTCGGATCGATGGCGTGGCATGTATCTATGCCGACGGCGTCGGCATAGCTCTCTGCCTTATCCAATCGCGGGGCCGGCCCTCCTCCTCCACTCATCCCCCTCCCCCCGCCCGACCCGATCCAACGCGCCGCCGGCCGCCGATCCGCGCGCGTCGCCGTCGCCGCCCCGCCGTCGCCCCGACTCTCCCCCGCCCTCGCCCCACCCTCGCCACGCTGTCGCCCCGCCCCGCCCTCGCCTCGCCAAGCCCCGTCCTCGCCTCGGCCTCCGCCACCCCCGCTCCGCCGTCGTCTGCCCGCGCCACCCTCGCTCCGCCATGCCCGCTCCGCCACGTCCCCGCCCCGGCTGGCCTTGTCCCCGCCCCGGCCAGGCTCGTCCCCGCCGGCCGGCCTCGTCCCCGCCCCGGCCGGCCTCGTCCCCGCCCTGCCGGCCTCGTCCCCGCCCCGGCCAGCCTCGTCCCCGCCGGCCGGCCTCGTCCCTGCCCCGGCCGCGCCACCGCCCGGCCTCCCTGCGCCCCCGCCCCGGCCTCCCCGCGTCCCCGCCCTGCCTCTTCCACGCCTCTGCTGCTGCTCCGGCGGGAGGTGAGCAAAATGCAAATTTGTTTTAATCAATTTGTTCTGTTAGATGAAAATGATGGTATATATGGTGAATGTATGATGATATTCATGTTCGGTAATTATATATGTTGTAGTTAGATAGGTTAGTGTTGTTAGATTTTTTTGTCTAGATGATTATGATGATGCTGAATATATGATGATGATGAATAGATGTCAACATTGTCAGTTTGTTTTGGCTAGATGATGCTCGAATATATGAATGTATGTTGCCTAGATGATGATGGTGAGATTCTGTATAAATGATTTATGAATGCATTTCATATTCGGGGTGGTGCTATTTGAGATGTTGTTTAAAGCTATATGATATGTGATGGTCTAAATTTTTCGGTCGGTGCAATTTACAGATTTGTGATGTTGCATCTCCGAGGAGTGATTCTCGACGTCCGAGCCGTTGGTCCCCGATTGTCCCTCCGCTGATCAACTACTTCCTCTACAGCCGAGGGTGAGCTACAAATCTCCTTCACCTCTTTTTTTCTGTCACTAGATTTCATTATCAAGTCGCGTAACCTAGGCGTCTCCCGTCCGAAATGGTTGCATCGATAAATATGCATTCAATTGCATATTTATCACCGCAACTTTTTCGGATTGTCCAGCGTTTTCCATTAGAGATGTAGGTGGATTCAATGCCGTCAACGCGGTAGAAAATAAAAAATTGACGTGATCAATTCAAATCAAATCTTAATTTTGTTGTGTGGCTCCCAATAAAACAGAGAATGGCAGATAATCAGTGGATGTATAGTGGTTTTACCCATGGCCCCCGTGGGAATCGAGTAACATCAGAGTGGATTGCCAAAACCGATGTGTTTTTGAGGGAGACATTCCGTGGTCCAATGAGAATGATCCCACATTGCCCGTGTGCGAGATGTGGCAGACGTCACTCTAAAGGCAAGGACGAAATGACCTGGCACCTTCGCACGCACGGATATATGAAAAACTTTGACATGCCGATAAACTTTGCCGAGCGGGACCGTGGTAGAGAGGAGGTGATGCGTCAACGCATCGGTGGTTATGTGGACGACGGGGTCAGAGACATGTTAGATGATGTCATTGCTACAGAGGTTTGACTCATGGCTCATCCTGGCCTATCAGAGGTTTGACTCATGGCTCATTGCTACAGAGGTTTAGACGACGGGATCCGCGGCATGGGTCTTGAGTTTCGTCCATAGTTTTCCATCGAATGGTTTGACTCATGGCTTCTTCCATTCTGTTTTCATGAACAACTGTAGAAATACTATCGAGCTCTTGAGGAGAACAAGCCCATTGCCGAGAAGCTGTTTCAGAGAGCTGCAAAGAAGCAGGCCCGCCAGATCCAGTACGAGGTGCGCTGGGTGGCCATCTCGCAATATTATTACAACTATCGTGACATGAAGATGCCCAAGGATTTCGCACGGGAGGAGAAGCTTACCTTGACTAAGGAGCAATACATGTTGGTAAGTATAACAGACTTTTCATTCCGATGTTTGTGTTAAATTTCATTGTTTCGTGTCAACATGCCACTATGCTTTCATTATGTAGGCGTGTCCTGGTTGGTGTTATGGAAAAAAGGAATCATGGGAGGCATTGGTTGATACATGGCTCGGTGATGATGAAAAGTGGGCTGCTAAAAGCATCCAAAACCGGGCTAATCGAGGAAATGACGGAACACATAGTCAGGGAAACCGGAACCATTGGGGCCACAAGAAAGTTCAGGTATATCTATGTACATGAAACATTCTTCTTCTTCTATGTATGACTAACCTCTGTTTGGTGGTGTTTGGTGGTGCAGGAGGAGAAATTGAAGCGGCCGCTCTCAGACATGGAGGCGTGGGAGCTAGCCCATGTGCGGACTAAGCCCAGGGAAGGCAAGGGCAAGTACTACGGCAAGTCCGGCGAGCACCTTGAGAGCTACAAGGAGTTGTATCTGGGGTACAATCCTGACACACCTGACCCCATAAAAGAGGCTACGGACGACAGGGCGGTGGTCGGCATAGGGCCGAAGCTTCATGGTCGACAGCGAGTTCTGGATGTCGTTGTCACTCCTTCTGTCTCCTACACACAGCTCCGAGTTACCAACCCGGGCCTGAGCCCGCAGCCGAGGACGACAAGTGCACACTCAATGTCCCTCCTAGCCCAGCAACACTCTGTCAAGAATTTTTCCTCTTATCTTCCTTTTTCTCATTTTATTTTCCACACCAAGATGTTCTTATGAGTTTCATCATGTTATATTGAAGGCCTACATGGAGTACCAACGTCAGGAGACCATGGCGTGGAACGCGAGACTTGCAGCAGTCTCGGACCACGCCAGTCGCATGATGAAGGTTAGTTTAGCCCCTTTCATTTGACTTTCACATTTTCATTCTCATTTCTTCTAACCTTCATGTGTGCTTGGTCAACTAACATGCAGCTCGTTTTTGAGTCCATGGCGGCCGGAACGGTTCCTGTAATGGAACCACCACCACCACCTGCTGGAGAACAACCAATTCTGCTTACGTTTGAAGACTTTGTGGCACAACGCTGTCCGACTGCGGTTAGTACATCCCCAAACTATCCAACTACTTATCGTGCATTCAACACTATCATATATCTCTTTAACATCTCTTTTCAAACATGCAGGGAACTGATCGATCCTCCGTTGGTGGTGGTGCCAGTTATGGCAACACTCCCGAGTCACGGAGCCCGGTCACTCCAATCCACCGAGGAGGTGGCGGTCACAGTCTTGCCGGTAGCGCTGCTGGTAGTAGTGACGACCTTGGCTTTGGCGGTCTTGGCGGTACCGAACTTGGTGGTGGACCTCCTGACGCTTAAGCCTCTTGGTGGTGGTGGTCATGACTTATCTTTCATGCATTCATATTATGTTGTTCAGACATATGTTGTGTTGTTTCGACGTATGTTTTATTGATTTCACGTATGTTGTGATGGTAATACTTATATTGTGATGGTAATACTTATATTGTGGTGATAATGATGTGGATCTGTGATATATATATGCTGTGTACTGATTGTGATATATTTGTGATGTATATTATCGAGAGAAAAAAAAAACAGCACCTATGCCGACGGTTACACCGTCGGCGTAGACCCTGACTTCGGTGCACCAGAATCTGCCACGTGGCAGGTCTACGCCGACGGTTACACCGTCGGCATAGGTCCTGGCCTATGCCGACGGTGTGACCGTCGGCGTAGACCCTGACTTCGGTGCACCAGAATCTGCCACGTGGCAGGTCTACGCCGACGGTTACACCGTCGGCATAGGTCCTGGCCTATCCCGACGGTGTAACCGTCGGCGTAGACCCTGCCACGTGGCAGATTCCGTTTGGTGGTCGAACTCCGCCGTCGCCGTCAACCGCCGTCACGTGAGAAAGGACGCCGACGGCCCATCTACGCCGACAGTCGTACGGCCGGAGGTCGGCATAAGGGACCTACGCCGACGGTTTTCCTACGCCGACGAAAACGTCCGGGTACGCCGACGCTCGCGATCCCGACGAACCTACGCCGACGGTATTCTGGCCTACGCCGACGGGGTCTGGCCGTCGGCGTAGGGGGCGATTCTAGTAGTGAACGTCAATAGCCCAACCAATGATACACCAAAGTCCCCAAACCAACAAAGGCATGACATTATGCAGACCATCGCCCATGTAAAACAAACACTAATAGTCAATGCCAAAGAGAAGCAAATTCTTCTCCTGTTAAGGGTGTATATGTGTGTGTCGTGCCCTGAAGTTTGGCCAGGTGAAAGAAATGGTTTGACCTTCGTGTTCTTTGTTCACGTACAATATCCATCATCATATACCTAAGTGGATGCGAAACAATACAGAGCATGCCTATTCGTGATACAAAAGACTATATAGTCACACAACTAGCGTGTAGTGCGCGGCGGCACGCCGCGCCACATGGATTTGGTTTTTTATAATGTGTGGTAAGTCGTCCCAAGATTGATTCGTTGTAAGAAATGGTGCATCTAGTTGGTACATGCGTAAGTGATCTAGAGTTGGTCGTGACAATGGCTACTGGATAGTACATAATTGCAAAGCTCTTGTTCTCTTCTTAGACCCGAGATGTTAATACTCCATCTTGATTTGTCTCTGTGATGTAGTTGTAGAGAGATGAAGCTAGTTCTTCTGCTCTTCTGCTCTTGATATTGGTGCTTTGTTTCCCCTGTAGACAATGTTCAACTTGTTGCTCGATGAACCTCCAGGCTCTTGATGGATTGAAAAAATATCTTGAAATTGAAGACAAAACGTTTTTGAGGACCTTTGGAGTGCATGACCACGTGATCCTCTGTACATATTTGAAAAAGAAACAATTACATACAAAAGCATCAGGAAGGAAATGCCTATAGCTCCACAAGGGAGCAATTTTCAACCTCATTCCCTTCACAACTACTGGATCCTAAACAAATTTATTAGAAGAAAAAGGGAGATAATCACTTATAGGTATACTATCCATCTTTCAGATAACAATAGACTGATTTCTGAAAATCCTTGTAAACAAAAATATTGATGCAATGTAGCTTCCATAGGTATATGGCCCTTTTTTAAAAGATTTTTCAAATGGAGCAATATGTACAAAATATGAAGAATAATATTGTGACATATGTCACAAGTAATCATACATTCACAGATCCATTGGTAGATGCAAGGCTAAATTGAAATTGAACAGAATGATCTAACTGAGTATAGTTTCTGGAGCATGAAAAGAACCTTACCTTATACCATAGAAATGTTTACTCATACCCAATCTGGATCTGAAGCTAACAGTCTTTATACTTTTTACTAAAAGGCTGGAACCTAAAACCTCTACCATGGCTATAAAGGGCACCTGCAAACAAACAGATATGCGAACTGAACCAAGAACAGACAGAATTAATCTGTATCTCATGCTGGTTATGGTAGCAGAAAAGACTACTGAACTTGCTCGAGCCAGTGTTCAGAATAGAACCAATGGCTTACCATCTCTACGACACAGGAAGATGCAATTAAGAAATTATGGGAACTTGCTGGGAACAAAAGTGATGTTCTAACAACAGTGAATTAATACTGTGTGACAATGCAGGACCAAGCTATCATTTTTATTGTACAACTGTTACTTGGATCATCGATATAACTATTGTTTTCTGAGCTAGTTATTTACTCCATACCAAAATATATTTATATGGAGGGAGTATTTAACATATAACCAGACAATTACGTACCATATGAACATGTCTTATCCTACACAGCTGACTATGAAATATGAGCACCAAGATAACTCTTAGGTCTGGAACACCTTCCGGTGTGCCTCCAACGCTGAGCTGGATTGAACTAACTTGCACCACATATAAAAATAAGTAGGCTCAAAATATTGACATGTACAGCTACTACAATAGAGCTGCGGTATAAATAAATAGGAGCACCTTACACTGAGGGAACTTGATAGACAGAAGAGATATACATACAAACTGAGAAAAATGCTCTGTACATGTTCACCTGAATGTCCAGCTATACATACAAATTGAGAAAAATGCTATGTACATGTTCACCTGAATGTCCGGACATTGTGGGGCTGATCACTCATATAGGATGGCACACACATTTTTCCCAAGCGAACGTCGATCGCTAGCAGCATCAGAACCTCCAAAGAAAACAAATGGATAAATAATAAATATTCTGGATATGCTCACTATGAGCCTGTGGAAGCTAGTAAAAAGACGAATCAATGAATATCAACTGAATTAAATAGAAAATGCAATAATTATCCGTATGTGTGCCGTAGCTGACAAGGAATGTCTATTCACTTCCTCACCTTAAAGCCGTCGACTCCGAGCAGGAACAATCTGATCCCAAGGATACAGAGCCACTCCAGCTTGGCATCCAGGTAACACCTTCATCCATGTACATGGACAGCAACACCACGCCTGGGATTTTCAAACATAGGTATCCAAAGGGAGATAAAATATTATACACCTTCCATTGGCCAATTTTTTTTTTTGAAGTGGAAGGTACTCATCGAAGAGAAATTACAGGAAACTTGTACATGGGAGTCTGCACTTTTAGATAATTAAGGACGACGTATAATGTCTCTATGCTTACCACTTCCTTTGATGTAAAAGGGGGAACTAAGTATTGGTGGACATCATAAAGATTAAATATACCCTTGTCAATCTAGGGATCATGGGTTAATTCTACAATAAGTATTAGGAAAAATAGATCGGGTTTAGACCGATTACCTCGAATGGGACCAATATTTCCAGCAATTAAAGGGAATGACGATTCAGATATATACCCATGGCAACTAAGAAAACACATACACACACCCTGAAGAACGTCTATTGTACAAATGTTTTTACACAACAATTAATAGCTTGTTACAGTAGCCAAATAATAGAGAACACAACAGAACAGATATAAGAATCGTATGCTATCATATCATGTGGTCATTCTTATGGAATTTAAGATATAAGCCGACCATATCATCCTATGCCATCTTCAGAATCACAAAAAAAGAGAAATAACACTACCTTGCAAACCTGATTAGACGCCCATAGGCAACAATAATTAATATTGATAACTCAACCTTCAAATGAGCATGTGTAATGACCTAGAGGATGGAAGAATGCATCAAAATATGAAGTTACAGTAAAGAGACCACAAAATAACACAAAAGGAACGAATCAACCATGCTTTGTAAATTATTTGTACTTGGTGAGAACATAGCTAATACAAACTACACAATCCAGAGCAGCATTAGCAACTGCAGAAAGTAAAAAATAGCAACAATCTATTAGTAGCAGCAGCAGTATCTCTATTACTTTGTTCTATATAAGCAACAACAATCCCTTTGCAGCAGCAGGAGCATTATCTCTAAGCAGCAGCACTATCCCCTTCTTCTTCACCCAAGCAGCAGCACACAAATCAGAGCAGAGATAACATACAACTCAGAGCAGCAGATAATTAGTAGAAATCCCTATCCCAGACGTAGCCTCTCATCTCTGAACTCTCTCGATCTCTCACATAGCACAAAACAGTAGCGGCACACACGCATCAAACAACGCCATAACCAGATGCACTGGAGTTATGGAGAGGAAAGAGGAAAAATATCTGACTGATCAGGCGGCGACCACCCATGCATCCACCATCCTGGCCGTGAACCTGAAACTGAGTAAATCAAGATACAAAAGATCAGAATAACTCCAATCCATCGCAGCGAATCGAATCCACAAATAAATCACTGGAAAAGATAAAGGCGAGGAGTGGATGGGGTGGCTGCAACTTCAAGTTGGTTCCTTACTGTCTATCCCAACCAGAGATATAGGGAGAGTGCGCCTTGCAGCCGCTGAGGTTTTCTGTTGCCGGAGTAGTGAAAGAAGAGGAGAAATATGGGATGCACACGAAGCGAGACAAAAGCGGTGAAGGCGATTTACCTCTTCGCCAAGTGTCCTCCCCATCGTCCCTCTCCTACCCCTGTGCGTCATCTATCCTGTTGACGCCGGCCTTGTCTTCCTTTGCCGGATGGACAGTTGCCTCCCTCCTAACCGTGCACAAAATCTCAGGCGTCGCGAAGAGGCTTGGATTCTGATCTGCGTGGTAAAAAGAGGTGTGGTCTGGGTAAAGGGAAATGCAGCGGCTATGTGCGCTACCACCTCGGCCTCGCTGAGGGGAAACGGAGGGCCTGTCGGTAGGGGCTGGCCGGCGACGAGGTTGGCGAGGATGGGGTGAGCGCCCGTGCAAAGATGGAGGAAAGGGGCAGCGGCGACGTAGTGTTGGGTTGGGAAAGAGAATAGTCTGATGATTTCTTGCCGGGGCGTTTCATCTTTTTATATATGGTAGAAAGCAGTGGCGGCGCCACGGTAGGGGCGACTATGGTCGGCCGCCCCGGGTAGCCGAAATCCCGTATACTAAAAATACAATCCGTTTTGTACATTGCCTGATACATATGGGGATTTGCGCTGGACTGCACGGTCACACAAGTCCAGTAGCAGCGTATAGTATAGCCCCAATATAGTTAGCCCGGCCACACCCCAATCTCCCGAACACGTACGGGCAATCCCGGCAAATTCCCAAATCGAGCCAGGCAGCCAGCGCCCAATGAGACTAAGAGCATCTACAGCCGGACATAGTAAATATGACCCTCTAAATGTTCGTGGACGTGCCCGGTCAGTGACCGGGCGTGTCCCCTATTTGTCCATCCGTACAGTCACACTTCTTATTTTTGTTTTCATATGTCCGGTCACTTGCACGTGATTGATGGAGAGAAAGATAGAGAAAGAAAAGAATGAATAAAAAAAAGAAAATGTGGTCTAGGGTGGGGTTGCGTCCTACGTGGCGGACCGACCGGGCGCGCCCGGGCACGTCCGCGTGTCCTCATATCCTCCCTATATTTGAGATGGATATGAGGGTTCACGGACAGCCCGGACATATACGGATGATATGAGGGGTCCGGTCGGGTCACTTTTTTCCTTCTCTCTCCTATCCGGTCACTGACCGGGCGCGTCTACGGGCGTATGAGGGGTCGTTTGAGGCGTCCGATTGTATATGTTCTAACCTCCACAGAGCTCCGCCTCGCCGGGCCGCCAACCGCCGGGCACCTGATCCAGATCCGTCGACCGCGGATGGGCGAACCAAAAGAAGATGTCCCGGGTGTGGCCTCTGTGGGAGATCCAGATCCGTCGACCGCGGACCGTGGATCTGATTGTATATGTTAGTAGTTCTCTATGACGTTCATGTTAGATTTTGTGATTTTTGATGGTTACATCACCTAGTTGTCGAGAATCTTCAACTGTTCTAAATCATTGGTTATGTTATTTTTCGAGTGCATATAGCTTCATATTTGAATTTTATGAGATTTGGTTCAACGGACTTGCATTTATCAATCAAAAAATTTGTATCTCAAATGTGCCGCCCCGGCTAAGTTCAATTCCTGGATCCGCCACTGGTAGAAAGAGCGGTGGGGCGGTTGCTATTTTTGTTCCACTGAAGACGCGTGGCCAGTTCGCAGAGGCACGCGTCCATCTTGGCTGTACATATTCCTCACGAACAATCCAGTAAAATCGAAGAAGACTAGAACCTTCACACGTAAGTCATACCATGCAGGTCCCCTAGTAACAAGTGTAATTTTTTAAAGGCCGTAAAAAATATTTCCAAAATATCCAGGTAAATGAATCCCTTACGGGCCTAGTATTCTTAGTATACTGTCGGTTGTGCTCCATCAATGGACATCATAATCTTGAAGGCGGTCTGAGAACACATGGAGAATTTTTGAGTGTTGATGGCTCTGTACTTTGAAGTAACTAGACGAATACCCCGCGCGTTGCTGCGGGAATTTGTATAAATAAATCTTGTGCTGAAAAATAATCTAGCTAATGTCTTTACGGCTCCTCCTGTAGCATGATAATTTTCTTATCAACATTTAAAAAAAATGTGTATCTCTTAGAGTAAGTCCAAATTGAAGCAAAACAAAACAAAATATGATGCATGCGGTTTTTTTCTTTCATGGAGCATCAGAGTGTGAGTTGCATGCACGAATGCATCAGATTTCTATTGGGTTGAAACAAACCTTAAACGGTCTGCATGCATGCTTCGGTTACTGCATGTGCTTGGTGGAGGAGTTGTCAACCTGTAGATCCAATGGCTATTGTAGACTGATCTTGTGTATCCAATGGCTAAATTAATTTCGATGATGTAGCGCAAGGAGAAGGCAGAGAATTGTTTGTAGTGGGGCTAGCTATTTAGATATAGTAGATGTGGGGTGCCAAACATTCAGTAATAAAATATGCATGCGGCCTCTGCATCAAAAGGATGATTGCCTCCGGCCTCTGCATCAAAAAGATGCATGCGGCTCCTTTATTAAAAAAGCAATAAAATAGTCTGCGGTTTCAAACAAGCTCATAGAGAGCTGCAAAATAATCCAAACTCAAAAAAGATGTCACAACCGGCGAAAATAGGACTAAATGCCTAACCACATATTCTACTGCTGGACCGACATATCCAAACCAGTTGTAGATATCCTGAGCTATCATCTCCCATCTGATAGACCCAGTAACCAAAGGCTCCCTGGTTTCCATTATGCAGACCATCGCCCATGTAAAACAAACACTAATAGTCAATGCCAAAGAGAAGCAAATTCTTCTCCTGTTAAGGGTGTATATGTGTGTCGTGCCCTGAAGTTTGGCCAGGTGAAAGAAATGGTTTGACCTTTGTGTTCTTTGTTCTCGTACAATATCCATCATCATATACCTAAGTGGATGCGAGAAAACAATACAGAGCATGCCTATTCGAGATACAAAAGACTATATAGTCACACAATACTGTCAGTTGTGCTCCATCAATGGACATCATAATCTTGAAGGCGGTCTGAAAACACATGAAGAATTTTTGAGTGTTGATGGCTCTGTACTTTGAAGTAATGTGGGGGCCGGGTGCCAAACATTCAGTAATTTTTTATTTAGAAAAGGAGGATTTTCTCCGGCCTCTGCATCAAAAAGATGCATGCGGCCCCTTTATTAAAAAAGCAATAAAATAGTCTGCGGTTTCAAACAAGCTCATAGAGAGCTGCAAAATAATCCAAACTCAAAAAAGATGTCACAGCCGGCGAAAATAGGACTAGATGCCTAACCACATATTCTACTGCTGGACTGACATCCAAACCGGTTGTAGATATCCCGAGCTACCATCTCCCATCTGGTAGACCCAGTAAGGCTCCCTGGTTTTCACAGGACCGACATCCAAACCGGTTGTACGGATCAACGTCAATGCCCTGTAAATTACCTGCAAAATTTTTACACATGTCTGTCTATTAAAAACCATGTCATTCCTACAATTCCATATAGCCCAAAGTAAAGCACATACTCCTATACGAATATGCCTCATAGTATTTATCTCAACTCCATTTAGCCACGTCCCAAACAACGTGTCAATGCTATCTGGAGGTATGATATTAAAGGCTATACGGATGGTTTGCCACAGAATTTTTGCTAGCGGACATTGGAGAAATAGGTGTTTGATAGATTCATCATGATCACAAAAGCTACATCGTTTACTACCCTCCCAATTATGCTTTGCCAAATTATCCTCAGTGAGAATCACCTCCTTGCGAACAAACCACATGAAGACTTTGATTCGTAAGGGTACTTTGACCTTCCAAATATGAATCGATTTGGGCATTGGTCCAGCATCAATAAGATTCAAATACATCGATTTCATTGAAAATATGCCATTTAAGGTTAGCTTCCAATGAAGCCTATCGGACTCATCCGATAGATGAACATCCATGAGCCTTCTAACTAAGTGTAGCCAAGCTTCCCGGTGATGACCCACCAAAGCTCGTCGGAATTGAATATTTAGAGGATTAGACTGTAGTATTATGGCAACGTACGCCTCTTTACGCTGCACAATATTATAGAGAGATGGATATTGTGTCACTAGAGGCGTTTCCCCCAACCACGTATCCTCCCAGAATCTCATCGACTCACAATTTCCAATGATAAATTTAGCTCTATGGAAAAAAGGCTGATTTCATTCTTATCAAACCTTTCGAAAAGGGTGAATCATTGGGTCTGACTGTGACCTGGACCAAGGTCTTAGACCGTAAGTATTTATTACGCAAAATTTGTACCCACATGCCTTCTGTCTCCACAGACAGTTTGAACAACCATTTACTGAGCAAACATCTGTTCTTTACCTCTAAATTCTCTATCCCCAGACCACTAAATTTCCTCTTCACTTCATTACTCTGCCAGAAAAAGTGGGATCGATAAAAGTCCAACCTTTTGCGTACCCCTACCGGTATCTCAAAAGAATCTCCAAAAGTTTCGTCGCGATTGGACTCCGTTTGGTACTGATATTCTGCGAAGTAAAAAACAAGCAAAAACAGCAACTGGCACTTTGGCTCTATGTCAATAGGTTAGTCCAAAAAATGATATAAAGTTGCTATAAAATGATTGTAAGACATCCAAGAATGATAATATAACAACATGGAACAAGCAAAAATTATAGATACGTTGGAGACGTATCAGCATCCCCAAGCTTAATTCCTACTCGTCCTTGACACGTCTCCAACGTATCTATAATTTTTTATTGTTCCATGCTATTATATTATCTATTTTGGATGTTTTATATGCATTAATATGCTATTTTATATTATTTTTGGGACTAACCTATTAACCTAGAGCCCAGTGCCAGTTTCTGTTTTTTCCTTGTTTTTGAGTATTGCAGATAAGGAATATCAAACGGAGTCCAAATGGAATAAAATCTTCGCGATGATTTTTCTTGGACCAGAAGAAACCTACCAGACTTGGAGAGGGGGGCAGGAGACCTGGCAAGAGACGACAAGCCTGCAGGGCGCGCCCTAGGGGGGGCGCCCCCCTGGCTTGTGGCCCCCCTGCAGGCCTCCTAACCCTAGTCTTCCTCCTATAAATTCCCAAATATTCCCCCAATACCGAAAAGAGCTACGATAATACTTTTCCGCCGCCGGAAGCCTCTGTTCCCGTGAGATCCCATCTTGGAGCCTTTTCCGGTAATCTGCCGGAGGGGGATTCGATCACGGAGGGCATCTACATCAACTCCATTGCCCCTCCGATGATGCGTGAGTAGTTCACCTCAGACCTTCGGGTCCATAGCTAGTAGCTAGATGGCTTCTTCTCTCTCTATGTTCTTCAATACCATGTTCTTCATGATCTTCGTGGAGATCTATCCGATGTAGTACTCTTTTGCGGTGTGTTTGTCGAGATCCGATGAATTGTGGATTTATGATCAGATTATCTATGAATATTATTTGAATCTTCTCTGAATTCTTATATGCATGATTTCATATCTTTGCAAGTCTCTTAGAGTTATTGGTTTGGTTTGGCCAACTAGATTGGTAATTCTTGCAATGGGAGAAGTGCTTAGTTTTGGGTTCAATCTTGCGGTGTCCTCACCCAGTGACAAAGTAGGGGCAGCGAGGCACGTATTTGTATTGTTACCATCAAGGGTAAAAAGATGGGGGTTTCATCATATTGCTTGAGTTTATCCCTCTACATCATGTCATCTTACTTAATGCGTTACTCTGTTCTTCATGAACTTAATACTCTAGATGCAGGCAGGAGTCGGTCGATGTGTGGAGTAATAGTAGTAGATGCAGAATCGTTTCGGTCTACTTGACACGGACGTGATGCCTATATGCATAATCATTGCCTTGGATATCGTCATAACTATGCGCTTTTCTATCAATTGCTCGACAGTAATTTGTTCACCCACCGTATTATTTTCCTTCAAGAGAGAGAATCCTCTAGTGAAACCTATGCCCCCCGGGTCTATTTTCCATATTATATTTTCAGATCTATAAACCAAAAATACCAAAAATACTTTGCTGCAATCTTTTTACTTTTGTTTTACTTTTTGTTTTAGTAATCTTTTATATCTATCTCTATCGGATCTCATCCTTGCAAGTAACCGTGAAGGGATTGACAACCCCTTTATAGCGTTGGGTGCAAGTGTTTGATTGTTTGTGTAGGTGCAAAGATTGGGGCCTTGCTTGTACCTCCTACTGGATTGATACCTTGGTTCTCAACAACTGAGGGAAATACTTATCTACTTTGCTGCATCACCCTTTCCTCTTAAAGGGAAAACCAACGCAAGCTCAAGAAGTAGCAGTCCTCGAGTAGGTAAATGATAAAAACTGAATTTTTGATGTGGAATGCTGCCTAACATGTTCATCTCATATTTTTCTCCTTTGTAGCATGGACATTTGGACTTTTAGATGATTCAAAGCAATAGTCTAGTTTTAATATAATGACTTCAATACTCGAGCATGTCAACAAGCAACCAAGTCTTTCAAAATATCAACACTAAAGAAAGTGATCCCTAGCCCATCATGCTCAATCGTTGATCCATTCATGAAACACACTCAAATATTAGCTACACCCAATGCTCAAGTACGATCATAGTGCCCCCTAGTTGGTGCTTTATAAGAGAATATGGAGACTCAAAGGAAAAATAAAAATTGCATAAAGTAAATAGATAGGCCCTTCGCAGAGGGAAGTAGGGATTTGTAGAGGTGCCAGAGCTCAAAGTTTAAATTGAGAGAGAAAAATATTTTGGGTGGCATGCCTTTCCTGTCAACGAAAACGACAAAGTAGTTCACAATACTTCCCATGCTAGATACATCATAGGCGGTTCCCAAACAGAAAATAAAGTTTATTCCTTTTTCCACCATTCTTTCACATTTCATGGCTGGCCGTATCCACGGTTGCCTTCCATACCAACACTTTTCAAGGAATTTATTATTTGACAACATAAAGTAAATATTTTTTTTTCTTTTTCATTTCAGGAATGGGCATCCCTATTACCGCCGCACTCTCGTGCAATGACAAGTGAATAAACACTCATCTTGAGAATAACATATCTAGCATGGAAAAATATTGGACACTCCCTACCGTTTCATGAGCGGTACGAGCACACAAAAGAGAAATTTACATTGAAAAATTAGAGATGGCACATACAAATTTGCTTGGAACGGCATGAAAATACCGCATATAGGTAGGTATGGTGGACTCATAAGGCAAAACTTGGTTTAAGGATTTTGGATGCACAAGTAGTATTTCTACTTAGTACAAATGGAGGCTAGCAAATAGATTGAGAATCAACCAACCAAGAAACGAAAATTCACATAAGTGAGCATTGAGCATAACTAACACCGAATAATGCACCATAAGTAGGATGTAATTTCATTGCATAACTATTGACTTTCGTACTTGCATAGGGAATCACAACCTTGACACCAATATTCCTACTAAAGCATAATTACTCACTAACATGACTCACATATTACTATCATCATGTCTCAAAACTATTACAAGGAATCAAGTTTAATTTGTCCAATGATCTTCATGAATTTTTTTATTATATCCTCCTTGGATATCTATCATTTTGGGACTAATTTCATATATTGCCATTGCTTTTTGACTAGCTCAAAAAAAATTAAGTGAAGCACATGAGCATAGAGATTTCATCTCTCAAAAAGGTATAAGTGAAGCATGAGAGGATTTATTCAAAAATTACTAACTCTCAAATTAATCTAAGTGAAGCAAGAGAGTATTTCTTCAAAAGTTTCCAAGCACACCGTGCTCAACAAGATATAAGTGAAGCACTAGAGCAATTCTATAGCTCAAAAAGTTTTAGTGAAGCATATAGAGCAATTCTAATAAATCATAGCATAATTTTGGCTATCTCAAATAGGTGTGTCCAGCAAGGATACAAGTGACAAACTAACAAGCAAAGAAAGCAAAGACTCAAATGATACAAGATGCTCCAAGCAAAACTCATGATATGTGACGATAAAAATATAGTTCCAAGTAAAATACCGATGGTCGTTAGAAGAAAGAGGGGATGCCACTCGGGGGCATCCCCAAGCTTAGTTGCTTGCTTCTCTTTGGATATATCTTTGGGTGATGTAGCATCCCCAAGCTTAGGCTCTTTTCACTCCTTATTCCTTCATCCATCGTGATCTCACCCAAAACTTGAAAACTTCAATCACACAAAACTCAACAAAATCTTCGTGAGATCCGTTAGTATAATAAAGCAAATCACTACTTTAAGTACAGTTTCAAACCCATTCATATTTTATTATTGCATTATACCTACTGTATTTTAACTTTACCATGGCTCATACGCTTCAATACAACGCATAGATTCATCAAAACAAGCACACAATGCAACGAAAACAGAATCTGTCTTAAATAGAACAGTCTGTAGTAATCTGTACTCTAACCATACTTATGTAACTCTAAAAATTCTGAAAAATTAGGAAAACGTAACGAATTTGTATAGAAATACTGTGTTAAAATTTCAGCTCAGTATCACTCTCTAGTAAAAAACGAAAATTCGCATACTGGAGGCAAAGTCTCTGTTTCAGATTCAGCATTGTTTCTACTCATCTTACGAATCATCCTAAAGGCTGTACTTGGCACAAACACTAAATAAAACATAAAAAACACAATCATAACTGAGGAATAATTGTGTCAACACACAAAAACAGAAAGAAAAATATAAAAATAAATTTATTCATTGGGTTGCCTCCCAACAAGCGCTATCGTTTTACGCCCCTAGCTAGGCATGATGATTTCAATGATGCTCACATAAAAAGTAGTAATTGAAATATGCAAGAGAGCATAATGAATCTCATGATGAGCACATTTAAGTCTAACCCACTTCCTATGCATAGGAATTTTGTGAGCAAATAATTTATGGGAACAAGAATCAACTAGCATAGGAAGGCAAAACAAGCATAACTTCAAAACTTTGAACACATAGAGAGGAAACTTGATATTATTGCAATTCCTACAAGAATATGTTCATCCCTCATAATAAATTTCAGTAGCATCATGAAGGAATTCAATAATATAACTATCCCTGTTCAAGAATTCGTCCGATTAACCAGTTAACTTGCCGATTAATCCCTACTCGTAGGGTCACCGAGTAGCCGATTAAGTGATTAATCGCCCGATTAATTGATTAAATGGCCGATTAACTTGCCGATTAGCCTATTAATCCCCTACTCGCCAACCAACCGAGCAGCTACTAGTTAACGATTTCTTCAACAATGATAACTATCACATAAATCATTCTTTTCATGATGCACAAGCATAGAATTTTCATTACTCTCCACATAAGCAAATTCCTTTTCATCCATGGTAGTGGGAGCAAACTCAACAAAATAGCTATCATGAGACACTTGATTGAGATAACCACATTGCAAATTAAAACCATGAAGATAAGTTTCATGGTTATCATTACTCATTATAGCATACGTGTCATCACCATCATCAAAAATAGGAGGCATGCAATCATCATAATAAATTTGCTCATCAAAACTTGGGGGGACAAAAAAATATCACCTTCATCAAAAATAGCATCCCCAAGCTTGTAGCTTTGCATATCATTAGCGTCATGGATATTTAGAGAATTCATACTAGCAACATTGCAATCATACTCATCATTCAAGGAACTATCATGAATCACCTTATAAATGTCTTCTTTCAACACTTCATCCAAATTTTCAGATTCATGATTTTCAAACAAAACTTCATAGAGATAATCAAGTGCACTCAACTCACTAGCAATTGGTTCATCATAATTTGGTCTTTTGAAAAGATTAGCAAGTGGATGAGGATCCCTGTCAATAGATTTTTAGCACGCGAAGATGCAAGCAAATAGAAGGCACATGGCAACACAAGCAAACAAAAAGAGATCCGGCGAGAAAAAGGTGAACAAAAAAGAGGGCGAATAAAACGGCAAATTTGGTGAAGTGGGGGAGAGCAAAACGAGAGGCAAATGGCAAATAATGTAATTGCAAGGAGATGAGATTTGTGATTAGGAACCTGATAGATGTTGATGATGTCTCCTCGGCGTCAGAGATTGACACGTAGAAGAGACCGCTTCCTCCCCGGTAACGGCGCCAGAAATTCCTTTGACGTGGCTTGAGACTGCGTCAGTATTTCTCCAAAGAGGAAGGGATGATGCAGCACAGCGACGGTAAGTATTTCCCTCAGTTATGAAACCAAGGTATCGAACCAGTAGGAGGATTACCACCACCTAATAAGCAGCACCTGCACACAAAGAACAACTATTTGCAACCCGACGCGAAAGAAAGGTTGTCAATCTCTCTACGGTAAAAATATAGATTAGGTAGTAATAGATTAGAGAGATAGATCTCTCAAGAACACAAAATAAAAAGAGCAAATAAAAAGTGCAGCAATATATTTTTGGGTTTTTGGAATAATAGAACTGAAAACAAAAGAGGCAAAAAGATAGATCGGAAAGCAATATGTTGGAAAAGTAGACCCGGGGGCCGTAGGTTTCACTAGTGCCTTCTCTCATGAGTAGCACACGGTGGGTGAACAAATTACTGTTGGGCAATTGATAGAAGATCAAATAATCATGACGATATCCAAGGTGATGATCATTATATAGGCATCACGTCCAAGATAAGTAGACCGACTCCTGCCTGCATCTACCACTATTACTCCACACATCGACCGCTTCCAGCATGCATGTAGTGTATTAAGTTCATGAAAAACGGAGTAATGCAATAAGAACGATGACATGATGTAGACAAGATCTATTCATGTAGGAATAGACCCCATCTTGTTATCCTTAATAGCAACGATACATGCGTGCCTCGCTGCCCCTTCTGTCACTGGGAAAGGACACCGCAAGATCGAAATTCATCGGATCCCAACAAACACACCGCAAAAGTTTACATCAAATAGATCTCCAAGAGACCATTGTATTCAGAATCAAAAGAGAGAGAGGAAGCCATCTAGCTACTGCCTACGGACCCGTAGGTCTATGGTGGACTACTCACACATCATCGGAGAGGCACGAATGAGGATGATGAACCCCTCCATGATGGTGTTTAGATTGGATCTCGAGGTTCTGGAACTTGCGGCGGCTAGATGTGTTTTTCGTCGACTCCCCTAGGGTTTCTGGAATATTTGGGAATTTATAGGCATCAGAGGCGGTGGAGAGGGGCCCCGAGGAGGGCACAACCCATCAGGGCACGTCAGGGCCCCCCTGGCGCGCCCTGGTGGGTTGTGATCTCCACGGCCCACCTCTCTGTCACTTATTTGGCCCACTGGGTGTCTTCTGGTCCAAAAAAATCTCCAAAAAGTTTCGTCGCGATTGGACTCCGTTTGGTACTGATATTCTGCGAAGTAAAAAACAAGCAAAAACAACAACTGGCACTTTGGCTCTATGTCAATAGGTTAGTCAAAAAAATGATATAAAGTTGCTATAAAATGATTGTAAAACATCCAAGAATGATAATATAACAGCATGGAACAAGCAAAAATTATAGATACGTTGGAGATGTATCAGTAACCTCTTGTCCCCACATATCCCGACGAGGTCAGCCAAGAAGTCCATCTTGGGCTCAGGCTGGGCGGCGCCGTACACTGCCACAAGCGCCCATTGAAACCCATCCTCCTTCAAGCGCACCCTGAATTTGACGGCAAAGTCCCCAAACATTACATTCCGGACTTCAAGTGTCTCGCACTTGACCTCAAGTAAGATCCCACCGGACCTTCCTCTTGGCGGTAGACAGTGCCAATCGAAATCAATACCATCAGAGAGAGTACTAAGAAATTGTGAAATAAAATTATCTCTACCGGTCTCCATTAGGGCAATAAAATCAAGTTTGTGTTCTAGAGATGCTTCCGCTAGAAACCTTCTTTTAGCCAAGTCTGCTAGACCTCTGCCATTACAAAAGATTCCTTTCATCTTTCATCATAAAAAAATTTGCAGTCTTAAATCTTGCGCTTCTGCGTACCACAGATAAAGGACAAACCTTCCTCTTCCAGGGGCTTTTGGCTTATCCTGTCCAGCCACCCGGTCCATATAACCGGTCTCAGACTATGCGCAAGCATTAGGTTGCGGAGAAGCCATATACCCCTCCGAACCAATCTCATTATCCTCGTCAGGCATCAGAGACGGTGGCACTAGATCCTCACATAGACACTCTAGCGCCCCCATCCCAAGTGCATTAATATCAGAATCATTCATAGGCTTCACGGCTGCAATATTTCTAACCATCTCCATAGCGCTCTAAGCCTCTAAGTCTAAAAGGTCATTCACAGATTTTGAGATTTCCTTCCCATTATTACCTGATACGTCTCCAACGTATCTATTATTTTTGCTTGTTCCATGCTGTTATATTATCATTCTTGGATGTTTTACAATCACTTTATAGCAACTTTATATCATTTTTTGGGACTAACCTATTGACATAGTGCCAAAGTGACAGTTGCTGTTTTTGCTTATTTTTTACTTCGCGGAATATCAGTAACAAACGGAGTCCAATCGCGACGAAACTTTTTGGAGATTTTTTTTGGACCAGAAGACACCCAGTGGGCCAAACAAGTGCCACAGAGGTGGGCCGTGGAGACCACAACCCACCAGGGCGCGCCAGAGGCCCCAAGCGCGCCCTGATGGGTTGTGCCCTCCTCGGGCCCCCTCTCCACCGCCTTTGATGCCTATAAATTCCCAAATATTCCAGAAACCCTAGAGGAGTCGACGAAAAACGCATCCAGCCGCCGCAAGTTCAAGAGCCTCGAGATCCAATCTAACACCATCACGGAGGGTTCATCATCCTGTGCCTCTCCGATGATGAGTGAGTAGTCCACGATGGACCTACGGGTCCGTAGGCAGTAGCTAGATGGCTTCCTCTCTCTCTTTTGATTCTCAATACAATGGTCTCTTGGAGATCTATTTGATGTAAACTTTTGCGGTGTGTTTGTTGGGATCCGATGAATTTTGAGTTCATGATCAGTTTCTATCCATGAATATTATTTGAGTCTTCTTGATCTCTTATATGCATGATTACTCATAGCGTCGTATTTCTTATTCGAATCTTTGGTTTAGTTAGGCCAACTAGATCAATTTTTCTTGCCATGGGAAGAGGTGCTTTGTGATGGGTTCGATCTTGCGGTGTCCTCTCCCAGTGTCAGAAGGGGCAGCGAGGCACGCATGTATCGTTGCTATTAAGGATAACAAGATGGGGTCTATTCCTACATGAATAGATCTTGTCTACATCATGTCATCGTTCTTATTGCATTACTCCATTTTTGCATGAACTTAATACACTAGGTGCATGCTGGATAGCGGTCGATGTGTGGAGTAATAGTGGTAGATGCAGGCAGGAGTCGGTCTACTTATCTTGGACGTGATGCCTATATAATGATCATCGCCTTGGATATCGTCATGATTATTTGATCTTCTATCAATTGCCCAACAGTAATTTGTTCACCCACCATATGCTATACTCATGAGAGAAGCCACTAGTGAAACCTACGGCCCCCGGGTCTACTTTTCCAACATATTGCTTTCCGATCTATGTTTTTGCCGCTTTTGTTTTCAGATCTATTATTCCAAAAACCCAAAAATACCTTGTTGCACTTTTTATTTGCCCTTTTTATTTTGTGTTCTTGAAAGATCTATCTCTCCAATCTATCATATCCTAATCTATCTTTTTACCGTAGAGAGATTGACAACCTCTCTTTCGCGTCGGGTTGCAAGTATTTGTTCTTTGTGTGCAGGTGCTGCTTATTAGGTGGTGGTGATCCTCCTACTGGTTCGATACCTTGGTTTCATAACTAAGGGAAATACTTACCGTCGATGTGCTGCATCATCCCTTCCTCTTTGGGGAAATACCGATGCAGTCTCAAGCCACGTAAAAGGAATTTCTAGTGCCGTTGCCGAGGAGGAAGCGGTCTCTTCTACGTGCCAATCTCTGGCGCCGAGGAGACACCATCATCATCTACATGGGTCCTAATCACAAATCTCATCTCCTTGCAATTACATTATTTTCCTTTCGCCTCTCGTTTTCCTCTCCCCCACTTCACAAAATTTGCCGTTTTATTCGCCCCCTTTTTCGTTCGCCTTTTTCTCACCGGATCTCTTTTTGTTTGCTATCTTTGCTTGTGTTGCAATGTGCCTTCTAATTGCTTGCATCTTCGCTTGCTAAAAATCTATTGATATGAATCCTCATCCACTTGCTAATATTTTCAAAAGACCAAATTATGATGAACCAATTGCTAGTGAGTTGAGTGCACTTGATTATCTCTATGAAGTTATGCTTGAAAATCATGAATCTGAAAATTTTGATGAAGTGTTGAAAGAAGAAATTTATAAGGTGAGTCATGATAGCTCCTTGATTGAAAAGCATGATTGCAATGATGTTACTATAAATTCTATTAATGTCAATTATGCTAATGATATGCAAAGCCACAAGCTTGGGGATGCTATGTTTGATGAAGATGATATTTTTAGTCCCCCAAGTTTTGATGAGCAAATTTATTATGATGATTGCATGCCTCCTATTCATGATGATGGTGATGACACGTATGCTACAATGAGTAATGATAACCATGAAACCTATCATCATTTTTTTAATTTGCAATGTGGTTATGTCAATCAAGTGTCTCATGATAGTTATTTTGTTGAGTTTGCTCCCACTACTATGGATGAAAAGGAATTTGCTTATGTGGAGAGTAATGAAAATTCTATGCTTGTGCATCATGAAAAGAATGATTTATGTGATAGTTATATTGTTGAATTCCTTCATGATGCTACTGAAATTTATTATGAGGGATGAATATATGCTTGTAGGAATTGCAATAACATCAAGTTTCCTCTCTATGTGTTCAAAGTTTTGAAGTTATGCTTGTTTTGCCTTCCTATGCTAGTTGATTCTTGTTCCCATAAATTGTTTGCTCACAAAATCCCTATGCATAGGAAGTGGGTTAGACTTAAATGTGCTTGTCATGAGATTCATGATGCTCTCTTGCATATTTCAATTACTACTTTTTATGTGAGCATCATTGAAATCATCATGCCTAGCTAGGGGCGTAAAACGATAGCAGTTGTTGGGAGGCAATCCAATGAATAAATTTATTTTCATCTTTTTCTTTCTGTTTTTGAGTGTTGACACAATTATTCCTCTGTTATGATTATGTTTTTATGTTTTATTTAGTGTTTGTTCCAAGTAAAGCATTTAGGATGATTCATAAGATGAGTAGAAACAACACTGAATCTGAAACAGAAACTTTGCCTCCAGTGTTCGAATTTTCATTTTTTACTGGAGCGTAATATTGAGCTGCAATTTTAACACAGTGTTGCTATACAAATTATTTACGTTTTCCTGATTTTTCAGAATTTTTTATAGTTACAGAAGTATGGTTAGACTACAGATTACTACAGACTGTTCTGTTTAAGACAGATTCTGTTTTCGTTGCATTGTGTGCTTGTTTTGATGAATCTATGGGCTGTATTGAAGGGTATGAGCCATGGTAAAGTTAAAATACAGTAGGTATAATGCAATAATAAAATATTAATGGGTTTGCAACATCACCTAAAGTAGTGATTTGCTTTATTATACTAACGGATCTCACGAAGATTTTGTTGAGTTTTGTGTGATTGAAGTTTTCAAGTTTTGGGTGAGATCACGATGGATGAAGGAATAAGGAGTGAAAAGAGCCTAAGCTTGGGGATGCTACAGCACCCCCAAGATATATCCAAAGAGAAACAAGCAACTAAGCTTGGGGATGTCCCGAGTGGCATCCCCTCTTTCTTCTAACGACCATCGGTATTTTACTTGGAGCTATATTTTTATTCGTCACATATCATGAGTTTTGCTTGGAGCGTCTTGTATCATTTGAGTCTTTGCTTAATTTGCTTGTTAGTTTGTCACTTGTATCCTTGCTGGCACACCTATTTGAGAGATACAAAATTATGCTATGATTTGTTAGAATTGCTCTATATGCTTCACTTAAACTTTTTGAGCTATAGAATTCCTCTAGTGCTTCACTTATATCTTGTTGAGCACTGTGTGCTTGGAAACTTTTATAGAAATACTCTCATGACTCACTTAGATTAATTTGAGAGTTAGTAATTTTGAAGAAATCCTCTCATGCTCCACTTATACTTTTTTGAGAGACGAAATCTCTATGCTAATGTCACTACTAGAAAACTGGCTATAGCCAATATCCCTATTAGTGGCGCACCATGGTGGTGGTGCGCCACTGCTATATAGCAATGGCGCACCAGAAACAGGTGCGCCATTGTTATTTTTTTAGTAGTGGCGCACCACCTGAGCAGTGCGCCATTGTTATTTTTTTTGCCCACCCCCCCACCTCACCAGACATAGCAATGGCGCACCACACCAAGGTGCGCCATTACTATGTAGCATAGTAATGGCGCACCTTGGTGTGGTGCGCCATTGCTATGTGTGTGCGGTGGGGTGTGTCCGTGTGTGTGAGCAATAGTAATAGCACACCCCACCGCACACACACAAACACCCCCCCCCCCCCCCCCCGTGGACTGTGGATCGCCTTTTCGGTTTAAAAAAAAATAAAAGAAAATGATAAAAGATTCAAAAAAATTCAAAAAAATAGATGCCCATGTGTTATGTGTTCTAGTTGTTACGAAAATTAACAAACATGAATTTTGAATTTTTTTGCAAAAAAAAAACCGTCGTGTTTCGGTAAAATGGCCGTAACTTTTGCATACGACCTCCGATGAAAAAGTTTTTTATATGAAAAAGATACTACTCGAAAAGTTACATCCAAATTTAACTGGCTCTGCCCGTTATCGATTTTTTTAGAATCCTCAAAAACCTAACAGAAAAAGCGTTACAGCCATTGTTAGATCTGGAGGCAAAATAATACAAAATTTTTAAAAAATTAGCAATGGCGCACCAGTGCATAGTGCGCCACTACTATTTTCCCGCCTTCAAAATTCAAAAATATTTAAAAATAGTAATGGCGCACCACACCTAGGTGCGCCATTACTATGTACCTTAGTAATGGCGCACCTAGGTGTGGTGCGCCATTACTAAGGTACATAGTAATGGCGCACCACACCTAGGTGCGCCATCACTAAGTCTGGGCAGTGACGTGGCAGTTCCCACCCACCACCGGTTCCCTCTCTTATCCTCTTTGACCCCTCTCTCTCCTGCCATCCTGCTTCTTCCTTCCCCTTCCCCTTCTTCCTCCCTTCGTAGGAGCCACAGGAGCGCCGCCGCCCGCAGCTCCTCCCGTTTGCCTCCCAGGTGAGTGCCCGAGGCCGCGCCTCCGCGCCCGACCTCCTCAACGCCCTCGCCGGAGCACCACCAGAGCCGGTTCCGGCCGTCCCTTCTCGCCGCTGGCCTCCTTCTCCCTCTCGTTGCTCTTCTCCCTCATCTCTCTCTGCCTTCCCCCTCGCAGGTACATTCCATGGCGCCGCCAGAGATGCCCAGTCAGACACATCCTCCGTTTGCCAAGCCGCCATCGGATCTGAGGTGCCCGTCACCGGATCCGCCCGTTTCCCCCTCGCCTCCATGCCGTTCCGACCATCGAGGAGCCTCGCGCTGCCGCCCCTGTTCTATGCAGCGCCGCCATGGCCTCCTGCTTGTGCGAGGGACGGAGGGAGACGAGCGCATCGCTCGCCTCTCGCGGGTGGTCCGGCCCAACTTCGTCGGCGGTTGTGCAGAAACGAGCAAAAACGAGCAAAAACGAGCAAAAACAAGCAAAAAGAGCAAAAAAATGAGCAAAAACGAGCAAAACGAGCAAAAAACGAGCAAAAAAAGAGCAAAAACGAGCAAAAAAAATCGTGATCCAAATTTCAAAAATATAGCAGTGGCGCACCAATTCTAGTACCAGTGGCGCACCATTCAAAAAAAAATTCAAAAAAATTCAATAAAAAAAGTTACCAGTGGCGCACCTGTAGCAATAGTAATGGCGCACCACATGGTGCGCCACTAGTATTTGGATTACTAATGGCGCACCAGAGGTGCGCCATTACTATTTGTTACTAATGGCGTGATAATAGTGGCGCACCTATAGTGCGCCATTAATAGCCAAAATAGGTGCGCCACTAACAGCCTTTTTTCTAGTAGTGTGTGCTTCACTTAAATTTGTTTGAGCTTGTCAAAAAGCAATGGCAATATATGAACCTAGTCCCAAAGTGATAGATATACAAGGAGGATATAATAAAAACTTTCATGAAGATCATTGGACAAATTAAACTTGATTCCTTGTAATAGTTTTGAGACATGATGATAGTAATATGTGAGTCATGTTAGTGAGTAATTATGCTTTAGTAAGAATATTGGTGTTAAGGTTTGTGAGTCCCTATGCATGCACGAAAGTCAATAGTTATGCAATGAAATTACATCCTACTTATGGTGCATTATTCGGTGTTAGTTATGCTCAATGCTCACTTATGTGAATTTTCGTTTCTTGGTTGGTTGCTTCTCAATCTATTTGCTAGCCTCCACTTGTACTAAGTAGAAATACTACTTGTGCATTCAAAATCCTTAAACCAAGTTTTGCCTTATGAGTCCACCATACCTACCTATATGCGGTATTTCCATGCCGTTGTAAGCAAATTTGTATGTGCCACCTCTACTTTTCAAAATAAATTTCTCTTTTGTGTGCTCGTACCGCTCATGAAACGGTAGGGGGAGTCCAATATTTTTCCATGCTAGATGTGTTATTCTCAAGATGAGTGTTTATTCACTTGTCATTGCACGAGAGTATGGCGGTAATAGGGATGCCCATTCCCGAAATGAAAAAAAAAAGAAAAAAAATATTTACTTTATGTTGTCAAATAATAAATTCCTTGGAAAGTATTGGTATGGAAGGCAACCGTGGATACGACTAGCCATGGAATGTGAAAGAATGGTGGAAAAAGGAATAAACTCTATTTTCTATTTGGGAACCGCCTATGATATATCTAGCATGAAAAGTATTGTGAACTACTTTGTCGTTTTCGTTGATAGGAAAGGCATGCCACTCAAAATATTTTTCTCTCTCAATTTTAAACTTTGAGCTCTGGCACCTCTACAAACCCTACTTCCCTCTGTGAAGGGCCTATCTATTTACTTTATGCATTTTTTATTTTTACTTTGAGTCTCCACCTTCTCTTATAAAGCACCAACTAGGGGGCACTATGATTGTACTTGAGCATTGGGTGTAGCTAATATTTGAATCAATGATTGAGCATGATGGGCTAGGGATAACTTTCTTTAGTGTTGATGTTTTGAAAGACATGGTTGCTTGTTGGCACGCTTGAGTATTGGAGTCATTATGTCAAAACTAGACTATTGCTTTGAATCATCTAAATTCTAAATGTCCATGCTACAAAAGAAAAGAATATGAGATGAACATGTTAGGCAGCATTCCACAGCAAAAATTCTGTTTTTATCATTTACCTACTCGAGGACGAGTAGGAATTAAGCTTGGGGATGCTGATACGTCTCCAATGTATCTATAATTTTTGCTTGTTCCATGCTGTTATATTATCATTCTTGGATGTTTTACTATCACTTTATAGCAACTTTATATCATTTTTTGGGACTAACCTATTGACATAGTGCCAAAGTGCCAGTTGCTATTTTTGCTTGTTTTTTACTTCGCAGAATATTAGTACCAAACGGAGTCCAATCGGGACGAAACTTTTTGGAGATTTTTTTTGGACCAGAAGACACCCAGTGGGCCAAAGAAGTGCCAGAGAGGTGGGCCGTGGAGACCACAACCCACAAGGGCACGCCAGAGGCCCCAGGCGCGCGCCCTGATGGGTTGTGCACACCTTGGGGCCCCTCTCCACCGCCTCTCATGCCTATAAATTCCCAAATATAGCAGAAACCCTAGAGGAGTCGACGAAAAACACATCCAGCCGCCGCAAGTTCCAGAGCCTCGAGATCCAATCTAACACCATCACGGAGGGGTTCATCATCCTCATTGGTGCCTCTCTGATGATGGGTGAGTAGTCCACCATAGACCTACGGGTCCGTAGGCAGTAGCTAGATGGCTTCCTCTCTCTTTATTTTGATTCTCAATACAATGGTCACTTGGAGATCTATTTGATGTAAACTTTTGCGGTGTGTTTGTTGGGATCCGATGAATTTTGAGTTCATGATTAGTTTCTATCCATGAATATTATTTGAGTCTTCTTGATCTCTTATATGCATGATTACTTATAGCCTCGTATTTCTTCTTCGAATATTTGGTTTAGTTAGGCCAACTAGATCAATTTTTCTTGCCATGGGAAGAAGTGCTTTGTGATGGGTTCGATCTTGCGGTGTCCTCTCCCAGTGACAGAAGGGGCAGCGAGGCATGCATGTATCATTGCTATTAAGGATAACAATATGAGGTCTATTCCTACATGAATAGATCTTGTCTACATCATGTCATCATTCTTATTGCATTACTCCGTTTTTCCATGAACTTAATACACTAGATGCATGCTGGATAGCGGTCGATGTGTGGAGTAATAGTGGTAGATGCAGACAGGAGTCGGTCTACTTATCTTGGACGTGATGCCTATATAATGATCATCGCCTTGGATATCGTCATGATTATTTGATCTTCTATAAATTGCCCAACAGTAATTTGTTCACCCACCGTGTGCTATACTCATGAGAGAAGCCACTAGTGAAACCTACGGCCTCCAGGTCTTCTTTTCCAACAAATTGCTTTCCGATCTATCTTTTTGCCGCTTTTGTTTTCAGATCTATTATTCCAAAAACCCAACAATACCTTGCTGCACTTTATATTTGCCCTTTTTATTTTGTGTTCTTGAGAGATCTATCTCTCCAGTCTATCATATCCTAATCTATCTTTCTACTGTAGAGAGATTGACAAGTTATTTTTCGCGTCGGGTTGCAAGTATTTGTTCTTTGTGTGCAAGTGCTGCTTATTAGGTGGTGGTGATCCTCCTACTGGTTCGATACCTTGGTTTCATAACTGAGGGAAATACTTACCGTCGCCACGTCATTACCCAACGATACCTTGAGTTTGCTTGCATTTAAAATAATATCATCATCAGAGAAATGCAAAATAGAGCAACTAGTATTGATCGCCATACCTGCAGTCGCCTCGATGTCACGAAGCTTAGCCGCCCGCATGGCACGACCCAACTATAGGTCATCGACATCTGGCTGAGCCTGGAGGCGAAGACTCATCCGTTTGTCTCCAGTCGCCGGGTCGGGGATCCGTCCAAAGGCGATAACATTATTAGGAGTGGGTCCAGTCTGAGCCTGGCCTCCTGCCGCATGCTCGACTGGACCAGCCCCTATCGCGTCGGCTGATGTGCGGTCGCCCATCGCGTGCCTAGCAGTATGAACGTCACCTCCTGCCACGCTCCCTGCTGTAGCTATGTCGCCCATTGTTGGGTTGTGGTCACCTACCACGTACCCGGCGGAGTGCATCACTGTTGGAGCAGTTGAGGTATGGCCACCTGCCAGCATCCCAACCATCCCTCGCCCCTGAACCTCCATGGGGTAGAGTAGTAGCTCGTAGGCTCGACCCTCGTTGACTGGGGGCCGAGGGTACAGATCCACCGGGCCCGACTGGCGAGATCGACCGTCGTAACTGGCACGGGTCCCTGGACCGTGAGGTTGAGCCCTCGTGCGCCCGCGACGAGGCACCCTCCAACAGAGGCTGAGCGGCTGACGATGGCGTCCTAGACACCATAGGTGACACTGAAGGCGAAAGCGGTGGAAGCTCTCCTCCACCGGATCGTCCATCTCCGCCCTGACGCCCCAAAGGCAGCTAGGTGCAAACAAAGATCCAAAGGAGCCAAACCTCAAATGATTCATCGGGGTGGAAACATGTGGCGGCTCCCTACTACAACTAGCCTCAGTTGGCTTGGCCAACAGTGCCGTACCTCTGGCAGTGCCATCCCTCTGATCTGAACCCTTATCCCGGTTCCCTTCTCCCTCGTGGCCATCCTCAGTATCCATATCAGTATGTTGAGCCAGCTCCTGAAAGTGAGCATTCTCCTCTATCTCAATCTCCATGTCAAAGCTCCTGCCATCATACGTCCATCTGACAATGTCCGGAATATGCTCTATGCTAACCACGCTAACAAGCAGGCGAGCCACTCCCTGCGCACGCGTAAGAGGCATATCCACCTTCTCTGTCTTACCAATCAACGAGCCAAGACTCCAGGTCACCAAAAAATCATCCAATGGCGCACGGGGAGCCCCTAGGAATCTGACCCAAAGTTGTGAAACATTCTGTAAATAGGCAAACCGTCCTTTGCCTTGCCGATAGATGTAGGATCCAAAGTATGTCTAGAGGGGGGTGATTAGACTACTTGACCAATTAAAAATCTAACCTTTTCCCAATTTTAAGTGTTGGCAAGTTTTAGCAATTGTAGCAAGTCAAGTACACCCTACACATGCAAGTCTAAGAGTATAGCAGCGGAAAGTAAAGACATGCACATGAAAGTAAAGGTAGGGAGAGGAGAATCAAACACAATTGATGAACGAAGATTTTTCCCGTGGTTCCGATAGGTGGTGCTATCGTACGTCCACGCTGATGGAGACTTCAACCCACAGAGGGGTCACGAGAGTCCACGGAAGGCTCCATCCGTTAGGGTCCACAAAGTAGCAACCTCGTCTATTCCATCAGGGCCTCCGTCCATGAAGGACTAGCCTCACTATGGGTAGATCTTCACGAAGTAGGCGATCTTCTTACCCGTACAAACTTCTTGGTTCAACTCCACAACACGAAGAAGGAGGCTCCCAAGCGACACCTAACCAATCTAGGAGGCACCACCCTCCAAAAGGTAATAGATGTGGTAACAATGATGAACTGCTTGCTCTTGTGCTTCAAAAGATAGTCTCATCAACACACAATCTCACAGATTTGGCTTGGTAGAAGAGGTTGATTGGGTGGAAAGCAACTTGGAGAGGCTAGAAATCAAGATTCATATGGTTGGAGTGGAAGGTCTTGATCTCAACACATGAGCAGGTGGTTCTCTCTCAGAAAAATGGATGGGGCAAGTGTAAGTGTGTTCTGAATGCTTCCTCTACGAATGAGAGGTGGTGGAGGGGTATATATAGGCATCTCCAAAAATCCAACCGTTACAACATTATTGTCCAACTCGATGAAACCGGTCCAAAAACTCGGTTGTACCGACTAGTACAAAATGTGGCAACTTTAGGCTTTTCGGTAAGATCGATATATGAATCTCGGTGGTACCGATTCTTGAAAACAATTAACAGAGAGTTGGTCCAAAAACTCGGTTGGTCCGATTCTCAAAACTCGGTGGTATCGATTCCTGAAAATGGCTAATCAGAGAGTTGGTCCAAAACTCGGTTGGTCCGAATCTCAAAACTTGGTGGTACCGAGATGCTAGGGTTTGGCTTGGGATCTGTCTGAGGCAAAACTCGGTAGGGCCGAATGGAAATAGTTGGTGGCGCCGATTTTGGATATTTTGTTTTGGACAGAGTATTTGTGGGAGAATTTCATGTATATTTTTGGTGGCTAATCTCTAAGCACTTGAGCAACTAGATCATCGTAGACACCTCATTCCTTTTTAATAGTATTGACTTTCCTATGGACTCAAAGTGATTTCTCACAAAATGTACAATGTAGAGTCTTCAAGCTTGTTACCAATAGATGTTCCTTGCATCTAGGGAATCTCCTCACAATCCTTTTGCCAATCCATTCATTGAACTTTCCTGAAATATACTTGGTGGAAACATTAGTCCAGTGAAATATATATTGTTATTAATGACCAAAACCACCAAGGTAGAAGTTGTGCTTTCAATAGATCAATGAAATTGATGTGGAGTATTAACATTGCTGGTGTAAGGATGCCAAACATGACTATCTCTTGTGCGTTTGAGCTAAGAACTCATCTTGGCTGGGCAGGTACGAATTGTAACTGTAGGTACAGGAACTGTGATTGCTTGGAAGCAATTTAATTTTGATTATCAAACTTGCAAGGCATGAAACGACAGAGATGGGAACATGGGAAAATTAGGAACACAATACCATCGACTTGACATGTAATTTCGATTCGGGATTAAATTTGTCTGTCAGGGGGAAGCCCCAACACCACTATCGTCACTGATGAGGGTGTTGATTGGAGTACCTACTATTCATTCTCCTGATGGACTGAAGAAGTCCGGTTTCACAACTGGAGGCTCTCCTGCAGGTGGCATCATGGGATCAATGGCAAGAAGCAAAGCCCTATTGTTTGATGCAGGTTTCATGGGACGTATGAATGCCTCTGTGTAGTTCCATCAGTTTTCCCTACAGATATGAACAGAATGGCTAATGCTGAGAAAAACATAATTGGATGAATATTATAACTGATGATGTAATTGCTTATTAGATGGTAATCAACAATATATATTTCGTATTTTCTTCAGCTTTTTATGTTATAAGTAAGTAGTACCCCTCCGTCCCAAAATAAGTGTCTCAAACTTAATACAACTTTGTACTAAAACTAGTACAAAGTTAAGACACTTATTTTAGGACGGACGGACAGAATACTATTTAAAGGGATTATTATAAAAAATAAAAGGAGAATGAAAGGGGTGTTTTGGAGTACTAAATCTGCAGTAGAGTATCAGTTTTACCATCGCTTACCTATCTTGCAAGGCAATGGCCCCAGGAAGTTGAGGATTTGCAAAGCATAGCATAATATTGATCCCTGAAGCGACACTATTCCTCTATGTAATGCATTGGCAATTAAGATTTAAGGCAAGGAAACTGCCCTACATCAGCACGAAAAACAAATGTATGGGGCTGCAGAGGAATTGGCATTCAATTGTTTACCTTCGAACATATGAGATGTCATCCAACAACACCACTCGTCCACTGATGGCCATGTCCATATATCAGTCAACAATGAAGCCCTCTGTGTGTCGACTCCATAGGGCAACCACTACTGTGTGTCCGTACCATACCAAGAGGTTGATATTAATAAGGCAAACATAACAATTCATATAAGCAGCCATGAACAAGTAGCTTGTAATTGCGGGAAATATTACAGTTCAAAAGCTATAAACAAATGTATGACGCATAACTGCCATCAGTTATGTAATACAAAGTACATTGCAGAGTGGCTTCACTCCTGGCCTGGTAATCTGCACCTTAACATGCAAGCAGAGAATTCAACTGATGGAAAAATGAGATAGGTTGTAGACACCACCAAGATGGGAGCCCGGTGCTGAGAATGGGAGGAGTAAGAGGCGGTTGAGAGTCTAGGGGTGGAACGTCGAAGCGTGACCTATGGGTCCCAAACACTGATACTAACCTAGCTTGTCGTTTCCCCGCTCTCTTTACACACTCTAACAGACAGTCTGCATCCACCGCTCGAGTTCTGGCTTCCACGGAACTGACCCTTGACCTAACTTCTAGATTATCTCGTGCTGCGGAACATGAACTGGTTGCTTTACGTGCTCTTTTGGCTTCAGTTAACCTGAATACACAGGTACCGGACAGAAGAATTTGCAGGGGTGCCGGCAAAAGCCTATCCACCAAACTGGCCTACGCGGCGATCTGGCAGAATACCCCGACCAACACGATGGCCGTGGCAATTTGAAAGGACACTAGTGCAGAATCGGCCTATAGTGCCGGTTCGTAAGGGCCTTTAGTGTCGGTTCTCCAACCGGCACTAAAGGGTGGGGACTAAAGCCCCCCCCCCCCCTTTTAGTCCCGGTTCAACACGGCCCGGCACTAAAGGCCCACCACGTGGCACCTGCCGGCGCTGTGGGCTGGGGGACCTTTAGTCCCGGTTGGTAACACCAACCGGCACTAAAGGACTAAAAGTATTTAATTCTTTTAATTTTGGTTTATTTTTCCTTTTAATCCTTTAGGGGTTTATGAATTAATTATGGTTTATTTTTCCTTTTAATTTTGTGTTTTCCATTTAATTATTTTTCATTTCAAACATATATTACGCTACTACATACTGTACACGTTGTGCATATATATATAAATAGAATTTCTCGTAGAACCGATCATATATATATATATATATATATATATATATATATATATATATATATATATATATATATCATCGAATTTCTCGTACGATGACCATTCACATACATATATATATACAATTTGGTATATACAATTTCTCCTACAATTTGCGGATCATTACATATGCAGGGCATTACTGCTTGATCTTGTAATGGTATTCTCCTTTGGGATCTATGACCTGGTCGAGCAGAAATCCAGCTATTTCCTCTTGAATTGCTCGTACGCGAGCCGTTGGTAGGAGCTGGTCCCGCATCTCCATCAGCTATAATCAGGAGATCAAGATGAATATATTAATTGTGTGTATATATATTAGCTAGATCATGATAAAAAAATTATGGATAGTGTTCTGGCAAACGTACCCAAAGATTTCTTTCATCTCTGCTCCTTTCAGACGTGATCATGCGAATGTTCTCGCAAACGTAGTATGCGCATAAAGCATTCCCCTGCTCCTGCTTCATGCACTTTACGAGAATAAAATTCAATCAGGTAATAATTAATCAAGCATGATAATGGTATTGAAACTAGAATTAAATAGATGCACGGACGTAGCTAGCTAGTACTACTTAATTACCTTGGGTCGCACCCATTTCAGCTGTTGTTTCCATTCGCCGGGGACCTCTTTGATGAACTTTTGCCAAGCCCTGCCCGCCGGCAAAGAAAATGAATAAAGAGGCCGACATAGTGCAATAATGATTGAAATTACCTGTCAACCATCCCCCTCACGATTGCGTATTCGGATGGATTCTTATATAGTGAGTCCAGTACTTCAACTTTTCCCTTGTCAACTTCAATGATTAACAAGATCCAGTGGTAACTGCATGCGCACACGTTTTTTTATAAATAAGCGGGCATGTGCATAACTCATCAACTACACTTATTAACATCTAGTAAGCAAAAAATAGAATTTGTGGTACAAGATATAGTAACACTCACCCGAAGTTGTAAGGAAGTAGTATTTCTGGTTGGGTGTTTAGTTGCTTCAAAAACTCTAGCAGTAATCTCTCTGTGTCTTTTCTCAAATATTGATCTTCCCATATCGCCTGATTAACCATATTTGGGTCAATGAACCCAATGCCATAGCGTCCAGCTTTTTTCATTTCATACATCTTCATTCTGCATAATACCACAGAAAAGAATATAGTGAGGATAATTACAGGTAATGAACGAGAGCACATCTAGCTAGCTAGCTAGAGACTTAAATTACAGAAAGAAATCACTTACAGACAATAGCAACTGACGATAGATTTGTCGAGTGCGTCTTGTTGGAATAACTGAAACAACTCTGAATAATGAATCCACAAATCTTTTTTATGGAAGTAATGCTTTCTCTTGACTTTCACCATGAGGGACTCTTGATTGGTATTTGTTGTTTCTTGCATGTACCACGTATGCAAATTGTACATTCTCGTTGGTAGAAGCTTGACATCATCAGGCTTGACCAGAGGTTTGCCGCGGACATATTGGTATTTTACTTCCTCCTCTGTAATCCCGGGGATTTCCTCAAGGCCTAGGAGTTGTTCAACAGTGACACCGGCCTCTTTAGCCTGCCTTCTAAGATCGTCGGTTATTACCAGCCGATCGGCGGTACTCACAGGTGTTTGTACAATGAGCGGGGGGATCGAGTGCACTGCCTGTTCTCCCAGCTGGGGAACAGTTTTCCCCCTTTTTTTGCCAACTGCTTGGCTCGAGCTCGAGCTCGACTCCTTTTGCCCTGCTAAATATGACTTCTTGATAGACCGCACATAGTCGGAGTCCTTCTGATTGTCAGCCGGTCGAGCCATATCAATAAAGTGTTGTGAGACATGCTCAGGTACTTTCTCCTTTGGCGGCGCGGACGGTTTCGGTGCAAAATGGGCCTTCAATTGGGCATCACATGCGTCGTCGAGTTCCTCCTGAGTCAGGTGGTAAGACAACTTCGGAAGAGGCTTGAGGCTTGGACCATATTTGAATTTCTTGTCTGTTGTACCGCTAGCCGTCGTAGCTACTGCCTCTCTCTTCCGCTGTTGCTTAGGCTGACGCCGTGCCGGACTTGGAGGAGGAGTCAGCTGACGCGGTGCCGGCGGACTTGGAGGAGGAGGAATTGGCTGACGCCGTGCCGGACTTGGAGGAGGAGTCGGCTGACGCGGTGCCGACGGACTTGGAGGAGGAGGAGTTGGCTGACGTCGTGCCGGACTTGGAGGAGGAGGAGTCCACTGACGCGGCGGCGGACTTGGAGGAGGAGGAGTCGGTGGCCTTGGAAAGACGATGCAATCCTTTTTCCATAGAATGATACGATGTATGGCCTCTCCTAGTGTTCTCTCCTCGTCACCTCCAAGAATGTCAAGTTGTAGCTCGTGATATCCTGACATCACTTCATCAACCCCGACACGAGCATAGCCAGCTGGAATGGGATTGCAATGGAAGGTTGCTTCAGGGGGATTTGCTAAAGCATAGTCGTCCGCCACCTTCATGGATAAGTTCTTCACTTTCATGTGTAGCTCACAGTTAGTCCTGTCTTTGATATCATCCACAGGGTAGCTAGCTAGCAATGCATTATCGATATCGGCCGGGGCGGAACCCACGCTGCTTCTCGGCATAGATGGGACGGTGCTATCCAATGCTGGATCGATCTGCTCATGCTGCCGTTGAGACGCCCTTTCCTGGCTGAGTGAGTCGATTTGCTCCTGCTGCCGCCTAACAAATCGTTCCAACTCCAGGTGCTTTGATTCTAGGCCTTCAAGGCGGAGTGCTTCCTCCTTCTTCTTCTTCTCCTCCTGCATCTTCTTTCTCGCACGGCTTCTATAGTCGTCGTTCTCTCTGTTGGGCGTGAACACCCCCGTTCGAGCTTCTTCTATTGCAATAAGTATTTCGTCTATCGCTTCTTTAAGACTTGCCTTCACCATAACCAGCCCTGTCTCTGGGTCCAACTTCCCCCCATGCGCATAAAACCATGTCCTACACCTGGAGGGCCATGTCAATGTAACTGGATTGACCCCTGCACTAATCATCTTTTGCTCAGATTGATCCCACTTAGGCAGGGCCACCTGGTAGCCACCTGGCCCCGGAGTATGGTGCCACTTCTTTTTCGCAGCATTAATCTTGTTTATTCTCGACCGTTCCTTAGCTTCTTCCGATTCCTTGAAGTTCACGAAAGCATCCCAGTGATCTTTTGCCTTCACCAGTGCTCCCGTGAATTCTGGAGTCTTCTTTTTTGATTTGACGTACTTAGTCCATGCATTTTTCTTGAAGGTGTTGAATCTGATCGCCATCTTTTTAAGAGCATAGTTTCTGACTTTCTTCAGATCTGCATCTGTCAAATTATCTGGTAGGGTGAAATGTTCCATGAGCGTAGTCCAAAGCACATCTTTTTCTCTTTCGTCGACAAAAGTAACTCCTGCTCGATCTCCCTTTGCTGGCTTTTTCCATTCTTGAACGGAGATCGGGATTTGGTCCCTGACAATAACTCCCCATTGATTCTTGAACTTGGTCGCATGTTTCCTAGGTTCAAGCGGTTCGCCAGTTGATGTTTTGATGGAATCGATGTTGAACTTTACGCCTTTGTCCAACTTTTTGGCCGGGCCTCGAACTACCCTGTCGCTTGTAGAAGATTTGCTCGATCCGGAGGCCTAAAAGAAGAAAAATCGATTCGTTAATACATACAAATCAATTAAGACATGTAATGATCACCGGATGGCTTATATATTAAATATACCTTGCCGGTCTTTGTTATTTGAAGAACATTTTCTTCGTCAACATCGTTGTCGTCACCTTCATCTATTCGTTCGTCTTCATCAAATATCATACAACCCTCACCGGAATTGTTTAGATATTGCGAGCCGTCATCATCTTCAGGTTCATGCTCTGGGCTCGTGGAGCGTATGATGTCGAACAGAGCCTCTTCTCCTTCTCTGTCGGTATTTTCCATAGCTTTTATTTAACTAATCCAAAAGAAAAACAATTTAGTATTCAAATTAGAATGCATGCAATCAATAAGGAAAAACTGAATCATAGTACATAATATGCATCTCGAATAATTCATATAATATGCATCATCGAATATAATCTCGAATAAATCGTCTCGAATATTATCGAATATAATCTCGAATACATCTCGAGTATTATCACTAGCTAATACAGATCGAATATTATCGAAGAATCTAGTTCACTCGCGGTTCCTGAGGCGCGGGCGGTGGACACCCAAAGAGAAGGAACCATCACAGGATCATAGCTCGGGTGAGATCCCTGAAGAACCTGCCAGGTATTGGAGAACCTCACGTCCAACGCATCCATGTAGCGACGGACGTGCTCGTCCTCCTCCCTGGCACGGCGACGTACCACCTCCGGCGGGGCTGGCTCCCTCCGCACCGAAAGTGGCCCACGCGAACGCCATCAAAGAAGCTCCGGGTCGACGACGGGACCCGGGGCCGGGTTCCTCACCAAGCTGCGCGCCCCTGAAGGTAGCACCTCCCAGTGCCAGCCCGGCGGAGCCCAGTCCCGAACGTTGCCCCTCTGAAGCAGGACGTCGCCATCGATCCGACGACGAGGATGCGGGCCGGACATCGTAGACGTCGAGAACAAATTCTATGCAAATTTAACATTTTTTAAATGCTTGATTATGATTTTTGTAATTCTACATCATCCAATATATACATCATTCTACATATATCCATCATCCAATCTACTTTTGTCCATCTAATTATAACTTATCCATAATCATTCTACATATATACATCATTCTAACATAACGTTCATCTACACAAATATACATATAAATTTGCATAAATACATCATCTACACAAAAATACATCATTCTGACATATCATTCATTCTAACATAACATTCATCTACACAAAAATACATCATTCTAACATGTGTGTGTGTGTGTGTGTTCATGCATCATGTGTGTGTGTGTGTGTGGGCTCTCGGGGAGGGGCGGCCATGGCGCGCGGCAGGGAGAGGAGAGGGGGGAGGGGCTCACAGCGGGGCGATGGCGAGGCGAGGCGAGTCGACGGCGACGGCGACGACGACGGCGACGGCGCGCGAGAGGTCGAGGAGGAGATCGAGGGGGGCGGCGAGGTCAACGCGCGACGGCGATGGCGATGGCGCGGCGAGGCGACGGCGACGGCGAGGCGATTCGACGGCGATGGCGACGGCGAGGCAAGTCGACGGCGACGGCGGCGGGGTGCTGATCCGGCAGCCTGGCGGCGTCCTGTTCAGCGTCGTCGAGGGGGGAAAATCGATGAGTTCTGAAATTTTGCAAACTGCCGCTTATATACAAACACCTATAGTCGCGGTTGGTGGCTCCAACCGCGACTAAAGACCCCCCTTTAGTCGCGGTTGGAGCCACCAACCGCGACTAAAGGTGAATTCACCCAGCCAAAGCGGCGGGAAGCGCAAGCCTTTAGTCGCGGTTGGTGATTCCAACCGCGACTAAAGGGGGGCCTTTAGTCGCGATTGGAACCACCAACCGTGACTAAAGGTCTCGCTTCCCGTGTCGAATGTTTAGTCCCACCTCGCTAGTTGAGAGGAGCTCGCACCGGTTTATAAGCCCCGCCGCGGCTACCGTGTCGAGCTCCTCTCTAATGCAGGCCTTCTGGGCCTACCGCACCTGTGCTGCCCTGTTGGGCCTACTGGGCCTGCATTCCGGCCCAATACGCTGTGGTGGCCCAGTAAGCGGGCATTTTTTTATTTACTTTTTAGTTTTTTTTAATTTATGTTTCATTTATTTTCTTTTGTTTCTGAGTTTTTTTTTTTGCTTTATTTAGAATTAATGAGTGAATCTTTTTGCGATAGGTCAAAAAATTTATAAACTTTCTGTTAGTGGCAGTAGTTTTCAAATTTGAATAGTTTAAATTCGAATTATTTGAAATTTGTGTGAATCACTAGTTTGTGAATAACTTTACTTTAAAAATAGATTTTGCAGTGATTCTTTTTTCTGCTGTTTAATATTAGCGTGTTTTATCATTATATTCAATTTGGTAATTCTTAGGTTATTTAAAAAATGAAATGCCTTTGTAACAGATGAGTTTTCGTCTGAAACCCTGATACTTCGAAAGAGATTGTCCATTTTGTACACGAAGTGGATCCAGTTTTTGCCGTAACCCTCTCAACTTTTTAGCACATGCTATGTGGGTGAAATGATGATACCATGCCAACTTTCAACCTTTTCAGAGTTCATTTGTAGTGCTTTTCAATTTTAGGGTCATTTAGCTCAAAAAAATCAATAAATGCATGAAAAATAGCAAATGAAGTCAGAAAGGGTTGAAAATTGATGACGTGGCTTCGAATGGTGCATACTGAACACACAAAAAGTCTGGAGTTGAAATAAGTTTAAAAAAATGAAATGCCTTTGTAACAGACGAGTTTTCGTCTGAAACCTTGATACTTCGAAAGAGATTGTCCATTTTGTACACGAAGTGGATCCAGTTTTTGCCGTAACCCTCTCAACTTTTTAGCACATGCTATGTGGGTGAAATGATGATACCATGCCAACTTTCAACCTTTTCAGAGTTCATTTGTAGTGCTTTTCAATTTTAGGGTCATTTAGCTCAAAAAAATCAGTAAATGAATGAAAAATAGCAAATGAAGTCAGAAAGGGTTGAAAATTGATGATGTGGCTTCGAATGGTGCATACTAAACACACAAAAAGTCTGGAGTTGAAATAAGTTTAAAAAAATGAAATGCCTTTGTAACAGACGAGTTTTCGTCTGAAACCCTCATACTTCGAAAGAGATTGTCCATTTTGTACACGAAGTGGATCCAGTTTTTGCCGTAACCCTCTCAACTTTTTAGCACATGCTATGTGGGTGAAATGATGATACCATGCCAACTTTCAACCTTTTCAGAGTTCATTTGTAGTGCTTTTCAATTTTAGGGTCATTTAGCTCAAAAAAAATCAGTAAATGCATGAAAAATAGCAAATGAAGTCAGAAAGGGTTGAAAATTGATGATGTGGCTTCGAATGGTGCATACTGAACACACAAAAAGTCTGGAGTTGAAATAAGTTTAAAAAAATGAAATGCCTTTGTAACAAACGAGTTTTCGTCTGAAACCCTGATACTTCGAAAGAGATTGTCCATTTTGTACACGAAGTGGATCCAATTTTTGCCGTAACCCTCTCAACTTTTTAGCACATGCTATGTGGGTGAAATGATGATACCATGCCAACTTTTAACCTTTTCAGAGTTCATTTGTAGTGCTTTTCAATTTTAGGGTCATTTAGCTCAAAAAAATCAGTAAATGCATGAAAAATAGCAAATGAAGTCAGAAAGGGTTGAAAATTGATGACGTGGCTTCGAATGGTGCATACTAAACACACAAAAAGTCTGGAGTTGAAATAAGTTTAAAAAAATGAAATGCCTTTGTAACAGACGAGTTTTCGTCTGAAACCCTGATACTTCGAAAGAGATTGTCCATTTTGTACACGAAGTGCATCCAGTTTTTGCCGTAACTCTCTCAACTTTTTAGCACATGCTATGTGGGTGAAATGATGATACCATGCCAACTTTCAACCTTTTCAGAGTTCATTTGTAGTGCTTTTCAATTTTAGGGTCATTTAGCTCAAAAAAATCAGTAAATGCATGAAAAATAGCAAATGAAGTCAGAAAGGGTTGAAAATTGATGACGTGGCTTTGGACATAATATTTCTTCGCGTTTCAAATGCCAAAACACATAAGTACACTACTATTACAAAAATTCCCTCCGGTTTGTCCGAAGTGGGACTTTCCAGATATATAAGTCCGGAAACTAACTAGAGAAGCCGGTCACATCCCAGAGTGGGATCTTTGGGTATAAAACTTTTTCTTCGCGTGTGTCCCTTTGCGCTGTAACCATGGACAATCTTCATCGTTTAACTTGATGCTCGGGTCAACATTCACTGTGAAGGGAGCAATTTCATGAAACTTTTCATAATCTTCTGACATGTCTGTCTTGTCCTCCACTCCCACGATGTTTCTTTTCCCTGAAAGAACTATGTGGCGCTTTGGCTCATCGTATGATGTATTCGCTTCCTTATCTTTTCTTTTTCTCGGCTTGGTAGACATGTCCTTCACATAGAAAACATGCGCCACATCATTGGCTAGGACGAATGGTTCGTCTGCGTACCCAAGATTGTTGAGATCCACTGTTGTCATTCCGTACTGCCGGTCTTCCTTTACCCCGCCTCCTCTCAGATTGACCCATTTGCACCGAAACAAAGGGACCTTCAAACCAAGTCCATAGTCAAGTTCCCATATCTCCTCTATGTAACCATAATATGTGTCCTTTGGCCTATTGGTGTTTGCTGCATCAAAGCGGACACCACTGTTTTGGTTGGCGCTCTTTTTATCTTGGGCGATCGTGTAAAATGTATTCCCATTTATCTCGTACCCTTTGAAAGTCAATATAGTCGAAGATGGTAACTTGGACAGCAAGTACAGGTCATCTGCAACAGTGTCGTCATGCATGAGACGTGTCTGCAACCAACCGGCGAAAGTCACAGTTTGTTCATGTGTAATCCAGTCGTCAGACTGCTCCGGGTGTTTGGAGCGTAGAATATTCTTGTGTTGCTCGATATACGGAACCACCAAGGCGGAACTTTGTAGAACTGTGTAGTGTGCTTGCGCCAAAGAATGCCCGTCCCGGCATATTACTGAATTCTTTCCTAGCGTGCCTTTTCCACCCAGTCTGCCCTCATGCCGCGATTCAGGAACACCAATCGGCTTAATGTCAGGAATAAAGTCAACACAAAACTCAATGACCTCCTTTGTTTCATGGCCCTTGGAGATGCTTCCTTCTGGCCTAGCACGATTATGAACATATTTCTTTAAGACTCCCATGAACCTCTCAAATGGGAACATATTGTGTAGAAATACAGGACCCAGAATGGCAATCTCCTCGACTAGGTGAACTAGGACGTGCGTCATGATATTGAAGAAGGATGGTGGGAACACCAACTCGAAACTGACAAGACATTGCACCAAATCATTCTATAACCTTGGTAGGATTTCTGGATCGATTACCTTCTGAGAGATTGCATTGAGGAATGCACATAGCTTCACAATGGCTAATCGAACGTTTTCCGGTAGAAGCCCCCTCAATGCAACCGGAAACAGTTGCGTCATAATCACGTGGCAGTCATGAGACTTTAGGTTCTGGAACTTTTTCTCTGCCATATTTATTATTCCCTTTATATTCGACGAGAAGCCAGACGGGACCTTCATACTGAGCAGGCATTCGAAGAAGATTTCCTTCTCTTCTTTGGTAAGAGCGTAGCTGGCATGACCCTGAAACTGCTTTGGATCCATGTCGTCTTCTCCGTGCATACGTTGCTGATCCTCCCGTGCCTCCGGTGTATCTTTTGTCTTCCCATACACGCCCAAGAAGCCTAGCAGGTTCACGCAAAGATTCTTCGTCACGTGCATCACGTCGATTGCAGAGCGGACCTGTAGGTCTTTCCAATAGGGTAGGTCCCAAAATATAGATTTCTTCTTCCACATGGGTGCGCGTCCGTCAGCGTCATTCGGAACAGATTGTCCGCCAGGACCCTTTCCAAAGATTACTTTTAAATCCTTGACCATATCAAGTATATCATCACCAGTACGGTGGCGAGGCTTCTTCCGGTGATCTGCCTCACCTTTGAAATGCTTGCCTTTCTTTCTTACGGGATGCCTGCTCTGAAGAAATCGACGATGCCCCAGGTACACATTCTTCTTACATTTATCCAAATATATACTGTCGGTATCATCTAAACAGTGCGTGCATGTGTGGTATCCCTTGTTTGTCTGTCCTGAAAGGTTACTGAGAGCAGGCCAATCATTGATGGTTACAAACAGCAACGCTCGCAGGTCAAATTCCTGTTGTTTGTGCTCATCCCACGCACGTACACATTTTCCATTCCACAGCTCTAAAAGTTCTTCGACTAATGGCCTTAGGTACACATCAATGTCGTTGCCGGGTTGCTTGGGGCCTTGGATGAGCACTGGCATCATAATGAACTTCCGCTTCATGCACAACCAAGGAGGAAGGTTATAGATACATAGAGTCACAGGCCAGGTGCTATGATTGCTGCTCTGCTCCCCAAAAGGATTGATGCATCTGCACTTAAACCAAACCATACGTTCCTTGCGTCATCTGCAAAGTCCTTCCACTTTCTCTCGATTTTTCTCCACTGTGATCCGTCAGCGGGTACTCTCAACTTCCCGTCTTTCTTACGGTCATCTTTGTGCCATCGCATCAACTTGGCATGCTCTTTGTTTTGGAACAAACATTTCAACCGTGGTATTATAGGAGCATACCACATCACCTTGGCAGGAATCTTCTTCCTGGGGCGCTCGTCCGCAACATCACCAGGGTCATCGTGGCCGATCTTATAGCGCAATGCACAGCATACCGGGCATGCATTCAAATCCTCGTACTCACCGCGGTAGAGGATGCAGTCATTAGGGCATGCATGTATCTTCTGCACCTCTAATCCTAGAGGGCAGACGGCCTTCTTTGCTTCGTACGTACTGTCGGGCAATTCGTTGTCCTTTGGTAGCTTATTCTTCATTATTTTCAGCAACTTTTCAAATGCCTTGTCAGGTACACCATTCTCTACCTTCCATTGCAGCAATTTCAGTGTGGTACCCAGCTTTTTCTTGTCATCTTCGCAATTTGGGTACAACAATTTCTTGTGATCCTCTAACATGCGCTGCAACTTCAGCTTCTCCTTTTCACTTGCGCAGTTTCTCTTTGCATCGGCAATGGCCCGACCAAGATCATCAGCGGGCTCATCTGATGCCTCTTCTTCAGCACCTTCCCGCATTGCCGGCTCAGCTTCTTCCCCCATTGTTGTACCATCGTATTCATGGAACCCATGGCCAGGATAGCTGTCGTCATCCTCTTCTTCTTCATTCTCTTCCATTAGGACCCCTCTTTCTCCGTGCTTGGTCCAACAGTTATAGCCGGACATGAAACCGGACTCAAACAGGTGGACGTGAATGGTTCTTGAGTTAGAGTAATTTCGATCATTCTTACAGCCAGCACATGGACAATACATAAAACCATCCGCCCGCTTGTTTGCCTCAGCCGCAACCAGAAAAGTATGCATGCCATTAATGAACTGGGGAGAGCATCGGTCATCGTACATCCATTGCCGGCTCATTTTCATTACACAACACCGAAAAGACCAAATTAATACAAGTTCATACATAAAGTTCATAATACACACTTGTTCTCATAAAGCAACATACAAACTCTCTAGCTAAAGCATTTAAATGCAACAACAAATGCGATCAAGATCGCAACTAAGGTAACAATTGATCCAACAGCATAGTGTTACCAAGCCTCACTATCAATGGCATATTTTTTAAATTTTCTAATCTTCAAGCGCATTGCATCCATCTTGATCTTGTGATCATCGACGACATCGGCAACATACAACTCCAGTTTCATCTTCTCTTCTTCAACTCTTTTCAATTTTTCTTTCAAATACTCGTTTTCTTTTTCAACTAAATTTAACTTCTTGACAAGAATATCTATGTTGGTTGCAATTTCCGGTTCACATACCTCCTAGATAAAAATATCTATGTCAACTTGATGGGCATAATTGTCATAAACACAAAATGCAACAAACAGTTATAAAAGAGAGTATATACCACATCCGAATCATAAACCGGACGAGGGCTGACGGGGACGGATATCAAAACCATGCCACTATGTATAACAAACAACCATATAGGTAAGAAAACTATACAAGTAACTATCTAAATCTTACAAACATGATTTTTTTTTTATAAAAAGGATAAGAACAAGAGGCTCACCAAGGTGGTGCCGGCGACGGGACGGTGCGGGCGATCGACGGTGGTTAGGATGGGGACGGGAAGGCACTAAGTAAACCACACCTACACATGCAAAGTAAGAAGTTAATTTGAGCTCAAATTGCATATAAATCAAATGAACTACCACATATAAATACTCCCAAACTAAAACCCACAAATCACTATACTTATAAAGCATTGCAAGAGCTAATCTAGCAATGAGAGATGAAAGGACAAAGTTGCTAACCTTTGTGAACACTTGGATGGATGGGGTGCCTCCAAATCTTGACAAATTTTGGCAAAAATGGAGGATGAGCTCGAGGAAGAGGAAGAACAAAGGAGGGGAAGAAGGGGAAAAACAGGGAGGAGTACTGTGCTCGGGCTGGCCGAATTCATATAGGGGATCTTTAGTCCCGGTTCGTGGCACGAACCGGGACTAAAGGTGAGCCTATAGTCCCGGTTCGTGCCACGAACCGGGACTAAAGGTAATCGTGGGGCCCCAGGCTGACACCAGCCTGGCACAAACCCTTTAGTCCCGGTTCGTGTTACGAACCGGGACTAAAGGTCCGGAACGAACCGCGACTAATGATGCCCGTCCCGAACCGGGACTAATGGTCACATTAGTGCCGGTTCAAAACCAGACCGGGACTAATGCTTTGGACAAAAGGTCTGTTTTCTACTAGTGGGACCGCTTCTTCACCAACGAGAGACAGCTTCGCCGATCAATCGCAACATCCGATGCTTGCCCATTTTGAGGGGTTTGTGAGAGCATCACTCATCTTCTACTCCAATGCCCCTCCCTACGTCCTCTCTAGGACGAGCTGGGCAGCATTTAGGATGGGTACCCGGACAACCTTGAAAGTGTTTGGAGAGGCGCTATGAATGATAAGGTGCGCTCGTTAGTGATTATTGCTATCTTGTGGAACACATGGAAACGTCGAAATGCCAAAGTTTTTCGCAATGAAACTCTGGGCATCCACCACATCGCCATGGCCGCGGCGGACGACCTGGCTCTTTGGTCCCATCGTTGTGGAAACCCACAATGCCAATCGCTCCTTCGGGACTGGGGTACTATGTTGTCTCACCTGGCTGCAAGATTATAGCCATGTGTAATCTCCTTTTCTTTTTTTAATCTCCTTTTTCTTTCTCTGGTACCTTTGTCTTCCTTCTCTATTTCCCCCACCCCAACCCCTGTAACCCTCCTCTCTGTAATAACTCTAGTTTTGGCAATATAAGTTCAGGCCAGCGTAAGCCCGCCGTTAACGCGTAAAAAAAACGTCGAACCGTTGAGACACCATGCCGATTTTCCAGCGAGGCACCAACAAAATGTGTTGCCGACTGGCCGTGGCAAGTCCGGTGTAGAAGCCCTCAGAGCTATCGGCATCCACAAGGATCGAACCACGCATATATACCTGCCGGTGCATAAGGCAAAACGTACATATGACCTCCACTGGTACCTACTAAGTAGGCCCAGATACCCTCAGGCAGTGAACCATCCACTTACAAATGGGCCGATCAATGCCCTCGAAAGCTCAACACACCAGGAAGTAGCATTTCAAGGGTGCTTAAGTCCAAAAAAGGGATGACAATTGACCTTTAGGACACTAAAATAGAGAAAAATCTCACATTCTCATGCATTGGATGATCCGTAAATTCATTGTATCAAAATTTCTATTTCCGATGTGCAACCACAATCTACGCAACACGAAGGATGATCATACATAATATAATGCATGGCTAAAGGGTTGAACATATCGAAGAAGAAAGCAAATAGAGCCTACCTAGTAAAACCCACAAAGCCCCCTCCATCTTAGGCTGCAGAAAAGAGGCAGGAATGACCAAGGTCAGGAGGGGCACATCAACAACAAAGAACGACACCTGGCCGCTCAGTTGTTGTAGAGCCAGAATGGAACGTCATCAACCAAGCGCGAGGAGCATCAATGGTGCCATTGACTGAGCTACCGATTTCGCGAGGTCTGAGATAGAGATGCATATCGATATACACAAGTGCCTGACCTGAAAAAAAGCACACAAATAATCATACAGAAGTGCTCAATTTCATGTACGCAGGAAAAAAAAAAGTAACTTATCTTCAAACTTGTAATGGCTGCTATATAAACCATCGACATGTTCCCATATCATTCTTGTACGTCCCGGTCTGGTAATGTAACTGCACATCATATGCCTTCAAACAAAAATGCAGCACACAACACAATTTTAACAGTTAAGAATTTACGTTTGAAACCTTAAATAACAGGACAACAGTGGTACATAGGTAATTACCAGTCCACCATTAGACCAAAGACATGCTTGAGCATCGTGAAAAATGTCAGCTTTGCATAGAAACCAAAAAATCCCTACCTAACAAAGGAAGAATTTGCTTGCACACTTGAAGAACAGGCACTCAGATGCAGCCATAGAGTCACCATGTTTGATCTGACGCCAAAAGGGCTTAGATTGAAGAGGAGGAAGAAGATCTCATTCACAGAGCAAAACAAGCACAAAAAGAGGTCACCTCGGGATGAATCTTGCAGGAGTGAAGGAAGCCTAGGAGGAAGAAAACACAGAAGAGTGTAAACATACATCAAACTGAGTGTTTACTTCTCGACAGGTGAAAAACCATAGACCCAACTAAATTAGTGAAAACATTTCAGGTTCTCTTTTGGAACTGGTTTTAAGGGTCTACAATTCGAACAACATTATCACAACTCACAAGTAAGGACTCATGAAATTAAGAGGTAACACAAGAGGGTGAGTAGTGTAATATATTGAAGACTGTAACTGAAGATAGGGAAAAAAAACTATACAAAAGGCCTTACTTTGGATGTAGAAGCAGGGAGCATGTGCCCCTCGCATAGAGACAATGAACCAACACCATTTTGTTCAGGGTACACAATATGAAATCAGTGCTCGTTCAAGTATGTCCATTCTGACCTTAGAGTAAAAGTTGGCACACTGTTTCATTTCAGAACTATTGTTTCGGATTGGAGTCGCACATAATACAATTAATATAAATGAAAGATGTTGACACAAGGAATGGTGAAGACATGAGAGTTACTATCATCTTCCTATGGATCCAGGTGCTAAAATAACAAATGATTTCGCATAGCGAAACTAACAAATCAGTACTAACAGAATCAGAAGTAACAAACAAAAACAACAACTGATCTATACATCACCAGGGTCAGAATTCAGGCTTCAGTAATAGCTGTTGGATATTATAATGATCTTAAAGCCTAAACTGTAGCCAATATGTTTTAATGATAAAGATAAATCTTAAGTGAAAATATCTGATGTGCTACAGTGACAAACAGTAGGGCGGTGCTACAGTGCCCACCTACTCTGATGAGCTGTCCTGATCAGGGGCAGCTCATCAGCCAACTCATGGTGTGGGCCCCCCTGGTGCACAGTGCTATTGATATGAAGATAAAGGAGAAGAGAGTAGAGCAGCTACGGTGGTGAACTCTGGCTGCTGCTGCACTAAGCTTGTTTCTCTCTCTCTCTCAAAAACACAAAAGGAAAGGGCTACTGATCAAGCCCAGTACTGGAGCACTGGGAAGGACCTCTCACAGCCATCAGATTGAGTTCTTGGTGGTGTTGAGCTGAAGAAAGGAGATGGCAGTACCTGCAGATCAAGGTATGCTTATCTCCTAACCTAGTTTGTGGCTCAAACTTGTGCTAACAAGATCCTGGAGGATCCAACAATGGCATCAGAGCCATATAGCATTAAGTTTGAGCCCTACAGGCTCTAGATCATGATTGATCCATTAAGTTTATGCTAAAGTTCATAGGGTTCTTCCTGTTTAAGATTGAATTCAAGCTGTTTTTCATGTTTAAGTATGGCTTGAATTCATTTGAGCCCTATAAGTGATAGATCAGATTTGATCTGTTGCAATTAAGTTTAAAGATCAAAGCTTGAATTTATTTAGCCCTAATTCCTTTAAGTAACTAGCCCTAACAGATCAAGTTATGGTCAAGGGTTTCAATTTTTATGATGAACTAAAAGGGATTTAAAGCATCTGTACTAGTCTAAAGAGAAATCCCCAATTCTTAAGAGCCCTTGAAAAATGGTACTCCCTGGGTTTTCCTCATGTTTTGGGCCTAGGGTTTCTGTTTATGACTAAATCAAAGGGGAAATGAAGAAATTATGTCTAAATCCTAAAGTTTTCCCCAAATTGGAAACCCTAGTTAGTGTAATTTTGATTTCTCCTCTGTTATGATGCTATGGTTTTGGTTAAGACATGAATTAACCCTAGCTCATGAAAATCCCAAATTGGTCGAACCCTAGCACAGATTCTAATGAATTAAGTGCAGTGGGTGCAAACCTTACGGGTGAAGGTGCTCGTCGTCGTACGGCGGCGCCGGAGCCACCACTTGAAGCTGGCAGACGCGTTTTGGGCTCGCGCCCGAGCGCCCTGCGCCCCACTGCACCAGCCGGTAGCTGCTGCTGCCCTCCTCGTGTGCTTGCCGTTGAGGGAGAGGAGCCGCCGTGCTGGATCCAGCGCTGCACGTCGTCGCCGTCGCGGGGAGGCCCGCTCGTGCGCGCGGCTGCGTCACATGGGACGCCGGCAAGCCCTGCTCGACGGAGTCTCGCGCAGGCCGAAGCCGCACGGGACCCCGGCGAGAGGAGCTCACCGGCGCCGCCCTTTTCCTCCGCTGTGGCTGGCCTTGTTGCCGCTCGGTCTCTCTCGCGCGTGTTCGCCGCTGCGGGTGGAGAAGCAGAGGAGGAAGAGGAGAGGAAAGGCTAGGGTTCGGGAGGAGAAGAGGCCGGCGCTGGCTGGCTCTTTTGTTTGGGCCAGCAGCGGCAGCTGGGCCGTGACCAGGGGGAGGCAAAGGGAGCTCTGGGCTGGGCCAGATTTGATCTCTGGCTCAACACAGAAGCTGTTTTTAGTCCAAAAATTCTGTTATGGGCAGATAAAATTCAGGAAAAATGTTGTCTATTTTTCTGATAATGTTCACATTTTATGTAATGTTGTGAACATTTTTTTAGGGCTAAATTTAATGCATGAATTATTATGACTATATTTTGGCAATTTAATTCTTTAGGCATTTTGATTCCTATTTATGTCTTAGTATATTTTATTATGCCATGTTTAAATCATTTATACTGTAATTTTTATTATGTCTAGTTAATTTTCTTTATGGCATTTTTATTTTGATGATGAAAATTATTGTGGTCATTATGGAATAATGTTTCCGCTGCGAAATAAAGTTTAATGGATCCTCAAATTAAGTGTGGTTTTATGCTTTGTCATTCTGACCAAAGTTGTTTGACGAGCATTTAAACCGCAAAATTCTTTTATCGATTCGTTTTACATCTGGTCAAAGCTGATGTGAACCGGGTTGATGAAAGAAACTAATGAAGTGAGGATTATTAATGTGTGGCTTTTATTTATCAATTTGGCCAAAGCTAATTGATGAATATTTGTCCACAAAATTTTGTTGTTCATTTTCATCTCTGGCCAAAGCTGATTTGAATATGATCAATAAAATTTAAATATGATGATGATGATGATGCTTACTAAAGCATTTTGTATTTTATTTTGCAGCACCTAATGTCTCTCATATTGCTGGAATGCTTAATGGCATAGAACAACTTAATGGTAGCAATTATGCTACATGGAAGGAGAAGCTTGAAATAACGATGGCCTTACTCAATATTGATTATGCTCTCCTTAATGATCCTCCTGAAGTATCTAAAGAAAATGATGAAAATTATGATGCCCTCAAGAAGGATTATGATGTTATAAAGGCTAAGTGGGATGATTCTAATCGCAAATGCCTTATGATGATAAAGGGTTCCATTTCACAGAGTATGAGGGGAGCCCTTCCTGACTGTGAAACAGCTAAAGGGTATTTTGCAAAAATTGAGCATCAATTTAAAGGATCTTCTAAAGCTTATGCAACAAGTCTTATTAGGAGGTTAATTGATGAAAAGTATGATCCCGCTGGAAGTCTTCGAGAGCATATTATGAAGAAATGCAACATGGCTGCCAAACTTAAGACTATGGAAATGGAAATTTCTAATGGCTTCCTTGTGCATTTCATTATGTCTTCTTTACCACAAGAGTTCTCGCCTTTTATGATCAATTATAATGCGATGGACTTAAAGTGGGAAGTAGACGAAATGATGGCACGTTGTGTGCAAGAAGAAGAAAGGCTAAAGGCTGACAGAATTGAGCAAGCTAATCAATTCAAGGTTTCACAAAAGAAGAGGTACAATAAATTTGTGAAAAATTATATGAAGTCTAAGCCTAATAAATTTAATGATAAAGGCCAGTCTTCCAAAAGCTCTCAGCAAAAGAAGCCTGAGAAAGCCCCTAATCCAGAAGCGAAAGGAACTGATGGATGCCACTTTCGTGGTAAAGATGGGCATAAGCAAAAGGATTGCTACGGCTTCAAGAGATGGCTCAACCAAAGAGGTACTGATGTTATTACTTTTGTTGAAGAATCCCTTTATGTTAATTATGCCACCAACACTTGGTGGATTGATTCTGGTGCAACGATTCACATTTCAAATTCGTTGCAGGGATTCCATATGAGGAGGACCCTAAAAAGAGGGGAAAGAACCATTAGAGTTGCTAATGGTGTTGAAGCTGACGCCGAGGCACTTGGAGATTTTACTCTCACACTTCATACTGGCTTCAAGCTTCTACTACATGATGTTCTTTATGTCCCCTCGATGAAACGAAATTTAGTTTCTGTTTCATGTTTAGATGATAACGGTTATGTATGTCACTTTGGGAATAAGCAATGTATAATTATGTATGATAATAATAATGTTGGTCTTGCCTTACGACAAGACAAACTTTATGTAATTTCCCTCTGTGATGATATAAATAACATGGGTTCCACCTCGAATGTGAATGTCAGTACCAAACGCAAACGAGATAATAATGAGACTTCTTCGAAATTATGGCACTATCGGTTAGGCCATATTTCGAGGGGGAGGATTGAGCGTCTCATTAAGGATCAAGTTCTTCCTTCTCTCGATTTTTCAGATGCAGATGTTGATCATTGTATCGACTGCATCAAAGGAAAATATGCCAACAAAATTAAGAAAGGTGCAAACCGAAGCATGGGAGTTTTGGAAATAATTCATACGGATATATGTGGTCCGTTTAATGTAAGATTGGTGGATGGTTTTAATTCCTTCATAATGTTCACCGACGATTTCTCTCGTTATGGATATATTTATCCCATTAAAGAAAGAGCAGAGGCATTAGACAAGTTCAAGATTTTCAAAGCTGAGGTTGAAAACCAAAGTAACAAAAGGATTAAAGTTGTAAGATCTGATCGTGGTGGTGAGTACTACGGCAGACATACTACTTATGGCCAAATTCCTGGACCATTTGCAAAATATCTACAGGAAAATGGCATTATGGGCCAGTATTCAGCACCAGGCGAACCTCAGCAAAATGGGGTGGCAGAAAGGCGGAACCGCACTCTTATGGATATGGTGCGGAGTATGTTAAGCCACTCCACTTTGCCGGTAAATTTATGGATGGAAGCCCTTAAAACAGCAGCACGTATTCTCAATAGGGTTCCCAGTAAATCGGTGCCTAAAACACCATATGAATTATGGACTGGGAGGAAACCGACCCTGAATTATTTTCATGTATGGGGCTGTCCAGCTGAAGCAAGGATTTTTAATCCAATTATGGGAAAATTAGACCCCAAGACAGTCAGTTGCCATTTTATTGGTTATCCTGACAAATCTAAAGCATATCGATTTTATTGTCCAAATCAGGCAACAAAATTTGTTGAAACAAGACACGCTGTGTTCTTGGAAAGTGATATGATGAGGGGGAGCGCTACACCCCGGGAAATAATTTTGGAGGAAAAACGGGAATATGTCCCGACTCCGATAATTCAAGAACCTATTTTCCCGGTGTCTGCAGATGTTGCACCTCCTGTTGAGAGGACTGTTAATGCAACGCCTGCTGAGACTCCAGTGACTGTTTCAGATGTAACAACTGATGATGCGTCTGTTGAAAATTCTCAGCAGCCTTCAATTGTTGATGATGTGCCAATTAATGAACCTCTCAAAAGGTCACAGCGGATTAGAAAGCCTGCTATTCCTGATGATTATCTTACTTATTTGAGTGAAGATATGAATGAATCGATGTTGGACAATGATCCTACATCATTTAAAGAAGCCATGCAAAGTGAATTTTCGTCTGAATGGCTCAATGCTATGAAAGATGAAATAAAGTCCATGAGCACTAATGGAGTATGGGATTTAGTAGAAATTCCCAAAGGAGCCAAAATAGTTGGATGCAAATGGGTCTATAAGACCAAACGTGACTCCAAAGGGAATATCGAAAGGTTTAAAGCAAGGCTCGTGGCAAAAGGCTTCACTCAAAGAGAAGGGATCGATTACAAAGAAACTTTTTCACCCGTCTCTTCTAAGAACTCATTCAGAATAATTATGGCACTCGTGGCCCATTATGATTTGGAGCTACATCAGATGGATGTCAAAACGGCATTTCTAAATGGTGACTTACATGAGGATGTTTACATGGCACAACCGGAAGGTTTTGTTGTGGAAGGAAATGAGCATTTGGGATGTCACCTTAAGAAATCCATCTACGGCTTGAGACAAGCATCAAGGGAGTGGTATCTCAAGTTTGATGAAGTAATACGGAAATTTGGTTTTGAAGAAAATAAAGTGGACAATTGTGTTTATGTTAAGTTCAGGGGGAGTAATTTTATCTTCCTGATATTGTATGTTGATGACATACTTTTAGCCAGCAGTGATAAAAATATGCTGCTGGAAACTAAGAGGTTTTTATCCTCGAAGTTTGATATGAAAGATCTCGGTGAAGCAGCTTATGTTTTAGGAATTGAAATTCACCGAGACAGATCCAGAGGGATCTTGGGGCTATCTCAGAGAGCATATGTTGAAAAGGTACTGAGGAAGTACAATATGCATAAGTGCTCAGCCTCGCCTGCTCCTATTGTCAAGGGCGATAAGTTTGGGACTTTTCAGTGCCCAAGAAATAATCATGAATCTGCGCAGATGAAGTCAATTCCTTATGCCTCAATTGTTGGAAGTATTATGTATGCACAAGTGTGCACTCGCCCTGATTTAGCATTCGTGACCGGGATGCTTGGCAGATATCAGTCTAATCCAGGTCTGGATCACTGGAAGGCTGCTAAAAAGGTCTTGCGTTATTTGCAAGGCACTAAAGGCCTCATGCTTACATATAAGAAATCTGATAACCTCGAGGTGGTGGGTTACTCAGATGCTGATTTTGCGGGATGTGTTGATACTAGGAAATCCACGTCAGGTTATGTTTTCACACTCGCAAAAGGAGCTATATCGTGGAGAAGCTCCAAACAAACTGTTACTGCATCGTCGACAATGCAGGCAGAATTTGTGGCATGTTTTGAGGCTACTGGGCAGGCAGTATGGCTGAAGAATTTCATCCCGGGTCTGAGAGTGATTGATAGCATTTCCAGGTCAATCACCCTCTACTGCGACAATCAACCCGCAGTAATTTTCTCGAGTAACAACAAGTCAAGTGATGCTGCCAGGCACATTGACATTAAATTTCTTGTTGTGAAAGACAGAGTCCAGGATCAGACAATTAATGTCAAGTATATCAGCACTAAATTGATGCTGGCGGATCCACTCACGAAAGGCTTACCACCCAGTGTTTTCAGAGAGCACGTTACCGGTATGGGTTTGGTTGAAAGCTTTTGATCCTGGCAAAGTTGGGACTGTTGTGACACCATCTCCCCAAAGAGGCTTGTTTTGAGATCAAATGGGAACCATAGGCACTTGGTTCAGCAGTACTTAATTGACTGTTGTAATCTATTGTCTTGGTGTACCATTTTATCAAGAGATGAGCATGTAATGTATGTAATGTTCATGATACTTATGTAAAGGATTATGTAAATTAAGTTGAAGGTTTATGTGAATAAAGTTTATGGAGCTCATAAGTATAACAAGTTTCATTTTGATATGGAATGATGTATCATAGTCACTGGGTTCAGTGGTATCTCATATTGGTCACTGCAATCTTTTCGTCTCGGTGCATTATTTTGTTGAAAAGTGAACTTATAAGTTTAGCCTTACGATCAAGGGGGAGAATGTTGGATATTATAATGATCTTAAAGCCTAAACTGTAGCCATTATGTTTTAATTATAAAGATAAATCTTAAGTGAAAATATCTGATGTGCTACAGTGACAAACAGTAGGGCGGTGCTACAGTGCCCACCTACTCTGATGAGCTGTCCTGATCAGGGGCAGCTCATCAGCCAACTCATGGTGTGGGCCCCCCTGGTGCACAGTGCTATTGATATGAAGATAAAGGAGAAGAGAGTGGAGCAGCTACGGTGGTGAACTCTGGCTGCTGCTGCACTAAGCTTGTTTCTCTCTCTCTCTCAAAAACACAAAAGGAAAGGGCTACTGATCAAGCCCAGTACTGGAACACTAGGAAGGACCTCTCACAGCCATCAGATTGAGTTCTTGGTGGTGTTGAGCTGAAGAAAGGAGATGGCAGTACCTGCAGATCAAGGTATGCTTATCTCCTAACCTAGTTTGTGGCTCAAACTTGTGCTAACAAGATCCTGGAGGATCCAACAATAGCAACCATTCAACTTTATTCAGAGAGTGTAAATTTTAGTGCTTTTTCCTTTCTCAAAGAGAACTTCATGTTCAGTATTTGTAATCCTGCGTTTCCAGCTATATATCCAATATCTGTTAACTCTTTCTTTGATATGCATTGCTCAACTCAAGGCTAAGGCCTTTTGACGTTACTTTGCGGACGGCGGACTTGTTGATGAGCGCGAAGAAGGAGATGGTCGTCATGGGCGTCACCTTCAGACCGTCCGTGACGATGTCCGTCTCCGTCGCCTTCACGTACCCACCGTCCATGGACGTCATCTTGGGTTGCAGGAGGTCTGACTTGCAAAAGTTGGGCTGCAGGTAGGAGGTGCCGAAGCCGTCCACGCTGTCGTACAGGCGGCCCACGCTGCCGTGCATGCTGCCTTGCATAGTTGCATGCCGCCATTGGAAATGAGCTTAGCGGACAAGCCCATTGGGAGGGCGAGGAGGTCGAAGATGAAGTCCGCGAAGTCCTTGCCAGCTTCCGCCAAGAGCACTTTAACTGGAAAGTGAAATTGATTTGATAACCTGGATGTTGATATTTTTCTTGATAAACTCTGTCAAATACCCCCCCCCCCCTCCCTCTCAAAAAAACTCAGTCAAATTATAAACATTTGACCTGAGACAAACGAAATGAGCATGTGTCCATCCGGAGAGAGTATATTTCTTTGCGCAATATTAGATGTGCTTTGACTTTAGACAAACTGATGCCACTTATTGTTTGCTGACGACAATAGCCAGGATCAGGCCAGGCCTCAGGCAAGCCTTGGGCCAAACATGCTACAATAGCTAAAAGTGTCAAGGCTGTTACAGTTAATGAAGAGATTCGACGCCACGACCCGGGCAGCCTGGGGCCTAGTTACGCCGTCAACAAAGTCTTGTTCTTCCTTGGCCTATCTTGTTTAGTGAAGCTTTTTTGGCTAATACCCAAGGCGATATTAAGCAGATCCAGCTGGTGACCAATGCTCTTTGAAAACAAAGCTTTGGTACATCTTGTTTAGTGAAGCTTTCTGGCTAATACCCAAGGCGAGAATAATAAAGTACTAGATCCTATGGGTGACCAATTCTGGTTTTGAAAACAAATTTATGGGGCTCACTACATACATCCGAAGGCAGAATGAAGGATGACCATTCCCGGCCAATGATGGAGCGAGAGAGATTCTCCAAGAAACTAACGAACTGGGCCGAGAAGTATTTGTGTCATGTTCAACAAGAAATATTTGTCAAGTCGGTGGTGCAAAGTGCAAGCCATTTCTCTGTACAAATATCCATTGGGTCTTGCAACAAAAAGAATGAAAGGATAATCCGTGATTTTTGGTGGGCGATGAAGATGGACACCATAGAGTCCACTAGATGGCCTAGGATAACATGAAAAGGCTGAAAATGGATAGAAGGCAAGCATAAACAGATGCGGAAGAAGCAGAAGAGCAAACAATTTGAACGCTATGTCGCTACAATCTTTTTTCCAAGGGGCCGGCGGTATAGGTTTTCACGACATGCATTTGTTCAACTAGGTGTTAGTCACTCGACGGGTTTGGAGACCAATCCAACGACCACATGGTTTGTGCGCCTGAATCCTAACGTCCAAGAGTATTATCCTCGAGGAGACCTGGGTTTTTTCGCTAGAGTGTGGTCACTAAAACTTTGGCCAACTAGGTGAAGAAGAAGAGGCATACTCTTGAGATTGATGGTTCATGCAACATATTTTGTTGTGCCGAGAGGGACGCATTCCATGCAATGATCACTTGCACAAAGGCCTCTGCCCTACCAAAAGCCATGCTTGCAGTCTGTGCTCACGTGTACTAACTTGTTTGTTTGAGCTTCAAGGACCAGATTCAGCTTTGCCAGTGAAGCTGAATTTGCAATTATGAATCAGCTTTGCCAGTGAAGCTAAATCTGGAATCTAAAACAAACAGCTATTTTGAATCAACTTTGCCAGTGAAGCCGAATCTGAATTTTTAGTGCAATTTGCTGAAGCAACTCAAAGTGTACTTCGGTGATGAAGCTGATTCTGCAAATCAGCTTTGCCACTGAAGCAAATCCATAGATGATTCGAATCCAATCAAAGCTGAAACAAAGAGGGCTTTGTAACACTGTGAATCAACTTTGCTACTGAAGTGAATCCACGGGTGATTTGAATCTAATCAAAGCTGAAACATATAGGATAACTCTGACTGGCTGCAAATCCCACTGGGCTGTAGGACTGACTGGCTGCAGTGAGGATGGTCATCCGATAAAACATGTGTTCCCGTGGTGTCCTTGGTGCCTGCTAAACAGGGCCGTACCCAAGAAAATGAAGGCCCGGTACAAAATTAAAAATTAGGCCCTTGATATAATCATTGACAATTAGAAAAATAAAATGCTACGGAGTAGAAGATATATAGTATCATGTTGGCTGCAATTTTGAAATGGGTTGAAACTTGACCAAATTTTTTTTACCGTTTTGGAAATAGTTTCGGAAACATCGAACTATTTTCACTAATATTTCAATGTTTCAGTCACATTTCATAAACACAATCAATGTCTCTTATATGCTTTCTTCATAAAAAATGAATAAGTTTTCTGCCCTACGTTAACAAGTTACTTTTTTTGGGTGATAGTGTGATGCTCTATTTTACTCTGCTCTGAACTGAAACTGGAGTACATGCCACCATGGCCAACCGGCCAAGGCAACCGCAGTGGGCACAAGCAGGTATCTGTTTCAACAGTCATATTATTCCGTGCGGAGCGCCAACCTAGAAAGTGCCACCCACACCTTTTTTTACATGATTACTTCACGTAATATAAGATGGAAGGCCATTCATGATTGTTAGGTGAAAGGAAAAAACTATCACAAAACAAGATGTAGATGTCCAGATGATATATGCATGACCACATGGCCAAGATGGTATGATCTAGCTGCAAACTCCGGCTATAAATGATGAAGCTAGCTAGCTAAAGATCGATAGCTCGGTAACATTGTGGTCAAACCATTTATTTTTTGCTTAATCAAGTATGGGATGTTGGAGTGAAACAAATATCCTACATGGGCAGTGGGAAGGACCTAGAGTTTCAAGTGTATGTGCATCGTGTCAGTTTCCGGGCAGAGTTTGGACGCCCCGCACATCTACATCTCATTGTTGTAGCCAGGGCCGTAGGCGTAAGTCGTCCAATAGATTTTGATTCTGATCGACTTGAGGACATGCACATCGAAGATCAGGGGCGGAGCCAAGATTTCGGCATGAGAGGGGCGAGGAAGATGATAATCGCTCGAAAGACTCAATACAAAACATAGTGTCAAAAGTGTAACTGATATGAATGTGTGCAAACATATAGTTGGTAATATATATTAAAAAATACATTTCTATCAGCCTCATATCAATTGGATTTGGGTTGGAATTATCATCTACTGGTTCCTCTTTACGTGGATTTGCATTTTCGGTAATATTTAACCTAGAAGCAATGGGCTTGAGAAAAGATTTTTTTTTGTATTTTCTCTCTTCATACTTCAGTCATTGAAATACCAAACGAGGAGTAAAATTAGATTCTTTTACAATTCTACCCTCTTCACAAAGATTATTATTTAGCGGTACGTACCTTTATTCCTTGAAGTTGATTTTGTGATGCATGATGCCGTTGAAGGAAACAAACTTTCATAGAATTTATCATGGATTCAATCCTCGCTGGAGTGGAGTGCCCTCGGCCCTGAGCCATAACACCTCTTGAGGTCACCATGGCCGAGGCCTTAGAGCCGTCGAAGCGAAGAGGAAACTGCCATCCATTACCACATCCTCGGGCACAATTCTTCAAAGTTGGAACGGAATAATATGATCATGCTCATATGGCGAATTTGGAAATTACGGTTAGACATGGTGAATGGTAAGGAAATTCCCTCAACGGAGTCCACTGCCTTATACCCAACGAAAAAAATAGCGCGCTATTTCGTGGTTATAGCGCCGTTATAGCATATTAGGTAGGGGGGCGCTACGTTTTGACAAATTAGGCCGCTATGGCGCTAATCACGCTATTAGCGTGCTACACACGCTATAACGTTGTAACGTCGTAACGTTTTAACGTGGAGACCATGCAAAAGCAGCAAAACACAGCCCAGTAAAGCCCAACAGGCTGAAATCAAGCCTCGCCCATTTCCACGAGAACGACCTAACCGGCTAACCCTAGCTCTCACTTCTCATCCCCTTCCCAGTTCCCAGCGGAGATGAGTGGCGGCGGAGGCCGCGGTAGCGGCTGCGACAACAACTGGCCGTGAGCGGAGGCAGCAGCAGCATCTAGTCGTCAACGGCAGTGGTAACATCTTCACGTGAGGAGTGGCGGCAACAACATCTCGCGGCAGCTTCTCCAACTCGACTTCATCCTATCTTGCGGCGGCTCCTCCAACTCGACTCCATCCTAGCACCGGCAGGGGAGATGTCAGCCACACCGCCGGTAAGTCAGGCACCAGGTCAGCTTACACACCGTCACATACAACTTCCCACTAGTAACACACATAGACGCAATTAATCCGCTCGGCAGATGAACATGATACGTTCATGTGACAGCCACGAGCTGCAGCTGGATTTTGATTTTGCTAGATCTAAAGCTCGTCTCGTCTGTGGCAACCAGTGCCCTGGAGTAGTACTTACTTTTGCTGCCCTGCAGCAGCAGTAGTAATGCAGCCCTCTTTACTGAACTGAACCTAACCTGTGTGTTCATATCACACTTTTTGCAGAACTAAAGCTTGTGCCACGAGCCCACAAGTAACAGGTTTGATTCTTGCTCCTCTTTGTAATTAATAAATATACATTGACTGAACTGAAGCTTGTGTCTGATTGTTGGCATATATGGTAGTAAACTATATTACTGAACTGAACTATAGTAACAAGAGTAGCTTGTGTTAATATATACTTTGTTTGATTGTAGGCATTGGTGTTTCAAGCACAGCATCAACGCTACAAGGACAAGCTGCCGTTGTGAATGTGAAATCAAAAGACACAGGATGGAAATATTGCATTTGTCCTGACGAAAACAAGAAGAATTCTTTAAAGTGCATGTACTGTCATCATGTGTACACCAATGGTATTACCCAAATTAGTTGCTCCTGGGGAAAAAAATCGTTGCTTAAATACTTTATTTGTAGATTTTTTTTTTTTGAAATGCTATTTTGAAATATAGCACGCTATAACTTGTATAGCATTTGAAGAAGGGCCTCGCTATATTTTTTAGCGCGCTATTTTTTCCGTTGCTTATACCTCGACCTGTATATGAGAATGACAAATGGAAAGATTATGATTCATACGACACCGGACACGACAATAATGATAATGCAAAGAAACAAATAATGAATGTATGAAAAAATATCCTCGGACGGACTGGTACATCTGTCAGAACGTGAACCTCTGGATCAATGATCCATCAAGCACATACCTTTATTCAGAGCACTAGCTTAAATCTTTGCCAAGACACCAAGCTAGTGAAACAAGAGAAACAAAGCATGCATGCCCAGAGGATACCTCATGTCTGACTTATTGTGAGGTTCCACCATTGAGCATCTAAGTATTGCATCATAACAACACAATGTGCACACTGGCTGTTGGCGGTGAGCACACACAAAAGAGTTCGATTCCAATGAAAACACCCAAAAAATGTTGTATTACAACCCTCAGATTTTGGTTTCATCACAGGCTAATGCAGCGGGCTTCAAAGCTGGCACTGGGGCGTGTCTGGGTGCACCAGTATACAAGACGAGGTGACCGCAACAACGACGACAACACAAAAAGAAGAAGAAGAAGAAAGAGATAGACCTGCCGCACGAGCAGGTCCATCTGTCAGTGTTGGAACTTGCATCCGATCCCCAAGCACACACCTTGCACCAAGAACAGAGAAGACATCGCTGCATTAGCCATTTCAGGAGTTTCAACCTTGCAAATGCAACGGCTGACCGTGTTTGGAGCTCAAAACTGAGCTGATCCATCCATGCATACATGGAGTTCCATCATAATCATCATTGGGCCAAGGGCAAATCCAAGTAACAAGGGCAAAGCCAAACAAGGACAAAAAAAAGATACTGGAAACACACAATGAACAAATTAATAGAACAAACCTGACCTTGACCAGATTAAACAAGCAAATTCACAAAATTGAAGAAGCCAAATGGTGATAATGCAAAATCTCAGCACAAGAGCCAGCAATGCAAATGAAGGGTTTCCATCGAGCCAATATATACAGATCTGAAAGACTAAATTGAAAATCAATATATCAAACAAAAGTTTACCAGTAATTTGTTTAAGATATGAAAATGAAGCCTGTGCCTTCAGTAATTCATATATGTAATATGTGGCATTCATTGATGGCACGGGACAGAGAGACGATCTTCAATTCATCCATAAGGGCATAAACAAAGGTAGATCCGCTGTCAGCACATGCGCGCACACATACAGATCATGCCACGTCGTTTGCCATCTCTACATATTAGTTTTCATCATTGGGACATAAATTGTACTGTAGAAGGCAATAGTTCTAACCACCATCCAAAACAAAATAAACCTTCATGATATGGTCAAAAACAACAACAACAAAGCCTTTAGTCCCAAACAAGTTGGGGTAGGCTAGAGGTGAAACCCATCAGATCTCGCGACCAACTCATGGTTCTGGCACATGGATAGCAAGCTTCCACGCACCTTCATGATATGGTCAAAGTAGAAATTTTAGCGCAAAGGCACAAGTTCACCATTAGGATTGTAAATGGGGTAAGATGTAATTTGAAGTTAAACTGCTAAGAAAAAAGAAAGAAAACAGGAAACATATAGAAGACGTTTGATCACTAAATCTGCAGCAAAAGCATGTCATATTTACTACTCCCTCTGTCCCATAATATAAGAGCGTTTTTAACACTACACTAGTATAAAAAACGCTCTTATATTATGGGACGGAGGGAGTACAAAGGAGCCAATCCGCGTTCAAGAATAGCCAATGAACAGTTCTTGGTATGACACGACACAATATAAGGTAAGAGAAACGAAATCTAGAATATAAATGTAGGAAAATGATCCTCGGATGGACTGGTAATGTCTGTCAGAGTGTGATACTGTGTCTTCATATCTAACACATCAGGTATGGGTGTGGGTGATTCAGTAACACAACAGTATAACACCTTGTGCAAGCTGACTGTTTTACAGTGATCCCGCACAAAAAGTTCGGTTCAGATGAAAATACCGAGAATATTACAACTTGGCCCTCAGATTTCAGTCTCACCATAGGCTAATGCAGCAGACTCCAAATCTGGCACTGGGGCGTGTCTGGGTGGACCGATAGAGGAGACAAGTCGGTGGTAGCAACGACGACGACGACGACTGCATCGGTGTCACCACAGTGACACGCGAGGCAGGAGCAAGGGAAGGAAGGAGGAGAGATAGACCTGCAGTATGGGCTGGCCCATCAGCAACGACTGACCCAAGACAAATACCTCAGCGCCCAGAACAGAGAAGACAATGCTGCATTAGCCATTTCAGGGGGCTTCAGCTTTGCGAATGCAACAGCTGGCCATGTTTGGAGCTCAAATCTAAGCGGATCCATCCATGCATGCATGGGTGTTCCATCATAATCATCATTGGGCCAAGGGGAAATCCAAGTAACAAGAAAAATATATAGCAGTAAAACTGTACTGCCAAATAAACCAAGAAAACAAAATTATAGCAAGATCGATCAGATCAAATAGCCAAAGCAAAGGGCAGCAACAAATAAAAAGATACTAGAAACATAATATAAAAATTAACAGAATAAGACTGACCATGACTTGAGGAAACAAGCAAATTCACAAAACTGAAGCCAAATGGCAATGATGCAAACTCTAAGCATAAGAGACAGGAATGCAAATGAAGAATTTCCATCTAGCCAATATACACAGATCTGGAAGATGAAACTAAAAATAAATATATCAAACAAAAGTTTATCGGTAATTTTTGTAAGATGACCAAAATGAAGCATGTGCCTTCTGTTGTTCGTATATGTAGCATCCGTTGATGGCACAAGGATGATCTTAAATTCATCCAAAAAGGTAGTTCTGCTGAGGGAGCGAGGGAGAGATTCATTGGGCAATACACTGTAGAAGGCATTGGTGTATAGAACCGGTACCAGGACTTCATGGAGAACTTTGAAGCACAAATCATAACCAAAATACTATATTAAAACCACTAAAAAACATTACAGAGGGAACCAACAATGCTTTGGCCACTCCAGAACCTTCACTTCGCGCGTAAGGGCTACCACTTCGAGATTGTGTACAGAGGGGGCCCAAATGCAAGCTAATTTACAGCAGTGATTGCTAGTGATAAATCATGAAACGCCAAAGATTTTCCTCTGCTGAGGTGAAAAGCAAAATAACAAGCTAAAAGGGTACTACAAAAGTAATGAAGAAATCAATAGAGCAAAACTTAATCATAATCAGATGAAAGCACAGTAAATGCACAAAAATTATGAAGCCAAGCAAAAGTGATGCAAAATCTGAACATAACAGATATAAGAGACAACAATGATATTGAAGGGTTCCCATCAAGCCAACAGAGATGGATCTGGAAGATGAAACTGAAAATAAATACATCCATGAGAATTTTGCCGGTAATTAGTGTAAGGTATGAAAAAGAAACATCATGCCCTCAGGTGCCATAGATGTTCATTGATGGCACAAGATTGATCTGGTGTTACTGCTGCTACTGCTGTTGCTGGCTTGCTGCTGCATGTGCAATTACGCATCCATGCAGAGAGAGAGAGAGAGGGGGGAGGAGGAGGAGAGGATCATGTCCAAGTGCCATCTCTACATTTTCACTTATCATCATTGGGCAATGCATTATAGAAGCCAACAGTAATATGATTCTATCCACCATCCAGAACCAAATGAACCATCACGATTCTTTCAAAGTAAAATTAAGTGCAAGCCACGGGAAACACAAACTGATAAAAAGAGCAGAAAGAAAATCAACAAACATAGACAAGACATTTGATCACTAAATGCGGATGTCATGTTTACTACAGAAGAACCAACCTGCATCTGAGAATGGCAACTGGAATGTTTATGAATTATGATACATATGACATGTGAGATGTGACACACCAATAATGGTAGCACAAAGAACCAAGTACTCCGTCCGTCCCATAAAATAAGATGTTATTACAACCGACATACTCACATAATTGGTTGTAATAACATCTTATATTATGGGGTGGAGGGATAAATATGAATGTATGAAAATTTATCCTCAAATGAACTGTTACCATCTGTCAGGAGTGTGATCTGATCCTCTGCCATCATATCTAAAGACATGGCAGGGGGATGTGAATGATTTTATGCCATTGATTCAGAACACCATAGGCTAAACCTTGGCCAAGAAGAAGAAGAAGAAGAAGAAAGTGAAGGATGTATTTATTCTCATGGATGGCAGAAGAGATAGCAATGCAAGTGAAGGGTTCGCATCAAGCAAATAGACAGATCTGGAAGATGAAACCGAATAAGTATATCAAAAACAAAGTTCACCAGTAATTCGCGATACGAAAATTAAGCGTGCCTTCAGTTGTTCATATATGTACCATTCATTGACGGCAGAAGATATGATCTTCAATTCACCCATGAGGGCATGAACAAAGGTAGAATTGCTGTCGATGCACGCATGCTCTCGTGCACACACACACACACACACACACACACACACTGACACACACACACATAGAGGCATGAAGTGGAGATCCAAGTAACAAGCGAAAATATAATACAGTAGAAATGCAGATCTTGGCGAAGACAGGCATGCAGCGCATGAATGGCTGGAAGGAGTGCTCCACACATTGTAAGATGGCATTCCATTCCAGCATCAAACACTGGTACAAGACAGTAAAACACCATGCGCAGAAGCTATCTGTTTTACAGTGAGCAGAAAAGAGTTCAATTCAGATAAAAATAACAAGAATTCTGTCACACAAATGGCCCTCAGATTTCAGTTTCATCATAGGCTAATGCAGTGGGCTTCAAAGCTGGCACTGGGGTGTGTCTGGGTGAACCGAAAGAGAAGGCAGGGCCATGGCGAAGACGACGACAAGGCGGAGGAGGACGAGAAGGAGAGGTAGACCTCAACAAGGGTCGGCCCATAGCTCAGTGGCAGAGAGCTTCAGCAGAAGCAACAGCTGACCCAAGACACATGCCACAGCGCCCAGAACAGAGAAGCCAGCGTCGCACTAGCCATTTCAGGGGCTTCAACCTCGCGAACGCAACGTCTGATCCACATCCCCGCATTGGGGTTTTCAACCTAGTCATCATCAGGCCAATCCAAGGGAAAATCCATACAGCAAGTGAAAAATATAGTACGCTACAAATCACCAAACAAACTATGAAAGTAAATCTATACCAAGATCGATCAGAACAAAGCACCAAACCACCGAAAGCCGGAGGAATCGAAGGGAAAAATAGCCATGGGAGACGGGCATGCGGTGGAAAACTTCCCACTGGAGCAGAGAAAAATGTACCAAATAAGACACAAGAAAACAAATCAATACCAAGATCGATCAGATCAAATAGCCAAAGCAAAGGCAAGCAACAAACAGAAGACACTAGAAACTAATAAACAAATTAACACGACAAACCTGACCATGACCAGATGAAACAAGCAAATTCAAAAACTGAAGAAGCCAAATGATAATAATGCAAAATCTAAGCAGAAGAGTTACAGGAACACAAATGAAGGGTTTCCATTACGCCAATATATACAGATCTGGAAGAGGAAACTAAAGGTAAAAACATCAAACAAAAGTTTACCAGTAATTTGGGTAAGATGACAAAAAATGAAGCATGTGCCTTCAGTTGTTCATATATGTAGCATTTATTATGGCAGCACAAGAGATGATCTTAAATTCATCCACAAGGGCTTGAACAAAGGTAGATGTGCTGTCAACACACACGCGAGCGCGCACACACGCACATGCAGAGAGAGAGAGAGAGAGAGAGAGAGAGAGAGAGAGAGAGGGAGAGACAGACAGACATCATGTCAGGTGCCATATCTACATATTAGTTTCCATCATCGGGTGATACACGTTAGAAGGCTATTGTTCTAACCACCATCCAAAAGACAAACGAAACCATCATGAAATAGTCAAAATAGAATTTTTACCACAAAGCCACAATTTCACAATTAGAATTTTAAATGGCAAGATATAATAGGAGGTTAAACTGGTAAGAAAAACAGCAAACATATAAGAGACATTTGGTCACAAAATCTGTAGCAAAACACTATGAGGTTAAACTGGTAGCATCTGATCCGTCGGAGCGTGATCCTGTGACATCCATCATATCTAACACATGAGAGATGAGTGTGGGTGATTCAGTGCCATCGATTAATTATCTTAACAAAACATCAGCCTAGATCTTGGCCAAGACAGGCAGGCAGGCAGCACATGCATGTAATTCCACCATCGCGCACTGCACGGCAGCACAACACAGTGTGACCGTGCAAAAGAGTTGGATTCGGATGAAACTACCAAGAATTCTGTATCACAACATGGCCCTCAGATTCCAGTTTCATCGTAGGCATGTGCGGCGGGCTTCGAAGCTGGCACCGGGGCATGTCTGGGTGAACCGAAAGGGAAGGCAGTCCATGGCGAAGACGACGACGACGACGAGGCGGAGGCGAAGACCTCAACACGGACCGGCGCATAGCTCAGTGGCAGAGCTTCAGCGGAAGCAACGGCTGACCCAAGACCCATGCCTCGGCGCCCAGAGCAGAGAAGCCAGCGCCGCATTAGCCATTTCAGGGGGGCTCAAATCCGAGCCGATCTACCTATCTATCTATCCATCCGTCCATCTAGATGCCCGCATTTGGGGATTTCTTCAACCTCTAATCATCGTCGGGCCAAGGAAAAATCCACGCAGCAAGCGAGAATCACAGCACACGCTAGAGATGCACCAAACGAACTACGAAAGTAGATCTACGCCGGGATGGACCGGAACAAAGCATCAGGCCGCCGGAAAAGCCCGAGGAATCGAAGGGGGGAAATGGGCAGCCCTAGGAGACGGGGCGATGCGGCGGGGAACTTCCCACCTAAAGCGAAGCGAAGGGGCGGGGGATGCCTGCCGCGGGCGAGCAGATCGGGAGTCCCGGCGGCGGGCGGCGGGCGGAGGGCGCGAGGGATGGGATTGGGATGGGGTTTCAGGTTTCTCCACCCAGCGACGCAAACCCTCCACTCGTGCTCTCTCCCTGTGTGCGCCATTTCAGAAATTAGATCTTAACCCCCACTTTACTTTTTACTTTGATCATTTGCTACCCCTGAAATTGACGGATGAGGCCGGGTCCACTTGCCATCGACACAATCCTATGACAACTCATCAACCCCTGATAAAGTGTGGCAAATCATCAAAATCCCCGCTCCATTTTTAGTGGGTTCTGCCTTTCATAATGGCTCGCAGCATCTCTACCTAAAATGCCCCCGGTCCGGAAAATTCCAATCAATATGCGGGGCTTTGCCAATTTTTACGGCCTGAACTGTCACTCTGTGGTTAAGCTTAGTCCTCTCCTTTTCCTCCGTCTCTGGCAGATCCATTGCCGACGGATCCAGTCGTAGCCGTGGCGGCCATGTCGTCACCGACGCGATTACTCGAAGATGACAAAGCAGAGGCCTGAAGCTCTAGCCGCGCTGTGGTGACGCTCTACAGCTCCAACGACGATGAGGACAAGGGGTAGCGCACGTGAAGGTCGAGGCAGAGGCGGGCCCGTGCCCGGCTCTCCCGGAGCAGCGGGAGAGATGTGTTGGATTTTTGCTAGCAGGTCTTTGGTTCAAAGCCTAACTAAAATCTGAAATTCTCATGATCCATTCTTACAAGGCTGTGTGTGGTGTGAGTGGGACTAATATTTAGTCTCATACTACTAGTTGGGAGAGAGTTGCACCACCTGATAAGGTGAGCTCTTCTAGCACTTGTGCAAGCATAAGAAGAGGAGACCTACACGTGCGCTCCTCCTCCTCGCCCCGACGCGCCGGGTTTCGGAAATGAGCCGAGCCGAGGACAAAGCTATGCATGTTGTCTATATTTTTGTTGCTCGGGAAAAATTAATATGTCATTAATTAATAATTAATAGACGTGTTGATTACTAAGCAGTTTTCGATTCTTTTGGATCGTGGGTTGTTACCGACTTGGACGTGAGTTTACTCCCACGACCTACCCGACCCGCACTATATAAACAGGCAAACGTCTACCCTAGCCGTCACCACAACTTATGGTTTCGCACCACTCCATAACATTGCGCCGCCACACAAGTCTTCTCCATCCCTCCTTCCGGCATGCACCGCGAGAAGGGACAGCATGCCTTCGAACCCCCGCCTCTCGTGATCCTGTACGGGAGAGGGACGATCAGATTTTTGGGGAGCGCACTCGCGCGACTGCTGGCATCAACTACTTCATGAACGACGACTTCTTCCCTGACCTCGGGAATCTCTTCATCAACAACATGGAGGACAACACCAACACCGACGGTTCTGCTCCCGCTGCACCGTTTGCAGTCCCGTCTTCTCTGTTTGAGAGCGTGCTAGAATTTGTGTTTCTAGTCTATGCCTTAGATTCGATTTATTTCTCTGTTATACTAGTCCGCGTGATTAGTTAAATCTCTGTTACTATCATCATGGTTTATTTACTGTTTATTTGAATTAAATCTTATAGTAATTTGCTCATATGCTCAACAAGATGTGTGAGCTGGCTTCAATGTGCTCGACGAGCACATCTTGCCCCACATCAAGAGGTGTCACACTAGTAGAGAAATGGCTAGCCACAACTCTTGCCGGTGACACGCCATTTTCCACTAACGCCAGCACTAATATTTTCAAATAGCGATGGCGTTGGACGAAATGGTACGCCAACGTTGTGCAGTTAGTGTTGGTGTGGACATAAAGTGGAACGCCACCAGAAAGTGGGCCCTGCTGAGCTGACCAGTCGGAATACATTGCTGGCGTCATATGTCCTAAAACGCCATAGATATATTATGTAGTTCTGGCGTTCCATGTTCGTGAACGTCAGCATTAAGTTTTGCCTATACACTAGTAGAAAACAGGCCTTCCATTTCAACCTTTAGTCCCGGTTTGGCTTTGGACCGGGACATCTCTTAGGAGCGGTCGTGGTGTACGGGCCCCATTAGTCTCGGTTCATTCGAGACCTATAGTCCCGGTTTGTATCACAAACTGGGACTAAAATGGTGGTGGCAGGCTTGTGTTAGCCTGGGCCCCACGAGCTCTTTTAGTCCCGGTTTGTGATACAAACCGGGACTATAGGTGGACCTTTAGTCCCGGTTCGTTATACAAATCGGGACTAAAGCTTTCCCTATATAAACCCTTCGTCCAGCCCGACTCCATTTCTCTGTTTTCTCCATTCGAATTCCCCTCTCTGTTCTTCCCCTAGCTCGAGCTCCTCCCTCCATTTTTGCCAAGATTTGTCAAGATTTGAGGCACCCCAATCCATCCAAGTGTCCGCAAAGGTTAGCAACTTTGTCCTTTCATCTCTTATTGCTAGATTAGCTCGTGCAATGCTTTATAAGTATAGTGATTTGTGGGTTTTAGTTTGGGTGTAATTATGTGGTAGTTTTTTTGATTTATATGCAATTTGAGCTCAAATTAACTCCTTAGTTTGCATATGTGTAGGTGTGGTTTACTTAGTGTGCCTTCCTGTCCCCGTCCTAACCACCGTCGATCGCCCGCACCGTCCCGTCGCCGGCACCACCTTGGTGAGCCTCATCTTGTGTTCTTATCATTTTTATTAAAAAAATCGTATTTGTATGATTTAGATAGTTACTTGCATAATTTTCTTACTTGTATGATTGTTGTTATATATAGTGCCATGGTTATGATATCCGTGCCCGTCGGCCCTGGTTCGGTTTACGATTCAGATGTGGTATATTCTCTTTTATAACTATTTGTTGCATTTCGTGTTAATGACAATTATGCCCATCAAGTTGACATAGATATTTTTATCTAGGAGGTAGTTGAACCGGAAATGCCAACCGACCCTATTGTCGAGAAGTTAAATTTAGTTGAAAAAGAAAACGAGGATTTGAAAGGAAAATTGAAAAGAGTTGAAGAAGAGAAGATGAAATTGGAGTTGTACGTTGCCGATGTCGTCGATGATCACAAGATCAAGATGGATGCAATGCACTTGAAGATTAGAAAGATTAGAAAATATGCCATTAATAAAGAGGCTTGGTATCATTATGTTGTTGGATCAATTGCTACCTTAGTTGCGATTTTGATCGCATTTGCTGTTGCATTTAAATGTTTTATCTAGATAGTTGTATGTTGTTTTATGAGAAAATAAGTGTGTATGGACTTTATGTATGAACTTGTATTAATTTGGTCTTTTCGGTGTTGTGTAATGAAGATGAACCGGCAATGGATGTACGATGACCGACGCTCTCCCCAGTTCATTAATGGTGTGCAGAGTTTTTTGCGTGCGGCTGAGGAAAACAAGCGGGATGGTTTTATGTGTTGTCCATGTGGTGTGTGTAAGAATGATAAGACTTACTCTAGCTCAAAACAGATTCACGTCCACCTGTTTACGTCCGGTTTCATGTCCGGCTATAATTGTTGGACCAAGCACGGAGAAAGAGGGGTTCTAATGGAAGAGAATGAAGAAGAAGAGGATGACGACAACTATCCTGGGTGTCCTGAATATGATGGTACTACAATGGGGGAAGAGAATGAAGAAGAAGAAGCTGAGGCATCAGATGAGCCCGCTGATGATCTTGGTCGGGCCATTGCTGATGCAAAGAGAAACTGCGAAAGTGAAAAGGAGAAGTTGAAGTTGCAGCGCATGTTAGAGGATCACAAAAAAGGGTTGTACCCAAATTGAGAAGATGACAACACAAATCTCGGTACCACACTGGAATTGCTGCAATGGAAGGCAGAGAATGGTGTATCTGACAAGGCATTTGAAAAGGTGCTGAAAATAATGAAGAATATGCTTCCAAAGGACAACGAATTTCCCGACAATACATACGAAGCAAAGAAGGTTGTCTGCCCTCTAGGATTGGAGGTGCAGAAGATACATGCATGCCCTAATGACTGCATCCTCTACCGCGGTGAGTATGAGAATTTGAATGCATGCCCGGTATGCAATGCATTGCGATATAAGATCGGTCGCGATGACCCTGGTGATGATGTTCAGGGCGAGCGCCCCAGGAAGAGGATTCCTGCCAAGGTGATGTGGTATGCTCCTATAATACCACGGTTGAAACGTTTGTTCCAAAACAAAGAGCATGCCAAGTCGTTGCGATGGCACAAAGAAGACCGTAAGAAAGACGGGAAGTTGAGACTACCCGCTGATGGGTCGCAGTGGAGAAAAATCGAAAGAGAGTGGCCGGACTTTGCAGATGACCCAAGGAACTTATGGTTTGGTTTAAGTGCAGATGGCATTAATCCATTTGGGGAGCAGAGCAGCAAGCATAGCACATGGCCTGTGACTCTATGTATCTATAACCTTCCTCCTTGGTTGTGCATGAAGCGGAAGTTCATTATGATGCCAGTGCTCATCCAAGGCCCTAAGCAACCCGGCAACGACATTGATGTGTACCTAAGGCCATTAGTTGATGAACTTTTACAGCTGTGGAATAAAAAAGGTGTACGTGCGTGGGATGAGCACAAACAGCAGGAATTTGACCTGCGAGCGTTGCTATTTGTAACCATCAATGATTGGCCTGCTCTTAGTAACCTTTCAGGACAGACAAACAAGGGATACCATGCATGCACGCACTGTTTAGATGAGACTGAAAGTATATATTTGGACAAATGCAAGAAGAATGTGTACCTGGGACATCGTCGATTTCTTCCGACCAAGCATACCTTAAGAAAGAAAGGCAAGCATTTCAAAGGTGAGGCAGAACACCGGAAGAAGCCCGTCCTCCGTACTGGTGATGACATACTTGATATGGTCAAGGATTTAGAAGTAATATTTGGAAAGGGTCCTGGCGGACAATCTGTTCCGACTGACGCTGAGGGACGCGCACCCATGTGGAAGAAGAAATCTATATTTTGGGAGCTAGAATATTGGAAAGTCCTAGAGGTCCGCTCTGCAATCGACGTGATGCACGTGACGAAGAATCTTTGCGTGAACCTGCTAGGCTTCCTGGGCGTGTATAGGAAGACAAAAGATACACCGGAGGCATGGGAGGACCAGCAACGTGTGCACGAAAATGACGGCATGCATCCAAAGCAGTATCAAGGTCCTGCCAGCTACGCTCTTACCAAAGCAGAGAAGGAAATCTTCTTTGAATGCCTGCTCAGTATGAAGGTCCCGTCTGGCTTCTCGTCAAATATAAAGGGAATAATAAATATGGCAAAGAAAAAATTCCAGAACCTAAAGTCTCATGACTGCCACGTGATCATGACGCAATTGCTTCCGGTTGTGTTGAGGGGGCTTCTACCAGAAAATGTTTGATTAGCCATTGTGAAGCTATGTTCATTCCTCAATGCAATTTCTCAGAAGGTAATCGATCCGGAAATCCTACCAAGCTTACAGAATGATTTGGTCCAATGTCTTGTCAGTTTCGAGTTGGTGTTCCCACCATCCTTCTTCAATATTATGACGCACGTCCTAGTTCACCTAGTCGAAGAGATTGCCATTCTGGGTCTTGTATTTCTACACAATATGTTCCCCTTGGAGAGGTTCATGGGAGTCTTAAAGAAATATGTTCGTAACCGTGCTAGGCCAGAAGGAAGCATCTCCAAGGGCCATGAAACAGAGGAGGTTATTGAGTTTTGTGTTGACTTTATTCCTGACATTAAGCCGATTGGTGTTCCTCAATCGCGGCATGAGGGGAGACTGCGTGGAAAAGGCACGCTTGGACCAAAATCAATAATATGTAGGGACGGGCATTCTTGGGCGCAAGCACACTACACAGTTCTATAGAATTCTACCTTGGTGACCCCGTATATCGAGAAACACATGGATATTATACGCTCGAAGAACCCAGAGAAGTCTGACCCCTGCATTCAACGTACACACATTGAGGCTTTCGGCGGTTGGTTGCGAACACATCTCATGAATGACGACAATGTTGAAGATGACTTGTACTTGTTGGCCAAGAGACCATCTTCGACTATATTGACTTTCCAAGGGTACGAGATAAATGGGAATACATTTTACACGATCGCCCAAGATAAAAAGAGCACCAACCAAAACAGTGGTGTCCGCTTTGACGATGCGGCAAACAGCAAGGAAAAGGACACATATTATGGTTACATAGAGGAGATATGGGAACTTGACTATGGAGGTGATTTGAAGGTCCCTTTGTTCCGGTGCAAATGGGCCAATCTGACTGGAGGAGGGGTAATGGTAGACCCGCATTACGGAATGACAACAGTGGATCTCAACAATCTTGGGCACACAAACGAACCATTCGTTCTAGCCAATGAAAGGGACACACGTGAAGAAGAAAAATTATACCCCAAGATCCCACTCTGGGATGTGATTGGCTGCACCGTCATCACTTTTCTTCTCTAGTGAGTAGCTGGGATGGTCTAGTTTTGTACACGAAGTGCATCCAGTTTTTGTTGTAACCCTCTCAACTTTTTAGCACATGCTATGTGGGTGAAATGATGATACCATGCCAAGTTTCAACCTTTTCAGAGTTCATTTGTGGTGCTTTTTAATTTCAGGGTCATTTAGCTCAAAACAATTCATTAAATGGATGAAAAATAGCAAATGAAGTTAGAAAGGGTTGAAATTTGAGGATGTGGCTTAGAATGGTTCATATTGAATGCACAAAAAGTCTGGAGTTGAAATAAGTTAAAAAAAATGAAATGCCTTTTGTAACAGATGAGTTTTCGTCCGAAACCCTCATACTTCGAAGGAGATGGTCCAGTTTGTACACGAAGTGCATCCAGTTTTTCCTGTAACCCTCTCAACTTTTTACCACATGCTATGTGGGTGAAATTATGGTACCATGCCAACTTTCAACCATTTCAGAGTTCATTTGCAGTGCTTTTCAATTCAGGGTCATTTTAGCTCAAAATAAATCATGAAATGCATGAAAAATAGCAAATGAAGTCAGAAAAGCGTTGAAAAGTGATGATGTGGCTTTGAATGGTGCATATTGAATGCAGAAAAATTCTTGAGTTAAAATATGTTTAAAAAATTGAAATCCCTTTGTAATAGACGAGTTTTCGTCTGAAACCCTGATACTTCGAAAGAGATTGTCCAGTTTGTAAACGAAGTGCATCAAGTTTTTCCTGTAACCCTCTCAACTTTTTAGCACATGCTATGTGGGTGAAATTATGATACCATGCCAACTTTCAACCATTTCAGAGTTCATTTGTAGTGCTTTTCAATTCAGGGTCATTTTAGCTCAAAATAAATCATGAAATGCATGAAAAATAGCAAATGAAGTCAGAAAAGGGTTGAAAAGTGATGATGTGGCTTTGAATGGTGCATATTGAATGCAGAAAAAGTCTTGAGTTAAAATATGTTTAAAAAATTGAAATCCCTTTGTAATAGACGAGTTTTCGTCCGAAACCCTAATACTTCGAAAGAGATTGTCCAGTTTGTACACGAAGTGCATCCAGTTTTGCCGGTAACCCTCTCAACTTTTTAGCACATGCTATGTGGGTGAAATTATGATACCATGCCAACTTTCAACCATTTCAGAGTTCATTTGCAGTGCTTTTCAATTCAGGGTCATTTTAGCTCAAAATAAATCATGAAATGCATGAAAAATAGCAAATGAAGTCAAAAAAGGGTTGAAAAGTGATGATGTGGCTTTGAATGGTGCATATTGAATGCAGAAAAAGTCTTGAGTTAAAATATGTTTAAAAAATTGAAATCCCTTTGTAATAGACGTGTTTTCGTCCGAAACCCTGATACTTCGAAAGAGATTGTCCAGTTTGTACACGAAGTGCATCCAGTTTTTCCTGTAACCCTCTCAACTTTTTAGCACATGCTATGTGGGTGAAATTATGATACCATGCCAACTTTCAACCATTTCAGAGTTCATTTGCAGTGCTTTTCAATTCAGTGTCAATTTAGCTCAAAATAAATCATGAAATGCATGAAAAATAGCAAATGAAGTCAGAAAAGGGTTGAAAAGTGATGATGTGGCTTTGAATGGTGCATATTGAATGCATAAAATGTCTTGAGTTAAAATATGTTTAAAAAATTGAAATCCCTTTGTAATAGACATGTTTTCGTCCGAAACCCTGATACATCGAAAGAGATTGTCCAGTTTGTACACGAAGTGCATCCAGTTTTTCCTGTAACCCTCTCAACTTTTTAGCACATGCTATGTGGGTGAAATTATGATACCATGCCAACTTTCAACCATTACAGAGTTCATTTGCAGTGCTTTTCAATTCAGTGTCATTTTAGCTCAAAATAAATCATTAAATGCATGAAAAATAGCAAATGAAGTCAGAAAAGGGTTGAAAAGTGATGTGTGGCTTTGAATTGTGCATATTGAATGCAGAAAAAGTCTTGAGTTAAAATATGTTTAAAAAATTAAAATCCCTTTGTAATAGACGTGTTTTCGTCCGATCAAAGTTATTTAACTTAATATTATATAAAATTTATGCAACTGAAATTATCAAAGTTATTTTTGTTAAAAACTTTAATAGCAAAAAGAATATTCATAAAGTATTTTCTGTTAAGAACTTTTAATATGCAAAAAAATAACATAAAAAAATAGCAAAAATGAAAACAGATGCGCTTATAGAGAAAATTCAACCTAAATTCAAAGTGCTAGTTAACTAGCACTTTGAATTTACTAGCACTTTGAATTTAGGTTGAATTTTCTCTATAAGAGCATCTATTTTCACTTTAGTAACAGCGACATAGTAGGCACATGTTCAGTTTGAGAGAGGCTCGTGCTGCCTCTCTCATAGCGGGGCTTATAAGCTGGTCGTCGTGCTCCTCAACTAGCGAGGTGGGACTAAACTCCCACCACAGCCGGGACTAAATATAGAAAAAAAGAGAAAATAGACCTTTAGTACTGGTTGGTATCACCAACCGGGACTAAAGGTCCCTTCCCGCGCGAATTTGGGCCGCCGAAAAGGCCTCTTTAGGCCCGGTTGGTATCACCAACCGGGACTAAAGGGAGGACCTTTAGTCCCGGTTGGTATCACCAACCGGGACTAAAGGGGCTTTAGTCCCGATTGGAGCCACCAACCGGGACTAAAGGTCCCGGGCTATTTAATCCCCCCTTCTCCCTCCTCATTTTCTCCCCCGACGCCGAATCCCACCACTACGCCGCCACGCTGCCGGATCATCCCGTCGCCCTCAGCTCCGCCGGCGAACGCCGTCGCCCTCAGCTCCGCCGGCGAACGCCGTCGCCCTCAGCTCCGCCGGCGCCGCTCCTCCCAGCCGGCCGTCCGCGCAATCCCTGACCCCCTCTCCCTTCGCGCGCGACCCCGCCTCGATCCCCGACCGCTCCTCCAAGCGCCGCCGCGGCCCAAGCCCGAGCGCCGGCGCCGCTCCTCCCCGCCTCCGGCGTACGTCCTCCTCTGTCTCCGGCGTTCCTCCGTCTTCGGCGTACGTCCTCCTCCAGCGCTCCGATCCGTCTCCGGCGCCGCATATTTGTAAGCCCGATCCGTCCTCCTCCAAATTTGTATTTGTATTTGTTGTATTGTTGTATTGTTGTGCATATTTGTATTTGTTGTACTAGCAAACGGGAGAATAAAATGCAAAATAATAGAATATATCGATGTATGTTTGTATTGTTGTATTTGTATGTTTTATGTTGATGTGTATGTGTCCTTATGTTCAAAAAGAGGTCGGACACTATGTAAACAAAAAAAGGCCACACGCCTTTGTTTTTTTATTTATGTATGCTAATTGAACAAATTTCCATGTTCATCAGAGAAAAGGAACATATGTTTTATATTGATGTATGTTTGATGTTGATGTGTATGTGTATGTTAGATAAAATGCATGTTATATTGTTGCATTGATGTATGTTTTATATTAGATAAAATGCCTCTCCTCCTCAAATTTTGTTCATTTTTTAGATGTTTAGATGCATGTTTAAATGTATGTTTTAAATGTTTAGATGTTGCTGATTTGCTAATTGACATATTGCATATAAAGCATCTTGCCTAACTGTCGAATCGATTGCATAGCGTAGCCGTCGAGTCGACGATGCCCATCCCGCATCCTCGTCGTCGACTCGGCGGCAACAACCTGCTTGAGAGGCGCCATGTCCGGGACTGGGCTCCGCCGGGCTGGCACTGGGAGGTGCTTCCTTCCGGGGTGCAGAGCTTGGTGAGGAATGAGGGTCCCGTCGTCGACCCGGAGGTTATTTGGTGGCGGTCGCGTGGACCACTGTCGATGCAGAGGGAGCCGGCCCCCGCGGATTTGGTACGTCGCCGTGTCAGGCAGGAGGACGAGCACGTCCGACGCTACATGGCTGCGTTGGACGCCAGGTTCTCCAATACCTGGCAGGTTCTTCAGGGATCACACCCGAGCTATGATCCTGTCATAGTTCCTTATCTTTGGGTGTCCACCGCCTGCGCCGCGAGACGTCAACTAGATCTGTATTAGTGATATTATATTCGATGATGTATTAGTGATACTATTCGATGATTTATTAGTGATATTATATGATCGTATTGTTGCATTGCCTTGTATTGATTTGCATATCTCCGGTTCTGCTTATTGAATGCATTCTAATTGTTTTATATTTGTTCTGGATTAGTTAAGCTATGGACGGTAGAGACAGAGACCATGATCAAGAGAATGCTGATACGTCTCTGTCGTATCTATAATTTTTGATTGTTTCATGCCAATATTCTACAACTTTCATATACTTTTGGCAACTTTTTATACTATTTTTTGGACTAACATATTGATCCAGTGCCCACTGCCAGTTCCTGTTTGTTGCATGTTTTTTGTTTCGCAGAAAATCCATATCAAACGAAGTCCAAACGGGATAAAAACTTACGGAGATTTTTTGGAATATATGTGAATTTTGGGAAGTGGAATCAACAGAAGGCGGTGCCCGAGGGGCCCACAAGCCATAGGGGCACGCCAGGCTGGCTTGTGGCCACCCCGTAAGGCGGTTGGTGCCCTTATTTCGCCGCAAGAAAGCTAATATCCGGATAAAAATCGTGTTAAAATTTCAGCCCAATCGGAGTTACGGATCTCTGGGAATATAAGAAACGGTGAAAGGCCAGAATCTGGGAACGCAGAAACAGAAGGAAACAGAGAGAGAGAGAGAGAGATCCAATCTTGGAGGGGCTCTCGCCCGTCCGCCGCCATGGAAGCCAAGGACCAGAGGGGAAACCCTCCTCCCATCTAGGGGGGAGGTCAAGGAAGAAGAAGAAGGAGGGGGGCTCTCTCCCCCTCTCTCCCGGTGGCGCCGGAACGCCGCCGAGGCCATCATCGTGACGGCGATCTACACCAACAACTTCGCCGCCGTCATCACCAACTCTCTCCCCCTCTATGCAGCGGTTCTACACCTCTTCTCCCCACTGTAATCTCTACTTAAACATGGTGCTCAACGCTATATATTATTCCCCAATGATGTATGGCTATCCTATGATGTTTGAGTAGATCCGTTTTGTCCTATGGGTTGATTGATGATCATGATTGGTTTGAGTTGCATGTTTTATTATTGGTACTGTCCTATGGTGCTCTCCGTGTCGCGCAAGCGTGAGGGATCCCTGCTGTAGGGTTTGCAATATGTTCATGATTCGCTTATGGTGGGTGGCGTGAGTGACAGAAGCACAGACCCGAGTAAGTAGGTTGTTTGCGTATGGGAATAAAGAGGACTTGATACCTTATAATGCTATGGTTGGGTTTTACCTTAATGATCTTTAGTAGTTGCGGATGCTTGCTAGAGTTCCAATCATAAGTGCATATGATCCAAGTAGAGAAAGTATGTTAGCTTATGCCTCTCCCTCATATAAAATTGCAATAATGATTACCGGTCTAGTTATTGATTGCCTAGGGACAAATAACTTTCTTGTGACAAAAAGCTCTCTACTAAGACTAACTTAGTTGTTTCTTCATCTAAACAGCCCCTAGTTTTTATTTACGTGCTCTTTATTATCTTGCAAACCTATCCCGTTACACCTACAAAGTACTTCTAGTTTCATACTTGTTCTAGGTAAAGTGAACGTTAAGCGTGTGTAGAGTTGTATCGGTGGTCGATAGAACTTGAGGGAATATTTGTTCTACCTTTAGCTCCTCGTTGGGTTCGACACTCTTACTTATCGAAAGAGGCTACAACTGATCCCCTATACTTGTGGGTTATCAAGACCTTTTTCTGGCGCCGTTGCCGGGGAGCAATAGCGTGGGGTGAATATTCTCGTGTGTGCCTGTTTGCTTTATCACTAAGTAGATTTTATTTGCTGTTCTAAGTTTTTCTCTATCTTTAGTTATGGATATGGAACACGAAACACCAAAAAAAATTAGGTGTACTTGCTACTCATGGAGATGGGGAACCTCCTAAAACCCTCGATGCTCATTATGTGAAAGATATTATGCACTACTTTAATAATCCTGAGAAAATCCCATTCAATTATATAATGGGAGACACGTTGGATCAACGTGAATACTTTAGGGATTATCGCTTGACTCAAAAAGGGAAACTGTTATGGGATCAAATTCATATGTTGAAATGGTATGCTTGGAATTTATGCTTGAGATATGATTATACTTGTTGCTCTAGGATGAAGGCTCCACACCTTCCCTTTTCATGTAAATTTAATGATAATGAAACCTTGGCTTCTTATGCTAATGGTATATATGATTACTATGATGTGGAACAAATAGAAGAGTTTGTTGCTTTTAAGGGTGCTTATGAAATTGAAGCTTTGTTTGAAAAGTATGAAGATTATGATGATGCTGTTTACCGATCTCAAAATTTGGCTATGCTTCGTTATTGTTATGCCAATTATGAATATAATGCCGGTATTAATGATTTTATTGAGAAAGTCTCCGCTGTCCAAGAAGAGACTAATATTTTGCAGGAATCTATGGAAGAAGAAATTCCTGACACTGTGAGCTCATTGGATGAAAAAGATGAGGAGGAGAGCAAAGAACAAAAGGAGGAAGAGCCGATTAGCTACCCGTGCCCACCTTCTAATGAGAGTAACTCTTCAACTCATACATTGTTTAATTTCCCTTTGTTCTTACCGAAGGATGAATGCTATGATAATTGCTATGATCCCTTGGATTCATTTGAAATATCCCTTTTTGATGAAATTGATGCTTGCTATGCTTGTGGCCATGATGCCAATATGAATGATGCTTATGGAGATGAACTTGCTATAGTTCCTTATGTTAAACGTGAAATTGTTGCTATTGCACCCACACATGATAGTCCTATTATCCTTTTGAATTCTCCCAACTACACTATATCGGAGAAGTTTGCACTCATTAAGGATTATATTGATGGGTTACGTTTTACCATTACACATGATGATTTTGATAGATATAATATGCATGTGCTTGCTGCTCCTACTTGCAATTATTATGAGAGAGCAACTACATCTCCGCATCTCTATGTTTCCAATACGATAAAATTGCAAGAAACTGTTTATACTATGCATTGGCCTTTACTTTGTGTGCATGAATTGTTCTTTTCTGACATGCCGATGCATAGAAAGAGAGTTAGACTTCGTTGTTGCATGATATATGTTACTTTGTGCTCACTACTAAATTACAAATCATTGTTAATTAAAATTGGCTTTAATATACCTTGGGATCCGGGTGGATCCATTACTTGAGCACTTTATGCCTAGCTTAATGGCTTTAAAGAAAGCGCTGCCAGGGAGACAACCCGGAAGTTTTAGAGAGTCATTTTATTCTGTTGTGTGCTTTTATATAGTTTAAAAAACAAAAAAATAAAGAGGGGAACCTAAAAAAATTTCAAAAAGAAAAGTGAAAGTGAGAGGGACGAGCATTGTGAAAGTGGGAGCTAGCCTTGAACTTTGTTCATGCCCAAGGAAACCTTGTGAATCTTAATTACAGAAACTTTTCAACAAAAATAATTATCCCCTTGTATAAATCCATTGTATTATAAAAATAATGTGCCAAGATTTGCCTTTAGGATGATTAGATTGCTTGTTTGGTGTGTGCAGTGCAAAAACAGAAACTTTGGCTGTAGTGCGTGAATTTACATTTTTTACTGGAATGTCAAAAGTTTCTGAAATTTTTACACATTACTGCCAGGAATTTTTTTTTATTTTTTCCTAATTTTTCAGAATTTTTTGAGTTACAGAAGTATGGTGAATGTTCAGATTACTACAGACTGTCCTGTTTTTGACAGATTCTGTTTTTGATGCATTGTTTTGCTCGTTTTGATGAAACTATCGATTGTATCGGTGGTATAAGCCATGGAAAAGTTATATTACAGTGGATACAATGCAAAAACAAAATATGAATTGGTTGGCAACAGTACTTAAATTTGTAATTTGCTTTATTATTACTAACGGATCTCACGAGGGTTTTGTTAAGTTTTGTGTGATTGAAGTTTTCAAGTTTTGGGTGAGATCACGATGGATGAAGGAATAAGGAGTGGAAAGAGACTAAGCTTGGGGATGCCCGAGGCACCCCAAGGTAATATTCAAGGACTCCCAAGAAACTAAGCTTGGGGATGCCCCGGAAGGCATCCCCTCTTTCTTCTAACAACCATCGGTAATTTTACTTGGAGCTATATTTTTATTCGTCACATGATATGCGTAAATCTTGGAGCATCGTGTGCTTTTTATTTTTCTTTTAAATAATGCACCATGCTGCTATGAGAAAGTCCTTGGTTGATTTATAGAAGGCTCTTTGCACCTCACTTATATCTTTTGAGTATGGCTTTGTAGAATGCTTCATGTGCTTCACTTATATCATTTGAAGTTTGGATTGCCTGTTTCTCTACACATAGATAGCCGCCATTTGTAGAATGCTCTTTTGCTTCACTTATATTTGTTAGAGCGTGGGCATATCTTTTGTAGAAAGAATTAAACTCTCATGCTTCAGTTATATCTATTTAGAGAGTTAACAAGAGTTGGTCATTCACATGGTTAGTCATAAAATCCTACATAAAACTTGTAGATCACTGAATATGATTTGTTTGATTCCTTGCAATAGTTTTGCGATATAAAGATGGTGATACTAGAGTCATGCTAGTGAGTAATTGTGGATTGGTAGAAATATTTGTGTTAAAGTTTGTGATTCCCGTAGCATGCACGTATGGTGAACCGTCATGTGAAGAAGTCGGAGCATGATTTATTTATTGATTGTCATCCTTTGTGTGGAGGTCGGGAGCGCGCGATGGTTAACTCCTACCAACCTATCCCCTAGGGGCATGCGTCTAATATTTTGTTTCGATAGCTAATAGATTTTTGCAATAAGTATGTGAGTTCTTTATGACTAATGTTGAGTCCATGGATTATACGCACTCTCATCCTTCCACCATTGCTAGCCTCTCTAGTACCGCGCAACTTTCGCCGGTGCATTACACCCACCATATATCCTTCCTCAAAACAACCACCATACCTACCTATTATGGCATTTCCATAGCCATTCCGAGATATATTGCCATGCAACTTCCACCGTTCTGTTTATTATGACACGCACCATCATTGTCATATTGCTTTGCATGATCGTAAGATAGCTAGCATGATGTTTTCATGGCTTGTCCGTTTTTTGATGTCATTGCTACGCTAGATCATTGCACATCCTGGTACACCGCCGGAGGCATTCATATAGAGTCATATTTTGTTCTCGTATCGAGTTGTAATTCTTGAGTTGTAAGTAAATAAAAGTGTGATTATCATCATTATTAGAGCATCGTCCCATGTGAGGAAAGGATGATGGAAGCTATGATTCCCTCACAAGTTGGGATGAGTCTCCGGACTTTATGAAAAATAAAAGAGGCCAAAGAAGCCCAAATAAAAAAAAGAGGCCAAAGAAGCCCACCAAAAAAAACAAAAAAAAATGAGAGAAAAGAGAGAAGGGGCAATGCTACTATCCTTTACCACACTTGTGCTTCAGAGTAGCACCATGTTTTTCATATAGAGAGTCTCCTATGTTGTCACTTTCATATACTAGTGGGAATTTTTTATTATAGAACTTGGCTTGCATATTCGAATGATGGGCTTCCTCATTGCCCTAGGTCTTCGTGAGCAAGCAAGTTGGATGCACACCCACTTAGTTTCTTTTGAGCTTTCATACACTTATAGCTCTAGTGCATCCGTTGCATGGCAATCCCTACTCACTCACATTGATATCTATTGATGGGCATCTCCATAGCCCGTTGATATGCCTAGTTGATGTGAGACTATCTCCTTCTTTTTGTCTTCTCCACAACCACCATATTCTATTCCACCTATAGTGCTATATCCATGGCTCACGCTCATGTATTGCGTGAAAGTTGAAAAGGTTTGAGAATACCAGAGTATGAAACAATTGCTTGGCTAAAACCGGGGTTGTGCATGATTTAATACTTTGTGTGATGAAGATGGAGCATAGCCAGACTATATGATTTTGTAGGGATAACTCTCTTTTAGCCATGCTATTTTGAGAAGACATGATTGCTTTATTAGTATGCTTGAAGTATTATTGTCTTAATGTCAAATGATAGACTATTGCTTTGAATCACTCATGTCTTAATATTCATGCCATGATTAGATTATATGATCAAGATTATGCTAGGTAGCATTCCACATCAAAAATTATCTTTTTTATCATTTACCTACTCGAGGACGAGCAGGAATTAAGCTTGGGGATGCTGATACGTCTCCGTCGTATCTATAATTTTTGATTGTTTCATGCCAATATTCTACAACTTTCATATACTTTTGGCAACTTTTTATACTATTTTTGGGACTAACATATTGATCCAGTGCCCAGTGCCAGTTCCTGTTTGTTGCATGTTTTTTGTTTCGCAGAAAATCCATATCAAACGAAGTCCAAATGGGATAAAAACTTATGGAGATTTTTTTGGAATATATGTGAATTTTGGGAAGTGGAATCAACAGAAGGCGGTGCCCGAGGGGCCCACAAGCCATAGGGGCGCGCCCTGGGGGGTAGGGCGTGCCAGGCTGGCTTGTGGCCACCCCGTAAGGCGGTTGGTGCCCTTCTTTCGACACAAGAAAGCTAATATCCGGATAAAAATCATGTTAAAATTTCAGCCCAATCGGAGTTACGGATCTCCGGGAATATAAGAAATGGTGAAAGGCCAGAATCTGGGAACGCAGAAACAGAAGGAAACAGAGAGAGAGATCCAATCTTGGAGGGGCTCTCGCCCCTCCGCCGCCATGGAAGCCAAGGACCAGAGGGGAAACCCTCCTCCCATCTAGGGGGGAGGTCAAGGAAGAAGAAGAAGGAGGGGAGCTCTCTCCCCCTCTCTCCCGGTGGCGCCGGAACGCCGCCGGGGCCATCATCGTGACGGCGATCTACACCAACAACTTCGCCGCCGTCATCACCAACTCTCTCCCCCTCTATGCAGCGGTTCAACACCTCTTCTCCCCGCTGTAATCTCTACTTAAACATGGTGCTCAACGCTATATATTATTCCCCAATGATGTATGGCTATCCTATGATGTTTGAGTAGATCCGTTTTGTCCTATGGGTTGATTGATGATCATGATTGGTTTGAGTTGCATGTTTTATTATTGGTGATGTCCTATGGTGCTCTCCGTGTCGCGCAAGCGTGAGGGATCCCCGCTGTAGGGTTTGCAATATGTTCATGATTCGCTTATGGTGGGTGGCGTGAGTGACAGAAGCACATACCCGAGTAAGTAGGTTGTTTGCGTATGGGAATAAAGAGGACTTGATACCTTATAATGCTATGGTTGGGTTTTACCTTAATGATCTTTAGTAGTTGCGGATGCTTGCTAGAGCTCCAATCATAAGTGCATATGATCCAAGTAGAGAAAGTATGTTAGCTTATGCCTCTCCCTCATATAAAATTGCAATAATGATTACCGGTCTAGTTATCGATTGCCTAGGGACAAATAACTTTCTTGTGACAAAAAGCTCTCTACTAAGACTAACTTAGTTGTTTCTTCATCTAAACAGCCCTTAGTTTTTATTTATGTGCTCTTTATTATCTTGCAAACCTATCCCGTTACACCTACAAAGTACTTCTAGTTTCATACTTGTTCTAGGTAAAGCTAACGTTAAGCGTGCGTAGAGTTGTATCGGTGGTCGATAGAACTTGAGGGAATATTTGTTCTACCTTTAGCTCCTCATTGGGTTCGACACTCTTACTTATCGAAAGAGGCTACAACTGATCCCCTATACTTGTGGGTTATCAAATGCCATGTACGACCTGATACGCTCCGGAAACGAAGAGAATGAAGTAGATGATGGCTCACAATACCTTAACCAATCCGGTGAGGGAATTGAGGAAGAACAACCAAGAGACGAAGGCGAACCAGCTGACAATGACGATGGCAAAGAAATTTTTATCCATTTAACAGAGTTCAGCGAGGTATTAATTTGCCCTCTGGTGATCATCAGATGTATTGATTGATTTGTATATATTAACGAATCTTTCCTTCTTTTAGCCCTCCGGATCGAGCAAATCTTCTCCAAGGGTTAAACGTGGCCCGACAAAAAAGTTGAAACAAGGCGTAAAGTTTAACATCGATCAAATCAGAGCAGATGGCGAACCGATTGCTCCTAAAGAGAATGCAGACAAATTTATACGTCAATGCGGAGTTATCGTTAGGGACCAAATCCTGATCACCGTTCAAGAATGGAATCAGCCAAAAGATACCCAAGCAGTTTCTTTTGTCAGCCAAAGATCAAAAGATCTGCTTTGGGAGGAGCTCATGAAACATTTCACCCTACCAGAGGATCTCACAGATCTCCAACAGGCGAAAGTCAAGAAGTGTGCTCTTAAGAAGATGGCCACACAATTCCAGTCTTGGAAGAAAAGATTATGGAAAAGTTACGTGGAAAACGAAAAGAAGACTCCAGAATTCAAAGGAGAATATGTGAAGTTAGCAGATGACTTGGACGAATTTGTGAAGTTCAAGGAATCAGAAGAAGCTAAGAAACGGTCGAGAATAAACAAGATAAATGCCAACAAAAAAACGTGGCACCATCATCTGGGGCCAGGCGGCTACAAGTCTGGGTTGCCTAAGTGGGATGAATCTGAGAGAAACATGAAGGCTGCAGGGGTCACTCCAGTAATAGAGACTTGGCCCGAGAGGTGCAGGACTTGGTTTTATGCACATGGGGGAAAGTTGGACCCAAAGACAGGGGAGGTTCTTGAACAGACAAGTCTTAAAGAAGCCTTGGACGAGTTACTTAAAGCAATAGCAGAAGCTCGAGCGGGTGTGTACGAGCCCGAGAGAGAGAGAAGGACGAGCTTTCACGTGCCCTCAAGAATCCTGAACACCCGGGACGAACACGAGGCAAAGGCATGGTTCCGTGGCTTCTGGGGTTTGCGGATTGGAACGACAGCTACAGAAGTCGTGCCAGAAAGAAGAAGCATGAAGTAGATCGGATTCAGGACTTGGAACGCAAATATAACATGCAGCAGGAGCAAATCAACAAACTTAGCCAGCAAGGCACGTCTCAGCAGCAGCAGCAACCAGATCCAGCATTGGATGATACCATTCCATCATCTATGCCGAAAAGCAGCGTGGGTTCCACGGGGATCCCGGCCGATGATGCATTGCTGGCTCGCTACCCCGTGGATGATATCCTAGAGTTGACACCTTGTGAGCTACACATGAAACTGAAGAACATATCCATGAAGGCGGCGGACGACTTTGCTTTACCGAGTGGACCTGAAGCAACTTTCCACGGCAATCTGATTCCACCTGGCTATGCTCGTGTCGGGGTGGATCAAGTTGTGTCGGCATATGAATCACTAGATCTTGACTACCTTGGAGGTGAAGGGGAGCGGACACTCGGAGAATCCAGGCGTTGTGTCATTTTATGGAAAAAGGAATGCATCGTGTTTCCAAACTCGGTGCCAAGGCCACCGACTCCTCCTCCAAGTCCGCCGCGTCAGCAGACTCCAACCCTCCCCGAGACGGAGCGCAGGGTGAGTCCGCCATATCCATCTCCACCGCGCCAGCTGAATCCATCCCACCCCGAGACGGAGCGCATGGCGAGTCCGCGATATCAAGCTCCGCCACGTCAGCAGAGTCCATCCCACCCCGAGACGGAGCCTAGCGCGAGACGTCCGCGATATCCATATCCACCGTCTCCAAAGCGGAAGAGAACACAAAAGAAGAAACCCGAGCCTCCTGCCAAAAAGAAGTTATCTTACGAGAAGACTGACGAGGAACTCGATGAATCAGTGAATCTCGCTTTGCGGGCCCATTTTGGACCGAAAGCGCCCCCGCCGCCAAAGGAGAAAATACCCGACGAGGTCGTACAACACTTTATTGATGCAGCTAAACCGGCGGAGAAAAGACCAGTATCAGACTATGAATGCTGTATTACCAAGTCCTATGAATCCCAGAAAAGATAGAAGTCGAGCGGTAGCAGTAAATGCGGGAAAACTGTTCCCCAGCTCGGAGAACAGGCAGTCCAATTGATCAGCCCGCTCTAGGTGAGTGCCAATAACGTGGTAATAACCGACGCTGATAGAGAGAATGCTAGAATGCTCGGTATCACCATTGAACAATTCCTAGAGATCGAGGAATTTCCACCGTTAGATCCGAAGGAAATAGAACGGCAATATGTCCCCGGGAAACCTCTGGTCAGTCCTGACGACGAGAAGCTTCTAACAACGCAAATGTACAAATTGCATGACTGGTACATGAGAGAAGTAAAGGACGGGCGAGAGAGCCTCATGGTGAAAGTCGACAAAGAGCATTACATCCATGAAAAAGATTTGTGGATTGAAAATGAAGAATTTTTTCAGTTATTCAATCAAAAAGCACTTGACAAATCTATCGTCAGTTGCTATTGTCTGTAAGTGATTTCTTTCTGTAATTTAAGTCTCTAGCTCAGCTCGTTCATTGCCTGTTATTATACTCACTATATTCTTTTGTGTGGTATTATGCAGAATGAAGATTTTTGAATTGAAAAGAGCTGGAGTCTATGGCATTGGGTTCATTGACCCAAATACCGTTAATGAAGAAGTGTTGAGAAGGAACCCTAAAGACACGAACAAAATGCTTCTAAGGTTTTTGAAGGCCCTAAAGTACAAACCAGAAATACTTTTACCTTGGAACTTCCAGTGAGTGTTACTGTCTTGTACTACAAATTCTATTTTTGCTTATATATATATATATATATATATATATATATATATATATATATATATATATACTCGATGTTAAGTGTACTTGATGAGTTATGCATGCCCGCTTATACAAATCATGTGCACAGCTACCACTGGATCCTTCTAATCATTAGAGTTGACGATGGAACTGTTGAAGTACTGGACTCACTAAGTAAAGACCCTGAAGATTACAAAAGCTTGCATTCGATGCTCGAAAGGTAATTTCAATCATTGACGCACTATGTCGGCTTCTTTATTAGTTCATTTCCTGATATCAAGTAATTAATAACTCCTTTATCATTTTGTTTGCCGGGCAGGGTTTGGAAACGTTTCATCAAAGAGGTCACTGGTGAATGGAAACCAGAGTTGAGATGGCGAAAGCCCAGGGTAATTAAGTAGTACTAGCTACGTCCGCGCATCTCTTTAATTCTAGTTTCAATACCATTGTCATGCTTCATTATTAACTGATTGAATTCTATTCTCGTAAAGTGCATGAGGCAGGCACAGGGGACTGAAATATGTGCATATTACGTTTGCGAGAACATTCGCTTTATGACCGAAAGTAGCAAGAGTGCAAGAGATCTTTGGGTACGTAAACATCATTCATATTTCTTTTATCATGATCTAATACATATACACACAACTAACATGTTCATATTGATCTCCTTCTTTAAAGATGCACGAGATGCGGGATAAGTTCCTACCAACGGACCGCATACGAGCAATTCATGAGGAAATTGCGGGATTTTTGCTTCAGCAGGTCATATCTCCCGACGGAGAATACCATTACCCGATCCGCAAATGATCTGCAAATTGTACGATAAATTGTATATACCAAATTGTATATATATATATATATATATATATATATATATATATATATATATATATATGCATGTGGTCGTACAAGAAATTCTATGATATATATATGATTGCTTGTATGAGAAATTTTATGATATATGATCTGTTCTACGAGAAATTCTATTTTATATGCATAACGTGTACAGTATGTAGTAGCGTAAAATATGTTTGAAATGAAAAAAGAATTAAATGGAAAACACAAAATGAAAAGGAAAAATAAACAATAAACACTAAACACCTAAACACCTAAACCCCTAAACCCCTAAACCCCTAAATCTTTAGTCCCGGTTGGTGTTACCAATCGGGACCAAAGGTCCCCATGCCCTGGCGCGCGCTGCCGACCACGTGGCCAGGGTTTAGTCCCGGTTCGTAGCCAACCGGGACTAAAGGCTTGGACCCTTTAGTCTCTATACTTTAGTCCCGGTTGGGGAACCGGGACTAAAGGCCCTTCCCAACCGGGACTAATGGCCTGTTTTCTACTAGTGATATAAGCTATAGTGTTGGAAGCCTCTCAAAATATATTCACTTCCAATTCTTCTCCCTAATAACTAGTTAGCTCCTCTTAGTTATGGACCCACGTCGGCGGAGCGTGTCGAAAGTTTGGGACTCCGCCGCCCTGGCCAAGCTCCCGTCTGGTCCTGTTGGCTACACCATGAGCTCACCACGGCTAATGCAGTCCGGCGAATCATCCCGCCGGAGTAGCGCGACTTCTGTTCAATCCGGCAGCTATGCCACCAGCATCGAAGATACCGGCCCTGTGCTGCTTTGCGGCTGTCGTCGTCCTCTTGATAAGCATATGTCGCACACGGAATGGAATCCAGAGCGAGAGTTGTACATTTGCGCCAACCGTGGAAAGGTACGTATGTACATATTGATTGGTTTTCAGCTAATTTGCACAATTCAACTCCTCTAGCGTCGCTCACATCAATATGCATGTGTGTGTATATATATATATTGTGATCCACAGAAAACAGGGGGAAAATATTGCTTCACATGGATATGGGTTGATCTCGTCCAAAAGTACATAAGCGAGTTGCTCGACTACTCCATTGGACCTTTGAGACGACAGATAGACGAGATGCAACTCCAGAACGATGTGATGCGAGGCCAAATAAAAAAAAATCAAGATGCTTCGATATGGTCTTTTAGCCGGTTGCCTGCTTGGCCTATTTCTCCCAGCTGAATCGATGACACCATTTGTTCTGGTGGTCGTCATCACACTGATGATGTTCTTAGTCTAGATCTAGTAGTATTAAACTATAATTGTTATTTTTATTATCCTTCTATAATGTATGTAAGCAGAACAGATTAATTATATTTTGAACTAATATTTTAATTCTGTATATATATATTCACAAAAGATGAAAATAAAATAATAATAAACTGAAATTGCCCGTCAAATCCAACCACACGTATATACACACCCGGATCTAATCCCCACACAAACGCCCCCAAATCAATCCCAACTCGACGCGTGATACGTCTCCAATCACACTTTTGCCCTTGTTTTGGACTCTAATTTGCATGATTTGAATGAAACTAACCCGGAGTGACGCTGTTTTCAGCAGAACTACCGTGGTGTTTTTTTTGTGCAGAAATAAAAGTTCTCGGAACTGGACGAAACTTTTTGGAGATTTATTTTACAATAAATAAAAAAGGGACAAATGCATTTTTGCCCTTAGTTGGAACCTACCCACGGGGTTTACCCTTACTTTTGGACTCTGCTCAGTTTTGCCCTTAGATTTGCCCCCGAAATCACCCGAATGCTCTTTGACCGTTTGACCAATACTTTGAAAAATCATAACAAATTCATATGAACTCAGAAAAAATGCAAATAAGATATTAAAATTTTTAGATAAACTTTACCTTTATGTGGATGCCATTTGCATTCAGGACAAGAGTACCGTTTAAACTGCCTGAGATTATGTTATTGACATTATTAAAATTAAAAAAGGTATAAACAATAATTTTTCATGAATTTAAATTAAATGCAAATGTAGCTGATGTTTTCTGAACATCCTGATATCTTATTTTCATTTTTCTAAGTTCATATCAACTTGTTATGAAGTTTCAAAATAATGGTCAAAGCCGTTTGAACATTCATAAGAAGTTGATATGAACTAAGAAAAATGCAAATACGATATCAGAATGTTCTGAAAACATCACCTTCATTTGCATGTAATTTTTATTCATGAAAATTTTATTGTTTATACCTTTTTATTTATAATAATGTTAATAACATTAATATCCTCAGGTAGTTTAAACGATACTTTTATCCTAAATGCAAATGACATACCCATAAAGGTAATGTTTCTCTAAACATTTTGATACCTTATTTGCATTTTTTCGAGTTCATATGAATTTGTTTTGAATTTTCAAAGTATTGGTCAAATGGTCAAAGGGCATTTGGGCGACCTCGCGGGCAAATCTAAGGGCAAAACTGAGCAGAGTCAAAAAGTAAGGGCAAACCCCGTGGGTAGGTTTCAACTAGGGGTAAAAATGCAATTGTCCCAATAAAAAATACTGGAGCCAAGAACCACCGGAAGGGGAGCCCTGGCTGGACACGATACACCAGGGCGCGCCAGCCCCCCCCCCCCCGGCGCGCCCTGGTGGGTTGTGCTCACCTCGGGGCCCCACTGATCCTAATTCTGACCCTATAAAATCCTATTTTTGGAGAAAAAAATCAGAGAGAAAGTTTCATCGCGTTTTACGATATGGAGCCGCCGCCACCTCCTGTTCTTCATCGGGAGGCCAGATCTGGAGCCCGTTTGGGGCTCCGGAAAGGGGAATCTTCGGTCTTTGTCATCATCAACTCTTATCGCCATGTAATCGAGTTAGTTTTGTTAGAGTTTGATCCCTAGTATCCACTATGTTTTGAGATTGATGTTGCTATGACTTTGCCATGCTTAATGCTTGTCACTAGGGCCCAACTGCCATGATTTCAGATTTGAACCGTTTATGTTATCACCATTATATCTATGTTCTTGATCCGATCTTGCTAGTCATACGCACCTATTACGTGTTATGATCCGCAACCCCGGAGTGACAATAGTCAGGATACTTTTCGGTGATGACCGTAGTTTGAGGAGTTCATGTATTCACCGTGTGTTAATGCTTTGGTCCGGTTCTCTATTAACAGGAGGCCTTAATATCCCTTAGTTTCCTTATGGACCCCGCTGCCATGGGAGGGTAGGACAAAAGATGTCATGCAAGTTCTTTTCCATAAGCACGTATGCCTATTTACGGAATACATGCCTACATTACATTTATGAACTGGAGCTAGTTCGGTGTCACCCGGTTATGACTGTTACATGATGAATATCATCCAACGAATTCACCGATCCAGTGCCTACGAGTTTTCCACACAATGTTCTTGCTAAGTTACTATTGCAACTCCTACTTTTACACTTGCTACAAAACTATTGCTGTCACTACTACCGTTACTGTTACTGCTACTACTGCTATCAAAACTATCATACTATTGTGAAAGCACATTTGCTCCCTTGGTGGTTTTTGTAATTAATAACAACATATATGTCATTGAACTAATGTTTCCACTAAGTACATTTCAGGAAAAGTTCAATGATGGATTAGCAAAAGGATTGTGGAGAGACCCCTAGATGCAAGGAAATGGATTGGCAAAGCTTCAAGCAAGAGGACTCTACATTTTACTTTGTGAGAAATCACCTTGAGTCCATAGGAAAGCCAATACTATTAAAAGGGGGTAAAGTACTGTTGGTGAACAAGATGCTCCACGTGCACAAGTGATAGTCACCAAAAACACCCACAAACTCTTCCCCAAAAGTCTGTCCAAGCCTATCATGAAAATCGGTGCTACCAACGATTTCCACTCGGTCCCACCGATTCCCACCTCAGACAGACCCTTGCGAAACCCTAGATCTTCGGTGCAACCGATTCTGCTTCGGTGCCACCGAGTTCAGCTTGCCAACTTTCTGTTGCCTCGATTCTTAAAATTGGAATTACTGAGATTTTGGATCGGCGTCACCGAGTTTTGGAAACTGACCGTTGGTCACCTAATCGGTACTGCCGAGATCTTTGTATCGGTCTCACCGAGATCCAAAAGTTGCTACCTTTGGAGCGACTCGGTACCACCGAGTTTTATACTTCGGTGTCACCGAGTTGGTCACTTTAGGTGTAACGGTTGGATTTTTGGGGATGCCTATATATACCCCTTCACCACCACCCACTCGAAAGGGAAGCACTCAGAACTATTCCATACTTGCCCCATCCAATTTTTTGAGAGAGAGCCACCTACTCATGTGTTGAGAGCAAGCTATTCCACTCCATCCATATGAAGCTTGATCTCTAGCCTCCCCAAGTTGCTTTCCACCAAATCAATCTCTTCCACCCAAGCCAAATCTGTGAGAGAGTGATTGTGTGTTGAGGAGTCTATCATCTTGAAGCACAAGAGCAAGGAGTTCATCGTCATTACCAAGCCTATTACCTTTTGGAGGGTGGTGCCTCCTAGATTGGTTAGGTGTCGCTTGGGAGCCTCCTACTTCGTGTTGTGGAGTTGAACCAAGAAGTTTGTACGGGCAAGGAGATCGCCTACTTCGTGAAGATCTACCCATAGTGAGGCTAGTCCTTCGTGGACGGAAGCCGTTATGGAATAGTCAAGGTTGCTACTTCATGGAACCTTATGGGTGGAGCCCTCCGTGGACTCTCGCGACCGTTACCCTCCGTGGGTTGAAGACTCCATAAACGTGGACGTACGATAGCACCACCTATCGGAACCACGGGAAAAATCTTCGTGTCTCCAAATTGCGTTTGATCTTCCTTCCTACCCTCTACTACATATGCTTGTTGTTACTTTCCGCTGCTATACTCTTAGACATGCATGTGTAGGGTGTACTTAAATTGCTATCATTGCTAAAATCTGCCAACACTTAAAATTGGGAAAAGGTAGAATTTTTATTTGCTCAAGTAGTCTAATCACCCCCCTCTAGACATACTTTCGATCCTACAAGTGGTATCAGAGCTTTGGTCTCCATTGCATTGGTCTCACAACCTAGGAGAGTATGGCGTCTAGGGAGGGAAATTATCACCGTAGAGGTCCGTACTTTGATCGCACAAATTTTGCTAGTTGGAAGCACAAAATGAAAATGCATATTCTTGGTCATAACCCTGCCGTTTGGGCTATTGTTCGTGTTGGCTTGCAAGGTGAATTCTTTGGTTATGGAAAGGAACCAGATCGTGAAGTGACCGCGGATGAATTGAAGATGTTGCAATACAACGCTCAAGCATGTGACATTCTCTTCAACTGCCTATGCCCCGAAGAATACAACAAAATTTGGGATAGGCAGCTTGGAAATGCCAAGGAAATTTGGGATACTTTGGTTGATATGCATGAAGGTACCGAATCTGTGAGAGAATCCAAGTTGGACTTTCTTCAAAGTCAGCTTGACAAGTTCAAGATGAAGGATGGTGAAGGAGTCGCTGAGATGTACTCTAGGCTTGCTCTCATCACCAATGAGATTGCCGGCTTAGGAAGCGAGGAAATGACCGACAAATTCATCATCAAGAAGATACTTAGAGCTTTGGATGAAAGATACGACACCGTGTGCACATTGATCCAAATGATGCCCAACTACAAAGATCTCAAGCCTACGGAAGTCATTGGAAGGATTGTTGCTCATGAGATGACACTCAAAGACAAAGAAGAGCTTCACAACAAGTCTAGCGGTGCTTACAAAACCACAAGTGATGCTCCCTCAACTTTAAGCGACAACCTTGCCACCAATGAAGAGATAAGCCTCATGGTCAAGAAATTCAACAAGTTCTACAAGAATAGAGGCAAAGAACGAAGCTCCAACTCAAGATACGAAGAGAAGCGTTCGTCAAGTCGTGACCGAAACTGCTACAATTGTGGGAAGCCCGGACACTACTCCAATGAGTGCACGGCTCCCTACAAACGAAGGGAAGAGTCACCAAGAAGACGAAGCTCAAGAGATGAATCACCTCGTAGAGAGAGAAGGAGTAGAGATGACCGTTATGAACGAAGACCCTCAAGGAGAAATAGGGACTCGGAGAAGAAGGACAAGTACACCAAGAGCTACTCAAGAAGAAGACATCAAGCTCATGTTGGTGAATGGGTTTCCGGCTTCGAATCCGACAACCACTCCGAGAGAAGCTATCACTCCAACTCCGACTATAGTCAAGATGAAGGTGTTGCCGGACTCGCACTAGTGACTACCAACTCCTATGATCTATTTGATTCACCAAATGAAGGGAGTGGAAGTTGCTTCATGGCTAAAGTCCCCAAGGTATCACACCCCGAGTATCTTGATTTCAATAGTGATGAAGATGATTTACTTGGAGATGATGACTTGCTCTTTGATAAAGCTAGTGATGTTAGTCAAAATGAACTTGACAATTTTCATGCTAGTCAAGATAAGTCGGTTGATGATGATAAGATGAAAATAGAATGACTAACTAAAGAATTAAACACTCTTAAGTTAGCCCATGAATCTACTCAGCTTGTAAGGACTCATGAGAAGCTATGATACGTCTCCAACGTATCTATAATTTTTGCTTGTTCCATGCTGTTATATTATCATTCTTGGATGTTTTACAATCATTTTATTACAACTTTATATCATTTTTTGGGACTAACCTATTGACATAGTGCCAAAGTGCCAGTTGCTATTTTTGCTTGTTTTTAACTTCGCAGAAAATCAGTACCAAACAGAGATGAAATGCTGCGGGGATTTTTGTGCATTTTTTACGGACCAGAAGAAACCAGATGGGCCAAAGAACACCGAAAGAGGGGGCCCAGGGTGGCCAGCACCCACCAGGGCGCGCCAGAGGCCCCCTGGCGCGGCCTGATGGGTGCTGGGCACCTCGGGCACCCCCTCAACCGACTATCGTGCCTATAAATTCCCTGGAAATCCAAAAACCCTAGGGGAGTCGACGAAACACAATTCCAGCCGCCGCAAGTTCCAGAACCGCGATATCCAATCTAAACACCATCACGGAGGGGTTCATCTTCCTCATAGGTGCCTCTCCGATGATGCATGAGTAGTCCACCATAGACCTATGGGTCCGTAGGCAGTAGCTAGATGGCTTCTTCTCTCTCTCTCTTATGATTCTCAATACAATGGTCTCTTGGAGATCTATTTGATGTAAACTTTTGCTGTGTGTTTGTTGGGATCCGATGAATTTTGAGTTCATGATCAGTTTCTATCCATGAATATTATTTGAGTCTTCTTTGATCTCTTATATGCATGATTACTTATAGCCTCGTATTTCTTCTTCGAATCTTTCGTTTAGTTAGGCCAACTAGATCGATTTTTCTTGCCATGGGAAGAGGTGCTTTGTGATGGGTTCGATCTTGCGGTGTTCTTTCCCAGTGACAGAAGGCGCAACAAGACACGCATGTATCGTTGCTATTAAGGATAACAAGATGGGGTCTATTCCTACATGAATAGATCTTGTCTACATCATGTCATCGTTCTTATTGCATTACTCCGTTTTTTCATGAACTTAATACACTAGATGCATGCTGGATAGCGGTCGATGTGTGGAGTAATAGAGGTAGATACAGGCAGGAGTCGGTCTATCTATCTTGGATGTGATGCCTATATAATGATCATCGCCTTGGATATCGTCATGACTATTCAATTTTCTATCAATTGCCCAACAGTAATTTGTTCACCCACCATGCGCTATACTCATTAGAGAAGCCACTAGTGAACCCTACGGCCCCCGGGTCTACTTTCCTATCATATTGCTTTCCGATCTATGTTTTTTGCAATCTTTGTTTTCAAATCTACAAAACCAAAAACCCAAAAATATCTTGCTGCATATTTACTCTTTTTATTTTTGTGTTCTTGAGAGATCTATCTCTCCTATCTATCACTACCTAATCTATCTTATTACCGTAGAGAGATTGACAACCTCTCTTTCGCGTCGGGTTGCAAGTATTTGTTGTTTGTGTGCAGGTGCTGCTTATTGGGTGGTGGTGATCCTCCTATTGGTTCGATAACCTTGGTTTCATAACTGAGGGAAATACTTACCGTCACTGTGCTTCATCATCCCTTCCTCTTTGGGGAAATACCGACGCAGTCCAAGCCACGTCAAGCTACGCTTCGAGAAGCTCACCTTGGAGCAAGAACATGAGTTTCTTAAAGCTATCAATGACGATCTCCGAAAGAAGACTTCATCTTATCTAGCCAAACGATTACTCTTGTCTACATTCATGCCACAAGTTAAACCTAGACCAACTAGTAACAAAGGCAAGAAAGGTTCTTCATCTAGTAGCAACAATAAAAATGCTAAATCTAATGATGTTGCTTCTAGTAGTTTTGTTGATTCCACTAATGATGATTCTCTTAGCCAAGTTACACTTGAGCAAGAAAACGATTTATTGAAAGGAATTATAGAGAAAGGTATCTACAAGAGTCTTGCCGGGTGTAAGCAATTTGAGGAAATTGTACGCAAGCACGGAGGATACCGGAAGAACCATGGCATTGGCTACTTCAATGCAAATGGAGTTGAATGGGAAGAAGGTCAATACCCCAAGCCCAAGTTTGTTCCTCAAAGGGAGAAGTATGAACATACTCTTCCCAAGGGAACGAAAGCTCAAGATGACCTTCCACCACAAGACCACAAGCTCAAGGGCAAGGACAAGCTTCAAGAGGACATTGACTCATATGAAGATGAATCCCAAGCTTTGGTGGAGTGGGTTCTCAAGGCTACTTCAAGCTCAACTTCTACAAGTGCCACTTCAACACCAAGGATCCCCATCAAGTTGATGTGGGTCCCCAAGAAGAAGAACTAGAGAAGTTCTTGAGGGGTGACTCCGCCAATGAAATTCACTCACATTCATTATTGGCAAGAACTAGTTGCAATCAACGTCAACATCATGCAATAGTTCAAGGAGTCACACATTCCCTCAAAGGTAAGCAAGAGACAAGGTAGTCAACAAATCCATGGACATCATCATGTATGCTTTGCACTCCATGTCCATAGATATCCTTGTATTTGTCTCTTGTGTGTTGGGACTAACCCATGTAGGTGAGAAGAGTAAGGAAACAACAAGGATGCTCCCAACTCTTGGTGATCTTCATCAACCTTGAGCATCCACCACTACATCACCCACATGAAGTCTTCTACGACAAACCCAAGGTTAGTTTATCCCTCCTATGGGGGGATGTCACATCAAGGGGGAGCTTTACTCTAAGACTTGAGTTAAAGCATCTCTAATAATGTGACAACATTAAATGCTTTATGTAAAAGTGGTAACCCCACTTGTGCTTAAACGATGAGTATGACCTATGATCAAGTATTCTTACTTGGCTCCTATGTCAATATACTCATATATAGATGACTCCGTCATCGCCAAAATGCTTGATAGATGCTAGTATGTATGTGCATGTTTGCCATGATTTCATTTGACATCTTATTGTGTGAGCATGTTGGTTTGCATTTATTTATCCATTCGAGGACATCCAATTGTTGCTATTTGGAGTTTGATTTTCTTTTGCCAATTGGATGGACAAGAATGCCTAGGACCCCTCTCTAGCTATCTATGCTTTCTCGTCTCATATTCCATTCTTGCTGCATCACAAAATTTGAACAAGGACTTTTCGATCTCTCTATGTGAGGAGCACTCGGAGTTCCGTATCGACAAGGACTGACCATTAAAACTTCCCAAGTGCATCTCGGTGGAACCAATACCAAATTCTCGGTCTCACCGATGCCTAGGGTTGATCTGGTTTTCAATCTCGGTAACACCGATTCCTTATTCTCGGTTACACCGAGTTTCCCTGTCAACTGACAGTTGAGAAACTCGGTGGCACCGATAATTTTGAACTGGTGTCACCGACAGCAAAGGGTGTATTACCTGGCGGACCCGATTTTTGAAATTCAATCGCAAAAGTCTATTTCCTCCAACCCTAAGCTGCCTCTTCGGACCCCTTGGTCGTCGCCCTTGCCTCCCCGTGCGCCTCCGCCATTGGGAATCGTCGTCGCCGACGGAATCTTCACCGCCGTCGTCGCCTTAGTGGATCCTTCACCGAGTTAGGGTATGGATCCGGCCCTCTCTTGCGCTCCCCTCCGATTCATGCGCATTAGAGTAACTCTTATCGATAATCCACTGATTGCAATCCTCTAAATCCTCTAGAATCCTCATTAGCTTAGCGAATGAAAGATTTTTAGATCTAGCCGTCCGCAAAACCGAATCTCGGTGACACCAAGTCAGAAAAATCGGCTCTACCGATTTTTGTTTTGGACTACTGAGGACAGTCTCGGTGAAACCGAGTGGCAATTTTCGATGCAACCGAAATTGCTGCCAAGTTTCTGTAAAGAGGTTTGTGCGTCTCGGTGATACCGAAATCTTTGACTCAGTGACACTGAAATTCCTTTTTGCAGAAAGCTATATCTAAGAATTTCTTTGATTCAACCTTTGAAAAATCTCTGCATTTTGTGATGACTCAACCCCTCTGCTCTTCTATACTCTTTTCACAGGGTCAGAGATGTCAGGTTCAGAAGATAGCCAGAATGACTTCAGAGAGAAGAGTGTTGATATGAGCTCAGGCACTAGTCCTGAAGGGAGCTATGATGATGTACCTAGATCACCAGATCTGCCCAAAGCTGCAACCAGGGCAAGAAGGAAGCTCAACTCAGATTAGGAGGATGAAGATTTTATACCTGAGGAGCTACCCAAGAAAGATGCAACTGCCAAGAGCACTGCTGCTGCCACTTCATCCAAGAAGAAGGCAATAAGGAAAGAATATGCCAGCTCAGGGTCAGTAAGAGCACCAGAGAGTGCTAGGGCAACATTGACTGTTGAGCCCTCAAAGAAGTCTATGCCTAAGAAGGCAGGAGAAAAGAAGAAGTCTAGGAAAAGGATCATACATGTTGTTGGCAGACAAACCTCCATGTTTGAGGACCCAGAAGCAGATGCTGCTGAAGAGGAGGAGGAAGAGCCAGCTACCAAGGCTCCTCCTAAGAAGAAGATGAAACTAATGGCTGATGCTATGCCCAAGGATACATCATCCAAAGGCACCAAGACTGCACCCAAGAAGGCTGCTGCTGCTCCAAAACCCAAGAGGTTTTCCAAAGACATCCCAGCTGCTACCAAGAACAAGACTTCTACTTTTAGAGAAGCTGAGGATGATACACAGTTTGTTTTGATGAAGCTAAGACCACACCTTCCAGAGCATAATGCCAGCCATCTAGTTGCTGAAGACATGAAGAAGAGGAAGGACTCAGGTTTGAGAGAGTGGAGAGCTATTGATCCTTACTCTCAGAGGAGATGAACAGCTGTAGACTACAGGTTCTACACAAAAGAACAACAAGATTTCTATGAAACAGTTCTGCTTGACAAGAGCCCTGCAGTGAGTGATATGAGGTATGTGGACTGGAAGCACATCAAGGACAACGAAGATTACTTTCCGAGTGTGCAAGATAACTTCCACTGCATTGTTCTTGATGAGTTTGTTGGTAAGGAGTTCACGGCTTGGAACGACGAGATGATCATGCAATTCTACTCAACTGCACATTTCTATGGAGATGGTAGGATTGTATGGATGACAGAAGGCACCAGGTATGAATCCACAGTTGAGGAGTGGGCTGCCATCTTAGGAGCTCCACAGGTGGAAGACGGTGACCTAGATGTGTACTCCAAGTCCAAGGCAAATCATAATGCCATGAAGAACATGTACAATGAGATCCCTGCTGCAAACTTGCAATATCACAAGCTTGGATCCATTTACTTCCTCCAGGCTGGTCTACGCACGATCAACACCATCTTGAGGCATACCTTGATGTCTAAATCTAGAGATGAGAAGATGATAAGAGGATATTATATCAACATGCTGCTTCATCTTGATCAACACACCAGATTAAGAGTGATGGACTTGATAGTTGAAACAGTGAAGAGGACTGTAGCAGATCAGAAGAGGTCATGTGGATACGCTCCATATATTCAGATGCTTATCAACTCCAAGCTGGAGAAGCACATATATGCACTTGATCGACCACATTTGCCACTCTTGCCAGAGCTAGAAGACAATGTTGTGGTGATGGACCAGATCATCCCACCTCAGCTACAACACAGGCGTAGGCAGAGGCAGCCAGGGACTCTACTGCTCAGGTGCCAAAGACTAGGAGTGAGCAGATGGATCTTCTCCTTAGCTCTGTGCTCAGCATGCAGAAGGACATCGGGAACATCTTGAAGAACCAGGAGAGCCTCTCGAGGATTGTTGATACCAAGTTTCATATTCTCAACAACAAGGTGGATGAGCTCACAGTGACTGTGAATGATCTCAAGAAGGAAGTTGATGGCGTGCCCAGTCCCCACACTACAGATGATGATGAAGATAGTCCACCTCTCAGGACAGCCACTTAGTTCAGGACTTAGGCCAGATCTGCCGCAGTGCCAGTTCCAGAGTCTAGACCTTCTTCATCAGCACCTGCCTCAGCTCCTTCAGCTCCTCCAGCACCTCCAGTTGCTACTCCAACTCCGTCCATGATGTCTGCAGAAGTCTTCGCTGATGTCGTTCTCTCGACTCCTTCATCAGCCACCGGACGAGATCAGCCCCAGAAGAACGCTTAGCTCTATACCTTTGAACTTTTTGGTAACTTGTTGCCAAAGGGGGAGAAGTTGTATAGATAATTAGGGCTTCGAGAGAGAGAGCGTTGCTTTTTATCGCTTTTCAAAACTTTGGTATCTTTTGGTTGGTTTGCTTGTGTTAAACTTTGTTGGTGTTTGATCATACAACTTGATGTGTATTGCTACTATTTCCTATCCTTGTGATGCTTATGAGATGATCATTCACCTTTGCTTGATTGTGTTGTGCTATGATATTCATTCATATTATTCTCGCACACCACCAAGTTGTATGTGACATGAAAGAGTACCCCATGTACCTAATCGATTGTGCATTTGCATTCAAACGCAAATTCAAAATAATGCACAAATTTAGGGGGAGCTCTTGCTTATCACATACTTCTCAAAGCGACGATTATATTCATTGATTATATCACATGTCGAAGTTTTGATCTATATGTTGTCATCAATTACCAAAAAGGGGGAGATTGAAAGCACATTTGCTCCCTTGGTGGTTTTGGTAATTAATAACAACATATATGTCATTGAACTAATGTTTCCACTAAGTATATTTCAGGAAAAGTTCAATGATGGGTTAGAAAAAGGATTGTGGAGAGACCCCTAGATGCAAGGAAATGGATTGGGAAAGCTTCAAGAAAGAGGACTCTACATTTTACTTTGTGAGAAATCACCTTGAGTTTATAGGAAAGCCAATACTATTAAAAGGGGGTAAAGTACTGTTGGTGAACAAGATGCTCCACGTGCACAAGTGATAGTCACCAAAAACACCCACAAACTCTTCCACAAAAGTCTGTCCAAGCCTATCATGAAAATCGGTGCTACCAACAATTTCCACTCGGTCCCACCGATTCCCACCTCAGACAGACCCTTGCCAAACCCTAGATCTTCGGTGCAACTGATTCTGCTTCGGTGCCACCGAGTTCAGCTTGCCAACTTTCTGTTGCCTCGATTGTTAAAATCGCAATTTCCGAGATTTTGGATCGGCGTCACCGAGTTTTGGAAACTGACCGTTGGTCACCTAATCAGTAGTGTCGAGATCTTTGTATCGGTCTCACCGAGATTCAAAAGTTGCTACCTTTGGAGCAACTCGGTACCACCGAGTTTTATACTTCGGTGTCACCGAGTTGGTCACTTTAGGTGTAACGGTTGGATTTTTTGGGATGCCTATATATATATACCCCTTCACCACCACCCACTCGAAAGAGAAGCACTCAGAACTATTCCATACTTGCCCCATCCAATTTTCTGAGAGAGAGTCACCTACTCATGTGTTGAGATCAAGCTATTCCACTCCATCCATATGAATCTTGATCTCTAGCCTCCCCAAGTTGCTTTCCACCAAATCAATCTCTTCCATCAAAGCCAAATCTATGAGAGAGTGATTGTGTGTTGAGGAGTCTATCATCTTGAAGCACAAGAGCAAGGAGTTCATCGTCATTACCGAGCCTATTACCTTTTGGAGGGTGGTGCCTCCTAGATTGGTTAGGTGTCGCTTGGGAGCCTCATACTTCGTGTTGTGGAGTTGAACCAAGAAGTTTGTACGGGCAAGGAGATCGCCTACTTCGTGAAGATCTACCCATAGTGAGGCTAGTCCTTCGTGGACGGAAGCCGTTATGGAATAGTCAAGGTTGCTACTTTGTGGACCCTTATGGGTGGAGCCCTCTGTGGACTCTCGCGACCGTTACCCTCCGTGGTTTGAAGACTCCATAAACGTGGACGTACGATAGCACCACCTATCGGAACCACGGGAAAAATCTCCGTGTCTCCAAATTGCGTTTGATCTTCCTTCCTACCCTCTACTACATATGCTTGTTGTTACTTTCCGCTGCTATACTCTTAGACATGCATGTGTAGGGTGTACTTGAATTGCTATCATTGCTAAAATCTGCCAACACTTAAAATTGGGAAAAGGTAGAATTTTTATTTGCTCAAGTAGTCTAATCACCCCCCCCCCCTCTAGACATACTTTCGATCCTACATATTGTGCTACTAATCACTCTGCTGCAGATATTTAATCTTCAGGTGTGGTTGAATTGACAACTCAGCTGATAATACTCGCTAAATATTCTTTGGCTCCCCTTGTGTCAAATCTCTAAATTTGGATTGAATACTCTACCATCAAAAATTATTGCGATCCCCTATACTTGTGGGTTACCAAGACCTTTTCCTGGCGCCGTTGCCGGGAGCATAGCTATATTTGTTGAGTCACTTGGGATTTATATCAATTGATCACTATGAAGAATCTGAAGGATCCAAAAACCAAGATTTTTCCCTCTAAGACGAGGGGAGGTAAGGAACTGCCATCTAGCTCTGCACTTGAGTCACCTTCAGTTATGAGTAAGCTTGCAACACCACCACATGCTGTTAATCCTGATATGTCACAAGTTATTGATGATTCTACTTCTGTTATGAATGATGCTTATGATGATGCTAGTACCATGCTTGATGATAATGTGCCACTAGGTGAATTTCTTCATGAGCAAATTGCTAGAGCTAAAGAAAATGAAATTATTGAAACTGGTGACAATGTTGAAACAGATGAAGCTCTTGAAACTGATGATTATGAAACACCTATTAGACCTGGCTCTTCTAGATTTGAAATGCCTAAGATACCTGGAGGTTATGTTATGGATGAGGAGACAACTAGGGAAATCCTTTTTTGCAAGGATATAAATGATCTTAAGAAATTGCTACGCAAGTATAAGGAAAAGACTTTGAATGCTAGAATGAAATGTGATCCTAAGTTTGCTACTTCACCTATCTTTGTTACCGATAAGGATTATGGATTCTCTGTCGACCCAGAGTTAATTACTTTGGTTGAATCTGATCCTTTCCATGGCTACGAAACTGAAACTGTAGTGGCACATCTTACTAAGCTGAATGATATAGCCACCCTCTTTGCTCATGATGAGAAGATTCGCTATTATTATATCCTCAAATTATTTCCGTTCTCATTAAAGGGTGATGCTAAGATATGGTATAATACTCTTGCTCCTGGTTGTGTGCGTAGTCCCTAGGATATGATTTACTACTTCTCTGAAAAATATTTTTCTGCTCATAAGAAACAAGCTGCTTTACAGGAAATATTTAACTTTGTGCAATTTGAAGAAGAGAGTCTCCCACAAGCTTGGGGGAGGCTTCTCCAATTGCTTAATGCTTTGCCTGATCACCCTCTTAAGAAAAATGAAATACTTGATATCTTCTATAATGGACTAACTCATGCTTCTAGGGACTTCCTAGATAGTTGTGCTGGTTGTGTTTTTAGGGAACGAACTGTTGAACAAGCTGAGGAATTATTGAATAACATATTGAAGAATTATGATGATTGGACACTTCCTGAACCACCACTTAAACCCACTCCGAAGAAGAGGGGTATCTTACTTCTCAGTCCTCAAGATATGCAAGAGGCAAAGAACTATGAAGGAAAAAGGTATTAAAGCTGAGGATGTTAAGAATTTACCACCTATTGAAGAAATACATGGCCTTGACACACCACCGCCTCCACAGGTGGTAGAGGTAAATTCTTTATTAAAGTTTGATGAAAGTGATATCCCTTACAATAAACATCCTAGTCAATGCTTATATGAGTTTGATAACTACATTATGAAGCAAGATCATTTCAATGCACATATTCTGAAACAATTGAAATATAATTCTGATATGATTGCTCTCTTGAGTGACTTGTTATTTAGAATCAGTAATGATGTTAGAGGTGTAGGAAAACATGCCTCTATGGTTCAAACCCAGTTAGAACAAGTTGCTAAATCTCAAAAGGAATTGCTTGATGAAATGAATAATAATATGAATGATTTTGCTGCTAGATTAGTTACTAGAGGAGGTAGAATGACCCAAGAACCTCTTTATCCTGAAGGTCATCCTAAAAGAATTGAACAAGACTCTCAGAGAATTAATACTGATGCACCTAGTCCTTCTAAAAAGAAAAAGAAAAATGATAGGACTTTGCCTACCTCTAGTGAACCTGAGATATAAAAACCTCCCGATAATAATGATGTCTCTATTTCTGATGCTGAAACTCAATCTGGTAATGAACATTCACCTAGTGATAATGAAAATAATAATGATGATGTTCATGAAGATACTCAACCGAACAGTGATAAAGAACCAGATAATGATGTTGAAATAGAGCCTGATGTTGATCTTGATAACCCACAACCTAAAAACAAACGATATGATAAAAGAGACTTTGTGGCTAGAAAACATGGTAAAGAAAGAGAGCCATGGGTTCAGAAACCCATGCCCTTTCCACCTAAACCATCTAAGAAAAAGGATGATGAAGAATTTGAATGCTTTGCTAAATGATTAGGCCAGTTTTTTGCGTACCCGCTTAACTGATATCCTAAAGATGGCCCCTTATGCAAAATACATGAAAGACATCATCACTAATAAAAGAAAGATACCTGAATCTGAAATCTCCACCATGCTTGCTAATATTCTTTTAAGGATGGAGTACCTAAAAAACTTGGAGACCCTGGAATACCAACTATACCTTGCTCCATTAAAAGAAACTATGTCAAAACTACTTTGTGTGACTTGGGAGCTGGTGTTAGTGTTATGCCTTTCTCCTTATATAAAAGACTTGATTTGAATAAACTCACACCTACTGAAATATCATTGTAAATGGCTGACAAATCAACTACCATACCTATCGGTATTTGTGAGGATGTGCCCGTTGTTGTTGCAAATGTTACTATCTTAACTGACTTTGTTATTGTTGAGATGCCTGAGGACGACAACATGTCGATTATCCTTGGTAGACCCTTTTTGAATATTGCAGGGGCTGTTATTAATTGCAATAAAAGCAAAGTCACTTTTCATATCAATGGTAATGAGCATACGGTGCACTTTCCGAAGAAACAATTCCAAGTGAATGGTATAAATGTTATTGAAGAATCTCCGACAATCACCATTGGAAGTTTTCAACTACCTCTACCTACTGCCAAAAAGAAATATGACATACTTATTTTTGGGGATATGCACATCCTCATTGAGGTAACTTAGTGTTTTACGAAAGTTCTTCGGTTTCATGCTAATCGCAAGTGGTTGTTAATAAGACTTGATCAACCTTATTAATGGATCATTTTTTAGAGGTATGAAGTTGATGAATCTAGTAGGCACAATCTCTGCTCCCACCTTCTATTTTCTATTTTACTTAGTCAAATAAAATAAAATGCCATGTTTACCCTGTTTTCTGTTTTCTCCGTGCAATAAAAAATGACCCAAAAATAAAAGTCCTCAGAATGTCCTGAAAATTTGATACGATTTTTTCTGAATATTTCTGAATTTCTGATGCAAATAATATCAGAGGGGGGTGCACCTAGTGCCCACAAGACACCAGGGCGCGCCAGCAACCCCAGGGACGCCCTTGTGGGTTGTGGCCCCCACGTGGCCCCCCTCACTTATTCCTTTAGCCCATGTCATCCCCTACCTCCAGAAAAAATCACCATAGCTTCCATTCCCGTGTTCTTGCTCGCAAACCCGCAGATTTCGATCTCTTTGCTCGAAGCTCCGTTTCCGAAACTGTTTGGAGTGATTGCTACTTGGTATGTGACTCCTCCATTGCTCCAATTAGTTTTTGATTTAGTGAGTTATTTTTAGAATAATTAGCTACCCTTGGTGCTACTATAGATGAGCTTGCATGTTGAATTCTTAGAGTTCTAAGTAGTTTGAATGCTTAATATGGCCTCTATGCATCCTTATGAGTGGTTGCTATCAATCTTACAAAGTTTTGTTGACAAAAATTTTGTGGACTAAAATTTTCAGAATTTTTATTATAGGAATAAGATGGGTTTCTTTAGGAAGTTTTCCGCAAAGAAAAATGCCAAGGAAGTCATTGGGGAATCATCGGACAATGACCTCCACACTCCGAGAACGGTAGAGGTGCGGCCGTGCGAATGGCCGCATGATGCCTTCATGGAGGAGGTCGGGTTCCATCAAGAGTTAGCTCAATTTGTTGCAAATGCAGGGCTGACCGAGTTCCTCACAGCTAAGTGTGACCAACACCACATCCTTACAAATTCCTTTGTGCAAAGTTTTGATTTTCTGAGTAGGAATAATCCTCCCGAGGTGCAGTTTAAGCTATATGCTGAAACTCGAAAGATACCACTCACTGACTTTTGCGACATATGCTTGATCCCTTCTGATGGGGAATTAAGAGAGCCTAGACCAGCGGAGTTTGAGGATTTTCTCCTCACCTTAACTGTGGGTGAAGATAGAGGCGTGTCAAAAGCCACTGCTACCAGTTTGCAGTTTCCTTCTGTGCACTACTTTGATTTATTCATCGCGAAGTGTTTAACCGCTAGGGAGAAGGTTGGCGCACTCAGTGCCCCCGACTTCGCCATCTTATGCCGTGCACTGTACAATGATCACACCTTTAGCATGGGGGATATTATCGCGCGTCGCTTACACCTTATTAGGACTAAGGGAAAGATACATGGTGGTATTTATGCTACTCGCTTAGCGAGACACTTTAATGTTCAGATTCGCCCACATGATTATCTTTTGTCCCAAGTTTATCTAGATCACAAGGTGTTGCAGGATCACCAATTTATTGAGGCAACCGATTCCTTCCATAACATTCGTTACAACTTAGTATTCAGCGTCGAAACCCGTGATGTTATCCCATTGCCTGCACCTGCTCTGTTTGATTCTATTGACAGGAACGGATACATGATCATGCCAGATGACATTACAGCCTATCGGAACGACCTAGCAGCTGTTGTGGAGGAGCCCCAGGAGTGGGACGCTCAGGTGCCACCTCCACCTCATTTCGACTTGTGACCGGATGGCTACTACGGATGGTGATTACCAAGCTAGGCCAAAATCCTAAGCTTGGGGGAGTACGTATATCCACCGACATTATATTCATGTTCACACATTTCATTCCAGTTGTCGGTGTTCATACTTTTTCATTGTATTATCCATGCTAGATTTATTTCTCTCTTTCTTCTTGCGTGTTTGAAAAACTTTGAGAAAACCCAAAAATATTTCCTACTTCTTTTCAGCTTTTCTTTCTAGCTTAAATTAATTGTAGTATCGAAAGAAAACCCAAAAAGATTTCTCGTTTCTTCTTTTACTTGTTGGGAGCTCTCCCGTGTAAATAGTTTTTCTCATTTTGTTTTTCCCTCTTTAATTTGCTTTCCTAAAAAAAACAAAAAACTCCAAAAATATTTCAGTGTGTTTCTCTGAAATTCTTTTCCTTTTATTTGAGTCGTACCAAGGAGAAAACCACGATGAAAATGTTGAGTGGCTCTCATATGCACTATTGTTAATCTAATAAAGAGACCATGTTACTCTGTCTTCTCCTCCTGAATAAAATGTTTGCTGATTCCAGCTTAGTCACGGCACTCTTGCACTATTATTACTTTCATATCATTCGGTCATGCAAGTGAAAGGCAATAATGACGAAATTCGATGAAGTGACTGTGGCAGAGAAAAGCGGGTATGAACTCAACTTGTTTTTGTTTTTGTAAATATGTTTAACCTAGTATCCTTGATTCAGCATATTATGATCAAACATATTTGCAATGATAATTAGAGATTATAGTTGCCCATGCCATTCTTAAGTAGCTAGGAGTGGATAATGATTTATCTTAGATGTCAACATGCATTAAAATGATTGTGATGTGGTATGATGATATGGTATACTCCTCTGAATGTTTCAAGTGGATTGACTTGGCACATGTTCACGCATGTAGTTGAATCAAAACCAACATAGCCTTCATGATATTTATGTTCATGGTGTCCATATCCTACTCATGCTAGTATTCAATGTTTATTATTCGTAATGCATGTTCATGACCGTTTTCGCTCTCTAGTTGGCCGCTTCTCAATCTATTTGCTAGCCTTCGCCTGTACTAAGCGGGAATACTGCTTGTGCATCAAAATCCTTAAACAAAAGTTATTCCAGATGAGTCCACTATATCTACCTATATGCGTTATTACCCTGTCGTTCCAAGTAAATTTGCATGTGCCACCTCTAAAAATTCAAATGAACATCTGTTTTGTGTGCCTGGACCGCTCATGGAGCGACACGGGGCGGTCAGTATCTTCCATGTTAAGCGGGTTATTCTCATGATGAGTGTTTATTCACTCATCCTTGCACGAGAGGGGCGGTAATAGGGATTCCCAGTCCCGAAATCAAAAAATACAAATAATTAAACAAAACTCCCCCAGGAATGTTGTTGGTATAGACAGTACCCGTGGATTCGGCTATCCGTGGAGTGTGATTGTTGGTGGAGGGGGAGTAAACCTTTACTTTTACCGCTTGGGAACCGCCGCTAATGTGTTTAACATGGAAGATATTGATAACTCTTGGTCGTAACGTTGACAGGAAGGGTGTACCTCCCAAAATTATACCTATCTCTGTTTTAAGCTTTGAGCTCTGGCACCTCTGCAAATCCCTGCTTCCCTCTGCAAAGGGACTATCTATTTACTTTTATGTTGAGTCATCACCTTCTCAAATAAGCGCGAGAGCACTATTGTCATCCTCACGCATTGTGTATAGTTAATGTTGGGTGCAGCATGACTTGATCTTTTCTACCATGAATTATAATGTTTAGTCGCTGCTTGAACTTTGGAGGTGCTCTGCATTTATGTTTTGCGGTCTCAAAAAGGGCTAGCGAGATACAACTGTTGTCATATTATATCATGATTGTTTTGACAAAGTGTTGGTGCTTGAGATATTTTATTATTGCTCGCTAGTTGCTTATGTCATTGATATGAGTTAATATAATTTCTAAGAGTTATTGCTAGCATGGTTAGTCATAATATTTGTTGAAAACCTGGGTGCTACTTAAGCATATATATGTAAACAAGAACAAAAGAGTTCGTAGAAGTTTTCTTTATCACTTTCAGTTTGTCAACTGAATTGCTTGAGGACAAGAAATGGGTTAAGCTTGGGGGAGTTGATACGTCTCCATCGTATCTACTTTTCCTCACACTTTTGCCCTTGTTTTGGACTCTAATTGCATGATTTGAATGAAACTAACCCGGACCGCCGCTGTTTTCAGCAGAACTACCATGGTGTTGTTTTTTGTGCAGAAATAAAAGTTCTCGGAACTGGACGAAACTCTTTGGAGATTTATTTTACAATAAATAAAAAATACTAGAGCCAAGAACCACCGGAGGGGGAGCCCTGGCTGGACATACACCAGGGCATGCCCTGGTGGGTTGTGCCCACCTCGGGGCCCCACTGACCCTAATTCCGACGCTATAAAATCCTATTTTTGGAGGAAAAAAATCAGAGAGAAAGTTTTATCGCGTTTTACGATGCGGAGCCGCCGCCACCTCATGTTCTTCATCGGGAGGCCAGATCTGGAGCCCGTTTGGGGCTCCGGAGAGGGGAATCTTCGGTCTTCGTCATCATCAACCCTTCTCCATCGCCAATTCCATGATACTGCCCACCGGGAGTGAGTAATTCCTTCGTAGGCTTGCTGGTCGGTGAGGAGTTGGATGAGATTCATCATGTAATCGAGTTAGTTTTGTTAGGGCTTGATCCCTAGTATCCACTATGTTCTGAGATTGATGTTGCTATGACTTTGCCATGTTTAATGCTTGTCACTAGGGCCCGAGTGCCATGATTTCAGATCTGAACCATTTATGTTATCACCATTATATCTATGTTCTTGATCCGATCTTGCTAGTCATACACACCTATTACGTGTTATGATCCGTAAAACCCGGAGCGACAATAGTCGGGATACTTTCCGGTGATGACTGTAGTTTGAGGAGTTTGATAACCCACAAGTATAGGGGATCAATTGTAGACTTTCTCGATAAGTAAGAGTGTCGAGCCCAACGAGGAGCTAAAGGTAGAACAAATATTCCCTCAAGTTCTATCGACCACCGATACAACTCTACGTACGCTTAACGTTCGCTTTACCTAGAACAAGTATGAAACTAGAAGTACTTTGTAGGAGCGATAGGATAGGTTTGCAAGATAATAAAGAGCACATAAATAAAAACTAGGGGCTGCTTAGATAAAGAACTAAGTTAGTCTTAGTAGAGAGCTTTTTCTCACAAGAAAGTTATTTGTCCCTAGGCAATCGATAACTAGACCGGTAATCATTATTGCAATTTTATATGAGGGAGAGGCATAAGCTAACATACTTTCTCTACTTGGATCATATGCACTTATGATTGGAACTCTAGCAAGCATCCACAACTACTAAAGATCATTAAGGTAAAACCCAACCATAGCATTAAGTATCAAGTCCTCTTTACTCCCATACGTAAACAACCTACTTACTCGGGTCTGTGCTTCCGTCACTCACGCCACCCACCATAAGCGAATCATAAACATATTGCAAACCCTACAGCGGGGATCCCTCATGCTTGTGCGACATGGAGAGCACCATAGGACAGCACCAATAATAAAACATGCAACTCAAACCAATCATGATCATCAATCAACCCATAGGACAAAACGGATCTACTCAAACATCATAGGATAGCCATACATCATTGGGAAATAATATATTGCGTTGAGCACCATGTTTAAGTAGAGATTACAGCGGGGAGAAGAGGTGTTGAACCGCTGCATAGAGGGGGAGAGAGTTGGTGATGACGGCGGCGAAGTTGTTGGTGTAGATCGCCGTCACGATGATGGCCCCGGCGGCGTTCCGGCGCCACCGGGAGAGAGGGGGAGAGAGCCCCCCTCCTTCTTCTTCTTCCTTGACCTCCCCCCTAGATGGGAGGTGGGTTTCCCCTCTGGTCCTTGGCCTCCATGGCAGCCGAGGGGCGAGAGCCCCTCCGAGATTGGATCTCTCTCTCTGTTTCCTTCTGTTTTTGCCTTCTCAGATTCTGGCCTTTCACCGTTTCTTATATTCCCGGAGATCCGTAACTCCGATTGGGATGAAATTTTAACACGATTTTTATCCGGATATTAGCTTTCTTGCGGCGAAAGAAGGGCACCAACCGCCTTACGGGGTGGCCACAAGCCAGCCTGGCACGCCCTACCCCCCATGGCGCACCCCTATAGCTTGTTGGCCCCTCGGGCACCGCCTTCTGTTCATTCCACTGCCCAAAATTCACATATATTTCAAAAAAAATCTCCGTAAGTTTTTATCCCGTTTGGACTTCGTTTGATATGGATTTTCTGCGAAACAAAAAACATTTAACAAACAGGAACTGGCACTGGGCACTGGATCAATATGTTAGTCCCAAAAATAGTATAAAAAGTTGCCAAAAGTATATGAAAGTTGTAGAATATTGGCATGAAACAATCAAAAATTATAGATACGACGGAGACGTATCAGCATCCCCAAGCTTAATTCCTGCTCGTCCTCGAGTAGGTAAATGATAAAAAAGATAATTTTTGATGTGGAATGCTACCTAGCATAATCTTGATCATATAATCTAATCATGGCATGAATATTAAGACACGAGTGATTCAAAGCAATAGTTTAATATTGACATGAAAACAGTAATACTTCAAGCATACTAACAAGGCAATTGTGTCCTTTCGAAATAACATGGCCTCAGAAAGTTATCCCTACAAAATCATATGGTCTGGCTATGCTCCATCTTCCCCACACAAAGTATTTAAATCATGCACAACCCCGATGACAAGTCAAGCAATTGTTTCACACCTTTTATGTTCTCAAACCTTTTCAACTCTTATGCAATACATGAGCGTGAGCCATGGATATAGCACTATAGGTGGAATAGAATATGGTGGAGGTTGTGAGGAAAAGGAGAAGATAGTCTGACATCAACTAGGCGTATCAACGGGCTATGGAGATGCCCATCAATAGATATCAATGTGAGTGAGTAGGGATTGCCATGCAACGGATGCACTAGAGCTATAAGTGTATGAAAGCTCAAAAAAAACTAAGTGGTTGTGCATAATGATGAAAAATTCCACTAGTTATATGAAAGTGACAAAATAGGAGACTCTCTATCATGAAGATCATGGTGCTACTTTGAAGCACAAGTGTGGAAAAAGATAGTAGCATTGTCCCTTCTCTCTTTCTCTTATTTTTTTTTTGGTGGGCATCTTTGGAATCTTTTTTTTATTTAGGATTCATTGGCCTCTTTTATTATTTGTAAAGTCCGGAGACTCATCCCAACTTGTGAGGGAATCATAGCTTCCATCATCCTTTTCTCTCACGGGACAATGCTCTAATAATGAAGATCATCACACTTTTATTTACTTACAACACAAGAATTATAACTCGATACCTAGAACAAAATATGACTCTATATGAATGCTTCCGGTGGTGTACCGGGATGTGCAATGATCTAGGCTAGCAAATGACATCAAAAAATGGACAAGCCATGAAAACATCATGCTAGCTATCTTACGATCATGCAAAGCAATATGAAAATGATGGTGCGTGTCATGAAAAACGGAACGGTGGGAGTTGCATGGCAATATATCTCGGAATGGCTATGGGAATGCCATAATAGGTAGGTATGGTGCCTGTTTTGAGGAAGGGTATATGGTGGGTTTAATGCACCGGCGAAAGTTGCGCGGTACTAGAGAGGCTAGCAAAGGTGGAAGGGTGAGAGTGCGTATAATCCATGGACTCAACATTAGTCATAAAGAAATCACATACTTATTGCAAAAGTCTATTAGTTATCGAAGCAAAGTATTAGACGCATGCTCCTAGGGGAGAGGTTGGTAGGAGTTAACCATCGCGCGCTCCCGACCCTCACACAAAGGATGACAATCATTAAACAAATCATGCTCCGACTTCGTTACATAACGGTTCACCATACGTGCATGCTACGGGAATCACAAACTTTAACACAAGTATTTCTACCAATCCACAATTACTCACTAGCATGACTCTCATATCACCATCTTTATATCTCAAAACTATTGCAAGGAATCAAACATATCATATTCAGTGATCTACAAGTTTTATGTAGGATTTTATGACTAACCATGTGAATGACCAATTCCTGTTGACTCTCTAAATAGATATAAGTGAAGCATGAGAGTTTAATTCTTTCTACAAAAGATATGTCCACGCTCTAACAAATATAAGTGAAGCAAAAGAGCATTCTACAAATGGCGGTTTTCTATGTGTAGAGAAACTGGCAATCCAAACATCAAATGATATAAGTGAAGCACATGAAGCATTCTATAAAGCCATACTCAAAATATATAAGTGAGGTGCAAAGAGCCTTCTATAAATCAACCAAGGACTTTCTCATACCAGCATGGTGCATTATTAAAAGAAAAATAAAAGCACACGACGCTCCAAGATTTACGCATATCATGTGACGAATAAAAATATAGCTCCAAGTAAAATTACCGATGGTTGTTAGAAGAAAGAGGGGATGCCTTCCGGGGCACCCCCAAGCTTAGTTTCTTGGGAGTCCTTGAATATTACCTTGGGGTGCCTCGGGCATCCCCAAGCTTGGTCTCTTTCCACTCCTTATTCCTTCATCCATCGTGATCTCACCCAAAACTTGAAAACTTCAATCACACAAAACTTAACAAAACCCTCGTGAGATACGTTAGTATAATAAAACAAATCACCACTTTAACTACTGTTGCAAACCCATTCATATTTTGTTTTTGCATTTTATCTACTGTATTATAACTTCTCTATGGCTTAAACCACCGAGAAAATTGATAGTTTCATCTAAACTAGCAAAACAATGCATCAAAAAGAGAATCTGTCTTAAACAGGACAGTCTGTAGTAATCTGAACATTTACTATACTTATGTAACTCTAAAAATTCTGAAAAATTTGGAAAAAATAAAAAAATTGCATAGAAGTACTGTGTAAAAATTTCAGAAACTTTTGAAATTCCAGTAAAAAAATGTAAATTCACGCACTACAGCCAAAGTTTCTGTTTTTGCACTGCACACACCAAACAAGCAATCTAATCATCCTAAAGGCAAATCTTGGCACATTATTTTTATAATACAAGGGATTTATACAAGGGGATAATTATTTTTGTTGAAATGTTTCTGTAATTGAGATTCACAAAGTTTCCATGGGCATGAACAAAGTTCAAGGAGCTCCCCCACTTCAACGGTGCTCGTCCTTCTTACTTTCACTTCTCTTTTTGAAAAAGTTTTAGGTTCCCCTCTTTATTTTTTTTGTTTTCAAACTATATAAAAGCACACAACAGAATAAAATGACTCTCTAAAACTTCCGGGTTGTCTTCCTGGCAGCGCTTTCTTTAAAGCCATTAAGCTAGGCATAAAGTGCTCAAGTAACGGATCCACCCGGATCCCAAGGTATATCAAAGCCAATTTTAATTAACAATGATTTGTAATTTAGTATTGAGCACAAAGTAATATATATCATGCAATGACGAAGTCTAACTCTCTTCCTATGCATCGGCATGTCATAAAAGAACAATTCATGCACACAAAGTAAATGCCAATGAATAGTATAAACAGTTTCTTGCAATTTTATCGTATTGGAAACATAGAGAGGCGGAGATGTAGTTCCTCTCTCATAATAATTGCAAGTAGGAGCAGCAAGCACATGCATATTATATCTATCAAAATCATCATGTGTAATAGTAAAAGGCAACCCATCTATGTAATCCTTAATAAGTGCAAACTTCTCCGATATAGTGTAGTTGGGAGAATTCAAAAAGATAATAGGACTATCATGTGTGGGTGCAATAGCAACAATTTCACGTTTAACATAAGGAACTATAGCAAGTTCATCTCCATAAGCATCATTCATATTGGCATCATGGCCACAAGCATAGCAAGCATCAAGTTCATCAAAAAGGGATATTTCAAATGAATCCAAGGGATCATAGCAATCAACATAGCATTCATCCTTCGGTAAGCACGAAGGGAAATTAAACAATGTATGAGTTGAAGAGTTAATCTCATTAGAAGGTGGGCACGGGTAGCTAATCCGCTCTTCCTCCCTTTGTTCTTCGCTCTCCTCGTCATCTTTTTCATCTAATGAGCTCACAGTGTCAGGAATTTCTTCTTCCATAGATTCCTGCAAAATATTAGTCTCTTCTTGGATAGCGGAGACTTTATCAATAAAAGCATTAATACCAGCATTATATTTATAATTCTCATACCAATATCGAAGTATAGCAAGATTTTCAGATCTGTAAACAGCATCATCATAATTTTCATACTCCTCAAACAAACATTTAATTTCACAAGCACCCATAAAAGCAATGAATTCTTCTATTCGTTCCACATCATAGTAATCATATATACCATTAGCATAAGAAGCCAAGGTTTCATTATCATTAAATTTACATGAAAAGGGAAGGTGTGGAGCCTTCATCCTAGAGCAACAAGTATAATCATATCTCAAGCATAAATTCCGAGCATACCAATGTAACATATGAATTTGATCCCATAACAGTTTCCCTTTTTGAGTCAAGCGATAATCCCTAAAGTATTCACGTTGATCCAACATGTGTCCCATTATATAATTGAACGGGGTTTTCTCAGGATTATTAAAGTAGTGCATAATATCTTTCACATAATGAGCATCGAGGGTTTTAGGAGGTTCCCCATCTCCGTGAGTAGCAAGTACACCTAATTTTTTTGGTATTTCGTGTTCCATATCCATAACTAAAGATAGAGAACAACTTAGAACAGCAAATAAAATCTACTTAGTGATAAAGCAAACAAGCACACACGAGAATATTCACCCCATGCTATTGCTCCCCGGCAACGGCGCCAGAAAAAGGTCTTGATAACCCACAAGTATAGGGGATCAATTGTAGCCTTTCTTGATAAGTAAGAGTGTCGAACCCAACGAGGAGCTAAAGGTAGAACAAATATTCCCTCAAGTTCTATCGACCACCGATACAACTCTACGGACGCTTAACATTCGCTTTACCTAGAACAAGTATGAAACTAGAAGTACTTTGTAGGTGTGATAGGATAGGTTTGCAAGATAATAAAGAGCACGTAAATAAAAACTAGGGGCTGCTTAGATAAAGAACTAAGTTAGTCTTAGTAGAGAGCTTTTTGTCACAAGAAAGTTATTTGTCCCTAGGCAATCGATAACTAGACCGGTAATCATTATTGCAATTTTATATGAGGGAGAGGCATAAGCTAACATACTTTCTCTACTTGGATCATATGCACTTATGATTGGAACTCTAGCAAGCATCCGCAACTACTAAAGATCATTAAGGTAAAACCCAACCATAGCATTAAGTATCAAGTCCTCTTTACTCCCATACGTAAACAACCTACTTACTCGGGTTTGTGCTTCCGTCTGCGAATCATAAACATATTGCAAACCCTACAACGGGGATCCCTCATGCTTGCGCGACACGGAGAGCACCATAGGACAGCACCAATAATAAAACATGCAACTCAAACCAATCATGATCATCAATCAACCCATAGGACAAAACGGATCTACTCAAACATCATAGGATAGCCATACATCATTGGGAAATAATATATAGCGTTGAGCACCATGTTTAAGTAGAGATTACAGCGGGGAGAAGAGGTGTTGAACCGCTACATAGAGGGGGAGAGAGTTGGTGATGACGGCGGCGAAGTTGTTGGTGTAGATCGCCGTCACGATGATGGCCCCGGCGGCGTTCCGGCGCCATCGGGAGAGAGGGGGAGAGAGCCCCCCTCCTTCTTCTTCTTCCTTGACCTCCCCCTAGATGGGAGGAGGGTTTCCCTTCTGGTCCTTGGCCTCCATGGCAGCGGAGGGGCGAGAGCCCCTCCGAGATTGGATCTCTCTCTCTGTTTCCTTCTGTTTTTGCCTTCTCAAATTCTGGCCTTTCACCGTTTCTTATATTCCCGGAGATCCGTAACTCTGATTGGGCTGAAATTTTAACACGATTTTTATCTGGATATTAGCTTTCTTGCGGCGAAAGAAGGGCACCAAACGCCTTACGGGGTGGCCACAAGCCAGCCTAGCGCGCCCTACCCCCCAGGGCGTGCCCCTATAGCTTGTGGGCCCCTCGGGCACCGCCTTCTGTTGATCCCACTTCCCAAAATTCACATATATTCCAAAAAAAATCTCCGTAAGTTTTTATCCCGTTTGGACTTCGTTTGGTATGGATTTTCTGGGAAACAAAAAACATGCAACAAACAGGAACTGGCACTGGGCACTGGATCAATATGTTAGTCCCAAAAATAGTATAAAAAGTTGCCAAAAGTATATGAAAGTTGTAGAATATTGGCATGAAACAATCAAAAATTATAGATACGACGGAGACGTATCAGAGTTCATGTATTCACCATGTGTTAATGCTTTGTTCCGGTTCTCTATTAAAAGGAGGCCTTAATATCCCTTAGTTTCCTTATGGACCCCGCTGCCACGAGAGGGTAGGACAAAAGATGTCATGCAAGTTCTTTTCCATAAGCACGTATGACTATTTATGGAATACATGCCTACATTACATTTATGAACTAGAGCTAGTTCTGTGTCGCCCTAGGTTATGACTATTATATGATGAATATCATCCAACGAATTCACCGATCCAGTGCCTACGAGTTTTCCACACATTGTTCTTGCTAAGTTACTATTGCTACTGCTACTGTTACACTTGCTGCAAAACTATTGCTGTCGCTGCTACCGCTACTGTTACTGCTACTACTGATATCAAAACTATCATACTACTGTGCTACTGATCACTCTGCTGCAGATATTTAATCTTCAGGTGTGGTTGAATTGACAACTCAGCTGCTAATACTCGCAAATATTCTTTGGCTCCCCTTGTGTCGAATCTATAAATTTGGGTTGAATACTCTACCCTCGAAAACTATTGTGATCCCCTATACTTGTGGGTTATCAACGCCGCCGCCGCCAACGACCAAGCCCCCCGACCGCCGTCGCCATCTCCGACTCCATATCGCCGCTGTCTCCCTCTCCATCTCCACCTCCGCCGTCGCCGTCTCCACCTCCGCCGTCGCCATCTCCATGCCACCACCGGCGTCGCCGTCTCCGCGCCTCCACCGCAGTCGCTGTTGGGGATATAACCCCGTGGTGAGACCCGCCCAGGAGGGGCTGGGTCATGAGGTTGGCGTCTTTGCAGTGAGGCCTGAGCAGGCTGAAAGATCAAGACAAGGCCTGGAAGTGACTTTCCAGATGGGCCTGCAAGAGGCCTAGAGCCGGAAGGCTACATGTGACCCGGAGGCGTAAGCCGCCGGGGGATGGTTTGCCAGACAAGGCAAGGATAGTTAGAGATAAGGTCGGTTACTAGATGTAACCTGGCCCGGATTCTTGTAAGCCTAGGGCCTCGACCTGTGTATATAAAGGCGGGTTCCCTGGGCGGCTTAGGACACGAAACCCCTGATCGAGTACTAGGTCAAGCGAATCCGCTCCCTTGTAATCGATATCCAATCAATACAACTCAAAGCAGGACGTAGGCTATTACCTCCTTCGAGAGGGGCCGAACCTGGGTAAACCTGTGTCTTTCGTCCCGATCAACCCCTTCGAGTTAGCTGCCGTAGCGATGGCTTCACCCCTAAGTCCTTGCACTAGGACATCTGTCGTGATAAAACCACGACAGTTGGCGCCCACCGTGGGGCGGATGCACGGTGGTTTGGAGTACTCGAAGGGCTCTCTCCCAGGGATCGAGGGATATGCCGTTGGCAGGATGACCAAGAGTCGCCGCGGCAAGCTCTACATCGACGACGTTGGCTGGGGCCCTGAGGCCGACTCAATCGAGTACGGGTACTAGGTCCCCTTCGGTGGAATTCACATCTTCATCGGCAAGATCGGCGGATCTAAGCCTGGGCCGAACGTCTGCACCAACCTCGTCGAGTCGGCCTAGCGCGCGCAACCCTCCCGGATCAACCCGGGCCGGAAGCACGTCTTCGTTGGTTTCACCAAAGGCGCGGAGATTGAGGAGGGCTCTGTGTCGCGAGAGGAAACCCACGTCTGCTCCGAGGATGGATCCTCGAGCGGAGAGGCGGAATCAATCTACTAGCTTCATAATGGTGGGCTTGGGGGCTGCTTTGAGGGTTACCATGACCCAGAGCCCTATGAGCCGCCGAGCCAAGCCGTCGTCTTCATGGCTGGATCGGCACCGGCTTCTAGCGGCATGGCGGCTGGGACAGCGGCCGCTGGCGCAGCAGGATCCGGGTCAACCAGGTCGCCGGCTCAAGTTTTGCTGGATCTGATGAATGAACTTACGACTCTGATGGGAACCGAGGTCACAACGGAAAACCAAGCAAACCGTAACGCGGAGATCGCGAGGTTGAAGGACCAGATGACCAGGGCCCAGGAGGAAATCAATGCGTTGAAGGCTCAGATGGACGCTGAGTCGGAGCACCTCAGGGCGAAAGCTTTTCGTCTCAATCTGGATCAACAAGCCTCAGATGCAGTTATTCGGATGAGGCATCAGACTCGCCTGCCTGATCAGTATGAGCCAAGGAATCTTTTCAACACGCCGGGGGCAGGACGGAACGCGCCTCTGACCGTCACCCAAATGGCGGAAGTACCTGGGAATAGGGTGGTGACTCAGCATCGGCAGCCAGACCCGCCCCGCAGGAACCAGACCCCGCCGTAGCGCTTTCTGACACCACCCGGTCATTACTCTAATCCGGTGGAGAACATGATAGCGGCGGCTCCCAGGCTCAATGCACTCCCCTTGCTGAAGGGACACCTTTCGCCGAGGAGGCAAGGAATGCCATTGGGTACTTGCAGACAGCGGTGGCTCAACAGGAGAAGTATACTTACAGCCGGAGTCGTGTGCATTCAACCCCAATCCTGAGCCCCAGTTATAGCCGGCGTTTGGAGTCACCGGCGGTCTCTAGCAGTGAGCGACGCCGAAACCCGCCCCGTGATGACCCGCCCGTTGTCGATGCTCAGGCGATTGTAGATCATGCCAGAGCTCAGCGGGAGGCGGTAGCGGCCGCGACGGCTTATCAAGAATTGCCCCCAGTAATACCCTCCACTTCGGTGGGAGCCGGAGTCACCTCAAGAGCTGTGGGAATGCCGTGTTTAGCACCGGCTCTGCGGAACGAGCGCCTGCCGAAGGATTTCAGGGGCCCGCAAAAGGTACCTAATTATACAGCTGATCTGCCTCCGGAAGCCTGGATCGAGAGTTATGAACTAGCCATGGAGATGTTGGATGTCAGTGATGCAGTCTATGCCAAGTTCTTCATCATGATGTTGGAAGGGCCGACTCGTACATGGTTAAAGGGTTTGCCACCCAACACCATTAATTCCTGGGCCGAGTTGAAGGCGAAGTTCATCAAGAATTTTCATGGGACGTGCAAACAGCCTATGACGATCGTTGATTTGGATCATTACGTACATCGTGAGGATGAGTCGGCCCATCATTGGGTCCGGCGGGTCTCAACCATTATCCATTCATCTGACAATATCACAGCGGCTCAGGCAGTTCTAATTTTGGAGAAGAATTGTCATTTTTTGCCCCTTAAGCAGAAGCTTGGACGGCTCAAACGTTCCTGCCAAGACATGGGTGAGCTCATGGCGGCTCTCACCAAATATGCAGATTGGAACAGCACAAAGGATCCTGGGTCTGATGATGAGAAATCAGCTAAGGGTAAGAAGAATGGCAACGGCAAGGGTCGGCAGCAGAACGGGGCAGGAAATAGCAACCCAGGCAATGGCGGCAAACGGAAGCATCCGGATGGCGGGTCAGATCTGGTGGCTAATACCAACACTGGGAACAACCGTGGCAAGGGCAACGGTAAACCACCTTTCGGCAAGAGCAAACCTTTCAACATGGAAGCAATGCTTAACGACCCCTACCCGAAGCATAGTCTTCCCAATAAGCCATCCACTCATGCTTGGAAGGATTGCTATATCATGCGGGAGTTCCGGAACTATAACCTTAACCAGCATCACAGTAATGGCAATGGACCGCCCGGCGGGTCAGGTTCCGGCTCTCATGGGTCAGGCTTTGGTGCAGGCGGCTCAAACTCTGGTTATCAAGGTCAAGGTAACCATGGAGGTCATAATCAGCAGTCTGGCAATGGTGGCCAGCAGCAAAACAATCAGTCAGGGTATCAGAGTAACCCGAAACAGCTTAATGGAGGCCAGTATCACGTCTTTACGACAAGCCTTGATAAGTGGGATCAGAAGGTGCGCAAGCGGGCGGTTAACGCAACCATGTCGGCTCTTCTGCAATACTTAAAGTGGTCCGAGTACACAATATCTTGGAGCAGGGAGGATCACCGCCGCGAGTTGATAACCCGGGGCATTTGGCCCTTGTGGTAGCCCCCCAAGTAGGAGGCTACGTGTTCACCAAGGTGCTGATGGATGGTGGCAGCAGCATCAACATCCTGTACTATGACACCTTTCGCCGGATGAACCTGGTTGACAAGGATCTCAAGCCGTCGTCCGCAGTTTTTCACGGTGTGGAGCCCGGCAAGTCGGCTTATCCAGTAGGGAAAATTTTCCTTGAAGTAGCCTTTGGTGATGAGTTCAACCACAGGGTGGAGACCTTGTGGTTTGAGGTGGTTAAAATCAAGAGCCTGTACCACGCCCTATTTGGAAGGCCGGCTTATGCTAAGTTCATGGCACGGCCCTGTTATGTTTACTTGCAGCTCAAGATGCCTGGTCTGAAGGGAATGATTACAGTCCATGATGATCGGAAGATTGCTCTTGAGTGTGAGGAAGGTGATGCTGCATATGAGGAGTCAAGTTGTGCTGAGGCAGAGCTTAAGTTTTATAAGGACAATGTTGACCCGACGGATATGACCCCGCTGAAGAAACCCAGCACAGAATCTGACCCGCCCCTGAAGTTTGTGGCAGAAGATACCAAGTTGGTGGATTTTGCTCCTGGCGACTCATCTCAGCAGTTCACTATTGGGACCAATATGGACCCCAAATAGGAAAGCGCGCTCATCGAATTCATCCGTGAGAATCGGGACATCTTTGCATGGAAGCCTTCTGACATGCCAGATGTACCGAGAGAATTCGCTGAGCACCACCTTAATGTGGATCCTAAGTTTAAGCCGGTCAAACAATTCCTCCGTCGTTTCAATGAAGAGCGGCGTAAAGCTATTGGGGAAGAGGTAGCCCGGCTGTTGACCGCAGGGTTTATCATGGAAGTTTTTCACCCGGAGTGGTTAGCTAACCCCGTGCTTGTACTTAAGAAGAACGACACGTGGCTCATGTGTGTAGATTACACAGATCTCAACAAGGCATGTCCGGTTGATCCATTTGCTCTCCCCCGTATCGACCAGATTATTGATGCAACGGCGGGTTGTGAGAGTTTATGTTTCCTGGACGCTTATTCGGGTTATCATCAGATCAAGATGGCAGTCAAAGACCAAGAGAAGACGTCTTTCATCACACCTTTTGGAGCTTTCTGCTACGTGTCTATGCCTTTTGGACTCAAAAGTGCACAGGCGACTTATCAACGCTGTGTGCAGAACTATCTTCATAGTCAGATTGGGCGCAATGTTCATGCTTATGTGGACGATATTGTGGTCAAGTCAAGGAAGAAGGAGACTCTGCTAGAGGATTTGAACGAAACTTTTGATAACCTGCGGGTTTACAAGATGATGCTTAACCCGGCTAAGTGTGTGTTTGGTGTGCCTACAGGCAAGCTCTTGGGATTCTTGGTCTCCGAGCGGGGCATTGATGTCTACTACGCAACCTTCTTCTTGTAGACTCGTGTTGGGCCTCCAAGCGCAGAGTTTTGTAGGACAGTAGCAAATTTCCCTCAAGTGGATGACCTAAGGTTTATCAATCCGTGGGAGACGTAGGATGAAGATGGTCTCTCTCAAACAACCCTGCAACCAAATAACAAAGAGTCTCTTGTGTCCCCAACACTCCCAATACAATGGTAAATTGTATAGGTGCACTAGTTCGGCGAAGAGATGATGATACAAGTGTAATATGGATGGTAGATATAGGTTTTTGTAATCTGAAAATATAAAAACAGCAAGGTAACTAATTATAAAAGTGAGCACAAACGGTATTGCAATGCTTAGAAACAAGGCCTAGGGTTCATACTTTCACTAGTGCAAGTTCTCTCAACAATACTGACATAGTTGAATCATATGTAAATCCCTCACGTGCGACAAAGAGTTCACTCCAAAGTCACAAATAGCGGAGAACAAACGAAGAAATTATTGTAGGGTACGAAACCACCTCAAAGCTATCTTTTCCGATCAATCTTATGAGCTATCCCTATAAGTGTCACGAACAGCCCTAGAGTTCGTACTAAAATAACACCTTAAGATACACATCAACCAAAACCCTAATGTCACCTAGATACTCCAATGTCACCACAAGTACCCATGGGCTTGATTATACGATATGCATCACACAATTTCAGATTCATCATGTTCAATCCAACACAAAGAACTACAAAGAGTGCCCCAAAGTTTCTACCGGAGAGTCAAGACGAAAACATGTGCCAACCCCTATGCATAGATTCCCAAGGTCACGGAACCCGCAAGTTGATCACCAAAACATACATCAAGTGAATCAATAGAACATCCCATTGTCACCACGGATATCCCATCGCAAGACATACATCAAGTGTTCTCAAATCCTTAAAGACTCAATCCGATAAGAAAACTTCAAAGGGAAAACTCAATTCATCATAAGAAGATAGAGAGGGAAAAACTCCATATGATTCATCTATATTAATAAAGCTCGCGGTACATCAAGATCGTGTCATCTCAAGAACACGAGAGAGAGAGATCAAACACATAGCTACTGATACATACCCTCAGCCCCGAGGGTGAACTACTCCCTCCTCGTCATGGAGACCGCCGGGATGATGAAGATGGCCTCCGGTGATGGTTTCCCCCTCCGGCAGGGTGCCGGAACGGGCTCCCGATTGGTTTTTCGTGGCTACAGAGGCTTGTGGCGGCGGAACTCCCGATCTAGGTTTCTTTCTGGGGGTTTTGGTATTTATAGGAATACTTGGCGTTGGAATCAAGTCAGGGGGACTCCCGAGGAACCCACAAGCCAGGGGGCGCGCCCTAGGCGGGGTGGGGGGGGGCGCCCCCTAGGCTTGTGACTGCCTCGGGACTCCTCTCCGGTATCTTTTTGCTCCAGTATTTTTTATATTTTCCAAAAATATTCTCCGTAAATTTTCAGCCCATTCCGAGAACTTTTATTTCTGCAAAAAAAACGACACCATGGTAGTTCTGCTGAAAACAGCATCAGTCCGGGTTAGTTCTACTAAAATCATACCAAAATCATATAGAATTATTGTAAACATGGCATGAATACTTCATAAATTATAGATACGTTGGAGACGTATCAGCATCCCCAAGCTTAATTCCTGCTCGTCCTCGAGTAGGTAAATGATAAAAGAAATAATTTATGATGTGTGAATGCTAGCAAGTGCACAAGTTTGATCAATGATAATTCCAATCACCTTTTCTAACATCAATATAAACCATAAACAGTAGCTCATCTCATAAAACTTCTCATGATCAAGTAACAAGCTATTCACATGTTAAAGTATAGACCAGAAAGTTTCTTGAAAACTAAAAAACCATATTCCTAGTCATCAAACAATTGCAATTCATCTTATTTTCAGGAAGGGTCTATGTAAGACCTTTGATTTAGCAAATTCCACATACTCAACTATCATATAGTCTTCCATGATTATTGTCACTCAAAGCATATTTTTAGAACAAATAGCATCCATCGAACACAGAGAAAGATAGGGGCTTAATGTTTCGCCTCCCAACTTATTTATCATATAGATAATTGGCAACAATAATAATTCATGATCAAATATATTTGTGTGGATATATATGTCTAGATCATTCCCCAACACATGATGCTTGCCAAGAGAAAAAGGCGACATATAGGAAGTGGTGAAGATCACCATGACTCTTGCATAAAGGTAAGTACTAGAAAGTAAAAGATAGGCCCTTCACAGAGGGAAGCATTGATTTGCAAAAGTGCCAGAGCTCGAGCTTTTAAAACAGGGATGAATAATAATTTTGAGCGGTATGCTTTCATTGTCAACATAACAACTGAGAGATCTCGGTATCTTCCATGCTAGATACATTATAGGCGGTTCCCAAACAGAATGGTAAAGTTTTTACTCCCCCTCCACCAATCAATCACACTCCACGGCGAGCCGAATCCACGGGTACCGTCCATACAAACAACAATCCTGGGGGAGTTTTGTTTCATTATATTTTGATTTGATTTTTGAGCATGGAACTGGGCATCCCGAATACCAGCCACTTTCTCGTGAATGATAGTGAATCAACACATATCGTGAGAATAACCCACCTAGCATAGAAGATACTGACAGCCCCTAGTCACTATATGAGCGATTCGGACATACAAAACAGAATATTATTTGAAGGTTTAGAGTTTGGCACATGCAAATTTACTTGGAACGACAGGTAAATACCGCATATAGGTAGGTATGGTGAACTCATATGGAACAACTTTGGGTTTAAGGGTGTTTGGATGCACAAGTAGTGTTTCTACTTGGTGCGGAAGTTTTGGCTAGTATGAGGTGGAAGCAAGCACCACATGTTGGAGGATCCATAACAATATAACTTCTATATAAATATACCCAAACATAACTCATTAAGTTGTCTTCCTTGTCCAATTTTAACTAATTTTCTCGAGTTTGAAAATAATTAATGAGCTCACAATCATAGAAGATGTCCAAGATAGTATATTTATATGTGGAATCTCTCTTCCTTCAATATTCTTTCATGAATTGTTCAAGTGACCAATGCGGTGTTTGCTAACTTTCAATAAATTTTACCACCTATACTTATTATGTGTGAAGTCATTACTCCCCATGGGATAAGTATATGAAGCATAATTAATTTCAGATTTATGATATTCAATTCATTCAACCATTTACTCATAGGATATAAGTGAAGCACGAGAGTGAATGACAAACTACTCCAAAAAGATATAAGTGAAGATCAATGAGTAGCCAACAATTAAATAACTATGTGAAGACTCTCTCATCTAAGAATTTCAGATCTTAAGTATTTTATTCAACAGCAAGCAAAAGAAAAATAGCACTCCAAGAATAGCACGCATCATGTGAACGAATAAAAATTTAGGCTCAACATAGGCTAACCGATAATTGTTGATGAAGAGAGGTGGGATGCGTAGCATCCCCAAGCTTAGATGCTTGAGACTTCTTGAAATATTTACTTGGGGTGCCTTGGGCATCCCCAAGCTTGAGCTTTTGTATCTCGTTCAATCCTCTCATATCATGGTTCCACCTATTCTCAAAAACATCTTCCACACAAAACTTGAAAAGAACTCGTGAGATAGGTTAGTACACATAAGAACAAATCAACACTTCATGTACTGCCAAGACATGTTGCACAATAATTTTCAAACATCATTTACTGTTTACTATAGTTTCCACAATTTATATCTACCAATATAGGCTATGAAAACCATAGGATAAGTAGATAACAAAACTATGACAGCAATCTGTCCAAACAGAACAGTCTGTAGCAATCTATTAAACCAGTGTACTTCTGTAACTCAAAAAATTATGAAAATTTAGGACATGCTATAAAATTTATATGAAAATACTAGGTAAAAATTTCAGAAACTTTCCACGTTCCAGTAAAATATGAAAATTCAAACACTACAGAAAAAGTTTCTGTTTATACACAGCACACATCAAACATGCAATTCAAGCATCCTAAAAGGCAATTCTTGGAACTTTTTATTGAAAAACAATATTATAAATAACACCTAACAGAAAACAAGAAAATAAAATGACGCTCCAAGAAAAACTCATATTATGTGACGAATAAAAATATAGCTCCAAGTAAGATATACCGATAGTGTTGAAGATGAAAGAGGGGATGCCTTCCGGGGCATCCCCAAGCTTAGGCGCTTGAGTCTTCCTTGGATATTACCTTGGGGGTGCCTTGGGCATCCCCAAGCTTAGGTTCTTTTCACTCCTTATTCTCCTCATATCGGTGTCTCACCCAAAACTTGAAAACTTCAATCACACAAAACTTAACGGAACTTCGTGAGATGGGTTAGTATATAAATAAAGATAATTCACTTAGGTGCTGTCAAGACAAGATTCATAATTGTTCCCACATGATACCTAATGTATTCTATCATTCCCATAATTTATATCACTCAATATAAGCTATAGAAACACTAAAACAAGTAAACTATGCATGCAAAACAGAATCTGTCAAAAACAGAACAGTCTGTGAAGATCTGTAGTGTAGCCATACTTCCCTGTCTCTGAAAATTCTGAAAAATTAGGACAACCTGAAAAATTTGTATATTAAGACTGTGTAAAAATTTCAGATCATTATCACGCTCCAGTAAAAAATGAAAATTCCTGTACTGGAGTAAAAATTTCTGTTTTGGTTCAGCACCAGTTCTACTCATCTTGTGAGTCATCCCAAAGGCTTTACTTGGTACTTTATTGAAACAAAAGCTATAAAACATGATTACTACAGTATATTAATCATGTGAACACACAAAAACAGAAAGTAAAAGTGTTGGGTTATCTCCCAACAAGCACTTTTCTTTAATGCCTTTTAGCTAGGCATGATGATTTCAATGATGCTCACATAGGAATAATAATTATAACATGCAAAAGAGCATCATGAATCTCATGACAAGCACATTTAAGTCTAACCCACTTCCTATGCATAGGGATTTTGTGAGCAAACAATTTATGGGAGCAAGAATCAACTAGCATAGGAAGGCAAAACAAGCATAACTTCAAAACTTTGAACACGTAGGGAGGAAACTTGATATTATTGCAATTCCTACAAGCATATGTTCCTCCCTCATAATAATTTTCAGTAGCATCATGAAGGAATTTCACAACATAACTATCACATAAAGCATTATCTTCATGATCCATGAGCATAGAAAATTTGTCACTCTCCACATAAGCAATTTTCTTCTCATTCATAATAGTGGGAGCAAACTCAACAAAATAACTATCATGAGATACTTGATTGACATAACAACTTTGAATATTAAAATCATGATGACAAGTTTCATAGTTACTATCACTCTTTATAGCATACATGTCATCATCATAATCATCATAGATAGTAGGCATGTCATTATCATAACAAATTTGCTCATCAAAACTTGGGGAACTAAAAATATCATCTTCATCAAACATAGCATCCCCAAGCTTGTGGCTTTGCATATCATTAGCATCATGGATATTCAGAGAATTCATACTAGCAATATTGCAATCATGCTCATCATTCAAGGAATTCTCATTAAGTATTTTCATAAATTCTTCCTCTACCAATTGAGCACAATTTTCCAAACCATCATTTTCACGAAAGACATTAAAAAGACGAACCAATTAATGCAACCTAAACTCCATTTTTTTGTAGTTTTATTTTATAAAACCAAACTAGTGATAAAACAATAAACTAAAAGATTCAATTGCAAGATCTAAAGATATACCTTCAAGCAGTCACCTCCCCGGCAACGGCGCCAGAAAAGAGCTTGATGTCTACTACGCAACCTTCTTCTTGTAGACTCGTGTTGGGCCTCCAAGCGCAGAGTTTTGTAGGACAGTAGCAAATTTCTCTCAAGTGGATGACCTAAGGTTTATCAATCCGTGGGAGACGTAGGATGAAGATGGTCTCTCTCAAACAACCCTGCAACCAAATAACAAAGAGTCTCTTGTGTCCCCAACACACCCAATACAATGGTAAATTGTATCGGTGCACTAGTTCGGCGAAGAGATGGTGATACAAGTGTAATATGGATGGTAGATATAGGTTTTTGTAATCTGAAAATATAAAAACAGCAAGGTAACTAATGATAAAAGTGAGCACAAACGGTATTGCAATGCTTAGAAACAAGGCCTAGGGTTCATACTTTCACTAGTGCAAGTTCTCTCAACAATACTGACATAGTTGAATCATATGTAAATCCCTCACGTGCGACAAAGAGTTCACTCCAAAGTCACAAATAGCGGAGAACAAACGAAGAAATTATTGTAGGGTACGAAACCACCTCAAAGCTATCTTTTCCGATCAATCTTATGAGCTATCCCTATAAGTGTCACGAACAGCCCTAGAGTTCGTACTAAAATAACACCTTAAGATACACATCAACCAAAACCCTAATGTCACCTAGATACTCCAATGTCACCACAAGTACCCATGGGCTTGATTATACGATATGGATCACACAATTTCAGATTCATCATGTTCAATCCAACACAAAGAACTACAAAGAGCGCCCCAAAGTTTCTACCGAAGAGTCAAGACGAAAACATGTGCCAGCCCCTATGCATAGATTCCCAAGGTCACGGAACCCGCAAGTTGATCACCAAAACATACATCAAGTGAATCAATAGAACATCCCATTGTCACCACGGATATCCCATCGCAAGACATACATCAAGTGTTCTCAAATCCTTAAAGACTCAATCCGATAAGAAAACTTCAAAGGAAAAACTCAATTCATCACAAGAAGATAGAGAGGGGAAAACTCCATATGATTCATCTATATTAATAAAGCTCGCGGTACATCAAGATCGTGTCATCTCAAGAACACGAGAGAGAGAGAGAGAGATCAAACACATAGCTACTGGTACATACCCTCAGCCCCAAGGGTGAACTACTCCCTCCTCGTCATGGAGACCGCCGGGATGATGAAGATGGCCTCCGGTGATGGTTTCCTCCTCCGGCGGGGTGCCGAAACGGGCTCCCGATTGGTTTTTCGTGGCTACAGAGGCTTGTGGCGGCGGAACTCCCGATCTAGGTTTCTTTCTAGGGGTTTTGGTATTTATAGGAATACTTGGCATTGGAATCAAGTCAGGGGGACTCCAGAGGTACCCACAAGCCAGGGGGCGCGCCCTAGGGGGGGCGCCCCCTAGGCTTGTGACTGCCTCGGGACTCCTCTCCGGTATATTTTTGCTCCAGTATTTTTTATATTTTCCAAAAATATTCTCCGTAAATTTTCAGCCCATTCCGAGAACTTTTATTTCTGCACAAAAAAATGACACCAAGGTACTTCTGCTGAAAACAGCGTCAGTCCGGGTTAGTTCTAATAAAATCATATAGAATTATTGTAAACATGGCATGAATACTTCATAAATTATAGATACGTTGGAGACATATCAGGCATTGAGGCTAACCCAGATAAGATAAAGGCCATCACCTCTTTGTCTAAGCCGGTGTGCATTAATGATGTCCAGTGCTTGGCGGGACGTATTGCTGCTTTAAGCCGGTTCATAAGCCGCCTGGGTGAGAGAGCTATTCCTTTGTATCAGATGATGAAGAAGACAGATGACTTTGTCTGGAGCGATGCTGCCAATGATGCGTTTGAGGCGCTCAAAAAGCAGTTGGTTGAGCCGCCCGTCTTGGCTGCTCCCATGGAAAAAGAGCCTTTGCTCCTCTACGTGGCGGCTAATAATAAAGCCGTCAGTGCTGCAATCATCGTGGAGCGCAAGGAGGCAGCCAAGGAATATCCAGTCCAGCGGCCGGTTTACTATGTCAGCGAGGTTTTGACAGAATCCAAGCAAAGATACCCACATTGGCAAAAGCTGGTGTTTGGAGTATTCATGGCGAATCGCAAACTGAAGCATTACTTCCTTGGGCATCCAATCACGGTGGTCAGCTCTGCTCCTTTGGGAGATATCATTCAAAATAGAGAAGCCACCGGCAGGATTGCTAAGTGGGCAATTGAGCTTGGGCCTCTTAATCTGAAGTATGTACCTCAGACGGCTGTTAAATCTCAAGCCCTGGTGGATTTTATCAATGACTGGACAGAGTGTCAAGCACCTGAGGAAAAGCCGGACAATACATATTGGACAATTCACTTTGATGGCTCCAGACAGTTGGAAGGCTCAGGGGCTGAAGTTGTTTTAACTTCCCCTAGAGGTGACAAGTTCTATTATGTGTTAAGGCTAATGTTTCCTTGTACTAACAATGCAGCTGAGTATGAAGCTTTGCTTCATGGGCTCCGTGTGGCCAAGGAGATGAATTTGAGCCGGGTCAGATGTCTCAGCGACTCAGACCTTGTGGCCCAGCAAGTCTCTGGCACGTGGAATTCTAAGGATCCTCGTATGGCGGCTTATCGCCAGGCGGTTGATGTCATCGCTGGTCATTTCAAGGGGTATCAGGTGGATCATATTGATCATCGAAAGAATGAGGCAGCTGATGCATTGTCAAGACTAGGGTCTCAGCGTAAGCCGGTGCCGCCTAATGTGTTCCTGGATGTACTACATCACCCGTTGGTTAAGTTGCCTTCTGAAGAAGATCTTGCTATACCTGACCCGGAAGGACAATTGGTGGCGGCACTTCGCGCTATCCCTGATTGGACGCTGCCTTACCTGGTATATCTGACTCGTGGCGAGTTACCTGAGGACGAGACTTTGGCACGAAAAATCATAAGGCGGTCTAAATCCATGACTATTGTCAATGACGAGTTGCACAGATGCAGCGTGACTGGCGTTTTTCAACGGTGCGTTTCTCCGGAAGAGGGCCTAGAAATCTTGCAAGAGATACATGCTGGCGATTGTGGTCATCACTCCGGGTCAAAATCCTTGGTGGCAAAAGCTTTTCGGCACGGTTTTTACTGGTTGACAGCTCATGCAGATGCGGAGAGATTGGTTAGCAAATGTGATGGGTGTAAAAAATTTGGGCGACGTGCCCATGTGCCGGCTCAGGAGTGGCAGATGATTCCAATCACCAGGCCGTTTGTGGTCTGGGGGCTTGATATGGTTGGACCGTTCAAGAGGTCTAAAGATAAGAAGACCCACCTCTTGGTGGCGATTGACAAGTTCACTAAGTGGGTGGAAGCAGAGCCGGTCAGTAAGTGTGACGTAGCAACAGCAGTTCAGTTCGTCAAAAAGCTGATTTTTCGGTTTGGTTACCCTCACAGTATCATTACTGATAATGGTACGAATCTGTCCAAGGGCGTTATGAAAGAGTTCTGTGACAGTGAACACATCCACCTTGATGTCTCCTCCATGGCTCATCCACAGTCTAATGGTCAAGCAGAACGTGCTAACCAGGAAATTTTGAGAGGGATAAAACCCCGGCTTATGGTTCCTTTGGAACGAACGCCGGGTTGTTGGGTGGAGGAGTTACCTTCAGTTCTTTGGAGCATTAGAACCACCCCCAACAGATCAACATGCTATACGCCTTTCTTCATGGTTTATGGCGCAGAGGCTGTTCTCCCTAGTGATATCCGTCATGACTCCCCAGGGTGGCGGCTTACGTTGAAACTGATAATGAGACAGCGCGTCAGGACGCTTTGGATGCCTTGGATGAAGAACGGGATCTTGCGGCAGCACGGTCGGCGATTTACCAGCAAGATCTGTGCCGCTATCATAGCCGCAGAGTCAAGACCCGGACGTTCCAAGAAGGCGACTTAGTGCTCCGGCTGATTCAAGACCAGTCAGATATGCATAAGTTGTCACCTCCCTGGGAAGGACCTTTTGTGATCAGCAGAAATATCAACAATAATTCCTATTATCTCATTGATATGCGGGAGAGCGACAAATCACGCACTTCTGGGGAGGAGACTGCCAGGCCGTGGAACATTGCTCATCTTTGGCCTTACTACACTTGAGCCACCGGCTCTTATCAATGTACATACTTCTGTCATTGTATATACCACTTTTTATAATATAATAAAGCCGGCATCCCTATAATTCGGGGCCTCTACCGTTTTTTCCTGCACCAAGTTTTGTGCAAAGAGTTGATTCTTCATAAGGTCACTTGGGGGCTTCCAACCCATTGGGTTTAGCTTTCATACCCTCTTGACCGGCTTTATATGCCATATTTGAGTTAAACCTACCTGTTTGCAACTTGCTACTCCGCCAAGTGACCCGCCGAACGTTTGACAGTCAATCTTTTTTAAAACCCTGAACTTGTCAAAGTAAAACCGGCGGTTTATGTCACGTGAGAGCCGGCTTACAGAGAGCAAGGACAAACTCACCTATCTGTCGTAGTCTCTCCGCTATGTGGCCCGTTCGTACTCTTAACAGTCAATCTTTTTTAAGACCCTGAACTGGTTAAGGTTAAAACGACGGATTTATATCACGTGAGAGCCGGCTTATGGGATTTTAGGCACTCATGCCTAGCTTCTTTGAAGCAGAAAAATTTGAGTTTTTGTAAAAATGTAAGAGTTGATCTCTTTGGGCTGTGCTTTCAAAGCCGCCTAAATTATACTACAAGCTATACATGTATTTTTGTGCTTGTTATTTTGCAGGAATTTTTTATGATAAGATTCTAAGTTTCTGGGTAATCCCGGCTTAGCATTGCTCATGGATTATAACCCTCCAGTGGGAATCGATGAATTCATACTGAGGCATATAATCATGTCAAGGCATTCATACTGAAATTTTTTTTTTACCCACCGGCCTATGAGTTGTAAAAGTTCAAAAAGTGCACGAAGGCACGGCACAGGAAATCAAGTTTTTCCTACAACTATTACAAGGCCTCAGAGGATCCAAAATGTGGGACTAAAGTTTTTTGCACAAGTTATAACCCGGCGGCTCAGCTTTGTCCGGGTTAACGTCATGGAGGACCGGTTCTTCGCCTAGCTCATCGACGGGTCATCCTGCACCGGGTATTCGCTCTCCTGGATCTGAAGGTTGTCCACATCCCAGTTGCAGTTGAGTAAAGCTTCAAATTCAGCTTCATCATGCAAGATTGGAGACGGGTCAACGTCAGGGGCAAAGATGTGCTTACGCCGTTGAGGAGTCAGGTCCTTCGGCGCAAATGTGGGCGCCCGGACTCGCGTGTTGTTGTCGTCGTAAGCCGCCTGGTATGTCTTCAGATCAGCTTCTGCGGCTAGCTGGCTGGCCAACACTCGAGACGCTCTGAAGCAACAGGCGTAATCATCTTGGGTGAATTCTGACCCGTCGGCCTTTAGCTGCGGGAAGCCTCCTGTCATCTCCTCCGGGTTGAGCTCCGGCGCATATGCCAAGGCCCGGCTTAAAGCAGAAATTGCACCCTTGCGGGCGGCTGATTTCTTCATCTCTTCAAAGTGCTTGGGGACAGTGGAGAGGCAGTTCAGCACGTCCTTGATCAGTTTTGGAACCCCTTTCTCGCCAAATACAGCCCTGATGGTGAAGAGGCTTCCAGTGTACAGCTGTTCAGTGAAGGCATATAAAGCCTTCAGCTTCAACAAGCTGTCATCTGGAAGCTCGCGAGTTCGTTTGCCTGAACACAGATCAAGCTTGTAAGTCGCCAGGCGAGTATCTATGAAAATATTTGGAAAAAGATCACAACATAGTCAGCAATGCTTACCAAAGACGGCTTCAGTCATCCGGGCTATATGACGCTTCAGCCTGTTTAGTTCTTTAGTGACAGGCTTAAGACGGCCCTCGGCATCTTCTGCACGTTTGGTCAAGGCGGCTTGGTTGGCTTCAGCAGTTTGCTTGTATGCTTCAAACTCTGCCTTGATTTTCTCCAGTTCTGTCGAGGAGAGCCGCCACTTTGTGTCAGCCTCAGCTCGGGCGTTTTCTTGCAAAGCTATGTTCTTCCTCAGATCAGCCATGCTAGACTCGGCCACATTTAAAGCCTCCTGTATAAGACAATCATCAACAGTAAATTTATCAATTTTAAGCCGCCAGTCCGGTTTATAATAGTGCTTGGAGGTGCGGCAAAAGTTTGTTTCAAGTCTCAAGCAGATTGCAAGCAATATACTTGACACTTGGGGGCTAATGTGTATCAGTTCTTTCAAATTTCTACAATATAAATAAGACCCGGATCATCTTCATGAAGATAACCCGGCCCTTGGGGGCTACACATTGCTCTACAAGTCTAAGATCAGAACTACAAAAGTTCCGGCTCACTATTGGCATAATGACCCGGCCCTTGGGGGCTACACTTGGCATTTTTTCATTTATCAAGACAATAAGTGCCGGCTCATTGTTGGCATAATGACCCGGCCCTTGGGGGCTACACGTTGGTCTATCACAGTTTACATATTACTGAAGACCCGGCTTATCTTCGAGAACATAAGCCGGCTCTTGGGGGCTATGTAAGGATATACGGAGAATAGAAAAGTGGGGTACCTCATATTTATTCTTCATCATGCCAACTAGGTTGACCTCCATGTCCCGGCTCGCGGCAAGGCGGCTCAGATAACCCGAATGCAGTTCATTAGCAGTCAGCTTCTCCAAGTTGGGCAGATCAAGCTTAGCCTTCTCCTTCTCAGGTGAAGGCGCCTCATCCTTGTTGATGTGCTTGGTTAGCACGTTGGAAGGGGCAGGAGCGTTATAAGCTGAGCCGGTGATAGTGACTTCTTCTTCTTGAGCAGTCGCACCTTGAGTTTTTGGCAGGGGGCTGGGCGGCTTAGGATCCGTCTCTAGATTGGCCTCGGGAATCATAACATCAGCATCCGCCGGCTCAGCAGGCTGGGGAGTATCGTCATGGGCACCTTGGCCAGCTTCGGAGGGTTCAACTTGAAGTCCAGGAGTGTCAAGCTTCGGGTCCTCCGGCTCTGAGACATCCGGATGGGAAGATGACCCACTCAGTTTCCTCTTTTTAGCCTGGGCCCCGTGGACAAAGATTTCATTGTCAGCTATATGCAAGGACCAGAATAGTCATAAGTAGAAAGAGGATGCAAAGAAGTTTACCCCGGATTGATAACAAGGGGAGGCAGTTTGGAGGCAGTCGAGTCGCCAGATGAAGGAGGTGATTCCTGACACAATTAAATTAAACAACATGAGCAAGTGACAGCGCAAGACAAATATGCAGAAGTACAAATATGAGTTATGAAATACCTCGTTGCGACGTTTCCGACGAGCCGGAGTATCAGGTAAGCCGGCCACCAGGTCTTCAGAGCCACCGCTCCGGGTCTGACGTCTAGCGTCATGTTGCTGCTTCTTCAAAAGAAAGTCGGGATCCAAGTGAGCAAGAGGATTTGAAAACTTTACTTTTCGGATGACCCGCCGGATTTTCTCTGTTGGCAGAGGTTCTGAGTCAGAGGAGATGATAGTTACCTCTGCGGCACCGGCTTCGCTTGCCTCCGCGTCAGCCTGAGAGGAGTCAGCGTCAATAAGTTGCATGAAAAGAAGACCAAGGGAATCAAGTTCTACCTCTGAGTCATCCAGCCCAAATAGCTCTTCAGTTGTTTGTTTCTTTTTACGAGCCGGAGCTTGAGCTTTGGGTGCCTTGCCTTTCTTCTTCTTGGAGGTCGTGGTTAGTCTCTTGTTCCAGAAAGAAGAGCCAGCATGCATATAATATATGCATTGGCAGAAAGATTAAATAGGGCATATGAAATGCAACATCTAAAGAAAGAGTGAAGATTAGGATGAAAAGGTTCACCTCCGGAGCCGGCTTAAGAGCATAAAAAGGGCTTAACCCCGTCTTGTTGCAAGCTTCTTGCGGCTCACCCAGCAAGGATTTGACGATTGCATTGAGGTCCTGGTTTGTCAGGGGGGTTTGGTTGAAGCGCTGAGGGTCATCCACCTCACCAGTATATTGACACATTAAGGCGTTGCGGCGGATCAGCGGCATAATTCTCCAAGAGACCCAGCAGCGGGTCAGATCAACGCCAGTTAACCCGTTGGCTAACAGGGCCCTTATCTTTGAAAAAGTTGGACCATATTGGGCGCGCTCTGCAGCAGATATCTGGTCTGGGAGCTCGGTGTCGGTGCTGAGCCGGTAAGGACGGTAACCCGGCAGTGGATTCTCTCCTTCTGGGGAGGTATCTTTGCAGTAGAACCAGGTCTGATTCCAGTCCTTGGGATGACTAGGCAGAATCGCCGACGGAAAGGATACATCCCTCCGTCTCTGAATGGAAACACCTCCAAGTTCAAGGCTCGGTCCATCCGCAATCTCTGTTTGGCGGTTGATATAGAAATAATCCCTGAAGAGGTCAATAGACGGCTCTTCTTACAGATAGGCCTCACAGAGAATTTGGAACTGGCATAAATTGGTTACAGAGTTGGGGCCAATATCTTGAGGGTGCAGATTGTAGAAGTGCAGGGCGTCCCAGAATTTTTTTTATCCGGGCGGAGAGAAGCTACAGAGAAGATGATCTGTGAAGACAATAACTTCCCCATCCTGGGGCTTGGGAGTGACTTCGTTGCCAGGAACCCGCCAATGGATAACATCTTGAGCCGGCAAAGCTCCCATGACTACAAAGTCGTTGAGCATTTCTTCGGTAACCCCAGAGCCTACCCAGTCGCAGGAAGCAGGGGCTTTAGCCATGACGGCGGGTTAAACAGGCTGTGGAAGGGCATGAAAATGTGGCGGGTTAAAAGCGCTGCATGACCAAAACAGCTATGACTCTAAAACAACGATGGTACTTGGCGGGTCATTATCAAACTATGAGCCGCCGTCAGCTACGAGTGAAATTGGATTATATCTCGCCAGGGAGATCCGGCAGCATCCTGGCAGGTCAAATTGACAGCGAAACATCAGAAATATTGCTAAGTGTGGACAAACAAGTTCCACCGACTACGGCTGCAGCTACAAGATCTACGAACGAAGATAAAAGGAAAATATTTCCTAAACCTAAAACGGTAGTGAAGAACAGACGGTTCATGCATGAGTTCTCGTGAAGGGATGATCTGCGATGAGCATGGAAAACACATTAAGCGGAGCACCGCGGGTTTTGGCTAGCGGATGAAGGCCTAAAGGTGCTTCCTTTCTCATCTATGGCAAGAACTCCGATGAACGGCGACGGACTCGAAGAAGCCCGACGAACTAATGCGGATCTACAAAGGGAAGAAGATGGAACCTGAGATGCACAGGAGATGCGGGCGCGTGCCGGCGAAATCTGGACGCAGTGAGGGTGATGCAGCGGCCCTTGTTGAGGACGACGGCGAGGTCCGGACGGCGCAGAAGAGCTTCGGCTGCGCGAGCGTCTGGAGGAAGAAGAAAGAGAGAGGTGGCGATGGGGAAAAGTGAAAAAGAGATAAGGACCCCACACGCCTATTTATAAGGGGATGAAACATCAACAGTCTCACGCGGGAATCGAGGAGACAAAATGATGATTGACCAAGAAAACGCCTCGATCCTCGGGTTGACAAGTTAATGCAAAGATCCGTTGTGATGTCATCCGGATTTTTTGGATTTGTCAGAGATGACATCATCCGTTTTCACACGACGGGTCATGAAGATTTATTGCAGGTCAGGTGCTTACGAAGAATGCAAGACTCGCCAATTAGAAGACTTGAAGATTGACATGAACCGGTTCAAATCAATCTGGGGCCTAATGTTGGGGATATAACCCCGTGGTGAGACCCGCCCAGGAGGGGCTGGGTCATGAGGTTGGCGGCTTAGCAGTGAGGCCAGAGCAGGCTGAAAGATCAAGACAAGGCCTGGAAGTGACTTTCCAGATGGGCCTGGAAGAGGACCAGAGCCGGAAGGCTACATGTGTCCCGGAGGCGTAAGCCGCCGGGTTATGGTTTGCCAAACAAGGCAAGGATAGTTAGAGATAAGGTCGGTTACTAGATGTAACCCGGCCCGGATTCTTGTAAGCCTAGGGCCTCGACCTGTGTATATAAAGGCGGGTTACCTGGGCGGCTTAGGACACAAAACCCCTGATCGAGTACTAGGTCAAGCGAATCCGCTCCCTTGTAATCGATATCCAATCAATACAGCTCAAAGCAGGATGTAGGCTATTACCTCCTTCGAGAGGGGCCGAACCTGGGTAAACCTGTGTCTTTCGTCCCGATCAACCCCTTCGAGTTAGCCGCCGTAGCGATGGATTCACCCCTAAGTCCTTGCACTAGGACATCTGCCGTGATAAAACCACGACAGTCGCCGTGCCCGCGCCTCCACCGCCGTCGCCGTCTTTGTGCCTCCACCGTCGTCCTGTCGCCTCAATCGCGGGTGAGTAATTGCAGTTTCAGATTTTAGTGTAGTTGTGTAGTGCAGATTTGTGCTGGAGTTGTGTAGTTTTAGATTTTAGTGTAGTTTTGTAGTTTCAGATTTTTAGTGTAGTTTGTGTAGTTTCAGATTTTTAGTGTATTTGTGTAGTTTCAGATTTTTAGTGTAGTTTGTGTAGTTTTAGATTTTTAGTGTAGTTGTGTGGTTTCAGATTTTTAGTGTAGTTTGTGTGGTTTCAAATATTTAGTGTAGTTGTGTGGTTCCAGATTTTTAGTGTAGTTTGTGTAGTTTCAGATTTTTAGTGTATGTAGTTGTGTAGTTTCAGATTTTTAGTGTTGTTGTGTAGTTTCAGTTTTTTAGTGTAGTTGTGTAGTTTCATATTTTAGTGTAATTTTGTAGTTTCAGATTTTAGTGTAGTTTTGTAGTTTAATTACATTGTCTACAGATTGTATATATATATATATATAGGTGTTGCAGGTACAATCATATGGCTCCGAAGTTTCGTGGTGTGCGACAGAAGGGTACTAAGTACTATGCAACCATCACGAAGGACAATGTCGTCCACCAGCTTGGCCACTGGGACACCCAAGAGGTAGCGGCGCGCGCCTACGATCCAAAGGCGGTTGAGTATCACAAGGAAAAAGCGATTCTAAACTTCCCTGATTGCCGTGAGTACGCGCAGTTCCTCGCGCCGGAGAACATAAGGATATGCACTAGGGCTGAGGAGAAGGAGAACCTCCAGGCCGAGCAACAATTATTCGACCCATTAGTGACGGAGCTTGCGAGAGATGACAAACTCTTAGAGACCAAAAAGATAATGCTCCTTCAGTATGCAGCGAAGAAGAGCGCAGAGGAGGATCCCATAGATTGGGATATGCTCGAGGAGGAGGAGGAACATGAGGAGGAGGAGGAGGTTTCGTCGCTACTGCGTCGTCGTAGGTCCACCAGGGACGACCACGAGGCCGGCCCCTCTGGCCGGTAGCTTGCTAGAGATGGACGTAGCATTAGCTATTTCGTATATGAATGACTATTTAACTTTATGCATGTTATTATATGTTTGAACCGTGCATCGTTTGTAGAATTACTTAATTACTAGTGCATATATGTTCTATTTTGATGTGTTAGTTATTTAGTTCAATGATCTATGCTTATTTTGATCAACGATATTGACAGCAAGAAATGGATGCCCCGTGTAAGACTTGTGGTGTTTTGAGATGCCAGAAGGATAGGAAGTTCTTCATCGATCTTCCGAAGGACTTCATTGCTAAGACGGTATATATATATATATATATATATATATATATATATGATTTAGTTCAACATGTTCTGATTGAGTTTCATATGGTACGTTTGTGGCCGAAATTGTCTAACTAGTTATTTTTTCAAATTTTGCTCAGGTCATCCCTTGCGGGGCAAGGCGTGACTTCTTAGAGAAGTTTTGAGTTCCGCTTGATGCAAGCATCATGTTCCAATGCACCCTCATGAAGATGCTGACGGCCGAACGCTACAATTGTCTTGTCACCAACGAGTCAGACCGCACCTATTTCGATTGCCCTGCTTGGACAGCTCTTGCAACTGCTTACCAGATGGAAGCTGGGGAGAGAGCCACGTTCTACCTTGACTACGATCGTGATGAGATCATGGTCTACTACAGGCCTGCTGGCAGCGACGATGATGATCCACTTACTCCAGACTATGATCCTGACTCCGCCCGCCGAAATATAGTTAGCTAGCTAGTAGGGATGCATGGCATATCTTATGTTGTGTTACTACCTCCTGTTAATTTGGCCGAACTTGTGTGTAATTGTGTTACTTGCCTCTTTTTGATACTTTTCTGAATAATGTCAATAAATAATGACTCTTGAACTTAGATTCTGGTATTCGCAATGTACTGCTTAATTATTGTTCTAAACATTTATTATGCTGTCATTTTTGTTGTATCGCGCTGATGTACAAATTTGATTTAAATCTGGAAATTACATTGCTGACATAACACTAACATCGAATGCCACTGTTGACGTATATTACTGCTGGCGTTGGCCACGTGGCACGCCATAAACGCATGAAATAGTGCTGGCGTAGTACCCAACGTCAGTAGTATTCTTTAACGGTGGCGCCTTATTGGTGGCATAGGGTGACCATGCCAGCATGGCCATTTTTGCCACGCCATAGCTAGGCTTTTCTGCACTAGTGTCACGCCATTGACAAAGTTTGCACGGCTGAGAGCGCGGTGGCGAACGACGAAGAAGGGGCTCTGGGCTGCCTCGAAGCCGCCAAGAAGGAGCAAGAGCTGGCGGTGGTGCTGCATAAGTCCGCCGTCAAGCATTACCCCGGCTATGACAAGTGAGCACTGCGGCGAGCATGCCGGCGAACTAGGGTTAGGGTTATGTTTCTGTTATTACGTAATCCTTTTGGTATGTTATTATGATGGCCTCTGTTTGTGTGAGCTGTGTTTGTGATGACTGTCACGTGATCTTGAATAAATTCTCCCGTGAAATGGTTTTTCGAATTATCTAGTATTGTTTTGCGTATCTGTTCCAGTCGAAGAATTTGCAACCCGTAAAACCAGTTTCTACGATACCGTACGATTTGGGATTTTAGTGGATATAAGATAGAGACGCTCTAAGGCGACTTGACTCCAGATGCGAGCCGAAGCCACGCGGCATGTATCAGCTTTCTTGGCGGTGTTGAGAGGAAAGAGTGGTTATGTGCCAGAAGTACAAGCAGACCAAGAGTTTTGTGAGCGGGTAGTTACATTGATTGTTACAAAGGCTATTTTCTCAACAACAAAAAAGGACCGGAGAGAACACCTCTTTCTCACCGGAAAGAAACAAGACCTCCTCTTTGGCGCACATCAGACCATTTTCCGCCTTAAACAACACGAGAGAGTTCGACCGCGTCGAGAGCTACAGTGTCAGGCCGGCCCGTTACGCGCGCGCAATCTTGAAAAAGATAAGAAATGGGAGAACCCAGGAATCGATCCCTAGTCTCCTCGTTGTTGCGTAGCGCTACACTAATGTCAATTTCGTGTTAAAGTATTTTTGTCCGCCCTAGTTTATGCTTTTTGAGCCGTTTTTTTTTCCTGTTTTTCCTTTTGTTTCTTTTAGTTTTCCTTCTCCATTTTTTTCATTATTTCCTGCATTTCGTTTGTTCATCTTTGGTTTTTTGTCTTTTGTTTTCTTCTCCATTTTTTGTTTGGTTTTCCTTTTTCTTCTCCATTTTTTTGTTTTTCTTTTGTTTTTTTCTTACGTTTATTTTCGTTTTCACTCTACATTTTGGTATGTGTTAAAATTATTTTTTTAGTAAATGATCAACATTTTTTGTATACACGTTCAACATTGTCCGAACGCTTATTCAACATTTTCTAAATACTTTTTCAACATTTTAGTACTTATTCCACATTTTTCAAATACTTTTTCAAGATTTTAAAATACTCATTCAACATTTGTTAATATTTACTCAACATTTTAAAATACTTGTTCAACATTTTTAATACTTATTCAATATTTTAAAATACTTGTTCAACATTTTCTGAATACACGTGCAATAATATTTAATACTTTTTTTAACATTTTGTCAAATACTTATTCAACATTTTTTATATTATTCAAAATTTTCAAATACTTGTTATACATTTTTGAAATACTTAATTACCATTTTTGAGTATTTATTTAACATTTTTGAAAAACAATTTAACAGTTTTCAAATGTTTTTTTGAGGAGTGTTTTTTGTATATATATGTGTGGAATATTTTAAAGTATAATGAAAAATACAAAAAAAGCAAAAAACAAGAACAGAAGAAAAGAAAGAAAAAGTCCGCGGCCTCTCTCGTGGCTGCACGGGCCTATCTGGGCTAGCTGAAGCTTTTTTTCTTATGTTTTGTTTTCTTTTTCAGTCTATATTTTTGTATGTGTCAAAATCATTTTTCTAGTAAGTGATCAAAAAAAATTGTACACACGTTCAACATTGTCTGAACGCTTATTTAACATTTTTCAAAGTACTTGACCAACATTTTAGTACTTATTCAACATTTTTTATATACTTGTTCAACTTTAAAAAATACTTGTTCAACATTTTTAAAATACTCGTTCAACAGTTTTTTAATACTTATTCAACATTTTTAATTACTTATTCAACATTTTGAATACTTATCCTACACTTTTCAAATACCCATCTAACAAATTTTAATATTTATTCAACATTTGTCAAATACTTATTCACTATTTCTAATACTTATTCAAAAATTTAAAATAATTGATCAACATTTTTAAAATACTTATTTAACATTTTCTAATATTTATTTAACATGTTTCAAATACTTTTAAACATGTTTACAATTTGTTTTTGCAGAGTGTTTTTTGTATATACATATAGAATATTTTAAAGATTAAAGAAAAATAAAAACGAAGCAAAAAAATAAGAACAGAAAAAAGGCTGCGGCCTCCCGCGCGGCTGGGCCGACCCATCTGGGCTCCCACCGACGCGAGGCTTGCCCCTATGCTCTCTTAAAGCGAGACATAGGGCGCCCTCTTTGCAAAAGGAAAACCTTTACACCCGGCACGCCGGCCGAACCATTGGGCTGGTCGCTCACTCGCGCAACGCTAATCGCTTGGACCCACCCCGTCTCAACCGTTGCCTTATCTATTCACGGGGCGCTCTGCTCCACCCATTTTTCCTCTTCACAAAAACGCATCTCTCTTTGTACCATCGTCGCCGGCGCGGCAGTCAGCTCCCTTCCCCCAGTTGTATGGCCACCGGCCTCTGGTCACGGTCATGGCGCTCCTCCGCTGCCCGGCCATGCTACATCCGCACACCGGCCGTGCTACAACCAGGGCCGAGCCGTGCTACAAGCGACCACCAGATTTGCTACAACGGGGACGACGGCGAAGTGCGGCGGCATCGACAGTGTTGTGATTTTGCTGCAACCTGCAATGATAAAGCTACCACCAGCATCCGGATTTGCTGCAACCAGACGACGATGAAGTGTGGCGGGCGGCAACCATGAACGACGAAAGGGAGCAACCGGTTTACAAATGCTACAACCATGAATGGCAAAAGCTGTAACCTGCGACGAGAAAAGTTTCAACCTGCGAAGAAAAAAGTTTCAACCGTAGACGACGAAAGCCATGGACGACGACGAAAAGCTGCAACCAACGGTGACAAAAGCTACAACCGGCATTGGAAAAAGTTTCAATCATTTTTCATGTTTCGGTTGCGACCGTCGACTGCGGCGATGACGTTTTGCAGCAACCGTCGTCGGCGCGACCTAATGTGTAGCGCGGTGGCGCGCCGACGCCGACTGTCGTGTTGCAATCTCGGGGGCTGGTGCGGCCATGGTGAGCGGCAACCTTGGGGTTCGGCAGGGCGCTGCACGGCGTGCTGCTCGTCGGAGCTACGCATGGCGTGGTGGAGCCAAGCGATGACGGGGGCGGGAGTTTTTTTTCGCGAGGGCTAGGGAAGAGAACGAGACGCCATGGAGGGGAGGCGCCATGAGGAGGATGCGTTTGCGTCGAGCGCAACTCGTAGGCGAGGAAGGAGGAGCCTTTGACCTGCGCGAGGGAGAAGATGCAATCTGACCGGTCGTTATTATGCGAATCGAACGACTGGGACCAGATCGGCCGGCGGCTAGCGCTGCCCTTTGCGAAAACTTGCTTCTAACCACGGCGTCCACTGACCTCGTTATCGCTACCGTGCACAAGCTATTGGATCAGCGCCATGCATTTAATGACCCATGTATCCCAAAGTTTCTTATCTATACACTGGATGGTATAACACCAAATGATCTGGACGTACTGGCACAAGTCTTCCGCATACCAGTTCGTCATGCGTCCATGTATACTAAGCACGGCACATGTCCATGATGGACCGGACCGCCGGTCCAACACAGTATTGACAGATATTTTTTGGTTCTCCTTTGTGTTGGGGCGATACAAACACGCTGCCGCGACGCATTTTTGCTGCAAACGCACATGTTCACATGACGCTTGTACTGTTCACTCACTTGTCGGTGATGATGTATGCCGCTAGCACCGGGTTAGAAGTCGTCAGGTAGTTAATTAAGTATGCACGCACGGGAAAAAAATTCTCCTCCCGCGGGGAAAAGTTTCGCTGCACTCATAAAACGACGCAGCATAGTTAATTATGCACTAAGTACTCTTAATTCAACACTGTAATAAAGGAGTTAAGGGCAACTCCAATGCACGACTTCAAATCATCCGGTCACGTCCGTTTGGGGTTAAACCGACACAAATCGTGGCCCAACGCGCGACCGCAAACGGACAAGTGTCCGTTTTCGGTCCGTTTTCGACCCATTCCCGGTCCAAGTTTGGGTCGCGTTTGCGGCCAAACGGACACGCGTGGACGGGCGCGACGCGTGCCCTTGTCCTCCCTGACCCGCCTGTCGGTGACACACCCGCCCCTTTTTCTATTCCCCCTCCCCCCAACTCCGGCCGCACACCCTGCCCCACTCCCCTCTCGTCCCTCCGCCGCCTCCGCCGCCATATCTTGGCCGTGTAGCTGTCAAGCACGACCGCGTGCTCGGCCACCTTTTTTCCACGCCACAAGCTGTCTGTCCAACCCCCCTCCTGCCTTGGAGCGGGCCTCGCCAGATTTGGAGAGAGTCTTGTCGGATTTGAGCGCGTCAGGCCACTGGAGTCCGCACCCTGCCATGGACTGGCTGGGTACCGGTCCGCACAGCCCCGGCTATGGCCCCAGGCCGCATGCAGGTACTGACTCCGCCTCTAGCCGCTCGGATCTACCCCGTCGCCGATTCGGCGGCAAATACACCAACGACCGTCGTCCGGGCTCGCTGCTGGCCCAAATGCTCGTCGGCGCACCGATGCCCCTCATAAAGTGCGACGACTGTCCACTGACGGCCGTGCAAAAAGTGTCTAACACGCCGGAACACCCCGGATGGGTGTTTGTCAAGTGCGAAAATGATGGGATATGTGTTAGTTGCTTCGGTTGTGCTTTCGGATTTGGCTATTTTTTCTTACAATCAAATATTCATTGTGTAGGTTCGATGCAACTTTTGGTTTTGGGAAGAAGAATACATCGATCTACTAATAGCGCGCAACTAAATAGCTGTCCACGCATTTCTTGCTAGAGTAGACGCTAGAGATGAGAGTAGAGGTGCGGAAGCAACGTCTAATTCTTTATACTCGAAGAATAAAGAAGCATTCAAGATCATGACTCCGCAGATCAATAACGAATGCATCGAGAAGACACTAATCCAACTTTCGGGAACAGTTATGAAAGTTGGATATCTTTTAAAATTTCTTCTTGTGGTTCTTGTTTTCTTGGTCTTGCTATTCTAGCCAAGATTTGATGAATGTATTCCAATGTATCCCAAAAATCGTTGATCAAAATAATAAAAAATCAAGGCCAAAAAAATATATGTGGACATATGCGGCCCAAAATACGGCCGCGTGTTGGACGCACGACCGACGCAAATGAAAATTCGGGCGAACACGGCCCCATTCCCACCCCCAAACGGACGAAATCCGGACAAAATGGACATCCGTTTGGGGTCGTGCGTTGGAGGTGGATATTTTGAAATTTTTGATAATTACATTTTGGAGTTTCAAAAAGTTCTGAAAAAAATTCTACACATTCATATGGATGTATTTTACATGTGTATAAAATCTGACAATGAAATACATTATGATGAGAGCTACACAAAAAAGAGAAAATCCTGCATTTCTAATAGTGAACAGTGTTTGCACTGTTCATCAGTTGAAAAATCGTGATTTGTCTTTTTTGTGTAGCTCTCTTCACAATGTCTATCATCTTCAAAATTTACACACATGTAGAATACATCCATGCAAACATGTATGATTTTTTTCAGAATTTTTTGAAACTTTAAAATATGTTTTCCGATTTATTCTTTAAAACGACCTTCATGGAGGTCACCCACCATTGGCACTTTGCGACAGAACACCACAGTGAGAAGAACAGACACGGCCACCTGCTTTGTGCGGCCCAGTCCAGTTCACACTAAAATCTCATACCCGAACAACTACCTCCTTGTGGTACATTTAATGTCCTTCATCTATGTATCTATGTGACTTCCAGTGCAATTTTTCTCCGCAGTTCAGTGAAAGAACATGGTTGTGAGCAATTCTGTGCTCGCTAATGTACCAGCCGTTGTCAGGTGTGCATTGCAACCTGACCTTGTTGATCTGCTGTTATCCTTTTCCGGCTGACCCTGCATATTAGAAAAACTATATCATTGAACCTATTGCGGAGTCACAAACATAGTGGTACAATTATTTTTTATTGCAGTACTACTAACAAAATGCATATACAGTAAAAACAATTCACACTGACCGCGCATCCACATCAATCCACATACGAGCTGCTGCATGCATTTTGCTCGTTTTACATTGAGCCTGCTCCTGCCAAACCTGATTCCGAATCCAACCTCCCATGAATATAGGTTATAAAATTGGTAAGCCTCATTCAACGAATCGAACGACAATCCAACAACTGGGTTTATCACAACCCCTTCCCTCTTATTACTGAAGTCGCGAATAGAAATTTCCAGTGCCGATTTCCGGTTTGCATTGTATTCCCTTTCCGATTCCTCTACGGGCAATCTAAACCTATTCAGAGGAAAGTTGCAAAACGAAACAATTTTAGCTATTTTCATACCCATGTTCTTTCCATGTCACAATTTACGCTAAAAAACAAACATGACATGCACAGACTGAGTCTACAGACCGTAATTAATAGTATATGATGAACACACAATTTATTAATAAACCTTGAGCATGCAACCATGGATTGTAGGCAGGGGCGGAGCCCAATGGGCCGACCCTGTAGCACAGGCTACATGGTCCGATTTGTTTTTACGTACTAAATATCAGGTTTTTAGCCCGGGGCAACAGGGTGGGCCTGAAAGAGTGCTACAGGGCCCATCATGCCAGGCGCACCAGGCCTCCTTTGGTCCGCTTCCAGCAGCCCATCTCGCAGCACGAAGCCATCGAGCACAATGAACGATCCATCTGGCGTCCCCTGTACCGAACAAAACAATCGATCCGACTAAAACAACCACGTCTCCTCGTCTCCTAATCTATCTCGACTCCCGATTCAACGACGTGTGCAGCGGCCGGCGGCGATGGATCGATCCATGGATTGAGAACTTGTGCAGCGGCGGCAACCATCGAACCAAGAGGCAAGAGCTAGCTAGTACTTGTAGTCTTCTACCGTAGGCTGTAGCTAATCTTTTTACAGATTTAATGTTTGGAATTGATCTGTTCCCTAGTCCTGACGAATTTACGATTCACAGCAGCCGGCCGCACGGATCCGTTCCTGTCTTCTTGGTCGATCCCGACGATCCGAACCGCACAACGACGGCAGCAGCAGCCGGCACCGGCGGCGTCGTAATTTTCTCTTCTTCTCACTTAGCAATATAGCAATGTGTTTTTGATTTTTTGTCTAGATTACGGTCATGTATTATATGTATGAAATTGTTGCTAGTAGATTAAATCTTATTTAAATATTCAAATGTATGTGTTCTGGCAAACGTGGGGCAATAGCTATTGTTTAACTTTCAATTACATATACTTCATTGGATTCAAACTTTTAGATATCTTATTTGTAATTTATTAGTTAAAAGCAGATAATATGGATAAGTTTCTTCTCAAAAGAAAGGCACCATCACAAGTTACTCCAGAAGACATAAATTGGGAGGAGGAGATTCAATATGACCCAGGCAAGAGGAAATTGATAGAACAATATCATCCAAATTTGAAAGATCTGGTAAGAAGAAAATACTTGCTTAATGGACCTTGTCAGCCAAAGGATATTGATTTTCCATATTCAAGTTTTGGGGCTAAGAGGAGAAGATTCAATCCTGAATGGTATAAAGATTATGGAAGTTGGCTTGAATACAGTGAAAAGAAGAAAAAGGCATATTGCTTTTGTTGTTTCTCGAAGGAAGAGAATGTACTAAAGGTAATTTATAACATTTTAGCAAATTTAAGTACTTTGATGTAGTCATTTTATTATGATCTACTTGAAAATTTAATTCTAGTTGTGTTATTGTAGGCTAATAACCCTTGGTGTCCGATGATGTGTTTTGGAATTTCAGAATGCAAGACATCCTTTTCAAGTAATTTTGTTGTTTGCTTTAGCATGATATTAAACAGTTTGACTGTTGCATTTTGTTTTTAACTTTTTAAAATTCGACTTCTATTATGTTTGGTAATCCGTGTTACAGGCTATGAAACACATCTTTATTTAATGTATCGGTTGCTTGCAAAATTTATGCAATGGTTAAGTAGTGCATCAGGGTAAGGTTAGCTCTAGATCCGCCCCTGATTGTAGGCTCATGTTTTTTGTAATCACAAGCCATGCGCATGTAAAACGAAATAAATTAATCAATTGATTGTTGATGCTACGGCTATAGACCTTGGACACCAACCACTCTAGTTATTGGCCTCTTTAAATATCTACAAAGCCTAACCTGCCCACACCCCGCCCACTGCTCAGCACACCAGCCATGCCTCGCCGCCCATGCCGGTTCAACAGCACCTCGCCGCATGTTCAGCCACGGGAAACAGCACAGCCTCCCCCCGTCTGCCTGCCTTTTGCCTTAGAAGTAGATCCACCATGCATTGCTCCTATTAGATCCATGCCACCGGCCGATTTAGAGCAGTTCCGTTTCAAGATATTCCTTGAAAGGGCCATTCGAATTCACGACGATTTTACCTCCTGGTCCACATGTTTGCAGGAATGGAAGGAGGCTCTTGCAAGCATCAAGACAGATCCAAAATCATCGAACTACTGGAAGCGTTTCTCCGTGGTTTGCCGCATGCAAGTGGATCGTGAACTAGAAAACCCGGCCCGGCGGATTTACTTCGAAGCTAACACGGAGGAGATAGTGAGCATGCCACCCATGCCGCCGGCGATGCCCAAGGAAATACTTTGCTGGGCGACGGCACATGCCACATCTAGCAACCAATCGCAAGTTTCTAGGTGGGAGTGCATCTTCGGCATCATGCCAACCACTGCTCCGACGTAGTTTGATGTTTCGCCGGAAGCAAACATCTAAGATTTAGTGTGCCTTTTAAGATTTGTAAGTTTTCGTTTAATCTCACAAAAGTTATCCAACCAGTATGCGTTTTGCTGCCGCGAATACTTTAGTTTTGCCACTTAAAACCTGTGTGTTTTTCTTTTTATACCTAATCTTCTTGTTTTATCCGACATCAGTTCATGTGTGTCTGAATATGATTCCCCACCCGTCACAATACACGACCCAACACACACACCCCAACACCCCCCCGGGTTTAATTATATTTGCGTCGAAAAAAGGAAGTACGATCTAACCTTCTTGTCCATCCAGACGTTGCTTCGCCATTGTTATCGATCTCATTTGAAACAGCTTCCATTACTTCTACATTGTCTCCAACGACCTCGCTTGAACCGCATCGTCCAATCTGATTTTTTGCCAAACCATGTCCAGCACCCAAGTCCAGAGTAATCGGCTGTTGCGTGCACTGCTCGACCGAACGATCCTTAGCTACATCACAAGCTCGAGAGCTCCCTGATGAACATTGTGCTTGATGAACTGCACTCCGCCTGGCTCGAATGGATGGGTTGAAGCTGCACGGGATGAGGCTATTTGTCGACCTGCATATTTGCCATACGTTAGACACAACAATAGAACTAAGCGCGCATTAAAACAGATTACTTTCCACTAACCTGACTTCACCATCCATGTCGATGAACTCCATCGCATAGGCCTCCCGCTACAGATGGCTTTAGTCGGGGCGGTCTTGCTGTGCTCACCGCGAAATATATCTGGGTTTGAATGGGCCTGGTTTACTTATCACGACGCATAAACCGTGACATGGTCCCACTGCCCCCGAAACTCGCTTGGTATGGCGCCGCACAAATCAGTACGCAACACGGTCCATCTTGTCCCGGTACCTGCAACTACAAAACCTTAATGCCTTGGCACTTGTACAGCATCTTGCAAAGTACAAGACGTTTGGTCTTGGACCTAACTGGTACGGTAACGCGAACAAAATACTAGAAGCCACCTATTTTCAACACCCGCCTTTATACAGCCTGGCAAGCTCGTCGTTGATCTGGATGCACACGGCAATGTGCAGGATAAAGAGGGCAGCGGCCACCGTGCACTGAAAGTGCGTTTTAGCCCTCTTTGGCGCTTGTAGCACCTGCCTTCTTGTGGCGCTCACGCGCTGGCCAACTTGGCTTGGCCCAACACAGGTCTATGGACTCTTGCGTCGTCTGGTCGCTCACTTTTCCCTAGAAAGAAAAGGCTCGCTCACCTTATTTTCCATTGGTTCGCCTTTTTACTGGTTTTTTAATGTTTTGTTGTTCGGTGTTGCCGGTTTTTCAAAGTACAAAAAGTACACGAGTTTAAAATAGTTCGGGAATCTGAAAAAAGTCCACTAATTTTATAAAGTGAGTGAATTTGAAAAAAGTTCACATATTTGAAAATAAGTTCACAAATTTAAAGAAAGTTCATGAATTCAAAAAATGTCACAGATTTGAAAAAAATATCGTGAATCTGAAAAAGTTCCCATTTTAACAAAGTGTGTGAATTAGAAAGAGTTTGAAATTTCAAAATAAGTTAATTAACCACAAAATTCCAAAAAAATGTAAAACTTCATGACAATTGTAAAAAATCATGAAAAGTTCATAATTTGAAGAAAGTCCATGAATTCAGAAAAAGTTCACGGATTTTAAAAAAGTTCATGATTTTTTTTTAAAATAGTTTTCACACATTTGACGCTAATTACCCCCATTTAGCAGATTTTAATCTGGATTACCCCATTTATTAGAAGTTTTGCCGGGTTTTACCCCATTTTAAATTGTTAAAAGAGATCTAATGGGCGTGTCCTAATCGTCTGGGTACACATAACATGTCATGTCGCGGCTTTCCTTCTGGCTCTCCTTTTCTTGCGCATAAACATTTTGAATGGCTTAGCCGAACACGTTTTTTTTTATCACGGTCATCAGGTGTACATAGGCACAACATCTTGCGGCTCGCTATGTGTACCTGACGGCTGAAACATACCAAGCAGAGCACTCTTAAGAAAATATAAAATGGGGTTAAATTTGTTAATGGCCATGCTAAATGGGATAAAATCATAAAAGCAGGCAATTCGTCAAATGGGGTGATACGGCAGAAAAACTGTTCAATTAGGTAATTAGCAATAAAAAAATTAGTACTCCCTCCGATTGCCACTGCTTTAGTACAACTTTGTATTAAAAAAGAAGGTAAAATACGGAATTCTCTCTGATTTCTTTCAAGATGTGGTTGTCAGGTTGATCCGAAAACTGGAAATCACAAAAAATGCTAAAACTCCAGTCGTGTGCGGTACGCTGCCAGACTTCAAACGTTTCTACCAGGAAAAACGTGTGATGGATCAGCATACCCCACACGATTTTGTGGCTGATACCGTGTGTGATCCCATGTGCTAACGCAAACGTTTTTTTTTACGCAGATTGTGTGGGATGTCGGCACATTCCAGAAGTTCGTTTTCACTTGAATGTTTGTGATAGCTCTCCCCATAGCACACCTTTACTTTCATGCGTATCGTGTGTGATGGGTGGAGCAATCGTAGACGATTAATTGGTAATTAGTATAGTGTCATTCATGCGTGATGGACCCTCCCTAACGCACACCTTCGCAGGGCGACGTTTCAAAACTATGAACAAAATCATAGCTTACTCTAAGCTGATTATACAGCACCTCTACAGCCCCATTCCTGTCCATAGGCGTGAGTCCTCTTCGTCCAGTTCCACTAGGACTCCGCCGCTGTCAGGTTCGATTGTTATCAATTCAGATGCTGCAATTTTTTCAGAGACTAATATGTCAGGTGCGGGTGTGGTCGCTTTGGATCATGATGGTAGCTGCATTGCGGCTTGCAGCGAGCCCATTCAAGGTGCCCTAGAACCAGAATTGGCAGAGGCCCTTGCTCTACGGAGGGCAGTGTACCTGGCCAGAGATGAAGGTTTCTCCAAGGTTATCGTTGCCTCTGACTGTCAATCGCTGGCGCAGAGATTCAACTACTCTGGACATGATCGCTCATGCATTGGTTTAGTTGCTAAAGAAATCAAACTTGCTTCGCGTGGCTTGTTTCGGCAGTGTTCAAGCTCCGGATTATATCCGGGAGACTCTTTGTAACATTGTGGTGTGATCAATAAAACTGACGTTCTTTAAAAAAAAAGGCGACGCTTCAAAACTATGTCAGCGTAAGGCGGTTTTAATCATTTGCATAGAACGGTTGCACTAGTGTATGATTTTGAAATGGCTGGAATTTTACACTGTTTTGGAAATAATTTTGTAAACATTTAAATTATTTCAAAGTTTCAACTGTTTTCAATAATATTCCTACATTTCAATCATATTTCATAAACGCAATCAATGTCTCTTATATGGTTTCTTCATGAAAAATGAATAAGTTTTGTGCCCTATGATTATAACAAGTTTCTTTGTTGGGATACAATGTGATGTTCTATTTTAATCTTCTCTGAACTGGAACCTACAGTACGTCCCACCAGGTCCAATCGGCCAAGGTAACCGCAGCATGCACAAGTAGGGATCTGTTTTGACAGATCATAGCCCGTGCGGAGCCTGAACCTAGAAAGCGCCACCCACATCATTTTTACATGCTTACTTCACGTAAGACAGAAGGCCCTTCATGCCAGTTAGGTTAAAGGAAAAAATATATCACAAAACGAGATGTAGATGTCCAAATGGTATATGCATGACCACGTGGCCATAATTGTATGATCTAGCTGCAAACTTTCAGTATAAATGGTGAAGCTAGCTAGCTAAAAATCGATAGCTGGGTAACATGTCTTCGAACAATTTCTTTTGTTCTTAATCAAGTATGGGATGTTGGAGTGAAACTAATATCCTACACGGGCAGTGGGAAGGGTCCAGAGTTTCAAGTGTATGTGCATCGTGTTAGTTTTCGGCAAAGTTTTAAATAGCGCGCTAAGCCTCTTAGCGGCGGCTCAACTAAAAGTTGTGAAATGCTATAGCGCAGCTATAGCGTGCTAAGCAACACTTAGCGTTTCAGCATACATGAATAAAAATGAAAAAAATGAAAATGCAATCAGGCATCAATTTAACATTTACTTAGCAATTCACGATGTTGTAAGTTGTAATAATACACCAAGAGTCCATGAGCACAATTTTATCTAAACAAATCCACACCAATTTCATCTAGTCGTTCAATTCATCACGCAGTACAAATGTACAATCCATACATCAACCCATACTGCCATGGTCAGCGACATGATAAGCATACCTTCTGACGGATTTTGCTTGCACATGTTGGAGTGGAGGCCAAGCTCGTTGCCGGGAGTAGCAGCTGGGAGCTGATGAGCAGAGCCATGGGGCAAGGACGGTGGCATGGGAGAGGACGGTGAACTGGGGAAAGTACGGCCGGGAGAGGAGGAGGTCGCCGCCACGGTTCTTGAGAGGAGGAGGGACTACACTAGGGTTATCTTGAGAGGAGGGGTACTGGTTTTGGACTTTGGGCCGATTTGGGGCAGAAATATTTGGGCCGTGCGGGACGCTAATGCTATTTGAGGCTGGAATTTAGCGCTAAATGAGCATTTAGCGCGCTATTAGCGTGCTAACCGTTTTGACGTGAAATCATCGATCGCGTAGCGCAGCACCTTTTTTGCGGCTGTAGCGCCGCTATAGCGCAGCGCTATAGCGCGCTATTTAAATCTTTGGTTTTCGGGCAGAGTTTAAATGACCTGCACGTCTGGCTGTCGTAGCCAGGGCCATGCGTATGTCGTCCAACCCATTTTGTCGATGTTCCACCTGAAGACATGGCCGTGGCCGTCAGAAATCCTTTCGGCGGTGGCAGGTGCTGGGTCGGGGTGGCGTCGAAGCTGGCAACGGCGGCTGCCGTTGCACTGCACCTGGCATGAAGAGAAGGACGAGGATAACTAGCGGCATCGTCGCGGCACGGCTCATGCTGCAGCCCATGGTTGCTACTTTCCTTTTCATGGTGGTATATACGTGAGCGTCAAGTGTTCCTCTTCGATTCAGTTGGGAAACAACATGAGGAACAGAACTAACTCTGTGGGTTGAGATCTGGTCGGCTTATGATGCTCTCCCCTCTACTGTATGCACCTCAGAAACTGCTACTTTTCCTCCTTTTCTTCTACAAAAATGTTCAGAAACTATATGCAGGCAAGAACATGCTTCTCATTTCAGAAATTATTCTGTTCATGGATTTTTAGTTCATGAGCGCAACCAACATATGTTCATATGCATTAATGCATACATAGATATAAGACACGGAGGTCGATCGACTTAACTGAGGTTAATTCGGTTCAGGCTGGTCATATGAGGTTCTTCTGCATGCTTCTCTGCGCCTCAGTATCTCCACCCCGAGGTAGTCGATGACGCCCTGCACCGCGACGTGGGGCTTCCCGACCTTCACCCGGACGGCGGAAATCTGGGGGAACCTGAGCAGCGTAGAGTTGGCGATCGACTGAGCCACCGACTCCAGGAGGTTACGCGACGGGCCTTCCCCCACGCCCTTGGCTATCCTACAGAGGAGTGAGCGACATATACACATTGGAATCCATCAGGTCGATTGAGGAGCAGGGGAAAGGGAACTGCACCATGTATAATACCCTGTGCTAAAATGTGTGTGATGGATCAACCTATTCCACACGGTTTTATGGCTGATACCGTGTCGCAAACGTTTTTTACGCAAATTGTGTGGGATGTTCGGCACATTCGACGGTTGATTCCACTTTATTGTTTGTGATAGCTCTCCCCATAGCACACCTTTTACTTTCATGCATTTTGTGTGTGATGTGTGGAGCAATCACTGATGATTAATTAGTATCGTGTCATTCGTGCGCGATGGACCCTCCCTAACGCACACCTTCGCAAGGCGACGGTTCAAAACCGTGTTAGCGAAACTAGTTTTTAACCGTTTGCATAGGACGGCTGCACTAGTGTTCAATTTTGAAATGGTTGAAATTTAACACTGTTTTGGAAATAGTAACAGAAACATTTAGATTATTTCAATTTTTCAACTATTTTCAACAATATTCCTATGTTTCAGACTTTCAGTCATCATTCATAAACACAATCAATGTCTCTTATATGCTTTCTTCATGAAAAATGAATTTCCAAGCTTTGTGCCCTACGATATAACAAATTTCTTTTTTGGGATATAGTGTGATGTTCTATTTTAATCTGCTCTGAGCTGGGCTAATTTTTTTTAAACATTACCTTTTTTTATTAAATTTGTTACATATTATGCCGGTTGCAAAATTTCCAAATATGTTACTCAGTCGGCCGAGAGGAAGCCGATTGGCTCCAGTCGGCTTTGCCGAAGCCGACAGGCCCTTGTCAGCCACGCGGCAGCCGATAAATGGCCACTCAGCCACGTGGCGGCCGACTATTGGACCGAGCACGTCACTCGGCCTGGTGACCTCCAGTCGGCTACGCCCAGGCCGACTGGGTCCAATCGGCTACGCCGAAGCCGACAGGAACCAGTACAACCATCGGTAGCGCCCCTTTTTTCCTCCTCTCTTCTTCTCTTCTCTGTTCTTCCTCTCCTCTCTCTAAACCGAAGCGCCCCCATTTCTACGCGATTATTGAGCCGATTTCTTCCTAGTTTTTCACCGTAGATTGATTCTAGAGTGTTAGGGGAGGCTAGGGAAACCTCGATCTCGTGATGGGGTAGCTCGTAGTGGTGGTGGTGACCATTGTGGAGGTGGTGGAGGTGGAGGTGGTGGAGGTGGAGGTGGAGGTGGTGGAGGTGGTGGAGATTCCGGCGTTCGTCGTTCGTTCGCGTGTTTGAAGGCCGCCGTTCGTCGTTTCTTCACATGCTTCAAGGGTAATATATCCAACGTTCATTTCCGTAGTATTATGTTGTGTGGATATTTAGGTGTGTCGATTATTTTAGTTGATCCGGTAGCTTTGAGTAATATATTTAGGACTGTCAATTTGAGTTGGTTCGATACAATATGTAGATGTCAAATATTTAGTTGTGTGGATATTTTTAGTTGATCCGGTAGCGTTGGGTAATATTTGGGTAGCTGTGGTAATTTTTAGTTGGTTTGGTAAAATTATTAGTTTACCTTTTGCTTAATATTTGTTCTTGTTGAATAATTTTTTAGGTCAACAGATATGTCTGATTTAGTGAAGTTAGTTTTTTTATTACGGCCCTGGTAATGTCCAAACAACTGAGACAGGAGCTGATCTGAGTGAATTTGAGTACGTTGAAGTGCCAGTGACTGCCCCTGAAACATGGTCTGTTAGTCAGTTGACAGAATGGATTGCCGGGTGTTTAGGGTTAAATACTGAAACACACACCGTGGGTGTTCATGCATTATGGACCCGATCCAGTTCGAATATTTTCTTCTATTTGAAGGAAATAGAGCGGGACTCTCAGTGGGTGCGCTGGTTACAAGCTTGCTCGAGCAGGGGAGTTAATCTTGTCACTTTAGTGCTTCCCGTCGTGAAGCAGGTCAGTGCAACTGAAGCCGAGGGTGGTTAAGTATTATGGCCAGAGTAGTGACGGGATGCATGATTCAATGTCAAATTATGCGTCCCATGCTGGAGATGATGTTTACGAATCAGGGCAGAGCAGTCATGAAGAAGGAGGAAATGCCGATGATTATGCCAGTGGCGAGGCGGATTCTGACGAGGTAGATGGGCACATGCAAAACCAGATGGAAAATGAAGATAGAGATGGCGATATTGCTGATGATTCTGACGAGTCAGACGAAGAAGAGAACGTCCAGCAGGTGCCTAATCCTGCATCATGGAATCAGGACTTCTCAACTGCAATGACCGTGAATGATGGCCATGATTCTGCCTGGTAATATCACCAGAACAACATTGCGACGGGTACCATGTATCCAAACAAGCAAGCTCTCAAGGATGCAATAATTAGTTGGGCAATGTCCACGCAAAGGGTTTTTGTAGCAGATGTGTCAAGTCTGAAAAACTTGACAATGGTATGCAAGAACCCGGTTTGTCCCGCGAGGGTGCATGGCTATCTCCCTAAGTATGGCACAAACTGGGTGATCAGTGACTTAGTTCATCACACTTGTGTTATTCCCTGCATCCCTCAAGATCATCCTAACCTTACGTCCACCCTCTTTGCTCGGTTGCTTTATAGCAAGATAGTGGAGGGCAAAGCGATGGAAGTGAAGGCTATCCAGACAAAAGTCTTCGTCAGGTTCAAGTACAAAATATCTTATGGCAAGGCTTGGAGGGCTAAGCAGAGGGCACTTGAGAGCAGATTTGGTTCGTATTTTGATGCATATGACTCTGTTGTCCGGCTCCTCCACACACTGTAGGACCGGAATCCAGGCACCTATGTCGATATCCAAGACTTGTTCATGCCAGAGTTCCCAAATGTAAAGGTGCTGCATCGATTGTTCTTCTCTTTCGGTGTGTGCATAGAATCTTTCAGACATTGTCGACCAGTGATATGTGTAGATGCCACTTTTCTCACTGGCAAGTACAAGGGTCAGATCCTGACCGCCATTGGTCAAGACGGGCAAAATCAAGTCGTTCCTCTGGCATTTGCTTTTGTGGAAAGCGAGAACATTGAAAGTTGGACATGGTTCTTCAGGCAATTGAAAATAGATGTTGTGCAGGATAAGCCGAATGTGTGCATTCTTCATGACAGACATGCATGTATACTCAGTGCGATAAAGACATTGTCAAACCCTGGTCCTGAGGAACAAACTCCATGGCAGGACTTGCAGAGCCGTTGGTGCATGCGCCATCTTGGGGCCAATTTCTTCTCGCGGTTCAGAAATAAGAACCTCATGAATATATTCAAGAAACTCTGCAAGCAGAACCAGCTATGGAAGTACACTTTAATACGTAACAGACTAAATACTTGCACGCGGAGACATGTCAGCTGTGAGGGCACATGTTGAAGTAGTAGCTGCACAGTTAGCAACAGGATCAGCTGCCGTGGAGGAGGAGCCTGTTGGGCTTTGTGGCTTGCCAGGATTTGACCCACCTGGTACTAGGAGAAGGCTTGCGAGGACAATTAAAACCTTTGATCTGTGGATAGAGCATGAGCCTCTTGAGAGGTGGTCTTTGCTGCATGACCCACATGGAGCAAGGTACGGTGTCATGACTACCAACCTCGCTGAAACATATAACTTTGTCCTTAGAGAAAATAGGACTTTGCCACTTACAACTATCATTGAGGGAATTTTCTATGGTATGGTGAAGTATTTCAGAGATAGACGTCAAAGCGCCGCCCTGCATATCACTAACAACCCGAACACACGTTACTGTGAAAGGGTTATGAAGTACATGAATGAAAAGATGGAAAAGCCCGATCACACATTGTTGTCGCCATCGGAAATCTAGAGCGAAGGTATGAGGTCCGCTTAGCTAACAACAAATTCGGATGTGCAAATGTGTCGAGGACACACGAGGTGAAAATTGGAAATGAAGTCCGGCCAACGTGCGAGTGCACATGCAACAAACCGAAGTTGCTTCACCTACCTTGCTCGCATGTACTTGCTGCTTGCGGGCAGTTAGGACTGGACGCAATCTCATTCGTATCTCCATACTTTCTGAAAGAGTCCGTCCTCAATACCTGGACATGTGAGTTGCTTAGTTTTCGATCAATGGGTAACTTCAACACCGTCGACCTTGCTGAACGGAGATACATTCCACACCCTGAGTTTATGCGTACAAGTAGAGGTAGACGACAGTGTCAGCGCATCCGGAATGATATGGATGAATCTGATGCCGGAGGGCGCACCATGCAATGCATTCTATGCAATGAATTTGGACATACGTCCGTGAGGCTCCGACGCAAGAAGCGGAGCCCGATCATAAACACCCTTATCGGAGCCTCACGGACCTAAGTATGAGTGGCTGCAACGTTTCAGTGTTAGTTCCTCAGCCACATATCTTTCGTTTGTCGTGCTTCTGGTTTTACAATTAAATTTGTTGTTTAATAATACCTTCTCTTTACTCAATACATATCCAGAATTTCTCGGGGTATCCAAATGTCCCTCTGAATGCGACACAGATCACTCGTAGCCTGGAGGCGTACCTACTGTGGCTTCTCGGGAAGGTTATGTTCACAGAGAACCATGTCACCACTGTAAGTGCACGCTACATCCCTATTGCACTGGATATCGCGAGAGCTGAGATGACGAATCAGATCACACCTAGGAGTTGGGGTTCGGCGGTCTTAGCAGCTACATACCGAGGTATGTGCAACGGTTGCCAGCTTGCGTCGGACAAGTCAGCCCTTCTTGGATGCCCTCTATTTTTACAGTTGTGGTCCTGGGAGAGGTTCTCTATAGGACGGCCGAACATAGATGTCCAGGAGGGTTATCCTGTGGGCCACCTGTTCGATGCTGAACACATCGACATGCCTACTTTCGGTCTGTGCTGGACGCGTCGCAAGGTATGTCTCGTGTTATAATTTAATGCATGTTCTTTGCCTACACTACGGCCGAAAACTCACTTATAATCTGTGCAGAGACGCTATGCTGCTGAGCAGACTAGGTGAGCCTACACGGCATTAAACGAACAGTTCGATACGTACACCGGGGTGATATGGCAGCCATACACGCAAGCAGCCATACATGTCAGGTACCCCGGCGGTATTTCTAAGCTATGCACAAGAGATTGGGGTTACTGGATGACAAAATCGAAGATTATCTTTGATATCTTCGTCGAGGAGATGGCGCGGCAGCTGGTTATGAGGCAATTCAGCAGTAGTCCACGGGTATTGTATACTTATTCAATGTTTCATTGTCATTCACATTTGTTCACAGTGAATCATCAGCTAATTGTTAAACACACACCTCAATTATAGGAACACAAGGAAGGGGATAAGCAGGACACGGGATCAGTGGCTCCAAAGGCTTCAGCAGTACATGACAGACTGGGATACTGCGACGACACGTCTCTGGGAAGAGGATGACAGGTTTGATCTCGGTGAATTCAATGCCTATTTGCATCGGTACATGGGCGGGACAAGGTTATGCATCGTTCAGCACCCTCATCCAGAGGAGATACCGGACCCCGTTACGTCTGATACATACCCGAGCTATGATACTTCGGGCTCTAGGCTGTACGCGGTAACATCTATTGTCTTTATCTAATGCATCTTCTGGTTACATACTTTGCCGTCCATACTTAATAATCATCGTGACAATTTCAGGCTGAGCTGGCATACGATCTTCATAGTGAGGTCAGGACTATACACGATCACTGTCGTCTGGACCTCTTATGGTACCTACATTTCAGCTCCGGCCATGGTTCGCGCGCCTGGAGCAGAAGCTACGAGCTGTCTACACGGCTATCACGTGCACCCGCACTTCGGACGTTGTTCCCCACCACCACCCGCAACAGCAGCAGCCGCGGCCCTCCATGCAACGACAACAACCACGTCCTCGCCTAACACAGCAGCCGACGCCCCCTCCACCACCTCCTGACCAGGCTGGCAATTCGGCGTGGCAGCACCCACAGCAGCATGCTCCCTCGTCCAGCTTCACGTTTCAACCTCCACCACAACAGCAAAGTCCCACATCGGGTTTCATGTTTCGGCCACATCCATATCAGCAGGCGTCGGCGTCCGGATCTGGGTGGGGGAGTGAGGGTGAGCCACTATCGCAGCAAAACATGTGGATGGACATGTTTTCGACTCCTCCACCAGGACCCACCCAGGATACACAGGATGACCAGGACGGCTCCGAGGTTCCTCTTCGTAACATTAGGTCACCCCACGGGTGGGGCTGGAGTACGCCTAGCACACCGGCTGAGCGCCGAGGCAGGCGTCGTCGTTGACGCTTCCATCGATCAGTAGAGACATGACTATCTAATTATGTATGAGACATATGTCTATTTTATGTATGGGACAAATTACTATCTACTTATGTATGGGACAAACCCTAAACCCTGAACTGGAACCTGGAGTACGTGCCACCAGGGCCAACCGGCCAAGGCAACCGCAGCATGCACAAGTAGGGATCTGTTTTGACAGATCTTTGACAGATCATAGTCCATGTGGAGCCCGAACCTAGAAAGCACCACCCACATCATTTTTACATCCTTACTTCACGTAAGACGGAAGGCCCTTCATGCCAGTTAGGTGAAAGGAAAAAGAATCACAAAACAAGATGTAGATGTCCAAATGATATATGCGTGACCACGTGGCCGTACTTGTATGATCTAGCTGCAAACTCCGGCTATAAATGGTGAAGCTAGCTAGCTAAAGATCGATAATTCAGGAACATGTCGTCGAACGATTTCTGTTGTTCTTAACCAAGTATGGGATGTTGGAGTGAAACAAATACCCTACATGGGCAATGGGAATGGCCAAGAGTTTCAAGGATATCGGCATCTTATCGGTTCCCGGGTAGAGTTTGGACGACCTGCACGTCTGGCTGTCGTAGCTAGGGCCATGTGTAGGTCGTCCAGGTGATTTTGTCGATGTTCCACCGGAAGACATGGCCCTAGCCTTGGCCGTCACAAATCCTTTCGGCAGTGGCAGGTGCTGGGTCGGGGTGGCGTCGAAGCTGGCAACTGCGGCTGCCCTTGCACTGCACCTGGCATGAAGAGCAGGACGAGGATAACTAGCGGCATCGTCACGGCACGGTTCATGCTGCAGCCCATGGTTGCTAATACTTTCCTTTTCATAGTGGTACATACGTGAGCGTAAGCGTTCCCTCTTCGAGTCAAGTTATGAGACGAGCGGTAAATGTGCTCTGAGTCCAATGTCTACTTTTGCTCTCTACTGAGCAGGGACCTGTGTCCTTTTCTTCTACCAAATTGTTCAGAAACTATATGCAGGCAAGAACATGCTTCATATTTCAGAAATTATTGTGTTCATGATTCTTGTTTCGTGAGCGCAACCAACATTCTTGCGTCGAAGCTGGCATGCAACGGCGGCTGTCGCTGCACTGCTCCTGGCATAAAAGAGCAGGACCGGGATAACTAGCGAGATCGTCGCGACACGGCTCATGCTGCAGCCCATGGTTGCTAGTACTTTCCTTTTCATAGCGGTACGTATATTCGTGAGCATTAAGTGTTTCTCTTGGATTTGTTAGGTTGATCTCCTCCCGATCGAACCCAACGGGTCGAACGGGCCCCTGACTTGCGCCCTGATCGGGGGCGCCCAACCCTCATATGGTTGGTGGGCCCCTGTGACCCGCGCTATATTAACAGAGGTGGGGGCCGGGGCATGTGACACGAGGTTCACCGTCGCCATAAACCCCACCGATATTCCCTACCGATCTAGGGGTAGTGCGGTGCTCACGGGAAGCAGCCATCACCTCGCCATCACTCTGTCATCGCCGCCGTCGCCATCCCACCATGGCCAACGGCGGGAGTTCATCAACGCAAGGAGAAGGTATAACACCATACCCTATCATCACTACCGGAATCCCCATGCCCACTGGATCAACAGATCCTATCAATGGTATCAGTCCACGTTGGTGTATGGATCTTCGGTAGCAAAAATAGAAACCCCAATCCCCACCAAAGAACCCTAGAACAGGGAACAGAGAAAAGCAAACAAAAAAAAGCAGAAAGATCACCGGAGAAGGCCCTCGGGCCCGCCGGCAAAGTAGCGCCGCCGCAAGGCCGCGCCGTTCCTCTCGATTAGGACGGGCATCGGCAAGCCGAGCCGTCCGGAAGAAGAACCACCGGAGCAAGCCCCAGGGCTCGCCAGAAAAGGAGAAAGGGGGCGCCGCAGCCAATCCACTCGACGGCGGCGCGCTCACCGCAAGGGAGCGCGCGACCGGCGAAAGGGGAGGCAACGGCGCCACAGAACGCCGTCGTACAGGCGCCGTCGACAACACGGGCGGAGGGGAACAGGGGGGGCGCAGCTGCGTCTTCTATCTCTCGCGGAGGAAAGGAAGAAGTGGGGGAGGAGAGGCTGGCGCGCGCGGCGCGGTGGCTTTTCGTCGCCGTCGCCTGCGGCCGGACCAAGCGCCGCCGGTGGCCGCAGGTCGCCGCGTTCGGGCGACAGAGAGCAAAGCGAGCGGCGGGGGGTAGGAGGGGATTGACCGAGGGTTTCGCTCGGCCTCCCCTCGCTCACTGGTTTTGATCGACCGATCTACACGGGCGACCGTCCGATCAAAAGGGACGGCGGAGATTGAAACCCTAACTGCTGCTGCAGGCCTTGGGCCAAAAGAAGAGCAGGCCCGCCCTGGGCCATGGCCAGCGGCCCAGGCCAAAGCTTGGACAGGCTCGGCGCGGGGCGCAAGCAGGCCGTGGGCTGGGCTCAGCCTGCCACTGGCCGCTTTTTCCTTTGTTTTATTTTTTGTCCAAATTTCTGGGCAAATTTCAAACATGTTTTAATTTTCTTTTTAAGAAAATAGAAAATAGAAAATTCGGTTTAGAAAAAGAAAAGTTTCTGAAAAGAAAATAGAAAATTTTCAGAAAAAGAAAAGTTCATGAATTTTATAAAGAAAATAATAAAGTTCATGAATTTTTATTTGGTCAAAGAAAAGTTTCTGTAAAGAATAAAAAGTTCATGAATTTTACATTCATAAAATTCATGTTTTTCCGCTGCAAAATAAATTATAGTGCTCTTTTACAAAGAAAATAAAAGTTTAAAGAGAATTAAATTTAAAGAGCATATTAAAGTGATTATTAAAATAAATATGATTCTATTATTTTTATGACCAACGTTGTTAATAACATGATCATGTTATATTATTGCTATAAAAGGTGCATTTATTTCTATTTTTTGCCCAACGGTAATATAGATTTAATTGCATAAACAGTTGTATGTTTAATTTGACCAACGTTAGATTAATGCATGCAATTGTTACATTGATCTCACTTCACTTGTGATTTCAGGAGGTTACCACTTGATGAGTTGCCTAAAAGATGTTCCAACACTCCGTGGTGACAACTACACTGAGTGGAGGAAGAAAGTTGACCTGGCATTTGTCTGTGCTGAGGTGGACTGGGTTGTGGACACTCCACAGCCGGTCAGACCTACAGAGCCAGTCAGATAGGCCACTAATGATGATGCTGCGTGGGACAAAAAGAGGAGGGATTATGCTCCATTGGAGATGTCATATACCCTCGACAACCAAAAGTGGCACACCGCCAACAAAAAGTGTATGGCATTTATAAAGAACACAATTGAGAACGTCATTGTGGGCTCAATTGCAGAGTGCACTTCCGTTGGGGAGTTTCTTACAAAGATAAAGAGCCAGTTCACTGGTTCTTCAAAGATATATGCCACCCAGTTGCTTTAGCAACTGGTGACAAAAAACTACACTGACGGTGGTCATGGCATAAGAGAGCACATCCTCAGGATGAGCAACATGGCAGCCAAGCTCAAGCCCATGGATGCGGATTTGGAGCTCAAACCTGCGCTCCTGGTCCACCTGGTTATGGCTTCACTGCCAAAAGAGTTTGACACCTTTGTTGTCAACTATAACATGTCGCCTGAAAAATGGGACATTGAAAAGACTATAGCCATGTGTGTCCAAGAAGTGGAAAGACTTAAAGCCTCACATGGTGGTTCTCTCAACTATGTGAAGGATAACAAGAAAAAGAATTACAATCAAAATAGCAAAGGTTCCCCTTCAAAGGCGCATGGAAAATCTCACATGCAGCATCAGCATCAGCAGAAGTCTTTTCCAGTGGACAAAGACACTTGCCTCCACTGTAAGCAGACTGGGCACTACAAGAAAGATTGCCCTGTTTGGCTAAAGTCAATAATGGCAAAGAGAGGTAACAACATTGTTTCCTTTGTAAATGAATCCTTGTATACACAGTTTTTGAAATCTACTTGGTGGATTGACTCAGGTGCAACTGTTCATGTTGCAAATTCTTTACAGGGATTCCATTCGACGCGGACTACGCAAAGAAGCGAAAGATGCATTGAAGTTGCAAATGGAATTCAAGCAGAAGTTGAAGCTGTCGGTGACATCTCCTTAGAGTTAGCTGATGGATTCAAGCTTCTACTTAGAGATGTTTTATATGTTCCTTCATGTCATAGAAACTTAATTAGTGTTTCCTGTTTGGATAAAGATTATTATGAATGTCACTTTGGACATGGAAAATGTGCCATATGGTTTAATAATACCCATGTGGGTGTTGCTTTCCTACACGATGAGCTTTATTTATTATCACTCCGTGAAAAAGTGTATTCTGTGTGCAATGTGAATGAGCATGTTTCCGCGTCGAACAAAGAACAAAAGAAAAGAAAGAGAACTGACGACTCATCGAAATTATGGCACTGTCGCTTGGGCCATATTTCCAGGGGGAGAATAGAAAGATTAGTCAAAAGTGAAATTCTTCCTCCGTTAGAGTTCTCAGACTTAGAACAATGCATAGATTGCATTAAAGGAAAGTATATAAAACAAATCAAAAAGGGTGCAATCCATAGCACAGGCACGCTAGAAATCATTCACACTAACATTTGTGGACCATTTCCGGTGAAAAGTGTGGATGGATATGACTCGTTCATAACATTCACAGATGACTACTCTCGCTATGGATATATTTATCCAATCAAAGAAAGATCTGAAGCATTGGATAAATTTAAGATATTCAAAGCTGAAGTTGAAAATCAACATGATAAAAGAATAAAGATAGTAAGATCTGACCGTGGGGGGGAGTACTACGGTCGGCACACTCCATATGGCCAAGTCCCTGGACCTTTTGCGAAGTTCTTACAGGAGACTGGCATAGTAGCCCAGTATTCAATGCCGGGCGAGCCTCAGCAAAATGGAGTAGCTGAAAGGCACAACCGTACACTTATGGATATGGTGCGTAGCATGATGAGTTACTCCACCTTGCCATTGGGAATGTGGATGGAGGCGCTTAAAACCGCCATTCACATTCTCAATAGAGTGCCAAGCAAGTTGGTGCCCAAAACACCGTACGAGCTGTGGACAGGACGAGTGCCCTCTCTACAACACTTCAGGGTGTGGGGGTGCCCTGCTGAGGCCAAAATGTTTAATCCAAACATTGCAAAGTTAGATCCCAAAACAGTGAGTTGCCACTTCATTGGCTATCCAGACAGATCAAAGGGTTTTCGTTTCTACTGTCCAGACAGATATACAAAGTTTGTAGAAACAAGACATGCAGTCTTCTTAGAGGACGAAATGATGAGGGGGAGCATGGTAGCTCGGAAAATTGATCTTGAGGAGAAGAGGGTGCATGCACCTAATCCGATGATTCAGGAGCCATTTTTCTCACTACCAGTTGCAACTTCACCCATGACAACTATGGGGGTAGACCCGGAACCTGTCCGTCAGGAGCTGACTGAACCCGTTGTTGAGCATGAAAGGGCGATGTAGCAGCCAATTTTAGACGATGTGCCGGAAGTTGAGGCACAGAATGTGCCAGAAACTGAGGCCCTTAGAAGGTCTAATTGTTGGAAATATGCCCTAGAGGCAATAATAAATTGGTTATTATTATATTTCCTTGTTCATGATAATCGTTTATTATCCATGCTATAATTGTATTGATTGGAAACTCAAATACATGTGTGGGTACATAGACAACACTGTGTCCCTAGTAAGCCTCTAGTTGACTAGCTTGTTGATCAAAGATGGTTAAGGTTTCCTAGCCATGGACATGAGATGTCATTTGATAACGGGATCACATCATTAGGAGAATGATGTGATGGACAAGACCCAAACTGTAAACGTAGCATTTGATCGTGTCAGTTTATTGCTATTGTTTTCTGCATGTCAAGTATCTGTTCCTTTGACCATGAGATCATGCAACTCACTGACACCGGAGGAATACCTTGTGTGTATCAAACGTCGCAACGTAACTGGGTGACTATAAAGGTGCTCTACAGGTATCTCCGAGGGTGTCTGTTGGGTTGGCATGGATCAAGACTGGGATTTGTTACTCCGTATGACGGAGAGGTATCTCAGGGCCCACTCGGTAATACAACATCACAATGAGCCTTGCAAGCAATGTGACTAAAGTGTTAGCCACGAGATCTTGTATTACGGAACGAGTAAAGAGACTTGCCGGTAACGAGATTGAACTAGGTATAGTGATACCGACGATCGAATCTCGGGCAAGTAACATACCGAAGAACAAAGGGAACAGCATACGGGATTAACTGAATCCTTGACATAGAGGTTCGACCGATAAAGATCTTCGTAGAATATGTAGGAGCCAATATGGGCATCCAGGTCCCGCTATTGGTTATTGGCCGTAGAGGTGTCTCGGTCATGTCTACATAGTTCTCGAACCCGCAGGGTCTACACACTTAACGTTTGGTGACGATTAGTATAATTGAGTTATTATGTTGGTGACCGAAAGTTGTTCGGAGTCTCGGATAAGATCCCGGACATGACGAGGATCTCCGGAATAGTCAGGAGGTAAAGATTGATATATGTGATAATAGTGTTTTGATCTCCGGAAGAGTTCCGAAGTTCACCGGAAGGGGTTCCGGATGTTTACCGAAGTGTTCGGGTGCAGCAACACTTTATATGAGCCAAAGGGATAAAGCCCACGAGGTATTGGAAAGTGCAAAAGTAGTTTTGCTGCCGCGTAAGCGGTACTACCGCTTGTTGAAGCGGTACTACCGCCCGAGCGGTACTACCGCTTGTGTGAAGCGGTACTACCGCCCAAGCGGTACTACCGCCCAAGCGGTACTACCGCTTGTGTGAAGCGGTACTACCGCTTGTGCGCGGCTGTGCACGGTTCGGCAGGGATCCGAGTTGGACTCTTTCCCTGCGGGCCAAACCGACTTTGTGCGGGCAAAACCGACCCGGAGGAGGCTTTTACTCCAAGTTTAGACCCCAAGGCTCAACATATAAATAGAGGGGCAGGGCTAGCACACGGGACACATCAGGATTTCCCAAGCCGTGTGCCGGCAACCCTAGCCCTCTAGTTCCTCCGTCATAATCTCCGTAGTGCTTGGCGAAGCCCTGCAGAGATTGTTCCTCACCACCATCACCACGCCGTCGTGCTGCTGGAACTCAACCACTACTTCACCATCGCTCGCTGGATCGAGGAGGTGAAGGCGTCATCAAGCCGTACGTGTGTTGAACGCGGAGGTGCCGTCCGTTCGGCACTAGATCGGAAGGATCGTGATTGGATCGCGGGACGCTCGGCGATTTGGATCGCGAAGACGTTCGACTACATCAACCGCGTTTATTAACGCTTCCGCTTAGCGATCTACAAGGGTATGTAGATTCACTCTCCCTCTCGTAGATGCTCATCACCATGGATAGATCTTATGTGTGCGTAGGAAAATTTTTGTTTCCCATGCAACGTTCCCCAACAGTGGTATCAGAGCTAGGTCTATGCGTAGATGAGATCTCGAGTAGAACACAAACGAGTTGTGGGCGTGGATGTATACATATTGCTTGCCATTACTAGTTGATATTTGATTCGGCGGTACTGTGAGATGAAGCGGCCCGGACCGACATTACGCGTACACTTACGCGAGACAGGTTCCTTCAACTGACATGTAACTTCGTTGCATAAAGATGGCTAGCGGGTGTCTGTCTCTCTCACTTTAGTTGAATCGATTTCAATGAAGAGGGTTCTTTTAGAAGATCAAAAAGCAATCACTACACCACGTTGTGGTTTTGCGTAGGTAAGAACGGTTCTTGCAAACCCGTAGCAGCCACGTAAAATTTGCAACAACAATTAGAGGACGTCTAACTTGTTTTTGCAGGGTATGTTGTGATGTGATATGGCCAATTACATGATGAGATATATGTGATGTATGAGATGATCATGTTTTGTATAGAATATCACGACTTGCATGTCGATGAGTTCGGCAACTGGCAGGAGCCATAGAGTTGTCTTTAATTATTGTATGACCTGCGTGTCAATCATTAAGCGCTATGTAATGCTTTACTTTATCGCTAAACGTTAGCTATAGTCGTGGAAGCAACAGTCGGCGCGACAACCTTATGGCGACACGTTGATGGAGATCAAGATGATGGAGATCATGGTGTCATGCCGGTGACGATGGAGATCATGCCGGTGCTTTGGAGATGGAGATCAAAAGCACAAGTTCATGGCCATATCATGTCACTTATGATTTGCATGTGATGTTAATCCTTTTATGCATCTTATTTTGCTTAGGACGACGGTAGCATTATAAGGTGATCCCTCACTTAAATTTCAAGATAAATTGTGTTCTCCCCAAGTGTGCACCGTTGCGAAAGTTCGTCGTTTCGAGACACGCCGTGATGATCGGGTGTGATAGACTCTACGTTCGCATACAACGGGTGTAAGCCATGTTACACGTGCGGAACACTCGGGTTAAACTTGACGAGCCTAGCATGTACAGACATGGCCTCGGAACACAAGAGACCGAAAGGTCGAACATGAGTCATATAGTAGATATGATCAACATGAAGATGTTCACCATTGAAACCACCTCAACTCACGTGATGATCGGACTTGAATTGGTGGATTTGGATCATGTAACACTCGAATGATCGGAGGGATGTCAATTTGAGTGGGAGTTTTTTAAATATGATTAACTAAACTCATTATCTAAGAACAATAGTCTAAGTTGTCTTTGCTATATTTATGTTGTAGATCATGGCTCGCGCAGTAGCACCCCTGAATTTTAATGCGTTCCTAGAGAAAGCTAAGTTGAAAGATGATGGAAGTAACTTTGTGGACTGGGCCCGTAATCTAAGGATTATCCTTACGGCTTCCCAGAAGGCTTATGTCCTTGATGCACCGCTTGGTGATCCACCCGCTCCAGTTGAGTCTCTAGACGTTGTGAACGCCTGGCAGGCTCGTTCTGATGATTACTCAATAGTTCAATGTGCAATGTTGTATGGCTTAGAACCGGGACTTCAAAGACGTTTTGAACGTCATGGAGCATATGAGATGTTCCAGGAGTTGAAGTTTATCTTTCAGAAGAATGCCCGGATCGAGAGATATGAGATCTCCGATAAGTTCTATGCTTGCAAGATGGAGGAGAACGGGTCTATCAGTGATCACGTGCTCAGAATGTCTGGGTACTCCACCCGTCTGGCTGAGTTAGGGATGCCCCTTCCGCCAGAGGCTATCACTGACAGAGTTCTTCAATCATTGCCACCTAGCTACAAGAGCTTCGTGTTGAACTATAACATGCACGGGATGAACAAGTCAGTCGCCGAGCTGTTTGCGATGCTGAAAGCCGCTGAGTCTGAAATTCAGAAGGAGCATCAAGTGTTGATGGTCAATAAAACCACTAGTTTCAAGAAAAATGGCAAGGGTAAGAAGGGTAACTCTAAGAAGAGTGGCAAAGCAGTTGCTCCTCTCGTGAAGAAACCCAAGGCTGGACCCAAACCAGAAACTGAGTGTTTTCATTGCAAGGGAACTGGACACTGGAAGCGGAACTGCCCCAAGTATTTGGCTGGCAAGAAGGCGGCCAACAACAAACAAGGTATATATGATATACATGTTATTGATGTGTACCTTACCAACTCTCGTTGTAGTGCCTGGGTATTTGATACCGGTGCGGTTGCTCATATTTGCAACTCAAAACAGGAACTGCGGAATAGACGGAGGCTGGCAAAGGACGAAGTGACGATGCGCGTGGGAAATGGTTCCAAGGTTGATGTGATCGCCGTCGGCACGCTCGCTCTTCGATTACCGTCGGGATTAGTGATGAACCTAAATAAGTGTTATTTGGTGCCTGCGTTAAGCATGAACATTATATCTGGATCTTGTTTATTGCGAGACGGTTACTCATTTAAATCAGAGAATAATGGTTGTTCTATTTATATGAGTAATATCTTTTATGGTCATGCACCCAATGTGAGGGGTTTATTCTTGTTGAATCTCGATAGTAATGATACACATGTTCATAACATTGATGCCAAAAGATATAGAATTGATAATGATAATACCACTTTCTTGTGGCACTGCCGTTTAGGTCATATTGGCGTAAAACGCATGAAGAAGCTCCATGCTGATGGACTTTTGGAGTCACTTGATTTTGAATCACTTGACACATATGAGCCATGCCTCATGGGCAAGATGACTAAAACGCCGTTCTCTGGAACAATGGAACGGGCAAGTGACTTATTGGAAATCATACATACTGATGTGTGCGGTCCGATGAGTATTGAAGCGCGCAGTGGTTATCGTTACTTTCTCACCTTCACTGATGACTTAAGTAGATATGGGTATATTTACTTAATGAAACACAAGTCTGAAACATTTGAAAAGTTCAAACAATTTCAGAGTGAAGTTGAGAATCATCGTAACAAGAAGATTAAATTCCTACGATCTGATCGAGGAGGAGAATATCTGAGTTATGAGTTTGGCAGTCACTTAAGACAGTGTGGAATTGTTTCACAATTGACACCGCCTGGAACACCACAGCGTAATGGTGTGTCCGAACGTCGTAATCGAACTTTATTGGATATGGTGCGATCTATGATGTCTCTTGCCGATTTGCCACTATCGTTTTGGGGTTATGCATTAGAGACAGCTGCATTCACTTTAAATAGGGCACCATCGAAATCCGTTGAGACGACGCCATATGAACTTTGGTTTGGCAAGAAGCCAAAGCTGTCGTTTCTTAAAGTTTGGGGATGTGATGCTTATGTCAAAAAGCTTCAGCCTGAAAAGCTGGAACCCAAAGCGGAGAAATGCGTCTTCATAGGATACCCAAAAGAGACAGTTGGGTATACCTTCTACCTCAGATCCGAAGGCAAAGTGTTTGTCGCTAAAAACGGATCATTTCTTGAGAAAGAGTTTCTCTCGAAAGAATTGAGTGGGAGGAAGATAGAACTTGATGAGGTTATTGAACCTTTACTTCAACCTAAAAGTAGCGCAACGCAGAAAGTTGTTTCTGTCGAGCCTACATTAGCTGAAGAGGAAGTTAATGATGATGATCATGAAGCTTTGGATCAAGTTGCTATCGAACCTCGTAGGTCGACAAGGACGCGTACTGCTCCTGAGTGGTACGGCAACCCTGTCTTAGAGGTCATGTTGTTAAGCAACGATGAACCTACGAGCTATGGAGAAGCGATGATGGGCCCGGATTCCGAGAAGTGGTTAGAGGCCATGAAATCCGAGATGGGATCCATGTATGAAAACAAAGTATGGACTTTGGAAGTATTACCTGAAGGGCGTAAGGCCATTCAGAACAAATGGATCTTTAAGAGGAAGACGGACGCGGACGGTAATGTCACCGTCTATAAAGCTCGACTTGTGGCAAAGGGTTTTTCACAAGTTCAAGGAGTTGACTACGATGAGACCTTCTCACCCGTAGCGATGCTTAAGTCCGTCAGAATCATGTTAGCAATAGCTGCCTTTTTCGATTATGAAATTTGGCAGATGGATGTCAAAACAGCGTTCCTTAACGGTTTCCTTAAGGAAGAGTTGTATATGATGCAACCAGAAGGTTTTGTCGATCCAGAGAATGCTGACAAAGTTTGCAAACTCCAGCGATCCATTTATGGACTGGTGCAAGCATCTCGGAGTTGGAATCTTCGTTTTGATGAGGTGATCAAAGCGTTCGAGTTTATACAAGTTTACGGAGAAGCTTGTATTTACAAGAAAGTGAGTGGGAGCTCTATAGCGTTTCTAATATTATATGTGGATGACATATTGCTGATTGGAAACAATATAGAAATGCTGGAAAGCGTAAAGGAATATTTGAACAAGAGTTTTTCAATGAAGGACCTAGGAGAAGCTGCTTTCATATTAGGCATCAAGATCTATAGAGATAGATCAAGACGCTTAATAGGACTTTCACAAAGCACATACCTTGATAAGATTTTGAAGAAGTTCAAAATGGATCAGTCCAAGAAGGGGTTCTTGCCTGTTTTGCAAGGTGTGAAGTTGAGTAAGACTCAATGCCCAGTGACTGCAGAAGATAGAGAAAAGATGAGTGTCATCCCCTATGCTTCGGCCATAGGCTCTATCATGTATGCAATGCTGTGCACAAGACCCGATGTCAGCCTTGCCATAAGTATGGTCGGAAGGTTTCAAAGTGATCCAGGAATGGAACACTGGACGGCGGTCAAGAATATCCTGAAGTACCTGAAAAGGACTAAGGACATGTTTCTCGTTTATGGAGGTGATCAAGAGCTCGTCGTAAAGGGTTACGTCGATGCAAGCTTTGACACTGATCCGGATGACTCTAAGTCGCAAACCGGATACGTATTTATTCTTAATGGGGGTGCGGTTAGCTGGTGCAGTTCCAAACAAAGCGTGGTAGCAGATTCTACATGCGAAGCGGAGTACATCGCTGCCTCGGAGGCGGCGAAGGAAGGTGTCTGGATGAAGGAGTTCATGACAGATCTTGGAGTAGTGCCTAGTGCACTTAACCCAATGACTCTGTTTTGTGATAATACTGGTGCCATTGCTCTAGCCAAGGAACCAAGATTTCACAAGAGGACCAGACACATAAAGCGACGTTTCAATTCCATCCGCGATTACATCAAGGAGGACGACATAAATATTTGCAAAGTACACACGGATCTAAATGTTGCAGATCCGATGACTAAACCTCTTCCAAAGGCTAAACATGAACAACACCAGAACTGCATGGGTGTTCGATTCATTACAATGTAAATCACATAGTGATGTGAACTAGATTATTGACTCTAGTGCAAGTGGGAGACTGTTGGAAATATGCCCTAGAGGCAATAATAAATTGGTTATTATTATATTTCCTTGTTCATGATAATCGTTTATTATCCATGCTATAATTGTATTGATTGGAAACTCAAATACATGTGTGGGTACATAGACAACACTGTGTCCCTAGTAAGCCTCTAGTTGACTAGCTTGTTGATCAAAGATGGTTAAGGTTTCCTAGCCATGGACATGAGATGTCATTTGATAACGGGATCACATCATTAGGAGAATGATGTGATGGACAAGACCCAAACTGTAAACGTAGCATTTGATCGTGTCAGTTTATTGCTATTGTTTTCTGCATGTCAAGTATCTGTTCCTTTGACCATGAGATCATGCAACTCACTGACACCGGAGGAATACCTTGTGTGTATCAAACGTCGCAACGTAACTGGGTGACTATAAAGGTGCTCTACAGGTATCTCCGAGGGTGTCTGTTGGGTTGGCATGGATCAAGACTGGGATTTGTTACTCCGTATGACGGAGAGGTATCTCAGGGCCCACTCGGTAATACAACATCACAATGAGCCTTGCAAGCAATGTGACTAAAGTGTTAGCCACGAGATCTTGTATTACGGAACGAGTAAAGAGACTTGCCGGTAACGAGATTGAACTAGGTATAGTGATACCGACGATCGAATCTCGGGCAAGTAACATACCGAAGAACAAAGGGAACAGCATACGGGATTAACTGAATCCTTGACATAGAGGTTCGACCGATAAAGATCTTCGTAGAATATGTAGGAGCCAATATGGGCATCCAGGTCCCGCTATTGGTTATTGGCCGTAGAGGTGTCTCGGTCATGTCTACATAGTTCTCGAACCCGCAGGGTCTACACACTTAACGTTTGGTGACGATTAGTATAATTGAGTTATTATGTTGGTGACCGAAAGTTGTTCGGAGTCTCGGATAAGATCCCGGACATGACGAGGATCTCCGGAATAGTCAGGAGGTAAAGATTGATATATGTGATAATAGTGTTTTGATCTCCGGAAGAGTTCCGAAGTTCACCGGAAGGGGTTCCGGATGTTTACCGAAGTGTTCGGGTGCAGCAACACTTTATATGAGCCAAAGGGATAAAGCCCACGAGGTATTGGAAAGTGCAAAAGTAGTTTTGCTGCCGCGTAAGCGGTACTACCGCTTGTTGAAGCGGTACTACCGCCCGAGCGGTACTACCGCTTGTGTGAAGCGGTACTACCGCCCAAGCGGTACTACCGCTTGTGTGAAGCGGTACTACCGCTTGTGCGCGGCTGTGCACGGTTCGGCAGGGATCCGAGTTGGACTCTTTCCCTGCGGGCCAAACCGACCTTGTGCGGGCAAAACCGACCCGGAGGAGGCTTTTACTCCAAGTTTAGACCCCAAGGCTCAACATATAAATAGAGGGGCAGGGCTAGCACACGGGACACATCAGGATTTCCCAAGCCGTGTGCCGGCAACCCTAGCCCTCTAGTTCCTCCGTCATAATCTCCGTAGTGCTTGGCGAAGCCCTGCAGAGATTGTTCCTCACCACCATCACCACGCCGTCGTGCTGCTGGAACTCAACCACTACTTCACCATCGCTCGCTGGATCGAGGAGGTGAAGGCGTCATCAAGCCGTACGTGTGTTGAACGCGGAGGTGCCGTCCGTTCGGCACTAGATCGGAAGGATCGTGATTGGATCGCGGGACGCTCGGCGATTTGGATCGCGAAGACGTTCGACTACATCAACCGCGTTTATTAACGCTTCCGCTTAGCGATCTACAAGGGTATGTAGATTCACTCTCCCTCTCGTAGATGCTCATCACCATGGATAGATCTTATGTGTGCGTAGGAAAATTTTTGTTTCCCATGCAACGTTCCCCAACACTAATAGAACAAGAAGATCAGCTATTTCTACAGATTATAAAGTCTATAACACAGAAATGGTCCATATGGAAGGTGATCCCACTACATATGAAGAAGCCATTAGAAGCCCGCAATCATCAAAATGGCTAGAGGCAATGGAAGATGAGATGAAATCGATGAGTTCCAAAGATGTTTGGGACTTAGAGGAAATTCCTAAAGGAGCCAAAACACACTAGGCTGCAAATGGGTCTACAAAACTAAGTATGACCCTAATGGGAATGTAGAAAAGTATAAAGCCCGACTTGTGGCAAAAGGATTTACACAAAGAGAAGGGATAGATTACAATGAGACTTTTTCGCCAGTCTCATGTAAGGATTCCTTCAGAATCATAATGGCATTAGTTGCACATTGTGATTTAGAGTTACATCAAATGGATGTCAAGACGGCATTTCTGAATGGTGATTTAAAAGAAAAGGTCTACATGAAACAACCCAGGGGTTTTATCATGGAAGACAAGGAAAATATGGGATGCCGCCTGAAGAAATCTATTTATGGATTAAGGCAAGCCTCTAGACAGTGGTATCTAAAGTTTAATCAAACGATTAAAAGTTTTGGATTTAAAGAAAATATTGAGGATAACTGCATTTATGCAAGGTTTAAAAATGGGAAATATATTTTCCTAATCTTGTATGTGGATGATATCTTGCTTGCTAGCAGTGATGTTAGTCTACTACAAGAAACAAAGAAGTACTTGTCCTCAAATTTTGATATAACAGATCTTGGTGAAGCATCATATGTTTTGGGCATAGAAATTCACCGAGATAGGAACAATGGAGTCTTAGGACTATCGCAGAAGGCATATTTAGAAAAGGTTCTTCAAAAGTATAATATGCATGCGAGTAAAGCCACACCTGCTCCTATAGTCAAGGGCGATAGTTTTGGGAAATTCCAATGTCCCAAGAACCAGTACGAGATCGATCTAATGAAAGCAGTACCATATGCTTCGGCTGTTGGAAGCTTACAGTATGCACAAGTGTGCACTCGCCCTGACTTAGCTTTTGTCACCGGGGTACTCGGTAGATATCAAGAGAATCCAGGCATGGAGCACTGGAAGATGGTAAAGAAGGCATTGTGTTATGCGCAAGGCACGAAGCACTACATGCTAACATACAGGAGATCTGATTCCCTAGAGATAAGAGGGTATTCAGACGCAGATTTTGCGGGGGACAGAGATGATAGAAAACCCACGTCAGGATACGTATTCACTCTCGCTGGAGGGGCTATTTCGTGGAGAAGCTCCAAACAGTCAATAGTTGCATCGTCCACGATGTATGCAGAATTTATAGCATGTTTCGAGGCCACGGGGCAGGCGATATGGCTAAAGAAATTTGTACCCGACTTGAAAGTGGTAGATTGTATTCACAAACCACTAAAGATGTACTGTGACAACCAGCCCGCAGTATTTTACGCTCACAACAACAAGTCGAGTAATGCTGCCAAAACAATAGAGATAAAGTATTATGTTGTGAAAGATAAAACCCAGGATCACACTATAAGTCTCGAGCATATAAGGACAAAGGATATGCTTGCGGATCCGCTTACGAAAGGCTTACCACCCAATGTGTTCAAGGAACACTTAGCCGGCATGGGTTTAAGGGAAAGCCTGTGATTCCTGGATCATGAGAGGCCCAAAAGGAACATAATTTGTTTCTAAACAAAACGTATGTTGTAGCTATATGATTCTATCGGCAATTAAGCTGTGACGATGAAACATGCTCTATGTACCAATATGTGATGAAACAAATAAACTAGAAAGTATAAGGTTAAAAGTAAAGTTGAGATCAAGGAGGAGAATGTTAGGTTGATCTCCTCCCGTTCGAACCCAACGGGTCGAACGGGCCCCTGACTCGCGCCCTGATCGGGGGCGCCCAACCCTCATATGGTTAGTGGGCCCCTGTGACCCGCGCTATATTAACAGAGGTGGGGGGCCGGGGCCCGTGACACGAGGTTCACCGCCGCCACAAACCCCACCGATATTCCCTACCGATCTAGGGTTAGTGCGGTGCTCACGGGAAGCAGCCACCACCTCGCCATCTCTCTGTCATCGGCGCCGTCGCCATCCCACCATGGCCAACGGCGGGAGTTCATCAACGCAAGGAGAAGGTATAACACCATCTCCATCTCACTACCGTGGATCTCCAACACCGATCCGATCTACAGAGAGTCTAACAGGATTCAGTTACGAGACATGCCCGAGTCCAATGTCTGATTGTTTGCTTGCGGGTGAAAGCCATGGATTCCAACAACTCAATGTCATTGCCATGCTTCTCTCCTAGTTCGTGCACGTGTGTGGTCGATTACTTTGCTAACCTCGAGCTTGTGAAATCGAGAAGGGACCTGACCCTCCCTTCCTCAGAAATGGGTCAGTAGAATCTGAGTGCTCTCAGGGGCCTGTGGCCTTGTCTTCTACAAAAATGTTGAGAAAACATATGCAGACAAGGACATGATCCCCATTTCAGAAACTATTCTGCTCATGATTCGTGTTTCATGAGCGCAACCAACATAAGTTCATATACATGCGCATAGATATAAGACACGGAGATCGGTGGGCTTGAGCCTGAGATTGAGGGGCTGTTGAGGCTTCTCGTGTGAAGAAGAAGAAGCTCTGCTCATCTCACGCCTGTCTGCGCCTGAGTATCTCCACCCCGAGGTAGTCGACGACGCCCTGCACCGCGACGTGGGGCTTCCCGACCTTGACCCGGACGGCGGAGATCCGGGGGAACTCGATCAGCGTGGAGCCGGCGATCGACTGAGCCACCGACTCCAGGAGGTTCCTCGACGGGCCTTCCACCACGCCCTTGGCTATCCTGCAGCAGGAGCGACATTTACTTACATACTCTGGTGTCAGGAACCTGAAACTCTGAAGCTGCACTTCGACAGCGAAAAAACTGAAGCTGGATGGAGGTGACCTGTAGATGTCGGTGTAGCTGACCGTGTGGGAGATGTCGTCGGAGTCCCCGGCGGCGGCGAGGTCCATCCAGGCGTCCACGTCGACCACGAACTTCTGGCCCAGCTTCTTCTCCTCCTGCTTCACGCCGTGGAAGCCGTGGAACTGCAGCCCGCGCAGGACCAGCTTGTCGCCGCCCGTCGCCGGCGGCTCCTCGTCGCCGCCCCCCGCCATGGCTGCTCCCCTCCCCTCTAGAGCTGGGATCGATCTATTGATTGGGCGTGCGCTCACCCGCCGCCGCCTTCTTCTTCTTTAGAGCTGGCGCAGGTGGGTGGAAGATTCGGTGGGATTTGGAGCCGGGAGGCAGGTGAGATAATGTTGTTGTCGGGGATTATCCATCCATGTGAGCAGAAATGAGTAAATAACTAGTAGGTGAAAGAACACGCCACGCCGATGGCTCAACCCGTGATTGTATGTTTTTTGTTTTTTATTTTCACATTAGAGAAGGAATGACAATGGGCTTGAGGCCGAGCTTGTTGCAATGACTTATATAGAGGACACACATTTTCATACAGACTGTAATTCTTAGATCGCTGCTTATCATAAGATCTGACTTTAGAATATAAATTGTGAAGCGATATGCCACACCGTTCACATATGGAACGTCTCCTTTATCTAAACATCTGAATGCTTGTACAACTTCCTAATGATCAAGGAAAGAGCGAATCACTTTTTCCTCGCTCATAGTGTGGATGATTGGCTGAACCTATGAGTCAAATCTTTGGTTTGTGGCAATGCATTGCTTCAGGAGGTTGCCTGGCTATCAGAGAGAGGGATAGAGAGAGGTTGAACAATGAATGGATAGTGTCACATGGCACACAGTCTTGTGTGGAGCTGTGCATCACCCATGACCCCATGTTTGAAAAAATTGTTGGCGGGATTCATCGTAGCGTCGTATATGGGGAAATCAGTCAATAGTAAGTGTTCCGGCAATGCAAGTAGTTCAAAGGAATCTTTGGTATTGATTAGGAGTGGTCTAATTTATGATCTAGACTTATGTAAAACTTGATTTAAAAGTTGTTCATTTTGTTCTATATGTTGTTTTTCTATCACAACATGACAGAATTTAGAATAATCAACGGAAAGAATCATTTTAAATTGGGAAAAGTTAAATTTGGTGCTCAGAACTTGAATATGCAGGAGAGGATTATGTTGAGTTAAAAATAATTCATTGTAGCATACTTGGATTGCTTTAGGCCATATTTGTTTTATATTTAGGTCTAGCCCGCTAAGTGGGTTTAATTGTGTATGCTCAGGCTGAACATGCAAAAAACTTTAGCATTTATGAAGAGAGTGGCTTAATTTAGGATCTACACATATATCAAAACTAATATAAGATTTGCCAATTTTTTCACATATTTCTATTATTTATTTTCCAGAGATTGAGAAGCTGAGAGGTTGTATAACTTAGTGATCTTCTTGCTGTCTTTGTTGATCGGCCTTTCAATGCTATACTTGTGTTTATTGTGCATAACAGGTGGAAGCAGAAAGATATAAATAGTGTTTATCAGAACAGAAACAAAGGAGGAACTATGGAGAAAAATGCAAAGAAGGAATGACTATTAGCAGCCATAAAAAACGAGATTTATTTGTTAATGATCTACTACTTTGTCCTTTATGCTATTCAAAAAACTTCGTAAATTTGAAATGGAACATGGACTTTTGTAGCTTTGTATAGAAACTGATATATAAGAATTTCTGCCGGAACATTCAGGTCATAATTTTCATAGCGTCGTATAGAAACTGGAAAACTCTTACTTGAGAATTATATGGTCCCCTTTGATACCGCACAACTTGTTTTCATAAATCCAACATCAGTTAATTGCTAAATTACTCAAGGCAATTGTACAATATGTATTCAATATAACATTGCTGCAAAAAAAATTAACACTTCCTAAATGTGTGTGCCATGTACATAGTTGTTGTCTAAAACCATTTAGTATAGTTACAGATATGGATGGGAATCCCATGTATCATGGATAAATATATTAGAAGTCTTTGCAGATTTTTTACATCTAAGATAAATAAACACGATGTTTGTAGTTAACTATGCCTCGATTAAACTAAATTTTGTGACATACAAAAATAGTCATGATAGTTAGACTTGAATTGCCAACATCTCTAGCTACTGCAATAGAGTTGTGGTGCAAATAGATAGCACTATTATGCCGAGGAAAGTTGACAATGAATAGAATTGTCCACATGGATATCTAGATAATTGTGGGGCCAAGATCGCTGATATAAGATGTCAGGAATGAACTTTTTCTAAGTGAAGGTTGACTGCTATATATAGTTGATAGCCGATTCGGAATCTTCAAAGAAAATATAGAATGGATAAATAATTATGAATCTCAGATGTACTCACACGAACCTATAGAAGCAGATAAATCGACGAATAAATGAATATCGGCTGATTAAAGAAAAATAGCCAAGGATGTTCACATACGTATGGCGAAGGAATCTTCGTTCAGTTCTTTCACCATCAAGCCATTGATTCCAAACGGGAATCAATGGTACGGCTGCGAGCGCAAGATAGTCTCATGTCTCCTATCCCATCGTTGTGCCATGGCTGGCCGGCCGTGGCGCATGACAACGCCGTCGTGTGGGGCAGGGGACAACGCGATGAAGGGCTATGGCAGAAGGCACAAGAGGCGTCTAGGTGAGCAGGAGAGGAGCCGAGGCGGTGCAGAGCTCTGGCGGCAGAGGTCTTCACCGATGCCGGCGACAGTGGCGCTGGATAGGAGCTCGTTCGTGAGCTCGGGCGTTGTGTGGGTGCAGGGGGGGAGAGCAAAGAGAGGAAGAGGGGACGGAGAGGCGTTCGCCGGTAGCTGCCAGCGGATCCCGAGCGCATCCATGGCACGTGAGAAGGCAGGTAAGGCGCTCTCACTCCTCTCACGATGACGGTAGTGCGATGGAGTCGGGAGGGAGTGAGGAGGCTAGATCAAGGGGGGCGGGGTCAGGGAAGGCTGCACATAGAAGGTGGTGGAGGAGGAGGATAACTTTTTTGATTCTCAAACATTTTTACAAATGAAGGTAAGAATTTTTATTTTTTTTATTTCGGAATTAAATTTGGAAACACAGACAATTTTTTAAAAAGTAAATAAATTCTACAACGTGCGAACATTTTATAATTTTTTGAATATTTGTTGAAAAAGGAAAATAAACTTACAATATTTTGAAAAAAGAAAAAACAAAGCATAAAAAGAATGGAGTGAAATATCTATCGTCCGCTTATCAAGTGGTGAAAAAAATCAAAATTAACTCAGAAGTCAGAACACAAAAGCTAGTGAAGAATCTGGAGTGAACCAAAGTGAAAAACAGGATACACGTGTCAGGCCAAGAGAGCCATCATTCACCATGGCAAATGCACAGGAGGGCTTCTAGCTTAGCAGCTTTAATATAGTAGTATATTTGGCAACATTTCAAAAAAAGAAACACGTATATGAAATTCGCGAGATTATGAGAGTGCAAAAAGAGGGCTATTTTGCCGCATTGGAATGGAGTGTGCCCCATAGGACTTCGTCTGCACTAGAAGGGTTGGGCGCGCTTTGTTGCGTCGTCGATGTTGCTGGGTTTTCATAAAAAGTTTACTCCCTTTGTTTCAAAATACAAGGTGTAATTTTTAAAAATCAAATCTTTTTAAGTTTGACCAAATTTGTAGAGAAATATATCAATATACATAATATCACGTCGGTATCATTAGATTCATCATGAATTTTTTTATTTTTATTGATTTAGTATTGTGGATGTCAATATTTTTGGCTTTGAACTTGGTCAAAGTTAAAGATATTATACTTTTCGAAAACTTAATACACCTTATGTCTTAAAACTGTGTGAGTATTTGGTTTGGCGAGAGGGAGAGACAATGAAGTGTGTTTTTTTATTTATAATGCAGCGTGTTTAGTGGGCCTTCAGTGATGTGATTCAGTGTTATTTGCTAATCAATCCATACTTTTATGTAAAAAAATTACCGGTGATTGCATGTTTTATATTGGTGCTCAATATTACATATTGACACTTTTTAAGGTGGTGAGAGTGTTGCCGGTTGATTGATATGTTTTTATAGGTCGATTGTTGCCGGTTGATTCAGAAAATCGTTGGACTGTCAAAATTGTAAACCAAATCCAAAATTAAATACCTCGATGAAATGAGAGAGCGTTAAAATTAAAGAGCACAAGAAATAAAAGAATATAATAACAGAGATGAATTAAAAGAATTTACTAAGAGAGATGAATTAAAAGAATTAAATAAAAGAGTTCCTTGAGAAATTGTTGACCCGGTCAAAATCAGGTGACCCAATTATAAATTAAAGATATCAATTGATTGTGAGGCTTTAAAATTAAGGAGCATAGTGTATTTATAAATATAGTATAGAAAAATTGAATAAGAGAGCTTTAAAAAATTATTGACCCGGTCAAAATCGGATGACTCAATGTTAATTGGAGACCTCAATTGAATTGAAGGTGGGCTCTCCAATTCTAGGGATTAGTGTTATACACCCTCCGTTCTAAATATAAGTCTTTCTAGAGATTTCATTACATACGGATGTATTTAGACATATTTTAAAGTGTAGATTCACTCATTTTGCTCTGTATGTAGTCCCCTATTGGAATGTCTAAAAAGACTTGGAATGTCTAAAAAGACTTATATTTAGAAATGGAGGGAGTAGTATATTGCTTATTACATGGTACAGTGATGCACATATAGATGTATCTTGTTCAGAACTGCACCATCAATAAGTAACAAATAAAGGAAAATTACAGCTCAAAGAAAAAAGAGGAAAATTTAACAGAATAGCTTTATTCATCTGCGACCCAACATTGAACTTACAGAGGGCTTGCACAAAAACTGCAGCTCTCCAACTTAACCTACTACCCACCAAGAGAATGATAACCATACTCATATATATTAAATGCAAAAGGAAACTGAGACAGAAAAAAAAGGAAAAGAGAAGTACAGAGGAGATGAAAGGCAAGAGGAACTATGTAAGAAACTGCTACTCCACTAAGCTCCCATCCAAGGTTGGCAAAGGACATGCCCCTATATATCTTCCTAGTGTACATTATGCTTGACCAGAAGCGCATGACATGACAGCCATCATCTTCGCCTGCGGCTTCATATGTTGGCGGCGCCAGATGTTTTTATGCACCCAGCCTTCTGATGAGGAAGCACATGGATTAAATTTCAACCACAGCCAAACCTCACTTCAACTGCTCTCTTTCACTTCGACAGGCTTCGCAGCGACAGATGAATCTCCAGCGGGGACTTTCTCGCCCGAAGGGCTCACGCTCTTGGCCTCGCCAAGCCGCACGGCCTGTGCGAAGGTCTTGGTGATATGACCCACCGGGTCAGTGGGTACGGTAGAGGGCTTCTTGGGCTCGACAACACTGGGAGTCTTGGTGATATGGCCCACCAGGTCAGTGGGTACAGTCGAGGGCTTCTTGGGATCACCAACACTGGAGCTGGATATCTGTTGTTGCTGATGCAGCCTCGCCTTATTCTCCAACAGGGCTTTCTCACGTTCCTCGTAGAAATCAAAGTCATCAAGGATTGACACATCGTCCTCATGGTCCTTTACGATTTTCAGCATCTCCAGTCCTTGTTCCAGTTTCACCTACAGTATGCTCAATTTAAATTAACAAGATGAAAGCCGAGTATTCCCAATATTAGCACTTATTAGTTGCTCGTACAAAACCATGAATGTTGTATCCTACCAATTTCATGAGTGATGTCAATATGAAATAACTGCAATTAGAAGACAACAAATGTGCAAATCAAGTACAGTAACAAAGAAAAAACTATTCAAAAGCATTGTACCTCTTGTGTGTCCCGGCTGTTGGTTACAGGCTTGTTCTCATTGTTCTCAAGAATTATATGGCGGAAGAGATTATTTGGAACATCCTTCACTATGTGCCACTTGACAGGGAACTGGCCAGTCCACTTATCTTGCTGCCAGTAGTCCACGCTTTTATTGAAATTCACTGGGCCGGTCATCTCCGCAACACCGCAGAACTGTGCACTAGCATTCACCTGCACATATGGGTCCAGTTTACAATTGTCAGCGAGGAAAAACAAATGCAAGGTAACAAATCTGAGCGCCCATGATAAACACTGACAGGGAAACAGGATAAGGTTTTGATTACCGAAAACAACAGAAAAATGGAACAATGTTCATCCTTCTCCTTCATTTCACGATAGGCAGCATCTAGTTTCTTGTTTCCATTTGTGGTGCTAGCCCAAACACCATATTTGATGCTCTTGTGCACATTATCTTCGCTGTATGATTTTATGATAAAAAATCTAGCATTTTTGTACTCTGTAACAAAGTCAGTCCTGTTGTATGACTCCTGGTCAAGTCCAGCAGAAGGCTTCTCATCTTTACTATCATCCTCTGGTTGCTTCTTAGGCCTGGTGGCACGTGGACCCCGGCTTTGCTCATTGAGGAAGTCAAGTGGACCATCACAGCTGCATAACAAAGAATTACCCCTTCCTCTCCTGCGCCCTTTGTCAATTGGAATAAAACTTCTACCATTCATGCCATAGCCAGGGAAAGGACCCCCGTAGTTAGTGGCCTGTGGGAAACCACAACCATGAGAGAACCCTCTTCCATACGAGTCACTGGGGGTTCCAAAACCATAGAAAGGCTTCTGCTGAGGGGACATCTGAAATTGGGGAAAGCCAAGTTTAGATCCTAGTACTAACGATTTAGATCCTATCTTGTTATAATCATTAAATTGTCAAATTATCATAGACATCAGCACATAAAGAAAGAACAGGTCATCATTGTAATATAAGCTGGCGTGTACACGTCCAGCGAGCGCTGATTGCATCTGGAAGCAGAGCTTCAGCCCAAATTGTAACTAGAGCAGTGTCAGGCTAATCTATTACAGGATTTGGTCATGTTTTTGTCATTTTGTCACCATGATATGGCATTTGCGTCCAAACTCTTCAATGAAAATATTTAGATAGAGGAGTTTAAACTTTTAGTTTTATGGTAAATACGAGAAGCATGAATGAGCGAAGTAGGGGTTTAAAAGTTGCGTTATAAGAGTAAGAGACACATCAGATGGAGTAGTAGTTTTCTTGGGACTACGTTTCTTACAAATAAATGCAGATAAAAATTGATTGTTGAAATATCTAAATTGTTATTATTCTTATATGACAAGAGATGTGATGTGAAAAGAATACCATCCCAGAAGCCATAGGAAAGTTGCTTTGCCCAAACGGCCCTGAAACACCTCCAAATGGTTGAGGTGAAGCTGCAGGTGATGGAAATGAACCAGTTCCTTCTGACGATCTAAACCATTCTGCAAAATAGCATTTCAAGGAACACAGTTATAATCGCACCTAAGCATGGGGTTTAAATTAACATATTTTAAACAAAGCATGAGATAGATAATAACCCGGTCTTGGTCCAAAAAGGAAGCTGTTTGGACTCAGAGTGTCAGCCATAAAAGCTCCTTGTGTTGGGTCAATTGGCATCATTGTCTCACCCTGTGATATTGGAGTAGGAGAGCTTAAATACGGCATGCCAGGTTGTACTGGTTGCTGGTAGTAAGGAGCCGAGAAGGAGAACTGCTGAGGAGAGTAGAGCTGACCATCTCCACTAACACCAGCCGGTACCGGCGTCGAGATAGGAGAATAATGAGCATAAGGGTCATAGCCATAGCCACCATGGTACATCATTGAAGGGTCCTCGTTGTACACAACCTTCAAAAAAGTCAAACTGAGAAAAAGAAAACATCACAGAAATACTTGACAACTAAGCAAATCAACTTACCGCTGGACCCGCTTCCAATCCTTCCGCATAAGGAGGATATACATCCCATTCATTTGGAGGGTTCTCATATCCTGGACCTGCTCATGCCATGCCACAGACCCAATAATATCATTCATCAACTCACGAGAGAAGTTCCAAAATTCAGAAGACATGGTTCCAAAATTTAAATCTTGATGGCATCAAATATGCTCTCTCCAAAATAGAATTAGTAATTTTAGTCCAACACCATATATGATAAAAATATCAAACTGAGCCTAAGTTATTATTATTTCATTATTTGTTCACTGCAGAATGAATATGAATCCTTACAGGTCACAGGCAATTTCATAATAAATCACAACTTTAGAGATGCTTCCAGTACATATATTCCCAAATAGCATCTGATGGTGCTCTCGATTGCACCGATACTTCAGGCAACCAGCGAATCAGTATCGGATACCGTATCCGATACCGATACTCCCCCGATACGCCCCCGATACGTATCCACAGAGTATCGGCGAATAAATGATTTAAAATAATTCCGATACTTCAAGGATACTTTTTCGATTCGTTTTGGATACGGTCCAGCCCATCTAAGAGCCCACTCAGCCCAGTTAGAGGCAGACAATAACCCTAGGACCCCAGTGCCCCCATCCTTTTCCTCCCACTCCCAGTTTTCTTTCCTCCCTCCCTCCCGAGCTCACACATGCGGCGGCTGGTGGCTGCATACCTAGCAGCTTACCCAGGGCCGGCGGCAGCAGCGGCTAGCCGGCGACGAGCTCCTCCTCCTCCTCACGAACGCCACCTCTGACACAGCAGCCAGGCTTCTCTTCTCCTTTTCTCATGCCCAGCCAAGCTCATCCCCTCTACTTTCTCCTCTAATCTGTGAAAATCTCATTTTCTCATCTCCTCCAGATGGCTCCTCCTACTGTACCTACTAATATATTGGACACCTTGTGTTGTCCATACCCTCAATCTTGCACTGAAAAATATTTGCGAGCCCAAACAACGGACACTTGAAGAAATAGAAGCCTTTTATCAATTTGAGTTTATTGCAATTGTGAAAAATGAAGCTTCAATTGCCGCTCTTCCTTGTGTTGTCCATACCCTCAATCTGCTATTCCTAACTTCTATACCCTTTTTTTGAAAAATAAAATAAAATAGTACAACGTATCCGTATTGGCACTTTTTCAAAATGACGAATTTACGTATCCGTATTGTCCCGATACTGATACCCGTATCCGTATCGGTGCAATCGATATGGTGCTTCTTCGATTATTATCTCTTATTAGTTTGGCCCTCAGATGAACTATACATGTTAGTGTAAAAATATACTTCCTTCAAAAACAAGGGAATAACAAGCATGCAGCCAGAAGATACAACTTTGGATGTGCAGCACAAAATTTAACTCACCTTGGTAATAGAATGGCTGTGCCTGAGAGGAATACATGTGTTGTGGATACACAACATTATGTTCCCCGCCTATGTTGGATGTGCCAGCCTGGGCTTGTCCATCACTTGGTAGATTGATAACACTTGAATCAAGTGAAATAGTGGGTTTAACAGTTTTCTCATCCTTCCCAGGAATGGTCTGAGGTAGAAGAAGGTATTGCAACAATCAGAAAAGGGTGAAAAACTTGTATAAAATATATTTAAAATAAATCAAATAATGACCTGATCTTTGGTGTTACTAGCAAGAACAGGTTTCTGTTCGACCTCGACTCTTGGCTCCGGTGAATCCATAGCGCCTAAAGCAGGAAGATTCAATGAATTAGCTTAAGTCTCAAGAATGGTAAATTAGTGATATCCTGTGTAGCATAAAAGATAACACTGTAAAATAGTGTTGCCCTTTGTAGAGTGCCAAAAATATTATGGAAGATCAATTCACGGCTAATAGTTTGTCCGTGCCTTTTACTGGCCCTGCCATTTTAAACAGAAGGCTCAATCACAACAAAACTAGGCTAAAGTGAAGCTAAGCTTGCGTAAATAGCCCAAAGTTGCAAATAAGGATAGCTGCCTCACAGCATAGTTGCATCCAATTACCATAGAATCCTGTCAATCAACCTACCTACCGTCTAGGGAGTGACATGCACCACGGATGAATATAAACACAGTGGTTATGGGAACACAGCACTCCAACTTGGTGTACTTAGTTGCTAATTCGGACACTTATTGTAGCCTAATTTATCATCATGAGGCTAATAGCAACAACCATGCAAAATAAAGGCTGTCATGTTCAGCATTCACTGCCGTTCTGTTTTTGTTTGGTCAAACAGCACTATATAAATCACAATTGAGGCCTCCCCAGGCAACTGGGCCTCACACTGGATCACCAGGTTTCTGCTATGACACAGACATCCTACCATTACCCCCTGCTCTAGCCCAGCCTGCACCAACTATTCACAAGACATGTACATGATCATAACTATGCATCTCATTCAAGTGGATTTCATCACGCCTGGCCCACCCTAATTAGGTGCAGACTACAACACAAACCACGAACATGTGACGCGATTTCCATATGATAGCAGCGTGGTACCCAACCAATGAAGTGCTTATTGCTACGCACACGCGCGAGCCAGAATAGTCAACACCGGGGCACGAATGCGCAAGGTTGGAGCTCGGGCGATTTCCTGGCACGATGGCTGGTCATCGAATTCAACTGCTGACAACTAATGTCGTCGATTTCCTAAGTGCTAGCAAGAGCTACGGCATGATTACGCAAGAACCAATTCACCCGTAACAAGGGGACAGCTAGCGCCGAGATCTCGCACATCAACTCGTTTTGCAGCGAAGATTTGAAACGAAGCAGCAGAGACCACTAGCAATTGCATCAACACCATGGCATCCTAGATCAGCGGACCTCCCCTGTGGAAGGTACTCGCCGTAACATCATAAGCCACGCAGCAGCGACCACTGGCAATTGCATCGACAGCACAGCAGCCTAGATCAGCAGGCCGAGCCTCGAACTACAGGATCCAACCAAATCTCACAGGCCATCGAGCACACGATACAATAACAATCCCACCAAAGGCGAAGCACTCACCGGCCCTCTCCGATCCGGTACGCGCCGATTCCATGGAGGATTCACCCGAGCGCAGGAAGAAGAAACAGAGATTGACCAATCACAACGGCGCTCCTCCCTGGCTCGGATCCCTCGGCTGCCAGCCCCGATCTGGAGGGCACGGCGCTCCCGTGGTCGGATCGAGCTCGCTCGCCCGCTCGCGGCTCCTCGACGGGGTCCGGTCCGATCGGGGGCGCGCGCGGTGGATCGATCTCACGCTCTGCCTCCCTCCATCCGACGGCGGGGAGCCCGATGCGGGACGGGGGGCGATGCGGGTGACGGACGCGAGCCCGCTGCGACGGCGGATCTGGCCCGGCTCGCCGAGGAGTTCCCGTCGCGGGCGGTGGAGGGGAGGGGGGAGGAGGACACGAGGGGAGGGGAGACGCGAGAATAGCGGAGGCGGGTGGTGGTGGTGGTGGGGAACTGGGGACTGGCGACGCACGAGGCCGACGGGCCGGACGGACCAGGCAGAGCCAAATACGTTTGGATTTGTGCCCAAAAGGAATATTTTGGCCATGGCTGATAGCTTGATCCTTGCTTCAGATCATGGTCCGTCTTTAGAGCATCCAGAGCCTCAAACATATCGAGAGGCCGTCCGGTCAACGCCTGATCAGAAAAAATCAATCCAAACCGACGTCCTAAGAGCAACTCCAACGCGCCGACCCATTTCATCCGGCCGCGTCCGTTTTTTGTCCGCACGCGGCCCATTCGCGGCCCAAATTTGGGCCGCATTTGCGTCGGCGCGGACACGAGACGGACGTGCGCGTCGCCCGTCCTTCTCCTCCCCCTGGCCCGCCTGTCGGCAGCACAAGGGCCATTTCCTCTGTCCTCTCTTCGCCCCCCGCCACTCGGCCGCCGCCGCCCATTTTTCGCCGACGCCGCCGGCCATCCGTCCATAGATAGGTCATCCCGATGGCCGCCCCTCCTCCCCACGCCGCCGCCCCGTTCCGCTGACCCCGGCAGCCTCCCGACGTCGACGCCGCCACCGTCCCCTTCGCCGGCACTCGAGCGCGGCATCCTCTCTCCCAGACGCCGGCACGCCCACAGGACGCCGGCGCGCTCGCCGGTAGGCGGTAGGGCTTCTGCCTTGTCTCGGTGTCGCGCGGGGCTCGTCATCGGCCGGCTCCTTCCACGACGCCCGCAAGCTGTTCGACAGTTTGCCCCAAGGTACAAATGGACTCCGACGACGAGTTCTTTTTCTACAATGTTCTTATGGACTCGGATGATTCTTCATCCGACGATGAGGAGATCGTGGCAGCTGTCTTGGTCATCCATGACCACCTCGGTAGGCAGCGGCCTATGTTTAGGGGCTCTATACCGGGGCATACGCAGGCGTTGAATCGCAACCGGGAGAGTGGCAACAATTGGGCTCATGTTGGCAACCAATAGAAGTATCGGACTTCTATTATTTGAAATGCAATTTGAAACAATTTAATGTTCATTTGGTTTGTAATAACTATGCCATATTTATGTAGTTTTGCAACTATTTATTAGAACTATGTTTTTATTTGTCCTATTCTATACGTTTGCTGGCCGCTGGCATGTGTTTGCCGGCCGCTGGCATGTCGCCGGCGCGAACTCTACCTTGGATGGCATGACCGCTGGCATGATCGATGGCCGCGGGCCCTTTTTAATTTGAAAACTGAAAATTGCGGACGAAAAATGGGTCGGCGCGTTGGGCGACCGGCAGACCCATTTAGAAAGGGGGCGGACAGGCCGACCCAAACGGACAAAAGGCGGACAAACCGCGCGTTCGTTTGGGTCGGCCGGTTGGAGTTGCTCTAAGAGCATCTACAGCCGGACATAGCAAATATGACCCCCTAAACGCCCGCGAACGCGCCCGGTCAGTGACCGGGCGTGTCCCCTATTTGTCCGTCCGTGCAGCCACACTCCTCATTTTCTTCCTCATATGTCCGGTCACTTGCACGTGATTGGTGGAAAGGAAGAGAGAGAAAGAAAAGAATGAATAAAGAAAAAGAAAAGGTGGTCCGGGTGGGGTCGCGTCCTACGTGATGGACTGACCGGGCACGCCCGGGCGCGTCCGCGAGCCCTCATATCCTCCCTATATTTGAGATGGATATGAGGGTTCGCGGACAGCCCGGGCGTATAGGTATGATATGAGGGGTCCGGTTGGGTCACTTTTTTCCTTCTCTTTCCTGTCCGGTCACTGACCGGGCGCGTCCGCGGGCGTATGAGGGGTCGTTTGAGGCGTCCGGCTGTAGATGCTCTAAACAGGCCTTAAATGTCCGGGCTGACCGGCACCCCTCGTATACAGCCTAAATATGGGGCGGATATGGGGAGCCCGGGCGTGTCCGGGCCCGCCCGCCACGTCAGCCCGGCCCACCACGGACCCCACAAAACACACCATTCCGGAAAACCTAGACATCCAGTAGTTCACTCTCCATCCACTCCACTTTCAATCCCCACCTTCCGATCCGATGGCCGGCGACGGAAGCAGCTCCGACGGATCGAACGTCGATGTGGAGGAGGTGGCCCTCCGCATCGTGTTGCGCCGGTCGCTGCAGGACCAAGGCGGCCCTGACGGCGGCGGATCTTCATCATTCGGCCCCGTCGCCCGTTGATGGAGCGCCGGCGAAGTTGCAGGCCCTTCCCGCGAGGCGCGTAGCTCCAGCCGTTCCCGCTCCGGCCGGTCCGCTCCAGGTCAGGTACGCCGCCCATCTCCACCACCTTCTGCTCCGGAAGCGGTGCCCGTCCATCGTTGGGTCCTCGTGCCCGCGAGGGACGGGGCACACAAGGACGCCGGAGTCTGAGGCGCGTGCAGCCCGGCATGGCTGTGGGCGAGGGAGAGGGGGAGGCGCTGGCAGCGCGTCGGTCGACCCCGACGATGCACTCCTCGCGGGCGTCCTGCGTCGCCGCTGACGACGGCGTAGACGGATGCGTGTCGCCTCCGCCGCAAGAATGCCGACGTGCTCCGATTGGCCATCCAGTTATCGGAGCGCGAGGCAGTGAAAGAGGCGGCAACGAAGGCGAAAGTGGCCCGACACGCGAAGGTGCATCTTGCGGATTCTACCATTAAAAAACTTCTAGGTAGAATAAATGATGTTCTCATTGTTGCAAATAAGAATTATGTGCCTGTAGATTTCATTGTGCTTGATATTGATTGCGATCCTACTTGTCCAATAATACTTGGAAGACATTTCTTACGAACTATAGGTGCAATTATTGATGAGACAATAACCAAAATACAACTAGTCAGAACCGAACTTGCCAAAATACCACTATGAAAAACTGATTTGCCAATATAGCACTACTTTCCGTTTTCTCTAACCAAAATACCACTAGTGCCTAACTGAGACTAACACCATCCAAAAAATACTTGTATGCCCTTACCTCTTCACATCCCAAGCTTACATTTCATCCACAAAAGAGCACCTAGTGCCTAACTGAGACTAACACCATCCAAAAAATACTTGTATGCCCTTACCTCTTCACATCCCAAGCTTACATTTCATCCACAAAAGAGCACCTACAGGGCAACATTTCAGCACCAAATTGACATGAAAACAACAGACTCAAAACCATCTCACGTTGCATCATTTAACAACAATATAGCAACATTTCAACAACATTTTGACAACATTTCAGCACTATTTTGACAGCATTTCAACAACATTTTGACAACAATTCAACATAAGCTCAGTTTACATCATTGAACAATAATATAGCAACATTCCAGCAGCCTTTTGACTACATTTCAGTAGCATTTTGATAGCATTTCAACATAATATCAGTTTACATAATTTAACAGCAATATAGCAACATTTTGGCAGCATTCCAGCATCTCTTGTGGACGTAGTGGCAGCAAGTTGGTGCAGACAGAGGAACCGGTCGAGCTGATCTGGGCACTGCCAAGAATAGGGCGGCTGAGCATGTTAGGGTTCCAGCAGCGTGCACCAATGAAGGCAGCGGGAGCCCCCGGGCTGGCAAGCAGCAGGGAGGCAGGACGAGGCAGAGCAGGGCCGATCGGTGCCGGAGCTGAGGCGTCGGGTGGCCCAGCCACGCGCGTGCAGGCGGGATCAACGAGCGTCGGGCTTCCCATCCACACGCCCGGGGAGGAGGTCGGCGAGAGGAGAGGCTGTCGGGTGAGTGCCGGAGAGGGTTAGAGGGAGAGGGGGGCTGCAAGGAGGCGCCTGCGAGGGATGCAGCGATGCGCCGCCATGGCTCTCTGCTGGGTTCGGGAGGGGCTGGAGAGGAAACGTGAATAGGGTTAGCTGCTACATGGGTAAATTTGGAATACTCAAAAAACTGACGACTCCCTAACGGTTTGACTAACAGAAAAAGTTTGACAATTGATGGAAGTGCTATTTTGACAATGAAAACTGATCTTGGAGTGCTATATTGGCAAGTCGGTTTTTCATAGTGGTATTTCTGGCAAGTTCAGTTCTGACTAGTGGTATTTTGGCTATTGTCTCATTATTGATATGAAAGAGGGAAACATAAGGTTCCAATTTTCATTAAAAAAGGGATGGAACACTTTCCTAGGAAGATAATTAAACCACCTTATGAATCAATCACGAGAGCTACTTATGGGTGGAGTGTCAAAGATGACAACACTTGAAACTATGCATTATGCCTAGCTAGGGGCATAAAACAATAGCGCTTGTTGGGAGGCAACCCAATAGTTATCTTTATTTTTGTTTTTTACTTTCTGTTTGTGTGTGATTATTTCCTCTGTAATGATTGTGTTTTATGTTTTAATTAGTGTTTGTGCCAAGTAAAGCCTTTGGGATGACTCACAAGATGAGTAGAATTGATACGGTGCAAAAGCAGAAACTTTAGCGTCCAGTGCAGAATTTCTCTGATTTTACTGGAACGTCTTTTTGTTCTGAATTTTTTACACAATATTTATATACAAATTCTTCAGGTTGTCCTAATTTTTCAGAATTTTTAGAGTTACAGAAGTATAGGTTCTTTACATATCTTTACAGACTGTTCTGTTTTAGACAGATTATGTTTTTGCTTGCATAGTTTGCTTGTTTTGATGATGCTATGGATTGTATCGAGGGGTATAAGCCATGGAGAAGTTAGAATACGGTACCTATTATGCAATAATGAAATATGAATCAATTTATAACAGTACCTAAAGTATTTGATATGTTGCTTATACTAACGGATCTCACGAAGTTTTGTTGAGTTTTGTGTGATTGAAGTTTTCAAGTTTTGGGTGTTATCACGATGGACGAAGGAATAAGGAGTGGCAAGAGCCTAAGCTTGGGGATGCCCAAGGCACTCCATGGTAATATTCTAGGAAGACTCAAGCGTCTAAGCTTGGGGATGCCCTGGAAGGCATCCCGTCTTTCGTCTCAATCCATCGGTATGTCACTTGGAGCTATATTTTTATTCGTCACATGATATGAGTTTTGCTTGGAGCGTCGTTTGCTTTTAATTTTAGTTTGACACAATCATCATTTGATGGACACACCTATTTGAGAGATACACACCTTCATCATAATTTATTAGAATACTCTATGTGCTTCACTTATATCTTTTGAGCTTAGCAGTTGCTCTTAGTACTTCACTTATATCTTTTTGAGCACGGTGGCGTATATATTTTGTAGAAATAATTGCACTCTCGTTCTTCACTTATATTTGTTTGAGAGTTAATAAATAGTGACAGTAATTTGCATGGGTCATAAGACTAGTCCAAAAATAATAGGTATTCAATGAGTGATAATCAAAACCATCATGTAGCACATAAAAGAGAAATTGTGGGTTAATGATATTGATGTGGTAATATGAAAAGGGTGTGAGTGCAATTATTAAAAAGGCATGGTGGGGATGTGTGAGCATTTCTATTCCTCGTTGAAATCCTAGTGTTGTTTCGGGTCGGAGGCGGCGATGGTTAACTCCTCCCAACCTCCTCCCTCGGGGCATGCGAGTAGTACTTTGATTTGTGATAAAACTAATAAAACTTTGCAGTAAGTACATGAGTTCTTTGTGACTAATGTGAACCCGTGGACATACGCAATCTCACCACCTCATATTTTGCTAGCCTATTCGGTACTGTGCATTGCCCATTCTCACCTCGAGGATCGGTGCGAACTTCGCCGATGCATCCAAATCCCGTGACATGATACGCTCTGTCACACATAAGCCTTCTTATATCTTCCTCAAAACAGCCACCATACCTACCTATTATGGCATTTCCATAGCCATTCCGAGATATATTGCCATGCAAATTCCACCATTACATCATATGACTAGTTCATTCATCACCATATTGCTTTGCATGATCATATAGAGCTGACATAGTATTTGTGGCAAAGCCACCGTTCATCATATTTTTGATACATGTCACGCTAGATCATTGCTAAAAGTGCAATTGGCACTTAGTTATGTTTTGGTGTGATGGCAATATGGTTAGAGGATCTAATGTGAGCTGCTATAGTTTATCTCAGGTAATTGATTCCATGCAGTTCTCGATGGAGGTGTGTGACCCCCCAATTCAAAAAGATCTAAGGCGTGGTTTTTCCCGCGACTCGAAGGTTTTCGTTTTGGTTCGATTTGAGTCGTAGGGAATACCGCACTATTAAGAGGGGTCATCGTGGATCTGTATTGTGTGGGAATACCTCCTAGACTTACTTTTCAGCCTTCCTACCACTTCATATATTCCACTAGGTCTGTTTGTGTCGTGACCGGGTGCTTTGAGTTGCTTAACAGAGACCTTCTGGACACCTTGTGTGCACGGGGTCTTTTGACCCCTAATACGTCTCCAACGTATCTATAATTTTTGATTGTTCCATGCTGATATATTATCATTCTAGGATACTTTTTAAGTATTTATTTACCAATTTATATTATTTTTTAGCACTAACCTATTGACCCAGTGCCCAGTGCCAGTTGTTGTTTTCTGCATGTTTTTCACTTTTCAGGTTTACAGTACCAAGCGAAGTCCAATTGCCACGAAACTTTTTGATGTTTTTTTCTGGACCAAAAGAAGACCTGGGAGATTTGGAAGGAAGCCGGGAGCCACACAAGGCCTCCACAAGCCAACAGGGCGCCCCCTGGGGGGCGCCCTGGTGGCTTGTGGGCCCCTAGCGGCTTCCTCGGCCTCGTTCTCTGGCCTATAAATTCTCTAATATCGTGAAAACCCTGGAGGCAGCCCCTAAACTCTTTTTACGCCACTGCAAGTCTCTATTCCGTCGGGAGGCCATCTAGAGCTCAGTTCCGGCACCCTGCCGGAGGGGGGATCGATCACGGAGGGCCTCTTCATCAACCTTGCTGCCCTCATGACCTATGGGTCCGTAGTTAGTACCTAGATGGCAATTTCTCTCTCTCTCTCTCTTGATCTTCAATACAATGATCATCGCATCTTCGCTTTGATCTATCAGATGTAATTCTTTTGTGTGGTGCGTTTGTTGGGATCCGATGAATTCTGGGTTTATGTTCAGATTATTCATGAAAAGTATTTGAGTCACCTCTGATATATATTATGATTCTTAAGTGCATGATCATTATAGCTTCGTAATTCTCTCTGATCTATTGATTTGCTTTGGCCAAGTAGATTGATCTTTCTTCAGTGAGAGAGGTGCGTTGTAGTAGGTTCAACCTGACGAGTTTCTATATCCCAGTGACAGAAGGGGACAAGTTGCGGCTTTGTGTTGTTGCTACTAAGGATAACACGATGTGGTTTATTCATATTTCTTGAGTTTACTTTGTTTACATCATGTCATCGTTCTCCATGCATTACTCTGTTTTACTTAATACTCTAGATGCATGCTGGATAGCGGTCGATGAGTGGAGTAATAGTAATAGGTGCAGGCAGGAGTCGGCTTATTTTTTATGGACGTGATGCCTATATACAAATGATCATTGCCGTGAAAATCGCATAATTATCCGCTTTTCTATCAATTGCCCAACAGTAATTTGTTACCCACCGTATGTTGCCTACATGGGAGATGCCGCTAGGGAAAACTATGGCCCCCGGGTCTATTCACTTATAAATTCACAAACGCTATTATTATCTTGCTGCCATTATTTTTCTTTTATTTTATTTTGCAATTTACAATTATCTACACAACTCATTTGCTTGCAAATAACGAGATCAAGGGGATTGACAACCCTCTTGTCCGCGTTGGGTGCAAGTTGTTTGCTCTTTTGTGTGCAGCCGCTGAAGACGGTTGAGGATTGATATTCCTATTGGTTCGATAAACCTTGGTTTCATAACTGAGGGAAATACTTACCCGCATTGTGCTGCAATTACCCGTTCCTCTTCACGGAAAACCCAACGCAGATCACAAGTATCAGGAAGGATTTCTGGCGCCGTTGCCGGGGAATATCATCATCAACTATCAAGTAACTTCACACAAATTATCATTCACTTGTTCTTATTTTTATTTGTTGTTATATTTAGTTTGTTTCATAAAAAACAAAAATACAAAAATATTTATCTTTTCTTGTTACTAGTTTACTTCTTTGCTTGTTTTACTTGCTAGTTTACTTGTCCAGCTTGTTACTTTGCTTGTTCGGTCACCATGTCTCGAGATACTACTAAGTTGTGTGACTTATCAAATACTAATAACAATGATTTTATTAGTACTCCTATACCACCCTCCACTAGTGCGGAGGCTTTTGATATTAACGTTGCATTGCTAAATCTTGTCATGAAAGATCAATTTTTGGGAAGTCCTAATGAGGATCCCGCTTCACATCTTAATACCTTCGTTGAATTATGTGATATGCAAAAAGAAAAGGGATATGCATAATGATATTTTAAAATTAAAATTATTTCCTTTTTCACTAAGAGATAAAGCTAAAGCTTGGTTTTCATCTTTACCTCGTAATAGTATTGGAACATGGGATAAGTGTAAAGATGCTTTTGTTGCCAAGTATTTCTCTCCTGCTAAAATCATCTCCCTTAGAAATCATATAATGAATTTTAAACAGCAAGATCAAGAACATGTTTCACAAGCTTGGGAGAGAATGAAATTGATGATAAGAAATTGCCCTACTCATGGTTTAAATTTGTGGATGATTATCCAAAACTTCTATGCTGGACTAAACTTTGTGTCTAGAAATCTTCTAGATTCTGATGGAGGTGGTACCTTTATGGATGTGACCTTAGGATAGGCCACAAAACTTCTATACAAAATTATGACAAGTTATTCTCAATGGCATACTGAAAGAGCTCCAACTGGTAAGAAGGTAAATTTTGTTGAAGAAATCGCTACTTTGAATTAAAAAGTGGATGCTCTTATGAATATGGTTGCTAGTAAAAATACTCATGTTGATCCCAATGATATGCCCTTTTCTACTTTGATTGAGCAAAATAATGATGCTATTGATGTGAACTTTATCTCGCGAAATAATGTCAATAACAATGCTTATAGAGGAAATTTCAATTCTAGACCGTATCCCGGTAATTCCTCTAACAACTATGGAAATTCTTATGGAAATTCTTCTACAAATTCTAAGAGGACACCCTCTGATCTTGATAACACAATTAAAGAATTCATTAATTCTCAAAAGGTTTTCAACACTATGGTAGAAGAAAAATTGCATGTAGTTGATGCTTTGGCTAAAAACATGGATATAATTGATCTTGATGTAGAAACTCTTAAAAGTAAAGCTTTGCCACCTAAGCATGATTTTAATGAGACTATTAAATAAATCCAAATATCTATTAATGAAAGTAAGGAGAGGACCGCTAAGTTGAAAGCTAAACGGGAATTCTTAGAAAAGGCTCTTCCACCCGGTTTTTACCGGAATCATGATGAAGATCTTAAAATGATTGGTACTTCTCCTATTGAATCTTTGTTTACTTATCTGAATATAAATGATAAAGGGACTGGAGATGAGTCAACTCTAGTTGAGAAGCGTCCCGTTTGCTTGGAGGGTGATGATTTTGTTGCTAAAACTGAAAAACGTGGGTTTGGAGAGGTCAAAACTTTAACTAGTGACGTGTCCGCTATTTTGGATTACAAGGATTTTAATTATGATAATTGCTATTTATTAGAATGTATTTCCTTGTTGCAAACCATTATTAGCTCATCCAATGCTTATGAACAAAACAAAGCTTTTACCGAACACATAGTAGAAGCTATGATAAAAGCTTATGATGAGAAACTTGAGCTTGAAGTTTCTATTCCTAGAAAATTTCATGATGAGTGGGAACCAACTATCAAAATAAAGATAAATAAATATGAATACAATGCCTTGTGTAACCTTGGTGCTAGTGTTTCAACTATTCCTAAATCTCTTTGTGATGTGCTTGGTCTCACTAATCTTGAAGATTGTTCCCTTAACTTGCATCCTGCGGATTCTACCATTAAGAAACCTCTAGGTAGGATTAATGATGTTCTTATTATTGCAAATAAAAATTATGTGCATGTAATTTTCATTGTGCTTGATATTGATTGCAATTCTAATTGTCCCATAATACTTGGAAGACCCTTCCTACGAACTATAGGTGCAATTATTGACATGAAAGAGGGAAACATAAGGTTTCAATTCCCATTAAAGAAAGGGATGGAACACTTCCCTAGAAAGATAATTAAACCACCTTATGAATCAATCATGATAGCTACTTATGGGTGGAGTGTCAAAGATGACAACACTTGAAACTATGCATCATGCCTAGCTAGGGGCGTAAAACAATATCGCTTTTTGGGAGGCAACCCAATAGTTATATTTATTTTTCTTTTTTACTTTCTATTAGTTTTTTATAACATGATTATTGCCTATTTAATTATAGTGTTTTTATGTTTTAATTAGTTTTTTTCCAAGTAAAGCCTTTGGGATGACTCATAAGATGAGTAGAATCGATGCTGAAACAAAACAAAAACTTTTGACTCAAGTACAGGAATTTTAAGTTTTTACTGGAGCGTAATAATGATCTGAATTTTTTACAGAGTATTTATATACAAATTTTAGAGGTTTTCCTATTTTTTCAGAATTTTTAGAGTTAAATATGTATATGTTCTCTACAGATTACTACAGAATGTTCTGTTTTAGACAGATTCTGTTTTTACTTGCATAGTTTGCTTGTTTTGATTATGCTATGGATTGCATCGGGGGGTATAAGTCATGGAGAAGTTAGAATACAGTAACTATTATGAAATTATGAAATAATAATCAATTTATAACAGTACCTAATGTATGCAATATGTTTCTTATACTAACGGATCTCAAGAAGTTTTGTTGAGTTTTGTGTGATCGAAGTTTTCAAGTTTTGGGTGCTATCACGATGGACAAAGGAATAAGGAGAGGCAAGAGCCTAATATGGGGGATGCCCAAGGAACCCCAAGGTAATATTCTAAGGAAGACTCAAGCGTCTAAGCTTGGGGATTCCCCGGGAGGCATCCCCTCTTTCGTCTCAATCCATCGGTATGTCACTTGAAGCTAAATTTTTATTCATCACATGATATGAGTTTTGCTTGGAGCGTCGTTTATTTTTGTTTGCTTTTACTTTTAGTTTTCCACAATCGTCATTTGCTGGACACACCTATTTGAGAGAGACACACCTTCATCATAATTTGTTAGAATACTCTATGTGCTTCACTTATATCTTTTGAGCTAAGCAGTTGCTCTAGTACTTCACTTATATCTTTTTGAGCAGGGTGGCGTGTAGATTTTATAGAAATAATTTCACTCTCGCGCTTCACTTATATTTGTTTGAGAGTTAATAAATAGTGACGGTAATTTGCATGGGTCATAAGACTCGTCCAAAAAAATTAATTATTCAATGAGTGATAATTAAAACCACACTAGTGCAGCAACGTGCTATACAAACGGTTTTTAACCCATTTCCGTGATGTAGTTCTAAACCGTCGCCTTGCATGTGTGGGCGATAGGGGGGTCCATCCCACACAACATGGAAAGCCCATCGGCGATGGTGACCAACGAACACAAACGATCTGCAAATATAATCGTGTGCGGTGCAGGAACATATCGCACACATAATATTTTGGGCTTACGTGTGGGATTTGGGATCAATCACACACGTGCAAGACGAGTCAAACGCATCTAATTAGTCATGGAAAACAAACGGAGTTTGACCTTTTACCGTTTGCGAAACGTTACCTAATCCACACAGGCCATTGTATAAACGGTGTGTGATATGTTCATCATCATGCACGAGATTTCTCTGGACAACGTCTGCCATGCATGGCATCATCGGACACGTTTCCCAAGAAAAGTACGCGTGGGATCGTCTTTGCATCGGGCACGGTTTCCCGTTGGCTCACGTGTGACATACGGTGCTATTGCAAACATTGAGGAGCTCCTACGCACACGTACGAGTGCTGCAAACCGTTTGCGATTACTTATGTATCACCAACGTTTTAGATTATATCTCGTGTGCTTTTCCTGTGGATCACAGGTGGTTGCGCTATGAGTTGCGTGTGCTTTCCGTTCTGGACCGCACACGCTTAGTTGCTTGAACCGTGTGCGCTGAATTTGCCAGGTTATTGTAAAATATAGCATTTAATTCACCCTGCAAATAACAAATTCGCCACAATATGCAATCGACAAATAGTGTCCACATGAAGAACATTCATCATAATTCACCACAATATGCAATTCAACGAATAGTGTCCACAAGCAGAGGATTCATCATAATTCACGACAATATGCAATTAAGCAAATGCTAGCTAAATTCCACAGGTGTTAAACCGACATATGCAGTACATAATCATAGTGTACAAAATACGAAGACATGATCACATGGAAAATAATGCATCCATGTGTATATGTTTAGCTGATAACACTATATGAATGCGTACTTATTATTCAGGGATATGAACCCAGAAATCTTCGATGTCATCATTGGGCTTGATATAGTGTTTCACAAAGAAGGTGCTGATAAATTTCCTAACAGACAGCAATGCATCTACGGCGAGCGGTGAAGAGGTCATCGGTCCGAAGATCAACTGCAGGACTTTTAGATCAGAATGTGACATACGTGTGGAGTAGATGATACTAATTAAGAAGCAAACTTACTATTTTTATCCTGTCAGCATTGACACCACATTCAACACGTCTGCATAGGTTCATCATGTGTGCACAAACGTAGTATCCACATAGGCTGGTACCTTGTTGTTGCCGAGGACACTGAATTTTTTTGTACAATATTAGTCATGTATTTGCCCTGTTAGGAACAACCTAACCGGTGTAAGTTGTTTCTTCTTTTTTCTATGGAGAGAAATAGAAAGAGGTTTACTTAGAAACTTGAACATCTGACTAGCATTTTCTGAAGAAAAAAACGGATTTCGTTGTCTTACCGGAGAAACGATCACGTGCTGCAGAGGTAGTTGGCGGTCGAACCGATTCCCTCCTAAAGTTATGTTCTTTGACAATACACTGGAAATGAAGATGAATTTTCACACACTTAATTCTGGAACCAGATATGAACACAAAGCATTAACATCAAAGAATTCAATACCTATCCATGAAATCCTGAAGATCACTCAGATCCTGAGGCGCATTTGACTCTCTGAGAGAATCCATGTAGTAAACTGTGTTGCGTTTTGGAACAATGACCACCAAGATCCAGTGACCTCTACAGTTTAAGAAAACCATGAACGTACGAACTATGGCTAAAACTGAAAGACGACCAGTGTATGCGTGGTTGTATATTTAACTTACCGTTCATGATATGGCCACATGAAGAATTCTCCTATCTGTAAGTTGAACAAGATCTTGGCGACATAATCAATGGAAGCCTTGCATGAGACATTATCTCATAACAAAACGCCATTTGCTAAATCAGGATCTATGAAATATGCATGCACCCTTGATGTTCTCTGCGTCATCAATCCCCTGAGAGGAATACAATACAGTTAGTTTTTTTTGTCATTTACAGCCTTGTATGGAGAAGTTGATTAGAGTTTATGAAGTACTTACAACATCAAGCATTTGACAAGAGTGGCAACAAGCTCATCGAAGTTGAAGAAGAGATGAAAGTCCTCGAATTCCACAGTGATGGTACCTGCAACGTGAGAGAAATGATGATGGTTGTAGTTGACGTGGCTTGAGACTGCGTCGGTATTTCCCCAAAGAGGAAGGGATGATGCAGCATAGCGACGGTAAGTATTTCCCTAAGTTATGAAACCAAGGTATCGAACCAGTCGGAGGATCACCACCACCTAATAAGCAGCACCTACACAAAAAAGAACAAATACTTGCAACCCGACGCGAAAGAGAGGTTGTCAATCTCTCTACGGTAAAAAGACATATTAGGTGGTGATAGATTGGAGAGATAGATCTCTCAAGAACACAAAATAAAAAGGGCAAATAAAAAGTGCAGCAATATATTTTTGGGTTTTTGGAATAGTAGATCTGAAAGATACAAGTGACGCACTAGAGCAATTCTATAGCTCAAAAAGTTTAACTGAAGCATATAGAGCAATTCTAACAAATCATGGCATAGTTTTGGCTCTCCCAAATAGGTGTGTCCAGCAAGGATACAAGTGAAAAACTAACAAGCAAAGCAAGCAAAGACTCAAATAATACAAGACGCTCCAAGCAAAACTCATGATATGTGACGAATAAAAATATAGCTCCGAGTAAAATACCGATGGTCGTTAGAAGAAAGAGGGGATGCCACTCGGCATCCCCAAGCTTAGTTGCTTGTTTCTCTTCGGATATATCTTGGGGGTGCTGTAGCATCCCCAAGCTTAGGCTCTTTTCACTCCTTATTCCTTCATCCATCGTGATCTCACCCAAAACTTGAAAACTTCAATCACACAAAACTCAAAAAAATCTTCGTGAGATCCGTTAGTATAATAAAGCAAATCACTACATTAGGTGCTGTTGCAAACCCATTCATATTTTATTATTGCATTATACCTACTGTATTTTAACTTTACCATGGCTCATACCCTTCAATATAACCCATAGATTCATCAAAACAAGCACACAATGCAACAAAAAACAGAATCTGTCTTAAACAGAACAGTCTGTAGTAATCTTTACTCTAACCATACTTATTTTACTCTTAAAATTCTGAAAAATTAGGAAAACGTAAAGAATTTGTATAGAAACACTGTGTCAAAATTTCTGCTCAATATCACATTCCAGTAAAAAATGAAAATTCTAACACTGGATGCAAAGTTTCCGTTTCAGATTCAACATTGTTTCTACTCATTTTATGAATCATCCTAAAGACTCTACTTGGCACAAACATTAAATAAAACATAAAAACACAATAATAAAAGAGGCATAATTGTGTCAACACTCAAAAATAGAAAGGGAAAAGCAAAAATAAATTTATTCATTGGGTTGCCTCCCAACAAGCGCTATCGTTTTACGCCCCTAGCTAGGCATAACACATAGATTCAAGTATTGTCATCTTTGGTTTTCGATCCATAGGATGCTCTCATGATAGATTCATATGGTGGCTTAATTCTTGTTCTAGGGAAGTGTTCCATACCCTTTCTTAGTGGAAATTGAAAACGAATATTGCCTTCTTTCATATCAATCACGGCACCTATAGTACGTAAAAACGGTCTACCAAGTATAATGGGACAAGACGGATTGCAATCAATATCAAGAACAATAAAATCTATGGGCACATAATTCCTATTTGCAAGACCAAGTGCAAATTAAGAGAACATTCTTCAATATTGGTGAGACCAAGCACATCACATAAAGATTTCGGAATCGTGGAAACACTAGCACCCAAATCACATAAAGCAAAGAACTCATAATTTTTAATCTTGACTTTAATAGTAGGTTCCCACTCATCATGTAATTTTCTAGGAATAGAAATCTCCAACTCCAACTTTTCTTCAAAAGATTTCATCATGGCATCAACGATATGTTTAGTGAAAGCTTTATTTTGTTCGTAAGCATGGGGTGAATTCAACATGGATAAAAACAAAGAAATACATTCAATCAAAGAGCAACTATCATAATTAAAGTCTTTGCAATCCAAAATAGTGGGCACATCACTAGTTAAAGTTTTGACCTCTTCAAACCCCCTTTCATCAAATTTTTCATCAAGATTTTCACCCTCCAAATTATTGGGACGCCTTCTAGCTAAAGTTGACTCTACTTCAGTCCTTTTATCATAAATTTTAATATTAATAAACAAGGAATCAATAGTAGAAACACCAATCATTTTAAGATCTTCATCATTTTTATGAAGGTAATCACTAGAAAATGATTTTTCTAAGAATTCTCTTTTAGCTCTAAGCATAGCGGTTCTTTTCTTGCTTTCATCCATAGAGACATATAAAGCTTTAATTGATTCATCAATGTTAGGCACAAAAGCTTTCAACTTTAGATTTTCCACATCATGAGAAATTCTATCAATGCTTCTAGACATATCATCAATCTTATTCAACTTTTCTTCTATCGTAGTATTGAAAGCCTTTTGCGCAATGATAAATTCTTTAATATTACTCTCAAGATCAGAGGTGTTCCTATTATTATTGTAAGAAGTATTACCTTTGGAATTACCATAATTATTAGAGGAATTTCCAGGAAAAGGCCTAGGATTAAAATTATCTCTATAATCATTATTATTGAAATTGTTTCGCGAGACAAAGTTCACATCTACAGAATCAGTATTTTGCTCAATCAAAGTAGACAAAGGCACATCATTAAGATCAATAGGATCATTTTTACTAGCAACCAATTTCATCAAAGCATCAACCTTATCACTCAAAGTACTAATTTCTTCAACCGAATTAAATTTTTACTAGTAGGTGCTCTTTCGGTATGACATTGCGAATAATTTGCCATAATATTGTCTAGTGACGTGGCTTGAGACTGCGTTGGTATTTCCCCAAAGAGCAAGGGATGATGCAGCACAACGACGGTAAGTATTTCCCTCAGTTATGAAACCAAGGTTATCGAACCAGTAGGAGGATCACCACCACCCAATAAGTAGCACCTGTACACAAACAACAAATACTTGCAACCCGACGCGAAAGACCGGTTGTCAATCTCTCTACGGTAAAAAGATAGATTAGGTAGTGATAGATAGGAGAGATAGATCTCTCAAGAACACAAATAAAAAGAGTAAATATGCAGCAATATGTTTTTGGGATTTTGGTTTTGTAGATCTGAAAACAAAGGTTGCAAAAAAACTAGATCGAAAAGCAATATGTTGGAAAAGTAGACCCGGGGGCCGTACGGTTCACTAGTGGCTGATACGTCTTCGTCGTATCTATAATTTTTCATTGTTTCATGCCAATATTCTACAACTTTCATATACTTTTGTCAACTTTTTATAATACTTTTTGGGACTAACATATTGATCCAGTGCCTAGTGCCAGTTCCTGTTTGTTGCATGTTTTTTGTTTCACAGAAAATCTATATCAAACGAAGTCCAAACGGGATAAAAACTTACGGAGATTTTTTTTGGAATATATGTGAATTTTGGGAATTGGAATCAACAGAAGGCGGTGCCCAAGGGGCCCACAAGCCATAGGGGCGCGCCCTGGGGGGTAGGGCGCGCCAGGGTGGCTTGTGGTCGCCCCGTAAGGCGGTTGGTGCCCTCCTTTCGCCGCAAGAAAGCTAATATGCAGATAAAAATCGTGTTAAAATTTCAGCCCAATCAGAGTTACGGATCTCCGGGAATTTAAGAAACGGTGAAAGGCCAAAATTTGGGAGGCTGAAACAGATGGAAACAGAGAGAGAGAGATCCAATCTCGGAGGGGCTCCCGCCCCTCCGCTGCCATTGGAGGCCAAGGACCAGAGGGGAAACCCTCCTCCCATCTAGGGGGGAGGTCAAAGAAGAAGAAGAAGGAGGGGGGCTCTCTCCCCCTCTCTCCCAGTGGTGCCGGAACGCCGTCGGGGCCATCATCGTGACGGCGATCTACTCCAACAACTCCGTCATCTTCACCAACACCTCCATCACCTTCCCCCATCTATCTACAGCGGTCCACTCTCCCGCAACCCTCTGTAGCCTCTACTTGAACATGGTGCTTAATGCTTCATATTATTATCCAATGATGTGTTGGCATCCTATGATGTCTGAGTAGATTTTTGTTGTCCTATCGGTGATTGGTGAATTGCTATGATTGGTTTAATTTGCTTTTGGTTATGTTGCTATCCTTTGGTGCCCATCATATGAGCGCGCGCGTGGATCACACCATAGGGTTAGTTGTATGTTGATAGGACTATGTATTGGAGGGCAAGGGTGGTAGCAGCTTCAGCCTAGCATAGAAATTGATGCATACGGGATTGAAGGGGGACCAATATATCTTAATGCTATGGTTGGGTTTTACCTTAATGAACATTAGTAGTTGCGGATGCTTGCTAATAGTTCCAATCATAAGTGCATAGAATTCCAAGTAAGGGATGACATGCTAGCAGTGGCCTCTCCCACATAAAACTTGCTATCGGTCTAGTAACGTAGTCAATTGCTTAGGGACAATTCCGCAACTCCTACCACCACTTTTCCACACTCGTTAAACTAACTTAATTGTTACTTCATCTAAACAGCCCCTAGATTTTATTTACGTGTCACTACTGGAATCAGGATCTTTGCTGTCAGCCAGCTCTTTGCCGTCAGCTAGCTGACGACAAAGAAGGTCTTTGCCATCAGCTTACAGAAAACTGACGGCAAACAAAGAGCTGACGGCAAAGATCATGTTTGCCGTCAACCATCTCTTTGCCGTCTGCTAGCTGACGGCATAGAAGCTTTGCTATCAGCTAGCAGACGGCAAAGAGGAAGGGTGGCCCGCTAACTAGAACCACCTAACGGCCACTTTCTTTGCTGTCTGCTAGAAGACGGCAAAGAAAGTGGCCAACTAACGTCCGTCCCCCCCGGCCTCACCCCACTAGCTAGGCTCTTTGCCGTCTGCTAGCAGACGGCAAAGAGATTTGACCTATCTAAAACAGTCAGCGCCCCGCGCCCCACCCCTCTCTCTCTCCTCTCACCTCACCCGCGCCGCCCCCGTGCCCGAGCCGCCGCCGCCCCGCGCCACCCCCCGGAGCCCGAGGCGCGCCGGCCACCCCGCCCCCCCGGAGCCCGCCCCGCGCCCCACCCCTCTCTCTCTCCCCTCTCTCTCCCCTCACCTCACCCGCGTCGCCCCCGTGCCAGAGCCGCCGCCGCCCGGGAAAAGGATCGAGGGTCGGGCTCTGGCACGGGGGCGGCGCGGGTGAGGTGAGGGGAGGGTCGACCCCGACACGACACCACCGACACCCCGACCCCCGACACGACACCCCCACATCCCGACACGGCACCCCCGACCCCGACACAGCACCCCTACCCCGACACGACACCCCCGACACCCCGACCCCGACACGACACCCCCGACACCCCGATCCCGAAAAAGGTGCTCTTCGGCCTTCCAGAGGCCGACAGGGTCATATATTTGTGAATTATGAGTTAGGTCATATATTTTTCGATTTTGTTATAAAAAACATCATATTTATGTTGATCAGGTGGATTTAAATGTGCAGTTGTTTCGTCGCTGTGAGGGTCTGGTATTCGACGACCTCCCCGTGCGTTCGACGAGCTCCGCCCCTGCGTTCGTGGGTGAGCACAAATGACATCTCCTCCTCTCCCCTTCATTTCCTCTGTTCCGGTCTTCGTGCCGATGAAACTTGCTAGCTATAGGTGTCTTCAATCCTCAGTATGCGTGACCACTATGCGTCTCCCGTTCGAAAGGGTTACATCTATAAATATGCATGCATTAGCATATAGACGATGAAGATTAATATTAGTAATGTCAGGTATTCAATTATTATTATGTACATATATATTATTAATTAGTTCATGTTATTAGGTATTCAATTTTTATATGTTGTACTAATTTCGTTTACTCTTTGTCATTGCAGGTGTTGACAGATGGTGGGCGCAGGTCGAGAGCGCTCCGAGCCTCCTTCCTCGGCGCGTGCTGGGAGGGGTGCTATTATTCCACCCGAGCACCTCCGGAGAGCGCTGGTACACAGTATGCAGACACCTCCGGAGGGCGCTTCTTCTTTGGCCGGGAGAGGTCGGGGGAAGACGAAGAGGGGTGTTAGAGGTGGACGTGGCGGCGGGAGAGGTAGGAAGGCTGCTGCGCCTTCCTCGCCGCCACCCCAGCTGATTCTCCCGACCACAGGAGTGCTCCGTCTCAGGTGGACCCGTCTGACTTGGACCCGTCTCGGACTCCGGTCCACGAGCCTCGGGCCGACGAGCCTCGGGTCGCCGAGCCTTCGTCCCAGGAGACTCCGGTCCCAGAGTCTTTGTCCCAGGAGACTCCGGTCCCAGAGTCTTCGTCCCACGTGACTCCGGAGGCTAGTGGCCGTGCTGATGGTGGCGAGGACAGTTTTTCTGAGGATAGCTATAGCGAGGGCAAGCTGGTTGAGGAGGGCAAGAAGGTCTACCAGCGTGGTGGTACAAAGCTCCCGCCCGTGCCGGCGACCCGCGATCAGAGGTGGTTGATTGTGCCTAATGGGGAGAAGTAAGTGCATTTACTCTTTTTTAACCTTTTGCCTTCATGTTTCTTCAAATTAATATCTAATGTGTTGGCCTTGTCATACTGCAGGGGTTGGAAACACGCCCCTGGTGTCCGCAGGCCCAACCAGGTCCTTGGTGTGCTTTGCCGGCACCACTTCCCGGGGTGGGTCACCTTGCCCGGTGAGGGTGAGGTTCGACAGCTAGCACTGAGCTGGGAGCTGTACGTGGCTGCCCCGGCCCCGCCGGAGGAGAGGGTCGACGGTGTCTTGTGCGAGACGGTGGCCGACATTGTGATCCGGCGGTTTTGGGTAATTTCTCCTTTACAGAATTAAAAATCAACAACACCTAGTGATTGTACTAATCAGTGTTGTCTTGTTTGATTGCAGACCTTCTACATGTGTCTTGAGGAACACGAGGCGGACGCAGCTATTGTTCTCGTAGCCGAGTGCAAGCGCCTATTTCAGAACTTACGGCACGAGGCTCGGGTGCAGGCTGTTCGAGACTACTACGCCTCGACTAACATTAAGAGGGCCAAGAAGAAGTGCCGCGCCAAGCTTCTGAGTAAGGAGAAGTACATGAAGGTAATTACCTATTCTTAAGGCCTTGTACTTAGTTTCCTTGATTTGATTCGTAGGCGTAGCGCTGAAATTTCTCTTGTCTAACTTAGGTGCCCCCGAGATGGTGTGCGGATAGGATGGACTGTTGGGAGGCGTTGGTGGATGAGTGGTGCTCTCCCCAATGGCTAGCCATCCACAACAAGGCCAAGGATAAGCGTGCCCAAATGAAAGGTGTGCCACACCATCAAGGGAGCTCCAACCTGTTTGAGTTCGGGGATCACTGGGTATGTGGTTTGCTTCATGATTCAAGCAATTTCATTCTTCATGCTAGCTTGAGCCCTTAACTAATATTTTGTTCCTCTCTTTTAGGGGCGACACAACAAGAAGGAGGTGCCACCGCTGTTCGACCTCTATGCCATGGCCCATACTGCCCCGTACAAGAAGGCCAAGGCATTCTCTGAGGATGACCTCGATCATCCAGAGAGCTTCAGCAACATCTCCTCCCACAACAAGCTCGTGAGGTACAGAGATGAGGGGAAGACGAGGAAAGGGGAGGACTTCAACCCGAGCCAGAGTCCTTTTGATCCAGAGCTCGTGATGATATCTGGTGGCGGGAGGCCCCATGTCTCGATAGCCATTGGGGATGGACTGATACGTTGTCCTAGAACTCTCCCGGAGATCAAGAAGCGCCAGACGAGCTCCGATCCTAAGATAAGGCCTCGTCCACGGCCAATGGAGCTCGCCATCGAGGCTAGGGCCCAGGAGCTTCTGGCGGAGGCAAACAGGCAGGCGGCGGAGAGGGAGAGGGACATGGAGGAGAGGACGGCTAGGCTGTTGGAGGAGGAGAGGAACCGGAACGACGCGTCTCACCGGGCCCTATACGAGCTCCTCGTGGTAAGTTTCTCCTGCATATTAGCCAAATCATGCACGTAATGTTCGTTTCATCACTAACTAATATGACTGACTCGTGAAAACAAAATGTGCAGACCGTGTGCCAGAACAACGGGCAGACCCCTCCGCCGATGCCCCAGATTGGTATAGCGCCCACGGTGAGTTTCATTTGAATGGTCATTAGTTACTAGTATTCACATTTGAGTTGCATCATGCTAACGAGACATTGCAAATGATCTTTGGTGCAGCATGCCTCCCGACAAGCATCGACCGATCCTTCTGCGTCTGCCGCAACCCCGACCGGTCCTTCTCCGTCTCACACTGGCGCAAACCCGACCGCTCCTTCACCTCCGTGATGATGGTAAGTTTTCCCAAGTGTTTTGCTTAACAAATGCATACTTAGCTTAAGAAACGACCTATTTAGCTCCAAAATGACCTATACTTAGCTTATTTTCCTCGAAAATGACATAATAACCTTACTTAGCTCCAAAATGACATATTTTACCTAGGATAGCTATAAAATGACCTATACTTAGCATTTTTTCCTCCAAAATGACTTAATATGCTTAGTTAGCTAAAAATGGCATAACTACCTAGGATAGCTCAATAATGATCTATACTTAGCTTAGCTAGTTTATTTATGACATAATTAGCTTACTTAGGTAAAAAATGGCATAATAACCTTGGTTTAGCTCCAAACTGTCATATCATTAGTTTATTTTCCTCCAAAATGACAAAATAACCTTACCTAGCTCCAAAATGACCGATTTTAACTAGGATAGCTCAAAAATGACCTACACTTACCATTTTGTCCTCCAAAATGAATAAATATGCTTAGTTAGCTCAAAAATGGCATAACTACCTAGGTTAGCTCAAAAATGACCTATACTTAGCTTCTTTAGTTCATTTATGACATACTTAGCATACTTAGGTCAAAAATGGCATAATAATCTTGGTTACCTCCAAAATGACATTGACTTAGCTTATTTTCCTCGAAAATGACATAATAACCTTACTAACCTCCAAAATGACCTATTTACCTAGCTTAGCTCTAAAATGACCTACACTTAGCATTTTTACCTAGCTTAGCTAAAAAATGGCATAATTACCTAAGTTACCTTCGTTAGAAGAAGAAGAAGATAAAGAAGAGGAGAAAAAGAAAGAGAAGAAAAATTCTTCTTCTTCTTCTTCTTCTTCTTGTTCTTCTTCTAACTTTCTTCTTTCCCAATTTGCATATTTGCTTTAGATCACGGAAGCTTGCGTTGATGGAGTCTACTCTTCTCCTTGTCCTTCCTTTTTGTTTTGATTTTGTAGGATGAACAATGTGAAACTTGCTACCTATATATGTATGTATGGATGAAACCATTGTATGCTTGTTGTTGGATATATGTTGGCTATATATATATATATGTTGGATATGGACTTTTGAGTTGGTATGTATATGTGTTGGATGATCCTATCCATATGGCAGGGATATGTATGCTTGTTGAAAGTATTTTCAAATGTATATATATATATATATATCTATGAAATTGATTGAATTTAAGAAAAAACAGAAAAACAGGGGTAGTACAGGCACTTTGCCATCCGCTGGCAGACGGCAAAGAGTTTGCCGTCTGCCAGCAGACGGCAAAGCTGCCACGTGGCAGCTACCTGTGCAACCTGGGGGGCACTGGGCTGGCCTATGTGGTTGCTTTGCCGTCTGCTGGCAGACGGCAAAGAGCTTTGCATCTTTGCCGTCTGCCAGCAGACGGCATAGCGAGCCACGTGGCAGCTACCTGGGGGGAACCTGGGCTGGCCTATTTGGCCACTTTGCCGTCTGCTAGCAGACGACAAAGCACGCCGTTAACCCCTTAATGGACCTAAGCTGCCACGTGTGCCGTCCATGCCCTTTGCCGTCTGCTGGCAGATGGCAAAGACCTTTGCATCTTTGCCGTCTGCCAGCAGACGGCAAAGTGCCCTTTACCGTAGCTTATTCAGCCGGATGTGGTGCCGTCTGCTGGCTGACGGCAAAGACCTTTGCCGTCCGCCATGCATGCCTTTGCCGTCAGCCATGGCAGACAGCAAAGATCCTGATTCCAGTAGTGTGTTCTTTATTATTTTGCAAACCTATCCCACAACACCTACAAAGTACTTCTAGTTTCATACTTGTTCTAGGTAAAGCGAACGCTAAGCGTGCGTAGAGTTGTATCAGTGGTCGATAGAACTTGAGGGAATATTTGTTCTACCTTTAGCTCCTCATTGGGTTCGACACTCTTACTTATCGAAAGAGGCTACAACTGATCCCCTATACTTGTGGGTTATCAAGACATTTTTCTGGCGCCGTTGCCGGGGAGCAATAGCATGGGGTGAATATTCTCGTGTGTGCTTGTTTGCTTTATCACTAAGTAGATTTGATTTGCTGTTCTAAGTTGTTCTTTATCTTTAGTTATGGATATGGAACATGAAATACCAAAAAAATTAGTTGAACCTACTGCACCAATGGTTGAAGGACCACCCAAAATCTATCACACTGTTGAAGCTTTTTACTTGGATCATCTTCGATCCGTTTGTGCTCGTGCTGAAACCCCAACTAGCTTAGTTGAGGGCAAATCATTAAATGAGCATGCTTATTATGTGCGATACCGCTTATCTAAAAAAGGGAAACTTTTATGGCATCATATTAATACTTTGCAATGCTATGCTTGGAATTTATGCAAAATTTATGATTTTACTTGTTGTTCTGAAGACCCTAAAAAACACCTTCCCTATCAATGTGAGTTTAAGGATAATGGAATCGTATCTTCTTATGCCAAGGGTGTTTATAATTACTATGATATTGAGCAAATTGAAGAATTTGTCGCTTTTAAGGGTGCCTATGAAATTGCTTCTTTGATTGAAAAGTATGATGCTACTCTTTACAAATCTGAAAGTTTTGCCATACTTAAATATTGCTATGAAAACTATGCTTCTAATGCTTATGTTAAGCCATATATTGAGGAGTCCTCTGCTGTCCAACAGGAGACTAATATTTTGCAGGAAACTATGGAAGAAGAAAATGATGACACTGTGAGCTCATTTGATGAAAAAGATGACGAGGAGAGCGAAGAACAAAAGGAGGAAGAGCGGACTAGCTACCCGTGCCCACCTTCTAATGAGAGTAACTCTTCAACTCATACATTGTTTAATTTCCCTTCGTGCTTACCGAAGGATGAATGCTATGATGATTGCTATGATCCCTTGGATTCGTTTGAAATATCCCTTTTTGATGAAATTGATGCTTGTTATGCTTGTGGCCATGATGCCAATATGAATTATGCTTATGGAGATGAACTTGCTAGAGTTTCTTATGTTTAGAATGAAATTGTTGCTATTGCACCCACGCATGATAGTCCTATTATCTTTTTGAATTCTCCCAACTACACTATATCGGAGAAGTTTGCGCTTATTAAGGATTATATTGATGGGTTGCGTTCTACTATTGCACATGATAATTTTGATAAATATAATATGCATGTGCTTGCTGCTCCTACTTGCAATTATTATGAGAGAGGAACTACATCTCCGCCTCTCTATGTTTCCAATACGATAAAATTGCAAGAAACTGTTTATACTATGCATTGGCCTTTACTTTGTGTGCATGAATTGTTATTTTATGACATGCCGATGCATAGGAAGAGAGTTAGACTTCGTCATTGCATGATATATATTACTTTGTGCTCAATACTAAATTACAAATCATTGTTAATTAAAATTGGCTTTGATATACCTTTGGATCCGGGTGGATCCGTTACTTGAGCACTTTATGCCTAGCTTAATGGCTTTAAAGAAAGCGATGCCAGGGAGACAACCCGGAAGTTTTAGAGAGTCATTTTATTCTGTTGTGTGCTTGTTTGGTGTGTGCAGTGGAAAAACAGAAACTTTGGCTGTAGTGCATGAATTTACATTTTTTACTGGAATGTCAAAAGTTTCTGAAATTTTTACACACTACTGCTATGAATTTTTTTTATTTTTTTCCTAATTTTCAGAATTTTTAGAGTTACAGAAATATAGTAAATGTTCAGATTGCTACAGACTGTCCTGTTTAAGACAGATTCTATTTTTGATGCATTGTTTTGCTAGTTTTGATGAAACTATCGATTTTATCGGTGGTATAAGACATAAAGAAGTTATAATACAATAGCTACTATGCAAAAATAAAATGTGAATGGGTTTGCAACAGTACTTAAAGTGGTAATTTGCTTTATTATACTAACGGATCTCACGAGGGTTTTGTTAAGTTTTGTGTGATTGAAGTTTTCAAGTTTTGGGTGAGATCACGATGGATGAAGGAATAAGGAGTGGAAAGAGACTAAGCTTGGGGATGCCCGAGGCAACCCAAGGTAATATTCAAGGACTCCCAAGAAAATAAGCTTGGGGATGCCCCGGAAGGCATCCTCTCTTTCTTCTAACGACCATCGGTAATTTTACTTGGAGCTATATTTTTATTTGTCACATGATATGCGTAAATCTTGGAGCGTCGTGTGCTTTTTATTTTTCTTTTAATAATGCACCATGTTGGTATGAGAAAGTCCTTGGTTGATTTATACAAGGCTCTTTGCACCTCACTTATATCTTTTGAGTATGTCTTTATAGAATGCTTCATGTGCTTCACTTATATCATTTGAAGTTTGGATTGCCTGTTTCTCTACACATAGAAAACCGCCATTTGTAGAATGCTCTTTTGCTTCACTTATATTTGTTAGAGCATGGGCATATCTTTTGTAGAAAGAATTAAACTCTCATGCTTCACTTATATCTATTTAGAGAGTCAACATGAATTGGTCATTCACATGGTTAGTCATAAAATCCTACATTAAACTTGTAGATCACTGAATATGATATGTTTGATTCCTTGCAATAGTTTTGCGATATAAAGATGGTGATACTAGAGTCATGCTAGTGAGTAATTTTGGATTGGTAGAAATACTTGTGTTAAAGTTTGTGATTCCCGTAGCATGCACGTATAGTGAACCGTTATGTGATGAAGTCAGAGCATGATTTATTTATTGATTGCCATCCTTTGTGTGGAGGTCGGGATCGCGCGATGGTTAACTCCTACCAACCCTTCCCCTAGGAGCATGCGTGTAGTACCTTGTTTCGATAACTAATAAATTTTTGCAATAAGTATGTGAGTTCTTTATGACTAATGTTGAGTCCATGGATTATACGCACTCTCACCCTTCCACCATTGCTAGCCTCTCTAGTACCGCGCAACTTTCGCCGGTGCATTACACCCACCATATATCCTTCCTCAAAACAGCCACCATACCTACCTATTATGGCATTTCCATAGCCATTCCGAGATATATTGCCATGCAACTTCCACCATTCCGTTTATTATGACACACACCATCATTGTCATATAGCTTTGCATGATCGTAAGATAGCTCACATGATGTTTTCATGGCTTGTCCATTTCTTTATGTCATTGGTATGCTAGATCATTGCACATCCCGGTACACCGCCGGAGGCATTCATATAGAGTCATATTTTGTTCTAGTATCGAGTTGTAATTCTTGAGTTGTAAGTAAATAAAAGTGTGATGATCATCATTATTAGAGCATTGTCCCATGTGAGGAAAGGATGATGGAAGCTATGATTCCCTCACAAGTTGGGATGAGTCTCCGAACTTTATAAAAAAATAAAAGAGGCCAAAGAAGCCCACCAAAAAAAAAAATAGAGAGAAAAGAGAGAAGGGGCAATGCTACTATTCCTTTTTCCACACTTGTGCTTCAAAGTAGCACCATGATCTTCATGATAGAGAGTCTCCTATATTGTCACTTTCATTTACTAGTGGGAATTTTTCATTATAGAACTTGGCTTGTATATTCCAATGATGGGCTTCCTCAAATTGCCCTAGGTCTTCATGAGCAAGCAAGTTGGATGCACACCCACTTAGTTTCAGTTTGAGCTTTCATACACTTATAGCTCTAGTGCATCCGTTGCATGGCAATCCCTACTCACTTGCATCGATATCGATTGATGGGCATCTCCATAGCCCATTAATTTGCCTAGTTGATGTGAGACTATCTCCTTCTTTTTTTCTTCTCCACAACCTCCACCATATTCTATTCCACCTATAGTGCTATATCCATGGCTCACGCTCATGTATTGCGTGAAAGTTGAAAAAGTTTGAGAATACTAGAGTATGAAACAATTGCTTGGCTAAAACCGGGGTTGTGCATGATTTAATACTTTGTGTGATGAAGATGGAGCATAGCCAGACTATATGATTTTGTAGGGATAACTTTCTTTGGCCATGTTATTTTGAGAAGACATGATTGCTTTATTAGTATGCTTGAAGTATTATTTTCTTAATTTCAAATGATAGACTATTGCTTTGAATCACTCGTGTCTTAATATTCATGCCATGATTAGAATATATGATCAAGATTATGCTAGGTAGCATTCCACATCAAAAATTATCTTTTTTATCATTTACCTACTCGAGGACGAGCAGGAATTAAGCTTGGGGATGCTGATACGTCTCCGTCGTATCTATAATTTTTGATTGTTTCATGCCAATATTCTACAACTTTCATATACTTTTGGCAACTTTTGATACTACTTTTTGGGACTAACATATTGATTCAGTGCCTAGTGCCAGTTCCTGTTTGTTGCATGTTTTTTGTTTCGCAGAAAATCCATATCAAACGAAGTCCAAACGGGATAAAAACTTACGGAGATTTTTTTTGGAATATATGTGAATTTTGGGAAGTGGAATCAACAGAAGGCGGTGCCCGAGGGGCCCACAAGCCATAGGGGTGCGCCCTGGGGGGTAGGGCGTGCCAGGGTGGCTTGTGGTCACCCCGTAAGGCGGTTGGTGCGCTTCTTTCGCCGCAAGAAAGCTAATATCCGAATAAAAATCGTGTTAAAATTTCAGCCCAATCGGAGTTACGGATCTCCGGAAATTTAAGAAACGGTGAAAGGCCAGAATCTGGGAGGCAGAAACAGAAGGAAACACAGAGAGAGATCCAATCTCGGAGGGGCTCCTGCCCCTCCGCTGCCATGGAGGACAAGGACCAGAGGGGAAACCCTCCTCCCATCTAGGGGGGAGGTCAAGGAAGAAGAAGAAGGAGGGGGGCTCTCTCCCCCTCTCTCCCGGTGGCGCCGGAACGCCGTCGGGGCCATCATCGTGACGGCGATCTACTCCAACAACTCCGTCATCTTCACCAACACCTCCATCACCTTCCCCCATCTATCTACAGTGGTCCACTCTCCCGCAACCCGCTGTACCCTCTACTTGAACATGGTGCTTTATGCTTCATATTATTATCCAATGATGTGTTGCCATCCTATGATGTCTGAGTAGATTTTTGTTGTCCTATCGGTGATTGGTGAATTGCTATGATTGGTTTAATTTGCTTGTGGTTATGTTGCTGTCCTTTGGTGCCCATCATATGAGCGCGCGCGTGGATCACACCATAGGGTTAGTTGTATGTTGATAGGACTATGTATTGGAGGGCAAGGGTGATAGCAGCTTCAGCCTAGCATAGAAATTGATGAATACGGGATTGAAGGGGGACCAAAATATCTTAATGCTATGGTTGGGTTTTACCTTAATGAACGTTAGTAGTTGCGGATGCTTGCTAATAGTTCCAATCATAAGTGCATAGAATTCCAAGTAAGGGATGACATGCTAGCAGTGGCCTCTCCCACATAAAACTTGCTATCGGTCTAGTAACGTAGTCAATTGCTTAGGGACAATTCCGCAACTCCTACCACCACTTTTCCACACTCGTTAAACTAACTTAATTGTTACTTCATCTAAACAGCCCCTAGATTTTATTTACATGTTCTTTATTATTTTGCAAACCTATCCCACAACACCTACAAAGTACTTCTAGTTTCATACTTGTTCTAGGTAAAGCGAACGTTAAGCGTGCGTAGAGTTGTATCGGTGGTCGATAGAACTTGAGGGAATATTTGTTCTACCTTTAGCTCCTCGTTGGGTTCGACACTCTTACTTATCGAAAGAGGCTACAAATGATCCCCTATTCTTGTGGGTTATCAGTGGCTTCTCTCATGAGTATAACGCACGATGGGTGAAAAAATTACTGCTGGGCAATTGATAGAAAATCGAATAGTCATGACGATATCCAAGGCGATGATCATTATATAGGCATCACGTCCAAGATAGATAGACCGACTCCTGCCTGCATCTACCTCTATTACTCCACACATCGACCGCTATCCAGCATGCATCTAGTGTATTAAGTTCATGGAAAAACGGAGTAATGCAATAAGAACGATGACATGATTTAGACAAGATCTATTCATGTAGGAATAGACCCCATCTTGTTATCCTTAATAACAACGATACAAGCGTGTCTTGCTGCCCCTTCTGTCACTGGGAACGAACACCGCAAGATCGAACCCATCACAAAGCACCTCTTCCCATGGCAAGAAAAATTGATCTAGTCGGCCTATCTAAACGAAAGATTCGAAGAAGAAATACATATAAGAGATCAAAGAAGACTCAAATAATATTCATTGATACGTCTCCATCGTATCTACTTTTCCAAACTCTTTTGCCGTTGTTTTGGACTCTAATTTGCATGATTTGAATGGAACTAACCCGGACTGATGCTGTTTTCAGCAGAATTGCCTTGGTGTTATTTTTGTGCAGAAATAAAAGTTCTCGGATTGACCTGAAAATTTACGGAGAATATTTTTGGAATTAATAAAAAATACTGGCGAAAGAATCAACCGGAGGGGGTCCACCCATTGGCCACAAGCCAGGGGGGCGCCCCACCCTAGGGCGCGCCCTGGTGGCTTGTGGGCCCCCTGCAGCTCCTCCGACCTCAACTCCAACTCCATATAACCCTATTCGGGGAGGAAAAAATCAGACAGAAGAGTTCATCGCGTTTCACGATACGGAGCCGCCGCCACCTCCTGTTCTTCCTAGGGAGGGCAGATCTGGGGTCCGTTTTGGGCTCCGGAGAGGGGAAATCGACGCCGTCGTCATCAGCAACCATCCTTCATCACCAATTTCATGATGCTCTCCGCCGTTCGTGAGTAATCCCATTGTAGGCTTGCTGGACAGTGATGGGTTGGATGAGATTTACCATGTAATCGAGTTAGTTTTGTTAGGGTTTGATCCCTAGTATCCACTATGTTCTGAGATTGATGTTGCTATGACTTTGCTATGCTTAATGCTTGTCACTAGGGCCCGAGTGCCATGATTTCAGATCCGAACCTATTATGTTTTCATGAATATATATGTGTTCTTGATCCTATCTTGCTAGTTGTAGACACCTATTACGCGTTATGATCCGCATACCCCAAGGTGACAATAATTGGGATTCTTTCCGATGATTACCGTAGTTTAGGAGTTCATGTATTCACTAAGTGCTAATGCTTTGGTCCGGTTCTCTATTAAAAGGAGGCCTTAATATCCCTTAGTTTCCATTAGGACCCCGCTGCCACGGGAGGGTAGGACAAAAGATGTCATGCAAGTTCTTTTCCATAAGCACGTATGACTATATATGGAATACATGCCTACATTATATTGATGAATTGGAGCTAGTTCTGTGTCACCCTATGTTATAACCGTTGCATGATGAATGCCATCCGACATAATTATCCATCACTGATCCATTGCCTACGAGCTTTTCATATATTGATCTTTGCGAAGTTACTTTTCCGTTGCCACTGTTACAATCACTACAAAACCGTTACTGTTACTTTTGCCATCGTTACCGTTACTTCCATACTACTTTGCTACTAAATACTTTGCTGGTAATTAAGTCGTTCAGGTGTGGTTGAATTGACAACTCAGCTGCTAATACTCGAGAATATTCTTTGGCTCCCCTTGTGTCGAATCAATAAATTTGGGTGGAATACTCTACCCTCGAAAACTGTTGCGATCCCCTATACTTGTGGGTTATCAAGACCTTTTTCTGGCGCCGTTGCCGGGGAGCATAGCTCTATTCTCTGAGTCACTTGGGATTTATATCTGTTGATCACTATGAAGAATCTGAAGGACCCAAAAACCAAGATCTATCCCTCTACTACGAGGGGAGGTAAGGAACTGCCATCTATCTCTGCACTTGATTCACCTTCTGTTATGAGTAAATTTGCGACACCACCACCTGCTATTGATTCTGATATGTTGCAAGTAATTGATGATGCCACTTCTGCTATGCATGATGCTTATGATGATACTTTGCTTGATAATACTGTGCCACTGGGTGAATTTCTTGATGAACAAATTGCTAGAGTCAATGATGAAACTGATGATATTTCTGAAACTGATGAAATTATTGAAACTGAACACTATGAGACACCTGCTAGACCTAGCTCTCCTAGATATGAATTGCCTAATATACCTAAGGGTTATGTTATGGAAGGAGAGGTAGCTAGGGACTTTCTTGCTTGTAAGGATAGAGATGATCTTTAGAAATTACTATGCAAGTGCAAGGAAAAATCTTTGAATGCTAGAATACAATGTGATCCTAAGTTTGCTACTTCACCTATCTTTGTTACTGATAAGGATTATGAATTCTCTGTCTTTCCTGAGTTAATTACTTTGGTTGAATCTGATCCTTTCCATGGTTATGAATCTGAAACTGTTGTGGCACATCTTACTAAATTGAATGATATAGCCACCCTATTTACTCATGAGGAAAAAATTCGTTATTACTATATTCTTAAGTTGTTTCCTTTCTCATTAAAGGGTGATGCTAAGATATGGTTTAATTCTCTTGCTCCTGGTTGTGTGCGTAATCCCCAGGATATGATATATTACTTCTCTGAAAAATATTTTCCTGCCCATAAGAAACAAGCTGCCTTGCAGGAAATATTTAACTTTGTGCAAATTGAAGAAGAGAGTCTCCCACAAGTTTGGGGAGGCTTCTCCAATTACTTAATGCTTTGCCTGATCATCCTCTCAAGAAAAGCGAAATACTTGATATCTTTTATAATGGACTAACCGATGCTTCTAGGGACCACCTAGATAGTTGTGCTGGTTGTGTTTTCAGGGAACGAACTGTTAAACAAGCTGAACTACTATTGAATAATATATTGAGCAATGATAATGATTGGACTATTCTCGAACCACCTCCAAAGCCAACTCCGAAGAAAAGAGGTATTCTATTTCTCAGTCCTGAAGATATGCAAGGGGCAAAGAAATCTATGAAAGAAAAAGGTATTAAAGCTGAAGATGTTAAGAATCTACCACCTATTGAAGAAATACATGGTCTTGATAACCCGACACAGGTAGTAGAGGTAAATTCTCTCCGTAGATTTGATGAAAGTGATATTCCTTATAATAAGTCTGCTAGCCAATGCTTGGATGAGTTTGATAACTTTATTGTTAAGCAAGAAAATTTCAATGCTTATTTTAGTAGACAATTGAAACATAATGCTTACATGCTTGATCACTTAGGTGATTATATGAGTAGAACTATCAATGATCTTAAGCTTATTAGTGAACATGCTTCCATGGTAACTACTCAAGTAGAACAAGTACTTAAGGCACAAAATGATTTGCTTAATGAGATGAATAGTAAGAACAATGATCATTCTGTTAGAGTTGTGACTAGAGGTGGTAAAATGACTCAGGAACCTTTGTATCCTGAGGGCCATTCTAAGAGAATTGAGCAAGATTCTCAGAGAATTAATACTGATGCACCTAGTCGTCCCAGTAATAAAAGGAAAAAGAATGATGATAGGACTTTGCATGCTGCTAGTGAACCTGTTATAGATACACATGAAAACCCAAATGATATTTATATTTCTGATGCTGAGACACAATCTGGTAATGAACATGAGCCTAGTGATAATATTAATGAAGATGTTCATGTTGATGCTCAACCTAGTAACGATAATGATGTGGAGATTGAACCTGCTGTTGATCTTGATAACCCACAACCTAGGAATAAAAGATATGATAAAAGAGACTTCGTTGCTAGGAAGCATGGTAAAGAAAGAGAACCTTGGGTTCAGAAACCCATGCCCTTTCCTCCTAAGCCATCCAAGAAAAAGGATGATGAGGATTTTGAGCTCTTTGTTGAAATGCTTAGACCTGTCTTTTTGCACATGCGTTTGACTGATATTCTGAAAATGTCTCCTTATGCTAAGTATATGAAAGATATCGTGACAAATAAAAGAAAGATACCGGAAGATGAAATTTCCACCATGCTTGCTAATTATACTTTTAAGGGTGGAGTACCAAAGAAATTAGGAGATCCCGGAGTACCTACTATACCATGCTCCATTAAAAGAAACTATGTTAAAACTGCTTTATGTGACCTTGGAGCTGGTGTTAGTGTTATGCCTTTCTCTTTGTATCGTAGACTTGATTTGAATATGTTGACACCTACTGAAATCTCTTTGCAAATGGCTGATAAATCAACTGCTTTACCCATCGGTATTTGTGAGGATGTGCCTGTCGTAGTTGCAAATGTTACTATCCTAACGGACTTTGTTATTCTTGATATTCCCGAGGACGACAGTATGTCGATCATCCTGGGTAGACCCTTTTTGAATACTGCAGGGGCTGTTATTGATTGCAACAAGGGTAATGCCACTTTTCATATTAATGGCAATGAGCATACGGTACACTTTCCGAAGAAACAACCTCAAGTTCATAGTATCAACTCCATTGGAAAAATTTCAACGATTATTATTGGAGATTTTGAATTCCCTCTCCCTACTGCCAAAAAGAAATATGATATACTTATTGTTGGGGACATGCATATCCCCATTGAGGTAACCTAGTGTTATTCGAAAATTCTCCAGTTCCGTGTCATTCGGAAAAAGTTTGTCAATAAGACTTGATCAACCTTTTTGATGGATTCTTTTTGACGGGCATGAGATGGATGAATTTAGAAAGCACAACCTTCTATACCCAACTTTTACTTTCTGTTAATTAGATTAAATTAAGTAAAAATCCTATTATTTTTCTGTTTTCTGATTTATCCGTGCAATAAAAAAATGACCTAAAAAAAAAGTTCTCCAAATGCCCTGAAAATGTAGAATGATTTTTTCTGGAATATTTAAGAATTTCTGGCACTGAGAACACATCAGGGGGCTGCACCAGTGGGCCACAAGCCCACAGGGCGCGCCCACCCCCCTGGGCGCGCCCCCTGGCTTGTGTGTCCCATGTAGGCCCCCCTCACTTATTCCAGCAGCCATCCACTTCGTCTTCCTCCAGAAAAAATCCTACCATTGCTCAAGCACGTGTTCTAGCTCATTCTGCTGCCATTTTTGTTCTCCTTGTGCAAAGCTCCATTTGCAAAACTGTTTTGGGGGATTGTTCTTCGGTATGTGACTCCTCCAATGGTCCAATTAGTTTTTGTTCTAGTGCTTTATATATTGCAAATTTTTGCGGCTGTGGTGATCTTGTTCTTGAGCTTGCATGTCAAATTTGTATGGTCCCAAGTAGTTTTGATGAATGATATAGCCTCTAGGCACTTGTGGGAGTAGTTGCTATAAGTTTTGTTGAGTTTTGTTCACCTTTATTTCGAGTCACTAAAAATTTCAGAAATTTTTCAGAGAAAGAAATGATGAGGAGATTGTTAAGAGGCTCTTCAAGCCGGGGCTCTAAAGAAGATGAAAATGAGGTGAAGAAGTCCAAATACAATCTTCCTCGCGTCGCGGAGGTTTGGCCATGTGAATGGCCAAGTGATGCATTCTTGAGGGCGGCCGGAATTTATGAAGATTTCTATTATTTGGCAGAGAATGCAGGCATCACCGACTTCCTCAACGATAAGTGTGACCAGTACCTCCTACTCACTAATATCTTCGTGCAAAACTTTCACTTTTATCCTAGGAAGAATCCTCCCATTGTAGAGTTTTACTTATATGATGTGCCTAAGAAGATGACACTTTACGATTTTTGCAATGTTTGCAAAATACCTTATGAGGGCAGCATCAGTGAACCACGTCCTAGAGACATGGAGGACTTTATTGCCACAACCACTGTGGGGGAAGAGAGAGGGGTGTCAAAGGCAAGAGCAGCTAGTTTACATTTTCCTGTTCTACGCTATTATTCATTATTTGTAGGGAGATGTTTAGTTGGTCGTGGGAAGAGTGGAAGCCTTAGTGCTCCCGACCTCGCCATTCTGCGCCACGCTTTACTTGCTGATAGAACTTTTAGTCTGGGCGCTATGGTGGCCCAACGGTTGAACTTAAACCGTTCGAAGGGCCCCATATTCGGTGGTATCTATCCATCTCGTCTATCCACACACTTTAAGGTATCCATTAGGCTTGACGAGGAAGAGGAAATGATGCAACCTACAAGATATTTAGACTATGATAGTATGGTAGCACATGATTTTATTAGGAAGGATAATGATAGGAGGCTGCTTTACAACTTAGTATTTAGTCAGGGTACTTCTGAGATTATTGCTCTGCCTGCTTCTTCTTTGTTCGATATCCATTCAGGCAGGTACACTATTATGCCCGAGGACATCTACAGATATTGGGGTCTGTCGCAACCCCCAGCACCTGAGCCGGCACCAGCCCTTGATCCGTATCAGGATCCAGTTTTTCAGTGGGAGCCTCAGGAGCTCGCCAACCAGTGGAACCCTCAGTATCCTCCGGAGTATCCAGGAGATGATTAGTTTCAGCCATGGCCCTAGACCAACTTAGGCCAAAAGCCTAAGCTTGGGGGAGTACGTATTTCTCACCAACATTACATTCATGTTCACTCACTCATCTTAGTAGTCGGTGCTTATACTTTTTCATTATACCATCCATGGTAGTTTATTTCTTCTTTCCGCTTTCTTCTTGTGTGCTTAATTAACCTTGAGAAAATCCAAAAAAAATTAGTTCTAGCTTTACCTTCTAGTCTGTGTAGTTGTAGCATTAAAAGAAAACCCAAAAAGATTTCTTGTTCTTCTTTTGCTTGTTGGGAGCTTTCCCGTGTAAATAGTTTTTCTCGTTCTTGTTTTGAAATTTCTTTTCTTTGGGTCGTAAGGAGAAGACCACGATGAAAATATTGAGTGGCTCTCATATGCATTATTGTTTATCTTACAGAGAGCCCATATTACCTTGCCTTCTCCTTTGAGTTATTGTTTGCAGATTCCAGCTTAGTCCAATGCACGTGCACTCTTATTATTATTCACACCGTTCGGTCGTGCAAGTGAAAGGCAATAATGACGATATATGATGAAGTGATTGAGATGGAGAAAAGCTGGTATGAACTCGACCTATTTTGTTTTTGTAAATATGATTAGCTCATCGTTCTGAATTCAGCTCATTATGGATGAAACATGTTTGCAATGACAATTAGAGATTATAGTTACTCATGCCATGCTTAATTAGCTAAGAGTGTATAATGGTTTGTCTTGAGTGCCAACATGCATTTTAAAATGGTTGTGATGTAGTATGATAGAATGGTATCCTCCTCTGAATGATTCAAGTGGCTTGACTTGGCACATGTTCACGCATGTAGTTGAAACAAAATCAACATAGCCTCCACGATATTTATGTTCATGGTGATTTATATCCTACTCATGCTTGCATTCAATGTTGGTTAATCTCAATGCATGTTTATGACTGTTGTCGCTCTCTAGTTGGTCGCTTCCCAGTCTCTTGCTAGCCTTCACCTGTACTAAGCGGGAATACTGCTTGTGCATCCATTTCCATAAACCCAAAGTTGTTCCATATGAGTCCACCATACCCACCTATTTGCGGTATTTACCTGCCGTTCCAAGTAAATTTGCATGTGCCAAACTCTAAACCTTCAAATAATATTCTGTTTTGTATGCCCGAATCGCTCATATAGTGACTAGGGGCTGTCAGTATCTTCCATGCTAGGTGGGTTATTCTCACGATATGTGTTGATTCACTATCATTCACGAGAAAGTGGCTGGTATTCGGGATGCCCAGTTCCATGCTCAAAAGTCAAATCAAAATATAATGAAACAAAACTCCGCCAGGATTGTTGTTTGTATGGACGGTACCCGTGGATTCGGCTCGCCGTGGAGTGTGATTGATTGGTGGAGGGGGAGTAAAAACTTTACCATTCTGTTTGGGAACCGCCTATAATGTATCTAGCATGGAAGATACCAAGATCTCTCGGTTGTTATGTTGACAATGAAAGCATACCGCTCAAAATTTTACTCATCTCTGTTTTAAAAGCTCGAGCTCTGGCACCTCTGCAAATCAATGCTTCCCTCTGCGAAGGGCCTATCTATTTTACTTTACTGTTGAGTCATCCTCCTCTTATAAAAAGCACCAGTTAGAGAGCACCACCCTCATTTGTATGCTTTGTTATTAATTGATATTGAGTATGACTGTGACTGGATCTCTTTTACCATGAATTACAATGTCTAGTCAGTCCTTGTTCTTCAGAGGTGCTCTGCATTTATGTTTTGCGGTCTCAGAAAGGGCTAGCGAGATACCATTATATCATATTGTATCATGATTGTTTTGATAAAATTGTTGTCATCCGAGATTTATTATTATTGCTCGCTAGTTGATTATGCCATTGATATGAGTAAATGTGAGACCTAAATGTTATTGTGAATGTGGTTAGTCTATAATCTTTGCTGAAAACCTGAACATCAGTTAGACATATTTACAATAACAAGATCAAACAGAGTTTTAAAAGTTTTTCCGTGTCACTTTCAGTTTGTCAACTGAATTGCTTGAGGACAAGCAATGGGTTAAGCTTGGGGGAGTTGATACGTCTCCATCATATCTACTTTTCCAAACTCTTTTGCCGTTGTTTTGGACTCTAATTTGCATGATTTGAATGGAACTAACCCGGACTGATGCTGTTTTCAGCAGAATTGCCTTGGTGTTATTTTTGTGCAGAAATAAAAGTTCTCGTATTGACCTGAAAATTTACGGAGAATATTTTTGGAATTAATAAAAAATACTGGCGAAAGAATCAACCGGAGGGGGTCCACCCATTGGCCAAAAGCCAGGGGGTGCGCCCCCTAGGGCGCACCCTGGTGGCTTGTGGGCCCCCTGTAGCTCCTCCGACCTCAACTCCAACTCCATATAACACTATTCGGGGAGGAAAAAATCAGAGAGAAGAGTTCATCGCGTTTCACGAGATGGGGCTGCTGCCACCTCCTGTTCTTCCTCGGGAGGGCAGATCTGGGGTCCGTTTTGGGCTCCGAAGAGGGGAAATCAACGCCGTCGTCATCACCAACCATCCTTCATCACCAATTTCATGATGCTCTCCGCCGTTCGTGAGTAATCCCATCGTAGGCTTGCTGGACGGTGATGGGTTGGATGAGATTTACCATGTAATCGAGTTAGTTTTGTTAGGGTTTGATCCCTAGTATGCACTATGTTCTGAGATTGATGTTGCTATGACTTTGCTATGCTTAATGCTTGTCACTAGGGCCCGAGTGCCATGATTTCAGATCTGAACCTATTATGTTTTCATGAATATATATGTGTTCTTGATCCTATCTTGCAAGTTGTAGACACCTATTACGCGTTATGATCCGCATACCCCAAGGTGACAATAATTGGGATTCTTTCCGGTGATTACCGTAGTTTGAGGAGTTCATGTATTCACTAAGTGCTAATGCTTTGGTCCGGTTCTCTATTAAAAGGAGGCCTTAATATCCCTTAGTTTCCATTAGGACCCCACTGCCACGGGAGGGTAGGACAAAATATGTCATGCAAGTTCTTTTCCATAAGCACGTATGACTATATATGGAATACATGCCTACATTATATTGATGAATTGGAGCTAGTTCTGTGTCACCCTATGTTATAACCGTTGCATGATGAATGCCATCCGACATAATTATCCATCACTGATCTGTTGCCTACGAGCTTTTCATATATTGATCTTTGCTAAGTTACTTTTCTGTTGCCACTGTTACAATCAATACAAAACCGTTACTGTTACTTTTGCCATCGTTACCGTTACTTCCATACTACTTTGCTACTAAATACTTTGCTGCAGATATTAAGTCTTTCAGGTGTGGTTGAATTGACAACTCAGCTGCTAATACTCGAGAATATTCTTTGGCTGCCCTTGTGTCGAATCAATAAATTTGGGTTGAATACTCTACCCTCGAAAACTGTTGCGATCCCCTATACTTGTGGGTTATCATTCATGGATAGAAACTGATCATGAACTCGAAATTCATCGAATCCCAAAAAACACACCGCAAAAGTTTACATCAAATAGATTTCCAAGAGACCATTGTATTGAGAATCATAAGAGAGAGAGAAGAATCCATCTAGCTACTGCCTACGGACCCGTAGGTCTATGGTGGACTACTCACGCATCATCGGAGAGGCACCTATGAGGAAGATGAACCCCTCCGTGATGGTGTTCAGATTGGATCTTGAGGTTCTGGAACTTGCGGCGGCTGGAATTGTGTTTCGTCGACTCCCCTAGGGTTTTTGGAATATTCGGGTATTTATAGGCATCAGAGGCGGTGCGGAGGGGCCCAGTGGAGGGCACAACCCATCAGGGCGCGCCCTGGTGGGTTGTGCTCTCCACAGCCCACCTTCCTGGCTCTTCTTTGGCCCACTGGGTGTCTTCTGGTCCAGAAAAAATCTCCAAAAAGTTTCGTCGCGATTGGACTCCGTTTGGTATTGATTTTCAGCGAAGTAAAAAAAGCAAAAACAGCAGCTGGCACTTTGGCACTATGTTAATAGGTTAGTCCCAAAAAATGATATAAAGTTGTTATAAAATGATTGTAAAGCATCCAAGAATTATAATATAACAGCATGGAACAAGCAAAAATTATAGATACGTTGAAGACGTATCAACATCCCCAAGCTTAATTCCTACTCGTCCTCGAGTAGGTAAATGATAAAACAGAATTTTTGATGTGGAATGCTGCCTAACATGTTCATCATATTCTTTTCTTTTGTATAGCATGGACATTTGGACTTGTAATGATTCAAAGCAATAGTCTAGTTTTAACATAATGACTTCATTACTCAAGCATGTCAACAAGCAACCATGTCTTTCAAAATATCAACACTAAAGAAAGTTATCCCTAGCCCATCATGCTCAATCATTGATCCATTCATGAAACACACTCAAATATTAGCTATGCCCAATGCTCAAGTACGATCATAGTGCCCCCTAGTTGGTGGTTATTAGAGAAGATGGAGACTCAAAGCAAAAATAAAAATTGCATAAAGTAAATAGATAGGCCCTTCGCAGAGGGAAGTAGGGATTTGTAGAGGTGCCAGAGCTCAAGGTTTAAATTGAGAGAGAAAACATATTTTGGGTGGCATGCTTTTCCTGTCAACGAAAACGACAAAGTAGCTCACAATACTTTCCATGCTAGATATATCATAGGCGGTTCCTAAACAAAAAATAAAGTTTATTCCTTTTTCCACCAAACTTTCACTTTCCATGGCGGGCCGTATCCACGGTTGCCTTCCATACCAACACTTTCCAAGGAATTTATTATTTGACAACATAAAGTAAATATTTTTTTTCTTTTTCATTTCGGGAATGGGCATGCCTATTACCGCCGCACTCTCGTGCAATGACAAGTGAATAAACACTCATATTGAGAATAACACATCTAGCATGGAAAAATATTGGACACTCCCCACCGTTTCATGAGCGGTACGGGCACACAAAAGAGAAAATTTATTTTGAATATTTAGATATGGCACATACAAATTTGCTTGGAACGGCATGGAAATACCACATATAGGTAGGTATGGCGGACTCATAAAGCAAAACTTGGTTTAAGGATTTTGGATGCACAAGTAGTATTTCTACTTAGTTCAAATGGAGGCTAGCAAATAGATTGGGAAGCACCAAACCAAGAAACAAAAATTCACATAAGTGAGCATTGAACATAACTAACACCGAATAATGCACAACAAGTAGGATGTAACTTCATTGCATAACTATTGACTTTCGTGCATGCATAGGGAATCACAAACCTTAACGCCAATATTCGTACTAAGCATAATTACTCACTAACACGACTCACATATTACTATCATCATGTTTCAAAACTATTACAAAGAATCAAGTTTAATTTGTCCAATGATCTTCATGAAAGTTTTTATTACATCCTCCTTGGATATCTATCACTTTGGGACTAGTTTCACATATTGCCATTGCTTTTTGGCAAGCTCAAACAAATTTAAGTGAAGCACATGAGCATAAAGATTTCATCTCTCAAAAAGGTATAAGCGAAGCATGAGAGGATTTCTTCAAAATTTACCTACTCTCAAATTAATCTAAGTGAAGCATGAGAGTATTTCTACAAAAATTTCCAAGCACACCGTGCTCAAAAAGATATAAGTGAAGCACTAGAGCAATTCTATAGCTCAAAAAGTTTAAGTGAAGCACATAGAGCAATTCTAACAAATCATAGCATGGTTTTGGCTTTCTCAAATAGGTGTGTCCAGCAAGGATACAAAGTAAAAACGAACAAACAAAGCAAGCAAAGATACAAGACGCTCCAAGCAAAACTCATGATATGTGACGAATAAAAATATAGTTCCAAGTAAAATACCGATGGTCGTTAGAAGAAAGAGGGGATGCCACTCGGGGGCATCCCCAAGCTTAGTTGCTTGTTTCTCTTTGGATATATCTTGGGGGTGCGGTAGCATCCCCAAGCTTAGGTTTTTATCACTCCTTATTCCTTCATCCATCGCGATCTCACCCAAAACTTGAAAACTTCAATCACACAAAACTCAAAAAAATCTCCGTGAGATCCGTTAGTATAATAAAGCAAATCACTACTTTAGGTGCTGTTGCAAACCCATTCATATTTTATTATTGCATTATACCTACAGTATTTTAACTTTACCATGGCTCATACCCTTCAATATAACCCATAGATTCATCAAAACAAGCACACAATGCAACAAAAACAGTATCTGTCTTAAACAGAACAGTCTGTAGTAATCTGTACTCTACACATACTTCTGTAACTCTAAAAATTCTCAAAAATTAGGAAAATGTAAGGAATTTTTATAGCAACACTGTGTAAAAATTTCAGATCAATATCACGTCCCAGAAAAAAATGAAAATTCAAATACTGGACACAAAGTTTCTGTTTCAGATTCAGCATCGCTTCTACTCTACCTATGAATCATCCTAAAGGCTTTACTTGGCACAAACACTAAATAAACCATAAAAACACAATCATAACAGAGGCATAATTGTGTCAAAAATCAAAAACATAAATGAAAAAGAAATTTGTTTTTATTCATTGGGTTGCCTCCCAACAAGCGCTATCGTTTTACGCCCCTAGCTAGGCATAACGCATAGATTCAAGTATTGTCATCTTTGGTTTTCAATTCTTCAATCACACAACTAGATTTCTTCAAGGATTTAGCATGCATATTTTTGATGAGAACACTCCTAGGAAGAAAACCAAAAAATTCATTCTTATAAATAGGGTCTTTTATGATTTCAACAAAGTCAGGATGAATACTAATCATTTTAGGATCCCCCTTGTGACTACTAGGCGGAGCAACTTTGTTCTTAGTGACTTGCGTGGACTTGCCAATCTTTACGGGATTTTTTTAAATAGTTTTGATAGAAGAAAAAGATGAACCCAAATTACTAAAAATCTCTTCTATCTTATCAATCCGGTAAGGACTCTCTTCTACCCTTTCGTTAAATACGGTTTCTTTTTCCTTAAGCAATTTAAGAGCATCTCCCGCCTTAGACCCAATTTTATTAGCAAGATTATGCATATTTTTATCTAGATCGTCAAGATGTCCTTTAGTAATCATCTTCTTTTCAATAGCATCTAATCTCTCCATAACATGTTCGAGAGTTAAAGTTGTTTCATTGATCATGATAGGTGGTGATCCCACTAAACTTCCCAAAGCATTAAAAGCATCTAACGAAGGACACATCAATAAATTCCCACCGGTAATCGTATCAAGGACGAATCTATACCAAGTGGTGATGCCCACATAAAAGCTACGAAGAAGAACAACGGTAGATTGCTTATGGATAGATCTATTATGAGCATTGCAAATCCTATACCAAGCATATTTTAGGTTCTCCCCTCCCCTTTGCGTAAAATTAAGAAACTCATTATCGGGAGTACACGCAACAAAGGAAGAACTAGCCATAATAACCAGGCAAGAGATCTGACGAGAGAAAGGCAAACGGAAAGGAGGGCGAATAAAACGGCAAATTGGTGAAGTGGGGGAGAGGAAAACGAGAGGCAAATGGCAAATAATGTAATTGCAAGGAGATGAGATTTGTGATTAGGAACCTGGTAGATGATGGTGGAGTCCCCTCGGCGCCTACGATAGGCACGTAGAAGAGATAGCTTCCTCCCCGGCAACATCGCCAGAAATTCCCTTGACGTGGCTTGACACTGCGTCGGTATTTCCCCAAAGAGGAAGGGATGATGCAGCACAGCGACGGTAAGTATTTCCCTCAGTTATGAAACAAAGGTTATCAAACCAGTAGGAGGATCACCGCCACCCAATAAGCAGCACCTGCACACAAACAACAAATACTTGCAACCCGACGCGAAAGAGAGGTTGTCAATCTCTCTACGGTAAAAAGATAGATTAGGTAGTGATAGATAGGAGAGATAGATCTCTCAAGAACACAAATAAAAAGAGTAAATATGCATCAATATGTTTTTGGGTGTTTGGTTTTGTAGATCTGAAAACAAAGGTTGCAAAAAAGTAGATCGGAAAGCAATATGTTGGAAAAGTAGACCCGGGGGCCATAGGGTTCACTAGTGGCTTCTCTCATGAGTATAGCGCACGGTGGGTGAACAACTTACTGCTGGGCAATTGATAGAAAATCGAATAGTCATGACGATATCCAAGGCGATGATCATTATATAGGCATCACATCCAAGATAGATAGATCGACTCCTGCCTGCATCTACCTCTATTACTCCACACATCGACCGCTATCCAGCATGCATCTAGTGTATTAAGTTCATGCAAAACGGAGTAATGCAATAAGAACGATGACATGATTTAGACAAGATCTATTCATGTAGGAATAGACCCCATCTTGTTATCCTTAATAGCAACGATACATGCGTGTCTTGCTGCCCCTTCTGTCACTAGGAAAGAACACCACAAGATCGAACCCATCACAAAGCACCTCTTCCCATGGCAAGGAAAATCGATCTAGTCGGCCTAACTAAACCAAAGATTCAGAGAAGAAATACGAGGCTATAAGTAATCATGCATATAAGAGATCAAAGAAGACTTAAATAATATTCATGGATAGAAACTGATCATGAACTCGAAATTCATCGGATCCCAAAAAACACACCGCAAAAGTTTACATCAAATAGATCTCCAAGAGACCATTGTATTGAGAATCATAAGAGAGAGAGAAGAAGCCATCTAGCTACTGCCTACGGACCCGTAGGTCTATGGTGGACTACTCACGCATCATCGGAGAGGTACCTATGAGGAAGATGAACCCCTCCGTGATGGTGTTCAGATTGGATCTCGAGGTTCTGGAACTTGCGGCGGCTGGAATTGTGTTTCGTCGACTCCCCTAGGGTTTTTGGAATATTCTGAAATTTATAGGCATCAGAGGCGGTGCAGAGGGGCCCAGTGGAGGGCACAACCCATCAGGGCACGCCCCGGTGGGTTGTGCTCTCCACAGCCCACCTTCCTGGCTCTTCTTTGGCCCACTGGGTGTCTTCTGGTCCAGAAAAAATCTCCAAAAAGTTTCATCGCGATTGGACTCCGTTTGGTATTGATTTTCAGCGAAGTAAAAAAAGCAAAAACAGCAGTTGGTACTTTGGCACTATGTCAATAGGTTAGTCCCAAAAAATTATATAAAGTTGTTATAAAATGATTGTAAAACATCCAAGAATGATAATATAACAACACGGAACAAGCAAAAATTATTGATACGTTGGAGACGTATCATCTAGCAATTTAGTAGCTTCACCCAAAGTAATTTCCATAAAAGTACCACCCGCGGCGGAATCTAAAAGATTTCTAGAGACAAAATTCAATCCCGTATAATTTTTTGTATGATCATCCAAAGATTTAAACCATGAGTAGGACAATTTCTTAGCATCAATTTCATTCTTTCCCAAGATTGTGCAACATGTTCATGCTCAAGTTGCTTAAAATTCATGATTTGTGCCCTAAGGGAAATAATTTTCACGGGTGGAAAATACTTAGTGATAAAAGCATCCTTGCACTTATTCCAAGAATCGATACTATCGCGAGGCAAAGAGGAAAACCAAATTTTTGCACGATCCCGCAAGGAAAAAGGAAATAATTTCAAATTCACTATATCATTGTCCACATCTTTTTTTCTTTTGCATATCAAACAATTCTACGAATGTGTTTAGATGGGACGCGATATCCTCATTAGGAGTACCGGCAAATTGATCTTTCATGACAAGATTCAACAAAGCAACATTAATATCACAAGACTCCGCACTAGTGGCGGGAGGAGCAATCGGGGTACTAATAAAATCATTGTTATTAGTATTGGAAAAATCACACAACTTGGTGTTTTCTTGAGTCATCGTGAGTACGCAAACAAGATTGCAAGCAAGCAAGAGATCTGACGAGAAAAAGGCAATCGGAAAATGGGGCGAATAAAATGGCAAATTGGTGAAGTGGGGGAGAGGAAAGCGAGAGGAAAATGGCAAATAATGTAATTGCAAGGAGATGAGATTTGTGATTAGGAACCTGGTAGATGATGATGGTGTCTCCTCGGCGCTAGAGATTGGCACGTAGAAGAGACCGCTTCCTCCCCGGCAACGGCACCAGAAATTCCTTTGACGTCACTTGAGACTGCGTCGGTATTTCCCCAAAGAGGAAGGGATGATGCAGCACAGCGACGGTAAGTATTTCCCTCAGTTATGAAACCAAGGTATCGAACCAGTAGGAGGATCACCACCACCTAATAAGCAGCACCTGCACACAAAGAACAAATACTTGCAACCCGGCGCGAAAGAGAGGTTGTCAATCTCTCTATGGTAAAAAGATAGATTAGGTAGTAATAGATTGGAGAGATAGATCTCTCAAGAACACAAAATAAAAAGGGCAAATAAAAAGTGCATCAATATATTTTTGGGTTTTTGGAATAGTAGATCTGAAAACAAAGAAGCAAAAAAGATAGATCGGAAAGCAATATGTTGGAAAAGTAGACCCAGGGGCCGTATGTTTCACTAGTGGCTTCTCTCATGAGTATAGCACACGGTGGGTGAACAAATTACTGTTGGGCAATTGATAGAAGATCAAATAATCATGATGATATCCAAGGCGATGATCATTATATAGGCATCACGTCAAGATAAGTAGACCGACTCCTGCCTGCATCTACCACTATTACTCCACACATCGACCGCTATAGAGCATGCATCTAGTGTATTAAGTTCATCGAAAAATAGAGTAATGCAATAAGAATGATGATATGATGTAGACAAGATCTATTCATGTAGGAATAGACCCCATCTTGTTATCCTTAATAGCAACGATACATGCATGCCTTGCTGTCCCTTCTGTCACTGGGAAAGGACACCGCAAGATCGAACCCATCACAAAGCACCTCTTCCCATGGCAAGAAGAATAGATCTAGTTGGCCTAACTAAACCAAAGATTGGAAGAAGAAATACGAGGCTATAAGTAATCATGCATATAAGAGATCAAAGAAGACTCAAATAATATTCATGGATAGAAACTGATCATGAACTCAAAATTCATCGGATCCCAACAAACACACCGCAAAAGTATACGTCAAATAGATCTCCAAGAGACCATCGTATTGAGAATCAAAAGAGAGAGAGAGAGAGGAAGCCATCTAGCTACTGCCTACGGACCCGTAGGTCTATGGTGGACTACTCACGCATCATCAGAGGCACCAATGAGGATGATGAACCCCTCCGTGATGGCGTTAGATTGGATCTCGCGGTTCTGGAACTTGCGGCTGCTGGATGTATTTTTCATCGACTCCCCTAGGGTTTCTGGAATATTTGGGAATTTATAGGCATCAGAGGCGGTGGAGAGGGGCCCCGTGGAGGGCACAACCCATCAGGGCGCGCTAGGGGCCTCTGGCGCACCCTGGTGGGTTGTGCTCTCCACAGCCCACCTTTCTGGCACTTCTTTGGCCCACTGGGTGTATTTTGGTCCAAAAAAATCTCCAAAAAGTTTCGTCGCGATTGGACTCCGTTTGGTATTGATATTCTGTGAAGTAAAAGACAAGCAAAAACAGCAACTCGCACTTTGGCACTATGTCAATAGGTTAGTCCCAAAAAATGATATAAAGTTGCTATAAAGTGATTGTAAAACATTCAAGAATGATAATATAATAGCATGGAACAAGAAAAAATTATAGATACATTGGAGACGTATCAGTAGTGCACTTGCAGAATGTTAGTATCTTCTCCTTCCAACATTCTGTCCATGCAATATTTATGTAACTTGCGAGTACTGGAATTGCACTCCTCCCAGAAATCGCCAACAAGGAATGGCTGGCCATGCTTGTACTTGCGTTTCTCAAATGTTACTATTTCCTTAGTAGAAAGTTTCTTTTCAAGGTCTGCTTCAGACATGTGGTCAGAACTGGGATTACCCAGCCCTTCGAAAACCTTGTTGTTAATTTGGGTATGGCCGATGATTCTTTGTAGAAGGAGGCTCTTGGTCCCCTCCCTCCTCGCTTTTGGGAGGCCCGACTTCCTGTGTGAAATCATGGCCACTTCCGTCTTCTTAGCTGAAGCACTTCTTGTTTGACGTCTGGTTTCATCAACGACATGCTGCTGATAGAAGCTTGTGAAGGTACGATGGACTGCGGAACAGATGATGCCGCTGTGATAGACTGTTGAGCTGTAGTGCCAGAGTCGACGGACAACTGACCAGCCGTTGAAGCTATTCCGGGCTTCTGATCAGCTCGTGCCAACGTGTCAGTGTGTTGATGCGGCTGTGACAACTTGTTGGTTTGCTGAGCAGGCAGTGCCGACACATCGGTATGCTTATCAGGCGGCTGCGAACTGCTGGACTGATGAGCAGGTGGGTCCTGACTTTCGGAGTGCTTAGCAGGCAGTCCCGGACTTTTGGACTGCTTAGCAAGCGGTTCTAGACTTTCAGACTCCTTAGCATGCGGTTCGGTCGGGTTTGTCTAGTGAGGATGCAGTGCCGATGTGTCTGCACTTTCTGCTTTAGTGGCCGGCATCTGAACCGATGATACGTCTTCAGCAGGTGTAGGCCTTGCCACAGGCTGCTCAGGAGTGGACGATGACCTGGCCTCTATGGCAGGAAGTCGATCGGAGTGATCACAGGTTGATGCCTCGGGCATCGGATTTCCAAGAGTATGTTCATCGGGGGAATCACACAAGATTTGCTGTGGCGAGAGGAGAGTCACCGGTTCGAGGGCGACATTGGTTGCTTTTGGGGGGGGGGGGGGCTGGAGGGATCTCATCCAGGAAGTATATTTCTTTCCACGGCCACTGGATATGATTTAACCGTGTTTCTTCCAAGGTCCTTTGCTCATCTGGGTCCCCAAGGACATTCTTCAGGGCAAAATTACTGAATCCAGGCTTTATTTCAGTCACGTAGCACTTCACACATCCCGGCTTCAACGGCGCATTGTCCAACAAGAGTCCCCCGTCCAAGTCAGGGTAGTAAACCCACGATGTTGCACATTGTAAAGTACCTTCATAATGTGTAAGCACGGCCTTCAATCTCCCCCCTGTCCATATAGATCAGATATAGCACCATCATGTCCAGCGGCAACATCATTGTCGCTGGGGTCAGCCGATGCACAGCTACTCTTGTGTGGTGTTGTCATACAATAAGTGGTATCATCCATGCCGACATACCGTTCTGTCTCTTGGCTCTCTCTCATCATTAGTGTCTTCTGCTGCATATATGACTCCTCAACTTCCTTTCGAATTCCAGGATACAGGTCCCTCTTAATACTTTCACGCAAGTCTTTATGCTTACCCTCACTCCTAGATTTTTTCATGCCGAGCCTCTCTTCTTTGCTTAGTGAGAAAGCCCTCTTGTGTGGTACATTGACCCCAATACCCCTTGCACGGCCAGGGGGCTCTTTGGTAGTCAGAGCCTCGGACAGAATGTCACATGGCCCTGAGTTTTGGTAGCACCTTCCAGTGTTTGTGGAAGCCTTTGCCATCACATCATACAGTTCTTGGTCTGCCGAGTTTTCAAAGTAATAAGAACCGTCTCCATGCCTCTTTGCCCGTGCCCGCAAGTAGTCCCTAGCGCAAGTGCCCCTAATTTTACTAAAGGCCGGGCTGCCACCCGCAGCTACTGCTTCTTTGTCCTCCTGCTCCCATATCGGTTTCATGCCGTAGTATCCTGCCACACCCATACGGTGGGGGTGTGTGTTCTTCTTTTGTAGTTCTGATTGTATGGCACTCTTCTTAATAAACTCTTCACTGGCCCTGACCCTTTTGAATTCTGTCCAGTCTTCCTTTATAATTTGGGGGTATGAGGGGATTGGGTCCTTGCCTTGACTCAAGAACTTCTTGTACAACACATGCTTCCAGTTTCTCCAAGCATCCCTGGCCTTCTTCAGTACAGCGTGTTGCACCTGCTCTCTCCACTCCTCAGGAACGTTGAAGTGCTCCATGATCTCCCGGACTATCCTTTGCCGTGTTTCTGCACCAGCCTTCCGAAACCCCAGCAGATTAATGTTTAGCCTTGCCCTGCCAACAAATCCACACACACTCCTGAACCTCATGCGTGCTTTATCAGGTTTAGTTGGAGCCCAAGACTTCAAATCGATGTCAGTTACTTCGTATACACCTTTAGGCTGGTGTGTCGGCTTTCTTGGAGCACTCTTCCAACTCTTGACCAGATGGGTGATTGTGGCAGCTTTATCCCATTCATCATTTCTTGATACACGAACATCTGTTGCAGACATGTTGGCTTCGGACTCAAATGAAGATACCTCGGCAAAAGTATGACTGTCGTCGCTGCTAATAGACATCTACAGAGGACACATGTAAAATTCAGAGAAGGGGGATACTCGTAAATAAAATATAACAGCTTGGGAGCAAGCTGTCTAAACATGGCATGTGATAATTTGGAAATGTACGGCTAATTTGTTCATTTTGTGTGAGTCGTGCACACATGATATGTAACTCGACAATAACTAATCAGAATAAATACATCTTATATGTTAAATGGTAGATGATGAACATAAATACGCTCTCCATTATTTTATAATCATTTTGGGGACAAACCAAACAAGGAAAAGGGATCTTGAGATAATAGACCTCACCGCGATGGAGGGCAGCAACTGACCATTTTTTTGCGTAAATCCGGCAGGAGAGGCGAGGGTACATGATAGATATGGTCGAGGGCGGCTGGCGAGCAAATGAAGACGGCGAGGCGTGGGCAGCCACGTGTTCGGAGCGGTAGTGAATGGTAGGGTTGACGTCGGGAAGCAGGTACACGACCGGGTTGAGCACGACGGCGCCGGAAAGGGTTCTGGTGTGGATCTGGGGCCGGGAGGGGGAGGGAGCTAGCTGTCGATGGAGTTTGGGCAGAATCCGCGCACAGTTGAGCGAAATGGGGGAGGGCGCGGGTTTGTGTGTGTGTGGGGGGGGCATGTTGGCGGCTTCGGTGAAAAGGGTGAAAAAAGATCGCCGTGCGCCCCGCGGAAAGGCTTATGCAAACAGTTTCATATAGTAACCCGTGTGCACAAGCAACATTTATTTGTTCGAAATGAAAACCTCACAACTTTGAAATGTAGACATGTCTTCATCGCCTCTCCTCCAACTTTTACCCCACGGTACTCAATCATCATTATATGCCAGGTTTGATTTTCTGGCGCATTTATGGGCTCGGTTGATATTTTTTCAGCATTTTTACCATTCACGGGGCATTTAGTGCATATAAATCAAATCCCAACTTCAACAACGTGTGTTGACAAGAGGTATAAGGACAGTCGTTCGATTCGGGTGAATCCTACGGTGGAGACGTACGATCCGTGTGGTTTGGGTTTTGGCCAATCAGAACGCACCACTTACTTTGCGCGCATTAGGTGCCATCGTCCACGGTTTAGAAAGCACATGGTTTTAGTGAACCAACCGTGTGCTATTTCTTTATGCACAACAATCATATTTTCATTTCAACTGAATTTGTGACTTCATCATTCCGCCTCAAATTATTTTCATCGGCAGACGATCACCTATTAACCCCTGTATTGATTTTCGGCCGCATTTCATGACTTCTTTGCTAGTTTTAAGACAGTTTTTCCACCAACATTGGGCTTGTTAGTAATTGAATTGCAGAAAATGCAGATGTATTCCAAAAATCACGAAAATCGGCGTGTCGCCGTGGCATGACGTGAATACCCCGTGGAAAAAAATTGGTAATGTGTGGCAGAAGTTGTGATGTACAGCCCTTTGAAAACCGCGGAATCTCACACAAAGGATCATAGTTTCCAAATGTAGAGTTGGCATTTTGGACTCTCCAATCTATGTCAACCTCATCCTTTCGCCTCGATTTTTCCCATGGTACGCAAACATCAATGTACTCATATTATTGATCTTCTGGTGGATTACATGGCTCGTTTGTTATATCTAAGTCATCCTTTTGTATTTACCATGTTAATTAGTTCTTATAAATAAAATATCCCAACATGAATTCCGTGTGGATGCTCGCCAAGAATCTCTTACACAATCATTTGTGTGTCACTTTGCGTGTTTTTCGTCATTGTGCAAGCGAATGGGAAGAATTTTCAAACATTTTATGATGGGAGATGCGTAAATGTCAGTAATTTAATTACAGGAAATGCAAATGGATTCAAGAAAATCACGAAAATCGGTGTGTCATCGTGGCGTGATATCGAAACACCGTGGGAAAAAATGGTTATTATTGGCACAAGTTACGATGACCGCTCCTTGGAAACCGTAGCATCTCACTAGAAGGATCATAGTTCCAAAGGGAGAAGTGGCAAATCGAACTCCAATCGACGATGTCTTCATCGCCTCTCCTCCAACTTTTATCCCACGATACTCAATCATCATTATACGCCAGGTTTGATTTTCTGGCGCATTTATGGGCTCGGTTGATATTTTTTCAGCATTTTTTACCATTTATGGAGCATTTAGTGCATATAAATCAAATCCCAGCTTCAACAATGTGTGTTGATGAGAGATATAAGGACAGCCGTTCGATCCGGGTGAATCCTACGGTGCAGACGTACGATCCGTGTGGTTTGGGTTTTAGCCAATCAGAATGCACCACTTACTTTGCGCGCATTAGGTGTCATCGTCCACGGTTTAGTAAGCACACGGTTTTAGTGAACCAACCGTGTGCTATTTGTTTATGCACAACAATCATATTTTCATTTCAAATGAATTTGTGACTTCATCATTTTGCCTCAAATTATTTTCATCAGCAGACGACCACCCCTGTATTGATTTTCGGCCGCATTTCATGACTTGTTTGCTAGTTTAAGACATTTTTTCCACCAATATTGGGCTTGTTAGTAATTGAATTGGAGGAAATGTAGATGTATTCCGAAAATCATGAAAATGGGTGCGTCACCATGGCATGATGTGAATACCCCATGGAAAAAATTGGTAATGTCTGGCGGAAGTTGTGATCACTAGTAGAAAACAGGGCATCTGTCCCGGTTCCAGAGGGCCTTTAGTCCCGGTTCCAGAGGGCCTGTAGTCCCGGTTCAGCAACCGGGACAACACAATCGGGACTAAAGGTCCAGACTTTTAGTTCCGGTTGGCTTACGAACCGGGACTAAAAGAGCTCCACACGGCCGATGTAGGGCGCCCAGGCAGGAGGACCTTTAGTCCCGGTTGGTAACACCAACTGGGACAAAAGGGTGTCCACGTGTCAGCCCCTGCCAAGCGCTGGGGTCTAGGTTTTCTTTTTGGAAAGGGCGGTGTTTCATTTTGTGTTTTCATTTTCTTTTATATTTATATTGTATTTTCACGCAGTTACACATATTAATATTCAACATCATCGGTACAAATTATGGAAAAAAACATCCAACATCAGTACAAATTAGATGGATGCAATAGACCAAGTTGAATTAGAGGAAAATACGATGTTGCGATTCACAACATCGTATTTTCCTCTAATTCAACTTGGTCTATTGCATCCATCTAATTTGTAGTGGTATATGTCATATTACAACTCATCATCATCTTACTCAACTCTTCATCATTCTAGGTAAAATAACATAAAAAGGTGAACTCCTCATCATTCTGGTTGTTATCATACTAGCAAATGATCAAGTTATCACAAGTTAGAAACACTAACTACTGCTCTCTCCTAGGTAAAATAGCATAAAAAAGGTGAACTCCTGCATCTCCCCATTGAAGAATATAGATCAACCTATCTCCAACTTCTGGCTTGCGCAATTTATAGTCTCCAAGTGTTTGCCTGGATGCTGTTATTGCCTTGCTCCATCCTTTTATTTTCATGGTATTCTCACTTTGAGATATCGTGTATTTACCAGGGTAACTAATCGGCATTGGCCGTAAACTAACCATATGCAAATCACCTTTGGTAAACATCCATTTAGGAACAGTCTCTGGTGGGAGTACCTATTGAAGAACATAAGTTATAATAACATAGTTAGCAAACTAGTTTTGCTTAAGAACAATGTATGAAAAGGATGGACTAATGACACAATAGTAAAAAAATTCTTACAAAGTTGTCTCTAGTGATGTTATAAGGGTTTAAATTGTGCACTAGTGGCACATATCCATGATAAATGTTACCAATCATGTAATTTTCCTTATGATGCTAAACAGCATGAATAAATGAGATGAGATGATCTTTCTCCAAACAAGTAAGTTTGGAGTCATGACTGTAGTACGTCTGATCTATTATCTGTCGGGTAGTTCTTGTAGCACGGAAATAAGCTGATAATTAAAAATAAAGAAAATTAGTCGGGATGAGTACCAAATACTTTTCAATAATCAATATAAAGTACCTAACAAATCTGTTGACAAACACACCTGGAGGTAGCACCGGAATCAAGTCATCCTCCGCATGCACCCAAATATCTATATTATTATCACGAACATCGTCATTACCAAGATCGAAGGTAATGTTCATGTCCTCATCCAACCCATACGCGTGGCAAAATGCTCTCCAATTAGAACAACCAAAATATGTGTGATCTTCGTTATTTTTCACCTTAACAACAAAAGTGTAATGCTCCGTTCTTAGGTGAGCTATCATTGGCTCTCTACTATCCTTCCTTTTGAAATGGAACTTGTCCAAGACAGCGGATCTTGCATGACAGGGAACACACTAGTCGAATTGTACAAAAGAAAATTAAAGGTTAATTAAAGCAAAAAAGCACACGTCATACTTCATTAACAAAAAATACATGTCGTCTGTACATACCGTAATAATACTAAATTCTTCTGTTAGCTTGACGGTGAACGACCTATCGTTGTCCAGGTGAGGATAAATTTCGCATAGACCCTGTCGTCCCAGCACAAAGGGAACTGAGGGATCCTATCGTCGTCAGACGACGTCGACATTTCCTGTGTTCATGATTCTAAGATTAAAAATTGACGGCAAAATTTTGAAGCAAGATCATCATATAATACCAGTAATACATATAATAGCACCGGCGATCGTCGGCGACTCTTCATATAATATTATCATATAATATCACTAATACATCTCGAATAATCCTGTTAATGAAGCATCGAATATTATCACTAATACAGCTCGAATATTATTGAATAATCTAGTTCACTCGCGGTTCCTGAAGCGTGGGCGGTGGACACCCAAAGAGAAGGAACCATCACATGATCATAGCTCGGGTGAGATCCCTGAAGGAACTGCCAGGCATTGGAGAACCTTGCATCTAACGCAACCATGTAGCGACGGACGTGCTCGTCCTCCCTGACACGACGACGTACCACCTCCTCGGTTGCCGGCTGCCTCCGCACCGATAGTGGCCCACGCGACCGCCACCAAAGAAGCTCCGGGTCGACGACGATACCCAGATTCCTCACCAAACTGCGCGCCCCGGAAGGTATCACCCCCCAGTGCCAGCCCGGTGGAGCCCAGTCCCGGACATGGCGCCTCTCAAACTGGTTGTCGGCGCCGAGTCGACGACGAGGATGTGGGATTGGCATCGTCGACGAGAACAAATTGTGGCTATAGCAAATATCATTTTATTTAACAACAATAAAACAACACTACCATTTTTAATAACAAAGCCTAGTGATGTGTATGTGTGTGTGTGGCGCGCGCCCAAGAGCACATATAACACTTAAAATCTTGTATGGTAGCAATTAAAGAAGCATCTTCCTCATAGATCAACAAATCAACTTAAAATGCCATCTTGAAACTTTGTGATATGACCAAACATGTTACCAGTTACTAGTATTGGTGTTGTAAAATATCATGTCGTTTTGGGCTCATATTTGGCACGTACTGACTGTTTAAATTGGCAATACCAATTTTTGCCTCAAAATTTGACTACTTTCAAAAAATCTGAGAAATCTATTGTAAATACTACATGTGACTAGTATGAATCTGGGAAATTTTGAGCATCTTTGGACAAAGGGATTGGTATATAATAGCTATTTTGCTCAACTGATCCTAATTTCGGTTCACAATTTGATAGTTTCCAAAAATTCTAAAAAAACGAGGACCGAGCGGTGGTGTGGCCGGCGGCTCACCTAGGAGGAGGAGGAGGCCGGAGCGGGCTCGGGGAGGCGACGGCGTCAGGGGGCGCCGACGGGGGACGGCGTCGGGGCGGTGACGGGGACGGTGTCGGGGGCGGCGACGAGGAGCGAGCGGGCTCGGGGAGGCGACGGCGTCGGGGGGCGGCGATGGGGGACGGCGTCGGGGGCGGCTGTCGGTGTCAAAACCGGCGGATCTCGGGTAGGGGGTCCCGAACTATGATGCTTGGATCGATGGTAACAGGAGACGAAGGGGACAAGGTTTTACCCAGGTTCGGGCCCTCCTATGGAGGTAATACCCTACGTCCTGCTTGATTATATTGATGGTATAGAGATTACAGAGTGATCTACCACGAGATCGTATGACTAAACCCTAGATGAGTTCTCCCTCCTCATGATCTAAAACCCTCCGGCTTATATAGACGCCGGGGGTGCCTAGGGTTTACACATGGTCGGTTACACGTCGAGGGGATAAACATGCCTATTCTACTTTAAACGTGGAGCACACGCCTTGCTTCTAGAAACTTCCCTTCTGGAGTCCGGTCCTTCGAGTGATCCAGTGTCCAGCGAATGGCCCATATAGTCCGGCCCATATTAGACAGGCCGGCCTCCCGAGGACCCCCTAGTCCAGGACTCCCTCAGTAGCCCCCGGACTAGCCTCCAACGCCGATGTGTATCCGGAGAATCTTGAACAGAGTCGGCTTGCGAGGCGAGTCCCTCTTCCCCTGATTGTTCGGCATCTGACCTGTGATCGGCGAAATCCCAAACGTAGCGGGATTGCCAAGTCCATTGCAATAATGCTTCTCGAGCCTCGCGCATTGCGAGGAGATGAATGGTTTAGCAGTTCTTTTACAGAGCTGCCCCCCTCTGAAAAGGGGTACCATCTATTTAATTAAACTGGATCGCGATCACATCTTCACCTTCCCCCTTTAGACGAAACCCCCAGCAAAAAGACCTCTACCAAAAGAAAATGGCGAGTGCCCCTGGTTCTTCTTCGGATCCTTATGGATCTCGCCCAGGGGATTGGGGAAGCTGTTCCGTGTCAACTCTTCGTCTTCGCCAACTAGAGACCCAAGGGTATCTCCCTTCCTCAGATCTGACGACCGTCCGTGCCGGCTTGAATTCATTCAACGGCATGGTCCTTGCGGAGAACTTCCCCCGTCCACAAAAGGGAGAGCACGTGTGCTTTGTCCCGTTCCTCCTGCGAGGGCTCGGATTTCCCATCCACCCATTCTTGAGAGGGTTATTGGCATTCTACGGGATCCAGCTCCATCACCTTACCCCAGGGTCTATCCTTCACATCTCAGGCTTCGTGGCCCTCTGCGAGATGTTCCTGGGGTGCGAGGCACATTTCGAATTGTGGAGGAAGTATTTTTGCCTTGTCCCACGTACAAGGGACGGGACAATTTTTGAAGTTGGCGGAGCTGAAGTATGCCGCATAGCGGGGACGGGTTACCCCGTAGGAACCCCGAAGGAATTTGAAATGTGGACCTCGGAGTGGTTTTATATTGAAGACGTTCCTTTGTTCGATCCAACTCGGTGGGGCTTGCCCGAATACTCCGATGCCTTTCCGAAGAAAAGGTACAACTAGCGTCTGAAGAGCCTGCCCCAAGAGGAAAGTGCCGAGGTGCTGCGTTTATCGACCCATGTGAGGCTATTAGCCCATCACAAGCTGACCATGATTGACGTCATGGCCGCCGTCCTCACTCGGTGCGTCCAACCTCTTCAGCAGAGGGTACATCCTTTGTGGCGCTATAACGGGACAAGCGACACTACTCGCTCCCGAAGACTGGGTCCTGCCAATCAAACAGTATTAGCCGCCGCACTTGCCGATCATTCAAGGGGGAGCAAGAGGACTTTGTTCAGCGGTCATCAAAGGACGGATATTCTTGCCACAATCCCATCGAATGGGTGAGCCTTTATACCTACTGTAATTATAGTTCGGTTTTTCCATTATGTCCCTTTCTGACCGAAGCCGTCAAACTTTATGCAAACATGAATGGAGGAGCTTCATCGAGATAGTCAACTGTCCGGCTCCTCAACCCGAAGACTATGCCCGTGAGGACGATCCGGGCTATCACGAAGACCCGGACCTATCAATCGAATTCGAAGGCGGGGTTTTCTACCAGGAGGGCCTTGATTACGCCAAAGTGGCCATCGTTGCCGACTACCCTGGATCTTTTCCTTCCCCCGCCGTAAACAAGAAGAAAAAGAAGACGTCCCTCAAGAGACAAGTGTCCACCAGTGACCCTGACACACCGGTTCCTATCGTCAAACGCCGTAGATCTGCGCGACTTACACCGGCCGCAGCGACAGTGGCCGAATCGGGAAGTAATATGGATCCGACAGATAGGCCGGTCACAGGGGCAAGCGCACCAGCGAGCTCATCCCAAAGGTATTTCGCTTGATCACACGATTTAACACCATGATTTGATAAAGCTCGTCGAAAGATAATTCCGCCAAAATATTCAGGCAAGAGGTTCGGCCGTATCCTGCCGAGGACGCCGTAAAGACATCCATCGGTGCCCAAGGTTCAGGGCCTTCCGCCCATGTTGATCCTGTTGCTGGAGCTTCCCCCGCCAATCCCGCCCCAGCCGATTCGGGCGATGCCATATCGGTCACCAAATCAGAGGTTGGGAGCGCTATGCGTCATCGGCAGCGACGTAAAGTCCTGCAACATCCAGCCTTTTCCGAACAAGAATTCGGCGCTCTACGCACGGCGGATGCATACCTTGGGGCCGCCCGAACTGGGTTCGGTGAAGCTATAAAGTTGATATCGTCCAGCTTGCAGGTGAGTTGTTGGTTATTTAAAATCCGAACACGCATGTAAACCTAGTAGCCCCCGAGCCTTAACTTGGTCGGCACGACCGAATTAAGGATCCCTTTCTGCAAATGCAGGCCTCTAAGCAACAGTGCGAACAACTGGCGAAGGAACTTAAAGACAGCCAAACACAGGTCGAATCTGTGAAGGCTGAGCTAGAGCAAGTAAAGAGCTTTACTCGGGAGGCACACGGTGAGTGCATATATTAGCCGAATATATAACATGTTCCCATGCTTACGCGAGGGTACTATGTAGCAGCTGAATCAATAGGGCAATTACAAAAAGATTTGGATGTAGCCCGAGAATCTCAGCGGTACGCCGAGTCCCAGCACGAAGCTGGAGGTCGCGTTATGACACGACACATTGAAGAGAAGAACCGCTTCAAAGAGGAGAACCAGAAGCAAGCCGAAGAAATTGAAAGCTTGAAGGCTCAATTGGCCCAGGTCCAGGGAGAGAACCAAATCTTACAGAGGGGCATGTATGGTGAGCGTGATTCTAACATCAGAAGGTAATTTTTCCTTTATGGATGTAATATAACCTGTATGCCATAACTCATGTGTAGGTCTCCTGACCGGGCATTCCGAAGAAGAGATCGGATCTTACCAGGGAAACTTGCTAAAGGATCTAACCGCCTTGCACGAGCGGGTTCGGAAGGTCATAAAGGGCATGGTAAAAGCACTGTGGCCCGCTGAGCAGCCTTCCGAGGGGATGACCGAGCTAGTCGATCGTTTCAAGGGAGCTCGAGCTAGGTTCGAGCTGTGGAAGACATCGGCATGCCGGGAGGGAGCGAGGGAGGCGTGGGCGATGATCAAGACCCGCTATACCAGACTTGATCCCGAGCATATGGCTCAGGTTGGGCCAGTGGGGGTAGATGGACAAGAAATTCCGCTCCACCTGGTTTATGACCAGGTGATGCCTACCGCCCGATTGTCACAACAGGACTGCTCCCTGGACACTGTAATCGATAATCTCGATCAGCAGCCGGGTATATGATTGTATGTAGCTGTGTACTATCAATCAAAGATTTGCTCCGCTGTGTTGTAAACTTTGTCTTAACCGGCCATCGGCTTTAGCCTCCCGTGCTAGAAGCTTGGGAGTGTTCCGCTGAAAGTATCACCCTAGGGTGGACGAACTATATTCGGGGAACCAGGCAATCCAGCCATATGGTGCGAACAGACAGAAAGCACGCAGGGAGATATGTTATATTACTATTTAGCGTAAGAAACATCTTCTGAAGAAAATAGTACCTCTACCGATACCTTTCGTCAGGTTGCTACGTAAGGCGTAGGCTGTAGCCCGTACACTGATAGTATATGGCTAAGTGTGATTGTAAGAAGACAAGACCCTGGTAATGGTCATGACGACCATAGTGTTACAAATTATTTCCGTCGGGGCCGATCAATTGTCTACGCAAGATAGATAGCTTTTGGCTTCACCCGTCTGAGGCACGTGTCCGGATGACCCGGTCGTAACAATCGCAGAGGTGCTCCCTTTACCCTCTAGCCGAACAATCGGGAATGTAGAGGGTAACCACAGGAGCGAGGCAACCCAGCTTGGCGAATCTTAGTTCGAATTGATGCATACGATGGCTTGAAAACGACAAGGAAAACGGGCACCCACAGTGAGTGTGGACAAGTGCGGAGAATATAAAATCATTGGCTTCGGAAAGGAAGCCCCCAGGTGTTGTGTTCGGATTTAACACTTGAAGGTGTAAAACGAAAAGTCTTATAACGAGATTGAATGAGCCGAACACAGAGTTGGGATAAAAAGGGTGCAAACCTGCCAAATATTAGTGTGAAAGGAGAATTGGAAAATAAAAAGGAAAACACGAAGGAAGAAACATAAAGTAAGGAGTGCGACGACACCGGTTTATCCGTAGAAGCGCTGAAGACGAGCTGCGTTCCATGGGTTTGGTTCGAGGCGGTGATCCGACGGGTTCCGAAGACGATAAGCCCCTCCCGTGAGCATTTCGTCGATTATGAAGGGGCCTTCCCATTTGGGCTTGAGTTTATGCTTCTGCTTCTTCGGGAGTCGTAGGACTAATTCGCCTACGTTGTATGCTTGCGCCCTCACCTCTCTGCTCTGGTAACGCCGGGCCTGCTGCTGATAAAAAGTGGAACGGGCCCGAGCTATGTCTCGCTCTTCCTCCAAGGCGTCCAAGTCGTCCTGCTGATCTAACTCGGCCTCTCTTTCCTCGTACATGCATACTCTTGGCGCATCGTGAATGATATCACAAGGAAGGACCGCTTCGGCCCCGTAGACCATAAAGAACGGGGTGTAACCCATTGATCTATTCGGGGTGGTGCACAAGCCCCATAGTACGGAGTCCAGCTCCTCAACCCACTGACAATCGGATTCTTGCAGAGACCGGACCAAATGCGGCTTGATGCCGCTCATTATGAGGCCGTTTGCTCGTTCAACTTGTCCATTAGTCTGCGGGTGATAAACCGAGGCGTAATCGAGCTTGATGCCCACCTTTGCACACCAGTCTTTGACTTCCTAAGCGGTGAAATTGGATTCGTTATCAGTTATTATACTATGCAGGACACCGTAACGGTGTATCACGCCGGATATAAAGTCGATTACTGGTCCGGATTTGGCTGACTTGACGGGTTTAGCCTCGATCCATTTGGTGAACTTGTCGACCATAACCAACAAGTATTTATTTTTCTTGGTCCCCCCTTTAAGTGGTCCGACCATGTCTAGCCCCCAGACCGCGAAAGGCCAAGTGATCGGAATAGTCCGAAGAGCTGTTGGGGGCATGTGACTTTGGTTTGCGAAAAGTTGACACCCTACGCAATATTTGACAAGTGACTGGGCGTCCGCCCGAGCTGTGGGCCAAAAGAACCCCGCCCGGAAGGCCTTGCTTACTAAGGCTCTTGCTGCGGCATGATGACCGCCCATCCCTGCGTGTACTTCGGCGAGAAGCTCCCGCCCCTCTTCCTCAGATATGCACCGCTGTAGTACTGCAGTAGTGCTCTTTTTATATAACTCTCCTTCGTGTACCTTAAAGGCTTTGGAGCGCCGGACTATACGTCGGGCCTCCGTTTGATCATCGGGGAGTTCCTTTCGAAGGAGGTAGGCGAGGAAGGGTTCGGTCCAAGGAGCGATTACTGCCATGACCTCGTGGGCCGAGGGCGTTTCGTTCATTACGGAGCCGCCGATAATTCTGTCATCTGGTTCGTCAACAGGGGGAACAACCGTGTGTGTGCTCGAGAGATCGGCGCCCGCTTGATCGTCCTGCCAAACCACGGATGGCTTAAAGAGCCGTTCCAGGAAAGTGTTCGGCGGGACAGGGTCGCGTTTGGCTCCTAAACGTGCCAGTATGTCAGCGGCTTGGTTGTCGTCTCGAGCGACGTTGTGGAACTCCAGCCCCTCGAACCGTGCGGATATTTTGAGGACAGCGTTTTGATATGCCGCCATCTTCGGATTTTTGGCGTCAAACTCACCGTTTACTTGAGAGATGGCCAGATTAGAATCTCCCCGTACCTCCAGCCGCTGTATGCCCATTGAAGCTGCCATCCGAAGACCGTGTAGAAGGGCTTCGTATTCGGCTGCGTTGTTGGAGTCGGCATACATGATCTGGAGCACGTATCGGACGTTGTCACCTGTGGGGGATGTGAGAACGACTCCAGCCTCCAGTCCGGCCAAGGTTTTGGATCCATCAAAGTACATCGTCCAATGTGAGTATGTACTGTATTCCCTGGGGAGTTCGGCTTCTGTCCATTCGGCAAGGAAATCCGCTAATACCTGAGATTTAATAGCTCGGCGCGGTTTGTATGTGATCTCGAAAGGAAGGAGCTCAATCGCCCATTTGGCTATACGGCCTGTGGCATCCCTGTTATTGATTATATCATTCAGGGGTACTTCCGATGCCACCGTGACCGAACACTCTTGGAAGTAATGTCTTAATTTACGTGATGCCATAAATACCGTATAGGCTATCTTCTGGTAGTGCGGGTATCTTGACTTGCATTGCGTTAGCACCTCTGACACATAATAGACCGGCTTCTGTATCTGGAATTTGTGCCCCTCCTCCTCTCGTTCGACGACGAGCACTGCGCTGACAACTTGGTTGGTGGCCGATATGTATAACAACATGGGCTCACCCACGCTTGGTGCTGTGAGTATGGGGTTACTTGCCAGTAGTGTCTTGATATCTTCTAACGCAGCCTTTGCTTCGTCGGTCCATTCAAAAGTCTTGGTCCGTTTCAGCAATTTGTACAGCGGTAAAGCTTTTTCACCGAGGCGGGAGATAAAGCGGCTTAATGCCGCCACGCAACCCACCAATCTTTGCACATGCTTTAGCTCTGTGGGGATTGCAAGTTCTGACAAGGCGCGGATCTTGGCCGGATTCGCTTCTATTCCTCTATGGGAAACGATGAATCCGAGCAACTTACCAGCGGGAACTCCGAAGACACACTTCTCCGGATTGAGCCGAATATCATATTCGCGTAGGCTTGCAAAGGTTTGCCTTAGGTCGTCGATTAAATTGCTAACGTGTTTGGTTTTGATGACCACGTCGTCCACGTATGCTTCGACTGTTTTGCCGATCTGTTTCTCAAGACAGGTCTGGATCATGCGCTGGTATGTAGCCCCAGCGTTTTTTAGCCCGAAAGGCATTGTGTTAAAGTAGAACGGCCCGTAGGGGGTGATGAATGCGGTTGCCGCTTGATCGGATTCCTTCATTTTAATCTGATGGTATCCGGAATAAGCGTCGAGGAAACACAGCGAGTCGTGTCCGGCTGTGGCATCAATGATCTGGTCTATTCGTGGTAGAGGGAAAGGGTCCTTGGGGCACGCCTTGTTGAGGTCTTTAAAGTCGACGCACAGCCGCCAGGATTTGTCTTTCTTTGGTACCATCACCAGGTTTGCCAGCCATTCGGGGTGCTTAATGTCCCGAATGAATCCGGCCTCTAGCAATTTAGCTAATTCTTCACCCATAGCTTGTCGTTTGGGCTCGGAGAAACGGCGGAGAGTCTGTTTGACGGGCTTAAAACCTGCCATGATGTTCAGACTGTGTTCTGCCAATCGTCGTGGGATGCCAGGCATATCGGAAGGATGCCAGGAGAATATATCCCAATTTTCTTGTAAGAATGCTCGCAGCGCCTCCTCCGTGGTAGGGTCGAGCTGTGCTCCAATGGACGCTGTCTTGTTAGGGTCCGTCGGGTGCACCTGAACTTTAATGATTTCTTTTGCTGGCTTGAAGGACGTGGATTTGGGCCTCTTGCTGAGGATCACGTCGTCTTTGTCTACCGTTGACCGGAGTGCGGTCAGCTCTTCTGCAGCAAAGGTCTCAGCAAGGGCCTCGAGGGCGAGTGCTGCTGTTTTGTTTTCGGCCCGTAGGGCTATATTCGGATCACCAACTATTGTGATTACTCCGTTTGGTCCTGGCATTTTAAGTTTCCTATACCCGTAATGTGGTATAGCCTAGAATTTTGTGAAGGCTTCACGTCCCAGAAGGGCGTGATAGCCACTGGGGAAGGGCACGATGTGGAAGAGGAGCTCTTCCGACCGGTAGTTGTCGGGCGTGCCGAACACTACGTCCAGGGTAATACATCCTGAGCAGCGTGCCTCCTTCCCTGGGATTATTCCCCGAAAGGTTGTGTTGCTATGTTCGATCCGAGATCGGTCGAATTGCATTTTTTCTAGCGTGTCTTCATAAATTAGGTTTAGACCGCTGCCGCCGTCCATTAGCACTTTGTGTAACCGGAAGCCGTCGATGACGGGGTTCAGGACTAGTGCGGCTGGTGAATGGTCGGGATGAATGGCTGGTCGATCAGCATCTCCAAAGGTGATGGGTGTATCTGCCCATACACTTGTTGCAGCCACGTGGTACACCTGTCCAATTTCTTTAAGGGCTCTCTTCCTTTTGTTCCTCAAAGGGAACGTTTCGTAGATCGTCAGGACTTCGGTGTGATGTTCCGATGAGTCTGCGGGGCGCCCTTTGGGCGGTGACGCCTTGAGGATGGCCTCGCCGCTTTTTGCGATCTGTCTGACGACCCAGCAAGTTCTAAAACTGTGGGTTGGAGCTATGTTTAGCAATACGGAGTGTATAGGGCAAGGTTTGTCCAATAGTCCGTCCAGGACAGTACTGACCCCAGGAAGGGATCTGTTTCTCTTTTTGGCGGGCTGAGTTTGGGATGTTCGGTTCGGGGGTATCCTCTTTTGCCGATCTCCTCTAAGGTATTCGGCAGAGGTTTGGTCCGAAAATAGCCGCTCTGCTTGCCAAGCACTTTCCATGGCACAATACTTCTGTACCAAGATGGATAGCTCGGAAAGGTCAGTTATGTGCCGCTGCGCCAGGGCGTTGAGGATTCCCTCGTTGTGGCAATTACGTTTGAAGGTTGCCATTATATCTGTGTCGCTGAGGCTGCGCACGTTGTGTCGTGCGAGGAGTAGTCTGGCCCAGTAATGATGGACCGACTCCCCTGGCAAATGCGCAATGTCCGGTGGATTCGAACGATTGGGCTCTGATGCGATGATTGGGTCATCGGCTTGGGAGGTGGGTGGGAGAAAAGGTAGTCCCTCACCAAGATGGGAGTCCGGAACTATAAGTTCCGAACTGCGGGATAGGTCGGGGGCCGACACCGGACTATTGCTGGAGCCGGTGACTGGGTCACGGGCAAGATCTCGGTGGTCAAAAATTGAGGTGTAGACCGTTTTTAGTTCCGGTAACTGGGAGGTCGAACCCTCCGCCGGACACTCGACGGTGGCGACGAGGTGGGTGACCGTGGGGACGCAAATTTCCCTGTCATCGGGTTTAAGCCCGAGCCGGTCATAGACCGGGATCTGGTCATCGGCCGTTCGCATAGTCTCCATCCGATCGAACAACTCGTTGAGAAACGAGGCGATGGTGGGATGCGTGTCACCAAAGCGAGTGGGGTCGGTATGCGGCGTCGCTGTTCCAGAGTCGCGCGAGGGCGTTCTTGGATCCTGTTCAGATCCATCCCGACCCGTACGAAGACCGATCTGAGAGCAGATCGGGGCTGGGTCGTCGTTGATTTTTATCGATGAGATCCGATCTAAGGCTTTGTCGAGAATCGAGAGCTCGATCAGACCGATCTGCCCGGAGCTTCCGGAGTTAGCCTCCGATGCATCCGTGCAGGGAGTGTGTTCGGCAAGAATGGGTGTTCGGCTGTCGGGCGCTATGACCTGATCCGAACTTAAGATCGGGCCTCCACCAGGGCAGATCCCATAGGCGGAGCCGGAAGATGGATCCGAGGTTAAAGCCTCAGGGTCATCGGGCATGGCAGGCGAGACTGCAAGCCCGGTTAGTGATAGATCGCCGCGGGAGTCTACGGAGAACTCTAAGTTCCCGAATCTGACCTCCTGATCAGGGGCGAAACTTCCGACGCAGCCAAGGCGGCCGGTCGGGTCGGCGTGCAGCACTATGTTGCCGAAAGCGAAGATCTGTCCAGGGGCAAAAGCCCCTGTGTTGCGGACCTCTTCGTTAACGACTAGGCGAACCATCGATTCCTTCTGGCGATCACAGTGGAACTCTCAAAGAAAGCACCAATGTCGGTGTCAAAACCGGCGGATCTCGGGTAGGGGGTCCTGAACTATGATGCTTGGATTGATGGTAACAGGAGATGAAGGAGACAAGGTTTTACCCAGGTTCCGGCCCTCCTATGGAGGTAATACCCTACGTCCTGCTTGATTATATTGATGGTATAGAGATTACAGAGTGATCTACCACGAGATCGTATGACTAAACCCTAGATGAGTTCTCCCTCCTCATGATCTAAAACCCTCCGGCTTATATAGACGCCGGGGGTGCCTAGGGTTTACACATGGTCGGTTACACGTCGAGGGGATAAACATGCCTATTCTACTTTAAACGTGGAGCACACGCCTTGCTTCTAGAAACTTCCCTTCTGGAGTCCGGTCCTTCGAGTGATCCAGTGTCCGGCGAACGGCCCATATAGTCCGGCCCATATTAGACAGGCCGGCCTCCCGAGGACCCCCTAGTCCAGGACTCCCTCAGCGGCGACGAGGAGCGAGCGGGCTTGGGGAGGCGACGGCGAGATCCGACAGCCTGGCGACGTCGAGGTGGTTTTCGGCGCCGTCGGGGGAGAGGGAAAGCAGATGGATTTGGAAATTTTTCCAAGTCTTGCTTATATAGTCCAACCTTTAGTCCCGGTTGGTGGCTCCAACCGGGACTATAGGTACCCCTTTAGTCCTGGTTGGAGCCACCAACCGGGACTAAAGGTAGTTTTCGCCAGGCAAAAGGGCCGGAAGCACAGCCCTTTAGTCCCGGTTGGTGGATCCAACCGGGACTAAAGGGGTACCTATAGTCCCAGTTGGAGCCATCAACCGGGACTAAAGGGCTGGTCCTGGCTGTGGTGGGAGTTTAGTCCCACCTCGCCAAGCGAGAGGCGCCCGCACCGGTTTATAAGCCCGCCCCTCTCTGCCTTATTAAGTTCCTCTCAAAGTGAAAATAGATGCCCTTATACGGGAAATTTGACATAAATTCAAAATGCTAGTATGTGCTAGTATATTCAAAATGCTAGTATGTGCTTACTAGCACTTTGAATTTAGGTCGAATTTTCCCTATAAGCGCATCTATTTTCACTTTTGCTATTTTTTTTATATTTTTTTGCATATTAAAAGTTCTTAACAAAAAATACTTTATGAATATTCTTTTTGCTATTAAAGTTTTTAACAAAAATAACTTTGATAATTTTAGTTGCATAAATTTTATATAATATTAAGTTAAATAACTTTGATCAGACAAAAACACGTCTATTACAAAGGGAATTCAATTTTTTAAACATATTTGAACTCAAGACTTTTTCTGCATTCAATATGCACCATTCAAAAACACATCATCACTTTTCAACCCTTTTCTGACTTCATTTGGTATTTTTCATGCATTTCATGATTTATTTTGAGCTAAAATGACCCTGAATTGAAAAGCACTGTAAATGAACTCTGAAATGGTTGAAAGTTGGCATTACATCATAATTTCACCCACATAGAAGGTGCTAAAAAGTTAAGAGGGTTACAGGAAAAGCTGGATGCACTTCGTGTACAAACTGGACAATCTCTTTCGAAGTATCAGGGTTTGGGACGAAAACTCGTCTATTACAAAAGGATTTCAATTTTTAAAACATATTTGTACTCAAGACTTTTTCTGCATTGAATATGCACCATTCAAAGCCACATCATCACTTTTCAACCCTTTTCTGACTTCATTTGCTATTTTTCATGCATTTCACGATTTATTTTGAGCTAAAATGACCCTGAATTGAAAAGCACTGCAAATGAACTCTGAAATGGTTGAAAGTTGGCATGGTATCATAATTTCACCCACATAGCATGTGCTAAAAAGTTGAGAGGGTTACAGGAAAAACTGGATGCACTTCGTGTACAAAATGGACAATCTCTTTCGAAGTATCAGGGTTTCAGACAAAAACACGTCTATTACAAAAGGATTTCAATTCTTCACATGTAACTGCAGTGATATTCTAGTTGAAAGCCATCATCAGAATAATTGTGGACAGAAAGTCTTCACTTTTTCTTCGCGTGTGTCCCTTTCTTATTGCGCCTTAACCATGGATAATCTTCATCGTTTAACAAGATGCTTGGGTCAGCCTTCACTTTGAAGGGAGGAATTTCATGAAACTTTTCATAATATTCAGACATGTCTGTCTTGCCCTCCACTCCCACGATGTTTCTTTTCCCCGAAAGAACTATGTTTCGCTTTAGCTCATCGTTTGATTTATCCGCTTCCTTATCTTTTTTTCTCGGTTTGGTAGACATGTCCTTCACATAGAAAACCTGCGCCACATCATTGGCTAGGACGAATGTTTCGTCTGTGTACCCAAGATTGTTGAGATCCACTGTTGTCATTCCATACTGCGGGTCTATCTGTACGCCGCCTCCTGACATATTAACCCATTTGCACCGAAACAAAGGGACCTTAAAATCATGTCCATAGTCAAGTTCCCATATCTCGTCTATGTAACCATAATATGTGTCCTTTGCCCCATTAGTGATTGCTGCATCAAAGCGGGCACCACTGTTTTGGTTGGTGCTCTTTTTATCTTGGGCGATCGTGTAAAATGTATTACTTTTAAATCCTTCACCATATCAAGTATGTCATCACCAGTGCGGAGGACGGGCTTCTTCTGGTGATGTCCCAAGTACACATTCTTCTTGCATTTGTCCAAATATATACTTTGGGTATCATCTAAACAGTGCGTGCATGCGTTGTATCCCTTGTTTGAATGTCCTGAAAGATTACTAAGAGCAGGCCAATCATTGATGGTTACAAACAGCAACGCTCGTAGGTCAAATTCCTCTTGTTCATGCTCATCCCACACACGTACACCTTTTCCATTCCATAGCTGTAAAAGTTCTTCAACTAATGTCCTTAGGTACACATCAATGTTGTTGCCGGGTTGCTTAGGGCCTTGGATGAGCACTGGCATCATAATGAACTTCCGCTTCATGCACAACCAAGGAGGAAGGTTATAGATACATAGAGTCATGGGCCAGGTGCTATGATTGCTTCTCTGCTCCCCAAAAGGATTAATGCCATCTGCACTTAAACCAAACCATACGTTCCTTGCGTCATCAGCAAAGTCCTCCCACTTTCTCTCGATTTTTCTCCACTGCGACCCATCAGCGGGTGCTCTCAACTTCCCGTCTTTCTAACGGCCTTTTTTGTGCCATTGCAACAACTTGGCATGCTCTTTGTTTCTGAACAGACGTTTCAACTGTGGTATTATAGGAGCATACCACATCACCTTGGCAGGAACCCTCTTCCTAGGGCGCTCGCCCTCAACATCACCAGGGTCATCTCGTCTGATCTTATACCGCAATGCACTGCATACCGGGCATGCGTTCAATTCCTCGTACTCACCGCGGTAGAGGACGCAGTCATTAGGGCATGCATGTATCTTATGCACCTCTAATCCTAGAGGGCAGAGAACCTTCTTTGCTCCGTACGTAGTGTCAGGCAATTCGTTATCCTTTGGAAGCTTATTCTTCATTATTTTCTGTAAGTTTTCAAATCCCTTATCAGATAAACCATTCTCTGCCTTCCATTGCAGCAATTGCAGTGTGGTACCGAGCTTTGTGTTGCCATCTTCGCACTTTGGATACAACCCTTTTTTGTGATTCTCTAACATGTGATCGAACTTCAACTTCTCCCTTTCACTTTCGCATTCTCTCTGTGCATCAACAATGACCCGGCGAAGATCATCATTGGGCACATCTGGTGCCTCTTGATCTTCAGCCTCCCCATTGCAGTATCACCGTATTCAGGGTACAAATGACGATAGCTGTCATCATCCTCTTCTTCTTCGTTGTCTTCCATCATAACCCCTCTTTCTCCGTGCTTGGTCCAAACATTATAGTGTGACATGCAACCCTTCTCAAGCAGGTGGAAGTGAAGGTTTTAGAGTTGGAGTAATCCTTCGTATTCCCACAGACAGTACATAAACAATACATAAAACCATTTTGCTTGTTTGCCTCAGCCACTTTGAGAAAATTATGCAGGCCCTCAATGTACTCGGAGGTGCGTCGGTCACCGTACATCCATTGCCGGTTCATATGCGTGCATTATATAATTAAATGTATCAAAAACCATTACAGAACATCCTGAATAGAGAAGTGATCAAATTAATACAAGTTCATCATCACATTAAAACCAAAGTACAGTAGTGATCAAATGTTATTACTGAAAAAATAACAAGGCCAAACCTTTTAGAACACTTGTGTAGTTGGTGTACCGCCAAACCTAAACAAATCTTGGGGAAAATGTAGATTGGCTGTCGAGCTTCGAGAGGAGACAACTTAAGTGTGGCTGCGGCATTTCATCGAACACCTCATGTGCATAGTAGGTGAGAACAGAGAGCAACACACCTCCAAAATGCAGTCCGGCCAAAAAACAGAGGAGTGAGCGGGCAGGGGCGAGCATATATATAGGCGTTGTATAAGACCCGGCTGGTGGCTAGAACTGGGACTAAAGGTGCCTCTTTAGTTCCGGTTCCAACCACCAACCGGGACTAAAGGGGCTGGGCCAGGAGCGAGCCCCTTTAGTCCCGGTTCGTTGATTAATGAGGAATGCCCAGCCTTATGTTGATCTAGATTAATATGTTGTCAACCATAGCAATGAATTTGAAATATTTATGATAATTTACCCTATAGCTAGAACGCTCAGTTGATCTCACTCCGGTATGTATGAACTGAAAATGTGCAGTTTGGTTTAACGAATAGCACACGGTTGGTTCACTAAAACCGTGTGCTTACTAAACCGTGGACGATGACACCTAATGCGCGCAAAATGAGTGGTGCGTTCTGATTGGCCAAAACCCCAGCCACACGGATCATACGTCTGCACCGTAGGATTCACCAAGATCGAACGGCTGTCCTTATACCTCTCGTCAACACACGTTGAAGCTGGGATTTGATTTATATGCACTAAATGCCTCGTAAATGATAAAAAAAATGCTGAAAAAATATCAACCGAGCCCATAAATGCGCCAGAAAATCAAACCTGGCGTATAATGATGATTGAGTACCGTGGGATAAAAGTTGGAGGAGAGGCGATGAAGACACCGTCGATTGGAGTTCGATTTGCCACTTCTCCCTTTGGAACTATGATCCTTCTAGTGAGATGCTACGGTTTCCAAGGAGCGATCATCGTAACTTGTGCCAATAATAACCATTTTTTTCCACGGTGTCTCGAAATCACGCCACGATGACACACCGATTTTCGTGATTTTCTTGAGACCATTTGCATTTCCTGTAATTAAATTGCCGACATTTACGCATCTCCCATCATATAATGTTTGAAAATTCTTCCCATTCGCTTGCACAATGACGAAAAACACGCAAAGTGACACACAAATGATTGTGTAAGAGATTCTTTGCGAGCATCCACACAAAGTCATCCTTTTGTATTTACCATGTTAATTAGTTCTTATAAATAAAATATCCCAACATGAATTATGTGTGGATGCTCGCAAAGAATCTCTTACACAATCATTTGTGTGTCACTTTGCGTGTTTTTCGTCATTGTGCAAGCGAATGGGAAGAATTTTCAAACATTTTATGATGGGAGATGCGTAAATGTCGGCAATTTAATTACAGGAAATGCAAATGGACTCAAGAAAATCCCGAAAATCAGTGTGTCATCGTGGCGTGATCTCGAGACACCATGGAAAAAAATGGTTATTATTGGCACAAGTTACGATGATCGCTCCTTGGAAACCGTAGCATCTCACTATAAGGATCATAATTCCAAAGGGAGAAGTGGCAAATCGAACTCCAATCGACGGTGTCTTCATCGCTTCTCCTCCAACTTTTATCCCACGGTACTCAATCATCATTATACGCCAGGTTTGATTTTCTGTCGCATTTATGGGCTCGGTTGATACTTTTTCAGCATTTTTTTTATCATTTACGAGGCATTTAGTGCATATAAATCAAATCCCAGCTTCAACAACGTGTGTTGACGAGAGGTATAAGGATAGCCGTTCGATCTTGGTGAATCCTACGGTGCAGACGTATGATCCGTGTGGCTTGGGTTTTGGCCAATCAGAACGCACCACTCATTTTGCGCGCATTAGGTGTCATCGTCCACGGTTTAGTAAGCACACGGTTTTAGTGAACCAACCGTGTGCTATACGTTAAACCAAACTCCACATTTTCAGTTCATGCATACCGGAGTGAGATCAACTGAGCGTTCTAGCTATAGGGTAAATTATCATAAATATTTCAAATTCATTGCTATGGTTGACAACATATTAATCTAGATCAACATAAGGCTGGGCATTCCTCACAAATCACAATACAGTACACGGGAAAACTTCTAACAGAACGAACTCAGTACACATCGCTCACGATTCAGTACAGTAGACATAATGATTAGTTTTTTGAATCAATTCCCATGTACATGGGGTGATCGCGATCATTAGGTTGACCCCTAATGAACTTCGGATTTTTGATGATTTTACGCTTCTCCTCTTTTATGTTGCGTGGCCCCTCAGGTGGCAACTCATCATATTGATTGTACTCCTCCTCATCACCAACATTCTCGACGCCTAGTACCCTCCTCTTCCCATACATCACTACATGGCAGTGCGTTTGCAAGAGGTCTTTCACAAAGAAAATCTGGGTAGCAACGCTGGCAAGAATAAATGGGTCCTTGTGAGTTTTCAAAAAAAAATGGGTCCTTGTGATATGCCATAACTCTACGGTCAACATATATCTTCCTGCTGTAAGCATCAACCTTTACGCTACTAAGAGGGGCCCATCTGCACTTGAATAATGCCACCTTCATTGGCACATAGTTAGGCTCCCAAATCTCTTCAATGCACTACTAAAGAATGGTCCAAACACGACACATCAATCAGAGACCCTTCGACGAAACTGTGTGCGATGCATGAATCGCAAACGGTATAGTGCAAGCTCCATCGCTAATGGCACGAACTGTGTGCGAAGGTGGATCCATCAAATACGATTCAGAAAGTAGTTGTGTGTGCAATCTACGGCAGATAGTTTGTTCTTATGAACCGTTTGTGATTAGAGAAGATAACAGAAACGGTTACCAAAACTACATACGTGTGCGACGTACGGCATACAGTTCACTCGCATAAACTGTGTGCGCTGATACAGCAGAACACAAACGACTCGGCATAACACGATGTGTGCGATATATAGCAAACAGGTGAGTAATGAGAATCATGTGCGAACACCAGAAATAACACAGACGATTCATACTGACAAGCTGTGTGTGTTGTGGGCAGACGGTTGCTGCCAAGTAATCGTCAGCGATGGATGAGATCATTACAGACGCTACGTTGGGAAGTGCCATTTGCCTGTATTAATATCGCAGACGTCTTATTATTTTGACGCGTGTGCCTCCGCATCAGTCCGTCCTCCTCTCTCACGTCTTGTCACCGCGTTGCCGCCCGAGTATTCCAGTGCATGCTTCGGCACCACTTTTGGGTTTTGGCCACACGCCCGCTCGATGATCCCGTTCCCGCTCAGAACCGCGCAGGTTCCCGCGCGCAAAACCATTCTACGGCTCTAGCTTCCCGGCATGCTCGGTGAAATCCCCAATGCTTGCCTGCCTGCTATATAAACCCTCACGGCCGGCGACTCCACATTGCCTTCATCCCCCCTCCCCGTAGCTTGTCTAGTTTGCTACTCCGCCAATTGCCAATGGCACCGGCCGTTCGTCGTTGCCCAGCCACTCTGCCAGAGGACAACTCCAGCTGGGAGGCTTCAGCGCGTCGGCGTGGCAGTCCTCTGAAGTGTGTAGTGCACGTGGCATCCCTGGTGGGTGTGCGCACGCCACCAACTACACGCTCCACCACCGCTGCCCGAAGGCAGCTGCTGCCGGTGGCCGCCGTGGCCGCCACCACGCCTTCCGCCGCCGCGGCCGCCACCCCACCGTCGTCCGTCTTTGCCATGACCCCGCCGTCAGGCTGCGGGGTCATAACCCGCACCACCACCAAGGCCCGAATGCGGGAGGTGGAGTCCGCCAAAGGCCCTCCGCCGGTCTTCTGCGTCGCAACCCTTGCGCGCTACATCTACTTCCTAGAGAAGGAGGTGGAGCGCCAGGTTGCGCACGCGAAGAAGCTCACCGACGCCGTGGCCGGAGGAGAAGCCGCAGCGGCGGCGCGGAGATCTACGCAGAGTCCCGTCGCTTCGAGGAGGGGCGTCTTGAGCATCGGAGGGCAGCACCGGCAGGCAACGGACACGTCTCCGCCAACTTGTCGACATGCTCCTCCTCCACTTGCTCTTACTGAGCGCGCTCGATTCTGTTGGAAGTAGTACAAAGCCCCTCCGTAGTACTAGTATTTAGGGGCTATTTTGTTCAGTTCATCTAACTATAGATATGGTTGAACTATACCACGTACTTTAATTAGCTAGTATATAGTTGAACTAGCTAATTCAGTACGTGGTTGGCAACAATTGGGGAAAAGTTTGTTCGGTTCAGCTGTCGAGTTGAACTGTATTGTACAAAGACCAATGCTTAATGTATGAATGAAATCCATGTTTAAAGTGAATTTCAGTTGCAAAATTACACCCTAATTGTTATTTTGTTCCTGCAATACTTGCCAAATTCCAGTGCTACAATGTTGACAAATGCCAGTGTTACTAGATCGACACATGCCAATGTTTCCAATTTGACACATGGCAATTTACCCAGTATGATAGATGCAAATCTTCCCGGATTGTCTATACTAGGCACATGGATCATATTCGAGAAACGTTTGCGATGACGCATTGGACCAATCCTTCGCGCCAATATTTTGACTTGGCTTATGGGCGAAGGAAAGATAGTTGTCGATCTTCAAATGGGTATTCAACCTGAACTGTTTGTGATGTGTGTTCATTCAGATAAAACTATGATGGTTTTTTGTTTGCTACGTGAATTCAGAGATAAATACTTAGTTCATCAAACCATAAATTTCATTCAGTCAAGCTTTCACTTTACATTCATACAATCGAGATACAATATAAAGAAAACTAGTTGCGGTGGCGGCGGCGGCGGCCTCCTGCGGCGGCGTTCTCCTGCTCCGGGGCGCAGTTGTACAATTCTTCAACCGAGACCAGAATGTTATGGACTTCACAATCAAAGAGCCGGTCGTCGCGCGATCGACGAGCGTGGGGCCGGGGGGCGGTGACTAGCAGCGCTGCGAGAAAGTTGTCAACGGCGGTGACCCAATCCGCTGAGGGGGCCGTGACGGGTGCAGGCGCACGCACGGGCACGGGCGCAGTGGGTGCAGACGCGCGCAAGGGGTCGGGCGCCGTCGGTGCGGGCACGCGCACTGGGACCGGCGTGGCGTGTGCAAGGGCATGCACGAGCACGGGGGCAGGAGGAGGCGCTGGCGCTTGCACGTACACGAGCTCACGCGGGTCGGCGGGGACCTCCCTGACGCCCGCGGTTTCCAGCGCTGCGATGATGCTGGGCGACCAGTCCGTCAATGCCACGGGGATGGTTGCTCGTGCGGGCGCGGTGATGGTTGATGGCGAGTGCGTTGGGGCAGCATCCGCTGCGGCATGCAGCTCTTCCAGGGCCATGTCCATGGCGTCCCATTCGTCTCCATGTTCTATCTCTTCCGGCTCGGTGTCAAATTCACCAAACCGGAAGACTAGTGGCATATGATCCTTCTGCAGCATGGCATAGGTCGCCGTGGAGGTCTGAAGATGGAGGGGAATGTGAGGCGAAGATATATGGAGGATTGTGAGTGAGTGGGCAGTAAAGCCGCCTATTAAACAGCGGCTTGGGCGCCATTGATGGACATGTTGGAAGCGAGGAGGGCATATACGAAGGTCAAAGGGCTCGATTCCCGGTGAGTCTTCGGCGTACTGCCCGCACGCCTCCCGGTGAGCCTGCGCGGCGGATGCCAGCTCGACGCCTCCTGTCAATTCAAGCAGCTGCTCGCACGACACCTCCTAAGCCCTAGCCAATAAAAGAGTGCGACGCTGGCAGCACGTAAAGCGCAGTAGAACGCCAACGGTTTGAAAATAATGCAATCGTTTGCGTGGAAACGTGACAGTTCTTTGTTCCAAAAAGCTTTTGCTTGCCATTAATGACACGAAAAATAACACAACAGATTTGTGCTATATAATGACGCCATGCCAAATTTCTTGAATTTTGTGTGAGTTCTAGATTTACTATAATTTAACTAATATTCTCAATGTTGGCTCTAAAAGAAAATATATATTATAAAATGAGTCTCAGATAGGAAAACAAAATGCTACGACGCCTTTATGTGCCATGTTCATGAAACCATGCCAAGTTTTATGAATCTCCTCACGAGTTTTTGGTTTACATGATTTAAAACCCTATAGTTTCTCAATGTTTCTGTGGCCGAGCCAAGACCCCGAGATGTTTGAAATTCATTCACATGTCTTGCATGGGACCTAAAGATGCATGCACACTAATATGGTTTCAACCCATTTTGATGCACCGGACCTTCTGATTGTAGTTCGGATTTGAATTATGCACGTTAAATAATGCATATAAAAGTCACATAATGTATAAAAAGGCCAAATGAACCATGTATAATTTCATATTTTGGCACGACACTCTCATTTTGGTATATGTTGCCTATAGAAATAGTTCAAGACGAGAAGAGGCAACGGATGTTGATTCGCCCACATAAGGTGACACATTCCATATCGAAACAACAAAGCTTCACGTGATAATTAATCTTTGGTTTGTGCGGGGCTTGTGCCAAAACTTGTCCCAAATTGGACATTATTTTACCAGGGCACATATGAGCCATGCATGTTTTGACACCATGCCAAGTTTCATGAATTTTGTGACTAGTTTTTGATTTACACATGATTTAGAACCCGTGTTTCTCAATGTTTGTATGGCCGAGCCAAGACCGCGATATGGTTGAAATTCATTCCCAAATATTGCATGGGATCCTAAAGATGCATGTACACTTATATGGTTTTCAACCCATTTTGATGCACCGTACCTTGTGAATGTAGTTCAAATTTGAATTATGCACGTTAAATAATGCATATAAAAGTCAATTAATCTATAAGAAGCCCAAACGAACCATGTATACTTTCATATTTTTGAACGACACTCATTTTGGTATATGTTGCCTCTAGAAATATATTGTTCAAGACGAGAAGAGGCAGTGGATGTCGATTCGCCCACATAAGGTGACGCGTTCCTTATCGAAACCACAAAAGCTAGCTTCCCGTGAGTAGCTGAGGTTTGTAAGGGCTTGTGCTAAAACTTGTCCCAAATCGGACAATTTACCAACAGGAGACATATGAGCCATGCCATGACACCATGCCAAGTTTCCTGAATTTCTGACGAGTTTTTGATTTATACATGAATGTAAAACCAAGTTTCTCAATGTATGTGGCCGAGCCAAGACCCCAAGATGTTTGAAATCCATTCCCATATCTTGCATGGGCCCCAAAGTAGCCATGGACACTTATATGATTTTTCAACCCATTTTGATGCACCGGACCTTGTGATTTTAGTTCAAATTTTAATTATCCACATTGTATGCCTAGATAACTCAATTAACATATCAAAATGAGAAAGAACCCTGAATAATTCCATATTTTAGCAAGACACTCTTACTGGTGCGAGTTGCCTCAAACAAAAGGTCATGGCGAGAAGATGAGCGGATGTCGTTTTGCCTACGTAAGGTGAGGTTTTCCTTATCGGGACCTCAAAGATTGAAGTGAGAAGCTCTGCTTTGTAAGGGGCTTGTGGCTAAAATTGTCCCATGTTGTACAATTTTTTTTACCATGGCACATACGTGCCATGTCTTGACAACATGCCAAGTTTTTAGAACTTCTGACGCGTTTTGTATTTACCGTAATTTAAAAACCAAGTTTCTCAACGTTTGTGGCCGAGCCAAGATGCCGAGATGTTTGAAGTTCATTCCCATTTATTGCCCGTGACCTAAAGATGAAGCCATGGACACTAATATGATTTTTCATCCCATTTTGATGCTCGGACATTGGGACGATAGTTCAAATTTGAATTATGCACATTAAATGTCTAGAAAACTCAATTAATTTATAAAAATGTCAAACATACCCTGAATAATTCCATATTTTAGCACGACACAGCTATTGGTCAGTGTTCACTGCACATAAATCTTATTGGAATCCAAACACCGTCTTGAATTAACCTCATTTTTTGTTTTAAAACATTTTGAAAATTAAGTCTTTCACAAACAGTTGACGTTCATGAATCGTGTGTGATGCAGTACAAAATATCTTGGGCCAATCCTCGTAATACATGGCTTAGGCCGGAAGCTTCGTCGGCTGCAGTACACCGCCGGCCAGTTTACCGCACTGACTCCTCAAATCATTTTACTTTTCAATCATCGCCGGTGAAAGATGGGGACGTGGATCCCCATCGTGAGGGCAACTTCGGCAACAAACTCCGGCCCGAGCGTGGCCGCATCAGCCATGAGTGCGCTCTCAACATGCTTGAACGCGGCCGCTACCTCCGACAGAGCGGCTGCAGCAACCGAAAGGGCAGCTGTTGCAGCTGAGAGCTGTTGGGGAACGTTGCATGGGAAACAAAAATTTTCCTACGCACACGCAAGATCTATCCATGGTGATGAGCATCTACGAGAGGGAGAGTGGATCTACATACCCTTGTAGATCGCTAAGCGGGAAGCGTTAAGAAACGCGGTTGATGTAGTCGAACGTCTTCGCGATCCAAATCGCCGAGTGTCCCGCGATCCCATCACGATCCATCTTGCGATCCAATCTCGATCTGTCCCGCGATCCCATCACGATCCGTCCCACGATCAAATCACGAATCGTCTCGCGATCCTGATCACGGTCCTTCCGATCTAGCGCCGAACGGGCGGCACCTCCGCGTTCAGCACACGTACAGCTCGATGACGATCTCCGCCTTCTTGATCCAGCAAGATGGAGCGGAGAGGTAGAAGAGATCTCCGGCGGTGCGACGGCACGGCAGCGATGGGGGTGGAAGAATTCCGGCACGGCTTCGCCTAAGCACCGCTGAAACTAGACTAGAGGATAAACCGATCTAGATGAAGTAGAGGGAGCACGTGGCAATTAGGGTTAGCTCTTCCCTCTAAATCCTCTAGTATATATAGGAGGGAGGGAGGGGAGGAGGCAGCCTCAAACCCTCAAGGTTTGGCCGAAATTGGAGGTGGAGGAGTCCTACTCCAATCCTATTAGGAGTAGGATTCCTCCTCTCCACTTGGAAACCCTTTCCACCTTTCCTCCTTTGGATTTTTTCCACCCAAAGCCACATGGGCCTTAGTGGGGGGGGGGGGGGGTTAGGCCAGCCCACTAGGGACTGGTTTGACTCCTCCCACAGCCCATGAGGTCCTTTGGGTCGAGACACCCCTCCCGATGGTCCCCGGTACCCCTCCCGGCACTCCCGGTACACTACCGAAATACCCGAAACTTTTCCGGTGACCAAAACAGGACTTCCTATATATCAATCTTTACCTCCGGACCATTCCGGAGCTCCTCGTGACATCCAGGATCTCATCCGGGACTCTGAACAACCTTCGGTCACCACCATACATAACTCTACTATACCGAAACGTCACCGAACCTTAAGTGTGCAGACCCTGCGGGTTCGAGAACTATGTAGACATGACCAAGACACCTCTACGGTCAATAACAAATAGCGGGACCTGGATACCCATATTGGTTCCTACATATTCTACGAAGATCTTTATCGGTTGAACCTCTATGTCAAGGATTCAGTTAATCTCGTACGCTGTTCCCTTTGTTCTTTGGTATGTCACTTGCCCGAGATTCGATCGTCGGTATCTCTATACCTAGTTCAATATCGTTACCGGCAAGTCTCTTTACTCGTTCTGTAATACAAGATCCCGTGGCTAACACTTAGTCACATTGCTTGCAAGGCTTATTGTGATGTTGTATTACCGAGTGGGCCCTGAGATACCTCTCCGTCACACGGAGTAACAAATCCCAGTCTTCATCCATGCCCACTCAACAGACACCCTCAGAGATACCTGTAGAGCATCTTTATAGTCACCCAGTTACGTTTTGACGTTTGATACACACAAGGTATTCCTCCGGTGTCAGTGAGTTGCATGATCTCATGGTCATAGGAACAGATACTTGACATGCAGAAAACTATAGCAATAAACTGACACGATCATATGCTATGTTTATAGTTTGGGTCTTGTCCATCACATCATTATCCTAATGATGGGATCCCGTTATCAAATGACATCTCATGTCTATGGCCTGGAAACCTTGACCATATTTGATCAACGAACTAGTTAACTAGAGGCATACTAGGGACACGGTGTTGTCTATGTACCCACACATGTATTTGAGTTTCCAATCAATACAATTATAGCATGGATAATAAACAATTATCACGAACAAGGAAATATAATAATAACCAATTTATTATTGCCTCTAGGGAATATTTCCAACAGTCTCCCACTTGCACTAGAGTCAATAATCTAGTTCACATCACCATGTGTTTTACATTGTTATGAATCTAACACCCAATGAGTTCTGGGGTTCGATCATGCTTTGCATGTGAGAGAGGTCTTTAGTCAACAGGCCTGCGACATTCAGATCCGTGTGTACTTTGCAAATCTCTATGTCATACTGTAGACACTGCTACCACACTCCACTTGGAGCTATTCCAAATGGCTGCTCCACTATACGTATCCGGATTGCTACTCAGAGTCATCCGGATTGGTGTTAAAGCTTGCATCGACGTAACCCTTTACGACGAACTCTTTATCACCTCCATAATCGAGAAATATTTCCTTAGTCCTCTAGTTACTAAGGATAATCTTGACCGCTGTCCAGTGGTCCACTCCTGGATCACTCTTGTACCCCTTGACAGACTCATGGCAAGGCACACACAGGTGCAGTACATAGCATGGCATACTATACAGAGCCTATGGATAAGGCATAGGGGACGACCTTCGTCCTTTCTCTTTCTTCTGCTGTGGTCGAGCTTTGAGTCTCACTCAACTCCACACCTTACAAACCAGGCAAGAACTCTTTCTTTGACTGATCCATTTTGAACTCTTTCAAAATCTTGTCAAGGTATGTACTCATTGAAAGTTTTATCAGACGTCTTGATCTACCTCTATAGATCAAGATGCCCAATATTTAAGCAGCTTCATTCCAGGTTTTCCTTTGAAAAACTCCTTTTCAAACAACCCTTTATGCTTTCCAGAAATTCTACATCATTTCCGATCAACAATATGCCATCCACATATACTTATCAGAAATTCTATAGTGCTCCCACTCACTTTATTGTAAATACAAGTTTCTCATAAACTTTGTATAGACTCAAAAACTTTGATCACCTCATCAAAGCGTATATTCCAACTTCGAGATGCTTGCTCCAGTCCATAGAAGGATTGCTGGAGCTTGCATATATTTTAGCATCCTTAGAACTGACAAAACCTTCCGGTTGTATCACATACAACCTTTCCTCACGGATACCGTTAAGGAAATGGTGTTTTGACATCCATCTGCCAGATTTAATAATCGAAAAATGCAGCAACTGCTAACATAAAAATGCAGCAAAGTCTCATCGTAGTCAACTCCTTGAACTTGTGAAAAACCCTTTGCCACAAGTCGAGCTTTATAGACGGTGACATTACCGTCCGCGTCCGTCTTCCTTTTAAAGATCCATTTGTTCTGAATGGCCTTTCACCCTTTAGGTAATACTTCCAAAGCCCATACTTTGTTTTGTTACATGGATCCCATCTCGGATTGCATGGCCTCTAACCATTTCTTGGAATCCGGGCCCATCATCGCTTCTCCATAGCTCGTAGGTTCATCGTTGTCCAACAACATGACCTCTAAGACAGGGTTGCCATACCACTCAGGAGCAGTACGCGTCCTTGTCGACCTACGAGGTTCGATAGTAACTTGATCCGAAGCTTTATGATCATCATCATTAACTTCCTCTTCAACTAATGTAGGCTCCACAGAAACAACTTTCTGCGCTGCGCTACTCTCTGGTTGAAACAAAGGTTCAACAACCTCATCAAGTTCTATCTTCTTCCCACTCAATTCTTTCGAGAGAAACTCTTTCTCAAACACTTTGTGCTTGGATCTGAGATAGAAGGTTTACCCAACTATTACGTTAGGGTATTCTATGAAGATGCATTTGTCCGCTTTGGGTTCGAGCTCATCAGGTTGAAAACCTTTTCCACATAAGCGTCGCAGCCCCAAACATTAAGAAATGACAGCTTAGGTTTCTGTCAAACCAAAATTCATACGGTGTCATCTCAATGGACTTAGATGGTGCCCCTTTTTAAAGTGAATGTAGTTGTCTCTAATGCATAACCCCAAAACAATAGTGGCAAATTGATAAGAGACATCATAGTACGCACCATATCCAATAGAGCACGACTACGACGTTCGGACACACCATCACACTATGGTGTTCCAGGTGGCGTGAGTTGTGAAACAACTTCCACATTGTCTAAAGTTGTATACCACACTCGTAACTTAGATATTTACCTCTACGATCATATCGTAGATATTTTATCTTCTTGTCACGATGATCTCAAACTTCACTCTGAATTTGTTTGAACTTTTCAAACGTTACAGACTTGTGTTTCATTAAGTAAATATCCCCATATCTACTCAAATCATCAGTGAAGGTAGGAAAATAATGATATCCACCGCACGCTACAACACTCATTGGACCGAATGCATCAACATGTATCATTTCCAATAAGTCACTTGCCCGCTCCATCATACCTGAAAACGGGGTCTTAGTCATCTTGCCCATGAGGCATGGTCCGCATGTCTCATCCGATTCGAAATTGAATGAGTCCAAAGATCCATCAACATTGAGTTTCTTCATGCGTTTTACACCATTATGACATTTAGCGGCAGTGCCACAAGTATGTGGTACTATCATTATTAACTTTGTATCTTTTGGCATCAATATTATGAACATGTGTATCACTACGATCAAGATTCAATAAACCATTCTCATTGGGTGCATGACCATTGAAGGTATTATTCATGTAAATAGAATAACCATTATTCTCTAACTTGAATAAATAACCGTATTGCAATAAACATGATCTAATCACGTTCATGCTCAACGCAAACACCAAATAACATTTATTTAGGTTCATCACTTATCCCAAAGGTAGAGAGAGCATGCGATGGTGATCACATCAACCTTGGAAACACTTCCAACACTCATCGTCACCTCACCCTTAGCTAGCCTCCGTTTATTCCGTAGCTTTATTTTGAGTTACTAACATTTAGCAACCGAACCGGTATCCAATACCCAGGTGCTACTAGGAGTAATAGCAAGGTACACACGTATATCAAATATACTTCTATCAACGTTGCCAGCCTTCTTATCTACCAAGTATCTAGGGTTGTTCCGCTTCAGCGACCGTTCTCCTCATAATAGAAGCACTTAGTCTCGGGTTTGGGTTCAACCTTTGGTTTCTTCACTGGAGCAGCAACTGACTTGCCATCCATGAAGTTTCCCTCCTAGCCCTTGCCCTTCTTGAAACTAGTGGTTTCACTAACCATCAACACTTGATGCTCCTTCTTGATTTCTACCTTCACGGTGTCAAACATCGCGAATAGCTCAGGGATCATTATTTCTATCCCTGGCATTTTATAGTTCATCACGAGGCTCTAGTAGCTTAGTGACAGTGACTTGGAGAACTATATCAATCACTATCTTATCTGGAAGATCAACTCCCACTCGATTCAAGCGATTGTAGCACCTAGACAATCTGAGCACATGCTCACCGATTGAGCTATTCTCCTTCATCTTGCAGGAAAAGAATCTTGTTGGAGGTCTCATACCTCTCAACACGGGCATGAGCCTGAGATCCCAATTTCAGCTCTTAGAACATCTCATATGTTCCGTGACGTTCAAAACATTTTGGAGCCTCAATTCTAAGCCATAATGCATGACGCACTGAACTATCATGTAGTCATCAGAACGTGCCTGTCAGATGTTCACAACATCTACAAACGACGCTTGAGGCGGTGGCGCACCGAGCGGTGCATTAAGGACATAAGCCTTCTGTGCAGCAATGAGGACAATCCTCAAATCACGGACGCAATCCGCATTATTGCTACCATCATCTTTCAACTCTATTTCTCTAGGAACATATAAAAATTCAAGGGACCTACAGCGCGAGCTAGTAATCTACAACATAATTTGCAAAGACATTTTGACTATGTTCATGATAATGAGTTTAGTTAATCATATTACTTAAAAACTCCCACTCAAATTGACATCCCTCCGGTCATTCGAGTGACACATGATCCAAATCCACCAACTCAAGTCCGATCATCACGTGAGTTGAGGTGGTTTCAATGGTGAACATCTTCATGTTGATCATATCTACAATATGACTCATGTTCGACCTTTCGGTCTCTTGTGTTCCGAGGCCATGTCTGTACATGCTAGGCTCGTCAAGTTTAACCCGAGTGTTCCGCATGTGCAACACTGGCTTGCACCCGTTGTATGTGAACGTAGAGTCTATCACACCCGATCATCACGTGGTGTCTCAAAACGACGAACTTTCGCAATGGTGCACACTCGGGGAGAACACAATTTTATCTTGAAATTTTAGTGAGGGATCACCTTATAATGCTACCGTCGTCCTAAGCAAAATAAGATGCATAAAAAGATTAACATCACATGCAAATCATAAGTGACATGATATGGCCATGAACTTGTGCTTTTGATCTCCATCTTCAAAGCACCGGCATGATCTCCATCGTCACCGGCATAACACCATGATCTCCATCATCTTGATCTCCATCAATGTGTAGCCATGAGGTTGTCGCGCCGACTGTTGCTTCCACGACTATTGCTAACTCATAGCGATAAAGTAAAGCAAAAACGGTGAAAATAATTAAAGACAACCCTATGGCTCCTGCCGATTGCCGTACTCATCGACATGCAAGTCGTGATATTCTATACAAAACATGATCATCTCATACATCACATATATCTCATCATGTAATTGGCCATATCACATCACAACATACCCTGCAAAAACAAGTTAGACGTCCTCTAATTGTTGTTGCAAGTTTTACGTGGCTGCTACGGGTATCTAGCAAGAACAATTCTTACCTACGCAAAAACCACAACGGTGATACAAAAATTGCTATTCAACCTTCTCAAGGACCGCCTTTGTCAAATCCGACCCGACTAAAGTGGGAGAAACAGACACCCGCCAGCCATCTTTATGCAACGAAGTTACATGTCAGTTGATGGAACCGGTCTCTCGTAAGCGTACGAGTAATGTTGGTCCGGGCCGCTTCATCCCACAACACCGCCGAATCAAGAAAAGACCAAGGGAGGAAGCAATCTGAATATCAACGCCCACAAACTCCTTTGTGTTCTACTCGAGATCTCATCTACACATAGACCTAGCTCATGATGCCACTGTTGGGGAACGTTGCATGCGAAACAAATTTTTTCCTACGCACACATAAGATCTATCCATGGTGATGAGCATCTACGAGAGGGAGAGTGGATCTATATACCCTTGTAGATCGCTAAGCGGGAAGCGTTAAGAAACGCGGTTGATGTAGTCAAACGTCTTAGCGATCCAAATCGCCGAGCGTCCCGCGATCCCATCACGATCCATCTCGCGATCCAATCTCGATCCGTCCCGCGATCCCATCACGATCCGTCCCGCGATCAAATCACGAATAGTCTCGCGATGCTGATCACGGTCCTTCCGATCTAGCGCCGAACGGACGGCACCTCCGCGTTCAACACACGTACAGCTCGATGACGATCTCCGCCTTCTTGATCCAGCAAGAGGGAGCGGAGAGGTAGAAGAGTTTTCCGGCGGCGTGACGGCACGGCGGCGATGGTGGTGGAACAATTCCGGCAGGGCTTCGCCTAAGCACCGCTGAAACTAGACTAGAGGAGAAACCGATCTAGATGAAGTAGAGGGAGCACGTGGCAATTAGGGTTAGCTCTTCCCTCTAAGTCCTCTAGTATATATAGGAGGGAGGGAGGGGAGGAGGCAGCCTCAAACCCTCAAGGTTTGGCCGAAATTGGAGGTGGAGGAGTCCTACTCCAATCCTATTAGGAGCAGGATTCCTCCTCTCCACTTGGAAACCCTTTCCACCTTTCCTCCTTTGGATTTTTTCCACCCAAACCCACATGGGCCTTAGTGGGGGGGGGGGGGGGGTTAGGACAGCCCACTAGGGGCTGGTTTGACTCCTCCCACAGCCCATGAGGTCCTTTGGGTCGAGACAGCCCTCCTGATGGTCCCCGGTACCCCTCCCGGCACTCCCGGTACACCATCGAAATACCCGAAACTTTTCCGGTGACCAAAACAGGACTTCCTATATATCAATCTTTACCTCTGGACCATTCCGGAGCTCCTCGTGACGTCCAGGATCTCATCCGGGACTCCGAACAACCTTCGGTCACCACCATACATAACTCTACTATACCGAAACGTCACCGAACCTTAAGTGTGTAGACCCTGCGGGTTCGAGAACTATGTAGACATGACCAAGACACCTCTACGGTCAATAACCAATAGAGGGACCTGGATGCCCATATTGGTTCCTACATATTCTATGAAGATCTTTATCGGTTGAACCTCTATGTCAAGGATTCAGTTAATCCCGTACGCTGTTCCCTTTGTTCTTCGGTATGTTACTTGCCCGAGATTCGATCGTCGTTATCTCTATACCTAGTTCAATCTCGTTACCGGCAAGTCTCTTTACTCGTTCTGTAATACAAGATCCCGTGGCTAACACTTAGTCACATTGCTTGCAAGGCTTATTGTGATGTTGTATTACCGAGTGGGACCTGAGATACCTCTCCGTCACACGGAGTAACAAATCCCAGTCTTGATCCATGCCCACTCAACAGACACCCTCGGAGATACCTGTAGAGCATCTTTATAGTCACCCAGTTACGTTGTGACATTTGATACACACAAGGTATTCCTCCGGTGTCAGTGAGTTGCATGATCTCATGGTCATAGGAACATATACTTGACATGCAGAAAACTATAGCAATAAACTGACACGATCATATGCTATGTTTATAGTTTGGGTCTTGTCCATCACATCATTCTCCTAATGATGTGATCCCATTATCAAATGACATCTCATGTCTATGGCCAGGAAACCTTGACCATCTTTATTCAACGAACTAGTTAACTAGAGGCATACTAGGGACACAGTGTTGTCTTTTTACCCACACATGTATTTGAGTTTCCAATCAATACAATTATAGCATGGATAATAAACGATTATCACGAACAAGGAAATATAATAATAACCAATTTATTATTGCCTCTAGGGCATATTTCCAACAAGAGGGCGGCAGCAACAACCGCGACGGGGATAGCAAATGGCGAGGACGGCACATCAACTGCCAGTTCCTCGGCGGTCGCCGTAGCCCTGATGGCAGACGTCCAGTCCCATCTCGAGGCCGCCCACGCCCATGTCGTGTTGGTTGCTGCACAAATCACATCTGCCTTATCTGACAACGGTCTACAACCCACCTCCGTTGAGTTGGTAATCGCTGAGTGTGCTCGAGCAGGCGTCCGTTCGTCGGCGGCCTCCCTAACCAAGATTGTGGCCGTCCATGCCCGGAGCAAGGCCGCCCACGCACGGCTCATGGCGGCCTTATCCTAAGAGATGGTGGACGAATACTGCGAGATGCTGGAGTATGTGGCGATGGATCTCCTTTCCCCGGAGTTCGTCGAGCGAGAGCTGGTCATCGAGGAGGCGGCGGAGATCGACGAATGCCAGGCGGAATATTAGTCTCTGTCTAGAGCGATGGTGTTTTGTTAGAGTAATGTTTAAGTCAATTAACTAATGTTTATTAGTTGCTCGATTAAGTAAGTGCGAGCAGTGCTGTAGGCTCTTTTGTGTAGTACTACTCAAATTTGTAAGTGTTGTTAAACTAAGCAATCACCAATGTAACGAGGGAAATTCGGACCAAAATTTGTCGCAGTATCCCCATTTTGTCTTCCTAATGAACATGAAATGCAAGTACCGTGTGCAACGTACTATCCGATATCTTACGCTAGAAGCTTGGAGACCAAAATTTCCACGTTCAGTCTCATCATACACGGGATAAACTATAGCATACGTTTGTGTTGTTGAATATCGCACACAGTTATGGTAAAGGTACTGTGTCCGATGTGACTGTGCGCGCTACTTTTTCGCCGCACCGAACGAAATTTTGGGCTGCCGCGCAAATATCCACCTCCCCCGCCCCTCGTACCAACCAAAAGCCACATTTCCCATTCCCCCTGCTCCTCTCGTCATTTCCTAAGTTCAAACCTTCACTGCTTGCTTGCAGCGCCGCCTCCTCGCCGGCGACGCTCCTTCCTGCTGCTCGGCCTCATCCATCTAGTCATAGTCAGGTAATCCAAACCTTCCCCTTACCCCCTCCCCCCTCCACCCCCTCCTCCTCCATTCCACATGGCCCGACCGCCAGCGTGACACATTCCACCAAAATCACCGGCCCACCCCCCACATAATCACCGCCGAAAGACATGGTGCACGCAGTATAGCCAGGATCTCAAGGAGCACCTGGCAACGGAGAAGCAAATCGCAACGGCATGCACGGATGAGTCTCCGATGGCTGCCATGCGTGCTGACCCCCAGATCTTGGAGCAGCATCTAGACATCGAGGCCACCGTCGACGCCTCGCGCGTGGACGCCGCCACGTGGTTGGCTGCTTTGAACAAAAGCTCGTTGTGTTTTCTCCAGGGCTCCGCTGTTGCCTTCGACGACGACTCCGTGTTGTTTTCTCAGCGTGCCCATGCTTTCCTCATCTCCATAGCAGGCAGGTTGGTGCCCAGACAGGCTGAGGCAACTCACCACTACGAGGAGGGCACCCACGATGTGGAGGCCTTGCCCTCGTCCATCCCCATCGTTATCGATATCTCCAATGACGAGGAATATCTTATTTTTTCAGCTTAATTACTAATGACCTGTGTTCAGCTAGCTACGCCTGTTACGCATGTTTGTTTTACCTGATGCATGTGCTGCTCCTGCCTTTCCTTAAGAAACTCTAGTGAAATATGCAATGTAATGCTACTATGCAATCTGACCTTCTACTACGTACCATGTTGTATTGTGCAATGTGATGCTCAGTTAACTGTTTGGTTCAGTTGTTTTGGTGATCATCTGCAATGTCATGTTCAATTATTGTTGGTACAATTTAGTTTTGTTATGCACGTGAAACCTACAATTGCTATATTTCATAGTTCTTAGCACGCTTGTCTTTTCCATGTGGCTTGAGTTCATATGTTGGATATGCAATGCGTTTATCTTTCATTAAAAGATTTTACTGATCAATATCTATTCTTAAACACGTTACAGGGGGAACAATGGGAGACACTAAGGTTTACCATCGAGGTTTCACTTTCATGATCCTTTGGCTAATAGCACATTATTGTGCAATTGCAGGAACCATTCTAGTATTTAGGTTTCTAACAATAATTTGGTCTTGCACATGTAGGTCCTGCCGTAAGAGGTTTAGACCCACTGTTCGACCCATTTTGCATGAGGGGAAATGATGTGTTCATGAATATCAGTCAAATCAAGAAACTCAGAAAGATTGTTAAGATAAAGAAACTTGCGACGAAAAACAACAAGCTGTTTGTCTGCACAATGAAGAAGACATCAGTGAACTATAGGATGGTACTATCTCTTTTACCTTGTCTTTTTTCCCTTCATGACAGTTCAATTTTTAGAAACGAAATTTACGCATATCTTTGTTTCCAGTCCTTTCCAAAGCAGTTCATCGATAAGTACGTCTCAAACCACCTGTATGGTCAAGAGGCGAGGAAGGTATTCATACAGCACCCACGGTATAATCTTGAAGTCTTCCTCAAGAGGATGAAGGATGGGCGGGCAACCATCCACAGGCACTGGCATAAAGTTGCAAGAACCTTCGACATCAGGGAAGGCTCAATATTTTCCTTCCGCTTCAACAGATTTCTAGACGAGATTCATCTGTCTATTTACCGTATATGAAGCTATTTTCCAAAGGTTTTAGGTGTTGCATGTGAAACTCGGTCCTGTCGTGTAATTGGCTAGGTAGGTAGTATATGCCTATATGATGTTGTACTCTGATGTATTTCAATTATGAAATCCTGGTTGCCGTAATACGAAATAAAATATATTGTGTGCTTGATCTGAAGTATCAATTTGTTTACTAGCTGGATTATAAATAATAGAGCAATTAGCCTGATTATTGGGGTTTCATATTGCAGACGGTTTGTCATAGAACACCGTCAGCGATGACCTCAACAAACCCACACGCTTGCTAGAAAATTGGCGTGTTGGATCAGTGAACAATCACACATGATTTCCGGGCGCAAACTGTGTGTGTTAGAAAACCCATTCGCAAACGTTTTCACATAAAACGTGTGTGTGATGGACAGCCCTATGCCAAACAGTTTCTTCTAGGCACCGTGCATGATGGCCACCCCTAACACAGACGATGTTAAGCAGAAAATTGTGTGTGATGTACAATACGAACGGAAACATATGTTTGGTATTCACTGTGTGGGATGGTATGCACATCTCACACAATTTCTCCTAAATACCTGTGTGTGATAGTCCTTCCAATCGCACACGACATAATTTTGCCTATCGTGTGTGTGACCGGGAGCAGGCATCGCCAACGGGTTTTTCGTGTCGTGTGTGATAGGCCCCCCCTATCGCCCACAAATGCAAGGAGACGGTTTGAAACTACGTCATAGATAGGGGTTAAAGACCGTTTGTATAGCAGGCGCCTGCAGTAGTGATGGTTCCATAGTACACCTATTTATCATCCCCCTCTACAGTTAGGCATTCTATTCGAACAGAGTTGTTCTGATACGAGGTCTTAGCATCACGTTCCTCAGCGTAGAACGTGTTGCCATTTATATCGTACGCTTGGTACTTCATAATCGTCGTTGATGGCTTTTGTGCCAACCACGTTGCAAGGTCTTGATCGGATCCGCTTGCCAAATGAACCTTCAGCCATCTTACATAGTCCTTATTGTGTGCATTTGTCTCGGCAGCTGGTGACAGCACATTGGGTAAGTTGCTTCGTCGTATCTCCTCCATGTGTTCTGCAGCATAAGTGTCGAGTATCGGGCTGTTAAGCAGTACCGTCAAATGGGCTTGATCGGCCATATCTCTAGGTGCACAAAACTGCGAGCCAGCAAGGGCTTACCAGCCAGCCTTCCCTCATGGCGAGAGAGGGGCACACCTATATGTCTAAGTTTCATGTATTCGGTGCAAAACTCAACCACCTCCTTCGTGGTATAACCTTGCAGGATGCTTGCCTCTGGATGACATCGGTTCCGACAATAGCGCTTCAATATTCCCATGTACCACTCGAAGGGATACATGTTGCGAAGAAACATAGGACCACAATACTTTATCTCGTCCACAAGGTGCGCAGTGAGATGGACCATGACATCAAAGATGACGGTGGGTAGAACATCTCTAAGTTTGACAATATCCTTGTGATATCAGCTTGCATATTATCCAGCTCTTCAACATCTACCACCTTCTGCCATAGTTTGTTGAAAAATCACAGAGATCAATCAATGTTTTTCTTATGTCTGTGTCCATCATATTCCTTGTGGCCATCAGGAGGATTTGTGTCAACATTACATGGCAATCATGTGACTTCATGTGAGATAACTTCTTTCTAGCCAAGCTATCATCCACGAGATTTCTGATGTTTCCAGAGTAGGAAGAGGGTGTCTTAATTGACAACAAAAATTGGAAGAACTCTTTTGCTTCTGCTGCAGTGACATTGTAACTCTGGTGTTGCTGGAGCAAATTGTCATCATCTTCTGCTTCATTCATGCGTTGTGATTGATCACCAAGCATATCGAGTCGTGCACCGTCACCATCCTTTCTTTTGCCTTTAATCTTGAGCAGAGTACCAAGGATGCTTTCACATACATTCTTCTCTAAGTGCATGACATCAATGCAGTGACGTACACTTAGGAACTCTCAGTAAGGTAATTCCCAGAACACTGATTTCTTCTTAAACACTTGGTCTTTGGGTGTTATTTTTGATGTCGAACCGGATCCCTTGCCAAGCGCAACTTCAATTTTTTTAACCATGCCGTGGACTACTTTCCCATCATAGGGTATTGGGCCCGTTCCTTTCTCTATTGTACCATCAAATTCAGCTGTCATTTTTTTGGTAAGGGTGACTTTTCCTTAAGAACCTTCGATGACGCAAATACATGGTTTTGCACGAGTTGGAAAGAAATCTACTTGCTGTCCTATCCATGCATGTGACACATCCTACTGGTGTGCAGCAGCAACGCATGTAGCCGGAAAAACTCCGTTGCGTAGGCATCATAACAGTTCACACCAGGCAACCACAATGTCTGCAGTTCTTCTACCAGTAACTGAAAGTAAATGTCGATATCATTTCCAGGTTGCTTCGGGCCTTGGATAATCATCGACATCATGATGTATTTTTTCTTCATACACAACCAAGGACGAAGGTTATATATGCACAAAAGCACCGGCCAAGTGCTGTGTTTGGTGTTCATATCTCCAAATGGATTAAATCCATCAGTACACTCCCCTAGCCATATATTTCTAGGATCCTTTGCAAAATCTTTAAACCTGTCCGCAATTTGTTCCCACTGAGCCCCATCTTTCGGGTGCCTCATATATTTCTCCGCAGTTCGCTCATCATTATGCCACCACAACTACTTTGCCTCTCTAGGGTTTGCAAACAAACACTTCAACCTCGGAATTATAGGCAAGTACCAAACAACCTTGAACGGGATTCCTGTCTCGATCTCTTCGTCCATTTTGTACTTGTCCTTTGCTCTCCTGCGCTTGTGTCATGCGTGCTTGCATATGCGACATGAACAGAAATCTTTGTAGTCACCGCGGTACAACATACAGTCATTCACACAAGCGTGTATCTTCTGGACTTCAAGTTCCAATGGACAAACAACTTTCTTCACTTCGTTCGTGATTTTGGGGAGCACATTATCTTCTGGAAGAATGTCTTTGAAAAGAGTCAACAACTATGTGAAGGCCTTGTTTGATAGACCGCTTTCTGCTTTAAATCCGAGAAGCGTCAGTGTGACACTCAACTTGGAATATTTCTTTTTGCAACCTGGATACAAATCTTTCTTGGAGGCCGCATCAATGCTTGGCAGCTCCTTGTACCCGGCCATTTCTTTATCTGGGCCCTGGAAATCTGCAATCAGAGCAGCAAAATCTGACATATCATCAAGGTCGGTGATGTCTACTTCACACTCTTGGTTTTTCTTTGTTTTTTTGGCATGCCAGTCTTCTGTCTGTAGCTTGACGTCTCAGCACCGAGGCTAAATTCAACACCCACGCGACTCTGATTGGGGTTTGGCACCTCGCCGACATGCACGTTATTACCATTATCCATAACCGGCTTGTTGGAAATATGCCCTAGAGGCAATAATAAAATGGTTATTATCATATTTCCTTGTTCATGATAATCGTTTATTATCCATGCTAGAATTGTATTGATCGGAAACTCAAATACATGTGTGGATACATAGACAACACTGTGTCCCTGGTAAGCCTCTACTAGACTAGCTCGTTGATCAGAGATGGTCAAGGTTTCCTGACCATAGACAATGAGTTGTCATCTGATAACGGGATCACATCATTAGGAGAATGATGTGATGGACAAGACCCAAACTATGAACGTAGCATATGATCGTGTCAGTTTATTGCTATTGTTTTCTGCATGTCAAGTATCTGTTCCTATGACCATGAGATCATGCAACTCAGTGACACCGGAGGAATACCTTGCGTGTATCAAACGTCACAACGTATCTGGATGACTATAAAGATGCTCTACAGGTATCTCCGAGGGTGTGTGTTGAGTGGGCATGGATCAAGACTGGGATTTGTTACTCCGTGTGACGGAGAGGTATCTCAGGGCCCACTCGGTAATACAACATCACAATGAGCCTTGCAAGCAAAGTGACTAAAGAGTTAGCCACAGGATCTTGTATTACGGAACGAGTAAAGAGACTTGCCGGTAACAAGATTGAACTAAGTATAGAGATACCGACGATCGAATCTCGGGCAAGTAACATACCGAAGAAACAAAGGGAACAACATACCGGATTAACAGAATCCTTGACATAGAGGTTCAACCGATAAAGATCTTCGTAGAATATGTAGGAACCAATATGGGCATCTAGGTCCTGCTATTGGTTATTGACCGTAGAGGTGTCTCAGTCATGTCTACATAGTTCTCGAACCCGCAGGGTCTGCACACTTAAGGTTAGGTGACGTTTTGGTATAGTTGAGTTATGTATATTGGTGACCGAAGGTTGTTCGGAGTCCCGGATGAGACCCCGGACGTCACGAGGAGCTCCGGAATGGTCCGGAGGTAAAGATTGATATATAGGAAGTCCCATTTTGGTCACCGGAAAAGTTTCGGGCATTTCGGTAGTGTACCCGGAGTGCCGGGAGGGTTCCGGGGGGCCATCGGGAGGGGCCACTCACGCCGGGAGGACACATGGGCCTTAGGGGTGGTGCACCAGCCCTTAGTGGGCTGGGCAAACCAGCCCATAAGGGCCCATGCGGCTGGGGTGTGAGAAAAGGAAAAACCCAAGTGGGAAAGGGAAAAACCAAGTAGGATTGGTGAATCCTACTTGGAATAGGATTGGAGGTGGAAGGCTTGGCTCTCCACCTCCTGGTTTGGCCGAACCCCTAGGGGAAACCTTAGGGGGCTGCCTCCTCTCCCTCCCTCCTATATATACTAGAGGGAGAGAGGGCAAAAGTACTCCAACCCAAAAAGGCCACAGTGCAGCCCTCTCTCCCGATAGATCAAATCCTCTAGTTTTCAGGAGCGCTTAGGCGAAGCCCTGCTGGAATAGTTCCACCACCACCGCCGCCGCGCCGTCGCGCTGCTGGAGAACTCATCTACCTCTCCGCTCCATCTTGCTGGATCAAGAAGGCGGAGATCGTCATCAAGCTGCACGTGTGTTGAACACGGAGGTTCCGTCCGTTCGGCGCTAGATCGGAAGGACCGTGATTGGATCGCGGAACGGTTCGTGATTGGATCGCAGGACGGATCGTGATGGGATCGCGGGACGGCTAGCGATTTGGATCGCGAAGACGTTCGACTACATCAACCGCGTTTCTTAACGCTTCCCACTTAGCGATCTACAAGGGTACGTAGATCCACTCTCCCTCTCGTAGATGCTCATCACCATGGATAGATCTTGCGTGTGCTTAGGAAAATTTTTGTTTCCCATGCAACGTTCCCCAACAAGGATCTTCACCGTTGAGGGAGTCCGGGATTAAGGGGTCCTCGGACTACCGACCTATTCCTTATGGGCCGGACTCGTGGGCCACTCGTTGGAGGATCGGACTGACCAAATACCCCGTGTCCTGGGGGGAAACCTCAGGAGCCGTGGCATGCCCTTCAAGCCTAAGATGATAGAATAGGCATGTTTATTCCTTCGATAAGCAACCGACTATGTGTAACCCTAGGGACCGCTGGTATCTACATAAGCCAGAGGGTTTAGTTCGTAGGAGGAGGTGAACTCATCTAGGGTTTAGATACTTGATCTCGAGGTAGATCGACTCTGTAATATTCATACAAATCAATACAACCAAGCAGGACGTAGGGTTTTACCTCCATAGGAGGGCCTGAACCTGGGTAAACATCGTCTCCTTCGTCCCCTATTACCCATCGATCCTAAACTCACAGCTCGGGACCCCCTACCTGAGATCCGCCAGTTTTGACACCGACATTGGTTCTTCATTGAGAGTTCCGCTGTGGGATCACAAGAGGAATCGATGGATCGCCTTATCATCAGCGATGAAGTCTGCAGCAAGGACGTTTTCATTCCTGTTCAGATTTTCACGTTCGGCAGCATCGTATCGCATGCCGATCCGGCCGACCATCTTGGCCAGGTAGGAAGTTTTGTCCCCGATCAGGAAGTCAAATTCGGGAACCTTGAGTTCGTCGCCGACACCCGGGGATATCTCGTTTTAACGAAGGTCTCAGCTCTCATGGAGGAGCCCGCAGGCCCCGATGCCTTAACGCCGGAGGCAGCAGGCCCCACCGCTGAGGTGGCCTCTATCCCTGGGTCGGCCATAACGCCCGACCCAGCTGATATGCCCGGATCTGCCACGACCGAATACAACCCGGGCACGTCGTCGAGCGACCCTGGGACAACGGCGCTGCGGATCGACCCCATGTGCTCCAGCGACATGAACCCCGCCGACATCTTGTCATTAAACGAGTTATTTGGTCGGATTCAAACCATGGGCGTGACTGACGGCCAAACCTCAGTCTACGACCGGATCGGGTTTAAACCCGATGATAGGGAGATTCATACCCCACAGACCACTCACTTAGTCGCCACCGTCGAGTGTCCGGCCGGAGGCTCATCCTCTCAATTACCAGAATTAAAAACCGTTTACATCCAGGTTTCCAACCGTCAGGATCTCTCCTATGAACCGGAATCCGAAACCCACACCGGAAATAGTTTGGGACCGGCCACCGATCTAGCGCGCGACCTAGAACCCACGCAGAGGGGTCCTGTTGATAATATGGACTCCGAACCCACCACGCCGGATCTCAAAATGACACGGGAGGCAAACGCTGTGATCCCGGACTCACCTCCTGGCGAGAAACTAAAATTTTACCCGCCTACCACCCAAGTCGAGCACTCCTCAAGCAGCGTAGGAGAGCCCAAGTTATCAGGCTTATGGGAAGTTAAACAATAGCCAGGGGAATCAGTCCATCATTTTTGGGCTAGATTCCTCCTTATTAAAGACAGAGTACCAGACTCTAGTGGCCAGGAGATAATAGCAACCTTCAGGCACAATTGCCACGATGAAGGAATCCTCAATGCCCTAGCACGTCGTCACATTCATAACTTCACCGAGCTATTGGACCTGGTACAAAAATATTGCGCCATGGAAAGCACCTGGCAAGCCGAACGTTTGTTTTCGGAGCCGGTCCCTACCGAACACCCTAGAGTAGCTCGGAAAAAGTGAATACCTCCGAAACGGCCGGCCGAACACCAACCCACCGAGAAAAAGAATAGACCCCCTACGGGAGTCAGAACTGTCCTGGACGGGCTATTGAACAAGCCATGCCCTATACACTCTGTATTATTGAACACAAGCCCGACTCACAGCCTTAGATCTTGCTGGGTCATCAGACAGGTCGCAAAAAGCGGAGTGGCCATCCTCGGGGACCTACCTCCAGGCAGACATTCAACAGCGCCACTAGAATGCAACACCGAGATCCTGACGATCTACGAAATGTTTTCCTCCAGGAATAAGAGGAAGAGAGCTCTTCGAGAACTCGAACAAATCTATCAGGTGGTAGCAACGAATTCATGGACAGACACACCGATCACCTTCAGAGAAGCTGATCAACCAATCACCCGCCCCGGCCGAACACATGCCGCATTGGTCCTCAACCCCATCGTAAACGGTTTTAGGTTACAAAAGGTGCTAATGGACGGCGGCAGTGGTTTAAACCTCATTTACGAGGATACCTTGGAAAAAATGCAGTTCGACCGATCCCGCATCGAACATAGCAACACAACCTTTCGTGGGATCATCCCTGGGAAAGAGGCACGTTGTTCCGGACGAGTTACCCTCGATGTGGTATTCGGCACGCCCTAGAACTATAGATCTGAATGTTGGGGAACGTTGCATGGGAAACAAAATTTTTCCTACGCACATGCAAGATCTATCCATGGTGATGAGGATCTACGAGGGGGAGAGTGGATCTACATACCCTTGTAGATCGCTAAGCGGGAAGCGTTGAGAAACGCGGTTGATGTAGTCGAACGTCTTCGCGATCCAAATCGCTAGCCGTCCCGCGATCCGATCACGATCTGTCTCGCGATCCAATCACGAATCGTCCCGTGATCAATCACGGTCCTTCCGATCTAGCGCCGAACGGACGGCACCTCCGCGTTCAGCACACGTACAGCTCGATTACGGTCTCCGCCTTCTCGATCCAGAAAGAGGGAGCAGAGATGTAGGTGAGTTCTCCGCCAGCACAACGGCGTGGTCGCGGTGGTGGTGGAGCTGTCCCGGCATGGCTTCGCCAAGCACAACCGAGACGATCTAGTAGAGAACAGATCTAGAGGGAGAGAGAGGCAGCCGTGGCTTTTCAGGTGAGGGGCTGCCCTCAAAACCTCTAGTATATATAGGAGGAAGCAAGAGGGGAGGCAGCCCTAGCCCCTCCACCAAGGAGGGGTCGGCCGAATCAAGAGGGAGAGTCCTCCCCCAACTAGGACTCCTCCCCCCACAAGGGAGGTGGAGTCTAGGGAGGACTCCTTCCCCTTTGGCCTCCTCCTTCCAATTTCGCATGGGCCCCCTTAGGGGCTTGGCAGCCAGCCCACCAGGGGCTGGTGCGCCACCCCCTAGGCCCATGTGGCCCTTGGGGTGAGTGGGCCCCTCTCGGTGGACCCCCGGAATCCTCCCGGCACTCCCGGTACACTACCGGTGACGCCCGAACTTTTTCCGGTGATCAAAATGGGACTTCCTATATATCAATCTTTACCTCCAGACCATTCCAGAGCTCCTCGTGACGTCCGGGATCTCATCCGGGACTCCAAACAACTTTCGGTCACCAACATACATAACTCAATACTACCGAAACGTCACCGAACGTTAAGTGTGCAGACCTGCGGGTTCGAGAACTATGTAGACATGACCGAGACACCTCTACAGTCAATAACCAATAGCGGGACCTGGATGCCCATATTGGTTGCTACATATTCTACGAAGATCTTTATCGGTTGAACCTCTATGTCAAGGATTCAGTTAATCCCGTATGTTGTTCCCTTTGTTTCTTCGGTATGTTACTTGCCCGAGATTCCATCGTCGGTATCTCTATACTTAGTTCAATCTCGTTACCGGCAAGTCTCTTTACTCGTTCCGTAATACAAGATCCCATGGCTAACTCTTTAGTCACTTTGCTTGCAAGTCTCATTGTGATGTTGTATTACCGAGTGGGCCCTGAAATACCTCTCCGTCACATGGAGTAACAAATCCCAGTCTTGATCCATGCCAACTCAACAGACACCCTGGGAGATACCTGTAGAGCATCTTTATAGTCACCCAGTTACGTTGCGACGTTTGATACACACAAGGTATTCCTCCGGTGTCAGTGAGTTGCATGATCTCATGGTCATAGGAACATATACTTGACATGCAGAAAACAATAGCAATAAACTGACACGATCATATGCTATGTTCATAGTTTGGGTCTTGCCCATCACATCATTCTCCTAATGATGTGATCCCGTTATCAAATGACATCTCATGTCTATGGCTAGGAAACCTTGACCATCTTTGATCAACGAGCTAGTCTATTAGAGGCATACTAGGGACACAGTGTTGTCTATGTACCCACACATGTATTTGAGTTTCCAATCAATACAATTATAGCATGGATAATAAACGATTATCATGAACAAGGAAATATGATAATAACTAAATTCTTATTGCCTCTAGGGCATATTTCCAACAGTCTCCCACTTGCACTAGAGTCAATAATCTATTTCACATCACCATGTGATTAACATTGTAATGAATCTAACACCCAATGAGTTCTTGGGTTCGATCATGTTTTGCATGTGAGAGAGGTTCTAGTCAATGGTCTGCAACATTCAGATCCGTGTGTTCTTTGCAAATCTATATGTCATACTGCAGATGCTACCACGCTCTACTTAGAGCTATTCCAAATGGCTGCTCCACTATACGTATCCGGACTGCTACTCAGAGTCGTCCGTATAGGTGTCGAAGCTTGCATCGACGTAACCCTTTACGACGAACTCTTTATCACCTCCATAATCGAGAAATATTTCCTTAGTCATCTAGTTACTAAGGACAATCTTGACCGATGTCCCGTGATCCACTCCTGGATCACTCTTGTACCCCTTGAAAGACTCATTGCAAGGCACACACAAGGTGCGGTACACAGCATGGCATACTATATAGAGCCTATGGATAAGGCATAGGGGACGACCTTCGTCCTTTCTCTTTCTTCTGCCGTGGTCGAGCTTTGAGTCTCACTCAACTCCACACCTTACAAATCAGGCAAGAACTCTTTCTTTGACTGATCCATTTTGAACTCTTTCAAAATCTTGTCAAGGTATGTACTCATTGAAAGTTTTATCAGACGTCTTGATCTATCTCTATAGATCCTGATGCCCAATATTTAAGTAGCTTCATTCCAAGTTTTCCTTTGAAAAAACTCCTTTTCAAACAACCCTTTATGCTTTCCAGAAATTCTATATCATTTCCGATCAACAACATGTCATCCACATATACTTATCAGAAATTCTATAGTGCTCCCACTCACTTTATTATATATACAAGTTTCTCATAAACTTTGTATAGACCCAAAAACTTTGATCACCTCATCAAAGCGTATATTCTAACTCCAAGATGCTTGCTCCAGTCCATAGAAAAATCGCTGGAGCTTGCATACATTTTAGCATCCTTAGGACTGACAAAACCTTCTGGCTGTATCACATACAACCTTTCCTCACGGAAACCGTTAAGGAAACTCTGTTTTGACATCCATCTGCCAGATTTCATAATCGAAAAATGGAGCAACTGCTAACATAATTCCAAAAGACTTTAGCATCGCTACGGGTGAGAAAGTCTCATCGTAGTCAACTCCTTGAACTTGTCGGAAACTTCTTTGCGACAAGTCGAGCTTTATAAATGGTGAAATTTACCATCAGCGTCCGTCTTCTTCTTAAAGGTCCATTTGTACTTAACAGCCTGCCGTTTAACGGGCAAGTCTACCAAAGTCCATACTTGGTTTTCATACATGGATCCTATCTCGGATCTCTTGGCTCCTAGCCATTTGTTGGAATTCGGACCCACCATCGCTTCTTCATAGCTCATACGTTCACTGTTGTCTAACAACATGACCTCCAAGACAGGAATGACGCACCACTCAGGGGCGGTATGAGTCCTTGTTGACCTATGAGGTTCGGTAGTAACTTGATCCGAAGCTTCATGATCATCATCATTTGCTTCCTCTTCACTTGGTGCAGGCATCGCAAAAACATCTTTCTGCGTCGTGCTACTATCCAACTAAAGTGATGGTTCAACAACCTCATCAAGTTCTACTTTCCTCCCACTCAATTCTTTCGAGAGAAACTCTTTCTCGAGAAAGGACCCGTTTTAGCAACAAAAACTTTGCCCTCGGATCTTAGATAGAAGGTATACCCAACTGTTTCCTTAGGGTATCCTATGAAGATGCACCTTTTTGCTTTGGGATCGAGCTTATCAGACATAAGCGTCGTATTCCCAAACTCTGAGAAATGACAGCTTAGGTTTCTGCCAAACCAAAATTCATATGGTGTCATCTCAACGGACTTAGATGGTGCCCTATTTAAAGTGAATGTAGTTGTCTCTAATGCATAACCCTAAAACGATAGTGGCAAATCGACAAGAGACATCATAGTACGTACCATATCCAATAGAGCACGACTACGACGTTCGAACACACCATCACACCATGGTGTTCCAAGCGGCGTGAGTTGTGAAACAACTTACACATCGTCTTAAGTTGCATACCAAACTCGTAACTCAGATATTCACCTCCACGATCATATCGTAGACATTTTATCTTCTTGTCACGATGATCTCAAACTTCACTCTGAATTTATTTGAACTTTCCAAACGTTTCATACTTGTGTTTCATTAAGTAAATATACCCATATCTACTCAAATCATCAATGAAGGTATGAAAATAACGATATCCACCGCACGCTACTACACTCATTGGACCGAATACATCAACATGTATCATTTCCAATAAGTCACTTGCCCGCTCCATCATACCGGAAAACGGGGTCTTAGTCATCTTGCCCGTGAGGCATGGTCCACATGTCTCAACCGATTCAAAATCGAATGAGTCCAAAGATCCATCAGCATGGAGTTTCTTCATGCGCTTTACACCAATATGACATTTAGCGGCAGTGCCACAAGTATGTTGTACTATCATTATTAACTTTGTATCTTTTGGCATCAATATTATGAACATGTGACCATTCTCATTGGGCGCATGACCATTGAAGGTATTATTTATGTAAACAGAATAACCATTATTCTCTAACTTAAATGAATAACCGTATTGCAATAAACATGATGTAATCACGTTCATGCTCAACGCAAACACCAAATAACATTTATTTAGGTTCATCACTAATCCCTAAGGTAGAGAGAGCGTGCGATGGTGATCACATCAACCTTGGAAACACTTCCAACACTCATCGTCACCTCACCCTTAGCTAGCCTCCATTTATTCCGTACCTTTTATTTCGAGTTACTAACATTTAGCAACCGAACCGGTATCCAATACCCAGGTGCTACTAGGAGTATTAGTAAGGTACACATCAATAACACGTATATCAAATATACTTCTGTCGACGTTGCCAGCCTTCTTATCTACCAAGTATCTTGGGTTATTCCGCTTCAGTGACCGTTCTCCTCATAATAGAAGCACTTAGTCTCGGGTTTCGGTTCAACCTTGGGTTTCTTCACTAGAGCAGCAACTGGCTTGCCATCCATGAAGTTTCCCTCCTTGCCCTTGCCCTTCTCGAAACTAGTGGTTTCACTAACCATCAACACTTGATGGTCCTTCTTGATTTCTACCTTCGCGGTGTCAAAGATCTCGAATAGCTCAGGGATCATTATTTCTATCCCTGGTATTTTACAGTTCATCACGAAGCTCTAGTAGCTTAGTGACAGTGACTTGGAGAACTATATGAATCACTATCTTATCTGGAAGATCAACTCCTACTCGATTCAAGCGATTGTAGCACCGAGACAATCTGAGCACATGCTCACCGATTGAGCTATTCTCCTTCATCTTGCATGCAAAGAATCTTGTTGGAGGTCTCATACCTCTCAACATGGGCATGAGCCTGAGATCCCAATTTCATCTCTTAGAACATCTCATATGTTCCGTGACATTCAAAACGTTTTGGAGCCTCAATTCTAAGCCGTAATGCATGACGCACTGAACTATCAAGTAGTCATCAGAACGTGCCTGTCAGATGTTCACAACATCTACAGACGACGCTTGAGGGGGTGGCGCACCGAGCGGTGCATTAAGGACATAAGCCTTCTGTGCAGCAATGAGGACAATCCTCAGATCACGGACCCAGTCCGCATTATTGCTACCATCATCTTTCAACTCTATTTCTCTAGGAACATATAAAAATTCAAGGGAGCTACAGCGCGAGCTAGTAATCTACAGCATAATTTGCAAAGACATTTTGACTATGTTCATGATAATGAGTTTAGTTAATCATATTACTTAAAAACTCCCACTCAAATTGACATCCCTCTGGTCATTCGAGTGTCACGTGATCCAAATTCAACAACCCAAGTCCGATCATCACATGAGATGAGGTGGTTTCAATGGTGAACATCTTTATGTTGATCATATCTACTATATGACTAATGTTCGACCTTTCGGTCTCTTGTGTTCCGAGGCCATGTCTGTACATCCTAGGCTCGTCAAGTTTAACCCGAGTGTTCGCATGTGCAACACTGGCTTGCACCCGTTGTATGCGAACGTAGAGTCTGTCACACCCGATCATCACGTGGTGTCTCGAAACGACGAACTTTCGCAACGGTGCACACTCGGGGAGAACACAATTTTATCTTGAAATTTTAGTGAGGGATCACCTTATAATGCTACCGTCGTCCTAAGCAAAATAAGATGCATAAAAGGATTAACATCACATGCAAATCATAAGTGACATGATATGGCCATGAACTTGTGCTTTTGATCTCCATCTTCAAACCACCGGCATGATCTCCATCGTCACCGGCATGTCACCATGATCTCCATCATCTTGATCTCCATCAACGTGTCGCCATGAGGTTGTCGCGCCAACTGTTGCTTCTACGACTATTGCTAACTCATAGCGATAAAGTAAAGCAAAAACGACGAAAATAAATTAAAGACAACCCTATGGCTCCTGCCTGTTGCCGTACTCATCAACATGCAAGTCGTGATATTTTATACAAAACATGATCATCTCATACATCACATATATCTCATCATGTAATTGGCCAGATCACATCACAACATACCCTGCAAAAACAAGTTAGACGTCCTCTAATTGTTGTTGCATGTTTTACGTGGCTGCTACGGGTATCTAGCAAGACCGATTCTTACCTATGGAAAAACCACAACGGTGATACACAAATTGATATTCAACCTTCTCAAGGACCGCCTTTGTCGAATCCGATCCAACTAAAGTTGGAGAGACAGACTCCCGCTAGCCATCTTTATGCAACAAAATCACATGTCAGTTGATGGAACCGGTCTCTCGTAAGCGTACGCGTAAGGTTGGTGCGGGCCGCTTCATCCCACAATACCGCCGAATCAAGAAAAGACCAAGGGAGGAAGCAATCTGAGCATCAACGCCCAAAAACTCCTTTGTGTGATACTCGAGATCTCATCTACGCATAGACCTAGCTCATGATGCCACTGTTGGGGAACGTTGCATGGGAAACAAAATTTTTCCTATGCACACGCAAGATCTATCCATTGTGATGTGCATCTACGAGGGGGAGAGTGGATCTACATACCCTTGTAGATCGCTAAGCGGGAAGCGTTGAGAAACGCGGTTGATGTAGTCGAACGTCTTCGCGATCCAAATCGCTAGCCGTCCCGCGATCCGATCACGATCCGTCCCGCGATCCAATCACTAACCGTCCCGTGATCAATCACGGTCCTTCCGATCTAGCGCCGAACGGACGGCACCTCCGCATTCAGTACACGTACAGCTCGATGACGATGTCCGCCTTCTCGATCCAGCAAGAGGGAGCGGAGAGGTAGATGAGTTCTCTGCCAGCACAACGGCGTGGTGGCGGTGGTGGTGGAGCTGTCCCGGCATGGATTCGCCAAGCACAACAGAGACGATCTAGTGGAGAACAGATCTAGAGGGAGAGAGAGGCAGCCGTGGCTTTTCAGGTGAGGGGCTGCCCTCAAAACTTCTAGTATATATAGGAGGAAGGGAGAGGGGAGGCAGCCCTAGCCCCTCCACCAAGGAGGGGTCGGCCGAACCAAGAGGGAGAGTCCTCCCCCAACTAGGACTCCTCCCCCCACAAGGGAGGTGGAGTCTAGGGAGGACTCCTTCCCCTTTGGCCTCCTCCTTCCAATTTCGCATGGGTCCCCTTAGGGGCTGTTCGGCCAGCCCACTAGGGGCTGGTGCGCCACCCCCTAGGCCCATGTGGCCCTTGGGGTGAGTGGGCCCCTCCCGGTGGACCCCCAGAACCCTCCCGGCACTGCCGGTACACTACCGGTGACGCCCGAACTTTTGCCGGTGACCAAAATGGGACTTCCTATATATCAATCTTTACCTCCAGACCATTCCAGAGCTCCTCGTGACGTCCGGGTTCCCATCCGGGACTCCGAACAACTTTTGGTAACCAACAAACATAACTCAATACTACCGAAACGTCACCGAACGTTAAGTGTGCAGACCCTGCGGGTTCGAGAACTATGTAGACATGACCGAGACACCTCTACGGTCAATAACCAATAGCGGGACCTAGATGCCCATATTGGTTCCTACATATTCTACGAAGATCTTTATCGGTTGAACCTCTATGTCAAGGATTTTGTTAATCCGGTATGTTGTTCCCTTTGTTTCTTCGGTATGTTACTTGCCCGAGATTCGATCGTCGGTATCTCCATACTTAGTTCAATCTTGTTACCGGCAAGTCTCTTTACTCGTTCCGTAATACAAGATCCCATGGCTAACTCTTTAGTCACTTTGCTTGCAAGGCTCATTGTGATGTTGTATTACCGTGTGGGACCTAAGATACCTCTCCATCACACGGAGTAACGAATCCCAGTCTTGATCCATGCCAACTCAACAGACACCCTCGGAGATACCTGTAGAGCATCTTTATAGTCACCCAGTTACGCTGCGATGTTTTATACACACAAGGTATTCCTCCGGTGTCAGTGAGTTGCATGATCTCATGGTCATAGGAACAGATACTTGACATGCAGAAAACAATAGCAATAAACTGACATGATCATATGCTATGTTCATAGTTTGGGTGTTGCCCATCACATCATTCTCCTAATGATGTGATCCCATAATCAAATGACATCTCATGTCTATGGCTAGGAAACCTTGACCATCTTTGATCAACGAGCTAGTCTATTAGAGGCATACTAGGGACACAGTGTTGTCTATGTACCCACACATGTATTTGAGTTTCCAATCAATACAATTATAGCATGGATAATAAACGATTATCATGAAGAACTTCTCTAGGGCATATTATCATGAAGGAAATATGATAATAACTAAATTATTATTGCCTCTAGGGCATATTTCCAACACCGAAGAACTTCTCTTTCATATCGTGCCCTTTCGCAGTGGTTACCACGCTCTGTTGAGGCGTGACGCTTTCACAAGATTTCAGGCTATACCACATTACGGGTATATGAAGCTCAAAATGCCAGGCCCAAACGGGGTGATCACAATCACAAGTGACCCGAATAGAGCCCTTCGAGCCGTAAACAGAACAGCAGCGCTCGCCCTCAAGGCACTAGCTGAGACCTTTGCAGTAGAGGAATTGACCGCAGTCCGGTCAACAGTGGACAAGGATGATGTGGTCCTTAGCAAGAGGCCCAAACCCACGTCCTTTAAACCTGCAGACGAAATTGTCAAATTTTAGGTACATCCAACGGACCCCGATAAAACAGCGTCCATTGGAGCTCAGCTGGACCCCATGGTGGACGAAGCACTGCGAACTTTTTTACGAGAAAACTGGGATATCTTTGCCTGGCATCCTTCAGATATGCCAGGAATCCCACGACGGCTAGCAGAACACAGTCTGAACATAATCGCAGGCTTCAAGCCCGTCAAACAGGCTCTATGCCAATTTTCCGAACCCAAGCGACAAGCTATGGGCGAAGAACTAGCAAAATTGCTGGAGGCCGGATTCATAAGAGAAATCAAACAACCTGAGTGGTTGGCAAACCTGGTGATGGTACCGAAGAAAGACAAATCCTGGCGGCTGTGTGTCGATTTCAAAGACCTTAATAAAGCTTGCCCCAAGGACCCTTTCCCCTTACCACGCATAGACCAGATTATTGACGCCACAGCCGGATACGACTCATTGTGCTTCCTCGACGCTTATTCCAGATACCATCAGATCAAAATGAAGGAATCCGATCAAACTGCAACTGCATTCATCACCCCCTATGGGCCATTCTTCTTTAACACAATGCCTTTCGGGCTAAAAACACAGGTGCTACATACCAGCGTATGATTCAGACATGTCTCGAAAAACAAGTCGGTAAAACAGTCGAGGCATACGTGGACAATGTGGTCATTAAGACCAAACACGTCAGCCAGCTGATAGACGACCTCAGGCAAACTTTTGCTAGTCTACGGGAATATGATATACGGCTCAATCCGGACAAATGTGTCTTCGGAGTTCCCGCTGGTAAACTACTCGGATCCATTGTTTCCCATAGAGGAATAGAAGCGAATCCTGCTAAGATCCACGCCCTATCTCAACTTGCGATTCCTACAGAGCTAAAGCATGTCCAAAGGCTGGCTGGCTGCGTGGCGGCTTTGAGCCGCTTTATCTCCCGCCTTGGTGAAAAGGCTTTACCGCTCTACAGGCTGTTGAAACGGACCAAAAACTTCGAGTGGACCGATGAAGCAGCGGATGCACTAGAGGAAATTAAAACACTGCTGGCCAGCCACCCCATACTCACGGAGCCAGGCACCGGTGAACCAATGTTACTGTACATCTCGGCCACCAATCAAGTGGTTAGTGCGGTGCTCGTCGTCGAACGAGAGGACGAGGGTCACAAATTCTGGGTGCAAAAGCCAGTCTACTTTGTGTCAGAAGTGCTAACGCCATGCAAGTCCAGATATCCGCGCTACCAGAAGATAGCCTATACAGTGTTTATGGCATCACGAAAGCTCAGACACTACTTTCAAGAATGTTCGGTCACGGTGGCATCCGAAGTACCCCTGGACGATATAATCAATAACAGGGACGCCGCCGGCCGCATAGCCAAATGGACCATCGAACTCCTTCCTTTCGAAATCGCCTATAAGCCACCACGAGCTGTTAAATCTCAGGTGTTGGCCGATTTCCTTGCCGAATGGACAGAGGCCGAGCTCCCCAGAGAATATAGTACATACTCCCATTGGACGATGTACTTCGACGGCTCCAAGACACTGGCCGGACTGGGGGCTGGAGTTATCCTCACATCTCCCACGGGAGACAACATCTGGTACGTGTTGCAGATCATGTATGCCGATTCCAACAATGCGGCCGAATATGAAGCACTATTGCACGGGCTTCGGATGGCAGCATCAATGGGCATACAACGGCTTGAAGTACAGGGATATTCTAATCTCGCCATCTCTCAAATCAACGGCGAATTCGATGCTAAAAACCCAAAGATGGCAGCATACCGAAACGTCGTTCTTAAAATATCCGCACGGTTCGAGGGGCTAGAATTCCACCATGTCGCTAGAGACAGCAATCAGGCTGCCGACATACTCGCCCGTATGGGGGCCAAGCGCGACCCTGTCCCGAAAAACACCTTCCTTGAACGGCTTTTCAAGCCATCGGTGGTATGGCAGGACGAGAATAAGGGCGCTGGAGCCATCAGTACGGAAGAGATTGTCCCTCCTATAAATGAACCAGATGAGCAAATCATCGGCGGTTCCATAATTAAAGAAACGCCTTCGGCTCATGAGGTCATGGCAGTAATCGCACCATGGACTGAGCCCTTCCTTGCCTACCTTCTCCGCCAAGAACTCCCCGACGACTAGACGGAGGCGAGACGCATATTTCGGTGATCCAAGTCCTATAAGGTCCACAAGGGTGAGTTATACAAGAAAAGCATTACCGGGATACTCCAACGGTGCATATCTGAGGAAGAAGGAAGGCGGCTTTTGGCCGAATTCCACGCAGGCATGGGCGGCCACCACGACGCAGCACGGGCCTTAGTAAGCAAAGCCTTTCGAGCTAGATTCTTTTGGCCCACCGCTCGAGCGGACGCCCAAGCACTTGTCCAACATTGTGTTGGATGTCAACTATTCGCAAATCAAAGCCACATGCCCCCGACAGCTCTTCGGACTATTCCGATCACCTGGCCTTTCGCGGTTTGGGGGCTGGATATGGTCGGACCACTTAAAGGGGGGACCAAGAAAAATAAATATCTACTGGTCATGGTCGACAAGTTCACCAAATGGATCAAAGCAAAACCAGTAAGATCAGCTAAGTCCGGACCGGTAGTCGACTTTATATCTGGCGTGGTACACCGTTATGGTGTCCTGCACAGCATAATAACGGACAATGGATCCAATTTCACCGCCCAAGAGGTGAAGGACTGCTGCGCAAACACGGGCGTCAAGCTCGATTACGCCTCGGTGTATCACCCACAGACCAATGGACAAGTCGAACGGGCCAACGGCCTAATCATGAGTCGCATCAAACCATGTATGGTCCGATCTCTTCATGAATCTGACTGCAATTGGTTAGAGGAGCTTGACTCCGTTCTGTGGGGTCTGCGTACCACCCCGAATCGATCAACGGGATACACACCGTTTTTTATGGTCTACGGGGTAGAAGCAGTCCTTCCCTGCAATATCATTCACGATGCACCTAGGGTGCGCATGTACGAAGAAAAGGAGGCCGAGTTAGATCGGCAAGACGACTTAGACGCCTTGGAAGGAGAGCGCGATATAGCTCGGGCCCGCTCTACTTTCTATCAACAGCAGGCTCGGCACTACCAAAGCAGGGAGGTTAGAGCGAAGGCATATAATGTGGGCGAACTCGTCTTATGACTCCCAGAGAAGCAGAGGCATAAACTCAATCCCAACTGGAGGGCCCTTTCATAATTGACGAAGTACTTACAGGAGGGGCTTATCGCCTCCGCAACCAGCCGGACAATTGCCTCGAACCAAACCCATGGAATGCAGCTCGTCTTAGGCGCTTTTACGGTTAGACCGGTGTCGTCATATTTCTTACCTTTCTCTTTCCTTTTTTTTCTTTTGTATTCTTTCCCTTCAATTTTAGCTTTACAGGATTGTATATCATTTCCCAGCATGTGTTCGGCTAAAGCGAGCTTGTGTTAAGTTTTTCGGCATACATCTTCAAAATGACCTTTCTGAAAAAACACCTGGGGGCTTCTTCTCGAAGCCGATTATTATATATTCTGTGCACCGATTCACATGTATTGTGCATGCACACTTCCCTTATCGCTTTTAAGCCAGTATATGCATCAATTGGACCTAAGATTTTGGCCAAGCTGGGTTGCCTCACTCCTGTGCTTACCCCCTACGTTCCCGATTGTTCGGCTAGAGGGTAAAGGGAGCACCTCTGCGATTGTTACGACCGGATCATCCGGATACGTACCTCATATGGGTGAAGCCGAAAGCTAGCTATCTTAAGAAGAAAATTGGTCGGCTACGATGGAAGTAAAAAACTTGTGGTGGTTATCACCATTACCTGGGATTATTTTCCCAAAGAAGCCATTATCCGCATACTAGTAGTATACGGCCTTGATATCTACGATCTACGTAGCAACCTGAAGGAAGGTGACGATAGAGGAACTATTTTCTTCAGAAGATGTTTCTTACGTTAAGCAATAATATAACATATCTCCCTATGCACGTTCTGTCTGTTCGAACCGAATAGCTGGATTGCCTGGTTCCCCGAAATAAGTTCCTTTTATTGGAGGACATTCGATACAGAACACTCCCAAGCTCTTAGCGGGGGAGGTCAAAGCGGATGGCCGGTTAAGACAATGTTTACATCATAGACGGAGCAGTTTTTGATTTAAAGTACATAGTTACATAGAATTAAACACCTGGTTGCTGGTCAAGATTATCTATTAAGGTATCCAGGGTGCAATCTTCTTGAGAAAGACGAGCGACGGGCATCACTTGGTCGTAAACCAAATGAAGTGGCACTTCCTGCCCATCCGGCCCTACCGGCCCAACCCGAGCCATATGCTCTGGGTTAAGTTTGGTAAAGCGGGTCTTGACCATTGCCCATGCTGAGGGAGTCCAGGATTAAGGGCTCCTCGGACTGCCGGCCTATTTCTTATAGGCCGGAGTCATGGGCCGCTTGTTGAGGATTGGACTGATCGAAGACCCCGTCGCTAGGGAGGAGACCTCAGGAGCCGTGACGTGTCTCCCAAGTTTAAGATAGTAGAATAGGCACGTTTTCACCTTCGGTGGGCAACCGACCATGTGTAACCCTAGGGACCCCTGGCGTCTATATAAGACAGAGGGTTTTAGATTGTAAGATAGAGAAACTCATCTAGGGTTTTATCTATTCGATCTCGTGGAAGATCAACTCTGTAACCTTCATACACATCAATATTATCGAGCAGGACGTAGGGTTTTACCTCCGTAGGAGGGGCCGAACCTGGGTAAACATCAACTCCTTCGTCCCCTGTTACCATCGATCCTAGACTCACAACTCGGGACCCCCTACCTGAGAGCCGCCGGTTTTGACACCGACATTAGTGCTTTCATTGAGAGTTCTGCTGTGATCGCCAAAGGAATCGATGGCTCGCCTTTTCATAAGCAATGAAATCGGCAGCAAGGATGTCTCCGTCCCTGGTCAGATCTCTGCAGGCGGCAACATCCTGTCGTGTACCGATCCGGCTGACCTTTTTGGCCAGATCGGAAGCCTCCTCCCCGATCAAGAAATCAGATTTCGAAACCTAGAGTTCGTCGCTGATTCACGGGGAAGACTTGTTTTGATGGGCCCCTCAGCTCTCATGGAGGAGCCCGTAGATCCCGACGCCTCGACACCGGAAGCCTCGGGCCTCACCTCTGAGGTGCCCTCTACCCTCGGGCTGTTTAGAACGCCCAACCAAGTTGATGTGCCCGGATCCGCCGCGGCCGAACATAACCTGGATTCGCCGTCGAGCGACCCTGGAACCACGGCGCTGCGGATCGAGCCCGTGCGTTTCAGCGACATGTACCCCACCAACGTCTCGTCCCTTAACGAGCTACTTGATCGGATTCAAACCATGGGCATGTCCAACGACCAGACCCCGGTCTATGACCGGATTGGGCTTAAACCTGATGATAGGGAGATTCACACGCCCTCGGTCACTCACCTAGTCGCCACCGTCGAGTGTCCGGCTGGAGGCTCATCCTCCCAACTACCAGAATTAAAGACGATTTATATCCCGATTTCCGATCATCAAGATCTCATTTGTAACCCAGACTCCGCAGTTCGCTCCAGAAATAGTTCGGGATCGATCCCCGACCTAGCGCGCAACTCGAACCCCGCGCAGAAGGGTCCTATAGTCAATACAGACTCCAACTCCCCCGCGCCGAACCCCGTGATTCCGGACTCGCATCGTGGCACGGAACCAAAATTTTTCCCACCCACCACCCAAGTCGAGCATCCTAGCATCGCAGGAGAGTCCAAGTCTTCGGACTTACGGGATGTTAAACAATTGCCAGGGGAGTCGGTTCATCATTTTTGCGCTAGTCTCCTCCTTGTTAGAGATAGAGTACCAGGCTCTAGTGACCAAGAGATAATGGCAACCTTCAGCCGCAATTGTCGTGATGAAGGGATCCTCAACGCTCTAGCCCGTCGACACATTCACAACTTCACCGAGCTATCGGACCTGGTACAAAAATACTGTGCCATGGAGAGCACCTGGCAAGCCGAACGATTACTTTCAGAACCAGTCTTTGCCAAATACCCTAGAGGAGATCGGAAAAAGCAGATACCTCCGAAGCGGCTGGCCGAACATGAACCCGCCGAGAAAAGGAACAGACTCCCTATGGGAGTCCGAACTGTCCTCGACGGATTATTGGACAAGGCATGACCTATACATTCTGTCTTGCTGAACACAAGCCCGACTCACAGCCTCAAAGCTTGCTGGGTCGTTAGGCAGGTGGCAAAGAGTGGAGAGGCCATCCTCGAGGCACTACCTCCGAACAGACGTTCGACAACGCCACCAGATTACAACACTGAAGTCCTGACGATCTACGAAACGTTTCCCTCTAGGAACAGGAGGAAAAGAGCTCTTAGAGAACTCGAATAGGTCTACCATGTGTCGGCAACAAGTTCGTGGGCAGACATACGCATCACCTTCGGAGAAACTGACCAATCAACCACCTGCCACGTCCGAACGCCGGCCGCTCAGGTCCTAAACCCCATCGTCGATGGTTTTAGGTTACAAAAGGTGCTAATGGACGGCGGCAGTGGTTTAAACCTCATATACGAGGACACCCTGGAAAAATTGCAGTTCGACCGGTCTCGCATCGAACATAGCAACACAACCTTCCGGGGGATCATCCCTGGGAAAGAGGCGCGTTGTTCCGGACGCATCACCCTGGATGTGGTGTTCGGCACGCCCGAAAACTACCATTCCGAAGAACTTCTCTTCCATATCGTGCCCTTCCCCAGTGGCTACCACGCCCTATTGGGGCGCGACGCCTTCACAAACTTCCAGGCTATACCACATTACGGGTATATGAAGCTCAAGATGCCAGGCCCAAACGGGGTAATCACAATCACCAGTAACCCGAATATAGCCCTTCGAGCAGAGAACAAAATAGCAGCGCTCGCCCTCGAGGCACTAGCCGAGACCTTTGCTGCAGAGGAATTGACCGCACTCCGGTCAACAGTGGACAAGGACAAAGTGATCCTTAGTAAAAGGCCCAAACCCACGTCCTTTAAACCTGCAGAAGAAATTATTAAATTTCAGGTACACCCAACGGACCCCAATAAAACAGCGTCCATCGGAGCTCAGCTGGACCCCATGGTGGAAGAAGCACTGCGAGCATTCTTACGAGAAAACTGGGACATCTTTGCCTGGCATCCTTCGGATATGCCAAGAATCCCACGGTGGCTAGCAGAACATAGTCTGAACATAACCGCAGGCTTCAAGCCCGTCAAACAGACTCTACGCCGTTTTTCCGAGCCCAAACGACAAGTTATGGGCGAAGAACTAGCCAAATTGCTAGAGCCCGGATTCATACGGGAAATCAAGCACCCCGAATGGTTGGCAAACCTGGTGATGGTACCAAAGAAAGACAAATCCTGGCGGCTGTGCGTCGACTTTAAAGACCTTAATAAAGCCTGCCCTAAGGACCCTTTCCCCTTACCACGCATAGACCAGATTATTGACGCCACAGCCGGACACGACTCTTTGTGCTTCCTAGACACCTATTCCGGATACCATCAGATCAAAATGAAGGAATCAGATCAAGCTGCAACCGCATCCATCACCCCATATGGCCCATTCCGCTTTTACACAATGCCTTTCGGGCTAAAAAATGCAGGAGCTACATACCAGCGCATGATTCAGACATGTCTCGAGAAACAGGTCGGGAAAACAGTCGAGGTATACGTGGACTACGTGGTCATTAAAACCAAACACGTCAGCCAGTTGATTGCCGACCTAAGACAAACCTTTGCTAGCCTACGTGAGTATGATATACGACTCAATCCGGAGAAATGTGTCTTCGGGGTTCCCGCTGGTAAACTACTCGGATTCATTGTTTCTCATAGAGGAATAGAAGCCAATCCGGCTAAGATCCGTGCCCTATCGGAAGTTGCAATTCCTACAGAGCTAAAGCATGTCCAAAAGTTGGCGGGTTGCGTGGCGGCATTAAGTCGCTTTATTTCCCGCATCGGTGAAAAGGCTTTACCGCTCTACAGGTTGTTGAAACGGACCAACAATTTCGAGTGGACCGATGAAGCAGCGGCTGCGTTAGAGGAAATCAAAAAACTGCTGGCAAGTAAGCCCATACTCACAGCACCAGGCGCTGGTGAACCAATGTTATTGTACATATCGGCCACCAATCAAGTGGTTAGCGCAGTGCTCGTCGTCGAACGAGAAGAGGAGGGTCACAAATTCCAGATACAGAAGCCGGTCTACTATGTGTCAGAAGTGCTAACGCAATGCAAGTCCAGATACCCGCATTACCAGAAGATAGCCTATACAGTGTTTATGGCATCACGGAAGCTCCGACACTAATTTCAAGAGTGTTCGGTCACGGTGGCATGCGAAGTACCCCTGAACGATATAATCAACAACAAGGACGCCACCGACCACATAGCCAAATGGGCCATTGAACTCCTTCCTTTCGAAATCGCCTATAAGCCATGACGAGCTATTAAATCTTAGGTGTTGGCAGATTTCCTCGCTGAATGGACAGAGGCCGAGCTCCCCAGGGAATATAGTACATACTCTCATTGGACGATGTACTTCGACGGATCCAAAACATTGGCCGGACTGGGGGCTGGAGTTATTCTCACATCTCCCACAGGTGACAACGTCCGATACGTGTTACAAATCATGTATGCCGATTCCAACAACGCAGCCGAATATGAAGCACTTTTGCACGGTCTTCGGATGGCAGCATCAATGGGCATACAATGGCTGGAGGTACGGGGAGACTCCAACTTGGCCATCTCTGAAATCAACGGCGAATTCGACGCCAAAAACCCGAAGATGGCGGCATATAGAAACGCCGTCCTTAAAATATCCGCACGGTTCGAGGGGCAGGAATTTAATCATGTCGCTAGAGACAACAACCAAGCCGCTGACATACTGGCCCGCATGGGGGCCAAACGTGACCCTGTCCCAAAAAACACCTTCCTTGAACGGCTCTTCAAGCCGTCGGTGGTGTGGCAGGATGACAATAAGGGTGCCCGACCCATCAGCGCAGAAGAGCTTGTTCCCCCTATAAATGAACCATACGACCAAATCATCGGCGGCTCCATAATGGACGAAACGCCTTCGGCTCACGAGGTGATGGCAGTAATCGCACCATGGACCTAGCCCTTCCTCGCTTACCTTCTTCGCCAAGAACTCCCCGACGATCAGATAGAGGCGAGGTGCATAATTCGTCGATCCAAGGCTTATAAAGTCCACGAGGGTGAGTTATACAAGAAAATCACCACCGGAATACTCCGGCGGTGCATATCTGAGGAAGAAGGAAGGCAGCTTTTGGCCGAAGTCCACACAGGAATGGGCGGCCACCACGCCGTGACACGGGCCTTAGTAAGCAAGGCCTTTCGAGCTGGTTTCTTCTGGCCCACCGCTCGAGCGGACGCCCAGACACTTGTGCAACACTGCGTGGGGTGTCAACTATTTGCAAATCAAAGCCATGCCCGCAACAGCTCTTCGGACTATTCCGATTACATGGCCCTTTGTGGTCTGGGAGCTGGATATGGTCGGCCACTTTAAGGGGGGACCAAGAAGAATAAATATCTACTGGTTATGGTTGACAAGTTCACCAAATGGATCGAAGCAAAACCTGTCAAATCAGCCAAGTCCGGACCAGTAGTCGATTTTATATCCAGCATGGTACACCGTTACGGTGTCCCGCACAGTATAATAACGAACAATGGATCCAATTTCACCGCCCAAGAGGTAAAGGACTGGTGCGCAAACATGAGCATCAAGCTCGATTACGCATCAGTGTATCACCCGCAGACCAACGGACAAGTCGAACGGGCCAACGGCCTCATCATGAGTGGTATTAAACCACGTCTGGTCCGGTCTCTTCATGAATCCGACTGCCATTGGGTAGAGGAGCTTGACTCCGTTCTGTGGGGTTTGTGTACCACCCCGAATCGATCAATGGGATACACACCGTTCTTTATGGTCTATGGGGCAGAAGCAGTCCTTCCCTGTGATATTATTCATGACGCACCAAGGGTGCGCATGTATGAAGAAAAGGAGGCCGAGTTAGATCGACATGATGACTTGGACGCCTTAGAAGGAGAGCGTGACATTGCTCGGGCTCGCTCTACTTTTTATCAACAGCAAGCCCGGCGTTACCAGAGCAGGGAGGTCAGGGCAAAGGCGTACAATGTGGGCGAACTCGTCTTACGACTCCCGGAGAAGCAGAAGCATAAACTCAACCCCAAGTGGGAGGGCCCTTACATAATCGACGAAGTACTCACTGGAGGGGCTTATCGTCTTCGCAAACCGCCGGATAGCCGCCTCGAACCAAACCCATGGAACGCAGCTCGTCTTCGGCGCTTTTACGGCTAGACCGGTGTCATCATACTCTCTACTTTCCTTTTCCCTTTTTCCCTTCTTTTCATATTTTCTTCCCTTCCACCTTGATTTTGCAGGTTCGGATTTCTTTTCCCAAATTTATGCTCGGCTAAACCGAGCTCGTGTTAAGTTTTTCGTCATACATCCTCAAATGTTAAATCTGAACATAACACCTGGGGGCTTCTTCTCGAAGCCGATAATTATTTTTTAAGCATCTATTGTGTATGCAGGTTTCCCTTGTCGATTTTTAAGCCATTATATGCATCAATTAGAACTAAGATTTTTTCCAAGCTGGGTTGCCTCGCTCTTGTGTTTACCCTCTACATTCCCGATTGTTTGCGATTGTTACGACCAGATCACCCAGATACGTACCTCAGACGGGTGAAGCCAAAAGCTAGCTATCTTTAGCAGATAATTGGTTGGCTATGATGGAAGCGACAAATAAATTATGGTTGTTATCTCCATTACTCGGGCTTCTTTCCTCGAAAACGCTATTAGTCGAATACTAGCAGTATACGGCCGTACTATCTACGATTTACGTAGCAGCCTGAAGGAAGGTACCGATAGAGGTACTATTTTCTTTGGAAGATGTTTCTTACGCTAAGCAGTAATATAACATATCTCCCTGTGCACTTTCTGTCTGTTCGCACCAAATGGCCGGATTGCCTAGTTCCACGAAAGAATTCCCTCTTATTGAAGGATATTTGATAAGGAACACTCCCAAGCTCTTAGCAAGGGAGGTCGAAGCCGATGTCCGGTTAAGAAAAAGTTTATAGCACAGATGGAGTAATTCTTGATTTAAAGTACATAGTTACATAAAATCACTCATCTGGCTGCTGGTCAAGATTGTCTATTAAGGCATCCAGGGTGCAATCTTCTTGCGAGAGACGGGCGGCGGGCATCACTTGGTCATACACCAAATGAAGCGACACTTCTTTCCCATCCGGCCCTGCCGGCCCAACCCGAGCCATATGCTCGGGGTTAAGACCGGTATAACGGGTCTTGATCATCGCCCACGCCTCTCGTGCTCCCTCTCGGCAGGCCGATGTCTTCCATAGCTCGATTCGACACCGGGCTCCCTTGAACCGACCAACCAGTTCGGCCATCCCCTCCAGAGGCTTCTCGGCAGGCGATAGCGCTTTCATCATGCTCCTCATAGCGTTCCGAGCCCACTCATGTACGGCGGATAGTTCCTTCAGAAGGTTCCCCCGGTAGGATCCGATCTCTTTTTCAGGCCCCCCGGTCAGGAGACCTGTACATGAGACAAGGCATGTGCATTACACTTTATGTATTCGAGATACCCTTCGACGTTATAATGGCACTTACCGAACATGCCCCTTTGTAATTTCTGGTTCTCTTCTTGGGTTTGAGCCAATTGAGTTTTTAAACTCTCAATTTCTTCGGCCTGCTGCCAGTTTTCCGCCTGGAGACATTTCTTCTCCTCAAGGTTTCGTTGCAACGAAAGGCAGCCGGCCTCATATTGGGATTCGGTATACTTCTGGGATTCTCGGGCTGCATCTAAATCTTTTTGCAACTGCCCTATAGACTCAGCTGCTACAAAGTACCCTCGCATCAGCATGGGACTATATACTAAGATCGACAAAATGGACATACTCACCATGCGCCTCCCGGGTAAAATTCTTCACTTGTTCAAGTTCGGCCTTCACGGCTTGCACCTGCGCTCGGCTCACCTCCAGGTCATTGGCCAATTGCTCATTCTGCTGCCTTGAGGCCTACATCATAAATAAAACAATATGTGGATCCTTAACTCGGCCGTCCCGACCAATTCAAGGCTCGGGGGCTACTGGGTTAATATGTGTGTTCGGATTATTAAAACCGATCACTCACCTCCAGGCTGGACGATATCAGTTTCACGGCTTCCCCAAGCCCAGCTCGGGCAGCTCCGATATACGCGTCTACCGAACATAGAGTGTTAAACTCTTGTCCGGAAAACGCCTGATGGCGCAGAACTTCCTGTCGCCGCCGGTGGTTCATCGCACTCTCCACCTCGGAGTTAGTGACTGATACGTCCCCAGAATTTTCAGGGGCCTGATCGGCCATAGGGGCCTCTGCAGCAGGTTCAGCATGAGCAGAAGGCCTTGGTTCATGAGTGTTGCCAAGCACCCCGGTAACATTCCCGGCAAAAGATGGTTGTACTCGTTTCCTGAGTATTTCGACATGAGATCTTCTGTAAAATCCAATCGATCATGTTAACAATAGATTGAGCGGCCAAACGAGGTACCTTTTGGTTGAACAAGTGGTCGGGGCCATTCCTGCGGTTTGCTCACATGAAGGATTCCTGTTGCTGTTCAGTCCGGGCATTGTCACCGTAGTCAACGTTCTCCGCGTGGACCGACGGCGCTTGGGAGCAGAAACCGGCACATTCGGGTCGACGGAGGTCGCTTGCCTTTTACGGGAAGAATTTTTCTTTTTGCCTGTAGTAGAAGAAGGAAGTGATCCGGATCGGTCGGCTATGATAGCCACCTTTGAACCATCAAGGCTCTCTTGGTAAAACACCCCGTCTTCGTGCTCGATTGACAGCTCCGTATCGTCGTGGAATCCTGGATCATCGGCACCGGACAATTGATTGTCTCGACAAAGCACCTCTGGCTCTGTTCGCATAGATTGAAAGCTTCGGTCAAAGGGGGCAAGTGAAAAACCTGAACTCAGGTCACAAAGTCGAAAGGCTTACCCATTCGATGGGGTTGTAACCCGAGTAGCCCTCCTTAACCGGTAGCCGAACAAAGTCTTCTTCCTCCCCTTTGAATAAGTCGGCGAGTACGGTCGCCATCGCCGCTTGATTGGCGGGGCCCAACCATCGGGAACGAGTGGTGTCACTTGTTCCGTTGTAACGCCACAAAGGGTGTATCCTTTGCCGAAGGGGTTGAACGCATCGAGCGATGGCGGCAGCCATCACATCAATAATGGTCAGCTTGTTATGAGCTAGCAGCCTTACTTGGGCAGCCAGGCGTTGCACTTCGGCACCTTCCTCTCGGGATGAACTCTTCGGTCGCCAGTTATACCTTTTCTTCAAAGGGACGTCGGAGTATTCGGGCAAACCCCTCTGAGCTGGATCGAACAGGGGAACGTCCTCAATATAGAACCATTCCGAGCGGGATCGAACAGGGGGTAAGATGATGGAGCTGGATCCCGTAGAATTCCAGTAATCCCCTCAAGAAGGGATGAATGGGGAACCCTAGACCCCGCAAGAGGAAAGGCACGAAGCATACCCGCTCTCCCTTGTGAGGGTTAGGGAAGTTCTCTGCGAAGACCTCGTTGCCATAAGAAGTTAATCCGGCGCGGGTGGCCGCCAGATCCGAAGAGGGAAGATAACCTTGGGTCTCGAGGTCGCGCAGCCTAAGGAGGGATACAGAGCAACTTGCCCAATCCCCGGGAAGGGTGCCGTAAGGACGCGAGGAAGAACCAGGGACGCTCGCCATGTTTTTTTGGTGATCTCTCGTTCGAAGCTTTTTCTGATAGGGAAGAAGAGGAAGGGGTGGCCTAGACAACGATTCAGCCTGTTTAAATGAGTAGTGCCTCCCTTGAGGGAAGGGCAGTCTTGTAAAAAGCTGCTGGGCTGCCCGTCTCGCATCGGCGCGCAAGGATCGAGGGGCGTCGAAGTTACTACAATGGGTGCCGCAAGTTCTCAACGATTGAGAGTTCATCGATGGCAGGATGGTTGCCGAACAAGAAGGGATAGAGGGACTCGCCTCGCAAGCCGAAGACTTTGACGTGCAAGGTTGTCCGGATAATATGCCTCGGCATTAGAGGCTAGTCCGGGGGCTACTGAGGGAGTCCGGGATTAAGGGGTCCTCGGACTGCCGGCCTATTTCTTATAGGCCGGACTCATGGGCCGCTTGTTGAGGATTGGACTAATCGAAGACCCTGTCGCTACGGAGGACACCTCAGGAGCCGTGACGTGTCTCCCAAGTTTAAGATAGTAGAATAGGCATGTTTTTACCTTCGGTGGGCAACCAACCATGTGTAACCCTAGGGACCCCTGACGTCTATATAAGCTAGAGGGTTTTAGATTGTAAGACAGAGAAACTCATCTAGGGTTTTAGCTATTCGATCTCGTGGTAGATCAACTCTGTAACCTTCATACACATCAATATAATCGAGCAGGATGTAGGGTTTTATCTCCATAGGAGGACCCGAACCTGGGTAAACATTGTCTCCTTCGTCCCCTCTTACCATCGATCCTAGACTCACAGCTCGGGACCCCCTACCAGAGATCCACCGGTTTTGACACCGACACACGCCTCCCGCGCTCCCTCTCGACAAGCCGATGTCTTCCATAACTCAAAACGACATCGGGCTCCTTTAAACCGATCAGCCAGTTCGGACATTCCTTTTGGAGGCGTCTCGGCAGGCCAGAGCACTTTGGCCATGCTCCGCATGGCTCTCCGAGCCCGCTCATGTACGGCAGACAGTTCCTTTAGTAGGTTCCCTCGGAATGATCCGATTCCTTCCTCGGGCCGCCCGGTCAGGAGACCTAGACACGGGACGATATAATAAGGGTACTTTTCAGAATTACGAAGATATAAGTGCACTTACAGAACATGACCCTCTATAATCTTTGGTACTCTTCTGGCTTGAGCCAACTAAGTTTTCAAATTCTCAAGTTCTTTGGCTTGTCGCTGGTTTTCCGCCTTAAGCTGGTTATTTTCCTCAAGACTTTGGTTCAACACACGGCAGACAGCCTCATGCTGAGATTCGGCATACCTCTAAGATTCTCGGGCTGTATCCAAATCTTTCTGCAACTGCCCTATGGACTCAGCTGCTATAAAGTACTCTCTCATCAGTACGGGAATATCGAATAATTCGGCAATTTGGCATACACTCACCGTGCGCCTCTCGGGTGAAATTCTTCACTTGCTTAAGCTCGGCCTTCATGGTTTGTACCTGTGTTCGGCTCACCTCGAGTTCCTTGGCCAACTTCTCATTTTGCTGCCTTGAAACCTACATTATAAATAAAATAATATTTAGATCCTTAACTCGGCCGTTCCGACAAAATCAAGGCTCGGGGGCTACTGGATTAATATTTGTGTTCGGTTGTCAAAACCGATTACTCACCTCTAGGCTGGACGATATCAGTTTGGCGGGTCCCTCAAGCCCAGCTCGGACAACCCCGATGTATGCGTCCACCGAACTTAGGGCATTAAACTCTTGTTCGGAAAACGCTTGGTGGTGCAGGGCTTCCTTTCACCGCCGGTGATTCATCACACTCTCTACCTCGGAGTTAGTGACCAAGACGTCCCCGGAATCTTCAGGGGGCTGATCCATCACAAGGGCCTGCACGTTAAGTTCAGCCTGAGCAGAAGACCGACGACACTCGGGTTGGCAGGGGTCGCTCGCCCTTTACGGGAAGAGACCTTCTCTTTACCAGTGGTGGAAGAAGCAAGTGCTCCGGGGTGATCGGCTAGAAGAGCCACCATGGAGCCGTCAAGGCTCTCCTGGTAAAAGACCCCATCCTCGTATTCAATTGATAGCTCCGGATCGTCATGGAATCCGGGATCGTCGTTGTGAGAATAACTCTCTGGTTGAGGCACCGGACATCTGACTGTCTCGACCCAGCGCCTCCAACTCTGTTCGGACAGATTGAAAGTTTCGATCAGAAGGATTATACATAAATATCCGAACTCAGAAAACAAATCCAAAGGCTTACCCATTCGATGGGGTTATGACTCGAATAGCCATCCTTGGCTGACAGTCGAGCAAAATCTTCTCTTTCTCCTTTGAAAAGATCGGCCAGTATGGCCGCCATTGCCACCTGATTGGCAGGACCCTGCCGTTGGGAACGGGTGGTGTCATTTGTTCCGTTGTAACGCCACAGGGGGTGTGTCCTTTGCTGAAGGGGCTGAACGCATTGAGCAATGACGTCTGCCATCACGTCGATGATAGTTAACTTACTGTGAGCTAGTAGCCTCACTTGAGCGGCTAGGCATTTTAATTCGGCACTTTCCTCTTGGGATGGACTCTTGGGTTGCCAGTTGAACCTTTTCTTCAAAGGAGCGTCAGAGTATTCGGGCAGACCCCTCCGAGTTGGGTCGAACAGGGGAACGTCCTCAATATAGAACCACTCCGAGGTCCATTCTACGGACTCTTTCTTCGGAGTCCCCATGGGATATCCCGTCCCAGCTATACACCATACTTCGGCTCAGCCCACTTCCCGAATTGTCCCTCCCCGAGTACGGGGGACAAGGCAGAAGTACTTCCTCCATAAATCAAAATGGGCCTCGTAGCCCAAGAACATCTCGTAGAGGGCAACAAAGCCCGAAATGTCCAGGATGGATCCAGGGGTGAGATGATGGAGTTGAATCCCATAAATTCCAATAGTCCCCTCAAGAAGGGATGAATGGGGAATCCTAGGCCCCGTAAAAGGAACGACACAAAACATACCCGCTCTCCCTTGCGTGGAATAGGGAAATTCTCCGCGAAGGCCTCGCCGTTCGAAGAAGTCAATCCAGCGCGGGTAAACGCCAGATCCGAGGCGGGAAGATAACCCTGGGTCTCGAGGTTGCGCAGCCGGAGGAGAGATACTCAACAACTTGCCCAATCTCTGGGAAGGGGCCGTGAGGGCGCAACGAGGAGCCAGGGATGCTCGCCATATTTTCAACTTCTCTTGCTTGGGGCTTTTCGATGGTGAGGAAGAGGAAGGCGTTGCCTAAGCCACGATTCAGCCTGCCTAAATAAGTGGTTCCTCCCCTTCGCTTGCAGGAAGGCAGTCCTATAAAAGGCTGCCGGGCCGCCCATCTCCCATTGGCGCACAGGGATCGAGTGGCGTCGTTAATTCTGGATGGCGAAGTTAATGCTGTGGGCCCCACGACGTCTCGACGATCAAGAGCTCACTAATGACCGGATTATTGTTACCGAATAGAAAGAAGGAGAAGAACTCGCCTCGCAAGCCGAAGACTTTGGGAGCGCAGGACCATCCGGACTACATACCTCGGCATAGGAGGCTAGTTCTGGGGCTACCGAGGGAGTCCGGGATTAAGTGGTCCTCGGGCCGCCGACCTATCTCTCATAGGCCGGTTTGGTGGGCCGCTCTCTGATTATCGTAGGAAGGGCCAGGATATGCGACGACCCCGTATTCTAGAAGGAAACCTCCGAAGACACGACGTGCACTAAAAGTCAAGATGGGGGATCAGCGTCTTTACTTCCGGCTGGAGACTTATCATGTGTAAACCCTAGGTACCCCCGGTGTCTATATAAACCGGGGGGTTTAGATCGTAGAGGGCAGACAAGCTCATCTAGGGTTTTGGCTACTTGATCTCGAGGTAGATCGACTCTATAATCTTCATACACATCAATACAACCAAGCAGGACGTAGGGTTTTACCTCCATAGGAGGGCCCCAACCTGGGTAAACATCGTTTCCTTCGTCCCTTGTTACCCATCGATCTTAAACCCATAGCTCGGGACCCCCTACCCGAGATCCGCCGGTTTTGACACCGACATTGGTGCTTTCATTGAGAGTTCCACTGTGGGATCGCAAGAGGAATTGATGGCTCGCCTAATCATTAGCGATGAAGTCCGTAACGGGGGCTCCTTCGCCCCCGGACAGATTTTTGCTTTCGGGAGCATCGTGCTGCACGCCGACCTGACCGGCCACCCTGGTCGGATCGGGAGTCTTGCCCCCGATCAAGAGATCAGATTCGGGAACCTAGAGTTCTCCGTAGACTCCCGGGGCGATCTTTCATTCGCTGGGCTCACTATCTCATCTGACGAGCCCGAAGCCTCCGAAGCCTTAACTTCGGATCTCCTTCTCGACTCCGCCCTCGGGTCTATCCTTGCCGATGATTTGGCTCTTAGTCCGGATCTAGTTACAGTACCTGAGGGCCATCGGTCGGCCACTGCCGAACACACTCTGTGTGCGGACACGTTGGAGGTTAACTTCGAAAGTCCTAGGCAGATCAATCCGGTCGAGCTCTCGGCGATCAATGAGGCGCTGGATCGGATCCTATCAATAAAAATCATAGACGACACGACCTGGACCCATGGTCAGATCGATCTGAAGGCGGGTCATGGGGAATTTTTTGACCCACCCACCACCCACTTGGTAGCCACTATCGAAGACTTAACTGATATGCTGGACTACGCCTCCGAGGAGGCAGAAGACATGGATGAAGAGGACGGCGCCCCGACCCTATCAATACTGGGCGATGGACTGCCACCTCCACCTACGACGTCTACATGGTAGACACCCCCGACGATAAGGGCGATCGCACCCCTAAGAAGAATGGCGATAAATCCGGTGAGGCGCCGGAAACAGCGCAAACGATCTAAGGCAAACAAGGGAAGGGAGGCCATTATAGGCACCGGGGAAAACGACACCCCGGAAGACCTCGGCGACCCTGAAGTCCCTGAACAGCCACTGGAGGACCAGGAAAGGCCCGAAGATTGGCGCGTCACCGAGGATCTTAATGATTCCGAGGACGACAACTACCTTACCCCTGTCGAGGAGGAGGGCAGCCTGGAAACCAAAGTCTTCACCGTCCCCGAAAACCCTACGGATCAGGAACGGTTTAGGCCGCAGCTTTTAGCCACCGCCCGAAGCCTGAAGGCAAAACAACAGCAGCTCAAAGCCGAACAAGACACCCTCAACGATAGATGGACGATGGTCTTGGCAGCCGAAGAACGGTACGGTACCAATCTACCGGGCCAACCCAAGAGCTACCCACGCTGGCGGCTGTTGCCGCAGTTCGATGACGAGGTCCTTGAAACATCGCGTCCCAGGCATACTCCGTGCGACTAGCTGGACCGCCCTCCCGAGGACGGGATTGGACGGCCGGCGAGGCCGAGTACAGACCTGCGGTACCCCGCAGGAGAGGAAAAGAGTCAGTAGAGCCTGAGGATAGGTATGACTTACGACAGGACCTGGATTATAGAGCAAGCCACACAAGATCCATCTACGGATCTAGAGGGTACTCCCCCGCTAGACGAGACGGGTACCAGTCTTGGCTCGACCGCAACAATAGAGGTCGGGAACAAAACCGGGCCCGATCGACCGCCGATCGTAGGCATGACATAGCTCGGGTCAGAGGTGCTGCCCACCCACTGTGCTTCACAGACGAGGTGATGCAGCATGAGTTCCCTGAAGGGTTTAAACCCGCTAACATAGAGCAATATGACGGGACAACATACCCAGCCGTGTGGATTGAGGACTTCCTCCACCACATTCACATGGCACGAGGAGATGATCTCCACGCCATCAAGTATCTGCCCCTAAAACTTAAGGGGCCAGCTCGACACTGGTTAAACAGTCTCCTCGACAATTCCATCGGGAGCTGGGAAGACCTCGAGGATGCCTTCCGATCTAACTTCCAAGGCACTTATGTCCGGCCACCGGACTTCTCCGACCTGAGCAATGTTGTCCAGAAAGCAGGTGAATCGGCTCGGCAATTCTGGAATTGGTTCTTGACCAAGAAAAACCAGATCATCGACTGCCCGGACGCCGAGCCAATAGCCTCCTTCAGACATAATATCCGGGACGAGTGGTTAGCTCATCAGCTTGGCCAAGACAAGCCGAGGACAATGTCCGCACTTACCTCACTTATGACCCGCTTTTGCGCAGGTGAGGATAACTGGCTAGCTCGACGAGGCCATAACCCCGAAGACCCCGGCACCTCCGAAGTCCGGGATGGAAATGGGAAACCACGACATAACAAAAACAAACGCCGGCACAACAATGGCGATGCTAAGGACACGGCCGTTAGTGCCAGTATCCATAACCCAAAATCCAGACAGCGGAAGAAACCTTCTAAAGGAAATTGAGATGGACCTACCACGCTTGACAAAATCATGGATAGGCCCTGCCAGATCCACGACACCCAAGATAAGCCCACTAGCCACACCAACCATAATTGTTGGGTATTCAAACAAGCTGGCAAACTCGCAGCCGAAGAGCAAGGCAAGGGCCCATGCAGCGAGGACGATGACGAGCCCCGCGGTCCAAGCAATGGAGGACAAAAGCAGTTCCCTCTAGAGGTAAAAACTATGAACATGATATATGCCACTCACATACCAAAAAAGGAGAGGAAGCGCGCCCTTCGGGAGGTCTACGCCGTAGAGCTCGTAGCCCCGAAGTATAACCCATGGTCGGCTTGCCCGATCACCTTCGACCGACGGGACCATCCGACCAGTATCCGTCATGGAGGTTCGGCAGCCCTCGTCCTAGACCCCATTATCGATGGGTATCACCTCACTAGAGTCCTAATGGATGGAGGAAGTAGCCTTAATCTAATTTACTCAGACACGGTGAAAAAGATGGGTATAGATCCGTCAAGGATCGAACCTAGCAACACTACCTTTAAAGGCGTAATCCCAGGCGTCAAAGCCTGCTGCTCAGGCACCGTGAATCTGGAAGTAGTGTTCGGCTCGCCCGACAACTTCCGCAGCGAAGATTTGATCTTCGACATTATCCCCTTTCGCAGCGGTTATCACGCCCTACTCGGCCGCACATCATTCGCTCGCTTTAACGCCGTCCCCCACTACGCGTACCTGAAGCTCAAGATGCCCTGGCCCAAGGGGGTCATTAATGTCAACGGCAACACAGAGCGCTCTCTCCGAACTAAGGAGCATACAGTGGCCCTGGCAGCCGAATTCCAGTACGGCGACAATAGGCCGACGCCCAAATCAGCCATACAGGCACGTCAGGTTAGTAAACGAGCTCGGTCTCAAACCGAACTCCCAGAATTATCTTCCGCCCAACAAAAATAGGGATACGCCCCCCACATCAGAGCCCTAGTTCCCGTAAAATATGTGCCAAGAAGGCACAACTTCGCGCTCAAAATACCATGGGCAGCTGTGGGGACAAACTATCAAAGGGAAAGTGTTCGGCTGGGCCGAACAACTACCAACACATGTCTTCGGACAAACCACAGGTACCATCTAGGACCTTCCAAGCATAATGCTCATCCACACTGCGGCGACTTCTCAAGATCTTCTTCCCAAGGTCCATTCGCCGATAGGAATCACCTTTAAAGGAACGCAACCCCCTCGGGAGCAAAGGAGCGGACATGCGACAGGGCACATTGAGGATGTCAAGCCACCCATCGAAGACCCCGGGTAAAACCTCTCCTTTGTAAACTTTATTTTTTCATTTCAAAATACCTGTAACAGTTGCTTCGGCAGTTTGAGTTATAAAGAATTCATCAGAAATAAAGACCATCCTGTACGGCCTCCTCGCTGTATTTTATATACTCTGTTCTCTACTCACCGACGCCGATAGCAAAGCTGTTCGGTACATATTACGATGCGACCGGCTAATAGACCGGGGGCTTGACTATAAAAATCGCCCCAAGCATCACCCCGGCACTATCGTTTATGTGTTCGGCGTCTCGGATGTTGCATTATATGAATCGGTTCCGAATTATGTCCTGGGTCAATGGTTGGGTTGCCCGGCTCCTGTGTTTGCCCTCTTACGTTCCGCTCGTTCAGCTAAAAGGGTAAAGGGAGAACCACTGCGATTGTGCTTCCGACTCGCCTGGTCAAGTGCCTCTGTGGAGAAAGCCGAACACTGACTGTCATAATAAGCGAGAACCGGTCTGCAATCCGAGCATAAGTGTCAAACTAAAAATCAATAGAGGTTATTACGTGTTATACGAGGGGTTTGTACAATTACAAACCATGTGATGCTGGTTTCAACCTCGGTGTATCCGAATATCACAAAACACTAGGGGCTAGTCATCAGCCCCCGCAGTCAAGCTCCTACGGCTAAGTGAAAGCACTAAAGCATCATAGTCCGATTGCCTTGTTCCCCCTTGCACTACCGCCTTCGGGCACCGATACGTCGGCTAAGGGTCACAGTGTGGAGGTAGAAACACCTCGTGTAGTATCTACATGGGGGCTGAAGCCGACGACTCACAACTTTCAGATAAAACAGCCACATAGGAGTCAAAATAATACAAAGCTTAAAGACATGATAAACCATGCAACCGCATTATAAAGCGGAACAGTCATCGGATTCATGACAAAACGCTCATTCATAAAATACATCCTTAGGGCATTGGGCTTCTATCGCCCGAGCACCATCCATCACGATGGAAAAGTATTGCTCGTGGCACCTATGCTCCTTCACAGGGGGTGGAGGCGCGGTGGCCATCTCGGTCGGCTTAAGCCTCGGCAAGTGCACCATGGTCCTTGCAAAGGACATCCGAGCTCCCTCGATGCACGTAGAACGCTTTAGAGCGTCAATTCGAGGCGCATCGTCGCACAGTTTCTGCACCAAGCCGAAGTAACTGCTCGGCAACGGCTCTGCAGGCCACAGCCGGATGCAGAGGTCCTTCATGGCCGGCTCCGCCATCCTGTGCAGCTCCATCAATTGTTTCATCTGCTAGCTCAGGAGGAGAGGATGCTCGGGGGCTTGAAATTGCGCCCAGAACAGCCGAGGCTCAACATCCCCATCCCGAGAGGCAAAGTATTTGTTCGCGAACGCTGCACTCCTCGCGAGGTCCGTAAACCTGTTACCACCAAAGGCACATTGCAGTAAGTACGGCTTACCATCCGCGACCGCCTTGACTTGGCAGAGTTCTTCTTCAAAGAACCGCCTATCAACTCGCTCCGCTATGAGCTCAGATTTCAGCGTGGATAGTTCAGTGGCCTGGTCTTCGTTCGTTTGCTCAAGGGCCTCGCACTTCTTGCTCGCATCCTTGAGCTCCAGTTGCACCTCTGTCACCCGGGCCTCATGCTTGTCGCTCACGGCATTTAACGCCGACAGTTCGGCTGCTGCTTGTTCGGCCACCGCCTTCTTATCCGCGGCCTCCTGCCTCGCCTTTTTCAACTCGGCCTTGAGGTTCTCGACCTCCACGACCATAGCTGTGGTAAAAATGAGTAAATAACACTTAGGGATAACAATCCGGATATCTCAATTAATGAGGATAGACAATAGCCCGAATGATACAATTCGGACTCACCTTGCGTTTCGTCAAATCTCTTGTTTAGGCGATCGAGCTCCTCATCGGAGCTCTTGAGCTTCCGGTTTAGCTCGGAAAGCTCCACTGCGTTGGCGACTGCCGCCGATGACGCGGCCTACAAAACAACTTATGTGCATTAAAACTCCTGAGTTGTCGGATTCAGACCCTCTGCTAAGTACTCTCCGGAGCTCTTAGAATAATGAGGGACAAAGGGTGCCTTGAGCATCGTTACTAATTTTCGGACATTTGACCCCCAGGTGGGTTTTTCAAACTCACCCAGGGCTCGGGGGCTACTACACTTATAAGGGTAAATTAACTTTTTCTGGAAAAAAAGAGTATTACGTGGCTCACCTTGAAGCCCGTCAAGAGACCGTTGAAGGCCTCTTTCAGTCCGCTATCAATGGACTGAATGCCTTGCAAAACCGCACCCATAAGGGCATGGTGATCTTCGGCGATGGAGGAGCTGGATAAAGCTTCCTCCATCATGGCTGGCCACCCAGTCATGGGCGGCACCGGTGGTGACCTGCCAACCCTCCCTCCGGTGGGAGATTGGGCTGGCAACTCCCGAGGCATAGAGCGCTCCGGAGATGTCCTCGGAGGGGACTGGACCGGACCTCGTCCCCCCTCTTTAGTTGCCAGGAGATGTTCCTCCTCCTGGTCTTCAGCGGCCGAGGTATTAACCTCAGCCATAACGTCGTCACCCCCGCCGCCGGTGTTCGGCTCAGAATGAGCCTGGTGCGATAACACCTCCGCAGCTTCCTTCGAGACCTCAGGGGGCGTAGGATGTGACGCAGTCCCACTTTCTGCCAGGTCGGCGAGCAGAGACTCCCTGTATGAGATTTGTACAGTGGGGAGATCGCGTGGTGGGCTGCAAATTGAAAGACGTTTGCCCATTTAGCATTAAAAGCTCTATATAAGTGACCCAGAGGGTCTTCGGATTCATACCTCTGGGCTGCGGGCTTAACCCTCGGGTTCCTTCGGGGAACCTTTTCAAAAATCCCAGACTCCTTATCGGAGTCCGAGTTATCATCGCCAGGACTGCCTTTGTCCGGCATGTCCTCTTCGGGGCAGGAGGAGGTAGGTCCTCCACGGCGTTCGTCGACGCCGCCCTTTTCCTTGTGAGGGGGGAGTCGCACTCCCCTTCGTCCTCGTGCTCTTCCTCATGAGTGGAAGAGGCATGGGTCTCCTCGGACTTAGTGTCCGGAAGACCCCTTAGACGAAGACCCTCTCGGGCCTCCTTCTTCTCCCCTTTCTTCTTCTTCTCCTTCTTCTCTGGCGCCGAATACAGCGCCACGACGAGCATCTCCGTCAACAGATCCGACCGAGGGTCTTCGGGCTGCGGGGCCGGATAGTCAATTTGCACGACCTTGCTCAGCCATTTCTGTGAAGATGAGGGAGAAGGGGTTTAGCTCTTTGTCAAAAAACAGAGCCTGAGAATTAAAGTTTTATCATACCTTGGTAGGAGGGGTTTCGGCGTCAAGACCGGTGTCCTCCTCCTCGGCCGGCCAGCTCTTCTGGGGCTTGAATAGCACTTTCCACAATTTCTCGTGGGTAGTGCGGAAGAATTGACGCATGGTGGCCAGGTCCTCAAGCTGGTAAGCCCACATTGGGGAGGCCCGGTGCTGGCAGGGGAGGAGACGGCGGCGGAGCATGACCTGGATCACATTGACCAACTCGATTTTTGCCTCAATCATCGCGGAGATGCGCTTCTGCAGCAATTTTACCTCTGCAGCCGACCCCCAGTCAAGGCTTTTCTTGAGCCACGAGGTTAGCCTCGCGGGGGGTCCGGATCTGAACTCGGCAGGTGCCACCCAGTCCGCGCTCCTTTGTTCGGTGATATAGATAAAAGTGCAGACCGGCCACTCGACACGGGGGAGCTTGCTGATTACCGCCCCTCCACAATCCGCATGCGCACCCGCAACTGTCTTTGGCTTGACGTTGAACACTTTGAGCCACAGGCCGAAGTGCGGCTATACCCGCAGGAAGGCTTCGCGGACGATGATAAACGCCGAGAAGTGCATGAAGGAGTTTGGGGGGAGGTCATGGAAATCTAACCCGTAAAAGAACATGAGGCCCCTGACAAAGGGGTGGAGCAGAAAGCCCAGTCCCCGGATGAAATGGGGGACGAACACCACCCTCTCGCCCGGCTTCGGTGTGGGAACCACCTAATTCGCCTCTGGGGCGCGGTGGGCGATGTTGGCGGAGAGGTAGCCGACACGCTTTAGCTCCCAAATGTCATTGTCGGTGACGGAGGAGGCCTCCCACTTGCCCATGGAGCCTGAACCAGCCATGGCCGAACTTGGAGGGAAGATTGAGGAAGAACTGGATCTGGGCTCTCGGAGCTTGGGAAGGTTGAGAAGGCAAAGGGTGCGAATTTGGAGCGTGAATATGCCTTGGGGGTTTTCTCCCTTTTATGGGGTGCCGTAATACCAAGAGCCTCCCTTTTACTGCGCCGCAGGCCTCGGCACTTTCCGAAACAATCGTGCCGTTATGCGCGCGTGGGATAACCCAGGGCACTTGATATGGGGTGTCCCGATCTTCTCAGTAAGCGGCGGTGGTGATGATGATGGTGTAGGATAACTTGTATGTCGCCGATGAACTCTCCCTCGCTTGATCCCTGATGCCAATGCAAAAGGTCTCAACCCTTTGGATATTCACAACGTCACACACTTGCGCACGCAGCCGTCGACCACGAACGGTTAGAATTGCAATATACTAATTCCCAATGGAACAGCAGATCACACTTGACTTGCAGTATATAATCACCAGATCGATACGAATTGGTGATGAGGATTCAAGATGAATGCTTACAAGCAATCTCATGAACTAGGGTTTATCTTAAACGTGGTCTAACTCTAACTAACCCTAAGGAAGAGTATTTATATCCTAAGATAGATCGAAGGGGTACATGGGCTGTCAGCCCGAAACTCTGCGCGCAGGCAGCACGGTAGTACCGCTGATGTCATGCGGTACTACCGCTCCAAGCGGTACTACCGCTTCAGTACCGCTCTACTACCGGTTAGCGCCAAAAGATGCCAGTAGTTTTCACGGTAGTAGGGGCGGTAGTACCGTCTCAAGCGGTACTACCGCTGGTGTAGGGCGGTACTACCGCCCTGGAAACTCCAAGATCCTTTTCCCAGCCCAGCTGCATTGCCTCCTTGCTCTCCTCCTTGCTCCCTCGTGCCATGCCTTCCTCTCCAATGTACCTAATGACACATACACACAAGGATTTAGGCAGTATAAAGCTCTCATTAAAAGAAATAGCATTATCAACTAAGAGAGAATTCACCTGTTGTTCTAGTAACTTAGCACGAGCTCTTGTAGTTGGTCCAATCCTGATTTCATCATTGGACGTCTTCTTTGCAGCAACAGGTTGTTCATCTTCAAGGGATGGAACCATAGTAGGGATGTCCTCATCATCCTCCCCCCCTTCAAAAGGCGTCGACCCCGACGCTCCAAGGTCATCGACGTCACATGGGGACAAATCAGCAACGTTGAAACTGTTGCTAACGCCACCAAATTCAGCAATAGGAATATCAATCGAGTAGGCATTGTCATTTATCTTGGCTAACACCTTGTAAGGACCAGCACCACGTGGCCGAAGTTTAGAACGTCTCAACTGTGGAAACCGGTCCTTGCGAAGATGCACCCATACCATATCACCAGGCTGGAACAAAACTTTCTTTCTTGATTGATTGCGTGCAGCAGCAATGTTCTTGCCTTGCTTCTCAATAGCCTCTCGTGTCTTCTCATGAATCTTCTTCACATAATCTGCTCTGTTTGATGCCTCCATATTAACCCTCTCATGTAATGGAAGAGGCAGCAAATCTAGTGGTGTAATTGGTTTGAAGCCATACACCACCTCAAAAGGACAAAGCTGGGTGGTAGTGTGCACAGCCCTGTTATAGGCGAACTCAACATGTGGCAAACACTCCTCCCACTCACGCAGATTTTTCTTAAGCATAACTCGCAGCAATTGGGACAATGTGCGATTCACCACCTCCGTTTGACCATCAGTTTGTGGGTGACATGTTGTACTGAACAGCAACTTCGTTCCTAGCTTTCCCCACAAAGTCTTCCAGAAGTAGCTCATAAACTTCACGTCCCTGTCAGAAACAATTGTCTTTGGCACTCCATGCAAGCGTACGATGTCCCTGAAAAACAGGTTAGCAACATGCGACGCATCGTCGCTTTTGTGGCATGCAATAAAATGTGCCATCTTAGAAAATCTATCCACTACCACAAATATAGAATCATGACCTCTTTTAGTGCGTGGCAAACCTAACACAAAATCCATACTTATATCTTCCCATGGTGTGGTAGGTGTAGGTAGTGGCGTATACAAACCGTGAGGCTTTAGTTTGGACTTGGACTTGTGACATGTAATGCAGCGCCGAACAAACCTGTCCACATCGCGCCTCATCTTGGGCCAATAAAAGTGATCAGCCAGCATGAGCAACGTCTTCTCACGCCCAAAGTGACCCATCAATCCTCCTGCATGTGATTCCTGCAACAATAGCAAACGGACGGACGATTCTGGAACACAAAGTTTGTTAGCTCGAAACAAGTAGCGATCATGGATGTGGTATTTCTCCCATGCATTTCGAAGCAAACATAAACGATATGGTTCAGCAAAATCATGATCAGTTGCATACAAATCACACAAACTCTCTAAACCAGGAATTTGAATATCGAGACGTGTCAAGAGCATGTTCTTCCTAGAGAGAGCATCAGCAACAATGTTATCTTTTCCCTTCTTATGCGTAATGATATATGGAAAAGACTCAATAAACTCAACCCATTTAGCTAAGCGTCGATGCAAATTGGATTGAGCTTTCAAATACTTCAATGCTTCATGATCAGAATGTATGATAAATTCTTTTGGCCACAAATAATGTTGCCAAACCTCAAGAACTCGAACAAGCGCATACAATTCTTTATCATAAACAGGATAATTCAGTCTAGCACCAGAAAGTTTCTCGCTGAAATAGGCAATAGGTCTACCTTCTTGCATCAACACACCACCAATACCAATACCACTAGCATCACATTCAACTTCAAATTGTTTGGAAAAATCTGGTAGTGCAAGTAATGGTGCAGAAGTAAGCAAACGTTTCAGCTCATCAAAAGCATGATCTTGGGCTGCGCCCCACACAAAAGGCACACCTTTCTTCGTTAATTCATTCAATGGTGCAGCAATAGTACTAAAGTCTTTCACAAAACGGCGATAGAAACCAGCAAGACCGTGAAAACTTCGTACTTGACTAACATTCATGGGAGTAGGCCAATCTTGAATTGCTTCAATCTTAGATGAATCTACTTCTACCCCATGCTTAGATACAACGTATCCCAGAAATATCACTTTATCTTTTGCAAATGTGCACTTCTCAAGATTAGCATACAATTTATTGTCACGCAACACTTGCAAAACCTGTCTAATATGATCACAATGTTCAGATTCATTGCGGCTGTAAATAAGGATATCATCAAAATATACAACCACAAAACGACCAATAAACTTTCTCAAAACATGATTCATTAATCTCATGAAGGTACTAGGTGCATTAGTAAGACCAAAAGGCATAACTAACCACTCATATAAACCGAATTTAGTTTTGAAAGCAGTTTTCCATTCATCCTCTTCCTTCATGCGAATTTGATGGTAACCACTACGCAAATCAATCTTAGAGAAAACAGCAGCACCACTCAATTCATCTAACATATCCTCTAAGCGTGGAATAGGATGACGATATCGAATAGTGATGTTGTTAATAGCTCTACAATCTACGCACATGCGCCATGTACCATCTTTCTTAGGCACCAAAATAACAGGAACAGCACAAGGACTAAGAGAAACACGAATATACCCTTTGTCTAGTAGGGCTTGCACTTGCTTCTGTATTTCCTTCGTTTCTTCGGGATTGGTCCTGTATGGCGCTCGGTTGGGGAGGGTGGCGCCGGGTATAAGATCAATTTGGTGCTCAATTCCACGCAATGGTGGCAGCCCCGATGGTACCTCCTCCGGAAACACATCGCCATATTCCTGCAAAACAGTAGACACACCAAGAGAAACAGATTGTGTATCATTAGAAACTAAAACCTCGCCTCTGTACATAAGCACAAGAGGCAGGGCTGTAGGATCCTCGCGAAATTCTCTCATGTCTTTCGGGGTGGCTAATATAAGCAAACTTGGCTCTCTCGCACTTTTCGTTATATTATCACTCACGGCTTTTACATTGTTCTCTCGTGCAGGTGGCTGTGCAATATTCACTTCTGTTTTCTGACGAGACTCATTCACAATTTGCTGTGGTAACATAGGCTGTAGATTGATCTTCTTGCCCTTGAACTCCAAGTGATAAGTATTGGCACGGCCATTGTGTTGCACATGACGGTCATAGAGCCATGGCCGACCCAATAAAAGATGGCAAACTGTCATAGGTACCACATCAAATTCAATGGAATCCTTGTATGGTCCTATCTCAAAATTTACGCGCACCATATGACTCACCTTCATCTCACCATTGTCACTCAACCATTGTACATAATACGGATTGGGGTGAGGTAAATATTTCAGATTTAACTTGGCACATAATTCCTTGCTTGCAAGATTGCGGCAGCTACCTCCATCAATGATCACCTTGCAAGCTTTGTTGGGGCCAACTAGTGCTTTTGTTTGGAACAAATTGCAGCGCTGTGAATCAACATGTGGCTGCACACTAAGAGCACGCTGCGAAACAACAATAGTAGGTGCTGGAGAAGCAAAAGCATCAATGCCCTCATCACGTGTGTACTCATCGTCATCTGAAGCATATGGATCAGCATCATCTCCAGTCTCATACTCATTGTCATTGTTTACAATCATCACTTTTCTATTGGGGCACTCTCGCTTGAAGTGTCCCTTGCCTCCACATGTATGACAAAGCATATCTCTATTACGGGCTGTAGACATATTGGAACCTGAGCTAGCAACAGGGGCAGCAAGTTGCTTGGAATGTGGAACTGTGGAGGCTGGTTTGGTTGCTGAAGAAGAGGGGCGGTTGGCAGCGCCCTCACTAGGGGGCGGCGGTGTTCTGTTAGAGAACCGCCCTGCTGTAGTATAACGGCTTTTGATTTGAGCTTCTTCAGCCAACTGGGATTCAGCTTCTCTTGCATGATGGAGCAGCTCATTCATTGTAGTGTACTGGTGATGTCTAACAATACCCTTAATGTTATATTTCAGCCCATGGAGAAAACGTTGCATAGTCATCTCAACAGATTCGCGCACTCGAGCACGCTGCATCAACATCTCCATCTCCATATAATATGCATCAACCGTCATGGAACCTTGCTTCAATTGTGTCAATTTATCAAAAACTGTCCGCAAGTAATTAGTGGGAACAAAACGAGCTTTCATCACCGCCTTCATCTCACGCCATGTACGAACAGGAAGCTCATTGTCCTCGCGGCGAGTACTCACCACGCTATCCCACCAACGCAATGCATAACCATCAAATTCAGAAGAAGCAAGCTTGACCTTCCTATCTTCAGTATAATCATGCAAACGCCATAATTTCTCCATCTTAAGCTCCCAAGTGAGATACTCTTCAACATCAGTGGAGCCTTCAAATCTAGGAATCGTGAACTTGGGCTTGCCCAAACCATCATCCTCCTGAAGCGGTACACGCCGAGCACCCTGTGGTGGTAGACGACCAGGCCCTTGAAAACCACGCCCACGGCCATGATTGCCCACCATGTTATCATTGTCATCATGCACACTATCAGCATCGTCATGGTCGTCATGTTGGCGTTGCTCAAGAGCGACACGGAGCCCATTGACTGAAGTTGTCAACTGCTGTATACTTGTTTGGAGAGCATTGACTTGAGTTTGCATAGCGTGGACGGTAGTATCAGTGGCATCCACTTTCATTTGTATAACTTGCATATCAGCCTCAATTTTTTCAGCGGATCTATCAAGAGCCCCCGTCAAATGAACGCGGAGAGCTTCATGGTCTTTCCAGGAAACACACTCGTCATCAGCCTTTTTCTGCAGCACATCAACATCACTAGAAGACATGATTAGTAGGTTAGTGCAAAAATCAAAATCTGTGTGGGGGCACACTCACAACTCACTCAAAACTGACAAGAAAAGGAAATCTTACCGTTCCAAAGTGAATAGTAATGCTTACCCGTTCAGATGGATGACTAATGCATGGATGTGATGAAGTGAATACCCGGGTATGAGAGCAATCACATGACAGAGCAGGATTATATGGTGGAGCTAGGTATGGTATCCTATCTACACCGAAGACAAGTCCTAGTGCTGATCGTGTGACAACACCCCAGGAAACACACACGGTGGAGAAAAATGTGGCAAAGCAACTATAAAACAAGATGTGTTGCAATGCACTCGAGAGACACTAGCAATGCTCAAAGTAAACCGGCACAAGATTGCTCAATTCTACTAGTGCACAATCGCACGATAAAATTCCAACAATGCAATAGATAGCAACAACTTCCGGCCACTGATTCTTTCTTTCTTTTCGTTGTCTCTGTTTTTTTTTTTTTTTTTTCAGCCACAATAGATCGCAGGCAGCGGCGACTGTTCTTGGATCACGTCGAGTTTTTGCAAAGCACCAAAACCTATATGAGCAGCCTGTAGAGCGGAAACTAGTCTCGTGGGTAAGTTCCTAACACCTTTGTGTAGACAGGCTGTGGCTATGGATTGGAATTTGCAAAACAGGATAATGGATCGAAACAAAAGCCAATCTACGATGCAAGCTACGATGGAAACTAAAATCAATCGATTCGAAGGCAAAGCGACGCAAAAAGAAAGACACAACGACCAGCAACTAAAACCAATCCACGATGCAATCTAGGCTATGGCAAACAACTAAGAACCCTAATATTTTTGTGAGGCTTTTTCTGGATAGGATGAAAAACAACTAATCTACGGATGATTTGGTGGATGCTTACCGAGGCAACACTGGAAATCTGATACCAAGATGATATGGGGTGTCCCGATCTTCTCAGTAAGCGGCGGTGGTGATGATGATGGTGTAGGATAACTTGTATGTCGCCGATGAACTCTCCCTCGCTTGATCCCTGATGCCAATGCAAAAGGTCTCAACCCTTTGGATATTCACAACGTCACACACTTGCGCACGCAGCCGTCGACCACGAACGGTTAGAATTGCAATATACTAATTCCCAATGGAACAGCAGATCACACTTGACTTGCAGTATATAATCACCAGATCGATACGAATTGGTGATGAGGATTCAAGATGAATGCTTACAAGCAATCTCATGAACTAGGGTTTATCTTAAACGTGGTCTAACTCTAACTAACCCTAAGGAAGAGTATTTATATCCTAAGATAGATCGAAGGGGTACATGGGCTGTCAGCCCGAAACTCTGCGCGCAGGCAGCACGGTAGTACCGCTGATGTCATGCGGTACTACCGCTCCAAGCGGTACTACCGCTTCAGTACCGCTCTACTACCGGTTAGCGCCAAAAGATGCCAGTAGTTTTCACGGTAGTAGGGGCGGTAGTACCGTCTCAAGCGGTACTACCGCTGGTGTAGGGCGGTACTACCGCCCTGGAAACTCCAAGATCCTTTTCCCAGCCCAGCTGCATTGCCTCCTTGCTCTCCTCCTTGCTCCCTCGTGCCATGCCTTCCTCTCCAATGTACCTAATGACACATACACACAAGGATTTAGGCAGTATAAAGCTCTCATTAAAAGAAATAGCATTATCAACTAAGAGAGAATTCACCTGTTGTTCTAGTAACTTAGCACGAGCTCTTGTAGTTGGTCCAATCCTGATTTCATCATTGGACGTCTTCTTTGCAGCAACAGGTTGTTCATCTTCAAGGGATGGAACCATAGTAGGGATGTCCTCATCAGCACTAATCATATCCCGTAAGAAACGGGACACGATCTACACATTGATAAGACGTGCCAATGGAGAAACGGCCTCGAACCGCGAGTCGAGTTTTTGTAATCGGCTCAGCGGTCGTGATAGGCCATGACCCTTCGTCAGAAAGGTTGTCAGGAAATACTATTAATACTTTGACGTTCAGCCTTCGAGGTTAAGCGACTTATGGCGTCCGGATAACTACACGTCCGGATAACTACATGTCATTGGCGGCTGGACTAGAGCCAGCCGATCATAATGGAGGAAAAGAACTCACCCCGCAAGCCGAAGACTCTGATCACGCGAAGCTGCTAGTGTCATGACCCCTGGCGATGGGGGCTAGATCGGGGGACTACTGTGGGAGTCCTGGACTAATGGGTTCTCGGGCCGCCGGCCTATCTCTCATAGGCCGGCTTGGTGGGCCGCTCTCTGATTATCGCAGGAAGGGCCGGGATATGCGATGACCCCGTATTCTAGAAGGAAACCTCCGAAGACACGGCGTGCACTCCAAGTCAAGATGAGGTGATCGGCGTCTTTACTTCCGGCTAGAGACTTATCATGTGTAAACCCTAGGTACCCCCGGTGTCTATATAAACCGGGGGGTTTAGATCGTAGAGGGCAGACAAGCTCATCTAGGGTTTTGGCTACTTGATCTCGAGGTAGATCGACTCTGTAATCTTCATACACATCACTACAACCAAGCAGGATGTAGGGTTTTACCTCCATAGAAGGGCCCGAACCTGGGTAAATATCGTCTCCTTCATCCCTTGTTACCCATCGATCCTAAACCCATAGCTCGGGACCCCCTACCCGAGATCCGCCGGTTTTGACACCGACACCGCCTACGACCGCGAGGGACGGGCTCCAGTCACGCCGGTGCCGACCACGAGGATTGAGCTCCTCCTATATCTCCCACAGCCGACCGAGGATTGACCTCCTATCGCGCCGCCACCGCCGACCGACTAAGGATGGACTTCCTATAATGCCGACACCGCCGGCCGACCGGGGATTGACTTCCAATCCGACAGCCGCTGCCTCGGTCGCCGCCGACACCTCTATCAGCATAACGCTTTTTTGGGGGGTTTCCGAAGAGCGGCTGTTTACCGCACCGATATGTACCGGGAAGCAAATCAGAAACGGTCATGCTACGGAAATCGTGTGCCGTATACAACAGAATGCAATAAATAGTTCCCCGACCGTTATCATTAGATCCCCATAGTTTCCCCGTCTTCCCCAAATCCCTAAATAGCTTCCAAATCCCTAGCGCCCAAATTCCCTAGCGTGGCGCTGACATTGTGGGAATCCGGAAGAGTGGTGCTGATGGTTTCAGTGCGGCTGCACCGGTACGTACAGTCGCTCTTGGCAGTTCCATTGCCGGCGCCACCACGACGGCGGTCACCGCCGTGCACTTGCCTAAGGTAACCAGGAGGCCGGTGTACTATGGGTCCGAATCGTCTTGTCAGGTCCCAATCTTTCCTCATCTTTTTACCATGTCCAAAGCAAGCAGCTCACTCAGTTCGTCCTGAATTGGACCCCCCACCCCCCACACACATAGGAAAGCGATCAAATGCTGGATCCAGAGTATGACTCCAGCAGACTCCCACAACATGAGTTCGATTTCGAGTTTTGTGCCACCAAGAAGTACCAAAAGCTGAGTTGTGTGCACGGACACTCTCCCGCTCGACGTGTATGCACGGAGGGATTCGACATTGGCAGACGGTTTCTCGGTTGCCCCTTAGAGGTTAGTGATAAGTTCTTCCCCTTAAGTTCAGTTAATGCCCCCGCTGATCCTGATTATTTAGCATTCGCAGGGATATGAGGCTTGTGCCTTTGTTAACTGGTTGGATGATGAATGGCATGGCAGGGCTCGGATTGTTATCACCAAGCTTGCAGAAGATAACTTAAAGCTGAAGAAGAAACTGACTAATCTGGAGTGTACAATCACCATGATGACGCAAGAAAGAATCAATCACAAGCAACAGATGAAAGCAAGAGACAAGAATGAACTAGCATGTGTAGTTGTAGTTGCCACATTAGCCATCTTCTATGCGCTGTTTGCAATGATCATTAGGGGTTTCATTTGATTATTAATGGCTACATCAATAAGCAGAGCTCATATGTATATATTGCTTACCAACTGTCCTATGTTAAATGCTTACTATTTCACACCCGTTGTGTTTCATTTAAGCGTGTGGGTAGTTAAACAAAGCATCTAGCGAACCGTGTGAACTCCTAAAATGTACACATGTGAAACATTTGGCATATTGAGAACTGCACAACAGCGGGAATTTAGAGCGACGGGCCGGGTGCACACAATTGCGGTTGATTATATCGGAATTCTAACCGCCTGCCAAGGCGCCAATATAATCCGTCAATCCCCTGCTTCAATTGCCATTCCTCTTGTCTTCACACCACGCTTCAGTTGCCACCATCTTCATCGTCCCGGCCGGCCACTCTACACTTCCACACACTCTGCAATCTCGCTTTCTCACCGGTTGTTTAATTACGTAGCGCAGCAATGTCGAGCGACAGTTAGGACGATAGTTCCGCCAGTCTGGGGTCAACCACACAATCATCGCGCTCGTCTTCCATGAGTCCGGCATCAAGCCCTGACCTCCATTTTATCCGGCTCATGGAAGGGCCGCCGCCGCCGGAGTCATCGGACGACGACCAGACGGACGAGGAGCCACCGAAGGATGAAGAAGACGACAATGATGAGGAGGAGAAGGAATGGTCGGACAAGAAGGAGGACGATGAGGAGCCGCCGAAGGATGAAGATGATGACGGCGATGATGAGGAGGAGGAATGGCTGAACAGGGAGGACGACGACGAGGACATCAACGACGATGCTGATGAAAATCCAACGGCCCAGCAACAAGCGTCCACATCAAGACGATAGCCCGGGGCCATCTAACAACAACAAGAAGAAGTAAAATAGACTGTACTCCTTAAATCTGTTGTCGTTTGCTCACATTTATTCCTTAACTCTGTCTACCCTCTCGATCTCATCGCAAACGGTTCAGAATACAGATTCGTTAGTGATCGTTCACAATATCACACACATTTGGTTTCTTGAATTGTGTGCCTGAAAGCACAACATGCTCCCTTGGTGGTTTTGATAATTCATGACAACATACATTGTCTCTTGGACTAATATTTCTACCTAGTGTATTTCAGGTGAAAGTCCATAGAGAGAGATGGGTTGGCAAAAAGGGTTGTGAGGACATACCCCTAGATGCAAGGAAATGGATTGGCAAAGCTTCAAGCAAGAGGACTCTACATTTTACTTTGTGAGAAATCACTTTGAGTCCATAGGAAAGCCAATACTATTAAAAGGGGGTAAGATACTATTGGTGAACAAGATGCTCCACGTGCACAAGTGATAGTCACCAAAAACACCCACAAACTCTTCCACAAAAGTCTGCCCAAGCCTATCTTGAAAATCGGTGCTACCAACAATTCCCACTCGGTCCCACCGATTCCCAAACTCAGACAGACCCATGCCAAACCCTAGCCCTTCGGTGCAACCGATTTTGCATCGGTGCCACCGAGTTCAGTTGCCAACTTTCTGTTACCTCGTTTCATAAAATAGGTCTTACCGAGTTTTTTGGATCGGTGTCACCGAGTTGTGCAATCTGACCGTTGGTCACCTAATCGGTACTGCCGAGAGTTATGTATCGGTCTCACCGAGATTCAAAAGTTACTGCCTTTTGGTCACTTCGGTACCACCGAGTTTTTCACTTCGGTGTCACCGAGTTGGTCACTTTAGGTGTAACGGTTGGATTTTTGGGGATGCCTATATATACCCCTTCACCACCACCCACTCGAAAGAGAAGCACTCAGAACTATTCCATACTTGCCCTATCCTATTTTCTAAGAGAGAGCCACCTACTCATGTGTTGAGATCAAGCTATTCCACTCTATACATATGAATCTTGATCTCTAGCCTCCCCAAGTTGCTTTCCACCAAAATCAATCTCTTCCACCATAGCCAAATCTGTGAGAGAGTGATTGTGTGTTGAGGAGTCTATCATCTTGAAGCACAAGAGCAAGGAGTTCATCGATATTACCGAGCCTATTACCTTTTGGAGGGTGGTGCCTCCTAGATTGGTTAGGTGTCGCTTGGGAGCCTCCTACTTCGTGTTGTGGAGTTGAACCAAGAAGTTTGTATAGGCAAGGAGATTGCCTACTTCGTGAAGATCTACCCATAGTGAGGCTAGTCCTTCGTGGACGGAAGCCGTTATGGAATAGTCAAGGTTGCTAATTTGTGGACCCTTATGGGTGGAGCCCTCCGTGGACTCTCGCGACCGTTACCCTTCATGGGTTGAAGACTCCATAAACGTGGACGTACGATAGCACCACCTATCGGAACCACGGGAAAAATCTCCGTGTCCCTCATGCGTTTGATCTCCCTATCTCAACTTTACTTTCCATGTGATTCCATGTGCAATGTCTTTACTTTCTACTGCCATACTTGTTGACTTGCATGTGTAGGGTGTACTTGATTGCTATAATTTCTAAAATCTGCCAACCAATTAACTTGGGAAAAGGTTAGGTTTTTAATTCTTGCTAGTAGTCTATTCACCCCCCTCTAGACACACACTTCTAGTGATCCCACAAGTGGTATCAGAGCATTGGTCTCCATTACATTGGTTTCATCACCATGGAGGAAGATGGATGAGTCTAGTTCGGGAAGTTTGAGTTGCAGAGTGCCTATTCTTGATGGGGAGTACTATAGTCAATGGAAATATAAGATGCTTGAGCTATTCAATGAATTTCATTTGAGCAAGTATGTTAAGAATCCCTATGTACCTCCCATTGATCCTTTACATCCCACACATGAAGAAGAAATTGATATGCTATGCAATCTTAGAACTGTTAATCTTATCGTTAGAGGCTTGCCTAGGATTGTGCTTAATCAAATGAATAATTTTGAATGTGCTTATACTTTGTGGAATAACTTGGAGAAACGATATCCAAGTTATTCATTGAGTAATCTTGATGAAATTCTTCATAGGACTATTGTCTTTCACAAAATGATGCCTAGTGACCCCAAGTTTGATGACTATCTATTTGAGCTTAGAGACCTCATGCGTGCTAAAGGAGATGTCATAACTATCAACAACATCATTGTAGAAGCCATTCGCATTCATAATCTTGAACATTGTCATGATCACAACCCTAACGAATCTCTTGTTCCTTGTGACGAGGATTTCCCACTTGATGATAACAATGTGGAACATGTAGGGTAACGCAGCAGAAAACAAAAATTTGCTGACCTACGAACCAGCCCAGGACCACTATGGAGACTGCATACAAGGTTTGATCCTTTTCGTTACCGACTCGTAGCGCAGCGGAAGTAGAGTCGATGACGAACGGCGGTGCAGATCCCCGCAGCTAGGATTTTACAACCTCCCAACCGCGAGGATGTATACCCTCATCCGCCCCGCGGACAGCCCTCCGGGAGGCGGTCGGACAGTCCCCCGGACGGTGTCGCGGACAGCCCTTCGGGAGGACCTCCGAAAATTGGACTGTCACTCGGACAGCCCTTCGGGAGGACCTCCAAAACTCGGACGGTCACACGGACAGCCCTTCGGGAGGCACTCTCGAACTAAGACCGAAACTACGATCTCTCTACAGAGTTGCACACATACGGTGTCATCTATCCGGCAGGGCTTCGCCGTCCAGAACTAGTTCCTGCCGGAACCCAGACAACCTTTCGGCTCTACGAAACTATTTCGCTGGGAGGGAGAGAGAATGCCAGATCATGAATGGCTTGTGTATGAGAGCAAGGATGTGTGAGATGGCAGCCCACTCACCTCCTATTTATAGGAAAACCAAGGGGTAGGGTGGTTTTACAATAAAACCCAAAATGCACATGAATGAAGTCCTTCCACAAGGGCATAAAAGTGAAACCAAGGAACAAGAGGGACTCCATGAAGGAGTCCACCATGTGGCTGGCCACACCCCCATGCGGGGCCCCAAAATTGGTTCCAATCCATCCATGTCATCCCCAAGATCTTTTGGAGCAAAGCCCCAAAAGGTGGCTTTCCAAAAAATATCCCAAAAAGCACTTTCACTATTCATGACGACATTTTTCAGCGTCTGGTCGAACTGAAAATATTTATGTGGGCTTAGAACATTTTCAGTACCCACCAAAATAATTTTCAATGCCATTCAAAACAATTCTAGTTTAGTGATTTTCATCTGCGAAAAGCATCTGAAGCGGTTTCGGCAGCTCCGGAACATTTCCGGTTTTCATCCCGGAAAATTCCAGAAAGTTTCCAGAATGATTCTGGCACCCTCCAAGAATTATCACGCATGTGCCAAAACCAATTTGACTTTATGGTATCCTCTGAAACAACTTTTCAGTTTCACCGAAACTCATCCGGTGACCTCTCTCTTCGGAACTTTTCCGTTGACCGAAACTTTTCCGGTGTCCGAAACTTTTTCGGTGATTTTCTCTCAGACTCCCTGTCTAGTATTCAACAGATAGATGACCCTTAAGCGTGTGACCCTATAGGTTCGGTGAAGCATAGACATGACCCGGAACCCCTTCCGATCAATGATCAACATCGGAGCCGTGGACACCCATATTGACCCCTATACCCACATGAATGAATATTCGAGTGAACCTCCAGTTTCCGTGTGCTATTCCTGTTGCTTCGCGATATGTTACAATTACCCGAGGTGAGACATGTTGGCATCCCCGTGGATCAACACTTGTCCACTATGCCAGTTACCTCGTTGCCGGTATTGTTCTCTTTTCTCGTTCCCGTGTTCCGGCATCCCCGTGATCAAATCACAAAGTGTCTGGCCAGACGATGATGGATATCATAACACCAAGAGGGCCCAGAGATATCTCTCCATCGTCGGAGGAGCAAATCCCAATCTTGAGCTATCAAGTTACTTGACATACTTTTCCATGAACCCGTAAGCCGCCGTAATAGCCACCCATTTACGGATGACGTTTAACAAACCCCAAAGTTCATGAAGCAAGCATGAAGAAACTCGATACTCTCATGGTCTAAGGAATTATTCAAACATTAACTTCTCTGTGTTATTAATCATTAACTTATGACGAATGTATCTCATAGCATAACATCAATTCGGGTCGATTCAACACAAGTGTTCTACCAACAATTGTGCCCTCAAAATTGCCGGCATAGCCATGCCCATGATCAGGAAAACAGGATCATCATGCAATACTTGAGCCAGTCATAGAGGCTTGACTAGGAATACATTTTACTGTTTATTATCCCACACGTGCACATGAGTTTCCCTCCAAGCCTCGTTTTATTTGCAGACTCGAGAATCATTGCAGTTATAGCATGGAACATAAACATAATTATGAACAGGGAGATAATCAATAACATTTGTTATTGCCTCTAGGGCATATCTCCTACAGAACATGCCTACTATGATGAAGATGAGTTGTTCGACATCGAGCATGAGAAGATCATGAACATTCTAAGTCTCATGGCAAACTTCAAGGATTACATGTCCGGAGGAAAAGAGTGGATTCTCGATAGTGGATGCACCGATCATATGACCGGAGATAGAGAGATGTTTGAAGAGATCACGCCAAACCATGGACCGCGAAGGTATGTAACTTTTGGAGACAACTCCAAGGGTAAGGTACTTGGTCTTGGTAAGGTGGCCATATCCCATGATAGCTCTATTCAAAACGTCATGCTTGTTGAATCCCTTGGCTACAATCTTCTTTCCGTATCTAGACTTGCCGACTTTGGTTTTAATGTGCTATTCACGAAAGTAGATTGCCAAGTGTTTCGTCAAGATAATCATAACATGGTATTTACCGGTAACATTATCGATTTCACTAAGAGATCCAAACCTCGTACTTGTCTTATAGCAAAATCTTCTAAAGGTTGGCTTTGGCATAGAAGACTAGGACATGTTGGCATGCGTAATCTAGACAAGCTTATCAAAGGTGATCATATACTTGGTGTTAAAGATGTTATCTTTGACAAAGATGGACTTTGTAATGCTTGTCAAGCTGGAAAGCAAGTAGGTGTAAGTCATCCCGTAAAGAATATCATGACTACTAGGAGACCACTCGAGTTAGTTCACATGGATCTTTTTGGTCCCAACGCTTACAAGAGCCTCGGTGGAAATTCCTATGGTCTAGTTATAGTTGATGATTTTTCCAGATTTACGTGGGTATTATTCCTTGATGATAAGTCGCAGGTACAAAAGATCTTCAAGAACTTTCTTCGCAAAGCGCAAAATCAGTTTGAAGTGAAGATCAAGAAGGTTCGGAGCGATAACGGATCGGAGTTCAAGAACACCCATGTAGATACCTTTCTTGACGAAGAAGGTGTTTCACATGAGTTCTCGGCTATGTACATGCCTCAACAAAATGGAGTTGTTGAGAGGAAGAACCGAACTCTTATTGAGATGGCAAGAACGATGCTTGACGAATACAAGACGCCAAGACACTTTTGGGCAGAAGCCGTGGAAACAGCATGTCATGCCACAAATCGACTCTACTTGCACAAGCTTCTCGGTAAAACGGCATACGAGCTACTCACCGGGAACAAACCCCAAGTTGGATACTTTCGAGTATTCGGCTCAAAGTGCTACTTTCTTGATAAGCATCGTCATACTAAATTTGCTCCCGAATCTCATGAAGGTTTCCTACTCGGTTACGGATCGAAATCTCACACTTACCATGTCTACAACAACTTCACTCGAAAAGTTGAAGAGATGGTAGATGTGAAGTTTGATGAATCTAATGGTTCGCAAGTCGAACAATTGTCAAATGATGTAGGAGATAAGGATCCTTCGGAAGCTATACAAGAATTGTCCATTGGTAAGATTCGTCCCATGGAGGTGAAGGAAAGTACTTCATCTACTCAAGTGGAATCCCCTACTTCATGTCAAGGTGATCCTCAACACGACATGGAGGCATCCACAAGCGGTACGCAACAAGATGAAGAGGAGGAAGTACATCATGAAGATCCACCACAACCTCCTTCACCACCACCTCAAGGAAACAGCACCTTCAACAACAACGAAGATGAGGATGATGATGATGAAGAAGCTCCACCATCCAACAAGCCGAAGCTACCTCGAGTTCGAGCAAGAGTGACCAAGAACCATTCTCTAAATCAAATCTATGGTGACATACAAACCGGGAGAATCACTCGCTCTAAAACTCGCTTAGCAAATTTTTGTGAGAATTATTCTTTCATCTCTAGCATTGAACCCTTGAAGGTAGAACAAGCTCTTGAAGACCCGGATTGGGTGAACGCAATGCATGAAGAGCTTCACAACTTCGAGAGGAACAAAGTGTGGACACTCGTGGAGAAGCTCAAGGACGAGCACAACATCATCGGAACCAAATGGGTGTTTCGGAACAAGCAAGATGAAGACGGTCAAGTCATACGCAACAGGGCGCGTCTCGTAGCCTAAGGATACACGCAAGTCGAAGGTATGGACTACGGTGAGACCTATGCACCCATTGCTAGACTCGAAGCTATTCGCATTCTTCTTGCTTATGCTAATCACCATGATATCACGCTTTATTAAATGGACATTAAAGTGCATTTTCAAATGGTGAGATTGAAGAAGAGGTTTATGTCAAACAACCCCCTGGTTTTGGGAATCCTAAGAAACCTAATCATGTCTACAAGCTTCGTAAAGCTCTTTATGGTCTTAAGCAAGCTCCACGTGCTTGGTATAAATGCTTAACGAAGTTTCTCATTGAAAAGGGTTTTGAAATTGGTAAAATGGACACAACCTTATTCACTAAAAGAGTTAATGGTGAATTATTTGTGTGCCAAATCTATGTGGATGATATTATCTTTGGATCTACTAACCCACAATTTAGTGAAAGATTTCGAAGGTTGATGTCCGAGAAGTATGAGATGTCCATGATGTGTGAGCTGAAATTCTTTCTTGGTTTGCAAATCAAGCAAACAAGAGAAGGAACTTTCATCTCTCAAACCAAGTATACCAAGGACTTGATCAAGAAGTTCAACATGCAAGAGTGTAAAGGTATGAAAACTCCTATGCCTACTAGTGGACATGTTGATCTTACCAAGGAGGATGAACCGGTTGATCAAAAGGTTTATCGATCTATGATTGGTTCATTGCTATATCTATGTGCCTCCCATCCCGATATTATGCTTAGTGTTTGCATGTGTGCTAGATATCAAGCTGCACCTAAAGAGTGTCATCTTTTGGCCGTAAAACGTATTATGAGATATTTGATACAAACACCAAACTTTGGCATTTGGTATCCCAAGGGATCTTCCTTTAACCTTGTTGGCTACTCCGATTCAGACTATGCCGGTGACAAGGTTGATAGAAAATCCACCTCGGGTACATGTCAATTTCTTGGTAGATCTCTTGTGTCTAGGTCCTCCAAGAAACAAAACTCGGTGTCTCTATCTACTGCCGAAGCTGAGTATATTGCTGCCGGATCATGTTGTGCACAATTACTATGGATGACACAAACGCTTAAGGATTATGGAATCCATGTGAAAAATGTTCCATTACTTTGTGACAATGAAAGTGCTATTAAGATTGGTCATAATCCCGTGCAACATTCTCGAACTAAGCATATTCAAGTTCGACATCATTTCATTCGTGATCATGTTGCCAAAGGAGATATTAATCTCAAGCATGTTCGCACCAACAAGCAATTGGCCGATATCTTTACTAAGCCACTTGATGAGAAAGTGTATTGTCACTTGAGGAGTGAGTTGAACATCCTTGATGCTTCAAACTTCAGCTAGACTCACTCGGTTGCATGCAAGGGCATGAGCTTACATGATACTTCCATGATACACTTCACATGTTATCTCATACCATGGAATTCGATGCTCCCTTGTATTGCATCTAACATTTTGTAGGTACTTGGAAGAACTTCATTCCACAAGGTTGCAATCAACTCATATCTTAAGCAATCTTGTCATGACCAAGTATCCACAACCCCTCTTGATGATGGAAGAAATAAGACAACTTAACCATATCCTTGACATATATTTGATATGATCATATTTCCAAATTCTCAATTGATATTATGTCAAATGGATATATATTGTTCTTCCTTGCATGACTAACCTATGTAGGTGAAAAGAGAACTAAAACAAGAAGGATTGCTCCCAACTCAAGATCAACCTCATCAACCTCGAGCATCCTCAACAAGTTCACCTACAAGCCACGTCATCAACATCACTCAAAGGTATGTACTCATATCCTTGAAAAAGCTTTACTCCGAGTCATGAGATAAAGCAACTCAAGTGATATGAAGACATTAAAATGCTTAATCGAAAAATGGTAACCCCATTTTGAGCTTAACGATGAGTATGACCTATGATCAACTATTCTTGCTTGGCTCCTATGTCAATATACTCTAATATAGGTGACCTAGTCACCGACCATCATCTAGTTAGGTATCTTGATTGGTTCACTCTCTATTTTGCAAGATTTCTTGGAACCCCTCAAATCTTCTCTAGTTGATATCTCTGTGTAAAGTCTTTTGCATTTCCTTTGAAAATCCTTTTGACACTTTGTTACAAGATTTCCAAATTAATTTGCAAGTTTCTCAAATACTGCCAAGTTTTTGTTTAGCCCTCGGAGCCTCCGATACAAATAACTCGGATCTACCGATTTAGCAGATGAGTTGCATAACAACAGCTAGGTTCCACCGACTTGTTCGTCTCGGAGCCACCGATTTGATTTCTTCTCTAGTCTGTGTTCATGTTAGTAAATTTTTGTGCCTTCAGTGATCCTACAAGTGACATTTTCATTTCTTCAATGATTCCTTATTATATATATATATATATATAAAAGGGGGAGAAACTCTATTCTAGGATCCCTAACTCAAAGGAGGAGAAGTCTTACAAGCTCTCAGATCAGTCAAAAAGGGAGAAATTATTCTCTATGATTCCATCAGTTTTTAATGCTCTCTATGATTCTACACCTTCCATGATCCCTACATTCTATGACCCTTGTTCTCAAGGATCCCTTCTTACTCCATGATCCCTGTGTCTAACCCTGTGTATGGACCTTTTTTGAAATTAATGCCAAAGGGGGAGAAATACCAAAGCTTCAAGAGCTAAAGGGGGAGATACATGCTTCAATGCAAAGGGGGATAAATAATAAAGGGGGAGAATATCAAATCTTATGCTTATATAGACAAGGGGAGAATACCAAAGTAGGGGGGAGAAAAATATGTTTGGAGAAAAATATGTTTATTTCATTTGACTACTCATGTTAGAATTTTCTCGAATTTTCTCACCCTATCCAATCCCAATATCCACATGCTAAGATTCAGAGGGAGAGGATAACCTACTATTTCATATCTAGGGGAGAAAGTTTCTAAATGATCTTGGAGACATATCAATCTTAAGGAATACTATCTTCTATATGTTCTCCACATCTTGGTACTATTGAGCTCTATTGCTTTTTTGATTAGTAGAATACTCTTGTGTTTCCTAACATTGTTTTCTCAAGTGTATTTCTACTACAAGAATGCTCAAGAACTCAAGGTAAGTATATGCATCATATCCTTGATCAAGATGATCTCTTGCTTCTTGCACATATTGTTTGCAAGAGTGAAGTCTAGAACAAGGATGTAACTCATTCACATATATTTGATGCATATAGCCAAGATACACATGACTCATTATATCCCTTCTACTACATGTGTGTCCATGCATTCCAAGGCAACTATCCTTTAAAGGGATTGCACACATTCAGGGGGAGCAAATCTAAGTCATGTGTCTCTCTAAGTCTTCAGTATATCCATGCATACATTTATTTGAAGCTTTGGTTGTATGTTTTCATCAATTACCAAAAAAGGGGAGATTGAAAGCACAACATGCTCCCTTGGTGGTTTTGATAATTCATGACAACATACATTGTCTCTTGGACTAATATTTCTACCTAGTGTATTTCAGGTGAAAGTCCATAGAGAGAGATGGGTTGGCAAAAAGGGTTGTGAGGACATACCCCTACATGCAAGGAAATGGATTGGCAAAGCTTCAAGCAAGAGGACTCTACATTTTACTTTGTGAGAAATCACTTTGAGTCCATAGGAAATCCAATACTATTAAAAGGGGGTAAGATACTGTTGGTGAACAAGATGCTCCATGTGCACAAGTGATAGTCACCAAAAACACCCACAAACTCTTCCACAAAAGTCTGTCCAAGCCTATCTTGAAAATCGGTGCTACAAAAATTCCCACTTGGTCCCACCGATTCCCAAACTCAGACAGACCCTGTAACATCCCAAATTTTGGAATGTTATATTAATTAATTAAATGATTGATTGTTTGGATGATTGTTTGCAATTGAGTGAAATTTGAAACTTAAAAAAAACTTTTGAATGAGAGGGAATAAAATGACTTTTCCCCTTTTTCTTTTGAATTCACATTCATCCAATTCAAATCATGGAGAGAAGATGACATGACTTCTTCAAATAAAGTATTTGAAAAGTGGATTTGAAAGTTTTTGGAATCTATTCCATTTTTGGTTCTATTTCAAAGCTTGAAAGAATTCAAAGTTCATTGCCCCAAATTTCAAATTTTGAGAGGAGGAACATGAACCTACATAACAGGGGCATTTTTGTGAAATATTTGAACCCTAAAACCCAGGGAGTTATTTTAAAAAATATTTGCAAAAGAGATAAAATCAATTTAGGCATTTTCTGAAAAAATATTTTTTTAAAATATTTATTTTGGCCGTGGAAAAATGCTCATCTTATTGAATTTATTTTTCTGATCTTTTTGGTATATAAAACTTGCATTTTTATGTTGGTTTTTATTTTCCAAATCTTGATTTTCTTTCCTGTTATTTATAAAAAGGAAAACCAGCGCGCGCTTTAGGAAAACCCCGGCCCAATTGGAATAGTATCGGGCCCAAATCCCCTCAGCCAGATTCCGAATCCCTTCGGAATCGACCACCGATCGTCCGCACCGCCTCTTTCTCTCCCTGGCACGCTGGACCCACCGCCCGACCGAAAATCCCGCCGGTCGCCTCCTTCCTTACCCTCGCCGCACCTTCCTTCGCCGGAGATTCGCCGGATCTCCCCGAATCCGAGCGCAGACGCTGCCCCTGCTCCAAGTCGAGCCCCCCCTATAAAAGGAGGATCCCCGCACCCCGTTTCGCCCGTGTCCCCCTCGCCCGATCCTCTCCTCTCGCCGGAATCTCTCGCCGGAGTCCCGAGCGCCGCCACATCGCCATTTGCCACGCCCCGTTCGCTCCCGACGCCCTAGACCACCAAAGCCACCACCACTGGATCTGCCTCGCAACGGCGCGTCCGCCCGTGCGCTTCCCTGAGCTCCAGAGCCACCGGAGCCCTGACGACAACCCCAACTGAGCACCACCGCCGCCCCGAAGCTCGCCGTCATCCCTCGAGTCGTCCCCGGCCTCGCCTGAGCCCACCAGGAGATGCGGCACCCTCGTCTTCATCCCTACGACCACCTCCCGGAGCTCAAAGACCGCCGAAGCACTCGCCTGCGACGCACCCGAGCCCCTGCCGCCGACGTCGACCTCGCCGGAGCTCCTCTCTCCTCTGTAAGTCGCCGGAGATGCCATACACCGTCCGATGTAGATCCAACGCACGTCATTTAATCACTTAAGTCGCGCACCATTTTCTGTTATAGTGCGGCCATTTTCTAGTTAGCAACCGCAGCGCACAACGACAGCCACTCAGAAAGCGCCACGTAGCCCCTGTCCGTTCGTTTGAATTTTTCCTTTTTCTGTTTTAGTTTCTTTTAAAGAATTAGTTCTGTTTTTGTTTTCTTTATATCTTTTATGTTTTTACTTGTTTTAACTTGATTCTTCTTGCATTGTGTCACAAATTTTATCTAGTTTCTGTATATATAAAATTTAACCATATTTGAATATGTTAAATTCAGATTCAAACAGATTTGAATTCAAACTTGTTTTGCTTATAACTTGAGTTTAAAAATATATTTTTGAGTGAATGTTTTTGCTACTGGTCACTAGTGACTTTGTTTATCAGTAGGAACAATGTGGGAATTTTGAGCATGTTTTAAATTAGGGTTTCAAGCAAAACAGATTCTGTTTTAATTCTTTTTAGGTTTATTTCTATTTCTTTTGTTTTTATAGTTTTAAATTTATTTTCTTTTATATTAGTTGAAAAGTTTTACCTTGTTTTCTGTTAGTTAGCAGTAGTATTTCAACCAAGTTTATTTATATGTTGTTTATTCCTTTTGTTTGCATGAAATCAATTCTAGTTCAGTTATAACTTGCAATTGATTTTCATTGCTAGATTGATTTCCTATTTGAAAATATTTTTATAAATTGTTTTATAAGTTTTACTTTCTGTTAACTTAGCTTTTTTATATTTTGTTTTCCCTTATTTTATTTTATTTTACTTGTTGTTAAGTTTACTAACTAGAAAACTTATGGTGTTTAGTATGTTGTTTTCCATAGTTCTTAGTTGTTCTTCAAAAGTAATTCTTTTGCTAGTAAAATATTTATACTTTTGTTAGATTTTATTTTGTTGTTGTTTTGTTGTTGTTTTGTCGCTGTTAATAAAGGGTTATTCATATGAAAACTATTCTTAGGTGCTTTGATGAAGTTTTGTTGTTTCAACTTTTGTCTTAAGTATTTCCTTCATCACAATCCTATTGTGTTTAGTTTTTGTGTTGCTTTTTGTTTGACAGTATGATTGCTAGTATGATTACTTATGAGTGCAATGTTTGATTATATAGATTTTCATCGGAGAGTGACGAATAATTCTATCAAGTTATTTCTGAGAGCGATATTTATCTTCATCAACCTTACCAGGCAAGTTCACTTTGATCATCAATTTCATACCTATGTTTTATTGCATGTAGTGACATCATTCAACAAATCCCTCCAGTAGTATTATTGAATTCTTGTAGTTGAGTAGAATGCATGAGGTAGGAACCCACTCCTTGTTACTGAAGCCCCGTGACGTTATTTGTCTTACTGCTATGCTACGCTAAAGTAGACGGGGTTGGTATGAGTGTTCGAGAGTGGTGTGAGGTGAAGGACTCTACGTCAAAGACGACAACTTCATGGAGGCATCTTCAAGTCCTACATCTTCAAGACCTTAAGATTTCGAGACTCGAGAAACAAGTTTTCAATACACACTACTGGGTGAGGGATGGATTTGATGGGCACCCTGGAGTAACCAGTGGATGGCCGGGATGCATGGAGAAGCGCCATGACATCTTGCGGAAAGCCTCACCGGACTCAAAGAGACGGATGAATACTTCATTCCCGGAAGCTTACCTGTGTAGCCACAAGTCATTATGGGCTCTGGCTTGGTTGATCTTTGTTGTGACTCTGGCTAGGCAGTGCTACGAGATGTAGTCGACGTTAGGATTGGATGGGCACTGACAGTAGTCAGGGAAACACTCTGAAAGACCATGTTTCGTTTGTCCCGTTCTCAAACACCCGGCAGTGCGAGGACTTACAAGGAGGGAACGAATCTTGTGGGTAAAGTACACAACACTCTGCAGAGTTAAAACCTAATCGATTAGCCGTGTCCCCGGTTACGGACAATTTGAGCCTCTGGACTTGGATCTATCTCTGAACTCTCAACACTGGATTGATAACTAATTGTGGGCAACTTTCGATACTTGTGGGCATTGAGACATCGGTTGGCGGAACCATGTCATAATAGATATTTCCATAGTGAAAACTCCTGATATTCCTTTGTTGTAGGAAAATAAAATAAAATCAGCTTTTATGCAAAAACCCAGACACAGAGCCACAAAGCTTTATTGCATATAGAATAGTCTTATCATCTGTTTTATCTTATTGTGATCTTGCCGGTACATTCAATGTACTGACCTACACGGCTGCAACGTCTTATGTTGCAGATATCTTTTCTACGACGGGTAAGAGTACGATTCAGGGTTACGGTCTACACTCAACCCGCCGTTGGTGTTTATTGGGACTCCACTCCCGTTGACTGTTTCCGCTGAGATTTTAAGGTATATATCAGTTTACGTTAATTACATGTGATTGCACTTTGATATATACATTGATGTACTGTGTGTGCCAGCATACTGATCCAGGGATGGCACGGTCACACAGAGGCTTGACTTGTTTTGAGTCGGGACGCTACAGAAATGGTATCAGAGCACATGTTGACTGTAGGACGTGACCCTAGGAAATGGCTTAGAAATATGAAGACCTTGATAGGAACAACTTTTGTTTTCACTACTCTCATAACTTCTAAATTCTTTTACTGAACCTTCCTTATTTCAAACTATAGATGGAGAGCTACACCCTGAACAAAAGAGAAGACTACGAGGATGTTCTCGGAGGTCCATTCCTCATGGAGCTGGTGCAGATGATGAAGCTGCCAATACCTGAGATCACGGTGAACAAGAGGAAGTCTGGATTCTGGGGCGTCAGAACTAAAGTTTTTGGACGTAAAGAAGACCCCAAGACTGAAGACATCAACTATGGCACATTGAGCCGTGACTGTGATATGGGCATGAACACTGCCGTCCATGATGCTATCGCACGCTTGAGCTATCGTCATCGTGCTGAGTTAGGCACCCACTATTTTGGAAGGCTCGGATGGCAGAAGCCTGATGGAGCATACATCATCCTGACAAACGAACAGAAGAGGAAGTGTTCACCTGTACTGGTGTATAATCAAGAACTGGAGGAATACATCAACAAACTTCAAATGGACCTTCTCGCGGCCTTATTTGAGCAGGAAGCACTTCATGAGAACCTCAAGGCCGAGAAGCTGAAGGTAGCCAATCTGAAGAAACATGATCCCGAGATTCAGAAGCTTCGCCAAGACTTGAAGAACAGTCAGGCCATGGCACATGCTGGTGATGTTGAAATCCAGAAGCTCAAGAACCAACTCCTGGAACTACAGGGACGACACAGGAAACTCCGCATCAACAGGGATAATCTGGCCGAAGAACTTGAGAAGATCAAGCATGATCACCAGAAGAAGCCCACTGAAGACGAAGACATGATATAGACTAGCTTAATAGTAGCCCCACCATGAGAGAAATAAAGATGAACGTCTTTGCGATTTGAGTGATCGACCATACCAACCTTATGTGGGTGGCGATACTATAGTTTGATTGAACTTTATGAATGTGTGGACTTGAGTTTTGATGTTTTGTGTCTTTGAGTTATTTGTATCCCTACTCTCTCTCTCTCTCTCTCTCTCTCTCTTACCCATCTCATCCCCAAAACCTTGAACCCAATAGATGATGAATGAAGCTGGACTCGTGTATTCTGGATCAATGACTCAGTTGGAGACGGAAGAATGGATTCAGAACATGGAGGATCACCTAAGGAGTAACCATGTTGCAAGGAACGAGATGGTCCACTATGCTCTTCGGTACTTTGCAGAAGGTGCTGCATCTTGGTGGAAGATGCATGAAGCTATCCATGGAAGGCAAGAAACAATCACCTGGGAAGAGTTCAGGGTGACTCTACGAAAATCTCATGCTGTCACAACACCCAGAAACCCCGTTGCAATGGTGTAAAGGGGATTTGTGCATGCAAAATATGTGGAGAGATAGGACACACTCAGGAAGAACACAAGGATGGATGCCCCCATTGTGAAGAAGATCACCCAGCTGAGGAATGCCCAACTGGGCAGGTGACATCTTTCTTGTGTGAAGGAATCACTCATTTTCCGGCACAATGTCAAATATACCCCAAGGTACAAGAAGTCATGAAGCAGCAGAAGGAAGCAATGAAAGAAGTCCTCTGGAAAAAGTTAGAAGAACCCATGAAGATGGGAGATATACCAGACCCAATCATAGATACCAAGTCATGTTATTCATGTGGAGAAGAAGGACATATTTCCCAAAATTGTCCGAACGAGTACCTGGGAGACTTCCCGACAGCAGAAGTGCAATATGATCCTCATGAGATAGAAGGAATGATCAACCTAGACAAGAAGAAAGGCCAAGTAAGCGGAGGCATCAGATGTTTGCATTGCAGCTTGGAGAGACCTCATTGTTATTGCAAGAAGTATGAGCCAAGCATCAAGCAAGGAGCCCAACCCAAGAAGAAGAGGAAGACTCCGTGGTTTTCTACATGGAAGGATCTAAGCCACATCACTTGTCATCGGTGCAACAAGACCGGACACTACTCCTATACCTGCCCGGAGAAGAAGGCTAAACATGAGTAGTTAGAGTTTTGGATTTTGGAAGTAATAAATGTAATGGGAAGCACGGTTGTTTTTCTTGAAGTTATGAAGTTGGATTATGTAACGGAATTCCCAGATATTGTAATAACTTCATGAATCAATAGAATTTATTGTGATGAATTTCTATGTTGAATTGTATGAGTTGTTACTCTATGAACAGAGATCTCCGACCATTTTCGAGGATATGAGAAAATATGGTCTATGCAGGCATGAGTATCATTTATTTTAAGTGTGGTAGTAATATGTAAGACCACAAGAACCAAGGAAAAAGAATGTACTCTTCCTGCCAAGGAGTTTGGATAAATGAATGAAGAAGAAGGAAATGCTGGACCATATCAAACTATGTGGATGGCAGCCTTTGGAATACAGTACTTTTGAGGTTGGAATTTTGGAGAATGGAATAAGGATGAAATGAAGGATTGATTATGATGAACCAAGACCAATGGGTAAACAGACCAATGGAAAGGAAAATGAATTCCACAGAGTGGAATCTAGACAAGAATAAGTCAGTGATTACCCAAGGGTATGATGGGACGAATTGAAAGTAATGTTGGAATATGAAATACTAGTAACCCCAAGGATGAGTTAAAGCTGTACAAGTATTGAAGTAAGCACATAATCCACAGCCCTCAGGATTGATAAGGATCAAGTACTACCTTTATGAAGGAAGAAACTTGGAAGAAGCTGTGACTGATCAGCACACGTTTTCCTAGGAGGATACGAAAACCTGAGAGTGGTGAAGAAACGATAGATGTTTTGTTTAGCTTGTAGAATCAATGGATTTATCCGAACTTTGTTCGTGGATGCGAGAAATTTTCCAAGGCTTGTGAGGAAGCCCAAGTGTTAGAATACGAGATTCGCTAAACCTTATACAGAGTAATGATTTGGGTGCGGAATGGATTGATCACCATGACGACTTACTCTTATCATTTCTGTTGCTATTGGGGAAGGTAAATTTGAGTGACTTACCCATAGTAAAGAGACGACGCCCTTTTGAAGCTTTTGTTTTAAGCCTTAGAATGGTATGATGAGGATCCCTTGTACATGGCAGTTGTTGCCAAACGTAGGAATTGTACGGTGAGGAATGAAGCCAAGACCCATTTCACTGCAGGATAACCACAAATGGTAGACCACCATGAGATCATCGATAAGTTAATTAGAAATGATCACGAGACCTATTAGTTAAGAAGACCCAGTAACGGAAGAAGTTTGTATTGACCAAGGAAACACTGGATTTTGCAGGAAACATTATGAATATAAAGGAAGAGCATCACCAAAAGAGTTTTCTGTGGAGAATGTGAAGAGGCAAATATTGCCAAGGACCCCAGAGGATGGTCATGATTTTAAGGGACCAGTAACTCTCGTTTTAAGTGTGGTAGCCCCACACTTTCAGGTCAATGGATTTGCTAGAAGACCCCAAACCCTATCCTTTTCTTTCTAGCCCTTTCGAATCTCGAGGACGAGATTCATTTTAAGTGTGGTAGGTTTGTAACATCCCAAATTTTGGAATGTTATATTAATTAATTAAATGATTGATTGTTTGGATGATTGTTTGAAATTGAGTGAAATTTGAAACTTAAAAAAAAACTTTTGAATGAGAGGGAATAAAATGACTTTTCCCCTTTTTCTTTTGAATTCAACTTCATCCAATTCAAATCATGGAGAGAAGATGACATGACTTCTTCAAATAAAGTATTTGAAAAGTGGATTTGAAAGTTTTTGGAATCTATTCCATTTTTGGTTCTATTTCAAAGCTTGAAAGAATTCAAAGTTCATTGCCCCAAATTACAAATTTTGAGAGGAGGAACATGAACCTCCATAACAGGGGCATTTTTGTGAAATATTTGAACCCTAAAACCAGGGAGTTATTTTAAAAAATATTTGCAAAAGAGATAAAATCAATTTAGGCGTTTTCTGAAAAAATATTTTTTAAAAATATTTATTTTGGCCGTGGAAAAATGCTCATCTTATTGAATTTATTTTTTTGATCTTTTTGGTATATAAAAGTAGCATTTTTATGTTGGTTTTTATTTTCCAAATCTTGATTTTCTTTCCTGTTATTTATAAAAAGGAAAACCAGCGCGCGCTTTAGGAAAACCCCGGCCCAATTGGAATAGTATCGGGCCCAAATCCCCTCAGCCAGATTCCGAATCCCTTCGGAATCGACCACCGATCGTCCGCACCGCCTCTTTCTCTCCCTTGCATGCTGGACCCACCGCCCGACCGAAAATCCCGCTGGTCGCCTCCTTCCTTACCCTCGCCGCACCTTCCTTCGCCGGAGATTCGCCGGATCTCCCCGAATCCGAGCGCAGACGCTGCCCGTGCTCCAAGTCGAGCCCCCCCTATAAAAGGAGGATCCCCGCACCCCATTCCGCCCATGTCCCCCTCGCCCGATCCTCTCCTCTCGCCGGAACCTCTCGCCGGAGTCCCGAGCGCCGCCACATCGCCATTTGCCACGCCCCGTTCGCTCCCGACGCCCTAGACCACCAAAGCCACCACCACTGGATCTGCCTCGCAACGGCGCGTCTGCCCGTGGGCTTCCCTGAGCTCCAGAGCCACCGGAGCCCTGACGACAACCCCAACCGAGCACCACCGCCGCCCCGAAGCTCGTCGTCATCCCTCGAGTCGTCCCCGGCCTCGCCTGAGCCCACCAGGAGATGCGGCACCCTCGTCTTCATCCCTACGACCACCTCCCGGAGCTCGAAGACTGCCGAAGCACTCGCCTGCGACGCACCCGAGCCCCTGCCGCCGACGTCGACCTCGCCGGAGCTCCTCTCTCCTCTGTAAGTCGCCGGAGATGCCATACACCGTCCGATCTAGATCCAACGCATGTCATTTAATCACTTAAGTCACGAACCGTTTTCTGTTATAGTGCGGCCATTTGCTAGTTAGCAACCGCAGCGCACAATGACAGCCTCTCAGAAAGCGCCACGTAGCCCCTGTCCGTTCGTTTGAATTTTTCCTTTTTATGTTTTAGTTTCTTTTACAGAATTAGTTCTGTTTTTGTTTTCTTTATATCTTTTACGTTTTTACTTGTTTTAACTTGATTCTTTTTGTATTGTGTCACAAATTTTATCTAGTTTCTGTATATATAAAATTTAGCCATATTTGAATATGTTAAATTCAGATTCAAACATATTTGAATTCAAACTTGTTTTGCTTATAACTTGAGTTTAAAAATATATTTTTGAGTGAATGTTTTTGCTACTGGTCACTAGTGACTTTGTTTATCAGTAGGAACAATGTGGGAATTTTTAGCATATTTTAAATTAGGGTTTCAAGCAAAACAGATTCTGTTTTAATTCTTTTTAGGTTTATTTCTATTTCTTTTGTTTTTATAGTTTTAAATTTATTTTCTTTTATATTAGTTGACAAGTTTTACCTTGTTTTCTGTTAGTTAGCAGTAGTATTTCAACCAAGTTTATTTCTATGTTGTTTATTCCTTTTGTTTGCATGAAATCAATTCTAGTTCAGTTATAACTTGCAATTGATTTTCATTGCTAGATTGATTTCCTATTTGAAAATATTTTTATAAATTCTTTTATAAGTTTTACTTTCTGTTAACTTAGCTTTTTTATATTTTGTTTTCTCTTATTTTATTTTTTTATTTTTTTTACTTGTTGGTAAGTTTACTAACTAGAAAACTTATGGTGTTTAGTATGTTGTTTTCCATAGTTCTTAGTTGTTCTTCAAAAGTAATTCTTTTGCTAGTAAAATATTTATACTTTTGTTAGATTTTATTTTGTTGTTGTTTTGTTGTTGTTTTGTCGCTGTTAATAAAGGGTTATTCATATGAAAACTATTCTTAGGTGCTTTGATGAAGTTTTGTTGTTTCAACTTTTGTCTTAAGTATTTCCTTCATCACAATCCTATTGTGTTTAGTTTTTGTGTTGCTTTTTGTTTGACAGTATGATTGCTAGTATGATTGCTTATGAGTGCAATGTTTGATTATATAGATTTTCATTGGAGAGTGACGAATAATTCTATCAAGTTATTTCTGAGAGCGATATTTATCTTCATCAACCTTACCAGGCAAGTTCACTTTGATCATCAATTTCATACCTATGTTTTATTGCATGTAGTGACATCATTCAACAAATCCCTCCAGTAGTATTATTGAATTCTTGTAGTTGAGTAGAATGCATGAGGTAGGAACCCACTCCTTGTTACTGAAGCCCCGTGACGTTATTTGTCTTACTGCTATGCTATGCTAAAGTAGACGGGGTTGGTATGAGTGTTCGAGAGTGTAGTGAGGTGAAGGACTCTACGTCAAAGACGACAACTTCATGGAGGCATCTTCAAGTCCTACATCTTCAAGACCTCAAGATTTCGAGACTCGAGAAACAAGTTTTCAATACACACTACTGGGTGAGGGATGGATTTGATGGGCACCCTGGAGTAACCAGTGGATGGCCGGGATGCATGGAGAAGCGCCATGACATCTTGCGGAAAGCCTCACCCGGACTCAAAGAGACGGATGAATACTTCATGCCCGGAAGCTTACCTGTGTAGCCACAAGTCATTATGGGCTCTGGCTTGGTTGATCTTTGTTGTGACTCTGGCAGGGCAGTGCTACGAGATGTAGTCGACGTTAGGATTGGATGGGCTCTGACAGTAGTCAGGGAAACACTCTGAAAGACCATGTTTCGTTTGTCCTGTTCTCAAACACCCGGCAGTGCGAGGACTTACAAGTAGGGAACGAATCTTGTGGGTAAAGTACACAACACTCTGCAGAGTTAAAACCTAATCGATTAGCCGTGTCCCCGGTTACGGACAATTTGAGCCTCTGGACTTGGATCTATCTCTGAACTCTCAACATTGGACTGATAACTAATTGTGGGCAACTTTCGATACTTGTGGGCATTGAGACATCGGTTGGCGGAACCATGTCATAATAGATATTTCCATAGTGAAAACTCCTGATATTCCTTTGTTGTAGGAAAATAAAATAAAATCAGCTTTTATGCAAAAACCCAGACACAGAGCCACAAAGCTTTATTGCATATAGAATAGTCTTATCATCTGTTTTCTCTTATTGTGATCTTGCCGGTACATTCAATGTACTGACCTACACGGCTGCAACGTCTTATGTTGCAGATATCTTTTCTATGACGGGTAAGAGTACGATTCAGGGTTACGGTCTACACTCATCCCGCCGTTGGTGTTTATTGGGACTCCACTCCCGTTGACTGTTTCCGCTGAGATTTTAAGGTATATATCAGTTTACGTTAATTACATGTGATTGCACTTTGATATATACATTGATGTACTGTGTGTGCCAGCATACTGATCCAGGGATGGCACGGTCAGACAGAGGCTTGACTCGTTTTGAGTCCGGACGCTACAGACCCATGCCAAACCCTAGCCATTCGGTGCAACCGATTCTGCAATCTGACCGTTGGTCACCTAATCGGTACTACCGAGAGTTATGTATCGGTCTCATCGAGATTCAAAAGTTACTGCCTTTTGGTCACTTCGGTACCATCGAGTTTTTCACTTCGGTGTCACCGAGTTGGTCACTTTAGGTGTAACAGTTGGATTTTTGGGGATGCCTATATATACCCCTTCACCATCACCCACTCGAAAGAGAAGCACTCAGATCTATTCCATACTTGCCCTATCCTATTTTCTGAGAGAGAGCCACCTACTCATGTGTTGAGATCAAGCTATTCCACTCTATCCATATGAATCTTGATCTCTAGCCTCCCCAAGTTGCTTTCCACCAAAATCAATCTCTTCCACCATAGCCAAATCTGTGAGAGAGTGATTGTGTGTTGAGGAGTCTATCATCTTGAAGCACAAGAGCAAGGAGTTCATTGATATTACCGAGCCTATTACCTTTTGGAGGGTGGTGCCTCCTAGATTGGTTAGGTGTCGCTTGGGAGCCTCCTACTTCATGTTGTGGAGTTGAAACAAGAAGTTTGTACGGGCAAGGAGATCGCCTACTTCGTGAAGATCTACCCATAGTGAGGCTAGTCCTTCGTGGACGGAAGCTGTTATGGAATAGTCAAGGTTGCTACTTCATGGACCCTTATGGGTGGAGCCCTCCGTGGACTCTCGCGATTGTTACCCTTCGTGGGTTGAAGACTCCATAAACGTGGATGTACGATAGCACCACCTATCGGAACCACGGGAAAAATCTTCGTGTCCCTCATGCATTTGATCTCCCTATCTCAACTTTACTTTCCATGTGATTCCATGTGCAATGTCTTTACTTTCCGCTGCCAAACTTGTTGACTTGCATGTGTAGGGTGTACTTGATTGCTATAATTGCTAAAATCTGCCAAGGTTAGGTTTTTAATTCTTGCTAGTAGTCTATTCACCCCCCTCTAGACACACACTTCTAGTGATCCTACAGTGCCCTGTCGAGCACACAATTCAGAACAACAAATCGTATGTGTTGTCCAGAATTATAGCACACAGTTCTTATTATCGAATTGCAGCCTATCACACACACCTTGTTATGCCAAACTGTTTGTATTCTTCCGTATCATCGCAAACAGTTCATCTGAGGGTCCTATATGCCGTACATCACACACATCTATTTTTGATTAACCGTTTGTGCCATTTCACCTCATCACAAACAGTTCTTAAAAGTCAACCATCTGCCGTAGATTGCACACGCAAATATTTTCCGAATCGTATTTGATGGATCCTCTATCGCACACAGTTCATGTCATTGGTGACGGAGCATGAACTATACCGTTTGCGATTCATGCATCGCACACAGTTTCGTCGAAGGGTCTCTGATTGTAGTGTTGCATTAGCATCATCCTGCAGTAGTGCCATCATGTAGCACATATAGATAAATTGTGGGTTAATGATATTGATGTGGTAATATGAAAAAGGTGTGAGTTCATAATTGTTGATTCGTAGAAATGTCGATTTTAAGAGAGGTTAACTTCTTGAAATTAAAAAGGCATGGTGATGATGTGTGAGCATTTCTATTCCTCGTTGAAATCCTAGTGTTGTTTCGGGTCGGAGGCGCGCGATGGTTAACTCCTACCAACCTCCTCCCTCGGGGAATTCGAGTAGTACTTTAATTTATGATAAAACTAATAACACTTTGCAATTAGTATATGAGTTCTTTATGACTAATGTGAAACCATGGACATACACAATCTCAGCTCCTCATATTTGCAAGCCTCTTTAGTATCGTGCATTTCCCATTCTCACCTCGAGGATCGGTGCAACTTTCGCCGGTGCATCCAAATCCCGTGACATAATACGCTCTGTTGCATATAAGCCTCATTATATCTTCCTCAAGAGAGCCATCATACCTACCTATCATGGCATTTTCCATAGCCATTACGAGATATATTGCCATGCAAATTCCATCGTCACTTCACATGACTAGTTCGTTCATCATCATATTGCTTTGCATGATCATATAGAGCTGACATAGTATTTGTGGCAAAGCCACCGTTCATCATATTTTTGATACATGTCACGCTTGATCTTTGCACATCCTGGTACACTGCCAGAGGCATTCATATAGAGTCATATCTTCCTACCAGTTCTTCATATCGAGTTGTAAGTAAATAAAAGTGTGATGATCATCATTATTAGAGCATTGTCCCTGTGAGGAAATAAAAATGGGGGAGGCCAAATGAGCCCACCATAATAAAAAAATGAATGAGAGAAAATGAGAGAAGGGACTTTGCTACTATCTTTTATCACACTTGTGCCTCAAAGTGGCACCTTTTTCCTCATATAAAAAGTCTCATTTTATGTCATTTTCATATGCTAGTGGGAATTACTTTTTCATTATTATAAACTTGGCTTGTATATTCCTATGACGGGCTTCCTTAAATGCCCGAGGTCTTCATGAGCAAGCAAGTTGGATGCACACCCCACTTAGCTTCAGTTGAGCTTTCATACACTTATAGCTCTAGTGCATCATTTGCATGGCAATCCCTACTCCTTGTATCGATATCTATCGACGGGCATCTCCATAGCCCATTGGTACACCTAGTTGATGTGAGACTATCTTCTCCACTTTTTACCCCTTTGATATCTACCACCATATTCTATTCCACCTATATATGCTATGTCCAATGGCTCACGCTCATGTATTGCGTGAAGAATAAAAAGTTGATGCCTATTGAAAAGTACAATCCAATTTCCTGACTTGGACACAATGGTGCTTGACATTTGTATTAATGTGGTGAAGATGGAGCCATGCCTTGCTAATATAATAAGTTGAATGGGGGTAAACATTCTTTGAGGATCTTATACTTTGAAAGGTTAATGATTTTGTTTCTTATGCATATAAGTATTGCTATGTTAATATTTGTTAATTCATCGTTTCTCAATGAGCATACATGCAAAATATTACATAATGGGTAGCATGCCACATCAAAAAAATCTGTTTTTATCATTTACCTACTCGAGGATGAGCAGGAATTAAGCTTGGGGATGCTTGATACGTCTCCAACGTAGATATAATTTTTGATTGTTCCATGTTGATATATTATCATTCTAGGATACTTTTTAAGTATTTATTTACCAATTTATATTATTTTTGAGCACTAACCTATTGACCCAGTGCCCAGTGCGAGTTGTTGTTTTCTGCATGTTTTTCACTTTTCAGGTTTACAGTAACAAACGAAGTCCAATTGCCATGAAACTTTTTGATGATTTTTCTGGACCAAAAGAAGACCTAGGAGATTCGGAAGGAAGCCGGGAGCCACACGCGGCCTCCACAAGCCAACAGGGCGCGCCTTGGGGGGGCGCCCTGATGGCTTGTGGGCCCCTGATGGCTCCCCTGACCTCGTTCTCTGGCCTACAAATTCTCTAATATCGTGAAAACCCTGGAGGCAATCCCGAAACTCTTTTTTATGCAGCCGCAAGTCTCTGTTCCGTCGGGAGGCCATCTGGAGCTACGTTCCGGCACCCTGCCGGAGGGGGGATCGATCACGGACGACCTCTTCATCAACCTTGTTGCCCTCATGATGATGTGTGAGTAGTTCACCATGGGTCCGTAGTTAGTACCTAGATGGCAATTTCTCTCTTTCTCTTGATCTTCAATACAATGATCATCGCATCTTCGCTTTGATCTATCCGATGTCATTCTTTTGTGCGGTGCATTTGTTGGGATCCGATGAATTGTGGGTTTATGATCAGATTATTCATGAAAAGTATTTGAGTCAGTGAGAGAGGTGCGTTGTAGTAGGTTCAACCTGACGAGTTTCTATATCCCAGTGACAGAAGGGGACAAGTTGCGTCTTTGTGTTGTTGCTACTAAGGATAACACGATGGGAGTTTATTCATATTGCTTGAGTTTACTTTGTCTACATCATGTCATCGTTCTCCATGCATTACTCTGTTTTACTTAATACTCTAGATGCATGCTGGATACCGGTCGATGAGTGGAGTAATACTAATAGGTGCAGGCGGGAGTCGTCCTATTTGTTTATGGACGTGATGCCTATATACACATGATCATTGCCATGAAAATCGCATAACTATCCGCTTTTTTATCAATTGCCCAACAGTAATTTGTTCCCACCATATGTTGCCTACATGAGAGATGCTGCTAGGGAAAACTATGGCCCCTGGGTCTATTCACTTACAAATTCACAAACGATATTATTATCTTGCTGCCATTATTTGTCTTTAATTTATTTTGCAGTTTACAATTATCTACAATTATCTACACAACCCATTTGCTTGCAAATAACGAGATCAAGGGGATTGACAACCCTCTTGCCCACGTTGGGTGCAAGTTGTTTGCTCTTTTATGTGCAGCCGCTGAAGACGGTTGAGGATTGATATTCCTATTGGTTCGATAAACCTTGAATTCATAACTGAGGGAAATACTTACCCGTATTGTGCTGCAATTACCCGTTCCTCTTCACAGAAAACCCAACGCAGATCACAAGTATCAACCGCCGTGCGCACGGGATACCGCGAAGCTCTCTGGGTAGCCCATGCGCACGTTATGTTTTGACCCCCGTGCGCATGGGGTACTGCACCAGCTCTGAGCACCCCGTGCGCAAGGGGCTGACTTAGCCCGTGCGCACGGGGTCCAATAGTTACTTTTCCCCACCCAGCCAAGAACACTATAAAAGGACCCCTTCTTCCACCTCCAAACCTAACCCTTATGTCTTGTTGAGCTCCACCATTGCTACACCTCATTTTTCTCAATACTCACAAAACCTCCACCCAAACTTGTTGATACTTTGGGGATTGGGAGAGCAAGACCCGATCTACACTTTGACCAAACCAGTGTTGCCCACAACATTTGTTCACCATTGATTTTGTTACTCTTAGAGCTTGGGCTCCTAGGCAGTTAGAGGTTCCTCTGGAAGCTTCCTTGCTGTTGGTGCGCTCCGGAGAAGTTTGTAAAGGTGTGATGGTCGCCTTCAAGACCAATCCCGAGTGATTCGAGGCTCATCCGTTGGGGGTGACTCGAAAGAGACACGGTGAGCCTTCCGTGGAGTTCCGCAAGCTTTGGCTCCGGCACCGCTCTAAACGGAGAGTAGCTCTTCCCCAAGGAAGAGTGAACTTCGGGATAAAATCTGCGTCCTCGTCTCACTTGTGGTTAATCATTTCCCGCACTTTACCTTGCTTTGTATGCTTGTTGGCTTGTTTAGTTATCTTATTGCCTAGCGTATTTAGTACTACTTGTGTTTGTATTATAGGTTGTGTTCACCTAGTTACATATCTAGTGAACCCTATTTATCTGCATATCCCTAAAATTGACAAACAAGATAAAAATTTGTAGTCTCCTATTCACCCCCTCTAGTCGACCGTATCGATCCTTTAAATTGGTATCAGAGCCAGGTTCTCTAATATAAGGTTTTACAAACTTAGAGGATATGTCCAACGATTAAGTGGTGGGGGGTCACCTCACGACTACAGGACTTGGTAGAAATCAAGGTCCTCTCGCGGCTGATGTGGTCATACCTCAAGCCGGTGCTCCTGTAGCTCCCAACTCGGTTGCCACCTTAACCGCGGCGGATGTCCTTTCAATGTTTGCGGATCTTAAAACCGCAATATTGAGAGAAGTTCGTTCCTCGGTTAAGGAGGAAATTGATGCGCGCTTAAATCCATCATCATCCACATCAAAATCATTTAATCCAAATGAGGTCTTTGATGCGGATGACTCAAGGGAAACCCTTGCATCACCGGTTCGCACTCAAGTTCCTAGGTACAATGCCACATAACCTTTTTACTAACCACAACCCTTGCACCATCCTCGCATTAATCTAGTTGGGTCTCCGCCCCCTTTGAAAGCTAATGCGTTTGCTAAGTGGAAGCTAGATATGGAGTCTCACATTCGAAGTAAATCTATGCAATTATGGTGGATTGTGGTCAACGGTTTAAATCCAAAGGACCCAACAAATCTCACTCCAAGGGAAGCTGTTGATGATCAACTCAATGCAACCGCCCACAACATCTTGCGTAATGCCGTTACCGAAGACTATGGTGACTCCATTGCTCTTCTCAAGACCGCAAAGGTAATCTGGGATTGCCTTGAGGAGGCTCTTGAGGGTGATGATGCAATTCAAAGATCTCGGTTGGCCTTGCTCAAGCAAGAGGTAAATTTGTTCGTAAGAAATGATGGTGAGACCGCGGATGAAGTTTATCGAAGGTTGAAGTCTCTTGTGCTAAACCTGAGAACCTTTGGATGTGAATGTGCTAACGATGGGTTCATCAAAGACAAGTTCATTGATGCAAAGGTTCTAACGGAACACACCATGGTGATGATGATCCATCAATGCCCGGACTACCACAAGTTGACATCAGCTCAAGTCGTGTCTACCTTCTCCACCCATGTGCTTTTGGAGACCAAGTCAAAGAAGACCTTTGCAATTGCTCAAGCCACCAAGAACTCAAATCTTGCCTTGAAGGCCAAGAAGGTAATTGCTCAAGCTAGATAAGAAGATGTGCTTGAAGAGTGCGGCGAAGATGATGGTGACACTACTTGTCCGACCAATGACTTTGCGGAAGACTTGGCTCTCTTAGTCAGGAAATATTCGGGCACCATGGCCAACAAAGGAAAGAATCATCAAGGAAGAAGTTTTGGGAGAAGAAAGTGCTACAACTATGATAGCCCAAGACACTTTGTGCATGATTGCACGTATGAGAGACGTGAAGACAAGTCCGAGAAGCTTGTGCTTAAAAACAAGAAATTCTCCAAGTTCACCAAGAGGAAAGATGACAAGGCACTTGTTCATGAAGAATACATGTGAGGAGATGAGCATGGCGGTGATGATGACCAAGTGGGCACGGTTGCATTACCTTGCATGCCACTAACTCGTCCTCATCCACCGGCCTCTTAGACTCTCCAAATGAGGACAACCCCTTCACTCATTGATGCCTCATGGCTAAAGAGGTAAAAACTAAGTCTAAATCTTCTATCCCCACTAACCACACTCCCAATATTTCTTGTACGATAGTGGAGGATGAGTGTGAGGCTAGCATGGACAATGATGAGGAATCCTTGATGGCTTTCATGAAAACTCTTCATTGTGAAGCATGTGCTTGTTTTAGCGATCTCCTTAAGTCACTTGCCGAATGCGATGACTTTATTGAGAACGTTGAAAACCTCCTCATAGAGGAAAAGGAGAGAGTCGAACTCCTCGAGCACGAACTACATGAAGAGAGTGACATGAGAGCCTCCCTCGAGGAAGCCATGTCTTCCCATGACATTGACTTTGTTAAAAGCAATGATGCGTTACAAATTTCTCTTGAGAACAAAGATGCCATTACTCTTAAATATGAGAAGCTTTTAGTTGATCACTCTCGTCTTAGTGAGTAACATGAGATCGTTGTGAAAAGTTCCAAGGTTGTCAAATGTGACCTCATTGCCCTCACCAAGTCATATGCTCAACTCAAAGCTTCTACCAGGAAGGCTCTTACTACCGTCTCTCACATTGATTTAAATGATGAATCTTGTACTACTAACTTTGTTCATGATTGCACCTCTCTTCAAGAAGAGAACAATAAGTTAAAAGCCCAAATAGAGAAAGGGCTTGTGTCATGCATTCAAGGAGAGAAAAATCTCAATGACTTCTTAAGCAACCAAAAGGAGTGTGTTGCAAAAGAGGGAATTGGGTTTGATCGCTCTCTCAAGGCAAAGAAGGCCAAGAAGAAGAACAAGAAGAAGAAAATTGATTCCACTCCTTCTCCTCAACAAAAGGTAGTTTTCGAGCAAGAAGGGCACAAAGATAAGGAGAAGGAGAAGGAAAAAGGGGAAGATGGGAATGGCAAGGTCATTAGGGACAAGGTGATACGTCTCCAATGTATCTATAATTTTAGCTTGTTCCACGCTGTTATATTATCGTTCTTGGATGTTTTACAATCATTTTATAACAACTTTATATCAGTTTTTGGGACTAACCTATTGACATAGTGCCAAAGTGCCAGTTGCTGTTTTTGCTTGTTTTTTACTTCGCAGAATATCAGTACGAAACGGAGTCCAATCGCGATGAAACTTTTTGCTGATTTTTTTTTGGACCAGAAGACACCCAGTGGGCCAAATAATTGCGAGGAAGGTGGGCTGTGGAGAGCACAACCCACCAGGGCGCGCCAGGGGGCCCCCGACGCGCCTTGATGGGTTGTGCCTTCCACGGGGCCCCCTCCACCGCCTCTGATGCCTATAAATTCCCAAATATTCAGAAAACCCTAGGTGAGTCGACGAAACACAATTCCAGCCGCCGCAAGTTCCAGAACCTCGAGATCCAATCTAAACACCATCACGGAGGGGTTCATCTTCTTCATAGGTGCCTCTCCGATTATGAGTGAGTAGTCCACCATAGACCTACGGGTCCGTAGGCAGTAGCTAGATGCCTTCCTCTCTCTCTTTTGATTCTCAATACAATGGTCTCTTGGAGATCTATTTGATGTAAACTTTTGCGGTGTGTTTGTTGGGATCCGATGAATTTTGTGTTCATGATCAGTTTCTATCCATGAATATTATTTGAGTCTTCTTTGATCTCTTATATGCATGATTACTTATAGCCTCATATTTCTTCTTCAAATCTTTGGTTTAGTTAGGCCAACTAGATCGATTTTTCTTGCCATGGGAAGAGGTGCTTTGTGATGGGCTCGATCTTGCGGTGTCCGTTCCCAGTGATAGAAGGGGCAGCAAGGCACACATCTATCGTTGCCATTAAGGATAACAAGATGGGGTCTATTCCTACATGAATAGATCTTGTCTACATCATGTCATCGTACTTATTGCATTACTCCATTTTTCCATGAACTTAATACACTAGATGCATGCTGGATAGCGGTCGATGTGTGGAGTAATAGTGGTAGATGCAGGCAGGAGTCGGTCTACTTATCTTGGACGTGATGCCTATATAATGATCATCGCCTTGGATATCGTCATGATTATTTGATCTTCTATCAATTCCCCAACAGTAATTTGTTCACCCACCGTGTGCTATACTCATGAGAGAAGCCACTAGTGAATCCTACGGCCCCCGGGTCTAATTTTCCAACATATTGCTTTCCGATCTATCTTTTCGCCTCTTTGTTTTCAGATCTACTAAACCAAAAATCCAAAAACATATTGCTGCACTTTTTATTTGATCTTCTTATTTTGTGTTCTTTAGAGATCTATCTCTCCTATCTATGACTACCTAATCTATCTTTTTACCGTAGAGAGATTGACAACCTCTCTTTCGCGTCGTGTTGCAAGTATTTGTTATTTGTGTGCAGGTGCTGCTTATTGGGTGTTGGTGATCCTCCTACTGGTTCGATAACCTTGGTTTCATAACAGAGGGAAATACTTACCATCGTTGTGCTGCATCATCCCTTCCTCTTTGGGGAAATACCGACGCAGTCTCAAGCCAAGTCAAAAGGCCATTCCTAAGGAGTTTGACGGCAAGAACAACCCATCCTATGTCCTCATGAGAGGAACGGATGGTTACACCTTTGCTAAATTCGTTGGCACCAATTATAATGATTATGCATGGACTATTTGGGTTCCTAAGACCATTGTTGCTAACTCTCTAGTACCCATTGCGAAATGGGTACCTAAACTCAAAGCTTGATTCATGTAGGACTATATCTCCGGTGGAACACAATGGGTGGTCGATAGTGGATGCACCAATCATATGACAGGAGATGGAAGAATGCTTGTGGAGTTCGTTGATTCCCTCAATGCCTTTTCAACAATTTTGTTTGGTGACAATAGCAAGGGCAAGATATTGGGATTGGGTAAAGTGATAATCTCTAGTGATTCATCACTCAAAAATGTCATGCATGTTCAATCCCTTCACTACAATTTACTCTCAATGATTCAATTGGCACGTGCTGGTTATGATTCTCATTTCGGTGAATTTCATGTGACCGTCTTTAAGAGGAGCAATCTCAATGTGGTGTTTGTTGGGCATGTTGACGACAACCTTTACATGGTTGATTTCTTAAAAGAGAAAACACATCTTGCAACATGCCTAATGTCCAAGGCCGACGTGGGGTGGCTATGGCACCGACGGCTAACCCACGTGGGTATGAGAAATTTGCAAGCTCTCTTAAAGGGGGAGCACATTCTTGGAGTAACCAACGTGTCTTTTGCCAAAGATCGTCCTAGTAGTGCTTGCATTGCCGGAAAGCTTCATGAAAAAGCTCATAAAGTGAAGACTATCATTTCCACTTCAAGGCCCTTAGAGCTCCTTCACATGGATCTCTTTGGTCCCCCATCTTATGATAGCTTGGGAGCAAGAAGGCGTTGTCTTGTAATTGTTGATGATTATACAAGATATACATGGGTATTCTTCCTCAAGTCAAAAGATGAGACCCAATAAAAGTTCATCAACTTTGCCAAAGAAGCTCAACGTTGATAACCCACAAGTGTAGGGGATCGTTTGTAGCCTTTTTCGATAAATAAGAGTGTCGAACCCAACGAGGAGCTAAAGGTAGAACAAATATTCCCTCAAGTTCTATCGACCACTGATACAACTCTACGCACACTTTAACGTTTGCTTTACCTAGAACAAGCATAAAACTATTTTGTAGGTGATAGCATAGTTTGCACGAATAAAATTAGAAGTACTAAGAGGGAATAAAACTATGAGTAAAAATCAAGATAATAAAAGTTATTTGTTTTATAGAAAGCTTTTGTCAAACAAGAAGGTTATTTGTCCCTAGGCAATTGATAACTAAACTGGTAATCATTCTTGCAATTTTATATGAGGGAGAGGCATGAGCTAACATACTTTCCGCACTTAGATCATATGCACTTATGATTGGAACTCTAGCAAGCATCCTCAACTACCAAAGATCATTAAGGTAAAACCCAACCATAGCATTAAGTATCAAGTCCTCTTTACTCCCATATGCAACAACCCACCTACTCGGGTCTGTTTATTCTGTCACTCACGCCACCCACCATAGGCAAATCATGAACACATTGCAACACCCTACAGTAGGGATCCCCCACGTTTGCGCAAGATGGAGGGCACCGTAGGACAGCACCATAATAAAATATACACTCATACCAACCACGATCAGCAATTAGCCCATAGGACAAAACATATCTACTCAAACATCATAGGATAGCCACATATCATAGGTAAATAATATATGGAGTTGAGCACCATGTTTAAGTAGAGATTACAGTGGGGAAGAGAGGTGTTACACCACTACATAGAGGGGGAGAGAGTTGGTGTTGACGGCGGCGAAGTTGTTGGTGTAGATCGCCGTCATGATGATTGCCCCGGCGGCGTTCTGGCGCCGCCGGGAGAGATGGGGAGAGAGCCCCCCTCCTTATTATTCTTCCTTGGCTCCACCTTAGATGGGAGGAGAATTCCCCCTCTGGTCCATGGCCTCCATGGCGGCGGAGGGGCAGGAGCCCCTCAGAGATTGGATCTCTCTCTCTTTTCTCTTCTATTTCGCGTTCTTGTTTTCTGGCCGAAAACCATTTCTTATATTCCCAGAGATCCGTAACTCCGATTGCGCTGATATTTTAATATGATTTTTTTTGGATATAAGCTTCCTTGCGCCCGAAGGAGAGCTCCAACCGACTTACGAGGTGAGCACAACCCACCACCCCGCGCCTGGGCCCTGGTGGGTTGTGGTGGCTGTGGACCTCCTTTTGCGTTGATTCCACCTCCCAAAATTCACAAATATTCCAAAATAATTCTCCGTAAATTTTTATCGTGTTTGCACTTCGTTTGAAATGGAATTTCTGTGAAACAAAAAACACACAAAAAATAGGAACTGGCACTGGGCACTGGATCAATATGTTAGTCCAATAAATCATATAAAATGTTGCAAAAAATATGTGAAAGTTGTATAATTGTGGCATGAAACAATAAAAAATTATAGATACGACGAAGACGTATTAGCATCCCCAATCTTAATTCCTGCTCGTCCTCGAGTAGGTAAATGATAAAAAAGATAATTTTTGATGTGGAATGCTACCTAGCATAATCGTGATAATATATCTAATCATGGCATGAATATAAGACATGAGTGATTCAAAGCAATAGTCTATATTGACATAAAGACATTAATACTAAGGCATTCCAACAAACAATCATGTCTATCAAAATATCAAGGCTCAAGAACGCTATCCCTACAAAATCATATAGCCTTGTCATGCTCTGTCTTCTTAACACAAAGTATAAATCATGTACTACCCCGGTGTCAGCCAAGCAATTGGTTCATACTTTTTAACACGCTTCAACATTTTCAACTCTCACGCAATACATGAGCACAAGCCATGGATATAGCACTATGGCTGGAATAGAATGTAGTGGTAGACATTAATATAGAGAAGGCAAAAAGGAAGATAGTCTCACATCGAAGCGGCTAATCAACGGGCTATGGAGATGCCCATCAATTGATATCAATGTGAGGAGTAGGGATTGCCATGCAACGGATGCACTAAGAGCTATAAGTGTATGAAAGCTCAAACTGAAACTAAGTGGGTGTGCATCTAACTCTATAATGAGAAATTCCCACTAGTACATGAAAGTGAGAACATAGGAGATTCTCTATATGAAAAACATGGTGCTACTTTGAAGCACAAGTGTGGAATTAGCATGCCCCTTCTCTCTTTGTCTCTCATTTTTTTTCTTTTTTTTCTTTTTTTCTTTTTTCTTCTTCTTCTCTTTTTTTATATATGTCCGGAACCTCATCCCGACTTGTGGGGGAATCATAGTTTCCATCATCCTTTCCTCACTGGGACATGCTCTAATAATGAATAATGATGATCATCACACTTTTATTTACTTACAATTCGATAGTAGAACAAAGTATGGCTCTATATGAATGCCTCTGGCAGTGTACCAGGATGTGCAATGATCTAGCGTCGCAAAGACATAAAAAAACAGACAAGCCATAAAAACATTATGCTAGCTATCTTACGATCATGTAAAGCAATATGACAATGAATGCTCAACTCATCAAAACGGAAGCGGTGGAAGTTGCATGGCAATATATCTCGGAATGGCTATGGAAATGCCATAATAGGTAGGTATGGTGGCTGTTTTGAGGAAGATATAATAAGGCTTATGTGTGATAGAGCGTATCATATCACGGGGTTTGGATGCACCGGCGAAGTTTGCACCGACTCTCGAGGTGAGAAAGGGCAATGCACGGTACCGTAGAGGCTAGCAAATTGCGGAAAGGTAAGAGTGCGTATAATCCATGGACTCACATTAGTCATAAAGAACTCACATACTTATTGCAAAAGTTTATTAGCCCTCGAAGCAAAGTATTACTACGCATCCTCCAAGGGGGAGGTTGGTAGGAATTAACCATCGCGTGCCCCGACCTTCACACAAAGATAGATAATCAAGGATAAATTGTGATCCAACTTCCTGGCATAACGGGAGACTATACGTGCATGTTTCGGGAATCACAAACCTTAACACCAATATCTTACTAAACACGATCATCCACTAGTACCTCCCACATATTATCATCTCTATATCGCAAAACTGTTGCAAGGAATCAGACATATCATATTCAGTGATCCATAAGTTTTATGTAGGATTTTATGACTAACCATGCAAATGACCAATTCCTGTTGACTCTCTAAATAGATATAGGTGAAGCAAGAGACTTTAATTCTTTCTACAAAAGACCATGCTCTAATAAATATAAGTGAAGCAAAAGAGCATTATACAAATAATGGTTTTCTATGTGAAGAGAAACATGCAATCCAAACTTCAAATGATATAAGTGAAGCGCATGAAGCATTCTATAAAGCCATACTCAAAAGATATAAATGAAGTGCAATGAGCATTCTTTAAATCAACCATGGACTATCTCATTCCAGCATGGTACATAATTTTTTTTAAACTAAACACAAAAGACGCTCCAAGATTTACACATATCACATGAACGAAACGAAAACGAAAACATACCGATACTTGTTGAAGAAAGATGGGATGCCTTCCGGGGCATCCCCAAGCTTAGACGCTCGAGTCTCCTTGGATATTTACTTGGGGTGCCTTGGGCATCCCCAAGCTTGAACTCTTGCTTCTCCTCCTTCTCCTCATATCGAGACCTCCTCGATCTTTGAACACTTCATCCACACAAAACTTAACAGAAAACTGGTGAGATCCGTTAGTATAATAAAGCAAATTATTACTTTAAGTACTGTTGCAAACCCATTAATATTTTATATTTGAATTGTCCCTGCTGTATTATAACTTCTTCATGGCTTATACCACCGATAAAATCGATAGTTTCATCCAAACAAGCAAAACAATGCATCAAAAACAGAATCTGTCTTAAACATGATAGTCTATAGTAATCTAAACTTTGACCATATTTCTGTAACTCCAAGAATTCTGAAAAATAAGGACGAAATACAAATTTTGTATAGGAATACTGTGTAAAAATTTCAGAAACTTTTGACGTTCCAGTAAAAAAATGTGAATTCACACACTACAGCCAAAGTTTCTGTTTTTACACCGCACATACCAACAAGCAATCTAATCATCCTAAAGGCAAATCTTGGCACATTATTTTTATAATACAATGGATTTGTACAAGGGGATACATTTTTTTAAAAGTTTCTGTGATTCAAGATTCACAAAGTTTCCATGGGCATGAACAAAGTTCAAGGCTAGCCCCCACTTCAACGATGCTCATCATCTCTCTCACTTTCACCTTTCTTTTTGTGAAGTTTTAGGTTCCCCTTTATATTTTTTTTGTTTTAAAACTTTATAAAAGCACTCAACAGAATAAAATGACTCTCTAAAATTTCCGGGTTGTCTCCCTGGTAGCGCTTTCTTTAAAGCCATTAAGCTAGGCATAAAGTGATCAAGTAATGGATCCACCCGGATCCCAAGGTATATCAAAGCCAATCTATTATCTTCTAAAAGGAAAATACGGACAAAAAATGGAGGAATTGGCTAGAAAATCCTTCGTTAATTAGAAAGATCTGACCATTGATTGTTAGACTTAGAAATTTGTAGCCGTTAGATTTAAGTAAAGAGATATTTCGGGTTGATCGTTTACACAGAATAAATATTTTGGGTTGATCGTGTACACAGAATAACTCTTGACACGTTACTAGGTATCTAGGAGGCTAGGACACGTTCTAAAAAAAAGGTATCTTGGACCACGGACAGGACTATCCCATCTACAAGAAACATGACTATCCCATAAAAGAAAAGAAAGAGACCTGTACAAGATTCTTTTTTTCAGTGTCCCGTACAAGATTGGGATATAGATGGCCGAAATCACTATTCTGACCTTATCAGCAATCTTTGTCACAAATTGAACTCGACATGAAAGTATTTCACGATTTGACCCTTTTAGCAACGCCATAGCCAGTGGCGTTTCTACCCAACTTAGAAACGCCGAGATATCTTGCGTTGCTGCTCCACATGGAAACGCCGAGCTGTACCGCGTTGCTTCTCAATATAAAAACGCCAAGGGCTTTGGCGTTTCTTCCCTATATGGAAACGCCATTGACGTTGGCGTTTCATACGTGGTAGTACTCCACCGGTCGATCGGCAGGAGCATGTATTGATTAGCGCAGACTGACCGACATCATACGGTACCACAGATGTAGCTTGTAGTACTCAATTAGCTCACCAGGTCTCGGACGCATGGGCAGCCAGCCACCGCTGCTCCTTTTTCTGCTTTTTAACTGCGCACTGAGCCGCTGACAATGACGCATGGGCAGCCAGCTACAGTGCCTGTTTTCTAGTATTTCCCGTACATTTGCCCGTGGTGGGACATGCGCTTGATTTGTAGCGTTCGTTTGGATGATAGCAGCAGAATCAACTAGATCTGCTCGTGTGAGTTGACAAAGTTGTGGCCGGGCGCATAAGATACTGCTCCCTCCGGCCGTCAGCTTTACTATCTACTCTAGTTTTATTTATCCAGCAGGGCGCCGGTCGGTCTGTGCTAATCAATACATATGCTCCTGCCGATCGAGCAGTGGAGTACTATCACGTATGAAACGCCAACGTCAATGGCGTTTCCATATAGGGCAGAAACGCCAAAGCCCTTGGCGTTTCTATATGGAGAAGCAACGCGGTATAGCTCGGCGTTTTCATGTGGAGCAGCAACGCGAGATAGCTCGGCGTTTCTAAGTTGGGCAGAAACGCCACGGGCTGTGGCGTTGCTAAAAAGGTCAGATCGTAAAATACTTTCATGTTGAGTTTAATTTGTGACAAAGATTGCTGATAAGGTCAGAACAGTGATTTCGGCCGATATAGATGTGTGTATAGAGAACCATCCGTTTTGCACATGAATATAGGCACTAGCAGGCACCGTTCACGTGTCCCCCGCAAAAAAAAAAAAGCACCGTTCACGTGTCCATGCAAAAAAAAAGAGGCACCGGTCACATGTATATATTTGCACACACGCAAATAAACTAATATATTTTTCGTCTAAAAGAACTAACTTGCGTTTTGGCTACATAATTAATTAACCGATTGGAGCAACATGGAACCGGTAAGCCTAATCTAATATTGAACAACCAATACCATATTTATTCTGTGCTTTTTCTGCGGGTAATAAACTTATATATCACTGTACTAAGGATCGTTCAGATTACAATCTTTTTTTGTTTTTGCAAAGAAAAAGATTACAATCTTTCTTACATAAATCAACTATCTCTGGGGTACCAGAACACAATCAAACTACTGTTCTACCCTCAACTCTGGCCACTGACCAAATTCTGGCCACGAGAAACATGAGGGATAGACGTCGTACGTAGAGATCCCAGGTACTTAATTTCCACAATCACAGAAGCAAAGACCGACCTATCCATGACTTCATGATTCACCATGTTCACCGCCGAGATTGAATCTATCTCAATATGAATTGTAAATCAATACGTTGGATAGCAAGTGATAGACCGTCCATACAGGCACAAAGTTCTGCTTCCAGAGCATCATAGCATGAGAACAGCTCCCTGCAAGAAGAGTAGCTTATCTTGCCACAATGGTCCCTCAGAATCGACCGTCTATTGCCATGATCCTTCGATGCTCAATTTTTTCGAACCCGTGGGAGGCGGCGACCACTTACTAGGACAATATAAAGAACGTGAAAGAAGAGAACACACTTGAACTATCGATTTTTTCAAGGGAACTTGAACTGATATTTAATATACGTATTACATTTTAGAAATAAAATACCAAGAAATCACGTTGTTCTTGATCCATTTTCATTCGAATTACTTCATCAAAAATATGTGTACCAGTTACGCACATATAAGTGAACAGGAGATTGTGCCTGCCGATGTGTACCATTGCAAGACTCCATAGAGTCCATCCATTTTTGAATCTAAGTACAGTTTAGGCCCTAAAAGAATGGCTAAATACAGATGCTAAGACGTTTTCTAGATTATGGCTAAGATTTAATGAGATGTGTTGAATGAATATTATCCCATTTGACAAGATCCGATCATGCATGTATGGGTGTAGCAAGCAAACCTCAAAGTTGTGATTGTTAGTATCCCTTCATTATATTTTCTAGAGCAGTCCCTTTTCAGCTCTATACAAAGGTTTGCAAACCCTAACTAACTTCAATTCCATCTCTAAAGAAAATGCTAAGTATGCTAGGACGTTTCATGGAAGAAGTGCAATATTAGCTAGACCTTCCTTCCTTGCCGTAACTTTCCTCCCATGCTAGGACGAGAAGGTGTTATATATGACTACAAATCTTAAAAATGTGTGATTGGTGGTAGTGGTAGATTATTAAACATGATAAATTCACCTATAAGAAAGATTAATAAAATATTAAGGAATGCGTACTATCATGTGAGCTTTGCACAAATTCCATGTTGATGCGAGAAGCTATCATTAAAAAAAAGGTTTGATGAAATTTCCATAGTAACACAAGAAAAGAAAATATGTACCAATCCGGCAATGATATGATGTGGCACATCACTCCTTCCAACATTTTACAAGTTACTGTTGAAAAGATAAACAAGCACAATTGGAGTTTTACGGCTGTATTCGAAATAAATAGTACTATCATTTGTTGCCCCAGTCGGTAGAGAGAGAGAGAGAGAGAGAGAGAGAGAGATGGGAGGGAGGGAGGGAGGTAGAGAGAGAGGCAAAGAGAGGGTCAAATAAATCGTAAAATGATGTTCTTTTTTTGAAAAAAATAAACACAGATTGTTCAATTTGTAGGAATAGAAATCTTAAGCTTTTAGTACAGATTGCACCTTTTTGAAAAATGTTAATGACTCTTGAGATCCAATATAAGTCATTTCTACAATATAATCCCCCAAAGTTGTATGTAAATTTTGAAGATTTATAATTAATTACTATGATTTAAGAGCATTTATCATTCCAATTAAATAACTTTTGTTTGTTTTTTCTATTCACGTGAATAATTGCCTAGAATATGGCGTTGCTATAAAGATTTCAATAAGGATTGTTGATGTCCGGCTTGATGCCAAATTGGTTTGTCCCATGGGAGTGAAGAGTATTATGTGGGTGAAAAGCGAGTACAAATTAATAAGTTTTTTAGATGAGAATAGGAAATGTTACATGAAATAATAAGTACACGTGAGCAATAAGATACATTGACTAGGTTGAAGAGTATGTATCGAGGTAGCATGAAGATAGTTAGAGAAAATATATAAACTAATACTATCATGGTTCAAAATATAATAAAATTCGAGCTCTACAGATTTATGGCAAATGCCAATAATCCACACAATTTATGCTCTCGACACCATATCTACTATCGGCAATGTAACAAATTTGGTGAGCTAATACCAATTATTTTGGATGTGTGATCTGACTCCATTGATTACCCAAACAAATGCCTTAGGCTATGCTCGCAATATATTTGTTATATTTTTAAATTTTTATAAGATCCGACTATGAATGCAAGCACAAACCATACAAGGACGGGAATAAAGTCAGATTAATCTAAATAGCCATACGAAGAAAACCAATTCATCTATGGACCTACTCTAGAGAATATAGGACACCAGACTAGCGAATGTCCAAATTATTTATTAATTTGGTTGGTGTTCTTGTAGGTCGATGTATGACTGTATAAACATGGTATTTCAAAAATATCAAACAATATCGTTACATATTTTTACATAATACATTATTTCCTTATCTATGAGTAACCTAATTATCATATGTTGACATAATACATTATTTCCTTATCATATATTGGAATTATACCTTAATATTTTTTCTATAATATTGTGTATTATACAATAAAGGCAATAAATAGGAGTGTAAAATATGTGAAAAATGTAAACTTAACTAATCAACATTTTCATGTAAAAAATATCTAGCCCTCGCATTTGCAAGGGCCACCCTACTAGTTTTCATTAACAATGATTTGTAATTTAGTAGTGAGGACAAAGCAACATATATAGTGCAATGACGAAGTCTAACTCTCTTCCTATGCATCGGCATGTCATAAAAGAACAATTCACGCACATCAAGTAAAGGCCAATGCATGGTATAAACAGTTTCTTGCAATTTTATCGTATTGGAAACATAAAGAGGTGGAGATGTAGTTCCTCTCTCATAATAATTACAAGTAGGAGCAGCAAGCACATTCATATTATATTCATCAAAATCATCATGTGTAGTAGCAAAATGCAACCCATCAATATAATCCTTAATAAGAGCAAACTTCTCTGATATAGTGTAGTTGGAAGAATTCAAAAAGATAATAGGACTACCATGTGTGGGTGCAATAGCAACAATTTCATTCTTAACATAAGGAACTATAGCAAGTTCATCTCCATAAGTATAATTCATATTGGCATCATGGCCACAAGTATAGTAAGCATCAAGTTCATCAAAAAGAGATATTTCAAATGAATCCAAGGGATCATAGCAATCATCATAGCATTCATCCTTCGGTAAGAATGAAGGGAAATTAAATAATGTATGAGTTGAAGAGTTACTCTCATTAGAAGGTGGGCATGGGTAGCTAATCCGCTCTTCCTCCTTTTGTTCTTCGCTCTCCTCCTCATCTTCTTCATCTAATGAGCTCACAATTTCAGCAACTTCCTCTTTCATAGATTCCTGCAAAATATTAGTCTCTTCTTGGACAGCGGAGGAGTCCTCAATATATTCTTTAACATAAGCATTGTAAGCTTAGTTTTCATAGCAGTATTTAAGTATGGCAAAATTTTCAGATTTGTAAAGAGTAGCATCATACTTTTCAATCAAAGAAGAAATTTCACAGGCACCCTTAAAAGCAACAAATTCTTCAATTTGTTCAATATCATAGTAATTATAAACACCCTTGGCATAAGAAGATACGATTCCATTATCCTTAAACTCACATTGGAAGAAAAGGTTTTTCTTAGGGTCTTCAGAACAACAAGTAAAATCATGTATTTCGCATAAATTCCAAGCATAGCACATCAAACATTTTATTTGATGGTCTAAAATTCTCCCTTTTTGAGACAACTAGTGACGCACAAAATAAGCATGCTCATCTAAAGATTTTCCATCAACTAAGCTAGTTGGGGTTTCAGTACGAGCACAAAGGGATCGAAGATGATCCAAGTAATATTCTTCGATAGTACGGAACACTAGTGGTTCCTGAACTTTTGGAGCAGCAAGTACATCTAATTTTTTTACTATTTTGTGTTTCCTACCCATATCTAAAGATAGAAAATAAGAGCACAAAATAAAAACTACTTAGTGATAAAGCAAACAAGCACACACGAGAATATTCACCCCACGCTATTGCTCCCCGGCAACGGCGCCAGAAAAAGGTCTTGATAACCCACAAGTGTAGGGGATCGTTTCTAGCCTTTTTCGATAAATAAGAGTGTCAAACCCAACGAGGAGCTAAAGGTAGAACAAATATTCCCTCAAGTTCTATCGACCACCGATACAACTCTACGCACACTTTGACGTTTGCTTTACATAGAACAAGTATAAAACTATTTTGTAGGTGATAGCATAGTTTGCCTGAATAAAACTAGAAGTACTAAGCGGGAATAAAACTACGAGTAAAAAGCAAGATAATAAAAGTTAGTTGTTTAGTAGAAAGCTTTTGTCAAACAAGAAGGTTATTTGTCCCTAGGCAATTGATAACTAGACTGGTAATCATTCTTGCAATTTTATATGAGGAAGAGGCATGAGCTAACATACTTTCCGTACTTGGATCATATGCACTTATGATTGGAACTCTAGCAAGCATCTGCAACTACCAAAGATAATTAAGGTAAAACCCAAGCATAGCATTAAGTATTAAGTCCTCTTTACTCCCATATGCAACAACCCACCTACTCAGGTCTATGTATTCTGTCACTCACGCCACCCACCATAGGCAAATCATGAACACATTGCAACACCCTACAACGGGGATCCCCCACATTTGTGCAAGACGGAGGGCACCGTAGGACAGCACCATAATAAAATATACAGTCATACCAACCACGATCGTCAATTAGCCCATCGGACAAAACGTATCTACTCAAACATCATAGGATAGCTACATATCATTGGGAAATAATATATGGAGTTGAGCACCATGTTTAAGTAGAGATTACAGCGGGGAAGAGAGGTGTTACACCGCTGCATAGAGGGGGAGAGAGTTGGTGTTGACGGTGGCGAAGTTGTTGGTGTAGATCGCCGTCACGATGATTGCCCCGGCGGCGTTCCGGCTACACCGGGAGAGAGGGGGGAGCCCCCCTCCTTCTTCTTCTTCCTTGGCCTCCCCCTAGATGAGAGGAGAGTTCCCCCTCTGGTCCATGGCCTCCATGGCGGCGGAGGGGCAGGAGCCCCTCCGAGATTGGATCTCCCTCTATGTTCTATTCTGTTTCACGTTCCTGTTTTCTGGCTGAAAACCGTTTCTTATATTCCCGGAGATCCGTAACTCCGATTGCGCTGAGATTTTAACACGATTTTTTTTCGGATATAAGCTTCCTTGCGCCCGAAGGAGAGCTCCAACCGACTTACGAGGTGAGCACAACCCACCACCCCGCGCCTGGGCCCTAGGCTGCGCCCTAGTGGGTTGTGGTGGCTGTGGACCTCCTTTTGCGTTGATTCCACCTCCCAAAATTCACAAATATTTCAAAATAATTCTCCATTAATTTTTATCGCGTTTGCACATCGTTTTATATGGAATTTCTGCGAAACAAAAAACACACAAAAAACAGGATCTGGCACTGGGCACTGGATCAATATGTTAGTCCAATAAATCATATAAAACGTTGCCAAAAATATGTGAAAGTTGTATAATATTGGCATGAAACAATAGAAAATTATAGATACGATGGAGACGTATCAAACGTCAACATGAGTGTGAGATCAAGGCAATTCGAAGTGCTAATGGGACCAAGTTCAAAAATGATACGTCTCCAACGTATCTATAATTTTTGCTTGTTCCATGCTGTTATATTATCATTCTTGGATGTTTTACAATCATTTTATAGCAACTTTATATCGTTTTTTGGGACTAACCTATTGACATAGTGCCAAGTGCCAGTTGCTGTTTTTTGCTTGTTTTTTTACTTCGCAGAATATCAGTACCAAACGGAGTCCAATGGTGACGAAACTTTATGGAGATTTTTTTGGACCAGAAGAAGGCCAGTGGGCTAAAGAAGTAAACAAGAGGGAGCCCAGGCCGCCCACGAGACACCATGGCACGCCAAGGGCCCCGGGCGAGCCCTGGTGGGTTGTGGCCGCCTCGGGAACCTTCTCCACTGCCTCTGAGCTCTATAAATACCCAAATATTCCAGAAACCCTAGAGGAGTCGACGAAAAATACTTCTAGCCGCCACAAGTTCCAGAACCGCGGGACCAATCTAACACCATCACGGAGGGGTTCATCATCCTCATTGGTGCCTCTCCGATGATGCGTGAGTAGTCCACTATAGACCTACGGGTCCGTAGGCAGTAGCTAGATGGCTTCCTCTCTCTCTCTTTTGATTCTCAATACTATGGTCTCTTGGAGATCTATTTGATGTAATGACTTTTTGCGGTGTGTTTGTTGGGATCCGATGAATTTTGAGTTCATGATCAGTTTCTATCCATGAATATTATTTGAGTCTTCTTTGATCTCTTATATGCATGATTACTTATAGCCTCATATTTCTTCTTCTAATACTTGGTTTAGTTAGGCCAACTAAATCGATTTTTCTTGCCATGGGAAAAGGTTCTTTGTGATGGGTTCGATCTTGCGCTGTCCTGTCCAAGTGACAGAAGGCGCAGCGAGGCACGCATGTATCATTGCTATTAAGGATAACAAGATGGGGTCTATTCCTACATGAATATATCTTGTCTACATCATGTCACCATTCTTACTGCATTACTCTATTTTCCCATGAACTTAATACACTAGATGCATGCTGGATAGCGGTCGATGTGTGGAGTAATAGTAGTAGATGCAGAATCGTTTCGGTCTACTAATCTTGGACGTGATGCCTATATAATGATCATCGCCTTGGATATCGTCATGATTATTTGATCTTCTATCAATTTCCCAACAGTAATTTGTTCACCCACCGTGTGCTATACTCATGAGAGAAGCCACTAGTGAAACCTACGGCCCCCGGGTCTATTTTTCCAACATATTGCTTTCCGATCTATCTTTTTGCCGCTTTTGTTTTCAGATCTACTGTTCCAAAAACCCAAAAATACCTTCCTGCACTTTTTATTTGCCTCTTTTATTTTGTGTTCTTGCGAGATCTATTTATCCAATCTACAATCTAATCTATCTTTTTACCGTGAAGAGATTGACAACCTCTCTTTCGCGTCGGGTTGCAAGTATTTGTTCTTTGTGTGCAGGTACTATTTACATATTGTTGCATGATCCTCCTACTGGTTCGATACCTTTATTTCGTAACTGAGGGAAATACTTACCGTCGCTGTGCTGCATCATCCCTTACTCTTTTGGGAAACACCGACGCAGTCTCAAGCCACGTCAAAGGAATTTCTGGCGCCGTTGCCGGGGAGGAAGCAGTCTCTTCAATGTGCCAATCTATGGCACCGAGGAGACATCATCAACATCTATCAGGTTCCTAATCACAAATCTCGTCTCCTTGCAATTACATTATTTGCCATTTGCCTCTCGTTTTCCTCTCCCCCACTTCACCAAATTTGCCGTTGTATCCGCCCTCTTTTTCGTTTGCCTTCTTCTCGTCAGATCTCTTGTTTGCTTGTCATCATGAGTGATTTTGGTATGGCAGAAACAGATGATGACATTACTCGTAATATTGTACGTTCTGGTAATCTGGATGCTAATTTTTTTATTTTGGGGCAAGGGAACGTTATATGAAAAGAAACTATCCAAGAATTTTTCAATTGTGTTGGAAATTTGACTCTCGATGATACTCCTATACTGAAAAAAACTAAAACTTATGCGGAAGCTATTTCAACGCTAGTTCTGAAACTTGAAAATAGGTTTATTCGTACCCATCCTACCTTGCAAAGATTGTTCTATGAGCTACTCGTTATAAAGGATCCCAAAGCTAAAAAGTTAGCCACCCTTGTTCTCATGAATGAATTTGAACACATAGTACGAGAAGCTAGGGAGATTTTTGATTTCTTTAGTATGAGCCATGAAAAACCGGTAATAGGAGAGATCCTTTACAATAGTGACATGTTGAGACATTTGCTTGGAAATAATCAACTTTTTGATGAGAACCTTAAAAAGGAAGTCCCCGTTTTAGATATGATACAACAAGTTTTCAATGACGTTAATCAACAATATTCTTGGATTGTGGCCGGGAATCAAAAAGGGTACGTAGATGGACAACTTTATAGTGCTAAGGTGTCTACGGATGATGTGTTTCAAGTTATATTTGCAAAACCTCTTGATAAAAATATCTCTACTAAAATCAAAGATGACAATACTTGAATCTATGCATTATGCCTAGCTAGGGGCATAAAACGATAGCGCTTGTTGGGAGGCAACCCAATGAATAAATTTATTTTCATATTTTTCTTTCTGTTTTTGAGTGTTGACACAATTATGCCTCTGTTATGATTGTGTTTTTATTTTTTATTTAGTGTTTGTGCCAAGTAAAGCCTTTAGGATGATTCCTAAGATGAGTAGAAACAATGCTGAATCTGAAACATAAACTTTGACTCCAGTGCGTGAATTTTCATTTTTTACTGGAGCGTGATAATGAGATGAAATTATAACACAATGTTTCTATACAAATTCGTTACGTTTTCCTAATTTTTCAGAATTTTTAGAGTTACAGAAGTATAGTTAGAGTATAGATTACTACAGACTGTTCTGTTTAAGACAGATTATGTTTTCGTTGCATTGTGTGCTTGTTTTGATGAATCTATGGTTTGTATTGAAAGGTATAAGCCATGGTAAAGTTAAAATACAGTAGGTATAATGCAATAATAAAATTTGAAGGAGTTTGCAATAGTACTTAAAGTGGTGATTTGCTTTATTATACTAATGGATCTCACGAAGGTTTTGTTGATTTTTGTGTGATTGAAGTTTTCAAGTTTTGGGTGAGATCACGATGGATGAAGGAATAAGGAGTGAAAAGAGCCAAAGCTTGGGGATATACAGCACCCCCAAGATAATATTCAAGGATAAACAAGAAACTAAGCTTGGGGATGCCCCGAGTGGCATCCCCTTTTTCTTCTAACGACCATTGGTATTTTATTTGGAGCTATATTTTTATTCCTCACATATCATGAGTTTTGCTTGGAGCGACTTGTATTATTTGAGTCTTTGCTTGATTTGCTTTTTAGTTTGTCACAAGTATCCTTGATGGACACACCTATTTGAGAGAGCCAAAATTATGTTATGACTTGTTAGAATTGCTCTTTATGCTTCACTTAAATTTTTTGAGCTATGGAATTGCTCTAGTGCTTCACTTATATCTTTTTGAGCACGGTGTGCTTTGAAATTTTGAAGAAACACTCTCATGCTTTACTTAGATAAATTTGAGAGTTAGTAAATTTTGAAGAAATCCTCTCATGCTTCACTTAAATTATTTTCAAAGATGAAACTTTTATGCTCATGTTCTTCACTTAAACTTATTCGAGCTTGTCAAAAGCAATGGCAATATATGAAACTAGTCCCAAAGTGATAGATATTCAAGAGGGATATAATAAAAAGTTACATGAAGATCATTGGACAAATTACACTTGATTCCTCGTAATAGTTTTGAGACATGATGATAGTGATATGTGAGTCATGTTGGTGAGTAATTATGCTTTAGTAAGAATATTGGTGTTAAGGTTTGTGATTCCCTATGCAAGCACGAAAGTCAATAGTTATGCAATGAAATTTCATCCTACTTATGGTGCATTATTCGGTGTTATATATGCTCAATGCCTGTTTATGTGAATTTTCGTTTCTTGGTTGGTTGCTTCTCAATCTATTTGCTAGCCTCCACTTGTACTAAGTAGAAATACTACTTGTGCATCCAAAATCCTTAAACCCAGTTCACTACTGGAATCAGCAAATTTGCCGTCTGCTAGCTGACAGCAAAGAAGGTCTTTGCCATCAGCTTACAGAAAACTGACGGCAAAGAAAGAGCTGACGGCAAAGATCATGTTTGCCGTCAGCCAGCTCTTTGCCGTCTGCTAGCAGACGGCATAGAATCTTTGACGTCTGCTAGCAGACGGCAAAGAGGCTTGGTGGCCCACTAGCGAGAACCATCTAACGGCCACTTTCTTTGCCGTCTGCTAGCAGACGGCATAGAAGCTTTGTCGTCTGCTTGCAGACGGCAAAGAAAGTGGCCAACCTAACGGCCGTTTCCCCCGGCCCCACCCCACTAGCTAGGCTCTTTGCCGTCTGCTAGCAGACGGCAAAGAGCTTTGACCTAACAAAAAAGGGTCAGCGCCCGTGCCCCACCCCTTTCTCTCTCCCCTCTGTCTCTCTCCCCTCACCTCACCCGCGCCGTCCCCGTGCCCGCCGACCCCCACCGCCCCCGCCGCCCCCGACCCCCACCGCCCCCGACCCCCAAGGCCGCCCGCCGCCTCGGCGCCCCGCCGCCCCGCCGCTTAGGCCGCCCGCCGCTCCGCCCCCCGCCACCCAGCGCCTCTCCTTCCAGCCACCCCCGCCGCCCGGCGCCGCTCTGTCCAGCCGCCCCCTGGTGAGGTTCTTTCCTTTGTTTTCTTTCTTTTTTTTCTTGCTATTTTTTGATTTAGGTTAGTTGATTTAGGTTGTACTGTTAGTAATTTAGGTTAGTTGCTTTTTTTAGGTTAGTAGATCTGCTTTTCTCCGCATCGATCTGCTTTTCTCCGCATTGATCTTAACTAAGAGAGGGGGGCTCAGACCAGCATCACTGCCCAAATCAGATGTAGTATTGTAACAGCCCAAGTGTAATCCTTACCATTTGTGTATTTCTCTTGTGTGACCTTCTATGGATGTTATCAATGCCATCATGAGTTTGAGTTCTACTTGCCATTTCATCTCATGCATCATGCCATCATGATCATCATATCACATGCATAATATTCTTGCCATGTTGTCCTTGTGATTGTTGTGATGTGAGTGTATGTGTTATGGTGTGCTGGTATGTGTTGCCTTGATTGGAGTGCTCCTCTTTCTCTCTTTCTCTTACCCATCCCAATTAGAAGAATATTCCCATGATAATAATTTACTGGCTGTTTTCACCTATTAAAAATGTTGAACCTCTTCTGAATATTCTTCTAAGATTTATAAGACATCCCTCTGTCATGGTTGACGTATTCCATTTTGTAAACTTTGCAAACAGTGCCTAGGTAATAAAATAACATGCATTTATTTTGTTGCTCTAAAAATGCCAATTCCATTTTTATAAACTAGTGCATATTTCTTTGAGTCTAAGCATATTTTTATTTTGCTTCATAACCTCCCTATCCCTTCTCTGTGTTTTTGTTTCCATGTGTGGTTTTATTAAAAGAAAAAAACCCTTTGCTTCGGTGCGAAGAGAGAGAGCCCCAGCGCAGATGGGCCTCCTGGCCTCTCCCGCAGGCCCATCGCAGCAGTAGCGCAGCCCAACCGGCCTCCCAGCGCCGCACGTTCGTCCTCCTCTGTACGGCGCGCATCGGCAGCAGCCACGTCGCCTTTCCGAGTGATTTGACGGCCGACGGCATTCCCCTGCTCCTATTTAGCTTGTCCCCCGTGCCTAGGGTTCCCCCCTCTCTCCATTCCTTCCCTATCCTTGTCGCGCCGCCGCTCAGGTGAGCCTCCCTCGCCATAGCCGTCGACGCGCCCGCGATGCTCCGGTCGAGCTTCTGCTTGTGCTCGGGGTAGCCTCCCCGTCATGCCTCCGGTCCCGTGGTGTCGCGTGAAGGGTCCTCGTCGCGCCATCTTCTTCCTCGTCGACCAGGGAGACGTCAAGGCCCAGTTCTTCGTCGCCTTCTTCCTCTACGCTTCGGGACAGGAGCTCGCCGGCGTTCTTCGCCTCGTCGCCGTCTCTTCGCCGCGTTCCCGACCGCTTCTTCTTGTCCAAGGTAAAGGAGGTAGTTTCCGCTCCTCCTCCATGCCTTCTTGTCGCTGATTAGACCGTCGTAGGCGTCGCCGTAGCCGTGCCTCGCCGGTGCTCCCCGTGCTCTGCACGGATCTCTGAAGATTCCTTCAGAGGAGGGTAGCACCCTTCCTCCGCTTCGTTTTTTCCTCGTGTGCGCGTGCTTGCTCGCGTAGTCGCCGGGCCAGACCCCCCCCCCCCCCCCCCCGCGCGCGCTCTGTGCCGCAAGCCGCGCCTCGCTGCTGCGTAGCTTGCCGCCGCCATGCATGCCCGAGCCGAGCACAAGCTCGAGCTCGAGCTCCTCCCTGCCGCCGCGCATAGGTGGATATAGCTGCAGGGATGGGTTCCTCAAGGGTCCCGCAGCCCCCGCCGGCGCCTCCCCTTGCCGGAGATGCCGCCGTTGCCGTGTTGCGCCGCCGTCGCGCCGTGTCTGCGTCTGTATTTCTTCAGTTTCGTCAGCGATAGCAGTGCTAAGTCAATAGGAGCCGATCCCCTATAGTAGCACATGTCCGCTCGTAGCCCAGCTGGTCCACGCCTCTTCTCTCCAGCCGAGAGACCAGGGTTGGAACCCCCGCGCGGCCCTTTTTTTTCTTTATTTCGGTGGAGTGCACAGTGTGTGCGTGTGTGCACTCGGTGCGTGTGTTTTTTTTTTTCTTTCTTTTCTTTCTTTTATTCCGGTGGAGTGCACAGTGTGTGGTGTGTGTGATCCAGTGTGTGTGTGTGTGCCCCCGTGCGTGTGTGTGCTTGAGATTGTGTGTGTTGGGTGCATACATGCATATGTATGTGCATATATGCACTTGTGCATATATGTAGATGTGTATGTGTGATTGGTTGTGAGTGTGTATGTTTGACAAGCATGTCATGAGGGGCCTTGTCTATGACAGTGGACCCCTCCTTTATTTATTTTGTTATCTAATTATATTGCTATGCTTGAAGTGAGTTTTGTGCCATGTATATTTAAGTGCCTTGTGTTTATTCCATTTCTGAAATATGTCCTAAAGTGAACATGCCATTTATGGCAGCCTCCATTTGTAGTAATAAGTGACTTATATCTCATATAGGTTTCCTTGTGCTCTTTCGAGCTAGTTTTAATCTTGTTGTTACATGCATATATATAAGTGTGATATATGGATTTGGGGTAGAATCACCCAAGGAATCCATTGGTATAATCAGATTTCACTTTTGAGCAAGTTCATAAAACTGCTATTTTGTGCTGTGATGCCACTTTGTCATTTTTGTATGAATTTATCCAAGCATGTTATGATATTTGTGCCAACATGAAAATGGTAGCCTTTGATGAGTAGAATGCCATGGTATTTACTTTTGTCATGTTGGTCTTGCATACAAGTGGGAACCATGCTCTAAAGTGACTACTAAAAGTTGCTGTTTTCAAACATGCTAAATAATTCTAAGTCTGAGAATCTGTTAATATTTTTATGCCATAACGAGTGGATGCTACCAAGTGATATGTTGTGTTCTAGCTCATGCTCAGTGCTAGTGTTTTGTTCTAGATGTTGCCCTCTATCATCCTGTTAATTTTCATGCCTTGAAATGCCCTCTAGCATATTTAAATACTGCTGTCAATATGCCATCTGGTTAACTCAGATTCCAGAATACTGGAATTTTCACTAAGTCCCTGAAAACTGATTCAACATGCCATCTTGTGATCTTCATTGCTATTGATCTATGCTTACTTTCAAGTTTGTGTAGATATATTAATTGTTAAGCATGCTGTAAAGTTTCTGTACATGCCTTGGTTGTGATTTAAAACTTGCTGTAGCTCTGGCTAGGTGTGTGACAAGATGCCATGTTGCTGTTTGTGGCAGATTGTGTGTTTGAATGTTTTGTGACTTGTGGGAGCTATACTCCATTGTTTTGCTTGATCTTTAGCTCTATTCTGGTTAGAATTTCATTACCTATCCAGTGGCATCCTTGGAACACCAAGGTATAGCCCATGGATTGCCTCATCTTGTGTTTTGTCTCCGTTAAACGTTCGTACCTTGCCGTGAGCTTTGTTACTCCGTTTGCAACGTTCTACATATGCATTTGCATCGTTTTTGCATGAAGCATCCATATTTGCCATGATCATGCATGTCCAAATAAGTAATATTGAGGTTCTGTCCAGAATACTAAACAACGTAATAAATGCATGTGAAACATGACTAGCATAGGCTTGCCATGCTATATTTCTTAACATGACCATGCATCATCTTGTTTGTGCATTGCACCTCGCTGTTTGTTTATTTGGTGCTGTTCTCTTTGGGTAGACGCGAGTGTTGAGCCTGAGTACAAGGATTCCGGAGAGTACAACTACGAGGACCCAGCTCTTTGTCCCTCTGAAGAACCAACAGGCAAGATGATCATACCCGGATCCCGACACTATTTTTGCCTTGCTAGATGTCTCGTTTTTACCGTTATGTTACGATACCTACCACTTAAACTGTCAGCCTCCTAATTTGTCATGAAAGCCTCTAACCCTTCCACTACCTAGAAAACCTTGATTGGCTATGTTACCGCTGCTCACCCCTTTTCTTATAGCGTTGCTAGTTGCAGGTGCAAGCTTTCCATGTGTCAACATGGATTTTGTTTATATCACTCTATTTACTGTTATTTAAATTAATGCACCTATATATCTGGCAACGGTGGAAGGCTTAGCCTTTTGCTCAGTGTTTTGTTCCGCTTTTTCCGCACTAGTTCCGAGTTCCGGTGTTATACTCCATATTTTGCGCTCCTAACATGCTCGGGGTTGTTATGGGGACCCCCTTGACCATTCGTTTTAGATTAAAACTTGTCTGGCAAGACCCAACATTGGTACTACATTTGCTAAACAACTTAATAAAATTGCATAGGGCTTAGCTACCCCGTGGATAACTTAATCAACCCCCGGGCCAGTGCTCCTCATGAGTGTTGGTCCAAACTAGAGTCGTGTGCGGGGCCAACCCGGGGCAACTCGGGAGATCTCTATCAGGCCACCGTACGCTGCGCTCATCCGGTCGTGTCCTGAGAACGAGATACGCAGCTCTTATCGGGTTCGTCGACACGTCGGGCGGTCTTGCTGGACTTGTTTTACCTTTCTCGAATGTCTTGCGCGTGGAATTCCGGTTTTCTTCGGGCTATCTCGAGGTTGCGGTTTTCCAGTGGAATTGCCAAGGAAGATCACGAGATTCGTGGTCGAGGTTATTCTCGCGGCGTGTGGTTAGTTTGTGATGGATGAGTGGGAGCACCCCTGCAGGGTTTAATCTTTCGGAAAGCCGTGCCCGCGGTTATGTGGCAACTTGGAGATTTGTTTAACACCCGGTTATAGTTAACTTGAAGTAAACTCCAATAAAATACACCAACTGTGTGCGTAACCGTGATCGTCTCTGCTCGTGAACATGATCCGAGAGAGAACACGGTGGGGTTATGAATGACGTAAGTAGGTGTTCAGGATCACTTAGTGATCATGCTATTTCACGATCGTCTTACGTATGCCACCATATTTACATTCATGTTCTCGTAAGTTAGCCACCAAATACATGCTTAGCGCTTGCTGCAACCTCACCACTTAACCACTTCCTTACCCAATGGCTTACATAGTTTCGGTACCCGGGTTATGAGATTGCTGAGTCCCTGTGGCTCACAGATTACAACAATACATGTACAGGTGTTGATGAGAACGTGCCAGATGATGTGACCCAGCTCCAGTGGGAGTATGATGAGGAGAGTAGACGTATGTATGTTACGTATCCAGACGAGTAGAGAGCTTCATGGTGGTGATCCTGGGATAGCAAGGCAGTTTACATTGCTTCTTTTATCGTTTGTTTTCGTCCGTAGCCGGACCCTGTCTTCTGGATGATGTATTGAATAAATTGTGTGAACTTGTAATTTAGCTTGTGGCGAGTGTAAGCCAACTCAAATACTCATCTCTTCCTACATGTATTGCAATGTTTTACTGTACTTGCGAACGACGAGATGCGCTTCTATCCCCGTCGAGGCCACGGGCCTTAATAGGGATAGGACCGCATCTTGGGCGTGACAAGTATCTGTCTTATCAGTAGAAAACTAGGAAAGTAACAGCCAAAACCAAGTATAGCATTTGTTCATAGGCTATTAGAAAGAGACCAATAGGAATAGACAAACCAAGTGGTATCTGTTCATATCAGTATTAGAAGTAAAACAACTAAGAACAAGTGAGTATCTGTTCATGAGTAAAGTAACTATAGCATAGAAGAAATAGCAGGGTAGCACCCCAAATGATTATCTGCTTTTGCAGAACACAGCACCACACTTGCACCTGGTATTTGTCTGCAATTAGGGCACTGCACCCACAAGCACAGGGGGCTAGTACCATTATAAACTGCTACTGCAAGTAATAGCAGCAGCAGCAAATAACAACAGAAGTGATAACTAATTTCCAAAGGTTAAACAGACCAATGGAAAAGAAAATGTAACACTAGAGATTCAGTTAACTGAATTAAGTTACCATCAACAACTAGTGAGATAGCTAACAGTAGCAACAGCAGGGAAAGGTCCAAGCCCACACACATGAGTAGCTACTGACCAAAGTAACAACTCCAGGAGCAACTACACAGAACAGAGCAGTACAGGAGCATATATACTTCACAAATACACATAGATGGCCACTGAACAAAACCCTGACACAGCAAGAATCCATGACAGAGAGCTCCAACACAAGTTGATGCTCATCTACAGCAGCTAACCACAACTAATAGAGCCTCACATCCAACAAGATCAAGAGCTAGAGCTATGCATTAGAGAGATCAGAGGAGGGGAGCAAGGAGAAGCTCACCAAGAGGAGTTGTAGCCGAAGCAGGATGCATCCACACCATCACTATGGTGTGACCAGCAGCACAACCAACACCACCACAGCACGCCGGAGCTCGCCAGAGAGCACCACAACGAGGGTCTAGGGGTCGAGGATCGAGGTGTCGAGGGGTGGAGGGTCGAGGGGTCGAGGGTCGTCGAGGGGTCGAGGGGTCGAGGGGTCGAGGATTTGCCATCCCGACCCCGACACCCCGACCCCCTGACCCCGACACCCCGACCCCGACACGACACCCCGACCCCGCCTCGACACCCCGACACCGCGACCCCGACACAGCACCCCGACCCCGACACGGCACCCCCGACCCCGACACAGCACCCCGACACGACACCACCGACACCCCGACCCCCGACACGACACCCCGAGACCCCGACACGGCACCCCCGACCCCGACACAGCACCCCGACCCCGACACGACACCCCCGACACCCCGACACGGCACCCCCGACCCCGACACAGCACCCCGACCCCGACACGACACCCCCAACACCCCGACCACCGACACCTCCCGAAAAAGGTGCTCTTCGGCCTTCCAGAGGCCAACGGGGTCATATATTTGTGAATTATGAGTTAGGTCAGGTATTCAATTATTATTATGTACATATATATATTATTAATTAGTTCATGTTATTAGGTATTCAATTTTTTATTATGTTCATGATGATGATACACACTTAAATTTTTTATTATGTTTATGTTGTACTAATTTCGTTTACTCTTTGTCATTGCAGGTGTTGACAGATGGTGGGCGCGGGTCGAGAGCGCTCCGAGCCTCCTTCCTCGGCGCGTGCTGGGAGGGGTGCTATTATTCCGCCCGAGCACCTCCGGAGAGCGCTGGTACACAGTATGCAGACACCGGAGGGCGCTCCTTCTTCGGTCGGGAGAGGTCGGGGGAAGATGAAGAGGGGTGCTAGAGGTGGACGTGGCGGCGGGAGAGGTAGGAAGGTTGCTGTGCCTTCCTCGCCGCCACCCCCAGCTGATTCTCCCGACCACAGGAGTGCTCCGTCTCAGGTGGACCCGTCTGACTTGGACCCATCTCGGACTTCGGTCCACGAGCCTCGGGCCGACGAGCCTCGGGTCGCCGAGCCTTCGTCCCAGGAGACTCCGGCCCCAGAGTCTTCGTCCCAGGAGACTCCGGTCCCAGAGTCTTCGTCCCAGGAGACTCCGGTCCCAGAGTCTTCGTCCCACGTGACTCCGGAGGCTAGTGGCCATGCTGATGGTGGCGAGGATAGCTTTTCTGAGGATAGCTATAGCGAGGGCGAGCTGGTTGAGGAGGGCAAGAAGGTCTACCAGCGTGGTGGTACAAAGCTCCCGCCCGTGCCGGCGACCCGCGATCAGAGGTGGTTGATAAAGCCTAATGGGGAGAAGTAAGTGCATTTACTCTTTTTTAACCTTTTGCCTTCATGTTTCTTCAAATTAATATCTAATGTGTTGGCCTTGTCATACTGCAGGGGTTCGAAACACGCCCCTGGTGTCCGCAGGCCCAACCAGGTCCTTGGTGTGCTTCTCCGGCACCACTTCCCGGGGTGGGTCACGTTGCCCGGTGAGGGTGAGGTTCGACAGCTAGGACTGAGCTGGGAGCTGTACATGGCTGCCCCGGCCCCGCCGGAGGAGAGGGTCGATGGTGTCTTGTGCGAGACAGTGGCCGACATTGTGATCCGGCAGTTTTGAGTAATTTCTCCTTTACAGAATTAAAAATCAACAGCACCTAGTGATTGTACTAATCAGTGTTGTCTTGTTTGTTTGCAGACCTTCTACAGGTGTCTTGAGGAACACGAGGCAGACGCGGCTATTGTTCTCGTAGCCGAGTGCAAGCGCCTATTTCAGAACTTACGACACGAGGCTCGGGTGCAGGTTGTTCGAGACTACTACGCCTCGACTAACATTAAGAGGGCCAAGAAGAAGTGCCGCTCCAAGTTTCTGAGTAAGGAGAAGTACATGAAGGTAATTACCTATTCTTAAGGCCTTGTACTTAGTTCCCTTGATTTGATTCGTAGGCGTAGCGCTGAAATTTCTCTTGTCTAACTTAGGTGCCCCCGAGATGGTGTGCGGATAGGATGGACTGTTGGGAGGCGTTGGTGGATGAGTGGTGCTCTTCCCACTGGCTAACCGTCCACAACCAGGCCAAGGATAATCATGCCCAAATGAAAGGTGTGCCACACCATCAAGGGAGCTCCAACCTGTTTGAGTTCGGGGATCACTGGGTATGTGGTTTGCTTCATGATTCATGCAATTTCATTCTTCATGCTAGCTTGAGCCCTTAACTAATATTATGTTCCTCTCTTTTAGGCGCGACACAACAAGAAGGAGGTGCCACCGCTGTTCGACCTCTATGCCATGGCCCATACTGCCGCGTACAAGAAGGCCAAGGAATTCTCTGAGGATGACCTCGATAATCCATAGAGCTTCAGCAACATCTCCTCCCACAACAAGCTCGTGAGGTACAGAGATGAGGGGAGGAGGAGGAAAGGGGAGGACTTCAACCCGAGCCAGAGTCCTTTTGATCCAGAGCTCGTGATGATATCTGGTGGCGGGAGGCCCCATGGCTCGATAGCCATTGGGGATGGACTGATACGTTGTCCTAGAACTCTCCCGGAGATCAAGAAGCGCCAGACGAGCTCCGATCCTGAGATAAGGCCTCGTCCACGGCTAATGGAGCTCGCCATCGAGGCTAGGGCCCAGGAGCTTCTGGCAGAGGCAAACAGGCAAGCGGCGGAGAGGGAGAAGGAGCTGGAGGAGAGGACGGCTAGGCTGTTCGAGGAGGAGAGGAACCGGAACGACGCGTCTCACCGGGCCCTATACGAGCTCCTCGTGGTAAGTTTCTCCTGCATATTAGCCAAATCATGCACGTAATGTTCGTTTCATCACTAACTAATATGACTGACTCGTGAAAACAAAATGTGCAGACCGTGTGCCAGAACAACGGTCAGGCCCCTCCGCCGATGCCCCAGATTGGTATAGCGCCCACGGTGAGTTTCATTTGAATGGCTATTAGTTACTAGTATTCACATTTGAGTTGCATCATGCTAACGAGACATTGCAAATGATATTTGGTGTAGCATGCCTCCCGACAAGCATCGACCGATCCTTCTCCGTCTGGCACAATCCCGACCGGTCCTTCTCCGTCTCACACTAGCGCAAGCCCGACCGGTCCTTCACCTCCGTGATGATGGTAAGTTTTACCAAGTGTTTTGCTTAACAAATGCATACTTAGCTTAAGAAATGACCTATTTAGCTCCAAAATGACCTATACTTAATTAGCTTATTTTCCTCGAAAATGACATAATAACCTTACTTAGCTCCAAAATGACATATTTTACCTAGGATAGCTATAAAATGACCTACACTTAGCATTTTTCCTCCTAAATGACTTAATATGCTTAGTTAGCTAAAAAATGGCATAACTACCTAGGATAGCTCCAAAATGACCTATACTTAGCTTATTTAGTTCATTTATGACATACTTAGCATACTTAGGTAAAAAATGGCATGATAACCTTGGTTTAGCTCCAAAATGACATAGACTTAGCTTATTTTCCTCGAAAATGACATAATAACCTTACGAAGCTCCAAAATGACCTATTTACCTAGCTTAGCTCTAAAATGACATACACTTAGCATTTTTACCTAGCTTAGCTAAAAAATGGCATTTTTACCTACCTTAGTTAGAAGAAGAAGAAGATAAAGAAGAGGAGAGGAGAAAAAGAAAGAGAAGAAAAATTATTCTTCTTCTTATTCTTCTTCTTCTAGCTAGTCTTCTTCTTCTAGTCTTCTTCTTCTTCTTCTAGCTAGTCTTCTTCTTCTAGTCGTCTTCTTCTTCTTCTTCTTCTTCTTCTTCTTCTTCTAACTTTCTTCTTTCCCAATTTGCAGATTTGCTTTCGATGAGGAAGCTTGCGTTGATGGAGTCTACTCTTCTTCTTGTGCTTCCTTTTTGTTTTGATTTTGTAGGATGAACAATGTGAAACTTACTACCTATATATGTATGTATGGATGAAACCATTTTATGCTTGTTGTTGGATATGTTGGCTAGCTATATATGTTGCATATGGACTTTTCATTTGGTATGTATATATATGTGTTGGATGATCATATCCATATGGTAGGGATATGATTTGGTATGTATATGTGTTGTTATGCTTGTTGAAAGTATTTTCAAATGTGTATATATATATATATATATATGTGTGTGTGTGAAATTCTGTGAAATTGAATGAATTTAAGAAAAAACAGAAAAAACAGGGGCTGTACAGCCTCTTTGGCTAGCTATATAAGATGCCACGTGGCAGCTACCTGTGCACCTTGGGTGCACTGGGCTGGCCTATTTGGCAGCTTTGCCGTCAGCTGGCTGACGGGAAAGACCTTTGCATCTTTGCCGTCAGCCAACAGACGGCAAAGCACGCCGTTAACCCCTTAACGGACCTAAGCTGCCACGTGTGCCGTCCACGCCCTTTGCCTCTTTGCCGTCGGCCAGCAGACGGCCAAGTGGCCTTTACCGGAGCTTGTTCAGCCGGATGTGGTGCCGTCTGCTGGCTGACGGCAAAGACCTTTGCCGTCCGCAATGCATGCCTTTGCCGTCAGCCATGGCAGACGGCAAAGTTGCTGATTCCAGTAGTGATTTTGCCTTATGAGTCCACCATACCTACCTATATGCGGTATTTCCATGCCGTTCTAAGCAAATTTGTATGTGCCATCTCTAATTTTCGAAATGAATTTCCTTTTTGTGTGCTCGTACCCCGTACCGCACATGAAAAGGTAGGCGGTGTCCAATATTTTTCCATGCTAGATGTGATATTCTCAAGATGAGTGTTTATTCACTTGTCATTGCACGAGAGTAAGGCGGTAATAGGGATTCCCAGTCTTGAAATGAAAAAGAAATTTACTTTATGTTGTCAAATAATAAATTCCTTGGAAAGTGTTGGTATGGAAGGCAACTGTGGATATGGCTAGCCATGGATTGTGAAAGAATGGTGGAAAAAGGAATAAACTTTACTTTATGTTTGGGAACCACCTATGATGTATCTAGCATGGAAAGTATTGAGAACTACTTTGTCATTTTCGTTGACAGGAAAGGCATGCCACCCAAAATATTTTTCTCTCTCAATTTAAGTTTTGAGCTCTGGCACCTCTACCAATCCCTACTTCCCTCTGCGAAGGGCTTATCTATTTACTTTATGCAATTTTTATTTTTCAATTTGAGTCTCCATCTTCTCTTATAAAGCACCAAGTAGGGGGCACTATGATCATAGCTGTGCATTGGGTGTAGTTAATATTTGAGTGTGTTTCATGAATGGATCAATGATTGAGCATGATGGGCTAGGGATAACTTTCTTTAGTATTGATATTTTGAAAGACATGGTTGATTATTAGCATGCTTGAGTATTAAAGTCTTTATGTCAAAACTAGACTATTGCTTTGAACCATCTAGAAGTCCAAATGTCCATGCTACAAAAGAAAAGAATATGTGATGAACATGTTAGGCAGCATTTCACATCAAAAATTCTGTTTTTATCATTTACCTACTCGAGGACGAGTAGGAATTAAGCTTGGGGATGTTGATACGTCTCCAACGTACCTATAATTTTTGCTTGTTCCATGCTTTTATATTATCATTCTTGGATGTTTTACAATCATTTTATAGCAACTTTATATCATTTTTTGGGACTAACCTATTGACATAGTGCCAAGTGCGAGTTGCTGTTTTTTGCTTGTTTTTTACTTCGCAGAATATCAGTACTAAACGGAGTCCAATCGTGACAAAACTTTTTGGAGAATTTTTTTGGACTAGAAGAAGGCCAGTGGGCCAAAGAAGTAACCATGGAGGGAGCCCAGGCCGCCCACAAGATACCAGGGCGCGCCAGGGGCCCTGGGCGCGCCTTGGTGGGTTGTGGCCGCCTCGGGAACCTTCTCCACCGCCTCTGAGCTCTATAAATACCTAAATATTCCAGAAACCCTAGAGGAGTCGAGGAAAAATACTTCCAGTCGCCGCAAGTTCCAAAACCGCGAGATCCAATCTAACACCATCCCGGAGTGGTTCATAATCCTCATTGGTGCCTCTCCAATGATGCATGAGTAGTCCACCATAGACCTACGGGTCCGTAGGCAGTAGCTAGATGGTTTCCTCTCTCTCTCTTTTGATTCTCAATACAATGGTCTCTTGGAGATCTATTTGATGTAATGACTTTTGTGGTGTGTTTGTTGGGATCCGATGAATTTTGATTTCATGATCAGTTTCTATCCATGAATATTATTTGAGTCTTCTTTGATCTCTTATATGCATGATTACTTATAGCCTCATATTTCTTCTTCTAATACTTGGTTTAGTTAGGCCAACTAAATCGATTTTTCTTGCCATGGGAAAAGGTTCTTTGTGATGGGTTCGATCTTGCGCTGTCCTGTCCAAGTGACAGAAGGCGCAGCGAGGCACGCATGTATCATTGCTATTAAGGATAACAAGATGGGGTCTATTCCTACATGAATAGATCTTGTCTACATCATGTCACCGTTCTTATTGCATTACTCCATTTTTCCATGAACTTAATACACTAGATGCATGCTGGATAGCGGTCGATGTGTGGAGTAATAGTAGTAGATGCAAAATCGTTTCGGTCTACTAATCTTGGATGTGATGCCTATATAATGATCATCGCCTTGGATATCGTCATGATTATTTGATCTTCTATCAATTTCCCAACAGTAATTTGTTCACCCACCGTGAGCTATACTCATGAGAGAAGCCACTAGTGAAACCTACGACCCCCGGGTCTATTTTTCTAACATATTGCTTTCCGATCTATCTTTTTGCCGCTTTTCTTTTCAGATCTACTATTCCAAAAACCCAAAAATACCTTGCTGCACTTTTTATTTGCCTCTTTTATTTTGTGTTCTTGCGAGATATATTTATCCAATCTACAATCTAATCTATCTTTTTATCATGGAGAGATTGACAACCTCTCTTTCGCGTCGGGTTGCAAGTATTTGCTCTTTGCGTGCAGGTACTGTTTACATAGTGTTGCGTGATCCTCCAACTAGTTCGATACCTTGGTTTCATAACTGAGGGAAATACTTAACGTCGCTGTGCTGCATCATCCCTTCCTCTTTGGGTAAACACCGACGCAGTCTCAAGCCACGTCAAAAAACTATACCATGGATGAGTTCTTCAGCGATGAGGGGATCAAGCACCAATATGCCGTGGTTTATACTCCTCAACAAAATGGTGTTGTGGAAAGGAAGAACTGAACTCTTATTGAAATGGCTAGGACCATGCTTGACGAGCACAAGTCTCCATACAAGCTTTGGTCCGAAGCCGTCAACACCGCGTGTCATGCATCAAACCAGCTTTATGTCCGCAAGCTCAAGAACAAGACACCATATGAACTTCTCATTGGGAGAAAACCCAACAGCAAATACTTTCGGGATTTTGGTTGTAAGTGTTTCATTCTAAATAAGAAATCCCATTTAGCTAAATTTGAGTCTAAAACTTATGAGGGCATATTTGTTGGATATGCTTCAAATTCCCATGCTTACTGTGTTCTCAACAAATCCACTTGATGCATTGAGGAGACGGTAAATGTGGAGTTTGATGAAGATAACGGTTCCCATGTGGAGAAAATTGTTCCTAGTGTTGTAGGTGATGAGGCTCCTTCACAAGCTATAAGGACCATGGGGATAGGCCACATTCTTGCACAAGAAATACCCCAAGTTCAAGTAGAAGAAGAAGGAGTAAGAGCCCCTCTTGTGGAATCCCCACAAGGGAAGTCATCACCGCCACCGCAAGTGCAAGATGCTTTCAGAGATCATGAACCTACCCAAGAACAAGATCAAGTCCCTCATGTTCCGGAGCAAGATCAAGGACAAGCTCAACCAAGTGGTGATGAACCAAACATTGAGGTCCAAGAAGTTGCTCAAAATGATGATCAATATCTAGATCTAGCCCAACCTCAAGTGTCTTCTCCCATTCCACAACCACGTGTCCAAGAAATTGAGGTTGTGAAGAGAAGGGTGTCCGCAAGACTCAAACACGCTCAAGGCCAAGTGTCTTCAACATCTCACCGAGAACATTTATGGAAGCATGAAAGAGGGGGTAACTACTCGTAGACGTGTTGCCAACTTTTGTGAACATCACTCATTTGTCTCTTGTATTAAACCTCTTAAGGTGGAAGATGCTCTTGACGACCCAGATTGGGTGAATGCTATGCATGAATAACTCAACAATTTCACCCGCAACAAAGTATGGACACTAGTGAAGAGGCCACAAGAACATCATAATGTCATTGGGACCAAGTGGATCTTTAAGAACAAGCATGATGAACATGGACAAGTCACAAGGAATAAGGCAAGGTTAGTGGCACAAGGTCTCACTCAAGTTGAAGGTTTGGACTTTGGTGAATCCTTTGCCCCTGTTGCCCGTATTGAGTCCATTCGTATTTTGCTTGCATATGACTCTCATAATTTCGAGTTGTATCAAATGGATGTGAAGAGTGTTTTTCTTAATGACCCTCTTAAAGAGTTAGTGTAAGTTAAACAGCCTCCTGGTTTCGAAGATCCCGATCACCCCTCTCATGTCTATGAACTCCATAAGGCGCTCTATGGACCTAAACAAGCACCTCGTTCTTGGTATGATCACCTTACAGCTTTCCTAGGCGAGAAGGGGTTTCAGATCAGGTAAATAGATTCCACTCTTTTCACAAAGAGAGTAAAAGGGGAGTTGTTTGTGTGCCAAATTTATGTAGATGATATTATTTTTGGTTCCACTAACCATGCTATTAACGTTGAGTTTGAGAATCTTATGACAAAGGAATTTGTGATGAGCATGATCGGAGAGTTGAAGTTCTTCCTCGGATTTCAAGTGAAGCAATTTAGAGAAGGAACATTCATCAACCAATCCTTGTACATCCAAGACATGCTCAAGAAATTCAAGATGATAGATCTCAATCCCAAGAAGACACCCATGCCAACAAATGGTCAATTTAATCTTGATCCCAATGGTAAAGCCGTGGATCAAAAGGTATACCGCTCCATGATCGGTTCTTTGCTTTACCTTTGTGCATCTAGACCGGATATTATGTTGAGTGTGTGCATGTGTGAAAGATTTCAATCCACTCCCAAGGAGAGCCATTATATGCTGGTGAAAATAATCCTTCGATATTTGGTTCATACCCCAAACTTGGGCCTTTGGTATCCCAAAGGATCATCATTCAAGTTGATAGGATATTCCGATTCGGATTGGGCCGGAGACAAGATTGATCGCAAATCCACATCCGGTTCTTGTCAGTTCCTTGGAAGGTCCTTGGTAAGTTGATCCTCGAAGAAGCAAAATTGTGTGTCTCTTTCAACCGTCGAAGCCGAGTATATTGCCGCCGGAAGTTGTTGTGCACAATTATTATGGATGAGGCAAATTTGATGGATTATGGTGTCAAATGTGACAATGTGCCTCTTTTGTGTGACAATGAAAGTGTAAGCAAGATCGCTGACAACCCCGTACAACACAACCGTACCAAGCATATTGATATTCGTCATCATTTCATTCGGGATCATGTGGCAAGAAAGGACATTGAGTTATTCCATGTTAACACCGAGGTACAGCTTGCACATATTTTCATCAAGCCACTTGATGAAGCAAGATTCCGCGAGTTAAGGCATGAGCTATATATCGTGCATTTTAGTAACTTGGTTTGAGACCCTTGCATGCACACACATACTCAACTAGTATCTTGTTTAGATGTAGGCACCTATGTAGGGGGAGCTAGCTCAACTCATGGGCTATCTTATCCTACTAGTGCATAAATTAAACCAAATCTTTCACAGTCACCATTTCTTGATGGTACATGTGCTTCAAATATGAGTATTGGTCTTGGGCCCAAGGTTCATATCTTCGTGGTGCCATACAAAATAAACTCAAACATGGTGGCTACAGCCACCACCCTTGTCACAAGGTTGGTTTTTCATTTGACTTGATTTGGGTAATTTTTAGACCTTGTGTTCAAAATTGGTTTTGTCATGTGCATGTTGTTTTTCATCTAGTGCAAGTGCCCCTTTCTTTTTTCCTTTCTCATTGTGTTTTTTTTGTCTCGTGCGACATTATCCGGAATTAAGACGGAACTACTGTGGTGTGGTGGTAAGGATTTTGATCCAGCCCCACCAAAAGTGGTCTTTTATTCTTTTCTTCTGGATACCTCGTGTGCACGGCTATGTACCGTGCGCACGGGGACCCCGTGCCCACATGCTAAGTTGGCCCCGTGCGCACGGGTGTGTGCGGTTCCAGGCCGTTTTTGGTGGGATGCGGGGGGGGGGGGGGGGTAGGTTTCATTCAATCCCTTCGTCCTCCCCACACCCATGTCGTCTCTGGAGCTGCCGCTGTCGCCTCTTGCCTCTCCTCCCCATGTGCCTCCTCCTTTGGAAGTGAGGAGGATGGGCTCCTCCTCTGGTTTGTGCCCTAGTCCTTTCTTTCCTCTTTTCCTCCATGATTTTGTGCCCCTTTTTTGGTTTTAGGGTTTCTCTCTTCTCTAGGTTTGTTGTTTTAGTCTAGCTTTCAGCATAGATCCCTGGTGTATCCCTATGGGCCCTATCAAATCTAGTGCTCGATGTGTTTTTGGCCGGCGCTGGGAGCACCCCGCGTCCACGGGCCTGTCCCGTGGGCACGGACCTGTCCCGTGCACACGGGACCCCGTGTCCACGGCCCCCCGGCCCCGTGCGTACGGGATTGGCAGCGATGTCTGGTATCAGCTAGCTTTTTTGTTGCTTCTCTTTTTAGGGTACCTGCACTCATTCTTCTTGCATATGCTGTTCGGATGTTTTGTTTCTCAGACTCCGCTGACAGGGTGGCTGCCGCTCGTAGCAAACGATCGAAGACAGGGGCTGCTCAGTTCACTATCACTCATCGTCAGCCTTCAGAGGGAGTTGGTCAGGGCTCTCAGAGTCGTGCTTGTCGTGCTGCATCCAAGAAGCCTGTGATTGAAGCCTCTGATGACACTGAGGAGGAGTAGGACTCTATGGAGGATGAACACTATGAAGCAGAAGAAGAAGCAGAGGCAGGTGCTGAGATTGATGATGATGATGAAGTGGAGGCAAGCCTTGGTGATCAGCCTATTCCACATGGGCATGATCTTCGGAATACTCCTCTGTGTGACTAGCACAAGCCAGAGATTTGGGAGCGCATGCAGGTAAATCCCTATGAAGCTGCCACCGGTCCTGACTAAGTTTCAAGAATGAGTTTCAACCAAAGGTGTACTCTGAGCTTCTAATGACTAAAGGCAAGAAATATGCCCTGCACAAGCAAGTTAATGTGGCGGACCTTGGTGACAATGATCTTATCTATCCAGGGGTTCATGCTTCTCTTGACAGATTGGGTCTCATTCCTTTTGTAAGTTTCAACCATCCTTACAATGAAGAGCTTGCCACCTAGTTCTTTGCCACTATTTTCTTCCATAATGACACTGCTCGTACTCTCACCTGGATGTCTGGGACTCGCCAATGTTCTGCTCCTATGGCTAAGTTTGCTGAAATTATTCCATATTCGTTCTTTGAGGAGGAACATGACTTTAGTCGAGTTTATGATGCTGGGCAGCGCCACAAGGATGACATTGTGTTTGCATAGAAGCAAGAGAAGTCTTTTGTCACTGGCTCGATCAAGAACTTGCTCCCAGTATATGATACGATGCGCCACATTTTTCGGTACACCCTCACTCCCAAGGCCGGTGACTCACATAACATAAGGAGCTCTATGTTGGACATCTTTGTGTATCTGCATGACAGGAAGAAGGTGGATGTTCTAGATTTCATGTTCTATGAGCTACGTCAATGTGTGCAGGAGGTTATGTCCTTAATCTATGCTCCATTCATCTAGGCCCTCATTGAGTCTGTATGCCCTGCTCGGTACATCTCTCAGTACAAGACTTCATTTCCCAAGCACAGTATTCTTTGGTCCCCTCAAGCTCCTGCTCCCTATCAGGCTCCTAAGAAGGGGCGCCACCCTAGAGCTGATGAGTGGGCTACCTTCACTCAAGGGTGCTCCTCCACTGCCCGGATTCCTCGTGGACCTAGCAAGAAGAGTTCGGAGGCCTGTTTTACTCACGGTGAGAAGAAGCCCTTGTTCAAGACTCTGAACAACATATTTAAGATGTGTCCGTCCACTCAGCGCCATCAGGTCAAGGAGACCAACAGGTGGAAACTTGAGCGTCGTAAGAAAGAAGGCTGAGCGTGCTGCTGCTGGTGAGGTAGTTGGTTTAGGGTCTGAGGACGTCGACAGTGTGGCGACGGCTCGTTCTTTCTCGATAGCAGGGTGGTGTTTTGATGATGATGAACTTCGAGCGTGCCTCCCCTTGTCTAAGTGTTTATTTGCATCGCCTTTTCGCTTTTGTTGTCTTGATGACAAAGGGGGAGAAGTGGTTTAGGAGTTTGAGTTTCTGAGATCTCAAGGCCTCGTGTTCTTTGTGGTGTTTATTTGGCTTGAGATATTCATTTGATTTTCATCGTGTGCTTGTGAGCTACCTTTATCTATCTATGTGCGAGACAATGTCGTATGGATCATATATGCTTCTATTATTTACCTTATGTTATATGATCTTAGTTATCTTGTGTCATCTCACCTCTCCGGCTCACCACACTCTGTGCATGTGTTCAAGGCACTGTATAGGTTTTTTTTTGTGATCACATGCTCTTGACATCATTTGATCTAGGGGGAGCCTCTTATGTGTTTGCTTGATTCATACTCAAGCAATTCTTTATCCATGCACACATATAGGGGGAGCTCCGATGATCAAGTGTTGTCTTATTTCATGGCTTTAAAACTGTTATATCTTTTTGCCATGTCCCAACCATGTTGTCATTAATGAACCAAAAAGGGGGAGATTGAAAGTGCAATTGGCACTTAGTTATGTTTTGGTCTGATGGCAATATGGTTAGAGGATCTAATGTGAGCTGCTATAGTTTATCTCAGGTAATTGATTCCATGCAGTTCTCGATGGAGGTGTGTGACCCCCCAATTCAAAAAGATCAAAGGCGTGGTTTTTCCGCGACTCGAAGGTTTTCATTTTGGTTCGATTTGAGTCGTAGGGAATACCGCACTATTAAGAGGGGTCATCGTGGATCTGTGTTGTGTGGGAATATCTCCTAGACTTACTTTTCAGCCTTCCACCACTTCATATATTCCAATGGGTCTGTTTGTGTCGTGCCCGAGGTGCTCTGAGTTGCTTAACACAGACCTTCTGGACACCCCGTGTGCACGGGGTCTTTTGACCCCTGTGCGCACGAGATACCACGAAGCTCTAATACCCCGTGCGCACGGGGTACTGCGTTAGCTCGGAGCACCCCGTGCGCACGGGGCTGACTTAGCCCGTGCGCACGGGGTCCAACGGTTACTTTTCCCCACCCAGCCAAGAACACTATAAAAGGACCCCTTCTTCCACCTCCAAACCTAACCCTAATGTCTTTTTGAGCTCCACCATTGCTACACCTCATTTTGCTCAATACTCTCAATCCCTCCACCCAAACTTGTTGATACTTTGGGGATTGGGAGAGCAAGACCCTATCTACACTTTGGCCAAACCAAATTCATGTTCCCCACAACATTTGTTCACCATTGTTTTGTTACTCTTGGAGCTTGGGCTCCTAGGCGGTTAGAGGTTCCTCCGGAAGCTTCCTTGCTTGTGTTATGCTCCGGAGAAGTTTGTAAAGGTGTGGTGGTCGCCTTCAAGACCAACCCCGAGTGATTCGAGGCTCATCCGTTGGGGGTGACTCGAAAGAGACATGGTGAGACTTCCGTGGCTTTTCGCAAGCTATGGCTCTGACACCGCTCTAAATGGAGAGTAGCTCTTCCCCAAGGAAGAGTGAACTTCGGGATAAAATATGCGTCCTCGTCTCACTTGTGGTTAATCATTTCCTGCCCTTTACCTTGCGTTGTATGCTTGTTGTCTTGTTTAGTTATCTTATTGCCTAGCATATTTAGTACTACTTGTGTTTGTCTTATAGGTTGTGTTCACCTAGTTGCATATCTAGTGAACCCTATTTATCCACATATCCCTAAAATTGACACACAAGATTAAAATTTGTAGTCTCCTATTCACCCCTCCTCTAGTCGACCGCATCGATCCTTTCAATTGCACATCCTGGTACACCGCAAGAGGCATTCATATTGAGTCATATTGTTTCATAATTCTTCATATCGAATTTTCATATTGAGTTGTAAGTAAATAAAAGTGTGAGATTATCATTATTAGAGCATTGTCCCAGTGAGGACATAAAAATGGGGGGGGGGGGAATGAGCCCACCATAAATAATAAAAAATGAAAAAAATGAAAAAAAAGAGAAAAAGAGATAAGGGACTTTGCTACTATCCTTTACCACACTTGTGCCTCAAAGTGGCACCTTGTTCTTTATATAGAGAGTCTCATGTTATGTCATTTTCATATGTTAGTGGGAATTACTTTTTCATTATTAGAATCCGATGACGGGCTTCCTCAAATGCCCGAGGTCTTCATGAGCAAGTAAGTTGGATGCACACCCCACTTAGCTTCAGTTGAGCTTTCATACACTTATAGCTCTAGTGCATCATTTGCATGGCAATCGCTACTCCTTGCATTGACATCTATCGATGGGCATCTCCATAGCCCGTTGATATGTCTAGTTGATGTGAGATTTTCTTCTCCACTTTTTACCCCTTTGATATCTACCACCATATTCTATTCCACCTTTATGCTATGTCCATGGTCCGCGCTCATGTATTCCCTGAAGAATAAAAAGTTGATGCACATTGAAAAAGTACGATCCAATTGCCTGACTTGAACACCGTGGTGCTTGACATTTGTATTAATGTGGTGAGAGCCATGTCTTGCTAATATGATAAAATGAATGGGGGTAAACATTCTTTTAGGATCGTATACTTTGAAAGATTGATGATTATGTTGCTTGTGCTTATAAATATTACTATGTTAATGTTTGTTAATTCATTGTTTTTCAATGAGCATACATGCAAAAGATTACATATTAGGTAGCATGTCACATAATTTGTTTTTGTTTTTATTACCTACTCGAGGACGAGCAGGAATTAATCTTAGGGATGCTGATTTGTCTCCAACGTATCTATAATTTTTGGTTGTTCCATGCTATTATATTATCATTCTAGGATACTTTTTGAGCATTAATTTACTAATTTATATTATTTTTGAGCACTAACCTGTTGACCGAGTGCCCAGTGCCAGTTGTTGTGTTCTGCGTGTTTTTTACTTTTCAGGTTTACAGTACCAAACGAAGTCCAATTGCCCCGAAACCTTTTTATGATTTTTTCTGGACCAAAAGAAGACCTAGAAGCTTTGGGAGAAGACCGAAGGCCGCACGAGGGAGGCACAAGCCAACAGGGCGCGCCTAGGGGGGGTCGACGCGCCCTGATGGCCTGTCCCTCCCTGGTGGACCTTCTACCCCCATTCTCTGGCCTATAAATTCACATGTATTCCAAAAACCCTAGAGGGCACCCCGAAACACTTTTTCCGCCGCCGCAAGTCTCTGTTCCGCCGCGATCCCATCTGGAGCTCCGTTCCGGCACTTGATAAGTCTATATCGTATCTACTTTTCCTCACACTTTTGCCCTTGTTTTGGACTCTAATTTGCATGATTTGAATGAAACTAACCCGGACTGACGCTGTTTTCAGCAGAACTACCATGGTGTTGTTTTTGTGCAGAAATAAAAGTTCTCGTAACAGGACGAAACTTTTTGGAGATTTCTTTTACAATAAATAAAAAATACTGGAGCCAAGAACCACCAGAGGGGGAGCCCTGGCTGGGCACGATACACCAGGGCACGCCACCCCCTCCAGGCGTGCCCTGGTGGGTTGTGCCCACCTCGGGGCCCCACTGACCCTAATTCCGACGCTATAAAATCCTATTTTTGGAGAAAAAATCAGAGAGAAAGTTTCATCACGTTTTACGATACGGAGCCGCCGCCACCTCCTGTTCTTCATCGGGAGGCCAGATCTGGAGCCCGTTTGGGGCTCCGGAGAGGGGAATCTTCGGTCTTCGTCATCATCAACCCTTCTCCATCGCCAATTCCATGATGCTCCCCACCGGGAGTGAGTAATTCCTTCGTAGGCTTGCTGGTCGATGAGGAGTTGGATGAGATTCATCATGTAATCGAGTTAGTTTTGTTAGGGCTTGATCCCTAGTATCCACTATGTTCTGAGATTGATGTTCCTATGACTTTGCCATGCTTAATGCTTGTCACTAGGGCCCGAGTGCCATGATTTCAGATCTGAACCGTTTATGTTTTCACCATTATATCTATGTTCTTGATCCGATCTTGCTAGTCATATGAACCTACTATGTGTTATGATCCGTAAACACCGGAGTGACAATAGTCTGGATACTTTCCGGTGATGACCGTAGTTTGAGGAGTTCATGTATTCACCGTGTGTTAATGCTTTGTTCCGGTTCTCTATTAAAAGGAGGCCTTAATATCCCATAGTTTCCTTATGGACCCCGCTGCCACGGGAGGGTAGGACAAAAGATGTCATGCAAGTTCTTTTCCATAAGCACGTATGACTATTTACGGATTACATGCCTACATTACATTTATGAACTGGAGCTAGTTCTATATCGCCCTAGGTTATGACTGTTATATGATGAATATCATCCAACGAGTTCACCGATCTAGTGCCTACGACTTTTCCACATATTGTTCTTGCTAAGTTACTATTGCTACTGCTGTTGTTACACTTGCTACAAAACTATTGCTATCACTGTTACCATTACTGTTACTGTTGCTACTGCTATCAAATTATTATACTACTATGCTACTGATCACTTTGCTGCAGATATTTAATCTCCAGGTGTGGTTGAATTGACAACTCAGCTGCTAATACTCGCAAATATTCTTTGACTCCCCTTGTGTCGAATCTATAAATTTGGGTTGAATAATCTACCCTCGAAAACTGTTGCGATCCCCTATACTTGTGGGTTATCAAGACCTTTTTCTGGCGCCGTTGCCAGGGAGCATAGCTATACTTGTTGAGTCACTTGGGATTTATATCAATTGATCACTATGAAGTATCTGAAGGATCCAAAGACCAAGATTTTTCCCTCTAAGACGAGGGTAGGTAAGTAGCTGCCATCTAGCTCTGCACTTGATTCACCTTCGGTTATGAGTAAGCTTGCAACACCACCACATGCTATTAATCCTGATCCGTCGCAAGTTATTGATGATGCTACTTCTGCCATGAATGATGCTTATGATGATGGTAGTACCATGCTTGATGATAATGTGCCACTAGGTGAACTAGTCGCCAACCCGTGCATTCGCACATGCTAGTTTGATAAGCTATATTATAAAATATGTGATGCAAGTTTGGAGATTATGTTTATTTACCTGGAGTAATGAAATTGAACAACCTGCAATTTGTATTGGAGAAGTTTCATATTGTCTAACCATTGAGTTTAATATATATCCTTATCATATTTAAAATGAAAAATGCATATGAAATAACAGAATATGAAATGAAGCATATAGAAATTCTTCTCTCTTTAGATAAGAAATCAAACTACCTAATGACTCTCATGGCATATAATGCCTTCATATTATTGAAATTTCACAATACTGAGAATTAAATATTCTTATTGTCCTTTCACCTACCACCTATTCTGACCAGCCTCTAGATGAACTAAGCAATTTACTATAGATAGATAATGAGAGAGCCTCACAAAATCAACCAATAAAAATAGTTTGATGTTTTACTTTTCAAAAGAGAATAGATTTCGATGTAGATATTAGATACCATTTATTATGTTAGTGACTTTTCTTGTTTCTCCTTTACTGGTAGAAAATACAAAAGCCTAATCTCCAACGGATATAGCGCAAAAGCGCAAACTATAAAGTCGTGCGTAGATGAAATAGTCATGTCATCTAGTGGATCAACTTTTGTGCATCCCTTTGATTCTGTATTGCATTAAACATGTCTTATATTAGTCATTTCCTAGAATTAAAATGTTAAACTATACTATTTTAACATACGGACAAAAGTAAAATGGTGTTGTCACTTTCTTGAATTCAGGTCAATTTTGGTCAACATGGCATATAATGAATTAAAATTGATATAATTTGGTACGAACGGAGCCCAGAACAAGATTTGCATCAATAGGATATTTACCGAAATACCAATTCGATATTACAAAAACAATAATTTCTGATCATGCACATGCCTGATATTCATTATCTGCCACCCTATGTATGGTGTTACTACAAATTAACATGCATATTACAATCAAAAACATTGAAACTTCTAGTACTAAAATACACCGATACATATGTACAGGAAGTGAGAAAAGAAAATCGACTCAGATTATTACACTATGTTTAACTTGGGCTCGATTGCATCCAGGAATTCATCTTCTGATAGACTGACTCCAGCTCATTAAGACTTGAAAAACAGATCCCATCGGGAGGGAAAAGAGGTGAGAAGGATGCGATTTACAAATATGGAGACAACACATAATGGTACCATTGAGAAAATTTCTTTCTCCGAATAAGCAACACATACCATATATATTTTCACCAATTACCACGATACGTCGATTAATCTTACTCATGTCGCCTAGAACGACCGCTTTGCGCATGGCCTCCAGCACAAACAGTTCTACCATCTCCTGGAACGTCTCAGCTGCATCTTGCTTCCCACCGAGCCAACCATGCCTATTGCTCTCCGTTTGGACATACCTGCGAACAGAACCATGCGTGCTGGTCCAGCCATGAGGTTTGCTACCATTATCGATAGTGAACATGGGCTCTGGTCTCTGACAGCCAACATTACATGTAACTATAGGTTCAAGGACCATTGTAGGTTCCAAAAACAAAGAGAAAAACTTAATTTGATGCTAGATACTAAGAGATAGGGTAAGAACGTCTAGCTTCAGACTTCAGAGTGCTCTTTTGTACCATACCTAGGCTGTCACGGTATGCAAACTTAATTTGATGCTAGATGCTAGGAGATAGGGTAAAAAAGTCTAGCTTCAGACTTCACAGTCTAGCTTCAGACTTCAGAGTGCTCTATCACGGTCCGTCTAAGATTGCATGATTGTAGTGCTATTTCCGACGAAATGGGCAATATATACTGTGATTCAGTAATGGGAAAATCGCGCTGAGCTCCAGCCACAATAGCAGTGAGAGCAGTCATACCACGCACGATTTAAAGGTGTTGTTTTAACTGATCAGCTATCGTTGAATTACAAACTGCAATCGGTCTGTCCAATAGAAACGGCAGCCATGTGGTCAGAGTAGCCATTTGCAGCTGCTCGGACAGAATATTATTATCAAAGGCATTGCATATTGGCTAGCTGCAGAGTTTGCATCCATCTATGGTCCTCAATTCTCAATAAGATTACATCAAGAAATTAATTGGCGACAACTGTTACAATTTGATGAGTATGGGTACTCAGTTTCTTACCAAAGCAGAACACAAACATTATCTTAGGACACACTCGAAACATCTTCCATCTACTAATTTCATCATGCAGCATGAAGGTTGAAGAAACACATACTTGGGATTAGGTTGGAAGAAGAGAAACCTAAGAATTGGAGTACGATGGAAAACAAAAGCAAAACAACGCATCCATTAAAAATATGGTCTCCAGGTAAACAATTACCTTTTCTTGGTGTTGTTGCATGCTCGTATAGCATCAAAAGAGTAATTAGCCTGATCTTTACTTTCTATATGGATGGGACCCATGGTTAAATGTATTACTTACATCTAGTGACTTTACTTTCTACTTCAATATTATGCAAAAAAAGGTACAAAAAATAGGGACTTCAATACAAACAAAAGAACACGCAACTTAAGTGGTGACCTTCAATTTAATTTGTATATAAGAATGTCTATTGCATATTGTGTCCCTCTAGTTTCTGAAACTCTAGTGTCAAAATGTAAAGGTCCCCAGATCAAACCTGGTGTAGGCAATTGGACCGGCGCCCACCAGACTCTGAACCATGGCTTGATGCACCTGGACTACGCTAGAGCTACAGATCAAGATGCTAGAAACAACTGCGTGGGCGTCTTCCTGTACAACTTTGTCTCTAATCTCCATGTACCTCAAGGTCAAATCTGATTAGGTAATGATCATGGTAGAAAATCTATTGTATAGGTTAGTAACCATGGAGGAAAACTACAAAAGGATTCTTGTATGGTCAAAAATTTGACATGAAGAACGAACATCAGAAGAAGAAATAACCTGAGGTACATCGAATACCTGAAAATCCGACCAAATTGTGAAGGAGAACTCGTCATGTAGACATACATTTTTTTATGATGCATATGAGCTAACACAAATATCTCATAGACATCTTAATTCAGCATCATCATTCCCACATTTTTTTTACATGGATTCCACTTCCATGTGGTGCAGAATAAAATATAAATGTGGAAGTGGAAGATATATAGATTAGTAGAAAGATATGATTGCACCAAACAGTACTAATCAAACCATTTGACATCCTGGCTCGCTGATCTTGTTTCATCCCGGTACATATCTATCAGTCTATGCATGCATCCATCACGTGCATGGTGTTGATGCTATGGCCGGGAATGTATTTGAGCCTAGCATTTGCAATAGAACCTGCTTCGAGGCTTCCATGCATCCCATGCACTACGGGCAATGGGTTACTCTGGCTTGAACTCGCAGCAGCTGCCACAACGCCAGAGAACGAAGATCTGGGAAATCACATGGATAAAACTTGAACAAATATGATGTGCCAATAGATAGGGGATTAAGGGCATGGAATTACAAACCATCAGGCAAACCTAGCCATGGATCAAGACTTGGAGGACCCCCAGCCAAGCATGAAGACGAACATCAATCAAAAATTAGAAAATCAGATAGAATTTGCAGGCAACCACAAACTCTCCCTCCCCAGACTGACGTGATACGCAGATGTAGGCAGCAAGCCGACAACAGCGTACTCCATCGCCGCACCTTGAAACTGAACCTGACGTGCTGAAGCACATCGAATCGCGCTGCTCACTCGCACAACAGCCGCCACAACAAAGAGAAACGAATATGGACAAATCGCAGGAATAAATTTTGAGGCATGATATGTACAAATAGATATGGGATTAAGGGCATGGAAAGATTGCTATGATCGACCGGGTCGTACGCAGCGAGGCGAACACGGCGGCGGCTTCTGCTGTGGCGGATTGCTATGATCGACCGGGCCATACGCAGCGAGGCGAACACATTCTGCTGCGGCGGCGGCGTATTTGAGGAGGGGGTTTTAATTTTCGGAGATGAGGAGAAGGGGAGTTCGTGACCTAGGGGAGTTTTGGTGACCTACATGATCTGGATTAGGATCGTGCCTACCATGGATTCTATGTTTTTTTTTGTAAAACATGAATTCTATGTTTACAATCGTGAAAGGCTGTGGGCTTTCGAACAATTTTTTTCAAGAAAAAAAATAGATGGGGTTAATCTACACCGTAATAATTCGGTCCCACCAGATAAACGCCTCCTATTTACTAATTAACATGGGAATTTCTTGGGAGTGCCTAATTAGTATAAGTATAGATGTCTTGATGAACAAATTGCTAGAGCTAAAGAGAATGAAATTACTGAAACTGATGAGATTGCTGAAACTGATGAAGACTTTGAAATTGAGAACTTTGAAACACCTATTAGACCTAGCTCTCCTAGATTTGGAATGCCTAAGATACCTGAAGGTTATGTTTTGGATGTATAGATAGCTAGAGAAATCCTTTCTTGTAAGGATAGAGATGATCTTAAGAAATTGCTACGCAAGTATAAGGAAAAGACTTTGAATGCTAGAATGAAATGTGATCCTAAGTTTGCTAATTCACCTATCTTTGTTACCGATAAGGATTATGAATTCTCTGTCGACCCAGAGTTAATTACTTTGGTTGAATCTGATCCTTTCCATGGCTATGAAACTGAAACTGTAGTGGCACATCTTACTAAGTTGAATGATATAGCCACCATCTTTGCTCATGATGAGAAGATTCGCTACTACTATATTCTTAAGTAATTTCCGTTCTCATTAAAGGGTGATGCTAAGACATGGTACAATACTCTTGCTCCTGATTGTGTGCGTAGTCCCCAGGATATGATTTACTACTTCTCTGAAAAATATTTTCCTGCTCATAAGAAACAAGCTGCCTTACAGGAAATATTTAACTTTGTGCAAATTGAAGAAGAGAGTCTCCCACAAGCTTGGGAAGGCTTCTCCAATTGCTTAATGCTTTGCCTGATTACCCTCTTAAGAAAAATGAAATACTTGATATCTTCTATAATGGACTAACCGATGCTTCTAGGGATTTCCTAGATAGTTGTGCTGGTTGTGTTTTCAGGGAACGAACTGTTGAACAAGCTGAGGAATTATTGAATAACATACTGAAGAATTATAATGATTGGACTCTTCCTGAACCTCCGCCTAAACCCACTCCGAAGAAGAGGGGTATCTTATTTCTCAGTCCTGAAGATATGCAGGAGGCAAAGAAATCTATGAAGGAAAAAGGTATTAAAGCTGAGGATGTTAAGAATTTACCACCTATTGAAGAAATACATGTCCTTGACACAACACCACCTCCATGGGTGGTAGAGGTAAATTCTTTATTAAAGTTTGATGAAGGTGATATCCCTAACAATAAACATCCTAGTCAATGCTTATATGAGTTTGATAACTACATTATGAAACTAGATCACTTCAATGCACATGTTCTGAAACAATTGAAATATAATTCTGATATGATTGCTAGCTTGAGTGACTTTCTATTTAGAATCAGTAAGGATGTTAGAGGTGTAGGAAAGCACGCCTCTATGGTTCAATAATATGAATGATTTTGCTGCTAGAGTAGTAACTAGAGAAGGTAGAATGACCCAAGAACCACTTTATCCTGAATGTCATCCTAAAAGAATTGAACAAGACTCTCAGAGAATTAATACTGATGCACCTAGTCCTTCTAAAAAGAAAAAGAACAAAAAACGATAGGACTCTGCATACCTCTAGGGAACCTGAGATACAAAAACCTCCTGATAATAATGATATCTCTATTTCTGATGCTGAAACTCAATCTGGTAATGAACATTCACCTAGTGATAATGAAAATGATAATGATAATGTTCATGAAGATACCCAACCGAACAATGGTAAAGAACCAGATACTGATGTTGAAATAGAGCCTGCCGTTGATCTTGATAACCCACAACCTAAAAATAAATGATATGATAAAAGAGACTTTGTGGCTAGAAAACATGGTAAAGAAAGAGAGCCATTGGTTCAGAAACCCATGTCCTTTCCAACTAAACCATCTAAGAAAAAGGATGATGAAGAATTTGAACGCTTTGCTGAAATGATTAGGCCAGTGTTTTTGCGTACCCGCTTAACTGATATCCTAAAGATGGCCCCTTATGCAAAATACATGAAAGACATCATCACTAATAAAAGAAAGATACCTGAAGCTGAAATCTCCACCATGCTTGCTAATTATTCTTTTAAGGATGGAGTACCTAAAAAACTTGGAGATCCGGGAATACCTTGCTCCATCAAAAGAAATTATGTCAAAACTGCTTTGTGTGATTTGGGTGCCGGTGTTAGTGTTATGCCTTTCTCCTTATATAAAAGACTTGATTTGAATAAACTCACACCTACTGAAATATCATTGCAAATGGCTGACAAATCAACTGCCATACCTATCGGTATTTGTGAGGATGTGCCCGTCGTTGTTGCAAATGTTACTATCTTAACAGACTTTGTTATTCTTGAGATTGTTGGAAATATGCCCTAGAGGCAATAATAATTTATTTATTATCATATTTCCTTGTTCATGATAATCGTTTATTATCCATGCTATAATTGTATTGATAGGAAACTCAGATACATGTGTGGGTACATAGACAACACTGTGTCCTTAGTATGCGTCTAATAGACTAGCTTGTTGATCAAAGATGGTCAAGGTTTCCTAGCCATAGACATGAGATGTCATTTGATAACGGGATCACATCATTAGGAGAATGATGTGATGGACAAGACCGAAACTATAAACATAGCATATGATCGTGTCAGTTTATTGCTATAGTTTTCTGCATGTCAAGTATCTGTTCCTATGACCATGAGATCATGCAACTCACTAACACCGGAGGAGTACCTTGTGTGTATCAAACGTTTTAACGTAACTGAGTGACTATAAAGGTGCTCTACAGGTATCTCCGAGGGTGACTGTTGGGTTGGCATGGATCAAGATTGGGATTTGTTACTCCGTGTGACGAAGAGGTATCTTAGGGCCCACTCGGTAATACAACATCACAATGAGCCTTGCAAGCAAAGTGACTAAAGAGTTAGCCACATGATCTTGTATTACGGAACGAGTAAAGAGACTTGCCGGTAACGAGATTGAACTAGGTATAGAGATATCGACGATCGAATCTCGGGCAAGTAACATACCGAAGAACAAAGGGAACAACATACGGGATTAACTGAATCCTTGACCTAGAGGTTCAACCGATAAGGATCTTCGTAGAATATGTAGGAACCAATATGGGCATCCAGGTCCCGCTATTGGTTATTGACCATAGAGGTGTCTCGGTCATGTCTACATAGTTCTCGAACCCGCAGGGTCTGCACACTTAAGGTTCGGTGACGTTTCGGTATAGTAGAGTTATGTGTGGTGGTGACCGAAGGTTGTTCGGAGTCCCGGATGATATCCTGGACGTCACGAGGAGCTCCGGAATGGTCCGGAGGTAAAGATTGATATATAGGAAGTCTCGTTTTGGTCACCGGAAAAGTTTCGGGTATTTCGGTAGTGTACCGGGAGTGTCGGGAGGGGTACCGGGGACCATCGGGAGGGGTGTCTCGACCCAAAGGGCCTCATGGGCTGTGGGAGGAGTCAAGCCAGCCCTTAGTGGGCTGGCCGAGCCCCCCAGTAAGCCCCATGCGGCTAGGGGTGGGAAAAACCCAAAGGGGGAAAGGTGGAAAGGGTTTCCAAGTGGAGAGGAGGAATCCTACTCCTAATAGGATTGGAGTAGGACTCCTCCACCTCCAATTTCGGCCAGCCCTTGAGGGTTTGAGGCTGCCTCCTCCCCTCCTTCCCTCCTACATATACTAGAGGATTTAGAGGGGAGAGCTAACCCTAATTGCCACGTGCTCCCTCTACTTCATCTAGATCGGTTTCTCCTCTAGTCTAGTTTCAGCGGTGCTTAGGCGAAGCTCTGCCAGAATTGTTCCATCACCATCACCTCCGCGCCGTCGCACCGCCGGAGAACTCTTCTACCTCTCCGCTCCCTATTGCTGGATCAAGAAGGCGGAGATCGTCATCGAGCTGTACGTGTGCTGAACGCGGAGGTGCCGTCCGTTAGGTGCTAGATCGAAAGGACCGTGATCAGGATCGCGAGACGATTCGTGATTTGATCGCGGGACGGATAGTGATGGGATCGCGGGACGGATCGTGATTTGATCGCGGGACGGATCGTGATGGGATCGTGGGACGGATCGTGATTGGATCGCGAGACGGATCGTGATTGGATCGCGGGACGCTCGGCGATTTGGATCGCGAAGACGTTCGACTACATCAACCGCATTTCTTAACGCTTCCCGCTTAGCGATCTCCAAGGGTATGTAGATCCACTCTCCCTCTCGTAGATGCTCATCACCATGGATAGATCTTGCATGTGCATAGGAAAATTTTTGTTTCCCATGCAACGTTCCCCAACAGTGGCATCATGAGCTAGGTATATGTGTAGATGAGATCTCGAGTAGAACACAAAGGAGTTTGTGGGCGTTGATATTCAGATTGCTTCCTCCCTTGGTCTTTTCTTGATTCGGCGGTATTTTGGGATGAAGCGGCCCGGACCAACATTACTCGTACGCTTACGAGAGACCGGTTCCATCAACTGACATGTAACTTCATTGCATAAAGATGGCTGGCGGGTGTCTATTTCTCCCACTTTAGTCGGATCGGATTTGACAAAGGCGGTCCTTGAGAAGGTTGAATAGCAATTTTCGTATCACCGTTGTGGTTTTTCCGTAGGTAAGAATTGTTCTTGCTAGATACCCGTAGCAGCCACGTAAAACTTGCAACAACAATTAGAGGACGTCTAACTTGTTTTTGCAGGGTATGTTGTGATGTGATATGGCCAATTACATGATGAGATATATGTGATGTATGAGATGATCATGTATTGTATAGAATATCATGACTTGCATGTCGATGAGTACGACAACCGGCAGGAGCCATAGGGTTGTCTTTAATTATTTTCGCCGTTTTTGCTTTACTTTATCGCTATGAGTTAGCAATAGTCGTGGAAGCAACAGTCGGCGCGACAACCTCATAGCGACACATTGATGGAGATCAAGATGATGGAGATCATGGTGTTATGCCGGTGACGATGGAGATCATGCTGGTGCTTTGAAGATGGAGATCAAAAGCACAAGTTCAAGGCCATATCATGTCACTTATGATTTGCATGTGATGTTAATCCTTTTATGCATCTTATTTTTCTTAGGACGATGGTAGAATTATAAGGTGATCCCTCACTTAAATTTCAAGATAAAATTGTGTTCTCCCCGAGTGTGCACCATTGCGAAAGTTCATCATTTCGAGACACCACGTGATGATCGGGTGTGATAGACTCTACGTTCACATAGCCAGTGTTGCACGTGCGGAACACTTGGGTTAAACTTGACGATCCTAGCATGTACAGACATGGCCTCGGAACACAAGAGACCGAAAGATCGAACATGAGTCATATAGTAGATATGATCAACATGAAGATGTTCACCATTGAAACCACCTCAACTCACGTGATGATCGGACTTGAGTTGGTGGAATTGGATCATGTGACACTCGAATGACCGGAGGGATGTCAATTTGAGTGGGAGTTTTTAAGTAATATGATTAGCTAAACTCATTATCATGAACATAGTCAAAATGTCTTTGCAAATTATGTTGTAGATTACTAGCACGCGTTGTAGCTCCCTTGAATTTTTATATGTTCCTAGAGAAATATTGTTGAAAGATGATGGTAGCAATAATGCGGACTGGGTCCGTGATCTGAGGATTGTCCTCATTGCTGCACAGAAGGCTTATGTCCTTAAAGCACCGCTCGGTGCGCCACCCCCTCTAGCGTCGTTTGTAGATGTTGTGAACATCTGACAGGCACGTTTCGATGACTACTTAATAGTTCAGTGCGTCAAGCATTACGGCTTAGAATTGAGGCTCCAAAGCGTTTTGAACGTCACGGAACATATGAGATGTTCTTGGGATCTCAGGCTCGTGCCCGTGTTGAGAGGTATGAGACCTCCAACAAGATTCTTTGGCTGCAAGATGAAGGAGAATAGCTCAATCGGTGAGCATGTGCTCAGATTGTCTGGGTGCTACAATCGGTTGAATCGAGTGGGAGTTGATCTTCCAGATAAGATAGTGATTGATATAGTTCTCCAAGTCACTGTCACTAAGCTACTAGAGCTTCGTGATGAACTATAAAATGCCAGGGATGGAAATAATGATCCCTGAGCTATTCACGATATTTGACACCGCGAAGGTAGAAATCAAGAAGGAGCATCAAGTGTTGATGGTTAGTGAAACCACTAGTTTCGAGAAGGGCAAGGGCTAGGAGGGAAACTTCATGGATGGCAAGTCAGTTGCTGCTCCAGTGAAGAAACCCAAGGTTGAACCCAAACTCGAGACTAAGTGCTTCTATTATGAGGAGAACGGCCGCTGAAGCGGAACAACCCTAGATACTTGGTAGATAAGAAGGCTGGCAACGTCGACAGAAGTATATTTGATATACGTGTTATTGATGTGTACCTTGCTAGTACTCCTAGTAGCACCTGGGTATTGGATACCGGTTCGGTTGCTAAATGTTAGTAACTCGAAATAAAAGCTACGAAATAAACAGAGCCTAGATAAGGGTGAGGTGACGATGAGTGTTGGAAGTGTTTCCAAGGTTGATGTGATCACCATCGCACGCTCTCTCTACCTTCGGGATTAGTGATGAACCTAACTAAATGTTATTTGGTGTTTGCGTTGAGCATGAACGTGATTAGATCATGTTTATTGCAATACGGTTATTCATTCAACTTAGAGAATAATGGTTATTCTGTTTACATGAATAACACCTTCAATGGTCATGCACCCAATGAGAATGGTTTATTGAATCTTGATCGTAGTGATACACATGTTCATAATATTGATGCCAAAAGATACAAAGTTAATAATGATAGTACCACATACTTGTGGCACTGCCGCTAAATGTCATATTGGTGTAAAACGCATGAAGAAACTCCATGCTGATGGATCTTTGGACCCATTCGATTTCGAATCGGTTGAGACATGCGGACCATGCCTCATGGGCAAGATGACTAAGACCCCGTTTTCCGGTATGATGGAGCGGGCAAGTAACTTATTGGAAATAATACATGTTGATGTATTCGGTCCAATGAATGTTGTAGCGTGCGGTGGATATCATTATTTTCCTACCTTCACTGATGATTTGAGTAGATATGGGGATATTTACTTAATGAAACACAAGTCTGTAACGTTTGAAAAGTTCAAACAAAATCAGAGTGAAGTTTGAGATCATCGTGACAAGAAGATAAAATGTCTATGATATGATCGTGGAGGTGAATATCTGAGTTACGAGTTTGGTATACAACTTAAGACAATGTGGAAGTTGTTTCACAACTCACGCCACCTGGAACACCATAGTGTGATGGTGTGTCCGAACGTCGTAGTCATGCTCTATTGGATATGGTGCGAACTATGATGTCTCTTATCGATTTACCACTATCGTTTTAGGGTTATGCATTAGAGACAACCACATTCACTTTAAAAGGGGCACCATCTAAGTCCGTTGAGATGACACCGTATGAATTTTGGTTTGGCGGAAACCTAAGCTGTCATTTCTTAATGTTTGGGGCTGCGACACTTATGTGAAAAAGGGTTTTCACCTAATCAGCTCATACCCAAAGCGGACAAATGCATCTTCATAGAATACCCTAACGTAACAGTTGGGTAAACCTTCTATCTTAGATCCAAGCACAAAGTGTTTGTTGCTAAAATGGGTCCTTTCTCGAGAAAGAGTTTCTCTCGAAAGAATTGAGTGGGAGGAAGATAGAACTTGATGAGGTTGTTGAACCTTTGTTTCAACCAGAGAGTGGCGCAGCGCAGAAAGTTGTTTCTGTGGAGCCTACATTAGTTGAAGAGGAAGTTAATGATGATGATCATAAAGCTTCGGATCAAGTTACTATCGAACCTCGTAGGTCGACAAGGACGCGTACTGCTCCTGAGTGGTACGGCAACCCTGTCTTAGAGGTCATGTTGTTGGACAACGATGAACCTACGAGCTATGGAGAAGCGATGATGGGCCCGGATTCCGAGAAATGGTTAGAGGCCATGCAATCCGAGATGGGATCCATGTAAGAAAACAAAGTATGGGCTTTGGAAGTATTACCTGAAGGGTGAAAGGCCATTCAGAACAAATAGATCTTTAAAAGGAAGACGGATGCGGACGGTAATGTCACCGTCTATAAAGCTCGACTTGTGGCAAAGGGTTTTTCACAAGTTCAAGGAGTTGACTACGATGAGACTTTCTCACCCGTAGCGATGCTAAAGTCTGTTGGAATTATGTTAGCAGTTGCTGCATTTTTTGATTATGAAATCTGGCAGATGGATGTCAAAACATCATTTCCTTAACGGTATCCGTGAGGAAAGGTTGTATGTGATACAACCGGAAGGTTTTGTCAGTTCTAAGGATGCTAAAATATATGCAAGCTCCAGCGATCCTTCTATGGACTGGAGCAAGCATCTCGGAGTTGGAATATACGCTTTGATGAGGTGATCAAAGTTTTTGAGTCTATACAAAGTTCATGAGAAAATTGTATTTACAATAAAGTGAGTGGGAGCACTATAGAATTTTTGATAAGTATATGTGGATGACATATTGTTGATCGGAAATGATGTAGAATTTCTGGAAAGCATAAAGGGTTGTTTGAAAAGGAGTTTTTCAAAGGAAAACCTAGAATGAAGCTACTTAAATATTGGGCATCTTGATCTATAGAGGTAGATCAAGACGTTTGATAAAACTTTCAATGAGTACATACCTTGACAAGATTTTGAAAGAGTTCAAAATGGATCAGTCAAAGAAAGAGTTCTTGCCTGATTTGTAAGGTGTGGAGTTGAGTGAGACTCAAAGCTCGACCACGGCAGAAGAAAGAGAAAGGACGAAGGTCGTCCCCTATGCCTTATCCATAGGCTCTGTATAGTATGCCATGCTATGTACCGCACCTGTGTGTGCCTTGCCATGAGTCTGTCAAGGGGTACAAGAGTGATCCAGGAGTGGACCACTGGATAGCGGTCAAGATTATCCTTAGTAACTAGACGACTAAGGAAATATTTATCGATTATGGAGGTGATAAAGAGTTCGTCGTAAAGGGTTACATCGATGCAAGCTTTAACACCAATCCGGATGACTCTGAGTAGCAATCCGGATACGTATAGTGGAGCAGCCATTTGGAATAGCTCCAAGTGGAGTGTGGTAGCGGTGTCTACAGTATGACATAGAGATTTGCAAAGTGCACATGGATCTGAATGTCGCAGACCCGTTGACTAAAGACCTCTCTCACATGCAAAGCATGATCGAACCCCAGAACTCATTGGGTATTAGATTCATAACAATGTAAAACACATGGTGATGTGAACAAGATTATTGACTATAGTGCAAGTGGGAGACTGTTGGAAATATGCCCTAGAGGCAATAATAATTTAGTTATTATCATATTTCCTTGTTCATGATAATCGTTTATTATCCATGCTATAATTGTATTGATAGGAAACTCAGATACATGTGTGGGTACATAGACAACACTGTGTCCCTAGTATGCCTCTAATAGACTAGCTCGTTGATCAAAGATGGTCAAGGTTTCCTAGCCATAGACATGAGATATCATTTGATAACGGGATCACATCATTAGGAGAATGATGTGATGGACAAGACCCAAACTATAAACATAGCATATGATCGTGTCAGTTTATTGCTATAGTTTCATGCATGTCAAGTATCTGTTCCTATGACCATGAGATCATGCAACTTACTGACACTTGAGGAGTAACTTGTGTGTATCAAACGTCGCAACGTAACTGAGTGACTATAAATGTGCTCTACAGGTATCTCCGAGGGTGTCTGTTGGGTTGGCATGGATCAAGACTCGGATTTGTTACTCCGTGTGACGGAGAGGTATCTTAGGGCCCACTCGGTAATACAACATCACAATGAGCCTTGCAAGCAAAGTGACTAAAGAGTTAGCCACAGGATCTTGTATTACGGAATGAGTAAAGAGACTTGCCGGTAACGAGATTGAACTAGCTATAGAGATACCGACGATCGAATCTCGGGCAAGTAACATACCGAAGAACAAAGGGAACAGCATACGGGATTAACTGAATCCTTGACATAGAGGTTCAACCGATAAAGATCTTCGTAGAATATGTAGGAACCAATATGGGCATCCAGGTCCCACTATTGGTTATTGACCGTAGAGGTGTCTCGGTCATGTCTACATAGTTCTCGAACCCGTAGGGTCTGCACACTTAAGGTTCGGTGACGTTTCGGTATAGTAGAGTTATGTGTGGTGGTGACCGAAGGTTGTTCGGAGTCCCGGATGAGATCCTGGACGTCACGAGGAGCTCCGGAATGGTCTGAAGGTAAAGATTGATATATAGGAAGTCCCGTTTTGGTCACCGGAAAAGTTTCGGGTATTTCGGTAGTGTACCGGGAGTGCCGGGAGGGGTACCGGGGACCATCGGGAGGGGTGTCTCGACCCAAAGGGCCTCATGGGCTGTGGGAGGAGTCAAGCCAGCCCTTAGTGGGCTGGCCGAGACCCCTCCTATATATACTAGAGGATTTAGAGGGGAGAGCTAACCCTAATTGCCACTTGCTCCCTCTACTTCATCTAGATCGGTTTCTCCTCTAGTCTAGTTTCAGCGGTGCTTAGGCGAAGCCCTGCCGGAATTGTTCCATCACCATCGCCGCCGCGCCGTCGCGCCGCCGGAGAACTCTTCTACCTCTCCACTCCCTCTTGCTAGATCAAGAAGGCGGAGATCGTCATCGAGCTGTACGTGTGCTGAACGCGGAGGTGTCGTCCGTTCGGCGCTAGATCGGAAGGACCGTGATCAGGATCGCGAGACGATTCGTGATTTGATCACGGGACGGATCGTGATGGGATCGCGGGACGGATTGTGATTTGATCGCGGGATGGATCGTGATGGGATCGCGGGACGGATCGTGATTGGATCGGGAGACGGATCGTGATTGGATCGCGGGACGCTCGGCGATTTGGATCACGAAGATGTTTGACTACATCAACCGCGTTTCTTAACGCTTCCCGCTTAGCGATCTACAAGGGTATGTAGATCCACTCTCCCTCTCGTAGATGCTCATCACCATGGATAGATCTTGCGTGTGCGTAGGAAAAATCTTGTTTCCCATGCAACGTTCCCCAACAGAGATGCCCGAGGACGACAACATGTTGATTATCCTTGGTAGACCCTTTTTGAATACTGCAGGGGATGTTATTTATTGCAATAAAAGAAAAGTCACTTTTCATATCAATGGTAATGAGCATACGGTGCACTTTCCAAAGAAACAATTCCATGTGAATGGTATAAATGTTATTGAAGAATCTCCGACAATCACTATTGGAAGTTTTCAATTACCTCTACCTACTGCCAAAAAGAAATATGATATACTTATTGTTGGGGTTATGCATATCCCCATTGAGGTAACGTAGTGTTTTACGAAATTTCTTCGGTTTCATGCTAATCGGAAGTGGTTGTTAATAGGACTTGATTATCCTTATTAATGAATCATTTTTGAGAGGTATGAATTTGATGAATCTAGTAGGCACAACTCTCTGCTCCTACCTTTTATTTTCTGTTTTAGTTAGTCAAATAAAATAAAATGCCATGTTTATCCTGTTTTCTGTTTTCACCGTGCAATAAAAAATGACCCAAAAATAAAAGTTCTCATAATGTCCTGAAAATTTGATACAATTTTTTCTGAATATTTCTGAATTTCTGGTACAAATAACATCAGAGGGGGGTGCACCTGGTGCCCACAAGACACCAGGGTGCGGCAGCAACCCCAAGCGTGCCCTGGTGGGTTGTGGCCCCCACGTGGGTCCCCTCACTTATCCCTTTAGCCCATGTCATCCCCTACCTCCAGAAAAAAAATCACCATTGCTTCCATTCCCGTGTTCTTGCTCTCAAACCCACGGATTTCGATCTCTTTGCTCGAAGCTCCGTTTCCAAAACTATTTGGAGGGATTGCTACTTGGTATGTGACTCCTCCATTGCTCCAATTAGTTTTTGATTCAGTGGGTTATTTTTAGAGTAATTAGCTACACTTGGTGCTGCGGTAAATGAGCTTGCATGTTGAATTCTTACAGCTCTAAGTAGTTTGAATGCTCAATATGGCCTCTATGCATCCTTAGGAGTAGTTGCTATCAATGTCACGAAGTTTTGTAAACAAAATTTTGTGTCCCAAAAATATTTTAGAAATTTGTTCGCAAATAAAAATGCAATTCTTTAAGAGTTATTCGAGGAGGAGGTCCTCGGAGGCCTCATCAAGTGGAAGCTCGGTCCGACAATCTTATGTTGAGCCAAGTGAAAGCTCGATGCGAGATGCCGCTATTAAATCATGTTTGTGGCCATGTGAAGAATTCATGGAAGGTGCTGGTATCAAGGAGGAATTCGAACAATTTATCCACAATGCAGAACTTGCTCCCTTCATCGCAGATAAGTGCCCTCAACATCTCGAACTCACGAAAACATTGACAAAGAAATTTAAATATTTTCCTCGTGAGTCTAGAGTTTCATTCAACCTTTATGACCGACCCTTCACCATGCCTTTAGAATTGTTCAGTGAAGCATGCAAAATTCCATATTGGGGTTCCCTTGATGAACCACCAAAATCTGAGTACGAGTCATTTTTGATTAATCTATGCTACGGTGAAGATAGGGGAGTAACACAAGGAAGAATTAAAAGCATCCATTTCCCATCAATACACTACTTCGCACTCTTTAATGGTAAATGTATTGTAGGCAAACAAGATTGTAGCACACTGTGTGCTCCTGATTTGAGTCTCATACACACTGCCATAACTGGAAATAAATGTTATAATCTTGGAGCAATTGTTGCATGGAGATTGCAGCACAATGTTGCTAGCGGTAATTTTTATGGAGGAATTTATGCCTCCCGTGTAGCAGAGAAGCTAAATGTATCACCATGGCCTAATGACCCCATTTTACCTATTCAGTACTTATACTTTGAGGCCATGAAGCATCATAGGTTCCTTAAGGGCACAACCACTAATTATACCTATAACTTGAGATTTAATAAAAAACATGTTGTGTCGGTTACTTTGCCTGCTCCTGTTCTCTTTGATTTTCACAGTAGGGGAAGATATTATGTTCTTGAGAGCAAGCCCATGCGTATAATGCGGAGGTTGAAACCACCAGGAGGGCCGAGGAGTCTGCACCAAGGGCCTCGGTAGGCTATCACTCCGACTATTATCCACACTACGGATGGTGATTACCAAGTTAGGCCAAAAACCTAGGCTTGGGGGAGTACGTATTTCCACCGACATTCCATTCATATTCACACACTTCATTCAGTTGTCGGTGTTATGGGAGTACTAGTGGCGGGTGATTACCAAGATTTAGCAATGTAGCATTAATATCAAAAGCCTCCGCACTAGTGGCGGGTCATATGGGAGTACTAATAAAATCATTGTTATTAGTATTTGAGAAGTCACACAACTTAGTAGTATCTTGAGACATGGTGAGCAAACAAGCAAAGTAACAAGCAAGACAATTAAACTAGCAAGCGAAGAAGTAAACTAGTAACAAGCAAAGCTAAATATTTTTGTATTTTTATTCTTATGAGACAAACTAAATATAACAGAAAATAAAAAGATAAACAAGTGAATGAAAATTTGTGTGAAGTTACTTGATAGTTGATGATTATATTCCCCGGCAACGGCGCCAGAAATCCTTCTTGATACTTGTGATTTGCGTTGGGTTTTCCATAAAGAGGAACGGGTTATTGCAGCACAAAGTGGGTAAGTATTTCCCTCGGTTATGAAAACAAGGTTTATCGAGCCAATAGGAATATCAATCCTCAACCGTCTTCAGCAGCTGCACACAAACGAGAAAACAACTTGCACCCAACGCAGGCAAGAAGGTTGTCAATCCCCTTGATCTCGTTATTTGCAAGCAAATGGGTTGTGTAGATAATTATAGATAATTGTAAATTCCAAAATAAAAGAAAAAGTAAATAAAGGCAACAAGGTAATAGTAGTGTTTGTAAATTTATAAGTGAATAGACCCGGGGGCCATAGTTTTCCCTAGCGGCATCTCTCATGTAGGCAGCATACGGTGGGTAACAAATTACTGTTGGTCAATTGATAGAAAAGCGGATAGTTATGCGATTTTCACGGCAATGATCATGTGTATATAGGCATCACATATATAACCAAATAGGCCGACTCCTGCCTGCACCTATTACTATTACTCCACTTTAAGAGCGCTTCTATGCTTGCCTCTCTACGTATTAAGTTCATGACAAACAGAGTAATGCATGGAGAATGATGACATGATGTAGACAAAGTAAACTCAGGCAATATGAATGAACCCCATCGTGTTATCCTTAGTAGAAACAACACAAAGAAGCATGTCCCCTACTTTGTCACTAGGATATAGAAACTCGTCAGTTTGAACCTACCACAACGCACCACTCGCACTGAAGAGCACATCAATAAATCGGTGAGCATTACGAAGCTATAATGATCATGCAAATAAGAATCTTAATATTCAGAGGTGACTCAAATACTTTTCATGAATAATCTGAACATAAACCGACAATTCATCGGATCCCAACAAACACACCACACAATCGGATTACATCAGATAGATCAAAGAGAAGATGCGATGATCATTGTATTGAAGATCAAGAGATAGAGAGATTGCCATCTAGGTACTAGCTATGGACCCGTAGGTCTGTGGTGAACTACTCACACATCATCATGAGGGCAGCAAGGTTGATGAAGAGGCCCTCCGTGATCGATCCCCCCTCCGACAGGGTGCCGGAACGGAGCTCCAAATGGCCTTGAGACGGAACAGAGACTGGCGGCGGCGTAAAAAGAGTTTTGGGACTGCCTCTAGGGTTTTTGGAATATTAGAGAATTTATAGGCCAGAGAGGGGCGTCGGGAGAGCCACGAGGGGGCCAGCGCCCTGTTTCATGCTGGTGCTCTCATATGCGGCCTCCTAACTCCTCCCGAAGCTTCCATGTATTCTTTTGGTCCATAAAAAATCATCAAAAAGTTTCGTGGCAATTGGACTTCATTTGGTACTATAAAGCTAAAAAGTAAAAAAACATGCCGAAAACAGCAACTGGCACTGGGCACTGGGTCAATAGGTTAGTGTTAAAAAATATTATAAATTGGTAAATAAAGACCCAAAAAGTATCCTAGAATGATAATATATCAGCATGGAACAATCAAAAATTATAGATACGTTGGAGACGTATCAGTTAGTTCATATTAATTGAATTCTTTTTGTTTACATCATGTCAATGTTCTCCAAGCATTACTCTGTTTTACTTAATACTCTAGATGCATGCTGGATAACGGTCGATGGGTGGAGTAATAGTAATACACTAGTAGGAAAACCCCCATTTGTCCCGGTTCGTAAGGGCCTTTTGTCCCGGTTCCGGAACCGGGACTAAAGGGTCGGGACTAAAGCCCAAAACCTTTAGTCCCAGTTGGCTTACGAACCGGGACTAAAGGCCCTCCACGTGGCTGGTGCTGGGAGCCCAGGCAGGAGGACCTTTAGTCCCGGTTGGTAACACCAACCGGGACCAAAAGGCAGGACCTTTAGTCCCAGTTGGCAACACCAACCGGGACCAAAAGGCACTGGGGTTTTTGTTTTTGTTTTTTTCAAATGGGGGGGGGGGTTGGAGGGTTAATTTAGGGTTTCATATTGTGTTAGCTCGCTAATAGAGAGAAGTGTCCCGATCATCATCATCATAGTCATCTAACCAACCATACTTAATTGTTCTTAGAACTACTCGTTATCATAATAACAAGTCATACTAGATCATCATCATCATAGTCATCTAACCAACCATACTTAATTGTTCTTAGAACTACTCGTTATCATAATAACAAGTCATACTCGATCATCATCATCATAGTCATCTAACCAACCATACTTAATTGTTCTTAGCACATGATCATGAGTATTAGCTAGGACCTAACTACCCGGCCTCTCTTAGGTAAAATAGCATAAAACAAGATAGGCCCTGACTCTCCATTATGGAGAATGGAGATTATCCTGTCTCCAATTCTTGCACGTCGCACAATGTTGCTTCCAAGTAGCTCCCTACGATCGACCATACAAATTTTCCAATCTTTGATTGTCATGTCTTCATCGGTTTTAGAAATCCGGTATGGACAACAGTGATGCATATGATGACCTGGCAGTAAGCTCATAACATCAAGGTGACCTTTCGGAAACATCAGATGAGGCACACAATCATTCGGGATTTTCTGTTGAAAAACATAGTAATAACTTCGTAGTTAGCAATGTAGTTTAGTTTTAAAAATAATTTATGCAAAAGATGCACGGATGTCGTAATAGTAAAAAATCTTACCATGCGATCTCCATGGATGTTACCGTAGTTCAACACGTGCACTAGTGGCACGTATTGACCATAATGTGTAGGAGTTTGATAATAGGTATTGTAATTCTGAAGATCATTAATAAATGCGATAAGATGATTTTTCTCCTGACAAGTTAATTCTGCGCCATCGGTGTAGTAGGTTCTGTCTACCATCTTCCGTACATTTTTTGAAGAATGAAAATAAGCTGTCAATGGAAATAAGCTGTCAACTATTTTGAAATAAACAATATAAATTACATAATAAATATGTTTAACAAACTCACAAGGAGGCAGAATCGGAATCATAATAAATATGGTTGAGAAACTCACATAATGGTAGAACTGGAGGCGTCTGCACATCGACCCAGATGTCGATAATACCTTCAATTTCATCTTCCGGACGAATATCAAAGGTGATAAGCATATTAGGCTCAAATGCATAAGCCTTGCATAGTGCTTGCCAACTTTTGCATTCAAAATAGGAGTAGGTGTCTGCATTGTACAATTTTACGGCAAAAGTATAACCATGCTCGGTCCTCAAGTGAACTCTCTTTACCTCCATACTTTTTTTAGTATTGAAACCAATCTTATCCAAGACATAAATTCTTGCATGGCAGGGGATACGCTAGTAGAATAGTAAAAAATTAAAATTATAAGTTCAAGCAAAAGAAGCAGAAGTCATGCTTAATTACGAAAAAAGACTTGTCGTTGTGACTTACTGTATCCACTTCGAAGGTCTCATCCAGCACGATGCTGAAGCGCCTACCATCAACTAGGTGAGTCGTGTCGCACAGACCACGCTCGTCTTCGCAGTATTCGCACATACCGAATTCCCTTTCGCTATCGTCGTCAGACATTTCCTATGTTCATAGTTGAAACATTTAAAATCGATCGAAGGCAACTACCAGGAAACTGATCAACACACAGATCACTATTACTCAAAATATGCAACGGGTTGACTTTAGGTCTGTCGAGTCTTTCCTTCCTAAACTCTCATCTCACGTATATGGTGGGCACTCCTTCTGATATTGCGACCGTCGGTGATGGTGGCTCCTCCATTCGTCCCCGAGTGCATTACACCAAAATGTCTAGCACACGGGAACGAAGGAGAAGCGACCCCCACGACAACAGTCGGGATTCTTCCTCTCTCATATATATATATATATGGTGGACACTCTCCCTCACTGAAAGACACACAAGGAGCCGAAACAGACCTGAAGTCAACCCGTTCCATATATCGAGCAATGACATAGAAAAAATTCCCTATGTTTTGCCGGAATGACTAGCAAATCACAAGCACTCGATATTAACTAATACATCATCCCGGACAATCCAGTTAATGCATCATCAAATATTAACTAATACATCTCGAATATTATCATATAAGATCACTAATACAGATCGAATATCCTAGAATCCAAAGTGGAGGACGGTGAACTAGGTTCACTAGCGGTCTCTGAGTCACCGCCGATGGACACCCAAAGATAAGGAACCATCACGGGATCATAACTCGGGTGAGATCCCTGAAGAATCTGCCAGTTATTGTCGAACCGGGCGTCCAACGCCGCCATGTAGCGACGGACGTGCTCGTCCTCCTCCCTGACACGGCGACGTACCACCTCCGCGGGGGCCCGCTCCCTCCGCACCGAAAGTGGCCCGCGTGACCGCCACCACAGAAGCTCCGGGTCGACGACGAGACCTGGATTCCTCACCAACCTCCGAGCCCGGGAAGGTAGCACCTCCCAGTGCCAGCCCGGCGGAGCCCACTCCCGGACTTGGCGCCTATCAAGCAGGCTCTCGCGGACCACTCGACGACGAGGATGCGGGCCGGGCATCGTCGACGTCGAGACAAATTCCTATGAGAACGTTTTCTTATCGTTTAATCACTAATTTTTCATAAAACCAATTTTTTTCTGTAATCTAACATACACATACTAATTTTTTCCTAAGACTCCTAATAATTAAATAAAACATAAAACAACTAAAACATAAACATTCATCATATAAAAAAATCAACATATATTTAAAAAAAATCCACAGAGCAGGGGTGGCGGCGGCTCACAGCGGGGGCGGCGACGCGGAGGCGACGGGGCGACGACGGGGGCGGGGCGGCGACGGAGAGGCGACGGGGACGGGGCGGCGACGGGGGCGGCGGGGGAGGGCCGGCGAAGGGGGCAGCAGGGGCGGAGACGGGGGCAGCGCGGCGACAGGGCGGCGACGGGGCGGCGATGGGACGGCGACGGGGCGGCGACGAGGCGGCGACGGGGACGGCGGGCTCGAGGCGGCGACGAGGACGGCGGCGACGGGGCGGCGACGGGGCGGCGGGCTCGGGGCAATGGCATATGAAATCTGAAATTTTCCAAGTGTTTACTTATATAGAAGAAGCATTGGTCCCGGTTCGGGGAACCAACCGGGACCAATGCCCACCTTTAGTCCCGGTTGGTGCCACCAACCGGGACCAAAGGTCTCTTTTCAGCAGCCCAAAGGGCGGGAAGCAGAGACCTTTGGTCCCGGTTGGTGGCACCAACCGGGACCAAAGGGGGGCATTGGTCCCGGTTGGTGGCATCAACCGGGACCAAAGGGTGATTCTGCCCGGGGCCAAATTTTTAGTCCCACCTCGCTAGACGAGACAGCTCGAGATTGGTTTATAAGCGCTGCTGCGCATACCCTCTCGAGCTCCTCTCTACTGCAGGCCTTCGGGCCTAATCTGTCACTGCCTGTGGGCCTATTGGGCCTTCTTCGGGCCTGAATCCTGGCCCAACAAGCTGGTTCGGTTTCAAGTCGTATTCAGGCCGTGGCGGCCCAATAGGTGGCATTTTTAAAAAAAAAATCCAGTTTTTTTTTTGTTTTTTGCTTTATTTATTTTATTTTCTTCCTACTTACTGTTTTTTAGTTCATTCTTTTTGCTATTAATGTTTTGAACAAAAAATTCTTTGATAATTTTAGTTGTATAAATTTTATATAATTTTAGTTTCAGAAATACTAGAGGTTTATAAAAGCTTTTTAGTTGATTCCTTTTGCTATTAGAGTTTTATAAAAGCTTTTTATAGTTGATTCTTTTTGCTATTGAAGAATATTATAGTTTTGTTTTAGTTGATCATAACAGAATATTTTAATTGATTATTTTTAGTTCATTCTTTTTGCTATTAGAGTTTCATAAAAGTTTTCTAGTTCATTCTTTTTGCTATTAGTTCATTCTTTGAGCTAAATGACCCTGAAATTAAAAAACACTACAAATGAACTCTGAAAAGGTTGAAAGTTGGCATGGTATCATCATTTCACCCAAATAGAATGTGCTAAAAAGTTGAGAGGGTTACGACAAAAACTAGATGCACTTCGTGTACAAAACGGACAATCTCTTTCGAAGTATGAGGGTTTCGGACGAAAACTCATCTGTTACAAAGGTATTTCAATTTTTTGAACTTATTTGAACTCCAGACTTTTTGTGTGTTTGAAATGAACCATTCAAAGCCACATCATCAATTTTTAACCCTTTCTGACTTCATTTGGTATTTTTCATGCATTTACTGATTTTTTTGAGCTAAATGACCATGAAATTGAAAATCACTACAAATGAACTCTGAAAAGGTTGAAAGTTGGCATGGTATCATCATTTCACCCAAATAGCATGTGCTAAAAAGTTGAGAGGGTTACGGCAAAAACTAGATGCACTTCGTGTACAAAACGGACAATCTCTTTCGAAGTATCAGGGTTTCATACGAAAACTCATCTGTTACAAAAGGCATTTCATTTCTTCACATGTAACTGCAGTGATATTCTAGATCAAAGGCATCATCATACTAGTTGTGGAGAGAAAGTCTTCACTTTTTCTTCGCTTGTGTCCTTTTCTTATTGCGCCGTAACCATGGATAATCTTCATCGTTTAACAGGGTGCTTGGGTCAGCCTTGACTTTGAAGGGAGGAATTTCATGAAACTTTTCATAATCTTCAGACATGTCTGTCTTGCCCTCCAATCCCACGATGTCTCTTTTTCCTGAAAGAACTATGTGGCGCTTTGGCTCATCGTATGATGTATTCGCTTCCTTATCTATTCTTTTTCTTGGTTTGGTAGACATGTCCTTCACATAGAAAACCTGTGCCACATCATTGGCTAGGACGAATGGTTTGTCTGTGTACCCAAGATTGTTCAGATCCACTGTTGTCATTCCGTACTATGGCTCTTCCTGTACCCCGCCTCTTGACAGATTGACCCATTTGCACTGAAACAAAGGGACCTTCAAATCATGTCCATAGTCAAGTTCGCATATGTCCACTATGTAACCATAATATGTGTCCTTTCCCCTCTTGCTTGCTGCATCAAAGCGGACACCACTATTTTGGTTGGTGCTCTTTTGATCCTGGGCGATCGTGTAAAATGTATTCCCATTTATCTCGTACCCTTTGTAAGTCATTACAGTCGAAGATGGTCCCCTGGCCAACGAGTACAGCTCATCAGAAACAGTGTTGTCACGCATGAGACGTGTTTGCAACCAACTGCCGAAAGTTCTGATGTGTTCACATGTAATCCAGTCGTCACACTGCTCCGGGTGTTTGGAGCGCAGAATATTCTTGTGTTCATCAACATACGGGGTCACCAAGGTAGAATTCTGTAGAACTGTGTAGTGTGCTTGAGACCAAGAATGGCCGTCCCTACATATTATTGAGTTCGCTCCTAGCGTGCCTTTTCCAGCCAGTCTCCCCTCATACCGCGATTGAGGGAGACCAATCTTCTTAAGGTCAGGAATGAAGTCAACACAAAACCCAATGACATCCTCTGTTTGATGGCCCATGGAGATGCTTGCTTCTGGCCTAGTGCGGTTACGAACATATTTCTTTAAGACTCCCATGAACCTCTCAAAGGGGAACATATTGTGTAGAAATACAGGGCCCAGAATGACAATCTCGTCGACTAGATAAACTAGGACGTGCGTCATGATATTGAAGAAGGACGGTGGGATCACCAGCTCGAAACTAACAAGACATTGCATCAAATCACTCCTTAACCTTGGCAGGATTTCTGGATCGATCACCTTCTGAGATATTTCATTGAGGAATGCACATAGCTTCACAATGGCTAATCGAACGTTTTCCGGTAGAAGCCCCCTCAATGCAACCGGAAGCAGTTGCGTCATAATCACGTGGCAGTCATGAGACTTTAGGTTATGGAACTTTTTCTCTGCCATATTTAGTATTCCCTTTATATTCGACGAGAAGCCAGACGGGACCTTCATACTGAGCAGGCATTCCAAGAAGATTTCCTTCTCTTCTTTGGTAAGAGCGTAGCTGGCAGGACCTTCATACTGCTTTGGATGCATGCCGTCTTTTTCATGCACACGTTGCTGTTCCTCCCGTGCCTCCGGTGTATCTTTTGTCTTCCCATACACTCCCAAGAAGCCTAGCAGGTTCACGCAAAGATTCTTCATCACGTGCATCACATCGATTGCAGAGCGGACCTCTAGGTCTTTCCAATAGGGTAGGTCCCAAAATATAGATTTCTTCTTCCACATGGCTGCGCGTCCCGCATCGTCGTCAGTCGGAACAGATAGTCCGCCAGGACCCTTTCCAAATATTACTTGTAAATCATTGACCATATCAAGTATGTGATCACCAGTACGGAGGGCGGGCTTCTTCCGGTGATCTGCCTCACCTTTGAAATGCTTTCCTTTCTTTCGACATTGATGGTTGGTCGGAAGAAATCGACGATGCCCCAGGTACACATTCTTCCTGCATTTGTCCAAATATATACTGTCGGTGTCATCTAAATAGTGTGTGCATGCATGGTATCCCTTGTTTTTCTGTCCTGAAAAGTTACTGAGAGCAGGCCAATCGTTGATGGTTACAAACAGCAACGCATGTAGGTTAAATTCCTCCTGTTCGTTCTCATCCCACACATGTACACCTCTTCCATTCCATAGCTGTAAAAGTTCATCAACTAATGGCCTTAGGTACACATCAATGTCATTGCCGGGTTGCTTAGGGCCTTGGATGAGCACTGGCATCATAATGAACTTCCGCTTCATGCACAACCAAGGAGGAAGGTTATACATACATAGAGTCACAGGCCATGTGCTATGCTTGCTGCTCTGCTCCCCAAAAGGATTAACGCCATCTGCACTTAAACCAAACCATACGTTCCTCGGGTCACCTGTAAAGTCGCTCCACTTTCTCTCGATCTTTCTCCACTGCGACCCGTCAGCGGGTGCTCTCAACTTCCCGTCTTTCTTACGGTCTTTTTTGTGCCATTGCATCAACTCGGCATGCTTTTTGTTTCTGAACAGATGTTTCAACCAGGGTATTATAGGAGCATACCACATCACCTTGGCAGGAACCCTCTTCCCGGTGCGTTGGCCCTCAACATCACCAGGGTCATCTCTTCTGATCTTATACCGCAAGGCACCGCATACCGAGCATGCGTTCAAATCCTCGTACGCACCGCGGTAGAGGATGCAGTCATTAGGGCATGCATGTATCTTCTGCACCTCCAATCCTAGAGGGCATAGAACCTTCTTTGCTTCGTACATACTGCCGGGCAATTCGTTATCCTTTGGAAGCTTCTTTTTCATTATTTTCAGTAGCGAACTAAATCCCTTGTCAGATACACCATTGTCTGCCTTCCATTGCAGCAATTCCAGTGTGGTACCGTGCTTTCTGTTGTCATCTTCGCAATTTGGGTACAACCCTTTTTTGTGATCCTCTAACATGCGATCGAACTTCAACTTCTCCCTTTCACTTTCGCATTCTCTCTGTGCATCAACAATGACCCGGCGAAGATCATCATCGGGCACATCGTCTGGTTCCTCTTGATCTTCAGCTTCCCCCATTGCAGCATCACCGTATTCAGGGGGCGGGTAGTTGTCGTCATCCTCTTCTTCTTCGTTGTCTTCCATCATAACCCCTCTTTCTCTGTGCTTGGTCCAAACATTATAGTGTGGCATAAAACCCTTCTCAAGCAGGTGGAAGTGAAGTTTTTAGAGTTGGAGAAAGCCTTCGTATTCTCACAGACAGTACATGGACAATCCATAAAACCATTCTGCTTGTTTGCCTCAGCCGCTTCGAGAAAATTATGCAGGCCCTCAATATACTCGGAGGTGCGTCGGTCACCGTACATCCATTGCCGGTTCATCTGCGTGCATATCATGAATAGAGAAGTGACCAAATTAATAGAAATTCATCATCACATTAAAGCCAAAGTACAGTAGTGACCAAAATAAATACATAACGTTCATACATAGTTCTCATTATTGAACAACATATAGCTCTCTAGAGCATCTAATTAAAACATACATTGAAACTATAAAATTTCTATGTCGGTTGGAATTTCCGGTTCACATACCTCCTAGATTAAAAAATCTATGTCACGTTGGTCGGCATAATTGTCATAAACACTAAATAAAACAAATAGTTATAAAAGATAATATATACCACATCCGAATCATAGACCGGACGAGGGCCGACGTGGGCGGATACCATGACCATGGCACTATATAATAACAAACAATAATAAAAGTAAGAAAATTACACAAGTATCTATCTAAATGATACAAGTAAGAACTTTTTTCTTTTAGAAAGAAGATAAGAAGAAGAGGCTAACCACGGTGGTGCCGGCGCCGAGATGGACGCGGGCGATTGACGGCGGTGAGGACGGGGACGGGACAGGACGGACCGCCAAACCTAAACAAATCTTGAGAAAAATGGAGATTGGACAAGGAGCTTCGAGAGGAGAAAGCTTAAGTGTGGCTCGGGCATTTCATCGAACACCTCATGTGCATAGGAGGTGAGCTAGAGCACCACAAAGCTCTCCCCTCGCCGGCCAGAAAAACAGAGCAATGTGGAGTGCTCTGCTCGCTCGCGGGGGGTATATATAGGCATCTCATTGGTCCCGGTTCGTGGCTGGAACCGGGACTAAAGGACCCCCTTTGGTCCCGGTTCCAGCCACGAACCGGGACTAATGGTTGTGGGCCAGGAGCGAGGCACACTGGTCCCGGATCGTGTCTGGAACCGGGACCAAAGGGTCCAGCCGAACCGGGACCAATGCCCCACGAGGCCCGGCCGCCCCCCTGGCCTCACGAACCGGGACCGTTGCCCCCATTGGTCCCGGTTCGTGACTGAACCGGGACTAATGGGCTGGCCCGGCCTGGACCAATGCCCTGTTATGTACTAGTGATAGGTGCAGGCAGGAGTCGGCCCATTTCCTTATAGACGTGATGCCTATATATACATGATCATTGCCGTGAATATCATATAACTATGCGCTTTTCTATCAATTGTCCAACAGTAATTTGTTTACCCACCATATGTTGCCTACATGAGAGATGCCGCTAGGGAAAACTATGGCCCCGAGTCTATTCACATATATGTTTACAAAAACTATCATTACCTTGCTGCCATTATTTACTTTTTATTTTATTTTGCAATTTACAATCATCTACTATTATCTACACACTTTATTTGCTTGCAAATAACGAGATCAAGGGGATTGACAACCCTCTTGCCGCGTTGGGTGCAAGTGTTTGCTCTTTTGTGTGCAGCCGCTAAAGACAGTTGTGGATTGATATTCTTACTGGTTCGATAAACCTTGGTTCTTAACTGAGGGAAATACTTATCCGTATTGTGCTGCAATTACCCGTTCATTTTTACGGAAAACCAAACGCAGATCACAAGTATCATTATGATATACATGACACGCCCAGTCTTCCCTAGATCGATATATCAAATCAAGAGTACCCCGATGCCAAACCAAACAATTGTATCATACCTTTTCTCGCTTCAACATTTTCAACTCCACCCAGTGCTTGAGAGTGAGCCATGGACATAGCACTTTGTATGGCAAAGAGAATGATGATAGGTGTTTATGAGGGAAGACAAATGGTTGAGAAAGTATCGCATTAAGTCGGTGGATCATTAGGCAATGGAGAGGCCTTTCAATCAATATCAATGTGAGGAGTAGGGATTCCCATGCAACGGATGCGTTAGAGCTATAAGTGTACGAAAGCTCACTATATGAACTAAGTGAGTGTGCATCCAACTTTCTTGATCATGAAAACCACGAGCATTTGAGGAAGCTCATCATCGAAATATGCAAGTCAAGTTCTATAATGCAAGAAATCAATAAACTCCATGTGGGTCCGAGTCTTGGGCTCTTGCACCCATAGGTTTCAAATTCCATCCTTTTTTGGATAAGGCCTAGTAATAGACTCAAGAACGCAAGTAGACTTTTGAAACCCATTTTTTTACAACTTTTCCATATACTTACATTTCAAATTTAAATTATACTCATTAAATGTCTACAAATGCACTTAATGGCATAAATATAGGAAACAAATCCCAAAAAAGACAAATTTTGACATGCACCATGTAATTGTGCATCGCCTTCAAACCAGAACTGTTCTCAATTGAAACCATGATTCGTCCTCGGCGATGGTCCAATTTCTAAGTAGTGTATGTCATAAATTTTGTGAAACCTCCTCAATTTTGTATGTGGGAACCATGCAAAGTTTCATGTTTTTCAGACTTTATTTGCATTTTTTCTATTTCTCTAATAAACTCCATGTTCAGTGTCGAATCTTGGCACTTAGAGGTCTGAAACTCGTTCCCCTTTTTCGGATAAGGCTTGATCATAGACTCAAGAACACAATAAATATTTTTCAACCCGATTTTTACACCTTTTTCATGCACTCACAATTCAAATTTCAATATATTAACTAAATGTCTACATATGCACTTAATGGCTGAAATATAGCAAACAGATCTCGAGAAGTGCCAAATTTTGACATGGATCATGTAATGGTATATCTTGAATGTAGAAAAAAAATCAAGGCTAACATATGAACCAGTGGCCACATTGTCTTTAGACTAGAGCATTCCCACTCGAAACCATGATTGTTCCTTGGCAATGGTTTGGTTTCTAAGCAGCTTATGTCATAATTTTTGTGAAACCTTCTCAATTGTTTACCACAACCTTTAGGTGTCATGTGAGGGAACCATGCAAAGTTTCATGCTTTCCAGACTTTGTTTGCCTTTTTTAATTAAAGAAATCAACAAACTCCATATTCGAGGTCAGGTCTTGGCACCCAGAGGTTTAAAATTCCTTACCTTTTTGGATAAGGCCTGGTCATAGAATAAAGAACACAAATATTATTTTTAAACCTAATTTTTACAACTTTTTCATGCACTTGCAGTTCAAATTTTAATTATATTCGCTAAATGCCTACAGATGCACTTAATGGGTTAAATATAGCAAACAGATCCTGTAAAGTGCCATATTTTTACATGGGTCATGTAATGGTGTATCTCGGGTGTAGAAAAAATTTCAAGCTAGCGGATGCCCACATCACTTTCAAACCGCACCTGTTCTCACATCAAACCATGATTCTTCCTCAGAAATGGTCCGGTTTCTAAGCAGCATACATCATAACTTTTGCGAACCCTTCTCAATTTTTTTATCACAATCTCTAGGTTTCATATGAGGGCACCATGCCAAAGTTCATATTTTTCAGACCTCGTTTGCTTTCTTTGAAATTAAAATAAATAAATCAATAAGCACTATGTTCAGGGTCGACCCTCAAGTTTGTAATTTCTTCCCTTTTTTTGATAAGGCTTGAACATAGACTCAAGAAAACAAATAGGATTTTTCAATCCTATTTTACAAGAAAGTTCATGCACTTACAAATTAAATTTGAGTTATATGCACCAAATAAGTTTAAAAAATGCACTTAATACCTATAAAAAGAACTTTAGATGGGGAAGGAAAATAAAATAAAAAAAATACAAATTAATGATGTAGAAAAGAATGGAACATAAATGTAAAAAAAAAGGAAATAATGTACAACAGGATGTAACAATAGAAAGGAGGAGAAAAAATTAAAAAAAGTGTAAGCCGCGTGTATTTTATCAGGCACTCGGCTTACTTTAGCTGATTTTTAAAAAGTCGTCTTACAATTCCCTTTTTTAATACACGCGGCTATTCTTCAGGGAACATTCTTTTTTTTTTTTGCGGGGAACACTCGTCTTACAATTGCATAAGCCGAGTACATGATAAATTACACTCGGCTTATACCAAAACACCCGCCACCATGTATTTTTTCCATAGTGATATTAATCATCTACCTCACATGTTTTTGGGTAGTGTTCCTTTTGTTTGAATAAACAAGGTATCATTAGCAAGTAATAAACATGTAAATTGGCACATCTTTGATCAAACGTGCATTTTATTGAGTCACGAGATTGGTTACTGTATGATCCTAAAAAAAAAGAGAGATTGGTTACTGTATGCGTTGCCAAAATCTGATAGAAAACCTGAAATTTTGTTTTCAAAAAAGTCCAAAATCTGATGGTTTAAGTCTCCCTCCATCTGAAGTTGTAGAGAAACCATACAAGAAAGTCATATCGCTAGATGTGAACATGGACCCCAAGACCTTGTTTTTACCCGTAACAATGCGCCGGCATTTAGCTAACACGACTATAAAAAGGCCAGTCGCCAACTAACCTTACTCAACGAAATAGTGGATCAAAGCGAACCAGCTAGAGATCCGTCACTTGAGAGCAAATTAAGCAGCAATTAAGGACTACAACATGAGCCGTCTCATCAAGGCGACGATCTAGCTATTCATCCTCGTCATGCTCTTCATGTCCAGCGCAATGGCAGCCTCCGTCGCCAGCTTCGACGCCACCCGGAGCCAGTACTTGCCACTGCCGGAAGTTTCGACGATCAAGGCCATGCACGCTCTTACAAGAGCGTCTTCGATGGCAGTTGGCAGCATCTGCAGGTGGAATGACGACTAAATAGGCAGGGCAACCTATAGCCTCGACTGCGACATCAATATGTGGAGAGCGTCCAAACTCTACCCGGAAACTGACAACATGACCATACTCTTGAAACTCTTGGCCCTTCACACTACACATGCAGGATGTTTGTTTCACTCCAACGTCCCATGCTTGATTAATAAGATAAGAAATGGTTTGATTGCATGTTACTGAGCTATCCATCTTTAGCTAGCTAGCTAACTTCACCATTTATACTGGGAGTTTGCACTTTGCAGCTAGATCATACCATTATGGCCACATGATCATGCACATATCATTTGGACATATACATCTTGTTTTGTGTTAATTTTTTACTTTCACCTTACTGGCACGAAGGGCCTTCCGTATTACGTGAAGTAAGCATGTAAAAAAGGTGGGTGGCGCTTTCTAGGTTCCCTCCCCGCACGGTCTATGGTATGTCGATACAGATCCCTGCTTGTGCCTGCTGCATGCACTCCATGTTCCAGTTCAGATCAGAGTAAAATAGAACATCACACTATCACCCACCAAAAAAACAGGTTATAACATATGACACAAAACTTATTGATTTTCCATGAGAAAGCATATAAGAGAGATTAATTTTGTTTATTAAATATGACTGAAACATTGGAATATTCGTGAAAATAGTTGAAACTCTGAAATGATTGAAATGTTTCTGAATTTGTTCCAAAACAGTGTAAAATACGGTAAAAGTTAGTCATTTCAAAATCACAGTTTTCCATCATTTCAGTCATGTTATGCACTCAGGTCGTTGAATATGATATGGAAGCTGGAGGGGGGGTTGGGTTGTAAGTCATGCCATGACTTCACAAAGCAAAGTCGAAACCAGTATGCACAAACTAAAGAATTGGCCATGGGAGAGAATGTTTCAAAAAAATGAGAAAAGAGACGAGGAAAATATGCATTGTTGACTTACTATTGAAGAGCAATGGCCACCAAGGTAAAAACAAAGAAGAGAAAGGGTCAACCTAGCTAAGACGTCGCCTACATTGGATCCATGGATTTGGTTTGCCTTAAAGGAGGACGACTGAATGGTTGTAGGAATTTTCCCTTAACAATTACTAGAGTAATTTAAATCCTTTATGCCAGAACACCGACTTTCAGGGAAAACACGTAGGAACCATTACTCCATGAAGAGAATACTTTGAGATGGATGCTGGATAGCGGTTTTGGTGTGGAGTAATAGTAGTAGATACAATTGGATCAACGATTATACTTGTCAGAGACGTAATGCCTATAGGAGATTATTCCATGAATGATCATAATTATCTTTGTTGCTATTCTTATCAATTGCCCAATTGTAATTTGTTTTCATGCGGTTTGCCTTTTTTTGAGAGAGTTACCTCTAGTGAACCTATGGCCCCCGGGTCCATTTTTCCATCACTAAAACTCCTACATAATTGCTCTTTACTATTTTGCATTTATTCTTTGCCGTACCACTACCATTACCTCTCTATTTGCTTTTAACCTTGTAACTACCAAGACAAGGGGCTTCTTACCAAGCTGGGTGAAAGTATTATATTTGTTTGTGTGCATGTACTGCCAATCTTGTTAGCTTGTTGATTCCTACTAGTTTGATTAGACCTTGATTCTTAATTATGGGAAATAATTTCTTATGTGCTATATCATCCTTTCTCTTTAGGGGAACCCAACAACTTCTACAGGAGTAGCAACAGTTAATCCATTTGTGACTCAAGAGAAGCTTGCTCTTCAGTCATCATTTGATTTTTCTCCATCTCCTCGACCAATAACTTTTCGGACTTCTTGAGAGTTTTCTCAGTTTTCTCAAGAGAGTATTGCTGCTTCTTAGCCATTTTTCTAGCTTAGCTTGGTAATCATTAGAAGAGAATTCATCACTAGCATACATCTTGTGATGTGTGGGAGATACCTTTTCCTTTGAACCTTTTTCCATGAAGCAGAACACGGGAGCCTTGTCATCACTTGAGTGGTTGTCGAAGAAGTTTGACGTAGGTGTAGAAGCGCACACGATGCAAGCCATGCTTGAGTCCAATTCATCTTAGGATTCAACAACTTCATCGGAGTTCGAGTCTTCTTCCTGAGAGTCCATTTCCTTCCCAACGTAAGCCTTGGCATTGTGATAGCTCTTCCTTTGGTTGGAGGTAGACTTTGAAGGAGTTCTCGAAGAAGATCTTGATGTAGAATTGGAGGAGGAGTTATCCTTCTTCTTAGAATTTCTTGGTCATCTTCTCATCATCCAAGTTATAACTCTTGATCTTGCCCTTGGCATGCTTGCTACTGCCTGAGCCAAACCTTCCACTGACTTGAATTTCCGGTTCCCATAGTGGACAACCAGAAATGAAGTGTATATGCTTCTTGCATTTGAAACGAGTGTAATCTCTCGACGGTTTTGAGATTGACGAGGACCTTGAGTTGTTAGAGCATTTCTTCTGGAACTGGTTTTTCTTTCAGAAACGCTGGAAGCATTTTGTTATCGGCGCAAGATCCTTGCTGATACTCTCAGGGTCAACAGATTCTTCATCGACATTATCTTCCGATGAAGATTCAGCCACGACCTTGAGCGCACGACTTTTCTTTTCTTTTTCTTCCTTGTGAGTGTTCAACCTCTCCATGATATCAACATAGTCGAGTAACTTGAAGTAAGATCTTTTTTATCATCAGAACGAGAGTGTCAAAGGAATTCTCAAGAGATCTGAGCAACTTCTTCACAATTTCATGATCAGTAATGTCTCTGGCTCCAAGACCTTGTTGTTCCTTTGCTATGTCACTTATCCGGTCGAATGATTCTTGACAACTTTCATTCCCAAGTCTTTTGAAGTAGTTGAATTTAGCAGCAAGAGTATCAACGCTAGCTTCTTTATGAGTGGAAGCGCCTTCGTTGATTTTCTCGAGGATGACCAAGATTTGTTTAGTTGTTTCCTATCTTCGTTATCGTAGGAACCGTGACCGAGAAAGTTGACCACAACTTACATCCTTTGCTTGTGCATCCATCTGAACGAGTCTTTTCTCCCATGGACTAAGATAACCTGGGGTATTAATCATGTAGCTATGTTGCACAACATGTCACATATCATCATCAATGGCCTTTAGACGAATCTTCATCTTCTCCTTCCAGAATGGGTAGTCCGTTCCATCGAAGTTCGGAATCTTCTCGCTAGTCTTGTAATTCACTCAAGACATACTTAAACTCCAAAGCTGTTAGAGCTTAATAAGAAGAAACAAAGAGAATCTGTCTCTGATACCAACTGCAAGAACGAAGTATATCTATGAGATGGGGGATGAATGGGAGATTTAAAAATATCTTTGGAAAGCTTCGAATATCTCAAAACACGACAATGAAATTAACATGGCGGTGACAAGACTACAAAGGAAATCTACCAAAACAAATCAAGTACAAGTTTCGAAGAGAAATTACATGACTGAAACATAGTTGAAGATAAACAACCGAAAGTATTCAGGGTATAGAGGTGACCAGTGGTGCTCGATGGTGACAAAGTATTTGTTCGACCAGTTCACTCTTCTATAAAAGAGTTATGTTTTGTTGGAGGCACTTGTGATTTAACATAGAAGATAAACTCCCTACGTCCTATTCTCCACGACAACAAGTTCATAAACTTGTGCCGATCACTTGGGGTAGGTACTTGAGGCGATCTCCATAACCTTCACAGTCTGTCTTCGCCGAACCACAATGACTCTTGGTGGCTGAAGAACGTGACAACTAACCGTCTAGAGAGTTGTCACCTCTCAAGAGTAATAGGTGGAGCATACTAAACTTTGATCTTTGTGATGCTAAACTACTATCTAGTTTTTAGGCTTTGGGTTTTTTCTTGGTGGATTTTAAACTCAAATCTTTCACAGAGAGGCTGGTCAGACAAACTTGTCAGAATCACGCGGAGTAGCCAATGATCAACGTTAGAGCGGGTGGCTATTTATAGCCGCAACCTTCCCAAGGGGAAAATGACAATTTTGGACATGACGTCAAGCCAATGGTCAACCGACACGTTTTCAACGGTTGGACTTCAAGCGCACCTGACAATTTTACTTGAGGAACAAGTAAGGCCGACTCCTCGGTGTGAAGCAAATCTCTCGCAGCCTAGAAGATCAACGTCTCCGGCTGGCCAGTAATGCTTCGGAACCCAAAGAGATTTCTCTCAACTATCATATAAATCAGAGACACAAAAGTTTCAAACAGTATACACCTCTTGATAGTATGGTGGTCCTATGACTCAAGAAAGAGAAAATAAACTACGAAAGAAAATACTATGTCTTTTCTCCGTCTTCATTCTTCTCGGCTGCAGTTACGCGTCTGAACCAGGTACCCAAACAATTGCTTTACTTCAAAAAAAAATGGGGGTCATATTCTTCATGGATAATCTTCGATGATAATCTTCACTGCTGCGCAATTAATAATCTTGGGAGTTTATAGCAAACTCCTGAGTACTCGAGGGATCTATAATCGTTGTGTGCACTAACAAACACATTAGTTCCTCACTAATTCTCACAACAATCTCTAAAATATAAGAATGCAAATTATTGCACCAACAACCAACATGTAATTTTATAAATTTGGACCAATATGTATTTCCAACAAGATTTTGACCAAACTGTATTAATGAAAAACCCACCATGTTTCCGGATTCCAAAATTATGAGAATACTTCTACGAATTCCCATTTGCAACATATATTGTCAAATAATTCTGGTGTTCAAACTTTTTCCTAAGTTCCTTAATATGCTTCATATATTCCTGACCCTCTCTTTTCTAAAACCATTTTGATAGTTTCACAAGCAACAAATATAGTTTTTTGTTTTATTAATTTGCGTGCAATATTCATGCGCTTATTAGTTGTAGAGATGACTTGCAAAATGACTCTTTGTATAGTGTTACTACTCCCTCCTTGCAAAATAACAGCAAGTGTCGTGGTTTAGGGGATGATCTACAGATTCCTTTCTACTAAAATTTATTTACATTCTGTTATATTGACTGATCATTTACCCCCCTTCCCAATCAAATTGTGTCGAGAAGATAATGAAAAAAAAAAGTTCGCATTTCTGTCCGTTGCTATTCCCCAAAACAATTCGTTATTACTCCGTGCACTTGAAGAGATTTGCTTCAGACTGGCTGGTAGTACTCGTTGAGAAGGCAATGAGAGTAATGAAAAGGTACAATTAGCTAGGCAACCAACTTAATAAATGATCCAGCACCGTAATCTCTTCGCCTCCCTTGTTAATTGCCCCTTATATAAATCACACCATTTCGATCAATCCCACTATCCCAGACATCTTCTCAATCACCTCGAAGAACCGTCATCAATGGCTTGCAGCAACAAGATCTCCCTGAAGCTGTTGGTGGACACCAAGTCCAACAAGGTGCTCTTCGCAGAGGCCGGCAAGGAGTTCGTCGACTTCATCTTCAACCTTCTGACCCTCCCCATCGGCGCCGTGGCGAAGTTCATCTCCATCGCTGTAGAGGGAAGAAAAAGGGGATTTGGTAACAAGGAGCTGTTCGCCGGCACAGAGCACGGGACAGCGAGCATCGGTCGCCTGTACGAAAGCGTCAGCGCCATGGCCGCCTCCCACATGCAGCCCCACGTCGACAAGTCCGAGCTGCTGCAGCCCAAGGTTGGCGTCAGGGGAATGACGTTCTTGGCCGGGTACGTCAAGGGTCCGGCGACGTACATGGTGACGGACGGGCTAGAGGTGACGCCCATGTCGGACATGTCCAAGATCACGCTCATCAACAAGTTCAGCTTCACCAAGGACGTCAAAGAGAAGGAGCTGGACGAGAAGGTCGTCACCGTCGGCATGATTGAGGTGAACATCGAACGATCGTTTCTTGGATATCCAGCTAACTTGCACAGTTCAATTGATTGTTGCAGCGCCAATTAATTAACTGATGCAGTATTTTACTCCTGCAGGGGCTGGCTCTTTTGGAGGCTGCGATGCGCTCGGACACGGTGCTCTCCGATGTGTTCCTCGAGAGGAAGAAGTGACGCATGCACTAGGCATACATGCCACGGATGGAATTTGTCGTTAGAGATTGAACTGTCACTGCATGAAAAACATAAGTTGCCATGTGTTTTTGCATAGGGCGAGTGTAATTTATGGGCTGTTTGGTTCCTAGCCACATTTTGCCACACTTTGCCACACCTCATCTTATGTAAGTTTCACCAAGTTAGGTCTGTGTTTGGTTCTAGCCACATCTAAGACAATTTTTTTTATGAGCAGTAAACCTCACATCCCATAGACACCAAAAATATGGAAAGATTTCCTTAGAGCATCTACAGCCGGACCCCTCATACCCTCCTCAAACGCCAGGGCAGGCCGCCCGCTCACTGACCGGTCACGAAAAAGCGACCCAGAAGGGCCTATCAAACCGGCCTCAAACGTCCGGACTGACCGGCACCCCCCATATCCAGCCAAAATATGGGGCGGATATGGGGGGGAGCCCGGACACGCTCGCCACGTCAGCCTGACGGCGTGGCCCCACGCGGATTCGTCGTGAAACCTGATGGTCCGACGGCGGCCTCGACCGTCGGCGCGGTGTGAACGCCGCGTGGCGCCACTCCGGCTCCCCACCCGAGGTCGGGGCCGGATATTTAAGCCGGCCGGCGCCCCCTAGCCCTAGCACATTCGCCTCCTCCCTCTCTCTGCCGCCATCCGAGCACATCCGCCTCCTCTCGCACTCTCCTCTCTATCAGGATGGTCCGCCGGCTCATCACCACCTATGCGTAGCTCACGCCGGAGCGGCGCCTGCAAATCGAGGCGGAGATCTAGGCTCGCCGCGCCGCCCACATCGCTGCGGGTCTCCCTTCGGACTCGCCGGAGACGGAGGAGGAGGAGGAGCAGCCGGAGGCCATGGAGGAGGACGTTTGACGTGGCTTGAGACTGCGTCGGTATTTCCCCAAAGAGGAAGGGATGATGCAGCACAGCGACGGTAAGTATTTCCCTCAGTTATGAAACCAAGGCATCGAACCGGTAGGAGGATCACGCAACACTATGTAAACAGCACCTGGACACAAAGAACAAATACTTGCAACCCGACGTGAAAGAGAGGTTGTCAATCTCTCCACGGTAAAAAGATAGATTAGGTTGTGATAGATTGGATAGATAGATATCGCAAGAATACAAAATAAAAGAGGCGAATAAAAAGTGCAGTAAGGTATTTTTGGGTTTTTGGAATAATAGATCTGAAAAAAAAAAGTGGCAAAAAGATAGATCGGAAAGCAATATGTTGAAAAAGTAGACCCGGGGCCGTAGGATTCACTAGTGGCTTCTCTCATGAGAACCTACGATCTCTCTACGGGGTTGCACACATACGGTGTCATCTATCCAGCAGGGCTTCGCCGTTCAGAACTAGTAACCACCGGAACCCAGACAGCCTTTCGGCTCTACGAAACTATTTCGGTGGGAGGGAGAGAGAAAGCCAGTTCATGCATGGCATGTGTATGTGAGAGAGAGTGAGTGTGGGGAGTGGATCTCCACCTCTATTTATAGGAAAAACCCAAGGGGTAGGGTGGCACTTGAAATACCAAAAAAAAACCATCACATGGAGTTTCCAAAGGGGCAAAATGAGAAGGCTAGAGGACCTCCATGGAGGAGATCCTCCCTTGGCCGGCCACCACAAGTGGCCCCCCTATGAGGGGCTCTCAACCATCCATGTCATCCCAAGATATTTTGGGACAAAGCCCAAAAAGGTGGCTTTCCATAAAGTATCCCAAAAAGCACTTTCACTATTCACAAAGACATTTTTGTGCGTCCGTTAATTCCGAAAAGTTTCTGTGGGTCTTAGAATAATTCCAGTACCCACTAAAACAATTTTGGACGCGTTCCAAAACATTTTCAGATCAATGATTTTCATCTGCGAAAAGCAACCAAAGCGGTTCCGGCTGTCCGGAACATTTCCAGTTTTTCTCTCCGAAAAATCCCAGAAGTTCCGAGAACAATTCTGGTACCCTCCAATAATTTCCAGGCATGTGCCGAAACCAATTTGACATAATGGTACCCTCCGAAACAACTTTTTAGTTTTATCGAAACTCTTCCGGTGTTCTCTCTCCGGAACTATTCCGTTGTCTCCGAAACTTTTTCAGTGAATTTCTCTCAGACTCCCTGTCTAGTATTCAGCAGATAGATGACCCTTAAGCATGTGACCCCATAGGTTCAGTGAAGTATAGACATGACCAGGAACGCCTTCCGATCAATGATCAACATCGGAGCCGTGGACACCCATATTGACCTTATACCCACACGAATGAATATTCGAGTGAACCTCCAGTTGCTGTGTGCTATTCCTTTTACTTTGCGATATGTTACAAAACCCGAGGTGAGATTTATCGGCATCCCCGTGGATCAACACTTATCCACAATACTAGTTACCTCGTTGCCGGTTTTGTTCTCTTTTCTCGTTTCCGCGTTCCGGCATCCATGTGATCAAATCACATTGTGTCTGGCCAGACGATGATGGATACCGCAACACCGAGAGGGCCCAAGAATATCTCTCCATTGTCGGAGGAGCAAATCCCAATCTTGAGCTACCAATTTACTTGTCATACTTTTACGTGAACCCGTAAGTAGCCGTAATAGCCACCCTGTTACAGATAACGTTTAACAAACCACAAAGTTCACGAAGCAAGTACGAAGGAACTCGATACTCTCATGGTCTAAGGAATTATGCAAATGTTAACTATCTCTGTGTTATTTACCATAAACTTGTGACGAATGTATCTCATAGCATAACATCAATACGGGTCCATTCAACACAAATGTTCTTCTAATATTGTGCCCTCAAAATTGCCGGCATAGCCATGCCCATGACCAGGAAAACAGGATCATCATGCAATACTTGAGCTAGTCTTAGAGGTATGACTAGGAATACTTTGTATTGTTTATTATTCCACACGTGCATATGAGCTTTCCTCCGAGCCTCGTGTTTATTGTAGACTCGAGAACCATAGCAGTTATAGCATGGAATTTAAACTTAATTAGGAACATGGGGATAAATAATAACATTTATTATTGCCTCTAGGGCATACCTCTTACAGACTCCCACTTGCACTAGAGTCAATAATCTAGTCAATGCTAATGCACTTTACACCTATGGCATACTGGTGTAAAATATGCTTCGCTTGTGGTATAGCCTGATGTCCACCGGATCTGACAAGTTCAGCTCCGTGTGTATCTTTGCGTATCCTCGCGTTTTCACGCTTTCACAAAATTCATATTTTGTGTGGACTTGGCTTTCTATATATGTGAATCACTAGTCGAACCTTGATTCCTCAGACTGAGCTATGGAGCAACTATCTACAATAGTGTCCCATTGACCAAAGCCATCTTGGAACCATACTAAGTCCATGAATGAACTATATGATTCAACACTTCTTTGTCGCTTCTAAATCATCAACATACTTAGCCTTTGTTATAGAATTCGCCACAGTAACCTGTTTAGAACAATTCCAACTTACCGTGCCACCATATTGTGTATCACACAAAACGTTAACTTAAATCGAAAATCGCATGGAGCATTGAAGAAGACCGTATCGATGTAATTACTTACAACGAGCACTTCATAATCACTGCTTGCGAGAAAACATGTCATCAGTGCTACTTTAGTACTCAATGACATTTTTCACTCTTGTCCTATGATCAGTACTTTGATCACTTTGGTATCTATACTCGCAACAGTTTGGGAGTATCGGACATATGTGGTTGTTTTACATACCATGGAATACATGATTAATCCAAACACAAGGGTGTGTGGAATCTCCATCATGTATTTTGCTTATCAGTGTTTTGGGACACCGAGACTTACAAAACTCTTTCCATGTGACTTCAGCAAGCATCACTCCTTGGCGTTTTAATGCTAAACTGTTTTAGCATCTTGTCAATATGTATTTTGGCTTAGCCCTATTAGGCAATTCTATCTCCTAGATAAACATGCCTAATGTCAAGGCTACTTAGCCCAAGCACTTCATCGAAAAACTATTTTCAAATGAAGTTCTAATTCGTGTCAAGAAATTTATATTATTTCCAATTAACAATGTGTCAAGCACACAAGGTTTTTAGAAATATTATTATGCTCCCACATACTTTCTTGTAACCACAAGCATCTTCGTTATCCATTGATGAAAACAAACTCTTTTGACCATTTCATCAAAAACGAAGATTCCAACTCCTTTTTGCTCTCTTCTGTCCATCGCTGGAACTCTGAAGTTTGCATACTCACTAGCATCCTTTGGATCGACAAAATACTTTGGACTGTAGCACATACAAGTCCTAGTTTGCATTCCCATTTCATGGAAATTCTTTCGTCATCCATGTTTCATATCTCATGATTGAAATATGTATTAATTGCCAGTTTAACCTGAACCGACTTTTAGCATCACTACAGTGAGACAACCTCATCGTAGTCAACTACTTGAACTTGTTATTGCAACAAGTCGAGCTTTATGGATAAAACATTTTATCCACATCAGTTTATAGTTCCATAAAAATTTCGATAGACTCCAAGTCTTCCGAAGGGTTTATCAAGATATAATCTTGAAGCATTCATATGGAAACTATCTCGGATTATATTGGCATTTAGCCAATTCCGGAGTCAGGGCCCATCATTGCTTCCTTGATTATCGTAGGTATACTGTTGTCTAACAACAATATCTCGTTTGCGCACCTGAGAGGTTTGCACGAGTTTTGCCTACGTGGTTCAGCTGCAAGTTCGACCGAAGTCCATACATCTCATGTAGAGGCTTCCATATTAGTCGCAGTAGGAAACTCTGGAATCACTTCTGAGGTTCCTTTCCTTTGATTTGATCATGAAGATACTGTTATCTCATCGAGTTGCACTGTCCTCCCACTCACCTTTTTGCAAGAACCATTCTCTTTAAAAGCATACCGTTCTTTGTGGCAAAACCCTTTGCCTCGGTATAGTGGTGGGGGAATACCCAATAACTTGTGATAACCTACAAAGTAGCACTTGTATGATTTGGAATAGGTTTGTAAACATTTTACACAAGCCCCATATTCGAAATGTTAAGAAAAGATGTAACATGGTTGGGCGTACAATACCATGGCGCTATTTCAACAGACCTGATGGCGCTCTTTTCAGTGTAAAAGCCGCAGTCTCTAAAGCATTACTTTTAAAAGGGATGATGGCAAATTGATTTATGTCATCTTTGATCTCACCATGTCATAAATGGTTTGATTACATCTTCACGGACATTCCACTTACTGTGGTGTTCCGGGAGGTGTAAGTTATGAAACTCTTTTCACAACTCATCAGACATTCGCTAAACTTGTAACTCAAAATAATCCTTTCCGCAATCTAATTGTAGAAACATAATTTTCTTGTTACAATAATTTCTACTTTATTTTTGAAAAACCTTTTGAATGATTTCAAAAGATCCAGACTCACGTCTCATCAAGTAAATATCCGTATATCTACTTGAGTCATTTCAGAAGATAGACAAATCCACTGCGAGCAACAACATTTATCGGACTACACACATCACGATGTATGATCACCAATAAGTTCTTTGCTTGTTCCTTATGGCCTGTGAACAGTATTTCAGTCATTTATTTCTCAGAGGAAAGTTGCAAGTGTCAGATGATTCATAATCAAACGACTTCAAAATCCATCATTATGGAATTTCTCCAAGCGGGTTTCTCCAATGTGACCAAATGCAGTGCCACACATATGTGGTATTCTTTTAGTCTTGCGACATTTAGTGTCAGTGTTACGGATGTATCATATTACCATCAATATTCATAACATACATCCCATCCTTGATGGAAGCATGGCCCTTATGTTATTCATGATACTGAACAACAATTGTTCTTTTATGAATAACACTCTTGCAACAAACATTATGCAAATGGGCTAGAGTGTGTAAAACTCTAAAATGAATTATGAAAGTAAATACAGAGGTAATGTATTATTATCAATATTCATAACATACATCTCATTCATAATGAAAGTATGGCCTTTATTCATAACACCGAACATCAAAAGTTCTCTTATGAACAACCTTCTTGCATTATACTTTATGCAATGGTCTAGAGTGTGTAAAACTCTAAAATGAATTATGAAAATAAATATAGACGGTAATACACAGATGGAAGGTATAGTAACTTTTACTATGTTCCCAGCGCGTATCTAAACCTCATTACTGGCAAGTCTTTTAGGCCGTAGTAGTTCTTGTATCGAGTTGCAAGAGAATGCAATCGAACTGGTATTCCTGTGATCAAAAGTCAATCACAATACCCAAGAATCAGTGACTAATAGTTTAATCACAATTCCCAAGAACTATTTCTTTTTGACCAGCCTTCCAAACATCAATAACTTGTATGACTTTCATATATGAGCTGGACATTCCAGACTTCTTTCCTTTTGCCTTTATACTTCTAACAGTTTTACTTTCAGTCTTTCTCCTACTCTCGGAAGAAGCACCCAACTTAAGAGTGGCGTTAGCCCCGGACTTCCTAGGTGTGTAAGTCACACTAACACCCTTTGGACATTTCCTTTCTCTTTAAGTTGTTTGTTTTATTCACCTTCATTTACATGACAGGCGTTCTCCTGGATCCCTCTCTTATCAGTCAAATGACCAGTAAACACTTTACTAATACCTTGCAAACAAACATTCCTTTGGATATCACATATCTTTTAGCCTTTGTTTGTATCTGAAAATAATTTTCAGTTCCATGAGTATCACATAACTATCCCAAACTTTTGAAGTTCGGGTTTTATGGAAGCAAACGTATTGCACTTGACCGTAACAGAATTCTAGCTTTTGGACCGAAGGACGAGAGTCACATCATCCATAGCATCAGCGGGAGAATACCGAAAGCATGCGATAGGACAAAGTCCTTCTCGACACTCTTGAGGACAATCCTCACATTACGTTACCAATCGTAAAGTTTTAACGAGATAAATAACAGCTTATTCAATTTTAATAGGGAAGGTGGAAACGCGAGCCATTATTCTACAACTATTATGCAAATTTCACTTAAAAATGTCCATAATTAATTGCACCGAGAATTAAACCAGTTAATTCTACAGTGTGCTCCCACTCAAAACAATATCTCTCATAATTGATTTTGAGTGATACAAGACCCATATTGAAATTCAACGCCAAGGATGTATCCATCTCAACTGATGAGAATTGCAATCGGTAGGCCAACTTGCCAATCACATCTCTATGTGACTCTTGTTCATCTTTCGATGGGCGTGTTCCGAGCTCAGGACGATCCTCCGGAATGTCAACACAACCAAGTGATCTCGCTGCGAGGTCTCAACTCACCCGCCTCACACTTCTCTAATCGTTCGTACCCATGTATCCATGTGATACCCGAAGAGATAGGTGCCGTGACGGTGCTACACTTGGGAGAACACTAACTACTTGATATTTTTGTGACATATCACCCTAATAAAAAGCGACTACCGCGCAATCAAAAGGGTGCATCATAACGGATAAACATCTCAGGCAATTCATAATAGCATGATATGATATAGCCCTTTCTGACGGACAAGTCATCAATTTCTTCGTCTTCGGCATTCACGTTGGTGTTCACCTTCGCGAAGTTTGCCACCACCTTGTCGATGCACCATATAATATTGCTATCTCTATAGCTAATAAAATAAGTGCATTACATAAGGTTGACACGCAGGTCATTAAAGTGACAATCATATGGCTCCAGCCATCATGCCGAATCATGACACGCAGGTCATGTTAATTTACATTGTATAGTCATCTCATACATAATCAAATTAAATATGAGAACTGCTATACCACATCACATGCACGCCTCATGTCATCCTGCAAAACCAAGTTAGACGCCTCTAATCGGTTTATGCAAAATTTTATTTTACGTGGCTTCTAAGGTTTCAACCAAACGACAGCTACCAACGTTTATCATCAAGCATGATCATTCAAGCTGCTAGATTAACATTGCGGGGCGTACGAAACACGAGCTAATAAAATCTCGAGCCCCATACTAAACTTTGTCATACGCATGACCCCCGTGCAGATCTATCTGCATTGCCCTTTCGTCTGCGAAACATTCATGTTTCTCAACTATGGCGGAACCCAAAGACACTGAAGCACTTCGTTGATCTGTCAATCAGCATACTCAGGAGCAGCATGAAAGGATCGCGGATTGCCAGAACTTTGTCAGATTCCACCATGCCGTCAAGATCAGGACTACGCAAATTCAAGGGAAGCAACAAGAATATCGGGTAATAGATTTCATCTACCACCCGCACAAATACTTTTCAGCAATAGATCTTATCTACTACAAAATTATACTATGCAATACCCATACATCTCATGTATTCTAGATCGTAACCTGCATCTACGCATAGCCTGGCTCATGATGCCACTGTTGGAGAATGTGCCAGAAAACAAAAAAATTCGGTACAGCGAGCACGCCCAGGATCACCATGGAGATGCATACAAGGTTTGATCTGATCGTTACCGACTCGTAGCGCAGCGGAAGTAGAGTCGATGTTGATCGTCGGTGCAGATCCCCGCAGCTAGGATTTACAACCTCCCAACCGCAAGGATGTACTCTCTCGTCTGCCCCCGTACGGAACTCCGCGCAGCCCTTCGGGAGGCCTCGGGATAGTCCCTCGGATAGTCCCATAGGACGGATCCTCGGACAGCCCTTCGGGAGGACCCCAGAATCTCAGACGGTCACTCGGACAGCCCTTTGGGGGGCACACTCAAACAGCCCCTCGGGCAAAAAGGACGAACCTACAACCTCTCTACGGGGTTGCACAAATACGGTGTCATCTATCCGGCAGGGCTTCGCCGTCCAGAACTAGTTCCCACCGGAACCCAGACAGCCTTTCGGCTCCACGAAACTATTTCGGTGGGAGGGAGATAGAAAGTCAGATCATGCATGGCATGTGTATGTGAGAGAGAGTGAGTGTGGAGAGTGCATCTCCACCTCTATTTATAGGAAAAACCCAAGGGGTAGGGTGGCACTTGAAATACCCAAAAAACCCATCACATGGAGTTTCCAAAGGGGCAAAATGGGAAGGCTAGGGACCTCCATGGAGGAGATCCTCCCTTGGCCGGCCACCACAAGTGGGCCCCCCAAGAGGGGCTCTTATCCATCCATGTCATCCCAAGATATTTTGGGACAAAGCCCAAAACAGTAGCTTTCCATAAAGTATCCCAAAAAGCACTTTCACTATTCACGAAGACATTTTTCTGCGTCCGTTAATTCCGAAAAGTTTCTGTGGGTCTTAGAATAATTATAGTACCCACTAAAACAATTCTGGACGCGTTTCGAAACATTTTCAGATCAATGATTTTCATCTGCGAACAACAACCAAACTTGGAACATTTCCGGTTTTTCTCTCTCAAAAATCCCAGAAGTTCCCAGAACAATTCTGGTACCCTCCAATAATTTCCAGACATGTGCCAAAACCAATTTGACTTAATGGTACACTCCGAAACAACTTTTCGGTTTTACCGAAACTCTTCCGGTGTTCTCTCTCCGGAACTCTTCCGATGTCTCCGAAACTTTTTCGGTGAATTTCTCTCAGACTCCCTGTCTAGTATTCAACAGATAGATGACCCTTAAGCGTGTGACCCTATAGGTTCGGTGAAGTATAGACATGACCCGAACACCTTCCGATCAATGATAAACAACGGAGCCGTGGACACCCATATTGACACCTATACCCACACGAATGAATATTCGAGTGAACCTCCAGTTGTTGTGTGCTATTCCTTTTACTTCGCGATATGTTACAAAACCCGAGGTGAGATTTATCGGCATCCCCGTGGATCAACACTTGTCCACAATGTCAGTTACCTCGTTGCCGGTTTGTTCTCTTTTCTCGTTTCCGCGATCCGGCATCCCTGTGATCAAATCACATTGTGTCTGGCGAGACGATGATGGATACCGCAACACCGAGAGGGCCCAAGAATATCTCTCCATCGTCGGAGGACCAAATCCCAATCTTGAGCTACCAAGTTACTTGTCATACTTTTCTGTGAACCCGTAAGCAGCCGTAATAGCCACCCTGTTACAGATGACGTTTAACAAACCCCAAAGTTCACGAAGCAAGTACGAAGGAACTGGATACTCTCATGCATGGTCTAAGGAATTATGCAAATGTTAACTATCTCTGTGTTATTTACCATAAACTTGTGACGAATGTATCTCATAGCATAACATCAATACGGGTCGATTCAACACAAATGTTCTTCTAACATTGTGCCCTCAAAATTGCCGGCATAGCCATGCCCATGACAAGGAAAACAGGATCATCATGCAATACTTGAGCTAGTCTTAGAGGTATGACTAGGAATACTTTTTATCGTTTATTATTCCACACGTGCATATGAGCTTTCCTCCGAGCCTCGTGGTTATTGTAGACTCGAGAACCATAGCAGTTATAGCATGGAATAGAAACTTAATTAGGAACATGGGGATAAATAATAACATTTATTATTGCCTCTAGGGCATATCTGCTACAAACTCCCACTTGCACTAGAGTCAATAATCTAGTCAATGCTAATGCACTTTACACCTATGGCATACTGGTGTAAAATATGCTTCGCTTGTGGTATAGCCTGATGTCCAACGGATCTGACAACTTCAGCTCCGTGTGTATCTTTGCATATCCTCGCGTTTTCATGCTTTCACAAAATTCATATTTTGTGTGGACTTGGCTTTGTATATATGTGAATCACTGGTCGAACCTTGATTCCTCAGACTGAGCTATGGAGCAACTATCTACAATAGTGTCCCATTGACCAAAGCCATCTTGGAACCATACTAAGTCCATGAATGAACTATATGATTCAACATCTTCTTTGTCGCTTCTAAAGCATCAACATACTTAGCCTTTGTTATAGAATTCGCCACAGTAACCTGTTTAGAACAATTCGAACTTACCGTGCCACCGTATTGTGTATCACACAAAACCTTAACTTAAATCGAAAATCGCATGGAGCATTGAAGAAGACCGTATCGATGTAATTACTTACAACGAGCACTTCATAATCACTGCTTGCGAGAAAACATGTCATCAGTGCTACTTTAGTACTCAATGATATTTTTCACTGTTGTCCTATGATCAGTACTTTGATCACTTTGGTATCTATACTCGCAACAGTTTGGGAGTATCGGACATATGTGGTTATTTTACATACCATGGAATACATGATTAATCCAAACACAAGGGTGTGTGGAATCTCCATCATGTATTTTGCTTATCAATGTTTTGGGACACCGAGACTTACAAAACTCTTTCCATGTGACTTCAGCAAGCATCACTCCTTGGCGTTTTAATGCTAAACTGTTTTAGCATCTTGTCAATATGTATTTTGGCTTAGCCCTATTAGGCAATTCTATCTCCCAGATAAACACGCCTAATGTCAAGGCTACTTAGCCCAAGCACTTCATCGAAAAACTATTTTCAAATGAAGTCCTAATTCGTGACAAGAAATTTATATTATTTCCAATTAACAATGTGTCAAGCACACAAGGTTTTTAGAAATATTATTATGCTCCCACATACTTTCTTGTAACCACAAGCATCTTCGTTATCCATTGATGAAAACAAACTCTTTTGACCATTTCATCAAAAACGAAGATTCCAACTCCTTTTTGCTCTCTTCTGTCCATCGCTGGAACTCTGAAGTTTGCATACTCACTAGCATCCTTTGGAGCGACAAAATACTTTGGACTGTACCACATACAAGTCCTAGTTTGTATTCCCATTTCATGGAAATTCTTTCGTCATCCATGTTTCATATCTCATGATTGAAATATGTATTAATTGCCAGTTTAACCCGAACCGACTTTTAGCATCACTACGGTGAGACAACCTCATCGTAGTCAACTTCTTGAACTTGTTATTGCAACAAGTCGAGCTTTATGGATAAAACATTTTATTCACATCAGTTTATAGTTCCATAAAAAAATTGATAGACTCCAAGTCTTCCGAAGTGTTTATCAAGATATAATCTTGAATCATTCATATGGAAACTATCTCGGATTATATTGGCATTTAGCCAATTCCGGAGTCAGGGCCCATCATTGCTTCCTTGATTATCGTAGGTATACTGTTGTCTAACAACAATATCTCGTTTGCGCACCTGAGAGGTTTGCACGAGTTTTGCCTACGTGGTTCAGCTGCAAGTTTGACCGAAGTCCATACATATCATGTAGAGGCTTCCATATCAGTCGCAGTAGGAAACTCTGGAATCACTTCCAAGGTTCCTTCCTTTGATCTGATGATGAAGATACTGTGATCTCATCGAGTTGCACTGTCCTCCCACTCACCTTTTTGCAAGAACCATTCTCTTTAAAAGCATACCGTTCTTTTTGGCAAAACCCTTTGCCTCGGTATAGTGGTGGGGGAATACCCAATAACTTGGGATAACCTACAAAGTAGCACTTGTCTGATTTGGAATAGGTTTGTAAACATTTTACACAAGCCCCATATTACAATAGCGATGATCATTATATAGGCATCACGTCCAAGATTAGTAGACCGAAATGAGTCTGCATCTACTACTATTACTCCACACATCGACCGCTATCCAGCATGCATCTAGTGTATTAAGTTCATGGAAAAACGGAGTAATGCAATAAGAACGGTGACATGATGTAGACAAGATATATTCATGTAGGAATAGACCACATCTTGTTATCCATAATAGCAATGATACATGCATGCCTCGCTGCCCCTTCTGTCACTGGGAGAGGACACCACAAGATCGAACCCATCACAAAGCACCTCTTCCCATGGCAAGAAAAATCTATCTAGTTGGCCTAACTAAACCAAAGATTCGAAGGAGAAATACGAGGCTATAAGTAATCATGCATATAAGAGATCAAAGAAGACTCAAATAATATTCATGGATAGAAACTGATCACGAACTCAAAATTCATCAGATCTCAACAAACACACCGCAAAAAGTTTACATCAAGTTGATCTCCAAGAGACCATTGTATTGAGAATCAAAAGAGAGGGAGGAAGCCATCTAGCTACTGCCTACGGACCCGTAGGTCTATGGTGGACTACTCACGCATCATCGGAGAGGCACCAATGAGGATGATGAAACCCTCCCTGATGTTGTTAGATTGGATCTCGCGGTTCTGGAACTTGCGGCGGCTGGATGTATTTTTCGTCGACTCCTCTAGGATTTCTGGAATATTTGGGTATTTATAGAGCTCAGAGGCGGTGGAGAAGGTTCCCGAGGCGGCCACAACCCACCAAGGCGCGCCAGGGGCCCCTGGCGTGCCCTGGTGTCTTGTGGGCGTCCTGGGCTCCCTCATGCCTACTTTTTTGGCCCACTGGCCTTCTTCTAGTCAAAAAAATTTCTCCAAAAAGTTTCGTCGCGATTGGACTCCGTCTGGTACTGATATTCTGCGAAGTAAAAAACAAGCAAAAACAGCAACAGGCAGTTGGCACTATGTCAATAGGTTAGTTCCAAAAAATGATATAAAGTTGCCATAAAATAATTGTAAAACATCCAAGAATGATAATATAACAGCATGGAACAAGCAAAAATTATAGATACGTTGGAGACGTATCAGCATCCCCAAGCTTAATTCCTACTCGTCCTCGAGTAGGTAAATGATAAAAACAGAATTTTTGATGTGGAATGCTACCTAACATGTTCATCAGATATTCTTTTCTTTTGTAGCATGGACATTTGGACTTTTAGATGGTTCAAAGCAATAGTCTAGTTTTGACATAAAGACTTTAATACTCAAGCATGCTAACAAGCAACCATGTCTTTCAAAATATCAACACTAAAGAAAGTTATCCCTCGCCCATCATGCTCAATCATTGATCCATTCATGAAACACACGCAAATATTAACTACACCCTATGCACAAGTATGATCATAGTGCGCTCTAGTTGGTGCTTTATAAGAGAAGATGGAGACTCAAATTAAAAATAAAAATTGCATAAAGTTAATAGATAGACCCTTCGCAGAGGGAAGTAGGGATTTGTAGAGGTGCCAGAGCTCAAAGTTTAAATTGAGAGAGATTTTTTTTTTGAGTGGCATGCCTTTCCTGTCAACGAAAACGACAAAGTAGTTCGCAATACTTTCCATGCTAGATATATCATAGGCGGTTCCCAAACATAAAGTAAAGTTTATCCTTTTTCCACCATTGTTTCACAATCCATGGCTAGCCGTATCCACGGTTGCCTTCCATACCAACACTTTCCACGGAATTTATTATTTGACAACATAAAGTAAATTTATTTATTTTTCATTTTGGGACTGGGCATCCCTATTACCGCCGTACTCTCGTGCAATGACAAGTGAATAAACACTCATCTTGAGAATAACACATCTAGCATGGAAAAATATTGGACACCCCCTACCATTTCATGAGCGGTACGATCACACAAAAATGAAATTTATTTTGAAAATTAGAGATGGCACATACAAATTTGCTTAGAACGGCATGGAAATACCGCATATAGGTAGGTATTGATACGGGGCACACCCGTGTGTGTCAATCTTTCACGAATTGGAGGTGGATTTGTGAATGAACACGAAGAACACGAAGAACACGAGGGGGAAATCACAAGAGAAACACTCAAGAACAAGTCCAATCAAACATCCACTATGCCCACATACACACAAGATCCACAAGGGTACAAGAACAACAAAGGGAAAGAGGATACATGGTAGAGTTCATCCCAAATCCCATGGGGAGATGGGACCTTGAATCCACTAGGGATCTTCCCTCGCAAGGGGCCTTGACATCCACTAGGGGTCTTCTGTCGTAGAGGCATCTACTCCATGGGAGAGGTAGTGGAAGGAGCAAAGGCTCATCTATCTATGAGCTAAATCATTGCTAACCCTAGAAAGGAGGTGGGAGAGGAGTATATATAGTGCTAGGGACGAAGGGGTAAGTGGGAGAGAGATACAAGGCCATAGGCCCGCGGCTGCACACAGGCAGGCTCGGACATCCGGAGGTTGTCGGACGTCCGACGGCTCGCGAAGGACCGGACGTCCGAAGGGTGTCGGCCGTCCGAAGGCTTCGGAAATCCGGCATTTCGGTGCGGGTATCTTGGCTCCAGATTTCCGGAGGGGGTCGGACGTCCGGAGGCTGGGATTTGTCGGGCGTCCGGGCGGCGTCGGTCGTCCGGCCGCTGTAGGGTTCTGCCAGTCCTCTGGCTGGGCTGGGCTCCAGGCATCGGACGTCCGGAAGACGTCAGACGTCGGGCCGCTGTCGACTCCGCAGCACGGTCTTCTTCCGTCTCCGCTTCCAAACTTCCCTTGCGGATGGTGTAGGTGTACACTTGCGCTCGCACTCCTCCTCGTCCTCCATGAAGCTTCGACAATACCTACGCATGCACATGAGCGGAGTGTCAAGTACTATACCATCCTCGAAGGGGTCAAGCGAACACGTGTAAAGGAGATGATTCACCTTTGTATATGTGGAGTGGATGTCGTACGTGTCACTTGCCGAACAGACTCTTGAAATGGTGATGTCCATAGGATGCTCCGCATCAGGTATGGTGGACTCATAAGGCAAAACTGGGTTTAAGGATTTTGGATGCACAAGTAGTATTTCTACTTAGTAGATGTGGAGGCTAGCAAAATAGATTGAGAAGCAACCAACCAAGAAACGAAAATTCACATAAACGGGCATTGAGCATAACTAACACCGAATAATGCACCATAAGTAGGATGTAATTTCATTGCATAACTATTGACTTTCATACTTGCATAGGGAATCACAAACCTTAACACCAATATTCTTACTAAAGCATAATTACTCACTAACATGACTCACATATCACTATCATCATGTCTCAAAACTATTACAAGGAATCAAGTTTAATTTGTCCAATGATCTTCATGAAAGTTTTTATTATATCCCTCTTGAATATCTATCACTTTGGGACTAGTTTCATATATTGCCATTGCTTTTGACAAGCTCAACAAATTTAAGTGAAGAACATGAGCATAAAAGTTTCATCTCTCAAAGAAGACTCAAATAATATTCATGGATAGAAACTGATCATGAACTCAAAATTCATCGGATCCCAACAAACACTCCGCAAAAAGTTTACATCAAATAGATCTCCAAGAGACCATTGTATTGAGAATCAAAAGAGAGAGAGGAAGCTATCTAGCTACTGCCTACGGATCCGTAGGTCTATGGTGGACTACGCACGCATCATCGGAGAGGCACCAATGAGGATGATGAACCCCTCCGTGATGGTGTTAGATTGGATCTCGCGGTTCTGGAACTTGCGGCGACTGGATGTATTTTTCGTCGACTCCTCTAGGGTTTCTGAAATATTTGGGTATTTATAGAGCTCAGAGGCGGTGGAGAAGGTTCCCGAGGCGGCCACAACCCACCAGGGCACGCCCGGGGCCCCTGGCGCGCCCTGGTGTCTTGTGGGCGGCCTGGGCTCCCTCCTGGTTACTTCTTTGGCCCACTGGCCTTCTTCTGGTCCAAAAAAATTCTCCAAAAAATTTCGTCGCGATTGGACTCGTTTGGTACTGATATTCTGCGAAGTAAAAAACAAGCAAAAAGCAGCAACTGGCACTTGGCACTATGTCAATAGGTTAGTCCCAAATAATGAGAAATAATGAGATAAAGTGATTGTAAAACATCCAAGAATGATAATATAACAGCATGGAACAAGCAAAAACTATAGATACGTTGTAGACGTATCAACGTCTCGGAGGAGGTGGTTCCCGACTTGAGCATGGCGGAGGCGGAGTTCGCCGTCGCCCAATCGGAGTAGATGACGGAGCAACATGCCATCCTGGATTCCATCCGGGATGAGGTCGTGGTGCAGGCAAACCGCCGGCTCATCCGGCATAGGCAGGCGGAGGCCGACGCCCTCTTCAACGAGCTGGAGGCGGAGATCGAGGCGGAGGAGGCCGCATTGGAGCAGCCGGAAGCGCCGGAGGGAGCGGACCTACGACAGGCGGCCATTTATCTGCCGGAGGGCACGGAGATCGTCGACATCTCCGACGAGGAGTAGATAGGTTTTACGTGGTACGTGGGTTTTATATCTTGCATGCTTTTGTATGGATTTGAGGAATCTAATATGAGATGTCCGGTTGTAGAATGAATTATTTGAGGTGTGACCGGTCAGCGTCCGCGGACACGTCCGGACGCGTCCGCGGGCATTTGAAGGGCCGGATTTGCAAGGTCTGGCTACAGATGCTCTTAGGCAAGCCAAAGTGTGGCCAACAATTTAAGCAACTCAAATAAAACAAATGTGACAAGTATGACAAAAATGATGTAACAATATATGACAAAGATTGTCACAATCCAAACAGCCTTTTATTGACCACTCGACTTCTAGCCATATAAGCCAAGAAACAACACTAAAACGCACGGGGATTAAGGAGCCCTTGGCTTATAAGTTACAACATTGTATGTCGAGTGGCGTCGAGAAAGTACTCGGCTTGTACGAGGCTCTCGGCATATTACAACAACACACTCGGCTTTTACTCCGTGCACGGCAAATATCACTGCCACATGGCGGCGCTTGACGTCTTCGTAACGGCGAGCCGTATAAGTGAAGTGCTCTCTCACAGCGGACTCGTCTTGTATATTATTTTTACTACTATTCTAAATATGAAAACTCTTTGCCCATTTCATTATCATTGTGGTGTTGATGTTATCATGACCAAGATTAGTATATACTCACGTAAAAATAGATTAGTATATACATCGAGGCAAATGTTTAATGAATAGCCAACACCATTATGTGATGAAATTGTTTGCTACAATGCTTTTGCAGATGCTCCGGCAAAGTATGAAAGTTATGATAAAAGCATACTTAGAGCTCATGTCCATGGAGCTCATCTTCTAATCTGAGATTGTGTGATGCTTGTTGATCATGAACTCCTTATGTTACTTACGTTTGTATGCTTGTTGTTGGTCATGACTTTGTTCAGTGGACCATCTATATGTTCTTCTATGACTCTATTTGTATATATTTGTACATGACTTGGTATGAACTCTACTTGTTGCTTGATGCTTATGAACATATATGTGACTTGTTGTGGACCAATTGGTGCTACTGCTAGATAGTTGGTATATATATGTCTTCATGTTGCTGCTTGTCACTTATATCATCTGTAGGTCAAATATATATGTTGCATCGCTGGGCTGGTGCAATTAGCAAACAAAAAAGCACATATTGGAAGGATAAGACATGTTTACACTCTGCTTACAAGTGTATGCCGAGTGCCACACCGGGCTTAAGGGACACATGGCACGATCTAAGAACGACAGGACCAAATGGCACAACACAACCGACATTCGGCGTACCAATATGCTGTGTGCCTCCAGCAGGACTCTCGGCTTATATATAGGGTGTGCACGACATACATGGCTCTCCGCATTACGTAAAGGCGTTGAACAACATGTACAACTCCCGGTTTACAGACATGGCTATGTCGTGTGCCCGTACCAGAATATCGGCTTATCGTCTGGACATGTGGCACGCTACGGTTGAATACTGCTCGGATGGAAGCCGAGCAGTGCCACTCGGCGACCCAGATAGAGATTCGTCACTGGAGAGCGCTTTAGCCAGCAATAAACTACGTAGCCATGTAGGCACAATCAATTAAGGAGCAAAGCAACATTCCGGACTGCAGCATGTGGCGTCTCGTCAAGGTGACGATCTCGCTAGTCATCCTCATCCTGCTCTTCATTCCGTGCAATGGAAGCCTTCATGGCCAGCCTCAACGCTACCCGGAGCCAGCACCTGCCACTGCCATAAAGAAATGTTCGAGGGCGAGAGAGCGTTGGTTTCAACTGTCAAGACCGTGCACGGCCTTACAAGAGCGTCTCCAATGGCAGCGTCTGCAGGTGGAACGACGACAAAATGGACAGGACAAACTATAGCCCTAGCTAGTAGCTACGAGAGTGACATGTGCTGTGCAGGTCCTTCAAACTTTGTCCGAAAACTGACACGATACCCATATGCTGGAAACTCTTGGCCCTTCCCACTGCACATGCAGGATCTTTGTTTCACTCCAACGTCCCATGACAGATTAAGAATAATAGGAATGGTTTGATTGCATGTTGCTGAGCTATCGATCTTTAGCTAGCTAGCTTCACCATTTATACTGGGAGTTTGCACTTTGCAGCTAGATCATACCATTATGGCCCCGTGGTCATGCATATATCATTTGGACACGTACATCCTGTTTTGTGATACTTTTTACTTTCACCTAATTGGCACGAAGGGCCTCCCGTCTTCCGTGTAGTAAGCATGTAAACATGGAGTTAGTGGCACTTTCTAGGTTCCGCCACCGTACGGTCTATGATCTGTCGATAAAGATCCCTCGTGCCTACTGCAGTTGCCTTGGCCTCTTGGCCCTGGTGACACCCATGCAAAAAAAAAAAAAAACATGTAAATTGGCACGTCTTTGATCAACCGTGCATTTTATTGAGTGACGAGATCAAACTTTTGAATAGCCGGCTATAGCAAATAGCCGCGGCATTTTTGGAGGCTACAAAAGGCTATAGCCGGGCTATAGCGCAGCTAAAGCCCTATAGCTGTTTTGCTAAATAATTTAATAAATTTAAATTTTGGGCAGCATATATTTGTGTATATATCAATAATTGACAGATATATAGCATATAAACAGCAATTTTGATAAACATAGATATAGATAACAGGAGTTCTAGGCATAGTTCTCCATAAATCAGTATAGAATTTAGGAAGAGACTCCACCATCAGCAACAATTCTATAGCAAATTCTACCGTTCATGTAGCATAAAATCCATTTTTTCTCTCCAACAGATGTACAGAACTAATTAGAACTTGGTGGCATCGAGTACTAGTAGTCTAGTACTAGATCTGACAACCAAAACGAGTAGGAATTAATTAATGAGTCCATACGTCTTCTAACTGGTAGCAGAATTCTCCATGTTAAATTGCTGTAAACCAAACACTAGCCATCCATCTGTCGTGCGGCCATACCAGATATGAGGACAGGGAGTCAGGAACATGCGTACCTTGATGAGACATCGCTGCTTGTAGTTGAGGTCGGGGCGAGGAAGAGCGGGCGTGCGGCGGTCGGGAACGGCGAGGGCGGCGGCCGGTTCAGCGCGAGGACGGCGGCCGGTTCAGCGCGAGGACGACGGACGGGAAGCGCGAGGCGGCAGCCGGGAAGTGCGATGGCGGCAGCCGGTTCAGCAGCCAGGGCGGCGGCCGGAAAGAACTCGTGTGCGCGGCGCCGCCATGTCGCCTGCCATTTGGGGAGAGAGGAGGAAGTGAGGACTGAGGAAGCTTTTGGGCTAGGGTTACAACGAGGGCGGTCAGTTTTGGCCGCTGAATTGGGCCGCGCCCGCAAATTTTGGTCCAAAAATTTTTGGGCTCCAAGAGCGGGAGTATAGCGGCTATGAGGCTAAATTAAGGCTAAATTAGCTTAGCTGGGCTATTAGCGGCTAATGTCCATTTAGGCTATAAAGGCCTTAGCTGTAGCCGCAGACCTCCCCAAAGGCTATAGCCCGGCTATAGCCGGTCAATAGCCGGCTATTCAAAACTTTGGACGAGATTGGTAAAAAGGTCAATCACCAACTAATCTCACTCAATGAAAGAATGGATCAAAGCGAACCAGGTAGTGATCCGTCACTTGAAAACGCTTTAGCCAGCAACAACCTACTTAGGCACTATCAATCAAGGAGCAAAGTAGCAATTATGGACTGCAGCATGAGCCGTCTCGTCAAGGCGACGATCTAGCTATTCATTCTCGTCATGCTTTCCCTACTGGGTGCAATGGCAGCTTAGACGCCACCCGGAGCCAGCACCTGCCACTGCCGGAAGTTTCGACGGCCAAAGCCATGCACTCTCTCACAAGAGCGCTTCCGATGGCAGTATCTGCAGGTGGAATGACGACCAAATCGGCGGGACAACCTATAGCCTCGACTGCGATAGCAATATGTGCAGAGCGTCCAAACTCTACCCGGAAACTGACAAGATACCCATAGTCTTGAAACTCTATGCCCTTCCCAAGGCAGGATTTTTGTTTCACTCCAACGTCCCATGCTTGATTAATAATAATATAAATGGTTTGATTGCATGTTACCGAGCTATCCATTTTTAGCTACCTAGCTAGCTTCACCATTTATACTGGGAGTTTGCACTTTGCAGCTAGATCATACCATTATGGCCACGTGGTCATGCATATATCATTTGGACATGTACATCTTGTTTTGTGATATTTTTTACTTTCACCTAACATGCACGAAGGGCCTTCCGTCTTACGTGAAGTAACCCTGGTTCAGACCTCGCCTACATTAGATCCAAGGCTTTGGATTGCCGTAAAGGAGGACGACTGAATGGCCATGGTAGTTTTCCCTCAATAAAGAGAATGGCTAGAGTAATTTAAATCCTTTATGCCAGAACACCGACGTTCAGGGAAAACTCGAAGCAACGGAATTTAAATCCTTTATATTCTCCTAGAAGAGAATTCTAGGAGACTGAATTCCATGCCTTGCGGTAATCAACGGACCGGTTGGTCCAGGAATTTCACCCAAAGAAAAAAATCAGACTTACTTGGACTCGGAGCACATGAACCTCTTGTCTTAGAACCGATAAGTGAGTCGCGAGGAGCGCCCAACCGTCGCCTTCCGATTTGCATCAAATGACCTTATTTCTTACTCCTGTGTTCCTTTTGGCTTCTTTTTTATGGGTAAAAGACTTCATTTCTCATAGAATGGGCATATCATTTACAAGTAGAAGTTCCTTTTGCAGTGGCGGAGCTAGACAGGATGTGTAGGCGGGGCGAGTTAGCAAATATGATTGTTTTGGGGGGCCAAAAGCTAAAAAAACTCTAAACTAAACAGCCCAAAAAAAAAACTTCTTCAGGTTTTGTAGTGAGGCTGGGGGGGGGGGGGGCATGGCCCCTGTCGGCCCCAACTAAGCTCCGCCGTTGTCCTTTTGGCTTAACAGAACTGTATACAGGCACTACTAGGAGAAACCTTATAGGCAGGACACTATTAGTAGCGCTGGAAAGTAACAGGCGCTGCTGGTAATTACCAGTAGCGCTGGATTTCGGCAGCGCTACAAGTAAAGACTTAGCAGTAGCGCTGGAAACATAAAGAGCAATACTGCTAAGCGGGACCCAACGAGCTCACCGACACTATTGGTAGTAGCAGCGCTGCCCACAATAAAGCGCTACTGCTAAGCCTCATAGCAGTAGCGGTTGATGTGAGGAAACCGCTACTGCTATGGGGCCCCACTTAGTACGTAGTAGCGCTGCTCCTAGAAAGCGCTATTACTAAGCCTCATAGCAGTAGCGTGCTGTGGAAAGCAGCGCTACTACTAATCGTGGCAGAGCCACCTTTTCACCCACCCCCTCTCTCCCCCCTTCTTCCTCCCCCCTTTGCCCTCTCCCCTCCTTTCCCCTCTCCCCTCTCTAAGTTTCTTCTCCACCATTATTGCCCTTCTTCTCTCTTCCTTCTACCTCTCTTCTCTCCCCATTAATGCCCCCCTCCACCATAATTCTCCTCCATATAAATGGCCTCTTCTAGCTCTATCTTCCACATTTATTTGGCTCTCCCTACTTCCATACATATAGATCTAGCTAGATGATCTCTCTCCCTCTCCATTAGTTAGCTAGAGTCATCTCTCCTCCCAACAACTAGATCTAGCTAGCTATTTAGCCATCCACTCTCGATCCCTATAGGTCGCGAAGGCCTAATGATCTAACCGTGCACAATCTCTATCGGGATATAGGTGAGTAAAAAGTTGTGCATTTCAAGAATGGGAATATGTGTGTTTGCGATATGAAGGGATATTGTACGAGTGACATGCCCCGTGAGTTGCTTATGTTTTGCCGAAATGTTGATTTATTTCCGTTTCGGCGAATTTCGAGCAAACTCGATATATATGTCCTATTTTTAGGCAAGGTCATGGCAAATTTTTATACGACTTTTGCTTGTTATACCGTGCAGTCATGAGGGTGAGTGGAAGGAAGGCGGAGCGATACTTGCAATGCGCGGTGATGGACATGTATGCAAATAATCGAATTGGGATTAGATGTCTGTGTACAAAATGCAAAGAAGGAGTCATTTTGGACCCTTTTGATCGTGGCCGTTTGAAGGCGCACGTGCTAATGAATGGTTTCATGGATGGCTATACTCGGTGGATAAGTGAAGATGATGATGAGGACGTCCACATGGCAGGGAATAATGACATGGGGCTAGACGAAGAGATGACCGATTAACACGAAGACGATGGCGGCGGGGAAGAGTACGGTGTAGGGTAACGCAGCAGAAAACAAAAATTTTCCGACCTACGCACCAGCCCAGGACCACTATGGAGACTGCATACAAGGTTTGATCTCTTTCGTTACCGACTCGTAGCGCAGCGGAAGTAGAGTCGATGACGAACGGCGGTGCAGATCCCCGCAGCTAGGATTTTACAACCTCCCAACCGCGAGGATGTATACCATCATCCGCCCCACGGACAGCCCTCCGGGAGGCGGTCAGACAGTCCCCCGGACGGTGTCGCGGACAGCCCTTCGGGAGGACCTCTGAAACTCGGACTGTCACTCGGACAGCCCTTCGGGAGGACCTCCGAAACTCAGACGGTCACACCGACAACCCTTCGGGAGGCACTCTCGAACTAAGACCGAAACTACGATCTCTCTACAGAGTTGCACACATACGGTGTCAACTATCCGGCAGGGCTTCGCCGTCCAGAACTAGTTCCTGCCGGAACCCAGACAGCCTTTCGGCTCTAAGAAAAACTCTTTTCGTGTGAGGGAGAATAGAGAGCTTGCAAAGCAAAGCATGTGTATGAGAGCAAAGGATGAGGAAGTGGGCTGCCCACTCACCTCTTATTTATAGGAAAACCAAGGGGTAGGATGGTAACTCCAAGTACCAAAATATCCCACTTTATGTCACACATAATAAACATAAGAAGGAAAAAAGGGGTGCCATGTGGAGCTCCATGGAGGAGCTCCACCCTTGGCCAGCCACCCCTTGGGGCCCCCCCATGTGGAGCTTGCTTGCTCCCCAATCCCTTCTAGAAGCCTTTTTGGAAATATCCAAAAAGGTGTTTTTCCACAAATATCCAAAAAGCACTTTCACTATTCACGACGACATTTTTCAGCGTCTGATCGAACTGAAAATATTCATGTGGGCTTAGAACAATTCCAGTACCCACCAAAATAATTTTCAACGCGAGCCGGAACAATTCCGGTTTAGTGATTTCATCTGCGAAAAGCATCTGAAGCGGTTTCGGCAGCTCCGGAACATTTCCGGTTTTCATTCCAGAAAATTCCAAAAAGTTTCCAGAACGATTCTGGCACCCTCCAAGAATTATCAGGCATGTGCCAAGACCAATTTGACTTTATGGTATCCCCTGAAACAACTTTTCCAATTTCACCGAAACTCATCCGGTGACCTCTCTCTGCGGAACTTTTCCGCTGTCCGAAACTTTTTCGGTGTTTTTCTCTCAGACTCCCTGTCTAGTATTCAACAGATAGATGACCCTTAAGCATGTGACCCTATAGGTTCGGTGAAGCATAGACATGACTCCGAACCCCTTCCGATCAATGATCAACATCGGAGCCGTGGACACCCATATCGATCCCTATACCCACACGAATAAATATTCGAGTGAACCTCCAGTTGCCGTGTGCTATTCCTGTTGCTTCGCGATATGTTACAATTACCCGAGGTGAGACATGTAGGCATCCTCGTGGATCAACAACTTGTCCACAATGCCAGTTACCTCGTTGCCGGTATTGTTCTCTTTTCTCGTTCCCGTGTTCCGGCATCCCAGTGATCAAATCACAAGTGTCTGGCCAGACGATGATGGATACCGTAACACCGAGAGGGCCCAGAGATATCTCTCCATCGTCGGAGGAGCAAATCCCAATCTTGAGCTAGTGCACCGTAACATATGGCATACTGGTGTAACTTTACACCTATGGCATACTGGTGTAAAATATGCTTCGCTTGTGGTATAGCCTGATGTCCAACGGATCTGACGACTTCAGCTCCGTGTGTAACTTTGCATATCCTCGCGTTTTCACGCTTTCACAAAATTCATATTTTGTGTGGACTTGGCTTTGCATATGTGTGAATCATTGGTCAAAACCTGATTCCTCAGACTGAGCTATGGAGCAACTATCTGCAATAGTGTCCCATAGACCAAAGCCATCTTGGAACCATACTAAGTTCATGAATGAACTATATGATTCAACAACTTCTTTGTCGCTTCTCAAGCGTCAACATACTTAGCCTTTGTTATAGAATTCGCCACAGTATCTTGTTTGGAACAATTTCCAACTACCGTGCCACCATATTGTGTATTACACAAAACCCTTAACTTAAATCGAAAATCGCATGGAGCATTGATGAAGATTGTATCGATGTAATTACTTACAACGAGCACTTCATAATCTCTGCTTGCGAGAAAACATGTCATCAGTACTACTCTAGTACTCAGTGACATCTTTCACTGTTGTCCTATGATCAGTACTTTGATCACTTTGGTATCTATACTCGCAACAACTTTGGAGTATTGGACATATCTGGTTGTTTTACATACCATGGAATACATGATTAATCCAAACACACGAGTGTGTGGAATCTACATCATGTATTTTACTCATCAGTGTTTTGGGACACCGAGTCTTGCAAAAACTCTTTCCATGTGACTTCGGCAAGAATCACTCCTTGGCTTTTTAAATGCCAAAAAGTTTTTAGCATCTTGTCAATATGTATTCATTGCTTAGCCCCATTAGGTAAATCTATCTCCATAGATCATCATGCCTAATATTGAGGCTATTTAGCCTAAGTACTTCATCGAAAAACTATTTTCAAATGAAGTCCTAATTCGTGTCAAGAAATTTATTTCCAGTTAACAATGTGTCAAGTACACACGGTTTTTAGAAATATTATTATGCTCCCACTTACTTTCTTGAATCACAAGCATCTTCGATACCCATTTGATGAAGTCAAACCCCTTTGACCATTCACTACTGGAATCAGGGACTTTGCCATCTGCCAGCTCTTTGCCGTCTGCCAGCTGATGGCAAAGAGTCTGTTTGCCGTCTGTCTTTCCAAAGCAGACGGCAAAGAAGTGGCAGATGGCAAAGAGGGTCTTTGCCATCTGCCACTTCTTTGCCGTCTGCTAGCAGACGGCAAAGAGTTCTTTGCCGTCTGTCAGCAGACGGCAAAGAGGCTCACCTCTTTGCCGTCTGCGGGCAGACGGCAAAGAACTCTTTGCCGTCTGCCAAAACAAACACAGACGGCAAAGGATGTGGCGGGGGTAGCCTAAATAGGGGGGCGCCCCTCTGGCACTCACTCTCGCTCGCTCGAGCCTCTCTGCCCCGATCCCCTTCTCTCTCTCGACCTCCATATCGCCGCCACTGCCGCCGGCCGTCCTGGCCAGCTCCGGCGGCCTCCGGCGATGCCCAGCATACCCCTAGAACCCCCATGCGACGCTGCTTCTGCTCCCCCGCTTCAATTCGTCGCTCGTGCCCTCCTCTTGTGGCTGTGGCTAACCCTAGCCGCTGCGGTTGCTGACGCACGACGTCGCTATGGATGTCGGCGCGGCTCCGGCGCTACCCTGTGCTCCTCTCCGACGTCCTCGCCGCCATCTCCTTGCGTCCGCGCCTTGGATTCGCCCGCTGCGTCGCCGGCCTACCCTGTCTAGGGTTTTGGTACGGCGGTTGTCCCACGCCGGTCGGATGGCGTTTAGGCGCAACCCCGGCGCGCCTCTGAGTACTGCCTCGGCTACAACCCTCCTATGGTGAGCTCTATCTACCTCCTCCTCTCTGATCCGTGCTGTGTTGGACATGGCGGTGGCTGTGTTGGTGCTCTGCTGCTAGTGGGGATTTGGTGGCTGTGATCTAGGCTGTTCTGATGTTGCTCTAACTGTTGTTATCTCTCTAGTTGCTCCTGTAGTCACACACTAGTTTATCCATCGGTTTGATGTACTATGCTAGCTCCTGTTTATACCAATGTTATTAAGTGAGCTTCTATGTTTACTGTTATAAGGCAATGATGCCCCAGGTTCCTTGTGAAGCTCTTGATGGTGGTCTTGGTCCACTACTACTTCCATAATTTGGGTTTTCCCCAATTCTATGGCTTGTAACTACTATACTGTGATATGCCCCTGTTTATACTGCTGCTGTTAAACTGGTGTTATGTCTTTAGGTCTGTGAGATGCTATCCTGGGGGTTTGTGCACACTTGGAGCTTATATAGCTCAATTGATTGTAGTATTCTGTTCATAGACCTGGTATTATAGAACTGATTGTTTGTTATAGCTCCTGAACATTATGGTGATGCTCCTGTTTAACTAATTGGTCACTATTATGCCACTAATCCAAGTGTATGGATTTGCTAGTGTGGTTTTGGTGCTGCTCTAGCTCCACTGACTAGTTATCTTTTCCATCGGATTTTTAGGAACATTCTAGCTACATTTCTTGGGTAGTTTTGTTTCTTCTCGGATTTTGTCAGAACATTGTGGTATTACAAGTTACTTACAGAAGTTTCAGCCTGTCGAAGATGTTATTTATTAACTTTGTCATGGCTGGTCTGCATGTATTTCTACTCATTTTTTCCAGTAAGTATGTACTCATTTTCTTAGTTTTTCCAGCATCATTCTTGAAGTTAAGTCATTAGTTTTTCGCTATTTGTGTGTCTTCTACTGTTTTGTCTTTAGAATGGAGGCTTAGTTATGTGGTTTTGGTTCATGTTTCAGTCATTTTCAGTAGCAGTGGGCATCATTTGCATCACTTTACCGGATTTGGTTTACTTATTGGCTTATTGGCTTATGGGTGTGGCTGTGGGGCAACTAATGTTGCTGCTGTTTAGTTGTAGTAGCTGTTAAGTGATACTAGCCCCCTGTGCTTGTGGGTGCAGTGCCCTATTTGCAGAAATTACCAGGTGCATGTGTGTGTTGTGTTCTGCAGAAGCAGATAATCAGTGGGGTGCTACCCTGCTATTTCTTCTATGCTATTTCTATTGATCTTATGAACAGATGCTCGCTTCATCTTAGTTGCTTTATTTCTAATACTGACATGAACAGATACCACTTGGTTTGGCTATTCCTATTGGTCTCTTTCTAATATCATATGAACAGATGCTATACTTGGTTTTGGCTGTTACTTTCCTAGTTTTCTACTGATAAGACAGATACTACATCTGATTTGGGCAGTGATGCTGGTCTGAGCCCCCCCTCTCTTAGGCTTAATTTACATGTGGCTATCCCTGTGCTGTGATGAACTAGCCCTGGCACTTCCAGGCTGTCTGAGCACATAATCCCTCAAGTATACCTTGAGGTCTTCTGTAGCTTGGTCTTGTGGATTCTGGTAAACCTGCTTCTTGTGGACAGCCTGCTCCTCCTAGCTGCTTCACTGGACAAAACTGATTGTGGTGATGAAGTCTAATCCTTGGCTTTAATCACTAGTTTTTAGTTGGCTTAATTCCTGGAGCTAGTACTGATAGTGGTCTTTGTGTTGGCATTTAACTTACTACTAATTGTGGTGGCTTCTTGATTGGGTCCTTGGCTGGTTCTCTCCTTTGGCTCTTTGGTATTGGTTTACTCTATTTGGCTTTCTAATTAAGATCACTTTGAAAATCAGGATCTTAACTAACATTGTCTTGATCTCAAGTGCTGGCTCCTACAGCATTGCATTTCACCAAGTGAAATGCTACATTCTACTCCTAACCCATTCTCTCTTTCTTAGTGTTTTTGTTATGCAGGTTGGAAGAAAAGAAGAAGATCCAGAGAAGATCTTAGTAATAAGATAGTTTTTAGGAAAATAGATATTTAGTTTTAGGTCATTTCTTGTAATTTTCGAAATGTAAATTTAATTACTTAATCATTTCTGATTCTTTATAATATGACTTTGTATTACCTATTCCAATTATTAATAAAGTTTTTAATTTACATGTGTTCATGACTATTGGTAATATGTGTTGGATATGCTATATTGGTCATATATATAAATTTCTGTGAAAATGAATTGATATAAGAAAAGACAGGGGCTATATAGCCACTTTGGCCTATTTGGCCTCTTTGCCGTCTGCTGGCAGACGGCAAAGAGCTTGCTTCTTTGCCGTCCGCTAGCAGACGGCAAAGAAGAAAGCTCTTTGCCGTCCGCCAGCAGACGGCAAAGCAGCCTTTGCCGTTATCAGCTATGCCGGACTATTTGCCGTCTGCTGGCGGACGGCAAAGGCTTTGCCGTCCGCCAAGCATGCCTTTGCCGTCTGCTATGGCAGACGGCAAAGCAGCTGATTCCAGTAGTGATTCCATCAAAAACGAAGATTCCAACTCCACTTTGCTCTCTTCTGTCCATCGCTGGAACTCTGAAGTTTGCATACTTACTAGCATCCTCTGGATCGACAAATTACTTTGGACTGTATCACATACAAGTCCTAGGTTTCATTTCCATCAGATGGAAATCCTTTCGTCATCCATGTTTCATATCTCACGATTGAAATATGTATTAATTGCTAGTTCAACCCGAACCGACTTTAAGCATCGCTACGGTGAGACAATCTCATCGTAGTCAACTCCTTGAACTTTTTATTGCAACAAGTCGAGCTTTACGGATAAACATTTTATCCGTGTCTGTTTTTAGTTCCATAAATATTCGTTAGACTCTAAGTCTTCCGAAAGGTGTATCAAGATTTTAATCTCGAATCACTTATATGGAAACTATCTCGGATTGTATTGGCATTTAGCCAATTCCGGAGTCAGGGCCCATCACCGCTTCCTTGTGTATCATAGGTATACTGTTGTCTAACAACAATATCTCGTTAGCGCACCTAAGAGGTTTGCACGAGCCTTGCCTACGAGGTTCAGCTGCAAGTTCGACCGAAGTCCATACATTTTATTGTAGAGACTTCCGTATCAGTCGCAGTAGGAAACTCCGGAATCACTTCCAAGGTTCCTTTCCTTTGACCTGATGACGAAGATACTGGTTATCTCGTCGAGTTGCACTGTCCTCCCACTCACCTTTTGTAAGAACTATTTTCTTTAAAAGCATACCGTTTTGTGGCAAAACTATTTGCCTCGGTATAGTGAGGGAGGAATACCCAATGACTTGGGATAACCTACAAAGTAGCACTTGTCTGATTTGGAATAGGTTTGTAACCTTTTACACAAGCCCCATATTCCAAATGTTAAGAAAAGATTTAACATGGTTGGGCATACCATACCATAGCGTCATTTCAACAGACCCGATGGATCTCTTTTGAGTGTAAAAGCCGTAGTCTCTAAAGCATCACCTTTTAAAAGGGGTAATGGCAAATTTATTTATGTCATCTTTGATCTTACCATGTCATAAATGGTTCGATTACATCTTCACGGACTTTCCACCTGCAGTGGTGTTCCAGGAGGTGCAAGTTATGAAACCCCTTTCACAACTCATCAGACATTCGCTAAACTTGTAATTCAAATATTCCTTTCTGCAATCGAATTGTAGAAACATAATTTTCTTGTTACAATAACTTCTACTTCATTTTTGAAAACCTTATGAATGAATTCAAAAGATCCAGACTTACGTCTCAACAAGTAAATATCCATATATCTACTTGAGTCATTTCTAAAGATAGATAAATCCACTACTTGCAACAACATTTATTGGACTACACACATCATAATGTATGATCACCAATATGTTCTTTGCTCGTTCCTTATGGCATGTGAACGGTATTTCAGTCACTTCACTTTTCAGAGGAAAGTTGCAAGTGTCAGATGATTCAAAATCAAATGACTTCAAAATCCATCATAATGGAATTTCCATGCGGGTTTCTCCAATGTGACCAAATGCAGTGCCACACTTGTGTGGTATTCCTTTAGTCTTGCGACATTTAGCGTCAGTGTTATGGATGTATCATATTACCATCAATATTCATAGCATACATCCCATCCTATATGGAAGCATGGCCCTTCATGTTTTTCATAACACCGAACATCAAAAGTTCTCTTATGAATAACCTTCTTGCAAAATACCTTATGCAAAGGGCTAGAGTGTATGAAACTCTAAATGAATTATGAAAGTAAATACAGAGGCAATGTATTAATATCAATATTCATAACATACGTCTCATTCATAATGAAAGTATGGCCCTTATGTTATTCATAACACCAAACATCAAAAGTTCTCTTATGAACAACCTTCTTGCAAGATACCTTATGCAAAGGGCTAGAGTGTGAAACTCTAAAATGAATTATGAAAGTAAATACATAGGGAATACACCGATGGAAGGTATAGTAACATTTACTATGTTCCTTGTGTGTATCTAAACCTCATTCCTGGCTAGTCTTTTAGGCCGTAGTAGTTCTTACACCGAGTTGCAACAGAATGCAATCGAGCGGGTATCTTTGTGATTAACTCACAATACCCAAGAATTAGTGATTAACATGTTTAACCATAATTCCCAAGAACTATATCTTTAACCAGCCTTCTATACATCAAAAACCTATATGACATTCATACATGAGCTGGATATTCCAGTCTTCTATCCTTTTGCCTTTATACTTCTAACAGTTTCACTTTCAGTATTTCTCCTACTCTCAGAAGAAGCACCCAACTTAAGAGTGGTGTTAGCCCCGGACTTCCTAGGCGTGAAAGTTTCACTAACACCCTTCGGACACTTCCTTTCTCTTTAAGTTGTCGTTTTATTCACCATCATCATATGACAGGCGTTCTTCTGGATCCCCTCTTATCAGTCAAATGCCTAGTAAACACTTTTACTACTAGTTTGCAAACAAACATGGCTTTAGATATCTCATATCTTTCAGCCTTTGTTTGTATCTGAAAATTAATTTTCAGTTCCATGAATATCACATAACTATCCCAAAACTTTCGAAGTTCGGGTCTCATGGAAGCAAACATATTTCACTTGACCGTAACGGGATTTTAGCTTTTGGATCGAAGGACGAGAGTCATATCATCCATAGCATTAGCGGGAGAATACCGAAAGTATGCGATAGGACAAAGTCCTTCTCGGCACTCTTGAGGACAATCCTCATATTACGTTACCAACCGTAAAGTTTTAACCAGATATTTAACAGCTATTCAATTTTAATATGGAAGGTGGAAACACGAGCCATTATTCTACAACTATTTTGCAAATCACACTTAGACAGTGTTCAAGATTAATTGCACTGAGAATTAAACAAGTTAATTCTATAGTGCGCTCCCACTCAAATCAATATCTCTCATAATTGATTGTGAGTGATGCAAGACCCAACTTTCAATTCAGCGTCAAGGATGCAACCATCTCAAGTGACGAGAATTTCAATTGGTAGGCCAACTTGCCAATCACATCTCTATGTGACTCTTGTTCATCTTTCGATGCGTGTGTTCCGAGCTCATGACTTTCATGCCTGAACGTCAAGACAACCAAGTGATCTCGCTGCGAGGTCTCAACTCACCCGCCTCACACTTCTCTAATCGTTCGTACCCATGCAACCATGTGATACCCCGAAGAGATAGGTGTCGTGACGGTGCTACACTTGGGAGAACACTAACTACTTGATATTTAAGTGAGAGATCACCCTAATAAAAAGCGACTACCGCGCAATCAAAAGGGTGCAACATAAGGGATAAACATCTCAGGCAATTCATAATTAGCATGATATGGTATAGCCCCTTCTGACGGAGAAGTCAAGTATTCTTCGTCTTCGGCATTCGCGTCGGTGTTTACCTTTGCGAAGATTGCCACCACCTTGTCGATGCACCAGATAATATTGCTATCTCTATAGCTAATAAAATAAGTGCATTATATAAGGTTGACACGCAGGTCATTAAAGTGCAATCATATGGCGCCAGCCATCATGCCGAATCATGATACGCAGGTCATGTTAATCAATTTACATCATATAGTCATCTCATACATAATCAAATTATTATGAACACTCTATACCACATCACATGCACATGCAAACCATCCTGCAAAACCAAGTTAGACGCCTCTAATCGGTTCATGCAAAAACTTGTTTTTCGTGGCTCCTAAGGTTTCGAAACAAACCGAAGCTACCAACGTCCATCATCAAGCATGATAATCCAAGTTGCTAGATTAACCTTCCAGGGTGTATGAAACACGAGATAATAAAATCTCGAGCCCCATACTAAACTTCGTCATACGCGTGACCCCCGTGCAAATCACATCTGCATTGCCCTTTCGTCTGCGAAACATCCATCTTTCTCAACTATGGTGGAACCCAAAGAACTGTTAGCACTTCGTTGATCTGTCAATCAGCATACTCAGGAGGAGCATGAAAGGATCGCGGATTGCCAGAACTTTGTGAGATTCCACCATGCCGTCAAGATCAGGACTACGCAAATTCAGGGGAAGCAACAGGAACATCGAGTAACAGATTTCATCTGCTACCCGCACAAATAATTTTCAGCAATAGATCTCATCTACTACCTAATTATATTGTGCAACACCCATACATCTCTATGTATTCTAGATCGCAACCTGCATCTACGCATAGCACGGCTCTGATACCACTGTAGGGTAACGCAGCAGAAAACAAAAAATTTCCGACCTACGCACCAGCCCAGGACCACTATGGAGACTGCATACAAGGTTTGATCTCTTTCGTTACCGACTCGTAGCGCAGCGGAAGTAGAGTCGATGACGAACGGCGGTGCAGATCCCCGCAGCTAGGATTTTACAACCTCCCAACCGCGAGGATGTATACCCTCATCCGCCCCACGGACAGCCCTCCGGGAGGCGGTCAGACAGTCCCCCGGACGGTGTCGCGGACAGCCCTTCGGGAGGACCTCCGAAACTCGGACTGTCACTCGGACAGCCCTTCGGAAGGACCTCCGAAACTCAGACGGTCACACCGACAGCCCTTCGGGAGGCACTCTCGAACTAAGACCGAAACTACGATCTCTCTACAGAGTTGCACACATACGGTGTCAACTATCCAGCAGGGCTTCGCCGTCCATAACTAGTTCCTGCCGGAACCCAGACAGCCTTTCGGCTCTACGAAAAACTCTTTTCGTGTGAGGGAGAATAGAGAGCTTGCAAAGCAAAGCATGTGTATGAGAGCAAAGGATGAGGAAGTGGGCTGCCCACTCACCTCTTATTTATAGGAAAACCAAGGGGTAGGATGGTAACTCCAAGTACCAAAATATCCCACTTTATGTCACACATAATAAACATAAGAAGGAAAAAAGGGGTGCCATGTGGAGCTCCATGGAGGAGCTCCACCCTTGGCCGGCCACCCCTTGGCCCCCCCCATGTGGAGCTTGCTTGCTCCCCAATCCCTTCTAGAAGCCTTTTTGGAAATATCCAAAAAGGTGTTTTTCCACAAATATCCAAAAAGCACTTTCACTATTCACGACGACATTTTTCAGCGTCTGATCGAACTGAAAATATTCATGTGGGCTTAGAACAATTCCAGTACCCACCAAAATAATTTTCAACGCGAGCCGGAACAATTCCGGTTTAGTGATTTCATCTGCGAAAAGCATCTGAAGCGGTTTCGGCAGCTCCGGAACATTTCCGGTTTTCATTCCAGAAAATTCCAAAAAGTTTCCAGAACGATTCTGGCACCCTCCAAGAATTATCAGGCATGTGCCAAGACCAATTTGACTTTATGGTATCCCCTGAAACAACTTTTCCAGTTTCACCGAAACTCATCCGGTGACCTCTCTCTGCGGAACTTTTCCGCTGTCCGAAACTTTTCCGGTGTCCGAAACTTTTTCGGTGTTTTTCTCTCAGACTCCCTGTCTAGTATTCAACAGATAGATGACCCTTAAGCATGTGACCCTATAGGTTCGGTGAAGCATAGACATGACTCGGAACCCCTTCCGATCAATGATCAACATCGGAGCCGTGGACACCCATATCGATCCCTATACCCACACGAATAAATATTCGAGTGAACCTCCAGTTGCCGTGTGCTATTCCTGTTGCTTCGCGATATGTTACAATTACCCGAGGTGAGACATGTAGGCATCCTCGTGGATCAACAACTTGTCCACAATGCCTGTTACCTCGTTGCCGGTATTGTTCTCTTTTCTCATTCCCGTGTTCCGGCATCCCAGTGATCAAATCACAAGTGTCTGGCCAGACGATGATGGATACCGTAACACCAAGAGGGCCCAGAGATATCTCTCCATCGTCGGAGGAGCAAATCCCAATCTTGAGCTATCAAGTTACTTGACATACTTTTCCATGAACCCGTAAGCCGCCGTAATAGCCACCCATTTACGGATGACGTTTAACAAACCCCAAAGTTCATGAAGCAAGCATGAAGAAACTCGATACTCTCATGGTCTAAGGAATCATGCAAACATTAACCATCTCTGTGTTATTAACCATTAACTTATGACGAATGTATCTCATAGCATAACATGAATTCGGGTCGATTCAACACAAGTGTTCTACCAACATTGCGCCCTCAAAATTGCCGGCATAGCCATGCCCATGATCAGGAAAACAGGATCATCATGCAATACTTGAGCTAGTCTTAGAGGCCAGACTAGGAATACATTTTACCGTTTATTATTCCACACGTGCAAATGAGTCTTCCTCCGAGCCTCGTTTTATTTGTAGACTCGAGAATCATTGCAGTTATAGCATGGAACATAAACATAATTATGAACAGGGAGATAATCAATAACATTTATTATTGCCTCTAGGGCATATCTCCTACATCCGGACATGGCGGTGGGGAAGATTCCAGACACGGCGAAGAAGAGTCCGGACATGGCGGTGGAGAAGATTCCGAACACGGCGAAGAAGAGTCCGGACATGGCGGAGAAGAGGCGACGAACACGCCGCAGTCTTCGACGCTACTAAGTTCAGTCGTGCAGGACCCTCATGTTCGAGACCTCCTTCGCAAGAGTACGACTAGCGACAGAGCTGCTTCTAGAGAGGAGGCCAAGCTGGCGCAACTTGAAGTAGACTCGAAGACTCCATTGTATGACGGTTGCGATCCCGAGGTGACCCGCTTGAGTTTCAAGTTCGAACTTCTAAAGACGAAGGCCAAAAACAAATGGACAGAGAAAAGCCTCGATGAGCATTTGAAGTATCTACATAATAAAGGTCTTCCCACGGGAAACCTGTGTCCTACTAGTGTCGAGGAGGCCAAGAAAATAGTTTGCCCTCTTGATTTGCCGCACATTAGATACCACGCATGCATCAACGATTGCATTATTTATCGGGGGGAGCACGCGGAAAAAACCAGCTGTCCAGTGTGCAATGCTTCTCGATACAAGAAGGCAGGAAAGAAAGCTTCTCAGAAAGTTGTATGGTACTTTCCGATCACTCCCCGTCTGCAGCGGTATTTCGTAGATCATAAGGAAGCAAAGCTCATGCGTGGCACGCGAAGAGTGATACGTCCATTTTGCATCATGCTTTTATATCGATATTTATTCATTATGGGTTGTTATTACACATTATGGTACAATACTTATGTCTTTTCTCTCTTATTTTACAAGGTTTACATGAAGAGGGAGAATGCCAGCAGCTGGAATTCTGGACTGGAAAATGAGAAAATATGAGAGACCTATTCTGCAGAACTCAGAAAGTCCTAAAAAGTTACGGAGAATTATTTTGGAATATATAAAAAATATTGGGCGAAAGAAATACCAGAGGGGACCCACTAGGAGGTCACAAGCCAGGGGGGCGCGCCCTACCCCCCTAGGCGCGCCCCTGTCGCTTGTGGGCCCCTTGGCAGGCCTCCGGTGCCCATCTTTTGCTATATGGAGGGTTTTGACCTGGAAAAAAACCATAAGAGAGCTTTCGGGACGAAGCGCCGCCGTCTCAAGGCGGAACTTGGGCAGAACCAATCTAGGGCTCCGGTGGAGCTGTTCTTCTAGGGAAACTTCCCTCCCGGAGGGGAAAATCGAAGCCATCATCATCACCAACGATCCTCTCATCGAGAGGGGATCAATCTCCATCAACATCTTCACCAGCACCATCTCCTCTTCAAACCCTAGTTCATCTCTTGTATCCGATCTTTGTCTCAAAACCTCAGATTGGTACCTGTGGGTTGCTAGTAGTGTTGATTACTCCTTGTAGTTGATGCTAGTTGGTTTACTTGGTGGAAGATCTTATGTTCAGATCCTTAATGATAATTAATACTCCTCTGATTATGAACATGAATATGCTTTGTGAGTAGTTACGTTTGTTCCTGAGGACATGGGATAAGTCTTGTTATAATTAATCATGTGAATTTGGTATTCGTTCGATATTTTGATGAGATGTATGTTGTCTCTCCTCTAGTGGTGTCATGTGAACGTCAACTACATGACACTTCACCATTATTTGGGCCTAGGGCAAGGCATTGGGAAGTAATAAGTAAATGATGGGTTGCTAGAGTGACAGAAGCTTAAACCCTAGTTTATGCGTTGCTTCGTAAGGGACTGATTTGGATCCATATGTTTCATGCTATGGTTAGATTTATCTTAATACTTCTTTTGTAGTTGTGGATGCTTGCGAGAGAGGTTAATCATAAGTGGGAAGCTTGTCCAAGTAAGGGCAGCACCCAAGCACCGGTCCACCCACATATCAAATTATCAAAGTAACGAACGCGAATCATATGAGCATGATGAAAACTAGCTTGACAGAAATTCCCATGTGTCCTCGGGAGCGCTTTGCTTTATATAAGAGTTTGTCCAGGCTTGTCCTTTGATACAAAAAGGATTGGGCCACCTTGCTGCACCTTTGTTATATTTGTTACTTGCTATCCGTTACGAATTATCTTATCACAAAACTATCTGTTACCGATAATTTCAGTGCTTGCAGAGAATACCTGACTGAAAACCTCTTGTCATTTCCTTCTGCTCCTCGTTGGGTTCGACACTCTTACTTATCGAAAGGACTACGATAGATCCCCTATACTTGTGGGTCATCAAGACTCTTTTCTGGCGCCGTTGCCAGGGAGTGAAGCGCCTTTGGTGAGTGGAACTTGGTAAGGAAAAATTTATATAGTGTGCTGAAATTTACTATCACTTGTTACTATGGAAAATAATCCTTTGAGGGGCTTGTTCGGGGTATCTTCACCCCAACCGGAAGCACAAAGAGATGCTCCTCAACCTACTGCACCTAGTGAAAATATTTATAATGAAATTCCTTCGGGTATGATAGAGAAACTACTAGCTAATCCTTATGCAGGAGATGGAACACTACATCCTGATTTGCGTCTAATCTATGTGGATGAAGTTTGTGGATTATTTAAGGTTGCAGGTTTGCCCGAGGATGATGTCAAGAAGAAGGTCTTTCCTTTATCTTTGAAGGAGAAGGCATTGACATGGTATAGGCTATGTGATGATATTGGATCATGGAACTACAACCGATTGAAATTGGAATTTCATCAGAAGGTTTATCCTATGCATCTGGTTCATCGTGATCAGAATTATATTTATAAGTTTTGGCCTCGTGAAGGAGAAAGAATCGCTCAAGCTTGGGGGAGGCTTAAGTCAATGTTATATTCATGCCCCAATCATGAGCTCCCAAGAGAAATTATTATTCAGAATTTTTATGCTCGGCTTTCTCGTAATGATCAATCCATGCTCGATACTTATTGTACTGGTTCCTTTATGAAGAAAGATATTGAATTCAAATGGGACTTATTGGAAAGAATTAAACGCAACTCTGAAGATTGGGAACTCGAGGAAGGTAAGGAGTCAGGTATAAACCTTAAGTTTGATTGTGTTAAATCCTTTATAGACACTGATGTTTTTCGTGAATTTAGCACTAAATATGGACTTGACTCTAAGATAGTAGCTTCTTTTGTGAATCTTTTGCTGCTCATGTTGATCTCCCTAAGGAGAAGTGGTTTAAGTATCATCCTCCCATTGAAGTGAAAGTAGTTGAACCTATTAAAGTTGAAGAAGAAACTATTACTTATGATGTTGATCCTATTATTCCTACTGCTTATATTGAGAAACCACCCTTCCCTGTTAGAATAAAGGAACATGCTAAAGCTTCAACTGTGGTACGTAAGCGTTATACTAGAACACCTACACCCCCTGAACAAATCAAAGTTGAACCTACTATTGCTATGGTTAAAGATCTCTTGGTCGATAATATTGATGGGCATGTTATTCATTTCTATGATGAAGCTGCTAGAATTGCTAGACCTGATACTAAAGATAAACATAGGCCTATTGTTGGCTTGCCTGTTGTTTCTGTTAAAATAGGAGATCATTGTTATCATGGCTTGTGTGATGTGGGTGCTAGTGTGAGTGCAATTCCCTTCACCTTATATCAAGAAATTATGAATGATATTGCACCAGCTGAATTAGAGGAAATTGATGTTACCATTAAACTTGCTAATAGAGATACTATAGCACCAATTGGGATTGTTAGAGATGTTGAAGTCTTGTGTGGGAAAATAAAGTATCCTACTGATTTTCTTGTTCTTGGCTCCCCACAAGATGATTTTTGTCCCATTATATTTGGTAGACCTTTCTTGAATACTGTTAATGCTAAGATAGATTGTGAGAAAGAAACTGTTACTGTAAGTTTTGGGGATGTGTCTCATGAGTTCAATTTCTCTAAATTTCGTAGACAACCCCATGACAAAGAATTGCCTAGTAAAGATGAAATTATTGGTCTTGCTTCTATTGCTGTGCCTCCTACTGATCCCTTAGAACAATATTTGCTAGACCATGAAAATGATATGCATATGAATGAAAGGAATGAAATAGATAAGATTTTCTTTGATCAGCAGCCTATTTTGAAACACAACCTACCTGTTGAAATACTTGGGGATCCTCCTCCACCCAAGGGTAATCCCGTGTTTGAGCTTAAACAATTACCGGATACTCTGAAATATGCTTATCTTGATGAAAAGGAGATATATCCTGTTCTTATTAGTGCTAACCTTTCAGAGCATGAAGAAAAGAGATTATTGAAAACTCTGAGGAAGCACCGTGCTGCTATTGGATATACTCTTGATGATCTTAAGGGCATTAGTCCCACTCTATGTCAGCATAAAATTAATATGGATCCTGATGCTAAACCAGTTGTTGATCACCAACGACGGTTAAATCCTAAAATGAAAGAAGTGGTAAGAAATGAAATACTAAAGCTTTTGGAGGCAGGTATAATTTATCCTATTGCTGATAGTAGATGGGTTAGTCCCGTTCATTGTGTCCCTAAGAAGGGAGGTATTACCGTTGTTCCTAATGATAAAAATGAATTGATCCCGCAAAGAATTGTTACAGGATATAGAATGGTAATTGATTTTAGGAAATTAAATAAAGCTACTAGGAAAGATCATTACCCTCTACCTTTTATTGATCAAATGCTAGAAAGACTATCCAAACACACACATTTTTGCTTTCTAGATGGTTATTCTGGTTTCTCTCAAATACCTGTGTCAAAAGAGGACCAAGAGAAGACCACTTTTACTTGCCCTTTCGGTACCTTTGCTTATAGACGTATGCCTTTTGGTTTATGCAATGCTCCTGCTACCTTTCAAAGATGTATGACTGCTATATTCTCTGACTTTTGTGAAAAGATTGTTGACGTTTTCATGGATGATTTTTCCGTTTACGGAACTTCTTTTGATGATTGCTTGAGCAACCTTGATCGAGTTTTGCAGAGATGCGAAGAAACTAATCTTGTCCTGAATTGGGAAAAGTGCTTTATGGTTAATGAAGGTATTGTCTTAGGGCACAAAATCTCCGAAAGAGGTATTGAAGTTGATAAAGCTAAAGTTGATGCTATTGAAAAAATGACATGTCCTACGGATATCAGAGGTATAAGAAGTTTCCTTTGTCATGTTGGTTTCTATAGGAGGTTTATTAAAGACTTCTCTAAGATTTCTAGGCCTCTCACTAATCTTTTGCAAAAAGATGTTCCATTCGTTTTTGATGATGATTGTGTAGAATCATTTGAAATTCTTAAGAAAGCCTTGATTTCTGCACCTATTGTTCAACCACCCGATTGGAACCTACCCTTTGAAATTATGTGTGATGCTAGTGATTATGCCGTTGGTGCTATTCTAGGACAAAGAGTTGATAAGAAATTAAATGTTATCCATTATGCTAGTAAAACTCTAGACAGTGCTCAAAGAAACTATGCTACCACTGAAAAGGAATTTTTAGCAGTTGTGTTTCCTTGTGATAAGTTCAGACCTTATATTGTTGATTCCAAAGTAACCGTTCACACTGATCTTGCTGCTATTAAATATCTTATGGAAAAGAAAGATGCTAAACCTAGACTTATTAGATGGGTTCTTCTGCTGCAAGAATTTGATTTGCATATTATTGATAGAAAGGGTGCTGAGAACCCGTAGCAGACAACTTGTCTAGGTTAGAAAATGTTCTTGATGACCCACTACCTATTGATGATAGCTTTCCTGATGAACAATTAGCTGTCATAAATGCTTCGCGTAATGCTCCATGGTATGCTGATTATGCTAATTACATTGTTGCTAAATTTATACCACCTAGTTTTACATACCAACAAAAGAAAAAGTTCTTCTGTGATTTAAGACATTACTTTTGGGATGATCCACACCTTTATAAAGAAGGAGTAGATGGTGTTATTAGACGTTGTGTACCTGAGCATGAACAGGAACAGATCCTTCACAAGTGTCATTCCGAGGCCTACGGAGGACACCACGCTGGAGATAGAACTGCACATAAGGTACTACAATCTGGTTTTTATTGGCCTACTCTCTTCAAGGATGCTCGTAAGTTTGTCTTGTCTTGTGATGAATGTCAAAGAATTGGTAATATTAGTAGACGTCAGGAAATGCCTATGAATTACTCACTTGTTATTGAACCATTTGATGTTTGGGGTTTTGATTATATGGGACCTTTTCCAAAGTCTAACGGGTATACTCATATTCTAGTTGCTGTTGATTATGTTACTAAGTGGGTAGAAGCTATTCCAACTAGTCGTGCTGATCATAACACTTCTATTAAAATGCTTAAAGAAGTTATTTTCCCTAGATTTGGAGTCCCTAGATATTTAATGACTGATGGTGGTTCACACTTTATTCATTGTGCCTTCCGTAAATTGCTTGCTAAGTTTGATGTTAATCATAGAATTGCATCTCCTTATCATCCTCAGTCTAGTGGTCAAGTATAATTGAGCAATAAAGAAATTAAATTGATCCTGCAGAAGACCGTTAATAGATCCAGAAAGAATTGGTCTAAGAAACTTGATGATGCATTTTGGGCTTATAGAACTGCTTACAAAAACCCTATGGGTATGTCTCCGTATAAAATGGTTTATGGTAAAGCATGTCACTTACCTCTAGAACTAGAAAATAAAGCTTATTGGGCAATTAAAGAGCTCAACTATGATTTCAAACTTGCTGGTGAGAAGAGGTTATTTGACATTAGCTCACTTGATGAATGGAGAACCCAGGCCTATGAGAATGCCAAGTTGTTTAAAGAAAAAGTTAAGAGATGGCATGATAAAAGGATACAAAAGCATGAATTCAATGTAGGTGACCATGTCTTGCTATACAATTCTCGTTTAAGATTTTTTGCAGGAAAACTTCTCTCTAAATGGGAAGGGCCTTACATTATCGAGGAAGTATATCGTTCTGGTGCCATCAAGATCAACAACGCCGAAGGCACAAATCCTATGGTGGTAAACGGGCAAAGAATCAATAATTATATCTCAGGTACTCCCATAAATGTTGAACCCAATATTATCAATACCATGACTCCGGAGGAGTACATTAGGGAGACCTACCAGAACGTTTCAGACTCCGAAAAGGAATAGGTATGTGTTACGGTAAGCAAACCGACTCCAAAACTTTTCCAATAGCAATTTTTATCCGTTTTGGAATATTTAATAAATTTGGAAAATTTAAAGTAGTCCGAAGAGTGCACGAGGAGGCGACAAGCCAGGGGGGCACGCCCTACCCCCCTCGCCGTGCCCCTGTGGCTTGTGGCCACCCCGTGTACCCTCCGGACTCCGTTTTCTTGTGGTATACTCCTTCAGGTCGGTAAAAATTCATTATATGATCTCCCAAAGGTTTTGACCTTCGTATCACGACAATACCCCATGTTTTTGTTTTGAGTTGTTTCTGCAGCAGATTAAGAGCAATATGTTGTCCCAAGATTCCGATGGGGAGAGCTATGTATCGCATTATCTTGCCAGTCCCAAGCTCTATGGGGACTTAGATCCTTATGGATTGTTCTCAGAGGAGGAACAAGAAGGCAAGTATGAGGAAGAAAGCTCGGATGAAGAGGAGATTCCCCTGCCTCGACCAGGAGATATGCACGTGGAGTTCAGGAAATCGAGCCTCCCAAACACAAGGAGAAAACTCAAGGTTCTATTTATCCCTTCTCGTTTCCTGCAGGAGAGCAAGCAAGAATTATGTCAAAGGATATTGAAGCTGGAGCAGGAAGTAGACGATCTGAGGGAACAGAATTTTATGCTTAAGAGGAAACTAGAAAAGCGTCCAACCTCATCAAAAACTCCAACATCACCACCTCCAAAGAAAGACAACTAAACACCCGGGTATGGGCACTCCCCTTGGCTTGTGCCAAGCTTGGGGGAGGTGCCCCGGTATCGTATCACCATCACATCTTTTACTTTTATCGTTTTTCTTAGTTCGATCCTTTTGGTCATATCTTGATCTAGTAGAATAAAGTCTTTAGTGTGATCTAGTTTTGAATTTTGCTTTTTGTTCCCCTTATGTAAGCGAGTCCGAAAGTTATATAATAAAAAGTAGTTTTGAGTTGAGGGCTTTGCTTGCTTGCTATGATCTTGAGAAAAAGAAATAGAAAGAAGTATAAAATAAAAGCAAACAGTATATATGATGATCTTATGGGGGCTGATGACTTCACATATAAGAAGTATGTCGATTGAAATTTGTTGTGAGTTGACAAACATAGCGCTTGGTCATTGTTGCAATTAAAAGGAAGTAATAAAGAAAGAGAGGTTCACATATAAATATATTATCTTGGACATCTTTTATGATTGTGAGCACTCATTAAAATATTATATGCTAAGAAGTTGATGTTGGACAAGGAAGACAACATAATGGGTTATGTTTGCTTATTTCCGAATAGATGTTATATGGTTATAGATCCTTTAACATGTGATGCTTAATTCCACCTCATACCAGCCAAAACTTCCGCACCAAGTAGAGATACTACTTGTGCATCCAAACACCCTTAACCGAGTTTTGCCATGAGAGTCCACCATACCTACCTATGGATTGGGTAAGATCCTTCAAGTAAGTTGTCATCGGTGCAAGCAATAAAAATTGCTCTCTAAATATGTAGGATCTATTAGTGTGAGGAAAATAAACTTTATACGAACTTGTGATATGGAAGAAATAAAAGCGATAGACTGCATAATAAAGTGCTTTATCACAAGGGGCAATATAAAGTGACGTTCTTTTGCATTAAGGGATTGCGCATCCAACTATAAAAGCGCATGACAACCTCTGCTTCCCTCTGTGAAGGGCCTATCTGTTACTTTTACTTTCTAGTACTAACCTTTATGCAAGAGTCGTGGTGATATTCACCACTTCCTTTATTTCGCCTTTCTCTCTTGGCAAGCATCATGTGTTGGGGAATGGTCTAGACACATATATCCACTCGGATGTGGGTGATCATGAGTTATTTTTGTTGACATTACCCTTGAGGTAAATAGTTGGGAGGCAAAACTATAAGCCCCTATCTTTCTCTGTGTCCGATTGAAGCTTTGACCTCATAGGTACCGCGTGAGTGTTAGCAATTATGAAAGACTAAAAGATGATTGAGTATGTGGATTTTCTTTACAAGCTCTTATATTGACTCTTTCCGACGTTATGATAAATTGGAATTGCTTCAATGACTAAGATCATAGTTTGTTGGTTCTCAATTGAGTTCTTGATTCATACTTTACCTTGTGAATGAATTGTCACTTTAGCATAAGAAATTATATGTCAATATATGTTGATGTTCTAAAGATGACCATGATGCCTTCATGTCTGTATTTTATTTTATCGACACCTCTATCTCTAAACATGTGGACATATTTATTGATTTCGGCTTTCGCTTGAGGACAATCGAGGTCTAAGCTTGGGGGAGTTGATACGTCCATTTTGCATCATGCTTTTATATCGATATTTATTGCATTATGGGCTCTTATTACACATTATGGTACAATACTTATGCCTTTTCTCTCTGATTTTACAAGGTTTACATGAAGAGGGAGAATGCCGGCAGCTGGAATTCTAGACTAGAAAAGGAGGAAATATGAGAGACCTATTCTGCACAACTCCAAAAGTCCTGAAAAGTTACGTAGAATTATTTTGGAATATATAAAAAATATTGGGCCAAAGCAATACCAGAGGGGACCCACCAGGAGGTCACAAGCCAGGGGGGCGTGCCCTACCCCCCTAGGCGCGCCCCTGTGGCTTGTGGGCTCCCTGGCTGGCCTCCGGTGCCCATCTTCTGCTATATGGAGGGTTTTGACCTGGAAAAAATCATAAGAGAGCATTCGGGACGAAGCGCCACTGTCTCGAGGCGGAACTTGGGCAGAACCAATCTAGGGCTCCGGCGGAGCTGTTTTGCCGGGTAAACTTCCCTCCCGGAGGGGAAAATCGAAGCCATCGTCATCACCAACGATCCTCTCATCGAGAGGGGGTCATTCTCCATCAACATCTTCACCAGCACCATCTCCTCTTCAAACCCCAGTTCATCTCTTGTATCCGATCTTTGTCTCAAAACCTCAGATTGGTACCTGTGGGTTGCTAGTAGTGTTGATTACTCCTTGTAGTTGATGCTAGTTGGTTTACTTGGTGGAAGATCTTATGTTCAGATCCTTAATGATAATTAATACTCCTCTGATTATGAACATGAATATGCTTTGTGAGTAGTTACGTTTGTTCCTGAGGACATGGGATAAGTCTTGTTATAAGTAATCATGTGAATTTGGTATTCGTTCGATATTTTGATGAGATGTATGTTGTCTCTCCTCTAGTGGTGTCATGTGAACGTCGACTACATGACACTTCACCATTATTTGGGCCTACAGGAAGGCATTGGGAAGTAATAAGTAGATGATGGGTTGCTAGAGTGACAGAAGCTTAAACCCTAGTTTATGCGTTGCTTCGTAAGGGACTGATTTGGATCCATATGTTTCATGCTATGGTTAGATTTATCTTAATACTTCTTTTGTAGTTGCGGATGCTTGCGAGAGAGGTTAATCATGAGTGGTTGGCTTGTCGAGGTAAGGGCAGCACCCAAGCACCGGTCCACCCACATATCAAATTATCAAAGTAACGAACGTGAATCATATGAGCATGATGAAAACTAGCTTGACAGAAATTCCCATGTGTCCTCGGGAGCGCTTTGCTTTATCTAAGAGTTTGTCCAGGCTTGTCCTTTGCTACAAAAAGGATTGGGCCACCTTGCTGCACCTTTGTTACATTTGTTACTTGCTATCCGTTACGAATTATCTTATCACAAAACTATCTATTACCGGTAATTTCAGTGCTAGCAGAGAATACCTTACTGAAAACCGCTTGTCATTTCCTTCTGCTCCTCGTTGGTTTTGACACTCTTACTTATCGAAAGGTCTACGATAGATCCCGTATACTTGTGTGTCATCAGAGAGGAAGAAACCCGACGATGGAGATGATCCGAAGCTGAGACACCTCGCAGATGCTAGCCAGTGGAGAGCATTCAACGTCGAATATCGATTTTTCAGAGAAGATGCAAGGAACATCGTGCTTGGTGTGAGTACCAATGGCATGAATCCGTTTGGAAACCAGAGCACCAACCATAGCACATGGCCCGTCTTTGTATGGATGTACAACCTCCCCCATGGTTGTGCATGAAGACAAAGTACATACACATGAGCATGCTGATTCAAGGGCCGAAACAACCGGGAAATAATATTAACCTGTATATGGGGCTTCTATCAGAGGAGTTAGACACGTTATGGAAATCGCCGGTCAAGACATGGGACGCCAGCATAGGAGATTATTTCTATATGAGAGCCGCGCTGATGACGACGGTGCACGACTATCTCGGTTACGGGTACACTTCAGGCCAGGTGTGCCACGGATACTGTGGATGCATGAGGTGCATGGATGATACAACATCTCAGCAGCGTACGTCAACGAAAGATGGCGGGTCTAGGAAAATCGTGTACATGGGGCATCGTAGATGGATCGAGAAGGATGACCCGTGGAGAAAACGTGGAGATCTATTCAATGGTTTGGCTGAGCATCGAGGACCTCCACGTAAGAGGAGCGGCACCGAAATCAACGAGCTGTTGAATAACTGGGAACAGTGCCCGGCACCGGGAAAGATGGAAAAGGCACCGGAGCCGCTGCTGAAGGTATGGAAAACGAGGTCTGTTTTCTGGGACTTGGAGTGCTGGCGCAATCATGACATGCCTCATTGCCTTGATCAAATGCATACCATGAAGAATATCCTCGAGAGCTTGCTTGGCACACTGATGAACATGTCGGACAAGACCAAGGATGGGCCGAAGGCAAGGAAAGACTTGGAAGATTTGGAGATCAGGAGAGATCTCAACATGCCCCGTAAAAAGTCGACGGAGGAGACGGAGATGGAGGCGGAGGCGGGGCCAAGGGGCAGAAAAGTCAAGAAGAAGGCGGAGAATTATTGCCCCCCTTCTTGCTTCACCTCAAGTCTGAAGGAGATCGATCAATTCATCAAGTGCCTTACGGGAATCAAAGTCAGTTCCGGTTACTGTGGGAAGATAAGCAGATTTCTAGACACCAAGAAGAAAAGGTTCAACGGGATGAAGTCTCATGACTGTCACGTGATGATGACGCAAATACTCCCGGTTGCCATTAGAGGGATAATGGAGAAGCACGTCCGTGACACGCTTACTGGTCTCTGCAACTTCTTCGACGTTATCTCTCGAAAGTCCATCAGTGTGAAGCAGCTCCGAAGGCTATAGGAAGAGATTGGTGTCATACTATGTGAGCTTGAGATGAACTTCCCGCCCGCGTTCTTTGACGTCATGGTGCATCTGTGTGTCCACATCGTGGATGACATCATCGACCTCGGGCCGACATTCCTTCACAGCATGATGTCGTTCGAGAGGATGAATGGGGTCATCAAAGGATTCGTTTGTAACATGTACCGTCCCGATGGGAGCATCGTCCAGGGTTATCTGACCCAAGAGTGCATCTCCTTTTGCGAGAATTATATAGGCGGCGGAGACCCTGTTGTTGGTTTGCCCATCAATAAGCACCATGGGAGGCTCGGAGGAGAAGGTCACAACAACGGCCGGAGGGAATTGCACGTGGACTATTCGGATCGACGGGGCGACTTTGACAGGGCTAACTTAGTAGAGCTACAACACCTAGATGTGGTAGATGATTATGTGAGACTGCACAAAGAAACCATCGCAAAGAAGTACCGTGATCAGGGGATGCGCAAGACGGACGACGAAGTTACTGTAGAGCACAATGCCACTTTCTTGCGTTAGTTCAAAGAGCAAATTCTTGCTAATCCCCATGAAGGGGGAAGTTCGGACGGATTGCTCATACACGCCTTAGCACATGGCCCCACGCCCAAACTCGCGTCCTATCAGGCATATGATATCAACGGGTGCACGTTCTACACGTAGGCCAAAGACATGGACAGTGAGTACCAGAACTCAGGGGTGATGATTGAATGCGTGACCGACGCCAACGGCACAACTGAAAGATTCTACGAAAGGGTCGAAGAGATCTGGGAGCTTGACTACGCTGAATTGCATGCTGCGACGATGTTCCGTGTCAGATGGGCTAAGGGCGTCATATGAGAAAACAAGTATTTCACTACCATGTGTATACCCGACGCGAATAGCGCTACCGTGAACGTTAACGTCATCGCCAAATCTAAGCCATGGGTACACGCTAAGCATGTGACACAATGCTTCTTCATAACCGACCAGACCAATCCCGGTCGTGTTGTCATGAGGAGAGGCAAAAGGAGCATCGTCGGAATGGATGGAGTCGCCAACGAGGAAGACTACGACCAATACGGCAACCCTATGAGGGAAGATGACGATGACGATGAAGCATACGTGAAAAGAAGAATCAAGACTACATTATGTAAGAAAGATCGTACTGCATGGTGCCGGAAAAGTCATCAAGAGGGGCTCAATTATGTCAACGAACAAGAAAGGGAAGAAGCTCAATGTGAAACGTCGTCGACGCAGCTGAGAAACCATCATCTATATATATGTATCTATTTTGTGTACGCACTTAAGTAACCGTTATCAGTCAAATGATATATACAAAAAAGGAAAATACAAAAGGCAGAAAGCAATACAAAAGAAAAAGAAAAGTAAACAGAAAAGAAAGGAAAATAATAAAAGGAAAAGAAAACTAAAAACTAGAAAAGGAAAATAATAATAATAAATAATAAAAAGTTAGCAGTAGCGCTTGATTAAGGACCGGCGCTATAGCTAACTTAGCTATAGCGCTGGTTTCTAGTCCAGCGCTACTGCTAAGTGCTAAATTAGCAGTATAGTTGGTCAGAAACTAGCGTTATAGCTAAGTTAGCTATAGCGCCGGTCCTTAATCCAGCGCTACTGCTAGTTTGAGATAACCCCCCGCGCGGGCTCAAATTTTCCCAACTCCCCCCCACACCCCTCTCGATCCTCTCTATCGCCAGCGCCCTGACCTCCGTCGCCACCGCCGCCGTCTCCCCCGCCCGCCGCCGCCTGAGCCGCCGCTGCCCAAGCCGCTCGCCGCCGCCCGAGCCGCCGCCGCCGTCTCCCCTGCCCGCCGCCGCACCGTATGCCTCGCTCTCCTCTCCCTCTCCCTGCCCTCCTCTCCCCCACCGCCTCCTCCTCTCCCCTGCCCAGCCCTCCTCTCCCTCTCCCTCTCTTCTCCCTTGCCCCCCTCTCCTCTCACTCTCCCTCTCTTCTCCCCTGCCCCCCTCTCCTCTCCCACTCCCTTCCTTCTCCCCTTCATATGAACTCTAGCTAGGTGTGTTTAGGAATGTTGGATTTTTTTTAGCATTTAGGATTTTTTTTAGGAAAGTAGCTAGGGCAATTTTTGTAGGAGAAGAGGAAAAAGGAAAAGAAGAAGCAAAAGAAGAAGAGGAAGAAGAAGAAGAAGAAGAAGAAGAGGAGGAGAAGAAGAAGAAGAAAGAGGAGAGGAGGAGAAGTTGAAGAGGAAAAAGGAAAAGAGAAGAAAAAGAAGAGAAGAAGAAGAGAAGAAGAAAAAGAAGAAAGAGGAGAGGAAGGAAAAGAGGGGAGGAGAAGGAGAAGAGGAAAAAGGAAAAGAAGAAGAAGAAGAAGAAGAAGAAGAAGAAGAGGAGAAGAAGAAGAAGAAAGAGGAGAGGAGGAGAAGGAGAAGAGGAAAAAGGAAAAGAAGAAGAAAAAGAAGAGAAGAAGAAGAAGAAAGAGGAGAGGAAGGAAAAGAGGGGAGGAGAAGGAGAAGAGGAAAAAGGAAAAGAAGAAGAAAAAGAAGAGAAGAAGAAGAAGAAGAAGAAAGAGGAGAGGAAGGAAAAGAGGGGAGGAGAAGGAGAAGAGGAAAAAGGAAAAGAAGAAGAAAAAGAAGAAGAAGAAGAAGAAGAAGAAGAAGAGAAGAAGAAGAAGAAGAAAGAGGAGAGGAGGAGAAGGAGAAGAGGAAAAGGAAATTAGCTAGGGCAATTTTTCACTACTAGGGAAAACCTTATACACAGGAGCTTACCAGTAGCGCTTTTTAAAAGGAGGCGCTGCTGCTACTTAGCAGTAGTGCGTTTAAAAAAACGGCGCTACTACTAAACACATATCAGTAGTGTGGCACGTATACAACATGCTACTACTATAATTGCCACACCATTCCCGACAGGCTAGGTATAGTAGTAGCGCCCTTCCTCTAACAGCGTTGCTGCTATTCTACTTAGCTATAGCGCTTGGAACCAACCCGCGCTGCTGCTATGACAACCTTATCCACCCCGTGCGCTCCCTCTCTCTTCCTCACTCCTGGCCCCTCACTCCCCCCTCACACTGTCGCCCCCCGCCGCCGCCGTCGCCTACCCCTCCTCCCTCTGCCGCCGTCACCTTCCCCTCCTCCCTGGACTCGGTAATCCTCCCCCTCCTCCCTCCTCCCTCCTCCCCGCCCCACCTCCTCCGTCCTCCCTATACTCCTCCATTCGCCGCCGGCCGGCCCTTCCTCGCTCCGCCTTCCTCTTTCGTCCTCCTTCCTCCTCCCTCCTTCAGTCGCCCCTCCTTCTCCCTCCTCCCTCCTCCATCCACAACCCCTCCTCCCTGCTACATTTTGATTTAGTAGGCTAGTTGATATTTTCTTGTTGATATGCAACATTTTGATTTACTTAATAGTTTGTAGTTGATATATAACAATTTTGATTTAGTATGATTAACTGATTAGTAAAAATTTAGACATAGTTGATAGTTTTTAGTTTATATAAGGCTCTGTTCATATATAACACTTTGCTTTAGGATAGTTTCTAGGGTTTAGTTGATAGTTTCTAGTTAACTGAATTATTACTAGGGTTTTAGTATATTATTTTTAGACATAGTTGATAGTTTCTAGTGATCCTGAAACTATTTACTCATTTTCTAGAATGAACATGTCATATTCTGAATATAGAGGATGTCTTGGTGTTCTTGTTTGCAATGTACCTCCGAGTGGCCTATGTTTTGCCGGAATGTTGATTCGTTTCCGTTCCGGCAAATTTCAGGCGCTCGATATGTCCTGTTTTTAGCAAAGGTCATGCCTCATTTTTTTCATCAATTTTAGCATGACTTGTGCTACAATGTAGGACATATCGAGTGCTTGTGATTTGCCAGAACGGGAATTCAATGATATTCCGGCAAAACATAGGGCATTTTTTCTATGTCATTGCTCGATATGGAACGGGTTGACTTTAGGTCTGTTTCGGCTCCTTGTGTGTCTTTCAGTGAGGGAGAGTGTCCACCATATATATATAGATATGAGAGAGGAAGAATCCCGACTGTTGTCGTGGGGGTCGCTTCTCCTTCTTTTCCTTGTGCTAGATATTTGTAATGCACTAGGGAAAGGAGGAGTAGCGACCATCACCGACGGTCGAAATATGAGAGAGGAAGAATCCCAACTGTTGTCGTGGGGGTCGCTTCTCCTTCGTTCCCGTGTGCTAGACATTTTGGTGTAATGCACTTGGGGACGAATGGAGGAGCCACCATCACCGACGGTCGCAATATCAGAGGGAGTGCCCACCATATACGTGAGATGAGAGTTTAGGAAGCAAAGACTCGACAGACCTAAAGTCAACCCGTTGCATATTTTGAGTAATAGTGATCTGTGTGTTGATCAGTTTCTTGGTAGTTGCCTTCGATCGATTTTAAATGTTTCAACTATGAACATAGGAAATGTCTGACGACGATAGCGAAAGGGAATTCGGTATGTGCGAATACTGCGAAGACGAGCGCGGTCTGTGCGACACGACTCACCTAGTTGATGGTAGGCGCTTCAGCATCGTGCTGGATGAGACCTTCGAAGTGGATACAGTAAGTTACAACGACAGGTCTTTTTTCGTAATTAAGCATGACTTCTGCTTCTTTTGCTTCAACTTATAATTTTAATTTTTACTATTCTACTAGCGTATCCCCTGCCATGCAAGAATTTATGTCTTGGATAAGATTGGTTTCAATACTAAAAAAGGTATGGAGGTAAAGAGAGTTCACTTGAGGACCGAGCATGGTTATACTTTTGCCGTAAAATTGTACAATGCAGACACCTACTCCTATTTTGAATGCAAAAGTTGGCAAGCACTATGCAAGGCTTATGCATTTGAGCCTAATATGTTTATCACCTTTGATATTCGTCCGGAAGATGAAATTGAAGGTAATATCAACATCTGGGTCGATGTGCAGACGCCTCCAGTTCTACCATTATGTGAGTTTGTTAAACATATTTATTATGTAATTTATATTGTTTATTTCAAAATAGTTGACAGCTTATTTCCATTGACAGCTTATTTTCATTCTTCAAAAAATGTACGGAAGATGGTAGACAGAACCTACTACACCGATGGCGCAGAATTAACTTGTCAGGAGAAAAATCATCTTATCTCATTTATTAATGATCTTCAAAATTACAATACCTATTATCAAACTCCTACACATTATGGTCAATACGTGCCACTAGTGCACGTGTTGAACAACGGTAACATCCATAGAGATGGCATGGTAAGATTTTTTACTATTACGACATCCGTGCATCTTTTGCATAAATTATTTTTAAAACTAAACTACATTGCTAACTACAAAGTTATTACTAGGTTTTTCAACAGAAAATCCCGAAGGATTGTGTGCCTCATCTGATGTTTCCGGAAGGTCACCTTGATGTTATGAGCTTACGGCCAGGTCAGCCTACGCATCACTGTTGTCCATACCGGATTTCTAAAACCGATGAAGACATGACAATCAAAGATTGGAAAAAATGTGTGGTCGATCGTAGAGAGCTACTTGGAAGCAACATTGTGCGTAGGCCAAGAATTGGAGACAGGATGATCTCCATTCTCCATAATGGAGAGTCAGGGCCTATCTTGTTTTATGATATTTTACCTAAGAGAGGGTAGAGTAGGTCCTATGAGAGAGGAGTAGGTCCTAGGTACAATGTGTTATTATGTGCTACAATTGTATATATATATATAAGTATGTGAATGGTCGTCATACGAGAAATTCGATGATATATATATATATGATCGGTTCTACGAGAAATTCTATGACATTATGTTGAGTTATATGACATATATTTGATTAAGGTGGATGGATGCAAGTGATCATGTTGAGTTAGAGGAAAATATGATGTTGTATCGCAACATCATATTTTCCTCTAACTCAACATGATCACTTGCATCCATGCACTTTAATCTAAATGTAGTTGTTGGCACAATAATTATTACTGTATAGAGCATGCACAAATACGTAGAGGGGAATGTAATTTTTGAAAGCAGGAATACTAGCAGCAGCGCTGGAAGGCATCTAGCGGCAGCGCTGGATTAACAGCAGCGCTTGCCATTCCGCATCGCTACAGATAGTTATCAGTAGCGCTGGTTAGTGCAGCGCTACTGGTAACAATACTTAGCAGTAGCGCTGCACTAACCAGCGCTACTACTACCACTTAGCTGTAGCGCGATAGCAGTAGCGCTGGACCCAGCGCTACTAGTAGGCTTTCTCCTAGTAGTGTTTTTTAGGAAATTAGCTAGGGCAATTTTTGTAGGTATATAAAATAGCTAGAAATAAAAAACAGTAGCTCTCTTCCTAGAATTTTTAGCTATAAATAAAAAACAGTAGCAAATGTTTAGTGAGGTCATTTTGCAATATGAACCCTATGTGTACTTGCTTTATGTTTTGCAAATGTTTAGTGAGGTCATTTTGCAATATGAACCCTATGTGTACTTGTTTTATATTTTGCAAATGTTTAGTGATGTCATTTTTCAATATGAACCCTATGTCATTGATGTCATATGCTCCGAGTGGCCTATGTTTTGCCAGAATGTTGATTCATTTCCGTTCCGGCAAATTTCAGGCGCTCCATATGTCCACTTTTTAGCAAAGGTCATGCCGAAAATTTTCGTGATTTTCGGCATGACTTGTGCTAGAAACTAGCTAGGACATATGGAGTGCCCGGGATTTGCCGGAAGGGGAATGAATTAACATTCCGACCAAATATAGGCCCCTTTTTTCTTTTCATTATTCATTTCATTCCGACCAAATAATTGAACGAGCATACTTAAATAATCGTAGGAAACATGTGTGACCACGCGGAAGCTGGGGGTTCTGGTCGCCTCGAAGAAGACCCCGTCGAGACAGCAAACATTTATTTCAGTTACCTGGACGAACACCAGTTGTGGGTGCAGGGTGATAGTGGCAACAACAACCCCGACACCAACACCAACACCGACACCGACACTGGCACCGCCCCCTAGGACGCGCCCCCCTGGCTTGTGACTTCCTCGGGAACCTTCTGGACGTGGGACCGACGCCAAAAACTCCTATAAATCCCAAAACCCCCAGAAAGAAACCTAGATCGGGAGTTCCGCCGCCGCAAGCCTCCAGAGCCACGAAAAATCAATCGGGAGCCCGTTCCGGCACCCTGCCAGAGGGGGAAACCATCACCGGAGGCCATCTTCGTCATCCCGGCGGTCTCCATGATGAGGAGGGAGTAGTTCACCCTCGGGGCTGAGGGTATGTACCAGTAGCTATGTGTTTGACCTCTCTCTCTCGTGTTCTTGAGATGGCACGATCTTGATGTACCATGAGCTTTATTAATATAGATGAATCATATGGAGTGTTTCCCCTCTCTATCTAGTTGTGATGAATTGAGTTTTCCCTTTGAAGTTTACTTATCGGATTGAGTCTTTAAGGATTTGAGAACACTTGATGTATGTCTTGCGATGGGATATCTGTGGTGACAATGGGATGTTCTATTGATCCACTTGATGTATGTTTTGGTGATCAACTTGCGGGTTCCGTGACCATGGTAATCTATGCATAGGGGTTGGCACACGTTTTTGTCTTGACTCTCCGGTAGAAACTTTGGGGCACTCTTTGAAGTTCTTTGTGTTGGATTGAATAGATGAATCTGAAATTATGTGATGCATGTCGTATAATCAAACCCACGGGTACTCGAGGTGACATTGGAGTATCTAGGTGACATTAGGGTTTTGGTTGATGTGTATCTTAAGGTGTTATTTTAGTACGAACTCTAGGGTTGTTCGTGACACTTATAGGGATAGCTCATAAAATTGATCGGAAAAGATAACTTTGAGGTGGTTTCGTACCCGACAATAATTTCTTCGTTTGTTCTCCGCTATTTGTGACTTTGGAGTGAACTCTTTGTCGCGTGTGAGAGATTTACATATGATTCAACTATGTTAGTATTGTTGAGAGAACTTGCACTAGTGAAAGTATGAACCCTAGGCCTTGTTTCTAAGCATTGCAATACCGTTTGTGCTCAAGTTTATCATTAGTTACCTTGCTGTTTTTATATTTTCAGATTACAAAAACCTATATCTATCATCCATATTGCACTTGTATCACCATCTCTTCGCCGAACTAGTGCACCTATACAATTTACCATTGTATTGGGTGTGTTGGGGACACAAGAGACTCTTTTTTATTTGATTGCAGGGTTGCTTGAGCGAGACCATCTTCATCCTACACCTCCCACGGATTGATAAACCTTAGGTAATCCACTTGAGGGAAATTTGCTACTGTCCTACAAAACACTGCTCTTGGAGGCCCAACACGAGTCTACAAGAAGAAGGTTGCGTAGTAGACATCAAGCTCTTTTCTGGCGCCGTTGCCGGGGAGGTGAGTGCTTGAAGGTATATATTTAGATCTTGCAATTGAATCTTTTAGTTTCTTGTTTTATCACTAGTTTGGTTTTATAAAAGAAAACTAAAAAAAATGGAATTGAGGTTGCCTCATATGCTTCATCTTTTTAATGTCTTTCGTGAATATGATGGAAAGAAAAATTGTGCTCAAGTGTTAGAAGAAGAAGTTATTAAAATGTTTGGCCCTAAATCTTTGAGTGATGAGCATGATTGCAATTTTGTTAGTATGAATTCTTTGAATATCCATAGTACTAATGATGATTGCACTAGTCATGATAAAAAGATCTCTTATAAGCATGTCAATTTTTGTGGAGTGCATAGAGTTTGTGAAGACATGCCTAAACGGGAAGATAGATTTTGTAAGAGGCATAAGTATTTAGAAACTAAATGGTTGCAAGAGAGGCTATATGTTTGTGCTGAAAGACTTAATATTTCTAGCCGTCCTTGTGAACTTTGCAATGAAAGTGGTCATTTTAATTTCCAATGTGAATTATTTCATGATCGAATTGTGTCCAAGAATTGTGATAATCTCATTACCCTTGAGCATCATAATGAACTTAGTCTATTTTTGGGGTATGAAGAAATGAAACATGAAACTAAGGATGTTCCAGCATGTGTTCTCATGAAAATGATTGATTTTGATCTAAATGAAATCTATATGTATTGCGTGGTAAATTGCATTGAGAATCCTTATATTGCTAATTACTTAAAGACAAGAAAACAAATAGAAGATGAAGAGAATACTAATGAAGGGGGAGAGGTTTCCCAATATCCTCCTATATCCTCTTATGATGAATCAGGTAACGAGGAGGAGCTTTTTATTCAACCAATCTCTTCAAAAACAAGCTTGGAGGAATCAAATAAACCCACACATAATGTGGTCAAGAAGAAGAAAAGAAGGAAAAGTAAAGGTAAAGAGGTATCACTCCCAAATAATGACACCCCTTATGATCTTGAAAATCCTTTTGGCACCAACTTAGAAAATTGTGATGATAACAATTGCTATACTATTGGTGCTATTCATACTATTAATGATGAGAGTGATTATGCTTATATTATGCAAAGCCACAAGCTTGGCGATGCTATGTTTGATGAGAATGACATGTTTGAGAATTTATTTGCTGCAATTATGTTTGTCCCAAGCTTGGGGATGCTATGTTTTGATGTGCAAATTTATGATAGCATACCCCCTATTTATGATGATTGCAATATTTATGAAAGTGGGTTTGGAACAGTGTCAACTTTAGAGAATAATTATCCCACTATTTTGGAGGGTGTTGAATCTTATTATAATGATTAAAGTGGATTTGGAGAGGTCACAACTTTATTTATTAATGATTCCACTATTTCGGAAGAGGTTTCAATTGGCTATGATGAGAACAAAGTTGCTACTTATGTTGATTATTGTGATGATACTTATGTTATAAAGAGTAGTGATAATTATTGCCATAATTTTGAATATCCTTTTACTGAACATTACTCTTTTAATGTGGAAATAATTTTTAGTATTCGAGCTTCATATGATACTCCCACTATTATGAATGAGAAGAAAATTGCTTATGTGGAGAGTGACAAATTTTCTATGCTTGTGTATCATGAAGATAATGCTTTATGTGCTGGTTATATTGTTGAATTCATTCATGATGCTACTGAAAATTATTATGAGGGAGGAACGTATGCTTGTAGGAATTGCAATAATATCAAGTTTCCTCTCTATGTATTCAAAGTTTTGAAGTTATGCTTGTTTTGCCTTCCTATGCTAGTTGATTCTTGCTCCCATAAATTGTTTGATCACAAAATCCCTATGCATAGGAAGTGGGTTAGACCTAAATGTGCTTGTCATGAGATTCATGATGCTCTTTTGCATGTTTCAATTATTATTGCTATGTGAGCATCATTGAAATCATCATGCCTAGCTAAAAGGCATTAAAGAAAAGCGCTTGTTGGTAGGCAATCCAACACTTTTACTTTCTGTTTTAGTGTGTTAACATGATTAAGCTACTGTATTAATCATGTTTTATAGCTTTTGTTTCTATAAAGTGCCAAGTAAAGCCTTTGGGATAGTATGGATGATAGTTGACTTGATTCTGTGCAAAAACAGAAACTTTTGCTCTCAGTCCAGGAACTTTGTAAATTCACTGGAACGTGCTTTTGATCTGAATTTTTTAAAAATGATTGATATACAAATTGCCTAGATTGTCCTAATTTTTCAGAATTTTTAGAGATAGGGAAGAATGGCTATACTACAGATCTTCACAGACTGTTCTGTTTTTGACAGATTCTATTTTGCATGCAAAGTTTGCTTGTTTTAGTGTTCCCATAGCTTATATTCAGTGATATAAATTATGGGAATGATATAATACAGTAGTTATCATGTGGGAACAATTATGAATCTTGTCTTGACAGTACCTAAGTGAATGATCTGTATTTATTATACTAACCCATCTCACGAAGTTCCGTTAAGTTTTGTGTGATTGAAGTTTTCATGTTTTGGGTGAGATACCGATATGAGGAGAATAAGGAGTGACAAGAACCTAAGCTTGGGGATTCCCAAGGCAGCCACAAGGCGATATCCAAGGAAGACTCAAGTGCCTAAGCTTGGGGATGCCCCGGAAGCATCCCCTCTTTCGTCTTCAACACTATCGGTATATCTTACTTAGAGCTATATTTTTATTCGTCACACAATATGTGCTTTGCTTGGATCATCATTATATTTTGTTAAGTTCTGTTAGGTGTTATTTATAATCTTGTTTTTCAATAAAAAGTTCCAAGAATTTCCTTTAGGATGCTTGCATTGCATGTTTTGATGAGTGCTGTGTAAAAACAGAAACTTTGGCTGTAGTGTTTGAATTTTCATATTTTACTGGAACGTGGAAATTTATGAAATTTTTATGCAGTGATGTCATATAAATTTTATAGCATGTCCTAAATTTTCATAATTTTGTGAGTTACAGAAGTACACTGTTTTCATAAATTGCTACAGACTGTTCTGTTTAGGCAGATTGCTGTCATAGTTTTGTTATCTACTTATCCTATAGTTTCCATAGCCTATATTGATAGATATAAATTGTGGAAACGATAGTAAACAGTCTATGATGTTTGAAAATTATTGTGCAACTTGTCTTGGCAGTACATGAAGAGTTGATTTATTATTATGTGTACTAACCTATCTCACGAGTTCTTTTTGAGTTTTGTGTGGATGAAGTTTCTGAGAATAGGTGAAACCGGGATATGAGAGGATTGAACGAGATACAAAAGCTCAAGCTTGGGGATGCCCAAGGCACCCCAAGTAAATATTTCAAGAAGTCTCAATCATCTAAGCTTGGGGATGCTACGCATCCCACCTCTCTTCATCAACAATGATCGGTTAGCCTATGTTGAGCCTAAATTTTTATTCGTTTACATGAAGCGTGCTATTCTTGGAGTGCTATTATTTTTCTTTTACTTGCTGTTTAAATAAAATACTCAGATCTGAAAATATTTATTGAGAGCGAGAGAGAGTCCTCACATAGCTACACAATTGCTTGACTACTCATTGATCTTCACATATATCTTTTGAGAGTAGCTTGTCCTTTCCTCTCATGCTTCAATTATATCTTTTTGAGAGATGAAATTTGTTATGCTCTTGTACTTCACTTAAATTTGTTTGATCTTGCCAAAAAGAAATAGCAACATATGAAACTAGTCCCAAAGTGATAGATATCCAAGGAGGATATAATAAAAACTTTCATGAAGATCATGGGACAAATTAAACTTGATTCTTTGTAACAGTTTTGAAACATGATGATAGTAATATGTGAGTCATGTTAGTGAGTAATTATGCTTAGTAGGAATATTGGTGTTACGGTTTGTGATTCCCCATGCATGCACGAAAGTCAATAGTTATGCAATGAAGTTACATCCTACTTGTGGTGCATTATTCGGTGTTAGTTATGACTCAATGCTCACTTTTGTGATTTTTCGTTCCTTGGTTTGGTTGCTTCCCAATCTATTTGCTAGCCTTCATTTGTACTAAGTAGAAATACTACTTGTGCATCCAAAAATCCTTAAACCAAGTTTTGCCTCATGAGTCCACCATACCTACCTATATACGGTATTTCCATGCCGTTCCAAGCAAATTTGTATGTGCCATCTCTAAATTTTCAAAATAAATTTTCTCTTTTGTGTGCCCGTACCGCTCATGAAACGGTGGGGAGTATCCAATATTTTTCCATGCTAGGTGTGTTATTCTCACGATATGTGTTGATTCACTATCATTCACGAGAAAGTGGCTGGTATTCGGGATGCCCAGTCCCATGCTCAAAATTCAAATAAAAAATATAATGAAACAGAACTCCCCCAGGATTGTTGTTTGTATGGACGGTACCCGTGGATTCAGCTCGCCGTGGAGTGTGATTGATTGGTGGAGGGGGAGTAAAAACTTTACCATTCTGTTTGGGAACCGCCTATAATGTATCTAGCATGGAAAGTATTGTGAGCTACCTTGTCGTTTCGTTGACAGGAAAAGCATGCCACCCAAAATATTTTTCTCTCTCAATTTCAACCTTGAGCTCTGGCACCTCTACAAATCCCTACTTCCCTCTGCGAAGGGCCTATCTATTTACTTTATGCAATTTTTAGTTTTGCTTTGAGTCTCCATCTTCTCTTATAAGCACCAACTAGGGGGCACTATGATTGTACTTGAGCCTTGGGCATAGCTAATATTTTATTGTGTTTCATGAATGGATCAATGATTGAGCATGATGGGCTAGGGATAACTTTCTTTAGTGTTGATATTTTGAAAGACATGGTTGCTTGTTGACATGCTTGAGTATTGAAGTCATTATGTTAAAACTAGACTATTGCTTTGAATCATTTACAAGTCCAAATGTCCATGCTATACAAAGAAGAAAAGAATATGATGAACATGTTGGGTAGCATTCACACTTCATAAATTATTTCTTTTATCATTTACCTAATTGAGGACGAGCAGGAATTAAGCTTGGGGATGCTGATACATCTCCAACGTATCTATAATTTATGAAGTATTCATGCCATGTTTACAATAATTCTATATGATTTTGGTATGATTTTATTTGAACTAACCCGGACTGACGCTGTTTTCAGCAGAACTACCGTGGTGTTGTTTTTGTGCAGAAATAAAAGTTCTCGGAATGAGCTGAAAATTTACGGAGAATATTTTTGGAAAATATAAAAAAATACTGGAGTGAAGAGTCACCGGAGAGGAAGGCTTGTGACTTCCTCGGGAACCTTCTGGACGTGGGACCGACGCCAAAAACTCCTATAAATCCCAAAACCCCCAGAAAGAAACCTAGATCGGGAGTTCCGCCGCCGCATGCCTCCAGAGCCACGAAAAACCAATCGGGAGCCCGTTCCGGCACCATCCGGAGGGGGAAACCATCACCGGAGGCCATCTTCATCATCCCGGTGGTCTCCATGACGAGGAGGGAGTAGTTCACCCTTGGGGCTGAGGGTATGTACCAGTAGCTATGTGTTTGACCTCTCTCTCTCGTGTTCTTGAGATGCCACGATCTTGATGTACCGTGAGCTTTATTAATATAGATGAATCATATGGAGTGTTTCCCCTCTCTATCTAGTTGTGATGAATTGAGTTTTCCCTTTGAAGTTTACTTATCGGATTGAGTCTTTAAGGATTTGAGAACACTTGATGTATGTCTTGTGATGGGATATCTGTGGTGACAATGGGATGTTCTATTGATCCACTTGATGTATGTTTTTGTGATCAACTTGCGGGTTCCGTGACCATGGGAATCTATGCATAGGGGTTGGCACACATTGTCGTCTTGACTCTCCGGTAGAAACTTTGGGCACTCTTTGAAGTTCTTTGTGTTGGATTGAATAGATGAATCTGATATTATGTGATGCATATCGTATAATCAAACCCATGGGTACTCGAGGTGATATTGGGGTATCTAGGTGACATTAGGGTTTTGGTTGATGTGTATCTTAAGGTGTTATTTTAGTACGAACTCTAGGGCTGTTCGTGACACTTATAGGGATAGCTCATAAGATTGATCGGAAAAGATAACTTTGAGGTGGTTTCGTACCCTACAATAATTTCTTCGTTTGTTCTCCGCTATTTGTGACTTTGGAGTGAACTCTTTGTCGCGTGTGAGAGATTTACATATTATTCAACTATGTTAGTATTGTTGAGAGAACTTGCACTAGTGAAAGTATGAACCCTAGGCCTTGTTTCTAAGCATTGCAATACCGTTTGTGCTCACTTTTATCATTAGTTACCTTGCTGTTTTTATATTTTCAGATTACAAAAACCTATATCTATCATCCATATTGCACTTGTATCACCATCTCTTCGCCGAACTAGTGCACCTATACAATTTACCATTGTATTGGGTGTGTTGGGGACACAAGAGACTCTTTGTTATTTGATTCAGGGTTGCTTGAGAGAGACCATCTTCATCCTACACCTCCCACGGATTGATAAACCTTAGGTCATCCACTTGAGGGAAATTTGCTACCGTCCTACAAAACTCTGCGCTTGGAGGCCCAACACGAGTCTACAAGAAGAAGGTTGCATAGTAGACATCACTCCCGTACCTGGTCCCGCTCCTGTTCATAGCAGCCCGTCCTCCGTCTCTGGCCTGCTCGGCGGGGCTTCGTCTTTGGCTGAGCTCGATGCCCTCACGGTAATGATGCGTCATACCCTCTTGACCAGCATATCTATACTCTTCCGTTTCAGTTGCCTTTCGGATGTTTGACGTCCCAGACATGTCTTCACAGGCCGACGAAACCCCGTGCACCCTACTGTATGACATCAAAGGCCAGAAGGTGGACGTGGGAAAGGCAACGATCGTGAAGCCGAAGGAACGCATGTTACACAACCGACAGATGCCCCATAGCGTCTTCAAAGTTTGCGTGGCCAGTGTCAAAGCGTGCTTCGAGGATTTGCCTCCTCTCGTACAAGTCGATGACGACGAGACCCCTAAACGGATTAGCGCATGCAAGAGCTGGTTCTTGCCTTGGCCGAACACTCTTCTTCGTGTCGAGGCACCCGGTAGCACACCAACGACAACTCCTCAACAAGGTATGAACACCACCCCACCTACCCAATTACCTGGACCTGTCGTGGCGGGTGATAACGGACGACACGAGGGAGAGCCTCCATTAGTGCCAGATGACGTCGCCCCCGTCGAAGAAGCAAATGCTGATGATGTCATGGAGGAGGATGATGATGACCCTAACCAGTATATCAATACCGCCTATGACGATGCTCGGGACTCTGACTCAGGCTATGAGTGTGGAGATGATGATTTGATGCTGCCTGATTTGCCGGAGCCGGGACGTCCTAAGGCTGATTGCAAAAAGTCTCTCTTCATGCGATCCTCACAGGAGACGCCTCCAGATGCCGCCTCTACCCAGCAAGAACAATGTGAGGGCCGTCCACTACTTAGCCCGACGACACTGGGGGTGGTGGTTAGGGAAGTTATGGCGGCCGGCTCACTACCGCCACCCGTCAAGAATCAAAGGAGGAGACCGGAGAGGAAAGGCTCTAAAGGCGCCAGAGCTGCTTCAAGCAGCCAGCTGCCTCTGAAGCCCCGGGAGGTAGACAGAATACATGTCGTAGGTGCGGAGCGTTTCCATGTCGCCGGCCACCCGATCCTACCTCAGAAAGCGCTGGAGGACATACTAAACAATGATCTAAGGAGGCTTCATCATGATGTGCTGGCCAGAGAGAAAAGCCTTCTCATCTCGAAAAAACCAGAATACCCGCTTTATGCAGCTCAGGTTCTGGGTGGGAGGTTATACGTCGATAGATGGCCCGCGGATAAGTTCATCCTGCGATTTGACTACATCTATGACATGTTCCACATGACCAAGCTGGATTTTCAGTTCATCCGCATGTATGCGATGTATCTCAACTACATCATCAGGCGCGAGAACATAAAATATATCTGTGTCGCGGACCCGTACTATATGCACGAGAGCTTCTTGGCAGTCTGCAAAGAGCACCATGACTATGCGAGCAAGTACATCGGTGAGTTCATGGTCGCTAATAAAGACAAGGAAATGATTCTCCTGCCTTATCATCCCACGTAAGTCATCCGCGGATATCCTTTCGTAAGTTTTGGACTCAGCGAAGAACATCAAGAAGAGGGATTACACGCACATAAAGAGTGTTCTCGATAGTGCCATTTTAACCTTCAGCCTTAGTGGTGGATATATCCAGGTGAAAAAGTATAGGAATAGAGGGCCGGCTTTTGGCCATAAGACCGACTTCTGCTGCATCTAGCAACCGAACGATAGTAAGGCTGATGGATTCTACCTCATGCATCACATGATCGAGTACAGAAGGGATAATCAACGCCTTTGCATGTCAGCTAATTCCAGCGATGCCAAGATTGTCAACTGGGCCACAAGCATAGGAAGGACACCGGATCATCGAATCCGAGCTAAGTTTTATCACGTACAGTGTGAACTTGCCCAAGTGATCATGAAGGAGGTCCTCGAAAAATCAGGGATGTTCTACCATGGGCCAATGAGTCGGGAGGATGTCCAAACACTGCTCAGCGCTCAGCGTCTGGACCTGAAGCCTTTCACGAAGCTCGGGTGCTTCCTCCCTTACTATGAAGATTGGAGCGCCGACATGGAGGAGTGATTGACGATGACAATGTGTATGTTTAATTAGTACTGCTGTCTTTCTATGAACTAGCGTAGATCGCTCTAGTTAATTAGTTTGGGTATGAGGAACTTCCTTATTTATGTTTACTATAGGTTGCTTGTATTTTGCTAACTATGCCTCTTTGTGTTTCTCAAGTACATTATGTTGCATATTATCGTTGAATTCATCAACTTATGATGCAGGTACATAGATTGGAGATGGCGAAGGACTGCTACGCCGTATTCATTGGGAGAGTTACAGGAGTGTACGACCACTGGCCAGACGCTCAGGCCCAGGTGAACAGGTACCCGGGCGCTAGCCAGAGAGGGTTCAACAGCAGAGCCGAAGCGGAAAATAGTTACTTGAGGTGGACGCTCCGGAAAGAGAGGGAGCGAAACCGGTGCCTCAAGAAGTACTACTTAGTCGCGCTCTTGCTCATACTGATCGCTCTTCTCTTCTACATCATGGTTTAGATATAGATGATGAAACTTGTGTGTGTGCCATGACTATGTAGTTGCATTTATTCGAGACATGACATGACTTGTGTATCGCTATTTTCGAGATGTGATGATATTTGTGTTGGATGATGATGGTGGTGGTATGACGAGTCTCCTGTATGTGTATGATATGATGAGAATAATGTATGTTTATTATCATATGATGAAACTACCGTATAGAGCATGCACAAATACGTAGAGGGGAATTAAATCTTAGCAGTGCTGGTTTAGCAGTAGCGCTGGTAAATTGTAGCAGTAGCGCTGGTTTAGCAGCAGCGCTTGTTGTAAACCATCGCTACTGCTAACAGTACTTACCAGTAGCAGTAGTTTTTCAGCGCTACTGATAAACACTTAGCTGTAGCGCCTTAGCAGTAGCGCTGCCACCAGCGCTACTACTAAGGGGAAAACAAGCGCTACTACTAGGCTTTCTCCTAGTAGTGAGGGCTGTCCAATACGGGTCTTATATCTTATTTTTCCGAGGGGAATACGGGTCTTATATCTACACTTTCTGTCTCTAAGGTTAGCCATAGTACAACAAACACAATTTGCGGCCCATTTCTTTGCGGTGTTTCAGACTTCCTTGCAATTGAGCCAAGTTGGCCGGCTCAATCCAGGCGATGTGGGCTGGGCCGAGGCTATTCTTATTTTTTCGCCATAACGTCGCCGAAAGTATGAATTTTGAGAAGCAGGTTTGAAACCGACAACTTGTACTTGTGCTCGTTCAGTCGAAAACACAAAGTTGCTTCGGTTTAAGATACACAAGTCTTTTCTTTCGTCGAGAACAGACATCTGGTTTTTTTTGGCACATGCACAACAGACGCATCCGGTTGGTCCAGGACTTGGACTCGGAGCTCGTTCAAACAAACTTGTCTCAGAACCGAGAACTGACTCGAAGAGGAGCACTCAACCTTGGCTTGCCTTTAGGGTTGCATCGGTTGGCCTTATTTCTTACTCATGTTTTTCCATCTAGCTAGACATAACTGCATACAAGGCTGTCCAATGTGGGTCTTACTTCTACATCGTGTCTCTAAGGTTAGCCAGAGTAGAACTAACACACCAAGAAAAATAGATATGAAAAGAAAACATTAATTCTACACAAGAAAGAAAAGTGAAAACAAATGCTTAAAAAAATCCTTCAAATTCTAAACTCCCTTGAAATAGGGAGAGCTCTTCGCGCTTGTGCTGTGAGTTGCAAGTTCAAAAAAAAAGAGTTGTGAATCGTGGTGTTATTACGGTATTCATATGTTATCAGGTCAACACAATGTTGCTCTTCGTTGTTGGTCGTCGTGTCATTTGCTCGCTTTGTTTACATTAGATAGAATTCACTGAGTAGTATTATTGATTGAAAAATGAAAACGAAAATAACAATGCTATAGAAAGTAAACAAATTACAATGTAAAGAGAAAGATGCATATATAGTACACTAACCTGGCACTTCTATGACTTGCAAGAACAAGAAAAATAGAATGCAAATTTGGTTCAAATAATCGATCCATATTTGAAAATACATCTGTTGGTTGATAATTAACATTTTTTTCTTATAATTCTAACCAACTTTTGTTTCCTAATGCAAGGGAAGATTAGCACCAACGTGTAATTTTATAAATTTGGACCAATATTTATTTCGAACAAGATTTGGACCAACACATATTCATGAAAAAACCACCATGTTTCCCGTCCCAATTTTTCTTCTTCTTGAGAATACTTCTAGAAGTTCCAATTTGGAACATATATTGTGAAATAATTCCGGTGTTCTAATTTTTCCCTAAGCTCCTTAAATATGTTTTATGTATCCTTTGGCTTTTTTACAGGCATTTTTAATTTTTTTTATTTTTATTTTTTGCAAGGAACAATATGGATTTTGTTTTATTATTTTTCGTCCTGCATTCATGTTCTTATTAGTTGTAGAGATGACTTGCGAAATGAATCTGTGTATAGTTTTAGTATCATCTCTATTTTTTGATGTGGTGGGCAGGAAATAAGCTCATCTTGAGATGCTACTAGTTTTCACCTAGTTATAAAAAATAATTATATGTTTTTACTGATTAACATCTTTGATAGTTTACTTTCCTTCCCAATCAGATTGTGTTTAGCGGATAAGGAAAAAGGGGTTGCATTTTGTCTGTCGCCATTCCCCAAATCAATTCGTTAATATTCCTTTGATACAAATGAAAAGGTACAATTACTCGTTGACAAGGCAAATATTCGCATGCTATACAACTAAGTAGTTGATCCACACTAACATATTTATGTCAACATGGCATTGTGCCACTTCATCATGTAATTATGCATGCAAAAGGCCCACCTCAACACAAAACACACATGCAAAAAGGTCCAATTGCTTTAATAATATTATACATCCAATTTTCCAATGGGATACATTGCAGGGTGATATGGATGAAGGAAAGCAGAAGCAGCGCTTGGATAAAAAAATGAGGGAGGAGTTTTTTGACATATGCGGAAATCTTGGTAAACTTTCAAACATTGATTCTACTGTAAAGGTCTGCATTATTTTTCTAGCATTTCAAAAATGTCTACTGTGAAGTTTTAGTTGTCATATTGAGTCAATCTCATCCATATGCATGGTTGGGATGCCAACACCTTGACATCGGTGTCGCCTTCCTTGCCTCTGGTGGCCAACACGCATGTGCGCCGGCACCGTGTAGCCCATGCCGACCTCCCACACCACTTTGATTCGCTCACTGACTACCTCTGTTACTAGAATCAACACATCTAGCTGTCGCTGTTGCCGCGAGCTTGACGACGAGGAGGGACACCGTGGATCCGCATTTTGTCAGGAACGAAACCGCACAACCTCCGTAGTTCCTCTCAGCATGTCCGCCTCCACCGTGTAGGATCCTCTGCCATCCCCAGCAATTCATCGGATCGCCTCTCCCGCTGATAAAATATGACGACTGCTAGTGGAAGGTGTTGCATCGGGTATCCAGACAGAAGAACACCCTATATGGGTCTTTACAAGTGCTTTAAGTACAAAGTAAGTTGTTAAGTGCTCTTAGAAGTTTGTTGTCCTTCGTTTTCAAGAATTCTGAGCTAAAGTGTTGGCTATAGGTTGTTGTTTGCTTCATGTTGTACGGAAAGGTTGGGAATTATGGTGTTGAGAAGAAGAATACATTGATCTATTGATTTAGAGAGGTCTATTGGATGCTAGCACTAGTACATAACAGGGCTTTGGTCCAGCCCTGAGAAGCCCATTAATCCCGGTTCACTCACGAACCGGGACCCACGGGGGCATTGGTCCCGGTTCGTGAGGCCAGGGCGCCGGCCGGGCCTCGTGGGCCATTGGTCCCGGTTCGTCTGACCCCTTTGGTCCCGGTTCCAGACACGAACCGGGACCAATGGGCCTGGCTCCTGGCCCACAACCATTGGTCCCGGTTTGTGACTGGAACCGGGACCAAATGGTGTCCTTTAGTCCCGGTTACAGCCACAAACCGGGACCAATGTTCGGCCTATATATACCCCCTGCCCGCGAGCAGAGCAATGCACTGCTCACTTTTTTTTGGCCGGCCGTGGGAGAGCTTTGTGGTGCTCTAGCTCACCTCCTATGCACAAGAGGTGTTCGATGAAATGCCCGAACCGCACTTAAGCTTTCTCCTCTCGAAGCTCCTTGTCCAAGCTCCATTTTACTCAAGATTTGTTTAGGTTTGGCGGTCCGTCATGTCCCGTCCCCTTCCTCACCGCCGTCGATCGCCCGCGCCCATCTCGGCGCCGGCACCACCGTGGTTAGCCTCTTCTTCTTATCTTCTTTCTAAAAGAAAAAAGTTCTTACTTGTATCATTTAGATAGATACTTGTGTAATTTTCTTACTTTTATTATTGTTTGTTATTATATAGTGCCATGGTCATGGTATCCGCCCACGTCGGCCCTCGTCCGGTCTATGATTCGGATGTGGTATATATTATCTTTCATAACTATTTGTTTTATTTAGTGTTTATGACAATTATGCCGACCAACGTGACATAGATTTTTTAATCTAGGAGGTATGTGAACCAGAAATTCCAACCGACATAGAAATTCTTGTCGAGAAGTAAAATTTGGTTGAAAAATAAAACAATTACTTGAAAGAAAAATTACAAAGAGTTGAAGAGGAGAAGATGAAGTTGGAGTTGCATGTTGCCGATGTCGTCGACGATCACAAGATCAAGATGGGTGCAATGCGCTTGAAGATTAGAAAGATTAGAAAATATGCCATTCATACTGAGGCTTGGTATCATTATGCCGTTGGATCAATTGGTACCTTAGTTGCGGTTATGATCGCATTTGTTGTTGCATTTAAATTTTATAGTTTCAATGTATGTTTTAATTAGATGCTCTAGAGAGCTATATGTTGTTCAATAATGAGAACTATGTATGAACGTTATGTATTTATTTTGGTCACTACTGTACTTTGGCTTTACTGTGATGATGAATTTCTATTAATTTGGTCACTTCTCTATTCATGATATGCACGCAGATGAACCGGCAATGGATGTACGGTGACCGACACACCTCCAAGTATATTAAGGGCCTGCATAATTTTCTCGAAGCGGCTGAGGCAAACAAGCAGAATGGTTTTATGCGTTGTCCATGTACTGTCTGTGAGAATACGAAGGCTTTCTCCAACTATAAAACCCTTCACTTCCACCTGCTTCAGAAGGGTTTTATGCCACACTATAATGTTTGGACGAAGCACAGAGAAAGAGGGGTTATGATGGAAGACAACGAAGAAGAAGAGGATGACGACAACTACCCGCCCCCTGAATACGGTGATGCTGCAATGGGGGAAGCTGAAGATCAAGAGGAACCAGACGATGTGCCCAATGATGATCTCCGCCGGGTCATTGTTGATGCACAGAGAGAATGCGAAAGTGAAAGGGAGAAGTTGAAGTTCGATCGCATGTTAGAGGATCACAAAAAAGGGTTGTACCCAAATTGCGAAGATGACAACAGAAAGCTCGGTACCACACTGGAATTGCTGCAATGGAAGGCAGACAATGGTGTATCTGACAAGGGATTTAGTTCGATGCTGAAAATAATGAAGAAGAAGCTTCCAAAGGATAACGAATTGCCTGGCAGTACGTACGAAGCAAAGAAGGTTCTATGCCCTCTAGGATTGGAGGTGCAGAAGATACATGCATGCCCTAATGACTGCATCCTCTACCGCGGTGCATACGAGGATTTGAACGCATGCCCGGTATGCGGTGCATTGCGGTATAAGATCAGAAGAGATGACCCTGGTGATGTTGAGGGCCAGCGCACCAGGAAGAGGGTTCCTGCCAAGGTGATGTGGTATGCTCCTATAATACCACGGTTGAAACGTCTGTTCAGAAACAAAAAGCATGCCGAGTTGATGCAATGGCACAAAAAAGACCGTAAGAAAGTCGGGAAGTTGAGAGCACCCGCTGACGGGTCGCAGTGGAGAAAGATCGAGAGAAAGTGGAGTGACTTTACAGGTGACCCGAGGAACGTATGGTTTGGTTTAAGTGCAGATGGCGTTAATCCTTTTGGGGAGCAGAGCAGCAAGCATAGCACATGGCCTGTGACTCTATGTATGTATAACCTTCGTCCTTGGTTGTGCATGAAGCGGAAGTTCATTATGATGCCAGTGCTCATCCAAGGCCCTAAGCAACCCGGCAATGACATTGATGTGTACCTAAGGCCATTAGTTGATGAACTTTTACAGCTATGGAATGGAAGAGGTGTACGTGTGTGGGATGAGAACGAACAGGAGGAATTTGACCTACATGCGTTGTTGTTTTGTAACCATCAACGATTGGCCTGCTCTCAGTAACCTTTCAGTACAGAAAAACAAGGGATACCACGCATGCACACACTGTTTAGATGACACCGACAGTACATATTTGCACAAATGCAGGAAGACTGTGTACCTGGGGCATCGTCGATTTCTTCCGACCAACCATCAATGTCGAAAGAAAGGAAAGCATTTCAAAGGTGAGGCAGATCACCGGAAGAAGCCCGCCCTCCGTACTGATGATCACATACTTGATATGCTCAATGATTTACAAGTAATATTTGGAAAGGGTCCTGGCAGACTATCTGTTCCGACTGACGATGCGGGACGCGCACCCATGTGGAAGAAGAAATCTATATTTTGGGACCTACCCTATTGGAAAGACCTAGAGGTCCGCTCTGCAATCGACGTGATGCACGTGACGAAGAATCTTTGCGTGAACCTGCTGGCTTCTTGGGAGTGTATGGGAAGACAAAAGATACACCGGAGGCACGGGAGGAACAGCAACGTGTGCATGAAAAAGACGGCATGCATCCAAAGCAGTATGAAGGTCCTGCCAGCTACGCTCTTACCAAAGAAGAGAAGGAAATCTTCTTTGAATGCCTGCTCAGTATCAAGGTCCCGTCTGGCTTCTCGTCGAATATAAAGGGAATAATAAATATGGCAGAGAAAAAGTTCCAGAACCTAAACTCTCATGACTGCCACGTGATTATGACGCAACTGCTTCCGGTTGCATTGAGGGGGCTTCTACCGGAAAACGTTCGATTAGCCATTGTGAAGCTATGTGCATTCCTCAATGCAATCTCTCAGAAGGTGATCGATCCAGAAATCCTGCCAAGGTTAAGGAGTGATTTGGTGCAATGTCTTGTTAGTTTCGAGCTGGGTTTCCCACCATCCTTCTTCAATATCATGACACACGTCCTAGTTCATATAGTCGACGAGATTGTCGTTCTGGGCCCTGTATTTCTACACAATATGTTCCCCTTTGAGAGGTTCATGGGAGTCTTAAAGAAATATGTTCGTAACCGCGCTAGGCCAGAAGCAAGCATCTCCATGGGCCATCAAACAGAGGATGTCATTGGGTTTTGTGTTGACTTCATTCCTGGCCTTAAGAAGATTGGTCTCCCTCAATCGCGGTATGAGGGGAGACTGACTGCAAAAGGCACGCTAGGAGCGGACTCAATAATATGTAGGGACGGGCATTCTTGGTCTCAAGCACACTACACAGTTCTACAGAATTCCACCTTGGTGACCCCGTATGTTGATGAACACAAGAATATTCTGCGCTCCAAACACCCGGAGCAGTGTGACGACTGGATTACATATGAACACATTAGGACTTTCGGCAGTTGGTTGCAAACACGTCTCATGGGTGACCGCTGTTTCTGATGAGCTGTACTCATTGGCCAGGGGACCATCTTCGACTGTATTGACTTACAAAGGGTACGAGATAAATGGGAATACATTTTACACAATCGCCCAAGATGAAAAGATCACCAACCAAAACAGCGGTGTCCGCTTTGATGCAGCAACCAATAGGGGAAAGGACACATATTAAGGTTACATAGTGGACATAGGGGAACTTGACTATGGACATGATTTCAAGGTCCCTTTGTTTCAGTGCAAATGGGTCAATCTGTCAGGAGGTGGGATACTGGAAGACCCACAGTACGGAATGACAACAGTGGATCTGAACAATCTTGGGTACACAGACGAACCATTCGTCCTAGCCAATGATGTGGCGCAGGTTTTCTATGTGAAGGACATGTCTACCAAACCGAGAAAAAGAAAAGATAAGGAAGCGAATACATCATACGATGAGCCAAAGCGCCACATAGTTCTTTCAGGAAAAAGAGACATCGTGGGATTGGAGGGCAAGACAGACATGTCTGAAGATTATGAAAAGTTTCATGAAATTCCTCCCTTCAAAGTCAAGGCTGACCCAACCACCCTGTTAAACGATGAAGATTATCCATGGTTACGGCGCAATAAGCAAAGGACACGAGCGAAGAAAAAGTGAAGACTTTCTCTCCACAACTAGTATGATGATGACTTTGATCTAGAATATCACTGCAGTTACATGTGAAGAAATGAACTACCTTTTGTAACAGATGAGTTTTCGTATGAAACCCTGATACTTCAAAAGAGATTGTCCGTTTTGTACACGAAGTGCATCTAGTTTTTGCCGTAACCCTCTCAACTTTTTAGCACATGCTATTTGGGTGAAATGATGATACCATGCCAACTTTCAACCTTTTCAGAGTTCATTTGTAGTGCTTTTCAATTTCATGGTCATTTAGCTCAAAAAAACCAGTAAATGCATGAAAAATACCAAATGAAGTCAGAAAGGGTTGAAAATTGATGATGTGGCTTTGAATGGTTCATTTTGAACACACAAAAAGTCTGGAGTTCAAATAAGTTCAAAAAAATTAAATACCTTTGTAACAGATGAGTTTTCGTCTGAAACCCTCATACTTCGAAAGAGATTGTCCGTTTTGTACACGAAGTGCATCTAGTTTTTGCCGTAACCCTCTCAACTTTTTAGCACATCCTATTTGGGTGAAATGATGATACCATGCCAACTTTCAACCTTTTCAGAGTTCATTCGTAGTGTTTTTCAATTTCAGTGTCATTTAGCTCAAAGAATGAACTAATAGCAAAAAGAATGAACTAGAAAACTTTTATGAAACTCTAATAGCAAAAAGAATGAACTAAAAATAATCAATTACAATATTCTGTTATGATAAACTAAAACAAAACTACAATATTCTTCAATAGCAAAAAGAATCAACTAAAAAGCTTTTATAAAACTCTAATAGCAAAAGGAATCAACTAAAAAGCTTTTATAAACCTGTAGTATTTTTGAAACTAAAATTATATAAAATTTATGCAACTAAAATTATCAAAGAATTTTTTGTTCAAAACATTAATAGCAAAAAGAATTTTCATAAAGAAATTTTTTGTTAGAAAGTTTAATAGCAAACTAAAATAACCAAATCTGTTTTTGATTAAAACAGACATTTAAAATAACCTAAAACTTACCAAATTGAATATAATGATAAAACACAGTAATATTAAATAGAAGGAAAAAGAATCACTCAAAAATATATTTTTTTAGTAAAGTTATTCACAAACTAGTGATTCAGACAAATTTCAAAAAATTCTAATTTAAACTATTCAAATTTGAAAACTAAAGGCACTAACAGAAAGTTTATAATTTTTGTGACCTAAAAGCAAAACGAATCACTGAAAAACAGTAAGTAGGAACAAAATAAAATGAATAAAGCAAAAAACAAAACAAAAAACTGGATTTTTTTTTTAAAAAGCCACCTACTGGGCCCGCAGAAGGCCCAATAGGCCCACAGGCAGTGACAGATTAGGCCCGGAGGCCTGCAGCTGAGAGGAGCTCGAGAGGGTATGCGCAGCAGAGCTTATAAACCACTCTCGAGCTCTCTCGGCTAGCGAGGTGGGACTAAAAATTTGGCCCCGGGCAGCACCACCCTGTGGTCCCGGTTGGTGCCACCAACCAGGACCAATGCCCCCCTTTGGTCCCGGTTGGTGCCACCAACCGGGACCAATGCCCCCTTTGGTCCCAGTTGGTGCCACCTACCGGGACCAAAGGTCCCTGTTTCCCGCCCTTTGGGCTGACGAAAAGAGACCTTTGGTCCCGGTTGGCGGCACCAATCGGGACCAAAGGGAGGCATTGGTCCCGGTTGGTGCCACCAACCGGGACTAAAGGCTTTGCTATATAAGCCAACACTTAGGAATTTTTCCCCAAATTCTCACATCTCCCCCGACGCCGACCGGCTGCTCCTCGTCGCTGTCGCCGTCGCCGCCCGCTCCTCGTCGCCGTCGCCCTCTCCCATCATCGCTGTCACCGTCGCCCTCTCCCATCGTCGTTGTCGCCGTCGCCCTCTCCCATCATCGCTGTCGCCGTCGCCCTCTCCCATCGTCGCTGTCGCCGTCGCCACCTAGTCCCGTCGCTGCCCATTCCTCGTCGCCGCGCCTCCTCGTCGCTGTCGCCCTCGTCTCCGCGCGCGTGCCCCCAGTGAGCACCCCGCCTTCCCCCGAGCCCTCGCCGTCGCACCCTCCTCCCCGTCTCCGCGCGCGTGCCCCCGGAGCCCGCCGTCCTCGTCGCCGGCCTCGTCGCCAGCCTCAAGCCATCGCCGCGCCCCCAGTGAGCCCCACTTCCCACGGTCCCGTGCTCCCCGTCGCCGCGTGCCCCCGAGCACACCTTGCTCTGCCACTGCTCCATGGTCGCCGGTAGCCCCCGTTGCTATGTTTTTTTATGAGATGTATATTTTCATGTATATGTATATATGTTCATGTATATGTGTGTATATGTTCATGTAAAAAGTCTTCGTTGTTTTTCATATGTAGAAAAATGTAGATTGAAAACGAAAATAAACATATAAGAAAAAACAAAGGAAAAAATGAAGAAGGAAAAGAAAACCGCCCGGCCCGGCCACCACCACATTTTCATAAAGTTTTTCCACCGAGTCCACGTCGCACCGAGCACCCGCGGCGAAGCAAGTCTTTTTTTGAAGGTAGTTTTTTTGTTAAATGAAAATGTTGGCATCGTCTCTATCATCACGTTGGCATCGGCTCTATCTATCAACAAGGCCACGGGAGCACCCCGGCCCCCTATCATCACGTTGGCATCGGCTCCCCGAGAGCTTTCCAACGGATCCGGAATGTATGTCGTTGTTGATATACCCCCTCCCCGATAACTTCGACATGAGGGGGGGGGGTCGATATACCCCCTCCCCGATAACATTTTTTTCTAAGTTACTAAGGTAAAATGTTCACCCCCCTCTCGATATACCGGGCGACCAACTCTCGAGGCCACCCAAACCCTAGAAAAAAAGCGTTGTCGATATACCCCCTCCCCGATAACATTTTTTTTAAGTTACTAAGGTAAAATGTTCAACCCCCTCTCGATATACCGGGCGACCAACTCTCGAGGCCACCCAAACCCTAGAAAAAAAACATTGTCGATATACCCCCTCCCCGATAACATTTTTTTTCTAAGTTACTAAGGTAAAATGTTCATATAGAAAACTCCGGTAATATAGATTTATCAAGAATGCCCCCATTATGGATGTGCACAAGTTCCGGATAGAATAATTCGCATTTTGTTAAATCCCTAAAAGGTTAAGAGAATCCCGGCCCTCTCGCCCTACCCAATAAACTCTCGAGGCCGCCCAAACCCTAGAAGAAAGAGCGTTGTCGATCTCCTACCCCCTCCCGTCCCTACCCGATAAGTTCTTGAGGCCACCCAAACCCCAGAAGAAAGAGCGTTGTCGAGGCCAACCCAAAACCCTAGAAGTGTTGTCGAGGCCACCCCAAACCGGACGTCGGACATTCATGAGAGAGGCGGTCCGGACGTCGGATGACATTCATGTTTGTATATTAATTGCCATGTTGTAATATTTGCAGAAACTATGGATCCAAGAGACTTGGAACAAGAACAGTTGTTGGGGGACATAATCCACGGCGGACGATATCTTGTCGTTTCTCAACGACACCGATGGTCTGGAAGGAGAGGATGACGGCTCCTGTGATCGAACAATGGAGGAGGAAGGATATGATCATGATGGCTCCGGTGACCGAATGCCGGAGGAAGAAGGAGACCATGATGACGGCTCCGGTGACCGAACGGAGGAGGGAGCTGTTGCAAAGTCCGGCGAGGTATATATATTAATTAAGCCTCGGCTGACTAGCTAATTGATGCATTAATTGTTTTGGTATGTACATATATTAATTAACTCTTCTTTCTTCTTTTATAGCCCTCCGGATCGAGCCAAACTTCGGTAACGAGACGAGGCCCGAAGAAGAGGTTGCGCAAGGATGAAAGGTTCACGATCACAGCACTCGCGCACGATGGCCATCCGATTGAACCCAAGCGGACCAAGGACGCATTTTTTGCTCAGTGCGGAGCTATTGTTAGGGACTACATCCCGATCAGCATCAAGCAATGGAATAAGCCTAAGGACGGCGCCCCTGATGGTGATTATGTCACCGATAGACAGAAAGATAATCTTTGGACCGCGCTGAAGGCAAATTTCACCCTACCGCCAGAGGAGGATCCGAATAAGCCAGTTATAGAGCCACTGGTCAAGGCGTGTGCTCTTAAGAAGATGGCAGATCTATTCAGGAGGTGGAAGAATGAGTTGAAATCAAAGTTTGTCGACAAAGGGAAGACTCCAAAAAACACCGGCCGATTTGAGAAGATTAGAGATCACTGGCCCGCATTTGTGGCCTACAAGACATCGGACAAGACTAAGAAAATGTCAGAGACAAACAAGATCAATGCTGCAAAGAAGCAGTATCACCATCACACGGGGTCAGGTGGCTACCTCAAAGCCCGGCCGTTGTGGGACAAAGCTGAGAATGACCTGATTGCTAAAAACGTCGTACCACAGACATTGAACTGGCCAGACCGTTCAAGGACTTGGTTCTTCGGGGTTGGGGGAACTTTGGACCCTGAAACAGGGAAGTGCCGCTGGACGAACGAGCAACTTGCAATAACCATGAACAAGCTTCAGGAGTATATCACCACAGCGCAGGAAGGGACATTCATTCCCGACAGAGAGAAGGACGAGCTGACTGGGGCCCTAGGGAATGCTGAGCACCCTGGACGAACACGAGGCACACCAGGCTCCGTTCTGTGGAAGGTTGGGTTTCCCGACGCAGGCGGTTACAGAAGCCGGGAGAGAAAGAGGAAAGCGGAGCTAAGCAAAATTCAGAAGCTCAATGCAAGACTACAAAAGCTAGAGGAAGCTGAGAGCCAGCGAGCTGCCGGCCAACCATCTCAGCGGCACGAAGCTACCCCAGAATCTACCCCGCCATCTCAGCAGAAAAGCAGCGTCGCTTCCACGGAGCCCGTTCAGCCTGACTTCACGTCTCCTAGATACCCCGTGGATACTATAACGGAGGCTCAACATTGCGAGCTTATGACGAAATGCCGGAACCTCACTTTATTGGCGGCTGTCGGCTCTGTTGCACCTCCTCAACCCAACGGAACTTTTCACTGCCGTCCGATTCCACATGGCTATGATGTTGTGATGGTGGATGAAGTAATGGAGGGATTTGCGGAGCTCGAGCTTGACCACTCTACAGGTGAAGGGGAGAATCGGCTGGGTCGTGCCCTGAGGAGTTCATGTCTATGGCAGAAGGAGTACATCAAGCTTCCAAACTGGACGCCTCCGCCTCCTCCTCCTCCTCCGGCGAGTCAGGGCACTCCGCCGCCTCCTCCTCCTCCTCCTCCTCCTCCAGCGAGTGATCAGGGGACCCCGCCTCCTTGTCCGGCTCCTCCGACGTGTGAGGGCACTCCGCCTCCACCTTCGCCTATTCCGGCACGTCGGAGCAGTACGCCTCCTCCTCAGCCTCGTCGGCAACGGCGGAAGACAGACGCCACCGCTCCGGCTCCTCCAGCGCGTCGGAGCACTCCGCCTCGTAAGCAACGACGGAAGAGAGACGCCGTTGCTCCGGCGGCTAGCAGTACAAGTAGAGGCGGGAGGGAATACAGATACGGTCCATCTCTCAAGCCTCTGGAAAAGTTACCATATGAGAGGACCGAGTCTGAAAACGAGGAGATATGTCAGGACCAATTGAGGGCCCATTTTGAAAAGAAAACTCCACCTCCGAAGGAGAAGCTAGATCCGGTGAAAGTGAAGCGCACTATCGATGCCCTGAAGCGACCACCACCGCCTCCGCCGGATTCCAACTATGTCCGGATTATTAAAAAGACATATGAAGAAGCACGGCGGTCGGGAAGTACTTCTAGTGATGCAAGGTTAGCAGAACGAAGAAGTGGGAAAACAATTCCCCAGCTCAGCGAACAGGAGAAGCAATCATGCCCCCCGCTCAAGGTGTCTAGCGATATCGTCGCAAATCATCCGGGGATGGTGCCCGGTACCAATCCTGGTGATTACTTGGGGGATGATGTAATTTTTCAAACGGCTGAGGTAACAAAAGAAAAATATGAATACATGCACGGGAAGCCTCTCGTCAAACCTGATCATCCTCCTCTAACAACGATGATGTACAAATTGCATGAGTGGTACATGAAAACCTGCAGGGAGTCTGGGAGAGACACTATGTATATGGCAGTGAAACCAGAGCACGAATTCATTGGACTTCCTGTGGTGCCTGTTGAATTTGTGGAGTTATTTCAGTTATACAATCAACTGGCCCTCGAAAAACAACTCATGACTGCCTACTGTCTGTAAGTATTACTTCTATAGTTAAGTCTCTAGCTCAGCTCGTTCATTCCATGTATATATAATTATCCTCACTATATTATGCAAAAAACTAGGAATCTTTGACGTTGGGTTCATTAGCCCAGATGCCGTAAATGAATGGACGGTACGAAACTCAATCAAAGAGACCGAGGAGAACTTGCTAAAGTCGTTCCTTATACATCAAAACAAAAGGGAAATAATCTTTCCTTACAACTTCAAGTGAGTGTTGTTGTCTTCTCTGTATACTCGGTTTCGCTTACTCAAGGTTAAGTAATGTAATTGATGAGTTATATATGCGTGCGCAGTTTCCACTTTATTCTGCTATCCATTAAGCTTGACGGGGCATTAGTAACTGTCTTAGACTCGAGACGTAAAGATCCCGAGAATTATGCGGACATGACTACAATGCTCAAGAAGTAAGTTCAGTCAATACCGGGACCATATCGGCATGCAACTTTCGTTAATTTCCTGATATCAAGTAATCATTTTCTTTGCCTGGCAGGGTTTGGAAAAAGTTCACCCGAAAGGTTCCCGGTCTAAACAAAGAGTTGCGATTTACGCACCCCAAAGTAAGTAGTACTAGCTAGTTCCGCGCATCTCTAATTGATTCAAATTTTCATCAATATATCATTACCATGCTTGCTTATCAGTTTGATTGAACTCTATTCTCGTAAAGTGCTTGTACCAGAAAGAAGGGACTTCTTTATGTGCATACTATGTATGCGAGTTCAGTCGCCACTCGACCTATGAGCGGGGCTTCTCTGACAAACAATTTGAAGTACGTAAATAATATTCACAATTTTATTTTATATATTGCCATCAATTGTGTTGAGTTTTATTCATATATATGCATGTATTGACCCCCTTCTTTAAATTAGATCTGGCAGATGCGGGATGAACTCCTACCACATGATCGGATACGAGCAATTCAAGAGGAATTGGCGGGATTCTTTCTTGACCACGTCATACCTAAAGACGGAGAATGCCATGCGGATTTGTGATTGGATCTTAGGTAGATGATGTTAGGGATTGTAAAAGATGTTATATTGTATATATGTAGTACCGTCGGATAGATATACGAAAACTTGTTGTTCGACCAATCTCTCGGAGAAAGAGCGGTCGATCACTTCTCTCTGTATATGTTCATGACGATCTTATGTACTTAATGGTTCCTTCATTTGCTTACTAGCTAGCGTGTCGAGTTCTCTCTATAGTAGCTAGCGTCGACCAAGCACGGAGAAAGAGAGGACACTTCTCTCTATTAGCTAGCTAACACAATATGAAACCCCTAAATTAACCCTACAAAACCCCCTAAACCCCCCCCCCTTTAAAAAAAACAAAAACCCTAGCTCCTGCCAGATGCTGACGCGTGGATGCCTTTTGGTCCCGGTTGGTGTTACCAACCGGGACTAAAGGTCCTCCTGCCTAGGCTCCCCACAGCGGCCACGTGGAGGGCCTTCGGTCCCGGTTCGTAAGCAAACTGGGACTAAAGGTTTTGGGCTTTAGTCCCGACCCTTTAGTCCCGGTTCCAGAACCAGGACAAATGGGCCTCTGGAACCGGGACAAATGGGCCTTTTTCTACTAGTGTAGTGTAAAAGTTGCTAGAAATGAGATGACAGAGGAGGCAATGTTCAAGTTTAATGTGGAGACAGAGAAGAAGCAAGTGTGCATGCATGCTTGATAATAAGTCAGCACACACGATCAAAAGTGTCTAGGAAGATGACAATGTACATAAGGAGAAGGAGAAAGTATTACATGTACACTTGTAGTAGTAGTGATTGAAGTTCGGTTTCTGTTCAAGTATGTAGTTGATATTGTGCTCTTGTTTGGATCAGTTCTCCCAGTGAAGAACTGGTGAACTGTTAAGTGTAGGTGCAAAATTTGTTAGCGTTGTCATGTGCCCTAAATGTCTTTTTTTGAACTGGTGAACTAGTGCAGTGCCCATGCTTTTAGTTCGATGGCAATTTTAAGTTTTAGGGGTCTGGTTACGAGCACATTTTTTTAACTCCTCAAATTTGAGGAATTGAGGTTCACTGGTAGAAAACAGAGCACTAGTCCCGGTTCCAGAGGGCCTTTAGTCCCGGTTCTGGAACCGGGACAACACGATCGGGACTAATGCCCAAAACCTTTAGTCCCGGTTTGCTTACGAACCGGGACCAAAGGGCCTCCACGTGGCCGCTGCGGGGCGCCCAGGCAGGAGGACCTTTAGTCCCGGTTGGTAACACCAACCGGGACCTAAAGGCAGCCACGCGTCAGCAGCTCGCAGGCGCTGGGGGTTTTTTTTGGAAGGGGGGGGTTAGGGGTTTTGGAGGGTTAATTTAGGGATTTCATATTGTGTTAGCTAGCTAATAGAGAGAAGTGACCTCACTTTCTCCGTGCTTGGTCGACGCTAGCTACTATAAATATAGAGAGAACTCGACGCTAGCTAGTAAGCAAATGAAGGAAACCATTAATTACACAAGATCGTCATGAACATATATAGAGAGAAGTGGCATCTCTTTCTCCGTGCTTGGTCGAACAACAAGTTTTCGTATATCTATCCGACGCTACTACATATGTACAATATAACATCTCTTACAATCCCTAACACCTAAGATCCATTTGCAATTTCACATGGTATTCTCCGTGTTAAGGTATGACGTGGTCAAGAAAGAATCCCGCCAATTCCTCTTGAATTGCTCGTATGCGATCATGTGGTAGGAGTTCATCCCGCATCTGCCAGATCTAATTTAAAGAAGGGGGTCAATACAGATATATGAATGAAACTCAACACAATTGATGGTAATATGTAAAACAAAATTGTGAATATTGTTTACGTACTTCAAATTGTTTCTCAGAGAAGCCCCGCTCAGAGGTATAGTGGCGAATGAACTCGCATACGTAGTATCCACATAAATGAGTCCCGGGTGCCTAGTACAAGCACTTTACGAGAATAGAGTTCAATCAAACTGATAAGCAAGAATGATAATGGTATTGATGAAACTAGAATCAATGAGAGATGCGCGGAACTAGCTAGTACTACTTACTTTGGGGTGTCTAAATCGCAGCTCCTTCTTCAGACCCGGAACCATAGTGGTGAACTTTTTCCAAACCCTGGCAGGCAAAGAAAATGATTACTTGATATCAGGAAATGAACGAAAGTTGCCGATATGGTCCCGGATTGATTGAACTTACTTCTGGAGCATTGCAGTCATGTCCGCATAATACTTGGTTTCTTTACGGAGCGAGTCTAAGACAGTTACTAATGCCCCGTCAAGGTTAATGGATAGCAGAATATAGTGGAAGCTGCGCACGCATAACTCATCAATTACATTACTTAACCTCGAGTAAGCGAAACCGAATATGCACAAGACAGTAACACTCACTTGAAGTTGTAAGGAAAGAGTATTTCCCTTTTGTTTTGATGTCTAAGGAACGCTTCTAGCAAGTTGTCCTCGGTATCTTTGGCCTCGTTTGGTACCGACCATTCATTTACGGTATTTGGGCTAATGAACCCAATGTCATAGATTTGTGCTTTTTTGCATTCGACCATCTTCAATCTGCATAATAGTGAGGATAATTATATATACATGCAATGAACGAGCTAAGCTAGAGACTTAATTATAGAAGTAATACTTACAGACAGTAGCAAGTCATGAGTTATTTGTCGAGGGCCTTTTGATTGTATAACTAAAATAACTCCACAAATTCAATAGGCAGCAGGTCGACTCCAGGGAAGTCGTGCTCTTTTTTAATTCCGACAAACAAACTATCGGTCCCAGACTTCCTGCAGGTTTCCATGTACCACTCATGCAATTTTTGCATCATAGTTGTTAGATGAGGATGATCAGGTTTGTCGAGAGGCTTCCCGTGCTCGTATCTAAAGTCGTCTACTACCTTAGCCGTTTCAAACTGTACATCATCGGCCAGGTAATCATCAAGAATGGTACCGGGCAGTAACACTGGATGATTAGCGATATCGCTAGACACCTTGAGCGGGGGCACGATTGCTTCTCCTGTTCGCCGAGCTGGGGAATTGTTTTCCCACTTCTTTGTTTTTTCTCTCTTGCAGCACTGGAAGTACTTCCCGACCGCTGCGCTTCAGCATGTGTCTTAGTAATTATGAGGTCATAGTTGGATAGCCGGTTACGTGGTGGTCGCTTCAGGGCATGCAGAGTGCGCTTCGCTTTCACCGGATCTACCTTTTCCTTCGGAGGTGGATCTTTCCGTCCAAAATGGGCATTCACTTCGGCTGCACTGATTTCAGCGTTTTCCTCTTCGGTCCTGTCATATGGTAACTTCGGAAGAGGCTTGAGGCTTGGACCAAATTTGAATTTCTTCCCGCCTATTGTACTACTAGCCGCCGGAGCGGCGGCGGCGACTCTCTTCCGCCGTTGCTGACGCGCCGGAGGAGGCGGAGTGCCCTGACGCGCTGGAGGAGGAGGAGGAGGTGGAGTGCCCTGACGCGCCGGAGGAGGCGAAGGAGGAGGCGGAGTGCCCTGACGCGCCGGAGGAGGCGGAGTGCCCTGACGCGTCGGAGGAGGAGAAGGAGGAGGCGGAGTGCCCTGACACGCCGGAGGAGGAGGAGGAGGCGGAGTGCCCTGACGCGCCGGAGGAGGCTGAGTCTGCTGAGGCGTACAGTTTGGAAGCTTGATGTACTCTTTTCTCTATAGACAGGTACTCCTCAAAGCATTTTCCAAAAGAATAATATCCTCTTCACCTGTAGGGTTGTCAAGCTCCGGCCCCTCAAATCCATTCATTATTTCATCCACCGTCACAACAGCATAGCCATGTGGAATCGGACGGCAATGGATGGTTCCCTCAGGTCGAGGAGGTACAACAGAGCCGACCGCCGCCTTGAAGGTCAGGTTCTGGCATTTTGTCATTAGCTCACAATGTTCAGCCGCCGTGATACTATCCACGGGGTAGCGAGGAGCCGTGAAATCAGGCTGAACGAGCTCCGTGGAAGCCGCGCTGCTTCTCCGCTGAGATGGTGGGGTAGCGTCGAAGGAAGGATCTTTGTGCCGCTCAGATGGTTGGCCGGTAGCTCGCTGGCTCTCAAGTTCCTCTAGTTTTGCTAATCTTGCACTGAGCTTCTGCATTTCGCTTGCTTCCTGTTTCCTTTTTCTCTCTCGGCTTCTATAACCACCGCTGTCGGGAAACTCATGCTTCCACGGAACGGAGCCTGGTGTGCCTCATGTTCGTCCACGGTGTTTAGGATCCCCGAGGGCCTCTGTCAGCTCGTCCTTCTCTCTGTCGGGAATGAACGTCCCTTCCTGCGCTGCCTTGATTACTGCCTGAAGCTTCCGGAAGAGTATTGCAAGTTGCTTGTCACTCCAAACACACTCCCCTGTTTCTGGGTCCAAAGTTCCCCCAACCCCGAAGAACCAAGTCCTTGAACGACCTGGCCAGTACAATGTCGCAGGTTGGACATTCTTAGCAAGCAGGTCTTGCTTAGCTTTGTCCCACAACTGCCGGGCTTTGTAGTAGCCACCTGACCCCGTGTGATGGTGATACTTCTTCCTTGCAGCATTTTTCTTGTTTGTCAGTGACCATTTCTTACCCTTCTCCAATTTCTTGTAGGCCACAAATTCGGGCCATTGATCTCTTATCTTCTCATATCGACCGACGAATTTCGGAGTCTCCTCTTTCTCGACAAACTTTGTGTTCAACTCTTTCTTCCAGTTCCTGAATAGTTCTGCCATCTTCTTAAGAGCAAACGCATTGACCTTTCACTCTATAACTGGGTTATTCGGATCCTCCTCTCGCGGTAAGCTGAAATTTGCCATCAGCTCGGTCCAAAGATCATCTTTCAGTCTATCATGGACATAAGAAACTTCAGGGTCCTTATTATTCTTATTCCATTGATGGGTGTTGATCGAGACATAGTCCCTAACAACAACTCCACACTGATGTACAAATGCGTCCTTGGTCCGCTCGGGAGCAATCGGTTGGCCATCTTTCGCGACTTCTGTGATCGTGAACCTTTCATCCGGGTGCAACCTTTTCTTCGGGGCTCGTCTCCTTACCTCATCGTACTTTGAAACAGTTGAGGCTCCCTCCTCCGTTCGGTCACCGGAGTCGTGATCATGATCTCCTTCCTCCGCCATTCGGTCACCGGAGCTGTCATGATCTCCTTCCTCCTCCATTGTTGGATCACCGGAGCCGTCATCCTCTCCTTCCTGATAATCGGAGCCGTCATGATTATATCCCCCAACAACTGTTCTTTTTCTAAGTCTCTTTGATCCATAGTTTCTACAAATATTATACAACATGGCAATATACAAACATGAGATATGCAAATCAATACAAGGCAATGCAACAATACGATCATATAATATCACTAATACATCATCGAATAGTATCGCTAATACATCATCGAATATTATCATTAATACATCTCGAATATTATTATATAATATCACTAATACAGATATAGTTGACGTCTCGCGGCGCAGGCGGTGGACACCCAAAGAGAAGGAACTATCACAGGATCATAGCTCGGGTGAGATCCCTCAAGAACCTGCCAGGTATTGGAGAACCTGGCGTCCAACACAACCATGTAGCGTTGGACGTGCTCGACCTCCTCCCTGACATGGCGACGTACCACCTCCGCGGGGGCCGGCTCCCTCTGCACCGACAGTGGTCCACATGACCACCACCAAAGAACCTCCGGGTCGATGACGGGACCCTCATTCCTCACCAAGCTGGGCGCCCCGGAAGGCAGCACCTCCCAATGCCAGCCCGGCGGAGCCCAGTCCTGGACATGGCAACTCTCAAGCAGGTGGTCGCCGGCGCCGAATGGACGACGAGGATGCGGGTCGGGCATCGTCGACGTCGAGAACAAATTCTACAACTATTTAAATTCCTACTATTTAATAAACTTTAATAAAGATGATTGCATTTGACAACTATGACAATAATAACATATTTAACAACAATGACACATTTTCTACTTAAGCGATCATCGGGGACTCCTCCCCGGCAATCGTCGGGGACTCCTCGGGTTCGCCGACTAAAACAACTAAAACAACTAAAACAACAAATTAATAAAACAAACTAAAACAACTAATAAAAATAGTAAAACAAACAAAAAAATGAAACGCGTGCGAGGGCCGGGGCAGGCCAGCGACGCTGGCGCACGCGGCCGCGCTGGCCGCGATGGCCGCGGAGGAGGGGGCAGGAGCTCACAGGCGACGACGGGCTCGGGGAGGAGGCGCGGGCGGCGACGACGGGGCTCGGGGAGGTGGCGCGGGCGGCGTCCGGCGTCGGGGGCGGCGACGACGTCGACGAGGACGAGGAGGCGCGCGGGGACGGGCTCGGGGCGGTGGCGAGGAGGCGCGCGGGGACGGGCTCGGGGCGGCGGCGAGGTTAGGCTCGGGGGCGGCGGCGACGACGGGCTCGGGGGCGGCGGCGACGACGAGGACGGGCTCGGGGGCGGCGGCGACGACGGGCTCGGGGGCGGCGGCAACGGCGAGGACGGGCTCGGGGATGGCGGCGACGACGAGGACGGGCTCGGGGGCGGCGGCGAGCTCCGGTAGCCTGGCGGCGTGGGGGCAGGGCGTCGGTGTCGGGGCGAATGGGAGAGATTGGGGGAAATTTCGACAAGTCCCGCCTTATATGCGAACACCTTTAGTCCCGGTTGGTGTCTCCAACCGGGACTAATGCAGCCCTTTCGTCCCGGTTGGTGCCACCAACCGGGACCAAAGGTCAATTTCAGCAGCCCAAAGGGTGGGAAGCAAAGACCTTTGGTCCCGGTTGGTGGCACCAACCGGGGCGAAAGGGGGGCATTAGTCCTGGTTGGAGCCACCAACCGGGACGAAAGGGCTGCATTGGTCCCGGATGTAGCCACCAACCGGGACTAAAGGGTTGGTCCTGGCTGTGGTGGGAGTTTAGTCCCACCTCGCCAAGCGAGGGGCGCTCGCACCGGTTTATAAGCCCGCCCCTCTCTGCCTTGTTGAGTTCCTCTCAAAGTGAAAATAGATGCCCTTATACGGGAAATTTGACCTGAAATCAAAGTGAATTTCACTCTGATTTCAGGTCAAATTTTCCCTATAAGCGCATCTATGTTCATTTTTGCTATTTTTTTATATTTTTTTTTTGCATATTAAAAGTTCTTAACAAAAAATACTTTATGAATATTCTTTTTGCTATTAAAGTTTTTAACAAAAATAACTTTTGGAAGATGTCTATCTCGGACCGCATCGTCTATTACAAATAACTTTGGGAAAACACGTCTATTACAAAGGGATTTCAATTTTTTAAACATATTTTAACTCAAAACTTTTTCTGCATTCAATATGCACCATTCAAAGCCACATCATCACTTTTCAACCCTTTTCTGACCTCATTTACTATTTTTCATGCATTTCATGATTTATTTTGAGCTAAAATGACCCTCAATTGAAAAGCACTGCAAATGAACTCTGAAATGGTTGAAAGTTGGCATGGTATCATCATTTCACCCACATAGCATGTGCTAAAAAGTTGAGACGGTTACGGCAAAAACTGGATGACCTTCGTGTACAAAATGAACAATCTCTTTCGAAGTGTCAGGGTTTTGGACGAAAACTCATCAGTTACAAAAGGATTTCAAATTTTTAAACATATTTCAACTCAAGACTTTTTATGCATTCAATATGCACCATTCAAAGCCACATCATCACTTTTCAAACTATTTCTGACTTCATTTGCTATTTTTCATGCATTTCATGATTTATTTTGAGCTAAGATGACCCTGAATTGAAAAGCACTGCAAATGAACTCTGAAATGGTTGAAAGTTGGCATGGTATCATCATTTCACCCACATAGCATGTGCTAAAAAGTTGAGAGGGTTACGACAAAAACTGGATGCACTTCGTGTACAGAATGAACAATCTCTTTCGAAGTGTGAGGGTTTTGGACGAAAACTCATCAGTTACAAAAGGATTTCAAATTTTTAAACATATTTCAACTCAAGACTTTTTATGCATTCAATATGCACCATTCAAAGCCACATCATCACTTTTCAAACCTTTTCTGACTTCATTTGCTATTTTTCATGCATTTCATGATTTATTTTGAGCTAAGATGACCCTCAATTGAAAAGCACTGCAAATGAACTCTGAAATGGTTGAAAGTTGGCATGGTATCATCATTTCACCCACATAGCATGTGCTAAAAAGTTGAGAGGGTTACGGCAAAAACTGGATGCACTTCGTGTACAAAATGAACAATCTCTTTCGAAGTATCATGGTTTCAGACGAAAACTCATCAGTTACAAAAGGCATTTCATTTCTTGACATGTAACTGCAGTGATATTCTAGATCAAAGCCATCATCGGAATAGTTGTGGAGAGAAAGTCTTCACTTTTTCTTCGCGTGTGTCCCTTGCTTATTGTACCGTAACCATGGATAATCTTCATCGTTTAACAGGGTGATTGGGTCAGCCTTCACTTTAAAGGGAGGAATTTCATGAAACTTTTCATAATCTCCAGACATGTCTGTCTTGCCCTCCACTCCCACGATGTCTCTTTTCCCTGAAAGAACTATGTGGCGCTTTGGCTCATCGTATGATGTATTCGCTTCCTTATCTTTTCTTTTTGTCGGTTTGGTAGACATGTCCTTCACATAGAAAACCTGCGCCACATCATTGGCTAGGACGAATGGTTCGTCTGTGTACCCAAGATTGTTCAGATCCACTGTTGTCATTCCGTACTGCGGGTCTTCCTGTACCCCGCCTCCTGACAGATTGACCCATTTGCACCGAAACAAAGGGACCTTAAAATCATGTCCATAGTCAAGTTTCCATATGTCCACTATGTAACCATAATATGTGTCATTTCCCCTGTTGGTTGCTGCATCAAAGCGGACACCACTGTTTTGGTTGGTGCTCTTTTGATCTTGGGCGATCGTGTAAAATGTATTCCCATTTATCTCGTACCCTTTGTAAGTCAATATAGTCGAAGATGGTCCCTTGGCCAACGAGTACAGCTCATCTGCAATAGTGGTGTTACCCATCAGATGTGTTTGCAACCAACTGCCGAAAGTATTGATGTGTTCACATGTAATCCAGTCGTCACACTGCTCCGGGTGTTTGGAGCGCAGAATATTCTTGTGTTCACTGACATACGGGGTCACGAAGGTAGAATTCTGTAGAACAGTGTAGTGTGCTTGAGACCAAGAATGCACGTTCCTACATATTATTAAATTCGCTCCTAGCGTGCCTTTTCCAGTCAGTCTCCCCTCATACCGCGATTGAGGGAGACCAATCGGCTTAAGGTCTGGAATAAAGTCAACACAAAACCCAATGCTTTCCTCTGTTTGATGGCCCATGGAGATGCTTCCTTCTGGCCTAGCACGGTTACGAACATATTTCTTTAAGACACCCATGAACCTCTCAAAGGGGAACATGTTGTGTAGAAATACAGGGCCCAGAATGCCAATCTCGTCGACTAGATGAACTAGGACGTGCGTCATGATATTGAAGAAGGATGGTGGGAACACCAGCTCGAAACTGACAAGACATTGCACCAAATCACTCTTTAACCTTGGTAGGATTTCTGGATCGATTACCTTCTGAGAGATTGCATTGAGGAATGCACATAGCTTCACAATGGCTAATCGAACGTTTTCTGGTAGAAGCCCCCTCAATGCAACCGGAAGAAGTTGCGTCATAATCACGTGGCAGTCATGAGACTTTAGGTTCTGGAACTTTTTCTCTGCCATATTTATTATTCCCTTTATATTCGACGAGAAGCCAGACGGGACCTTCATACTGAGCAGGCATTCAAAGAAGATTTCCTTCTCTTCTTTGGTAAGAGCGTAGCTGCAGGCAGGACCTTCATACTGCTTTGGATGCATGTCGTCTTTTTCGTGTGCACGTTGCTGGTCCTCCCGTGCCTCCGGTGTATCTTTTGTCTTCCCATATACTCCCAAGAAGCCTAGCAGGTTCACGCAAAGTTTCTTCGTCACGTGCATCACGTCGATTGTAGAGCGGACCTCTAGGTCTTTCCAATAGGGTAGGTCCCAAAATATAGATTTCTTCTTCCACATGGGTGCACGTTCATCGGCGTCATTCGGAACAGATAGTCCTCCAGGACCCTTTCCAAAGATTACTTGTAAATCATTGACCATATCAAGTATGTGATCACCAGTACAGAGGGCGGGCTTCTTCCGGTGATCTGCCTCACCTTTGAAATGCTTTCCTTTCTTTCGACATTGATGGTTGGTCAGAAGAAATCGACGATGCCCCAGGTACACATTCTTCCTGCATTTGTCCAAATATATACTATCGGTGTCATCTAAACAGTGCGTGCATGTGTGGTATCCCTTGTTTGTCTGTCCTGAAAGGTTACTGAGAGCCGGACAATCATTGATGGTTACAAACAGCAACGCATATAGGTCAAATTCCTCCTGTTCGTTCTCATCCCACACACGTACACCTTTTCCATTCCACAGTTGTAAAAATTCATCAACTAATGGCCTTAGGTACACATCAATGTCATTGCCGGGTTGCTTAGGGCCTTGGATGAGCATTGGCATCATAATGAACTTCCGCTTCATGCACAACCAAGGAGGAAGGTTATACATACATAGAGTCGCAGGCCATGTGCTATGCTTGCTGCTCTGATCCCCAAAAGGATTAACGCCATCTGTACTTAAACCAAACCATACGTTCCTTGGGTCACCTATAAAGTCCCCCCACTTTCTCTCGATCTTTTTCCACTGCGACCCATCACCGGGTGCTCTCAAATTCCCGTCTTTCTTACGGTCTTCCTTGTGCCATCGCATCAACTTGGCATGCTCTTTGTTTCTCAACAAACGTTTCAACCGTGGTATTATAGGAGCATACCACATCACCTTCGCAGGAACCCTCTTCCCGGTGCGCTGGCCCTCAACATCACCAGGGTCATCTCGTCTGATCTTATACCGCAATGCACAGCATACCGGGCATGCGTTCAAATCCTCGTACGCTCAGCGGTAGAGGATGCAGTCATTAGGGCATGCATGTATCTTCTGCACCTCCAATCCTAGAGGGCAGACAACCTTCTTTGCTTCGTATGTACTGTCGGGCAATTCGTTATCCTTTGGAAGCTTATTCTTCATTATTTTCAGCACCTTTTCAAATGCCTTGTCACATACACCATTCTCTGCCTTGCATTGCAGCTATTCCAGTGTGGTACCGAGCTTTGTGTTGACATCTTCGCAATTTGGGTACAACCTTTTTTTGTGATCCTCTAACATGAACTTCTCCCTTTCACTTTGGCATTGTCTCTTTGCATCAACAATGACCCGGCGAAGATCCTCATCGGGCACATCGTCTGGTTCTTCCTCTTGATCTTCAGCTTCTCCCATTGCAGCATCACCGTATTCAGGGGGCGAATAGTTGTCGTCATCCTCTTCTTCTTCGTTGTCTTCCATCATAACCCCTCTTTCTCCGTGCTTGGTCCAAACATTATAGTGTGGCATGAAACCCTTCTCAAGCAGGTGGACGTGAAGGGTTTTCGAGTTAGAGTAATCCTTCGTATTCCCACAGATAGTACATGGACAATACATAAAATCATTCTGCTTGGTTGCCTCAGCCACTTCGAGAAAATTATGCAGGCCCTTAATGTACTCGGAGGTCCGTCGGTCACCGTACATCCATTGCCGGTTCATCTGCGTGCATTATATAATTAAGCGTATCAAAAACCATTACAAAACATCATGAATAGAGAAGTGACCAAATTAATAGAAGTTCATCATCACATTAAAACCAAAGTACAGTAGTGACCAAAATAAATAAATAAAATTCATACTTCTAGAGCATTTGAAATGAGCTAAACTAGCAGTGAGAGATAAAACGATGAAGTCGTTAACCTTTTAGAACACTTGTGTAGTTGGTGCACCGCCAAACCTAAACAAATCTTAGGGAAAATGTAGCTTCGAGGTCGAGCTTGGAGAGGAGAAAACTTAAGTGTGGCTGTGGCATTTCATCAAACACCTCATGTGCATAGGAGGTGAGAACAGAGAGCAGCACACCTCCCAAACGCCGCCCGGCCAAAAAACAGAGGAGTGAGCGGGCAGGGGCGAGCATATATATAGTCGTTGTATAAGTCCCGGTTGGTGGCTAGCACCGGGACTAAAGGTGCCTCTTTAGTCCCGGTTCCAGCCACCAACCGGGACTAAAGGGGCTCGGCCAGGAGCGAGGCCCTTTAGTCCCGGTTCGTGTCTGGAACCGGGACTAAAGGGGTCACACGAACCGGGACTGGTTCCCGTCGAGGCCCGGCCGACGCCCTGGCCTCACGAACCGGGACTAATGCACCCATCAGTCCCGGTTCGTAACACGACCGGGACTAATGCAATATTCTGGCCCGTTTCAAAGCCCCGTTTTCTACTAGTGGTTGGAAGAGGCGTTTGATGATTTAAGTTTAAGGAATTCGGCTAGAGATGCTCTAAGCTACCTAGTCCTTTTGTTCGAAATGGGTGAAGCTATATGTTGTGGGTAATAATTTGCTGAGCAAATCATTCCAGTAATCCTATTTGTTTCAGGCATAGTTAGTGTCGGTTACAACTGAAGTGTTTCTTGTGCTAATTAATACTTGGACATCTAGATGCACTACATGTATAACGAGCACATGATACTCGCCACATGTTGTGTTCTTGTCAAAACAAATATACCATGATACATGAAAAAATGGTACCGTTGATCTCAAAATTGTGCCTGTAATTCACATCTACTTTAATGGTAATGAATTCAGAGCTTATCCCTCAATTGTTTAGCTTGTTTATTTTGGATGAGCCTCTTGAATAATGCCCCTTTAATGGATGAGACTGGAAGGAAGTTCCTTTCATTGGTACAATCTGTTTGGGTCCATTATCTTCATATCCATAGCTTTTATATGACCAATTTCTTTTCTTTAACCGTAAATGATTAATCTTTTTATTATTTTTCGCAACGCCTTTTATCTTCCTACACATAGCATATCAATGTATCAGTTTGTTATGGGTTTTGTAGTTGAAGTTGTTACTGTATTATACATAGCTTTCTATATGGTCATTCAGATGTAGTATCTTTTAGGTGAACAGTTTGAACAAAGTTTTTTCAAGAAGACCAAAGGACCTACGACAGCTGTCGTAGGCGCTGTCTTGTTGTCACCGTGGCACAACTAGTGCCAGGTGATAGCAACCTCGCTCAAGGAGGGTTGCCGAAGTATTAGGTAAGTACTCCCTCCGTTACTAAATATAAGACCTTTTAAAGACAGTAATATGAACTATATCTGGAGCAAAATGAGTGCGACACTCTAAAATACGTCTATATACATCCGTATGTAGTTTATATTGCAATATCTAAAAGAACTTATATTTAGAAATAGAGGAAATACTACACACGGGGCAGTATGCATAGTGGGCGTGGGGAAGTGAGGGTCATGTTGGGTGTGGTACAGAGTGGGAGCGAGGGAAAGAGGAGATGTCACAGTGATGACAAATGTGTCATTCAAAATTGATCAACTGGATCGTGAGATATAGCACTTCTGAATTAGACTGCACCTATTTTTTTCTCCGCGGATAATTTATCTCATTGTTATGCGGTAGAAATGTATGAGTACTCAAATATTTTAGTATTGATTGAGTTACAGTTGGTCAACATTAATTTTACAGCCTCTACACTTTTTATTCAAATCAAAGTATAAAAAACACAAATATATGTATAATTAATTATCTTTGTTTTCTAGTTTTGAATTTCAGCGACCATTTTTTGGTGCAACTTTTTAATTTTTAGTCCAAATTGTAGGATGTCCTTGGGAAGTAAGGAACTCGAGAGTGTAGTGGTGACAGAAGGGGCATGCGGCCAATCATGTGTTTGTAACAATACAGAATACAAGGAAAAGTTTCTTGACATGCATCCAAATTTTCTAGAAAAAATGGGCTGAAATAGTGGATTATCAGGATGCACATGAAACCTAATAAAGGTAGAAGATAGGTATAGTTCCCACAGTACGATTTTTATCTCATTTAACTTTTCTTGACATATTTTATATTGCGTTGCAACCCAAGTGTATTCACGTAGTACGAGTACGACTATAGAAAGGCCAGACGCCCATCGGCCTGTCTACACTGAACAGTCGATCAAAGTGAAGTAAAGCCAACCAAATAAGAGATCCGTCACTAGAGAGCGCTTTAGCCGGCGACTACGTACGCACGCATGATCAACCAAGGAGCAAAGTAGCAATTACGGGCTGCAGCATGAGCCGTCTCTCTAGTCGTTCTTGCCATGCTCTTCATAATGGGTCTAGCTTGACACCCGGAGTCATTTCGTGCCACTGCCGGAAGAATAGTTTGGAGGGCCGGAGAGCGTTGCCTCCAACGACCAAGAACGTAGACCCATGTCACCGGCTATGACAGTGGGAAGTGCAGGCCATCCAAACTCTGCCCGGAAACTGACACGATGCCTATGCCCTTGAAACTCTTCGCCCTTCCCACCGCACATGTTGGGTCTTTGGTTCACTCCAGCGTCCCATGTCTGAGTAAGAATAAAAGAAATGTTTTAACGGCATGGTACTGAGCTATCTATCTTTAGCTAGCTAGCTTCACCAATTATATAGTCGGAGTTTGCAGCTAGTTCATACCATTTTGGCCATGTATGGTCATGCATATATCATTTGGACATCTACATCTCGTTTGGTAAGATGTAAAAAAGGTGTGGGTGAAGCTTTCTAGGTTCGAGCCCCACACGGTCTATGATCTGTCGAAGCCGATCCCTGCGTCAGGGCCGGCCCTGAGAGGGGGGGGCAGAGGGGCGGCCGCTCAAGTATATACGTAGTAGGCTACGACCCAACGATTGGCGAATTCACTTTGAGGGCCGCGACGGAAGGGGACTAGACAGCTCGATGGCCAGAGGGCGCGTTGGGGGAGGGGGAGGAGCGGCCGGAGCTGGAGGAGGCGGGGACTCGACGGGGCCTTGGCGGAAGCGGGCTTGGCCGGTGCGGTCGAGGATGGAGATCACCTTGCGAAACTTGGAGACAGCCTGATCGACGATCTCCCCGAACGACTGTTGGTGTTGTTGCGGCGCCTTGGACGGCGTCGTGCCGGAGAGGGAGGAGAGAAGCAGCTCTAGGTTGTGGATATTGACGGTGGAGTCCTCCTGGATGGCACGCTGGTCGTTGGAGCCAGTGCCGCGCCCTCGTGGACGAAAGGCCGCGTCGAATGCAGGTGCAGCAGCATGAGACGGGGAGAAGAAGGAGCAAGGAGCTCTGGCGGTGGCAGGCGAAGGTTGCGCCAGCCGAGCATGCCCGCAAGCCGGTGGCGAGGTCGCCGGCGTTCATGATGAGGCCCCCGACGCCGAGGACCGCGCCAAAGTGGCGCAATCCACAGGTCACCACTGTCATGATCCAGAACATCCCTAACATGCTTTGTCTGTGCATATCCCCTGCGTGCTCGTCGGCATGAATAGTGACCTCATGAGCCAGTACATCGAGTTCGTCGCCAACTGTCTGCTCATGTTATTGGGCTGCAAGAAGCTGTACAACGAGGTGAAGCTACTCGTGAAAGGAAACTTCAAACGGTCGACCGTGTGCTGGGGATTTGTCGAAATTCGTCCAAAAAGGATCCAAATATGAACACGAAATTCAACGTATACAGTGAACAAAACTATGATCCAATCGCCTGAATGGAATCAGAACATCGAGTCGCATATTTGTCGTGTACAGCTTATCTCGAATCGAAGCACGGTTATGTAGAAGGGATGAAGGAGATTAAAGAGGTGATTAGAGGAGAATATGATGCAAACCACGTACAGGCATGTGTGATCATAGCCACCCACATGGGCTCCTGAACATCTCACGGTCCTGACTCGTTGGAAACTGTAAAAGTTTCCAACGATATAGGCAAACTGGTACTTTAAGAATCATGTCGTGTAGGCTCACAAGTGTTTGCATATAACCAAACAACACAACACGAAAATTTTTGCATTCAACGAGGCTGGTTAGGCTATATGCTGGATACCAAACACGCCCTTCGTGCTCTTCCCTCGGCGTGTGGAGCCGAGGATACGGTCGAGGAGGCCAAGCAATCCGTGGCATCTTCATCATCCTCTTCTCGGTACGTGGTGGTGGAGAGACAGACAAGGAAGCCGAGAGCTAGAAGTGCGGCTATATCTGTAGTGCTTTGTTTAGTGGCGAACTATCTTTGTATGCCAGTATACGCGTTGGAGGGCCGGAGAGCGTTGCGTCTAACGGCAAGGACCCAGACCCATGGCGCCGGCTACGACAGTGGGAAGTGCAGGGCATCCAAACTCTGCCCGAAAACTCACACGATCGCTATACACTTAAAACTCTTCGCCCTTCCAACCACACATGTTGGATCTTTGGTTCACTCCAACGTCCCACGACTCTGATTCAGAATAAAAGAAACGAGTTGACGGCATGTCACCGAGATAATCTATTTTTAGCTAGCTAGCTTCACCAATTATATAGTGGGAGTTTGCAGCTAGTAGTTCATACTCCCTCCGTTCCATAATGTAGTGCGTCCTCGGTTTCCGAGCTTGAACTTTGATCATGAATTTGACCAGCGATTTCAGTGGTATAGTTTTTACCCCCGCCGCAATCGGTCTCGCTGGTCAAATTCATGGTCAAACTTAGATTTCGGGAAGCACGGGCGCACTACATTGTGAAACGAAGAGAGTACCATTTTGGCCATGTATGGTCATGCATATATCATTTGGACATCTACATCTCGTTTGGTAAGATGTAAAAAAGGTGTGGGTGGAGCTTTCTCGGTTCGGGCTCCACACGGTCTATGACCAGTCGAAGCCGATCCCTGCGTGTGCCTGCTACAGTTGCCTTGGCCAGTTGGCCCTGGTGGCACGTAATCCTGGTTTCAGTTCAGAGCCGAGTAAATTAAAATAATAACACTCTCATCCAAAAAACGTTACTACCTCCTTTCCGGTTTATAAGACTTGCGCGTATATCTAGGTTGACAAATAAACCAACATAATACAAGTTATATATCGCAAAAAGTATACCGTTAGAAACTTCAAATCGTCTACTTTCTAATGGTGTAATTTTTAGACTATACAATTCAGTTTATGTTGGTCAAATTATAAATCTAGGGATACACGCAAGCCTTATAAACCGGAAAGGAGGTAGTATAACATATAGGGCACAAAACTTATTGATATTCCATGAAAAAAGCATATAAGAGACATTTACTGTCGATATGACTGAGACAATGGAATATTATTGAAAATAGTTGTAACTCTTGAATAATTGAAATGTTTCGGAACAGTAAAAAATCGATAAAATTTGAATCATTTCAAAATCACAGTTTTCAATCATTTCAGTCGTATTATTCACTCGAGGTCGCTTGATCTGATTTGGAAGTTGCATGGGCTGGGGTTTGGTGTGGGCGGGGGCTAAGTCATGCCATGACTTTAAAAAGCCAAGTCAGAACCAGAATCCGTTAACTAAAAACTGGAGACCAGGGGAAAAGACTAGGAGAAGACACATTATTGACTTATTTCTCAAGAGCATTGGCCTTAAAGGGAAAGAGAACGGAGAGAAAGGATCAACCTAGCTTAGACCTCGCCTATATTGGACCCTAGGCTTTGGTTTGCCGTTAACAAGAACCAATGAATGGCTAGAGTAATTTTCCCAAAAAAAAAAAGAATGTGTAGACTAATTTAGATCCTTTAACCAGAACACCGACATTTAGGGAAAACCCGAAGCAACTAGAACTCTGTGAAGAGAATCATAGGAGACTGAATTCAATGCCTTACAGTAATCAAGTTTCAAGGCTAAATGGAACTCGTGAGAGCAGCCTTTTGAAATTTGGGAACATTTTTTCAAATGCATGAACTTTTTTTATTTTGAGGAACATGTTTTGAGTTCATGATTTTATGTTGAATCCGCTTTTTTGAATTTTTTGAACAATATTTGAGATTCCCAATTATTTTTTGAATATTTTGGACATTTTCTTAAAATTTATGAAAAAAAAATAATAGACGAATATTTTTTGAAATCACAAACATTTGTTTGTGTCGGTGAGCATTTATCATTTCTAGAATATGTTTTAAATCATGAACATTTTTTGAATTCGTTAATTATGTTTAAAAGGGAAAAGCTAAAAACTGAAAAGAAGAAGAGAAAAACAAAGAGGTTTCGCGCGGGGAACGAAAGTATTTCACAAAATGAATCGTGTTTGAAAAACTTTCACTCAGCTTCCCTTTATTTGCAGCGCCTGACAGCCACGCGCTCCACCCTACTGAGCAGCGCCTTACTGACAGGCGCTGCACGCCTTGCCAGCGTGGCACCCTTGGTCCAGGCCCGGCCCCACACCTGTTCGTGCAACCCCTAGCGCATATGCGTTGCACTATGACTTACTAACCGCCTCGCGCTGACCTCCCCCACCCCACGCCATTCGTTTCCAGAACGAACAGAGGATGCGGCGGCGGCTCTCTCCTCTCCTCCTCTCAATCCTCTCTCCAAAAAACTTCAGATCTAACGATTTCTTCCGTGGATTTCTTCACCAATCCCTCCTAGAAGGTAATCTCCTCTGATCCCCTTATTTCTATCCAGAAACTCTTACCCATTTTTCAGATTTGTGGAACCCTTGTTTTCTTGGATTAGAAATGTGCAGAATGAACCGTGTTTGTAGGAAGTATGGTAGTTAGCTCATGTATGTTTATTGTTTGAAATTTGTAGGATGGTTTGGCTTCTGGATGATTATTATGACGTTCAACATCGGGCCTACATTATGTCGGAGAAGGAGCAGGTAATAATCATAGTAGTTGGTATTTTGAAATTTATGTTTAGTTCAAATAGACATGGCCCATATGTCATACTCTGACTTGCTTGTTTGCAGTTGCTTAAACCTCTGAAGATTCGGTCTCACGGGGTCTCTGGTGGTGACATGCCCTACGATGAGAGGTACACACCGTACATCAGGCAGTCAGGACTTCTCCCGTTCATTCAGCTGGTCAGCCGGTCGACGCCAACCTCAATGCTGCAGCAATCACCTCTCTTGTTGATGAGGATGGAGATGCATAGTTTCCATCTTCGGATCGGGCAGATGACCGTGACACTCCAGGATGTCTCCTTGATCACCGGTCTTCCTATCGAGGAGAAGCCTTTCTGTATGAGCACCGATTCTGATTGGTGGTGCCAGCAGATGGAGGCCCTTATCGGTATGTCTCCTCCAGGCACTAGTGGAAAAAGGCCCTTTTGTCCCGGTTCCAGAGGCCCATTTGTCCCGGTTCTGGAATCGGGACTAAAGGGTCGGGACTAAAGCCCAATACCTTTAGTCCCGGTTCGCTTACGAACCGGGACAGATGGTGCTCCACGTGGCCGCTGCGGCGAGCCCAGGCAGGAGGGCCTTTAGTCCCGGTTGGTAATACCAACCGGGACCAATAAGCATCCACGCGTCAGCAGCTCAGGAGCTGGGGTTTTTTTTTTTGAAAGGGGGGGGGGGGTTGGGGGTTTTGGAGGGTTAATTTGGGGGTTTCATATATTGTGTTAGCTAGCTAATAGCTACCTAGAGAGAAGTGACCTCTCTTATCTCCGTGCTTGGTCGACGCTACGTACTATACGTATAGAGAGAACTCGACACGCTAGGTAGTAAGCAAATGAAGGAACCAGTAAGTACATAAGATCGTCATGAACATATACAGAGAGGAGTGATCGACCTCTCTTTCTCCGGAGAGATTGGTCGAACAACAAGTTATCATAATAACAAGTCATACTAGATCATCATCACCATAGTCATCTAACCAACCATACTTAATTGTTCTTAGCACATGATCATGAGTATTAGCTAGGACCTAACTACCCAGCCTCTCTTAGGTAAAATAGCATAAAACAAGATAGGCCCTGACTCTCCATTATGGAGAATGGAGATTATCATGTCTCCAATTCTTGCACGTCGCACAATGTTGCTTCCAAGTAGCTCCCTACGATCAACCATACATTTTTTCCAATCTTTGATTGTCATGTCTTCATCGGTTTTAGAAATCCGGTATGGACAACAGTGATGCATATGATGACCTGGTGGCAGTAAGCTCATAACATCAAGGTGACCTTTCGGAAACATCAGATGAGGCACACAATCATTCGGGATTTTCTGTTGAAAAACATAGTAATAACTTCGTAGTTAGCAATGTAGTTTAGTTTTAAAAATAATTTATGCAAAAGATGCACGGATGTCGTAATAGTAAAAAATCTTACCATGCGATCTCCATGGATGTTACCGTAGTTCAACACGTGCACTAGGGGCACGTATTGACCATAATGTGTAGGAGTTTGATAATAGGTATTGTAATTCTGAAGATCATTAATAAATGCGATAAGATGATTTTTCTCCTGACAAGTTAATTCTGCGCCATCGGTGTAGTGGGTTCTGTCTACCATCTTCCGTACATTTTTTGAAGAATGAAAATAAGCTGTCAATGGAAATAAGCTGTCAACTATTTTGAAATAAACAATATAAATTACATAATGAATATGTTTAAAAAACTCACAAGGAGGCAGAATCGGAATCATAATAAATATGGTTAAGAAACTCACATAATGGTAGAACTGGAGGAGTCTACACATCGACCCAGATGTCGATATTACCTTCAATTTCATCTTCCGGACGAATATCAAAGGTGATAAGCATATTAGGCTCAAATGCATAAGCCTTGCATAGTGCTTGCCAACTTTTGCATTCAAAATAGGAGTAGGTGTCTGCATTGTACAATTTTACGGCAAAAGTATAACCATGCTCGGTCCTCAAGTGAACTATCTTTACCTCCATACTTTCTTTAGTATTGAAACCAATCTTATCCAAGACATATCTTCTTGCATGGCAGGGGATACGCTAGTAGAATAGTAAAAAATTAAAATTATAAGTTGAAGCAAAAGAAGCAGAAGTCATGCTTAATTACAAAAAAAGACTTGTCGTTGTGACTTACTGTATCCACTTCGAAGGTCTCATCCAGCACGATGCTGAAGCGCCTACCATCAACTAGGTGAGTCGTGTCGCACAGACCGCGCTCGTCTTCGCAGTATTCGCACATACCGAATTCCCTTTCGCTATCGTCGTCAGACATTTCCTATGTTCATAGTTGAAACATTTAAAATCGATCGAAGGCAACTACCAGGAAACTGATCAACACACAGATCACTATTACTCAAAATATGCAACGGGTTGACTTTAGGTCTGTCGAGTCTTTGCTTCCTAAACTCTCATCTCACGTATATGGTGGGCACTCCCTCTGATATTGCGACCGTCGGTGATGGTGGCTCCTCCATTCGTCCCCGAGTGCGTTACACCAAAATGTCTAGCACACGGGAACGAAGGAGAAGCGACCCCCACGACAACAGTCGGGATTCTTCCTCTCTCATATATATATATATGGTGGACACTCTCCCTCACTGAAAGACACACAAGGAGCCGAAACAGACCTGAAGTCAACCCGTTCCATATATCGAGCAATGACATAGAAAAAATTCCCTATGTTTTGCCGCAATGACTGGCAAATCACAAGCACTCGATATTAACTAATACATCATCCCGAACAATCCAGTTAATGCATCATCAAATATTAACTAATACATCTCGAATATTATCATATAAGATCACTAATACAGATCGAATATCCTAGAATCCAAAGTGGAGGACGGTGAACTAGGTTCACTAGCGGTCTCTGAGTCGCCGGCGGTGGACACCCAAAGATAAGGAACCATCACGGGATCATAACTCGGGTGAGATCCCTGAAGAATCTGCCAGGTATTGTCGAACAGGGCGTCCAACGCCGCCATGTAGCGACGGACGTGCTCGTCCTCCTCCCTGACACGGCGACGTACCACCTCCGCGGGGGCCCGCTCCCTCCGCACCGAAAGTGGCCCGCGTGACCGCCACCACAGAAGCTCCGGGTCGACGACGAGACCTGGATTCCTCACCAACCTCCGAGCCCGGGAAGGTAGCACCTCCCAGTGCCAGCCCGGCGGAGCCCAGTCCCGGACATGGCGCCTATCAAGCAAGCTCTCGCGGACCACTCGACGACGAGGATGAGGGCCGGGCATCGTCGACGTCGAGACAAATTCCTATGAGAACGTTTTCTTATCGTTTAATCACTAATTTTTCATAAAACCAAATTTTTTTCTGTAATCTAACATACACATACTAATTTTTTCCTAAGACTCCTAATAATTTTAACTTAGAGTTACATGCATCCATATAGTTACATCCATCCATTCATCCATCCATACATACACATACATATATACATGGACATATACACACATATACATGAACATATACACATATACATGAAAAAAACATATACTTGAACGACGGCGCCACGTCAGCGCCACGTCAGCGTCGCCGGAGTTAAGCCGGCGAGGCCCTTCCCGACGGCGGACAACGGGCGACGGGGTGCAACAAGCAGAGCTACGGCTCGCAGAGCGCGGCGGGCGATGGGCGACGGGGCGCGACAAGCAGAGCACGGCGGGCGACGGCGTCGGGGCGCGGGGGGGGAGGAGGAGAGGAGGGGAATGGCGCGGCGGGCGACGGCGTCGGGGCGCGGGGGGGGAGGATGAGAGGAGGGGAACGGCGAGGCGGCTCACAGTGGGTGCGGGGACGGCGTCGGGGGCAGCTCGGCGACGGCGACGACGGCGAGGTGGAGCAGCCTGACGGCGTCGGGGCAAGGCTCGGCGGCGACGGCGACGAGGAGCAGGGCGTCGGGCGGAGAAGAACACGATTTGGAGAAACTGCTAAGTGCGTGGGCTTATATACCCAGAGCCTTTGGTCCCGGTTGGTGCCACCAACCGGGACCAATGCCCACCTTTGGTCCCGGTTGGTGCCACCAACCGGGACCAAAGGTCTCTTTTCGTCAGCCCAAAGGGCGGGAAACAGGGACCTTTGGTCTCGGTTGGTGGCACCAACCGGGACCAAAGGTGGGCATTGGTCCTGGTTGGTGCCACCAACCGGGACCAAAGGGTGGTGCTGCCCGGGGCCAAATGTTTAGTCCCACCTCGCTAGTTGAAAGGGCTCGAGAGTGGTTTATAAGCGCTGCTGTGCACAACCTCTCGAGCTCCTCTCAACAGCAGGCTTACGGGCCTAATTGCACACACCCCTGCCTGTGGGCCTTCTAGGCATTCAGCTGGCCCGAATCCTAGCCCAACCTGGTGGTTGGGTTTCTAGTCGTATTCAGGCCGTTGTGGCCTAGTAGGCGGCATTTTTTTTAATTTTTTTCTACTTTTTTTGTTTTCTTTTTTGCTTTATTTATTTTATTTTGTTTCTACTTACAGTTTTTCAGTGATTCTTTTTGCTTTTAGGTCACAAAAATTATAAACTTTCTGTTAGTGTCATTAGTTTCCAAATTTGAATAGTTTAAATTTGAATTCTTTTAAATTGGTGTGAATAACTAGTTTGTGAATAACTTTACTAAAAAAATATATTTTTGAGTGATTCTTTTTCCTGCTATTTAATGTTACTGTGTTTTATCATTATATTCAATTTGGTAAGTTTTAGGTTATTTTAAATGTCTGTTTTAATCAAAAACAGATTTGGTTATTTTAGTTTGCTATTAAAGTTTCTAACAAAAAATTTCTTTATGAAAATTCTTTTTGCTATTAATGTTTTGAACAAAAAATACTTTGATAATTTTAGTTGCATATTTTTTATATAATTATAGTTTCAACCCTTTCTGACTTCATTTGGTATTTTTCATGCATTTAATGATTTTTTTGAGCTAAATGACCCTGAAATTGAAAAGCACTACAAATGAACTCTGAAAAGGTTGAAAGTTGGCATGGTATCAACCTTTCACCCACATAGCATGTGCTAAAAAGTTGAGTGGGTTACGGCAAAAACTGGATGCACTTCGTGTACAAAATGGACAATCTCTTTCGAAGTATCAGGGTTTCGGACGAAAACTCATCTGTTACAAAGGGATTTCATTTTTTTGAACTTATTTGAACTCCATACTTTTTGTGTGTTCAAAATGCACCATTCAAAGCCACATCATCAATTTTCAACCCTTTCTGACTTCATTTTGGTATTTTTCATGCACTTACTGATTTTTTTGAGCTAAATGACCCTGAAATTGAAAAGCACTACAAATGAACTCTGAAAAGGTTGAAAGTTGGCATGGTATCAACCTTTCACCCACATAGCATGTGCTAAAAAGTTGAGTGGGTTACGGCAAAAACTGGATGCACTTCGTGTACAAAACGTACAGTCCCTTTCGAAGTATCGGGGTTTCGGACGGAAACTCATCGGTTACAAAAGGCATTTCATTTTCTTGAACTTATTTGAACTCCAGGCTTTTCGTGTGTTCAAAATGCACCATTTGAAGCCACATCATCAATTTTCAACCCTTTCAGACTTCATTTGGTATTTTTCATGCATTTAATGATTTTTTTGAGCTAAATGACCCTGAAATTGAAAAGCACTACAAATGAACTCTGAAAAGGTTGAAAGTTGGCATGGTATCAACCTTTCACCCACATAGCATGTGCTAAAAAGTTGAGTGGGTTACGGCAAAAACTGGATGCACTTCATGTACAAAATGGACAATCTCTTTCGAAGTATCAGGGTTTCGGACGAAAACTCATCTGTTACAAAGGGATTTCATTTTTTTGAACTTATTTGAACTCCATACTTTTTGTGTGTTCAAAATGCACCATTCAAAGCCACATGATCAATTTTCAACCCTTTCTGACTTCATTTTGGTATTTTTCATGCACTTACTGATTTTTTTGAGCTAACTAACACTGAAATTGAAAATCACTTCAAATGAACTCTGAAAAGGTTGAAAGTTGGCATGGTATCAACCTTTCACCCACATAGCATGTGCTAAAAAGTTGAGTGGGTTACGGCAAAAACTGGATGCACTTCGTGTACAAAACGGACAGTCTCTTTCGAAGTATCGGGGATTCGGACGGAAACTCATCGGTTACAAAAGGCATTTCATTTTCTTGAACTTATTTGAACTCCAGGATTTTCGTGTGTTCAAAATGCACCATTCAAAGCCACATCATGAATTTTTAACCCTTTCTGACTTCATTTGGTATTTTTCATGCATTTAATAATTTTTTTGAGCTAAATGACCCTGAAATTGAAAAGCACTACAAATGAACTCTGAAAAGGTTGAAAGTTGGTCACCCACATAGCATGTGCTAAAAAGTTGAGTGGGTTACGGCAAAAACTGGATGCACTTCGTGTACAAAACAGACAGTCCCTTTCGAAGTATCGGGGTTTCGGACGGAAACTCATCGGTTACAAAAGGCATTTCATTTTCTTGAACTTATTTGAACTCCAGGCTTTTCGTGTGTTCAAAATGCACCATTCAAAGCCACATCATGAATTTTCAACCCTTTCTGACTTCATTTGGTATTTTTCATGCATTTAATGATTTTTTTGAGCTAAATGACCTTGAAATTGAAAAGCACTACAAATGAACTCTGAAAAGGTTGAAAGTTGGCATGGTATCAACCTTTCACCCACATAGCATGTGCTAAAAAGTTGAGTGGGTTACGGCAAAAACTGGATGCACTTCGTGTACAAAACGGACAGTCCCTTTCGAAGTATCGGGGTTTCGGACGGAAACTCATCGGTTACAAAAGGCATTTCATTTTCTTGAACTTATTTGAACTCCAGGCTTTTCGTGTGTTCAAAATGCACCATTCGAAGCCACATCATGAATTTTTAACCCTTTCTGACTTCATTTGGTATTTTTCATGCATTTAATGATTTTTTTGAGCTAAATGACCCTGAAATTGAAAAGCACTACAAATGAACTCTGAAAAGGTTGAAAGTTGGCATGGTATCAACCTTTCACCCACATAGCATGTGCTAAAAAGTTGAGTGGGTTACGGCAAAAACTGGATGCACTTCGTGTACAAAACGGACAGTCCCTTTCGAAGTATCGGGGTTTCGGACGGAAACTCATCGGTTACAAAAGGCATTTCATTTTCTTGAACTTATTTGAACTCCAGGCTTTTCGTGTGTTCAAAATGCACCATTCAAAGCCACATCATGAATTTTCAACCCTTTCTGACTTCATTTGGTATTTTTCATGCATTTAATGATTTTTTTGAGCTAAATGACGCTGAAATTGCAAAGCACTACAAATGAACTCTGAAAAGGTTGAAAGTTGGCATGGTATCAACCTTTCACCCACATAGCATGTGCTAAAAAGTTGAGTGGGTTACGGCAAAAACTGGATGCACTTCGTGTACAAAACGGACAGTCCCTTTCGAAGTATCGGGGTTTCGGACGGAAACTCATCGGTTACAAAAGGCATTTCATTTTCTTGAACTTATTTGAACTCCAGGATTTTCGTGTGTTCAAAATGCACCATTCGAAGCCACATCATCAATTTTCAACCCTTTCTGACTTCATTTGGTATTTTTCATGCATTTAATGATTTTTTTGAGCTAAATGACCCTGAAATTGAAAAGCACTACAAATGAACTCTGAAAAGGTTGAAAGTTGGCATGGTGTGCGTGCTTGCCAACAATGACAACCCACTTTTTTGTTGCATTTTGTTCTCAGCCACAATCGGAATTTAAGAAAAAACTGAATTGAAAAGCACTACAAATATATAATAGCTAGAGAGATATGTAATATATAATAGTTCAGATATCCATTACAGAAAGTACTCGTCCAAGCGAACACTACTAGCTAGTCTGAATCAGAAGAATATTCCCATGGTGGTGGTCGTGCGAGGTGACGCTGCCCATAGTTCACGGTTCGAATCTTGCGGTACAACTCATATGCAACGTATGCATCTTTTGCTGCATACTCAATGTTGATAGGCTGAAGTGGGGTCCTCTCCCACTCTTTGTGCTGCGCCCGGGGGAATTTGGTCTTCATATCTCCGTAATAGTCGTCGATCAATGCGACTGCCATAGAAGCCATCGAAGTCCTCTCATACTGAAGCCTGAATATGTCTTGGATATCAATAAGGCAGCCAGCTGGTATCTCAATACCGAAGCTGCGCCTCATCTTCAGCTTGTCATTACTTACATCAACGCTAGGAAAATGTATGCCGCTGCGTAGGAAGTCCATGAGTGCTGGGCAGTGCTTGTCACTACTGCAACATCAACAAATTAAAATGGAACAAATGTTAAATACTGCTGCAACAAGTATATTTCGGCAGAATTATAATATGCAACTATATAAAGGAAAATTATTTTGCTGCAACAAAAGAGGAAGACGCAGAGTTTTTGCTCCCCGGGCTCATTTGAGCCCGGTGAACAGTAATATCATAAAAAAATTGAAAATTATTTCACTACAACTTAAGAGAAATTGATCTTTGCCATAGGATTCAAAATAGAACATATATATTGCTATATCCTATATATATGCAATTTTCATATCCTATAAATTGATGAAGAAACCCTAAATTAACTATATGACATATATGTTCTCCCACGTTTTGCAACAAGGAAAATTGTTTCACTACAAACTTAAAAGAAATATTGATCTTTCCCATAGGATTCAAAATGGAACATATTTCTATCCTATGCAATTTTCATAATAATCTATAAATTATTAATTGATCAAAGAAAACCCTCAAAACTCACCTTGCCCATTGGAAGATCATGACATGTTTCTTGAAACATAGCTGGATGACGGCAACATCTTCTTGCTTGGCCGTGTACTCGAGATCAAGCCCTATGAACTTGTCTTTCTCATCCGCCACTTGAAGCCATTTCTGCAAAAGGGAAAGAAAATGCGGCACCATGGCGCTATCGTTCGTGTAGACGACATCGAGATTGGTACTGCCATGTGCGAGCACCTCCCCGTAGCGAGTGATTGGATTCATGGTAGAAGATATGGGGAAGAAGAGAGGAGAAGAAGAGAAATGGGCGAAGTTACTGTAGCCCTCGCCGAGGAACAGTTGCTTTATCCTCCTGTTTCTCGGAGCGCGAAACGTCATGGGATGCGAGACGTTCGAACCTTTAGTCCCGGTTTGAACCACCAACCGGGACTAAAGGGGCGCGCACCAGGCGAACGGTTACACATTTGGTCCCGGTTCCTTCCACGAACCGGGACCAATGGTTGTGGGCCAGGAGCGAGGCACATTGGTCCCGGTTCGTGTCTGGAACCGGGACCAAAGGTTCCAGACGAACCGGGACCAATGCCCCACGTGGCCTGCCCGGCCGTCTGGCCTCACGAACCGGGACTGTTGCACCCATTAGTCCCGATTCGTGACTGAACCGGGACTAATGGGCTGGCCCGGCCTGGACCAATGCCCTGTTATGTACTAGTCAGGGGCTCCAGTAGCAGATGGAGAGAAGAAGGAAAGAGTCGTAGCCGGAGCTCAATTCATGTGGATTGCAGCGAACTTTGCGCATTGCCCTGAGGATGCTACTGATGATGTGATCCAGACATATGCTCGTGTCTACATGTGGTACGTTATCTCCAGGACTTTGTTTGCTGACGCCACTGGCAAGAACGCTCCATGGATGTGGCTTAAGGTGTTGACCGTCTTTGACAACCAATGGAGTTGGGGTTCAGTGGCACTGGCTTACTTGTACCGACACTACTAGGAAAAGGCTTATTAGTGGCGCACCTGTTTTGGCCATTAATGGCGCACTACAGGTGCGCCACTATCATCACGCCACTAGTAACATATACTAATGGCACACCCCTGGTGCGCCATTAGTATACCAGACTATAGTGGCGCACCAGGCAGTGCGCCATTAGTAAGTCACACGGTGCGCCATTAGTATGCCTCCCAGGGGGGCATATTTACCTTGTGCTCTGGGTTACTAATGGCGCACTAACAGATAATGCGCCACTAGTATTTTTTATAGCAGTGCGCCACTAATGTGCTGTATGGTGCGCCACTAGTATGAATATTAGGAATTATTTTTTTTTCTTTTCTGATATTTGCGCAGGTTACAAAATATATTACTGCACAGAATATAGACAGCACAACATATAAACAACAGATTCATCGAATACAATAGAAGATTAGTCTCCGAATACAATTCATCATATTAGCTAGTCTCCGAATTCAAAAGACCGAACAAAGTTAGAACATTTACAAGTCTCGAGACCGCGAGTAGCGAGTTTGTCTTCACATTACAAGTCGATATCGATCATCTAAACTACCATCACATAGAAGAGAGCTGCGGTCATCATGATGAGCATCATCGCGATGAAACTGGTCTTCATCCGGTTCCTCCTCCGCTCCCTCCTCTCTCCCGCTAGATAGCGCGCGTATCTAGCTTCCGCCTCCGCCCTAGTGGTGTACCCTTTGTAACTGTTACCGCTGAAACGGTAAACCTGTTTCCGACACTCCTCCCAGTCGTCGTAGACTCCGGGAACCTTACCCTTGTACACGACATACGACGGCATCTCTATGCACTAGACAAACAAAACGTTAGTAGCAATTCACAGACAATACATAAGCAATATATAAGTATGCAACAAAAGGATCGGAAGAGAAAAGCAACACATTAATAGCACGATTCGTGGTCCTACTAATAAATAGCATCGATTACATATAAGTTGAACGACTGTCCAAACTAAAGAGCTAATCGATATTTCAGAACTACATACCATCACTACTTTCGACTCGACTCAGGGACCGGAGCGTGGATCAAGCCGCCGTCTATCGTGATGGTCAAGAAATCGCGGTCGTTGTCAGCCTGCATTTGTAGCGTTGTTTCTATCTCACTGTTGGACGGTTGATATCTAAGGTAGAACAGCCCCGAGGTACGAAGGACATCTTGATGGATGATTTCCGCAAACTCCGACTGGATGCGAAAGAATTCTTGTCTGATGTCCGTGTCCTGGATTGCCGACAAGCTTGCGGCCCAATCTTTGAGATTATTTGGTAGCAGAAGGTGATTATGGTCCCGCACGATCGCCCGCATGTGATGGAGGGCGTAGTAGGCATCCTTCTGACTGCCAGGCGGCTGCTTGACGCAGGGGAACATCGTATTGTGGGCGAACACGTGCTTGCCGTACTTACAAATTGGCCTCTTGAAGGTGCCTCCAGATCTGGCGTAGCCGGGGAGAGCTTCATCAAGAACTTTCTTGATATTTGTGTAGTCTTTCTTCGACTGACGGTCCGAGTCGAAATACGTGGCCATGGAATATTTCGGGCTTAAGAGGATGAGTGTGCAATGTGTGTCACTGCACAAAACACGGAATGTTAGAAAAAAAAAAGAACGATCGAAATCTAAGAAATCATATGTTACGGGGCGGTGAGGGGATGACTTACTCAGGAAAGTAAGTCACGAGGAAGTTATCCTTATCTGGGTTCGCCAGAATGACGCCTTCGAGGTATGAACTCGCGACTTGCCGGTCCCCAGCGCTGCCCAAGATCTTGGCACGCATGTAGAAGGGGTCGACTATCACGATGTCCGGGGTCTTGTCTCTAATGATCCGCATCTCCATACTAAGCGAAAATAGCCGAATGAAGGTGTAGTGCAGCGGATGAAGGTTAAACATAGGGAAGATGTCATCAAACCGCAGGACGATCATACCCCCGATTTTGCTATCGACAAAGCCCTTGCCCTCTGGCACCTTGGCCACGAAAACCGGGTATGCCACATCATTCTCGGAGAGACGCCGCTTCTCCAAAGAAAGAACACTGTCATGCAGACTCCGCATAGCACCGGTTGCAGCATTGAGCATATTAGTCGGTAGCATCGGCCTACCCGCCAAATGCACCCTCCTCGAGATATCCTTAGGTGAAGGTGGCCCGTCCTGAGCACGGATCATACTCGGTGCCGGCTGGCTCGCACCCTTAATCTTTCTTTTCCGTCCCTTCTTCTTCTGCTGTAATGGGATCGAGTTCTGCTGAGAGACCGCCTTCTTGAGTGTGTTGGGGCTGATAATATTTCGCACCTCGGCTATCTGAGGCTCGGTGAAGGCGGTAGCTGGAGGCGTCTCCTGAGAACTGAACGCCAGACGACGCCTGTTGCAATTGGGTTTCTCCGCGGTACCAGGTAGATCGCGATCGTCTTTTGCAGGGTTGGGTTCTTGAGAAGGAGGCCCCAAGAATTCGTCATCGTACCCATGTTCGTTGAAGTACTTATCGACTTTGGTAAATGTACCGTCGTCGTCGTCGTCGTCGTCGTCCGGATCCTGTGCCATATGCATGTCCGGATCCTGTGCCATATGCATGTCCGGCATGTCCGGTAGCGTTGCGGCGGTCTTGCCATGGCTTGGCGCCGGCACGACTGGCGGTGTTGTCTGTGGGGTGGTGTCCCCCGACCCCAAACGAATCTGGCTCTTCGGCCAAAGCAGGGGCCAGCTTAAGCAGGCGCTGAGGGTCATCACATCGTCTTCGTCGGCCCCAGCGGGTCGAAACGGAGGTAACAAGTCGTCGCAGCCCCGGAGCACCCGAACCAGTTGAACCCTATACACGGTGGGTGGCATCGGATTACCGTGGAACACGCGGCTGCCCGGTTGAACGATTCTCGCCTTGGCGACATCGATCAACTCGCCGCCCACGAAGTGCAGGAGAGTGCATGGAACGTCGGCGGCGCCCTGCGAAAACATGTAGGGCGTCAGGGATGCCCAGTCAAAGGCAAGGAGATGAAGTCATCGGCCGAGAGGCTTAATTAGTTACCGTGATGGCATCGAGCTCGGCTAATGTCGAGGCACCGCCAACGGCGGGCGTGCAATTAACGGAGGGGCCGCTTGCTGCCGAGGTGCCGGCCGGCGTATTCTTCCCACACCCGGGTGCATTAAGCTGCAATGCCGGCGCCGCCGCGGGAGACACCAATGCCGCCTCCGCCGGAGACACCAATGGCGCCGCCGCGGGAGACACCAATGCCGCCTCCGCCTGAGACACCAATGGCGCCTCCGGCGCGTTGCGCGAGTTGCTGCCCGTGAAGCTGGGAATCGGGGGCGGCCCCTGTTGGCCGCCCGCCACCCACGCCTGCAGCCCAGAAACCAAGGTAGGTATAATGGCGGTGATCGTCGCTCCCAGTTGGTCTCGCACTTGCTCTTCGACCATCTCCGGAATCCGCGCCACTTGTGCCTTGAGTTGTTGAACCTCGCGTTGCTGGCTTTCCGAGCTGGTCTTTCTCTCCTTTCGCCCAGCGGTATAGTATTCCGACCATTTCGTGGACAAGCCTTTGCCGGCCACACGACCAGCTGACGACGGCTTACTGAGCTTATCCTTGTTTTTCATTACGTTCAACGCCCTATTTAAAGGGGTGTCGAAAGGGGAGCTCTGAGACGACCCCGCGCTACTGCTTTCAGTGTCCTGCGGAAGGAACGTGAACCATTTAGAAATTTGGCTTCATTAATTAGAATGCAACCATATGGAGCTAATTACGCGGGGGTGTATTCCTTACCAGAACATGCTCAAGCGCCTTGGTCTTCGGATCCGTGGTAGGCTCCTTGGTTACCGAGTCAATCTTGTACCGGGCCCTGACATAGTTCCTGGTCTGCTTGTCACGGTATTTCTCGAAGCGGGGAGGTAGGCCTTGCTCGGCACGCTCCGCGTCCTCCTTGTCCCATATAGGTTCCGCCACTCTGTAACCGCCGGGACCGAGTTTGTGGACCCCTAAGTTCAAGTCCCGCATATCTTTCCCCCACTGACTTGATTCCCCGGATGCGTTGCTCTCGCACTTGATCTTGAACTCCCGGTAGTCATCTTCGCTGATCGAAGGATTTTTCTCCTTGATCTTCTCATAACTATCACCTTTTTCAATCATGCTCTTCACCACGCCTCTCCAAGTAGCCAGGGCCTTGCTCATCTTCGTGAGGGCGGCACTGTTCACTTTATTCCCTGAGAGGCGTGTGTTTGCGAAGTCACCGGGGAACTTGTATCGTTCGTGCAGCTTCGTGAAGAGGAGGTTGCGCAAATTCCCTCGGTCACGATGCCTTAGGTTCTCGGTGTTGATCGAGACGGTGCTCCGGAGAATGCACCCGAGCTGTCCCGCGTACCCCTTGACTATTTCTTTGGGCGCCGTTGGATGCCCCTCGGAGGACACTTCAGTAAATTCCTCCTTGACGGTGCCGAGCACGTTCGGGCGCCGGTCCTTCCGTTGCCTCTTCGGTTGGCTGCCATCTGTGCATGCGCCGCCATCATCAGTGGTGGCATCCTCGGCGGCACCATCAGTGGTGTCATCCCCGACGCCACTAGGGGTTGTGTAGTCAGGATCGGTGACTTCCGCGGCGTCCTCATAGCGGTGAGGGTCTCCCTCCATCTCCTGGGACAGCTCCCAGAATTGCTTGCCCGAACCGCCGGCATCGTTGTGGGCCATGTTCGCTCTAAATAGGAAAAAAGTTTGGACCTGTTAGTGTGTTGTTGCTAAGGTCCAAGTCCCTTCCTAACCCCCTTCTTCTTGTCTCCTCTCACTATCTCTCTCACACACATATTTGGTATGCGGCAGTTCTACCAAGATACATGTGAAGAATCTGGTAAAGCTAGTATGCAAGGAGGAACAGTCACTGGGCTGACAGTTCTGAAGAAGATGGCAGCACCAGATCATAGTTTGGTCGATGAGTTTAATCGGTATGTAACCGAGAAAGCTGAGGAACAGCAGCATGATTATTCTTCGTGTTGTGGCTCGTACTATCTATCTTAAGCACATGGCTAATAATTAGCTGGCAACATAAATTCTAGGAAAAATTCGGCATGACCTTTGCTATTTTCTTGACCTAGAAGTGCCCGTTTTTCGCCGAAACGGAAATGAATCAACATTTCGGCGATAACGGGCACAAATCCCTGCACAAATAAAGAATGCAGTATGCCATAACAGCTCATAGAAACAGTTCATAGCAGTAACCACATGTTCTGCTAATTAAATCACATCACATGACGAGTCCTCTTGCAAGGAAAATCTCTGGTCACCACTGGAAAGGGAATGAAGATCAGAATTGGGCAGCAGATAAACAGTGTGCACATTATATAACTTTTTCTTAAAAAGGATTCCACCTTCTGTAACTAGCAAATATAACAAAAAAACATAGCTGTTCTCACTCAAACATTCATGTCAGAAAAACTCCCAGCAAACCTTCCCAAAGGAGAACTAAAGAAAAACAAACTTGCTGACAATCAGAAAAGGCATTTTTGACATGATGAAGTTAGTTAAATCAGGCATAAATTATAATTTCTGACATGAATTAGAAATACATGACCATATAAAAACTGGTAACTTAACCATAATTACATCTTCGTTCACAGAGAACTCAGAAAAACTCTCAGCAAACACTTAATGTTCCAATCCAAGGACTTTAGCATTGTGGGTCTGAACTTACAGTCAGAATAAGACCAATTGAGTATGAGCTACTGCCCCGCAATGGAATTAGATAAACAGATTATTACACACAAACAATCTGTGCAGCTATCTGAACCATGTCCACAAATAAAACATAGCTCATCATTTTCATTCTTGTAAATAAGATAACATCAGGACATTTCAGAAATACAGTTTCATACTTTGTTCAAGCAAAGCACTTCTAGTAACGTAGTATTCTTGCTAGTTTATTCATCAAGCAGCCACAAATCAGACAACTAGAAGAGGGGGACGAGGAGGGGGCGAGCAGTTGGCGGACCTACCTCGAGCAGGGGCGGCCGGGGGCGGTCGGGGACGAGCAGGGGCGGTCGGGGGCAAGCAGGGGCGGTCGGGGGCGAGCCGGTGGAGGCGCTGCTGGGCTCCTGCACCGACGGAGGGGCAGCGGGGGCCTCGGACGGCTGGGCACGCCGCGGAGGAAGGGCGGCGGCGAGGAACCCTAGCTGTCGCGCCGCGGAGGAAGGGCGGCGGCGGTGGAGGGGAGGGCGACGGCGGAGGCCTTGCACGCGACGAGCGGGGCGCAGAGGGCGACGGCGGAGGGGAGGGCGGCGGTCGAGGGAGGGCAGTGCGCGGAGGGGAGGGTCAGGCCGGGGAGAAGAGAAGCGCGCTGTGTATGTAGGTGGGGGGGGAGGGTTAACAATGGCGCACCTCGGAGGGGTGCGCCATACATACATATAGCAATGGCGCACCTCTGCCTGGTGCGCCATAAATATACATATAGCAATGGCGCACCTCTGCCTGGTGCGCCATAAACACAGTGATAGCAATGGCGCACCTTCCCCTGGTGCGCCATTACTAACTTTTTATTTTTTATTTTTAGTTGCATCTAATAATTTTTTAGAAAATGACGATCAAATTTGAAAACATTTATGAATATGAAAAAAATATCATCAAATTTTTTATTTGAAAATATTTATGAATATGAAAAAATATCATCAAATTTGTTATTTGAAAATATCATCAAATATCATCAAAATTGTTTTTTTTTATTTTTAATTGCATTCATTTGTGAATTGGTAAAACATTTATGAATATGAAAAAAATATCATCAAATTTGAAAAAATATTCATGAATTCAAAACGTGCCCATGAAATTTAAAAATATTCATGCGTTCAAAAAATATCATCAAATAAAAATTGGTATACCAGAATAAACATAAATACCAGAATAAACATAAATAAATATTCATGAGGACTAGAACAGAAGAAATATCATTTCCATATATATGTCGAAATACAATCGAGAAATGAAGACTACAATTTAAATACAATCGATCTTAGCTAGCTATCTTTTCACAATCTTCTTGCCCTTCTTTTTCGCAAATGGAGTTCTTCTCTTGAACGGACGTCCTTTAGGTAGGGTGGTCCTGCTTCTTCTTGTGGTGTATGGCACTTCATCGTCGTCGTCATGTTCCATCTTCGGGTCGCCGTACTTGTCGAAGTCTTGCTCATTGGCGACTCCATCCATTCCGATGATCTTCCTTTTGCCTCTCCTCACAACAACACGACTGGGCTTTGACGAGTCGGTAATGAAGAAGCATTGGTCCACTTGGGAAGCCAGTACCCATGGCTCATTTTTCGCGGTGACGTTTGCGCCCGCGGTCTTGGATTTGGCTTCGGGTATAACCATGGTGGTGAAATACCGGTCTTCTTTTAGGACGCTCTTTGCCCATCTGACACGGAACATCGGGACCTTCTCTCCAGCGTAGCTCAGCTCCCAGATCTCCTCGATCCTTCCGTAGTATCTGTCCTTGTCGTTACCGGTGTAGGATTCCATCGTTACCCCGGAGTTCTGATAACCATCGCTCTTCATGTCCTTTCCCTCGGTGTAGAATGTGTAGCCGTTGATATCGTACGCCTCATACGTCATCAGGTTGTGCTCGGCGCCCTGTGACAAGGCGAATATGAGTTTTTCTTCCGCGGAAGAATCCTCATGTAAAGGGTACGACAGAAGCTTCTCCTTGAACCAACGCGTGAAACATGAGTTGTGCTCTTTGATTATATCTCCGTCCGTCCTCTGTTGGCCTCGGTCATTGTACGTCTTCTCAATAAAGGTTTTGTGCTCTACCACCCAAGGATCGACCACGTCTATGTGTTGTAGCGCGACTAGGTTTGCTCTTTCAAAGTCGGCGAGTCGACCCTCGAAGTCGACATGCATTTCGCGGCGACCCTCGCGGTGACCCCATCCAGCGAGCCTGCTGAGGTGCCTGTTGACGGGCAGACCAACGGGGTTCTCGATGCCTAGATAATTCGTGCAGTAGGAGATGCACTCTTCGGTCAGAAAGCCCCTGGCTATGCTTCACTCTGGACGTGACATGTTGCGAACGTATCCTTTGATGACACCATTCATCCTTTCGAACGGCATCATGCTGTGCAGGAACGTCGGCCCGAGTTGGATGATATCCTCCACGATATGGACCAGCAGATGCACCATAACGTCGAAGAATGCGGGCGGGAAGTACATCTCAAGCTCGCATAGTATCACCACGATCTCTTCCTGTAGCCTTCTGAGTTGCCTCACGCCAACCGACTTCCGAGAGATGACGTCGAAAAAGTTGCATAGGCCAAATAGCGTTTCACGGACGTGCGCGTCCATGATCCCACGGATTGCAACTGGAAGTATCTGCATCATCAGCACGTGACAGTCGTGAGACTTCATCCCGCTGAACTTCTGCTTCGCTGAGTCTAGGTATCTGCTTATCTTCCCCGCGTAACCGTAAGGAAGTTTTACTCCTACGAGGCAGGTGAAAAACTGCTCGATCTCCTCCTGACTTAGAGTGAAGCACGCGGGAGGGAAGTCATTCCGATCTTCTTGGCCTTTTTGCCTTTGCGACGACTTTCCGTGTCCATCGCCTCATCATCATCATCATCATCATCATCATCATTAGCGTGAAGCTCCTCCCTGATGCCCATTGATTTCAAATCTGCCCTTGCTTTCGGCCCATCTTTGGTCCTCTCTGGCATGTTGAGCAGGGTACCAACCAGACTCTCGCACACGTTCTTCGTGATATGCATGACATCAAGGCTGTGAGGAATACGGAGGATCTTCCAGTACGACAAGTCCCAGAAAACAGACCTCGTTTTCCATACCTTCAGCAGCGGCTCTGGCGCCTTTCGCTTCTTTCCCGACGGTGGCGCCTTTCCCGGCTCTGGCGCCTTTCCCGGCGGTGGGCACTCTTTCCAATTTTTCAACAGCTCGTCTATTTCCTCGCCGCTCCTCGTACGCGGGCGTCTTCGGGGTTCGGTTTCACCATCGAACAGATCCTTGCGTTTTCTCCATGAGTCATCGTCGCGAAGCCACCTTCGATGTCCCATGAACACGGTTTTCGAAGACCTGGGATCTCTATCTAGCTGGCGATACGATGTGTCATCCATGCACCTGACGCATCCAGAAAATCCGTGGACCACCTGCCCCGCGACATATCCGTAACCGAGATAGTCGTGCACCGTCGTGAGCAGTGCGGCTCTCATAGGGAAATATTCTTTCTCTGCGGCGTCCCACGTATTGGCTGGCGTTTTCCACAGCGTGTGTAGCTCCTCTTTCAGCAGCCCCAGATACAGATTGATGTCGTTCCCTGGTTGTTTCGGCCCTTCAATTAGCATACTCATGTGAATGTACTTCCTCTTCATGCACAACCTGGGGGGAAGGTTGTACATCCACACAAACACAGGCCAGGTGCTATGTGTGCTTCTCTGGCTGCCAAACGGATTGACTCCATCGGTGCTCGCGCCCAGCACGATGTTCCTTGGATCGTCCCCAAATTCTAGGTGTTCGAAGTTCAACGCTTGCCACTGGCTCGCATCCTTAGGGTGACTCAGCATCTTGTCTTTTTTATTTATCTCCGGATCATTTCCGTCATCTTCTCGCTTCTTCTCCTCCCTATCCGCGTGCCAACGCGGGAGCTTTGCTGCCTTAGGGTCCGCGAAATACCGCTGCAGACGAGGAGTGATCGGAAAGTACCACACCACTTTTCGAGGAGCTTTCTTCCTCTTCTTGTATCGAGTGACGCCGCACACCGGACATATGGTAGACTCCGCGTGCTCGTCCCGATAAATGATGCAATTGTTCATGCACACATGGTATTTCACGTGCGGTAAATCCAGAGGACACACGATTTTCTTCGCCTCCTCGAAACTGGTCGGGCACTTGTTCCCCTTGGGAAGACGTTCGTGCCAGAATGACATGTTCTCGTCGAAGCATGCGTCGGTCATTTTGTGTTTTACCTTCATCTCCAGAGCCATGAGCGTTACTTTCAGGCGGGTATCCTCGGGCCTGCATCCTTCATACAATGGAGTAACCGCGTCTATCTCCAGTTGATCCAGCTTGGCTTTCTCTCGGGCGGCAGCTCTTGCATTATCCGTCTGCTTGAGAAGCAGCTCTTGAATATGAGGGTCCTGCACCCATCCCATCGATGGTCCATCGTCGTCTGCTCCGGCATCTTCATCTTCATGATCATGCCCTTCGTCTTGATCTTCCTCATCATCATGTCCGGCATCTTCTACATGATGACTGTGTACTGCATCACCGTCGTGATCATGTCCTGGAGATTCTTCGTCTTCTCGCCCGCCCTCGCCGCGGTGGTTGTCTTGCTGCCCTTCCTCATTTCTTGCCCGGCCCCCATGGACGACTTCATAGTCATCTTCATCACCTTGCCACCGATAGCCATCCATGAAACCACGCAAGAGCAGGTGGTCCCGCACCTGCCCGGAATCCGGGTCCGCAATAAGGCTCTTCAGCTTGCATCTTCGACACGGACATCTTATCTCCGTCTCGTTCTTTTGAAGCATCTCGGCCTTCGCGGAGCTCAAAAACCTATTCACGATGCCTTCGGTCATCGTGCGGACCATGGTCGCCTGCGGGGTAGAGCAAAACGATATTTTTGAACCAAGAAAAAATTTGGCATGACTTTGCCTAAAAATAGGACCAAAAAGAATGCATAGTGCCAAATTCTCGCCGAAACGGAAATGAATCAACATTCCGGCAAAATATTGGCAACTATCGCATTTCAAATACCGGTACCTGCAAACACAAACATATATGCAACACCACAAACATATGCAACACCACAAACATACGTAGATCTAGCTAGGCCATAAAAAGTGCATGTGCACGTTGTTGGAGGGAGAAAAAAGTAGATCTACAACATAAAGAAAGCTTTCCCCTTACTTACCTATCAAAAAAAGGTAATTTAACCACTTAATTTGGGTGAATCTATGGTGCAAATGAGATGAGGAGGAGGAGGCAGCCGAGACAAGCTTGGAGGAGGAGGTGGAGAGAATGAAGTGGGGAAAGTGAGTGTGGTAGGTGGCTGTCCAAAATATATAGCTGGTCTCAGGTTACTAATGGCGCACCACCTAAAAATGCGCCATTAGTAACCCTGGTTACTAATGGCGCACCAGTTAGGGGTGCGCCATTACAAGTTTTGAAAAAAAAAGTAAAAAAAAAATTGTTAGTAGTGGCGCACGGAGCGTGTGGTGCGCCATTACTAGTTAAAACTAGTAATGGCGCACTGTGCCCTGGTGCGCCATTAATAGTTTTGGAAAAAAAAAATTGCTAGTAATGGCGCACCGTGTGTCTGGTGCGCCATTAGTAATGAGGACACTAATGGCGCACCTGTATCTGGTGCGCCACTGCTATATAGCAGTGGCGCACCACATACATGGTGCGCCATTAATGTCCATATCAGCTATAGCCCTTTTCCTAGTAGTGCGACAGGTAGTCCGTTGTTTGTTTTCACTTCATTTCTACATTACCAATGAAATCTTTCTCTTAAGTGAACCATGTTTTTATTTATGTGCAGTTGGACGATGCTTGTTGTAGGATCTCAAAGGACGGGTGTATTGGTGGTTGTATGCTCGTACTTTCGGTATGGAGCTGGGAGCGCTTGCCGGTTGGACGCTCGAAGGATGTAACGTACAAGGCTTGGGACGACAAAGGTGACGAACTGCGGCTCCCCACTTGGGCATACAAGTGGGATGTGGTATCCGAGATGACAGGCGATGTCACTCTCATGTATAGGCAGTACACCAACGAGTTGGACACGATTACGGCTGAGCAGGTAAACACTGACATTACATCACTCATTCTCATGCTTTTATGAAAACTCGACATCAATGCTGCGTTGTTGTGCTATGTTCCAAGTGGAATGGGAGCCATATATATAGCGCCAAGGATAGAATAGGTAATGCAAGAGATTTTGTCCTGAATCCGATGTGCTTGTGGGATAGGCATCTTTGGCTTATGCGGTGCCCATTCATATGCAACTAGGCGGTTCAGCTTCACATGCCACATCGTGCATACCGCCAGTTAGGTTTGTTCCAGAGTCACCCACCGGAATGGTAGGACACGGACAAAGCGCTTCATAGGTAAGAGAGAATGAACCGTGTGCACTTATCATCGTTAGGTCCTTTTTGATGGTGCTAATATTTGCTTTTTTAACATGCAGGTCGGATAGGAAAAATAGTGAAAGATCAAGGACTAGGGCAAATATCATAAGAAGTATGTCACCATGTTCGAGCTTAGTGTGGAGCAAGCTCAGGCTACTGTAGGATCCCAACTTCGTGAGTACTGCCCACTCGCATTCAACAATTGCCTTAAATGGTATCTTCCAAGTAATCGTGTGGAGATATGCAAGCCGGCGTATGCTGAGGAGATTTTGGAAGATCCCACCGTCTTTGATGAGCTAACCCAACACGAATACAACAAATATGTCAGGGAAGGGACCCGAGTCCCTTCTGCTCCAATGATGAACTTTGTGATAAAGTGTTCCCCTCTGCACTTTCCCGTTGGCCCTATTACACATCTTTGCTTGCCTAACATGTTTATGTCATTCCCGTCCACAAAGCAACCAGATCAAAAAAGTAGTTGATGAAAGCCGGACTATTCTGCACACAACCCCGGTTGGAAAAAGCAATGGGGAAGGTGCACTTAGAGCATTCATTAAGGTAAATATCTCATTCAGTTTTGTCCATGTTACATATGTTGCTATGTTGGATATCTCATTCACTTGTCCAAGTTACAGCGTCAGGGCCAAAGGTTAAGGCGGTTATCCAATCTTATCGGTTGCTGTGAACCCGAATATTCAGAACCAAAGTTGTCTAGGTCCGCTACACCATCTGATCCCCATCTGACCATGAGGCTCATCTGGAGGATGAGACTACGTCGACAGCTCATCTGGAGGATGAAGGTGTGGTAACCCAAGAGGTATGACAATAGCACATATTCATCTCTTTGATGCATTGCTCACTTCATTATGACGCACGTTTTTACCATATCGTTTGCTTTTATGATAGGTCGATGATGACATGACATTGCAGGACTATCAAGTTCGATCAGCATACTTGTTGAAGCCTAGGAAGGAATTCAAACGGTCCACACCCGAAGACTACAACACTACAGGCAAGAGGGCGGTCAGTGGTAGCTCGCGGATGGCGAGCTTGGATGATGATGTCAATGATGAGGAGGAGGAACCGGAGCCGGTTGCTCCTTCCAGGATTAAGAAGATAGCCAACAAGAGGGAAAGAAAGTAGTCGTCGTCATTTTCTTATGAAATTGAACTAGTCATTGTTTTCTTATGTTGATGAACTTGTAACAATCTTGAACTTCTTGTCTTTGTTGAACTTGAAGTGACATTAACTCTTAGTAATTAATGTTCTACTTCTTGTTGAAGTGATATTGAAATTGCCATAATGCTGATCCTGATTGCTTTATGTGATATGCATATTTTCTATTATTACTTAAAATGATGAATGAAAATCTATTGCACACTAACTCTTCTGTTTCTGTAGTTCATATAGGCATGGCACCTAACAGAGAGGCGATGCACTGTATTATGCAGCGCCTAAGACCAAAGAGTTGCACTGTGTAGTGCGGCACCTGACCCCAAGGCGTTGCACACCTGGAGGTCAGGCGTTGCACCCACACTGAAAATTTTAGGGGCGAGGGAGGGGAGGGGGGGCTGCCTAGGCATTGGTAACAGAATGTGCAGCGCCTAACGTCTAGATGCTACACATTGCATGTATGGCGCCTAGTTGTAAGGCGATGCACGGCTGGGTGTGGGACCGTGCCTGCCCCATGTGTGTTACGATGGCCCAGATGTGTAGCGCCTGTGTAGTGTGGCACCTAGCTGTCGGACGCTACACAAAAGAATCAGTTGTGTGAAAAAATTTCCTCGACGGTTCATTTTGTGAAATAGTTCTGTCCACATGTCAGATTTGTCATTTTTGCCGGGATTTGTGGTGTGGTGTGCGCATGCTCCACTGGAATCCGGCGCCGTATAGGAGCGAGATAAACAAATAAACATAGATATAATAGGCAGGCTATTTATGTGCTGATGTGGGATGATTATGTCTCATCCAGATGATTCACAGACTTTTTTTACAACAATAATCATGAGCTTCTTTGTTGTAAACATAACCGACTGGTAACTGCATTTTCCGTATTACAAACTGTTCATCTATCTGATGCATATTTTGACGTTGTTCCATACGATGATCTTATGTGTTGCGTGTGTATTTCAACCACAGGGGTATGTCACAACATTATTTCACAAGTGCACAAAACTTTTATACGTTGCAGCGATCAGAATAGCTAGTGAGTTCCTCCGTTCGACTGTGGAAACGTTGATTTTTCCGTCGCAACGTCGACTTGTCCCGGATTCTTTTTTCCACTAATGCAGCAATTTGCCACTAATGCAATAGCTTGTCCCGTATTCGACAAGGCAGTAAAACGGTAGTGGTAGAAAAAAAATATTCTGACTCGGATCGAGGTCAACTGATCGATTAGTTTGGAGACACAAGCTTAAACCAGGATCCATGATTAACTTTGAGACACCATGCTGGAAGACTAAACAACAGTTCAGTTTAGGATTATTATTCCCTTAGCATGCAGAGGCACGTACGTGCATGGTTCACTTCTTTTTGGCGAGGAAGACGTCGGAGAGCACGGTGTCGGAGCGCAGCGCCGCCTTGAGGAGTCCGAGCCCCTCGTCCATGCCGACGCTGACGAACTTCTCGGCGAGCTCCACGTCCTTGTTGACGCTGAACTTGTTGATGAGGGTGATGCTGGAGATGGCCGACATGGGGGTCACCTCCAGCCCGTCCGTCACCATGTAGGTGACGAGGCCCTTGACATACCCGCCGGTCTCGTCGCCGGCCGCAGTCGCCGTGGAGGAGGAGGTCTTGGGCGCGGCGGACGGCAGCACGAACGTGACCTCGGTCGCCATCGCCTGCTTGCACTGCGGGCACGCCGCCTTGGCCTCCATGGTGGCGGTGGCGCAGTACCCTGAGCAGGTGTACATCTTGAACCTGGCGAGCGGGGAGGAGGACGGGGAGGAGCCCTCGCCGCCGCCGCCGCCCTGCAGAAGCAGCAGCTCCCGGGCGTCCGGGTGCAGCACCTTGGGCTGGAGCAGCTCGGACTTGTCCTTGTTGGGCTGCAGGTAGGAGGAGCCGATGTTGTCGACGCTCTGGTACAGGCGGCCGATGCTCCCCTGCATGGTGCCGGCGGAGATGAGCTTCACCACGGCGCCGATGGGCAGGGTGAGCAGGCTGAAGACGAAGTCGACGAACTCCTTGCCGGCCTCCGCGAACAGCACCTTCTTGGACTTGGTGTCCACCAGCAGCTTCAGCGAGATCTTGTTGCTGGAAGACATGGCTCGTTGATGGATCGAGAATGATGGTTGGGATGGGTACGGTGGTGGGATTTATATAGCAGGGGATCGAAATTAAGGAGGGAGGCGAAGAGATTTGGTTGCTGGAGTAGTCATCAACTGAAGAGAAGCGTTTGCGGTTGTCCCTTGGGGTTCTCGACGAGTAATAAAGGAGTAGTTTGGGAACTGTAAACACACGAAAGGGAATCCAATTTTTCTTCCAAATCTTCTCCACCTGTATCCTGCAGTGATGATAAATGCATGATTAAATAGAAAAGGAGTACTCACAACTCGTTTGAATTTGTGAAGAGGACTTCTGCACACGTTTAAAAAGTTCTAAATTTTTGTGAGTTGCATGAACTTGACACTTGGATAAGTCGATTTGGGAAGAAGACGGCGTGAACGAGGTGCGGGAAGGCTGGCGAGGTCTCGGAGCGAGAGGGATCCTCAGGCATACCAGGGTAGAATAGGCGATGAGTGTCTCAAGTTTAATACAACTTTATAATGAAGTTAGTATAAAGTTGAGGCTCTTTTCTTGAGACGGATGGAATAGATTATATGAAAGGGCTCCTCTAAGTTTATAAGCTCCAAGGCATGTGAGAGTTTCGGTATTCTTTTTCTTAAGTGGGCCCCGTTTATCAGGTCAGGTCACACCATGGGCCCTTCGCTCAGGAAACACAAGCAACGGTCAAACTCCATGCATCTACGTCGGTTCACTACTATTCGAGAATTCTTTGACTTTGTCATCTCCCGGTCACACCCTTCACCCTCTCTGTCCCAAAATTTTCACCCTTGTCTCCGATTCCAGCTTCTTCACATGTAAACTGTGTTGTGGATCGCTGAGTACACTGCTTCCCCGCCTCCGCCTACCTCCCCCCCCCCCCCCCCCCCCTCTCACGCGCCCCTGCGGTGAACCCTAGCTATGTCTTTGTTTGCCGGCATGGCCGCCAATGCTCATTGAACCACCTCCTTGGCTTTTCTTCAACCTCTAGCGAGCCCCTCCACTTGGCCTTCATGCTCCTCGTGGTCATGACCCGCAACTTTGAAGTCAGAAAGGGTTGAAAATTGATGATGTGGCTTTGAATGGTGCATTTTGAACACACAAAAAGTCTGGAGTTCAAATAAGTTCAAAAAAATGAAATCCCTTTCTAACAGATGAATTTTCGTCCGAAACCCTGATACTTCGAAAGAGATTGTCCATTTTGTACACGAAGTGCATCCAGTTTTTGCCGTAACCCTCTCAACTTTTTAGGACATGCTATGTGGGTGAAATGATGATACCATGCCAACTTTCAACCTTTTCAGAGTTCATTTGAAGTGATTTTCAATTTCAGGGTCATTTAGCTCAAAGAATGAACTAATAGCAAAAACAATGAACTAGAAAACTTTTATGAAACTCTAATAGCAAAAATAATGAACTAAAAATAATAAATTAAAAAATTCTGTTATGATCAACTAAAACATAACTATAATATTCTTCAATAGCAAAAAGAATCAACTAAAAAGCTTTTATAAAACTCTAATAGCAAAAGGAATCAACTAAAAATATTTTATAAACCTCTAGTATTTATGAAACTAAAATTATATAAAATTTATGCAACTAAAGTTATCAAAGTATTTTTTGTTCAAAACATTAATAGCAAAAAGAATTTTCATAAAGATTTTTTTTGTTAGAAACTTTAATAGCAAACTAAAATAACAAAATCCGTTTTTGATTAAAACAGACATTTAAATTAACCTAAAAATTACCAAATTGAATATAATGATAAAACACAGTAATATTAAATAGCAGGAAAAAGAATCACTCAAAAATCTATTTTTATAGTAAAGTTATTCACAAACTAGTGATTCACACCAATTTAAAAGAATTCAAATTTAAACTATTCAAATTTGGAAACTAATGGCACTAACAGAAAGTTTATAATTTTTGTGACCTAAAAGCAAAAAGAATCACTGAAAAACTGTAAGTAGAAACAAAAGAAAATAAATAAAGCAAAAAAGAAAGCAAAAAAACTAGAATTTTTTTAAAAAAAATGCCGCCTAGTGGGCCACCACGGCCTGAATACGACTAGAAACCCAATCAGCTAGTTGGGCCAGGATTCAGGCCCGCAGCAGGCCCAGAAGGCCCACAGGCAGTGGTGTGTGCGATTAGGCCTGTAAGCCTGCAGTTGAGAGGAGCTCGAGAGGGCTGGCGCAACAGCGCTTATAAACCACTATCGAGCCCTCTCAGCTAGCGAGGTGGGGCTAAACTTTTGGCCCCGGGCAGCACCACCCTTTAGTCCCGGTTGGTGGAACCAGCCGGGACCAATACCAACCTTTGGTCCCGGTTGCTGGTACGAACCGGGACCAATGCCCACCATTAGTCCCGGTTCGTCCCACCAACCGGGACCAAAGGTCTCTGCATCCCGCCCTTTGGTCTGACGAAAAGAGACCTTTGGTCCCGGTTGGTGGCACCAACCGGGACTAAAGGGGGGCATTGGTCCCGGTTGGTGCCACGAACCGGGACCAATGCTGAGTGTATATAAGCAGCACTTGTGAAATTTCACAGTTTTCATCGCCACTTCGCCTGACGACGCCGAGCTCCTCGACGCCGCCTGGCTGCCCCGACGCCGTCCGCCGCCCATGTCGTCGCCGTCGCCGCGCCCCTGCCCCATCGTCGCCGTCGCCGTCGCCGTCGCCGTCGTCGTCCCCGAGCCCGCGGCCCTGCCCCGCCCCCGAGCCCACGCCCCTGCCCCGCCCCCGAGCGTACCCGGCCGCGCCCCTGCCCCGGCCTGCCCCCGCCGTCGCCGTCGCCGGCGCCCTCGCCGCCCCCGCCGTCGCCCTCGCCCTCGCCCTCGCCGGCCGCCCCCGCTGTGAGCTGCCGCCGCCCCGGCTCTGTACAATTTTTTTTTATATATATGTTGATTTTTTTTATATGATGAATGTTTTTGTTCATATATAATGTATATATGTATGTGGCTATATGTATGGATGGATGGATGTATATATGATGTTTTTTTGTTCATAGCATTTTTTTTGTTCATATATGTATTTTTTTTTCATATATGTGGCTATATGTATTTTTTTGTTCATAGCATTTTTTGTTCATATATGTATTTTTTTTTCCATGTATGTATGTGGCTATGTATGTATGGATGGATAGCATTTTTTTTGTTGATAGAATATTTTGTCGATTTCCTACCCCCTCCCGCCCCTACCCGACAAACTCTCGAGGCCACCCAAACCCCTAGAAGAAAACTCCCGTAACTTCGACATGAGGGGGGACGTCGGACATATCGGGCGACCAACTCTCGAGGCCACCCAAACCCTAGAAAAAAAGCGTTGTCGATCTCCTACCCCCTCCCGCCCCTACCCGACAAACTCTCGAGGCCACCCAAACCACTAGAAGAAAACTCCGGTAACTTCGACATGAGGGGGGACGTCGATCAACCCCCTCTCGCCCGGCCAACTCTCGAGGCCACCCCAAACCGGAACAAGTCTAGATATATTGAGGCCACCCCAAACCCTAGAAGAGTTGTCGAGGCCACCCAAATTTACCAAGTTAAAAGAGCGTTGTCGAGGCCACGTCCCCGATAACTTCGACATGAGGGGGGACGTCGGACGTCGGACATGAGGGGTGAGCGTCGTTGTCGTCTACCGCCTCCCCGATAACTTCGACATGAGGGGGGACGTCGGACATGACATGAGGGGTGAGCGTCGTTGTCGTCTACCCCCTCCCCGATAACTTCGACATGAGGGGGGACGTCGGACATGTCATGTGGAATTTTTTTTTGTTCATATAGAAAACTCCGGTAACATAGATTTATCAAGAATGCCCCCATTATGGATGTGCACAAGTTGATCCAATTTTTTTCTGATCTCATCTATATATATATTCTTCTATATGTCACGCTGTCTGTCAAAGTATTGAAGAAATCCATGGCTTCATCATTAGCCGGAAATAACAGGCGTATGATGCTACGAAGCTCTTCAAAGTTGTTTTGGAACGGAGTTCCGGATAGAATAATTTGCTTTTTGGTATGAAATTCAGCAAAGGCCTTCCAAATAGCGATATTCGGAAGGCTCTTGCTGAACTTCGTACCAAAAAGCTAATTAATTATCCTATCCGGGACTCCGTTCCAAAACAATTTTGGAGAGCTTCGTACCATTATGCGCCTGTTACTTCCGGCTAATGATGAAGCCATGGTTTTCTTGAATCCTTTGACACTAGACAACGTGACATATAGAAGGGTAGATGAGATCAGGAAAAATATGGACCATTTTCTGCACATCCAGAATGGCGCCATTTTGTTAATTAAACCCCTTAAAGGTTAAGAGAATCCCTTGTTTGACATTCATGAGAGAGGCGGTCCTGACGTCGGACATTCATGTTTGTATATTAATTGCCATGTTGTAATATTTGCAGAAACTATGGATCAAAGAGACTTGGAACAAGAACAGTTGTTGGGGGAGATAATCCTCGCCGGACGTGATGTCTTGTCGTATCTCAACGACACCGATGGTTTGGAAGGAGAGGATGACGGCTCCGGTGATCGAACAATGGAGGAGGAAGGACATGATCATGATGGCTCCGGTGACCGAATGCCGGAGGAAGAAGGAGACCATGGTGACGGCTCCGGTGACCGAACGGAGGAGGGAGCTGTTGCAAAGTCCGGCGAGGTATATATATTAATTAAGCCTATGCTGACTAGCTAATTGATGCATTAATTGTTTTGGTATGTACATATATTAACTCTTCTTTCTTCTTTTATAGCCCTCCAGATCGAGCCAAACTTCGGTAACGAGACGAGGCCCGAAGAGAAGGTTGCGCAAGGATGAAAGGTTCACGATCACAGCACTCGCGGACGATGGCCTACCGATTGAACCCAAGCGGACCAAGGACGCATTTGCTGCTCAGTGCGGAGCTATTGTTAGGGACAACATCCCGATCAGCATCAAGCAATGGAATAAGCCTAAGGATGACGACGTCCCTGAAGGTGATTATGTCACCGATAGACAGAAAGATGATCTTTGGACCGCGCTGAAGGCAAATTTCACCCTACCGCCAGAGGAGGATCCGAATAAGCCAGTTATAGAGCCACTGGTCAAGGCGTGTGCTCTTAAGAAGATGGCAGATCTATTCAAGAGGTGGAAGAATGAGTTGAAATCAAAGTTTGTCGACAAAGGGAAGACTCCAGAATTCATCGGCCGATTTGAGAAGATAAGAGATCATTGGCCCGCATTTGTGGACTACAAGACATCGGACAAGAGTAAGAAAATGTCAGAGACAAACAAGAACAATGCTGCAAAGAAGCAGTATCACCATCACACGGGGTCAGGTGGCTACCTCAAAGCCCGGCCGTTGTGGGACAAAGCTGAGAATGACCTGATTGCTAAAGGGGTCGAACCAGAGACATTGAACTGGCTAGACCGTTCAAGGACTTGGTTCTTCGGGGTTGGGGGAACTTTGGACCCTGAAACAGGGAAGTGCCGTTGGCCGGACGAGCAACTTGCAATACCCGTCAAGAAGCTTCAGAAGTATATCACCGCAGCGCAGGAAGGGACGTTCATTCCCGACAGAGAGAAGGACGAGCTGACTGAGGCCCTAGGGAATGCTGAGCACCCTGGACGAACACGAGGCACACCAGGCTCCGTTCCGTGGAAGGTTGGGTTTCCCGACGCAGGCGGTTACAGAAGCCGGGAGAGAAAGCGGAAAGCGGAGCTGGGTGACATGCAGAAGCTCAATGCAAGACTACAAAAGCTAGAGGAACTTGAGAGCTAGCGAGCTGCCGGCCAACCATCTCAGCGGCACGAAGCTACTCCAGAAGCTACCCCGCCATCTCAGCGGAGAAGCAGCGTGGCTTCCACGGAGCCCGTTCAGCCTGACTTCACGGCTCCTAGCTACCCCGTGGATACTATCACGGAGGCTCAACATTGCGAGCTTATGACGAAATGCCGGAACCTCACTTTCAAGGCGGCTGTCGGCTCTGTTGCACCTCCTCAACCCAACGGAACTTTTCACTGCCTTCCGATTCCACATGGCTATGCTGTTGTGATGGTGGATGAAGTAATGGAGGGATTTGAGGAGCTCGAGCTTGACCACTCTACACGTGAAGGGGAGAATCAGCTGGTTCGTGCTCTGAGGAGTACATGTCTATGGCAGAAGGAGTACATCAAGCTTCCAAACTGGACGCCTCCGCCTCCTCCTCCTCCTCCTCCGGCGAGTCAGGGCACTCCGCCTCCTCCTCTTCCTCCTCCTCCGGCGAGTGATCAGGGCACTCCGCCTCCTTCTCCGACTCCTCCGACGCGTGAGGGCACTCCGCCTCCTCCTTCGCCTACTCCGGCGCGTCGGAGCAGTCCGCCTCCTCCTCCACCTCGTCGGCAACGGCGGAAGACAGACGCCGCCGCTCCGGCTCCTCCGGCGCGTCGGAGCACTCCGCCTCCTTCTCCGCCTCGTCAGCAACGACGGAAGAGAGACGCCGCCGCTCCGGCGGCTAGTAGTACAAGCAGAGGCGGGAGGCAATTCAGATACGGTCCATCTCTCAAGCCTCTGGAAAAGTTACCATATGAGAGGACCGAGCAGGAAAACGAGGACATATGTCATGCCCAAGTGAGGGACCATTTTGCAAAGAAAACTCCACCTCCGAAGGAGAAGCTAGATCCGATGAAAGTGAAGCGCACTATCGATGCCCTGAAGCGACCACCACCGCCTCCGCCGGATTCCAACTATGTCCGCATTCTTAAAAAGACATATGAAGAAACGCAGCGGTCGAGAAGTACTTCCAGTGATGCAAGGTTAGCAGAACGAAGAAGTGGGAAAACAATTCCCCAGCTCGGCAAACAAGAGAAGCAATCGTGCCCCTCGCTCAAGGTGTCTAGCGATATCGTCCCTAATCATCCGGGGATGGTGCCCAGTACCAATCCCGGTGATTACTTGGGGGATGATGTAATTTTTGAAATGACTGAGGTAACAAAAGAAGAATATAAATACGTGCACGGGAAGCCTCTCGTCAAACCTGATCATCCTCCTCTAACAACGATGATGTACAAATTGCATGAGTGGTACATGAAAACCTGCAGGGAGTCTGGGAGAGACACTATGTATGTGGCAGTGAAACCAGAGCACGAATTCATTGGACTTCTTGTGATGCCTATTGAATTTGTGGAGTTATTTCAGTTATACAATCAACTGGCCCTCGACAAACAACTCATGACTTCCTACTGTCTTTAAGTATTACTTCTATAGTTAAGTCTCTAGCTCAGCTGGTTCATTGCATGTATATATAATTATCCTCACTATATTATGCAGATTGAAGATCGTCGAATGCAAAAAAGTAGGAATCTTCGACGTTGGGTTCATTAGCCCAGATGCCGTAAATGAATGGATGGTACGAAACTCAATCAAAGAGACCGAGGAGAACTTGCTAAAGTCGTTCCTTATACATCAAAACAAAAGGGAAATACTCTTTCCTTACAACTTCAAGTGAGTGTTGCTGTCTTCTCTGTATACTCGGTTTCGCTTACTCGAGGTTAAGTAATGTAATTGATGAGTTATATATGCGTGCGCAGTTTCCACCTTATTCTGCTATCCATTAAGCTTGACGGGGCATTAGTAACTGTCTTAGACTCGAGACGTAAAGATCTCGAGGATTATGCGGACATGACTGCAATGCTCAAGAAGTAAGTTCAGTCAATACCGGGACCATATCGGCATGCAACTTTCGTTAATTTCCTGATATCAAGTAATCATTTTCTTTGCCTGGCAGGGTTTGGAAGAAGTTCACCCGAAAGGTTCCCGGTCTAAACAAAGAGTTGCGATTTACGCACCCCAAAGTAAGTAGTACTAGCTAGTTCCGCGCATCTCTAATTGATTCAATTTTTCATCAATATATCATTACCATGTTTGCTTATCAGTTTGATTGAACTCTATTCTCGTAAAGTGCTTGTACCAGAAAGAAGGGACTGTTTTATGTGCATACTACGTATGCGAGTTCATTCGCCACTCGACCTCTGAACGGGGCTTCTCTGACAAACAATTTGAAGTACGTAAATAATATTCACAATTTTATTTTATATATTACCATCAATTGTGTTGAGTTTTATTCATATATATGCATGTATTGACCCCCTTCTTTAAATTAGATCTGGCAGATGCGGGATGAACTCCTACCACATGATCGCATACGAGCAATTCAAGAGGAATTGGCGGGATTCTTTCTTGACCACGTCATACCGAAAGACGGAGAATACCATGTGGATTTGTGATTGGATCTTAGGTAGATGATGTTAGGGATTGTAAAAGATGTTATATTGTATATATGTAGTAGCGTCGGATAGATATACGAAAACTTGTTGTTCGACCAAGCACGGAGAAAGAGATGTCACTTCTCTCTATATATGTTCAGCATGACGATCTTGTGTAATTAATGGTTTCCTTCATTTTCTTATTAGCTAGCGTCGAGTTCTCTCTATATGTATAGTAGCTAGCATCGACCAGGCACGGAGAAAGAGAGGACACTTCTCTCTATTAGCTAGCTAACACAATATGAAACCCCTAAATTAACCCTCCAAAACCCCCCAACCCCCCCCTTCAAAAAAAAACAAAACCCCCAGCTCCTGCCAGATGCTGACGCGTGGATGCCCTTTGGTCCCGGTTGGTGTGACCAACCGGGACTAAAGGTCCTCCTGCCTGGGCTCCCCGCAGCGGCCACGTGGATGCCTTTTGGTCCCGGTTGGTGTTACCAACCGGGACTAAAGGTCCTCCTGCCTGGGCTCCCCGCAGCGGCCACGTGGAGCCCCTTCTGTCCCGGTTGGTAAGCGAACCGGGACTAAAGGTTTTGGGCTTTAGTCCCGACCCTTTAGTCCCGGTTCCAGAACCGGGGCTAATGGGCCTCTGGAACCGGGACAAATGGGCCTTTTTCTACTAGTGTAACTTGTGGCTTATCAAGAAGCATATATAATTTTTGAGTGATCTCGGTGAACCCCTGGGCTTATCCGAGTGGGTCGTTGCCAGCTATGTACCTGAGGAGGTGCATTCCCTCGATCTTCATCTTTGGAACTAAGCCATCGGACTTGGGCATTCAGTTAGGCAAACTTGTGTTGTTGAGGATGTGAGTTCGAACTTTGCCTTAGAGTTGCCGAGTGATCTAGAACTCATGGGACTCAGTCATCGATGCCTTTTTCTCGAGGGCGATGATTGCCCGAGTGAATTAGTTCGACGTGATGCCAGTGGCGGAGCCAGAAAAAAAGAATCAAGGGGGCCAAGGGCAGTTAAAGCAGGTTAGGGAGGGCCAAAACATAGAAAGCCAGGTTTTTAGCACAAATAACCATGAATTGTGCACTGTTCATCAGAAAATTAGCTACAAATCCTTGATGTTAGGGGGCCAGGGCCCTGCTGGTCCCCCCTGTATCCGCCACTGCGTGATGCCAGTTGACGTCGACGAACTGCTTGGAGGGTAGAGTGAATCGCTCGCCTGGTCTATCGACCGTGCATCATGTGACTGCGAACATACAATGCGCGAGTGGATTATGCCTAGAGGTGTTGTCGTGAGGCAAGGATGCTTCGGGCTCCATGCAAGGCGTGTGTGGGGTGGACTACAGTCGCTGGCATCAACGGGGCAAGGCTCACGGGGAAGCCTCAGTATAATCACCACACCTCGATTCCCGCATGTGATGCACGATTATGTGTTGATGACGCAATTTTTTGCGACATGGAGGACGATTCCTTGTCAATTTTGTGTAGTAGGTTCCTCTTGACTCCATCAACATCTGGGCACAAATCCGGGGGCTGCCGGTGCCGCTCAAGACCGTGGAGATGGCCTACCTGCTGGGTGACAAACTTGGCAAGGTCGTGGCGGTGTCACACAAGAACAAGATGATTGTCGACGAACACCTTCGTGTTCGAGTCAAGCTTCGCGTGGATGAGCCCTTGAGGAAGTTTATTGACACCATCGAGACGACAACTGATGGCAAAACAATTGAGACCCTCTTCGATGTAAAGTATGAAAAACTCCCTAAATTCTGTCTTTGTTGTGGCATGTTGGAGCACACCACGGCTACCTTCTGCAGCATCCCGTCAGAGCTCCGGCAGCCTTCGTACTCCACCGACATCAAGGCGCCGGCGTTTTGGAAGCGTCCGCAGGCGGCGGCCGGGCCGGAGCGCCACCATATCCAATATGGCGGGCGTTCGGGGGCCATGGAGGGCCATGAGAATGAGCTCCAGGACCTGGTTCAGCTCCCGGAAAATGTCGTCACTGCTGTTTCTACGGTGGTCCAGAAGATGTCGGTGGCAGCTACTCCGCCTGTGCAAGGCGAGCAGGTGGTCGACCTGGTGCTTGGGCAGGGGCCACCCAGGAGGGGGGGCTCTCGCTGACTGTTCCAAGCGCCGGGCACGACCAAGATATGGACCGCGGTGGCCACGGGCTGACTTCGACACTGGCTGGCCAGGAGGGTCAGTCAAAGTCGGATCTGTTGGGGACCTCTGTTGGTACGCAGCAGGGCCTGAAAGGGGCTGGGTTGTGCAAAATAAATACACTTCCAGCAGATCAGGCTCTTGTTTTTGGGGCTGCTGATGGACATCGTGAGGACTTGGCTGATGGAAAAGGCAACGAGCATGTGGCTGTACATGTGTCTCAGAACCATGCAGATGAGGAGGTGTTGATGGGGTCGGGTGGGCATCCTGGAGCTGTTGCCCGAGTGGACACCAAGATGGATATGGCTGTTGGGGGAGGCATTCAGAAGCTGCCTGCCCCTAGCGGCTCGTCGAACTTGGCGCACTGGAGAAGACTGCACAGAGAGGAGCAGGAGGAGCGTGACATAGTCCAAGGGGCGTGTGTGAGACACGTCCAGTTTGGGGTCCCAACTCCGCCTAACAGCGGCAGCGACATGTCCAGTCGCAAGTCTGCCTTTGCTGATATTTTAGAGAGCTCGGTGGGCAACAAGAGAAGATGCCCGGATGGCCAAGATATGGTACTTAGTTTTGATAGCATTAGTTCTGAGTCCAGGGAGTTTAGGGGAACCAATGTGGTTCTTCCAACTTGTAAGAAAGTCTGTGGGGAGAGAGTGGAGGCTCTGGTAGGCATAGATGGGAACTTGATCCATGTAACAAAAGAGGTAGATGGGGGAGAGGAGGAAGTTCAGGGTGTGAGGAGGGAATCTGTAGGTGAGGGAAAAGAGGAAGTGGTGCATGCTAAGGTAGCAACCGACCCTGGGGCTGTCGGTCAACTGACGGGCGCGTGTGATGACGCCCGTCAGGAGCCATGAAAATGCTTAGTTGGAACTGTCGAGGGCTGGGTCGGCCTCGTACAGTTCAAGAATTAGTGTGTCTCAATAAGTCTTACCGACCCAACATTATTTTTCTTTCCGAAACTAGACAAAATAAAGATTATGTCGAGAGGTTAAGGTATCGGTTGGGCATGAAAAATATATTTACTGTTTCTGGTAAAGGCAAGGGTGGTGGTTTAGCGGTGTTCTGGGACGAATGTTTATCTGTGGAGTTAAACAAATATGGAGATCATTTTATTGACATGTATATCTGTAATAATAATGGTTCAAAATGGAGGTGCACTTTTATCTATGGAGAACCGAGGGCCAGCCAAAGGTATGTCATGTGGGAGCTCCTGAGACGGGTAAAATCTCTTGGCTCTGGTCCTTGGTTTATGGTGGGAGATTTTAATGAAGCTATGTGGCAGAATGAGCATTTTTCGCGGCATAAAAGGTCTGGTACACTCATGGCTAATTTCCGGGAGATTCTTTCTAAATGCAACCTATTTGATTTGGGGTTTCAAGGGGTGCCATGGACGTATGATAATAAACAGGAAGGTTCCCGTAATGTGAAGGTGCGGCTTGACCGGATGGTGGCTTGTCCTCAATGGTCCCCTATGTTTCCTCACTGCAAAGTCTCACATATTTTATCATCCAGGTCAGATCATTGTCCTCTATATATTCAACTATTGGGTACTCGACCTAACCTTTCCTCTAGTAAACATTTGAGGTATGAATCATACTGGGAGAGGGAAAGTATGACGCTGGAGGAGCAGGTGAGGAATTGTTGGAGTAAAAATAATCAAGTAAGAAATCTGCTGGATGTGGCGAATAATTTGAATAATTTAATGAAATCTTTGCATTCTTGGAGTCGTATGCATATTGGCTATCTCCCAGCGAAGCTTCAAAGTGCTCGCAATAGATTAAATGTTCTCTTCAAAAGAAATGATAAGGCAGCTATTATGGAGAGAAAGAAAATATGTTTGGAGATGGATGAGCTTCTTATTAAGGAAGAAATCATGTGGAAGCAAAGATCCTGCATTGACAACATGGTTTTGGGGGACTGCAATATAAAATTCTATCAGAGAAAGGCTTCCTGGAGAGCGAAGAAAAACAATATTGCCGCTTTGAAAAGGAGTGATGGGTCTCTTACAGAGAATATGGATGAAATAAAAGGTATTACAAATTCGTTTTTCAAGCATCTGTATACTTGTGACTCTAATGTTGATCCTTCTCGTATTATCCCAATTGTGAAACCTCTCGTCAATGATGAAATGAATGCGGAGCTCTGCAAGCCTTTTTCTGAAAAAGAGATTAGTGATGCTCTTTTTCAAATTGGTTCGTTAAAGGCTCCAGACCCGGATGGCTTTCCAGCTAGGTTTTTCCAGAGAAATTGGGGGCTAATCAAGGAGGATATTGTAAGGGCAGTCCAGGATTTTTTCATATCAGGAGTTATGCCTGAAGGTATCAATGATACTACTATTGTACTAATTCCCAAGGTAAAGAATCCCCAATCTGTTAAAGATTTTAGACCGATCAGCTTGTGTCATATCATATATAGAATTATATCAAAGTGCCTGGTGAATAGGCTAAGACCTATCTTGGATGGTATGATTTCTCCCACTCAGAGTGCATTTATCCCTGGCCGGTTAATTTCTGATAACACTCTTATTGCTTTTGAATGCATTCATTCCCTGAGTTCGTTTAAAGATCAGAGGGGAGAATTTTGTGCTTATAAGCTGGACCTAGCAAAAGCGTATGATCGAGTGGATTGGCAATTCCTAAAAAGTATGCTTGGAGCTCTTGGCTTTGCGCCAACCTGGATTAACTGGATTATGACCTGTGTTACTTCAGTGAAATTTTCTGTGCGTTTTAATGGCCAGATGTTGGAACCTTTTTATCCATCTCGGGGTCTCAGGCAAGGGGATCCTCTGTCACCATATTTGTTCCTTTTTGTGGCCGAGGCTCTTTCCTTGCTGATAAAGGATGCTTGTGAGAGAGGGGCTCTCAAAGAGCTTGTTCTGAACAGACAAGGCCCAGGTATTTCTCATCTATTGTTTGCGGATGATTGTCTCCTATTTTTTAAGGGCTCCATTGATCAAGGATTAGCTATTAAAAATATTCTGTCGGTTTATGAGGAAGGAACGGGGCAGCTTCTAAGTCCGGATAAGTGCTCAATAAAATTTGGTAAGAAGTGCAGCATGGAGGATCAAGTGAACACGATGGTTATCCTCAAAATTACTGCTGAAGGTTTTGAGGATAAATATCATGGGCTTCCGGTGCCAGAGGGTAGAATGAAGGTTGGAAAATTCCAGGCGACCAAATATAAGGCACTAAAAAGAGCGTCAGATTGGATTGAAAAGTATGCATCTAGTGGGATAAAAGAATCCCAAATCAAGGCTGTTCTGCAAGCGCTTCCAGTGTATGCCATGGGACTATTTAAATTTCCGGCTTCCTTATGTGACGAGCTAGCGCAGATCATAAGGAATTTTTGGTGGGGAGACGAACATGATAGGAGGAAAACTCATTGGTTGGCCTGGGATAAACTAACAAAACCAAAAGGACAGGGTGGCATGGGCTTCCGTGATCTAAGATTATTTAATCAAGCACTCCTAGCCAAACAGGCCTGGCGATTACTGGTGAATCCGGAATCTTTATGTGCTAAGGTGTTGAAGGCAAAATATTATCCCAATTGTCACATTCTTGACACTGTTTTTCCGCAATCCACTTCGGTGAACTGGCAAGGTATTATGCATGGTTTGGAACTGTTAAAAAAGGGGGTTATTTGGAGAGTGTACGACGGTAACAACATAAACATTTGGAGAGATAATTGGCTTCCAAGAAACTCAGGTCTTAAAATTTTAGAACGAAAGAATCGAACAAGACTGAAATGGGTGGTGGAATTATTCATGAGCGGAACTAGAAGGTGGGATGAGAATTTGGTTAGGCACTTATTCTTTCATCATGATGCTGAAGTGATTCTAAATTTACGCATTCAGTCTATGGGAGAGGGTGATCAAATTGCTTGGCATTATGAGAAAAGTGGTATGTTCTCTGTCAAAAGTGCGTACAGACTGGCCTTAAAGCTCAAGGATAGCCAAGGCGAGTCAGGAATATTCAGCGGTGCCGTGAATGAGGAGAGGAAAATTTGGGATGTAATTTGGAAAGCCAAAGTTCCACAAAAAATTAAATTTTTTGCCTGGAGAGCTGCGACCAACAGTTTGGCGGTGCAGATAAATAGAGTAAAACACCACCAAACGGTTTCAGATACGTGCTCTATTTGTGGTTTGCATGATGAAAGTATATTCCATGCCCTTGTAATTTGTCCTAAGGCACGTGCGTTGCGTTTCGCCTTGGGGGAAGTATGGAATATTCCAAGGGAGGAGATGTTCAGATTCACAGGGCCGGATTGGTTCCTCATTCTATTAGATCAGCTTGGGTCCACTGTACGCGAGCAAGTTTTATTCATGTTCTGGAGAGCCTGGCATCTTAGGAACGATTTGATTTTTGGAAAAGGGAAAGAATCTGTGAATGCATCGGTGGCCTATTTGGAAAATTATTGGAACACATTCTCGAGTGCCGGTGCTTGTGTGAAGGTGGATCAAAGCAACAAAGGTAAAGGGGCGATAGGTAATGATAAGTGCTTTTGTCCAACTACGAATACACGCGATGTCTGGAATCCTCCGGATCCAAATTATATTAAGACAAATGTTGATGCAAGTTTTGTGGAGTGCATGAGATCGGCTAGTGTGGGGGTTGTCGCTAGGAATCATTTGGGAGAGGTCCTGGTTTCATCATGGGACTATCTTCCTTCGTGTTCCGGAGTGGATGAAGCGGAACTTCGTGCGTGCCTTGCCGGGCTTTACATTGGTATTACTCTTCACAGACCTATTATTTTGGAAACTGACAGCTCCTATGTTGCATCTTTCCTAGCAAAAGAAACCATTGACAGGTCGGCTTTTGTGGATCTAAAAAAGGAAGCGATTGGCGTCTTGAAATTTATGGAGGATAATAAGATTGTTAAGGTGAATAGGCTTGCTAATAAGGCGGCGCATGAGATTGCTAAATTTAGTTTTGATACTAAGTCCGATGGTGTGCTTTGTAATAGTGTTCCGCAAACTGTGGCTAGCATTGTAATGAACGAATGTATGAATCTTGTTAATTAATCAATATATGGGTGGGGTTTTCAAAAAAATAAAATTGTGTAGTAGGTTTTGAAATCTAACGATCGGTGCGGTTGCGAGTTCAATCGGTTCTTTTCCGCTCCCCTATTTTAAAGGCGCACCGTGGGAGCGGGGCAGCTTATTTTGCCTGCATTGCTTCTTCTTTGTCCCGTAGCATATGCTACATCATGTTTTCAGTAAAAAGAAAATTTAATGAACTTTAGAAGAAAAAAACATTGCTTTGAAAAAACAATTTTCTTGTGATATGCTGAAAAATACCTTTTCCATGAAAAATACATATACATATAGATTATCCCTATGAATATGGCCATAATATCTTTAGTTTATCGAAGCACACGCTGTTTGGAGCCCATTTTATCCATCTGTTCTTGAGGGAAAACCTAACCAGATCCAGATGCGGGTCTGACACCGGACCCCCTCCCCCATCGAGCCCCCCCCCCCCTCCGTTCGCGCCTCCCAACCCCTGCCGCCGACCTCCGCCGGCTGCGGCTGTCGCCGTCGACAACTCCTCCCCAACTCTGCAGCCTTCAGCCTCCCGCAAGAAGATCGAGGTAACTGCATGGTCTTTTTTGCGAGAGATGTTTGTGAGGCATTTTGGGTAGAGATTCTCCACCTGAATTTTCATATCATATCAAAAGCCCCAAACGTCAGGGTTATACGCTAGGACCAAGAAGATACAACAGAGAGGGTGATGGGGGTGCAAGCAAGCAGTACAGTAACAATGCCATGGCAGCCGGACTAGTCGCCGAGACGAATGAGCCAGGCAGCGGTGTGATCCAGAAGAGCTCGTGGGGCCTTTTTCGCTCAGTGGTTGATGCAAATTAACAGACCGGTTGAGTCCCCCCGGAGAAATTAAAAAGTTGGTACTAGCAAGACTACAGTACTAGTTGTCTGTTCTTGCTCCGACAAAAGTTATAAGGAAGGAATGAACTAGCAATTTGCAGGTTAGTGAGAGGTGTTACACAAGACAATTGCCACTTTGTTTCAGGTGTGGACACGCATCAGTTTGTTGCAGCTCAATCTTGCAATTTTCTGCACCAAAAGGCCACTGTTAATTCTGACTTCTGTTCATGGATCGTGAATGCGTTTATTTAACAGTAATAAGAGACTGTTCTGTGTCAGGGATAAGAAAACATTTCAGAATTTACTTTTAGACTTTAACATCTCCTTTCTTCTGTTCCGCGATCGGGCTTAGTCATGCTTCAGTTATTCTGTGTTTTAGACTTTAAGTTTATGTATGGAAATAGCTCATGTGTATGCTGGTTGTTCATGTCCTTGATGCTTGTTTTATTTAATGTTCTTTTGGTATTATGTACGAACTGTTTGATCTATGCTAGCTGTTAGGGCCTTGTTGAAAGGTTCATGTATGCTTGCTCTCCACGTATATACTTGCTGTAAATGTACATATATGGAGCAAGATAATAAGACTCAACCCAAAGCGAAATAGTCATCCTTGAGAATGCATATGCAGTAGCTCTACATTGATCAGGCAAGCAGCTTTTAAGCTCCAAATGCATTCTCTATGATGACTATTTTTAAGTTCAGAGGCACTCACTAAAGTTTGAAAAATATGAAGTCATGTTGTTGATGCCGTAACATAATCATCAAGCTAGCAGCTACATGTTGGAAAATTAATTTATTTGCTTGTTTGGACCAACAAAAACCTAGTCAGTAAATGGACAAATACAAGCCTACACACTATATGACATTATTAATGCTGCGAGGGTACTTTTTGGGTTGATTGGCGCCATTTACATGTATGTTTATTTGGTTCAACTGATTATGCTTCTCTGAATTTCAATTCAAGCCGTCTTATTTTTGGCGTGTTTGCTGGAGCATTATCTATTTTAGCCTATTGTGGTATCTTTAAATTTAATTTTACTAATCATCGGTTGAATGGCGGTTGCAAATGTTATATTTCTACTTTATGCACCTTCTGATTGCATCTCCAAATAGTGCATGATACTTTCTAAGAAGTTGTGATGTTGATGATACTGTCTTCTGAATTCTTAATTAGTGTGAAGTGTCGATTTCTGTGAAGCAAAAGATGTTGTAGTTCTCGTGCCATGGGCTTATTGCTGTCTTGTCCTTTGTTATAAGATGTTCAAAGTGAACAATATTTAGTTCTATTATTGTCAACTAGCTGGACACTGTTTTGTTGCCAATCACAATTTCCCTGAGCATGTGATTAAATAATACCATCTCATTCCATTCCATGCATGTACACTATGGGAGAATAGAAATAAGTTAAACACTTGGAAGACATTTATATCTTCTGGGGATGTCTAAACCTCTTTCTTGGATATCCCAGTAGTATATCAGTATATTGTTGCCTAAATTTTTTTGTTTATTAGATTAACTTTGTTTACGGGATATCTAAGTATTAGTCAGACAGGTTTATGCTTGCGAGCACCATGATTATAATAAGCAGTCAGATCTCATTTTGTTATTTTAGGAAAAAAATTGCATGGCATTCTGGTAGCAAGGTAGTGTATGTATCTTGTGTACCAAAATTGTTATGAATTATAATTGTAATATCATAATTATTAACTTCTAACTGTAATAGCTCAGCTCCTTATGTTGTGAAATGTAATTATGTTACTTGCATCAGTGAATTGTATACTGCATAATTTTGTTTCTTTATTCTTTAATTCGATGTCCTCTAAACGTTCGTTTTCCATTACTGGCAGATAGGAGCCTGAGGTGGTCAGGACAGAACAGTTGGTTGCTACTTTAAAGCTGACACATACCTGGAACAATGCCGCCTCATAAGATAGAGACTGGCCACCAAGACGTGGTGCATGACATCGCAATGGATTACTATGGGAAACGTATTGCCACTGCCTCCTCTACACAATCAAGATCATTGGTGTTAGTGGCACCTCGCACCAGCAACTTGCTACTTTGAGCGGACACAAGGGCCCAGTCTGGCAAATCGCATGGGCTCATCCCAAGTATGGTTCCATGCTTGCATCCTGCAGCTACGATGGTCGGGTCATCATATGGAAACAAGGGAGTAAGCCCGATGAGTGGGCACAGGCACACACTTTCAGTGAGCACAAGTCTTCTGTAAATTCCATTGCTTGGGCGCCTCATGAGCTCGGCCTATGCTTGGCCTGTGGTTCATCTGATGGGAACATCTCAGTCTTCACAGCTCGTTCTGACGGAGGGTGGGAGACGACGCGCATCGATCAGGCACATCCAGTGGGCGTCACCTCTGTTTCCTGGGCTCCTGCGATGGCGCCGGGCGCTCTAATCAGCCCAGGACCTTCCGGGCAGTTCGAGTACGTCCAGAAACTTGCTTCTGGTGGCTGTGACAACACGGTCAAGGTGTGGAAGCTCACGAACGGGAGTTGGAGGATGGACTGCTTCCCCGCCCTTCAGATGCACAGGGACTGGGTGAGAGACGTCGCCTGGGCGCCCAACCTAGGCCTCCCAAAGTCAACGATCGCCAGCGCCTCTCAGGATGGAACCGTCGTCATCTGGACCGCGCCGAAAGAAGGCGAGCAGTGGGAAGGCAGGGTGCTCAATGATTTCAGAACCCCTGTTTGGAGGCTGTCGTGGTCGCTGACAGGGAACATCTTGGCGGTCTCTGATGGCAACAACAATGTGACCCTCTGGAAAGAAGCCGTTGACGGCGAATGGCAGCAAGTGACTACCGTCGAGCCATAGATGTCCCACATTCTGCCTCTAGCTGCGTTAGTAATTATCATCATAACCAATGTAGTTTTGCCATCCTGTTATTTCAGTGGATTTGATTATTATCATAACAACGCGTCCGGTACCAAAAGCGCACACATCGTCGAGGGTTTTGTGGTCTATATAATCCATCCAGAGATCGTTTGTTGCAACAGCAGTTTCTTTGTTGCCCTGTTCTTTTTGCATTCTTCCTGGCAGGTCATGCTCCTATTTTATGTTCGTTCGAAAACAAACAAAAGCATATCCAATTTCCTGTGAATAAGCATATATTCATGAGCAATTGCTGAACGTCAGCGGGAATTTGGCGTCAAATGTTTATCGGCATCAGGTGGAGGGAGGTAAGCAACACAACACACATGAGATAGCATTCAAGGTGTCCATGGCGTGCAGGTGAGCCAGCAAATTTAGTTTAACTGAACCCAATTGACTCTGAACTTCTGTCAGCAAAATGGTGCATGAACTGGAGTAGTTTCTGCGCCCAATCGACCCCTCTGCAGCCAATCCGCCAAACAAGAACAGGCAAACAAAGCTCACCGCCCCAAACAGACGGCAAGCACATGAGACCATCGGCTCAATGCCGCCTGAACTATGCTCTTGAACTGAAACAACCAGAGAAACTTATTCTGTGGGAGTATAGAGTTAAGGCTCTCTTTGTTACGGTACGGGCGCTAACAGGAATTCAAGATGGCCAACCAGGATTAATAATAAGAACAATGCTCAATAAAAGAATAAGCGAACACGGGATGTACTCCGCAGTGGCACTATACAACTTATACACGGATAAATCTGTTTGGTAGGTATAAGTGCCATACATAACATGAGCATGCTCAGAAACTTGAACAAGAAAACCAGCATTCAAGGTGGCCTTCTCATGCCCTCTTCAGCACTTTGAGCAGCATCGATGCCGCTGTACCAAACAGCCTTCTGGGCTGAGAATTAACCACCGCGCCATTCACCATCCTGGGCCGATAATTAACCGCTGTGCCAAACAGCCTTCTGGATTGCCTTCTGTATTTGGGTGTACCATCGACCGGTATTGTAGTAAACAGCTCACCGGGTTTGCTACTATATACTATCATGGGAACTCGACCCATCACAGGACCTGCAGCAGCAGACCCATACTGTGCGGTTGCCTTCTTCGAAGCTGTCTCGCCATCCAAGCCTTGAGTAGGTTTCTTCCAAGCCATTTCGAGATCCAAGCATTCAGAAGGACGTGCCCATTTGTGGGGGGTGATCATGCCATTAGACCGGGCAGATAACACTGATCTCCACCATGGGAAGAAGCTTCTCCTGGCGAGTTTGTGCTCCCATCGTCTCGGTTTTCTCTTCCTCCTCGCAGATTGGCCCTTGAGCGTCAATAGAGATCTGAATGTTAGAAACCTCAAAACATCACATGTTTCAGTGAAACCTACTGGCAACACTGCCTTGGGATATTAGATGTTATTTGGACGATTATGGAAAAAGTAATACAATTAAACCTACTCATAATTTTGTTTCATGAGTGGGATTTTATTGACTAAAGGTACAAACCAGAAAGCATCTTTAAGTAACACGTTAAGCTTATGAATGAGTATGCTTCATGCAATTTGCTAGTACCTCTATATTCTAGGATTGGCTGCTTTGCATTTTAGCATTAAGACAGAATTTTATCATAGATTGGATAGCGCTCTTGAGCGTCAGATATATTCGGCTTGAATAATCCAAATTATATGTAGTCATCAAAAATCAAAGAAATAAATCTTTTGGACATGATGTTTCAATATATTTACCTTATTCACTACTGTCTGTAGATAATCCATTTCTAGAGCTTCCCTGTTTGTGTCACTTTCCCCTGATTTCCATATCCATCAAAAAATAATTAGCCGTTGTTTTTTCCCCTCAGATCTTGAAAGAAATGCTTCAATCAAGACATACCAGGTTTGTTAGGTATATCCTCACTGGACAACACATCCTCATAGGGGCAGCTTCAAGAACAAGTGGAAGAAATAATTAAATAAAGATCATATCAATTGTGTATGTATACAAAACATAGTCCTTGAACAAAACTTACAGGTTTCCAATTTCTATGCATTCACTGGTAGGACAAAAACCATTATCCTTGAGAATCGAGGAAACACGTTCAGTGACCTCAGAATGGGGCACCTGCATGAAATATGGCACCTGCATGACCGTTTTAACTTGTGAGATATATGTCATGAGCACCATGAATCATGATGACTGAGATATATGACAGAAAGAATTGTTTGCAGTGGGAACAGTATTAATATAATACAAGTGGAACGGCAAAAAAAAAAACTTAAGAATACTAATAACATTGTAGAATGGATGTATTTTTATGACATCAATACATGTATGAACACACGTTTTGTCTTAGTTATTTGGGTTCCTTAGATATATATCGCATTATTTTGTCTTAGTTTTCCAAATATGCCCCCAATTGTTTAGTTTTGGCTTTTAAAAGAGTTGTGTGTTGATATTGTCCACACTATCTAACTGAAAGTAACAGCCCAGATAGGTTCCATTATGTGTAAAACTGTGAATCACTGATTGCCCAGAGTTTGTGTAAACTGGACAAGACTTCTTTTTCCCAAGAAACCAGCAGGAGCTCTGCCTCTTCATTACAAAAGGAAGTTGCTATAAACACCTGCACTTAGATGGCATTCAGACTACTCCAAAAAAAAGGGAACATTTACTATTATGATTATCTGTTCTTTTCTTGGACAATGAGCTTTGTAAGTGTATATTGAGTTCAGTCCTACTATTATGTATATTGTGAACACCAGCAGGAACTTTATTGTTGTAACATATCTCCTACTCCTATTTGTTTCAACTTTTAGTATATATTGAGTTCAGTCCTCCCGTACTGTTCTTGTTCCAACAGAATTGAACAAAACCCTACGAAATAGCAAGATGAGCATACAATGATTTATTTGGTCACTATATGTGCCAGGCATCTACAAAGTATATCAGGAGCAACGACACTAGCAGATGTTCTCTACTCATGCACCATGAACAATAACATTTACCACAAGGCAAAATAACAATTAGTTCCTATGGAAATAGTGATACTGATTTTCGTAACTTCACTGCGATGCTAACAGTAGGTTTCAGTGTATTACTAGCATATTCTAACACAAGGTAGTGGAATATTCTTTCAGTAGTATGGCGTGCATGTCAACTACAAGGCGCCCATGGCGACTTCCGTCAATGTCAAGATCTATCGCCTCAGTGTCTTACATGCGCTCATAAGGGTAGGGTGTGCATGCATGCGTTTATAGGAGTGAGTGTGCGTCTGTGTATGTGTCTGTACTGTGTTCCTATGAATATATATAACAAACCAATTACACCCCTGACAGTCAAACGCTTCGAGCTAAACTCGCTAACTGACTAACTGACGAAACTGAAAGAAAACTATAACACTAGCTAAAACTGCTGCCATGGCAGAGAAATTCACTAGGTGCAGACTTGGGTTTATTCCAACAATACACCCCTGACAGTCAAAGCTGCACAACCGCCTAGGCACCCCAAATACACCCACGATAAACAAAACTGTAAGAGGAAGCGCCTATGCAACACTAGGCGAACACCAACCGCGTCAACTACACCTAACGCTAATTTGAACCTTAATTCCCAAAACGAGAAGTTTTCGTGAAGGAGAGGGGGTCTAAATGATTCATATTTTAAAAGTCATTTGCAGACTGTATTTGCTGCCAATGACCCCAAATAAATCTTACATTCTTGACTGAGACTATAATAAGTATAGATATATTGCAAATTTTATTCAGTGTTTGTAAAAATATTATATTGATCAGATAATCTAGGAATTACCAAAAAACCATTATACTATACCAATATATGCCATTTTTGTAAAGCAGAGAAAATCGAGGAATTGTAACAGCAAGCACCAACAGAATGATACCTCTAGATGCTTCTGAATGTATGAATCAAGACCTTCACCAGCTTTGGAAATTACATGAACAAGAATCAACGCCATATTATTAAGCCGTATCCTTGCCTCCACTTGCTGACCCTTCTCAGAATGCAAAGTAATATTGTTGTTTAAAATACGGTCACGGATAATCGCAAACCCGTCTGGCTTACTATCTCCATTTCTCTTGCGAGAAGTTCCCTTGCGTATCTGCTCTTGAGCTGCCAAGAGCAAAACGGCTGTCTCGGCAAGCTTTCCCTCTTTTATGTAATTCCACAGCTCATCCAATAGATTATCTGTGTATTTTGCGATCAGCCGAGTCGTATCCAAGAAGATCTTCTGCAAAAACAAGCAACACGGAGCAAAAACGGAGTCCTTTTAGAATTTATAGGCAAGAATGTAGTGCTGATCAACTTAAAACTGTGTTCTCACCAACAATCTAAATAAAATCACAATCTTATTTTCTCTGTTAACAGCAAAAATAAAGTTTGTTTTCTCTCAACAGAGAGTCAAAGGCTAAAAAATGTCACTACTACAGCACAGAAAACAATTCCGACTATGGCAAATGGAGATGTAGGAATTTAAGGTTCCTTGAGTATTATTGCTACGTCGGCTATTTATAAGATATGTGACTTTGCTATGCTGGAGTAGTAAATTGTGAAGGGGTGGATGTGAGACAAACCATTTCAGGTAGGCACAGGAGATGGATGAGCTTGAAGATAAAGTCGGCATCTGCCTCACGGTAATCCCGATGCTCGTGGTTTGGAAACAGACTGTCTTCCAGGTACTTATGCATGCACGTGTTCTCGACTGCAACATGGAGTGGGAGAAGGCCCTCGATGACCTCAGCACCGGCTGTGCGTAGATTGGCGGACGCGCCGTGGCGGACGAGCAACTGAATCGTGTCAACCGAAAAAAATTCAGCAGCTCGGTGGAGGGGATAGTACCCATACTGGTTCATGCAGTTGGGACCGGCTTGGCACCCATCAAGTTCAGGTGCCTGGCCCTCCAAGGCCACTTTGACACATTTCACCGCATTTTGTGAAATCATATGGTTCAAAGCCTCTGGGGTGATGATCGAACCCCATCGCATGCCATACCCATTCCCCCACATATAGCGGAGAAAGCGCCGGACGCTATCCTTATCCAGTATTGGTGCTAAATGGTGCACTTTATCATGGAAGAGATGATTCACCTCCTAAATTGATCCATTGAGATTTGAGAATCAAAAGAGGTGAAATGAATTCAGTTATCCGATTACCAGAGCAAAATGAAATAAGCAATGCACTATAGGACAACAAACAAAAATTTGTAGAAGTAGCACACAGCCACACACACAAAATACTGCAGGATGAATGTAAATAACCAAATGATTCTTTTTTTAAATGCTGAGAACCTTAGGGATGCGATCTGGGAAGATTATACTGGATGCTCTGAGGGCACCAGTTACAGCTTGTTTCTCACGTGACCACTGCAAAGGGAGGGAGGGCGCGTTAATAGCTATACTCGGGAAAGCAAACATGATAAGATAGAAATGCCATAAAGTTCAAAAAAAAATGTTGGTTAGCTACTGCACCTTAGCTACTAAACGGATAGAGTCACTTAAGCTATTTCCAACAGGAGGAGGGCATGGAGGATACGGAGGATTCCGTGGATTGTATTCATCCGTGCTTGATCCATCAGTACTGGTTGTTTTCATGGCCTCATCCTTGTGCATTTTATCCATTGCTACCGAACTAGCCTGGAATTCCAGTTCCACTGTTTGTTTGGCTGAAACAAGTTTAACCTGGAATTGCATCCCAAATCAGTTTCAGACCTTTGTTTGATTCAACACTTTTTTTAAGAGAGATGGTGGAGCAATACAAAGTTGGGATGCTAGAATTTTCAAAGAAACCTCCAAACTCCATATAAATGTTGAATGTGGCAATCTTGTAAGTTAAGCAAAAAACATGATTCATGGAAAAGACCTACAGGTACAAGTATTACAATATGGAAGTGCTGTATTTTTTTTTAATATTCTGCACAATTAGATAGCAAGGCATTGCAAACTTCATTGATAATTGCTTGAACTCTGCAATGCTTTGTTCCAACAAATCCGTGCCCGGCCGTTGATTCAGGCACTGATGTTGAAGACAATGATGACAAACCGCAGCCTCTATGACTAATCAAAATCAACAAATGTCCTGCAAATCAAATAAAATGCTCCTTCCCACTGCATATAACATGAAGATAACACATAGGTTAGGCACATGATAAGTAAACTAAATCTAAGCAGTCCGTAGCAGTAGTTCTGATACATAGCTTGATTAAAGCATACATGCATGGCAATTGTAGAATTTTAAAAAATTAACCAATATACAGGCCTTATGTTTGCACAGGAAGAAGTGTGAAGCTTAAATAAAGCTATTATTTTCAACAGACACACGAATTCTTGGTAATATCAGTTCGGAATACTGTATGTATGTATGTATCACCATTCAAGCACCATGAAAGAAAATGAACTTGTGAGAAGAAAACCCATAAGGGTTCCAGCAATAATCCAGCAAAAGAAACCAGAAGAAAAGGAACATCAGTAGTTGAAATTCGGAATAGCAATATAACTGTCATATAAAAGCGCGTACTAATTAAAGTGCCCTTTGATAGAGAAGAAACCATCAAAGATTTTCTTTTTCAACGATGGTGATCAGACGGTTAATTCACATCAAATTTAGGGAAGCGAAGAATATATGAGGCATGAGGTCCAACCGTGGTTGTAAGAACCGAAGATGTGACCACCACCGTGGTGGGCTGCAGGTCAGATCTGCATGCAACGACCCGGAGCTGCGGACAAAAGCTACAGGTCGAAGATATTCTGGAGGTCAGTGGGGTCGCTGGATGAACCTGGAAACCCAGTGGGCAATGGCCAAGAGCTTGCGGACGGGGTGGAGGCGGCAGGGGCGCGGCGCGATGAGGAAGAAGGTGAATGGCGATGGCGGCGACAGGACTGCGGGAACTAGGGCCGTGGATGGGCCTGTGTGGCCGACAAGGCCCCCCAAATTCGGGGGGCACCAGAGCTCGGCCTACTTTCCTCAAGATAATAATATGTATTCTTATCTTGAATCTTTACCTAATAATAAAAACAGAGTGTTTCTGTCCGTTCACCATCATTTTAATTACCCTTGAACTTGGTAAAACTTACTCACCAATGCCATCAAATGAAAAAAACGATTCATTTTTTTTTCCTTAAATTCGTCGGCGTCGTGTTTTGCCCATGTACAACGTTATCCCTTTAGCTATCACAAATGCATGACCACCAAACTGGCTCGAGCCTTGTGCTCCCACCCGCGAGACCCAAGTTTGAAACCCTCTCCTCCAGCCTTTTCTGTATTTTCTCCATGATTTTAGGTAGGCGTAACATAGAGCTATTTCACCCAAATGCCATCTTAGTAAATGGGCTGCACATGGTTTCAATTTTAGCCCGGCTATTTTCTTTTTAATCTCTTTTTTGGCAGATAAAAATGTTTTTTAAAATATTCATATCTTTTAAACCCTAACTCTAAATTTAGTACATACCGAAATACTCCGAAAAATGTGTAGATTTCAAATATGATATTATCTTTCATGTTAATCATGTCTATAATTATGTTTATGTTGCACCCTTAAGTAATACTTTTTTATGTGGAGTATTTTGAAAATGCTTACTTCTCCACCTTTTTCTTTATTTTCTCCATGATTTTAGGTAGGCTTAACATAGAGCTATTTCGCCCAAATGCCATCTTAGTAAATGGGCTGCACATGGTTTCATTTTTAGCCGGGCTATTTTATTTTTAATCTCTTTTTTGGCAGATAAAAATGTTTTTTAAAATATTCATATCTTTTAAACCCTAACTCTAAATTTAGTACATACCGAAATACTTCGAAAAATGTGTAGATTCCAAATATGATATAATCTTTCATGTTAATCATGTCTACAGTTATATTTATGTTGCACCCATAAGTAATATTTTTTGTATGGGGTATTTTGAAAATGCTTATTCGTTATGCATGTCCATACATATTGATTGTTTTCGATGGAGATACCTAATATGTTTGCAACCAAATTAAGTCTTGATTTGGATTACAGTTGCAAACACATATATCAACAAGGAAGAAATAATGCCCTTATGCACATGTTATTATTGAGTACTAAAGTGTACTTTGCTATTTTCAGTCTAATGCACTATTCTTTGAGTATGTGCCGTGGTATTTCTGTGACAGATGCCAGGGGGTGGCTTAGATCGTGGTTTGGGGCCGACGGGCGCCGGCGGCGTCCGGAGATGTGTGGTGGCGCAAGACACATGAGGCCAAAGCTACCCAGGTTTAGGGCCCTCCGATGGAGGTAAAACCCCTAGTCCTGCTGGAGTGACTATAGGCGGTCACAATACAAGGTGCTCCTTGGCTGTTCGTGAGGAGGAAGACGGAGCTCTCGCTACCGGCCTTGCTACCTCTGAATGGGATGGATGTGTGGGTGTGTTTTCTCCCTACTTGCCCATGTCCACCTCAGGGGACTGGGGGATTGGCTTTATAGTGTAGCCGGATGATTACAATAAGGGGTCAAGGGCGCGTTGGCCCCGGCTGCCAGCCTCTCAGGCTGGCTGTGGGGCCCGCCAGTTGTCGAGTCTTGTTGGGGCGCGGGGCCCGCCGGCCGCGCTCCAATGCAGCCCGCACGCTCGGTCGTCATGGAGTAGGTAGGCGCACGCCAGCTACAGGGCCGCTCCGCCCGGTCAAGTCCGGGGGTGTCCTTGGTCCTATAGCCGCGCCCTGCCGGCGTCAGCGAGTCCAGTCAACGCGCCCTGTAGCCACGCGTGCCTCTCTCCCGGGGGTCTTGTCTTGTTGCCGTATGCTGGTACGGACGGATGGGACGGCCGCAGACCCGGCGGCTACCATCGTGGCCGGCCGGCTGTGCCGGCTGCCACCAGCCGGCTGGCAGATCCCTGGCCAGACGGGCCGCCTGTCGCCAGCCGGCCAGCCAAATGTCTTGGAGTTGGATTCCCTCCACTTTGGTATACCCAGGGTCCATATCCCCATCAGTAGCCCCCGAAGCCGTTGCGGTCCAGAGGTCTCGGGACGAAGGGGGCCGGTGGCTTCCCCGGAGGTATGAATTGTGGAGAACGCCGAAGCAGGCGGCTGGCTACCCCCGACGCCTGGGGTTCCACGGCACCGCCTCGGGCCCGCCGCCAGCCGGCGCGCGCCACGTGTGGACCACACGGGGAGGAGCTGGCCCGCCACCACGCCTAGCCCGCTAGGCCTCGGCCCGCGAGCGGGATCCTCTGCGGCCGCGGGCCGTCGGTTGGGATTCCGCGCCCGTGTTTAATGCGCCCGCAGGTTTCGGGCGAGTGGGGGTCGTGGGCGTAACCGATCCCACGCCCCCACGGCTTCTCCCCCCTTATAAATGGGGAGGGGAGAGGAGCCGAGGCCGTTAGTTCTTCTTCCTGCGCCTCATCTCCTTCCTTACCCCTTCGCCTCGAGCTCGAAGCAGTCCACCGTTGTTCTTCCCTCCTCCGCGCGCCCGCAGCGCTCACCGTCGCCTCATCTTCCTCCTCACGCCCGCAGCGCACATCACCGACGACCCGCTGGGCAGCCGTCTCTCCTTCCCTCGCCTCTTCTCCGTGCTCCCGCCGTCGCCAGGCGTCAAGATGGCCGCAGCGGCCCCTCCCGGATCTTGGGAGGGCTCGATGGTCACCACAGAGCAGATCGAATGCCTCCGCCAGGCGCGCAAGATCTCGTCAGCGGAGCAGGTGGAGACTCGTGTCCCGGGGCGCGAGCGTGTGCCGGCGCCGCATGAGGGCAAGCGGGTGGTCTTCGCCACCCATTTTAACCTGGGGTTCGGACTCCCCGCCAGCCGCTTTCTGCGGCAGTTTCTGGAGTTCTACAACCTCCGAATCCACCATCTGGGGCCGAACTCGGTCCTGTACCTCGCGTGCTTCATGACGTTGTACGATGGGTATTTCGGGTTTTGTCCCTTCTCCTCCCTGTTCCGCTCCTTTTTCCACTTCCGCGCCCAGAAGAACGACGAGGTGTCGTACTCTTGCGGAGGCGCAGTGGTGTACGCGCGCCGCAACAACCTTTTCCCCAAGATGAAGCTGATCGAGTCCTTCAAGAAGTGGCAACAGACATTCTTCTATGTCCGGAGCCTTGGGACGAAGCGCGACTGGGTCAACCTGCTGGAGTTTGTTGATGCCCCGCCGGCCGACACCAACTGGGACCTGGAGCCACGCGGCGACGAGTTTACGGTGATCCTGAGCCGGCTGCAGCCGCTCAAGGCCTCGGAGGGGCTGATGCCTGCGGACCTGGAGGTGGCGTTCGTTGCCCGCCGGGTGCTGCCGCTCCAGGACCGGTCGCACCGCATCTGCGATATGGGCCTCCGGTAGGACCCGTGCCGGCTGTCGACCATCGCCTGGGGTCGGTCAAGATCACCCGTCGGGTCAACAACATTACCAACTTCCGGCTGTGCCCGGACGACTGGTGGTTCGGCAAGGAGCCGTGCTGCCGCAACTTTCTCGCACCAAAGGTTAGTCCTGGCAACCTTTCTTCTTTGTTTCTTTCTTAAGTCACAACCCTGATGCCCGACCGGCTTTCTTATCAGCGCTTCAGCCGGCAACTGACACCGGACGGGCCGCAGTCGCTGAATTTTGCGGATGACCGCGCAGACTCCGACCTCGTGGTCTACGAGACGGAGGGCGACGCCTCGGACGCCTCCGGGGGCGGGGACGCACCGGAGATGGGAGAGGAGGGCGAGGTGGATGCGCTGGTCCGCACCGGGAGCAGCAGGCCCGGGGGAGCCAGTGAGTCCCTCCCCGATGTCTCTTTGAGGGATTGGACGGACGATGACGATGATGATGATGTTCGAATCTTGGACGTGCCGCCTGTTGCAGCGGTGCCGGCGCGGAGCCGTCACCGAGGAGGGAGCGAGGAGCTGTCGTCTGCCCAGCAGCCGGCAGGGGGCAGCCGACCCGCCGCCAGACGGCGGAGGAGCGCCGGAGGGAGAAATGGCCGGCTGAGGGACCATCGGGCGGCCCAGCCACCAAGAAGGCGCGCTCGTCTGTGCTGCTGCCGGGCGCCCGTCCGCCGGGGCCGAGGACGTCGAGGCGTGGAGGGCGTCAAATCTCCCTCGTGTGTGAGTAAGTGGGTCAGCCTGGTGACACTTCTTTCTTGTGGAGGCTCTTCTCGTTTTGCATCTGAGCCGTTCTCTTCGTTTCAGTGCCACCATCGAGCTTCCGTCGCCAGCCCCGTCAGGGCCGGGTGGTGAGGCGGCCGCAACGCTGGCCGCGGAGCACGCCACGACGGCGCGGCTTGAGAGGGAGCGGCCGCCAAACTCCGTGCGGATAGTGCGGCGGCGGCCGGTCAGAGGGACTCCGCGACTAAAGGGACGGAGGATGCCGCGGCCCAGGCGGCCCTTGGGGCCGACGCTTCGAAGACCCCGCCGGCTCGCGTGGAGCAGCAGTCAGAGCTAGCCCACATGGAGCAGCAGTAGGAGCTAGCCCGCGTGGAGCAGTAGCCGGAGCCGGCCTGCGTGGAGGAGCGGAAGGAACCAGGGGCGGTCGTGCCGCAGGCACCGGAGCCGGCGATGGAGGGCCAGTCGGAGCACGGGGGCTTGGGCGGCGATGCCCGGGCCTTGGTCGTTTTGTCAGCCCAGCCGGGTCCTACGCCCGTCGGCTGGGACGGGTCGGGGCCGTCTGGCGGTGGGTCTGGCCGGGGCGGCCGGTCTATGACCGCTGTCCTGCCGGACTGGGAAAGGTTGAACTGGGCCCCAGGGGGATCCGGCTCGGCTCCGCTGTCTGCGGAGCAAGTCATAGCGCTGCCCGGCGCGGCTTGGGCCATGGCGCGATATCAGCAGGGGGTGGCGGCCTTCGCCGAGACCGCCGTTGGCAATTTCCAGGTGATGGAGCGTGCCGTCCAGGTCTGATATGTTTGCTTTTCTTCCTCTTTTCCAGTGGGGCGCGCCAGCGCACCCACTGGGTGTAGTCCCTGAGATGCGGGCCTGTTGCGCGGCTGCGTGGCAGCCAGGCCGGATCTTCCTTCAAATTTCTGATCTGTCTTTGTTTATTTTGCAGTCTAACATTGCGCGGCGCGAGGTGCTCTTCAGGAAGGCAGCCGTGCTGCGCCGTTTCGCCAAGAACTCCTACTACAAGACTAAGAAGGAGCTCGAGGCCCGCACGACTGAGCTGCAGACGGTCCGAAGTCTGTTCTTGAGGTGGTGGGTGCGTGCCAGCGCACCCACTCGGTGTAGTCCCCGAGATTCGGGCCGGCTGCGTGGCAGCTGGGCCGAATCTTCTCATGCGTTTTTGCCTTTGATGTTTTTTCGTCATGCCGGCTGCTGACCGGCTTTCTTGGCGTAGCAGGGTCCGTCTCCGAGGCCGAGGCGGAAGAGCTGCGCCACGCACTTGCGGACGTCTGGGGCAAGCGCGACGAGATCGCCGGCGAGCGCGACCGGCTGGCGAAGGAGCTCGAGGCCGAGCGGGCGGCGACAGAGCAATGGAAGTCTGCCCATACGACGGAGTTGGAAGAGCTCGTTGCATCGCTCCGGATAGAGGCGGCGGAGAAGGAGGACACATTGAACGCCTCGGCCGCTAAGCAGCGGGAGGCGGAGGAGCTACGCCGCGAAGTGGCCCGGCTCGGCGAGGCACTCGGCCAGGCGGAGGCGGCCAAGACGAAGGCGGAGAAGGAGGCAGCCGGCGTGACCATGCTCTTCCATGAGGTTGATGAAGCCTTCTCCGATAAGAGTTTGCTTCTTCTTGGTTGGGTCCGGCCGGCTGTTGTTGCCGGTTGGAGCCTTTCTTGTTTTCTTCTCACTGTCTTTTGCTGGTTCAGGCCATTTTCCTGAAACCCAACAGTAGGCCGAGCGAGCCGTGGAGCAGCGCCGGGCAGACATTGGCGACGAGGTGGAGGAAGGTGCCGGCTGGACGGATGAGGAGATATTCCTCGCCTTCGAGACTCTCATGTCTCATATGAAGGCGTTCATCGAGCGCCTCCGATCGGCTGGGTGAGGACGTCGTTGAAGCGCTCTGGCCTGGCCGGGCGGTGCCGGTTCCGGCCGACCGAGTGGCCAGGTGGCTCGAGCATGCCGTCGGGCGCTTTGATGCGTGGAGGGCCTCGGCGGCGCGGGCCGGCGCCCGGATGGCCTTGAGCTTTGCCCTCTCCTGGTATCCGGGGATCAACCTGGGCAAGCTGGCGACCATGCGGGCAGAGGCGCAGAGCGACTTGGCGCGGCGCGACGAAGCGATCGGCCTTCGGGCCAACGAGCTGGCGAGCTATGCGACGCTGGAGGTTTACCTCCCGGGGCTGCGGCAGGATGGGGCCCCTGTCCCAGAAGATCAGTTTGGTGTTCCGCTCGATTACGACGACGAGGAGGTCGGCTCCAGCTCAGGGGAGGCTGTTGACGAGGGCGTGCCGGAGGGAGCAGACGCAGGTGGGGCGGCAATGTCTTTTGCGGGAATGGAGGCACCGCCGGTTGGCGACACTGGAGCGAGCCAGCCACCTCTGCCAGCTAGTGGCGTGGACGCGATCCAGCCGGCGCCTCCGGCTAGCGGTGTGGTCGCGAGCCAGCCAGCGCAGCCTGTTGTCTGATGCCGGCTGCTTTCCTGTTAAGTTTATGTTTGGACAGGTCCACCCACTGGGTGTATATATTATTGTAATGCACTCTTGGCCTTGCGCCAGTACTCTATCTTTTTAATTACGCATTTGTTGATAGCCGTCTGTCGGCCCGTTCGTCTTTTTGGCTTGCCTTGGTTCGTTTTCTCATTTGCCCTGCTCCATTTTCCTTTGTTCCTGCCGGCCGGGCAGCCGGGTTGCGGTCTGCGGCCGGGTCGATGAGTGGGCAGCGGGAGGGTGGGGTTATGATACTTAGAACTTTTGCAAGTTTGGGTTTCGAACGGGCAGCTTAGCTCGGCCAGGCCGAGCCCTTTCCTTGTCGTCTTTCCTATCCGTCCCGCCCCTTTGCTTGTGCTCCTACCGGCCGGATAGCCAGGTTTGTGGTATGTGGCTGGGCAAGGGTTGGGCCGCGGGGGAAGGGGCATAGTACTTAACCGAGCCGGGGAGCGCTGGGGCGGGCGGAGGGGGAAGAATTTGCCATAGGTGTGAACGGAAAAGGCAGTCCCCGAGACCTGCTCGGGGCGCTGGCTGCTCATTAATAGCGCAAAAGGGATAACATGTAAATACACTTGCTCTAACTGTAAAACGGGCGGAGAAGCTCCGCGTTCCATGGGCGCTCGGTCTCCGTGTCAGAGGCATCCCTCTTGTTCTTCCTTCTCTTCTGCGCGTCGATTAGGTAGTACACGTTGTTGCTCAGCGCCTTGCTGATGATGAACGGGCCTTCCCATCGGGCGGACAACTTGTGCTGGCCAGCTGTCCGCTGGATCAGTTGGAGCACCAGGCCACCCTCTTGGAATGAGAGGGGCTTGACCCGCCGGCTGTGATAGCCGCGGAGGCCCTGCTGGTAGATGGCCGATCTGGACAGCGCCAGCTCGCGTGCCTCCTCGAGAAGGTCGACGCCGTCCTCTCGCGCTTCCTTTGCGTCAGCCTCTGTGTAGAGGGTGACGCGCGATGAGTCAAACTCGATGTCGGTGGGGATAATCGCCTCCGCCCCGTACACCAGGAAGAAGGGGGTGAAGCCGGTCGAGCGGTTGGGCGTGGTGCGCAGGCTCTAGAGCATAGCCGGCAGCTCCTCGACCCAAGCACCGGCCGAGCGTTCTAGCGGCTCGATCAGCCGAGGCTTGAGGTCGGCCAGGATTAGGCCGTTGGCCCGCTCCACCTGACCGTTGGACCGTGGATGGGCCACGGACGCGAGGTCCAGCCGGATCCCTTGTGCCTCGCAGTAGCAAGCCAGTGCACCTTTGGCGAAGTTGGTGCCGTTGTCGGTGATGATGCTGTGCGGTACGCCGTAGCGGACGACGATGTCCTTGATGAACGTGACCGCTGTCGGGCCGTCGAGCTTCTTGATTGGCCTGGCCTCAATCCACTTCGTGAATTTGTCAACGGCCACCAGCAGATGTGTCAGGCCATTCCGGGCGGTACGGAACGGGTGCACCATGTCCAGGCCCCAGACGGCGAAGGGCCAGGTAAGCGGGATGGTCTGAAAGGCGGGAGCCGACTGATGGCTGTGTGCTTTGAAGCATTGGTAGCCGTTGCACTTGTCGACCGGGTTTTTGGCGTCTTCATAGGCGGTCAGCCAGTAGAACCCGTGACGGAAAGCCTTGGCCACCAAGGCGCGCGAGGCGGCGTGATGACTGCACTCGCCCTGGTGGATATCCCGAACGATCTCGAGGCCTTTCTCCGGCTCGACGCAACGTTGAAACACCCCTGTTACGCTGCGCTTGACGAGCTCGTTGTTGATGATGGTGTAGGCAGTCGACTGTCGTTGGATTTGACGGGCCTCAACCTCATCAGCGGGTAGTTCGCCGTTTAGGATGTAGTTGAGGAAGGGCTGTGCCCAGGACGGGGCCGTGACCACCGTTAGGATGGCCCCCGCCCCTGGGCTGGCTGGAGCGGGGTCGGCAGCCCCTGGGCCGGCTAGGGCGAGCCCGGAGCCGGCTGAGGCAGTCCCCGAGCCAGCGCCGGCAGCCCCCGGGCCAGGTGGGGCAGTCCCCGGGCCGGCTACGACAGTCTCCGGGCCGGTGCAGGCAGCCCTCGGGCCAGGTGGGGAGGTCTCCGGGCCGGCTGTCGCAGCCCCCGGGCCAGGCGGGGCAGTCTCCGGGCCGGCTGTCGCAGCCCCCGGGTCAGAGCCGGCAGCCCCCGGGCCAGGCGGAACGATCGGCAGGGCGGACCCCCCGGGGTCAGTTGGAATGAAGATAGATTCGGAGTCTGGCGATGGCATGATGGATGGCTTGCGCAAGTGCTCGAGGGATACGCCGACTAGAATGGGTTGCCGGGTGGAGCCGATCTTGGCAAGCGTCTCGGCGTCCTCGTTGCCGGCTCGTAGGACGTGGTGGAATTCGCAGCCTTCGAATCCGCCCATCAGCTGCTGGACCAGAAAACAATAGCTTGCCATGTTCGCATCCCTGGCGTCCCACTCGCCAGAGACCTGCTGCACCACCAGGTCAGAGTCGCCGAAGCACAGGATGCGACGGATGCCGATTTCCCAGGCCAGCCGGAGGCCAAGGGTGAGTGCTTCGTACTCCGCCACGTTGTTCGAGGCGGTGAAGTGGATCTGCAGGACGTACTGCAGCCGGTCCCCCTTCGGAGAGGTGAGGACGATGCTGGCGCCGAGGCCGGTGCGCATCTTCGATCCGTCGAAGTGCATGCGCCAATGGGTGGAGTCGGGAGGCGGCCACAGGTACTCTGTCTCCGCCCAGTCGACGAGATATTCTGCCAGGGCTTGGGACTTGACGGCGATGCGTGACTCGTAGGTGATGTGTGATACGTCCATTTTGCATCATGATTTCCTACTGTTATTTATAGTGTTTTTATTCATAATAATGCTTTATGGAGTAATTCTAATTCCTTTTTCTCTCATAATATGCAAGGTTTACACAAAGAGGGAGAATGCGGGCAGCTGGAATTCTGGACCTGAAAAAGCATATCAGAGACACATATTCTGCACATCTCCAAATAAGCTGAAACTTCACGGAGAATTATTTTGGAATAAAAAAAATAGTGGAGCAAATAACTGCCGGAGGGGGTGAAAGCACATTTGCTCCCTTGGTGGTTTTGGTAATTAATAACAACATATAAGTCATTGAACTAATGTTTCCACTAAGTATATTTCAGGAAATGTTCAATGATAGGATTGGCAAAAGGATTGTGGAGACTGTGGAATACCCCAAGATGCAAGGAAATAGGTTGGCAAAGCTTCAAGGAAGAGGACTCTACATTTTACATTTGTGAGAAATCACTTTGAGTCCATAGGAAAGCCAATACTATTAAAAGGGGGTAAGGTTTTGTTGGTGAACAAAATGCTCATACGTGCACAAGTGATAGTCACCAAAACCACCCACAAGCTCTCCCACCAAAGTCTGTCGAAAGCCATATACTCAAAATCGGTGCAACCAACATTTCCATCCCGGTGCCACCGATTCTCAACCTCAGACAGACTCAGCCAAACCCTAGCCACTTCGGTGCAACCGATTCTATCCCGGTGCCACCGAGTTTAGGTTGCCAACTTTTTGTTACGCAAATTCACAATATCGGTACCACCGAGATTGTTGGATCGGCGTCACCGAGATTGTCAATCTGACCGTTGGTCACCTTATCGGTGCAACCGAGTTTCCTATATCGGTCTCACCGAGATTCAAAAGTTGCCACCTTTTGGTCACTTCGGTACCACCGAGGTTTACACATCGGTGTCACCGAGTTGGTCATTTTGTGTGTAACGGTTGGATTTTTGGGGATGTCTATATATACCCCTCCACCACCACCTACTCGAGAGAGAAGCACTCAGAACTATTCCATACTTGCCCCATCCAGTTTTCTGAGAGAGAGCCACCTACCCTTGTGTTGAGGTCAAGATCTTTCACTCCAACCATATGGATCTTGATTTCTAGCCTCCCCAAGTTGCTTTCCACCAATCCCATCTCTTCCACCAAGCCAAATCTGTGAGAGAGTGATTGTGTGTTGAGGAGTCTATCATCTTGAAGCACAAGAGCAAGGAGTTCATCGACATTACCGACCCTATTACCTTTTGGAGGGTGGTGCCTCCTAGATTGGTTAGGTGTCGCTTGGGAGCCTCCTACTTCGTGTTGTGGAGTTGAACCAAGAAGTTTGTAAGGGCAAGGAGATCGCCTACTTCGTGAAGATCTACCCATAGTGAGGCTAGTCCTTCGTGGACGGAAGCCGTTATGGAATAGTCAAGGTTGCTACTTCGTGTACCCTTATGGGTGGAGCCCTCCGTGGACTCTCGCGACCGTTACCCTCCGTGGGTTGAAGACTCCATAAACGTGGAAGTACAATAGCACCACCTATCGGAACCACAGGAAAAAATCATCGTGTCTACAATTGCGTTTGATCTTCCTCCCTATCCTTTACTACTCATGCTTGTTGTTACTTTCCGCTGCTATACTCTTAGACATGCATGTGTAGGGTGTACTTGACTTGCCATGAAATGCTAAAACTGCCAACTCTAAAATTTGGGAAAAGGCAAAACCTTTATTTGGTCAAGTAGTCTAATCACCCCCCCCTCTAGACATACTTTCGGTCCTACAGGGGGCCCACCTGGTGACCACAAGACACTAGGGCGCGCCAGGCCCCCCAGGCGTGCCCTGGTGGGTTGTGGCCAGCCCGACCCACCTCCGGTGCCCACCTTCTGGTACTTAAGGTCTTTTGACCTAGAAAAAATCAAGAGGGGACTTTCGGGACGGAACACAGCCGTCTCGAGGTGGAACTTGGGCAGGAACACTTTTGCCCTCCGGTGGAATGATTCCGCCGGGGGAACTTCCCTCCCAGAGGGGGAAATCGAAGCCATCGTCATCACCAACAATCCTCTCATCTTTGGGAGGCCAATCTTCATCAACATCCTCAACAACACCATCTCCTCTCAAACCCTAGTTCATCTCTTGTGTTCAATCTTTGTACCGGAACCTTAGATTGGTACATGTGGGTGACTAGTAGTGTTGATTACATCTCGTAGTTGATTACTATATGGTTTATTTGGTGGAAGATTATATGTTCAGTTCCATTATGCTATTTAATACCCCTCTGATCTTGCGCATGAATATCATTTGTGAGTAGTTACCTTTTTTCTTGAGGTCACAGGAGAAGTCATGTTGCAAGTAATCATGTGAAGTTGATATGTGTTCGATATTTTGATGATATGAATGTTGTGATTCCCTGAGTGGTGTCATGTGAACGTAGACTACATGGCACTTCACCATCTTTGGGCCTAAGGGAATGCATTATGGAGTAGTTATTAGATGATGGGTTGCTAGAGTGACAGAAGCTTAAACCCTAGTTTATGCGCTATTTCGTAAGGGGCTGATTTGGATCCAAATATTTAATGCTATGGTTAGATTTTATCTTAATAATTTTCTCATAGTTGCGGATGCTTGCGAGGGGGTTAATCATAAGTGGGAGGTTTGTTCAAGTAAGAACAGCACCCAAGCACTGGTCCACCCACATATCAAATTATCAAAGTATCGAATGCAAATCAAACCAACATGAAGAAAGTGACTAGATGAAATTCCCGTGTACCCTCAAGAACGCTTGCTTATTATAAGAGACCGTTTTAGCCTATCCTTTGGCACAAAAGGATTGGGCTATCTTGATGCACTATATTTACCGTTACATTTACTTGCTCGTTACCAATTATCTTTCTATCAAACTACCAGTTACCTACAATTTCAGTGCTTGCAGAAATTACCTTGATGAAAACCGCTTGTCATTTCTTTCTTCTCCTCGTTGGGTTCAACACTCTTACTTATCGAAAGGACTACGATTGACCCCCTATACTTGTGGGTCATCAAGACTCTTTTCTGGCGTCGTTGCCGGGGAGTGAAGCCCTCTTGGTAAGTGGAAATCGGTATGGAAAAACTTATACTACGTGCTGAAATTTGTTGTCACTTGCTACTATGGAAAACAATCCTTTGAGGGGTTTGTTCGGGGTATCTTCACCTCGACCAGAACCAAAATTAGTTCCCCCTCCACCTACTGCACCTACTGAAAATATTGGCTATGAAATTCCTTCGGGTATGATAGAACAACTGCTAGCTAATCCTTATGTAGGAGACGAAACTGAACATCCTGATATGCATCTAATACACGTGGATGAAATTTGGCATGGTATAGGCTATGTGACTGCTAGCCAATCCTTATTAAGCTTGTAGGTTTACCCGGAGGTGAAGTTAAGAAGAAGGTTTTCCCTTTATCTTTGAAGGGAAAAGCATTGACATGGTATAGGCTATGTGATGATATTGGATCATGGAACTGGAATCGACTGAAATTAGGATTCCACCAAAAGTTTTATCCTATGCATCAAGTTCATCGTGATCGGAATTATATATATAATTTTTGGCCTCGTGAAGGAGAAAGCATCGCTCTAGCTTGGGGGAGGATTAAGTCAATGTTATATTCATACCCCAATCATGAGCTCTCGAGAGAAATTATTATTCGGAATTTTTATGCTCGGCTTTCTCATACTGATCGATCCATGCTTGATACTTCTTGTACTGGTTCTTTTATGAAGAAGACTATTGAATTCAAGTGGGATCTCTTAGAAAGAATTAAACGCAACTCTAAAGATTGGTAACTCGACGAAGATAATGAGTGAGGTATTAAGCTTAAGTTTGATTGTGTTAATTTTTTTTATTAACTAGATGAAACCCCGCGCGTTGCTATGGGATGTTTGGTTATTTTTTTTTGTAGAGTGCATCAAGTCTGAGTAAGATTGTTATGAAAATGTTGAGTAGGTTGCTAAAGTATAGCTCTTGAACGATCAATAAATTCAGTTGTTTACAAAGCTCCTAATAATAGTTGCGTCTACAATGATCAAATGGAAGGAGTTTCTTGCTGGGCAATTTTGGCCCTAACCGTTTCTTGCCTTTCTAGGTTTGGCTCAATAGTACAACATCTTAATAAAGAATGAACTTGGAAGTGAGGTTCTTTATGGATGGACTCAAATAAGCCAAATATTTTGATAACATCCATAGCAGAAGAGAAACTACAACCCTTTAGTGGGATTAGCATGGAAACATGACTTGAGAAGGACAAACATAATCTTCAAGCTGCAAAACAAATACAACATGAAGCGATACTTTATGTGCACTTCCAGATTTTAAACATGAAGTGACAACATAGAAGAATGGATAGTTACAGTGACACTGTCAGCACACAACTACCTGCAAATCTTTGCATGTGGTGACTTATACACCATAGCAATATCATCTTAGTATCTCAATGATATCCCTTACAAATCCTACTGTCGAACTCGATATAGCTAATAATTTGCAAGCATCATTACCAGAAAACACCGAACTGAGTTACTAATACTCTATGGCCGTGCAGGTGCAGCTAAGATGCTCAAGACAGAACATCTAAATCTCCTCCTCCTGCAAGATCATATATTTCTTGTCAAATTAAGAAGTATTTTACAGAATTAAAGAGAAATGGAAACCTGCTTATCAAAAGTGCATAGTCTAATTTCTCTAACAAAGAAATCGGTAGGATTCAGAGTTTAGAATACCATACCTCTCTCGAAGCTAAAAATAAACCATGCACAGAAAATCCTTACATCATTTTGTTCCACAATATAAAATTCTCAATGTTTAAGCATACACAGTGAATAACTGGGAGGGGAATATAGATGCATCTTCAGGATATACATGATAAGCCTATTTTTGAAGCAAATGGATGTTCATATGTGCCATGAATCACCCGTCATGGATTTGTACAGAAAAATGTGAAAAGGGGGATAATTTCGCCTAATGAGAAGAAGAAAAACAAAAATAAATATGAAATATTCTATTCAAATGTAGGATGCCAACTGTCCTGTCTCGATGTATACACTGATATGTGAACACTGCAATGACCCCATAGAAACTGGAAGAAAAAATAACGGCTACGCACAACATGGATCCTTGTTAATCAAAATCTCTATTGAAATCGTTGTGTGCCTTCATGAAAGTAAATAAGTTCACTGAACTGTAAGCGTGCACATCAACCAAACTACAATGGCATGATGTGTAGATGAACTAATCAATGTTGGTGTTTTTGCCATAACGGTATGAAGTATCAACATTACCTGTGTACTGTACTGGATTCTTGGTCCTTCCATTATACTATCCTAAGAGTTATTTTATCGTCGCTGTTGTTTCCCTGTCAACATCCTGTAAAACAGCAATCAACGGAAGACATCAAAACCATGATAATCAAAATACCTGCTGTGTACGTTATCACTGTGATGGCGTGATGAACCAAAAATTAAGCAAGCACAATTAGTTGCTTGTTTCTAATTGTACTGCAACAATGGGGACGTTGTCCAAAACCCCATGGCAGAATTTTTGAACAAAATGTCTTCAGCAGAATAAACTACGGGATCTCTCACCTGTTCAAATTCCAGATGCTCACGATTCTACAACACTTGACAAATTATGGATCAAATCTTCCAATGACGCAGCAGAAAAAAACCTCAAAAACAAATTCTTACCTTTTCGGCTGAGGTCGGTTGCAGAATAAGCAAATCGTCGAATCACAAGGTGGCAGGGGTCATTCAACTCCTTGGCGTCGAATCTAGCGAGTCTGATGTCAAGTCATGGCCGTCTGGATAGCGAAGAGTTGAAGTCATCCGCCGATTCGAGATAGAGCGACGGAGACAGAGCTGGGCGATGGAGGTGTCGTCGCCGGAGCCATGGGCCGCCATCAGCAGCCATGCCGCAGCAAGGGCCTCGTGTGAAGCAGTGAAAGGCCGAGGGCCGCCAGGCCATGCGCCGCGCGCCGTGTGCGGCCGTGGTGCGTGGACGTTGGCCGTTGGAGTCACGGACGCGGATGGAGGCGCAGGTGCCGACGTGCCGTAGATCGTGTCGATGTCGCCGCCACACCGAGATCTTGATAGTCGGCAAACGTTTAGTGGGTGGACATGCCGGAGGGTACCGCATCGACGCACACCGAGGAGCGCAATGCTGTTGTTGTCGGGCTGCTCTTTGTGGATGTGGGCGTCGTCGACACGTGGATGGTTCAGGTCGCGTACCTCGTGTTGAACTGGGGTACTGCCGCACCACCTCGTGGATCTGGAGGAAGCAAACCATGTGCCTCGTTGCTCGTTGGTGCTTGTAGTGGAGAACGGCAGGTGTGGCCGGGCAGCCGGATCCGAGTCCCATCCAGACCGCTGGGTACGAAGTGGGTGAAGAATCCCTGGGATAGGGGAAGGAAGGGGAAGGGAGAAGATTAGAATAGGTGTCGGTTAGGGAGAGGCAGGGGCGGAGCCAGGATTTGAACATAGGGGGGACGAAGAGGGCAATGCATGTGCAAGAAATATAGGACCAAAGTATATCGAGTCTTAAATATAGCATCGATATCAAACAAACAATGTCGATTTTTCTTACAATTACATTGAAATAGCTACAGTTTTTATTAGCTACGCACAACAGGCCCATCAAACAGATGTATTTATAATACTAAAATATGTCTAGACAAATCTAAGCCAGTAATTTAAAACGGAGGATGTAGTTTGTATACTCAAAATGTAAAATAGTATATCTATGTAGCATACCTTAGGTTTAGATCAAAGTTTTAAATAGCCGGCTAAGCCAAATAGCCGCATCCTGTGAAAACAGCTATAGCCTGGCTATAGCCTAGCTATAGCCGGCTATTTAAAAGTTCTAACACTACATAGCTGGGCTAATGCACTTAGCCGCAGCATGTGCCAAAGGCTATAGCGGGGCTATAGCCTGGCTATAGCCGGCTATTTAAAACTATGGTTTAGATTAGACAGGCCCACAAGCCGTAGTGTGAGAGCCGAGAGACGGAGATGTTTGTCAATTAGTAGATCAGCATGTGGTAGATTCATACTGGCATGGAATCCTCACCTTCGTCAGCCAGGTCATCATTGATGTTGATGGTTTGCTCTCGATTAAGCCCAACCAGCTCCGCGACGGCAACGGCGGAAACGATCGAGATGGAGTTGCGCAAACAGATGGCAAAGCGATGTGTACTGATCCAATCTATAAGTAATTTTTGGGGCCTGTAGACCAGCTGATCGAACCGGTATGTGGGCTACCAATTGTGGGCTTGGACTATTCAACAATACGTACGTATAGAGGCCTACCTGTTTGCTAATGGCCAGATAGTAATTAGGAATAGACGTCAAATTAGGCAACATATCGTCCTGGGAACCCAACGTAGTCCCCGCTGAGTATCCTTGAGGGGGGCTGATCGATAGGGGGAGTCTGGCCCCCGCTCGCCCCCAGCCACTGGGGAGAGGAAGCGGAGAAGCTCAACGTTCAGACTTCCAAAATAAATTGGATTTGATTGCGTGGCTCGGATGGTGAATGGAGGTGAGAGTGGGGCGATGGAAATAGACGTCCGTGTGCAGCCTCTCTCGTGGGTCTTTTCGGCAGTAACTGAAAACCGACGTGGCTGTTTTCTACTGTGGTGGGTCCTACATGTAAGCCTCTAACTAAATGCTAATGTGCCAGTCCTGCTGGTGTGGATAGGCTGCATGTCAAGAGAAATAAAATAGTGGGGATGAACTATTTAGGTATTATAGATACCGATGCTTTTCACAAATTTAGCACTAAATATGGACTTGACTCTGAGATAGTAGCCTCTTTCTATGAATCATTTGCTACTCATGTTGACCTCCCTAAGGATAAGTGGTTTAAATATCATCCCCTATTAAAGAAGAAATTAAAGAACCGGTAAAAGCTAAAGATGAAACTATCATTTACAATGTTGATCCAGTTGTGCCTACTGCTTATATTGAAAAAATACATTTCCCTGTTAGGATAAAGAAACATGCTAAGCTATCAACTGTGGTCGCAAAAGTAATATTAAAGCACCTAAGCCCTCTGAACAAATTAAAGTAGAACCTAGTGTTGCTATGGTTAAAGATCTCTTGGTAGAAAATATTGATGTACATGTTATTTACTTCTGTGATGAAGCTACTAGAATTGCCAAACCTGATGAAAAAGATAAACATAGACACGTAGTTGGCATGCATGTTGTCTCACTTAAAATAGGAGATCATTGCTATCATGGTTTATGTGATGTGGATGCTAGTGCGAGTGTTATTCCTTTTACCTTATACCAAGAAATTATGAATGATATAGCACCTGCCGAAATAGAAGACATTGATGTTACTATTAAACTTGCTAATAGAGACACCATCACATCACTTGGGATTGTTAGAGATGTTGAAGTCTTGTGTGGGAAAATTAAATATCCTACTGATTTTCTAGTTCTTGGTTCCCCATAAGATGACTTTTGTCCCATTATCTTTGGTAGACCTTTCTTGAACACTGTTAATGCTAAGATAGATTGCAAGAGAGAAACCTTCAGTGTTAATTTTGGTGATTTGTCTCATGAATTTAACTTTTCCAAGTTTAGTAGACAACCCCGTAATAAAGAGTTATCTAGTAAGGATGAAATAACTAGTCTTGCTTCTATTGTCGTTCCTCCTACCGATCCACTAGAACAATATTTGCTAGACCATGAAAATGATATGCACTTGCATGAAAGAAATGAAATAGATAAAAATTTCTTTGAACAACAACCTCTACTAAAACACAATTTGCCTATTGAAACTCTAGGAGGTCCTCCTCCACCTAAAGGTGATAATGTGTTTGAATTAAAACAATTGCCTGACACTTTGAAGTATGCTTATCTTGATGAGAAAAAGATATATCATGTCATTATTAGTGCTAACCTTTCAGAACATGAAGAAGAAAGATTATTTAAAATTCTTAGGAAGCACCGGGCTGCTATTGGATATACTCTTGATGATCTTAAGGGCATTAGTCCCACTCTATGTCAGCACAAAATTAATATGGAACCTGATGCTAAACCCGTTGTTGATCACCAACGACGATTGAATCCTAAGATGAAAGAAGTGGTAAGATGGGTAAGTCCCGTTCATTGTGTCCCTAAGAAGGGAGTTATTACTGTTGTTCCTAATGATAAAAATGAACTTATCCCAGAGAGAATTGTCACTGGCTATAGAATGGTAATTGATTTTAGAAAATTAAATAAAGCTACTAGAAAAGATCATTACCCCCTGCCTTTCATTGATCAAATGCTAGAAAGATTATCTAAGCACACACACTTTTGTTTTCTCGATGGATATTCTGGTTTCTCTCAAATACCTGTATCACAATCTGATCAACAGAAACCACCTTTACATGTCCTTTTGGAACCTATGCTTATAGACGTATGACAGTTGGTTTATGCAATGCACCTGCTACCTTTCAAAGATGTATGACTGCTATATTCTCTGATTTTTGTGAAAAGATTGTGGAGGTTTTCATGGATGATTTTTCCGTTTACGGAACTTCTTTTCATGATTGCTTAAGCAACCTTGATTGAGTTTTGCAGAGATGTGAACAAACTAATCTCGTCTTGAATTGGGAGAAGTGTCACTTTATGGTTAATGAAGGTATTGCACTAGCAGAAAATAGGGCTTTGGTTCTAGGCCGAACGGAGCAATAGTCTGATAACCCACAAGTATAGGGGATCGCAACAGTTTTCGAGGGTAGAGTATTCAACCCAAATTTATAGATTCGACACAAGGGGAGCCAAAGAATACTTGAGAGTATTAGCAGTTGAGTTGTCAATTCAACCACACCTGGAGATTAAATATCTGCAGCAAAGTGATTAGTAGCACAATAATATGATAGGTTGGTAGCAATAGTGACGGCAACAGTAGTGGTAACAGTAGTAGCAATAGTTTTGTAACAGTTGGAACAGCAGCAACAGTAGTAGTAACTTAGCAAGAGCAATAAGTGGAAAGGTCGTAGGCACTAGATCGGTAACTCGTTGGATGATATTCGTCATGTAACAGTCATAACCTAGGGCGATACAGAACTAGCTCAGTTCATCAATGTAATGTAGGCATGTATTCCGTAAATAGTCATACGTGCTTATAGAAAAGAATTTGCATGACATCTTTTGTCCTACCCTCCCGTGGCAGCGGGGTCCATAAGGAAACTAAGGGATATTAAGGCCTCCTTTTAATAGAGAACCGGAACAAAGCATTAACACATGGTGAATACATGAACTCCTCAAACTACGGTCATCACCGCGAAGTATCCCAAATATTGTCACTATGGGGTTGACGGATGATCACACGTAATAGGTGCATATAACTAGGCAAGATCAGATCAAGAACATAGATATAGAGATGATAACATAAACGGTTCAGATCTGAAATCATGGCACTCGGGCCCTAGTGACAAGCATTAGGCATAGCAAAGTCATAGCAACATCAATCTCAGAAAATAATGGGTACTAGTGATCAAGCCCTAACAAAACTAACTCGATTACATGATGAATCTCATGCAACTCCTCACCGACCAGCAAGCCTACGAAGGAATTACTCACTCCCGGTGGGGAGCATCATGGAATTGGCGATGGAGAAAGGTTGGTGATGACGAAGACCGAAGATTCCCCTCTCCGGAGCCCCAAACGGGCTCCAGATCCGACCTCCCGATGAAGAACAGGAGGTGGCGGCGGCTCCGTCTCGTGAAACGCGATAATTCTTTCTCTCTGATTTTTTTCTCCAAATTTAGGAATTTATAGTGGCGGAGTTAGGGCAAGTGGGGCCACGAGGTGGGCACAACCCACCAGGGCGCGCCCTGGTGTATCGTGCCCAGCTTGGGCCCCCTCTCCGGTGGTTTTTGGCTCCAGTATTTTTTATATTTTCCAAAATAAATCTCCAAAAAGTTTCGTTCCATTCCGAGAACTTTTATTTCTGCACAAAAACAACACCATGGTAGTTCTGCTGAAAACAGCGTCAGTCCGGGTTAGTTCCATTCAAATCATGCAAATTAGAGTCCAAAACAAGGGCAAAAGAGTGAGGAAAAGTAGTTAGGTTGGAGACGTATCAACTCCCCCAAGCTTAAACCTTTGCTTGTCCTCAAGCAATTCAGTTGATAAACTAAAAGTGATAAAGAAAACTTTTATGAACTCTTTTTTTCTTGTTTACATATATATGCTTAAGTAGCACCTAGATTTTCAGCAAAGATTATGACTAACCATGTCAACAATAACTCTTAGGAATTATATTTACTCATAACAATAACATAAGAAACTGCGAGGAATAATAAGATATCTCAAGCGCCAACACTTTGTCAAAACAATAATGATACAATATGACAATAGTGATATCTCGCTAGCCCTTTCTGAGACCGCAAAACATAAATGCAGAGCACCTCCAAAGTTCAAGCAGCGAGTAAACATTGTAATTCATGGTAGAAAAGATCCAGTCATGCTGCACCCAACATCAACTATACACAATGCATGAGTATGACAATAGTGCTCTCAGGTCTGGCGCTTATTTGAGAAGGTGATGACTCAACATAAAAGTAAATAGATAGTCCCTTCGCAGAGGGAAGCATGGATTTGCAGCGGTGCCAGAGCTCAAAGTTTAAAATAGAGATAGATATAATTTTGAGAGGTACACCCTTCCTGTCAACGTCACGACCAAGAGTTATCAATATCTTCCATGCTAAACAAATTAGCGGTGGTTCCCAAGCGGTAAAAGTAAAGATTTACTCCCCCTACACCAACAATCACATTCCACGGCGAGCCGCATCCACGGGTACCGTCCAAACGAACAACATTCCTGGGGGAGTTTTGTTTAATTATTTTTGATTTTTGATTTCGGGACTGGGAATCCCTATTACCGCCCCTCTCGTGTAAGGACAAGTGAATAAACACTTGTCATGAGAATAACCCGCTTAGCATGGAAGATACTGACCGCCCCCTGTCGCTTCATGAGCAGTCCAGACACACAAAACAGATGTTCATTTTAATTTTTAGAGGTGGCACATGCAAATTTACTTTGGAACGGCAGGGTAATACCACATATAGGTAGATATGGTGGACTCATCTGACATAACTTGGTTTATGGGTTTTGATGCACAGGCAGTGTTCCCGCTTAGTACAGGCGAAGGCTAGCAAATAGATTGAGAAGCAGCCAGCTAGATAGCGAAAACGGTCATGAACATGCATTACATATAATCAACATTGAATGCTAGCATGAGTAGGATATGGACACCATGAACATAAATATCATGAAGGCTATGTTGGTTTTGATTCAACTGCATGCGTGAACATGTGCCAAGTCAAGCCACTTGAAACATTCAGAGGAGGATACCATATCATCATACTGCATCATAACCATTTTAATGCATGTTGACTCCCAAGATAAATCATTATCCACTCCTAGCTACTTAAGCATGGCATGAACAACTATAATCTCTAATGGTCATTGCAAACATGTTTGATCATAATGAGCTCAATCAAGGGATACTAGGTTAAACATATTTACAAAAACAAAAACAAGTTGAGTTCATACCCGCCTTTTTCTGCCACAGTCAATTCATCAAATGTCGTCATTATTGCCTTTCACTTGCACGATCGAACGATAAGAAGATAATAATAGTGCAAGAGTGTTGTGGACTAAGCTGGAATCTGCAAACATTTTATTCAAGAGGAGAAGACAAAAGTAACATGGGCTCTTTGTTAGATAAACGATAATGCAGATGAGAACCACTCAACATTTTCATTGTGGTCTTCTTCTCGATATGACTCAAGTAAACAGAAAAGAATTTCAGAGAAACACACTGAAATATTTTTTGAAGTTTTTGGTTTTTCATGAAGAAAGCAATTTAAAGAAAAAAAAACAAAAACGAGAATAACTATTTACACGGGAAAGCTCCCAGCAAGTAAAAGAAGAAGCGAGAAATCTTTTTGGGTTTTCTTTTGATGCTACAATTAAACTAAGCTAGAAAGAAAAACTAAAAAGAAGTAGGAAATATGTTTGGGGTTTTCAAAGTTTTTCAAACACACAAGAAGAAAGCGAGAAAACAAATCAAGCATGGATAATACAATGAAAAAGTATGAACACCGACAACTGGAATGAAATGTGTGAACATGAATGTAATGTCGGTGGAAATACATACTCCCCCAAGCTTAGGCTTTTGGCCTAGCTTGGTAATCACCATCCGTAGTAGCCATCCGGTCCCAAGTCGTAGTGAGGCGGAGGCGGCACCTGAGCATCCCACCTCTGGGGCTCCTCCTCAGCGGCTGCTAGGTTGTTCCGGTAAGCTACAATGTCATCTGGCATAATCCTGTATCCGTTCCTGGCAATAGGATCAAACAAAGCAGGTGCAGGCTGATGTCTACTACGCAACCTTCTTCTTGTAGACTCGTGTTGGGCCTCCAAGCACAGAGTTTTGTAGGACAGTAGCAAATTTTCCTCAAGTGGATGACCTAAGGTTTATCAATCCGTGGGAGGCGTAGGATGAAGATGGTCTCTCTCAAACAACCCTGCAACCAAATAACAAAGAGTCTCTTGTGTCCCCAACACACCCTATACAATGGTAAATTGTATAGGTGCACTAGTTCGGCGAAGAGATGGTGATACAAGTGTAATATGGATGGTAGGTATAGGTTTTGTAATCTGAAAATATAAAAACAGCAAGGTAGCAAGTAAAAAAAGTGAGCAAAAACGGTATTGCAATGCTTAGAAACAAGGCCTAGGGTTCATACTTTCACTAGTGCAAGTTCTCTCAACAATACTGACATAGTTGAATCATATGTAAATCCCTCACGTGCGACAAAGAGTTCACTCCAAAGTCACAAATAGCGGAGAACAAACGAAGAAATTATTGTAGGGTACGAAACCACCTCAAAGTTATCTTTTCCGATCAATCTTATGAGCTATCCCTATAAGTGTCACGAACAGCCCTAGAGTTCGTACTAAAATAACACCTTAAGATACACATCAACCAAAACCCTAATGTCACCTAGATACTCCAATGTCACCACGAGTACCCATGGGCTTGATTATACGATATGCATCACACAATTTCAGATTCATCATGTTCAATCCAACACAAAGGACTTCAAAGAGCGCCCCAAAGTCTACCGGAGAGTCAAGACGAAAACATGTGCCAACCCCTATGCATAGATTCCCAAGGTCACGGAACCCGCAAGTTGATCACCAAAACATACATCAAGTGGATCAATAGAACATCCCATTGTCACCACGGATATCCCATCGCAAGACATACATCAAGTGTTCTCAAATCCTTTAAAGACTCAATCCGATAAGAAAACTTCAAAGGGAAAACTCAATTCATCACAAGAAGATAGAGAGGGGGAAACTCCATATGATTCATCTATATCAACAAAGCTCGCGGTACATCAAGATCGTGTCATCTCAAGAACACGAGAGAGAGAGAGATCAAACACATAGCTACTGGTACATACCCTCAGCCCCGAGGGTGAACTACTCCCTCCTCGTCATGGAGACTGCCGAGATGATGAAGATAGCCTCTGGTGATGGTTTCCCCCTCCGGCAGGGTGCCGGAACGGGCTCCCGATTGGTTTTTCGTGGCTACAGAGGCTTGCGGCGGCAGAACTCCCGATCTAGGTTTCTTTCTGGAGGTTTCTCAATTTATAGGAGTACTTGGCGTTGGAATCACGTCAGGGGGGTGCTCGAGGCTTGTGACTGCCTCGGGACTCCTCTCTGGTATCTTTTTGCTCCAGTATTTTTTATATTTTCCAAAAATATTCTCCGTAAATTTTCAGCCCATTCCGAGAACTTTTATTTCTGCTCAAAAAACGACACCATGGTAGTTCTGCTGAAAACAGCGTCAGTCCGGGTTATTCTAATAAAATCATACCAAAATCATATAAAATTATTGTAAACATGGCATGAATACTTCATAAATTATAGATATGTTGGAGACGTATCAGCATCCCCAAGCTTAATTCCTGCTCGTCCTCGAGTAGGTAAATGATAAAAGAAATAATTTATGAAGTGTGAATGCTAGCAAGTGCACAAGTTTGATCAATGATAATTCAATCACTTTTTCTAGCATCAATATAAACCATAAACAGTAGCTCATCTCATAAAACTTCTCATGATCAAGTAACAAGCTATTCATATGTTAAAGTATAGACCAGAAAGTTTCTTGAAAACTAACAAACCATATTCCTAGTCATCGAACAATTGCAATTCATCTTATTTTCAGGAAGGGTCTATGTAAGAGCTTTGATTTAGCAAATTCCACATACTCAACTATCATATAGTCTTCCATGATTATTGACACTCAAAGCATATTTTTAGAACAAATAGCATCCATCGAACACAGAGTAAGATAGGGGCTTAATGTTTCGCCTCCCAACTTATTTATCATATAGATAATTGTCAACAATAATAATTCATGATCAAATATATTTGTGTGGATATATATGTCTAGATCATTCCCCAACACATGACGCTTGCCAAGAGAAAAAGGCGAAATATAGGAAGTGGTGAAGATCACCATGACTCTTGCATAAAGGTAAGTACTAGAAAGTAAAAGACAGGCCCTTCGCAGAGGGAAGCATTGATTTGCAGAGGTGCCAGAGCTCGAGCTTTTAAAACAGAGATGAATAATAATTTTGAGCGGTATGCTTTCATTGTCTACATAACAACCAAGAGATCTCGGTATCTTGCATGCTAGATACATTATAGGCGGTTCCCAAACAGAATGGTAAAGTTTTTACTCCCCCTCCACCAATCAATCACACTCCACGGCGAGCCGAATCCACAGGTACCGTCCATACAAACAACAATCCTGGGGGAGTTTTGTTTCATTATATTTTGATTTGAATTTTGAGCATGGAACTGGGCATCCCGAATACCAGCCACTTTCTCGTGAATGATAGTGAATCAACACATATCGTGAGAATAACCCACCTAGCATGGAAGATACTGACAGCCCCTAGTCACTATATGAGCGATTCGGGCATACAAAACAGAATATTATTTGAAGGTTTAGAGTTTGGCACATGCAAATTTACTTGGAACGGCAGGTAAATACCGCATACAAGTAGGTATGGTGGACTCATATGGAACAACTTTGGGTTTAAGGGTGTTTGGATGCACAAGTAGTATTTCTACTTGGTGCGGAAGTTTTGGCTAGTATGAGGTGGAAGCAAGCACCACATGTTGGAGGATCCATAACAATATAACTTCTATACAAATATACCCAAACATAACTCATTAAGTTGTCTTCCTTGTCCAATTTTAACTAATTTGCTCGAGTTTGAAAATAATTAATGAGCTCACAATCATAGAAGATGTCCAAGATAGTATATTTATATGTGGAATCTCTCTTCCTTCAATATTCTTTCATGAATTGTTCAAGTGACCAATGCGGTGTTTGCTAACTTTCAATAAATTTTACCACCTATACTTATTATGTGTGAAGTCATTACTCCCCATGGGATAAGTATATGAAGCATATTTAATTTCAGATTTATAATATTCAATTCATTCAACCATTTACTCATAGGATATAAGTGAAGCACGAGAGTGAATGACAAACTACTCCAAAAAGATATAAGTGAAGATCTATGCGTATCCAACAATTAAATAACTATGTGAGGACTCTCTCATCTAAGAATTTCAGATCTTAAGCATTTTATTAAACAGCAAGCAAAAGAAAAATAGCACTCCAAGAATAGCACGCATCAAGTGAACGAATAAAAATTTAGGCTCAACATAGGCTAACCGATAATTGTTGATGAAGAGAGGTGGGATGCGTAGCATCCCCAAGCTTAGATGCTTGAGACTTCTTGAAATATTTACTTGGGGTGCCTTGGGCATCCCCAATCTTGAGCTTTTGTATCTCTTTCAATCCTCTCATATCATGGTTTCACCTATTCTCAAAAACATCTTCCACACAAAACTTGAAAAGAATTCGTGAGATAGGTTAGTACACATAATAATAAATCAACTCTTTATGTACTGCCAATACAAGTTGCATAATAATTTTCAAACATTAGGTACTGTATACTATCATTTACACAATTTATATCTACCAATATAGGCTATGAAAACCATAGGATAAGTAGATAACAAAACTATGACAGCAATCTGTCCAAACAGAACAGTCTGTATCAATCTATTAAACCAGAGTACTTATGTAACTCAAAAAATTATGAAAATTTAGGACATGCTAAATAATTTATATGACATCACTGTGTAAACATTTCAGAAACTTTCCACGTTCCAGTAAAATATTAAAATTCAAACACTACAGCAAAAGTTTCTGTTTATACACAGCACACATCAAACATGCAATTCAAGCCTCCTAAAAGGCAATTCTTGAAACTTTTTATTGAAAAACAAGATTATAAATAACACCTAACAGAAAACAAGAAAATAAAATGATGCTCCAAGCAAAACTCATATTATGTGACGAATAAAAATATAGCTCCAAGTAAGATATACCGATAGTGTTGAAGATGAAAGAGGGGATGCCTTCCGGGGCATCCCCAAGCTTAGGCGCTTGAGTGTTCCTTGGATATTACCTTGGGGGTGCCTTGGTCATCCCCAATCTTAGGTTCTTTTCACTCCTTATTCTCCTCATATCGGTGTCTCACCCAAAACTTGAAAACTTCAATCACACAAAACTTAACGGAACTTCGTGAGAAGGGTTAGTGTAGTAAAGATAAATCATTCACTTAGGTACTGTCAAGACAAGATTCATAATTGTTACCACGTCATACCTACTGTATTCTATCATTACCATAATTTATATGACTCAATATAAGCTATAGAAACACTAAAACAAGTAAACTATGCATGCAAAACAGAATCTGTCAAAAACAGAACAGTCTGTGAAGATCTGTAGCGTAACCATACTTCCCTGTCTCTAAAAATTCTGACAAATTAGGAAAATCTAGGTAATTTTTATATAAATCATGTGTAAAAAATTCAGATCTAAAGCACGTTCCACTGAATTTACAAAATTCCTGGACTGAGAGCAAAAGTTTCTGTTTTTGCACAGAATCAAGTCAACTATCATCCACACTATCCCAAAGGCTTTACTTGGCACTTTATTGAAACAAAAGCTATAAAACATTATTATAAAGTAGCTTAATCATGTGGACACACAAAAACAGTAGGTATAAATATTGGGTTGTCTCCCAACAAGTGCTTTTCTTTAATGCCTTTTTATCTAGGCATGATGATTTCAATGATGCTCACAGAAAAGATAATAATTGAAACACAAAGAGAGCATCATGAAGCATATGACTAGCACATTTAAGCCTAACCCACTTCCTATGCATAGGGATTTTGTGAACAAACAATTTATGGGAGCAAGAATCAACTAGCATAGGAAGGCAAAAGAAGCATAACTTCAAAACTTTGAACACATAGAGAGGAAACTTGATATTATTGCAATTCCTACAAGCATATGTTCCTCCCTCATAATAATTTTCAGTAGCATCATGAAGGAATTTCACAACATAACTATCACATAAAGCATTATCTTCATGATCCACAAGCATAGAAAATTTGTCACTCTCCACATAAGCAATTTTCTTCTCATTCATAATAGTGGGAGCAAACTCAACAAAATAACTATCATGAGATACTTGATTGACATAACCACTTTGAATATTAAAATCAAGATGACAAGTTTCATGGTTACTATCACTCTTTATAGCATACATGTCATCATCATAATCATCATAGATAGGAGGCATGCTATCATCATAATAGTTTTGCTCATCAAAACTTGGGGCACTAAATATATCATCTTCATCAAACATAGCATGCCCAAGCTTGTGGCTTTGCATATCACTAGCATCATGAATATTCAGAGAATTCATACTAGCAATATTTCTATCATTCTCATCATTCAAGGAATTCACATTAAGTATTTTCATAAATTCTTCCTCTACCAATTGAGCACAATTTTCCAAACCATCATTTTCACGAAAGACATTAAAAAGACGAACCAATTGATGCAACCTAAACTCCATTTTTTTGTAGTTTTCTTTTATAAAACCAAACTAGTGATAAAACAAGAAACTAAAAGATTCAATTGCAAGATCTAAAGATATACCTTCAAGCACTCACCTCCCCAGCAACGGCGCCAGAAGAGAGCTTGATGTCTACTACGCAACCTTCTTCTTGTAGACTCGTGTTGGGCCTCCAAGCGCAGAGTTTTGTAGGACAGTAGCAAATTTCCCTCAAGTGGATGACCTAAGGTTTATCAATCCGTGGGAGGCGTAGGATGAAGATGGTCTCTCTCAAACAACCCTGCAACCAAATAACAAAGAGTCTCTTGTGTCTCCAACACACCCAATACAATGGTAAATTGTATAGGTGCACTAGTTCGGCGAAGAGATGGTGATACAAGTGTAATATGGATGGTAGATATAGGTTTTTGTAATCTGAAAATATAAAAACAGCAAGGTAGCAAGTAACAAAAGTGAGCAAAAACGGTATTGCAATGCTTAGAAACAAGGCCTAGGGTTCATACTTTCACTAGTGCAAGTTCTCTCAACAATACTGACATAGTTGAATCATATGTAAATCCCTCACGTGCGACAAAGAGTTCACTCCAAAGTCACAAATAGCGGAGAACAAACGAAGAAATTATTGTAGGGTACGAAACCACCTCAAAGTTATCTTTTCTGATCAATCTTATGAGCTATCCCTATAAGTGTCACGAACAGCTCTAGATTTCGTACTAAAATAACACCTTAAGATACACATCAACCAAAACCCTAATGTCACCTAGATACTCCAATGTCACCACGAATACCCATGGGCTTGATTATACAATATGCATCACACAATTTTAGATTCATCATGTTCAATCCAACACAAAGGACTTCAAAGAGCGCCCCAAAGTTTCTACCGGAGAGTCAAGACGAAAACATGTGCCAACCCCTATGCATAGATTCCCAAGGTCACGGAACCCGCAAGTTGATCACCAAAACATACATCAAGTGGATCAATAGAACATCCCATTGTCACCACGGATATCCCATCGCAAGACATACATCAAGTGTTCTCAAATCCTTTAAAGGCTCAATCCGATAAGAAAACTTCAAAGGGAAAACTCAATTCATCACAAGAAGATAGAGAGGGCGAAACTCCATATGATTCATCTATATCAACAAAGCTCGCGGCACATCAAGATCGTGTCATCTCAAGAACAAGAGAGAGAGAGATCAAACACATAGCTACTGGTACATACCCTCAGCCCCGAGGGTGAACTACTCCCTCCTCGTCATGGAGACCGCCGGTTTGATGAAGATAGCCTCCGGTGATGGTTTCCCCCTCCGGCAGGGTGCTGGAATGGGCTCCCGATTGGTTTTTCATGGCTACAGAGGCTTGCGGCGGCAGAACTCCCGATCTAGGTTTCTTTCTGGAAGTTTCTCAATTTATAGGAGTACTTGGCATTGGAATCACAACAGGGGGGGTGCTCGAGGGGCCCACAAGCCAGGGGGCGCTGAGGGAGTCCCGTACTAAGTGGTCCTCGGGCTGCCGGCCCATTTCTCAATAGGCCGGCTTGACGGGCCATACTCTGAAGAAGGGCCGGACACATCAAGACTCTACTTTCCAGAAGGAAGCCCCGAAGGCGCGTCGTGCACTCCAAGTCTAGAGGAGGAAATCGCCATCTCCATCCTTGGCAGGAGGCCCACCATGTGTAAACCCTACTACCCCCCGGTGTCTATATAAACCGGGAGGGTTTTAGATCATAGGAGGCAGAAACTCATCTAGGGTTTTAGCTAGTCGATCTCGAGGTAGATCAACTCTGTAACCTTCATACTATCAATATAATCAAGCAGGACATAGGGTTTTACCTCCATAGGAGGGCCCGAAGCTGGGTAAACATCGTCTCCTTTGTCCCTTAGTTACCATCGATCCTAGTCTCACAGCTCGGGACCCCCTACCCAAGATCCGCCGGTTTTGACACCGACATTGGTGCTTTCATTGAGAGTTCCCCTGTGATCGCCCAAGGAATCGATGGCTCACGTCCTCATCAATGAAGAGGTCCGCAGCATGGACTCCTTTGTCCCTGGACAGATCTTCGCTTTTGGAAGCATCGTGCTGCAAGCCGACCCGACCGGCCACCTTGGCCGGGTCGGGAGTTTCGCCCCTGATCAAGAAATCAGGTTCGGGAACTTAGAGTTCTCCGTTGACCCTCGGGGTAATCTCTTGCTCACCGGGCTCGCAGTCTCGTCTGACGCGCCCGAAGACTCCGAGGCCTTAACCTTGGATGTCGCTTTTAGTCCCGGTCACGGGGCTAATCCCGATGATGACCTGGGATTTAATCCGGATCCGGCTACAACGCCAGATGGCCGAGCATCAATCCCTGCCGAATACACTTCTCGTGCGGACGCGTCAGAGGTTAAGTCCAGGCGCGCCGGGCAGATTGACCCGATCGAGCTCTCGACGCTCTGCAAAGCTCTAGACCGGATCTCCTTTTATGAAAACTACTGATGACCCAATCCCGATCCACACTCAGATCGGTCTTGAGATGGGTCAAGAGGAATTTTTCGTCCCACCCACCACCCACTTAGTAGCCACTATCGAAGACTTAACCGATATGTTGGACTACGCCTCCGAGGAGGCAGATGATATGGAAGAAGAGGATCGCGCTCCCACCCCCGTTAACACCGGGCGGTGGACCGCCACCTCCACCTACGACGTCTACATAGTGGATACGCCAGCCGGTAACGGCGAGCGCACACCAGCTAACAGTGGCGATGACTCAGGTGAGGCGCCATCAAGGCGCCGGAAACCGCGTAAACGATCAAAGACAAAAAAGGGAAGGGAAGCTATTGCCGGCACCGGGGAAAACGATACCCCGGAAGACCTCGGCGATCCCGATATCCCCGAGTATCCGTTGGAGGACCAGGAAAGGCCGGAGGACCAGCGCGAACCCGAAGATCCGAACGACTCCGAGGATGACAACTACCTCCCCCCTGTAGAGGAGGAGGATAGCCCGGACGACAAGGACCTCATCGTCCCCGAAACCATTGAGGATCATGAACGGTTCAGGCAACAGCTTTTAGCGACTGCCCGAAGCCTAAAGGCAAAAGCGCGGCAACTCAAGGCCGAACAAGACACCCTCAACGATAGATGGACAAGGGTTCTATCAACCGAGGAAGAACACGGCGCCGGTCTATGGGACCAACCCAAAAGTTACCCCCGTCGAAGGCTGCTGCCACAATTCGACGACGAGCTCCCCAATACGCCGTCCCCCAAACACACTCCATATGACCAGCCGGACCGCCCTCCCCGAGGACGAGATAGGACGGCTGGCGAGGCCAGTTATAGGCCGGCGATACCCCGCAGAAGGGGAAAAGAGCCAATGGAGCCTGACGACAGGTATGACCTATGACACGACCTGGATGATAGAACAGGCCGCACGAGATCCATCTACGGATCTAGAGGGTACTCCCTGGGTAGACGGGACGAGTACCGGCCCTGGCACGACCGAACCAATAGAGTTCGGGACCAAAACTGGGCCAGAACAGACGCCGACTACCGGCATGATATAGCCAGGGTCAGAGGCGCTGCCCACCCACTGTGCTTCACTGACGAGGTGGTGCAGCATCAGTTCCCGGAAGGGTTTAAACCCATGAACATCGAGCAATACGATGGAACAACTGACCCAGCAGTGTGGATCGAGGATTTCCTCCTCCACATTCACATGGCACGAGGAGACGACCTCCACGCCATCAAGTACCTACCCCTTAAACTTAAGGGGCCAGCTCGACACTGGTTAAATAGTCTCCCCGAAAACTCTATCGGGAGCTGGGAGGACCTCAAGGAGGCATTCCGATCTAACTTACAGGGCACCTATGTATGGCCCCCGGACTCTTCCGACCTAAGCAATGTCGTGCAAAAGGCAGGAGAGTCCGCTCGACAATTCTGGAACCGGTTCTTGACCAAGAAAAACCAGATCGTCGATTGCCCAGATGCCGAAGCTATAGCCTCTTTCAGGCACAATATCCGGGACGAGTGGCTGGCTCGCCAGCTTGGTCAGGACAAACCCAGGACCATGTCCGCCCTCACATCGCTCATGACCCGCTTTTGCGCGGGCGAGGATAACTGGCTAGCAAGGTGAAGCCACAACCCCGAAGACCCCGGTACTTCCGACGTCCGGGATGGAAACGGGAAACCACGACGTAACAAAAACAAACGCCGGCACAACACTAGCGACGCCGATGACACGGCCGTTAACGCCGGTTTTCGCAACCCAAGATCCGGGCAGCGGAAGAAGCCTCCTAAAGGCAACCGTGACGGACCCACCCCGCTGGACAAGATCATGGAGAGGCCTTGCTAGATCCATGGCACTCCAGACAAGCCTGCCAACCACGCCAACCATAACTGTTGGGTGTTTAAACAGGCCGGCAAACTCGCAGCCGAGGACCAGGGCAAAGGCCCACGCAGCGAGGACGACGAGGAGCCCCGCGGTCCGAGCAATGGAGGTCAGAAGAAATTCCCTCCAGAAGTAAAAATTGTCAACATGATATACGCCACTCATATACCTAAAAAGGAGAGGAAGCACGTCCTTCGAGATGTCTACGCCGTAGAGCCTGTAGCCCCGAAGTTAACCCATGGTCGGCCTACCCGATCACTTTTGATCGACGAGATCACCCGACCAGTATCCGTCACGGAGGTTCGGTGGCCCTCGTCCTAGACCCCAGTATTAATGGGTATCACCTCACTAAAGTCCTAATGGACGGAGGAAGTAGCCTCAATCTGATCTACTCAGATACGGTGAAAAAGATGGGCATAGATCCGTCAAGGATAAAGCCTAGCAACACTACCTTTAAAGGAGTGATCCCAGGTGTCGAAACCTGGTGCACAGGCTCTGTTAGCCTCGAAGTAGTGTTCGGTTCGCCTGACAACTTCCGCAGCGAGGAATTAATCTTCGACATCGTCCCTTTCCACAGTGGCTATCACGCCCTGCTCGTCCGTACATCGTTCGCTCGCTTTAATGCCGTCCCACATTACGCATACCTCAAGCTCAAGATGCCTGGTCCCAAGGGGGTCATCACCGTCAACGGCAACACAGAGTGTTCCCTTCGAACAGAGGAGCATGTATTGGCCCTGGCGGCCGAATTCCATTATGAGGACGGTCGGCAAACACCTAAATTAGCCATAAAGGCCCGTAAGGTCGACAAACAAGTTTGGTTTCAATCCGAACTCCCAGACTCTTCTGCTCCCCAGAAATAGGGATACGCCCCTCATTGCACATCCCTAACGACCGCCAAACACGTGCCAAGAAGGCACAACTTCGCGCTCAAGATTCCATGGGTAGCATTGGGGAGCAACCATCAAATGTAAGTGTTCGGCTGGACCGACCAATACCAGTACACGTCCTTGGACAAAACACAGGTACCATCAAGGACCTACTAAAAAGCGTAAAGCTCATCGATACTTCGGTGACTTCTCAAGACCTTCTTCCCAAGGTCCGCTCGGCGACATCATCACTCTTAATGGGATGCAAACCCCACAGAGGAACATGAACGGGCAGGCGACAAGACACATCGAGGACGTCATGTCATCAATCGAAGACTCCTGGTATAGCCTCCCCTCTGTAAATTTTATATTTCATCTACCTGTAAACAGTTGCTTCGGCAATCCAAGTTGTAAGAATTATTGAGCAATTACAACACCATTATATATGGCCACTTCATTGTCTGTTATACATCCTCTGTTCTTCCCTTGGTAACGCTTCTTGCGAAAACTGGTCGGTATATATTATGATGCAACCGGCTAATAGACCGGGGGCTCAAATTTAAAATCGCCTTGAACATCACCCCAGTACAACTGATTGTGTGTTCGGCGTCTTGCGTTTTGCTTTATATGCATCGGATCCAAACTATGTCTTGGGTCAATAGTTGGGTTGCCCGGCTCCTGTGCTTGCCCTCTTACGTTCCGCTCGTTCGGCTAAAAGGGCAAAGGGAGAACCACTGCGATTGTGCTTCCAGCTCGTCTGGTCAAGCACCTCAGGGGAGACAGCCGAAAACTAACCGTCATAGTAAGTGAGGACCGGTCTGCGAATCCGAGCATAAGTGTTATACTAAAAAACCGATAGCGGTTATTCCGTGTTACACGATGGGTTTCGTTCTTGTACAAACCATGTGACGCTAGCTTCGGCCCCGAACATCACACTGGGGGCTGGTTATCAGCCCCCGCATTTTCCTACACTCCCACGGCTAAGTGAAAGTGATAGAACACCATAGTCCGATTGCCTTGTCCCGCTCGCACTACCGCCTTCGGGCGCCGATACTTCGGCTAAGGATAGAAGTGCGGATACAGGGACACCCCGCGTAGCATCTACATGGGGGCTGAAGCCGACGACTCGCTGCTTTCAGATAAACCGGCCACATAGGAGTATAAACAAACATAAACTACTTATAAGACATGATAAACCATGCAACATTAATTATAAAGCGTTAAAGTCTTTGGACATATTACATCGCGCTCATTCATACAAAACATCCTTGGAGCACTGGGCCTCTATGGCCCGAGCACCCTCCATTACATGTGGGAAGTACAGCTCGGGTCACCTATGACTCTTGTCAGGAGGCGGAGGTGCGGTGGCCATCTTGGTCGGCTGGAGCTTCGGCCAGTGCACCATGGTCCTCGCAAAGGCCATCCGTGCGCCCTCGATGCATGTAGAGCGCTTCAGCACTTCAACCCGAGGCGCCGCATCACGTAGCTTCTGCACCAGGCCGAAATAGCTGCTCGGCAACGGATCATCGGGCCACAGACGGATGCAGAGGTCCTTCATGGCCGGCTCCACCATTCTGTGCATCTCCATCAGTTGCTTCATGTGATCAATGAGGAGAGGAGAGCGCTCGGGGGACTCAAACTGCGCCCAGAATAGCCGGGCCTCATCATCCTCCGCCCGCGAAGCATAAAGCTTGTTCGCATCCGCCGCACTCTTCTGAAGATCCGCACGAATGCCTAAGGAACGCCACACCTGGGTAAGCAAAGCAAATTTGCTACCACCGAAGGAGCATCGCAGCGAATATGGCTTACCATCAATGACAGCCTTGACTTGGCGAGCCTCCTCTTCGAAGGACCGCCTGTCCACCCGCTCCTTCTGGAGCTCGGATTTCAGCGCGGCTAGCTCGGCGCCTTGTTCTTTGCTTTTCTACTCAAGGGCCTCGCACTTCGTGCCGGCATCCTTGAGCTCCTGCTGTACCTCCTCCACCCGGGCCTCATGCTTGGCGCTTGCAACCTTCAAACTAGAAAGCGCGGCTGCTGCTTCTTCGGCGGCCATCTTCTTCTCCTCGGCCTCTTGCTTCACTTTCTGGAGCTCGACCTTGAGTCTTTCAACCTCCGCAGCGGAAGCTGTGGAAGCAATCATAAACAAATAACACTGGGTCACCAGTGCAGATCATTATCAATATACAGCTCGGATCTTAGAATTCGGCTTACCTTGTGCCTCGTCGAACCTCTTGTTCAGGCTATCAAGCTCTTCTTCAGAGATCTTGAGCTTCCTATTTAGCTCGGTCAGCTCAGCGGCATTACCAGCCGCCGCCGATGACGAGACCTACAAAGATAATATACGCATTCAGTTATTTACATTCCAGCCTCCGAACTGTCAAAAATATGACCCTCTGTTCGGACCTCTTACGGGTTTTCCAAACATTGCAGGACCAAATGGTGCCTTGTGCATCATTGTTCACTCCTTACTGTTTGACCCCCGGATGCGTTTTTGCATACCCATCCGGGGCTCGGGGGCTAGTACATATATAAAGATAGCACAAACTTAAAATTAGCTTTCTCGGGAAAAGGGGTATTACTTGACTCACCTTGAAGCCCGCCAAGAGACCATTGAAGGCCTCTTTCAGTCCGTTATCAACGGATTGAATCCCTTGTAAAACCGCACCCATAAGAGTGCGGTGATCCTCGGAGATGGGGGCGCTTGCTAGCGCCTCCTCCATAACCGGCCACCCAGCCGTTGGTGGCATCCGGGACTGAACCGGTAACTCCGGAGGCACAGAGTGCTCCGGAGAGATCCTCGGAGGGGACTCGGCATTTCTTCGCCCTTCCTCTTCGGCGACCGGGGGAGCATTCTCCCCCTGGTCCTCAGCAGCCTGGGGAGTTTTCTCCCCCTGGCCTTCGGCGGCCGCGGCATCAGCCTCGGCCATGGCATGGTCACCTCCTCCGCCAGTGTTCGGCTCCAACGGAGCCTGGCTGGATGACACCTCCACGGTATCCTTCGCAACCCCCGGAGGTGTAGGGTGCGATGCGGTCCCGCTCTCCGCCAGTTCGGCGGGTGGGGACTCCCCGTCCGATATTTGGTCGGTGGGAAGAACACGCGGTGGGCTGTAGACCAAAAGGCACCCATGCGTTTAAAAACTATTACATACTTTGCGTAAATAACTCAGTGAGTCCTCGGATTCATTACCTTTGAGTGGGGGGCTTGACCCTTGGGTTCCTTCGGGGGACCCTCTCAAATTCCTCGGATTCTATGTTAGAATCCGAGCTATCGTCGGGCAGGATCAACCTCGCCCGGCACGCCCTCTTCGGGGCGGGAGGAGCTGCCTCCTCCACGGCATCCGATGACGCCGCCCTCTTTTTTGCGGGGGGGGGGGGGGGGGGGGAATGCCTTCCCCCCGTCATCATGCTCCTCCTCATGGCTAGAGGAGGCATGGGTTTCCTCAGATGCAGCGTCTCGCTGGTCCTTAATGCAGAAGCCCTCTCTGTCCTTCTTCTTCTTCTCTTTCTTTTCGGGCGCCGAGTACGGCGCCGCGACCAGCATCGCCGCGAACAGCTCCAACCTGGGGTCTTCGGGTTGTGGAGCCGGGCAGTTAACCTTCGCGGATTTGCTCAGCCACTTCTGCGAAAGAAGGGGAGAAGGCGTTCAGACCTTTTGCCGAAGAAACAAAGTCAATGATTTGAAGTTATACCATACCTTGGTCGGGGGGTTGATGGTGCTTAGGCCCGTATCTTCTTCCTTGGCTGGCCAGCTCTTCTGAGGCTTGAACAAAGCCCTCCATAGTTTCTCCGGGGTGGTGCGGAAGAATTGGTGCATGGTAGGCTCGTCGTCAGGGCGGTAAGCCCACATGGGGGATGCCCGGCGCTGGCAGGGGAGGATACGGCGGTGGAGCATGACCCGGACCACGTTGACCAGCTCCACCTTGGCCTCGATCACCGAAGTAAGGCGCTTCTGCAGCAGCTTCACCTCAGCATCCGACCCCCAGTCAAGGCCCTTCCTGAGCCACGAGATCAATCTCGTTGGGGGTCCGGATCTGAATTCGGCACGCGCCGCCCAGCCCTCATCCCTTGGCTCGGTGATCTAAATCCATTCCTTCTGCCAGATTTTGATTGTGTCGATGAAGGTCCGGTAGGCCACTCGACGCGGGGGAGCTTGCTAATTACCACCGCTCCGCAGTCTGCATGCTCGCTGGCCACGGTCTTCAGCTTGACATTGAAGACCTTGAGCCACAAGCCGAAGTGCGGTTCGACCCGCAGAAAGGCTTCGCAGATGATGATGAACGCCGATATGTGCATGAAGGAGTTCGGCGGAAGGTCATGGATGTCCAACCCATAGAAAAACATGAGACCCCTGACAAAGGGGTGGAGCGGAAAGCTCAGTCCCCGGATAAAGTGGGGGATGAACACCACCCTCTCGCCTGCTTTGGGGGTGGGAACCACCTGGTTCTTCGCCGGGGCGCGGTGGAAGACGTTGGCAGGGAGGTAGCCGGCCTACTTTAGGTCCCAGATATCCTAGTCGGTGACCGTGGAGGCCTCCCACTTGCCATTGGAACCCAAACCCGCCATTGGTAAGCTCGGAGGAAAGGGCGAGGAAGAACTGGATCTGGGCTCTCGGAGCTTGGGGAGATTGAGGAGGCGAAGGATGCGAATGGGAAGCGTGAATAAGCCTTGGGTTTTTTTCCCTTTTTATGGGACATGTCACTGATTAGCCTCGCTTACCGCGCCTCAAATCCCTCCGCTTCCCAAGACATGTGCCGTTATGCGCGTGTAGAGATTAATCATACCACGTGTGAAACGGAGCACGATCTGCGCATTGATAAGTCATGTCGCTGTAAAAACGGCCTTGAACCGCGAATCGAGTTTTCATAATTGGTTCAGTGGTCATGGTAGGCCACGACCCTTCGTCAGAGGGGGGTGTCAGAAAACACTGTTTACACTTTGGCGATAGGCCTTCGGGGCTAAGCAATTCATGGTGTTCGGTCAATCATATGATCGGAAGAAATACGTGTCACCGGAAGCCGAACTAGTCTCAGCAGATCATGGAAGGGGAAGAAGAACTCACCCCGCAAGCCGAAGACTCTGATCATACGAAACAGCTGGAGCTGAGAACCTTGGCGTTGGGGGCTAGTTCGGGGGCTACTGAGGGAGTCCCGGACTAAGGGGTCCTCGGGCTGCCGGCCCATTTCTCAATAGGCCGGCTTGACGGGCCATACTCTAAAGAAGGGCCGGACACATCAAGACTCCACTTTCTAGAAGGAAGCCCCGAAGCACTCCAAGTCAAGAGGAGGAAATCGCCATCTCCATCCTCGGCAGGAGGCCCACCATGTGTAAACCCTAGTACCCCCCGATGTCTATATAAACCGGGAGGGTTTTAGATCATAGGAGGCAGAAACTCATCTAGGGTTTTAGCTAGTCGATCTCGAGGTAGATCAACTCTGTAACCTTCATACTATCAATATAATCAAGCAAGACGTAGGATTTTACCTCCATAGGAGGGCCCGAACCTGGGTAAACATTGTCTCCTTCGTCCCTTTGTTACCATCGATCCTAGTCTCATAGCTCGGGACCCCCTACCCGAGATCCGCCAGTTTTGACACCGACAGGTGCGCCCTAGGGGGGGGGGGGCGTGCCCCCTAGGCTTGTGACTGCCTCGGGACTCCTCTCCGGTATCTTTTTGCTCCAGTATTTTTGATATTTTCCAAAAATATTCTCCATAAATTTTCAGCCCATTCCGAGAACTTTTATTTCTACACAAAAAACGACACCATGGTAGTTCTGCTGAAAACAGCGTCAGTCCGAATTAGTTCTAATAAAATCATACCAAAATCATATAAAATTATTGTAAACATGGCATGAATACTTCATAAATTATAGATACGTTGGAGACGTATCACAGGCAACGGAATAACATCACGCGTTTCCTGGCTAAATACTAAGTTATAATGAATATCACGTGGAGACTCAATTATGTCAAGGAATTGGTGAGCCTGCAGTGTCTTATGATCAAGGTAAACTTGGGGTAAGAGATACTCATGGGGGCGAAATGGGATTCTAAAGTGGTCTGCTAAACGAGTAGCATAAATACCACCATGTATCTTTCCCTTAGTTTTGTTAAGATGTAAGTGTCGAGCAATAATAGCTCCCATACGAAAGGTGTGATCATCATAAAGTGCACGACGTAAAATAGCAAGGTCAGGAGCACTGAGTGCGCCGACCTTCTCCCTAGCGGTTAAACACTTAGTGATGACCAAAGCGAAATAATGTACTGAGGGAAACTGCAAATTAGTAGCAGTGGCGCTCGACACGCCTCTATCCTCACCCACGGTTAACGCAAGGAGAAAATCCTCGAACTCAGATGGCCTAGGTTCTCTCAGGTCCCCATCAGAAGGAATTAAGCATATATTACATAAGTTAGTCAACCACATTCTGTGAGTTTCAGCATAAAGATTAAACTCTACTTCAGGAGGATTGTTTCTCCCTAAATAATTAAAGCTTTGCACAAAGGAATTCGTAAGGATGTGATATTGGTCACACTTAGCTGCGAGGAACTCGGTTAACCCGACATTTGCAATAAACTGAGTGAACTCTTGACGGAACCCGGCCTCCTCCATGAAGGCATCATGCGGCCATTCACACGGCCGCACCTCCACCTTTCTTGGAATATGAAGGTCACTGTCCGATGATTCCCCAGTGACTCCCTTGGCATTTTTCTTGGAGGAAAACTTCCTAAAGATTTGCATTTTTATTCCTATAAAAATTCTGAAAATTTTTAGTCCACAAATTTTTTGTCAACAAAACTTTGTAAGATTGCTAGTAACTACTCCCAAGCATGCATAGGGGCCATATTGAGCATTCAAACTACTTAAAACTCTAAGAATTCAACATGCAAGCTCATCTACAGCAGCACCAAGAGTAGCTAATTACTCTAAAAAATAACTCACTAAAACAAAAACTAATTGGAACAATGGAGGAGTTACATACCAAGAAGCAATCCCTCCAAACAGTTTCGGAAACGGAGCTTCGAGCAAAGAGATCGAAATCCGCGGGTTTGAGAGCAAGAACACGAAAATGGTGGCTGTGGTGATTTTTTACTGTAGGTAGGTGGTGATGTGGGCTAAAGAGATAAGTGAGCGGGCCCATGTGGGGACCACAACCCACCAGGGCGCGCCTGGGGGTGCTCGCGCGCCCTGGTGTCTTGTGGGCACCAGGTGCACCCCCTCTGGTGTTATTTGCACTAAAAAATTCTTAAATATTCGGAAAAAATCGTGTTAAATTTTCAGGGCATTCTGAGAATTTTTATTTTTGGGTCATTTTTTATTGCACAGAGAAAACAGAAAACATGATAATCATGGCATTTTATTTTATTTGACTAATCTAAAACAGAAAATAAAATATGGGAGTAGAGAGTTGTGCTTACTAGATTCATCGACGTCATACCTCTAAAAAATGATTCATTAATAAGGTTGATCAAGTCTTATTAACAACCACTTCCGATTAGCATGAAACCGAAGAACTTTCGTAAAACACTAAGTTACCTCAATGGGGATGTGCATATCCCCTACAATGAGTATAACATATTTCTTTTTGGCAGTAGGTAGAGGTAATTGGAAACTTCCAATAGTAATGGTCGGAGATTCTTCAATAACATTTATACCATTCACTTGGAATTGTTTCTTCAGAAAGTGCACCGTGTGCTCATTACCATTGATATGAAAAGTGACTTTGCTTTTATTGCAATCAATAACAGCCCCTCTACCACCTGTGGAGGTGGTGGTGTGTCCAGGCCATGTATTTCTTCAATAGGTGGAAAATTCTTAACATCCTCAGCTTTAATACCTTTTTCCTTCATAGATTTCCTTGCTTCTTGCATATCTTCAGGACTGAGAAATAAGATACCCCTCTTCTTCGGAGTGGCTTTAGGCGGTGGTTCAGGAAGAGTCCAATCATCATAATTCTTCAATATGTTATTCAATAATTCCTCAGCTTGTTCAACAGTTCGTTCCATGAAAACACAACCAACACAACTATCTAGGAAGTCCCTAGAAGCATCTGTTAGTCCATTATAAAAGATATCAAGTATTTCATTTTTCTTGAGAGGGTGATCAAGCAAAGCATTAAGCAACTGGAGAAGCCTCCCCCAAGCTTGTGGGAGACTCTCTTCTTCAATTTGCACAAAGTTAAATATTTCCTGTAAGGCAGCTTGTTTCTTATGAGCAGGAAAATATTTTTCAGAGAAGTAGTAAATCATATCCTGGGGACTACGCACACAACCAGGAGTAAGAGTATTGTACCATGTCTTAGCATCACCCTTTAATGAGAACGGAAATAACATAAGGATATAATAGTAGCGAATCTTCTCATCATGAGTAAAGTGGGTGGCTATATCATTCAGCTTAGTAAGGTGTGCCACTACGGTTTCATTTTCATAGCCATGGAAAGGATCAGATTCAACCAAAGTGATTAACTCTGGGTCGACAGAGAATTCATAATCCTTATCGGTAACAAAGATAGGTGAAGTAGCAAACTTAGGATCACATTTCATTCTAGCATTCAAAGTCTTTTCCTTATACTTGCATAGTAATTTCTTAAGATCGTCTCTATCCTTGCAAGAAAGAATTTCTCTAGTTATCTCCTCGTCCATGACATAACCTTCAGGTATCTTAGGCATTTCAAACTTAGGAGACCTAGGACTAATAGGTGTTTCATAGTCATCATTAGTTTCATAAGCTTTATCAGTTTCAGCAGTTTCATTTTCTTTAGCTCTAGCAATTTGTTCATCAAGAAATTCTCCTAGGGGCACATTATCATCAAGCATGGTACTAGCATCATCAATAGCATAATTCATAGCAGAGGTAGCATCATCAATAACTTGCGACATATCAAGATTACTAGCATGTGGTGGTGTTGCAAGCTTACTCATAACAAAAGGTGAATCATGTGCAGAGTGTGATGACAGTTCCTTAACTCCCCTCGTAGTAGAGGAAAAAATCTTGGTCTTAGTATCCTTTAGATTCTTCATAGTGATAGATTGATATAAATCCCAAGTGACTCAACAAATATTGCTATGCTCCCCGGCAACAGCGCCAGAAAAAGGTCTTGATAACCCAAAAGTATAGGGGATCGCAATAGTTTTCGAGGGAAGAGTATTCAACCCAAATTTATAGATTCGACACAAGGGGAGCCAAAGAATATTTGAGAGTATTAGCAGTTGAGTTGTCAATTCAACCACACCTGGAGATTAAATATCTGCAGCAAACTGACTAGTAGCACAGTAATATGATAGTTTGGTAGCAATAGTGACGGCAACAATAGTGGTAACAGTAGTAGCAATAGTTTTGTAACAGTTGGAAGAGCAGCAACAGTAGTAGTAACTTAGCAAGAGCAATAAGTGGAAAGGTCGTAGGCACTAGATCGGTAACTCGTTGGATGATATTCGTCATGTAACAGTCATAACCTAGGGCGATACAGAACTAGCTCAGTTCATCAATGTAATGTAGGCATGTATTCCGTAAATAGTCATACGTGCTTATGGAAAAGAACTTGCATGACATCTTTTGTCCTACCCTCCCGTGGCAGCGGGGTCCATAAGGAAACTAAGGGATATTAAGGCCTCCTTTTAATAGAGAACCGAAACAAAGCATTAACACATGGTGAATACATGAACTCCTCAAACTACGGTCATCACCGCGAAGTATCCCAAATATTGTCACTATGGGGTTGACGGATCATAACACGTAATAGGTGCATATAACTAGGCAAGATCAGATCAAGAACATAGATATAGAGATGATAACATAAACGGTTCAGATCTGAAGTCATGGCACTCGGGCCCTAGTGACAAGCATTAGGCATAACAAAATCATAGCAACATCAATCTCAGAACATAATGCGTACTAGTGATCAAGCCCTAACAAAACTAACTCGATTACATGATGAATCTCATCCAACTCCTCACCGACCAGCAAGCCTACGAAGGAATTACTCACTCCCGGTGGGGAGCATCATGGAATTGGCGATGGAGAAAGGTTGGTGATGACGAAGACCGAAGATTCCCCTCTCCGGAGCCCCAAACGGGCTCCAGATCTGGCCTCCCGATGAAGACAGGAGGTGGCGGCGGCTCTGTGTCGTGAAATGCGATAATTCTTTCTCTCTGATTTTTTTATCCAAATTTAGGAATTTATAGTGGCGGAGTAGGGCAAGTGGGGCCACCAGGTGGGCACAACCCACCAGAACGTGCCGGGAGGGGGCTGGCGCGCCCTGCTGTATGGTGCCCAGCCTGGGCCCCCTCTCCAATGGTTTTTGGCTCCAGTATTTTTTATATTTTCCAAAATAAATCTCGAAAAAGTTTCGTTCCATTCCGAGAACTTTTATTTCTGCACAAAAACAACACCATGGTAGTTCTGCTGAGAACAGCGTCAGTCCGGGTTAGTTCCATTCAAATCATGCAAATTAGAGTCCAAAACAAGGGAAAAAGAGTGAGGAAAAGTAGATACGTTTGAGACGTATCATAGTCCCATCAAGTTATGAACCGGTACTAATGTGAGCATCAGTCCCGGTTCGGGCGGCTAGGACGCCGGCCGGGGCTCGGTAGACACCAGTCCCGGTTTGAACGTGACCTTTCGTCCCAGTTGGTGACACCAACCGAGACTAAAGGTGTTGCGCCAGGAGCGAGCACCTTTCGTCCCGGTTTGTGTCTCCAACCGGGACTAAAGGTCTGTCTTCAGTCCCGGTTTTAGACACCAACCGGGACTACAAGTTTGCCTATATATACCCTCGCCCCTGCCCACCCTCTCCTCTGTTTTTTCCTCATAGGAGGTGGGAGGTGTGTGCTAGTTTTTTTCCCTTCCTATGCACAAGAGGTGTTCGATGAAATGCCTGTAAGCATGATGCCAGTTGAGTTCACAAAAGGTGCAAATTTTTCGGTTATCTTGTATATGCCGATCCAAGTCTCGATTTTTCTGGTTGCTTTCTGGTGCTAGCATTGTTGAAGTAACTGTTCGGCGTATATAAGATAACCGAATAATTTGCACCTTTGATTCTGGGTTGAAAGCCATAGTTATGCTCCACAAGTATTCTGATGGTCACTTCAGTTACATGAACGCGACGTATTAACTGGCAAGGTTGGCATCTGTTTTAATTTTTGGTAAATTTATGTTTCTTTCCTTGTACAAATATGCATAATAGACAGATATGTGGATCCATGAAAGGTTCAAAAGGGGAAGTTGATGATATGTTGAGGGCTAGGAAATCAGAGAATCCTATGAGAATAGTCTATTGTTTTGGCATATCTCATGAACATCCATGCACCTTTATATTATCTTACATCAGGAGTACAAACCCACATCATGAGTATGGTACATATGAAAAATAATATCAACTTAAAAAAGTCAACTAAAAAGCTTTTATAAAACTCTATTTATGATCAAAATAATATTAACTTAGAATTAAATAAAAAAAATCAAATAATAATACAAATTGTTTCCGATCTAAAGTAAAGTTAATAGAAAGTAAAATTTATCCAACTAAATTTTTCATAAAGTATTTTTTCTTAAAACCTTTTCATAATTCTACTGTTTTTGAATATGTTTAAAAGAAAACAACAACCAAAAATAGGAAAATTAGATACAGTCCCGGTTGGTGGCTCCAAGTCCGGATGAGAGGAGTTCTGGTTGCTTTCTGGTAAAACTGAGGACAACATATCAGATAGTAAAAAAAACAATTGCTGAAGATTGCAGCCAAAAAGAGCCAATGTTGCTAAAGAATGGATGGCTTGATTGCGAAAACAACAAGGCGTGCAAATGGTGTTGGTTTGTGCAAATAATAATACATATAGCTTCGCATGCAAGCAAGGGTGTTAAAATATTAGGGCTGGTTTGTGCACCCAGCCATGTCATAAAAATATTTTACCACGCGAATGAAGTCGACTTTAGTCTGGACAAAATTCTCAGTCTAGACAAAATCTTCGGTCTGGACAAAGTTCTCAGTCTAGACAATGTTCTCCATCTAGACAAAAATATCCGTCTAACTGTTCGGCATATATAAGATAACCGAATAATTTGCACCTTTGATTCTGGGTTGAAAGCCATAGTTATGCTCCACAAGTATTCTGATGGTCACTGCAGTTACATGAAGGCGATGTATTAACTGGCAAGGTTGGCATCTGTTTTAATTTTTGGTAAATTTATGTTTCTTTCCTTGTACAAATATGCATAATAGACAGATATGTGGATCCATTGGTAGGTCAGCTGAAAAGCATGTGCTCTCTTATCGCCGATTCATGAAAGGGTCAAAAGGGGAAGTTGATGATATGTTGAGGGCTGGGAAGTCAGAGAATCCTATGAGAATAGTCTATTGTTTTGGCATATCTCATGAATATCGAGGCACCTTTATATTATCTTACATCAGGAGTACAAACCCACATCATGAGTATGTCACCTATGAAAAATAATATCAACTTAAAATTATATAAAATTTATGTTAACAAAAAGTATTTTATAATATTCTTCAATAGCAAAAACAATCAAGTAAAAAGCTTTTATAAAACCCTATTTATGATCAAAATAATATTAACTTAGAATTAAAAAAAATCAACTAATAATACAAATTGTTTCTGATCTAAAGTAAAGTTAATGGAAAGTAAAATTTATCCAATTAAATTTTCCATAAAGTATTTTTCTTAAAAACTTTTCATAATGCTACTGTTTTTGAATCTGTTTAAAAAAAACTACAACCAAAAATAGGAATATTAGATGCAGTTCCGATTGGTGTCTCCTAGTCCGGATGAGAGGAGTTCTGGTTGCTTTCTGGTGAAACTGAGGACAACATATAAGATAATAAAAAAAGAATTGCTGAAGATTGCAGCCAAAAAGAGCCAATGTTGCTAAAGAATGGATGGCTTGATTGCGCAAACAACAAGGCGTGCAAATGGTGTTGGTTTGTGCAAATAATAATGCATATAGTTTCGCATGCAAGCAAGGGTGTTAAAATATTAGGGCTGGTTTGTGCACCCAGCCATGTCATAAGAATATTTTACCACGCAAATGAAGCCGAAGACTTGAGTCTGGACAAAATTCTCAGTTTGGACGAAATCCTCAGTCTAGACAAAGTTCTCAGTCTAGACAAAGTTCGCTGTCTAGACAAAAATATCGGTCTAACTGTTCGGCATATATAAGACAACTGAATAATTTTTGATATCTACTATGCAACCTTCTTCTTGTAGACTCGTGTTGGGCCTCCAAGCACAGAGTTTTGTAGGACAGTAGCAAATTTCCCTCAAGTGGATGACCTAAGGTTTATCAATCCGTGGGAGGCATAGGATGAAGATGGTCTCTCTCAAACAACCCTGCAACCAAATAACAAAGATTCTCTTGTGTCCCCAACACACCCAATACAATGGTAAATCGCATAGGTGCACTAGTTCGGCGAAGAGATGGTGATACAAGTGTAATATGGATGGTAGACATAGGTTTTTGTAATCTGAAAATATAAAAACAGCAAGGTAGCAAGTAACAAAAGTGAGAAAAAACGGTATTGCAATGATTGAAAACAAGGCCTAGGGTTCATACTTTCACTAGTGCAAGTTCTCTCAACAATACTGACATAGTTGAATCATATGTAAATCCCTCACGTGCGACAAAGAGTTCACTCCAAAGTCACAAATAGCGGAGAACAAACGAAGAAATTATTGTAGGGTACGAAACCACCTCAAAGTTATCTTTTCCGATCAATCGTATGAGCTATCCCTATAAGTGTCACGAACAGCCCTAGAGTTCGTACTAAAATAGCACCTTAAGATACACATCAACCAAAACCCTAATGTCACCTAGATACTCCAATGTCACCACGAGTACCCATGGGCTTGATTATACGATATGCATCACACAATTTCAGATTCATCATGTTCAATCCAACACAAAGAACTTCAAAGAGTGCCCCAAAGTTTCTACCGGAGAGTCAAGACGAAAACGTGTGCCAACCCCTATGCATAGATTCCCAAGGTCACGGAACCCGCAAGTTGATCACCAAAACATACATCAAGTGGATCAATAGAACATCCCATTGTCACCACGGATAGCCCATCGCAAGACATACATCAAGTGTTCTCAAATCCTTTAAAGACTCAATCCGATAAGAAAACTTCAAAGGGAAAACTCAATTCATCACAAGAAGATAGAGAGGGGAAAACTCCATATGATTCATCTATATTAATAAAGCTCGCGGTACATCAAGATTGTGTCATCTCATGAACACGAGAGAGAGAGATCAAACACATAGCTACTGGTACATACCCTCAGCCCCGAGGGTGAACTACTCCCTCCTCGTCATGGAGACCGCCGGGATGATGAAGATGGCCTCCGGTGATGGTTTCCCCCTCCGGCAGGGTGCCAGAACGGGCTCCCGATTGGTTTTTCATGGCTACAGAGGCTTGCGGCGGCGGAACTCCCAATATAGGTTTCTTTCTGGGGGTTTTGGTATTTATAGGAATTTTTGGCGTCGGTCTCACGTCAAGGGGGTTCCCGAGGGCCCCACAAGCCAGGGGGCGCGCCCTAGGGTGGGGGGCGCCCCCTAGGCTTGTGGCTGCCTCGGGACTCCTCTCCGGTATCTTTTTGCTCTAGTATTTTTTATATTTTCCAAAAATATTCTCGGTAAATTTTCAGCCCATTCCGAGAACTTTTATTTCTGCACAAAAAAAACGACACCATGCTAGTTCTGCTGAAAACAGCGTCAGTCCGGGTTAGTTCTAATAAAATCATACCAAAATCATATAAAATTATTGTAAACATGGCATGAATACTTCATAAATTATAGATATGTTGGAGACGTATCAATTTGCACCTTTGATTCTGGGTTGAAAGCCATAGTTATACTCCACAAGTATTGTCACGCCGAAGATGCGATTCTATCCTTATTTTGGCACGTGGGCCTCGACAGGGATAGAAGCGCATCTCGTCATTTCGCAAGAATGGATATCGTTGCAAGTACATGTAAAGAAGAGATGAGTATATGGAATTGGCTTACACTCGCCACAAGCTACATCAATATCACATCAATACAACAACATATACAAACATCATACAGAAGAGCAGGGTCCGACTACGGATGAATCAAACGATAAAATGATATCCATCCTTGCTATCCCAGGCTGCCGCCTGGAACCCATCCTATGATCGATGAAGAAGAAGAACTCCAAATCAAATAAACATCGCGCTCACGTCATATCATCGCATTACCTGTACCTGCAACTGTTGTTGTAGTAATCTGTGAGCCACATGGACTCAGCAATCTCATTTCCAAGGGTATCAAGACTATTAAAGCTTAATGGGTGAGATATGGTTAAGTGGTGAGGCTGCAGCAAGCACTAAGCATTTATTTGAGTGGCTAACTTACGAGTACAAGAATAAGTGGGGATGATTGTCGTATAAACGGACGTGAACTAGGAATGATCACTAAGTGATCCTGAACACCTACTTACGTCAAACATAACCCCACCGTGTTCTCTCTCGGATCAGAAATTCACGAGGCGAGACAGTCATGGTTATGCACACAGTTGGTGTATTTTATTTGAGTTTACTTCAAGTTTGCTATGACTGGGTGTTAAACAAAGTTTCCAAGTTGCCACGTAACCGCGGGCACGGCTTTCCGAAAGATTAAACCCTGCAGGGGTGCTCCAACTCATCCATCACAAACTAACCACACGCCGCGGGAATAACCTCGACCACGAATCTCGTGATCTTCCTAGGCAATTCAACTGGAAAACCACAACCTCGAGATAGCCCAAAGTATTCTCGGAATTCCTCGCACAAGATGTTCGAGAAAGGTAAAAAAATCCAGCAAGGCCGCCCGACGTGCCGACAATCCCGATAAGAGCCGCGTATCTCGTTCTCAGGGCACAACCGGATGAGCACTACGTACGGTGGCCGGATAGACATCCCCCGAGTTGCCCCGGGTGGCCCCCGCAAGTGGCTCTATTTTGGACCAGCACCAGCAGCACTGGCCCCCCTGTATTATGTTGAATTAACTCCTCGGGTTCATGACGCCCTATGCTGTAGTAACGGTGTTCAGTATTATTATGTTGGGAAAATATAGTACCAATGTTGGGCCTTGCCAGACAAGTTTTATCCTAAAACGAAAATCTAGGGGGTCCCCATAACAACCCCGAGCATGTTAGGAGCGCTCAATTATGGAACATAACACCGGTTCACAAGTAACTAGGGTGGCAAGAGTGGAACAAAACACCAGGCAAAAGGCCGAGCCTTCCACCCTTTACCAAGTATATATGTGCACTAAATTAAATAACAATAAATATTGTGATATAACAAAAGGATATCCATGTTGACACATGGAGTAGCTTGCACCTGCAACTAGCAACGCTATAAGAAGGGCTGAGCAAGCGGTAACATAGCCAAACAAAGGTTTGCTGGGATGTGGAGGGGTTAGAGGCTTATCATGGCATTTTAGGAGGCTTGACACACAAGTGGTAGGTAGCGCGACAGCGATAGAAACGAGACAACTAGCATGGCAATGATAGTAATGGTATCCAGGGAAATGGTCATCTTGCATGAGATTCCGCTTGGAAGAAGAACGAATCCATGAAGAAGACGAGCCAACGTAGTCAAACGAATCCTCACACTCCGAACGCTTTCGGAACTCTATCGAGAAGAAGCAATTCGGAAATAACAATCAACACATGATACACCACGACATATGCATGACATGATGCACTTGAAACATGATGCATGTTATGCAAGACATGGCAAAGCACAACAATCAACTCCTACACATTAAGTGAAGCTCAATAGGCAACGGGTTGCATATTGACGAAACTCCACATTCAAATTATTTAGTTCACTCCCGTTTAGGTACACAACAATATTAAATGTTGTTAAACATGGCAAGAGGTGAAGCATAGGTAAACTACACATCTAGGCAAGTTTAAATGAGGCCGGAAACAATATATAGCATTTCCGAAACGACCCCATATGTTAATTTCGAAATTGGTCCAGATCTGAACTAATCATGTTTTATATTTATTAAACAGGAAAATAAAGTATACCATGCAATTCTACACGTCATTCTAGTCGATTTACATATATGGAACATCTCAAACGGAGCTACGGTCTAAGAGACATGACCTTCACAAGATGAACATGACATGAATGCAAAATGCATGAAAATGACAACCACAAACATTTCAAATCATGAATGCAGCAATATATTATGATACTACATGAAAATCTATGCAAGTTTCATATAGGACAAGCTCAAAACGGAGTTACGGTTCAACCACAACAACCAACACAAGTTTTATTTGAAATCTGCCCAAAAGAGCAACATAGCATATTGCACACATGAAAACAACAAGCTACAAGATTCTAAAATGCACAAACTAAGCATGGGGCAGTAGCATATAACACACACTTCATTTCATCTTCACATATTGTCGTGGATTTGTCACGGCAGATGTCCTAGTGTAAGGACTTAGTCGTGAGGCCAACGCATCTAACTGGTAGCTTGAGAGGGGTTGAGCGGGATGAGAGACGCGGAGTTTTTACCCAGGTTCGGCCCCTCCGATGGAGGTAAAATCCTACGTCCTGCTTTGTGTTTATATTGATGACGATGACGATCTCGGTTACAAGGGTGCGGAGTCGCTACCTCTAATCTCAAGACCCTCTAATCTGACTATCTCGAGTGACCTGTCTGTCTAACCTGTCTCTCTGACCTGTATCGAGACGTCTAAAACCTGCCCTTCTTGGGGTGACCCGCCCCTCCTTATACAAGTTGAAGGGGCGGCTTACATGAGATTCCGGGTTATACCCGTGATTGGAGTCCTACTCTAAGTCATCCGTGTCTTCCAAGTTAAAGGGCCTCCGTCTTGTATTTTGACTCCTCGCTCGGGTCACTGTAGCAGGACGGGTTAACGTCCTGGCACTGCAGCAGCCGGGTTAACATCCTGGCACTGTAGCAGACGGGTTAACATCCTGGCACTGTAGCAGACGGGTTAACATCCTGGCACTGTAGCAGCCGGGTTAACATCCTGGCACTGTAGCAGCCGGGTTAACATCCGGGTTAACATACTGGCACTGTAGCAGCCGGGTTAGAACTGTAACCGGGTCATAATCATTCCGGGTCATACCGCGGGGTATATCCCCGACATTAGCCCCCAGGTTAGCTTGAATTTATTCATGGTAACCTTCTGAAATAAGAATATGTAAAGGGACCGGTTCACTCCAAAATACCAGTTGATCAGCTCCTGAAAATTCTAAAACTCTGTCATATCAATATACTGACACTGGCTCCTTGAAGAAAAAATAACCCTTATTATCAACTGCCTTGGCCTGACAAATTTGCTTGGTTCCTCATAACTGAGAATTTGAAGACATGTCTTCCTCATATCCATATTACCTGTAGCCCCCAAGTCTTAAGAAGGAAAACGTAGTGATAGCCTTAAGACTTGCTTCATATTACCTGGATTGCTCATCTGAGTCACCAGTCATAAATTGAATGTTCCACATATGTAGCCCCCAAGTACCGGGTTGTCTTGCCTGCAGCAACCTGGGACTTTTGAACTTGGTGTTGAATGTTGAGAAATCTGGGTTGTCATCTGAGTCGCCAGATGTATACTGAGTGTTCTGTATTTCACATGTGTAGCGCCCAAGGGCCGGCTCATCAGCATGTGATGGGCCGGGTCTTTAATTTGGACTTTAACCGGACTGTAGCCCCCAAGTGCCGGGTCGCACGCCTGCGGCGATTTGGGACTTTTAGAAAATTTGATCTGAGTAGTGTAGCCCCCAAGTGTCGTGATGCATGCTTGCAGCGACATGGGACTTGCATACTTTGTATGGACTTGAATAATGTAGCCCCCAAGTGCCGGGTCGTCTGCCGGCGGCGACTCGGGACTGTTGTGAGAATAATATGACTCATCATAATTTGTTGGATGAATCCTTGACCGTGGTTGTAACCCGGCAGAATATCCTGGAATAATGCCTTTACCCTTGAAAATGAAAATCCCTGCTCATGGTTGCAGTGCAACCCGGCGAATATATGTTTGAGTAATCCATGATGAAGATCCAGCCATGTTGGCTATTAAAGATCTATTTGTTCTGGCGGCTTATCTTAGGAGACAAGACCTACAAAAATAAACAAAACAGAGTATATTCTGCATTGTTGTAAGGGCGGCTTGAAAAAGCACAACCCGGAGATGTTAAAATCTCGTATAGCCTTGCTTCTTCTTTCATAATCTTGCTCTGACCCGGTTTGAAAAAACCGGCATGATATGTAAATATGATGAAATGCATGATGTAATGTATGATGTATGATGCAATGTATGATGTTCTTGCTTTGCCTTTTATTCTCAAAATTTCATATGATGGTTCTTCTGGGTGGACTCGTTGCTTGAACTCATACCAGTGCAGGGTCTCTAACGAGAGTGACCGTCAACTCCTTTGAACGGCTCAGGGTCTCTAGGCGAGATTAACTGATAAGAGCGCAACGAACCAAAGAGAGACACAACAGGGGGTGAGTACCCCTAGAGCCCATAAGCTACTTCTCACGTGACGTAAATCCGTCGTTTGAACCTCCAGGGTACGACGGGCCACTTGGCAGAGAGTACGCAGCTGATGGGAGAGTTTGCCTCGCCGCTGTAAGAGGCCCTCGCAGGGGGTAAGTTTATAACTCGCTGCACCCCTGGCGAAGCGGCAGCTGCTTACAAGCAGGTATAACCCGACCTTGCGGATCAAAAAGGGGGTAAGTGTAACACTCGCTGCACCCCTAGTGATCTTTGTTGACGGAGCCAACATTTGGGTCCACGACCCGCCTTACAGTGGCTGAAAAGCCTGATCGAGAGGGTTGAAGCTTAACCCGGTGAATTGAAAGCCCCCAAACGACCTTGTCGACGGAGTCAACTTTTTGGGTATATAACCCGGCCTTACTGTGGCTGAAAAGCCTGATCGAGAGGGTTGAAGCTTAACCCGGTGGGTTGAAAGCCCCCAAACGACCTTGTCGATGATATCAACTGGTGCACTGTTTTGTAAGCTGCCATCTTGCATGAAGAAACGGCAGAAGCCTCCAAGTGACTTTATGATGATCCAATCAATCCGGGCACCCATGTTTGAACGGTGCATCTCGGCAGTTCGTCCTCTTGGGCAACTTTTTACTTCTTCCGCCAATAATGTGGTAGCCCCCGGGATCGGGTTAACTTCCTTGTAATGACCTGGGGTTCTTGTTGAGAAAGTGACCAAATGCGTCGAGCTCTGTAGCCCCCGAGTCTTAAGTTGACTCGAAGAGGCGGCTTGAGAGTCTTCCACTGAAGGTTGAGGTTGACCGTGGCGGGTTATAGATGATCCCGTATGAATTGTTTCAATAATCCGGTCGATGGTTCGTCCCGGCTGGTTGTTGAAGTTAACAAAACTGCAGTGGCGGCGACTTGTGCGCCTGTCCGTTGAACCATCCAATGCAAGTGGACAGACGAGTCGGCCGCGGGCGTTGTAAGCCGGCGCGGACGGTTGAATCGGCCGCGGGCGTTGTAAGCCGGCGCAGGCGGTTGAATCGGCCGCGGGCATTGTAAGCCGGTGCGGTCGCGAGAGACGGCCGAGGCGTTGTTAGCCGGCGCAGGCGGTTGAATCGGCCGCGGGCGTTGTAAGCCGGTGCGGTCGCGAGAGACGGCCGAGGCGTTGTAAGCCGGGGCGGCGCGGAAGACGGCCGCGACGTTGTAAGCCGGTGCGGCGCGGAAGACGGCCACGGCGTTGTAAGACGGCATGGAAGCACGAGTCGGCTATGGCATGTTGACGTTGGATCAGACCATGGGCGGCTTCCGCGCGTCTGTTGGACAACTCGTACAGGCGGGCGCTGACGTGAGCTTTGCATCCGCAGTACGACAGTCACTTTGGCAGTCCTGCATAAAGACATGCAGACGAGAGTAATTGTTCTCGAAAGGATTAAAATGTATCAATAAAAGTTGACTGAATTGACTTCACCTGATATGTTTGTCGGAAATTATCAGCCGCATGATTGACGATCACTGCAGTGGAGCTGAAGTAAACCTCGGGCGAGTCATAGTTGCTTGCAATTATTGGCGTGTTGGCCTGGCCACACCCCTTTTTTTTTAGGCACCTGACCATCTTGACTTTTCTTCCATCCGGCCCCTCTTACCCCTTGCTGCAAACAGCCTCCCACAGAAAAGCACGCAGGGGCGCAGCAGCTCAGAGGAAAAAAAACGAGCGGGGGCGACGGGAGTGGCTGCTCTGAGGCGAGGTGAGGGAGAGCCGGCCGGCGACTTGAGGCGCGGTGGCCTGGAGGCGAGGCAAGCCACGGCGAGGGAGCAGGGCTGGCTCGAAGACGGTCCGACAGCGGCGACCCGAAGGTAGGCCGGGGCAGAGCAACGTCGGCGGTGGCTTGAAGCGGAGCTGCGGCCGAGTCAGGGCGGCTCAAATCTGCGCCGGCAGGGGCGGCTCAAGGCGATGGCGCGGCAGAGGCGAGGCCGGCGGTTTAGAGGCGGCCACGGCCAAGTCGGGGCGGCTTAAATCCGCGCCAGTGGGGGCGGGTCATGGCAAGGTGCGACGGCGGCTGGTACTGCGAGGGCGAGGCCGCTTGTCTGGGGTGGCTTGCGGCATCCACGGCGGAGCTCGGCGGCTCGAAGGCGAGGCCGTGGCGAGGGGAGCCATGGTAGAGGCGGAGCCCAGAGGCTCGAAGGCGAGGCCGTGGCGGCGGCTTACGGCGGCGACTGATGGCACGGCGACTCATGGCGCGAGGGAGCGCTCTGGGAGGCGACGCGAAGGTGAGGCGGGTGGCCGGAGCCGGCGAACGGCGCGGCAGCACAAAAGAGCCGCTGCAGGGCGGTGGCGGCGACGCAGGGCTTCGGCGGAGGCAGGCCGTGGAGGCGTGGAGGCGGCTCGCCCGGAGACGACACGAGGTGGAGGTGACGCGGCCGGAGCGACTCACGGGCGGGGCCACGGGCGGTTCGCCGTGAAGGCAATTTCTCAGGCGGAAGGTTGCGCGAGGCCGGACCGGGGCGGCTCGCCGGCGGGCTCCAACCGCGTCTGCGGCGAAGGCGAGCTGTAATCTGGCGAGAGGCGGGTCATGGCCGCACCGGCGGCCAATGGAGGAGGCGAGACCGCTCGGCAGGGGCTGCGCGAGGTGAAAACTGCTAGGGCGGCTTATGGAAGTGTCGAAGGCGATTCAGAATAGGGCAGCTCGCGGCGGCTCGGCGATTTGAGGCAGGCCGGCCGCGGTTGCAGCGGCAGCTTAAAGGAGCACAGCGGAAGCAGCTTGCACGGGGAAAGGCCCGGCGGCGGCTCACGGCGGCCGAGCGGCTCGGAGGAGGGGTGGAAATTTGGCCGTAGCTTGTCCATAGCAGAAGTTTGATGCAACCCGGAGGTAACCCGACGCCGTAGCGGCGACGGATGGCGGAGATACGGTCGTGGCCATGCAGGTTAAGGACGAGGTCGGCTTGAGGCGTGGCCGGGTTGAAGCGATGCTGCAGCGGCGGAACGGCCGTTGCGAGACGAAGCGGCGGCTATGGAGGGAGGTGCGTAGACGGCTCAACCACAGCGGCGGGGCGCGACAGAGGCGGCAGCTGCGGTGGATGCGGGGACGAGGTGGAGCTGGCCGTGGCGCGTTGGGTAGGGCAAAGGCGGCGGAAGCGCGCGGCGAGGCGATGGAGGCAAACCGGCACGGCGACTCTCTGCAGCGGCGGTGGCTGGCGCCGCGGCGGCTCGACGTGGAGGCGGTTTAACGACGCGCGAGGCCGCGGCGACTCTGCGACGGCAACTCGACATCAAGGCCAGTGACTCGGGGGTGGAGTTGCGCGGGGGCGGCTCACCCGCGGCGGGTCATAGCTGTGGATGAGGCGAAAGCAGCAGCTCGACGCGCGAGGCGAAGCGTGGCCTGTCTTACAGATGGCAAAGCGAGTCCGGGGCGGCTCAGCGCGGCTCGGAGGTGCTACGGTGGCGGGCGGAGCGAAGAGGCCGGCAGCAACTCGGAACAGAGACCGGGGCGGAGACTTGAGGCCGCTCGGTCCGAAGTGAACGGCAGAGCGAGGCCTGTGTATGTATCTTCTGTATGAATTTGCAAAGGCAGTCCCGATCTGGTCGCTTCCTCATGTGGCAGTTTTGGCCAATAAAAAATTGGAAGTTGTAGATCATCCTGACCGTCACGTGGCAGAGTACTAATTGAAGTAGTACAATTGCTACTGTTGTCTCACATACGAACAGAGGCGTCTTCCCATTGTTTTGATGATTCCGGCGATTTGACCGCTTGGTCTCGGCGACTTGCAGCAGTAAACAAATCACAACCCAAACCCTAATTTCTCTTGAACCTTTAATCTCCCAAAATATAAATCTGGGCTGATGAACTTAACGCTGATGCAGATCTTTTCCAAACCGGCTCTTCTTCACCGAAAAAATAGCGAACCTCTCGATCCCTGTGAGAGATCCCTCCAAGAACTCAACACCACCGTGCGTTTGCCCCACGGTGGGCGCCAACTGTCGTGGATTTGTCACGGCAGATGTCCTAGTGTAAGGACTTAGTCGTGAGGCCAACGCATCTAACTGGTAGCTTGAGAGGGGTTGAGCGGGACGAGAGACGCGGAGTTTTTACCCAGGTTCGGCCCCTCCGATGGAGGTAAAAGCCTACGTCCTGCTTTGTGTTTATATTGATGATGATGACGATCTCGGTTACAAGGGTGCGGAGTCGCTACCTCTAATCTCAAGACCCTCTAATCTGACTATCTCGAGTGACCTGTCTGTCTGACCTGTATCGAGACGTCTAAAACCTGCCCTTCTTGGGGTGACCCGCCCCTCCTTATATAAGTTGAAGGGGCGGCTTACATGAGATTCCGGGTTATACCCGTGATTGGAGTCCTACTCTAAGTCATCCGTGTCTTCCAAGTTAAAGGGCCTCCGTCTTGTATTTTGACTCCTCGCCCGGGTCACTGCAGCAGCCGGGTTAACATCCTGGCACTGTAGCAGCCGGGTTAACATCCTGGCACTGTAGCAGACGGGTTAACATCCTGGCACTGTAGCAGACGGGTTAACATCCGGGTTAACATCCTGGCACTGTAGCAGACGGGTTAACATCCTGGCACTGTAGCAACCGGGTTAACATCCGGGCACTGTAGCAGCCGGGTTAGAACTGTAACCGGGTCATAATCATTCCGGGTCATACCGCGGGGTATATCCCCGACACATATCATACTCAAAAGAGTCATGGATCACATGGTAGGAAGCTCACAACATGGCAATAAAATATAGCAGATTAGGACTTAGTGAAAATAATAGTTTTTAGCATAGCAGTTTTTCACGAAGGCATATTGGCAGCAGCAAAACTATATGCTACAGGGCATATTATGGCATGAAAATTAACAACATGGTAGTAGACATGATGCACAACAAATCATTCCATGGTGGCAAGGTCTAATTATGCATAGAATCATGGCTAGCATCAACACAATATGGCATTATGAAGAAAACAGATTCTCAGACTTAGTGAAAATTAGAGTAGACATGTGCAGCAGTTTTTAACAGATTGACATATTGGACAACAGAATTAACTATGATGCTAAACCTATTCATGCAAACTATTGGCACAACATGATAGGCAACAACATGCTTAACAAAAGACTGCTTGGTGGCAACCACAAAAGACTCCTAGATCAATAGCAAATCACATGGCAACATGGCAACGGAATAATAGTTTCAGACTTAGTTCTCCCAAAACTGCAATATTGACTAGGCATGTTGACATGGCAATAACAGTAGCATATCAATCATTTATAGGCATGGCAAGGACTCTAACAGCAAGTATACATGACACACTTCAAATCATTCCATTGGCACAATTACATAGGATGCATGGTTTGCTTAATATGATGCTCACAAAACGGAACTCTTCGCTAACAGATTTCAGTTTTTAACACGATAGCCACTTGAGATCAATAAATTGACATGTTTATGATGTTATACATGGCAACCAGAGGCATGGCATCGAAGTAGACATCACATAGGGCAATACTCATGAAGAAACCACATGGAAAAGACCAACGGTTTCCTTGCAATGATCCACACAAAATTGAACAAAATAACATATCTGCACCTAACGACACGATGCACTTTTGTATCAAAGATTAGACCACTTAGACGATTCCTATAATGCATGCAAATGATGCTAACATGTAGAGCACGAAATGTAGATACTTTTTCATATATAACTCATTCTCATCGGATGCACGGTTTGAAAACTACAGGCAGTTTAATATGGCATCATGGTGAATTTTTAACACACGCAAACGACTTAGTGGAAAATCTCACCCCGGGGGTAAGCTGGATGACGGGGTACATGGACGACCAGATCCGGGGCAGCGGGGCCGACGCTTGGATGGCGGGACGCGGCGGTACCGGGACGAGCCGGTCCCGGCGGCGGTTGGTAGAGGCCGGCCGGCGTCCATGGCGGCGAGCGCCGCGGCGGGAGGCCGGAGGAGGCCAGGGACGGGCGCAGGGGACGGACGGATCCGGGGGCGCCCGGCCCGGATCCGGCCGAAGGCGGTGCGGCGGCGACCTCCGGTGGCGGGGAGCTCGGGGCTCGGCCACGACAGGGAGGCGAGGCGGCGGGGTTGAGGCATGGGCGGCGGCGCTGTGCTGCAGGGGCGCGACGGCGGGGCGCGGGCGAGGTGCGGCGGCGGCGGAGCGCACCGGCGGCGGTGTGGGAGACCGAGCGCTGCTAGGGTTGCGGGAGGCAGGGCGGCGGCGGGCTGGTGCGCGGGCGGCGGCGCGGTCCGTTTCGGGCCCGGGCGGGCTTGCGGCGGAGGGAAGGAGAGAGAGGGTGAGGTGGCAGCGCGCGAGTGGCCAGGAGGGGCGGCTGCGGCGGCGCTGGGGCTGCTGGCGGTGACAAGTGGCGCTGCGGGAGCGGGGCTGCACGGAAATTGAGGAGCAGGGAGGCTAGAGGTTAGGGGAGGCTAGGGTTTGCCCAAAATGGCATGGGGGAGCTGTTAAAATAGGTAGGGAGGCTAGGGTTTGAGGGATTTTGTCCATTTTCGAACCGTAGGATCTCGATCCGACGGTCCGGAAGCGGGAGGGGGGGCTAGGTGAGCTGCGGTGGCTTGTAGATGGGCTAGGGCTGAGAAGAGAGGAAGAATTGTGGCCCGTGACATGATTTTGAAATACCGAAACATCCGACGAATACCTGATGATGGTGCCGCTACGGTCGACCGTTCGGGTATCAAACGAACTCTGACTGCGACGAAACTTGGCAGGCGGTCTACCTACAATAAAACAAGACTGCATGTCAACTTCCGACCCAATCCGAGAAAGTTTTATGTGCGCTTTTAAAAACAATATTTTATCGATGCCGCGGGCGCGTGCGTGTGTGGTTGGTCTCGAAACGATCGTCGACGAGAACGGAAAGAATCGGCAACTATGAACGAATGCAAGTTTTCAAAAACGAGAGACGATGCTATGCAGATGATGCGAATGATGCAATGATGAATGTGACAACCGAGCGAATCACACGATGACAACGACATAAAAGGGGAATCTTCTGGAGCGTCGGTCTCGGGCTGTTACAAGTATTCTGATGGTCACTCCAGTTACATGAAGGTGACACATTAACTTGCAAGGTTGGCATCTGTTTTAATTTTTGGTAAATTTATGTTTGTTTCTTTGTACAAATATGCATAATAGACAGATATGTGGATCCATTGGTAGGCCACCTGAAAAGCATGTGCTCTCTTATCGCCGATTCATGAAAGGGTCAAAAGGGGAAGTTGATGATATGTTGAGGGCAGGGAATTAGAGAATCCTATGAGAATAGTCTATTGTTTTGACATATCTCATGAATATCCATGCACCTTTATATTATCTTACATCAGGAGTACAAACCCAAATCATGAGTATGGTACCTATGAAAAATAATATTAACTTAAAATTATATAAAATTTATGTTAACAAAAAGTATTTTATAATATTCTTCAATAGCAAAAAGAATCAACTAAAAAGCTTTTATAAAACTCTATTTATGATCAAAATAATATTAACTTAGAATTAAATAAAAAAGATTCAACTAATAATACAAATTGTTTCTGATCTAAAGTAAAGTTAATAGAAAGTATAATTTATCCAACTAATTTTTTCTTAAAGTATTTTTTCTTAAAAACTTTTCATAATGCTACTGTTTTGAATACAAATTGTTTCTAATCTAAAACTAAAACCAAAAATAGATTTAGTCCCGGTTGGTGGCTCCAACCGGGACTAAATGGGGGCCTTTCGTCCCGGTTGGAGCCACCAACCGGGACTAAAGGCCTAAGCTTCGTGCTTTTTTGGCTGCCGAAATTTAGCTTTAGTCCCGGTTGGTGGATCCAACCGGGACTAAGGCACCCCTTTAGTCCCGGTTGGAGCCACCAACCGGGACTAAAGCCTTGGGTATATAACCAACCGCGGCCTCCTTCTTCCCCAATCTCCCCACTCCTCCCGCACCCCCGATGCCGAACCCACACGCACGCCGCCAAGCTGCCGGACATCACCGTCGCGTCCGAGCCGTCGCCCTCCTCCCCGAGCATCGCTCGTCGCCGACGGCCGCCGTCGCCGAACCTCCTCCCCGAGCTGCGTCACCGAGCCTCGCCGCCCCCGCTCCCCGGCAACGCTAGGTGAGCCACCGGCCATCGCCGTTCTGCTCCTCCTCCTATCCCCCCCCCCCCCGCGATCATCGCCACCCGCGCCAACGCCGATGACCTCATTTGCAAAGTTGATTTGTTGATCTGTGAGAAATACCTACTGTTTTGCATGATAAGTGGTAGAAAAACTATGCATTTTTGTACAATTATACATGGCATGAGGTAGCTACTCTTCCACCATAACATTCTGCAAAAAATGCAAATGAAGATGCTTGTTTGCTACCTTACATGATTTTAAGTGCTATATGTGCTCTTGGGCGCGCGCCACACACACACATACACATCATTAGGCTTTGGAAGCATGTCAATTTGGTGTCCCACAAGATAAACGGAGGGGATGCCATCATTAATTCATTATGCATCTCCCTCATATTCCTAGGACAGTTCCCGTGCTAGCTAGTCGTATACGTTGTGTGCGAGTGTGTGCGTGTGGATTTGTTATTAAATATGGTATTGTTGTTATTGTTGTTAAATAAAATGTTATTTGCTAGCCACAATTTGTTCTCGTCAACGATGCCCATCCCGCATCCTCGTCGTCGACTCGGCGCCGAAAACCAGTTTGAGAGGCGCCATGTCCGGGACTGGGCTCCGTCGGGCTGGCACTGGGAGGTGCTACCTTCCGGGGCGCGCAGCTTGGTGAAGAATCCGGGTCTCGTCGTCGACCCGGAGCTTCTTTAGTGGCAGTCGCATGGGCCACTCTTAGTGCGGAAGCAGCCGGCAATCGAGGAGGTGGTACGTCGCCGTGTCAGGGAGGAGGACGAGCACGTCCGTCGCTACATGGTTGCGTTGGACGTCAGGTTCACCAATACCTGGCAGTTCCTTGAGGGATCTCACCCGAGCTATGATCCTTTGATGGTTCCTTCTCTTTGGGTGTCCACCACCCGAGCCTCAGGAACCGCGAGTCAACTATATTATTCGATAATATTCGAGTTGTATTAGTGATAATATTCGATGCTCCATTAACTGCATTATTCGAGATGTATTAGTGATATTATATGATAATATTATATGATAATATTATATGAAGAGTCCCCGACGATCGCCGGTGATATTATATGTATTAGTGATATTATATGATGATCTTGCTAAAAAAAATTGCCTTCGATTTTTAATCTTAGAATCATGAACACAAGAAATGTCGACGTCGTCTGACGACGATAGGATCCCTAAGTGCCCTTTGTGCTGGGATGACAGGGGTATATGCGACCTTTATCCTCACCTAGACAACGATACATCCTTAAGAATTTAGTATTATTACGGTATGTAAAGACGACATGTATTTTTTGTTAATGAAGTATGACGTGTGCTTTTTTGCTTTAATTAACCTTTAATTTTGTTTTGTACAATTCGACTAGTGCGTTCCCTGTCATGCAAGATTCGCTGTCTTGGACAAGTTCCATTTCAAAGAGAAGGGTAGTACAGAGCCTAAGATAGCTCACCTAAGAACGGAGCATTACACTTTTGTTGTTAAGGTGAAAAACAACGAAGATCACACATATTTTGGTTGTTCTAATTGGAGAGCATTTTGCAAGGCGTATGGGTTGGATGAGGACATGAACATTACCTTCGATCTTGGTAATGACGATGTTCGTGATAATAATATAGAAATTTGGGTGCATGCGGAGGATGACTTGATTCCGGTGCTACCTCCAGGTGCGTTTGTCAACAAATTTGTTAGGTAATTTATATTGATTATTGAAAAGTATTTGGTACTCATCCTGACTAAATTTCTTTATTTTTAATTATTAGCTTATTTCCGTGCGACAAGAACTACCCGACAGATAATAGATCGCACCTACTACAGTTATGACTCCGAGCTTACTTGGTTGGAGAAAAATCATCTAATATCATTTATTCATGATGTTGAGTATCATGCTAAACATTACATGACTGGCAACATTTATCATGGATATGTGCCACTAGTGCACAAGTTGAACCGTTATAACATCACTTCAGACAACTTTGTAAGAATTTTTTTACCATTGCGTCACTAGTCCATCTTTTTCATACATTGTTCTTAAGCAAAACTAGTTTGCTAACTATGTTATTATTACAAATGTTCTTCAATAGGTACTCCCCCCAGAGACCGTGCCTAAATGTATGTTTAAAAATGGTGATTTGCAAATGGTTAGCTTACAGCCACTCCCGATTAATTACAGTGGTAAATACATGATATCTCAAAGTGAAGAAACCCTGGAAATCAAAGGATGGAGAAATGCAATACAAGCATCCACGCTAACACTTGGAGAGGAATACTTGCGCATCCCACAAGTTGGAGATAGGTTGATCTGTGTTCTTCAATTGGGAGATGTCAGAGTTCGCCTTTATTACGCTTTTTTACCTAAGAGAGTAGTAGTTAGTGTTTTAACCTTGTGATAACTACACTGATGAGGAGTTGATTAAGATGATGATGAGTTGTTGGATGTTGAATGATGATGAGTTGATTAAGATGATGATGATGATGAGTTGTTATATGACATATATCAGTACAAATTAGATGGATGCAATAGACTGAATTAGAGGAAAATACGATGTTGCGACGCAACATCGTATTTTCCTCTAATTCAACTTGGTCTATTGCATCCATCTAATTTGTACTGATGTTGGATGTTGTTCTTCCATAATTTGTACTGATGTTGTATATTAATATGTGTAACCGCGTGAAAATACAATATAAATATAAAAGAAAATGAAACCACAAAATGAAACACGGTCCTTTCCAAAAAAAACCTAAACCCCAGCGCTTGGTAGGGGCTCACGCGTGGCTGCCTTTTAGTCTCGGTTGGTGTTACCAACCGGGACTAAAGGTCCTCCTGCCTGGGTGCCCGACAGCGGCCATGTGGAGCTCCTTTTGTCCCGATTAGTAACAGAAGCGGGACTAAAAGTGAGGGCCTTTAGTCCCGACTGTTTAGTCCCGGTTGCAGAACCGGGACTAAAGGCCCTTGAGAACCGGGACCAGTCCCACTTTTTCTGCTAGTGTTGTCTTGGGGCATAAAATATCTGAACGAGGTATTGAGGTGGATAAAGCTAAAGTTGATGCAATTGAGAAAATGCCATGTCCTAAAGATATTAAAGGTATTCGGAGTTTCCTTGGTCATGCTCGTTTCTATAGGAGGTTTATTAAAGACTTCTCTAAAATCTCTAGGCCTCTTACTAATCTTTTACAAAAGGATATTCCATTTGTTTTTGATGATGATTGTGCAGAAGCCTTTGAAACACTTAAGAAAGCCTTAACTTCTGCACCTATTGTTCAACCACCAGATTGGAACTTTCCTTTTGAAATTATGTGTGATGCTAGTGATTATGTTGTTGGTGCTGTTCTAGGACAAAGAGTTGATAAGAAATTAAATGTTATCCATTATGCTAGCAAAACTCTACACAGTTCCCAAAGAAATTATGCTACTACTGAAAAAGAATTTTTAGCAGTTGTGTTTGCTTGTGATAAATTTAGATCTTACATTGTTGATTCCAAAGTTATTGTTCACACTGATCATGCTGCTATAAAATATCTTATGGAAAAGAAAGATGCTAAACCTAGACTCATTAGGTGGGTTCTCTTGCTTCAAGAATTTGATTTACATATCACTGATAGGAAAGGAGCTGAGAACCCCGTAGCTGATAACTTGTTTAGGTTAGAAAATATTCTTGATGACCCACTACCTATTGATGATAGTTTTCCTGATGAACAGTTAGATGCAATAAATGTTTCTCAAAACACTCCTTGGTATGCTGATTATTCTAACTACATTGTTGCTAAATATATACCACCTAGTTTAACATACCAACAATAGAAAAAAATCCTTCTATGATTTAAGACATTACTTTTGGGATGACCCACATCTTTATAAAGAAGGGGTAGGTGGTATTATTAGACGTTGTGTACCTAAGCATGAACATGAACAAATCCGACAGAAATGTCATTCTGAAGCCTATGGAGGACATCACGCGGGAAATAGAACTACTCACAAGGTATTGCAATCTGGTTTTTATTGGCCTACTCTCTTCAAGGATGCCCGTAAGTTTGTCTTGTCTTGTGATGAATGTCAAAGAATTGGTAATATCGGTAAGCATCAGGAAATGCCTATGAATTATTCACTTGTTGTTGAAGCATTTGATGTTTGGAGTTTTGACTATATGGGACCTTTTCCTTCCTCTAATGGGTATACTCATATTTTGGTTGCTGTTGATTATGTTACTAAGTGGGTAGAAGCTATTCCAACTAGTAGTGTTGATCATAACACCTCCATTAAAATGCTTAAAGAAGTTATTTTCCCGAGGTTTGGAGTCCCAAGATATTTAATGACTGATGGTGGTTCACACTTTATTCATGGTGCTTTCCGTAAAATGCTTGCTAAATATGATGTTAACCATAGAATTGCATCACCCTATCATCCTCAATCTAGTGGTCAAGTTGAACTTAGCAATAGAGAAAAATTAACATTACAAAAAACTGTCAATAGGTCCCGAAAGAATTGGTCTAAGAAACTAGATGATGCACTTCTGGCCTATAGAACAGCTTATAAAAATCCTATGGGTATGTATCCATACAAAATGGTATATGGAAAAGCTTGTCATTGGCCTCTAGAGTTAGAACATAAAGCATTTTGGGCAATTAAAGAACTCAATTATGATTTCAAACTTGCCGGTGAAAAGAGGTTATTTGATATTAGCTCACTAGATGAATGGAGAACCCAAGCTTATGAAAATGCCAAACTGTTCAAAGAAAAAGTTAAAAGATGGCATGACAAAAGAATCCAAAAGCGGGAATTGAAAGTTGGAGAATATGTTCTTTTGTACAACTCTCGTTTTAGATTGTTTACAGGAAAGCTTCTTTCCAAATGGGAAGGACCATATATTATCGAAGAGGTTTATCGTTCTGGAGCTATCAAGATTAATAATGCCGAAGGTACTAACCGAAGGTGGTCAATGGACAAAGGATTAAACACTATATCTCAGGTATGCCTATTAATGTTGAAAGCAATATTATCCAAATCATGACAACGGAGGAACACATAAAAGAAACCTTTCGGAACACTCCAGAATCCTGAAAAAGAGGAGGTACGTGATACGGTAAGTAAACGGACTCCGAAAAATCCGCAAAAATCTGTTAGTTTTAGAATAATACAAAAATTAGGAAAATAAGAAATAAACAGGAAAGTAACCGAGGTGAGCATGATACACCAGGGCATGCCTACCCTCCCTGGCACGCCCTGGTGGGTTGAGCCCCCCTCGGGCACCTTCCTGACTCCGTTTTCCTTCCATATTCTTGCTTCCCAAGATAAAAATCTTTATATATACCCCCGATTGATTTGACCACCGCGTCGTAGAAAAATTCTATGTTCTTGTTTCGTGTTGTTTTCTCGTCAGATCTAGATCTCCATGGCTCCACCAAGCTCCTCCAAGGACAAGTTCTTCGAGAAGGTCATCAAACCATACTTGTCGGAGGTGATGAAGCACCCTCAAGCCATTGAGATGCGTGAGGGGGTGCTCCACATTCGAGATGTTCAGGGGCCCAAGAGGACGGGAAGCATGGAGGCTAGGCTCGAGGTGGTGGAACAAGACATCTTCAAGTGCCAAGGGATGGTGGAGCGTGGACTTTGTGCCAATCACTCCATGATCACGGAATTCACCCGTGATCACATGGTGGATGGCCGGTCCATGAAGGACATCGTCTTCACTTTCAACGAGCAAATCAATTTTCTGCAAAGTCAAATCTATGATCTTCAAAACCAAGTTTTTGAGTATGAAGCAAGATTTAAAGGTATGAGTTTAGCTGCCACTTGCAGGACTCGGGAGACTCGTGCATCATCTTTTGATGGTGAGCCCTTGCCCTGGAAGCCGGAGGACAAACCTACCACTTCATCACCACCACCTTCATCATCTTCACCACCAAAGGAGACTTGAGTACACGGGTATGGGCACTCCCCTTGGCTTGAGCCAAGCTTGGGGGAGATGCCCCGGTATCGTATCACCATCACTTTTATTTACCTTTACCTATTTTAGTTCGATCCTTAGCTATTTCGTGATTTAGTTTAATAAAAGTTTAGTATGATCTATTTTCGAGTGCTAGTTTCGTGATCTATGTATGTTTGTAATTGAGTGAGAGTTATATAATAAAGTTTAGTCTGAGATTTTGCTTCTTTACTTTCTTGTTGCAATCAAAATAAAAGGAAATAAATGAAAGGATCATATGCTAATCTTATGGTAAGTAATGACATCACATAAGGAAAAGTATAAGTGGTAAACTTTATTGGAGATTGACAAACATAGCATTGGTCAATGATGCAATTCATGAAAGAATTAATAAGGGAAGAGAAGATTCACAAGCAAATACACTATCTTGGACATCTTTTATGATTGTGGCCCCCCATTAAATATTATATGCCAAAATTGTTGACGTTGGACAAGGAAGACAACGTAATGATTTATGTTTGTTCATATTCACATAGAATTTATATTGTCATAGATCCTTCAACATGTGGTGCTTGCTCAATATCTTTGCTAGCCAAAAATTCCGCACTAAGTAGAGATACTACTTGTGCATCCCAAGAACCCTAAACCCAAACTCATGTTTTGAGAGTCCACCATACCTACCTATGGATTGAGTAAGATCCTTCAAGTAAGTTGTCATCGGTGCACTAAGGCAATAAAAATTGCTTCTAAATGTGTTTGATCAATTAATGTAAGAGAAAATTGAGCGTTGTACGAACTTGTGATGCAAAGTAATAAAAGCGACGGACTGCATAATAAAGGTTGCTATCATAAGGGGAAATATAACGTGACGTTCTTTTGCAATAATGGATTTGGCATACAAACCAAAAAGCGCATGACAACCTCTGCTTCCCTCTGCGAAGGGCCTATCTTTTACTTTTATGTATTTACTTTTATGCAAGAGTCAAAGTATTCTTCCCTATTCCTTTTTATTTTCTCTTTTTGCAAGCATCATGTGGTGAGGAAAGATCTAGGCACATATATCTAGTTGGATATGAGTGAGCATGAGTTATTATTGTTGACATCACCCTTGAGGTGAATACGTTGGGAGGCAAAACTATAAGCCCCTATCTTTCTATGTGTCCGGTTGAAACTTTTTGCTCATGGGTATGCTGTGAGTGTTAGCAATCATAGAAGATTAAATGATGGTTGAGTATGTGGACTTGCCAAAAGGCTCTGACACGAGACCCTTCCTGAAAATATGATGAATTGTAGTTGCAAAGTTGACTAAGAACATAGTTTGTTGGTTTTCAATAAGGTTTATGCTTTATACTTCTATGTTGTGATGAATTGTTACTTGTTCATGAGAAGTTATATGATAAAGTTATAAAATAAAAGTTATATGAAAAAGTCCTATGACAAAGTTTGTTGCTGCTATGATAATAAGCATGATGCCACTATGTCTGTATTTTGTTTTTATCGACACCTCTCTCTCAAACCATGTGGACATGTTTTTCGATATCGGCTTTCGTTTGAGGACAAGCGAGGTCTAAGCTTGGGGGAGTTGATACGTCCATTTTGCATCATGATTTCCTACTGTTATTTATAATGTTTTTATGCATAATAATGCTTTATGGAGTAATTCTAATGCCTTTTTCTCACGTAATATACAAGGTTTACACAAAGAGGGAGAATGCCGGCAGTTGGAATTCTAGACCTGAAAAAGCATATCAGAGACACCTATTCTGCACATCTCCAAATAAGCTGAAACTTCATGAAGAATTATTTTGGAATAAAAAAAATACTGGAGCAAATAACTACTAGAGGAGGGCCACCTGGTGACCACAAGACACCAGGGCGCGCCAGCCCCCCCAGGCACGCCCTGGTGGGTTGTGGCCAGCCCGACCCACCTCCGGTGCCCATCTTCTGGTACTTAAGGTATTTTGACCTAGAAAAAATCAAGAGGGGACATTCGGGACAGAACACAGCCGTCTCGAGGTGGAACTTGGGAAGGAGCACTTTTGCCCTCCGGCGGAACGATTCCGCCAGGGGAACTTCCCTCCCGGAGGGGGAAATCGAAGCCATCGTCATCACCAACAAACCTCTCATCTTTGGGAGGCCAATCTTCATCAACATCTTCAACAACACCATCTCCTCTCAAACCCTAGTTCATATCGTGTGTTCAATCTTTGTATCGGAACCTCAGATTGGTACATGTGGGTGACTAGTAGTGTTGATTACATCTCGTAGTTGATTACTATATGGTTTATTTGGTGGAAGATTATATGTTCAGATCCATTATGCTATTTAATACCCCTCTGATCTTGCGCATGAATATCATTTGTGAGTAGTTACCTTTGTTCTTGAGGTCACAGGAGAAGTCATGTTGCAAGTAATCATGTGAAGTTGATATGTGTTCGATATTTTGATGATATGAATGTTGTGATTCCCTGAGTGGTGTCATGTGAACGTAGACTACATGGCACTTCACCATCTTTGGGCCTAAGGGAATGCATTGTGGAGTAGTTATTAGATGATGGGTTGCTAGAGTGACAGAAGCTTAAACCCTAGTTTATGCGCTATTTCGTAAGGGGCTGATTTGGATCCAAATGTTTAATGCTATGGTTAGATTTTATCTTAATAATTTTCTCATAGTTGCGGATGCTTGTGAGGGGGTTAATCATAAGTGGGAGGTTTGTTCAAGTAAGAACAACACCCAAGCACTGGTCCACCCACACATCAAATTATCAAAGTAGCAAACGCAAATCAAACCAACATGATGAAAGTGACTAGATGAAATTCCCGTGTACCCTCAAGAACGCTTGCTTATTATAAGAGACCGTTTTGGCCTGTCCTTTGCCACAAAAGGATTGGGATATCTTGCTGCACTTTATTTACCATTATCTTTACTTGCTCGTTACCAATTATCTTGCTATCAAACTACTTGTTACCTACAATTTCAGTGCTTGCAGAAATTACCTTGATGAAAACCGCTTGCCATTTCCTTCTGCTCCTCGTTGGGTTAGGCACTCTTACTTATCGAAATGACTACGATTGACCCCCTATACTTGTGGGTCATTAATGTGCTGGTCGGCTAGTTGAATGGCCCATTTGGCTATTCGTCCGGCTGCGTCCCGGTTTCCCATGATCGCCCAGAGGGGTGTGGTGCTCACCACCGTGACGGGGTGCTCCTGGAAGTAGGGCTTGAGCTTCCTAGCCGCCAGGAACACGCCGTAGCGCATCTTCTGGTAGTGGGGGTAGTTCTCCTTCGTGGCGGACAGGACCTTGCTCAAGTAGTAGACCGGCCGTTGGACCGTCTGGGCCCGATTCGGCTCCGGCCGTTCAACGGCCATGACGACGCTGACCACCCGGCTGGTCGCCGGGATGTAGAGCAGCATCGGCTCCTTGTCGGCCGGTGCGTCCAGCACGGGAGCGGTGGAGAGCGCCTGCTTGAGGCTGCAGAGTGCTTCGTCCGCCTGGTCGGACCAGGCGAAACTGTCTATTTTCTTTAGCAGGTGGTAGAGGGGGAGCACCTTTTCCCCCAGCCGGCTGATGAAGCGGCTGAGCGAGGCCAGGCAGCCGGTGATCTTCTGGACGCCGGCCAGAGTGGCCGGATGGGCCATGCGCTCAATGGACCGGATCTTCTCCAGGTTGGCCTCGATCCCGCGCTCGGAAATGAGGAAACCGAGGAGCTGGCCGGCTGGGACGCCGAACACGCATTTCTCTAGGTTCAGCCGGATTTCGAACTTGCGCAGGCTTGCGAATGTCTCCCTGAGATCGTCCAGGAGGGTGCGGCTCTCTTTGGTCTTGACCACAATGTTGTCCATGTAGACGTGTACGTCGCAGCCGAGCTGCCTGTAGAGGCATCGCTGCATGGAGCACTGGAAGGTGGTGCCGGCATTTTTTGGCCCGAACGCCATGGTGATGTAGCAAAAGGCCCCAAAGGGGGTGATGAAAGCTGTCTTGATCCGGCCAGTCAGATTTAGCTTGATCTGGTGGTAGCCTGAGTAGGCGTCCAGGAAGGACAGCAGCTCACAGCCGGCCGTAGAATCGATCACTTGATCGATACGGGGCAGAGCAAACAGGTCCTTGGGGCATGCCTTGTTCAGGGTCATGTAATCGATACACATGCGCCAAGTCTTGTTCTTTTTCAGCACCAGGACCTGGTCTGCCAGCCAATCCAGGTGGAAGACTTCCATGATGAAGTCGGCTGCTAGCAGCCAGGCGATCTCTTCACTGATGATTTTCCGCTTCTCCTCGGAGAAGCGGCGCAGTGGTTGCTTGATCGGTCTTGCGTCCGGGAGGACGTGCAGGAAGTGCTCGGCGAACTTCCTCGGAACTCCAGGCATGTCCTTTGGAGACCAAGCAAAGATGTCCCGATTCTCACGGAGAAAGTCGATGAGCTCGCTTTCCTATGTGTCGTCGAGGCTGGCCCTGACCATGACGTACTTGCTTGGGTCAGCCGGGATCCTCTTTGTGTCCTTGCCAGTGGCCGGCTGGAACTGGGACTCGCCAGCCGGCTGCTCGTGGGCCAGGGCCACGAGCCGGTCGATCTGGCGCCGCTCCACAGCTATGACGAGGGATTCGACCAGCTTGGAGCCGGCCAGAGAGCACTCGGCTGACTTCTTGTAGTCGCCGGTGATGGTGATGTTGCCGTTGGTACCCGACAGCTTCATCTTCAGGTAGGCATAGTGGGGGACCGCCATGAATATAGCCAAGGTGGGCCGGCCCAGCAGCGCCTGGTAGGGGCTGGACAAGTCCACCACTTCGAACCAGATGGGCTCGCGACGGAAGTTCCTCGTCGTGCCAAACAGCACGTCTACCCGGACCTTGCCGATCGGCGAGCATGAGAGGCCCGGCACGATGCCGTGGAACACCGTGCGAGTCGGCTCGAGCTCGGACTGCCTGATGCCCAACTTGTCCATGGTGTCGCGGTAGAGGATGTTGATGCTGCTACCGCCGTCGATGAGAACCCACGTGAAGCGGCAGGTACTTCGCTTAGAAGCGAAGGTGGGGTCAAGGACCAGGGCATAGCCGACCGGCGTCGGCATCATGGCCGGGTGGTCCTCACGCCCCCAGGTGATGGGTTTGTCTGACCAATGCATGTACTGGGGGACCGGAGGGATGACGGCGTTGACCTCTTGTGCACGCCTGCACTGGCTGTGCTTGTCGTAGTCCTCCAAGGTGAAGACGACGTAGGTCATGTCTTGGCGCGGGTAGTCGTCCCGAGCGGGCGGTGGTGGCGGTGGTAGTGCCGGCGCGGGCGGCAACGCGTCGCCCCGCGCGATCTTGGTGAACCAACTGCATCGCCTCGAAGGTGTACTTGGGCTGCCAGGGCTGCTTGCCCTTGTTGGTGCGCTGGCGCCGGCTGGAGGCCGGGCCGTCTGCCATCTTGCCGTCGTCGATGGCGGCGACGTGTCGGCTGCCGTAACGGGCTTCCGGCTGGTCGGACTTGCGATTGGCTTGGTCCGATTGCGACCTGCCGGCTATGGGAGCGACAGCCGGCTTGTCCAGCGTGGGCTTGCCGGCGGCGTCGACCATGACCAGGAGCTTCATGGAGGACTCGGCCACGACGTATTCGTCTACGATGGCCATGAGCTGTGCGAGGGTCACCGACTCGCCGCGCATGAGCTTGTGCTTGAGGAGGGTGCCGTCTCGGCAGCCGTCGATGAAGTATTGGATTGCCTGCACCTCGTGGACTCCCTCGCAGGAGTTATGGAGCTCGGTCCAGCTCGTGAGGTAGTCATGGAGGAGCTCGGTCAGACCCTGGATGCCGAGAGCCAGCTGGCGGGGCCGACCGGGACGCTTGTACGTGCCGGTGAAGTTGCGCACAAACGCCTCTTGGAAGTCCAGCCAGCCATTGACGCTGTCGGCCGGGAGGCTGTTGAGCCAGGTCTGGGCCGAGCCGAGCAGCATGAGGGGCGCGTAGCACGCCGCCACACACTTGTTACCACCGGCGATGTCGACGGCCGTGGTTTAGTCGGTCAACCAATCCTCAGGCTTGGTTGAGCCGTTCTACTTGGGGGTGTCGCACGCCAAAGTGAAACCCTTCGGGAACAACTCCTTCAGGATGGGCGGCCCAAAACAGGGCGGGCCGGCTCTGCTTTCTTCCTCGGCGGCTTGGGATTCCATGAGTCGCTCGAGGCAGAAGCGGGCGTCCTGCTCGTCCAGGAGGCGCGCGCTGACGCGCTCGGCTATGGGGCGCCGGACCGGCGGCTGTTCGTCCGACCGACCGCGGTCTCGACCCCTGCGTGGGTTGCTCTGCGTCGACCGGTGGGCTCGTTTGCGCGGTTGTTGACCGTCGGGCTGCGGTCTCACCGGCCCCGTATATTCGTCTGCCGGCTGTTGGGACGGCGGTTTGCGTCGACAGGCGAAGATGCCTGGTGCGTGTCCCGCCAGCCGCTGGCAGGCCGGCGAGGGTCGTTGGTGTTGGCGTCGGTCCTTGAGCGGGAGCCGACCAGGTCTCGGGACGACTAGGCCGGCTGCTCCTGCTATGCGTTCGCGACCTCCACGAGAACGGGGATGCGCTCCTGCTGCGCCTTGCGCGCCGGGCCGTCGAGCTCTTGCAGCTCGTTGAAGGCGGCCTGTGCGGCCCTCATGTTCTTGACAGGGGTGCTGTAGACTAGGCGGGCGCCAGCCAGCTCCTGGCCGACCAGGCCACCGCGACGTCGTACTTCCGCTAGCCGGCTGGGGCCGACGTCGGCCGGTGACGTGGCTTGAGACTGCGTCGGTATTTCCCCAAAGAGGAAGGGATGATGCAGCACAGCGACGGTAAGTATTTCCCTCGGTTATGAAACCAAGGTTATCGAACCAGTAGGAGGATCACCACCACCCAATAAGCAGCACCTGCACACAAACAACAAATACTTGCAACCCGACGCGAAAGAGAGGTTGTCAATCTCTCTATGGTAATAAGATAGATTAGGTAGTGATAGATAGGAGAGATAGATCTCTCAAGAACACAAATAAAAAGAGCAAATATGCAGCAATATATTTTTGGGTTTTTGGTTTTGTAGATCTGAAAACAAACAATGCAAAAAACGTAGATCGAAAAGCAATATGATGGAAAAGTAGACCCGGGGGGCGTAGGTTTCACTAGTGGCTTCTCTCATGAGTATAGCGTACGGTGGGTGAACAAATTACTGTTGGGCAATTGATAGAAAATCGAATAGTCATGACGATATCCAAGGCGATGATCATTATATAGGCATCAAGTCCAAGATAGATAGACCGACTCCTGCCTGCATCTACCTCTATTGCTCCACACATCGACCGCTATCCAGCATGCATCTAGTGTATTAAGTTCATGGAAAAATGGAGTAATGCAATAAGAACGATGACATGATGTAGACAAGATCTATTCATGTAGGAATAGACCCCATCTTGTTATCCTTAATAGCAACGATACATGCGTGTCTTGCTGCCCCTTCTATCGCTGGGAAAGAACACCGCAAGATCGAACCCATCACAAAGCACCTCTTCCCATGGCAAGAAAAATCGATTTAGTTGTCCTAACTAAACCAAAGATTCGAAGAAGAAATACGAGGCTATAAGCAATCATGCATATAAGAGATCAAAGAAGACTCAAATAATATTCATGGATAGAAACTGATCATGAATTCAAAATTCATCGGATCCCAACAAACACACCGCAAAAGTTTACATCAAATAGATCTCCAAGAGACCATTGTACTGAGAATCATAAGAGAGAGAGAAGAAGCCATCTAGCTATTGCCTACGGACCCGTAGGTCTATGGTGGACTACTCACGCATCATCGGAGAGGCACCTATGAGGAAGATGAACCCCTCCGTGATGGTGTTGAGATTGGATCTCGCGGTTCTGGAACTTGCGGCGGCTAGAATTGTGTTTCGTCGACTCCTCTAGGGTTTTCTGAATATTTGAGAATTTATAGGCATCAGAGGCGGTGCGGAAGGGGGCCGAGGAGGGCACAACCCATCAGGGCACGCCGGGGCCCCCCTGGCGCGTCCTGGTGGGTTGTTCTCTCCACAGCCCACCTCTCCGGCAGTTGTTTGGCCCACTGGGTGTCTTCTGGTCCAGAAAAAATCTCCAAAAAGTTTCGTCGCGATTGGACTCCGTTTGGTATTTATTTTCTGCGAAGTAAAAAACAAGCAAAAACAGCAACTGGCACTTTGGCACTATGTCAATAGGTTAGTCCCAAAAATGAAATAAAGTTGTTATAAAATGATTGTAAAACATCCAAGAATGATAATATAACAACATGGAACAAGCAAAAATTATAGATACGTTGGAGACGTATCAGCCGGCGTAAGGCCGTGCGCTACGTTGTACTCACGCCGCGCGGCTTTGAACGTGCGCTGTGTAGCCTCCAGCGCCTCTGCCTCCGCGAGCAGGTGCTGGCGGTGGGCGTCGAGCTCCGCGGTCGCGGCTGAAGGGTCAGCCGCAGGCGGGATGGGCGCGCGCAGCATGTTTACGGCCGCGCGCAGCGGTGTCTGCCGTGCTGATGGACCGCCGAGCGAGGCGGTGGTCATTACCTCCATGTGGGTGCAGAGGTCGTCGACGTCGTCGGGGAGAACGCTGTCGACAGGCGACGGCAGCTCGTCGCAGCTGAGCACCTCGGCGGGGTACTCATTGGTGACGACCGCAACGTATACGCGGTGGTTGTCGAAGGAGATGACGATGGAGCCGTCCTCGGGGAAGTCCGCGTCCTCGAGGCAGCGAGCGTTGTCGTTGACGCAGTCGAGCGCGTCGTAGCGCATGACCAGGCCGTGTGCGATGCGCGCGCCAGAGTCGGTGAAGGGTCCCACCCGGAATGTAACTCCGGCCGATGTCACTGCCGGCCCCATGGTGGGCGCCAACTGTCGTGGTATTTCTACGACAGATGCCAGGGGGTGGCTTAGATCGTTGGTTGAGGCCGACGGGCGCCAACGACGTCCAGAGACGGGTGGTGGCGCAAGACACGTGACGCCAAAGCTACCCAGGTTCAGGGCCCTCCAATGGAGGTAAAACCCCTAGTCCCGCTGGAGTGACTATAGGCGGTCACAATACAAGGTGCTCCTTGAGCTGTTCGTGAGGAGGAAGACGGAGCTCTCGCTACCGGCCTTGCTACCTCTGAATGGGATGGATGTGTGGGTGTGTTTTCTCCCTACTTGCCCGTGTCCCCCTCAGGGGACTGGGGGGTTGGCTTTATAGTGTAGCCGGATGATTACAATAAGGGGTCAAGGGGGTGCGGGCCCTGGCTGCCAGCCTCTCACGCTGGTCATAGGGCCCGCCGGCTGTCGAGCCTTGTCGGGGGTCTTGTCTTGTCGCAGTACGCTGGTACGGATGGATGGGACGGCCGCTGACCCTCCTGCTACCATCATGGCCGGCCGGCCGTGCCGGCTGCCACCAACCGGCTGGCAGATCCCTGGCCAGACGGGCCGCTTGTCGCCAGCCGGCCTGGGGGCCAGCCAGCCCGCCAAATGTCTTGGAGTTGGATTCCCTCCGCTTTGGTATACCCAGGGTCCATATCCCCATCAGTACGACTGAGAAGAAACGCAGCAAGGACGTGAATTGATACCGACAACTAGGTAAATATATTTGTTGTCTACTAAATTGGACACAACTGTAGTACACTTAAAAAATCGTTCCACTTTTATGTTTGTGCACAACACCATATCATGTCGTTTCTCGTGTGGCACCGTGAAAGATTTTAGATAATTTGCTGGCGTCATTGAGTATGTGTATGAGGGTTAATTTTTTCCTCCGTTGCAACGCACGGGCATATTTGCTAGTACATATTAATATGTATTCTTATCTAATTATCTGGGAGCCCTCAAAAAAATATCTAATTATCTGGGTTTTGTTTTGATTCAGAACGACCCAGTTTATCCGAACCTCCTATTTGTTTGATGCTTTTTTCAAATGATTTTTCTTATTTGGGTGACATGTGTGATTGCTCCATCCTCATGATCCTTTCTGTATCCCACAACATGTGAAATTTGAGTAATAAAGGTGCCCCCCTCCCCCCCCCAAAATCTTATTTTTATAGCGGAAGATAAATTTCCTTGACGCTTTTTTTGGAGTTTTTTGGGGGGGGGGGGGGGGGGGGGGGGGGGATCACCCGTTAGCGACCACGCGTGTAACCACACTCACGCGCGCGTTTTTTCATGGGCCGGCCCATTCCGGGTTTCATCCCAATGGTTTTGGGAAGGTTCTCCCAGAACCTTTTTTTTTTTTCTTTACTTTTTCTTTCGAATTTTACTTTTCTTTATTCGTTATTTTTTTAATTTTTTTCTGTTTTATTTTTCGTTTTTTTATTTTATTAAATGTGTTTTATTTTAATTTATTCTTGTTTTTTAATTTACGAAAATAATTTCAATTCGTGAACATTTTTTCAAAAAGTGAATTGTATTTGAAATCATGAACTTTTATTAAATTCACGATTTTTTTGAAATCATGAACATTTTTTTTGAAATGGTGAACATTTCTTTACAAATTCGTGAACTGTTAGCAGCTTAACAGTGGTTCCCTCAATCTATTACTCTTAGGCTCGAATTTGAGTATCAACAGGGTTACATGATTTGGATTACGCAGAAGAGCAGAGAGGGGAATTTGGGGGTAGGTAGGTAGGTGCCATCCTAGCTAAGCCGTCGTGATCCTCTGGATACCGATGCGCTAGCGGATGGGGTGTTAAGTACTGGAGTGAGCCGGGCCATCCACGGTGTTGAGCCACTCCCGGCCGTGGAAGCGTGGGTTGGGCCTCCATGTCCACACAGGCCGAGGCGCTCCTGGGCCGGCATGACATCCCGGGCATGTGCTGTCAGGGGAGCTGACATTCCCTCTTCCTTGCGAAGCGACTTGCCCCCCAAGTCGTTGCTGCGGGGAAGCGCGCTTGAAGTTGTGGCTTGTCTTCCCACGAGTCTGGAACTGTTGCAGGATCAGACCAACGGACCTGCACCTGCCCGCGCATCTGCCCTAGCCAATCGCGCCAACGGCGTTTCAGAATGGTCGCTGGTACAGCTGGGATGTGAGTGAAGGTAGGGAGTTGGTCACCTATGGGCATACTTGGGAGGAGTACTCTTCGAAGCTGGGACACGTGGAACACCGGATGAACCTGAGACTGAGTTGCCAGCTGTAGTTCGGGTAAAGTTATTATGTGGGAGCACAGTCAAGGGCTTCATTGTCAATTATGGACGCTAACAGAAACTCAAGATCGCCAACCAGGACTAATATGAAGAACAATGCTCAAGGAAAGAATAAGCGAACACGGGATATACTCCACAGCGACATTACACACATTATACACAGATAAGTCTGTTTTCCACTTGAGTATTTAGGTAGGCGCCTTGCATAACATGAGTATGCCCAGAATCTTGAACTGCTAGAAGACAAGCATTAAGGGCGGCATTACCTTTCTACTCATCATGCCTTCTTCAGCACTTTGAGGAGCATCGATGCCGCTGTGCCAAACAGCCTTCTACGCTCAGAATTAACCGCTGCACCAATCACCATCCTGGGCCGACAATTAACCGCTGTACCAAACAGCCTTCTGTGTCGCCTCATGTATTTGGGTATATCATCGACTGGTATTGTAGTAAACAGCTCGCCGGGCTTCTTACTATATACTATCATGGGAAATCGACCCATCACGCCAGGAGCTGCATCAGTAGACCAAACAAGGGCGGTTGCCTTCTTCGAAGCTTTCTTGCCATCCAAGCCTTCAGTAGGTTTCTTCCAAGTCATCTCGAGACCCAAGCATTCAGAAGGACGTGCCCATTTGTGGGGGATGATCTTGACATTAGACCGGGCAGATAACACCGATCTCCACCATGGAAAGAAGCTTCTCCTCGCGAGTTTGAGTTCCCATCGTCTCGGTTTTCTCTTCCTCCTCGCAACCTGGCTCTTTAGCGTCAGTAAAGATCTGAATGTTAGAAACCTCAAACATCACATGTTGCCTTCAGTGAAGCACTGACATCTACCGGCAACACTGCCTTGAGATAGTATTAGATGTTACTTGGACGATTATAGAAAATGTAATATCACTAAACCTTAAGATATTAGAGAGAAGCATTAAGTAAATTCCCCGAGTTGCCAAAATATGATGGACTAAACAGAATTTTACCAGAGATTAGATAGCTCTTGAGCGTCAGATCAATTCAGCTTGAATAATCCAAATTGTATCTAGTCATCAAATTCAAACAAATGAATCTTCTGGACATGATGTTTTCAAATATTTACCTTATTCACTACTGCCTGCAGATAATCCATTTCTAGAGCTTCCCTGTTTGTGCCACTTTCCCCTGATTTTCATCATATCATATCCATCAAAAAATAATTAGGGTTGTTTTTTTCCCTCACATCTTGAAAGAAACGCTTCAATCAATACACACAGATACATACCAGATTTGTTTGGTATATCCTCACTGGACAACACATCCTCATAGGGGGAACTTCAAGATAAGAGGAAGAAATAATTAAATAAAGATCATATCAGTTGTGTATGGATACAAAACATAGTCCTTGAACAAAACTTACAGGTTTCCAATTTCTATGCATTCACTAGTAGGACAAAAACCATTATCCTTGAGAATCGAGGAAACACGTTCAGTGACCTCCAAATGGGGCACCTGAATGAAATACGGCACCTGCATGACCGTTTTAACTTGTGAGATATATGTCATGAGCACCATGAATCATGTTGACTGAGATATGCCATAAAGAATTGTTTGCAGTGGGAACATATTAATATAATACAAATGGAAAGGCGAAAGAAAAACTTAAGAATACTAACAACATTGCAGAATGAATGTACTTTTATGACATCAACACACGTATAGAACATACGTTTTATGCAATTTTTGTAATTTACGGACAATTTATGCAATTTTTGTAAAGCAGAGGAAATCAAGAATTCTAACAGCAAGCGCCAACAGAATGATACCTCTAGATGCTTCTGAATGTATGAATCAAGACCTTCACCAGCTTTAGAAATTACATGAACAAGGATCAACGCCATATTATTAAGCCATATCCTTGCCTCCAGTTGCTGACCCTTCTCAGAATGCAAAGTAATATTGTTGTTCAAAATACGGTCACAGATAATAGCAAACCCATCTGGCTTACCATCTCCCTTTCTCTTGCGAGAAGTTCCCATGCGTATCTGCGCTTGAGCTGCCAAGAGCAAAACGGCCGTCTCGGCAAGCTTTCCCTCTTTGATGTAATTCCACAGATCATCCAATAGATTATCTGTGTATTTTGCGATCAGCCGAGTCGTATCCAAGAAGATCTTCTGCAAAAACCACCAACATGGAACAAAAACGGAGTCCTTTTAGAATTTATCGGCAAGAATGTGATCAACTTAAGACTGTGTTCTCACCAACAATCTAAATAAAATCACAATCTTATTTTATCTGTTAACAGCAAAATAGAGTTTGTTTTCCCTCAAGAAAGAGTCGAAGGATAAAAAATGTCATTACAGCACAGAAAACAACTCCGACTATGGCAAATGGAGATGTAGGAATTTAAGGTTCCTTGAGTATTATTGCTACGTCAGTTATTTTAGATATTTGAATTTTCTATGATGGAGTAGTAAATTGTGAAGGGGTGGATGTGAGACAAACCATTTCAGGTAGGCACAGAAGATGGATGATCTTGAAGATAAAGTTGGCATCTGCCTCACTGTAATCCCGATTCTTGTGGTTAGGAAAATAAGGAAATAGACTGTCTTCCAGATACTTATGCAGGCACGTGTTCTCGACTGCAACATGGAGTGGGAGAAGGCCCTCGATGACCTCAGCACCAGCTGTGCGTAGATTGGCGGACGCGCCATGGCGGATGAGCAACTGAATCATGTCAACCGAAAAAAATTCAGCAGCTTGGTGGAGGGGATAGTATCCATACTGATTCATGCAGTTGGGACCGCCCCGGCACCCATCAAGCTCAGGTGCCTGACCCTCCAAGGCAACTTTGGCACATTTCACCGCATTTTGTGCAATCAAATGGTTCAAAGCCTCTGGGGTGATGATCGAACCCCATCGCATGCCAGCCCCGTTTCCCCGGATAAAGCGGAGAAAGCGCCGGACGCTGTCCTTATCCAGGATGGATGCCAAATGGTGCACTTTAGAAGAGATGATTCACCTCCTAATTGATCCATTCGGAATCAAAAGAGGTGAAAGGAAATCAGTTATCCGATTAGCAAAGCGAATTGAAATAAATAATACACTATAGGACAACAAAGCAAAAAATGTTGCATGGTATCGTACACACAAAATACTGCAGCAAAAAGGTAAAATATAAATAATCAAATGATATTTTTCAAATGCAGAGAACCTTAGGGATTCGGTCTGGGAAGATTATACTGGATGCTCTGAGGGCACCAATTGCAGCTTCTTTCTCACGTGACCACTGCAATGGGAGGGAGGGGGTGTCAAAAGCTATACTAGGAAAAGCTAACATGATAAGATATAAATGCCATAAAGTTCAAAAAAATGTTGGTTTGTTACTGCACCTTAGCTACTAAACTGATAGTGTCACTTAAGTTATTTCCAACAGGAGGAGGGCATGGAGGATACGGAGGATTCCATGGATCGTAGTCAGCCGTGCTTGATCCATCAGTAGTGGTAGTATCTTCATGATAGGTAGTTCTCATTGCCTCCTCCTTGTGCATTTTATCTATTCCTGCCGAACTGGCCTGGAATTCCAGTTCCACTGTCTGTTTGGCTGAAACAAGTTTATCCTGGAATTGGATCCCAAATCAGTTTCGCACCTTGTTTGATTCAACATTTTTTAAGAGATAGTGGAGCAACACGAAGTTGGGATGCTAGAATTTTCGAAGAAACCTCCAAACTTCACATAAATGTCAAATGTGGCAATATCACCAGTTACGTTAAAAAAACATATTTCAAGGAAAAGACTTACAAGTACTACAATATGAAAGTGCTGTATTTTTTTTTATATTGTGCATAATTTAGCAGTAAGGCATTGCAAACTTCAATCATAAGTGCTTCAACTCTGCAATGGCTTTGTTCCTACAAACTAGTGCCAGTTGATTTAATTGAGAAATACTGTACTTTGTGAAATAAATTTGACATTATAAGCATCGTTAAAGCACTGATGTTGAAGACAATGATGACAAACTGCAGACTATATTTCTAATCAAAATCAACTCATCTCCTGGAAATTAAATAAAAAGCTCCTTTCCTCCGCATATAACATGAAGTTAACACATAGGTTATGCACATGCCAAGTGAACTAAATGTAAGCATTCCGTATGTAGCACTAGTTCTGATACATAACTTGATTAAAGTTACGTGCATAGCAATTCTGGAAGTTGAACAAATTAACCAATACCCAGGCCTTAGTTTCGCACAGAAAGAAGTGTGAAGCTTAAATAAAGCTACTTCCTCCGATCCAAAATAAGTGTTAGTATTTATTTTCATGGGACACCAATTATCGGTGATACCAATCAGGAACTAGTACTGTATTTCGTTGTTTCCATTCAAGCACCATGAAAGAAGTGAACTTGTGAGGAAACCACGGATTCCATCAGTAATCCAATAAAAGGAACTGCTGCAGTATATGAAATTCGGAATAGCAATGTGACTGTCATAAAAAAAATACGCATAGTAAAGTGCCCTTTGCTAGATAATAAGAAACCCTTAAGGATTTGCTTCTTCAACGATGAATGATCAGACGGTCAATTCAAATCCGATTTGAGGAAGCAAATAAGATACGAGGCATGAGGTCCAACCGCGCGTGGTTACAACTTACAAGAGCCGAAGATGTGACCAGAGACCACCACCGTGGGCTGCAGGTCAGGTCAGATCTGTATGCAACGACTCCGGAGCTGCGAAAATAAGCTACAGATCGCAGAAATTCTGGAGGTCACTGGGATCGCTGGATGAACCTAGAAACCCAGTGGGGACACCAGAGCTTGCGGACGGGGTGGAGGCGGGCAGGCGGCAGCGGCGCGGCGCGATGAGAGGAAGAACGTGAATGGCGATGGCGGTGACACGCGAGCGAGAACTAGGGCCTCCAAATTCGGGGTCACCAGAGCTGGGCCTACTTGGTTCCGGTTTGATTCGGAACGGCCCAGATTAACGGAACTTTTTTTTTAATCATAAAAGTTTGGAACTTCATCGGAAATTACATCAAGCACACAGTCAGGGAGAACCCCAAACCACACCTTACACAGTTCATCACCAACACCGACTCTAGCTAATTTATGTGTGGCAACATTAGCATAACGACGAACCCACGTTACTCTACTCTCCTCGAAGGATGTGAGCAACTTCTTGATTTCTTGTATCCACGGCCCCATACTCGACATCTCTCTATCTGTTTTGTTCAGCATATGCACAATGCCTTGAGAATCCAGTTCAACATGGACTCTCTCCGCATTGATTTCCCGAGCCACCCGTAGAGCCCTTCGACACGCCAAAATCTCCACAGTTGCCGGGTCGAAAATCCCTGGGAAGTGATGACAAAGTCCCACCAGGAACGCTCCATCATGATTGCAGATAAATGCACCTGCACCTCCCTTATCCCCATGCTTAGCGACCGCACCATCCGAGTTAATTTTGAGCCACCCCTCAGCCGGGGCCTGCCACCACTGAATGACCTGCGAAGCCGGCAGCCGCGTGGGCAACTCGTGTATGTCCTTCCACTCGTTCATGTAGGACACCACCTGTCTCCATGATTTCATGTGGTGTAGCAATCTTCCTTCCATCTCTCGCTTCATTTCTCGCCAGCCAGAGCCCATATGTTGCGTGTATCATTGCTGACTTCTCCTCCTCGGACGCCACGGCGAACCACCCAAGTAACCAGCCAGCCAACCCACTCTGGGAATCAATCGGACCTGGTGGAGTAGCCACCACGACTCCATTTTCTGAGCGGAGTAACTGCCAGAATCGAGCGGAATGTTGACATGACCAAAAACGGTGTAACACAGTTTCTTCACGGCCACACGCAACACAAAAAATGCCCGGTTTAATCCAACGACGATGAAGTTCAGCCCCAACTGCTAATCCATTGCGAATCAGTCTCCACATATGAATATTTGCCTTGGCCGGCGCGTTTGAATCCCATAGTGCCATATAACCTTTATGTTTGGCTACTGAACAAGAGGAGTCCGGCTGTCCATTCCTCACTCGGTTCATAGCCATCCTCAGATGATACGCAGATCTAACCGAGAAGTTGCCATTCTTTGTGTAGTTCCAGGCTAGGTAGTCCTCCAATGGCGATCTGTTGAATATCTGTCGCGTCGTCATCAGAAAACATGGCACGGACTCGACCCATCTCCCAGCTTCTTTTGTCATTGGACAGCAAGTGAACAACTCTGGTTACCGCCGGCATGTAAACCTGGACAAGTGGCTTCATACAACCAGCTCGAGGGATCCAGTTATCATGATGAATATGCACCTTGCTTCCATCGGCAATGCGCCATATTAGCCCTTCCCGCAAAAGATCTCGCCCATGAAGGATACTCCTGAAAGTGTATGAGGCCGACGACGTGGCCGTTGCTGACAGTATCGAGTCATCACTGAAATAGTGTGCTTTAAGCACCCGTGCACATAGGAAGATGGTGTCTGCAAAATCATCCACGCCTGCTTTGCAAGTAGCGCTTGGTTGAACGCTTCAGGGTCACGAAAACCCAATCCGCCCTCCCGTTTAGGTGCACACATCTTTTGCCAGGACACCCAGTGTACCTTTCATTCACCATCAGTTGCCGCCCACCAGAATTTTGATGAGATTGAGGTCAAATTCCGGCACATCTTCTTTGTGAGCTGAAAACAACTCATGGTGAATGTAGGTACAACTTGGAGCCCCGATTTTATCAACACTTCCCTTGCTGCCTTAGACAGGCCCTGTCCTTTCCAACCACTTACTTTGCCCTTTGAGCTCTCCGTCACATATTTAAAAGTACCCTCTTTGGACTTCCCAACCAGTGTTGGTAGCCCAAGGTATCGTTCACTAAGGGCCTCAGATTGAACCCCCAACACATTTTTGAGTTCCACCTTGTCATCCTCGCTACAACCTTTGCCAAAGAAAATTGATAATTTTTGCAAGTTGACACGTTGGCCCGAGGCCTCCTCATATTTCCTCAATATTTCTTTCAAAGCTTCCATATTGCCCCGAGTTCCCTCAAGGAAAACAATACTATCATCAGCAAATAGGAGATGTGTAATATGAGGGCCAGTGCCCCCAAACGATACTCCCTTCAGTTGACTCTCCATTTGTGCTTTCTTGAGTAAGGCAGAGAAGCCCTCAACACAAAACAGAAAGAGGTAAGGAGAGAGTGGATCCCCTTGCATGAGCCCACGGGACGCAGAAAAACCCCTGGAATAATCTCCATTCAGCTTGACAGAGAAGGTTGCCGTCCTCACACACCTCATGATCATCGCGATCCATCCTTGGGCAAAGCCAATCTTCTCCATCATCTGCTGCAAAAACACCCACTCCACCCTATCATATGCCTTCATCATGTCTAATTTAACTGCACATAGAGGCTTCTTTCTTTTTCTTTTACGGATGGCATGAACACACTCGTAAGCCACAATTACATTGTCGGTAATGAGTCGTCCAGGAACGAAAGCACTCTGCTCCTCAAAGATAAGAACTGGTAAAATACCCTTCAAACGATTTGCGAGGACTTTCGTTGCGATCTTATAGAGGACATTGCATAGGCTTATCGGCCGGAATTGTTATAGTAACTCTGGAGAGTTACACTTTGGGATCATAACAATGACTGTTGCATTAAACGCTGTCGGCGCCGACACACCATTCAGAAAATCTTTCACCGCCCGGTAGATAATCATTTCGTACCAGCGACCAGTGTCGCTGATAGAAAAAGGCTGGTAGTCCATCCGGTCCAGGCGCCTTCGTTGGGCCCATTTGAAACAGGACCGCCTCGATCTCAGAATCATTGATAGGAGCCAACTGCACTCCGTTCATCTCCTCAGTGACCAAGTGTTCAATGTTCTGCAGCAAAGAATTAGCCCCCTAGGACCCATCCAAAGTGAAGAGGTGTTCATAAAAATTCGCAGCCATGTTACGCATCTCCTCATCAATTGTACATTTGGAGCCGTCTTCTCTTCGCAAACACTTGACCGTATTCTTCCTCTTTCTATGGGACGCCCTATTCTGAAAGTACTTGGTGTTCTGGTCGCCCGCACGTAGCCAATCCACCCTCGACCTTTTGCCGGTACATGACCTCCTCCCTATCATAGATCTCCCGGAGCTGCTCCTCAATGTCCCGGATCTCCAGCGAGGACCCGGTCTGGAGTGCCCTATTCTTTGCGTCAAGGAGTTGGGCCTTGAGTTTGGCGATCTGGTGCCTAACGGACCCAAACACTTCCTTGGCCCACTTCTGCATGGATCCCGTCATCGCGCCCAGACGCTCCCAGGCTGCCGTCAGCCCTTGCTCACCCGTAGCTGCCGCTTCCCATGCTTGTGTGATCATGGTGTCGTACTGTTCATGTCTGGCCCAGGCTTCTTCGTATTGAAACGGTCTGTTCCACCATGCCGTCGGCAAGGAGCTGTCTCCATTGCCCGGACAAGGATAGCCTGGTGGTCTGATTCCTCAGTTAGGATATGTTCCACCATCGTCTCCGGGTACAGGGCCAAGAACCCATCATTACATGTGGCTCGGTCAAGGCGAACTTGGATGTTCTCATCACCCTCGCGTTTATTGTCCCAGGTATAGGGGTAGCCGGAGAAACCCAAGTCGGCTAGACCACAGTCCGCAAGACAGTCTCTGAAGTCCTCCATTTGCATGAAACTCCTCGACTGACCTCCCTTCTGGTCCGTACTAAATAAAGCTTCATTATAGTCCCCCATGCAGATCCAGGGGAGATCATCTTGGGCGCGCAGGTAACGAATGGCATCCCATGATTTTTTCCGTAGCTCCGTTCTTGGCTCCCCATAGAATCCAGTGATTCTACAGGTTTTCTCAGCATCGATGAAATATTGGCTCCACATCCTCACCTTTACTTGAACATGCTCTCTCCATCAGAGGGCTAGGCCCCCACTGCGGCCGTCGCAGTCCACCGCAACACCACACGTGAACCTGAGGCTCCATTTTAGTCTATCCATCCCCCTAGCTCTCTTCTTAGTCTCGCTTAAAAACACCACCGCTGGGTTGTAGGACCGTATCAGATCTCTTAATTCGCCCACTGTCGAGTCCAACCCCAGTCCTCGACAGTTCCAGGCTAGAAGATTCATTGTGACCGGCGGCCCCGCTCTGTAGGGTCCGCCGATGTATCATTATGCTCTGTGATACGATCAAACACTATTGACGTTTTCCGCCTCGTATTGCGAATGAAAGAATCACTACCATCCTGTCTTTGCAGATCCCCCTTTGGCACCCAGCACTGTTTTTGCCTTCTCTTTCTCTCCCCTGATATTTCATGCATTGGGCTCCTTGGGGGGCTGCGCTCCACATACCCCTGTCTCGGCTTTTTCACATAGTACCCCCTCTTCCTCTCCCTATCACCAAAGTTACTTGAGCCTCCCCAAGCAGCCGGGTCGCCAGACCCCTTTTGTTTGTAGTTTGACCTCAGCTCGGCTTGCTTACTTAGTTGTTTCTGCCTCAGCTCGTTCCTCATGTCTCGTTCCCTTTTTTGTTCTAACTCATCTCTGAGATCCTTGCCCCGTGATTCAGCCGGCCCGTGCCGCTGTTTGTTTGGGCTAGACACTTCCCCATGAACACTTTTGCCACCCCCACCAGTGTGGGAGGTGGCTGGAGTGTTAAACTCCGTAGACAGGTTTCTTTTTGTTGGCAGGTCACGGACAGAGCCATTCCTCCTCATGCTCCTGTCGCCCGCGCTAGATCGGACACTTCCATAGCTATTAGCGTTGCTGGACGTCGCCTTTTGTGATCCATCTTTCATCGAAAACGAGTGCCCCTGTGAGGCCCGTAGCCATTCCCCCCACTGTTGGTCAGAATTCACCGTCGGGACACATCCATCAGCACCATGCACTAGACGTCCACACTCAAAGCAGAAGTGTGGTATCCGTTCATACATAAAATCATACCAAGTTTGTTCAAGATCATCATCCTTCTTGTTAGGCTCCTCCTCATCCGTTCTCAAATAGAACCCTCTTACCAGCGCCTCGAAGACAAAGAGTTTAACTCTTAAACGCAGGCTCGACCCTCTAGCAAAACCATCCTTCTCTACATCCACCCGAACAATCTCGCCCAACCAGTTCCCAAGAGCTTCACCAAACGCCTGAGACCTTCTATCCAACGGCAAATCTGCTACCCTGACCCAGACCTCCACTGTGTCAAAAGTCATCTCCGAGGGTCTTGTAGCACCATCATAGTCCTTGAGCACCAGAGTGTTAAAGTCAAACTGCCATGGGCCTTGTTCAGGGCATGCTTCCAGTCCCCTTCGCTACCAAAATTAAGCACAAACATGTTCCTACTAATGATCCTAAATTTAGCTTCTCGGTGGAGGCTCGAAGCCCTTTCCATGGACTTTTCCAGCTCACGTTGATTCATTGGCCTTGGAGTAAACGCTTTCCCCACCACAGACCACTTCGGTACCCTAGGCTGATCCCTTCCCGAATCCTTGAAAACAAATCTAGATGTCTCCTTCTCAGTCAGAACCAGGCCTCCCATACGCGCGGTCAGCCCCGCCGCAGGTGACAGCGATGAGTTCCTGCACTTTTCGCCCAGTGGCGTCATCTTCTCCGTCGATGCCGCCACCATCCGTGTCACCGAGCCCGGTTTTGCCGCCTCTTTGGAAGCTATCGCCGAAACCTGCGGCGCCGCCGTCTCGTTCCCCGACCTCTCCGCCATGGCACCAGCCTCAGTGAGAGATCCCAGACCGCCGAGCCGCACGCTAGGAGACGTCGTCGCCCCGTCACGTGCTACCGGAAACCTTACCACCACCGTGTGAAAACCCTAACCCTAGCTCTCAAGAGTGATCGCCTTGCGATCGCCTCAATCGCCTCTCCGTGTTTTCCTCACGAGGTGGACCCGCACTTAGATTATCGGAACTTAGAGCAACTAATTGAGTAGCGTTTGTCTTAATTTTTTTAATTGAAGAGCGTTAAGGGTCACTATCAGGCATCGTCACTTGGCGCATTACCATCCGTCGCCATGTGTCACGCTCTGGGTGCTCCCTCCGGATTTAGTTTTCTTTTTATTTTTTCGCATGCGCTTTTGGCTTTTTAGATTTTTTTTGTTTTCTGGGTTTTTCGGCTTTTCTATCGGTCTTTCTTAGCTTTTGGACCCAACAAAAAAAATCACGAAAAAATCATTTTTTTTCTTCCTCGAGAAGCACGGTTTTGCTTCTGCGAGAGGCACGACTGTGCTTCTTGAAAACGAAAAAACATGTTTTTCTTTCTTTCTTTTCCTTCTTCAGAGGCACGATTTTGCTTCCGCGAGTGGCACGGCTGTGCCTCTCGGGAATGAAAAAAACGCGGTTTTTTTTCGAGAGGCACGAATTTGCTTCCGAGAGAGGCACGGCCGTGCCTCTCAGAAATGGGAAAAATACGTTTTTTCCGCGAGAGGCACGGTTTTGCTTTCGGGAGAGGCATGGATTTGCTTGTGTGAGAGGCATGGCCGTGCCTGTGAAAAAGGAAAAAAACATATTTTTTTTCTTTTCGTGAGAGGCATTGTTTTTTTGTCTGTTTTTTTTCGTCCGGATTTTTCATGAAAAAAAGTTCGTTAAAACCTATCAACATGTGATCTAGTTTTGAAGATCTCGACGTGATGAATCCAACGGTGAAAACAGTTTAAGAGATAAAACGTTTTGAATAAACTGATCTATGAAAAAAAAGGGAAAGCTCTCAGGTTGCGACAAGTGACACACATGCAGTTCGTCACTTGTCCCAACCTAAGAAGTGGGAGTGAACTTCTAAAGATGTACACCTCAATTAGTGATTTCACTCCTTATTTATTTGAGGCTTCTTTTTAGATATTATTTTTAGGCAAGATATTTTTCTTTTTGTGACAAGAAGAAGATAAATTTCGTTGACGCTTACTTTTTTCTGGAAGGGGATTCGCACAGAAGCGTTCGAGCTGGGCTAGCCCATTAGACGTAAGCTACAAGAAGTAGCCTACAAACGATTTTTCCATGTTTAGTTTATGTTCTAGCAATTGTTTTCTGTTTTATTGGGTTTTGATCGCATAATTTTGGTTCATAAACATTGGATTTTTTTTTACGAAAATTGAACATTTTGAAAATCGGACGGTACTTTTTGGAATTTCAGACATATTTTTAATAATGAGATACTTATTTAAAACATTTTAAAACATTAAATCTTCAACAATTTGCTGAACTTTTTTTTAGCATTTTTAAGAAAACAAGAATACTTTTCAAACACACGAACACCTGGACTAAGGTCTAGCCAAACCTAGAGGGACACAAACACACCCACACCCAACCCCAAACGGTTTCCTCCACCTTGTGGGCATTGTACCTAGAGACGAGGGGAGCTGACGGTGGTGGCATCTTAGTCAAAAAATGGAGAGGGGGACAACACCCAAATTGTATAAGATTTTTTTTTGTGCACCCAACCCATAGAAGATATAATCTAGTAAATACCCTAAATTTTAAGACTCACAAGTAGTTGTTTTCATTTTCTGAATTAGCATTTCTAAATTTTGCACACGTGCCCCTCTTTGCTAAAACAACTCAAACACCCCATCATCATATCATCATCACATGTCCCTACTGTCAATGTATCCCTTATCTAAGAGAGGCACGACGATACCCATGTTTCTTTCCTTCACAAGAAAATACCTTAGGTTTTCCTCCTCCTCCCATTGGCGTTATCATCAGTCCACCCCATCACCAAATGGCCTTTGGGCCATAGAGGTGCGGAGGACCTCGGCCTGCCCGCCGGAGGGAGGGACCACTCTCTCGTTCTTGTTAGGTTCAACATCTTGGTTGGGGCTAAGTGGCGGCGGCAATGTCACTCACTAGGAATAATGCCTCTGACGTTCTATCCCCACCCCGATGGTGTGTCTCTGTCGGATCTCACAACATTCGGTTGTTGTTGGTCTATGGTGGATTTTTTCGGATTCATTCTTGGTTTGGGTGTTTACAAATTTGATCCTTTTGATCGACGACTATCTTCATCGAAGATGATTGCTGATCTAGTGCGCTGATCCTATGAGGCCTTAGCACTTTCCGACTGTTTACTACAATAAGGTTTGCCCGACTCTGGTGTGGGAAGGGTGATTATGTGGCACACCTTCCACTGGTTATATTGCTTGTAGTCGTTGATCAATGGTCCACGTACCTTGTTGTAATGTTCAATTGATGTTCTTTGTACTTCCACGATTGGAAGTTTCTCCAGAAAAAGGGCATGTTAGATTGTATTTCAAAAAAACAATCATTTCCTGAAATATTTTAGCATTTTTTATAAACAAGAATAGTTTTTGAAACCACAAACACCTGGACTGATGCCTAGCCAAACTTAAGCTCCCATTAAAAAAACGTTTGTTTTAGTTTTATTCCATGCTACGAAATCTTATGTTAAGAAATCGCTCAAAGGGATCTTTAAAATGTTTCCACATCCATTGGACAGATTGATAAACTCATCCACTATTTGAAGAAGTATGTGTCCTCTTTGGGTCTGAATCTTCCTGTTGTAGGTGTTTGGCAACCTATGGTAATCCATATGTTAATACGTGTGCCTGAGCCAACTTTCCAAATATGCCAACGCCCGAAATGTTTGTAACCCCGCCACTATACCTTGCCAAGTATAAGTGATGAGTCCCTTCGGTGATACAGATAGCAAACATGATTCTCGCCTTTTTTTTCCAAAGGTAATCCTGAGTTATCGAACCCACGAGAGGAAGTGCACCTTGACGACAAGAGTTTCTACCAAGCTTTTGCAAGAGTATTAGTTTTTTAGTTTTTAGACCAGATCATAATCAAGTTGCAATGGTGAACATTTATAATGAAAATAGGCATGTATATGAGTACTTGATTCTTACAATCGTATATTTGTGAACGAGATCATTGTGATAATAATTTTTGCCCTGAAAAACACCCGTCAAGATGTGCTTGCAACGTATCAAAGTGGAAGATGTTTCTAAATTACGTCTTGACCAAAACACGCCCTGCATCAAGAGTTTATTATCCAACCAAAGGCCCTATCTGGGGTTGCCTCGATAATTAAGATAAACAGACAATATCATTGTTTAATTAGTGCACCTCTTGTATCCCCAGCAATATGATACATGCTACCGTACTAACACTGATGTTACTGGTATTCAGAATAGCACTTCACGGTCTCACTACCCTTAGCCTCTCCGTGGCTCAATCTCCATGGTCCTAGGTACCTGCATGGACGAATATCGTGACCGAGACAATAGATAACTACGAAGCAAATTTATTTCACACATAGGAGACGTTAGTTCAAATTATTTCCATCGATCCTTCCAACAAATACATAGGGTTGTAGGGCCATGCTTCAACCCCGTGTATAGACAAAATGGTTAATTAGTATAGCAAATAAAATGTATGCATGAGCTTTAACTCTGCATCTAACAAGACCGAGTTTAGTATCTTCCTACTGAAGCCGATTCTTTCAATATGGAATTATCAGTATACCCTGAGACATAAACCCCATCTAATGTGTGGATGCACATCCTTCATTTTTGGAACATGGTAGACATCATTTCTCTTGCGCACCATATTAAACACAAGCAAGAAACTTAAGCATAAGAGAACAGAGGGAAGTAAAATTTAGACAAGCACTAGTGGAGAAATGGCTAATCACAACTCTTGTTCGTGGCGCGCCATTTCTCACCAATGCCAGCAACTAATATTTTCAAATAGTGCTGACGTTGGTTAAATTTGTACGCCATAGCTATTTGCTTAGTGCTGGCGTTGCACATTAGGCCCATGCCAGCAGTAGTCAGTTTTAACAGCTCCCGGCGCAGTAAAAAAAATTATCCTTTCGTCCTCACTCTCTCGATCCCCAACTCCATCTGTCCTCCTCTCGATCCCCGCCGCCGCCGCCACCCGACGCGGCCCGTCTCCGCCCAACGCCGCCCGTCTTCGTCGGAGGAGGAGACGAAGAACCACTAAGATCAGCCACCACCCAACACTCAAGCACAGGTACATCAAATATGTCATCCCCACCAAATCTATCTTTCATCATGTTTACCACTCCTGGGAGGGGAGTGGTGATAGATGCGAAGTTGTCCCTGTCTTTCGATGAGATGTCACTATCGTTTATGGTGGAGTAGACTTTGATGATCCGACTATCACTAGTAGAAAACATGCCTTTGGATCGAAGCATTAGTCCCGGTTGGCTTCTGGACCGGGACTAATGCTGCCAATAGTCCCGGTTCATTAGGCTAGGCAATAGTCCCGGTTCGTGAGGATCCTCTAGTCCCGGTTGGTGTTACCAACCGGGACTAAAGGGGTGGTGGCAGGGTTGCGTCAGGCTGGGGCCCCCACGAGACCCTTTAGTCCCGGTTTGTAACACCAACCGGGACTAGAGATGTCCCTATATATAGTTGGTTCTTCCAGCCTGAGCTCATCCTCTCCATTCTCTGTTCTTCCCTAGATCGAGCTCATCCCTCCATTTTTGCCAAGATTTGTCAAGATTTGAGGCACCCCAATCCATCCAAGTGTCCACAAAGGTTAGCAACTTTGTCCTTTCATCTCTTATTGCTAGATCAGCTCGTGCAATGCTTTATAAGTATAGTGATTTGTGGGTTTTAGTTTGGGTGTAATTATGTGGGTTTTTTTATTTATATGCAATTTGACCTCAAATTAACTTCTTAGTTTGCATATGTGTAGGTGTGGTTTACTTAGTGTGCCTTCCCGTCCCCGTCCTAACCACCGTCGATCGCCCGCACCGTCCCGTCGCCGGCACCACCTTGGTGAGCCTCTTCTTGTGTTCTTATCCTTTTTATAAAAAAATCATATTTGTATGATTTAGATAGTTACTTGCATAATTTTCTTACTTGTATGATTGTTGTTATATATAGTGCCATGGTTATGATATCCGTGCCTGTCGGCCCTCGTCCGGTTTACGATTCGGATGTGGTATATTCTCTTTTATAACTATTTATTGCATTTCGTGTTAATGACAATTATGCCCATCAAGTTGACATAGATCTTTTTATCTAGGAGGTAGTTGAACCGGAAATTCCAACCGACCCTATTGTCAAGAAGTTAAATTTAGTTGAAAAAGAAAATGAGTATTTGAAAGGAAAATTGAAAAGAGTTGAAGAAGAGAAGATGAAATTGGAGTTGTACGTTGCCGATGTCGTCGATGATCACAAGATCAAGATGGATGCAATGCGCTTGAAGATTAGAAAGATTAGAAAATATGCCATTAATAAAGAGGCTTGGTATCATTATGCTGTTGGATCAATTGTTACCTTAGTTGTGATTTGGATTGCATTTGTTGTTGCATTTAAATGTTTTAGCTAGATAGTTGTATGTTGTTTTATGAGAATAAGTGTGTATGAACTTTATGTATGAACTTGTATTAATTTGGTCTTTTCGGTGTTGTGTAATGAAGATGAACCGGCAATGGATGTACGATGACCGACGCTCTCCCCAGTTCATTAATGGCGTGCATAGTTTTCTGCGTGCGGCTGAGGCAAACAAGCGGGGTGGTTTTATGTGTTGTACATGTGGTGTGTGTAACAATGATAAGACTTACTCTAGCGCAAAACAAATTCACGTCCACCTTTTTACGTCAGGTTTCATGTCCGGCAATAATTGTTGGACCAAGCACAGAGAAAGAGGGGTTCTAATGGAAGAGAATGAAGAAGAAGAGGATGATGACAACTATCCTGGGTTTCCTGAATATGATGGTACTACAATGGGGGAAGAGAATGAAGAAGAAGCAGCTGAGGCATCAGATGAGCGCGTTGATGATCTTGGTCGGGCCATTGCTGATGCAAACACAAACTGCGAAAGTGAAAAGGAGAAGTTGAAGTTGCAGCGCATGTTAGAGGATCGCAAAAAAGGGTTGTACCTAAATTGCGAAGATGATAACACAAAGCTCGGTACCACACTGGAATTACTGCAATGGAAGGCAGAGAATGGTCTATCTGACAAGGGATTTGAAAAGTTGCTAAAAATAATGAAGAATAAGCTTCCAAAGGACAACGAATTGCCCGACAGTACATACGAAGCAAAGAAGGTTGTCTGCCCTCTCGGATTAGAGGTGCAGAAGATACATGCATGCCCTAATGACTGCATCCTCTACCACGGTGAGGAGTACGAGAATTTGAATGCATGCCCGGTATGCGGTGCATTGCGATATAAGATCAGTCGCGATGACCCTGGTGATGATGTTGAGGGCGAGTGCCCGAGGAAGAGGATTCCTGCCAAGGTGGTGTGGTATGCTCCTATAATACCAATGTTGAAACATTTGTTCCAAAACAAAGAGCATGCTAAGTCGTTGCGATGGCACAAAGAAGACCGTAAGAAAGACGGGAAGTTGAGAGTGCCCGCTGATGGGTCGCAGTGGAGAAAAATCGAGAGAAAGTGGCCGGACTTTGCAGATGACCCAAGGAACGTATGGTTTGGTTTAAGTGCAGATGGTATTAATCCTTTTGGGGAGCAGAGCAGCAAGCATAGCACATGGCCCATGACTCTATGTATCTATAACCTTCCTCCTTGGTTGTGCATGAAGCGGAAGTTCATTATGATGCCAGTGTCATCCAAGGCCCTAAGCAACCCGGCAACGACATTGATGTGTACCTAAGGCCATTAGTTAATGAACTTTTACAGCTGTGGAATAAAGAAGGTGTACGTGTGTGGGATGAGCACAAACAGCAGGAATTTGACCTACGAGCGTTGTTGTTTGTAACCATCAATGATTGGCCTGCTCTAAGTAACCTTTCAGGACAGACAAACAAGGGATACCATGCATGCACGCACTGTTTAGATGAGACTCAAAGTATATATTTGGACAAATGCAAGAAGAATGTGTACCTGGGACATCGTCGATTTCTTCCGACCAAGCATGCCTTAAGAAAGAAAGGCAAGCATTTCAAAGGTGAGGCAGATCACCGAAAGAAGCCCGTCCTCCGTACTGGTGATGATATACTTGATATGGTCAAGGATTTACAAGTAATCTTTGGAAAGGGTCTTGGCGGACAATCTGTTCCGATTAACGCTGACGGACACGCCCCCATGTGGAATCAGAAATCTATATTTTGGAAGCTAGAATATTGGAAAGTCCTAGAGGTCCGCTCTGCAATCGACGTGATGCACGTCACGGAGAATCTTTGCGTGAACCTACTAGGCTTCCTGGGAGTGTATGGGAAGACAAAAGATACACCGGAGGCACGACAGGACCAGCAACATATGAATGCAAAAGACAGCATGCATCCAAAGCAGTATGAAGGTCCTGCCAGCTACGCTCTTACCAAAGCAGAGAAGGAATTTTTTTTGAATGCATGCTCAGTATGAAGGTCCGTCTGGCTTCTCGTCGAATATAAAAGGAATAATAAATATGGCAGAGAAAAAATTCCAGAACCTAAAGTCTCATGACTGCCATGTGATCATGATGCAATTGCTTCCGGTTGCGTTGAGGGGGCTTCTACCAGAAAATGTTTGATTAGCCATTGTGAAGCTATGTTCATTCCTCAATGCAATTTCTCAGAAGGTAATCGATCCGGAAATCCTACCAAGCTTACAGAATGATTTGGTCCAATGTCTTGTCAGTTTCGAGTTGGTGTTCCCACCATCCTTCTTCAATATTATGACGCACGTCCTAGTTCACCTAGTCGAAGAGATTGCCATTCTGGGTCCTCTATTTCTACACAATATGTTCCCCTTTGAGAGGTTCATGGGAGTCTTAAAGAAATATGTTCGTAACCGTGCTAGGCCAGAAGGAAGCATCTCCAAGGGGCATGAAACAGAGGAGGTTATTGAGTTTTGTGTTGACTTTATTCCTGACCTTAAGTCGATTGGTGTTCCTCAATCGCGGCATGAGGGGAGACTGCGTGGAAAAGGCACGCTTGGACCAAAATCAATAATATGTAGGGACGGGCATTCTTGGGCGCAAGCACACTACACAGTTCTACAAAATTCTACCTTGGTGACCCCGTATATCGAGAAACACATGGATATTATACGCTCCAAGAACCCGGAGCAGTCTGACCCCTGGATTAAACGTACACACATTGAGGCTTTCAGCGGTTGGTTGCAAACACATCTCATGAATGATGACATTGTTGAAGATGAGCTGTACTTGTTGGCCAAGAGACCATCTTCGACTATATTGACTTTCCAATGATACGAGATAAACGGGAATACATTTTACACGATCGCCCAAGATAAAAAAAGCACCAACCAAAACAGTGGTGTCCGCTTTGACGATGCATCAAACACCAATAGGGAAAAGGACACATATTATGGTTACATAGAGGAGATATGGGAACTTGACTATGGAAGTGATTTGAAGGTCCCTTTGTTTCGGTGCAAATGGGTCAATCTGACTGGAGGAGGGGTAATGGTAGACCAGCAGTACGGAATGACAACAGTGGATCTCAACAATCTTGGGTACACAGAGGAACCATTCGTCCTAGCCAATGATGTGGCGCAGGTTTTCTATGTGAAGGACATGTCTACCAAACCAAGAAAAAGAAAATATAAGAAAGCGGATACATCATACGATGAGCCAAAGCGCCACATAGTTTTTTGAGGGAAAAGAAACATCGTGGCAGTGGAGGACAAGATAGACATGTCAACAGATTATGAAAAGTTTGATGAAATTCCTTCCTTCACAGTGAAGACTGACCCAAGCATCCTGTTAAATGATGAAGATTGTCCATGGTTACGGCGCAATAAGCAAGGGACACATGAGAAGAAAAAGTTTTATACCCCAAGATCCCACTCTGGGATGTGATTGGCTTCACCGTCATCACTTTTCTTCTCTAGCGAGTAGCCGAGATGGTCCAGTTTGTACACGGAGTGCATCCATTTTTTGTCGTAACCCTCTCAACTTTTTAGCACATCCTATGTGGGTGAAATGATGATACCATGCCAAGTTTCTACCTTTTTAGAGTTCAGTTGTAGTGCTTTTTAATTTCAGGGTCATTTAGCTCAAAAAATCAATAAATGCATGAAAAATAGCAAATGAAGTTAGAAAGGGTTGAAATTTGAAGATGTGGATTAGAATGGTGCATATTGAATGCACAAAAAGTCTGGAGTTGAAATAAGTTAAAAATGAAATACCCTTGTAACAGATGACTTTTCATCCGAAACCCTCATACTTCGAAGGAGATGGTCCAGTTTGTACACGAAGTGCATCCAGTTTTTGTCGTAACCCTTTCAACTTTTTAGCACATCCTATGTGGGTGAAATGATGATACCATGCCAAGTTTCTACCTTTTCAGAGTTCATTTGTATTGCTTTTTAATTTCAGGGTCATTTAGCTCAAAAAAATCATTAAATGCATGAAAAATAGCAAATGAAGTTAGAAAGGGTTGAAATTTGAGGATGTGGCTTAGAACGGTGCATATTGAATGCACAAAAAGTCTGGAGTTCATTTGGGTGATTTTGATTAAAACAAATGAAGGTATAAAACTAAAAGAGTTAAACATAATCTGGTTTTGATTAAAACACCTATTTAAATTATCCTAAAAATTCCCAAATTTAACATAATGATAAAAAACACTAATATTAAACAACAGGAAAAACAATCACTCAAAAATCTATTTTTAAACTAAAGTTATTCAGAAAACTAGCGATTCACACAAATTTAAAAAGAATTCAAAATTAACTATTTAAATTTGAAAACTACTGGCACTAACAGAAATTTTGTAATTGTTTTGACCTAAAGCAAAAAGATTCATTAAAAAACTATAAATATTCTATCAGTTATTCCAAATCTAAAAACGGAAATTAGAAAAACAAAACAAAACCAAAAAGCGAAAATACACCTTTAGTCCCGGTTGGTCCTACCAACCGGGACTATAGGTCCCTTCCCGCGCGGAATTTGGGCCGCCAAAAAGATGGGCCTTTACTCCCGGTTGGTGGCAACAACTGGGACTAAAGGGAGGACCTTTAGTCCCGGTTGGTGCCACCAACCGGGACTAAAGGGTCTTTAGTCCCGGTTGGAGCCACCAACCGGGACTAAAGAGTCCCTCTATACATACAGAACTTTGTCGTTTCTTCCCCAACCTCTCCCATTCGCCGCCCCCCGACGCCGATGCCCCTGCCCCGAGGCCGCCAGGCTGCCGGAGCTCCCCGCGCGCCTCCTCGTCCTCGTTGACGTCGTCGCCGCCCGTGCCTCCTCGTCCTCGTCGACGTCGTCGCCGCCCCCGACGCGGGACGCCGCCCGTGCCTCCTCATCCTCGTCGACGTCGTCTCCGCCCCCGACGTCGGACGCCGACCACGCCTCCTCCCCGAGCCCCATCGTCGCAGCCCGCGCCACCTCCCCGAGCCCCGTCGTCGCCGCCCGCACCTCCTCCCCCGAGCCCCGTCATGCCGGTGAGCTCGTGCCGCCTGCTTTGATCCCCCTCCTCCGCGGCCACCACAGCCACGTGCGTCGCCGGTGCCGGCGCCGACGCACATGGTCGCGGTTTTAGTTGTTTTAGTTAAAAAAATATTAATTTGTTGTTTTAGTTTAGTTGTTTTAGTTTAGTTTAGTTTAGTTGTTTTAGTTTTTTTAGTTTAGTTGTTTTAGTTTTTTTAGTTTAGTTGTTTTAGTTTAGTTTAGTTTAGTTGTTTTAGTTTTTTTAGTTTAGTTGTTTTTTTAGTCCCGAGTTGTCGAGTTGTCGAACCCCGAGTCCCGAGTCGACGAACCCCGAGTCCCCGACGATCGCCGGTGAGGAGTCCCCGACGATCGCCGGTGAGGAGTTCACCGGCGATCGTCGGTGAGGAGTCCCCGACGATCGCCGGTCAGGAGTCCCCGAGGATCATCGGTGAAGAGTTCACCGGCAAACGTCGGTGAGGAGTCCCCGACGATCGCCGGTGAGGAGTCCCCGACGATCGCTTAAATAGAAAATGTGTCATTGTTGTTAAATATGTTATTATTGTCATAGTTGTTAAATGCAATCATCTTTATTAAAGTTTATTAAATAGTAGGAATTTAAATAGTTGTAGAATTTGTTCTCGACGTCGATGATGCCTGGCCCGCATCCTCGTCGTCGACTCGGCGCCGTCGACCACCTGCTTGAGAGGCGCCAGCATGTCCGGGACTGGGCTCCGCTGGGCTGGCACTGGGAGGTGCTGCCTTCTGGGGCGCGGAGCTTGGTGAGGAATCAGGGTCCCGTCGTCGACCCGGAGGTTATTTGGTGGCGGTCGCGTGGACCACTGTCGGTGCAGAGGAAGTCGGCCCCCGCGGAGGTGGTACGTCGCCGTGTCAGGGAGGAGGACGAGCACGTTCGACGCTACATGGCTGCGTTGGACGCCAGGTTCTCCAATACCTGGCAGGTTCTTCAGGGATCACACCCGAGCTATGATCCTGTCATAGTTCCTTATCTTTGGGTGTCCACCGCCTGCGCCGCGAGACGTCAACTAGATCTGTATTAGTGATATTATATTCGAGATGTATTAGTGATAATATTCGATGATGTATTACTTATATTATATAATAATATTCGAGATGTATTAGTGATACTATTCGATGGTGTATTAGTGATATTATATGATCATATTTTTGCATTGCCTTGTATTGATTTGCATATCTCCGGTTTTGCTTATTGAATGCATTCTAATTGTTTTATATTTGTTCCGGATTAGTTAAGCTATGGACGGTAGAGACAGAGACCGTGATCAAGAGAATGCCATGTACGACTTGATACGCTTCGGAAACGAAGAGAATGAAGAAGTAGATGATGGCTCACAATACCTTAACCCATCCGGTGAGGGAATTGAGGAAGAACAACCAAGAGACGAAGGGGAACCAACTGACATTGATGGCGAAGAATTTTTTTTCCATCATCAGAAGTTCGGCGAGGTATTAATTTGCCCTCTGGTGATCATCAGAAGTATTGATTGATTTGTATATATTAACGAATATTTCTTCTTTTAGCCCTCCGGATCGAGCAAATCTTCTACAAGGGTTAAACGTGGCCCGACAAAACCGTTGAAACAAGTCATAAAGTACAACATCGATCAAATCGGAGCAGATGGCGAACCGATTGCTCTTAAATTAATGCAGACAAATTTATACGTTAATGCGGAGTTATCGTTAGGGACCAAATCCCGATCACCGCTCAAGAATGGAATCATCCAAAAGATCGCGGAGTTCCTTTTGTCACCAAAGAGCAAAGATCTGCTTTGGGAGGAGCTCATGAAACATTTCACCCTACCAGAGGGTCTCACAGATCTCCAACGGGAGAAAGTCAAGAAGTGTGCTCTTAGGAAGATGGCCACACAATTCCAGACTTATAAGAAAAGATTATGGACCAATTACGTGAAAGGAGGAAAGAAGACACCAGAATTCAAAGGAGAATATACGAAGTTAAAAGATGACCGGGACAAATTTGTGCAGTTCAAGGAATCAGAAGCAGCTAAGGAATGGTCAAGAGTAAACAAGATAAATGCCGAGAAAAAAACATGGCACCATCATCTGGGGCCTGGTGGCTACAAGTATGGGTTGCCTTTGTGGGAAGAATCCAAGAGAAACATGAAGGCTGCAGGGGTCACTCCGGAAACAGAGAATTGGCCCACCAGGTGCAGGACTTGGTTTTATGCACATGGGGGAAAGTTGGACCCAAAGACAGGGAAGGTTCTTGAACAGGCAAGTCTTAAAGAAGCCACGGACGAGTTACTTAAAGCAATAGAAGAAGCTCGAATGGGTCTATACCAACCCGAGAGAGAGAACGACGAGCTTACACGCGCCCTAAAGAATCATGAACACCCGGGACGAACACGAGGCAAAGGCCTTGTTCCGTGGCTTCTGGGGTTTGCGGATTGGAACGACAGTTACAGAAGTCGTGAGAGAAAGAAGAAGCATGAAGTAGATCGGATTCAGATGGTAGAAGCAAAGAACGCGGACTTGGAACGCAAATACATGCTGCAGCAGGAGCAAATCAACAAACTAAGCCAGCAAGGCGCGTCTCAGCAGCAGGAGCATCCAGATGCAGCATTGGATGGTGGCATTCCATCATCTATGCCGAAAAGCAGCGTGGGTTCCACGGGGGTCCCGACCGATGATGCACTGCTGGCTCGCTACCCCGTGGATGATATCCAAGAGTCGACAGTTTGTGAGCTACACGTGAAACTGAAGAACATATCCATGAAGGTGGCGGACGGCTTTGCTTTACCAAGTGGACCTGAAGAAACCTTCCACGGCAATCCGATTCCGCCTGGCTATGCTCGTGTCGGGGTGGATGAAGTTGTGTCGGCATATGAATCACTAGATCTTGACTACCTTGGAGGTGAAGGCGAGCGGACACTGGGAGAAGCCATTCGTTGTGTCATTTTATGGAAAAAGGAATGCATCGTGTTTCCAAACTTGGTGCCAAGGCCACCGACTCCTCCTCCAAGTACGCCGCGTCAGCAGACTCCAACCCACCTCGAGACGGAGCGCAGGGCGAGTCCTCCAAGTCCACTGCGTTAGTAGACTCCAACCCACCTCGAGACGGAGCGCAGGGCGAGTCCACCATATCGATCTTCGCCACGTCAGCATAGTCCATCCCACCCCGAGACGGAGCCTAGCGCGAGTCCGCGATATCGATATCCGCCATCTCCAAAGCGGAGGAGAGCACAAAAGAACAAACCCGAGCCTCCTATCAAAAATAAGTTAGCTTACGAGAAGACTGACGAGGAAATCGATGAACAAGAGGCTAAGGAATTGCAGGCCCATTTTGGACCGAAACCGCCCCCGCCGCCAAAGGAGAAAATACCTGAGGAATTCGTACAACCCTTTTTGAATGCAGCTAAACCGGCAGAGAAAAGGCCGCTATCAGACTATAAACGCTCTATTAGCAAGTCCTATCATCAACAACAACAAAACAGAAGTCGAGCGGTAGTAGTAAATGCGGGAGAACTGTTCCCCAGCTCGGAGAAAAGGCAGTGCAATCCATCATCCCGCTCAAGGTGGGTACCGATAAGGTGGTAATAACCGACGCTGATAGAGAGAATGCTAGACAGCTCGGTATCACTATTCAACAACTCCTAAAGATTGAGGAATTCCCACCGACGGATCCGAAGGAACTACAATGGGTATATGTCCCCGGGAACCCTCTCGTGAGTCCTAAAGATGAGAAGCTTCTATCAACGCAAATGTATAGCTTGCATTAGTGGTACATGAGAGAAGTAAAGAGCGGGCGACAGAGCCTCATGGTGAAAGTCAAGCGAAAGCATTACATCCATGAAAATGATTTGTGGATTGAAAATGAAGAATTATTCCAGTTATTCAATCAAAAAGCACTCGACAAATTTATCGTCAGTTGCTACTGTCTGTAAGTGATTTCTTTCTGTAATTTGATTAAGTCTCTAGCTCAGCTCATTCATTGCCTGTAATTATCCTCACTATATTCTTTTCTGTGGTATTGTGCAGAATGAAGATTTTTGAATTGGAAAGAGATGGAGGCTATGGCATTGGGTTCATTGACCCAAATACCGTTAATGAAAAGGTGTTTACTACTTTATTCAAAAGACACGGAGAAAATGTTGCTAAGGTTTTTGAAGGCCCTAAATACCAAACCAGAAATACTTTTACCTTACAACTTCAAGTGAGTGTTACTTTTACCTTACTTTTACCTTCTATATATATATACTCGATGTTAAGTGTAGTTGATGAGTTATGCATGCCCGCTTATACAAATCGTGTCCCCAGCTACCACTGGATCCTGCTAATCATTAGAATTGAAGATGGAACTGTTGAAGTACTGGACTCACTAAGTAAAGACCCTGAAGAATACAGAAGCCTGCATTCGATGCTCGACAGGTAATTTCAATCATTTACGCACTATGTCGGCCTCTCTTTAGTTCGTTTCCTGATATCACGTAATTAATTAGTAACTCCTTTATTTATTTTCTTTGCCGGGCAGGGTTTGGAAAAAGTTCACCAAAGAAGTTAGAGGTGAATGGAAAGAGGAGCTGAAATGGCGAAAGTCCAAGGTATTTAAGTAGTACTAGCTACGTCCACGCATCTCTTTAAGTATAGTTTCAATACCATGCATTATCATGCTTTATTATTATCTGATTGAATTATATTCTCGTAAAGTGCATGAGGCAGGAAAAAGGGACTAGTTTATGTGCATATTACGTTTGCGAGAACATTCGCATTATGACCGAAAAGATCAGAACTACAAGAGATCTTTGGGTACGTAAACACCATTCACATTTTTTTATCATGATGTAATATATATACAAACAACTAACTTGTTTGTATTGATCTCTTCTTTAAAGATGCACGAGATGCGGGATAAGCTCCTACCAAAGGACCGCATACGAGCAATTCAAGAGGAAATTGCGGGTTTTTTGCTTGAGCAGGTCATATCTCCCGACGGAGAGTACCATTACACCTAATGCCTGCATGTAATGATTTGCAAATTGTAGGAGAAATTGTATATACCAAATTGTACATATGTGTATGCATGGTCGTACGAAAAGTTCTATGTATATGATTGGTTCTACGAGATATTCTATTATATATACATAACGTGTACAGTATGTAGCAGCGTAAAATATATTTGAAATGAAACAGAATTAAATCGAATACACAAAATGAAAAAGGGAAAATAAACAATAAAACCTAAATCTTTAGTCCCGGTTGGTGTTACCAACCGGGACTAAAGGTCCCCATCACCCGGCGCCCGCTGCCGACCACGTGGCAGGGGTTGAGTCCCGGTTCGTAGCCAACCGGGACTAAAGGCTTGGACCCTTTAGTCCCTATACATTAGTCTCGGTTGGGGAACCGGGACTAAAGGCCCTTCCCAACCGGGACTAATGGCCTGTTTTCTACTCGTGTATGAACGTGTGATGACGTCGCGCCTTAGCAATCGCTAAACCAACTCCGCGAGGTTATTGACCATGGGGGTCTATTTCCTGCACGCAAACGAAGAACAAGCAAGAAACTGAAATTGCAATCTAGATATTGCAAATATAAGAGGAAACTTTTATTGATGAAAGTGGGGTTCTGTGACGTCTTGGTCTGGTCGTAGAACACAAACGAAGGACGCAAAGTTGCAGCTATGGCGAACTTTTAATCTAAATAAAACCCAAGTCTAAAGGGCGCCCTAAGGGCTGTATATATGGGCGAATAGAGGGGGATTTTGTGACCCCTTGGAGGAGAGGCCCGAAACCAACCCTAACTCGGTTTCCCCACACATACGAATTGAAAACAACATATAATGTGGTATTTCAAAATTATATGGGCCTATGGATGAAAGACAACCCTATGGCTCCTACCGGTTGCCGTTCTCATCGACATGCAAGTCATGATAACTATACAAAAACATGATCATCTCATACATCACATATATCAAATCATGTCTTTGGCCATATCATATCACAACATACCCTGCAAAAACAAGTTAGACGTCCTCTAATTTGTTGTTGCATGTTTTATGTGGCTGCTATGGGCAACTAGCAAGAACCGTTCTTACCTACGCAAGATCTATCCATGGAGATGCATAGCTACGAGAGGGAGAGTGGATCTACGCACCCTTGTAGATCGCTAAGCGGGAAGCGTTAAGAAACGCGCTTGGTGTAGTCGTACGTCTTTGCGATCCAATCATGATCCGTCCCGATCTAGCGCCGAACAGACGACACCTCCACATTCAGCACACGTACAGCCCGATGACGTCTCCGCCTCCTCGATCCAGCGAGCTATGGCGGAGTAGTAAATGAGTTCTCCGGCAGCACGACGGTGCGGCGGCGGTGGTGGTGGAGCAATCTCAGCAGGGCTTGGCCAAGCGATGCCGCAGATGCGTTTTGGAGGAGAAATTGATCTAGGGAGAGAGGGAGGGATGCACCTATGGCTTGGGGTGCGGCTGCCCTCCATCTCCCTCTCTCTATATAGGAGGAGGGGGTAGGTAGGCCGCCGGCCCTAGCCCCTCCTCCAAGGAGGGTTCGGCCGAAGGGGGTAGAGTCCACCTCCCGCAAGGGAGGTGGGAGCCCTAGGGAGGAGTCCCTCCCCTCTAAGGCACCCCCACCTACCACCTTGGGCGCATGGGCCCTTAGAGATTCGGTTGCCCAGCCCACTGATACGTCTCCAACGTATCTATAATTTTTGATTGTTCCATGCTGATATATTATCATTCTAGGATACTTTTTGGGTCATTATTTACCAATTTATAATATTTTTAGCACTAACCTATTGACCCAGTGCCCAGTGCCAGTTGCTGTTTTCTGCTTGTTTTTTTACTTTGCAGATTTCATTTACCAAACGAAGTCCAATTGCCACGAAACTTTTTGACGAATTTTTCTAGACCAATACAAGACCTAGAAGCTTCGGGAGATGGCCGGGAGCCGCACGAGGGCTCCACGAGCCATCAGGGCACGCCCCAGGGGGGCGCGCCCTGTTGGCTTGTGGGCCCCCTGTGGCTCTCCCGACCTCCCTCTCCAGCCTATAAATTTCCTAATATTCCAGAAACCTTGAAGGGAGTCCCAAAAACCTTTTTCCACCGCCGCAAGTCTTTGTTTCGTCGTGATCCCATCTGGAGCTCCGTTCCAACACCCTGCCGAAGGGGGGATCGATCACGGAGGGCCTCTACATCAACCTTGCTGCCCTCATGATGATGTGTGAGTAGTTCACCACAGACCTATGGGTCCATAGCTAGTACCTAGATGGCAATCTCTCTCTCTCTTACGATCTTCAATACAATGATCATCGCATCTTTGCTTTGATCTATCCGATGTAATCCTTTTGTGTGGTGTGTTTGTTGGGATCCGATGAATTGTGGGTTTATGTTCGGATTATTCATGAAAAGGATTTGAGATATCTCTGATATATATTGTCTCTTAATTGCATGATCATTATAGCTTCGTAATGCTCTTCGATTTATTGATGTGCTTTGGCCAAGTAGATTGATATTTCATCGGTGGGAGTGGTGCGTTGTGGTAGGTTCAACCTGACGGGTTTCTATATCCCAGTGATAGAAGGGGAGAAGATACGTCTTTGTGTTGCTGCTACTAAGGATAAAACGATGGGGTTTATTCATATTGATTGAGTTTACTTTGTCTACATCATGTCATTGTTCTCCAAACATTACTCTGTTTTACTTAATACTCTAGATGCATGCTGGATAGCGGTCGATGAGTGGAGTAATAGTAATAGGTGTAGGGAGGAGTGGGCCCATTTGCTTATGGACGTGATGCCTATATATACATGATCATTGCCATGAACATCGCATAACTATCCGCTTTTCTACCAATTGCCCAACAGTAATTTGTTACCCACCGTATGTTGCCTACATGAGAGATGCCACTAGAGAACACTATGGCCCCTGGGTCTATTATCTTATAAATTTACAAATGCTATTGCTACCTTGCTGCCATGATTGACCTTTTATTTTATTTTGCAATTTATATTTATCAACAATTATCTACACAAATCACTTGCTTGCAAATAACGAGATCAAGGGGATTGACAACCCTCTTGCCCGCGTTGGGTGCAAGTTATTTGTTCTTTTGTGTGTAGCCGCTGAAGGCGGTTGAGGATTGATATTCCTACTGGTTCGATAAACCTTAGTTTCATAACTGAGGGAAATGCTTACCCATATCGTGCTGCAATAACCCGTTCCTCTTTACGGAAAACCCAACGCAGATCACAAGTATCACCCACCAGGGGCAGGTGCGCCACCTCCTTAGATCATGTGCCCCCCCCCCCCCCCCCGGGGTGGGTGGGCCCCTCCCGATGGACCGCCGGAACCTTTTCGGCACTCCCGGTACAATACCGAAAACACCCGAATCTTTTCCGGAACCCGAATACCACTTTCCTATATATAAATCTTTACCTCCGGACCATTCCGGAACTCCCCGTGACTTCCGGGATCTCATCCGGGACTCCGAACAACCTTTGGTAACCAACATACATAACTCATTAATACTATATCGTCATCGAACCTTAAGCGTGCGCACCCTACGGGTTCGGGAACTATGTAGACATGACCGAGACACTCTCCGATCAATAACCAATAGCGGGACCTGGACGTCCATATTGGTTCCCACATATTCTACAAAGATCTTTACCGGTCGAATTACGATGTCAAGGATTCAGTCAATCCCGTATGCAGTTCCCTTTGTCCATCAGTATGTTACTTGCCCGAGATTCGATCGTCGGTATCTCCATACCTAGTTCAATCACATTACCGGCAAGTCTCTTTACTCGTTCCGTAATACAAGATCCCGTGACTAACTCCTTAGTCACATTCCTTGCAAGCTTCTCGTGATGATGTATTACCGAGAGGGCCCAGAGATACCTCTCCATCAAACGGAGTGACAAATCCCAGTCTTGATCCATGCCAACCCAACAAACACCCTTGAAGATACCTGTAGAGCACCTTTATAATCACCCAGTTACGAAGTGACATTTGATAAACACAAGGCATTCCTCTGGTGTCAGGGAGTTGCATGATCTCATGGTCATAGGAACAGATACTTGACATGAAGAAAGCAATAGCAAGAAACTAAGTGATAAGATCATATGCTATGCTTATGGTTTGGGTCTTGTCCATCACATCATTCTCCTAATGATGTGATCCCGTTATCAAATGACAACTCATGTCCATGGCTAGGAAACCTTAACCATCTTTTGATCAACGAGCTAGTCTAGTAGAGGCTCACTAGGGACACAGTGTTGTTTATATATCCACACATGTATTTCAGTTTCCGGTCAATACAATTCTAGCATGGATAATAAATGATTATCATGAACTAGGAAATATAATAACCACTTTATTATTGCCTCTAGGGTATATTTCCAATAGTCTTCCACTTGCACTAGAGTCAATAATCTAGCTTTACATTGTAATGAATCTAACACCCATAGAGTTCTGGTGCTGATCATGTTTTGCTCGTGAGAGGGGTTTAGTCAACGGGTTTGCAACATTCAGATCCGTGTGTACTTTGCAAATGTTTATGTCCTCCTCCTTGATGTAATCGTGGATGGAATTGAAGCGGCGCTTTATATGTCTAGTACTCTTGTGAAACCAGGGCTCTTTGGCTAGAGCAATTGCACCAGTGTTATCACACAAATGAGTCATCGGATCCAGTGCACTGGGCACAACTCCGAGATTTGTCATGAACTGCTTCATACAGACTCCTTCCTTCACTGCTTCGGAAGCAGCTATGTTCTCCGCTTCACATGTAGAATCTGCTACCACGCTTTGCTTGGAACTGCACCAGCTTACTGCTCCACCATTCAGAATAAATACGTATTCGGTTTGAGACTTAGAGTCATCCGGATCTGTGTCAAAGCTAGCATCGACGTAACCCTTTACGACGAGCTCTTGATCGCCTCCATATACGAGAAACATTTCCTTAGTCCTCTTCAGGTACTTAAGGATATTCTTGATCGCTGTCCAGTGTTCCACTCCAGGATCACTTTGAAACCTTCCAGCCATACTTATGGCAAGGCTCACATTCGGTCTTGTGCACATCATCTCATACATGATAGAGCATATGGCTGAAGCATAGGGGATGACTCTCATCTTTTCTCTATCTTCTGGCGTTGCTGGGCATTGAGTCTTACTCAACTTCACACCTTGAAGGACAGGCAAGAACCCTTTCTTAGACTGATCCATTTTGAACTTCTTCAAAACCTTATCAAGGTATGTTCTCTGTGAAAGTCCTATTAAGCGTCTAGATCTATGTCTATAGATTTTGATGCCTAATATGTAAGCAGCTTCTCTGAGGTCTTTCATTGAAAAACTCCTATTCAAATATATCTTCACGGTTTCCAAAAATTGTATATTGTTTCCAATCAGCAATATGTCATCCACATATAATACTAGAAACGCTATAGATCTCCCACTCACTTTCTTGTAAATACAAGCTTCTCCATAAACTTGTATGAACCCAAACGCTTTGATCACATCATCAAAGCGACGACTCCAACTCCGAGATGCTTGCACCAGTCCATAAATGGATCGCTGGAGCTTGCAAACTTTGTTAGCATTTTTAGGATCGACAAAACCTTTTGGTTGCATCATATACAACTATTCCTTAAGGAAACCATTAAGGAACGTTGTTTTGACATCCATCTACCAGATCTCGTAATCGGAAAATGCAGCTATTGCCAACATAATCCTGACGGACTTAAGCATCGCTACGGGTGAGAAAGTCTCATTATATTCAAGTCCTTGAACTTGTGAAAACCCTTTTGCGACAAGTCAAGCTTTATGGACGGTGATATTACCGTCGGTGTTCGTCTTTTTCTTAAAGATCAATTTATTCTGAATAGCCTTGCAACCATCAGGTAAGTCTTCCAAAGTCCATAGTTCGTTTTCATACATGGATCCTATCTTGGATTTCATGGCTTCTAACCATTTGTCAGAATCCGGGCCCACCATCGCTTCCTCATAGTTCCTAGGTTCACCGTTGTCTAACAACATGACCTCCAAGACAGGATTACCGTACCACTCAGGAGTGGTACGTGTCCTTGTCGACCTACGAAGTTTGGTAGTAACTTGATCCGAAGTTTCATGATCGCTATCATTAGCTTCCTCCTCAACCGGTGTAGGCATCACAGAAACATCTTTCTACGTTGTGGTACTCTTCGATTGAAGTGAAGGTTCAGTAACCTCATCAAGTTCTACCTTCCTCCCACTCAATTCTTTCGAGAGAAACTCTTTCTCCAGAAAGGATCCATTCTTGGCAACAAAGACTTTGCCTTCGGATCTGAGATAGAAGGTGTACCCAATTGTTTCCTTAGGGTATCCTATGAAGACACACTTCTCCGCTTTGGGTTTGAGCTTATCAGGCTGAAGCCTTTTCACATAAGTGTCGCAGCCCCAAACCTTAAGAAACAATAGCTTAGGTTTCTTGCAAAACCATAATTCATACGGTGTCGTCTCAATGGATTTAGATGGTGTCGTATTTAAATTGAATGCGGCTGTCTCTAATGCATAACCCCAAAACGATAGCAACGAATCAGTGAGAGACATCATAGATCGCACCATATCTAATATAGTATGATTACGACGCTCGGACACACCATTACGCTGTGGTGTTCCAGGTGGCGTAAGGTGTGAAACAATTTCACATTGTCTTAAATGCATGCCAAACTCATAACTCAGATATTCTCCACCACCATCAAATCGTAGAAACTTTATCTTCTTGTTACGATGATTCTCTACTTCACTCTGAAATTGCTTGAACTTTTCAAACATTTTAGACTTGCATTTTATTAAGTAAATATACCCATATCTACTTAAGTCGTCAATGAAAGTGAGAAAATAACGATATCCACCGTGTGCCTCAACACTCATCGGACCACACACATCAGTATGTACACTACTACAGGATGCTGCTAACGCGACACACCAATCAGAGACCCTTCGACAAAACTGTGTGCGATGACCAAATCGCAAACGGTATAGTTATAGGTCCGTCGCTAATGACGTAAACTGTGTGCGATGACGGGTCCATCAAATACGATCTAAAAAATAGTTGTGTGTGTGATGTTTGGCAAACAGTTGGCCTATATAAACTGTTTGAGATTGGATAATATAACACAAACGCTTATAAAAATACAAGTGTGTGCGATGTACGGCATACAGTTCACCCTGATAAACTGTTTGCGCTGATCAAGCAGAACACAAACGATTGTCCAGATGATCACGTGTGCGATAGACGGCATACAGGTCACTCGGATGAACTCTTTGTGATGAGGTAAAATAACATAAACGGTTACATAGATCAAGATGTGTGTGATAGACTGCATACAGGCCACTGGGATGAACTGTGTGCGATAAGCAAAAATAACACAAACGGTTTGTTAGATCAAGATGTGTGTGATGTACGCAGGCCACTCGGATGTGTTGTGGGCAAACGGTTCCGGATAAAGAACTGTCAGGGACTGATGAAATCATCACCGACGGTTTTGGTTGTTTATTCCGTATGCGATGTGATTTGCTCAATCTGCCCACAAACATCTATGCTCTGTTTAGAAGAGCATGATTGCATAACCAAATTAAGTATCCAATACACACATAACATTGGCGCACACCTTAATAAACTATTACATGCATAATAAATTTATCCCTCTAAAACTACGAATAGTTTTGCATAGAGGGAGTGAGAATTGAGAAACGATCATCAAATCATCTACTTCGTGTGATGCTTGCCGCCAGCGCTCTGCTTGTGGCTCGATCCCTCGTTGTCTTCAGGTAGGAGGCACTTCCTCATGTCAACGATCCGCCTGAACATCTCGTAGCATGTGTACGCTTCCTTGGCTGCGGTCTGGAGGTGATATTCATCCAGTTTCTTCACCCAGGCCCTGTGCCAGACAGGCATGTTCTTGTTGCACTCAGCCTTCATGTCAGCATAGTAGGGGTCGATGATGGCCTTGGCCAGGTCAACATGGGAGTCCATGTTCTTATCGCTGCCCCAGACCATGTAGTGGCTGCGGATGTCGACACGCTTCTGGCAGGCCAAGCCCGAAGTCTTGAGCATCTTTGGATCGTTGGCGTTGTCCACCGTAGCGAACCTGTAGTCGGGGCTGTTGACAAACCTGGTGAAACGATCGCAAGGCACTATGGCCAGGCAGTAGTGGTAGAGGAGGCAGTAGTGGTTAATGGCCATGGGTATAAATTGGGGCCGGACGTCCTGGAAAACTGGCACGTCCGGATGGCAGTTTTTGCAGTGCGTGATTCAGTCGTGGAGCACGTAACTGCATGGGGCGACGCACGTGGCGCAACCGCATGCATATGGAGCCCCGAACGTGATCGCAGGCCGGCCCCAACCGCTGACAGAGCGCGCGCAGAGGGGCGCGAGAGCAGAGCACGCGCAGGGGGCCGAGAGCAGAGCACACGCAGGGACGCGAGAGCAGAGCAGGCGGTGGGACGCGGGGTCGAACCAGACCACTCTGTACTTGTCCTCGTCAAGTAACAGGTCCATGACGTTGAAGTTCTCCATCCAGATCGGATGTTTGGTGTACACCACGAACCGACAGGGCATGTCCACTATGGCATGCATGGTGAACTGGCGCTCGTCGTCGGCAGACACTGGGAGCGCCATTGGAGCCGCGCAGGATACCCTCGGTCGTGGTTCTGCTTCTTAAGGTCCGGATATTAATCGTCAATTGCATATTGATGTCCAGATATTAATCGGCCATTGCATACTAAGGAAAAGATATTACTACCAAAATAAGAGTCTCCCTCATAAGATGTCATTTGCATGGTTGTATCACAAATGACAGAAATAGTACTAAGGTTCAAATTCCAGCATTACAAGGCTCAAATTCAAATATTACAAGGTTCAAACCGATAATAGAAATGAAATTCGGCTTATGCAGGAAACTTTGTCATGCAGCTCTAGACGCCCGCGCTAATCAGCTGAACATGAACATTGATGTCTACTATGCAACCTTCTTCTTGTAGACTCGTGTTGGGCCTCCAAGCGCAGAGTTTTGTAGGACAGTAGCAAATTTCCCTCAAGTGGATGACCTAAGGTTTATCAATCCATGGGAGGCATAGGATGAAGATGGTCTCTCTCAAACAACCCTGCAACCAAATAACAAAGAGTCTCTTGTGTCCCCAACACACCCAATACAATGGTAAATTGTATAGGTGCACTAGTTCGGCGAAGAGATGGTGATACAAGTGTAATATGGATGGTAGATATAGGTTTTTGTAATCTTAAAATATAAAAACAGCAAGGTAGCAAGTAACAAAAGTGAGCACAAACAGTATCGCAATGCTTGAAAACAAGGCCTAGGGTTCATACTTTCACTAGTGCAAGTTCTCTCAACAATAGTGACATAGTTGAATCATATGTAAATCCCTCACGTGCGACAAAGAGTTCACTCCAAAGTCAAAAATAGCGGAGAACAAACGAATAAATTATTGTAGGGTACGAAACCACCTCAAAGTTATCTTTTCCGATCAATCGTATGAGCTATCCCTATAAGTGTCACGAACAGCCCTAGAGTTCGTACTAAAATAGCACCTTAAGATACACATCAACCAAAACCCTAATGTCACCTAGATACTCCAATGTCACCACGAGTACCCATGGGCTTGATTATACGATATGCATCACACAATTTCATATTCATGATGTTCAATCCAACACAAAGAACTTCAAAGAGTGCCCCAAAGTTTCTACCGGAGAGTCAAGACGAAAACGTGTGCCAAACCCTATGCATAGATTCCCAAGGTCACGGAACCCGCAAGTTGATCACCAAAACATACATCAAGTGGATCAATAGAACATCCCATTGTCACCACGTATATCCCATCGCAAGACATACATCAAGTGTATTCAAATCCTTTAAAGACTCAATCCGATAAGAAAACTTCAAAGGGAAAACTCAATTAATCACAAGAAGATAGAGAGGGGAAAACTCCATATGATTCATACATCAAGATCGTGCCATCTCAAGAACACGAGAGAGAGAGATCAAACACATAGCTACTGGTACATACCCTAAGCCCCGAGGGTGAACTACTCCCTCCTCATCATGAAGACCGCCGGGATGATGAAGATGGCCTCCAGTGATGGTTTCCCCCTCCGGCAGGGTGCCGGAATGGGCTCCCGATTGGTTTTTCGTGGCTACAAAGGCTTGCGGCGGCGGAACTCCCGATCTAGGGTTCTTTTTGGGGGTTTTGGTATTTATAGGAATACTTGGCGTTGGAATCAAGTCAGGGGGACTCCCGAGGGACCCACAAGCCAGCGGGGCGCGCCCTAGGGGGGGCGCGCCCCCTAGGCTTGTGACTGCCTCAGGACTCCTCTCCGGTATCTTTTTGCTCTAGTGTTTTTTATATTTTCCAAAAATATTCTCCGTAAATTTTGAGCCCATTCCGAGAATTTTATTTCTGCACAGAAAAACGACACCATGGTAGTTCTGCTGAAAACAGCGTCAGTCCGGGTTAGTTCTAATAAAATCATACCAAAATCATATAGAATTATTGTGAACATGGCATGAATACTTCATAAATTATAGATATGTTGGAGACGTATCAGCATCCCCAAGCTTAATTCCTGCTCGTCCTCGAGTAGGTAAATGATAAAAGAAATAATTTATGAAGTGTGAATGCTAGCAAGTGCACAAGTTTGATCAATGATAATTCCAATCACTTTTTCTAGCATCAATATAAACCATAAACAGTAGCTCATCTCATAAAACTTCTCATGATCAAGTAACAAGCTATTCACATGTTAAAGTATAGACCAGAAGGTTTCTTGAAAACTAACAAACCATATTCCTAGTCATCGAACAATTTGCAATTCATCTTATTTTCAGGAAGGGTCTATGTAAGAGCTTTGATTTAGCAAATTCCACATACTCAACTATCATATAGTCTTCCATGATTATTGACACTCAAAGCATATTTTTAGAACAAATAGCATCCATCGAACACAGAGAAAGATAGGGGCTTAATGTTTCGCCTCCCAACTTATTTATCATATAGATAATTGTCAACAATAATAATTCATGATCAAATATATTTGTGTGGATATATATGTCTAGATCATTCCCCAACACATGACGCTTGCCGAGAGAAAAAGGCGAAATATAGGAAGTGGTGAAGATCACCATGACTCTTGCATAAAGGTAAGTACTAGAAAGTAAAAGATAGGCCCTTCGCAGAGGGAAGAATTGATTTGCAGAGGTGCCAGAGCTCGAGCTTTTAAAACAGGGATGAATAATAATTTTGAGCGGTATGCTTTCATTGTCAACATAACAACCGAGAGATCTCGGTATCTTCCATGCTAGATACATCATAGGCGGTTCCCAAACAGAATGGTAAAGTTTTTACTCCCCCTCCACCAATCAATCACACTCCACGGCGAGCCGAATCCACGGGTACCGTCCATACAAACAACAATCTTGGGGGAGTTTTGTTTCATTATATTTTGATTTGATTTTTGAGCATGGAACTGGGCATCCCGAATACGATCCACTTTCTCGTGAATGATAGTGAATCAACACATATCGTGAGAATAACCCACCTAGCATGGAAGATACTGACAGCCCCTAGTCACTATATGAGCGATTCGGGCATACAAAACAGAATATTATTTGAAGGTTTAGAGTTTGGCACATGCAAATTTACTTGGAACGGCAGGTAAATACCACATATAGGTAGGTATGGTGGACTCATATGGAACAACTTTGGGTTTAAGGGTGTTTGGATGCACAAGTAGTATTTCTACTTGGTGCGGAAGTTTTGGCTAGTATGAGGTGGAAGCAAGCACCACATGTTGGAGGATCCATAACAATATAACTTCTATACAAATATACCCAAACATAACTCATTAAGTTGTCTTCCTTGTCCAATTTTAACTAATTTGCTCGAGTTTGAAAATAATTAATGAGCTCACAATCATAGAAGATGTCCAAGATAGTATATTTATATGTGGAATCTCTCTTCCTTCAATATTCTTTCATGAATTGTTCAAGTGACCAATGCGGTGTTTGCTAACTTTCAATAAATTTTACCACCTATACTTATTATGTGTGAAGTCATTACTCCCCATGGGATAAGTATATGAAGCATATTTAATTTCAGATTTATGATATTCAATTCATTCAACCATTTACTCATAGGATATAAGTGAAGCACGAGAATGAATGACAAACTACTCCAAACAGATATAAGTGAAGATCAATGCGTAGTCAACAATTAAATAACTATGTGAAGACTCTCTCATCTAAGAATTTCAGATCTTAAGTATTTTATTAAACAGCAAGCAAAAGAAAAATAGCACTCCAAGAATAGCACGCATCATGTGAACGAATAAAAATTTAGGCTCAACATAGGCTAACCGATAATTGTTGATGAAGAGAGGTGGGATGCGTAGCATCCCCAAGCTTAGATGCTTGAGACTTCTTGAAATATTTACTTGGGGTTCCTGGGGCATCCCCAAGCTTGAGCTTTTGTATCTCGTTCAATCATCTCATATCATGGTTTCACCTATTCTCAAAACTTCATCCACACAAAACTCGAAAAGAACTCGTGAGATAGGTTAGTACACATAATAATAAATAAACTCTTTATGTACTGCCAAGACAAGTTGCACAATAATTTTCAAACATTAGGTACTGTATACTATCATTTCCACAATTTATATCTACCAATATAGGCTATGGAAACTATAGGATAAGTAGATAACAAAACTATGACAGCAATCTGTCTAAACAGAACAGTCTGTAGCAATTTATGAAAACAGTGTACTTCTGTAACTCAAAAAATTATGAAACTTTAGGAAATGCTATAAAATTTATATGAAAACACTGTGTAAAAATTTCAGAAACTTTCCACGTTCCAGTAAAATATGAATATTCAAACACTACAGCAAAAGTTTCTGTTTGTACACAGCACACATCAAACATGCAATTCAAGCATCCTAAAAGGCAATTCTTGGAACTTTTTATTGAAAAATAATATTATAAATAACACCTAACAGAAAATAACAAAATATAATGACGATCCAAGCAAAACTCATATTATGTGACGAATAAAAATATAGCTCTAAGTAAGATATACCGATAATGTTGAAGACGAAAGAGGGGATGCCTTCCGGGGCATCCCCAAGCTTAGGCGCTTGAGTGTTCCATGGATATTAACTTGGGGGTGCCTTGGGCATCCCCAAGCTTAGGTTCTTGTCACTCCTTATTCTCCTCATATCGGTGTCTCACCCAAAACTTGAAAACTTCAATCACACAAAACTTAACGGAACTTCGTGAGAAGGGTTAGTATAATAAATAAAGATAATTCACTTAGGTACTGTCAAGACAAGATTCATAATTGTTCCCACATGATACCTACTGTATTCTATCATTCCCATAATTTATACCGCTAAATATAAGCTATGGAAACACTAAAACAAGTAAACTATGCAAGCAAAACAGAATCTGTCAAAAACAGAATAGTCTGTGAAGTTCTGTAGTATAACCATACTTCCCTGTCTCTAAAAATTCTGAAATATTAGGAAAACCTGAAGAATTTGTATATCAAGATTGTGTAAAAATTTGAGATCATTATCACGGTCCAGTAAACAATGAATATTCCTGTACTGGAGTCAAAAGTTTATGTTTTGGTTCAGCATCAATTCTACTCATCTTGTGAGTCATCCCAAAGGCTTTACTTGGCACTTTATTGAAATAAAAGGCACAAACATGATTAATACAGTAGCTTAATCATGTGAACACACAAAAACAGAAAGTAAAAGTGTTGGGTTGTCTCCCAACAAGCGCTTTTCTTTAATGCCTTTTAGCTAGGCATGATGATTTCAATGATGCTCATATAAGAATAGTAGTTGAAACATGCAAAAAGAGCATCATGAACCTCATGGAAAGCACATTTAAGTCTAACCCACTTCCTATGCATAGGGATTTTGTGAGCAAACAATTTATGGGAGCAAGAATCAACTAGCATAGGAAGGCAAAACAAGCATAACTTCAAAACTTTGAACACATAGAGAGGAAACTTGATATTATTGCAATTCCTACAAGCATATGTTCCTCCCTCATAATAATTTTCAGTAGCATCATGAAGGAATTTCACAATATAAACAGCACATAAAGCATTCTTTTCATGATCTACAAGCATAGAAATTTTACTACTCACCACATAAGCAAATTTATTCTCATCAATAGTGGGAGCAAACTCAACAAAATAACTATCATGTGACACTTGATTGACATAACCACATTCAATATTAAAATCATGATGACAAGTTTCATGGTTACTATCACTCTTTATAGCATACATGTCATCATCATAATCATCATATATAGGAGCCATGCCATCATCATAACAGTTTTGCTCAACAAAACTTGGGGGACTAAAAATATCATATTCATCAAACATAGCATCCCCAAGCTTGTGGCTTTGCATATCATTAGCATCATGAATATTCAGAGAATTCATACTAACAATATCACTATCATGTTCATCATTCAAGGAATTCTCATCAAGTATTTTCATAATTTCTTCCTCTACCAATTGAGCACAATTTTCTGAATCCTTATTTTCACGAAAGACATTATAAAGACTAAACAAATGATGCAACCCAAACTCCATTTTTTATAGTTTTATTTTATAAAACCAAACTAGTGATAAAACAAGAAACTAAAAGATTCAATTGCAAGATCTAAAGATATACCTTCAAGCACTCACCTCCCCGGTAACGGCGCCAGAAAAGAGCTTGATGTCTACTACGCAACCTTCTTCTTGTAGACTCGTGTTGGGCCTCCAAGCGCAGAGTTTTGTAGGACAGTAGCAAATTTCCCTCAAGTGGATGACCTAAGGTTTATCAATCCATGGGAGGCGTAGGATGAAGATGGTCTCTCTCAAACAACCCTGCAACCAAATAACAAAGAGTCTCTTGTGTCCCCAACACACCCAATACAATGGTAAATTGTATAGGTGCACTAGTTTGGCGAAGAGATGGTGATACAAGTGTAATATGGATGGTAGATATAGGTTTTTGTAATCTGAAAATATAAAAACAGCAAGGTAGCAAGTAACAAAAGTGAGCACAAACGGTATTGCAATGCTTGAAAACAAGGCCTAGGGTTCATACTTTCACTAGTGCAAGTTCTCTCAACAATAGTGACATAGTTGAATCATATGTAAATCCCTCACGTGCGACAAAGAGTTCACTCCAAAGTCACAAATAGCGGAGAACAAACGAAGAAATTATTATAGGGTACGAAACCACCTCAAAGTTATCTTTTCCGATCAATCGTATGAGCTATCCCTATAAGGGTCACGAACAGCCCTAGAGTTCGTACTAAAATAACACCTTAAGATACACATCAACCAAAACCCTAATGTCACCTAGATACTCCAATGTCACCACGAGTACCCATGGGCTTGATTGTACGATATGCATCACACAATTTCAGATTCATCATGTTCAATCCAACACAAAGAACTTCAAAGAGTGCCCCAAAGTTTCTACCGAAGAGTCAAGACGAAAACGTGTGCCAACCCCTATGCATAGATTCCCAAGGTCACGGAACCCGCAAGTTGATCACCAAAACATACATCAAGTGGATCAATAGAACATCCCATTGTCACCACAGATATCCCATCACAAGACATACATCAAGTGTTCTCAAATCTTTTAAAGACTCAATCCGATAAGAAAACTTCAAAGGGAAAACTCAATTCATCACAAGAAGATAGAGAGGGGAAAACTCCATATGATTCATCTACATCAATAAAGCTCGTGGTACATCAAGATCGTGCCATCTCAAGAACACGAGAGAGAGAGAGATCAAACACATAGCTACTGGTACATACCCTCAGCCCCGAGGGTGAACTACTCCCTCCTCGTCATGGAGACCGCCGGGATGATGAAGATGGCCTCCGGTGATGGTTTCCCGCAACGACAAGATGCCGGAACGGGCTCCTGATTGGTTTTTCATGGCTACAGATGCTTGCGGCGGCGGAACTCCCGATCTAGGTTTCTTTCTGGGGGTTTTGGTATTTATAGGAATAATTGGCGTTGGAATCAAGTCAGTGGGACTCCCGAGGGACACACAAGCCAGGGGGCGCGCCCTAGGGGGGGCGCGCCCCCTAGGCTTGTGACTGCCTCGGGACTCCTCTCCGGTATATTTTTGCTCCAGTATTTTTTATATTTTCCAAAAATATTCTCCTTAAATTTTCAGCCCATTCCGAGAACTTTTATTTCTGCACAAAAAAACGACACCATGGTAGTTCTGCTGAAAACAGCGTCAGTCCGGGTTAGTTCTAATAAAATCATACCAAAATCATATAGAATTATTGTAAACATGGCATGAATACTTCATAAATTATAGATACGTTGAAGACGTATCAAACATATATGATAGGTTCATACTGATATTACTACTAGTTTCGTAACTTCAATATTTCTACAAAGGGATTCGCCACTGACATGTCATTTATGGGCTTGGCATTAGGACTTCCGAATAGTGTGTCAAATGAAGTTACAAAATGAAATTGAGCTTCCGTAGAGAGTTTTCCATTCTGTCCTAGTCGCCGGAGCTTATCATCAAACCATTCTTTTTTGCGCGATAAATGTAGGGAAAATCTCATTATCTTTAGCACACTTGCTCTCACAACAAAGAACCTGGCGAATATAATATCTGGTAAGGTCCCTCCGTAGGAGTTCAAAGTAATTTCTGAGAGATGGAGATCAAGGCATTCGATGGGATTGTTATATTGTATCACATTATCCACTATCGGGCCTAACCGTATCTGCGAAAGAAGAGAATGTATTAGTGCTTGGACACACAACGGACCTCTTACGATTTGCAGGGTTTCAAAATTTGAACTCCCTTGTGGTTAAATTTTAACATGAAAGAGCATCACCTCGACATATAGCTTCTCCAGGCATGGAAAGAATCTCAGCTATCTGACAAATTGGTCCAGGTCGGGGCCGATAGATTCTACTGTCAAGACCTTCACTCCACGTAGATACGGGGTCAAGCTTGTCGATATGATTTTCTGGATGACAGACGAACATACATCTTTAATAGAGAGAGAAAAAATGTTAATTCAAGAATGAGAAGAGGGCGATTGTTGTACCTGGACGGTTATGGATCCAAAAACAAGTTCAGATAAGTTGACGGGCGAGTAGCCAAACACTGTCAATTTCAGCGCATGAATGACCCTGATTCTTGTTGGACCTTGTTGATCAACAACAAGTAATCTCTCAAGTAAAGGCACGTCCACAATGACCATTTGGTGATTCACCTTGTGCGATCTCCTGTTGCAACACCAGCAATACACACAAATTGCCCGGAGACTCATGGAGGTGATGTGGAGTCTACTCAACCCATTGATCGCCTGAATATGAAGGTACTTGCGCGCAGTATAGCCGCGGAGCAGGCGCTCCATGTCGCCGTTGGGGATGCAGACGGCGACGAGCTCAAGGTGCTTCAGTCGAGGTAGCAAAAGAGCGGGATTGGCGTTAATCTGGGGGAAATGGCAGTTCAAGAACCTTGCGAAGCGCAGCGTTGGCGCGAGGTGCAGCGCGGAGGGTGGCAGCGGGTGCATATGTCCATCATTAAAATGGAGCTCCTCGAGATGATCTAGAGCTGGCGATAAGAACCACTCGTCAAGCTTGGCTCGGTCCTTGCCATTGGAACGGAACTTGCCCATGGTAAGGCCTTTGATTGGGCCACAGTGTGTGCCGAGAATCTGGGATAATGCATCCAAGCGTTTGCGATAGCCAGTGCAAAGCATGTGCTCGCTGATGATGCCGAGAGGGGCGCAGCGCCATAGGGGGCGCCACCGCCGAGAGAGGACGGTTGTGCGCACGCCATCTTCGATAGGGAGGAGGAAGATGATTACTCTCAACATATCGTTGGGGAGGCTGTTGATGAAGTCTACGCCTATCGGAGATGCTTGTGTTTCTGGCTCAGGCGCCTCCGCTTGTTGGCAACCTCGACATCCACGTCCGGATAATGGCCGTCGGCGTATCTTTCTGTCAAGAGTGGAGCAGTGGGAGGGTAGTGATTATGTAGCTAGATCAGGGTAGAAGAATAGTGCATTGGTAATTACAAGTTACTACTTACTAGGTAGGAACAATTTTAACAGATTAAGAAAATGAAATCCCAATTGGTTGCTGAAATACTACACAGTTACATTGATATTGCTACGCAAGTCAACATGCAGATACTACAAAGAACACTTACTTCCAACATAGCATGTACGGAGAATGTCGTCGGGGAAGTTAGCATTTATCATATGGTAAGGCTCTTTTAGGTGCAGCGTAATTTTAGTGCCAACTTTCAGTACATAAAACTTAGAAATTTCTCCCCAAAGGCCTTCTTCAAAGTAGGAGTGACAATCTTTATCAATTTTTACAGAAACAACGATTGTAAATCCATGGTTTGTGCTCAATATGACATCCCTGGAGTCTTTAGTTATGTAAAGGCAAAGATTTAACGCTACAGTTGTCGTTGCAGTGCAAGGGATGTACTGCAGGAAATGATAAGATTGTTATAGAACCTGGTAACGTGATAGTATGAGAGTAGTAGTTAAAAGAACAGCATGCACATCAGTTGATTTGAAAGGACAAAAAATTACAAGTAAATAGATAATGTAACAATGATGTCGTGCAAATATATATGAGAGTAAACGAAAGAACAATACAACATTAATTTTCCTAATATAGAAGGAGAAGGATAAGAAGAAGAAGAAATCACATTTGACGTAAATGCTGCATGTGGCACCTTTTATCCAAATGTAGCAATCTATAGTATAGGTTCAGAAAAAGAATAGGCCATGCATGTCAACCTAGGTAGTGTGAGATTGAACATACCGTGCGCTCCGTGAAGTCGTCTGGTACGGTGAGATGGAACTCCTCGGTTTTTTGGTCGAGTCCGCATAGCCTTGATGTGTCTTTGCACTGTACACTCTATGAATAAAAACCCTCAAATCAACTAGAAGAAACATGAATCCACCGCGATTTCGGACGGGTGATTAAAAGGGGCCGATGGACTGGGATAAGAGATGGGCGGAAATATTTCAGTAGATTAGTTATCTGGTTCTTCATGGGGGAAAAACCAGTACCGAAGATTCCCCAATCGGGCGAGCTGGGTCGACAGCGAGCAGCGTCGAGAAAGTCAGTGCCGATAGGCCGCGGCAATCAGCAGTGGAGATATGCGGTGGCGTTTTGCGGTAGCCGGCGGCGGCGACAGGCGTCGAGCTAAGTGGTTGCCGCGGGGATAGGAGGTGACATGCATGAAGAGTCCCGGAGTACTATTGTTAGTGTAGGTGCTACTGGGGTGGGGAGGGGGAGGGGAGCAGGCGAGGGTTTTGTGACGTGTGCGTGCTGAGTTTTTTTTTCAAGTGGTGCTGAGGGATTCTGTCCTAGAATAATGTGCTTCGGAGGAAACAGTTTATTAGATCCAATCATGTGTGATAAATCCTATATAAATATTACTCTCAAGTAAACTAGCACTCTGGTGTGATGGAGATACCGCATAATGAAAGTCGTCGCACGGTTTCAATCTCAGGAAAAAATATAATACACAAGCATACATATAATACACACAAACTAGATAGATTCAATCCAACATTTTTTTCGAAACAGTCAATCCAACATCTCATCTTCATGCTTGATGGTTAAGATTCTCCAGGAACTGGGCGTACGCGGCGTGCGCTATCCTGCGAGAATACTTATGCTTGAAGGAGCCAACGGCTCGTCCTCTTGCATGCGCCAGAACACTCGAGTACCTGTGGTTAATCTTATGGTTGCAGAACGGGCATCCATAGCCCCCATTCTTCCTGACACGCTTGTTATACTTTCTAGCCATAAGCTCTCTGAGCCTTTGCCTCTTGAACCTCTCCTGGATGTCTTCATCCTCGCTGTCCACATCGTCAGATAGCACCTATACATAGTAAAAAATGTGATGTCTGTATATTTTATAATGCGAATTCACAAGGCAAAGTTTATGAAACATACTATATCATGCGACAACGTGAACCCTAAATCGAAGCTAACTAATTTGATGCCAAAAGTTGGCATGCCATGTTTTGGTAGAAAACCAATCAGCCTATCATATGTATTTACCAAAAATGGGTATATATGACGAACCAGTTCTCCGTCCGAGTCGTTGTCGTCGCTGGAGTGTTCGTCGGAGTCGCTGTGAACCACCGGCTCTGGCTAGGGAAGCACGGCGGCGGCGACAACGTCAAGGCTGCGCTGCTATCCACGCGATACGTCATCTCCGACAACGGCAATCTCTGTGCCCACCTTCACGCTGTGCTCGGGTGCTTCGCCGGCACTGACGTGGTTACTCCCTCCCATGGTGCAGGGAGGCCGCTGATGACGATTGAGAACGGCGGCGAGGATGCTGGGGGTGAGAGAGGACTGTGTGTAGCGAGAATGTTAAAGCCAACGGATCGGGCGCGGTTAATAAAGGGGAGTTGGGACATGAGAGGGAGGCAGGCAGCGGTTTAAAGGGACGGCTTGCCTCCCGGTGAGGTGCCCGTGCGCCAGACTGCTGGCATGTGCACCGTCAATTCACACGTCTGACGGCATGTCTCCCTGCGAAACTGCTTAGCGAACACGCCTCCCATTAATTCAACCACCTTCTCACACGCATCCCGGTCAGCCTGTGAGGCGACCTACTGCTAGCATGCGTCCCGTCAAATCATATCTGCGTGCAAGGATCGCGCTTGATACGGTTTGACCAACTTTAAAGAAAGAAATAGAAATAATTACCATGACAAATATATATGATGTGAAAGTACATTCAATAAAGAATTCAATGGTAATAAATTTTAATTGTAAACGTTAACATTTTTTTCTAAATTTGGTCAAAGTTTACAAATCTTGACTTTATCCAATGCTAATACGTGGAGTAAATAAAAAAGTTTGGATTAGTAAACCGTTTGCGATGTAAACGTGACGGTTCTGTGTTGCGTTTATTAATAAGACCCCGTTTGCAAGAAGCTTAGATGAAAACTTCTCTCAAATTGGACAATTTATTTACCACGACCTATAAGTTCCATATCATGAAATTATGTCAATGTTTCATGAATTCTAGCTTAGCTGGGCGTTCGCTGCTAATTGATAGCCAAGAGTCAATGTTTGCGGCCCCGAGATGTTCGAAATTTATTGTTTTTCCTTCCATGGGGACTAAACATGCACCCAACACAAAAAAATGAATTTCTAATCCATTCGGGCGCACAACCGCCTGTGCATATAGTTCAAATTTGAATTTTACAAATTAAATACCTAAGGAATCAATTTGATGTATATAATGTCTTAATGTTCTTTACAAATCAAATTTTAACACTACACTCCTATTGTCACATGTGCACTACATAAAAAAGTTTGACATGCATGCCTCGAAGTGACGGTGGTGTTGTGGGACGAGTGGGGGTGTGCAGTCCGGCACACAATACGCGTCGTATGTGCGCCACCACATGGGGTTGTCCGGTTAGTTAGGCATCAAGCTGACAACGGGGATTAATCAGGCGGGTATATTGGAGTCCCATCCCCGTCCCCATCACCTCCCTCCCATTCCTGTCACCGTCTCCGTACCCATGCGCAGGGATAAAATGTTTCCCATCCCCGTCCCGATCACCACCCTCCCATTCCCGTCACCGTCTCCGTACCCATGCACGGGGATAAAATGTTTCCCATCCCCGTTGCCACTTCTTTATCCCCTTGGTGAAACCCAACATGCATTTAAGAACAACATTCGATAGTATTTCAGTAAAAAAACAGTACTCCAACGCAAATAAACAATATGGTGTGGCTAAGTTTGGGATTTCTTAGGGATATTTGGGCCAGATGGATGGGATCTGCGGAATTTTGGTGACCGAGGTCGCAAATTACGTGGGGTCTACTAATTTGAGAGCCCACATGTAAGTACTTCATGGTTAAGGCGGGTAATGCTATGTATATCCCATCCCCATCCTCGTCCTGCACGCTGGGTAAGGTATTTGACCCACCATCTTCCCCATGGGAATTCAAGCTCGCACTTCTCCGTGCCCTAATATAGTAAACACCCATGGGGATGTGGGTAACGGTTTTAACCATTGACAGCTTCAGGTGAGGCACACATGCCACGTCAAAAGTCGCGCATTGGGTATATATTTAAAGCATCTCGATCATGACCTTTTCATGCATATGTTTGTGTCTCATGCATTCAGAGGTGGTCCTCGTACACTCATTCATGCGATTAGCACCGACACACCCATTCGTTGCCCCCGCTTGGTCTATCACCTTCGATGGCGCGCGCGAGAGTGGTTTGATCAAAGGTGGATTCATCTTAGTCCATGTTTCGGCGAATATCATGGTGAGATTACGGACGAAAGTTTGGGCGCATGTGTGCATGCACGTGCTCATTGTACAAGTTGTGAACCTCCGTTTTTTCTGATTTGCGGAGGTGCCACATGAAAGGTGTGCATTGGGTATTTAAAACATCACACCACACCTTCATACATATGTTAGGGCAGCATGGAGGCAGTGGTTGTCCTCGGACACCGCCCCCCTCGCACAATTATTAGTGTCACTCCCATCTGTGGCCTCGTGTACTTTTGTACTGCAACGAGAGAGGTTAATTATTGTGGATTCTTTTTTGGTCGATGTTTGCGGTAGGCCATGGGTGTGAGATTACATGGTATAATTTGAGTGCGTGTAGTGTACGCATGAATGTCTCTCCCATCGGCTCGAATGGGGGGTTATATATATACCACGCGTCGTGAACCTCGCTTTCCGTGCAGACTTTAAGATTCCCGAGGAAGGTGTTCCACGCTAAAGTTTGTGTGCTGGGTATAAGATTCCCGAGGAAAGTGTGCAACACTAAAGTTTGTGTGCTGGGTATGTAAACATCACACAACACTTCCATGCATATGTTTGATCCACGCTTAGACGACGGTGATTGTCTTTGGATACTCCTTCGCGTGGTTGTCGTTGGAAAGTCCATTACCGGGCCCGCGTGGATGTCCATCACATTGACTAACAACAAGAGAGAGGTTACCATGGTGGAATCTTCAATTGTTTTGTGTTATGGTATACATTATATAGGTCATTTGAGTTTCCTTATCCAAGTCTGAGCACATGCCTACGAATGTGTGAATCGTTCCCATCGACGCTCGGCATACAAGTTGTACGGGTCATGAACACTCACTCGGGGGGGGGGGGGACTTTCCCGTTCCAAAGCATGTGACCCATCAAAGTTGCACATGAGGTATATATTAATGAATTCAAACGCAACACAACATTTCCGTACACATATTTGCACCACCAACAGGTGATGGCTGTCTTCGACACTCCACCGCGTGGTTAATTATCGGTGCCACGTCCATTCATGGGCCTCGATGGACGTCCATCCTTTCGACCGACAACGGGAGAGGTTTGACCAAAAGTGTTGATTCTTTGGTCGGGATGTCCGTGTTTCAAGGCGCATGGGCCATGGTCCACCTTTGACCGGAAAAGAGATGGGGTGGTTCGACCATGCTGGATTCATGTATATGTTTCATTTTCGTGTTATGACATGAGTGATACGCAATACCTGTTTGGGGGCATGTATTCGTGGCTATGATTCCCCCTCCACCGACACGAAGTGGCGACGGAGGAGACATGTGCCACATCAAAGTTGTGCATTGGGTATTTTGAACGATCAAACCACCTTCTGCATACATATTTTTGTTCCACATGTAGGTGTGTATGTTTTTTTTGAGATAACGCATGCGTGTATGTGTTCTGACCCCTTTCCAGCATTTTTTTTGACGAAATGCTCCTTTATATTATTATTCCAGGAGTAAATAGCAAACGATTCAAATGTAACAACCGTTTGCGATTGTACACTCAACAGAAACCATTCCATCCGCCGCTGGCACATCAGCACGGTCCACTGGTGGGCGCTGGATACGATTGGGTTCCATGAGACTTCCCTCGTAAAAATATCTACCACCTTGAGCCATTTGAAAAATGGTGGTTTCGTGGGTTTTTCCTATTTGATAGCACACACTTATTATGTTTCAGCTGTGTGCGATGTTTGTTGCTCCCGCCCTGGCCGCGCCGCTTCAATCCCGTAATCTAAATTTTCAGTAGCCCCGGCATTCCCGTCTAGTAAAATTTTCAGTAGCTGCGCGGCATTTCCTCAAACACCACTACCCCCGTCCCCACGACAAAACCTCTGCTCAGATAACGTAAAAAAAGGAAAACCTCCGCTCCCGCTCGCACCACTCCTCTCCCTCGCTCGAACCGTCATCCTATGCATGCCTTCCCATGACTATCTCGAAGTCCTCATGAAGATCCATCACAAGGGGGTTGGACTAGATTCGTCCGTGCAATCGACAGTAGTGCTCCTCCATGTCGAATAATGCACGCACAACTCTGGTCGACCCCGTAGTGTCGGCCTGCGAATCACCCTCTTCCCCACAGATCCCCATCCCCATCCTCACCCACACTCCAGAGTGTCGCTGCCTCATCCGGGCTATGCTTCCCGGGGAGCTGGAGGAGCGAATGGCCAAAAAGAGGTATATTGAGGCCTGTCCGCTGGACGACGGCGAGGTGGCCGCCGAGGCCCCCGGACGCGGGCTATGACACAGGTTAAGTATATCACCCCCGCCCCTTCGGGTTCAACCCCCCCCCCCCCCCCCGCGCTGATCTACTCTGCTTCACTGTCAGGATTTTGCCTTCATCGCCATCGAGACCCTTTTGTCATTACTAAAGGTCGCGTTCTATATATATGGCGATGGCTCAGCATCGTCAGCCACCAAGTCAGACCTCATTGACGACGACGATGACAAGGCGCCCTATCCGTCTCTTCCAAGGGTAAATAGCCCATCCACGACATCAGGGACGTCACCCTACAGACGTGCTCTTCCAAAGGCAAGGAGATAAGTTGCCACAATAGGGAGAGCACGGTGCGCACCCTCACTCCAGGCTATTCCAAGGGGTATGAATTGTTCAAAAGTGCAATTTGATATGCTGGAGTATGAATTGTTCAGTTCAATTTCAGTGCTGATGCGTTTGGTTGTCTGTAGTGAGCATATACCTTGTTTAGCATGATATGTGGTTGTTTGTAGTGAACATATGTCCAGTTTCATTGCTAGATTTGGTTGTTCAATCATACAATTGGTTCCCGTTAAAGCTGGTGTATTTAACACGCCCATGTTTATTTCAGTTTTCTCACAATGTGATGTCGAATCATACAATTTGATGTTTAAGCACTTGGTGAGTTCTATCTTCTATGCAATTTCAACAATACTGATATGAATGGTTGTTTGGTTGTTGTTAAGTCTGTTGTAGTGAGCATATGCTTCCTTTAAAGGTTTTTTGGTGGTTTGTGGTTATGATTTATCCAGTTTCAATTGCTATATTTGGTTGTTTGTAGTATGCCTCTGATCTACTCTGCTTTGCCGTCGGGAATGTGCTATGCTGGAGTATGAATTGTAATGTTCAAAAGTGCAATTTAATATGCTGGAGTATGAATTGTTCAGTTCAATTTCACTGCCTATGTTTGGTTGTCTGTAGTTAGCATATACCTATATTTGGTTGTTTGTAGTATGCATCTGATCTACTCTGCTTTGCTGTCAGGAATTTTCCTTCATCGCCAACGGGACCCTTTTGTCATTTATGGAAGTCGCGTTCTATGACGATGTTTTGGCATCATCAGCTACCAAGTCAGGTCTCATTGACGACAACAACTTGTCGTTGACAAGTGCGCCCTACGCTCGAGTATGATTTTTTTAGTTCAATTTCATGAACGCCTATGTTTGGTTGTCTGTAGTGAGCATATACCTTGTTTAGCTGTTTTTGGTTGTTTGTAGTGAACATATGTCCAGCTTCAATTGCTAGATTTGGTTGTTCAATCATACAATTGGTTCCTGTTAAAACTGGTGTAGTTAACATGCCCCTGTTTATTTCGGTTTTCTAACAATGTGATGTTCAATCATAGAATTTGATGTTTAAGCACATGTTACGTTCTATGCAATTTCAACAATACCGATATGAATGACTATTTGGTTGTTGTAGTATGCCTTGTTTATTTAGTTATACACCGCCTTTTTTCACTATGTGATGTTCAATTATACAATTTGATGTTTAAGTACAAGCTTTGTTCTATGCAAATTCAACAATACCATTATGAATGACTTTATTTGGTTGTTGTTAAGCCTGATGTAGTGAGCATATGCCTATTTTAATGGTTTTTGGTTCACATGGCTATATTTGTTTCCCATGTTATACTCCCTCCACCCCATAATAAAAGACGCTAATACATCCAATATGTTTGTGCATGGGATGTAATTAGATCTTATATAGTGGCCCGGAGAGAGCATCATGTGAGGTAACTAATAAAGATTGCTAGTACAATGGGTAAAAATGTGGCAATTAAACTATTTATTTATAGTTTGTCCAAGACAACAGTGATATGAAGTATATTAACTCAGAACTATGTACCCTTTTTACTGTACATAATGAGCTGTTAGATGACAATCTATGTATCTTTTTCCTTTGCAGTGGTTCCCAACCCAGTCTACCCAAGATCACCTCTCAAACTACATGATTGTTGGACATGCAAATGTACATGTATTTCTACCAGACTAGAATAACTATCTGAAAGTCATGAAGATATTTAAGGATGGGCGGTCGACCATCACAAGGGATTGGGCTAGAGTCGTGTGTGCAGACGACATGGAGGAGGGCACACTACGGGCATTCCGCTTCACCTTTTACAACAATCAGAATATATTTTGCCTCTTTCTTTGCCGTCTTTAATACAAGTATTCAACCGTCGTTCATAATTCTTTATTTGATGCTTATGTAATTCTTTCGTTGACGTAATTCTTGAGCGTATGTACCTGTTGAAAGGATCGATATGGTTGACTAGAGGGGGGTGAATAGGCAACTACCAATTTTTAACTTTTCTTTAACAATTTAGGCTTAGCAACAAATAGGTTGACTAGATATGCAGCTAGGTGAGCAACCTATATGATGCTAATCACAACAACAAGCTAAGCAAACAAGAGATACAACACAATAATAGCTTGCAAGAAGTAAAGGTAAGAGATAACCAAAAGTGGAGCCGGTGGAGACGAGGATGTGTTACCGGAGTTCCTTCCCTTGTGAGGAAGTACGTCTCCGTTAGAGCGGTGTGGAGGCACAATGCTCCCCAAGAAACCACTAGGGCCACCGTACTCTCCTCACGCCCTCACACAATGCGAGATGTCGTGATTCCACTATTGGTGCCCTTGAAGGCGGTGACCGAACCTTTACAAAAAAGGTTGGGGCAATCTCCACAACTTAATTGGAGGCTCCCAACAACACCACGAAGCTTCAACACAATGGAATGTGGCTCCGAGGTGACCTCAACCGTCTAGGGTGCTCAAACACCCAAGAGTAACAAGATCTGCAAGGGATTAGTGGGGGGAATCAAATTTCTCTTGGTGGAAGTGTAGATCGGGGCCTTCTCAACCAATCCCGAGAGAATCAACAAGTTTGATTGGCTAGGGAGAGAGATCGGGCGAAAATGGAGCTTTGAGCAACAATGGAGCTTGGGGAGGGAAGAGGTGGTCTTCTTGGGGAAGAAGACCCCCTTTATATAGTGGGGGGAAGGATCCAACCGTTATCCCCACTCTCAGCCCGCGCATTGCGGTACTACCGCATAAGAGCCACGGTACTACCACAAGAGGGTGTGGTATTACCGCTGCAGGGTGTGGTACTACCGCTCGCACGGTAGTGACCAGACGAAGACCTATTGCACAGGGCAACGAGCGGTAGAACCGCCGGAGCGGTACTACCGCGCGCCAATACGGTACTACCGCATGGTCGGTATCAACTGGCACAGGAGATGCACGGAAGTAAAAAAATTACTTCCATGCCTACCTCCGCTGAGGGCAGAGCTGCGCAAAAGTCCGGCACGGTAGTACCGGACATACATCACGGTACTACCGCTCGAGGGCGGATGTAAAAAATTACATCCGCGCCTACTACCGCAGGCGCACGCACCGGGGCTGGGGACAGCGGTACTACCGCTCCTTGGAGCGGTACTACCGCGGGCACCTGCGGTACTACTACTCCCTTGAGCGGTACTACCGCTAGCCACTGAAACTAGCACCTTGCTGCCTTCAATTTGCACAGACAAGGAAAACAGACTGGAGCTCCATTGAAGCGAAGGAAAGGTGGTGCAATAGAACAGATGTGTACGTGTTGATTCCACCCTAACCTTTCCGAAGCGGGCCCCCTCTTAATAGTATGGCTTTCCTACGACACAAATCCACTGAAAAAGGAACGTAGAAAGCAACCATCTTCGATAGACTCCGAGGGGCACCGAATCGTCTTGTGCCTAGACATGATGCTCAATGCACACGATTAGTCCGCAAATGAATTGTCATCAATCACCAAAACCACTTAAGGAGAAATATGCCCTTACAATCTCCCCCTTTTTGGTGGATTGCTGACAATACGGGATTTGCACATAAAGATATATAATGAGCATATGCAAACCCAAAATCTATAAAATATAGACAGGCTCCCCCTAGATGTGTGCAGTCTATAGATATGCATATGGTCTGCAAAGCACACACACTGGGATCAACACTCCCCCTATATTTTATAGACAAGGCAATTCTTGCAACAGAATGAATAATCACTAAGCATGGAAACAAGGCATAGCATGTGAGCATGAAGATAAGGGCACATAACAGATAAACTCACAAGCTACTAATCATACTGGACAATAATATGATAAGAGTGATAGCATATGTCTCACACCATATGATAGAAAAAATCTCCTGGTCTCACACAGAAATAACATAAACCAAAGCAACGACGAAGGTTCAACGAAAGCAAGGAGACGACGAAAACGAACGAAAACACTCGCAAATCCTACACTCTCTCCCCCTTTGGCATCGAGGCGCCAAAAAGGCAGAGAGGACACCTAAGACACATGTGGTAGCTCCTACTGCAGAAAGATCATCCAACAAGCTCCTCCTCTGATGTAGCTGGAATGGACTCCTCATCTGAATCAACCCACTGATAGCTCTTCTTCTTCATCCAAGCAGCCTCAGGAGTGATGTTCTTCTCAGACCCACTCGAGATGGTCTCGCCAAGCTTCCTCAGAATCCGATTGTCGCGCTGACGACTCTCCTTCTGAGCAACGTGAGTCTGGTACTGTCCCTTGGCCTGCATCCAGAACAAAGTCTTCATCCTGTTCTTGAGCTTCTTGGCCCAAGATGGCACAGTAGACGGTGGCTCATACATTTCTGAACTGTCCTCCTCCTCCTCTTCAATCTCATCTTCATCAACATACATATGTGCAGCAGCAGGCCTAGTGGTAGTGTTAGCCCACTTGTCCTTCTGACGCAACCGAATAGGCTCATGACGGATCCAGTCGGGAGCATGAAAGTCCTCACATGGAAAGGACTTCTCCCAAGTCTTCTGAATCAAGTAGAACAAGTAGGGGCCATAGATGGGGACCTTACGGTGGAACACAGCAGACTGAAGCTCACTCCAGATGATGTGAGAAACATCAAGTGGTTCAGGAATGTGAATCTGCCCTTGCTCACAAAGGAGCAGCATATCCACTAGATAGGAATGCACCTTGTCCTTGTCTCCCATGCGAGGAAAGAGAGTGTTGCGAAAGATCCGGTGCATGACATCGAGAAACGGATTAAGCACATAAGTTTTCTCACCAGAGGGTAATGTCTTCCCAACAAGGTATGGCAGAAGCTTCTCCTTTTGTGCAGAATGTGGGTTGGCGTGCGGGCGCAAACCAACGGGCACATCAAGCCCCTCATCACGAACGTGCAACAGATCCATGAACTCCTTCCAGTCAGTAGCCATCCTCTTTCCATTGGTCATCCAAGTCATGCTCCGCTTCACATCCGTGTGGAAGTGGACGGAAGCAAAGAACTGAGCCACAATCTCGGGATCATAGTCAAAATGGAACGAGATGATATCCTCGATAGCAAACTGCACCACCAAATCCAGAGGCTCACCAAAAGATGCCTGGTTCTTCCTCAGATGTGCCATGTCAATCCACTGGGCAGGAACATAGATATTCTTCTTTCCCTTGATCACATCTATATAGATGAGATTTTGTTGCTTGGTCCAAAACACGTCATTCCCCTTGAACTGTTCCCTAGGGTTGATATAGGGGTTGATCTTCCGGCGAACTTGAAACTCTGCAAGAGGCATATCTTCCAACTGACAACTGGCTCCTTGGTCTTGGTTGCGGTTCTCTTGAAGTGGCGAGGCGAGGCATTGGACCCCTCAGGTGCATCTTGATTGCGTAGACGCTTTGAACTCGTATCACGAGAGGGATTCGAGCGTCTTGAACCGGAACCGGAGCCACCACCTATGACACACAACGCAAACACAAGAGAAGAGCGAAAGAAGTCATTGCAAAGACCATGGCAAACAAGAGAACCACATAGAAGTGAGAATTGGCAGGACAAAACAAGGAAATTTTAGATCGAGCGGTAGTACCGCAGGTCTTGCAGTAGTAAAATTTTACTACCGCGCCGACCGCGGTAGTACCGCTCCAGGTAAGGGCGGTAGTACCGGGCTTAGCACGGAAGTAAAATTGTACATCCGCCCGACGGGCGGTAGTACCGTTCCAGGTGGTGCGGTAGTACCGCACGGGGCGGAGTCCTCAAGAACAGCGAATCAGAGCACCCGAAAAAATAGATCGGTACTACCGTAGATCAAAACTACCATGTTGTATCCTACCAAATAACACTTCTACCGCACAAGCACTCTCCAACCATCACCTCATGCAAAGATTTAGCCAAAAATCACAAGACCAACTCATATTTCCCCCTTAAACCTAGATCCAAAAATAGAGAGGTAAAGAGAGAAGCACAAGGGGAAATACCGGGGTCCATGGCAAGAGGACGATGATACGGGGCACGCCCGTGTGCGTCGATCTTTCACGAATTGGAGGTGGATTTGTGAATGAACACGAAGAACACGAAGAACACGCGGGGGAAATCACAAGAGAAACACTCAAAACAAGTCCAATCACACATCCACTAGACTCACCACACACAAGATCCACAAGGGTACAAGATCAACAAAAGGAAATAGGATACATGGTAGAGTTCATCCCAAATCCCATAGGGACATGAGGCCTTGAATCCGTAGACGGATCTTCCCTAGATAGGGGCCTTGACATCCATAAGATCTTCTCACACGTGGAGGTAGCAATCTCCTAGGAGAAGTATATGGAAGGAGCAATGCTCAACTAATCTATGAGCTAAACAATGCAAAACCTAGAAAGGAGGAGGAGGGGTCCCTTATATAGTGCTAGTGGAGATGGGGGCGAGAGAGAGAGGATACATGGGCCTCCTGTCCGCGTCTGCCCGCACAGGGGCCGGATGTCCGGGCTTGGGGGCCGGATGTCCGGGGCTTCAGCTGGTGGCCGGATGTCCGGGCCATGGGGGCCGGATGTCCGGGGCTCGAGTGCCCGGCTCCGCTCGGTTCGGGTGCGGGTGCACCGGATTTCCGAGCTGGGGGCCGGATGTCCGGCCCTTCATGGGGGTGCCGGATGTTCGGGGCTAGGCCGGATGTCCGGCCGGCGATGGCTCGTTCCCGCGCGGTTCTGGTCTCCTCGCGCCGGATTTCCGGGAGGGGCGCCAGATATCCGGCCCGGTCATGTGGCGCCGGATGTCCGGGGGACGGCCGGATGTCTGGGCCCTGTAGTCTCAGCTGCACCTTGCCCTTGGCGCTAGAGGGAGCTCCAGGGGCCGGATGTCCGGGGTGTAGGCCGGATGTCCGGGGCCTGGGAGGTGGCTTGGCCTTCTTCCGTCGTCGCTTCCATGCTTCCCTCGCGGATGGTGTAGATGTACGTAGGTGCCGGCACTCCTCCTCGTCGTCCGTGGAGCTCCGACAATACCTATGCATGCACACGAGAGGAGTGTCAAGTAGGATACCATCCTCGAAGGGGTCAAGTGAACACGTGTAAAGGAGATGATTCACCTTTATGTATGTGAAGTAGTCGTGGCATGTGTCACTTGCCAAACGGACTCCTGTCATGGTGATGTCCGTAGGATGCTCCGCATCAGACGAGGTGGAGAACGATCCCACCGGTTGGAATGGGAGGAGAGTGGCCGGAGATGGAGATCCGGCGACGTCCTTCGACGCCGTTCGTGGGGAGGAGAGAGAGAGAAACGTGAGGGGAAGAGATGAATGGGCATGGGGGAGTTTGAAACCCCCCTGCCCGCTCTTAACCCCCACGCGGTTCTCACGGCACGGTAGTACAGCAGGTCATCGCGGTAGTAGCGCCGGGCGGTAGGACCGCTCTTCAGGCGGTAGTACCGCTCCTCAAGCGGCAGTAAAATTTTACTACCACGCTGGAGCCGGTAGTACCGTGTCGGGGCCGCAACTGTGCGAGCACAGGAGCAACCCCTCTCCAGCGGTAGTACCGTGGCGTACCACAGTAGTACCGCGCTGCCAACAAAATGCAGGTTTTGGCGAGAGAGAGAAAGAAAGGCCTTTGCACCAGAATTAATTTTGAAAAGACATTAAGGCACGAAGATAAATCAATAAGCTTCAAGCAAAAAGGACACATACGAAAAAGCACAAAAGAAGCAGCTCAACCACGAACAAGGTCAAAAATATTAGAGAGGAGAAACGAGGACCAAACATCTAACCACTACCTCTCATGAAGAGAGGGCGGTGGCCAGAGCCACCTATGTTTGAGTCAATTGGTATGGCACCGCGAAGAATTATCCTTGGGCCCATGACCAAAACTCGTCTTTGAAGCACAAGTGCCATTAATAATGGCGAATGTGAAAGAGTTTGATTAGTTTATGCATAATAGGAGGAGGGATAGTTCATTGAGAGAACTAGACTCCCCCTAAATTCATGCCTACATCTAAGCAAGACATAATGATGAGTGTGGTGGGGTGTGCACTAAGTCAAACCACATTGCTCGAATCAATGATATTTAGCTCATGCCTTAACTCGCGAAATCTTGCTTCATCTAATGGCTTCGTGAATATATCTGCAAGTTGTTCCTTAGTATAGAGATGAATAAGATCAATGTCCCCACGCTTGATGTGATCCCGGATGAAGTGATGACGAATCTCAATATGATTTGTCTTGCAGTGTTGAACCGGGTTGTTGGAGATCTTGATTGTGCTTTCATTGTCGCAGTAAAGAGGCACTTTGTCACAGTTGACACCATAATCCTTTAAAGTTTTACTCATCCAAAGAATCTGAGCACAACAGCTTGCGGCGGCTACATACTCGGCCTCGGTGGACGAGAGAGAAACACAGTTTTGTTTCTTGGAAGACCAACTTACCAGAGAGCGACCAAGAAATTGGCAACCTCCGGAAGTGGACTTCCTTTCCACACGGTCTCCCGCCCAATCCGAGTCAGTATATCCAATGAGATCAAATGAAGCACCTTTGGGGTACCATAAGCCAAAGTTTGGGGTATGAGCCAAATTTCGAAAGATTCGCTTGACAGCCACATAGTGACTCTCCTTAGGTGCGGATTGAAATCGTGCACAAATTCCCACACTCAACATGATATCCGGCCTAGATGCACAAAGGTAAAGCAGAGAACCAATCATGGAGCGATATACCTTCTGATCCACAGCTTTACCATTGGGATCAGTGTCAAGTTGGCATTTGAGTGGCATCGGAGTGTTGGCCTTCGGAGGATTTAGCTCATCCATCTTGAACCTCTTGAGCATGTCTTTAGTGTATATGGCTTGGTTGATGAAGGTTCCTTGGCTTCGTTGCTTGACTTCGAATCCAAGGAAGAACTTCAACTCTCCCATCATAGACATCTCAAACTCTTTGGTCATTAGTGCGGCGAACTCATCATTAAAAGCTTTGTTAGAAGAACCAAAGATAATATCATCTACATATAGTTGGCATACGAACAAGTTCCCGTTAACCCTCTTAGTAAAAAGAGTGGGGTCGATTTTCCCAATTTCAAACCCACGATCTTGCAACATCTTGGTAAGGTGCTCATACCACGCACGTGGGGCTTGTTTAAGGCCATAGAGTGCCTTATCGAGAACGTATACATCATTGGGGAACTTGGGGTCCTCAAACCCCGGGGGTTGCTTGACATATACCAACTCCTTAAGTGGACCGTTAAGAAAAGCACTCTTCACATCCATTTGATATAATATGAAATCATGATGAGAAGCATAAGCAAGCAACATGCGAATAGATTCAAGGCGAGCAACAGGGGCAAAGGTTTCACCGTAGTCGATACCCTCGACTTGGGAGTAGCCTTGAGCCACCAGTCTTGGCTTGTTGTGAATAATGATACCATGTGCATATTGCTTGTTCTTAAAGATTCATTTGGTTCCAATGACATTGTGATTCTCTTTTGGTCTTGGCACCAATCGCCACACTTTGTTGCGCTCGAAGTTGTTGATCTCATCATGCATGGCTTCAAGCCAATCCTCGTCTTCGAGCGCATCTTGTACCTTGAGGGGTTCAAAGCAAGAAACAAACACATGATGTGCACAAAAGTTTTTTAATTGACGACGAGTAGTTACCCCTCTTTTCAAGCTTCCGTAGACGTTCTCTAGGAGGTGTTGCTTTTTTTGAAGCTTGGAAGCAATCGTGGCAGCTCGTCTTTCAAGAATTTCCTCCATGGACAGTTGAGGCTTGGTAACTTGACGAGCTTTGGTACTAGCCCCGGCTTGCTCATGATCTTGAGCATGATCTTGATTTTTAGCTTGACCTTGATCTTAAAGTTGATCTTGATCCTGAGCTTCATCTTGATCTTGAGCTTGCACGGGGGTGTGAACAAGATCTTGAGCATTATGTGAAGTAGAAACATCACTAGCAAGTTGATCTTGCCCTTGATCTTGATCACGGGGTTGAGGGCCTTCACTGCGTTCTTCGGAAGCGTGTGGGTCGTGCGTCGGTGATGGTTCCACTTGAGTGGAACATTGTCCTTCTCCTTCAGCCACAAGGGGTTCCTCAATGGGTAGGAAGTATCCCACACCCATTCTTCTTATGGCTTGGGGAGGAATTTCATCACCTACATCACAAAGACCACTTTGCTCCACTTGGGAGCCATTATTTTCATCAAACTCTACGTTACTCGTCTCCTCAATAAGTCACGTGGACTTGTTGAGGACACGGTAAGCATGAGAGTTTGTAGCATAACCAACAAATATGCCCTCATGGGCTCTAGATTCAAATTTAGACAAACGAACACCTTTCTTGAGAATGAAACACTTACAACCGAACACCCGGAAGTATTTGAGGTTGGGCTTGTTCCCGGTAAGAATCTCATAAGGAGTCTTGTTCAAGCCTCTGCGGAGATAGAGACGATTTGATGCATGACATGCTCTGTTGATGGCTTCGGCCCAAAAGTTGTACGGAGATTTAAACTCTGCCATCATGGTTCTTCCCGCATCCATCAATGTCCGGTTCTTCCTCTCCGCAACACCATTTTGTTGAGGGGTGTAAAGAGTGGAATATTGGTGCTTTATCCCCTCATCACTGAGAAACTCATCTAGGGTGTAGTTCTTGAACTCGGGGACGTTGTCACTTCTAATCATCAAAATCTTTGCTTCATGTTGACGTTGGACTTCATTTGCAAAGTTGATGACGGTCTGTTGGGTCTCACTCTTCCTCTTGAAGAAATATACACATGTGTATCTCGAGTAATCATCAACAATCACCAAGCAGTATCTTCTTCCTCCGAGGCTGTCAAAAGATGGAGGCCCAAAGAGATCCATGTGAAGGAGCTCTAGGGTCCTCTTTGAGTAGATTGTAGTAGTTGGACGATGAGCTTTTTCATGTAGCTTTCCTTCGATACAGGCACTGCAAGCACGATCTTTGGCAAAACTCACATTTGTTAGTCCAAGAATGTGATCCCCGTTGAGGAGACTTTGCAAAGATCTCATATTGACATGGGCTAGTCGGCGATGCCAAAGCCATCCCACATCAACTTTAGCCATTAAACATGTCGCGGTCTTAGTGGGTCGCTCCGAGAAGTTAATCACATAGAGACCATTTTCGAGATGCCCAACAAAGGCTACTTTAAGAGTCTTGCTCCACAAAAGGGTCACGGTATCAATGCCAAAGAAGGTACTAAAACCCATGAGTGCAAGTTGACGAGCGGAAAGTAAATTGTATGCAAGGGTCTCAACAAGCATGACTCTCTCAATAGTTAAGGTCGGAGAGATAACCACCTTGCCAAGACCCAATACCTTTGAGATTGCATCATCTCCAAATGAGACTTGGGTGGCCACAGATGCATCGGGTCGAACATCCACCACCAAGTCCTTGCTTCCGGTCATATGATTTGTTGCTCCGCTATCGAGCAACCATGAGACTCCCCCGGAAGCAAAGTCCTACAAGAGATCAATGCTTGGATTTAGGTACCCATTCTTGAATGGGTCCTTTCATGTTAGTGACAAGGGTCTTAGGAACCCAAATAGACCACTCAATATACTCATAAGAAGAACCAACATATTTGGCATAAACATGCCCATCACTAGCACGGCACAAAACATAGGAGGGGTTAAAATCGCCGGTCCTGTTGGAGGGAGTGATCTTGCCCTTCTTGGCACTATCATTCACAACCTTGTCTTTCTTCTTCTCATGAGTAATGTTCCCCGCTTTGACAAATGTTTCCTTGAGCGGAGGAACCTGCGTGGTCTTCTTCTTCTTCTTTTTGGATTTGGGTGCAAACCCAACTCCTTCCTTTGCAATCACTTCCTTTTGATTGCTCAAAAGGTCATTGAGATTCTTCTCACCTTGTATACATGTCACAAGACCTTTCTCAAGCCGCTCTTTTAGCTTAGCATTTTCCTCCACAAGATGGGCATGCTCACAACACGGGTTAGTAGCAGATGCATTATCAATTAAGACAAAGGGAGGACACGTGGCAATTTCTTTAGTGAGTTCAACTTGGAGTTGATCATGTGAATCTTTAAGAGAAGCATGAACGCTCTTCAATGCCTTATGAGCATTGTCAAGAGAGACAAACTCATCCTTGAGTCGAGCATGGTCAACCCCAAGTGCAAGCTTTTCAGATTTAAGAACACGGTTAAGAACAATAGCATGATCATAATCTTTACGTAATTTAGCAAAGTCGTCATTTTGTGACTCCTTAAAATTCAAATGAAGACCTCGCTCTTCCTCTAGAGCAATAGAAAGATCTGCTATCTCGTCGGCATAATCACGACTATGGCCTCTCATCTCCTCAAGAGATTCTTCTTGAGAATCAATCGTGTCATTGGCCTCACCAAGTTGTTCCAAGAGAGCAATGAACTGCTTATTGGACTCTCCCTTGAGTTTACACAAGAACTTGTCAAACTCATTCTCACCCTTTATCGCCTCCTCAAGTTCATCCACACAATCTAACAAACACGGAGTGGAAGAAACAGAAGTCTTAATGTTTGAGGTTTTGGCGTTGGAGGTTACCTTGGTGATACCTTTTGCCATGAGGCACCTAGCGATGTGGTTCTCATTGGGGGCGTCGAAGAGTGACACCTTTGTTGGGGTAGAGGATGCAATTGCCACAGATGCCATTGCCATTCCTTCACCACTTGTGTCTCCGTCATCACCATCATCATCCGATGCATACTCTTCTTCAGCCACCAACACTTTGTGTGAAGTCTTCTTGGTGAAGTTGGTCTTGTTGGGGAAAGACTTGGCCTTATCTTTGCGGATGAGCTTGCCACCATTGTCTTCCCTCTACTCGTACGGACAATCCACCACAAAGTGACTCACATTGCCACAGTTGTAGCAGGTCCTCACACGTTGCTTGCCCTTTGACCCCTTTGAGTTGTTCTTGGAGAAGTTGGGCCTTGTGTTTCTCTTGTTGCCCCAAAATTGCCTGGACGCAAGAGCCATATGTGAGGGAGTCCTGGTTTAAGGGGTCCTCGGGAGGTCGGCCTATTGCTTATGGGCCGGACTATATGGGCCACTTGCCGAATACTGGAAGGATTGAAGACCTCGTCTCCAAGGAGGAAGCTTCGAGAATCGTGGCTTGTCCTCCACGTTTGGAGTAGTAAATAGGCATGTTTATCCCTTCGACGTGTAACCGACCATGTGTAAAACCTAGGGACCCCCAGCGCCTATATAAGCCGGAGGGTTTTAGGTTGTAGAGGGACAGAACTCATCTAGGGTTTAGTTACTTGATCTCGAGGTAGATCAGCTCTGTAATCCCCATACAATCAATATAATCAAGCAGGACGTAGAGTATTACCTCCATAGGACGGCCCGAACCTGGGTAAAACCTTGCCCCCTTCGTCTCCCGTTACCATCGATCCAAGTCTCACAGTTTGGGACCCCTTACCCGAGATCTGCCGGTTTTGACACCGACATTGGTGCTTTCATTGAGAGTTCCGCTGTGATTGCCAGAAGGAATCGATGGCTCGCCTAGTCATCAACGAAGAGGTCCGCAATATGGACACTTTTGTCCCTGGACTGATCTTCGCTTTCGGCAGCATAGTGATGCACGCCGACCCGACCGGCCATCTAGGCCGCATCGGAAGTTTCGCCCCTGATCAAGAGGTCAGATTCGGGAACTTAGAGTTCTTCGTAGACTCTCGAGGCGATCTATCACTAACCGGGCTCGCAGTCTCGCCTGCCATGCCCGAAGACTCTGAGGCCTCAACCCCAGACCCATCTTTCGGCTCCGCCCATGGGATCTACCCCGGCGAGGGCCCGACCTTCAGTCCGGATCAGGTCATAGTACCCGACGTCCGGACATCGGTTCTTGCCGAACACACTCCCTGCACGGACGCATCGGAGGTTCACTCCGGAAGCTCTGGGCAGACCGATCCGATCGAGCTCTCGATACTCGACGAGGCTCTAGATCGGATCTCGTCGATGAAGATCAACAACGATCCAACCCCGATCTATTCTCAGATCGGGGATCAGACGGGTCAGGACAGATTTTTCGTCCCACCCACCACCCACTTGATAGCCACTGTCGAGGATTTAACCGACATGCTAGACTACGCTTCCGAGGAAGCAGAGTACATGGATGAGGAAGATCACTCCCTCACCCCCGCTAAGACCGGGCAGTGGACTGCCACCTCTACATACGACGTCTACATGGTGGACACTCCGAAAAACAACGGTGATAAATCGGATGAAGCACCATCAAGACGCCGAAAGCCGCATAAACGGTCAAAAGGAAAAAAGGGGCGAAAGTCTATCGACGGCACCGGGGACGGAGACACACCGGAAGACATCGGCGGTCCCGAAATCCCTGAACACCCGTTGGAGGGTCAGGAGAGACCCAAAGACCGTCACAACCCCGATGATCCTGAGGACGACGACTACCTCCGCTCTATCGAGGGGGATGATAATGCGGCTGCCGATGACTTCGCCATCCCCGACAATCCTGAAGACCAGGAATTGTTCAGGCAACAGCTCATATCCACAGCTCGCAGCCTGAAAGCAAAAGAGCGGCAGCTCAGAGCCGAACAAGACGACCTCAATGACCGATGGACGAGAGTCCTCTCAGCTGAGGAAGGACACGGCACCGGTCTATCGGACCAACCTAAGAGATACCCACGCAGAAGGCTGCTGCCGCAATTCGATGACGAGCTCACTGATACGCCGTCTCCCAAGCATACCCCATATGACAAGCCAGACCGCCCCCCTCAAGGACACGACAGGACGGCTGATGATACCGGCTATAGGCCGACGATACCCTGTAGACAGGGAAAGGAGCCACTAGAGCCCAATGACAGGTTTGACCTGCGACACGAACTGGACTATAGAGCCGGCCGCACGCGATCCATCTACGGATCCAGAGGATACTCACCCGATAGACGGGAAGGGTACCGGCCTTGGTTCGACCGCAATGAAGATCGGGAACGAGCCCGAGCTAGGACAGACACCGATCACCGGCGCGTCATAGCTCGGGTCAGAGGCGCCACCCACCCACTGTGCTTCACGGACGAGGTGATGCGGCACCAGTTCCCGGAGGGGTTTAAACCCATAAACATAGAGCAATACGATGGGACAACTGACCCAACCGTATGGATTGAGGATTTCCTCCTCCACATCCCCATGGCATGAGGAGATGATCTCCATGCCATCAAATACTTACCCCTGAAGCTCAAGGGGCCAGCTCGGCACTGGTTAAATAGCCTCCCCGAAAACTCCATTGGGTGCTGGGAAGACTTAGAAGAGGCATTCCGATCTAACTTCCAGGGCACTTATGTTCGACCGCCGGACTCCTCCGATCTAAGCAACGTCGTTCAGAAGCCAGGAGAGTCCGCGCGGCTATTCTGGAATCGTTTCCTGACCAAGAAGAATCGGATCGTAGACTGCCCAGACGCCGAAGCTATAGCCTCCTTCAGGCATAATATTCGGGATGAATGGCTGGCTCGACAGCTCGGCCAGGATAAACCAAGGACAATGTCTGCCCTCACATCACTTATGACCCGCTTTTGCGCGGGCGAGGATAATTGGCTAGCTAGACGTAGCCATAACCCCGAAGACCCCGGAACCTCTAAAGTTCGGGATGGAAACGGGAAACCGAAGCGCAACAAGAACAAGCGCCGGCACAATAATAGTGATGCCGATGACACGGCTGTCAATGCCGGCTTCCGCAATTCCCAGCCTGGGCAGCGGAAGAAGCCTCCTAAAGGCAAACACGATGGACCAACCCCGCTAGACAAGATCCTAGAGAGGCCTTGCCAGATCCACGGCACTCAAGAGAAGCCCGCCAATCACACCAACCGTAACTGTTGGGTCTTCAAACAGGCCGGCAAGCTCGCATCCGAGGACCAAGGCAAGAGCCCACGCAGTGAGGACGAGGATGAGCCTCGTGGTCCGATCGGTGGCAGTCAAAAGAAATTCCCTCCAGAGGTAAAGACAGTAAACATGATCTACGCCACTCATATACCCAAAAAGGAGAGGAACCGCGCCCTTCGAGATGTCTACGCCATAGAGCCTGTAGCCCCGAAGTATAACCCATGGTCGGCATATCCGATCACTTTCGATCGACGCGACCACCCGACCAGTATCCGTCACGGGGGTTCGGCCGCACTCGTCCTAGACCCGATAATAGATGGGTACCACCTCACTAAAGTCCTAATGGACGGTGGAAGTAGCCTCAATCTGATTTACTCAGATACGGTGAAAAAGATGGGCATAGATCCGTCAAGGATCAAGCCCAGCAACACTACTTTCAAAGGAGTGATCCCAGGCGTTGAAGCCCGGTGCACAGGCTCCGTAAGCCTGGAGGTTGTGTTTGGCTCGCCCGATAACTTTCGAAGTGAGGACTTGATCTTCGACATCATACCTTTCCGCAGCGGCCATCACGCCCTACTCGGCCGTACAGCGTTCGCTCGCTTTAACGCCGTCCCTCACTACGCATACCTCAAGCTCAAGATGCCCGGCCCTAGGGGGTTCATTACAGTTAATGGCAATACAGAGTGCTCCCTCCGAACTGAGGAACATGCGTTGGCCCTGGCGGCCGAATTCCATTACACCGATGATTGGTAATCGCCGACATCTGCCGTCAAGGCACCCAAGGCTGTGAAGAGAGCTCGGTCTCAATCCGAAGTACCAGAACCTTCCACTCCCCGTAAATAGGGACTCACCCCCCATCGCACGGCCCTAGAACCGGCAAGGGACGTGCCACGGAGGCACAACTTTGTGCTCAAAATCCCTTGGGCAGCGGTGGGGAAAATTATTAAAGGGTAGGTGTTCGGCTGGACCGAACCATTACCATCAACACGTCTTCGGACATACTACAGGTACCATAAAGTGCCTGCAAAAGGCGTCAAGCTCATCCATACCTAGGCGACTTCTCAAGGTCCGTTCGCCGAACTAACAAAGCCCATAAAGGCATACACCTCCTAAGGAGATGCAGGAGCAGATAAGCGACAGGGCACATCAAGGACGTCAGGTCATCTATCGAAGGCCCTTGGTACAACCTCTCATGTCAAATTTATATTTCATTTATCAAAAACCTGTAAACAGTTGCATCGGCAATTTGAATAATAAGAGTTGTTGAGTAAAATACAGATATATCATTTTCTCTTTGTTGTCCCTTTTCGGAACACTTTATGTTTTCTCCCTCTTCTTGCGAACCTGTTTGGAATACTATACGATGCAACCGGCTAATAGACCGGGGGCTCGACCTTAGAAATCGCCCTAATCACAATTTCTTTAAGTGTTCGGCATCTTGGAATTCCGCTTTATATGCATTGGTTCCGAACTATGTCTTGGGTCAATAGTTGGGTTGCCCAGCTCCTATGCTTGCCCCTTTATGTTCCGCTAGTTCGGCTAAAAGGGCAAAGGGAGCACCGTTGCGATTGCACTTCCGGCTAGTCTGGTTAAGCGCCTCAGCGGAGAAAGCCGAAAACTGACTGTCATGGTACGTGAGAACCAGTCTGCGAATCCGAGCTTAGCTAAATCTCGTCAGAGGTTATTCCGTGTCATACGACGGGTTTGGTGTTAGTACAAACCATTTGATATAGGCTTTGGCCGCGGTTTATCCGAACATCACAAACGCCTGGGGGCTAGTCATCAGCCCGCGCACTCCTTTCTCGCGCCCCTACGGCTAAGTGAAAGAAATAAAGCATTATGGTCTGATTACCTTGTCCGCTCCACACTACCGCCTTCGGATGCTGATAGTTCGGCTAAGGGTTATAGTGCGGTTGGAAGAGACACCTTGTGTAGTATCTACACGGGGGCTGAAGCCAACGACTCATAGCTTTCAGGGTTAATGGCCACAAAGGAGTTATAAAGGATGCAAAACATACAAGACATGATAAAACCATGCATTTTAAATATATACACGCTGACAAGTCTTCGGACATAATACAGCAATCTATTCATACTCGTTCTCTCTCGTACACTGTGATTCTATGGCCCGAGCACCCTCCATAACTCCGGAGAAGTACAGCTCGGGGCGCCTATGACCCTTTCCAGGGGGCGGAGGAGCTGTGGCTACCTTCATCGGATCCAGCCCCGGCCAGTGCACCTTGGCCTTCGCGAAGGTCATCCTAGCACCCTCGATGCAGGAAGACCGCCTCAATGCATCGATTCGAGGAGTGGCGTCGCTCAGCTTCTGCACCAGGCCGAAGTGGCTGCCCGGCAGTGGCTCGTTGGGCCATAGCCGGATACAGAGATCCTTCATGGCCGGTTCCGCCATCCGGTGTAGCTCCATCAGCTGCTTCAGCTGCTCCACAAGGAGAGGAGAATGCTCGGGGGCTTCGAATTGCGCCCAGAATAGCCGAGCTTCATCTCCGTCTCCCCGCGAAGCATAGAACTGCTCCGCGCCCGCTAAGCTCTTCTGGAGGTCCGAGCAGGAGCTTGAGGAACGCCATACTTGGGTAAGCAACTCGAACTTGCTGTCCCCAAAGATACACTGCAATGAATACGGCTTACCATCCATGATAGCTTTGGCTTGGCTAAGCTCCTCTTCAAATGACCGCCTATCCACCCGCTCCTTTTGGAGATTGGTTTTCAGGGTGGATAGTTCGGCGGCCTGCTCCTTGCCCTTCGCTCCAAGTCCTCGCACTTCTGCCCAGCATCTTTGAGCTCCTGCTGGATTTCCTCCACCCGAGCCTCATGCTTGTCGCTGGTGGCTCTTAGGGTGGATAGCGTGGTAGCTGCTTCTTTGGCAGCCGCCTTCTCCACCGCAGCCTCCTGCTTGGCCTTCTCAAGCTCAGCCTTGAGTTTCTCAAGCTCCTTCGCCGAGGCTGTGCAAGCATTAAGCATATCAAACAACACTACATTGACAGTACGGTAACGAAGAGTTTTTTACTCTAATTCGACTTACCTTGCGCCTCGTCGAATCTCTTGTTTAGAGCGTCAAGCTCGTCGTCGGAGCTCTTAAGCTTCCGATTTAGCTCTTCTAGCTCGGCAGCGTTATTGGCCGCTGCCGTCGACGAAGCCTGTAACAAACAACATCATATAACGTTACAGAAATTTACAACCTCCGAACTGTCACTAAAATGATCCTATGTACGATCCTCTTAAGGGCTGACAAAATGATCCGAACATATGTTGTCCTATACATAGTTCGGATAAGGATCTATGATTTGACCCCCAGGTAAGTTTTTCCAAACTCACCTGGGGCTCGGGGGCTGCCATGTGTATAATCATAACTTATAGAAAATAATATTTCACAAAATAGAGCATATTACATGGCTTACCTGGAAGCCCGTCAGGAGACCATTGAAGGCCTCCTTCAGTCCGTGGTCAACGGACTGGATGCTCTGCAATACCGCACCCATAAGAGTGCGGTGTTCCCCGGAGATGGAGGCGCTTGATAGAGCCTCCCCCATGGCCTGCCACCCATTCGTCGGTGGCGCCGGTGGGGATCGGTCGACCCGATCTCCAACCGGAGATTGAATCACTGCCTCCGGAGGCATGGTGCGCTCCGGAGACCGCCTTGGAGGTGACTGGACGTCTTCTTGTCCGGTCTCCTCAATGCCCGGGAGGGGCCTCTCCCCCGGGTCTTCGGCGGCCGAGGTGTTTGCCTCGGCCATGACTTCGTCGCCCCTACCTCCAGAGTCCGGCTCCAAAGGAGCCTGTTGGGAGGACGCCTCCGCGGCATCCTTCGCGGCGCCCGGAGGAGAGGGGTGCGACGTGGTCCCGCTCTCCGCTAGCTCGGCAGGCGGGGTCTCCCCGTCTAAAACTTGATCGGTGGGGAGGAACATGTTAAGTAACATTCGAAGCTTAGCATTAATAGCCCGGAAGGGTCTTCGGATCTATACCTTCGAGGTGGGGGCTTGACCCTGAGGTTCCTCCGCGGAACCCTCTCGAAGTCATCGGACTCGGTATTCGAGTCCGAACTGTCGTCGGACGGGACTACCTGTGTCCGGCGCGGTTTCTTCTGGGCGGGAGGAGCTACCTCCTCCGAGGCATCCGATGACGCCGCCCTCTTTCCTGTGAGGGGGGAATCACCTCCCCCTCAGCCTCGTGCTCCTCCTCTTGATTCGAGGAGGCATGGGTCTCTTTGGACACAGCCCCTGGCTAGTCCCTGTTGCACAGGCCTGTTCGGCCTGGCTTCTTCTTCTCCTTCTTCTCTGGCACCTTGTAAGGCGCCACGACGAGCATCTCCAACAGCAGCGGAGACTTGGGGTCTTCGAGCTGAGGAGCCGGACACTTGATGCCCGTGGCTTTGCTCAACCATTCCTGTGAAAGGCGATGCTTAGACTATCTTTACGAAGGCAGAGCCGATGAAACGAAATTATACTATACCTCGGGTGGGGGCTTGATGGCGCTCAAGCCCTTGTCCTCCTTCTTGCCCAGCCAGCTCTCCTGCGCCTTGAACAGCGCCTTCCATAGCTTCTCCCGAGTGGTGCGGAAGAGTTGGCGAACTACAGGATCGTCGTCAGTCCGATAATTCTACATAGGAGAACTCCGGCGCTGGCAGGGGAGGATGTGCCGCCGAAGCATAACCTGGACCACGTTGGTCAGGGCGACGCCCTCCCTGATCAAGGAGGCGATGCCCCTCTGTAGGTCCTCCACCTCTGTGTCCGACCCCCAGTCGAGGCCCTTTCGGACCCATGAGGTCAATCTGGTTGGGGGGCCGGATCTGAATTCGACAGGAACAGTTCCTCCCTCCTCCCTTGGCTCGGTGATGTAAAACCACTCTTTTTGCCAAGTCTTGATGATATCGATAAAGGTGCCAGATGGCCACACTGCACGCGGAAGCTTGCCGATGACTGCCCCGCCACAGTCCGCATGTGCGTCGGCGACACACTTCGGCTTGATGTTAAAGATCTTGAGCCATAGTCCGAAGTGTGGCTCGACTCGCAAGAAAGCCTCGCAGATTATGATGAAAGCCGATATATGCATGAAAGAGTTCGGCGGGAGGTCGTGGAAGTCGAGGCCGTAGAAGAACATGAGGCCCCCTCACAAAGGGGTGGAGTGGGAAACTCAGTCCCCGGATGAAGTGAGGGACAACGACCACCCTCTCGCCTGGTTTGGGGGTGGGGATCACCTGGCCCTCCTCTGCGGCGTGGTGGAAGACATTGGCAGGGAGGTAGCCGGCGTCCTTGAGATCCCGGATGTCCTGGTCTGTGACCGTGGAAGCCTCCCACTTGCCGTTGGAGCCAGAGCTGGCCATGGCTAAGCTCGGAGGAGGAAGAATGGAAGACCTAGATCTGGGCTCGGTAAGCTCGGAACATTGGGGAAGCAGGGATGCGAATGGGGGGTGCGGATAAGCCTTGGGGTTTTCTTCCCCTTTTTATTAAAGCTTGCTGCCGGTTAGCCGCCCTTCATGGCGTCGTGAATCTCTCCGCTTCCCAAGGCGTGCATACCCTTATATGCGCATGATTAAACATATCCCGTGTAAAACGGGGCATGATCTGTGCTTTGATGGATCGTGCTGGTGAAAACAGCCTCGAACCACGAATCAAGTCTTTATGACTGGTTTAGTGCTCATGGTGGGCCGTGACCTTTCTTCTGAAAGGTTGTCCGAAATCATTACTTACTCCCTGACGTTTGGCCTTCGGGGCCGGTTACTCATGGTGTTCGTACGGTCTATGATGGAAGAAATTACACGTCGACGGAGGCCGAACTAACTCGGCCGATCATTGTTCGGAGAAAGGAACTCGCCTCGCAAGCCGAAAACTCTAATCATTTGAAGCAGCTGGAGCTTGGACCCTTGGCGTTGGAGGCTAGTTCGGGGGCTACTGAGGGAGTCCTGGTTTAAGGGGTCCTCGGGAGGTCAGCCTATTGCTTATGGGCCGGACTATATGGGCCACTTGCCGAATACTGGAAGGATTGAAGACCTCGTCTCCAAGGAGGAAGCTTCGAGAATCGTGGCTTGTCCTCCACGTTTGGAGTAGTAAATAGGCATGTTTATCCCTTCGACGTGTCACCGACCATGTGTAAACCCTAGGGACCCCCAGCGTCTATATAAGCCGGAGGGTTTTAGGTTGTAGAGGGACAGAACTCATCTAGGGTTTAGTTACTTGATCTCGAGGTAGATCAGCTCTGTAATCCCCATACAATCAATATAATCAAGCAGGACGTAGGGTATTACCTCCATAGGAGGGCCCAAACCTGGGTAAAACCTTGCCCCCTTAGTCTCATGTTACCATCGATCCAAGTCTCACAGTTCGGGACCCCCTACCGGAGATCCGCCGGTTTTGACACCGACAATGTGCTCATGATCAGCATATTTGGTGTCCTCGGGGCAACCCTCTTCTTCTTCTTCTTCTACTTCTTCTTCCTCTTGACAGACCTTGGCCTTCAAAGCAAGGTTGGGGGATGATTTCTTTGACCGTTGCACGTGAGCGAGAGCATTGTCAGCTGTCGTGTTCAAGATGTTCATTGCAATAAATTCATCCAACACATCACCAGAAGACAAGGTGTGAAAGTCCGGTCTTTGACGGATGACAGCGGACATGGCCTTGTTGTGGGGCATGATGGCCTTCAAAAACTTACGCTTGATCCAAGTATCATCCACATCCTTGCTGCCATCATCTTTGAGGGCAACCGCGAGGGCAGTCACCCTTCTATAGAGCTCGCGTGGTTCCTCATCCTCTACCATTACAAACTCATCTGACTGATCAAGGACAACTTCATAGTTTGACCGTTGAATGCTTGAGCTGCCCTTGTACATGGAGATAATGTGTTCCCAACACTGTTTAGCAACAGTGAAGGGACGCAGGTGAGGTAGGTCTTCGGTAGGAACAACAGCTTGGAGTATGAACAAGGCGGAGGAATTTAGATGTTTATCCGCTTCTTCCCTTGGAGTGAGGTTGCGTGGATCACGAGGGTAGTATCCTTCTTCAATGACTCGCATGAGTTGAATTGAGCTGTGATCCAAATGAGACTTGATACAGAAAACCCAATTAGCAAAATCATTTTTAACAAGCTTAGGAGGAGGACCGTGATTAACTATATGAGGTGGGTGCACCGGTCCTCCATAGAACAAGGGAGGGGGAACTGAGGCAAAAGTCCCCGACCCATTAATTCCTTGAGAACGATTATCTTTATCAGCACTAGCCCCCTCCTTACCGAAGTTGACATCCAATGTCGAGTTAGTGGGATTAACCACTTGAACTGCATCGGTGGAAAGTTTAAGAGTGTCAAGGAATTCTTTAAACATGGATTTGACCTCGGTCGTCATGGAGGATTTAAGCGAGGACATGGCCTCATTTAAATCCTCGCGAGAGAGCGTGTTCACTCCCACGGCCTCAGGAAGTTCTCCCAACCGCTCCTCTTCGCCCTCCATACTCTTCGGGTGGTGAAACCCTTAATAAAGAGACGAGGCTCTGATACCAATTGAAAGGATCGATATGGTTGACTAGAGGGGGGTGAATAGGCAACTACCAATTTTTAACTTTTCTTTAACAATTTAGGCTTAGCAACAAATAGGTTGACTAGATATGCAGCTAGGTGAGCAACCTATATGATGCTAATCACAACAACAAGCTAAGCAAGCAAGAGATACAACACAATAATAGCTTGCAAGAAAGAAAGGTAAGAGATAACCAAAAGTGGAGCCGGTGGAGACGAGGATGTGTTACCGGAGTTCCTTCCCTTGTGAGGAAGTACGTCTCCGTTAGAGCGGTGTGGAGGCACAATGCTCCCCAAGAAACCACTAGGGCCACCGTACTCTCCTCACGCCCTCACACAATGCGAGATGTTGTGATTCCACTATTGGTGCCCTTGAAGGCGGTGACCGAACCTTTACAAAAAAGGTTGGGGCAATCTCCACAACTTAATTGGAGGCTCCCAACAACACCACGAAGCTTCAACACAATGGAATGTGGCTCCGAGGTGACCTCAACCGTCTAGGGTGCTCAAACACCCAAGAGTAACAAGATCCGCAAGGGATTAGTGGGGGGAATCAAATTTCTCTTGGTGGAAGTGTAGATCGGGGCCTTCTCAACCAATCCCGAGAGAATCAACAAGTTTGATTGGCTAGGGAGAGAGATCGGGCGAAAATGGAGCTTTGCAACAATGGAGCTTGGGGAGGGAAGAGGTGGTCTTCTTGGGGAAGAAGACCCCCTTTATATAGTGGGGGGAAGGATCCAACCGTTATCCCCACTCTCAGCCCGCGCATTGCGGTACTACCGCATAAGAGCCACGGTACTACCGCAAGAGGGTGCGGTACTACCGCAAGAGGGTGCGGTACTACCGCTCACACGGTAGTGACCAGACGAAGACCTCTTGCACAGGGCAACGAGCGGTAGAACCACCGGAGCGGTACTACCGCGTGCCAATACGATACTACCGCATGGTCGGTATCAACTGGCACAGGAGATGCACGGAAGTAAAAAAATTACTTCCGTGCCTACCTCCGCTGAGGGCAGAGCTGCGCAAAAGTCCGGCATGGTAGTACCGGACATACATCACAGTACTACCGCTCGAGGGCGGATGTACAAAATTACATCCGCGCCTACTACCGCAGGCGCATGCACCAGGGCTGGGGACAGCGGTACTACCGCTCCTTGGAGCGGTACTACCGCGGGCACCTGCGGTACTACCGCTCCCTTGAGCGGTACTACCGCTAGCCACTGAAACTAGCACCTTGCTGCCTTCAATTTTCACAGACAAGGAAAACGGACTGGAGCTCCATTGAAGCGAAGGAAAGGTGGTGCAATAGAACATATGTGTACGTGTTGATTCCACCCTAACCTTTCCGAAGCGGACCCCCTCTTAATAGTGCGGCTTTCCTACGACACAAATCCACCGAAAAAGGAACGTAGAAAGCAACCATCTTCGATAGACTCCGAGGGGCACCGAATCGTCTTGTGCCTAGACATGAGATATCTGAAATGCTCAATGCACACGATTAGTCCGCAAATGAATTGTCATCAATCACCAAAACCACTTAAGGAGAAATATGCCCTTACACCTGTGAATGGAATAATGCATTGGTTGATGAACCTATCTATGTATATGTAAAAAGCTATTCCCTACTTTCAAATTCAAATTCTGTACAATTTTAAATTGTAGCGATTAAAATAAAAAAATGATCTACGGGTCATTACGCCGCACACGGTTTGTAAGTCTCAACGTTTGTGATATACCTCAAGATCCGACACGTTTCACAGAAAGAAAACGTGTGCGACCATGCACACAGTTGCCGTTTGCGAACCGTGTGTGATTTCAGATAATATAACAAATGGTGCAACCGAATGCAACGTTGGTGATACAATCTCTGTCGCACACAGTTTAAAATGATGAATTGTTTGTGATGTAGTATGCATCGCAAACGTTGGACCACAGAATAGCGCGTGCGATACTTATCCTGTCGGGCACGAGCACGACGTTTCTTAAACATATCCGATACTTGTACGATGGTTAAATTATAGTCTTAGTTAAATATCGCCAACGGTTCGTCCAATATAAGTGTTTGTGATATACCCCTTATCATACACGCTTCATGATCGTGAATTGTTTGTGATTTGGTGCACATCGTAAACGGTGAGCCACAGAATAACGCGTGTGATGTTAGTGTGATCTCACACGAGTTGCAAGGATGGGTCGTATGGGAAGTCCACCATATCTCAAACGGTTGACCGGTGACTCTCGTTTGTGATAGATGCGGACATCCCATACGCTTAGTTTTGCCAAACGTTTGCGTTCGTTGGACACCATCGTCGACGATTATTCTGTGTCATGTGGGATGGACCCCCCTATCGCCCACACATCCAAGGCGATGGTTTCAAAGTACGTCGCGGAAAGGGGTTAAAAACTGTTTGTACAGCACGTCGCTGCACCAGTGGGTGCACTAGTTCAGCAAAGAGATGGTGATACAAGTGTAGTTTGGATAGTAGATATAGGTTTTTGCACTTTGAAAATATAAAAACAGCAAGGTAGCAAGTGGCAAACAGCGACTAAAACGTTGTATAAATGCTTGGAAATAATGCCTAGGGTTCATAGTTTCACTAGTGCAATCACTCAACAATGCTAACATAATAGAATCATATGATCATCCCTCACGTGTGACAAAGAATCTCTCCAAAGTTCATATCTAGTGGAGAACATAAGATGAAATTGTTGTAGGTAGTAAGAATGATGACCCACAAGTATAGGGGATCAATCCTAGTCCTTTCGATAAGTAAGAGTGTCGAACCCAACGAGGAGCAGAAGGAAATGATAAGCAGTGTTCAGCAAGGTATTCTCTGCAAGTGCTGTGAATATTAATAGTAGATAGTTTTGTAGCAAGATAATTCGTAACAAGTGACAAGTAATAGTAGTAGCAAGTGTGCAGCAAGATAGCCCAATCCTTTTTATAGCAAAGGATAGACCAGAAAGTATTCTTATATGAAGCAAGCGCTCCCAAGGACACATGTGAACTTCTATCTAACGTTCATCATGTTGAGTTGATTCGCGTTCGCTACTTTGATAATTTTATATGTGGGGGGACCGGTGCTAAGGTGTTGTTCTTACTTGAACAAACAACTAACTTATGATTACCCCCTCTCTCAAGCATCCGCAACTACGAAAGAAGAATTAAGATAAATCTAACCATAACATTAAACGTGTCGATCCAAATCAGCCCCTTATGAAGCAACACATAAACCGGGGTTTAAGCTTCTGTCACTCTCGCAACACATCATCTACTTGTTACTCCACAATGACTTCCCTTAGGCCCTTAACAAGGTGAAGTGTCATGTAGTCGACGTTCACACAACACCACTAAGAGAAGTAACAACATACATATCATCAAAATATTGAACGAATACCACATTCACATGATTACTTATAACAAGACTTCTTCCATGTCCTCAGGAACAATAGTAACTACTTGATAACCCACAAGTGTAGGGGATCGCGACAGTCTTTACGGGTAGTATTTCACCCTAATTTATTGATTTGACACAAGGGGAGCCAAAGAATATTTATTGGTCTTGACAGTTGAGTTGTCAATTCAACCGCACCTGGGATATCTCTCTGCAGCAAAGGTTTAGTAGCACGGCAAATAGTAGTAGCAAAAGTAATAGTAGTAGTGACAGCAGCAATTTTGTAGCAGTTGTGACAGTAGCAGTAGCAATAGTAACTTAGCAAGATTCAGTATATGTAAAGCGTAGGCACATGGTACAGTGATGATATTTGAATGACACTGATCATGTAACAGTTACACACTAGGGCGACACAAAACTAGCTCCAGTTCATCAATATAATGTAGGCATGTATTCTGTATATAGTCATACGTGCTTGCGATAAGAACTTGCATGACATCTTTTGTCCCACCCTTCCATGGCAGCGGGGTCCTATTGGAAACTAAGGGATATTAAGGCCTCCTTTTAATAGAGAACCGGAACAAAGTATTAACACATGATGAATACATGAACTCCTCAAATTACGGCTCAACGGAAAGAATCCCAATTTCTGTAACCTTGGGGTATGCAGATCAAGACATGTAATAGGTGCATACAACTTGCAAGATAGGATCCAAATCAATCTTATATTCAGAGATAATATAATATGTTCAGATCTGAAATCATGGCACTCGAGCCCTAGTGACAAGCATTAAGCATAGCAAAGCCATAGCAACATCAATCTCGGAACATAGTGGCCACTAGGGATCAAGCCCTATCAAACTTAACTCGATTACATGATCAATCTCATCCAATCCCACCACCGACCAACAAGCCTACAAAGGAATTACTCACTCCCGGTGGTGAGCATCATGATGGTGTTGATGGAGAAGGGTTCATGATGACGACGGTAACGATTTCCCCTCTCCGGAGCCCCAAACGGACTCCAGATCTACCCTCCCGAGGAAGAACAGGAGGTGGCGGCGGCTCCGTCTCGTGAAACGTGATGAAATCTTCTCTCTGGTTTTTCTCCAAAGATGTGAATTTATAGGACTGGAATTATGGTCGGTGGAGCCTTGAGGGCCCCACAAGCTATCAGGGCGCGCCCCTAGGGGGCGCTCCCTGTTGGCTTGTGGGCCCCCTGGCCACCCCCTCCATAATTCATTATTATTTTCAGAAAAAATCCACAAAAAGTTTCTTCCAATTCCGAGAACTTTTATTTTTGAACAAAAATAACACCAAGGTAGTTATGCTGAAAACAATGATAGCCCACAAGTGTAGGGGATCGTTTGTAGCCTTTTTTGATAAATAAGAGTGTCGAATCCAACGAGGAGCTAAAGGTAGAACAAATATTCCCTCAAGTTCTATCGACCACCGATACAACTCTATGCACACTTTAACGTTTGCTTTACCTAGAACAAGAATGAAACTATTTTGTAGGTGATAGGATAGTTTGCACGAATAAAACTAGAAGTACTTAGCGGGAATAAAACTACGAGTAAATTGCAAGATAATGAAGTTTAGTTGTTTAGTAGAAAGCTTTTGTCAAACAAGAAGGTTATTTGTCCCTAGGCAATTGATAACTAGACCGGTAATCTGCTACTTCTTGAGCTTGCGTTGGTTTTTCCCTTGAAGAGGAAAGGGTGATGCAGCAAAGTAGAGATAAGTATTTCCCCCAGTTTTGAGAACCAAGGTATCAATCCAGTAGGAGGTACAAGCAAGGCCTGGTACTTCTTGAGCATGCGTTGGTTTTCCCTTGAAGAAGAAAGGGTGATGCAGCAAAGCAGATAAGCATTTCCCTCAGTTGTTGAGAACCAAGGTATCAATCCAGTAGGAGATACAAGCAAGTCCCCAATAGATGTACCTACACAAATAACCAAACACTTGCACCCAACGCTATAAAGGGGTTGTCAATCCCTTCACGGTTACTTGCAAGGATGAGATCTGATAGAGATAGATAGATAGGATTGCTAAAACGAGAAGTAAAAAGATTGCAGCGAAGTATTTTTGGTATTTTTGGTTTATAGATCTGAAAATATAATGTGGAAAATAGACCCGGGGGCCATAGGTTTCACTAGAGGCTTCTCTCATGAAGGAAAATAATACGGTGGGTGAACAAATTACTATCGAGCAATTGATAGAAAAGCGAATAATTATGAAGATATCCAAGGCAATGATTGTGCATATAGGCATGACGTCCGTGTCAAGTAGACCGAAACGATTCTGCATCTACTACTATTACTCCACACATCGACCGACTCATGCCTGCATCTAGAGTATTAAGTTCATGAAGAACAGAGTAACGCATTAGGTAAGATGACATGATGTAGAGGGATAAACTCAAGCAATATGATGAAAACCCCATCTTTTTATCCTCGATGGCAACAATACAAATACGTGCCTCGCTACCCCTACTTTGTCACTGGGTGAGGACACCGCAAGATTGAACCCAAAACTAAGCACTTCTCCCATTACAAGAATTACCAATCTGGTTGGCCAAACCAAACCAATAACTCGAAGAGACTTGCAAATGAAATCATGCATATAAGAATTCAGAGAAGATTCAAATAATATTCATAGATAAGCTGAACATAAACCCACAATTCATCGGATCTCGACAAACACACCGCAAAAGAGTATTACATCGGATAGATCTCCATGAAGATCATGAAGAACATGGTATTGAAGAACAAAGAGAGAGAAGAAGCCATCTAGCTACTAGCTATGGACCCGAAGGTCTGTGCTGAACTACTCACGCATCATCGGAGGGGCAATGGAGTTGATGTAGATGCCCTCCGTGATCGAATCCCCCTCTGGCAGATTACCGGAAAAGGCTCCAAGATTGGATCTCACGGGAACAGAGGCTTCCGGCGGCGGAAAAGTATTTTCGTGGCTCTTTTTGGTATCCAGGGAATATTTGGGAATTTATAGGCCGAAGAATAGGGTTAGGAGGGCTGCCGTGGGGCCACAAGCCAGGGGGCGCCCCCCCCCCCCTACGGCACGCCTTGGTGGCTTGTGACGCCACGGCAGGTCTCCTGCCTTCATCTCCAAGTCTGCTGGGTTTCTTCTGGTCCAAGAAAAATCATTCCAAAGATTTTATTCCGTTTGGACTCCATTTAATACTCCTTATCTGCAATACTCAAAAACAAGGAAAAAACAGAAACTAGCACTAGTCTCTATATTATTAGGTTAGTCCCAAAAATAATATAAAATAGCATATTAATGCATATAAAACATCCAAAATAGATAATATAATAGCATGGAACAATCAAAAATTATAGATACGTTGGAGACGTATCAAGCATCCCCAAGCTTAATTCCTGCTCGTCCTCGAGTAGGTAAATGATAAAAACAAAAATTTTGATGTGGAATGCTACCTAACATATTTATCCATGTAATATTCTTTATTGTGACATGAATATTCAGATCCATAAGATTCAAAACAAAAGTCTAATATTGACATAAAAACAGTAATACTTCAAGCATACTAACAAGGCAATTGCGTCCTTTCGAAATAACATGGCCTTAGAAAGTTATCCCTACAAAATCATATGGTCTGGCTATGCTCCATCTTCCCCACACAAAGTATCTAAATCATGCACAACCCCGATGACAAGTCAAGCAATTGTTTCACACCTTTTATGTTCTCAAACCATTTCAACTCTCACGCAATACATGAGCGTGAGCCATGGATATAGCACTATAGGTGGAATAGAATATGGTGGAGGTTGTGAGGAAAAAGGAGAAGATAGTCTCACATCAACTAGGCGTATCAACGGGCTATGGAGATGCCCATCAATAGATATCAATGTGAGTGAGTAGGGATTGCCATGCAACGGATGCACTAGAGCTATAAGTGTATGAAAGCTCAAAAAGAAAAGTAAGTGGTTGTGCATCCAACTTGCTTGCTCACAAAGACCTAGGGCAATTTGAGGAAGCCCATCATTGGAATATACAAGCCAAGTTCTATAATGAAAAATTCCCACTAGTATATGAAAGTGTCAATATAGGAGACTCTCTATCATGAAGATCATGGTGCTACTTTGAAGCACAAGTGTGGAAAAAGGATAGTAGCATTGCCCCTTCTCTCTTTTCTCTCATTTTTTTTATTTTCTCTCTTTTTTTTCTTTTGGTGGGCTTCTTTGGCCTCTTTTTTTTATAAAGTCCGGAGACTCATCCCGACTTGTGGGGGAATCATAGTTTCCATCATCCTTTCCTCACATGGGACAATGCTCTATAATGATGATTATCACACTTTTATTTACTTACAACTCAAAATTTACAACTCTATACTAGAACAAGATATGACTCTATATGAATGCCTCCGGCAGTGTACCGGGATATGCAATGATCTAGCGTAGCAATGACATCATCATGCTAGCTATCTTACGATCATGCTAAGCAATATGACAATGATGGTGCGTGTCATAATAAACGGAATGGTGGAAGTTGCATGGCAATATATCTCGGAATGGCTATGGAAATGCCATAATAGGTAGGTATGGTGGCTGTTTTGAGGAAGGTATATGGTGGCTGTTTTGAGGAAGGTGGGTTTAATGCACCGGCGAAAGTTGCGCGGTACTAGAGAGGCTAGCAAAGGTGGAAGGGTGAGAGTGCGTATAATCCATGGACTCAACATTAGTCAAAAAGAACTCACATACTTATTGCAAAAGTCTATTAGACATCAAAACAAAGTACTAAACGCATGCTCCTAAGGGAAGGGTTGGTAGAAGTTAACCATCGCGCGATCCCGACCTCCACACAAAGGAAGGCAATCAATAAATAAATCATGCTCCGACTTCGTCACATAACGGTTCACCATACGTGCATGCTACGGGAATCGCAAACTTTAACACAAGTATTTATACCAATCCACAATTACTCACTAGCATGTCTCTAATATTACAATCTTTATATCTCAAAACAATCATAAGGAATCAAACTTCTCATAGTATTCAATGCACTTTTATATGAAAGTTTTTATTATATCTCTCTTGGATGCCCATCATATTAGGACTAAATTCATAACCTAAACAAATTACCATGCTGTTTAGAGACTCTCAAAATAATATAAGTGAAGCAAGAGAGTTCAACAATTTCTATAAAATAAAGCCACTGCCGTGCTCTAAAAAGATATAAGTGAAGCACTAGAGCATATTGCCTAGCTCAAAAGATATAAGTGAAGCACATAGAGTATTCTAATAAATTCACGATTCATGCGTGTCCCTCTAAAAAAGTTTGTAAAACAAGGATGATTGTGGCAAACTAAAAAGCAAAGACTCATATCATACAAGACGCTCCAAGCAAAACACATATCATATGGTGAATAAAAATATAGCCTCAAGTAAATTTACCGATGGATTGAAGACGAAAGAGGGGATGCCTTCCGGGGCATCCCCAAGCTTAGGCTCTTTGTTGTCCTTGAATATTACTTTGGGGTGCCTTGGGCATCCCCAATCTTAGGCTCTTGCCACTCCTTATTCCATAGTCCATCAAATCTTTACCCAAAACTTGAAAACTTCACAACACAAAACTCAACAGAAAACTTGTGAGATCCGTTAGTATAAGAAAATAAAATCACCACTTTAGGTACTGTTGTGAACTCATTATTTATTTATATTGGTGTAATATCTACTGTATTCCAACTTCTCCATGGTTCATACACCCCGATACTACCCATAGATTCATCAAAATAAGCAAACAACACATAGAAAACAGAATATGTCTAAAACAGAACAGTCTGTAGCAATCTGTAAACTTCGAATACTTCCGTAATTCCATAAATTCTGAAACATTAGGACAATCTGGGAAATTTGTATATTAATATTGTGTAAAAAATTCAGATCCAATTGACGCTTCTGTGAATTTATAAAATTCCTGGACTGGGCGTCAAAGTTTCTGTTTTTCAGCAAGATCAAATCAACTATCACCGTAGACCATCCCAAAGGTCTTACTTGGCACAAACACTAATTAAAACACTAAAACACAATTACTACAGAGTTAATAATGTGTAATTTATTCAAGAACATAAACAAAACAAAAAACATAAAAATAAAATTGGGTTGCCTCCCAACAAGAGCTATTGTTTAACGCCCCAAGCTAGGCATAACGCAATAGATCTAGGTATTATCATCTTTGGTATGCAATCCATAAGTAGCTCTCATAATATATTCATATGGTAATTTAATTTTCTTTCTTGGGAAGTGTTCCATGCCCTTCCTTAATGGAAATTGAAATCTAATGTTTTCTTCTTTCATATCAATAATTGCACCAATCGTTCTAAGGAAAGGTCTACCAAGAATAATAGGACATGTAGGATTGCAATCTATATCAAGAACAATGAAATATACAGGCACATAATTCCTATTTGCAACAATAAGAACATCATTAATCCTTTCCATAGGTTTCTTTATAGTGGAATCCGCAAGATGCAAATTTAAAGAGCAATCATCAAATTCACGGAAACCTAGCACATCACATAAAGTTTTCGGAATAGTGGAAACGCTAGCACCAAAATCACACAAAGCATGGCACTCATAATCCTTAATTTTAATCTTAATAGTAGGTTACCACTCATCATAAAGCTCTCTAGGTATAGAAACTTCCAACTCAAGTTTTTCTTCAAAGGATTTCATCATAACATCAACGATATATTTAGTAAAAGCTTTATTTTGATTATAAGCATGAGGAGAATTCAACATGGATTGCAACAAGGAAATACAATCTGTCAAATTATCATAATTAAAATCCTTGAAATCCAAAGGAGTGGGTTCATTGCTACTTAAAGTTTTGACCTCTTCAATCCTACTTTTATCAATTTTTGCATCAAGATCTATAAACTCCGAATCATTGGGACGCCTTCTAATTAAAGTTGACTTATCTCCAGTCCCATCTTTATCAAGATTTATATTAGAAAACAAAGATTCAATAGGAGTCACATCAATCACTTTAAGATCTTCATCATTATTTTCACGAGAAATCGAAGAACACGCTTTTACTAACAATTCTCGCTTAGCACGCATCCTAGCGGTTCTTTCTTTACATTCATCCATAGAAATTATCATAGCTTTTAGAGACTCATTAATATCATGCTTGGGTGGAATAGATCTAATTTTCAAAGAATCAATCTCAAGAGAAATTCTATCAACGTTCCTAGCCAAATCATCAATCTTGAGCAATTTTTCTTCAATCATAGCATTGAAAACCTTTTGCGAACTAATAAATTCTTTAATATTATTCTCAAGATCAGAGGGCATCTTATTATAATTTCCATAAGAATTGTTGTAGGAATTACCACTACTAGGAGAAAGCCTACTAGTAGCGCTTGAAATACCTACAGCAGTAGCGCTGGGTCCAGCGCTACTGCTATCGCGCTACAGCTAAGTGGTAGTAGTAGCGCTGGTCAGTACAGCGCTACTGCTAAGCATTGTTAGCAGTAGCGCTGCACTGACCAGCGCTACTGCTAACTATTTGTAGCGCTGCAGAATGGCAAGCGCTGCTGCTAATCCAGCGCTGCCGCTAGATGCCTTCCAGCGCTGCTGCTAGTATTCCTGCTTTCACAGATTACAATCCCCTCTACATATTTGTGCATGCTCTATACAGTAATAATTATTGTGCCAACAACTACATTTAGATTGAAGTGCATGGATGCAAGTGATCATGTTGAATTAGAAGAAAATATGATGTTGTCAATCGCAACATCATATTTTCCTCTAACTCAACATGATCACTTGCATACATCCACCTTAATCAAATATATGTCATATAACTCAACATCATCTTACTCATCTAACAACTCATCATCATCTTAATCATATCAAGTTAAAATCTCATAAAACAGAAAAACATCATAATAGTAATCATCCTAATCGATCATACAAGTTAACAAAACTTCCCTCTCATAGGACCTAGTCCTCCCTCCTAGGTAAAATGACATAAAACAAAATAACACCTATGTCTCCATGATGAAGCAAAGAGATCCAACGGTCTCCAACTTGTGACTTTCGATCCTTCTTTATTTGTCCCCATGCTTCAACTTGGAGCCGACTTGGTGGTTTGCGCTCAGTCGAGTATGCAAAAGAGAACTCGGGCTGGAAGGGGCTTTTAATTGTCATATTACCTTCGAGTTGCATCAACGGAGGCACAACTTCATTTGGCAGTTTCTGTTGAAGAACATAATAGTAGCCTAGTTAGCAATGTAATCAATACCATTTACGCAACAGTACTAGTGTACTTAATTAGCAACTCTTACCAAGATATTTCGGCGAATGTCATCCGCCCTCAATCTATGCACTAGTGTCCTGTACAATGTATAATTTGGGCCAGTTCCCAAATTATACGGGAAGATCTCCCTACCAACTAAGACACCAATAACAAAGTTGATAAGATCACCCTTCTCCTCCCAAGTTAGATGTGATCCATAAGTATAGTGTGTCGTGTCGATTATGTTCTGTGTTTCACTCGAAGAAACGAAATAAGTTGTAAATTATAAATTAACAAATTTAGTATGGATGAACAATAACTATTTTTAAATATAGAATGCAAATTACTTGACAAATATGCATGGTTGATAAACTCACATGGAGGTAAAACAGGAAGCATATCGACATCCACCCAAATGTCGATGTTACCTTCAATATGATCTTCAGGACGAAGATCGAAGGTTATTTCCATATCCTCCTTAAATCCATATGCCTTGTAAAGAGCTTCCCAATTTGAGCATCCTAATTCTGTGTTATTATCTGCATTCATTACTTTGACCAGAAATGTGTGACCATGTTTAGTCCTCAGGTTGGCTGTCCTCGTCTCGAAACTCTCGTGCTCTTCGAAACCGAGCCTCTCCAAGAAAACCATCTTGCATGATAGGGGATGAACTAGTCGAATTGTATAAAACAAAAATTACACGTTGAATCAAAGAAACAGAAGTCATGCTTAATTACGAAAAAACAGTTGTCATCGTTGCATACCGTAGAAATATCGAAGTCCTCATAAATCTTCATGGTGAAGAACCTGCCGTCTCGCAGCCCAGGCTGGTCGCAAAGACCCTTATCTTCGCCGCAGAGTTCACACGCTTGGATCCTATCGTCGTCATCAGACGACGACATTTCCTGTGTTCATGATTCAAAAAGTACGGCATGACCATTGCTAATGTAAGACATATTGAGCAATAACATACACACATGTCCAAATAGACCTAATTCAATATCGGTTGACTTTCGGTCCGTCGAGGCTTTCCTTAAATAACTCTCATATCTCATGGTGTGTTGGTCCGCACTCTCTCACACTGATATGGTGGTGTATATATTGGTGGACACTCTCTCACACTAATAGTTCGAGCATCGATGATGGGCGCACTCCCTCTTCTCTCCTTGCGCATTATACCGAGGTATATATCGCAAGAAGAGAAGAGGAAGAAATGCCCCCCACTACAATAGTCGGGATTCCTCCATCAAGAACACACATGAAAGTCATACAAGGAGCAACGACAGACCGAAAGTCACACACGCATTATAACAATATAATATCACTAATACAATTATAATGAACTCGAATATAATATCAATACATTTATAATGAACTCGAATATATAATATCACTAATCCAGTTAATAATGCAACATCAAATATTAACTAATACATCTCGATATGCCTACTTTCTAGCACAAGTCATGCCAAAATTTCGACATGACCTTTGCTAAAAAGTGGACATATCGAGCGCCTGAAATTCACCGGAACGGAAATGAATCAACATTCCGGCAAAACATAGGCCACTCAGATCATTTGCATATAACAGTAAGAAAAATATAGAACTTGAAGAAAATGCAATAAGGTTTTTCTTCACAATATTTGAAACTAAATTCAGCCTACCTAAATTTCTGTCCTAATTTGAAACCTAGCTAAATTTCTGTCCTAATAGGGCACTTGGGCACAATTATATAGGGTACTTGGGCACAATTATCGAACAATTCAAAGTACTTGGGCACTTGGGCACATTCATATTTTGCATCAATTCACAACCTAACCCTAGAATCAATTCACAATTTCATTTTCCTTTTCACATTTTCATTGTCACACTTTCATTTTCATTTTCAAATCACATTTTCATTTTCATTTTCATTTGCACATTTTCATTTTCATTTCCAATTCACATTTTCATTTTCAATTCACATTTTCATTTCAAAAAAATCCTATTTCACATTTTCATTTCAAAAAAATACTAAAAATATCCTAGTTCTAACACTAACATCTATCCATCCATCCTAGTTCTAACCCTAGCTAGTTACTAAAACTAAATTCAATGCAATAGGGGAGGGAGGGAGGGATGGAGGGAGAGGGTCAGAGGAAGAGGGTGGGAGGGAGGGAGGAGGAATGGATGGAGGGAGGAGGGAGGGAGGGAAGTGGCCGGAGGAGGAGAAGGGGCGGTGGCCGGAGGAGGAGAAGTGGCAGTGGCCGAAGGAAGGAGAGTGAGGGCCGGGGGAGGAGGGTGAGGGCCGGGGGAGGAGGGCGAGACGAGGGTGGGGGCGAGGAGGAGGCTTACCACAATGGAGGAGACGGCAGCGCGGCAACAGGGGCAACGGCGTGGCGGGCGAGAGAGAGAGTGTGTGTGCAGGGGAGAGTGAGCAATGCGGGCGAGGGGAAGAGGATAGGGTACATTAGCTGTACCGCTTTTAGTAAAAGCGCGCTACCGATAAGATTTTAGCAGTAGCGCTTTTTTGCGGGGAGCGCTGCTACTACAAATAGTGGCGGCGGGCTCGTCGGGTCCCGCTTAGCAGTAGCGCTCTTTATGTTTCCAGCGCTACTGGTAAGTATTTACTTGTAGCACTTCACAAGACAGCGCTACTGCTTATTAGCAGCAGCGATTGTTATTTTCCAGCGCTACTAATAGTGTCCTGCCTATAAGGTTTTTCCTAGTAGTGTACCATAATTATTAGAGGAATTACTAGGAAACGGCCTAGGGTTGAAATTACCTCTATACGCGTTATTACCAAAATTGTTCCTACCAATAAAATTCACATCCATAGATTCATTATTATTTCCAATCAAAGAAGACAAAGGCATATCATTAGGATCAATAGGAGCACTCTCACTAGCAAACAATTTCATTAATTCATCCATCTTTCCACTCAAAGTATTTATTTCTTCAATTGCATGCACCTTTTTACTAGTAGGAGATCTTTCGGTATGCCATTGAGAGTAATTTGCCATAATATTATCTAGGAGTTTAGTAGCTTCTCCTAATGTGATTTCCATAAAAGTACCACCCGCGGTGGAATCTAAAAGATTTCTAGATGCAAAATTCAATCCCGCATAAAAAATTTGGATAATCATCCATAAACTCAAACCATGCGCGGGACAATTTCTAATCATTAATTTCATCCTCTCCCAAGGTTGTGCAACATGCTCATGATCAAGTTTCTTAAAATTCATTATATCGTTCCTAAGGGAGATGATCTTAGCGGGTGGAAAGTACATGGAAATAAAAGCATCTTTACACCTATTCCATGAATCAATACTATTTTTAGGCAAAGATGTAAACCAAGTTTTAGCACGATCTCGTAGTGAGAACGGAAATAGCTTCAATTTAACAATATCATTATCCACATCTTTCTTCTTTTGCATATCACACAATTCAACGAAAGTATTTAGATGGGATGCGGCATCTTCACTAGGAAGGCCGGAAAATTGTTCTTTCATAACAAGATTCAGCAAAGCGGCATTAATTTCATAAGATTCCGCACTAGTGGCGGGAGCAATCGGAGTACTAATAAAGTCATTATTATTAGTATTGGAGAAGTCACACAACTTGATATTCTCTTGAGTCATCGTGACAAAGCAAGCAATCTAGCACACAAGAAAACAAAAAGCAAACGAAAAGACGAACGGAAGAAGGGCGAATAAAAAGGCAAATCTTTTTGATTTTTTCTGAAAATTGTTTTCGAATTGGGGGAGAGGAAAACGAGAGGCAAATGGCAAATAATGTAAATGCAAGAGATGAGTTTATGATGGGTACTTGGTAGGCTTGATGTAGACCTCCCCGGCAACGGCGCCAGAAATTGGCAAGTTGACGGGAGAGTTCTTGTCTTGACTTGCTATGTATCCTCCCCGGCAACGGCGCTAGAAATTCTTCCTGCTACTTCTTGAGCTTGCGTTCGTTTTTCCCTTGAAGAGGAAAGGGTGATGCAGGAAAGTAGAGATAAGTATTTCCCTCAGTTTTGAGAACCAAGGTATCAATCCAGTAGGAGGTACAAGCAAGGCCCCAACCTATGCACCTGCACAAACAATCAAACACTTGCACCCAACGCTATAAAGGGGTTGTCAATCCCTTCACGGTCACTTGCAAGGATGAGATCTGATAGAGATAGATATAAAAGATTACTAAAAGTAAAAGTAAATAAAATTGCAGCAAGGTATTTTTGGTTTATAGATCTGAAAATATATAATGGAAAATAGACCCGGGGGCCATAGGTTTCACTAGAGGCTTCTCTCTTGAAGGAAAATAATATGGTGGGTGAACAAATTACTGTCAGGCAATTGATAGAAAAGCGCAAAGTTATGACGATATCCAAGGCAATGATTATGCATATAGGCATCACGTCCGTGTCAAGTAGACCGAAACGATTGTGCATCTACTACTATTACTCCACACATCGACCGACTCCTGCCTGCATCTAGAGTATTAAGTTCATAAAGATCAGAGTAACGCCTTAAGTAAGATGACATGATGTAGAGGGATAAACTCAAGCAATATGATGAAAACCCCACCTTTTTATCCTTGATGGTAACAATACAAATACGTGCCTCGCTACCCCTGCTTTTTCACTGGGTGAGGACACCACAAGATTGAACCCAAAACTAAGCACCTCTCCCATTGCAAGAACTACTGATCTAGTTGGCCAAACCAAACCAATAACTCGAAGAGAAATACAAAGATATGAAATCATGCATATAAGAATTCAGAGAAGATTCAAATAATATTCTTAGATAATCTGATCATAAATCCACAATTCATCGGATCTCGACAAACACACCGCAAAAGAAGATTACATCGGATAGATCTCCAAGAACATCGAGGAGAACATGGTATTGAGGATCGGAGAGAGAGAAAAAGCCATCTAGCTACTAGCTATGGACCCGTAGGTCTGAGGTAGACTACTCACGCTTCATCGGAGGAGCAATGGAGTTGATGTAGAAGCCCTCCGTGATCGAATCCCCCTCCGGTAGATTACCGGAAAAGGCCCCAAGATGGGATCTCACCGGAACAGAAGGTTGAGGCGACGGAAAAGTATTTTTCTGGCTCCCTCTGATGGTTTGGGAATATATGGGAATATATAGGTGAACAGTTAGGGTTAGAAGGCCTCCAAAGGGCCCACAAGCCAGGGGGCTCCCCCCTAGGGCGCGCCCTGGCGGCTTGTCGTCTGCTGCCAGGTCTCCTGCCCTCGTCTCCAGGTCTGGTAGATGTCTTCTGGTCCAAGAAAAATCATCGCGAAAGTTTTATTCCGTTTGGACTCTGTTTGATATTCCTTTTCTGTAAAACTCAAAAACAGGGAAAAAACAGAAACTGGCACTGGGCTCTAGGTTAATAGGTTAGTCCCAAAAATAATATAAAATAGCATATTAATGCATATAAAACATTCAAAACAGATAATATAATAGCATGGAACAATCAAAAATTATAGATACGTTGGAGACGTATCATAATCATTCTTGCAATTTTATATGAGTGAGAGGCATGAGCTAACATACTTTCCGTACTTGGATCATATGCACTTATGATTGGAACTCCAGCAAGCATCCGCAACTACCAAAGATCATTAAGGTAAAAACCCAACCATAGCATTAAGTATCAAGTCCTCTTCACTCCCATATGCAACAACCCACCTACTCGGGTCTGTGTATTCTGTCACTCACGCCACCCACCATAGGAAAATCATGAACACATTGCAACACCCTACAACGGGGATCCCCCGCGTTTGCGCGAGACGGAGGGCTCTGTAGGACAGCACCATAATAAAATATACACTCATACCAACCACGATCATCAATTAGCCCATAGGACAAAATGGATCTACTGAAACATCATAGGATAGCCAAATATCATTGGGAAATAATATATGGAGTTGAGCACCATGTTTAAGTAGAGGTTACAGTAGGGAAGAGAGGTGTTACGCCACTGCATAGAGGGGGAGAGAGTTGGTGTTGACGGCGGCGAAGTTGTTGGTGTAGATCGCCGTCACGATGATTGCCCCGGCGGCGTTCCGGCGCCACCGGGAGAGAGGGGGAGAGAGCCCCCCTCCTTCTTCTTCTTCCTTGGCCTCCCCCCTAGATGGTAGGAGAGTTCCCCCTTTGGTCCATGCCCTCCATGGCGGCGGAGGGGCAGGAGCCCCTCCGAGATTGGATCTCCCTCTCTGTTCTCTTCTGTTTCCCGTTCCTGTTTTCTGGCCAAAAACTGTTTATTATATTCCCGGAGATCCATAACTCCGATTGCGCTGAGATTTTAACACAATTTTTTTCCGGATATAAGCTTCCTTGCGCCCGAAGTAGAGCTCCAACCGACTTACGAGGAGGGCACAACCCACCACCACACCCTCGGCCCTGGGGCGTGCCCTGGCGTCTTGTGGTGGCTATGGGCCCCCTTTTTGCGTTGATTCCAACTCCCAAAAATCACATATATTCCAAAATAATTATCCATAAACTTTTATCGCGTTTGGACTTCATTTGATATGGATATTCTGCGAAACAAAAAACATGCAACAAACAGGAACTGGCACTGGGCACTGGATCAATATGTTAGTCCAATAAATCATATAAAATGTTGCCAAAAATATGTGAAAGTTGTATAATATTGGCATGAAACAATCAAAAATTATAGATACAACGGAGACGTATCAAACAACGTCAGTCCAGGTTAGTTTCATTCAAATCATGCAAATTAGAGGGCAAAACGAGAGCAAAAGTGTTTGGAAAAGTAGATACGTTGGAGACGTATCAACTCCCCCAAGCTTAACTCATTGCTTGTCCTCAAGCAATTCAGTTGATAAACTGAAAGTGATAAAGAAAACTTATACAAACTCTTTTGTTCTCGTCATTATACACATGCTTAGCTAGTGCTCAAGTTTTCAGCATATATCATAAGTAAACACAGCCATGATAACAATATAGCAATCACAATAACTCATGGCAATACATAACCAACTAGTCAGCAATAATAAAGTATCTCAGGTATCAACAATTTATCAAAACATCCATGATATAATATGGGGACATGGTATTTCGCTAGCCCTTTCTGAGACCGCAAAACATAAATGCAGAGCACCTCTGAGGTTCGAGCAGTGACTAAACATTATAATTCAGGGTAGAAAAGATCCAATCATGCTTACATTCAACATTAACTATACTCAATGCATAAGAATGACAATAGTGCTCTCCTATCTGGTGCTTTTAGTAAGAAGATGATGACTCAAAATTAAATAACATGAAAGGCCCTTCGCAGAGGGAAGCATTGATTCACAGAGGTGCCAGAGCTCAAGGTTTTAAAATAAGATTGAAAATATACTTTTGAGCGGTGTGCTTTTACTGTCAACATCACGATAAAGTTTTTGATATCTTCCATGTTAAACAAATTGTTGGCGGTTCCCAAACAGAATTGAAATTTTTACTCCCCCTCCACCATGCAAACACACTCCAGAGTGGGCCAAATCCATTGTTGCTCTCCAAACAATCAACTTTCCAGTGGGAGTTTTGTTCATTTATTATGCAGGGCTGGGCTCCCCAATTACCAGCCTCTCTCGTGCAATGACGAGTGAATAAACACTCATCTTGAGAGTAACTCGCTTAATATGGAAGATATCGACCTCTCTATCGCTCCATGAGCGGTATGAGTACACAAAAAGGATGTTTGTTTGAATATTTAGAGATGACACATGCAAATTTACTTGGAACGACAGGGTAATACCGCATATAGGTAGGTATGATAGACTCATATGGAATAACTTGGTTTTAGGATTTTGGATGCACATGCAGTATCTCCGCTTAGTACAGGTGAAGGCTAGCAATAGGTTGAGAAGCGACCAGCTAGAGAGCGAAAATAGTCATAAGCATGCATTGCGAATAATTAACATTGAATATTAGCATGAGAAGGATGAACACTCTGAATTTAAACATCATAAAGGCTGCAATGGTTTTGAATCAACTACATGCTTGTACATGGGCCAACTCAAACCGCTCGAATTATTCAGAGGGAAATACCATGCTACCATATCACATCATAATCATTTTAATGCATGTTGACGAACAAGATAAATCATTATCCACTACTAGCTATTTAAGCATGGCATGAGAAACTATAATCTCTAATTGTCATCATAAACATGTTTACCCATGATATACTGAATTAAGATTGACCGAGCTAAACATATTTACAAAAACGGAAAACAAGAAGAGTTCATACCAGCTTCCCTCGCCACGATCACTTCATCAAATATTGTCATTATTGCCTTTCACTTGCACGACTGAATGATGTGATAATAATAGCGCAAGAATGCCGTGGACTAAGCTGGAATTTGCAGTGCAGTTTAAGACAAAGGAGAAGACAAGATAATATTGGCTCTTTGTTAGATAAGCAATAGAACATATGGGAGCCACTCAAAATTTTCATCGTGGTCTTCTCCTTTTAACGACTCAACAAACAGAAAAGAAGTCCAGAGAAACACACTGAAATAATTTTTTTTTTGAGAAAGCAAATAAAATGAGGGAAAATAAGAACGAGAAAAATTATTTACATGGGAAAGCTCCCAACAAGCAAAGGAAATCTTTTTGGGTTTTTAAGTTTTTCAAACACACAAGAAGAAAACGGAAAAATACACTAACATGGATATACAATGAAAAAGGATGAACACCGACAATTTATATGAAGTGTGTGAACATGAATGTAATGTCGGTGAGAAATACGTACTCCCCCAAGCTTAGGCGGTTGCCTAGCTTGGTGATCACCACTGATGGTCTGGAAAATGGTAGCTTGTTGAAGCGTGCCTGGCTACCTCCTCTGTTAAGCGAGCGGCTTCAACTGCAGCTTTGTACTCTCGTACTTCGTCCTCCAGAACATAATATCTCCTCCGAGCCTGGTAATCAAAAATGGCAGGTGCAGGCAAAGTGACAGACATAGGCGTATATTTCCCGAATATTAAGTTATACTCATAGCTTCTAGAGTGATTTGCGATAAATTCATGAGAACGCATGGCTTCAAAGTCTAAATATCTATCAGGCAAAATAGGATCATTGGGTTGGGGTGAGACTCTTAATGCAGCAGCTACACGAGAGGCATAGATCCCGCCATATAATTCACCATTGCTAGAGTTAGAATGCAACCTACGGGCAACAATTGCGCCAAGATTATAGAGTCGCTCGCCAGTCACGGTAATGTGAATAATGCTCATGTCAGGGGCACATAATGCACTGCATTCTTGTTTACCGACTATGCATTTACCATTAAATAATGCAAAGTAGCGAATAGAGGGAAACTAAATGCTTTTTATTCTAGCTTGCGTTACTCCTCTATCTTCTCCTATGCAAAGACTCTCGAGAAACATAATATAATCAATTTTCGCCGGTTTCTCAAGCGAACCCCAAAGTGGAAGTTTGCAAGCGATAGAAAACTCTTCTAGGCTCATATTGTAAGATTGATTATAAAGTTTGAATGAGACTCTAGCAGAACCTGATTGATATCGAAATCCATTCGTGAACATACTGGTAAGATTATAATGTTGGACACACTTATCTGCGAGGAAGTCAGTGAGGCCGGTGTTATGAATGAAATTATCAAATTCCTCCTTGATGCCTGCACCTCTCATAAATTCATCGCTTGGCTACCGACACGATTTGGCGTCAGCCATAACTATCTGATTGACTCGGGGCTCAATATAAGCTTGACGTACGGAGCCCCCGCTCAATGATTCACCCGAAGTACGTCTCCTTGAGGGGTTCCTCCTAAAGAAATTCATTGCCTTCAAAGCACAAATTTCTAAAAAATTTGAGCCACAAATTCATATCAATAAAACTTCGCAAGTTTGATAGCAACTACTCATATAGGTACCTAGGGGCCATATCAACCATTCGTACTACTTGGAACTCAAAGAATCAAACATGCAAGCTCATTTTTTGTAGCACCAAGTGCAGCAAAATATGAAAAATATAAACCACTGAAGCAAAAACTAATTGGAGCAATGCGGGAGTCACATAGCAAGGAATGATTCCTCAAAATAGTTTCAGAAACAAAGTTCCGAGCAAAGAGATCGAAAATCTCAGGTTTGTGAGCAAGAACACGGGAGAGAGAGGGGTACGAAATTTTTGCTGGAGGTAGGTGACAATGTGGGACGAAGAGATAAGGCAGGGGGGCCTGTGGGCCCCACAAGCTATCAGGGTGCACCCCCCAGGGGGCCGCGCCCTTTTGGCTTGTGGGCCACAGGTGCAGCCCCCTGCTGTCATTTTTAGCTCAAAATTCTATTTTATTCCAGAAAAAAACATGTTAAAATTTTAGGACATTATGAGAATTTTCATTTTTTGACATTTTTCTACGCAGGGGAAAACAGGAAAAACAGAAAATTATACTAATTTATTTTATCTAAACTGAAAATAACAGAGAATGGACTTTTGATACAGAGAGTTATGATTACTAGATTCATCAATCACATGTCTTTCGAAAAGGATCCATTAATAAGGTTGATCAAGTCTTATTAATAACTGTTTCTGATTAACATGTTGTCGAAGAATTTTCGTATATCACTAGGTTACCTCAATAGGGATTTGCATCTCCCCAACCATAATATAGTAGTATTTCTTCTTGACAGTAGGGAGAGGTATTTGAAAGCTTCCGATAATAACCATATCATTAGGTGCAATGGCATTAATACTATTATCCAGAATTTGCTTCCTCGGAAAATGCACAGTATGTTGTTTGCCATTAACATGGAATGTGACTTTGCTTTTGTTTCAATCAATAACAACCCCTGCAGTATTTAAGAAAGGTCTACCAAGGATGATCGACATATTGTCGTCCTCGGGCATATCAAGAATAACAAAGTCGGTCAAGATAGTAACATTTGCAACCACAACAGGAACATCCTCACAAATGCCAATAGGTAAAGCAGTGGATTTATCAGCCATTTGCAAAGATATCTCAGTAGGTGTAAGCTTACTCAAATCAAGTCTTTTATATAAAGAGAAAGGCATAACACTAACACCAGCTCCTAAGTCACATAGAGCAGTTTTAACATAATTGCTTTTAATAGAGCAAGGTATTGTGGGTATACCAGGATCTCCCAACTTCATTGGTATTCCTCCATCAAAAGAATAATTAGCAACCATAGCAGCAATTTCAGTTTCAGGTATTTTTCTTTTGTTGGAGATAATATCTTTCATATACTTAGCATATGGAGGCATTTTCAATATATCAGTCAAGCGGGTGCGCAAAAAGACAGGTCTAATCATTTCAGCAAAGCGCTCAAAATCTTCATCATCCTTATTTTTAGAAGGCTTACGAGGGAATGGCATGGGTTTTTGAACCCATGGCTCTCTTTCCCTTCCATGTTTTCTAGCAACAAAGTCTCGTATCGTAACGTTTATTTTTAGGATGTGGGTTATCAACATTTTCAGCAGGTTCTATTTCCACATCATTATGAGGTTCCTTATTATCATCAGGTGGAGTTTCTACATGAACTTCACTATTCTCATTATCATTATCACTAGGTGAGTGCTCACTACCTGATTGTGTCTCGGCATCAGAAATAGAAACATCATTATGTTTCTCAGTATGTGTTTCTATGACAGGTTCACTAGAGGCATGCAAGTTCCTATCATTTTTTTTCTTTCTATTATTGGTGGAACTAGGTGCATCAACATTAACTCTCTGAGAATCTTGTTCTACTCTCTTAGGATGACCCTCTGGATAGAGAGGTTCTTGAGTCATACGACCTCCTCTAGTCATTACTCTAACAACATGATCATTTTCATTATTATTTATTTCAGCAACCAAATCATTTTGTGACTTAGCGACTTGGTCTAGTTGAGTGTGAACCATAGAAGCATGTTTACCTAGACCTTTTACATCATTAGCAATTCTAAACATCAAGTCACTTAAGCGGTCTATCATTATAGCATTACTTCTCAGCTGATTCTTAACATAATTGTTGAAGTGTTCTTGCTTAACAATGTAATTATCAAATTCATTCATGCATTGATCAGGAGTCTTAGTATAAGGTATATCATTTTCATTGAAGGAACGGAGAGAGTTTACCTCCACTACCTGTGTCGGGTTATCAAGACCATGTATTTCTTCAATAGGCGGTAGCTTCTTGACATCTTCAATTTTAATACCTTTCTCTTTCATAGATCGTTTTGCTTCTTGCATATCTTCGGGACTGAGGAATAGAATACCTCTCTTCTTTTGAATAGGCTCCGGAGGTGATTCGGGAAGTGTCCAATCATCAGCATTTTGCAATATGTTATTCAATAATTCTTTAGCTTGATCGACAGTTCTTTCCCTGAGAACACAACCGGCACAACTATCTAGGAAGTCCCTAGAAGCATCGGTTAATCCATTATAAAAGATATCAAGAATTTCATTTTTCTTAAGAGGACAATCAGGCAAAGCTCTTAGTAACCGGAGAAGCCTCCCCCAAGCTTGAGGGAGATTCTCTTCTTTAATTTGAGCAAAGCTAAATATTTCCTGCAAGGCAGCTTGTTTCTTTTGAGCAGGAAAATATTTTTCAGAAAAGTAGCGAAGCATATCCTGGGGAGTACGCATACAACCAGGTGCCAGAGAAAGAAACCATTCCTTGGCATCGCCTTTCAGCGAGAAAGGAAAAAAGCTTAAGTATGTAGTAGTAGCATATCTTTTCATCATTGGTAAACAGGGCAGCAATATCATTCAATTTCATAAGGTGTTCGACAATAGTTTCATTTTCATAGCCATGGAAAGGATCAGATTCTACTATAGGAATAAGCTCAGGATCAACAAATAATTCATAATCTTTATCAGTAACAAATATAGGGGATGTAGCAAATTTAGGATCATATTTCATTTTCTCCCTCATAGATTTTTCTTTAGGTTTGCTTAGCAGTTTCCTCACATCATCTCTATTTTCACAAGCAAGAAAGTCTCTAACTACCTCCTTATCCATAACATAACCATCAGGTACATGAGGTAATTCATATTTATTAGGTGAGCGAGGTGTAATAGGTGATTCAAAGTCCTCACCAGTTTCAGCATTTTCAAGTTCTCTTGCTTTAGCAAGATGAGCATCAAGTAATTCATTCAGAGGCACAATTTTAGTTTCTACATGAGTAGCAGTAGTATCATCATTAATTTCAGAGGTAGCATCATCAAGTTCATGTGACATATCAGGACGAGCAACAGATGGTGGTGTAACAAGCTGATTCAAAACAGAAGGTGAATCAAAAGCAGAGCTAGATGGCAGTTCCTTACCTCCTCTCGTGCGAGAGGGGACGATCTTAGTTCGATTATCTTTCAGATTCTTCATAGTGGCAATTGGATATCCTCAAGTTAACATAATAAATAGAGCTATGCTCCCCGGCAACGGCGCCAGAAAAAGGTCTTGATAACCCACAAGTGTAGGGGATCGCGACAGTCTTCACGGGTGGTATTTCACCCTAATTTATTGATTTGACACAAGGGGAGCCAAAGAATATTTATTGGCCTGGACAGTTGATTTGTCAATTCAACCGCACCTGGGATATCTCTCTGTAGCAAAGGTTTAGTAGCATGGCAAATAGTAGTAGCAAAAGTAACAGTAGTAGTGACAGCAGCAATTTTGTAGCAGTTGTGACAGTAGCAGTAGCAATAGTAACTTAGCAAGATTCAGTATATGTAAAGCATAGGCACATGGTACAACGATGATATTTGAATGACATTGATCATGTAACAGTTACACACTAGGGCGACACAGAACTAGCTCCAGTTCATCAATATAATGTAGGCATGTATTCCGTATATAGTCATACGTGCTTGCGATAAGAACTTGCATGACATCTTTTGTCCTACCCTCCCGTGGCAGCGGGGTCCTATTGGAAACTAAGGGATATTAAGGCCTCCTTTTAATAGAGAACCGGAACAAAGTATTAACACATGATGAATACATGAACTCCTCAAACTACGACAATCATCGGAAAGAATCCCAATTTCGGTCACCTTGGGGTATGCGGATCAAGACACATAATAGGTGGATACAACTTGGAAGATAGGATCCAAATCAATCTTATATTCAGAGATAATATAATATGTTCATATCTGAAATCATGGCACTCGGGCCCTAATGACAAGCATTAAGCATAGCAAAGTCATGGCACTCGGGCCCTAGTGACTAACTAAAGACACTGACATATCATCACTCTGTCTTCGTCTGCTTCATCATCTTGATGCGCTCTGAGTGCCGAATACCCACGCGGATGTAGGTGTCCGCTTCAGTCGGCATGGTCCTGTCGCCAAGCTGCGGGATCCCCGGCACCACCATCTGCACGTCCGCCAGCTGCCCCTGGAAAACAACCTGCTGCTCCTCCTCTCCATCAGTGTCGTCCTCCAGCACAACAACCTGCTGCTCCTCCTCTCCCTTGCTCTGCTGCTCCTCCTCTCCATCTGTGTCGTCCTCCAGCACAACAACCTGTTGCTCCTCCTCTCCCTTGCTCTGCCGCTCCTCCTCTCCCTCGCTCTGCTCATCATCCTCTCCCTCACTCTGCTCCTCATCACTGTCACTCTCATCCTCGCTTTGCTCCACCTCACTGTCAGAGTGAACATTAGACTGCTTCACCGGAGCTGGCACCACGAGCACCACGCCGACGAGATCTGGCACAGGATGCGGAGGGGCACGACGGCGGGAGAGGTACATGTACCACCTCGCACGCTGACGCGGATCCGGGGAGTTCTCCGCTTTGTTCATAGCCCAGATGAAAACCTGGACTGGAACAACTCCTCGACCACCAGGAAACAACGACTTCTTCTCATTGTCCGTAAGCACTTTGATGAGACCCCTACCGTGGTCGATGAACATCTGCAAGCTGGGAAACCAGCTGCAGATCTCCTCCACATTCGCCCTCTTCTCTACATCTCCCTTGCAGAACTTCCCAACCGCCTCCTCCCACTTTTCTTCAGCGCGGCGACATGAACTTGCCGACGGCCTCCTCCCACCCACCCCATCACCGGCGTCGCCAGATGTGAGATGTGAGTAGTGTGTGAATGGGGAATGATAGGAAGTGGGTGGGAGTGAAGTGGGTGGGATTAAATAGGGAGTGAACTGAGGGAGTGCACCCGTTCGTTCAAGTGAGCTGAGGAGTGAACAAACAATATTCGAAAGTGACCAAAATTCAGGTAAGTGTGACACTTGGAAACAAAGAGAAATTCATAGGCCTTTTGTTTCCAAAAAAATTGTACAACTGTACACATTCACTTAACAGTAAGCCAGTATACTATGTCAGCTTAGTTAACAGAAACTCAGAAACATTGCTCCTTAAGCAAACAAAATTTCAGTTAACTATGCACATTCAGTTAACAGAAGATCAGTTAACCGAAATTCAGAAAACTTTTCTCAGCTAAAAACAGTAACAACAAGATTAACAATAGTTGAAACATCATCTCACTTATTTAGCATATTCTCACTTGATTTGAACATACCATTTAACATGTCTCAATACAACAATTCAGTTCACAAATGCAGTACAAGATAGCAAATTCAGTTGGTCACATCTTGTACAGAGCAACAAACATCACAATGACAAAACAGAAAAAGATAGCACATTTGTACTTCATCTTGCTTCTCTCAAATTCCTTCTTTAGGCCATCAATTTCTTCAATATTTCTCGCTTTCAAATCCAGGATATAAAAATCAACATCTGCAATGCTGCCCTTGGTCTCCATCAGAGATTGCTCCAGCTGTGCATTATCAGTCTTCACTTTCCTAAGCTCTATCTTCAGGCGATTGACAACATCGCGCAGGTCTCCTAAAAGGCTGCTGACGAACTCATCGAGGGGATCATCATGCCACTTGAAGAATCAGCAATCCACACCCTATTCATCAACAATAAATTTGAGCTACGTGACCAATTGAAGAACTAAATCAAGAACAGATTTTTTTCAGCTCAAAAAAAGCAGAGATTTTTGCTGAAATTCACCAGAGATTTGCTGCAGCTGTAGTACCGCCGGCCAGGATTGGCTAGGCTCCATGATATCCACCTTGGCGCCTTCACTTTGCAGTGGCACAACTCCTCCGGGGTGTACGCCATCGGCGACTGCCGGTAAGCAACCGGCGACTGCACAGTTGACCGCAATGATGACGAACGACGACTGCTGGAGGAGCTTCCTGATGCCATGGATTGGCTACTGATTTGGTATGTGCCGCAAGACCTAGGGTTCCTCTCTGCGAGATGAAATGGGGGTAATTTTAACTCTCTCCGGGTAATGCCAGCTCAGCGTGTCTAGTTAGCCAAAACCGCTTAAATCAAGTGCAAAACCACCGTACGGGGTAATTGGTCCGGTTTCATTCATTTCGGGGGGTGATTGGACCGGTATTAGACTTCTGGGGGGAAATCGGTCCGTCACATATATAGTGGACACCAGGGATCAAGCCCTATCAAACTTAACTCGATTACATGATCAATCTAATCCAATCCCACCACCGACCAGCAAGCCTACAAAGGAATTACTCACTCCCGGTGGTGAGCATCATGACGGTGTTGATGGAGAAGGGTTCGTGATGATGATGGCAATGATTTCCCCTCTCCGGAGCCCCAGACGGACTCCAGATCTGCCCTCCCGAGGAAGAACAAGAGGCGGCGGCGGCTCCATCTCGTGAAACGTGATGAAATCTTCTCTCTGGTTTTTTCTCCGAAGATATGAATTTATAGGACTGGAATTAGGGTCGGTGGAGCCTCGAGGGCCCCACAAGCTATCAGGGCGCGCCCCCCGGGGCCGCGCCCTATTGGCTTGTGGCCCCCTGGCCACCCCCTCCGACAGGTCTTCGCTCCATAATTCATTATTATTTCCAGAAAAAATCCACAAAAAGTTTCGTCCAATTCCGAGAACTTTTATTTCTGCACAAAAATAACACCAAGGTAGTTCTGCTGAAAACATCGTCACTCCAGGTTAGTTTCATTCAAATGATGCAAATTAGAGGGCAAAACCAGAGCAAAAGTGTTTGGAAAAGTAGATACGTTGGAGACATATCACTACTCACACCTCATTAACATGTTCAAGATCAGAGGTATAATAGTGATGATAAAGGATCTGATCATAATATCTTCCACCAAGTAAACCAACAAGCATCAGCTACAACATGTAATCAACACTACTAGCAACCCCAGGTACCAATGTGAGGTTTTGAGACAAAGATTTAATACAAGAGATGAACTAGGGTTTGAGATGATATGGTGCTGGTGAAGATGTTGATGAATATTGGTCCTCCCACGAAGGACGAAGCGTTGGTGATGACGATGGCTTCGATCTCGCCCTCCCGAAGAGAAATTTCCCTGGCAGAATCTGACTGCCAGAGTGCAAAAGGGCCTCTGCCCAGGTTTCTGCCTCGAGACGGCGGCACTTCATCCCGAAAGGTTGCTTATGATTTTTTCTAGGGTAAAACACATCTAATAGGAGAAGAGCGGGGTCGGGAGACCTGCTGGGCCCCCAGGAGGCATTAGGACGCGACCAGGGGGTGGTCGCACCCAGTTGCCTCCTGGACAACAGGTGGCCCCCCTCGGGTATATTTTTAGCCCAATAATTCTTAAATATTCCATTAAAAATCTTCGTGAAGTTTTAGGTCATTTGGAGTCTGGTGATTTTTCTGCCTTTTTCTCGGTTTCCTAGTCCAGAATTCCAGTTTCCAGTAATTTCCCTCTTCGTGTTGTACCTTGTATATTCAGATAGATAAGACATAATAATTGTATGATACTCCCTCCGTTCCTAAATATAAGTCTTTTTAGACATTTCAATAGGGGGACTACATACGGAGCAAAATGAGTGAATCTATACTCTAAAATATGTCTATATACATCCGTATGTAGTCTTCTATTGAAGTGTCTAGAAAGACTTATATTTAGGAATGGAGGGAGTAATAAGGAATAATGGACAAGAATGACATAAAATAGCAATAAAAAAACATGATGCAAAATGGACGTATCAAAGAACTACCTCAAAATTACCTTTTTCCGATCAATCTATTGTGCTATTCCTATAGGTGTCACAAACAACTCTAGAGTTCGTACTAAAATAACATATCAATCAACCCTAATGTCGCCTAGATACTCCAATGTAACCACAAAGTATCAGTGGGTTAATTATTCGACATGCATCAAACAATTTTAGATTCATCATATTCAATCCAACACAAAGAACTTCAAGGAGTACCCCAAGATTTCTATCGGAGAAAGTAGGAAAAGAATGTGTATCAACCCCCATGCATAGATTACCCGATTGTCACCACGGGAATCCGCAAGTTGATTACCAAGACATACATCAAGTGATCTCAAATCCAATATTCAATCCGACATAACAAACTCTCAAAGGGAAATATTCAATTCATCACAACAAGATAGCAAGGGAAGAACACCATATGATCCAACTATATTAACAAAGCCCGCGATACATAAAGATTGTGACATTTCGAGAACACGAGAGAGAGAGAGAGAGAGAGAGAGAGAGAGAGAGAGAGAGATCAAACACATAGCTACTGGTACATACCCACAACCCCGAGGATGGCCTCCGCCGGGATGATGAAGATGGCCACCCGTGATGATCTCCCCCTCCGGTAGGGTATCGGAAAGGCTCCAGATGAGTTTTTCTTCGATACAGAGAGTTGTGGCGGCGGAGCAAAAGTTCTAGGTTTATTTCTGACGGTTTCTCTATATATAGGATTTTCCATCATTGGAATGACGTCAACCGGAACCACGTGAACCCCACAAGCCATCAGGGTGCGCCATGTTGGCTTGTGGCCCATAGGTGGCTCCCCTCTAGTGGTTCTTCACTCCGATATTTCTTATTTTATCCAGAAAAAATCATGAAAAAGTTTTGGGTGATTCCGAGAACTTTTATTTTCTGCACAAAAAACAACACCCCGGTAATTCTGTTGAAAACAGCGTCAGTCCGGGTTAGTTCTAAATAAATCATATAAAGTGCATCAAAACCGTATAAAAGTATTGGAAAAATAGGTAAATATGGCATGCATACTTCATAAATTATCGATACGTTGGATACGTATCAGCTAGGTCCTTCATTCATAAGTAAAACAAAAGTATCTAATTTAGGCATCATCATATGTTCATGAACATTAGAAGGATTTCCAAGAAACGAAAGTACCTGGTAATTCAATTGGCGTGCGTGAGCTCTAGTAATTGGTCCAGTATGTATAGCAACATGGGTTTTGGGTGTAACATTAGTAGGGATGTCCTCATCATCCTCCCCTTCTTGAAATGAAGTTGTTTTCGACGGTAGCTCATCTTCCTCACCCAAATAAGGCTTCAAATCTGCAATGTTAAATGTGGGACTAAACCCAAACTCTGCACGAAGATCAAGGTTATATGCATTAGCATTTATTTTCTGTATCACCTTAAAAGGACCTTCAACACATGGCATTAGCTTTGACTTGCGCAAATCAGCAAATCCATCCTTACGCAAATGTAACCAAACAAGATCTCCAGGTGCAAAGACAACATGTTTTCTACGCTTATCTCTAGCAAGTTTGTATTTTGCATTCATACGCTCAATGTTTTCCTTAGTTACTCATGTATTTTTAGGATCAATTCGGCATGTTGTTTAGCATCAAAATTTACTTTCTTCGAAGATGGAAGAGGCAACAAATCAATAGGTGCACGAGGTATGAAACCATACACAAAAGGGCACATCTTAGTAGTAGAATGCAATGAACGGTTATAAGCAAATTCAATATGACGCAAGCATTCTTCCCACATTTTCAATTTATTCTTCAAAACAGCCCTAAGCATAGTAGACAATGATCTATTGACTACTTCAGTTTGTCCATCAGTTTGGGGGTGACATGTAATACTAAAAAGTAGTTTAGTCCCCAACTTAGCCCATAAACATCTCCAAAAGTGGCTAAGAAATTTAGCATCACGATCTTAAACAATTGTATTTGGCACACCATGCAAGCGAACAATTTCACGAAAGAACAAATCACAACATTAGCAGCATCATCACATTTATGACATGGTATAAAGTGGGTCATTTTTGAAAATCTATCCACGACAACAAATATGGTATCCCTCCCCTTCTTTGTTCGAGGTAAACCTAAAATAAAGTCCATGGATATGTCCTCTAAAGGAAGACTAGGTACATGCAAATGCATATATAAACCATGAGAAATGAGTCGTGACTTAGCTTTTTGACATGTAGTGTAGCGAGCAACAGAACGCTCAACATCTTGTCGCATCTTTGGCAAAAAGAAATGTGTAGCAAGTACATCCTCCATGTTCTTCACGCCAAAGTGTCCCATTAATCCTCCTCCATGCGCCTCTTGTAACAACAAAAGACGAACGGAGCTAGCTGGAATGCATAGCTTTTTAGCACGGAACACAAATTCACCCCGCTCCATCACGCCGCCCCGCCGCCAAGGAGTGGCGCCGCCACCTCGCCCGCCGTCGGCCACCGCCGCCGGGTCGCCGTGCCGGCAGCAATACAAATATGTGTCATGTCCCCTTTTGTCACTGGGATTAAGCACCGAAAGATTGAACCCATTACAACCCACCACTCCCGCTGAAGATAAATAAATCTAGTTGGCCAAACCAAACCGACAGATCAGAGAGAAATACAAAGCTATCATAATCATGCATATATAACAAGCAAAGACTCAATATATTTTGATGAATTATCCGAACATAAACCCACAATTCATCGGATCCCAACAAACACACCGCAAAAGTTGATTACATAGGATAGATCACCGCGGGAATCGCGGTGATCTTTGCATTGAAGAACATAGAGAGAGAGAGATGGTCATCTAGGTACTAACAACAGACCCGTAGGTCTATGGTAAACTATTCACACATCACCATAGGAGCAACATGGTTGATGCAGAGGCCCTCCGTGATTGATCCCCTCTTTGGGAGGGCACGGGAACAGGGCTTCAGATGGGATCACGGCAGAATAGAGAGTTGCGACGGCGGAAAAAGTGTTTCGGATGGCTCTCAGATGTTTTCCCCATGAAATAGGATTTATAGAGGCGGAGTTAGGCCAGGAGGAGCCGGGAGGTGGCCCCAAGCCAACAGGGCGAGACCATGCCCTGGGCGCGCCCTGTTCGCTTGGGAGCACTCCGTGTGCCCTCTAGCCTTTCCCCGAAGCTTTCAGGTCTTATTTTTGGCCAGAAAAGCACCAAAAATTTCATTGCATTTGGACTTTGTTTGGTACTATTTTCCTGAAAATCCAAAAACATGCAGAAAACAACAATTGACACTAGGCACTGGGTTAATAGGTTGGTGCTCAAAAATGGTGTAAAATAGCATACAAATGCTTATAAAATATTCAAGTTTGATAATATAATAGCATGGAACAATCAAAAATTATAGATACGTTGGAGACTTATCAGGCTACTGGCAACCAAAAAGGCCCTTAGCCTAGCCGTTACAGCGCATGGTCCTCGTCAGAGGACCAGGTCCCTAGACGGTTTAGGGGTCCTCCTCATCGTTGGGAATGTCTGGACTGGTCCAAAGAGGTATTGCGTTGCATGACAAAATTCATCCGTACCACGTGCTCTAGACAGATACTGACGGATTAGGGATCCACATTGGAGATGACCTTAGCCTCCATATGAGAAACAAAAAGGTACAAAATAAATGTCGTGGTTTCATTGGCCTACTCGTTGCCTGCACACAGTCCATCAACTTTTGTAGGAGCGCCTCTAGTCGATGTCGTATAATCACTTAATCCGAAAATAACCAACGATATATGGTATCGGGACAAAAAAAGTCCCAAATAGGTATTGTGTATCGGCTTGACCCATAATTTTTTTTACGACGAGCTCTAAAAATCGGCCGCTTCCTCTGTATCTCCGGTTTTCCTCTTCTTTTGCGGTTCCCTATATCCTTGGCAGGAGGGAAATTTTGGCACCAACCGCTCCCGTCGCAGCAGGTGCCGCCGGAGTTGTCGTCTCCCAAGATCGATTCCGGCCAAATAAAAGAGAAGCGTTGAACCTCGCCCTCGTGCCTCCAACCCGTGCCGCTCCAGTTACCCCCTAACACCGGAGCCCCGTAAGTTGCCATGCCGCTCCACCAACGCACAACCACAATGTCGTCGTTTTCTTCTCCCGCAACGGGCGCTGCCATGGATGCTCGCCCCGAGCAGCTAGGGAGCATGGCGCACGCCCGTGATACGCCTCGCCGGGCCCCGAACAGCCAGGGAGCGCGAAGCATGCCCGTGATCCTTCTCGTCTCTTTGTTTGCACTCAACGTGAAGCGCACACCCGTGATCCGCCGGCGGAGATGCAAATGCGATAAGACGAGCTCCTGGACGTGCCGACCAGCTGGCAGCGAGAGAGGAGGAGGATGCGTTGACAAGCGCCAGATCAAGATGTCTTGCCGTCGTCGCTGATTTGCCGTATGGTGTAGGAAGGGCGCGCTGAGGAGCTAGATGGATCTGCTGCGGCCGCTTCTCGTGGCCTCAGTTGCGGCCGGCAGGGCATCTCAACCTCTGGAGCTCGAGGCGGCTGGCGCGGCAGGCCATGAGAGCGATGTGGCAGACCACGAGGACCCATTTGCAATATAGATTTTTCTTCATGGGCTTTATGCTATTTAGCAGGGACCGGTTATAAAGTTCAACTACTCGCTAGTGGGGTTCACATTTGACATGAAAGATTTTTACGGGACTGTTCTGTAAAAACGTTTTGCGGCATGCTGTAAACCGATCTTGCGGTACGAGATTTTGAGGCATGTGATAGAGTCGCTCTTAACCAGGGTAAGAGCATCTCTAGCAGATCCCGTAAAAGCAGTCAAACCTTCGTATTTACGGTACAAGCCGGAAAAAATGCCCCGAATAGATTCTCAAAAAGAGCATATCCAGTATTTTTTTTCCGGATCCCCTGTATTCGAGCCCCCATCCTTCATGTGTGGAGGATTTTCAACTGTTTTTGAAGTATCCCGTAAAGCCGGTCAACCCCGGTGCAGGGGCCTTGCGACGCCATGCACGGGCATTGAGCAGACGGAGGAGCTCGTCGGCGACCGGCCGAAGCAAGCGACGGGCCGGAGCATCGCCGGGAAGAAGAAGCGTGACATAAAAAAACGTTTACGATATGAGTTTACAATATTTTTTCCGTCCGGTGCCTCGCGGTACCGTAAATTCGTTTTAGGAAAGTCTGTATGTTTTTTTTTTTACGGGTGGTGCTTTACGCGATATGCTAGAGATGCTCATAGCAGAGCAGCCGGGGAGCTGCTGCTGGGACACGTGGTTGGTCAGCAAAGCGGCCGATGCGCCGCGTGGTTTCAGCCGGCGGAGTAATATCGTTTGCCACTTTTTTACACGGTGTAAATGTTTGCTGGTTGGCGGTCTTTCCTCCGTGCCGTGCCGTGACCCGTCCGTCTGAGCCCAACACAATACTAGACCCCCCTCTCCTCCCCGTGACCGCCGACGCCGGAATCCCCACCCCACACCACCCTTCTCGCTCCGCCGTCGCCCTTCACCTTCTTCCTCATCGCGCCCCCGTCCGCAAGCTCCGGCCATCGGGTTTTCATCAGGTATGGGGTCCTTTTTCATCTTCATCCAGCGACCCCACGGGCCTTCAGGGTTTCCGGACGCCGTCTAGATCCGCCCCTGATTCAGCGGCTGCACGCGTCAAAGTTCAAATCTTTGCAATCGGTTCTCTCGCGGCTGTGCTTGGTTGCAATTTTCCCAGGATAACAAAAAAACAGTTTTTTTGTTTTGTTTTTGTTGCTTGCTCGTTTCCAACACTCCTTCTCTCCGGGGGAAGTTTAGCACGCTCTTTTTCTGCTTTCAAGTTGGGATCTGCAGCTTTCGTCCGCCGCCGCTCCCGTCCACGAGTCGTTGCATACGGATCTGGTTTGCGGCCCGGCCCACGGCGGTGGTCACTAGCCATTCCGGATTTCGTTTACTGCATTCCCTTTTACAGTATATATGATTATTAATTGCTGGAACCCTCAAGGGTTTTCTCACAAGTTCATTTCGTTCATGCCGCTTGAATGGAAATATACTACTGTATGTACTAGTTGTTCCTAAATGATACTATCACCGATAATTGGCGTCCCATGAAAATAAATAGCTTTATTTAAGCTTCACACTTGGTTCTGTGCGAAAATGATGGCTGGATATTGGTTAATTTGTTCAACTTCCACAGTCGCTATGCATGTAGGCTTTAATCAAGTTCACCTCGCATGTGCCTAACCTATGCGTTAACTTCATGTTATATGCGGGTCAGGAAGGAGCTTTTTATTTAATTTGCATGGCATGTGTTGATTTTTATTAGAAATATGAGGCACATGTGTTTGCCATCATTGTCTTCGACATCAGTGCTTGAACGATGCTTATAATGTCAAATTTATTTATTTGACACTAGTATTCCTCAATTGAATCAACCGGCACTAGTTTGTAGGAACTAAGCCATTTCAGAGTTGCAAGCAGTTATGAATGAAGTTTGTAATGCCTTACTGTAAAATTGTGCACAATATAAAAAATACAGCACTTCCATATTGTAATACTTGAAAGTCTTTTTCATGAAATATGTTTTTTTAACCAAACTGATGAGATTGCCACATTTGACATTTATGTCATGTTTGGAGGTTTCTTTGAAAATTCTAGCATCCCAACTTCGTATTGGTCCACCATCTCTTAAAAAATGTTGAATCAAACAAGGTGTGAAACTGATTTGGAATACAATTCCTGGCTAAACTTGTTTCAGCCAAGCAAAAAGTGAACTGGAATTCCAGGCCAGTTCGGCAGCAATGGATAAAATGCGCAAGGAGGAGGCAATGAAAACCACATATCATGAAGATACTACCAGTACTGATGGATCAAGCACGGATGAATACAATACATGGAATCCTCCGTATCCTCCATGCCCTCCTTCTGCTGGAAATAGCTTAAGTGACGCTATCCGTTTAGTAGCAAGTGTGCAGTAACTAACCAACTCTTTTTTTGAACTTTATGGCATTTCTATCATGTTTGCTTTCTCTAGAATAGCTCTTGACGCCACCCTCCCTCTCTTTGCAGTGGTCACGTAAGAAAGAAGCTGCAGTTGGTGCCCTCAGAGCATCCAGTATAATCTTCCCAGACCGCACCCCTAAGGTTCTCTGCATTTGAAAAAAAAAATCATTTGATTATTTATATTTTACTTTTTTGCTGCAGTATTTTGTGTGTGCGATACCTATGCAACATTTTTGCTTGGTTGTCCTATAGTGTGTTGTTTATTTCATTTTGCTTTGCTAATCGGATAACTGATTTCCTTTCATCTCTTTTGATTCTGAATGGATCAATTTAGGAGGTGAATCATCTCTTCCATGATAAAGTGCACCATTTGGCACCCATCCTGGATAAGGATAGTGTCCGGCGCTTTCTCAGCTATATGTGGGTGAATGGGGAGGGCATGCGATGGGGTTCGTTCATCACCCCAGAGGCTTTGAACCATATGATTTCACAAAATGCGGTGAAATGTGTCAAAGTTGCCTTGGAGGGCCAGGCACCTGAGCTTGATGGGTACCAAGCCGGTCCCAACTGCATGAACCAGTATGGGTACTATCCCCTCCACCGAGCTGTTGAATGTTTTTCGGTTGACATGATTCAGTTGCTCCTCCGCCACGGCGCGTCCGCCAATCTACGCACAGCTGGTGCTGAGGTCATCGAGGGCCTTCTCCCACTCCATGTTGCAGTTGAGAACACGTGCATGCATAAGTATCTGGAAGACAGTCTATTTCCTAACCACGAGCATCGGGATTACAGTGAGGCAGATGCCAACTTTATCTTCAAGCTCGTCCACCTTCTGTGCCTACCTGAAATGGTTTGTCTCGCATCCACCCCTAACAATTTCCTACTCCAGCATAGCAAATTCACATATCTTATAAATAACCGACGTAGCAATAATACTGAAGGAACCTTGAATTCCTACATCTATATTTGTCAGTCGGAATTGTTTTCTGTGCTGTAGTGACATTTTTTAGCCTTCGACTCTTCGTTGAGAGAAACAAACTCTATTTTGCTGTTAACAAAGAAAATAAGATTGTGATTTTATTTAGATTGTTGGTGAGAACACAGTTTTAAGTTAATCAGCACTACCGTCTTGCCTATAAATTCTAAAAGGACTCAGTTTTTGTTCTGTGTTGGTGGTTTTTGCAGAAGATCTTTTTGGATACGACTCGGGTGATTGCCAAACACACAGATAATCTATTGGATGAGCTGTGGAATTACATAAAAGAGGGAAAGCTTGCCGAGACAGCTGTTTTGCTCATGGCAGCTCAAGAGCAGATACGCATGGGAACTTCTCGCAAGAGAAATGGAGATAGTAGGCTAGATGGGTTTGCTATTATCTGTGACCGTATTTGGAACAACAATATTGCTTTGCAGTCTGAGAAGGGTCAACAAGTGGAGGCAAGGATAAAGCTTAATAATATGACATTGATGCTTGTTCATGTAATTTCCAAAGCTGGTGATGGTCTTGATTCATACATTCAGAAGCATCTAGAGGTATCATTCCTTGCTTGCAGTTACATTCCTTGATTTTCTCTAAAAAAAAGGGAAGCCCGGTGCACGTAGCTCCCGCTTGCGCAGGGTCCGGGAAAGGGTCCGACTGCTTTTGGTCTATATAGTATGCAGCCTTTCCCTACATTTCTGCAATTCCTTGATTCTCTGTTCTACAAAAAATGCATATATTGGTGTAGTATAAGCATTGACTTTTTGGTAATTCCTGCATTATCTGATCAATATAATTCTTTTAGAAACGCTGAACAAAATTTGTAATGTATCTACTTATTATAGGCTCAGTCAAGAATGTAAGATTTATTTGGGGTCATTGGTAGCAAATACAGTTTATAAAATGACCTTTAAAATATGAAGTTCATTTTGAGTCCCTCTCCTTCACTAAAACTTCTCGTTTTGGGAATTGTGATTCAAATTAGCGTTAAGTGTCGTTGATGCGGCTGGTGTTCGCCTAGCGCTGCATAGGCGCTTCCTCTTACAGTTTTGTTTATCATAGGTGTATTTGGGGTGCCTAAGCGGTTGTGCAGCTTTGGCTGTCGGGTATATATGGTTTGTTATATGTTTTTTTTAGGAACACAGTACAGACGCAGACGCACACTCACTCATATGAACGCACACATGCACACCCTACCCCTTTGAGCACATCCGAGACACTGAGGCGGCAGATCTTGAGATTGATGGAAGTCGCCATGAGCGCCTTGTAGTTGACATGCCACTGAAAGAGTATTCCACTACCTTCTGTTAGAATATGCTAGTAATACATTAAAATCTACTGTTAGCATCGCAATGAAGTTACACAATCAGCGTCACTTTTTCCATAGGACCTAATTGTTATCTTGCATTGTGGTAAATGTTATTGTTCATGGTGCATGAGTAGAGAACATCTGCTAGTGTCATTGCTCCTGATATACTTTGTAGATGCTTTGTACATGTAGTGACCAAATAAATAATTGCATGGTCATATTGCTATTACATAGGGTTTTGTTCAGTTTCTGTTGGAACAAGAACAGCAGGGGAGGATTGAACTCAATATATACTAAAAGTTGAAACAAATAGGAGTAGGAGATTTGTTACAAAAATAAAGTTGCCAAGGACAGACAGCAGCTTACAAAGCTCATTGTCCAAAAAAGGACAGATAATCATAATAGTAAATGCTCTCTTTCTTTTTGGAGTAGTCTGCAAGCCATCTAAGTGCAGGTGTTTATAGCAACTTCCTTTTGTAATGAAGAGGCAGAGCTCCTGCTGGTTTCTTCGGAAAAAGAAGTCTTGTCCAGTTTACACAAACTCTGGGCAATCAGTGGTTCACAGCTTCGCATGTAATGGAACTTGTCTAGGCTGTTACTTTCAGTTAGATGGTGTGGACAATATGAACACACCACTCTTTTAAAAGCCAAAACTAAACAATTGGGGCAAATTTGGGAAACTAAAACAAAATAATGCCGTATATCTAATTAACCCAAATAACTAAAAGAAAACCTGTGTTCTGTACATGTATTGATGTCATAAAAAATACATTCATTCTACAATGTTATTAGTGTTCTTAAGTTTTTCTTTGGCCTTTCCACTTGTATTTACTGTTCCCACTGCAAACAATTTTTCTGTCATATCTTAGTTGTCGTGATTCATGGTGCTCATGACATATATCTCATAAGTTAAAAATGGCATGCAGGTGCCACGTTTGGAAGTCATTGAACGTGTTTCGTCTATTCTCAAGGATAATGGTTTTTGTCCTACTACTGAATGGATAGAAGTTGAAAACCTGTACGTTTTATTCAAGGGCATTTTTCTTGTATACATACACAACTGATATGATCATGATCTTTATTTAATTATTTCTTCCACTTGTTCTTGAAGCTGCCCCTACGAGGATGTGTTGTCCAGTGACGATATACCTAAAAAATCTGGTACGTATCTGTGTGTATTGATTGAAGCATTTCTTCTAAGCTATGAGGGAAAAAAAAAACCCTAATTATTTTTTGATGGATATGATATGATGAAAATCAGGGGAAAGTGACTCAAGCAGGGAAGCTCTAGAAATGGATTATCTACAAACAGTAGTGAATAAGGTAAATATATGAAAACATCATCCCCAAAGATTTATTTGTTTGATTTTGATGACTACATAGAATTTGGATTATTCAAGCTGAATTATCTGACGCTCAAGAGCTATCCAATCTGTGATAAAATTCTGTCTTAATGCTTCTCTCTCTCTCATGCTAAAATGCGATTGGATTGGTGACACAAAGCAGCCAATCCTAGAATGTAGAGGTACTAGCAAATTGCATGCAGCATACTCATTCGGAAGCTTAACGTGTTACTTTAAGATGCTTTGTGGTTTGTTGTACCTTTAGTCAATAAAATCCCACTCGTTAAACTAAATTATGAGTACGTTTAGTGATATTACATTTTACATAATCACATTATGTAATATTTCAAGGCAGTGCTGCCGGCAGGTTTCACTGTTTGATGTTTTGAGGTTTCTAACATTCAGATGTTCTTTTGATGTTCGAGCCAGGCTACAAGAAAGAGAAAACCAAGACGATGGGAGCTCAAACTGGCCAGGAGAAGCTTCTTCCCATGGTGGAGATCAGTGTTATCTGCCCGGTCTAAAGTCAAGATCATCCCGCACAAATGGGCACGTCCTTCTGAATGCTTGGATCTCGAGATGGCTTGGAAGAAACCTACTCAAGGCTTGGATGGCGAGACAGCTTCGAAGAAGGCAACCACACAGGATGGGTCTGCTGCTGCAGGTCCTGTGATGGGTCGTGTTCCCATGATAGTATATAGTAGCAAGCCGGGTGAGCTGTTTACTACAATACCGGTCGATGGTATACCCAAATACAGAAGGCAATCCAGAAGGCTGTTTAGTACAGCGGTTAACTATCAGCCCAGGATGGTGATTGGTACAGTGGTTAATTCTCAACCCAGAAGGCTGTTTGGTACAGCGGCATTGATGCTGCTCAAAATGTTGAAGAAGGCATGAGTAGTATAGAAAGGTAAGGCCGCCTTGAATGCTGGTTTTCTTGTTCCAAGTTTTTCTGAGCATGCTCATGGTAGGAAACATATGGTCATCTGATTCACCTTAGGTCTCTGAACAAATAGAAGCATCTGCAGATTAATCCCCGGTTATATATGCGCCAGTCATCTTATGGTCGCGTTTTTTGTTTGCGCACGCAGGTCGCGGCGGGGCGAGGGTTGGGTGCTTGCTATATGGTCATCATCTTCCTGCCATCAAGTCATCTATCCTTTTGTCTCAGGGTCGGATGATAGTTTTGCGAAGTTGCACCTGACGAACCTTATTCAGAGTCATGATGAAGTACCGATGTCCTAAATTAAATGTGCCATATGCCTGGCAGACCCACCCACGCTAGCTAGTGCAAGGCACCTACCTAAATAACCAAGACTTGTATGCGTATATTGCGGAGTACATCCCGTGTTTGCTAATTCTTCTGTTGTCCAGTCTTGAATTCCTGTTAGGCAGCGGCCGTGCCGTACAATGAGACCCTTAACTGTTGTTCTACTGGTGCTTTCAAAACAGTGCTCCTTTAATAATCGTCACGTGGACACTTGGTCATGAAATTGCCACCTAACAGGGCACACCCTATACACACTGCCCAAACTTCTGGACTCCCCAAGCCCAGTGTATGCGGTGCGTTTATATGATGCCCCGGTTCGTCCGTCCGTCACATCATCCCGGACCAAACCCTAACCATTTCATTTCCAGTCCGCCATCTTCGGCCTTCTTTGGTATGGCGGGCAGTGGATCTGAGTCCACCGACTGGAACTTTTGTCCCATGCGGGGACAGTGAGGAGTTAGCTGAGCTCTGTTGTCCCAGGATGTGGCCATGGAGTCCCTCTCGTTGGGTGCATAACTGCAACAAAATTGGAGGTGGCGAACGGTAGACGTATGTACTGTCGTGCTCAATCGGACAACCCGGGTTGGCAGTACAACCTTTACAGTGGAGCTTCGTCCCCATGATGTCGGGCTCTGAGTCCAAGGTCGGCGTCACCAAACAACATGGTTGACGGTGCGAAATACCGCTAGATCCCTTGATAGGAGTCCAAGTGTAGATGGAAGTCTTAGATCGGAGGTCACACGACGGGTTTATCCCGGTTCGGGCCTCCGTAGAGTAACACCCTACATCCTTCTTGTTTTGGTTATTCATGATGGAGGGATACCTCGTGTGAGGGATTACAATGGTGTATGGGATTGCTACCGAGAGTTTCTATTTGAGAATAGATGGGAATGAGAGCTCCCTAGCCTCTCCTTATATAGACGGTGGAGGCTAGGGTTTACAAAGAGGTAGATGCGACATGTGCTGCCGTCGGCTTTGTCTTGATGGGCAAGAAGGCTTTCGGCGCCCTTCTTAGGGTTTCTCCCTTGCCCTAGGCCTCGTGGGCCCCTGGTGAAGTCTAAGACGGGCTCCCTCGGTGAACCACCCCTGGCGCATGACACCGTCAATAGCCCCCAAGCGCGATGGAGGTCGCAGAAGAGGTCTTTGAGACTTTCGGTGGACTCTTGTTTTCTCCCCTCATTCTGTGTAGTCTTCTTTCGGGAGCTTGGTTGAGGGGCCTCCGCCATTGTTTGGCGAGGCCTTTGGAAGCTTGTCACCCGTGCGGCGTTCCGGTTTCCCGATTAGCCCAGAGTTCCCTTGGGAAACCGTTTTAAGTGTATGCTGCAAATGTTGCGTCGTGATGATGATGTCGTAAATCATGCACCTCGCAAAGCGGGAAAACCGCAGAGGGCGTGGGGCACGTGTCACGCTGTGAGGCCTGGCGCTTTGGTTTCAGGTCGGCTATAAGGAGGGAAAGGCAAGGGGTTTTTTCTTTCTCCCACTCTCGCTCATTTCAGCCTCCTTTGCCTCAATCCTTGCCAAGCGCCCCCAACACGCCACCTCCATCTTCATCTTAACGAGGAGTGAGAGGAGCGTTTCAATAAGAAGTGGAAGAGGGCCGCCTCCAAGGGCGGCGAGAAGCCGGTACATGATACCCCCAAGACCACGGGGAAATGGTTTCCCTCCATGGCCACGGAGGAGGAGATCCCGGCCTACAAGGACCAGCGATTCTATCAGGCGAAGTCCCGCCGGTACCCCGCGATGGTGAGCACATCATGTGCTTGGGGTACTTTGGGAGGGGGCTCAGATTTCACCTTCACACCTTCGTACGGGCCTGCTCCGATTCTTCGGGTGCCATTTGCATCGCATCCCATCCAACGGGGTTTCTCACATTACGAATTTCATTACTTTCTGCGAGTGCTTCTTCGGAACGGCTCTTCACTTTGAGATGGTTCGGTACTTCTTTCGAGTCTATGTCTAGACGAACGGTGGCGTTGTTTGTGACCTCGGGGGAGCTATTTGACGGAGCCCTGTACCGGGGGTCGCTCGTGGAAAGGAGCCCGACCTTGGTATCTACAAGGGGCCCACTTGGACCAACACAAGGAAGAAGCCCTAGGAGGCGCTGGCGACCTTTGTGACCCCAAGACTAGAGGGCGGCAGTCCCCCACATCACATCTACCGTCATGTATACACTAGACCTCTACTACCTATATAAAGGGAGGTCTAGGGTCCTCATTTCCATCCAATCTTAGATCCAGAAACTCTCGGTAGGAATCTCATACACCATTGTAACCCCTCGCACGAGGTATCCATCCACCATGAATAACGAAAACCAACAGGACGTAGGGTATTACTCTCCGGAGGCCCGAACCTGGATAAACCGTTTGTGCAACCTCTGATCTAGGACTTCCAGCTCCGCTCGGACCCCTACCGAGGGATCTGACGTTATTTTGCATCGTCAGTTGGCGCCAGCTAGAGACCGATCTTGGATAAGATATTTTTCCGCTCACGGCGGCCTTCCGGCAGGGGAGAGGCTAACCTTTGTCTCCCTTACGTTCACCGCTGACAAGGTGGGCTGGGTCGACATCAACCCAGCGGCCCAGGCCATCACTTCAGGGTCCCCCGAAGGACCCCGCGGTGGTTGCACCCGATCCAGAGGGCGTGCACCGGCGTAAGGACCAGTGGGCTCTACGGGCTACCTCGGGTATTGAAAGCACAACCGCTCCCTAGATGGTTTTGGTAATCAATAACAACATATATTTCATTAGACTAATGATTCTATCAATAAATTGGCAAAGGATTGTGAGGAGATTCCCTAGATGCAAGGAACATCAATTGGCAACAAGCTTGAAGACTCTACATTTTGCCTTTATGTGAGAAATCATAATTGAGTCCATAGGAAAGCCAATACTATTAAAAGGGGATGAGGTAATCATGATGATCTAGTTGCTCAAAATGCTCAAAGTTAGCCACCAAAAGCACTCATCAATTCTCCCACAAAATACTCTGTCTTTAGCCTAACATCCAAATTCGGTGCCACCAACAATTTCCAAATCGGCCACACCGAGTTTCAACTATACCTGGGCATACTTCAGGCCGGGCCGGGCTTCGGTCCAGGCCGAAAAAAGCCCGGTGCTGAAAATCCAGGCCTGAGCCCAGCCCGGCCCGACCGTCGGGCCTAAATATTGGGCCCAAGCCCTAAAAGCCTGACTGGGCCCGACCGCGGCTTAAAATCTGCATTCCTCAAGCCTGAGCCTGGCCCGGCCCGACCGTCAGGCTCAAATTCCAGACCCGAGCCAGACCCGATGGGAAGTTTAGGCCCAACCCGGCCCAGGATTTTCGGGTCGGGCCGTCCGGGCCGGGCTGCCCATGGTCAGGTATAGTTTCAACCCAGACATAACCTAAGCCAAAACCCTTGAATGTCGGTGACACCAAGTTTAGTTTCGGTGCAACCGAAATCAATGACCACCGCTCGGGTATCCAACTTCTTAAAATCGGAATTTCCGAGTTTTAAGAATCGGTGCCACCGAGTTAAGGAACTGACTAGGCAAACGAAAATCGGACTCACCGAGATTCCTATGTCGGTCTCGCCGAAAAGCCTAAAGTTGCCACATTTTGCACTAGTCGGTGCAACCGATTTTTTCATCGGTTCCACCGAGTTAGGCAATAATGTTGTAACGGTTGGATTCTTGGAGATGCCTATATATACCTCCTCCACCAACCTCTCACTCGAAGAGGAAGCACTTAGAACAGACCAACACTTGTCATATCCATTTTTCCGAGAGAGAGCCACCTACATGTTGAGATCAAGATTTTCCACTCCAACCATATGAATCTTGATTTCTAGCCTTCCCAAGTTGCTTTCCACCCAATAAATCTTTCCTACCCAAGCGAAATCTGTGAGAGAGTGATTGAGTGTTGAGGAGACTATCTTTTGAAGCACAAGAGCAAGGAGTTCATCATCTACCGCATCTATTACCTTCTGGAGGGTGGTGTCTCCTAGATTGGTTAGGTGTCGCTTAGGAGCCTCCGACTTCGTGTGGAGTTGAACCAAGAAGTTTGTAAGGGCAAGGAGATCGCCTACTTTGTGAAGATCTACCCCGAGTGAAGCTAGTCCTTCGTGGACGTAAGCCGCGATGGAATAGACGAGGTTGCTACTTCGTGGACTCTTCGTCGATGGAGCCCTCCATGGACTCGCGCAACCGTTACCCTCCGTGGGTTGAAGTCTCCATCAACGTGGACGTATGATAGCACCACCTATCGGAACCACGAGCAAAATCTTCGTGTCCACAATTGCGTTTGATCCTCCTTTCCCTTCCCTCTACTTATATGTGCATGTGTTTATTTTCCGCTGCTATACTCTTAGACATGCATGTGTAGGGTGTACTTGACTTGCCACTATTTCTAAAATTTGCCAACGCTAAAATTGGGAAAAAGGTAGAATTTTTATTTGGTCAATAGTCTAATCACCCCGCTTTAGACATACTTTGGATCCTACAAGTGGTATTAGAGCATTGGTCTCCATTGCATTGGTTTCACAACCTAGGAGAGTATGGCATCTAGTGAGGGAAATTATCACCGTAGAGGTCCGTATTTTGATTGTACAAACTTTCTAGTTGGAAGCACAAAATAAAACTGCATATTCTTGGTCATAACCCCGCCATTTGGGCTGTTGTTTGTGTTGGTTTGCAGGTGAGCTCTTTGGCGATGGAAAGGAACTGGATCGTGAAGCAACCGCAGAAGAATTGAAGATGTTGCAATACAACGCTCAAGCATGCGACATCCTATTCAACTGCCTATGCCCCAAAGAATTCAACAAGATAAGCTGTCTTGAGAATGCAAAAGAGATTTGAGATACTTTGGTTGATATGCACGAAGGAACCGAGTCCGTCAGGGAATCTAAGTTGGATGTGCTACAAAGTCAACTTGACAAGTTCAAGATGAAGGATGGTGAAGGAGTCGCGGAAATGTACTCTAGGCTTGCTCTCATCACAAATGAGATTGCCGGCTTAGGAAGTGAAGATATGACCGACAAATTCATCATCAAGAAATTCCTTAGAGCCTTGGATGAAAAGTACGACACCGTGTGCACATTGATCCAAATGATGCCCAATTACAAAGATCTCAAGCCCACAGAAGTCATTGGAAGGATTGTTGCTCATGAGATGTCACTCAAAGACAAAGAAGAGCTCCACACCAAGTCAAGCGGTGCATACAAAGCTACTAGTGACACTCCCACTACCTCAAATGACAATCTTGTTACCAATGAAGAGATAAACCTCATGGTCAAGAAGTTCAACAAATTCTATAAGAATAGAGGCAAAGAGAGAAGCTCTAACTCAAGATATGAAGAGAAGCGTTCTTCTAGTCATGATCAGAATTGCTACAATTGTGGAAGACCCGTACACTTTTCCAATGAGTGTACGACTCCCTACAAGAGAAGAGAAGAATCACTTAAAAGGAGAAGCTCACGAGATGAGTCACCTCGAAGATAGAGGAGGAGTAGAGAAGATCGTTATGAACGAAGGCCATCCCGGAGAAGCAAGGATTCGGAGAAGAAGGAGAAATACACCAAGAGCCACTCAATAAGAAGATATCAAGCTCATGTTGGTGAATGGGTTTCCGGCTCCGACTCCGACAACCACTCCGAGAGAAGCTACCTCTCCAACTCCGACTATAGTCAAGATGAAGGTGTTGCCGGACTAGCACTCGTATCCTCCAATTCCTATGACATATTTGATTCACCAAATGAAGGAAGTGGAAGTTGCTTTAGGGCCAAAGGTACAAAGGTATCACACCCCGAATACTTTGACTTTGATAGTGATGAGGATGACTTGTTAGGAGAAGATGATTTACTCTTTGATAAGACTAGTAATGTTAGCCAAAATGAACTTGATATTAATCATGCTAGTCAAGAAAAATCATTTGATGATGATAACAAGGAGATTGAATGTCTAACTAGAGAACTAAACACTCTCAAGTTGGCCCATGAATCTACTCAAGAAGATCATAGAGAGCTCCTAAGAACTCATGAGAAGCTACACCTCGAGAAGCTAAATATAGATCAAGAGCATGAGTTTCTTAAAGCTATCAATGACGATCTTCGAAAGAAGAGTTCTTCTTATCTAGCCAAACGATTTCTCTTGTCTACTTTTGTACCTCAAGTTAAATCTAAGCATACTAGTAACAAGAGTAAGAAAAGTTCTTCATCTAGCAACAACAATGCTAATGCTAAATCCAATGATGTTGTTTCTAGTAGTTCTATTGATTCCACTAATGATTCTCTTTGCCAAGTTACCCTTGAGCAAGAAAACGATTTATTGAAAGGAATTATCGAAAAAGGTGTCTACAAAAGTCTTGCCGGGAGTAAGCAATTCGAGGAGATTGTACGCAAGCAAGGAGGACACCGGAAGAACCAAGACATTGGCTACATTAGTGCCAATGGAGTTGAATGGGAAGGAGGTCAGTACCCCAAGACAAAGTTTGTTACCCAAAGAGAGAAGTATGATCCTACTCTCTCCAAGGGAACAAAAGCTCAAGATGATCTCCTATCACAAGACCACAAGCTCAAGGGCAAGGACAATCTTTAAGAGGAGATTGACTCTTTCGAAGAAGAATCTCTAACCATGGTCAAGTGGGTTCCCAAGGCCACTACTAGCTCTACTTCATCAAGTGCTACTTCAACTCCAAGGATCCCCATCAAGTTGATGTGGGTCCCCAAGAACAAGAACTACAGAAGTTCTTGAGGGGTGACTCCGCCAACAAAATTCACTCACATTCATTTTTGGCAAGAACTAGTTGCAATCAACTCCAACCTTATGCAATAGTTCAAGGAGTCACACATTCCCTCAAAGGTAAGCAAGGAGCAAGGTAATTAATGTATCAATGGACATCATCATATTTGTGTTGCATTCCATGTCTATAAATATCCTTGTGTGGGACTAACCCATGTATGTGAGGAAAGTACAAAACAACAAGGATTGCTCCCAACTCAAGATGATCTTCATCAACCATAAGCATCCACCACTACATCACCTACATGAAGTCTTCAATGACAAAACCCAAGGTTAGTTTGTCCCTCTTAGGGGGGATGTCACATCAAGGGGGAGCTTTACTCTAAGACTTGAGTTAAAGCATCTCATAAGATGTGACCACATTAAAAGCTTATGTAAAAGTGGCAACCCCACTTGTGCTTAGACGATGAGTATGACCTATGATCAATTATTCTTGCTTGGCTCCTAAGTCAATATACTCATATATAGATGACTTCGTCATCGCCAAAGTGCTTGGTAGATACTAGAGTAGTATTGCATGTTTGCCATATTTTCATTTGACATTTTATTGTGTGAGCATGTTGGTATGCATATTTTACTCATTCGAGGACATCCAATTGTTGTTATCTTGGCTTTTAATTTTCTGGCAGTTGGATGTACAAGAATGCCTAGGTACTCCCTCTAGCTATCTATGCTTTCTCGTCTCAAATTCTATTCATGCTTCATCACAAAATTTGAGCAAGCACTTTTCGGACCCTCTCTGTGAGGAGCACTCGGAGTTCCGTATCGACAAAGAGCTACCATCCAAAACCTCCCAAGTGCAACTCGGTGTAACCAAGTCATAAAACTCAGTACCATCGAGGCACTAGGGTTGATCCGTTTTTCCTTTCTCGATACCACCTATATGAAAATCTCAGCATCACCGAGTTGCTCTGTCCTTTGGCAGTTAAGCATCTCGGTGGAACTGAAATTCTCGTTTCGGTGTCACCGACAGCAGGTGGGTATATATATATCCCGCGGACTCGATAGTTGAAATCAAATTTTCAACCGTTGCTCCCGCACCCCACTCCTGCCGCCCTCGAAGTCCATAGACGTCCACCTTTGTCTTTAGTGCGCCCTCGCCGCCGGAGTCCGCCGCCATCAATGGCAATCTTCACCGCCGTTGCCGCCGTAGCGAGGTCTTCACAAAGTTAGGGTAAGATCTCGGCCCCTCTTGCGCTCCCAACTCCAAATCCTGCGCGATAGGATATCTCCCGATTCATGCCACTGTTTTCTAAGCTCCCATCCACAAGACAATCCAGATAGATTAGGTGAACGAAAAATTTTAGGTTTAGATTTCTACCATCTGTGTCTCGGAGTCACCAAGTTGACACGAATTGGTGCCACCGATTCAGAGTTTAGGGTTTTTGAGAACACTCTTGGTGAGACCGATTTGCCATTTTCGGTGAAACCAAAATGGGTGACCAAGTCTCTGTTAAGGAGAGTGTATGTCTCGGAGGCTCCGAAAACTAAAACTCGGTGGAACCGAAACCCAATTTGCAGAAATTTAAGACTAAGATTTTGAGTTCATATTTTGCAAAAATGATGTGTTTTGTGATGCTTATCTTTTCCACTCCTCTAAATCTATTTACATGGACAGTTTTGGCAGTTCACCATGTCCGAATCAGATGATAGCCAAAACAACTTCAGAGAGCAGAGCATTGACAATGATGCAGGCACTAGTCCAGAATCCAGTTCTACAGAAGACCCTGGCACCCCTAGTTCTCATCGTTTGCCCAAGGCAGCCACAAGGGCCAGGAGGAAACTCAACTCAGATGAGGAAGATGCAGATTTTTTGCCTGATGAGGTGATAGCTAAGAAGCAGCAGGAGAAAGCTGCTAAGAAAAATGCTGAAGAAGCCACCTTATCTGGGACGCCTATAAGGAAAGAATATGCCAGCTCAGAAGCTGTGAGAGCACCAGAGACTGTTAGGGCAGGGATGGCACTTTCACTTGAGTCTCCAAGGACATCTAAGTCCATGCCCAAGAAGCCAACCAAGAAGAGACAGAGGAAGAGGATTATCTATGTTGAGGGCGGACAAACTACAATGGTCAGAACTCTAGAGCAGAGTAAGGAAGAAGAGGAACTAGCTGCAAATCCACCTCCTTCCAAGCAAAGGAGGCTCATGGCAGATGCTATGCCAAGCAGGCTAGCTCCCAAGACGAAGGCCTCAGCTCCCAAGACTAAGCCATCTAGACCCAAGCCAGCTGCTACTAAGCCCAAGAGGACAACCAGGGATGTACCAGCAGCAAAAAAGAACAAGAAGAAGGTTCCCTCTATTGATGACGAGGATGAATATGGAGAAGTTGCTATGTTGAGGAAGTTGAGACCACATTTGCCTGATCACAATGATGATCACCTTGTTGCTGAGAACATGAAAGAAAGAAAGGATCAAGGGCTCAGGAAGTGGAGAGCTGCTGATCCATATGCTGCTAGGAGAAGGATTGTTGTGGATGCCAGATTTCACACCAAAGAATAACATGATTTCTATGAGACTGTCTTGCTAGACAAGAGTCCGGCAGTAAGTGACATGAGATATGTTGATTGGAAGTTCATTGAGAACAATGCAGACTACTTCCCTCATGTGCAAGAATATTTCAAGGCCATAGACATTGAAGATTTTGTTGGCTGAGAGATGACAACATGGAATGATGAAATGATCATGCAATTTTACTCTACAACTCATTTCTATGTAGATAGTAAAATTGTATGGATGATTGAAGGCACCAAGTACCAATCTTTTGTTGATGAGTGGGCTACCATCTTAGGAGCCCCACAGGTACAAGATGGTGGCCTGGATGTTTATACTGAGGCCAAGATGAACCACAACTCCATGGCCAACATGTATAACCCCATCTCCAGAGCATATGTCAAGACCCATAAGCTTGGCTCTGACTACTTTTTGCAAGCAGGATTACCCACCACCAACACTATTATGAGGTACACCTTGATACCCAAATCTGGTGATGACAAGATGATCAGTGGGTACTCCATCAACATGCTGCACCATGTAGACTCCCACACCAGGATCAGGGTGATGGACTTGATTGTAGAGGCAATCAAGAAGACTGCTGCTGACCAGAAGAGGTCATGTGGATTTGCTCCCTATATTCAGATGTTGATTAACTCCAAAGTTGGAAAGAGTAAATATCTTCTAGATAGACCACACCTGCCCCTACAGCCAGAATTTGAGGAAAATTTTGTGGAGATGGATCCAAATCATCCCACTTCATCTACTACACAGGCTCAGATAGAAGCAGATTGATGCGGTCACCCCAGGTACTCTTGCCGTTCCAGCATTATCGCCAAGTAAAGTATTTTCTAAGCGATGGTCTGGCTATGAAAATAAGATGCAAAAGTACGTTGTTCCCGCTCTACGTCATAAGAAGATAACATGTGCTACAAAACAAAGAGGGATCTTAGGTGTGATGCCTGTTCCATATGCTATTGAAGTTGCTCCCCGGATCGTGCCTCAGGAGGAAGTGAAGCCTACGTTCAGAACACCTTGCCAATACTTGTACGTAGGCAAAGTAAGAATGCAAGTTTGATTGCTAACATACGGCACCATCAACTTAATTCTGGTTTTGTCCTAGCAACCATACATGCAAGTATACGTATGTGGGTCCTCGGATGAATCAAGTCTACAAAAATTCCATGGCAGAGAAGGAGAAGTGTCCTTTTTGTTATTTTCTAGTTTAATCAGTTTGCGTTGTTTTTTTAGTTTATGGCGTACAACTTGTATCCGATGAGGAGTCCTCATCGTTTTCTTTGTTCCGGCCGGGCTTGGCCCAAGTTTGATGCACCACCTATATAACCAAGGGGTGCGGGGTTGTTTAAGGAGGTTTTTAGTCTTGGAAGGAAAAATACTCAGAAAAAGACATCTCATGATGTACGCATCTCTTTGTTCTTGCGTCCCTCTTTAGGGCTCGATGATTGCATGTGTGTTCTAGCGACTTGAATTGCTAGGGTACTAGATCAATCCGGTTCTTGCAATTTGCAAGGGACGAATCCTTGTTTCCTCCTATTTCTAGTAGCTCTTATTATCCATCTGCTAATTATTCTGCCGCCGTGGCTGCCGCTAATCATCATTAGTATAATCCATCTAGTCTAGTACTGCACCATCTGCTACTTCCAATCCGTTTTATTTCTTCAGTTGCCACACGCATACGCCTGCAATCCATCCATCTAGACTGTTACTAATTCTCCATCACGTACACATATATCTTGTTTTTTTTGTAGTTCATCTACATCCGATCAAGTCTATTTCTCTAGTTGCTATACGTATACTTCTCTGTTCCCGTTTTTCTTAGCCACTGAATAATCCGTCCACATAAATCTTCTAGTGTTGCGCGAGTGAAAAATCAGAGCCATCCTATAAAACCGTCTCAAAGCTACTTGAATCCTATCTAAGATGCTAGGGCAAAGGCAGCCAGAGCCACTAGTGCTCCAGTAATGAGGACCAAGACTGATCAAATGACATATCTGGTCAATGCTATCCAAGGATTGGAGAAGAACACGAGTGAGCTCATGGAGAACCAAAAGAGTGTAGTGAAGATAGTGGAGACAAAATTTCATGACATGGATGTCAAGGTGACTGAGCTGACTAAGATAGTCAAAGAGCTCAAGCAGGAGGTAGACTCAGTATCGTACCCAACCCCAGCTCTAGTGATGATGATGCTCAGGAAGATGATGATGGCCCTACACTTCCAGCTCATACACAGTTCAAGACTTAGGCCAGATCATCAGCAGTGCCAGCTCCAGAGATGAGACTTTCAATATCTGCACCTGCATCAGCTCCTTCAGCACCTCCAGTATCAACTCCACCACCTCAGAGGACATCAGCTGAAGCATTCGCCGATGCTCTTCTTTTGACTCCTTCCACAGCTACATGAGCTGCTTCATCATCTCATGGAGGAGACCATGCCCAGAGCGACGTTTAGTTCTATACCTTTAAATATTTTGGTAACTTGTTGCCAAAGGGGGAGACGTGTTATAGATCATAAGGCTTCGAGAGAGGGAGAGTGTTGCTTCTTCTCGTTTTAAAACATTTGGTGTCTTAAAACTTGTCGTGTTTGATCATACGCTTTATGGTTGATGCTACTATTTCCTATCCTTGAGATATCTATGTGATGATCTTTCACTTGTGTTTGGTGTTATGTGCATTTTATTCCATTCATATCATTTATGCGCACCACCAAGGTGTATGTGACGTGTAAGAGTGACCCATGATCCTAATCGATTTTGCATTTGCATTCAAATGCAAAATTTAAAATAGTGCACAAATTTAGGGGGAGCTCTTGCTTACCACACACTTCTCAAAGCGACAATGCTATTCATTGATTATATGTTTTGTCGAAGCTTTGATCTATATGTTGTCATCAATTACCAAAAAGGAGGAGACTGAAAGCACAACCTCTACCTAGGTGGTTTTGGTAATCAATAACAACATAAATTTCATTGGACTAATGATTTTATCAAGTATATTTAAGAGTTCAATGAATAGATTGGCAAAGGATTGTGAGGCGATTCCCTAGATGTAAGGAATATAATATCAATTGGCAACAAGCTTGAAGACCCTACATTTTGCCTTTATGTGAGAAATCACAACTAAGTCCATAGGAAAGCCAATACTATTAAAAAGGGATGAGGTAATCATGATGATCTAGTTGCTCAAAATGCTCAAAGTTAGCCACCAAAAGCACTCATCAATTCTCCCACAAAATACTCTGTCTTAAGCCTAACATCCAAATTCGGTGCCACCAACTCTTTCCAAATCGGCCACACCGAGTTTCAACCCAGATAGAACCTAAACCAAAACACTAGAATGTCGGTGACACCAAGTTCAGTTTCCGTGCAACCGAAATCAGTGACCACCGCTCGGGTATCCAACTTCTTAAAATCAGAATTTCCGAGTTTTAAGAATCGGTGCCACCGAGTTGAGGAACTGACCAGGCAAACCAAAATCGGATTCACCGAGATTCCTATATCACCGTCTCACCGAAAGGCCTAAAGTTGCCACATTTTGCACTAGTCGGTGCAACCAATTTTTTGCATCGGTTCCACCGATTTGGGCAATAATGTTGTAACAGTTGGATTTTTGGAGATGGCTATATATACCCCTCCACCAGCCTCTCACTCGAAGAGGATGGACTCAGAACAGACCAACACTTGTCATATCTATTTTTCTGAGAGAGAGCCACCTACTCATGTGTTGAGATCAAGATCTTTCACTCCAACCGTATGAATCTTGATTTCTAGCCTCCCCAAGTTGCATTCCACCCAATCAATCTTTCCTACCCAAGCCAAATATGTGAGAGAGTGATTGAGTGTTGAGGAGACTATCTTTTGAAGCACAAGAGTAAGGAGTTCATTATCTACCGCATCTATTACCTTTTGGAGGGTGGTGCCTCCTAGATTGGTTAGGTGTCGCTTGGGAGCCTCCGACTTCATGTGGAGTTGAACCGAGAAGTTTGTAAGGGAAAGGACATCGCCTACTTCGTGAAGATCTACCCCGACTGAGGCTAGTCCTTCGTGGATATAAGCCGTGATGGAGTAGACGATGTTGCTACTTCGTGGACCCTTCGTGGGTGGAGCCCTCCGTGGACTCGCGCAACCGTTACCCTCTTTGGGTTGAAGTCCCCATCAACGTGGACGTACGATAGCACCAACTATCGGAACCACGAGAAAAATCTTCGTGTCCACAATTGCGTTTGATCCTCCTTTCCCTTCCCTCTACTTATATGTGCATGTGTTTATTTTCCGCTGCTATACTCTTAGACATGCATGTGTATGGTGTACTTGAGTTGCCACAATTGCTAAAATTTGCCAACACTAAAATTGGGAAAAAGGTAGAATTTTTATTTGGTCAAGTAGTCTAATCACCCCCTCTGGACATACTTTGGATCCTATAGGTATACACCAACAAAAAAGCATGCACCAACCATTCAGATGGTTGCGATGGTCTGTGGCTGTTGCCGCCTCACCAACATGTCAGAAGATTGCCTCATCCCCGACCTTGACACCTGCGACGACACCAACATGTTCAACATCACTTCGGCCTCGGACAACGAGGACAATGATACGGGCCCACTTTGCCTCACTAACGAGGATGAGAACGCCGACCTCCAACCCATTCACGAGGTCGCCTATTCCGACCTCTGGGAGAATTAGAATCCCCCAGAGCTCAGAGGCCGACAACACTACCGTCGAGGAGACATCTCAGTCAGAAGCCCCACATGCGATCTTCCTCCATCAAGTCATGATGATGACCCCATCGCAACACCCAAGCAAGACGACACAGACCTCCCAGCAAGCTCACCACCGGGGTTCCCCACGACTACGGAGGCCCTAGGAAACGCGACGTCCACACTACCGCCCATAACAGGATACACCCTGAATTACCTCACGACACCCATCACCGGCACCGAGATTTTGTGATATTACCTAGAGGGTACAAGGCTGCCCTTGACCATATGTATGCATCTAAAAAGAAGAATTATATATACACATATACATGTAGACTACATATTTTGTGATATTTTATAATGATATACTTTCATACATTGGCGTGCAAGAAAAAGAGAAGAAAATATGTGTGTAAGAAGGGCCACTTTTGTTGTTTGCCCGAGATTTTTTTTTGTACCTTACAAATCATTACATGGTTTTAAACGAACTTTAACATATTCGTACTGAAAACAAACAACTTTTCATATAAATAATTTTGAATTTTTTGAAACTTTTAAATATGTTTTTCAATGTGTTTTTTTGAGGGCTCCATGGAGCCCCGTCCGGCACAACATTGCACTCTATCCTTGACTTGCTACAATCACCCAACAAACTCACCCGCGCAAATGAAACGTCAATACAATACGTTACTGAAAACAAACGATGGCTCGGAGCGTCAATTCTCGTCCGGTGGTCAGAATCGCAACCGCCTCTATGTCGACTATGGAGGCGGAGGGGCGCGGTTCGAAATGCAAACATGTACTCGCAATGCAAACATGTAGAATTCAAACAATAGTGCCATTTACTGGCCACCCCAGAAGTAACGTAGGGTTGCAAGTTGCAACCCAAACTTGGTAGAAGTAATAGTATGCCCTTTTCTTGTTTTCTTGATTGATTGAAACCGGATGTTTTCAAGTTGCCGCCAAGCGTCTGCCTTTGGAAATGAATGGCCGGAAGGCAAGGGCGGCAAAGGCTATCACGTGCGTGCGTGCGTGCGTCGGTCGCGTGAGGCCGGCCGGGTGGGAGTGGAGTGGCTCGAAGAGGAAGGTTCAGGCTTTCCCTCCGGCAAGGGCCCCGATGAGCTTTCCCAACGGCAGAAGTGGCCAAAGCTGTGTACTGCGGATACCAACAGGCAACAAAGTACTATCAACAGCGTCTCAAGGACTGACCGGCCGGCCAGGCAGCAGATTGGTTCGGGACCGGGCCAATGTGCAGCGGGCAATGGCATGCTCCATCAGAGAGACCGACAAGAAAGGACGACGAGACAAGGAACGGACTGGTGTCCGGCGAGCTCGCCGCTCCCCTACCCCTCTCTCTCTCTCTCTCTCTCTGCTGCTCATCAAAGAGGGAACCACGAGGTCACATATTTTATACTGTCTATAACTCTTGGATTGATCAAATGTCTTTTGTCTATTGTTGACTATACAAGTTCACCGCATCCACCATCGTCTGCTTCATATACTGATGTGAAGGCCAAGGCAGATGTGTGCGAATACGGAGGCGTCATAATGTGGTCTCATTTGTTTGGTTTTTTCGTCATTTTATTAAAAATAAAATACAGCAGGCAATTAAAGCTCGGATTAGACGTATCAAATGCATGCTTCAACATGATAACTTAATACAAACTTTAATAGTGGACAAAATCCGCTGCATTACATGTAACTAGTGACTACAAATGTCATTTAACGACGCAAAATCTATAACACTCACTTCCCTTCCACTCCCCTCCCCTCCCGCGACCCCCGCGGCGCCCCCCGCCTTCCGCCTCCTCGCCCCCTCCCCCTTCCCTCCTCCCTCCCGCCGTCGCCGGTGTGTCGCGCCGGCCCTTGGTCGGGCGGCCCCGGTGGCGGCGGACCTCCGGCCATCCCCCTCCTGGCTCGGGTGGCGCGGGGCAGCCCGAGTCCAGGTGGTCCTCCTCGGCGGCAACGGCCCGGCGCGGCGGCGGGGCTTCCCCTGTTGCGGTTTGGGTGGTCTTGGTGGCGGAGGTGCTGCCGTTGGTGGCTGGGCGGCGGTGGTGGCGCTCCGGCCCTCGGGCCCGATCTGGGTCAGGTCGGGCCTGCCTCGTTGCCTCCAGTTGGCCTGCGGCATGGCTCGCGAGGGGGATGACATCGTTGACGCCGCTCCACTGCAGCGTGGCAATGGGAGCTTCACGGGCTTGTTTGTGCCCGGCTGAGCTTTTGGGCTGCTCATGAGGGTAGCGACAGCGGCGGCCTACGTGCAGCAGCACGCGGCAGGGACTTTACGAGCCCTGGGGCTCGACCGGGCATGTTTGGCCTGGTGTGTCCCTACTGCTGTGTCAGGTCGGCACCCGCCGATGGCGGGGGAGGTCATCCTCCGGGTGGTTGTGCTGCTACCGCCCTCCAGTTCCAATGGCTCAGTGTGCTCTCGTCGTCGTGTCCGGACGGCGACCGTCTTGGACGGTGGAGGTGCTTACCTCCTGCGTGGTTGTCCTCCTGTCGGACCTTGTCTACGGGTGGTTCACCTCAAACTGATCTTCCTTGCTCCGTTGGCCATGGTGAGACGACGATGGTGACTGCAAGACCGTGGTGGCGTATGTTGGTGGATGGCATGCTTGGTGGAGCGCCTTTGATTGTCCCGGAGGTGGTGTTTTGGGGGTGGGGAGAAATCCTTGTCATTTGACACCGACACGGTGACGCTTGAGAGTGTCATCCTTCCTTCCTGAAGGGTGTCGGGTGTACCTCCTCTCCACTCCTCCGTGCGTACCGGGGGAAACCCTGGGACCTGTTCGGGCGGCAGTGTCGTCGTCGTCACTATCCTTCTTGGAGGTGTTGCTTGGTACGCGATGAATCAGAGTGCTTGGATCGTGGTGGGAATACTCCGGAGGGGACGCAACGGTTGCGAGTCATTGTTGTTTTCGTTAATTCGCCGGTGTTGGCATTGTTTTCTCTTTCTTTTCTTTTGAGCGTGGATGTGCTGTTTGCCCCAGCAGTGGTTTCATGTTGTATCGTGTGGTTGCTATACATATATATATAGCGGGGCGAAAGCCTATTTTGTGACAAATGTCATTTAACGACATTTCAACCTAAGCAATATCACTAGTCGAGTGACATTGCTATCTAAGTGGCCGGCGCCGGCGCTGTCTAGTTGGTATCCTCCACGTTGGCGTCACCGTCATCCCCCCTCCACCGCAGACGAGATATCCTCCATCCAGGACTAAGATCGGATTCATGAGTGGCTCATCCTTGTCGATCAGTGTGGAGCGGTACTCACAAATGATCCACTCCTCGCTGCAAGCTAGGGTCGGCTAGGACCTTCTAGATTGGAACTAACAAGCGGCTCCTCCTTGGTGCTGGCATAGTCCAGCACCGCATCAGGGTAAACGATTATGGCGGCGTCCTTGAGCTTGACGTCGATCCTCTCAAATACACTGCAATATGGCTTAAGATATCTGACAAGTCATTTGTGTGATTGTGTACGTTATTGGCAGGTCTTGGGAGAAATTGTTGTGTATCATGCAGACCGTCAAATATATATCTGGCAGCGACATGGCAAGGCGATAATGGCGGTATCTAGGACTCACAAATACATTTTAAAAACTTTTAAAACTGCAATGAATGAAATGTTGCTTTTATACTTCTGTATTACAATGTTTCATGTGAACACCATTAGTAGGGGTGGGTATTTAATAGAAAAATAGATACCTAAAATACACAATGGAGGGGCCTCTAACACATAAATCATTGGAATCAGGTATACCTACAAAATCGTCTAAGGTGTCGAAGAAATTGGAGACAACCCTGATAACCACCTCTGGCATATAGAGTATTAGTGATGCATGTTGGAAATATGCCCTAGAGGCAATAATAAATAGGTTATTATTATATTTCCTTGTTCATGATAATCGTTTATTATCCATGCTATAATTGTATTGATTGGAAACTCAAATACATGTGTGGGTACATAGACAAACACGGTGTCCCTAGTAAGCCTCTAGATGACTAGCTCGTTGATCAAAGATGGTTAAGGTTTCCTAGCCATTGACATGAGATGTCATTTGATAACGGGATCACATCATTAGGAGAATGATGTGATGGACAAGACCCAAACTACGAACATAGCATATGATCGTGTCAGTTTATTGCTATTGTTTTCTGCATGTCAAGTATCTGTTCCTATGACCATGAGATCATGCAACTCCCTGACATCGGAGGAGTACCTTGTGTGTATCAAACGTCGCAACGTAACTGGGTGACTATAAAGGTGCTCTACAGGTATCTCCGAGGGTGTCTGTTGGGTTGGCATGGATCAAGACTGGGATTTGTTACTCCGTATGACGGAGAGGTATCTCAGGGCCCACTCGGTAATACAACATCACAATGAGCCTTGCAAGCAATGTGACTAAAGTGTTAGCCACGAGATCTTGTATTACGGAACGAGTAAAGAGACTTGCCGGTAACGAGATTGAACTAGGTATAGAGATACCGACGATCGAATCTCGGGCAAGTAACATACCGAAGAACAAAGGGAACAGCATACGGGATTAACTGAATCCTTGACATAGAGGTTCGACCGATAAAGATCTTCGTAGAATATGTAGGAGCCAATATGGGCATCCAGGTCCCGCTATTGGTTATTGATCGTAGAGGTGTCTCGGTCATGTCTACATAGTTCTCGAACCCGCAGGGTCTACACACTTAACGTTTGGTGTCGATTAGTATAATTGAGTTATTTTGTTGGTGACCGAAGGTTGTTCGGAGTCCCGGATAAGATCCCGGACATGACGAGGATCTCCGGAATAGTCCGGAGGTAAAGATTGATATATGTGATAATAGTGTTTTGATCTCCGGAAGGGTTCCGGAATTCACCGGAAGTGGTTCTGGATGTTTACCGAAGTGTTCGGGTGCAAGAACACTTTATATGGGCCAAGGGATAAAAGCCCACGAGGTATTGGAAGTGCAAAAGTAGTTTTGCTGCCGCGTAAGCGGTACTACCGCTTGGTGAAGTGGTACTACCGCCCGAGCGGTACTACCGCTTGTGTGAAGCGGTACTACCGCCCAAGCGGTACTACCGCTTGTGTGAAGCGGTACTACCGCTTGTGCGCGGCACTGCAGGGATCCGAGTTGGACTCTTTCCCTGCGGGCAAAACCGACCTGGAGGAGGCTTTTACTCCAAGTTTAGACCCCAAGGCTCAACATATAAATAGAGGGGCAGGGCTAGCACACGGGACACATTAAGATTTCCCCAAGCCGTGTGCGGCAACCCTAACCCTCTAGTTCCTCCGTCATAATCTCCGTAGCGCTTGGCGAAGCCCTGCAGAGATTGTTCCTCACCACCATCACCACGCCGTCGTGCTGCTGGAACTCAACCACTACTTCATCATCGCTCGCTGGATCGAGGAGGTGAAGGCGTCATCAAGCCGTACGTGTGTTGAACGCGGAGGTGCCGTCCGTTCGGCGCTAGTTCGTGATCGGATCGAGGGACGACTTGCGATTTGGATCGCGGAGACGTTCGACTACATCAACCGCGTTTCTTAAACGCTTCCGCTTAGCGATCTACAAGGGTATGTAGATTCACTCTTCCTCTCGTAGATGCTCATCACCATGGATAGATCTTGCGTGTGCGTAGGAATTTTTTTGTTTCCCATGCAACGTTCCCCAACAGTGGTATCAGAGCTAGGTCTATGCGTAGATGAGATCTCGAGTAGAACACAAACGAGTTGTGGGCGTGGGTGTATACATATTGCTTGCCGTTACTAGTTGATACTTGATTCGGCAGTATTGTGAGATGAAGCGGCCCGGACCGACATTACGCGTACTCTTACGCGAGACAGGTTCCTTCAACTGACATGTAACTTCGTTGCATAAAGATGGCTAGCGGGTGTCTGTTTCTCTCACTTTAGTTGAATCGATTTCAATGAAGAGGGTTCTTTTAGAAGATCAAAAAGCAATCACTACACCACGTTGTGGTTTTGCGTAGGTAAGAACGGTTCTTGCAAACCCGTAGCAGCCACGTAAAATTTGCAACAACAATTAGAGGACGTCTAACTTGTTTTTGCAGGGTATGTTGTGATGTGATATGGCCAATTACATGATGAGATATATGTGATGTATGAGATGATCATGTGTTGTATAGAATATCACGACTTGCATGTCGATGAGTACGGCAACTGGCAGGAGCCATAGAGTTGTCTTTAATTATTGTATGACCTGCGTGTCAATCATTAAGCGCTATGTAATGCTTTACTTTATCGCTAAACGTTAGCAATAGTCGTGGAAGCAACAGTCGGCGCGACAACCTCATGGCGACACGTTGATAGAGATCAAGATGATGGAGATCATGGTGTCATGCCGGTGACGATGGAGATCATGCCGGTGCTTTGGAGATGGAGATCAAAAGCACAAGTTCATGGCCATATCATGTCACTTATGATTTGCATGTGATGTTAATCCTTTTATGCATCTTATTTTGCTTAGGACGACGGTAGCATTATAAGGTGATCCCTCACTTAAATTTCAAGATAAATTGTGTTCTCCCCGAGTGTGCACCGTTGCGAAAGTTCGTCGTTTCGAGACACGCCGTGATGATCGGGTGTGATAGACTCCACGTTCACATACAACGGGTGCAAGCCATGTTGCACACGCGGAACACTCGGGTTAAACTTGACGAGCCTAGCATGTACAGACATGGCCTCGGAACACAAGAGACCGAAAGGTCGAACATGAGTCATATAGTAGATATGATCAACATAAAGATGTTCACCATTGAAACCACCTCAACTCACGTGATGATCGGACTTGAGTTGGTGGATTTGGATCATGTTACACTCGAATGACCGGAGGGATGTCAATTTGAGTGGGAGTTTTTTAAGTAATATGATTAACTAAACTCATTATCTAGAACAATAGTCTAAGTTGTCTTTGCTATATTTATGTTGTAGATCATGGCTCGCGCAGTAGCACCCCTGAATTTTAATGCGTTCCTAGAGAAAGCTAAGTTGAAAGATGATGGAAGTAACTTTGTGGACTGGGCCCGTAATCTAAGGATTATCCTTACGGCTTCCCAGAAAGCTTATGTCCTTGATGCACCGCTTGGTGATCCACCCGCTCCAGTTGAGTCTCTAGACGTTGTGAACGCCTGGCAGGCTCGTTCTGATGATTACTCAATAGTTCAATGTGCAATGTTGTATGGCTTAGAACCGGGACTTCAAAGACGTTTTGAACGTCATGGAGCATATGAGATGTTCCAGGAGTTGAAGTTTATCTTTCAGAAAAATGCCCGGATCGAGAGATCTCCGATAAGTTCTATGCTTGCAAGATGGAGGAGAACGGGTCTATCAGTGATCACGTGCTCAGAATGTCTGGGTACTCCACCCGTCTGGCTGAATTGGGAATGCCCCTTCCGCCAGAGGCTATCACTGACAGAGTTCTTCAATCATTGCCACCTAGCTACAAGAGCTTCGTGTTGAACTATAACATGCACGGGATGAACAAGTCAGTCGCCGAGCTGTTTGCGATGCTGAAAGCCGCTGAGTCTGAAATTCAGAAGGAGCATCAAGTGTTGATGGTCAATAAAACCACTAGTTTCAAGAAAAATGGCAAGGGTAAGAAGGGTAACTCCAAGAAGAGTGGCAAAACAGTTGCTCCTCTCGTGAAGAAACCCAAGGCTGGACCCAAACCAGAAACTGTGTGTTTTCATTGCAAGGGAACTGGACACTCGAAGCGGAACTGCCCCAAGTATTTGGCTGACAAGAAGGCGGCCAACAACAAACAAGGTATATATGATATACATGTTATTGATGTGTACCTTACCAACCCTCGTTGTAGTGCCTGGGTATTTGATACCGGTGCGGTTGCTCATATTTGCAACTCTAAACAGGAACTGCGGAATAGACGGAGGCTGGCAAAGGACGAAGTGACGATGCGCGTGGGAAATGGTTCCAAGGTTGATGTGATCGCCGTCGGCACGCTCGCTCTTCGATTACCGTCGGGATTAGTGATGAACCTAAATAAGTGTTATTTGGTGCCTGCGTTAAGCATGAACATTATATCTGGATCTTGTTTATTGCGAGACGGTTACTCATTTAAATCAGAGAATAATGGTTGTTCTATTTATATGAGTAATATCTTTTATGGTCATGCACCCAATGTGAGGGGTTTATTCTTATTGAATCTCGATAGTAATGATACACATGTTCATAACATTGATGCCAAAAGATGTAGAATTGATAATGATAATACCACTTTCTTGTGGCACTGCCGTTTAGGTCATATTGGCGTAAAACGCATGAAGAAGCTCCATGCTGATGGACTTTTGGAGTCACTTGATTTTGAATCACTTGACACATGTGAGCCATGCCTCATGGGCAAGATGACTAAAACGCCGTTCTCTGGAACAATGGAACGGGCAAGTGACTTATTGGAAATCATACATACTGATGTGTGTGGTCCAATGAGTATTGAGGCGCGCGGTGGTTATCGTTACTTTCTCACCTTCACTGATGACTTAAGTAGATATGGGTATATTTACTTAATGAAACATAAGTCTGAAACATTTGAAAAGTTCAAACAATTTCAGAGTGAAGTTGAGAATCATCGTAACAAGAAGATTAAATTCCTACGATCTGATCGAGGAGGAGAATATCTGAGTTATGAGTTTGGCAGTCACTTAAGACAGTGTGGAATTGTTTCACAATTGACACCGCCTGGAACACCACAGCGTAATGGTGTGTCCGAACGTCGTAATCGAACCTTATTGGATATGGTGCGATCTATGATGTCTCTTGCCGATTTGCCACTATCGTTTTGGGGTTATGCATTAGAGACAGCTGCATTCACTTTAAATAGGGCACCATCGAAATCCGTTGAGACGACGCCATATGAACTTTGGTTTGGCAAGAAGCCAAAACTGTCGTTTCTTAAAGTTTGGGGATGTGATGCTTATGTCAAAAAGCTTCAGCCTGAAAAGCTGGAACCCAAAGCGGAGAAATGCGTCTTCATAGGATACCCAAAAGAGACAATTGGGTATACCTTCTACCTCAGATCCGAGGGCAAAGTGTTTGTCGCTAAAAACGGAACATTTCTTGAGAAAGAGTTTCTCTCGAAAGAATTGAGTGGGAGGAAGATAGAACTTGATGAGGTTGTTGAACCTTTACTTCAACCTGAGAGTAGCGCAGCGCAGAAAGTTGTTTCTGTGGAGCCTACATTAGCTGAAGAGGAAGTTAATGATGATGATCATGAAACTTTGGATCAAGTTGCTATCGAACCTCGTAGGTCGACAAGGACGCGTACTGCTCCCGAGTGGTACGGCAACCCTGTCTTAGAGGTCATGTTGTTAGACAACGATGAACCTACGAGCTATGGAGAAGCGATGATGGGCCCGGATTCCGAGAAGTGGTTAGAGGCCATGAAATCCGAGATGGGATCCATGTATGAAAACAAAGTATGGACTTTGGAAGTATTACCTGAAGGGCGTAAGGCCATTCAGAACAAATGGATCTTTAAGAGGAAGACGGACGCGGACGGTAATGTCACCGTCCATAAAGCTCGACTTGTGGCAAAGGGTTTTTCACAAGTTCAAGGAGTTGACTACGATGAGACCTTCTCACCCGTAGCGATGCTTAAGTCCGTCAGAATCATGTTAGCAATAGCTGCCTTTTTCGATTATGAAATTTGGCAGATGGATGTCAAAACAGCGTTCCTTAACGGTTACCTTAAGGAAGAGTTGTATATGATGCAACCAGAAGGTTTTGTCGATCCAGAGAATGCTAACAAAGTTTGCAAACTCCAGCGATCCATTTATGGACTGGTGCAAGCATCTCGGAGTTGGAATCTTCGTTTTGATGAGGTGATCAAAGCGTTCGAGTTTATACAAGTTTACGGAGAAGCTTGTATTTACAAGAAAGTGAGTGGGAGCTCTATAGCGTTTCTAATATTATATGTGGATGACATATTACTAATTGGAAACAATATAGAAATGCTGGAAAGCGTGAAGGAATATTTGAACAAGAGTTTTTCAATGAAGGACCTAGGAGAAGCTGCTTTCATATTAGGCATCAAGATCTATAGAGATAGATCGAGACGCTTAATAGGACTTTCACAAAGCACATACCTTGACAAAGTTTTGAAGAAGTTCAAAATGGATCAGTCCAAGAAGGGGTTCTTGCCTGTATTGCAAGGTGTGAAGTTGAGTAAGACTCAATGCCCAGTGACTGCAGAAGATAGAGAAAAGATGAGTGTCATCCCCTATGCTTCGGCCATAGGCTCTATCATGTATGCAATGCTGTGCACAAGACCCGATGTCAGCCTTGCCATAAGTATGGTCGGAAGGTTTCAAAGTGATCCAGGAATGGAACACTGGACGGCGGTCAAGAATATCCTGAAGTACCTGAAAAGGACTAAGGACATGTTTCTCGTTTATGGAGGTGATCAAGAGCTCGTCGTAAAGGGTTACGTCGATGCAAGCTTTGACACTGATCCGGATGACTCTAAGTCGCAAACCGGATACGTATTTATTCTTAATGGGGGTGCGGTTAGCTGGTGCAGTTCCAAGCAAAGCGTGGTAGCAGATTCTACATGCGAAGCGGAGTACATCGCAGCCTCGGAGGCGGCGAAGGAAGGTGTCTGGATGAAGGAGTTCATGACAGATCTTGGAGTAGTGCCTAGTGCGCTTAACCCAATGACTCTGTTTTGTGATAATATTGGTGCCATTGCTCTAGCCAAGGAACCAAGATTTCACAAGAGGACCAGACACATAAAGCGACGTTTCAATTCCATCCGCGATTACATCAAGGAGGACGACATAAATATTTGCAAAGTACACACGGATCTGAATGTTGCAGATCCGATGACTAAACCTCTTCCAAGGGCTAAACATGAACAACACCAGAACTGCATGGGTGTTCGATTCATTACAATATAAATCACATAGTGATGTGAACTAGATTATTGACTCTAGTGCAAGTGGGAGACTGTTGGAAATATGCCCTAGAGGCAATAATAAATAGGTTATTATTATATTTCCTTGTTCATGATAATCGTTTATTATCCATGCTATAATTGTATTGATTGGAAACTCAAATACATGTGTGGGTACATAGACAAACACTGTGTCCCTAGTAAGCCTCTAGATGACTAGCTCGTTGATCAAAGATGGTTAAGGTTTCCTAGCCATTGACATGAGATGTCATTTGATAACGGGATCACATCATTAGGACAATGATGTGATGGACAAGACCCAAACTACGAACGTAGCATATGATCGTGTCAGTTTATTGCTATTGTTTTCTGCATGTCAAGTATCTGTTCCTATGACCATGAGATCATGCAACTCCCTGACATCGGAGGAGTACCTTGTGTGTATCAAACGTCGCAACGTAACTGGGTGACTATAAAGGTGCTCTACAGGTATCTCCGAGGGTGTCTGTTGGGTTGGCATGGATCAAGACTGGGATTTGTTACTCCGTATGACGGAGAGGTATCTCAGGGCCCACTCGGTAATACAACATCACAATGAGCCTTGCAAGCAATGTGACTAAAGTGTTAGCCACGAGATCTTGTATTACGGAACGAGTAAAGAGACTTGCCGGTAACGAGATTGAACTAGGTATAGAGATACCGACGATCGAATCTCGGGCAAGTAACATACCGAAGAACAAAGGGAACAGCATACGGGATTAACTGAATCCTTGACATAGAGGTTCGACCGATAAAGATCTTCGTAGAATATGTAGGAGCCAATATGGGCATCCAGGTCCCGCTATTGGTTATTGATCGTAGAGGTGTCTCGGTCATGTCTACATAGTTCTCGAACCCGCAGGGTCTACACACTTAACGTTTGGTGTCGATTAGTATAATTGAGTTATTTTGTTGGTGACCGAAGGTTGTTCGGAGTCCCGGATAAGATCCCGGACATGACGAGGATCTCCGGAATAGTCCGGAGGTAAAGATTGATATATGTGATAATAGTGTTTTGATCTCCGGAAGGGTTCCGGAATTCACCGGAAGTGGTTCTGGATGTTTACCGAAGTGTTCGGGTGCAAGAACACTTTATATGGGCCAAGGGATAAAAGCCCACGAGGTATTGGAAGTGCAAAAGTAGTTTTGCTGCCGCGTAAGCGGTACTACCGCTTGGTGAAGTGGTACTACCGCCCGAGCGGTACTACCGCTTGTGTGAAGCGGTACTACCGCCCAAGCGGTACTACCGCTTGTGTGAAGCGGTACTACCGCTTGTGCGCGGCACTGCAGGGATCCGAGTTGGACTCTTTCCCTGCGGGCCAAACCGACCTTGTGCGGGCAAAACCGACCTGGAGGAGGCTTTTACTCCAAGTTTAGACCCCAAGGCTCAACATATAAATAGAGGGGCAGGGCTAGCACACGGGACACATTAAGATTTCCCCAAGCCGTGTGCGGCAACCCTAACCCTCTAGTTCCTCCGTCATAATCTCCGTAGCGCTTGGCGAAGCCCTGCAGAGATTGTTCCTCACCACCATCACCACGCCGTCGTGCTGCTGGAACTCAACCACTACTTCATCATCGCTCGCTGGATCGAGGAGGTGAAGGCGTCATCAAGCCGTACGTGTGTTGAACGCGGAGGTGCCGTCCGTTCGGCGCTAGTTCGTGATTGGATCGAGGGACGACTTGCGATTTGGATCGCGGAGACGTTCGACTACATCAACCGCGTTTCTTAAACGCTTCCGCTTAGCGATCTACAAGGGTATGTAGATTCACTCTTCCTCTCGTAGATGCTCATCACCATGGATAGATCTTGCGTGTGCGTAGGAAAATTTTTGTTTCCCATGCAACGTTCCCCAACAATGCAAGCTTTGAGGCAAAATGGGGAACCGTCGCTAGCCCATGTACCAAAACCGTTTCCAAAGCCCGACTCTTTTCTGGTGTCCATACATGTGAGAACTAGGAAAACTACTCAGACATGGGGCCACGAGACATCATCGAAGGATGTCATATGCATAACAGATAAACGATTAAAGTGGTACATGTATGCACCCATAATAGTCTTCGGGATTACTACGAGATGGATGAGGGAGTCGATTGCTATGGCGTGGATGGTGATGAAGAGGATGAAGCTCGATGTTCTCGCCTGCGTGATCAATGTCATGGTGGGGTGGATGCGAGGACATCACGGAGGCGAGGGCTTCATAAAAACCATATGTCAATGGTTACGGAAGGTTTTTATGATGTCAAATGAACATATTTTTCACCAAAAAATTGGCGTTGTCGCATGAATGCTTCAATCTCCTGATTCCAGGGATCCCGCTGAAACCAGACAAAACGGGCGAGCGGTCGTGGTAAAGTGCAAAAAATAAAAATCCTACGTGTACGATGAAAAAACACCAAGTGAAACATAATGCAAAATGCGCTCATCAACATCCCCAAGCTTTAGACTATTGCTCGTCTCGTAGCAAAATCATGCGTAGGAGAACATGGTTATTATGTTCCTTTTTTCTCAAAAGAAAGGAGGTTAAAACCTCCGACGTGTGCATTGTGATGATGCGCACAACAATATTTACTAAAGTTGATGCAGATACAACAAGAAGCCAAGTATATATAAGGTTCGGATGACTACAACAGAACCATTATAGGATGTGAGCTATAAACACCAACGACTATACCGACTTCTTCCACGGCAACACCTTCAACAAGGGATAAACGTCTTTGCGTCGCCGTCGTCACGTCTAGTCTAGCCGAAGATGACCATGACAAGAATTTTTCATCCGGGTTGCCGTGGCAACCAATAAATACCAGTACATCAACAATAAGGAGGCAATGCCTTCAACGAGGGCAGTCGTCGGACGCAAGTCCCGTCGGTACCGATGCCGACTAATAAAGACCAGAACAAGAGTTTCACCCGGGACGTGAATCGGTGTTCCGATTGATATCTTGATTGGTGCCAGATGATCTCCTGAAGCACTTCACGGAAGGGCTACTATGTTTGTGATGAAGCGCGAGTCGTTACAAATGAAGGAGACTATTGCAGCGACGGTATTAATCGGACGTACGTACGTGCTACTCCCTCCTTTCCGGTTTATGGGGCTTATCTCAAAATTTTAGTTTTTCCATTTCACAAGTCCCAATTTGATTGTTTCCATCACATGTTCAGATTTCAAGGTGCATTAAATCATTGCATAAAGATTAAGAGAATATTGATCAATAGTTGTTAAAGTTTTTGTTTGTGCATGCATGCATTGCAATTAATGCATTGGTAAACACAACCTTTTGAGTAAAGTGAGCATATTAATTGAGTATTTTTGCAAACTACAAAAAACTATTCCACCACTCACCATCTACCTATTGGTGAGATTTTTGAATTGAGCCATATGAACCGGAGAGGAGGGAGTATAAATCATTGCTTGCTCATGGTCGTGGAGAGGTGAAGTTGGAATTTCCGGCTCCCCACTCTTCACCAACGGCTCTGTCCACTCCGAACAGGGAAGGCTTTTCGCGGTAGCCTCCGCGTACCCATCCTCCTCCGGCTCTCTCTCTCTCCTTGCGGCTTGCGCGGAGGGATCACGGACGGACTGACGGACCCGTGGCTGCTGCACTGGCTGGCTGGCTAGCTGTAGCTGCCTAGGCTCCGGCTACAAAGTGTATATATTGATAGGAAAGTAGTATGACTGTATGAGTATACAAGCAGACACGTACCAACCAACAGTTGGCCAGGGTCCGACCGTCCGGTTCACGGTGGCCTCACCCCGGTCGTGGCACGACCACGACTGGTCCCGGGATACGGACCAGAGCCGGATCAGCTCGCTCAGAGGAGGCGGCAGCTGGGACGGGGACAAAAAAGGCCGAGCCTGAGTTTTACAGTGCAGTGGTACGTAGGCCTGAGTTTCTTTTTCTTCTTTTTGATTTGATTTGATTTGAATCGAAAGAGAACATAAGAACACGGGTCCGTTCGACGACCAACGTCCAGACGCAGCAAAAACCGAGCGCGATCGCTTCCGGGATACTACTACTCGTAGCTTGCATGCAATGCAACGCACGCGGTCGCACTCTGCTCTCAACGCGGGCCCATCGCCGCATCGCCCCGTTATAAATAAAATAAATAAACGATCATCAATTCTACTCCCTCCGGCGCGCGTTCATGCACGGGTACGGAGGTTCAAATGAGTGAACGGCATCAAACTTGTCCAAAAAAAGAGAGTTACGGGCAGTGTGCTAATAAAAGCCTATGGCTTCGCAGGTTTTAACACATGTAATGTAGACTACTAGTAATAGTAGATCTAATGAGTACGAAAATACTATTCATAGTCACAGCATCTACTCGCTTCACAAGGAATCCAATAGGTGGACCCACGTGTCACTGGAACGAACTAGCCTGGCTACTTTGGCTGGAAAATTCCAAGAGTATTCAAAACCGAGACGCCTCTATGGAGTTCTCTCTTCTAAAATGGATGGGAAAGATGACCTGAAATTCCTTTGAAAACCAAGCGTCCATAGTTTGATTTAGTAGAATCTCTTTAACTTTTTCTGTGTCATTTGAATTTTCACTTGATGGTTGGCCTAAGCTGGAACCAATAATCTTGAATGTCGCGGCAAATTGAGGTGTAAAATTCTTGGAATACTCACGCCATATTTTTTTTTTGATTTACTACAATGCTTAGAACTCTGTGTATTTTCCTATAAACTTTGAATTTCAAATCATATATTGGCTAATTCTGAGAAACACTCAAGGCTCATGAATGGTTGGGCACAAGAGCATCTAGAGCTGGACCCTTATATTGCATCTATACGTCCCACGCTTACAACCCCAAAGGATATCAGTTTAGGCCTAAACGCTTAGACATGGTCAGTCAAAATAGTGGAGTGGTGGTATGTGCCAAAACATCTAAATGTGCTGCAAACAGGTGATGCGACCCCTGTTTTAGGTGACAATTTTTGGTGGATTTATTTAAGTGTGAATGGGTTGATGTTTCTGAAAAAAAGAATTAAAAAAGGACAAGTATGGCTACACACTTGTTAACTTCTCACATTTGATGCACAAAGGAGACAATACTGAACATGAGCCTTTTATTTTGCCTAACCAAGCCGATCAAGTGTTTTACCTAAAAGACGAACTGAATCCAGGTTGGTCAGTGGTGATGTGACACTGAAAATGATGAATGCACACGAGACATAGAAGCTGAGCCATTCCATGTTTCTCACCTCATGGGTATGTTTAAAAAGAAAAGGAAAGATCAACATCGGATAAGATCCGATATTGAGGGAACAATTGTGGATGCTACTGATAATGCTTTGATCGATGAAGAATAGTGTAGGTACATCATATAAAGGTATTTCTCTGTTCGAGCAACATTTTCATGAATATATATATTGTAGTTTTACCTGAAGTCCTCATCGTAGTAGGTTCACAACAGGTCCTCATCGTATTTGAGATTATGTTACTCTATACATACAAACAATTTTGTATGAACGGCCATGGTTTTTCTCGATATATATTTATAATATCGACGAGTGGGTTATCAAGATCCAAGTCAAATGGTTAGGTCAGCCACTCAAGTGATTGTTTGATCATTGCATTTGGTCTCTTGATTCATGATATCTTGTTACATGTTCTCTTGTGATCTTGTTTCTGATGGCCAAGCCTGATATCTTGTTCTCTTGTGATCTTGTTTCTGATGGCCAAGCCTGATATCTTGTTCTCTTGTGATCTTGTTTCTGATGGCCAAGCCTGATATCTTGTTCTCTTGTGATCTTGTTTCTGATGGCCAAGCCTGATATCTTGTTCTCTTGTGATCTTGTTTCTGATGGCCAAGCCTGATATCTTGTTCTCTTGTGATCTTGTTTCTGATGGCCAAGCCTGATATCTTGTTCTCTTGTGATCTTGTTTCTGATGGCCAAGCCTGATATCTTGTTCTCTTGTGATCGTTATATGGAACATGGGCCTCGCGCGGATTACCAGACAACATAATTGTCTTGTCTAGTGGAGCGTGCCACAGGAGGGAGACTCACGCGGAGAACCATACACCCGCAGCTCCCTGTCTGGTGAGGCGCATGACCTTCCGTTCCCCTCAATCTCTCTCTAAACACGTGGCTCCCCTCGATCTGATGTCTCATCTCACTTCTCTCCTTCTGTTTTTTAGGCAATGTTCTCTCGATTTGGTGATCTCCTGTGGTTCGATCCCGCCTGACGCTAGGAGAAGGAGAGTGAGGCCTCGTGCGACCTGCCAAACGTAATCCCTGAGGTGTGTGGTGGGGCGCGTGACTCTTTTATTTGTAAACATGACTCTGTCTAGTTCGTCCCCTCCTGGTCACAAATTGGACGCCCGGTTGGTATTGGGGTGTTGGGCATGCGGCGACTCAAGGTCAATGGTATGATTCCTAGTTTCACACGATTTTTTTTATTTCGTTAAAAACACGATTTTTTATTTAATAGTTTTTTCACTAAAAGACCGACACACCTTAAAAACCTGGACGAGGCCTTGGTTCCCTTTTTTTCCACCGTCGGTCTGGTTCATAAACTATGTTCAATTTAAGCTCTTGTTTGATGTTGGTCCTCCACTCTTGTGAGTATTGACGTCGGATACTTAATTTCATATGATCATTTCAAATTGTGCATTTTGCCTTTATGGTTGTTTAGTCATCCTAAAATTCGCGTAAAATTTGTGGTTAATATGATATTCAATGCAACCATTCTGAAAAAAGTTTGGTATTTACCTACCATACTGTATTGGTTTTTCATGCTATATTACCAAATAACAAAAACACTATTTACCAAAACAAGAACATATTAAAAAAAATCATGTAACGTATTGGTGATCTATGTATGCAGTTCATTTTAGTTTTTTCTAGTCCCTCTATAATAGAGCATGTAACACTGTGTCTCAACCATGATTATGTGTTACTATAATTGAACTACGCAACACATTTCACTAACACATATTTATATGTTACCATGTCAACATGTATGTAACACATCGACCAGCACATATTTATACGTTACTATTATAGTATCCTTGTAACACATTCTTACAGTGGCAGTATTTGTTGCAGTTTGTTTCCCAAGGTCAAACCGAACTTGTCTCCTCACATGCTGATTTAGGTATTGCACAACATGCTTCTTGGGAGGTTAAGCTTGCTCCATTCTTCTGGACAACCATATGGCTTTTTGCAAATCGGGTGGTTCATGACACTGCACATAATTCCGGATGTTATCATTGAGCCCATTTATGAAACTTGACTTGTAACAATCCCGTGGTAATGCAGGATTATCTATTCTCATAAAATTCATGGAATTCCCAAATTTAAGGACTTATTCATTGGCAGTACTAGTTTGGGTCAAAGCATGGAAAGTTTTCACATTGTCACCAATAGATGTTTTAGAGAACTTGTCCCCAATGTAGATGCAAAACTTGTACCAAGGTAATGTGTTTGCCACAATCCTAGTTCCTCTCCACCATTATATTGTAGGCACTTGATATAAGTGACGGGAATTCAGTTTTGTGTTCAGCAGGTGTTCTAGCAGCTTCAAAGTGCATCTCAATGGTTTGGATCTAGGAATCAGTCTCTGTGCCTTCAAATTGGTATGTTATACTTGGCAAGTTTGACCACAACAAGCAGGGGTCTTGTGTTGTCTTGTATTTGTTCTCCTGGGGCATGTGGCATTCTTCTGTCTTGCGGTTGAACTTTGTCCTTAGGATGTTCATGGTCCAACTGAATGACTTATTGAGTATTGCCATTAGGAATGCCTTCAGTAGGAACTCTTGCTTCAGGGATATTCTGTTTGTGCGGAGAGAAATGTTGATGCCTATAAGGGCTTTGTTGCTTCCATCCAAATTCAGTTGGCTGCCAATGTGCTAATCCACATGTACCGCAGAGCCAACAGTTTGAGGTGTACGTAGTGCATCAACTCGTTGTTTGAGAGGGATTTGAGGTGTTAGATTTGACCACTGCCCTTCACCCTGGGCGATCCTCTCTCTCGGGGGCTTAGCTGCGAATCCGTTTCGCCTAAGTTCAAAACTTTTCCGAGTGTATGACATTCAGTACACTCGGAGACTTAGCTGCGAGCCAGTCCTCGCCTAAGTTCGAAAATTACTCCGAGTGAAGAGCGATCCTCTCTCTCGGGGGCTTAGCTGCGAATCCGTTTCGCCTAAGTTCAAAACTTTTCCGAGTGTATGACATTCAGTACACTCGGAGACTTAGCTGCGAGCCAGTCCTCGCCTAAGTTCGAAAATTACTCCGAGTGAAGAGCGATCCTCTCTCTCGGGGGCTTAGCTGCGAATCCGTTTCGCCTAAGTTCAAAACTTTTCCGAGTGTATGACATCCATTACACTCGGAGATTTAGCTGCGAGCCAGTCCTCGCCTAAGTTCGAAAATTACTCCGAGTGAAGAGCGATCCTCTCTCTCGAGGGCTTAGCTGCGAATCCGTTTCGCCTAAGTTCAAAACTTTTCCGAGTGTATGACCTTCAGTACACTCGGAGACTTAGCTGCGAGCTAGTCCTCGCCTAAGTTCGAAAATTACTCCGAGCAAAGAGCGATCCTCTCTCTCGGGGGCTTAGCTGCGAATCCGTTTCGCCTAAGTTCAAAACTTTTCCGAGTGTATGACATCCATTACACTCGGAGATTTAGCTGCGAGCCAGTCCTCGCCTAAGTTCGAAAATTACTCCGAGTGAAGAGCGATCCTCTCTCTCGGGGGCTTAGCTACGAATCCGTTTCGCCTAAGTTCAAAACTTTTCCGAGTGTATGACCTTCAGTACACTCGGAGACTTAGCTGCGAGCTAGTCCTCGCCTAAGTTCGAAAATTACTCCGAGCAAAGAGCGATCCTCTCTCTCGGGGGCTTAGCTGCGAATCCGTTTCGCCTAAGTTCAAAACTTTTCCGAGTGTATGACATTCAGTACACTCGGAGACTTAGCTGCGAGCTAGTCCTCGCCTAAGTTCGAAAATTACTCCGAGCAAAGAGCGATCCTCTCTCTCGGGGGCTTAGCTGCGAATCCGTTTTGCCTAAGTTCAAAACTTTTCCGAGTGTATGACATTCAGTACACTCGGAGACTTAGCTGCGAGCCAGTCCTCGTCTAAGCTCAAAAATTACTCCGAGTGAAGAGCGATCCTCTCTCTCGGGGGCTTAGCTGCGAATCCGTTTCGCCTAAGTTCAAAACTTTTCCGAGTGTATGACATTCAGTACACTCGGAGACAAAATTACTCCGAGTGAAGAGCGATCCTCTCTCTCAGGGGCTTAGCTGCGAATCCGTTTCGCCTAAGTTCAAAACCTTTTCCGAGTGTATGACATACAGTACGCTCGGAGACTTAGCCGCGAACCAGTCTTCGCCTAAGCCTTAAATTCTTTCGAGTGCTGAACGCCTGTTACATTCGAGAATTAAATAAATTCATCCAAGCTAAATGTCGGAAAGCGAAATGCGAGTAAGACTAAAATCTCTGGCGTAGCAGAAATTTGTTCGCGCAAAGGGAAGTTCTCAGGCCTAAGGCCTGAACGAAGTTTACTCGGTTACACCAACACTCGGCATACCGAGGCAAATAAAGTTTTTACCGTAAGCAAAGTACCAATTTAAGCTCCAGCAGGACTTGAAGGCTCAACGAAGGTATCCAGGTCGATTCCGTCGGCGATCCGAGTGGCAGCATCGATGAAAGTCTCCATGAAATCTTCAAATTTGAGTTTCTTCGTGTTGGTCACTCGGAGATCCTTCAGTTTGTCCTCTCTAGCTTCCTTGCAATGAACCCTGACGAGTGAAAGTGCCACGTCAGCACCACAGCGGGCTGCAGATTTCTTCCACGCTTGCACTCGACTGGGAATCTCATTGAGCCGAGTCATCATTGACTCGAGGTCAGTTTGGAGAGGATCTTCAGGCCACAGTTCCTTTTCGACCTTTTCAAAAGCAGTTCTCAGCCGAGTGATGAATCCTTGGACGCTCTTAAGACGAGCTTCGAGACGAAACATATCCATGGCCATGGCGTCTCCGACGAGAGATTTTGTGGGGTCCAGATTGGGTTCAATCTCTTCAGTTTCTTTTTCGAAGTCTTGACAGAATTCTGCATGAAGAGAAAGTGAAAAGGTGATCACAATACCATTCTGGAAAAACCAAAGAAATTCATTCGACAGATGAGGGTTACCTTCGAGCATACTGAACATTTTCTTCGCAAAGTCTCCCAAGTGTTTCTCCAGAGTTGTATTACTCTTGGTCTGCACTTCGAGCTTTTTGATCCATTCAGATCGTTCCTGCTTGAGCTTGGTGTTCTCCTCTTCCAGTTTACTGGCTGCTGCAAGTTTCTTCTCAGCAGCCTCAGTTTTCTCCTTCGCTTCCTTCTGAGCATCAGCAAGTGATTTGTCCTTGTCCTCGAGCGCCTTCTTCATGGTATCTAAAGAAATAGCATTGTTGAGGCGCGCTCGGAGACGACGGTTCTCATCACGTACGTCTGTTCGAGTGGATTCACTCGGTTCAAAGGATGGAAGATGAAAGTGATAATACAATTGATCAACAAAGATTACCTCCCAAAGTCTTCAGTTCGGTCTGCGCACGGTCTAGGCTGTTATTCGTCAGCTCCAGATCCAGCAGAAGTTGATTCTTTTCCTTCTCCAGCTCGACGTACTTGGTCCCGAGCCCACAGGCTTTCTGAAATCAGCAAAAATGGGGATTCAGTCGACATAATAATTTTTCTACTCCCGAGTGGAAAAGTTCAACTACAGTCGACTGAAAGGCGGCCCGCCGCCCCACCCCACAACCCTAGTACCCTAACCCGAACCAAACCGAATTGCCCGAATTGTCAGGTAATTCGGGTATCAGGTTAGGGCTCGGGTCTCATTTCTTGGCTCGGTTTTCGGGTTAGCTAGGGTTTGGGTTTCAGTCTAGAAAACCCGAAATACCCATACTACCCAAATTATTCATACTATCCAAATTATTCGTCATATTATTACATTGTCATGTTACCCATACTAGCCAAAATACCCATACTACCCAAATTATTCATACCAAAAGTTGATGCGTGCTCCGAATATTTCTGTTTTTTTTTTTGGTACCAGAATTACGTGAACCAAAATTTAGGGTAATTTGGGTTCTGGTATTTTTCTGACAGAAAAAGTTTCGGTTCCCATTTTTAAGTACCCGAATTACCCATAAACCAAACTACCCGAACCGAAATAACCTAAATACCCGAACACCCAGGGTGAACTGCCTTGAGCAATTTCAGGGGTATTGGGTGGGTTATCTCTAGGTTTAGGAAAACCAGAGATGAATTGGGACAAAGAGCCATGTAGTTCTTCCAGGATTTTCTGCAGAGACTGAAAATTAGTGGTCACATGCTCTCTGAAATCTTCAAAGTCTTGTCTGCCCTGCCCCCTATTTTGCTACAAGATCTTGACATTTACCTGCAAGGATTGCACCTCTAGATTTGCAGTGTTCGAGGATCAGTTGGGCCAGCCATTGAAGGGGAGTTAATAGAGCAGAGAGGGTATTAGAACAGCCAGGGAGCCAAGTGACATCACTGCAGATGATCGTCAAGCAAAGGAAGATATTTTACCAAAACAAAAGTTGCAACCAAACCTAGGACGTCGACCCTACCGCCGCCAATGCCGTACCGTCGGAAGTACACCGTATCTGGGTGGGAGGGTGGGATTTTATTGTTGAAACAGGGTGCTTCTGCAACCACTTCCCAACACACCAAATTAACCTGTACCGAGCTATGGACACCGCCACACGTGGATGGAGACCACACCGCGGCCAGACGTCACCAGTGAGAAGTGAAGGATTTCACGGCTCCTCCACCTCCACTTCGCCACCAGGAGATGAACCAAGCTTTGTCAGACCTGAGTTGGTGTGAAGAACTAGATTCAGAATCTTAGCTGAAAGTGAGGAACATTTAGCTACTTTATTGAATAAATCTGAGAGTTCTAGCGCGATACAAGAGGAACATGAGGCCTACCAGGAACACCAACGGCTAAGGGGGAAACCCTAATACAAGAGAGACGTCTCGATCCTCCGAGAAACATGGCTTTATATAGCGACCCACGAAGGGCTGGTAGCCACACGATGAAGATCGGACGCCCCTAAGGCCATCATAACCCCCGAAGCGGTACGGAGACATCTTTTTTTTAGCAAAAGAGGGGGGGGGGGCTCCCCCTCCGATTTCATATAAAGAAATCAATGAAGTTCGAACAACATCCAAACTACCAACTAAAGCAGAAATGTAAAAAAGCTAGCTATTACAAGGATTAAGGCGACAGAATTTTAAGGATCATTCTATCCAGCCAGGAACAGCCCCAAAGAGCACCTCCCCAGACCATAGGGGAGAGGGGTAAGACCGATCCAACAACAACTACATCACCATCATTCTACGCAAAAGAAGAGCATCAAAAGGACCACCGCTTGAACCTCAGTCGAACCTAAACCTTCGTCATCTTGAGGTCAATCTAGGTACTCCAAAACGTCAGCCTTGAGCAACTCTATAAATCTCACTTGCTACTTGCTCGATTAAGTTTGCTCCCAAGGTCAGGAGCTTTGCATCTGGGTCTTTTGTCTGCAAGATAGACCAATCAGCAATCCAAGAGCAAATTAGCTTTATCACACGCATATGATCATTGATCCTTTTTCTGTTAAAAATAATGTCATTTCTACATTTCCACATAGCCCAAATCAAGGCAGAGGTACCAACTAGTATCAATTTCTTGCCATTTTTTGGAAAGCTTTTTAACCATCTTCCAAAACAGTCTCTCGCATCAGCGCGGATGGAATGCAAATCAAAAGCACATTTTATCAAATTCCAAATCAATATAGAAACTGAACATGAGAAAAACAAATGATCAATATTCTCTTCTTTACCACATAACACACAGTTCTTATCCCCTTTCCATCCCCTCTTAATCAAATTGTCTCTAGTCAGGATGCTTTTGCTGTTAACTAGCCGCAAGAAGAATTTGATTTTCGCAGGAACTTTAATTTTCCACAAAAGTTTCTGCGAAAAACCACTGCCAGTCTTAATCAGATGGAGGTACAAGGTCTTAACAGTGAATTTTCTGTCAGGGGTCAGCATCCACATTGCTTTGTCCTTACCACCATATAGTAGCACCTCTTCACATCTAGTTTTCAGACTTTCCCACAGAGGAATAGATTCCCCATAAAGGGTTCTCCTAAAAGAGAAATTGCGCCATCCTTTATCAATAGCATTTTTCACCGACATGCCATGATCATTACTAATGAAATATAAGTTCGGATAAGCATCTTTCAGGGGTTTATTTCCTACCCACCAGTCTTCCCAGAATCTGGTATTGCACCCATCCCTAAGTTTTTTCTTAACATGTCGATAGAAAATATCTCTATTTTTTAACAGACTAGACCAAAACTGGGAATCCCCATTTCTTCGAGTAACACCAGAGATGCATTTGTCTCCAATGTTCCCTCTAATAATGCCTTGCCAAAGCCCTTCCTCATTTTCCAGCTTTCACAACCATTTAGCAAGGAGAGCTTTGTTAAAATTATCTAGGGCAATAATCCCCAGGCCCCCTTGCTGTTTTGGCATGCAACAATTTTTCCAACTTACTGAATGATATTTCTTTTTATCTATATCAGTCTGCCATACCAATCTTGCTCTAAAAAAACAACTTTCTTCCTTACTCCAGCAGGAAGAGGATATCAAAATCTCTTTAAAACAGCTTTCTTCCTTACTCCAGCAGGAAGAGAAATCATCCGCCTCGTCCGCTTGCCACGTCCACCATGTGCAATCCCATCTATGTTATCTCCATGTTTAACGCGTGAGCCACTCATTTTTCTTATCCCGACGAGATCCACTTCGTCTCCTACCTCCATCTCCACGCACCGCCCATCTCAGCTCACCTCTTCCACATTGGCTTCGTCGGGAGCAGCCCGCGGTTGTCGACCGCAGCACCTGGCGGCGACCTACTTCCATCTCCACGGCGGAGCAGCAACGCAACATGTGCGCTGCTTCAAGCGAGATCTCGTGCGCTGCCGAAGCTGTAACTCATGGTGGATCTCGCCGCCGGCGAAGCTGTAGTGCAATGCAGGCGCTGCTTCGACCCGAATCTCGCTGCTGACGGGAAGATGCAATGCAACGAATCGCTGGTGGCCGATGGAGCTGCAACGGCAATCGACGCTGCAATCTAGCATCGTCGCGCCCGATGTTGGCGTTGCAGTGAAGCATCACCGGCGACCGACGGAGCTGCGACGAGCAGCTGGTGCTGCAATGGAGCACACTTGCGCTGGTGTTGGCACTGCAGTGCATCATCCGCCATGGCCGCTGCGTGCTGCGTTGTAACATCCGTCGTGCGGTTGCGATGCATCAGATGTCGTCGGTCACCTGCGCTGCGATGCAGCCCTCGCCGGCGTTGCTGTCGTCGACGACGTGGCTGCTGCTATGACACCTGAAACAAATGACCAAGGCACGGCGATCTGCGATGGAGCAACTGAGGCGCAGTTGCGTGTGCTCGGGGTGAAGAAAACGAGGGAGTGCTGACCCGATCAAACGACTGGAGAGGATGGATCGGACGGCTACCAGTCGGATGATTTGTAGTAACCCCCCATATATATAGGAATATTAGTTAAGCAAGATTGGACAAGAGTTACTCTGCTTCGGAGACATCTGGTGCGTCGGATTGAAGATGGGCGCTTCCCGCCAACAACTAGCCGCTTTGAATGAAACTTAATTGAAACAGAGTTGCAGCGATCGATTATATTCAGATAACACGTTCTCGGGTCCTGACATCGCGGCTGGCTGCTTCGGACTTGGCGCGCCCCATCCCCTCCCATCCCAAATCCCCTCCGCCGGCTGCGACCCCGCTCTCCGCGACCTCGCGCGTACGCAGGCGCTCAAGTGCAGAGCGCTCTCACGCACCGCGTCGCCACCAAAGCCCACCCGTTGGTGCCGGAGTGCGACCCCGCTCTCCTCCGGCCGGGCCCCTCTGCTCGCCTACCAGCGCCGCGGCTGCACCACCGGCCTGAGTCGCGGTGATCTCGCCGGTGGGCGGCGGCCTGGTCGACGACCTCGTGACCTCAGCCGTCGCCGTAGGTGGTTGCCCGCGGCCTCCTCCGCTTCTTCGAGGAGCTCGGCAAGCGCAGCGCCTGCGAGCAGGTCAGTCAGCGCCCTTCGTCCCCTCCATTGTCCCCAAGTGTACCCTACTCAAGTCTCCACTGTCACGCGCTCTTCCTACTCGTAGGAGCAGCAACCTGCGAGTTGCACTGGAGGTGTTTGACGTAATTCCATACTGGGATCTTCACCCATATCTCAGCGAGCGTTACTTACTCTGCCGTCCGTCTTCTTCTCCTATTACTTGCAGTTAGAATTTGACTGAGAACTGGTTCCGTCTTCACTGATCAGAAAAGATACGTATATCACAGAAAAATTTGGGGCCAAGGTCAACAAGGAGAGAGTTCTCTTTTGTTGCCCAGTCCAGTACAACCATCAAAAAGGTTTGTCTCAAATTACTTGCGTAAGCTAGTAGTTTATCTTCTTTATTTAGCTTGAGTTGAAAATGTTCAACTCAGTTTGCTAAAACCATCACTAGAGAGAGCAATGGATGTTCTGTCATGCTTATTTATTTTATTATTATTATCAATGTTTTGTGCATGAATTGCAAATCATTATCCAGCTCCAATTGTTTTGCTGGAAGTAACCTGCTGCTATCCTATTGTATGAACAAATATAACTACATTGTCATACTTCTTGTCGTAACTGTATCTCCAGGGAATATAAATTATTCGTATTATTTTGCTAAAAATAGCTCATGTCCTGAATAGACTACATTTACCCTACAGTACTATACATACTATTTCCATATTTCAAATTCACTTTCTTGTCATGTGTGAAATCCCTATATTTAATTTTCTAGTTTAAATTCAGCTACATGTCTCGAGACAAGGAATTGGATGGTACCAATCATTATTCTCACCCAAGTCTAGGGGGAGAAGATTGATTCTGGCTGGTACCATCACATCTGGGAAAAGAAGTTTGATTTTCTAGATACCACCACTTCTTGGTGCAGTACTATTACCTAGCTGTACATATTCTTCTTTATGAACTACGAGCTTAAGACGTTCAAGAATAATACTTAATACATCAAGTAATGTTCCTCAAGATACTGTGTGAATATACCTTATGACCCCTAGCTCCATGATAAGAAATGATCTACTGGTAGCATCGTCCTTTTGTGAATGTGAATCTGTTACTATGAGGCTGCTAAAATTAACAAAACTGTATATAGAAGAAACCGCTTCAGTGTCTTTTGATTTTTTTTTTTGCTTATCCTTTTACAGTCCTAAATTTGTCAAGACTGCAAGCAGCTTTTTGCTTTCTTTTAATTAGTCCAGCTCTTATGCTCTTCTCTTTCAGGTGTCAAGTTTTATAAAAGGATCATCTATTGCATCAAGAGAAGATGCCATCTTGGCACCAGAAGAAACAAACTACGCAGCAACAATCCGGTAATCTGAACTATGTACATGTAAATTTAGATAAGTCGCGTGCACTTCGCAAAAAAATGAGAAGAACTTGAACAACCAGGTTCAGTTTCTATCTATATTAACTTCTAGTCCGACGTAAATGGGGCAGAGTATGGGGTAAAAGAACTTCATAGGTACTGAAGATCTCAAAGAAAAAGAAGGATATTTACTGAAGCGTGAACCATTGTTCATTAGCAAAGGACATTATCATAACATAACAGTAGATGCTGCAATTTGGTTGCAGTATTTCATTAGTAAATATTAAGTAGTATTCTATAGAGGAAAGGCAAACCATAAGTATTCTAGAGATAAGACAAATCTTGATTCTTGACTATTCTTGTACAAAACTCGAGAAGCTGCTCCACTTCAACTTTACATTTAATTAAACAAAACATGGGTGATGAATCGACGGCGAATATGAGTGGTTAAATGCATTGCATATCTCAGCATTGCTTTTAAATACAGCTTCCCTCTTTGACCATCTTTTCTAGGAGCAAGAGAACCCATAACTTCTTTCATGTTAATCTTGTAAGATTAACCTTTTAGGTTACTCGCTCATAAGAAATGGCTTACATACATTGAGAAATTGTGTAAACTTTTGTGCTAACTGGTTTCAAAGGCCCGCATGAAACATCCCAAGGTAGAAAAATAGGGTAATTAGTTAAATGAAGAAAACTAGTAAATCAATTATGAACGGAATAGAGTTGCTTGAAATAAACGTTAGTACAAGCTAAGTTCCTTTAGGTGATAATCTGGTATGCGGGCAACTGATTGTAGGTTGCTCGTGTTTGGCATCCTTGCGAACGACTTTATAAACTTGAACTACAAAATCTGAACTTTGAACATAGCAGTAATTGGTCAATGCCATTGTATTACGTCTTTTGAGCCATAACTTGTTCTTGAGACTTGAGAGTAGTTTGGCGCCCGAATGTGGTTCTAAAGGCTTCCCCCAGTTCCCAAATTATAAGATTATCCAAACAGACTTCCCCTCTTAGAACGTTGGCAGCGATAATCTTGGGCGGGAGAGGCGTACTTCTTGAGCGCCTCAACCGAATGTTCGCCACAGCTGATTGGGAGGAGATGCATGGTAGTATTTGTTCCCTCCGCGACCTGTCCACTGCCCACTCGGACCACTCCTCCTCAAGTGCGGTTGCGCAAGCGTTTCCACTCGGAGCTGTTCTGGTTGAAGTTGGATGGCTTCCAGGAGGTTGTGGCCGAGGCCTGGCAGCGCCCGTGCCGGCTGATCCCTTCCAGCGGCTCAGGTGTAAACTGAAACTCACTGGCAGTGCTCTCTCCTCACGGAGTGACCGTTCTACTGGCAGCATCCGCCTGCATCTTGCCGTGACTCGCAACATCATCTACGGTCTACCAGGCTGGAGAAAGCGCAAGACATCAGGCCGCACGCTCTCCCCTGTCCAATCTGATTTCAATCAATGAGATGTATGCAGTTTAGTTCAGGCAAACAGTAGAGAATTTCAGAGATCTAGAGAGAGAGAGAGAGAGAGAGAGAGAGAGAAAAGGGATTCAGAAATTAGTTCCCAGAAGAAGATGTTATTGGCACTGTAGATGTAGCAGGTGCAGGACGAAGAAGAAGAGCAGCAGCAGCAGCGTGGGCTTGGAGAGGAACCGTAGCAGAGGAGGAGCTTCTCCCCGCCGATTTCATGCTTGTGGCTAATTATTCGCCAAGCTGCCCTCCCTCCGTTGGGACTTCGCCTATGCTGATTTCTCTGGTCTTACTTTGGCACGCGCGAAACAGCAGGGTGTTTGAACGCTCACTCAAAATCTGCTGCTATCCTCTGCCAGGAAATCGCGGACACGATCACGCTCTGGACTTGCAGAACGGCTAAAGAAGAGTGCTTAATTGGGCTAACCAAATTGCCGGCTAATCTAGTTTACTGCTGCTTTCTTTTGCCTTTTCCGATCCTTTCTCTTCTTCTTTCTTGCTCTTCAGTTGTACGTATGTTCTTGCCGCTTGCTGTTGCTGGGCACCCATGCAACTGGTTGGCCCCAGCGGGCACCCATGACAGGAAGCTCCAGCTTCGGGTAGCCTTGCTCGCAAGTCTTCCACAGGAGCACCGCCGACGCGCTCGGCGTTGTGGCCTTCGATGGCGGCCTCTCCATCAGCACCACCGTCCCTGGGGTCGCTCCCGACGCCTTCCCCGCCACCACCCAGGCCCGGGATACCCCTGCTGTCACCCACAACACACCCCCAATCCGCACCGAGATGGCGCCCGTCACCTGTTCGACGGAGTGCTTCACCCAGGTCTACGACGTCGCCAGCTTCGACGAGGTCCACGACCACCGTCCACCCCAACTCGCAGTTGATCTCATCAACCCACAACTGCGCAGGCGACGGCATCCATTGGCACCTGCGCATTCTCTACCGCTGAGGTCGTCAACCACAACCAACGTCGACCCCAAGGCCAGCGTGCAGGAACTGGATGACTCACCACTACCCTCCTTCAACACCTCCCCCCCAGCAACGAGCGAGTTGGACCACAGCGTCTCCAGCAACCTTACTACACCGGCACCAACCAACTACTCGGGAGGATTCGCCACACATTAGATCGACTGGGTAAAGCCTCCGATCACTGCCACCGATGCCCCGACATCCACCACCTGCCCGACGGGAGTACTTGACCACTTGTGCGACGAGCGCATGCGTCCATCTTACACCGAGCAACAACAATGGCCGCCCCCTGTTCCAGTGCAGATTTTTGTGAACAACACTGCCCTGTTCCATGGCATAGCTAGCGGCTGCGTCTATGGTGACTCTGGATATGTGTGCGTGTGGTGGTCCAGCTCAGGATGAGGAATGAATCGCAAGCATGGTTAGCTCCTACTCAGTATGCTACTGTGGTTGTATATCTGTTTCAGAGCGTGAAGAACCTGGGTACTTTGAGCGCAGAGCTATTAAGCAAAAATGGCCTTCAGTTAATACAGTTCATGCAAAATCAGTATTCCCCGGATCGTGCACCACATAATGCAGAAGTACAGAGTGCCGGGAGTCATTTGCAGAACGCAGCCCAGCACTGGGCAAGTGGGCATTGGATATCTCTGCAGGTTTTCGGTACAGCAGGGTTGGAGGGAATTTCTTGCCATGGAACATTTGCCATACATACAGGTTATCTGATTTCTTGGGACCCGACAACTCTGGGTTCAGAAGTAATACACTGGGAGCAAGTACACTACAAGGATCTGCAGTTTTCTCCATACAGTTTAGAGCAGCCACTGGAAGGAGGTGAAAATTTTATCCCTTATCAAACTGCCTATGCATTCTATTTGGAGATAATTGCACAAGTGAGTAACATGAGGAAATCAGACCATTGCAGGGTAGCTAGCTTGTATCTTGTACAGGGGCACCACATACTTGGTATTCTGTGTAGTACTCCTAGTTGTACCTTTCACGTGAACATCAAGTCCTGGTTCGAGCAACAAAATGAAAGGAGCTATAGCTTGCTACTTGCTTGCAGTCGTTGAACTAACACATCGTCCAATGCATATGAGGATTCTACAAGCCGTGGAAATATTCAAGGAGCTCATGAGTGCAGTTACAATGGAGAGTTATAGTTCCAATGGTTCACTCATGCATTCAGGTTGTGTTCACGAGAGGAAAGTGCTGCATAATAATACAGTGGAGAGCAACAAATTCAGGAGCAATCATTCTCTATGTTCTGGCACCCATCTGGTAGGAATTTGGTTGCTTCTAATTGATCTGGAGTCATACATCTTGGCCGATTCAGAGAACGCGGCGTATGCATGTCTCGCCTGGATACCTCATAGGTTTGCAAGTTCTCGTCCAGCGATACGTTCAGTACATGAATTTCGCTATAAAGTATCCAGGGCGACAACTGTCCCATGGGTTGGAAGGAAGCATATGCCCATGTTCAAGCCCAAGCCCCCATGGTCCATCCCTGTTCTACCAAGCTTTATTCCAGAATTCAGAGGCAATAAAAGAATAATTCAGAGCGTGTACGCCTCACTGAAGTTCTTTTGGAATTGACTCAGTTTTGGGCCTTTGCTGATCCTATCAGTGCCTCACCCACCCATTGGTGGTGCTTCTCTTGGGGTACCCCAGCTGCATACCTCAACTTTGCTCTGGATGGGTTTGGTTATAGCAACAAGGCATTGCAACAAGAAGGGATATCATGGATTTCTGAGAATTCTACTACCCGTTGCGACTTGCATCACCATTATCGTAGACGCCCTTGCTGTGTATCAGAGGAATCCAATTCCAGGAGAGTACATATAGCTCTAGACAGAGCAATGAGCAACGTGCAGCAAAGTTAGTTCCCTGCGACTATGCCTCTTCTACTGCTGCTTGCGCTGTCTATGTTGTGATCAATCCCTAGTGGCCTTTGATACATCAGCTGGAACTGCTCGTTATGTGGTGTGGTCTACACGATGTATGCAGCTCATCATTGAAGGATCACATAAGTGTTTGGCATGTTTTCAGCCAAAGCCCACATTTGCGTCACCATGCTCTGAGTTACACTATGACCTAGCACTATGACCTAGCAGTGCTCACTTTGACTTCCAAGGAGCAACGACGTGAACCTGTCACCTTGAGCAGCCCTGGGACCCAGGCAGCAACAGTTTGTCACTTTGGATCTCTCACTCATCGGAAGGAACTGATCACTGTCGAGGAATGTTGAGTGGTGGCCAGAACTCCGAGCGGTCCTCAGTGGCATCGGCTTGGCGTCAAGCCCAACTCAAGGTGTAGGGGATGTCAGCAACCCAAATGCTACCACGGCTACATCAACCAAAAGCACTGCCATGTCAGCCAAAACTGCTGCCGTGGCAGCCAACCCAGCAACAACTGCAGCCAAGGCCGCAAGCCCATCGACCGACACATGGGCCGGACCCGGCTGGGTACCACACCAAGGGAGGCTGACTACAAATATCCACGCAAAGAGCAGCGAACGACTGTCCGGGCTTGGATCAGGCAAAGGCAATGGCGGCTTCCTCTTTCTCATACCTCCTGTACTTCCTCCTTCCTCATTCCTCCTCCCCAATCTCTTGTATCTGAGCTTGATTTTCTTGTAATGGAGTGATTCGCAAGTCACCAACCTTCTGAAGAGCTCCGCCATGACCCTGAACTACTCGACCAAGGATATCGAGCAAATCTCCCAGTTCGGTTGCCTGAATACTGAATTCCCATTCAAGTTTCTCGGCATCCCTCTGACGGTCACTTGGTCAGGCGGCCAACCTGTGTGCAGCTGAAACCCCTTGTCGAGTGTGTCGCCAACAGGCTGCCGACGTGGAAGGCACACATCCTTGCCATTGCTGGTCGTACTACTCTTGTCCAATCTGTGCTCACTTCCATTCCTATTCACCAGCTGCTTGCTCTTGTTAGGAATGAGCAACTAACATTCACAGGGGCCAAAGGCCAGTACATATACATGTGAGGTAGAACTACAGAAAACCCCTTATACACTGGGGATATACAGAAAAGGGACTATACACATCTAACACCCCCCCCCCTCCCCCGCAAACTCATGGTGGGTCAACAACACTGAGTTTGGAGAGAAAGAACCCATGCTGCGCTCGAGTCTGTGCCTTCGTGAAGAAGTCCGCAAGCTGTAACTCAGAGGGCACATAGTGAAGAGCAAGAACCTCATCCTGCACAGCAGCACGTACAAAGTGGGCATCCACACCGATGTGCTTGGTGAGCTCATGCTTCACCGGGTCACGCGCAATACTGATAGCACCGGTACTGTCTGACAGTAAGGGAGTCGAGGTGGTAGCAGACACACCAAAATCCTCAAGTAACCACCATAACCAGATCACCTCAGCCGTCAACATAGCCATGGCTCGTAACTCAGCCTTTGTACTCGAGCGGGAAACATCAGTCTGCTTCTTTGTCTTCCAGGCAATAAGAGAGCCACCAAGAAAGACACAGTAAGCAGACAGCGAGCGTCGATCAGAGGGATCACTAGCCCAGGTAGCATCAGAGTAGGCCTGGAGCTCAAGAGAGCTGGAGCGGGGAAAGAAAAGGCGCTGAGAGATCGTGCCACGAAGATATCGTAGAACACGGAGGAGATGACTATAGTGGACAGAGGTGGGGGCTGAAACAAACTGACTCAGGATGTGGACAGGATAGGAGATGTCAGGACGCGTAACAGCAAGATAGACAAGACTGCCAACGAGGTGACGATAGCGAGTGGGATTAGGAAGAGGGTCACCATCAGAGGCACGAAGCTGAACGTTGAGCTCCATAGGAGTCACAACAGTGCGCTCATCACCAAGAGCAGCGCGAGAAAGAAGATCCTGAATATATTTTTCTTGGGAAATATAGAAGCCATCAGAGGTCGAGGAGATCTCAATCCCAAGAAAATAGCGAAGTGGACCAAGATCAGTCATGAGGAACTGGTCGTGAAGGCGAGCCTTAACAAAGGCAATGTAGTCAGAGTCGTCACCAGTGATGATCATGTCATCAACATAGAGAAGGAGAAGAGTCCGACCACGAGGAGACGTGTGAACGAACAAGGCGGGATCATGATCACTGGACGAGAAACCCGTGGCAGTCACGACAGAGGCGAACCGCTCGAACCAGGCACGAGGGGCCTGTTTAAGACCATAGAGAGAGCGGCGAAGTCGGCAGACCATACCATCAGGAACAGAGTACCCTGGGGGTGGCTGCATATAGACCTCCTCACGCAACTCACCATTGAGAAAGGCGTTCTGAACGTCAAGCTGAGAGACAGACTAATGACGAACAGAAGCGACAGCAAGGAGAGTGCGGACAGTGGTCATGTGGGCCACAGGAGCGAAAGTCTCATCATAATCGCGTCCCTGTTCCTGCTGAAAACCACGAGCCACAAGACGAGCTTTGTAGCGCTCAAGAGAACCATCAGAGCTAGTCTTAATCTTATAGACCCACTTGCATGTGATGGGACGAACACCAGAAGGAAGGGAAACCAGATCCCACGTGCCAGAACGCTCAAGGGTAGCAAGCTCCTGGGCCATCGCAAGCTGCCATTCAGGCTGAGTCAGGGCAGCCTGATAGGAAGTCGGCTCAGCAACAACAGAGAGGCCGTACTTGGCAGGAGAGTAGCGATCAAGAGGGGGTCGAGGTCAAGCACGGAGATTATGAACTGGGGGAGGCGTGGAAGGAGGAACATCGGAAGTGGAAGATGTGTCAGGAGAATCATCCTCAACACGAGGGCGGCGAGTGTAGTGGAGAGGAAAAGGAGAGAGAGACCGACGGATCGGAGAGGATGGTGGAGAGGAGGATGGAGGGGAGTGTGGTGTCGGTGGCATGTGAGGAAGAGTGAGACGGGTCTGAGGAAGGGGAGAGACCTGAGGCACAGAGGAGGATGTATCAAGAAGGAGAAGGAAAGAAATATCGTCCACAGAGAAACTCGAGGAGGAAGGGCGGGGGTAGTAAGAGCGAGACTCATCAAAGGTCACATCACGCGAGATGCGCAAGCGACGACCAACAGGGTCCCAACAGCGATAGCCCTTGTGCTCATCACTGTAGTCAAGGAAAACACACTCAACCGACTGAGCCGTCAGTTTGGTGCGTTCTCGCGGGGCAAGCAGGACATAGCACACACATCCAAACATACGAAGAGCTGAGTAGTCAGGAGATCGACCAGTGAGACACTCCATAGGAATACCACCCTGCAGAGCAGTCGAGGGCTGAATGTTGATGAGATAGGTGGATGCAGAAACAGCCTCAGCCCAAAAGTGGGGTGAAAGAGAAGCGGCAATCATCAGCGCACGAGCCGTCTCAAGCAGATGACGATGCTTATGTTCAGCAACGCCATTCTGAGCATGAGCACCAGGACATGAGAACTGGGCAAGAGTACCCTGTTTCGCGAGAAAACCACGCAACAGCTGGGAGATATACTCTCCAGCGGAGTCAGCACGGAAAGTACGAATGGGCGTGGAAAACTGGGTGTGAACCATGGCAGCAAATCGTTTGTATATAGAGAGAACCTCGCTACGAGATTTCATGAAGTAGAGCCAAGTGTAGCGAGAGAAATCATCAATAAACAAAACATAGTAGCGATGACCACCTTTCGAATCAAAGGGAGCAGGACCCCAGACATCAGAATGAACTAAGTCAAAAGGATGCTGAGATACGGACTCACTGGTGGGATAAGGTAACTGGGTCTGTTTGCCAAGTCTGCAACCATTACAATGTAAGGAGACATCTCCAGATACAGACCCTAAGAGGCCCTGACGAACTAAAGAAGACAAGCGAGAGCCACAGATGTGACCAAGGCGATGATGCCACTGCTGGAAGGACGCAGACGAAGAGGCAGCAAGAGCATGAGAGCTGGCAGAAGTGGTGGCAGCGGAAGGAACACAAAGCCAGTCAACCTCCCAAAGGCCCTCTGACTCACGGCGCCGGGGGCCAGCACCAACCAAAGCCTTGGTGCGACGATCCTGAATGGAGCAAGAGTCGGTATCAAGAATGACACGATAGCCAGAATCAGTAAGTTGGGCAGCGGAAAAAAGATTCATGGTAAGACGAGGAACATGAGAAACACTAGGAACAGAAAAAGATGGAGTAGAAAGAATGCCACAACTAGCAACAGGAAGAGGTGTGCCATCGGCAGTGAGAACATTAAGAGGAAAATCAAGAGGTCGAAGGGAAGATAAAGCAGAAGAATCAGAGGACATATGAAAGGAAGCTCCAGAATCCAGAACCCACGAGGATGTACCTGACTGAGTAGGCTCCGGCGAGGGCGGAGTGGTGGTGGCAGTCACAGCAGCAACAGAACCCGTCGAGGAAGAACCAGAGGAAGCCAGCATGCGCTTGCGTCGCATAATATCCTGGTCAGTGAGTGACGGAGTCGAGGGAGACGCATGAGTCCCACTGGAAGAAGAGCGCCTCTGGTCTCGCTGTTTCTGGCGGCAATCAGACTCTGGGTGACCTTGCCTGGAGCAGTAGCCACAGAAAGTGTCACGGCGCGATCGGCCCTTCTCAGCAGAAGGAGGGCGACCCACCCCCCCTGAAGGTGTGGGCAGAAGCGGTGGAGCGGTGAGACGAGCAGACGACACAGGAGCTCGAGCAGCCAACACAAAGGGAACAGCAAGCAACCCAGCAGAGCGGAGGCGGGTCTCCTCAGCACGAAGCTCAGCAAGTACCTCCGAGATAGGAACACGACCACGAGCAAGCAAGTGAGCGTGTCGAGGCTCAAACTCGGAACGGAGGCGAGATAAGAACTCATGGACACGCTGAAACTCCAAGTCGGACCTCATAGTCTGGCAGCAACGGCAAGTTCCACAAACAACTGTCCGAAGAGAGTCAAGTTGGCGCCAGATGGCAGAACTCTGTGTATAGAACTCATCAACAGAAGAGTCACCCTGCTGAAGGGCGTGCTCCTGACGCACCACAGATAAGTAGAGCGCATCACCAGAGGGCTGATAGCGCTGACAGAGGTAAGACCACATCGCTGCAACAGTACCGAGGCTCATGAACTCCGAAGCAAACTGAGGTAGGACACTAGCAGTGAGAACAGCAGCAGCCCGAGCATCATCATTGCACCACTGAGTGTAAGCAGACAGAGCATCCCGGTAGAGAGACAGAGCATCGGAATAGGCTGATACCTGCTGATCATAAGCATCCACCGCAGCATCATCGAGAGCCTTGGCTGCATCCCGATCAGCCTGGGAAGCACCAGCAGCAAGAACAGGCGGCACCGGTGGGGTAGGAGCCACGGGAGCGACAGGGCAAGGCGGACAGGGGACCTCGCCAGAGAGAACGCCCCACAGGAGAAGGCCGCGCATGTGGATCCGCATGAAGCCCGCAAACTCAGCATAGTTGGTGCCATCAAAGATCACCGAGCACCGAGGAACAACAACGTAGCCTGAAGCGGACATGAGGAGCTCTCTGTTTTTTTTTTTCAACCGACTTGCACGGTACTACCGTGCAAGTGCCGCGCTACTACCGCTAAAGCAAAAATGCAAACAGAAAGTTGCACAGAGGGAGATGCCCAAGCGGTACTCGCAGCGGCAGACCACAGCGGAAGTATCGCTTTAAGCGGTACTACCGTGATGCACAGCGGAAGTACCGCTTAAGCGGTACTACCGTGGGGCGCTCGCACGCAGCGGCGCGGGCGAGGCAGGGAGGCGGGGCAGCCAGCCGCAAGGCACCAGCAGCCGGGCGCGGCTGGGCGCGGCGGCTGCAGGCGGCGGCCGGTGGAGGCAGGAGGAGGGCCGGCCAGGAGGCGGCAGGCGGCGACCGGTGGTGACAGGAGGAGGGCGGGGCACCGGCGGCAGCGGGAGGAGCCCCGACGCAGCGCCGGGCGGGGCAGGCTGGGCGCGGCCGGGCCGCGGCCGGGGCGCAGCCGGGGTGCAGCCGGGGCGCGGGCTGGGCGCGTCCCTGGTCACGGCGCGGCGCGCGGCGGCAGAGCAGCTGCTCCCGCAGCTGCAGGCCTTCGGCCGGGCGCAAGGGAGGCGCGGAAGGCCGGCGGCTGCCGCGGAGGAGGTGGCCGGCGACGGGGGAGGAGGTGGCCGGCGACGAGGGAGAGAATGGCCGGCGACGGGAGGCACGGAGCTGCGGCGTGCGGGGTGGGAGAGAACCTAAGCATCTGATACCATGTTAGGAATGAGCAACTAACATTCACAGGGGCCAAAGGCCAGTACATATACATGTGAGGTAGAACTGCAGAAAACCCCTTATACACTGGGGATATACAGAAAAGGGACTATACACATCTAACAGCTCTCACCCGGCAAGAGAAGGTCATTAAGCAATGCGACAAAATCCGCAGCGGCTTTATCTGGGCTGCTGGCTCGGCAGAAGAAAACCAAGGGTAGCAATTGCCTGGTCAATTGGAGCCGCGTCTGTTGCCATATTGGGCTTGGCGGTCTGGGCATCCTGGGCATGAAGTTACGCCTTCGTTGACTTTGGTTCAGCAAAGCCGATCCATCCAAGCCATGGAGTAGTCTCGACATCCAAGCTTAACTTGCTGGTTTTGGTCTTACCGTTGACTCGGCGGCAGTGTGGTGGCGGAGATCGTTCCTGGCATCCTCGCCAAGGTTCCTAAGTGTGGACGCGAAGTATGAACTGTGGCCATGTGGCTCCAGAACGGGGCTTGGATTGACGACATCCTTGGTGGCCTTTTGTTGCTGGACCTCCATCAGTTCGTGCTGCTCTGGCGGGCAGTGGACACAGCCAACCTTTCGGATGAGCCATACCGCCTTGTTTGGAGATGGACGGAGTCAGGAATCTACTCTGCCTGATCATGTTACAGGAAGACCTTCCATGTGTTCCATTTGTCGCCATGCTTGGAAGCTCACCGGCTGGTTGCAGCCGGCACGTGCAAGTGTTCCTGAGCTTCTCACGTGCTGGATGATTTGGAAGCACAGGAGTGCCTGCACGTTTGATAGCGCGCATCTGAACTCTCATGCTCTCCTCAGCGATATCCTCAATGAGGTTCGTGCATGGGTCTTAGCAGGCGCCACCGGGCTGGCAGCTTGACGCCCTGAGGGCTGGGATGTTCATTGATTTCCTGGAGCTGGGGTAGCAGGCTAGCAGCAGTCGCCTTGCTTTTATTTTTTTTGCTTTCACTCTGCCCTCTTGGGGTTGTATATAATCTTTCCCTGCATTTTCAATATATTGAGTGCAAAGCTTCAAAAAGAGATAATAGGCCCACTTTTTGTTAAAATGTTTAGCCGACTAGTCATAACTTGTTCGTCTAGCGAGATTTGGTTAAAACTAAACATTTTTAAATTTTCAGTCTGACTAATTTCAATTTCACGTTGAGTCAGATTTTTTAGCGGTCTGATCATGTGTACGCAGCGTGCATCATGACGCTCACATGTGGGTTTCACTGGTTCACCAGGACTGGTTTTCCTTCCAGCATGTAGTCGGTTCTTAGTGGTTTGTCTGGTTGCTTATCGGGTTTTCTCAGTTGTCTGTTTTTCCTTTTCCGCGCCCAGGTAGGTATTCAAGTTTCTCTTCTTTTTTTCAATTTGTTATCAGAGCTGCATGTCCTTAGCTCCTCCCATCTCAGTGCGTTGTCCTTGGTCTCCTCCAGCCAGCCGAGGGGAAGCGGTGGCTCGCTGCCATGGGGGGAGAGAGAGGCTGGTGGCGCATGGCGGCGAGGCCATGGGCGATCCACTGTGGGATGCTGATGGGGAGGCAAGCAGAGCTGTTGCCATCGGCGGGCAGGGTACGTTTCCAATTGCTTCTCTTGCATTTTTCTTCATTTCTAGTGGCACGTCGGCCGGCGAGTCCTTGGTTCTTCTTGTCGAGATGCGTTGTACAGTAAATCAGTAACTCATTGTGGGGCTAATCGCGGGGATGGATGTGTGCAGTTGTACCAAAAGGGGGGGGACGCAGATTGACCGATTGGGTGGATTTTGTTTTCCCCCAATTTTTCTAGGGTTCATTCCATCACAAAGTTGATTTTTGTGGATCTGGACACTCTTGATAGCTATTGGAGATTGTGTTTGTTCCGTTTGTTGCCGTCGGTATCCATATGTTGCTAGAAGGGCTACTTATGTTTTTAAATCTGAGCTCATTTTTTTTTCATTTGTTCAGTGTGAGCCCCATGTGTGGCTCGGTCGAGACATAGTGCTTTTTTATGTGATCCGCCCACACCCCAAACGGAAATAATCCTTATGGGCTAGGAAGAGCCACTGAATATACTCCCTCCGTTCCTAAATATAGGGTGTATAGTTTTTGGCACGGAAATTAAAGAACGCACGTGGAGGGAAAATTTCACAAGTTTTTAGCAAGATTACACCTGACTAATTGACATCAGAAAAAAGCGGAGCTTGCCTGATATAAGGAAATGTAATCAAATCCCTAAAACAAATATCCAAACGATTGGTGCAACGCAATACACCTTATATTTTGGATTTTTTCTCAAAAATCTATACACCTTATATCAAGGAACAGAGGGAGTAAGTCAAAAGATGTATATATGTCTATTTCCATGACTTTTAAACTGTTAGAAGGTTTTTGCCCTGTAGCGGATGTTTCGATGCCGAGCATCCGCAGCGGGTTTCCCTCTATATGCTCAAACTTGCTCTCCAGTTCTTCCCGCTTCCTTTATCTGATCTAGCTGGTGTAATGAACAATGTTATTTCCGTTGAGAAATTAGTGGAAAAGGGGTTAGCCCGGTTGGAAAAAAAATTCTATCTCCAGAGAATAACAGAACTACATATATACTATTTTTTTTGCCTGATATGTGCTACTTCAGACGACAGTTGTTTTCCCTTCTATGAGATGGGAAAGCCTTCTGATTGCTTGTGATTTTTGAGGATTCAATGAGCATTATTTTCCGTGTGATGTACCGTTAAGCAGAAACGTGTAAAAGCCACCGAATGCTACTGTCTAGGATGATAGATGGCTCTGTTAAATTGGAGCCTGGATATGTCCAGGCATCTAAACTGTATGCTTGATGTGATAAATGTCTGTTTGCAAAGGAAAACCATATTTTCATATGTTAACTGCATGAATTTGTTCCTGCTAATTCGAACTGCAATATTTTCCTTGTTTCTTCTTTGATCAAATGAAGAGACAGTCCTTGTATTCGTTTAGAGTTTTGAGGATCCACTGATTATTATGGAGGTTTCTGTACAGCCACCTGAACCACTGGAAGAATCCTTCCTCTGCTACGATTACAATATCAACACAGTCTGCTAATAGCCGACGCAGAACCAAAACATCATTTTTGTTTTGTGCATGCTCATATTTCCATGCAGGTTATTCCATATACATTTTGTGATAGGCCATGTTCTTAGTCATCTGTGTAGCCAGTAGAGTCCACATGAAATGCTGTGGCGTTGTCATGTATATAATCAGCTTGCAACAGCACCTCTGGCTACATCTCCATTTGTACGATAACCTTTGATACATTCTTTTTCATGTTCACAGGGCTCATATCAGCAGAAGGATGGTATATGAGTCTGATTGTGGCTCATCCAACGTTGAGTGCCGGGAACAAAGCAGAACGTCAAGTGATGAAGTAGTGAGGATTTTCTAACAGTCCTCTCTCTTAGTTATTTCAAAGCAGCATGTCAAGTGATGAAGTAGAGAGGATTTTCTAACAGTCCTCTCTCTTGTTTATTTCTCTCTCTTATCAGTCTTCTCTGTTCCTGAGTTTAAGCATTTCCATTCCGGCGGTTTCAGTTTTATTCCTTGGTTTCTTCTTAGTTATTCAGTGTCCCTCAGTTAAATCTGTTTAGCTTATTTATTCAGTCTTCTTTAGTTCTTCAGTTTTATCAGATCCTTTTTAGTTTCTCAGTGTTATTCCTCATTTTTGCGCCCATTCTTCTTTAGTTTTCCAGTTTTATCCCTTTTTTCTGAGTTTCTCAGTACCCCAGTTTTATCTGTTTCTCTTATTTATTCATTTTATCATGTTTGGTTTTCTTTCAAACTCCAGCGCATTCCAAAGGCGCGCTGGACATCACCGTTACTGATACGCACTACTTGTGATGGACAGACACGACAAGAACAGAGAAGCAAAATACTTCACATGTGCTGATGGCAGGATTGGGTTCAGGTCCAGATGGGAAGAGTGTGCACTTGCAAATGAACTTGGGATAGGGCACGACATCCTCATTTTGTTCAACAAGGATGGAGGTCGTGTCACTATCTCATTGGATGTCCCGCACCCCTTTTAATGCTATTCCCTTCTGGAATACTAAACCCAAAGCAAGGGGCTTCCTGTGTTTCCTTCTTTTTTGTATCAAGTCATGAAGCTAGTATGCTTTTTTAGTTAAACCAGGAGTTTTTTGTCAGTCACCTCTAGTTCTTAGTTTAGTCATGAAACTAACGTGCTTCTTTAGTTACATCAAGAGTTGTTATTCTCAGTCATCTCCAGGTTTTCGGAGTTTATTATGTGGCATGATATACATTCTCTGCTAAGCCAGAGATATCTTTTTTGTTCGTTTTATCAGTGTTTTTTGCCTCCATGTCCAGACTAAAATGTTTTTTTTTTTTAGTACATGTGTGTTTGTTATCGTGGTGGTTGTGCAATTTTTCTGGGAGCAGCAGGCCCAAAAGTAATTGCAGTAAAACGTGTCGCGAGTTTGTCTATTGTCTAGTTTTTCCATGACCGTATCTTTCTCTATTCACTAACTGCATGTTCTGTTCTACAAGTTTTTTCTGAGCAGTGATGATTAAATCACAGAGAAAGGGATGCTAATCAAAGGCGAGCAATCATGCCTGACTGTAGCGCTGCTCCGATCCAAACAATTGTGCAGGATACAAGTCAGAGTATGTGATGGCATGGTGTTTGTGTGTCGATATTGCTCCTCTTCTTTGTCCATGTCCATTGGCACTAGTTTTTTGGGGGTTAATCTTCTTTTTTATCCATTCTTCTGATTCGCTATCTTCTTCCCTCTCCCTTTTCCTTTCTCTGCGGCCAGCTGATGGCGCAAGGTTGAGAGGGGATCAAGCCCTTGTGGAGAGCGGCAGGCACACGAAAAAGACCCGGCAACCGGAGACCCGATACAAGAAAAAGGATGATTTGGTGACAAAAGTACCACTGACAGAAACCTTGTTGAAACCGAACTCGCAATCAGTCAAATGATGATTAGACAATCCACAATATACTTACTTTTTAGCCACATGAAGGCTTCATCTGCATCACAACAAAGAACCCATGGTAAAGCAGAGATGCCAGTTTTTGATAATTATAGGCATGGAAACCTGATTGTATCTCGTTTCTACCAGCTCAATTCTGATACATGCTTCCTTTTCTCCAAGTTAAGTATTGCATGTTCCCTGGTCTATCTATATCAGAATAACGCATGTATGAAATCAGCTATCCTGGGAGTGGCTGCGACGAACTGAGCTTGTAAAAACCTTTGGCATGGGCTTCCTATGGCTTCGATGAGGCTATGCGACAGATCTTGGACAGTCTTGTTCATACGAATGTTGGAGGTGGCAACCAAAGTTTGTTCTAGAAAAGATAGATGGATCAATGGATGTTATGTTGAATTTTCCCCTAGTTATGGAGAAGGTGAGCAAGCAAGGCATGGCCCATAGAACTGATCACGAGGCGATGCATCATGCTCTTGGATGGGTTCAGGATATATATCTAAAGATGCATGGTGCTGATGAAGTGCATGCAAGATCTTGGTTCGGCTAGCGCGCGCTGCAACACCAACGCATAATGTGGACCTTTAAAAGAAGACTTGGCGAGGTTTGCAAAATTGCAAGCCCAATGCGTATGATGCCATCTGTGCTCGCAAGAGGAGAAGACGAAAAAGATGAATTGTGGAATTGGTTTTGCCTGATCGTGTTACTCACAGATGGTAGTACATAACTACATATACAAGAAATGCCACTGATCCCTGCATGGATATGGGTGAGGAGGTGACGTAGGAGTAGCTGGCTATCCTCAGGACTAGGTCCTACAGTTACAACAGAAAACACTTTATGGTTTCTTTCTGGAGAGACCTACGCAGGTTAGGAAGAATTTCCCCCGCGTCGTCCCGCTAGGGCGACTCGGGCGGTGCCCAGACCCTAGCCGCCAGGGGCGCGCACTCCCTTCTCCCCTCCCTCCGTCGCCGTCGCCCCGGGGCCGACGGCGGCGGCGGGGGACTCCCTCTCTCATGCGTCTGGTGCAGGCCCCTACACGTGTGGAGACGCGACCGATCTAGTGAAGCGGCGGCGATGGTTGCGGTGATGGCGGCGGTGGCCGGCCCTGCCTCGTGCGACGGCGGCTGCAGGCGCGTTAGGCAGCTTGGTCACGGGTGGCGGCGTGCGACGGCTAGCCCGGTTCGGGCGGCGGCGTGCCATCTGGCTTCGGATCGACGGCGGCGTGGAGGGCCTGGTGGACCGCTCGGTGGCACTTCCGGTCAGATCTGTTCTGGTCGGTACAGCCGGCGGTGGTGGTCATCTCCTCCGTCGGAGGTGGTCGGCCTGAGGCTGGGTGGTCGGATCTCGAGATCCGTCATCTAGTCCCGGCTGCGAGTCGAGGAGACATAGTTGCCGGTGAAAACCGAGCCGACGGCAGGTGATGGTGGCGTTCTGCGCCGTTACCTGGATGAAGGCATCGTCGTGTAACTAATGTCGACCCACTCGTGCTGCTTCGGGGGAAACCCTAGGATATGTTTTTTCAGATCAATCGATGGCGGCACTACAGTGTCGTTTCTCTCTTGGGAGTAAACCTGAGCATTCACCGGTCCGGGCCGGGTTTCGGGCCGGGCTTTATAAAGCCCGTACTGAAAATCCCAAGCCCAAGCCCGGGCCAGCCCGATAAAAAAAATCAATATGCAGGCCCGAGCCCGGCCCGAATGGACTAAAAACACGATTTCCGGGCCGGGCCGGGCCTCCGTGTAAAACGCCAATTTTCGCAAGCCCAAGCCCGGCTCAAACTGCTGACCGGGCCTAGATCCCAAGACCGGACCCGGCCCGAACCTAAATCCCGACCCGGCCCGGCCCGGCCCGGGTTTTTTGGGCCGGGCTCGGGCCGGGTCACCGGGCCGGGCTGCCCATGCCCAGATGTACTTGGGAGCATCGTTGGTGGAGCAACACTGGAAGACAGAGGCAGGAGGTGGAGCGGCTTCATCTTGAACGGAGCTTCAGTGGAGATGTCAAGTCATGCCTGGCCAACAGGTGCTACGCTCTGTCATGCCTGTTCGGCAGGTGCTACGCACGACAGATCTTCCCGAGTCTCCGCGTCGGGATGGACGAGCGCAGGGCAGTGGCACTGTTGGGCATCGTGGTGGCATCGACAGATGGTCGGGCTGGCAAGGATAATGCGGATCTCTCTCCTAAAGATGGGACAACGGTTTGATGATGATGATGACTTCTAAGACGTGTGCATGTGGTGTACACTTTAGGTCATATGCACCGGTTGTTGGTTCCGATACGTTATATGGATGGATCGGCGACGACATCGGTTTTAGATATGGGGAGTGAGAGCACTTCACATTATCAAGTTTGTACATGTGAGTGGTGGCTTCGGGTGGCTTAATGTATGTTCTTGTCAGACCTTCATGAAATAATTAATAAAGATGGTTGTATCCATCGATTGATGCAGAGGCTGGGGTTTAACCTCCTTTTCCAAAAAGAAACCACTTCATACACACGTACATGTATGATGTACCAGGCGCGATCACATTACAACTCAACAGAAAACCCACGCGAACCAACCTGTGGTAGGATGGTTAGAGGGACAGTGATATCCCCAGCCTACCAGGGTTCAAGTCCTGGTGCTCGCATTATTCGTGGATTTATTTCAGGATTTTCGGCGATGCGCATTCAGTGGGAGGAGACGTTCCATCGACGACGAGGCGCCTACAATAACTTTGTAAATCTCAAGATGATATGCTGGCTCAGTCTCTCGGAAGTGCTCATAGTGATAGGGTGTCACTAGTGCAAAAAAACCTAGCTATGGCGTGGCAAAAAGGGCCTTGCTGGCGTAGGCACCCTACGCCAGCAATATGGCGCCATAGTTAAAAATTAGTGGTGGCGTTGGATTCGACGCCAGCACTATTCCATGCGTTTATGGCGTGCCTCTTGTCCAACGCCAGCAGTAATGTACGTCACTAGTGGCCTTGGATGTTAGTGCTATGCCAGCAATGTCATTTTCAGATTTAAACCAAATCTGTACAGCAGCGCGATACAGCAAAAATGACAGCAATATCAAAGGTTTTGACAGTAATTAAACAGTACATTGCAAATACCAAAATCTAAGTTCAAGACTCATTATTTATTGACATTATTCAGAAAAGTATCAAAAAAGGCATATAACACAAGTACACACAAGTTCGGATAAATTAACAGGAGGTGATATGGCATGCATGCCCTACTAGCTAGCTAACTCAGACAATACGCCGGGTGGACTCAGGATCATAGTCTAGAGTAAGTGGACCATCATCATCGCTGCCAGCAGGCCTATAGTAGACCATGATCTCGTCACGATCGTAGTCAAGGTAGAATGTGGCTCTCTCCCCAGCTTCTACCTGGTAAGCAGTTGCAAGAGCTGTCCAACCAGGGCAACTGAAATAGGTGCGGTCTGACTCGTTGGTGACAAGGCAGTTGAAGTGTTCGGCCATCAGCATCTTCATTAGGGTGCATTGGAACGTGATGGTTGCATCAAGCGGAACTCGGAACTTCTCTAAGAAGTCACGCCTTGCCCCGCAAGGGATGACCTGAGCGAAATTTGAAAAAAATAACCAGTTAGACAATTTCGGCCACAAACGTACCATATGAAACTCAATCAGAACATGTTAAACTAAATCATATATATATACCGTCTTAGCAATGAAGTCCTTCGGAAGATCGATGAAGAACTTCCTATCCTTATGGCATCTCAAAGCACCACAAGTCTTACACGGGGCATCCATTTTTTGCTATCAATATCGTTGATCAAAGTAAGCATAGATAATTAAACTAACTAACTAACACATCAAAATAGAACATATATGCACTAGTAATTAAGCATATACGAAATAGCTAATGCTACGTCCATCTCTAGCATAATTAAGCACGGTTCAAACATATAATAACTTGCATAAAGTTAAAGAGTCATTCATATACGAAACAGCTAATGCTACGTCCATCTCTAGCAAGCTAACGGCCAGAGGGGCCGGCCTCGTGGTCGTCCCTGGTGGACCTACGACGACGCAGTAGCGACTGAACCTCCTCCTCCTCCTCATGCTCCTCCTCCTCCTCGAGCTTATCCCAGTCTATGGGATCCTCCTCTGCGCTCTTCTTCGCTGCATACTGAAAGAGCATCATCTTGTTGGTCTCTAAGAGTTTGTCATCTCTCGCAAGCTCCGTCACTAATGGGTCGAACAATTACTCACCCGCGATGGAGGCGATGGGACGGTGGTGGAGGCGCGGAGACGGCGACGGCGGTGGTGGCGAGGAGACGGCGACGGTGGTGGAGGCGCGGAGACGGTGACGGTGGTGGAGGCGTGAAGACGGCGATGGCGGTGGAGGCACGGAGACGGCGACGGCGACGGTGGTGAAGGCATGGAGACGGCGACGATGACGGTGGTGGTGGCGCGGAGACGGCGACGACGGTGGTGGAGATGGAGAGGGAGACGGCGGCGCTGTGGAGTAGGAGATGGCGACGGCGGCCGGGGGGATTGGTCGTTGGCGGCGGCAGCGGCATCGGGTTGGGATTGATTTGGGGGTGTTTGTGTGGGGATTAGATCCGGGTGCGTATATACGAGTGGTTGGGTTTGACGGGCTGTGTGATGTGTTTGCTAGCATTGGCCCACGTGTCCAACGCCATTTCAGTTCATTATTATTTTATTTTCATCTTTGGTGAACAGATATATATATACAGAATTAAAAATTAGTTCAAAATATAATTCACATAGATGAACAACATAGATTTCATTAATTAATCTGGCCTGCTTACATACATCACAGAAGGATAATAAAAAGTAACAATTATAGTTTACTACTACTAGATCTAGACTAAGAACATCATCAGTGTGATGACGACCACCAGAAGAAATGGTGTCATCGATCCAGCTGGGAGAAATAGGCCAAGCAGGCAACCGGCTAAAAGAGCATATCAAAGCAACTTGAATTTTTCTATTTGGCCTCGCATCACATAGTTCTGGAGTTGCATCTCGTCTATTTGTAGTCTCAAAGGTCTAATGGAGTAGTCGAGAACCTCGCTTTAGTACTTCTGGACGAGATCAACCCATATCCATGTGAAGCAATATTTTCCCATTGTTTTCTGTGGATCACAATATATATACACACACATGCATATTGATGTGAGCGATGCTAGAGGAGTTGAATTGTGCAAATTAGCTGAAAGCCAATCAATATGTATATACGTACCTTTCCACGGTTGGCGCACATGTAGAACTCTCGCTCTGGATTCCATTCCGTGTGCGACATATGCTTATCAAGAGGGCCACGATAGCTGTAAAGCAGCACATGGCCGGTATCTTTGACGCTGGTGGCGTAGCTACCGGATTGAACAGAAGTGGCGCTGCTGCGGCGGGATGATTCGTCGGACTGCATTGGTCGTGGCGAGCTCATGGTGTAGCCAACAGGACCAGACGGGAGCTCGGCCAGGGCGGCGGAGTCCCAAACTTTCGACACGCTCCGTCGACGTGGGTCCATAACTAAGGGGAGCTAACTAGTTATTAGGGACAAGAATTGGAAAGTGAATGTATTTTGAGAAGCAAGGGGCTTCGAACACCAGGTTATATAGGCAAAACATAATGCTGGCGTTCACGAGCAGGGAACGCCAGAACTACATAATATATCTATGGCGTGTCAGAGCGATCTACGCCAGCAACGCATCCCGACTGGTCAGCTCAGCAGGGACCACTTTCTGGTGGCGTTCTACTTTATGTCGACGCCAGCACTAACTGCACAATGCTTTCGTACCATTTCATCCAACGCCATCGCTATTTGGAAATATTAGTGCTGGGTTAGTGGAAAATGGCGCGCCACCAACAAAAGTTGTGGCTAGCCATTTCTCTACTAGTGTGTGCGTGTGTGCGTCCATAGGGGTAAATGGAGTATTTAACCAAAAACTACCACAATTCGACCTGACCTAACAAAAAACTACCACTTTGAGAAAAATTACCCGAAGCTACCACTTTTTTTCTAATCCTTTTCTAAAAACTACCAAGTATGAAAAGTGGCCGATTCGGCACGTTAAACTCGATTATGACATGTTGGGCCCATCAGTCAGTGTTGACGTGGCAACTCCGTTATGTTGACTGTTGTTTTAACCGTTATGACATATGGGACCCACATGTCAGTCCAACAAATCTAATTTCCCCAAAAATTGAAGCTTGGATCGAGATCCAGCCCTTGGTCGATCCCCGTATTGCTGTTCGATACTGCACTGGCCGGGATGGCCGCCGGAGCAAGCTGGATCCTCACTATGGTCGTCGTCGGTCAGCTGGCTGTCGCGCCGCCGGGATGGCTGGTCGCCGCGCTGGTTGGCTGCCGCACCGTCGGGCGTGCGGGCCTCTACGCAGCCGCGCTGATTGGCATCTGGGCGGGCTGGCGGCCGCGGTGGCTGGCCTTCGCGTCGCTGGGGGTGTTGGCCTCCACATGAGCTAGCCGCCAAGCTTGTTTGCTGCGCTCGGGCTCAGCTACGCGTCCCCGCGCCCCATCTCGAGCTCGACGATGGCCGCCGTGGTGTGGTTAGATTCGCCTTTTTAGGTGGTTAGATTAGCCTAACTACTAATTTGTTTAGGATTAGATTGGCCACTGTCCACTTAGGCCCATGTGGTTAGATTAGTCTAACTACTAATTAGTTTAGGGTCAAGTCAATGGCTAAATTTATAAGAAGTCTAAAAACCAGAGAAACTTTTTGAGGAAGACATGCGGGCCCCACACGTCATAAGGGTCAACATAACGAAGTTAGCTATTGTGCCACATCAACACTGACTGGTGGGCCCAACCATTCATAAACCCGCTTAAGCGGGGCCGAATCGACCACTTTTCATACTTGGTAGTTTTTAGCAAAGGATTAGAAAAAAGTGGTAGCTTCGGGTAATTTTTATCAAAGTGGTAGTTTTTTGTTAGGTCAGGTAGATTTGTGGTAGTTTTTGGTTAAATACTCCACTTACCCCTATGAACACGCGTGCACACATACTATCCCTACGAGCACTTCCGAGAGACTGCAGCTGATGGTGCAAGGTTGAGAGGGGATCAAGCCCTTGTGGAGAGGGGCAGGCACACGAAAAAAACCCGGCAATCGAAGACCCGATAAAAGAAAAATGATGATTTGCTATAATCATCCTTAAAACTAACATAGTATGTATGTCTACCCATAGAGGTAGGCACAGGGCCCCATACATCAGAAAACATTAATTGCAAAGCTTTAATAGAAACACTGGTGGAAACAAAATATAGTAGTTGATGGGATTTTGCTTTTTGACAAGAATCAGAAATAGTGTCAACACACGCTCACCAACACACATGAGCTGATTATTCCTAAGCACTTGTTGAACAATAAAAAATGAAGGATGTCCTAATCGTGCATGCCAACGTTCGGAAGAGAGTTTGATGACATCGCACACTTGCTTATTGAATCTTATGTCCATGCACGCATCTACCTCGATAGAGAGTTCTCCTCGTGACCTGATCCTTGATAAAAAAGAAATAAGGATGAAACTCGAGAAACACATTATTGTCAAGGGCAATGCGATGAACTGAAAAAAGATTCTTGGAGGTGGTGGGTACGTGCAAAACATTGTCAAGATGGATATCTCTACATGGGTTTTTGATAATAGAGACCAATATGAGCTATGTCCATACCTTCACTAATGCGGAGCATCCTACGGACATCACCATGACAAGAGTCTGTTTGACAAGTGACACGTGCCACGTCTACTCCACATACATAAAGGTGAATCATCTCCTTTACACGTGCTCACTTGACCTCGTCGAGGATAGTATACTACTTGACACTCCTATCGTGTGCATGCATAGGTATTGTCGGAGCTTCACGAATGATGAGGAGGAGTGCCAGCACCTATGTACGACTACACCATCCGCGAGGGAAGCTTGGAAGAGAAGGAAGAAGAAGCAAGGACAACTTCTAGAAGGCCCGGACCTTCCGGCCTGCCAGGAACCTCCGGACCCCGGACCTTCCGGCCTCCGGCGACCAGAGCAGCTCCCATATGTGACAACTCTATGGATAGCCCGAACCCTGTCCAGACCTCACCCAGAACCTCCGGAGCCCGGAACTTCTGGCCATCCCTAGAACTTCCGGCCCTGCTTCTGCGCACAGACATGGGCCACATCCCGTGTACCTCTGATACCTGTGATCTGCGTTGGGTTTTCCGTGAAGAGGAGCGGGTAATTGCAGCATAAAGCAGACAAGTATTTCCCTCAGTTATGAAACCAAGGTTTATCGAACCAATAGGAATATCAATCATCAACCGTCTTTAGCGGCTACACACAAATGAACAAACGGTTTGCACCCAACACGAGCAAGAGGGTTGTCAATCCCCTTGATCTCGTTATTTGCAAGCAAATGAGTTGTGTAGATAATTGTTGATAAATATAAATTGCAAAATAACTAAAAAGTAAATAAAGGCAGCAAGGTAAATATAGCGTTTGCGAATATATAAGTGAATAGACCCCGGGGGCATAGTGTTCCCTAGCAACATCTCTCATGTAGGCAGCATACGGTGGGTAAACAAATTACTGTTGGGCAATTGATAGAAAAGTGGATAGGTATGCGATGTTCACGGCAATGATCATGTATATATAGGCATCACATCCATAAGCAGATAGGACGACTCCTGCCTGCACCTATTACTATTACTCCACTAATTGACCGCTATCCAGCATGCATCTAGAGTATTAAGTAAAACAGAGTATTGCTTGAAGAACGATGACATGATGTAGACAAACTAAACTCAAACAATATGAATGAACCCCATCGTTTTATCCTTAGTAGCAACAACACAAAGATGCATCTTGTCCCCTACTTTTTCACTGGGATATAGAAACTCGTCAGGTTGAACCTACCACAACGCACCACTCCCACCGATGTAATATCAATCTACTTGGCCAAAGCATATCAATAGATCGGAGAACATTACGAAGCCATAATGATCATGCACATAAGAGATAATATAATTCAGAGGCATCTCAAATACTTTTCATGAATAATCTGAACATAAACCCACAATTCATCGGATCCCAACAAACACACCGCACAATAGGATTACATCGGATAGATCAAAGCGAAGATGCGATGATCATTGTATTTAAGATCATAAGAGAGAGAGATTGCCATCTAGATACTAGCTATGGACCCGTCGGTCTGTGGTGAACTACTCACACATCATCATGGACTTCGTTTGGTACAGTAAACCTGCAAAGGCAAAAACACACAGAAAACAACAACTGGCACTGAGCACTGGGTCAATAGGTTAGTGCTCAAAAATATTATAAATTGGTAAATAATGACCAAAAAAGTATCCTAGAATGATAATATATCAGCATGGAACAATAAAAAATTATAGATACGTTGGAGACGTATCAACCCTCCCCAAGCATAATTCCTGCTCGTCCTTGAGTAGGTAAATGATAAAAACAGAATTTTTGATGTGACATGTTATCCACTATGTAATCTTATTCAGGTATGCTCAATGAGAAAAGATGAATCAACAAATATTAACATAGCAATATTCAAAGTGTAAGAAACAGAATTGTTAATTCCTAAAAGTATATGATTCTTAAGAAATGTTTAACCTCCCCCATTCATCTTATTGTATTAGCAAGGCATGGCTCCATCTTCACCATATTAATACAAATGTTAAGCACCATGGTGTCTAAGTCAGGCAATTGGTTTGTACTTTTTCAATATGCATCAACTTTTTATTCTTCACGCAATACATGAGCGAGAGCCACTGGACATAGCATTTAAGTGGAATAGACTATGGTGGTAGATATCAAAGGGGTAGGAAGTGGAGAAGATAGTCTCACATCAACTAGGCATACCAAGGGGCTATGGAGATGCCCATTGATAGATGTCAATGCAAGGAGTAGGGATTGCCATGCAAATGATGCACTAGAGCTATAAGGGTATGAAAGCTCAAATGAAGCTAAGTGGGGTGTGCATACAACTTGCTTGCTCATGAAGACCTCGGGCATTTGAGGAAGCCCGGCGTAGGAATATACAAGCCAAGTTTGAAATAATGAATAGGTAATTCCCACTAGCATATGAAAGTGATATATCATGAGACCCTCTACATGAGGAGCATGGTGCCACTTTGAGGCACAAGTGTGGTAAAGGATAGTAGCAAAGTCCCTTCTCTCATTTTCTCTCATTTTTTGAATGGATGGTGGGCTCATTTGGCCTCCCCCATCTTTATTTTTGTCAGGAGTCTCATCTCGACTTATGGGAGAATCATCGTCTCCATCATTCTTTCCTCACTGGGACAATGCTCTAATAATGATGATCATCACACTTTTATTTACTTACAACTCAACATGGAGAACTGATATGAAGATATGACTCTGTATGAATGCCTCTGGCAGTGTACCAGGATGTGCAATGATCTAGCGTGACATGTATCAAAAACATTATGAAGGTGGCTTTGCCACAAATACTATGTCAGCTCTATATGATCATGCAAAGCAATATGACAATGAACGAACTAGTCATGTGAAGCGACGATGGAATTTGCATGGCAATATATCTCGGAATGGCTATGGAAATGCCATGATAGGTAGGTATGGTGGCTGTTTTGAGGAAGATATAATAAGGCTTATGTGCAACAGAGTGTATCATGTCACGGGGTTTGGATGCACCGGCGAAAGTTGCACCGATCCTCGAGGTGAGAACGGGCTATGCACGGTATGGAAGAGGCTAGCAGATTATGAAAAGGTGAGATTGCGTATGTCCATGGTTTCACATTAGTCATAAAGAACCCATATACTTATTGCAAAGTTTTATTAGTTTATCATAAATAAAAGTACTAATCGCATGCCCCAAGGGAAGAGGTTGGTAGGAGTTAACCATCGCGCGGTTCCGACCCGAAACAACACTAGGATTTCAACAAGGAATAGAAATGCTCACACATCATCACCATGCCTCTTTAATTTTTATATGAACTAAAAGGTCAACCCCTCTTAATATCGACACTTCTATGGTTTAACAATTATGAACTCACACCTATTTCACATTACTACATCAATCTCATTAACCCACAATTTCTTTCTATGTGCTACATGATGGTTTTGATTATCACTCTTTGAATACCTAATATTTTTGTACTAGTCTGTATGACCCATGAAAATTACGGTCACTATTTATTAACTCTCAAACAAATATAAGGGAATAATGAGAGTGAAATCATTTCTTTAAAATCTACATGCCACCGTGCTCAAAAAGATATAAGTGAAGTACTAGAGCAACTGCTAAGCTCAAAAGATATAAGTGAAGCACATAGAGTATTCTAACAAATTATGATGAAGGTGTGTCTCTCTTAAATAGTTGTGTCCATAAAATAATGATTGTGGCAAACAGGAAGTAAAAGCAAACAAAAGCAAATGACACTCCAAGCAAAACTCATATCATGTGACGAATACAAATATAGCTTCAAGTGACATACCGATGGATTTGAGACGAAAGAGGGGATGCCTTCCGGGGCATCCCCAAGCTTAGACGCTTGAGTATCCTTTAAAATATTACCTTGGGATGCCTTGGGCACCCCCAAGCTTAGGCTCTTGCTACTCCTTATTCCTTTGTCCATCAAGATAACACCAAAAACTTGAAAACTTCAATCACACAAAACTCAACAAAACCTCGTGAGATCCGTTAGTATAAGAAATATATTGCATACTTTAAGTACTGTTGTAAATTTATTCAAAATTCATAAATGTATAATAGGTACTTTATTCTAACTTCTCTATGGCTTATACCCCATGATACAATCCATACTTTAATCAAAATAAGAAACTATGCAAGCAAAAACAGAATCTGTCTAAAACAGAACAGTCTGTAGCAATCTGTAGAGACCCTATACTTCTGTAACTCTAAAAATTCTGAAAAATTAGGAAAACCTCGAAAATTTGTATATCAACACTGTGTAAAAATTTCAGATCATTAGCATGCTCCAGAAAAAAAATGAAAATTCCTGTACTGGAGTCAAAAGTTTCTGATTTGTTTCAGCATCGATTCTACTCATCTTGTGAGTCATCCCAAAGGCTTTACTTGGCACAAACACTAATTTAAAAACAAAAACATAATCATTATAGAGATAATAATGTTATTAAAAATAAACAGAAAGTTTAAAGCAAAAATTTAAAGATAACTATTGGGTTGCCTCCCAACAAGCGCTATTGTTTTATGCCCCTAGCTAGGCATAATGCATAGTTTCAAGTGTTGTCATCTTTGACACTCCACCCATAAGTACCTCTCATAATTGATTCATAAGGTGGTTTAATTCTCTTTCTAAGGAAGTGTTCCATCCCTTTCTTTAATGGGAATTGGAATCTTATGTTTCCCTCTTTCATGTCAATGATTGCACCTATAGTTCGTAAGAAAGGCCTTCCAAGTATTATGGGACAAGAAGGATTGCAATCAATATCAAGCACAATGAAATCTACAGGCACATAATTTTTATTTTCAATAATAAGCACATAATTAATTCTACCTAAAGGTTTCTTGATGGTAGAATCCACAAGATGCAAGTTGAAGAAACAATCTTCAATATTAGTGAGACTGAGTACATCACAAAGAGTTTTAGGAATAGTTAAAACACTAGCACCAAGGTCACATAATGCATTCATATTTATTGATCTTTATTTTGACAGTAGGTTCCCACTCATCATGCAATTTTCTAGGAATAGAAACTTCAAGCTCAAGTTTCTCATCATAAGCTCTTATCATAGCTTCTACTATATGTTCGGTAAAAGCTTTATTTTGTTCATAAGCATTGGGTGAGCTAATAACGGATTGCAACAAGGAAATACATTATACTAAAGAGAAATTATCATAATTAAAGTCCTTGTAATCCAAAATAGTGGGCACATGACTAGTTAAAGTTTTGACCTCTCCAAACCCACATTTTTAAGATTTAGCATTAAAATCATCACCCTCCAAGCAAACGGGATGCTCCTCTACTAAAGTTGACTCATCTCGAATCCCTTTATCATTTATATTCAGAGAAGTAAACAAAGATTCAATAGGAGAAACACCAATCATTTTAAGATCTTCATCATGATTCCGGTAAAAACCGGGTGGAAGAGCTTTTTCTAAGAATTCCCGCTTAGCTCCCAACTTAGCGGTTCTCTCCTTACTTTCATTAATAGATATTTGGATAGATTTCATAGCATCATTGAAATCATGCTTGGGTGGCAAACCTTTATTTTTAAGTGTTTCCCCATCAAGAGCAAGTCTATCCATGTTTTTAGCCAAAGTGTCATCTACATGCAATTTTTATTCTACCATAGTGTTGAAAACCTTTTGAGAATTAATAAATTCTTTAATTGTGTTCTCAAGATCAGAGGGTATCCTATTAGCATTTTTAGAAGAATTTCCATAAGAATTACCATAAGAGTTTCCATAGTTATTAGAGGAATTACTGGGATATGGCCTAGAATTGAAATTTCCTCTATAAGCATTGTTATTGAAATTATTTCGCGAGACAAAGTTCACATCAATAGCATCATTATTTTTCTCAATCAAAGTAGACAAGGGAACATCATTGGGATCAACATGAGCATTTTTACTAGCAACCATATTCATAAGAGCATCCACTTTTTCACTCAAAGTAGCGATTTCTTCAATAGAATTTACCTTCTTACCGGTTGGAGCCCTTTCGGTATGCCATTGAGAATAATTTTTCATGATGTTGTCCAGAAGTTTTGTGGCCTCTCCTAAGGTCACATCCGTAAAGGTACCACCTGCAGCAGAATCTAGAAGATTTCTAGACACAAAGTTTAGTCCAGCATAGAAGTTTTGGATAATCATCCACATATTTAAACCGTGAGTTGGACAATTCCTTATCATTAATTTCATTATCTTCCAAGCTTGTGCAACATGCTCTTGATCTTTGATACGTCTCCAATGTATCAATAATTTATGAAGTATTCATGTCATATTTGCCTATGTTTTTACTATATGATTTATTGGGACTAACCTATTAATAGTTGCAAAATTGCACAAGTTCTTGTTTCACACTTTTATGTGTAGGAATTAATTGGAAATTGATGAAAAAAAATGCAAAAGGAGCCTTGTTGGATGAGGACTCTGACTTTCCTGAAATCTGTCCACAAACAGTTTTTAGAGATCGTCAGTTTGACCCCAGAAGACGGCGTCAAATGGAAAAATCTAAAACTAGGAAAGTGTGGGGAATTTTATGGCATTGATTCTGGACTCCAAATTCGTCCAAAATAGAGTGCGATCTGTAGACCCGTTTTACTAGAGGAAAATATCTGATTACGGGATTACAGGAATTGATGACGTGATTGACTCCAACTTTTACCATATCTGATGTATTCGGCCAGGCCACGACATTGAGGACTCAGAGCTGTGAGGAGTCACTAGGAAGGTTCTAGAGGTGCCCAAGAGCCATTGGATCAAGGGTCCATCCATCGGAGGGCCATAGAGCACCACAGAGGCACATATAAGGAGAGAAAAACCCTAATTTTGGGGGAGCCACTAAAAGCCACGAATTTGCCTCTCCCTTGGCAGCCGCCAAGAAGGGGAGAGGCTCCTCAATTGCAGCACTAAGACCAAGGAAGAAGGGGGAGCAAGGGGCCGCCGCCCGTCGCCGGCGCCGTGGCCGCCATCGCCTCCATCTCTTTGGGGTTGCACCTCTCCATCAACAACTCTCTCTTTTTCATCATGATAATGTATGAGTAATCCACCTTGAGGCTGAGGGTTTGTACCGGTAGCTATGTGTTTAATCTCTCTCTCTCTCTCTCTCTCTCTCTCTCGTGTTCTTGAGATGGCATGATCTTGATGTATCACAGGCTTTGTTCATATAGTTGGATCATATGGTGTTTTCCCCTCTTTATCTTGTTGTGATGAATTGAGTTTTTCCTTTGAGATTTTGTTATTATCGGATTGAATACTTTTATGGATTTGAGAGCACTTGATGTATGTCTTGCATGCGGATATCCGTAGTGACATTAGGGTATTCAAGTGATTCACTTGATATATGTTATGGCGTCAACTTGCGGATTCCGGTGACCTTGGGGATCTACGCATAGGGGGTTGATTGCACGTTTTCATGCCTTGTTCTCCAATAGAAATCTTGGGGCACTCTTTGAGGTTCTTTGTGTTGGATTGAGTATTATGAATCCGAAATTGTTTGATGCGTATCGTATAATTAACTCATGGATACTTGTGGTGACATTGGAGTATCTAGGTGACATTAGAGTTGGTTGATGCGTATCATATGGTGTTATTCTAGTACGAACTCTTAGATAGATCAATTGGAAAGGATAACTTGGTGTTATTTTAGTATGAACTCTTGGATAGATCGATCGGAAAGGATAACTTTAAGGTGGTTTCGTATCCTACAAACAATTTCTTCTTATGTTCTCCGCTAGATAAGAACTTTGGAGTGATTCTTCGTTGCACATTGAGGGATAATTATGTGATCCAATTATATTAGCATTGTTGAGAGATTGCACTAGCGAAAGTACGGACCCTAGGCCTTGTTTTCAAGCATTGCAATACCGTTTGTGCTCACTTTTGTTACTTGCTACCTTGCTGTTTTTATATTTTGAGATTACAAAAACCTATATCTACCATCCATATTGCACTTGTATCACCATCTCTTCGCTGAACTAGTGAACCTATACAATTTGCCATTGTATTGGGTGTGTTGGGGACACAAGAGATTTCTTGTATTTGATTACACGGTTGTTTGAGAGAGACCATCTTCATCCTACACCTCCCACGGATTGATAAACCTTAGGTCATCCACTTGAGGGAAAATTGCTACTGTCCTACAAAACTCTGCTCTTGGAGGCCCAACAAAGTCTACAAGAATAAAGTTGCATAGTAGACATCAATCTAGCTGTTTAAAATTCATTATTAGATTTCTAAGGGAGATGATCTTAGCACGAGGAAAATACTTGGCAATAAAAGCATCTTTACACTTATCCCATGTTCCAATACTATTACGAGGTAAAGATGAAAACCAAGCTTTAGCTTTATCTCGTAGTGAAAAAGGAAATAATTTGAATTTCATAATATCATTATCCATATCCTTTTTTATTTTGCATATCGCATAATTCAACAAAGGTATTAAGATGTGACGCGGGATCCTCATTAGGACTTCCCGAAAATTGATCTTTCATGACAAGATTTAGCAATGCAACATTAATATCAAAAGCCTCCGCACTAGTGGCGGGTGGTATAGGTGTACTAATAAAATCATTATTATTAGTATTTGAGAAGTCACACAACTTAGTAGTATCTTGAGACATGGTGACCGAGCAAGCAAAGTAACAAGCAAAACAAGCAAACTAGCAAGCGAAGAAGTAAACTAGTAACAAGCAAAGGTAAATATTTTTGTATTTTTTGATTTTTATGTGAAAAGCTAAATATAACAGCAAATAAAAAGAAGAACAAGTGAATGAAAATTTGTGTGAAGTTACTTGGTAGTTGATGATGATATTTCTAGGCAACGGCGCCAGAAATCCTTCCTGATACTTGTGATCTGCGTTGGGTTTTCCGTGAAGAGGAATGGGTAATTGCAGCACAAAGTGGATAAGTATTTCCCTAAGTTATGAAACCAAGGTTTATATCAAACCAATAGGAATATCAATCCTCAACCGTCTTCATCGGCTGCACACAAATGAACAAACGACTTGCACCCAACGCGGGCAAGAGGGTTGTCAATCCCCTTGTTCTCGTTATTTGCAAGCAAATGAGTTGTGTAGATAATTGTTGATAAATATAATTGCAAATAAATAAAAATAAAATAAAGGCAGCAAGATAAATATAGCGTTTGTGAATATATAAGTGAATAGACCCGGGGGCCATAGTGTTGCCTAGCAACATATCTCATGTAGGCAGCATACGGTGGGTAAACAAATTACTGTTGGGCAATTGATAGAAAAGCGGATAGTTATGCGATGTTCACGACAATGATCATGTATATATAGGCATCACGTCCATAAGCATATAGGCCCTACCTGCACCTATTACTATTACTCCACTCATCGACCGCTATCCAGCATGCATCTAGAGTATTAAGTAAAACAGAGTAATGCTTGGAGAACGGTGACATGATGTAGACAAAGTAAACTCAAACAATTTGAATGAACCTCGTTGTTTTCTCCTCAGTAGCAAGAACACAAAGACGCATCTTGTCCACTACTTTGTCACTGGGATATAGAAACTCACCAGGTTGAAACTACCACAACACACAACTCCCACCGATGAAATATCAATCTACTTGGCCAAAGCATATCAATAGATCGGAGAGCATTACAAAACTATAGTGATCATGCACATAAGAGATAATATAATTCAGAGGCATCTCAAATACTTTTCATGAATAATCTGAACATAAACCCACAATTCATTGGATTCCAACAAACACACCGCACAATAGGATTACATCGGATAGATCAAAGCGAAGATGCGATGATCATTGTATTGAAGATCATAAGAGAGAGAGATTGCCATCTAGGTACTAGCTATGGACCCTGATAACCCACAAGTGCAGGGGATCATTTGTAGCCTTTTTCGATAAGTAAGAGTGTTGAACCCAACGAGGAGCTAAAGGTAGGACAAATATTCCCTCAAGTTCTATCGACCACCAATACAACTCTGCGCACGCTAATGCTTGCTTTACCTAGAACAAGTTTGAAACTACTTTGCGGGAATAAAACTAGAAGTACTTTGCAAGATAATAAAGAATGTGGAAATAAAAGTTAGGTGCTGTTTTAATAAAAGAACAAAAAGAGTGAAAAACTTAGTAGAAAGCTTTTTGTGTAACGCAAGAGAAAGATTGTCTCTAGGCAATTGAATATAATATGATAGATACTTGTTATATGCAATGAGGGAGAGGCATACGCTAACACACTTTCCGTACTTGGATCATATGCACTTATGATTGGAACTCTAGCAAGCATCCACAACTACCAAAATTCATTAAGGTAAAACCCAACCATAGCATTAAGTATCAAGTCCCCTTTACTCCCATACTCAACAACCCACCTACTCGGGTTTGTCTTTCTGTCACTCACGGAACCCACCATAGGCAAATCATGAACATATTGCAACACCCTTCAACGGGGATCCCTCACGTTTGCGTGACACGGAGGGCACCATAGGACAGCACCATATCGACATACAACTCACATCCATAACATCATACCACAATTAACCCATAGGACAAAAGAGATCTACTCAAACATCATAGGATAGCCAAATATCATTGGGAACTAATATATGGAGTTGAGCACCATGTTTAAGTAGAGATTACAGCGGGGAAGAGAGGTGTTACAACGCTGCATAGAGGGGGAGATAGTTGGTGTTGATGGCGGCGAAGTTGTTGGTGTAGATCACCGTCACGATGAGTGCCCCGACGGCGTTCCGGCTCCACCGGGAGAGAGGGGGAGAGAGCCCCCTCCTTCTTCTTCTTCCTTGGCCTCCCCCCTAGATGGGAGGAGAGTTCCCCCTCTGGTCCATGCCCTCCATGGCGGCGTAGGGGCAGGAGCCCCTCCGAGATTGGATCTCCCTCTCTGTTCTCTTCTGTTTCACGTTCCTGTTTTCTGGCCGAAAACCGTTTCTTATATTCCCGGAGATCCGTAACTTCGATCGGGCTGAAATTTTGATGGGATTTTTATCTGAAAATTAGCTTCCTTGTGCCCGAAGGAGAGCTCCAACCGACTTACGAGGAGGGCACAGCCCATCACCACGCGTTTGGGCCCCTAGGCGCGCCCTGGTGTCTTGTGGTGGCTGTGGGCCCCCGTTTTCGTTGATTCCACTTCTCAAAATTCACAAATATTCCAAAAAAATCTCTGTAAATTTTTATCGCGTTTGGACTTCGTTTGATATGGAATTTCTGTGAAACAAAAAACACACAAAAAACAGGAACTGGCACTGGGCACTAGATCAATAGGTTAGTCCAATAAATCATATAAATTGTTGCCAAATGTATGTGAAAGTTGTATAATATTGGCATGAAACAATCAAAAATTATAGATACGATGGAGACGTATCAGCATCCCCAAGCTTAATTCTTGCTCGTCCTCGAGTAGGTAAATGATAGAAAAGATAATTTTTGATGTGGAATGCTACCTAGCATAATCTTGATCATATATCTAATCATGGCATGAATATTAAGACACAAGTGATTCAAAGCAATAGTCTAGTTTTTACATAAAGACATTAATACTCAGGCATCCCAACAAACAATCATGTCTTTAAAAATATCAAGGCTAAAGAACGCTATCCCTACAAAATCATATAGCCTTGTCATGCTCTGTTTTCTTAACACAAAGTATAAATCATGTACTACCCCGGTGTCAACCAAGCAATTGGTTCATACTTTTTAACGCGCTTCAGCATTTGCAACTCTCACACAATACATGAGCGCAAGCCATGGATATAGCACTATGGGTGGAATAGAATATGCTGGTAGGTTTCAAAGTGGTAAAAGTGGAGAAGAAAGTCTCGCATCAACTCAGCATATCAACGGGCTATGGAGATGCCCATCAATAGATATCAATGCGAGGAGTAGGGATTGCCATGCAGCGGATGCACTAAGAGCTATAAGTGTATGAAAGCTCAATATGAAAACTAAGTGGGTGTGCATCTAACTCTATAATGAAAAATTCCCACTAGTATATGAAAGTGACAACATAGGAGACTCTCTATATGAAAAACATGGTGCTACTTTGAAGCACAAGTGTGGAATTAGCATGCCCCTTTTTTCTTTCTTTTTTTCTTTTTTTCTTTTTTTTCTTTTTCTTGTCCGGAGCCTCATCCCGACTTGTGGGGGAATCATAGTTTTCATCATCCTTTCCTCACCGGGACATGCTCTAATAATGAATGATGATGATCATCACACTTCTATTTACTTACAACTCAATATTACAACTCGATAGTAGAACAAAGTATGACTCTATATGAATGCAATGATCTAGCGTAGCAAAGATATCAAAAAACAGACAGGCCATGGAAACATCATGCTAGCTATCTTACGATCATGTAAATCAATATGACAATGAATGCTCAAGTCATCAAAACGGAGGCGGTGGAAGTTGCATGGCAATATATCTCGGAATGGCTATGGAAATGCCATAATAGGTAGGTATGGTGGTTGTTTTGAGGAAGATATAATAAGGCTTATGTGTGATGGAGCGTATCATTGATGACGGGAAAATGGCGGGCGTGAGACACGCGTCCACGTCATTGATACAGAATGAAAATTTAAGCGCATACAATGCATAAAATAAAATGAAGATCAAACATTGTAGGTACTTATTTCCAGAACTCTTATATTTATATAACAATTCTGTTAATTACATCTCCAGAGAGAAAACCCCTGATTAAGAATTCCAACATTTCTATTACATAGGATTACAACATATGAGTATTACAAAATGATAAAAGAAAAGTCTTCCTCCTCGCTGTCGTCGACGCCGGCATGCTCGGGGGAGCCTTGAACTTTGTTGATGTTATCATATGCGATGGCTTTCATTTATATTCTTCTTTTATTTAACTTGTACTGATATTGGCAGTACATGTACACATGCTTAAATGGCTTCATCTAGTTTCCTTAATTGATTAATCAATACATGGACTTTGATTTATCTTTGTTTATATGAGAAAATTATCTTAGTGGTTAATCAATCTGCTAAATGAGCCTTCAAACATCATTATATGGGACATGAAATCATGCACATATGCTATGCATGCAAAACACTTTAGTACTAACATATATAGTACTTTTCTTTTGTGAGTAGATGATCATATCTACGTTTTCTAAATATATGCAAACCGTATGGGGGATGCATGGTCTAACTTACATCTTATGCGAAGATAAGCTAGATGCGACTTTTTCGAGCGTACGCATATATAGAGCGGATAAAAATATTTAATTCATTTTGATAGCATATGCAAATGCACTACAATATTTTAAGTGCAATCAAACTCAGATTATGACTGATCATTTTTAATCTTTATCATGTGTATGAACGTCCATATGAAGGGACCATACGCTTTTGTTTTAGTCGGGTGGATGCACACCAATTAGCTTAGACTTAGCCACGTACAACCTGTCCATTTCACTTTGCATATGCATACACTTTGTTTCAGATAGTATAACCATCTAGGCTATTTTAGGGACATGTGATGAGTACCGTTCATGATTTGGCGGTGTTTCGTCTATGTATTTTATAGACATTCTATGATTTATTTTGTTGGTACAGCATGCACGCATGTGACCACATGAATCATGAAACTATGATGCATTTGATGAGCACCTGTCAATTTGCGTTTCTTACATGAAACTATAGTAGCTTACATATGTAGCTTATATAGTCTATAGTTTGTTCATCATTTTTTATCATTGATTTCCCCCAAGCTATACCTTTGTCGTCATTCTGCCGAGAACAAAGTCTGCACGCTACATAGGGAAGAAAGACCTTGATTTGTGTCAATATGACCAAATCAGAGGCAATTTCCATGCAATTTATACTTCTTGACATGTGTCAATATGACCATGGCAAGAACAAAATATCAAGTTTGGGAGAATACTTCTTGACATGTGTGAATATGATCATGCCAAGAGCAAGATCTCAAATATGGTGAGAATACTACTTGACATGTGTCAACATGACCATGCCAAGAGTAAAATGTCAAATTTACGGACTTTGGAGGCTACTTGACATGTGTCAATATGACCAAGCCAAGAGCAAGATCTCAAATATGGTGAGAATACTACTTGACATGTGTCAACATGACAATGCCAAGAGTAAAATGTCAAGTTTACGGACGATGGAGGCTGCTTGGTATGTGTCAATATGACCAAGCCAAGAGAAAAGATCATGCTACTTGGAGAAAAAGTTCTTGATCTGTGTCAATATGACCAAATCAACAACCATGATGTGGAGAAAAAATTACTTGGCTCATGTCAATATGACCAAGCCAAGAACAAAGATCAGACAAACATAGAGATGAATTCACGATCTGTGTCAACATGACCAAATCAAGAATCTATATTTGAGGAAAGGGCTACTTGGTTCATGTCAACATGACAAAACCAAGAGCAAAGGTTGGGCAACATCGGGATGCTTTCATGAACTGTGTCAATATGACCAGATCACAAACCATCATATGAGAAACTGCTACTTGGCTCATGTCAACATGACCAAACCAAGAGCAAAGATTGAGCAAACATAGAGGGAAGATCACCAAGTAGAGAGCCGAGGGATTAGTAGAGAACCATGACTCTCGCCTTCTCACCTCCGGCAAGCACCAAGCCTGCCTCCTTCTTTCTTTGTGTGTGTTTGCACGTATTTTGTATATGGCTTATCAGTAGGAGGAGGAGATGAATCGAACGAAGGCCGACCTCGAGAGCAAAAATGAACGGAACCCCCTGTATACGCTGAGTGAGCAAGTATTTAAAGGGGTGGAGGCGTGCATCGCTGCGGCTGGGACGCGCGCGCACCCACGTCCACGTCCACTGATCGTGGGATCGTGAGAACGTGGGAGCGGGGCTGCCTCCTTTCTCTTTTCTATACATTCCTTAATTTAATCACTAATTAACCGTCAACATCCCATCATCTGACATGGGCTTAATTAGGCTATGTTCTTTGCCAACATGTGGTCCTGGGCCCATTGAGCCTAATTATTTGATTAAGCCCTAACTGCATGGTTGATATATGTTGTCTTTGGGCTAACGTATTTATGGGCCTCTTGATTTAATTAGAGAGCCTTAATACATGTACATGCATGCATGTTTACGCATGGATCAGGAGGAAGGAATCCATTACGTATCTGGTTATATAGGCCGTGTCATATACACACAGCTTATATGTGTATGTACGTATGAACGTGTTACCCAATGAATGGATGTTATTATTGGCAATTATGTTTGATATTTATTTAGTTAATACACAATGATATTTCGCTGGAGCCGCGCTCGTACGTTTTATATTTTGCCGATACGGACGCCGTCTTTGATATGGGATTTTAAACTTATATGAACGTTACACCGCCGGTGACCGTGACGGCGTACATGTGGGCGAGCCATGTGTCTTGTATATTTTTTGCTTAGGACAAAACTTGACCAGTATTTATTTGTTTCATCACATTTTATAATTATTGGCTCTTTTCAATGCCTGCAATACTGGCAATGCATCATATCATTATTTCCGCCAGCCGTTGCTCTGAGCGGTTCATTTTATTATTTTAAAATTGTTTATTTTCATTATTAAATTGATTTTCCCGTTTGCATTTATCTAATTTTTGCACGGTATATGCACTCTATTTTGTTTTGGTCAAAAACCGTGTCAACAATCATATCACGGGGTTTGGATGCACCGGCGAAGTTTGCACCGACTCTCGAGGTGAGAAAGGGCAATGCACGGTAACGTAGAGGCTAGCAAATTGCGGAAAGGTAACAGTGCGTATAATCCATGGACTCACATTAGTCATAAAGAACTCACATACTTATTGCAAAAGTTTATTAGCCCTCGAAGCAAAGTATTACTACGTATGCTCCAAGGGGGGAGGTTGGTAGGAGTTAACCATCGCGCGCCCCCAACCTTCACACAAAGATAGAGAATCAAGAATAAATTGTGCTCCAACTTCCTAGCATAACGGGAGACTATATGTGCATGCTTCGGGAATAACAGACCTTAACATCAATATCTTACTAAAAATGATCATCCACTAGTACCTCCCACATATTATCATCTCTATATCGCAAAACTATTGCAAGGAATCAAACATACCATATTCAGTGATCCCTAAGTTTTATGTAGGATTTTATGACTAACCATGTGAATGACCAATTCCTGTTGGCTCTCTAAATAGATATAAGTGAAGCAAGAGAGTTTAATTCTTTCTACAAAATACCATGCTCTAATAAATATAAGTGAAGCAAAAAGAGCATTCTAAGAATAACGGTTTTCTATGTGAAGAGAAACAGGCAATCCAAACTTCAAATGATATAAGTGAAGCACATGAAGCATTCTATAAAGCCATACTCAAAAGATATAAGTGAAGTGCAATAAGCATTCTATAAATCAACCATGGACTATCTCATACCAGCATGGTGCATAAAAGAAAAGTGAAAACTAAATACAAAAGACGCTCCAAGATTTACACATATCACATGAACGAAACGAAAACGAAAACATATCGATAATTGTTGAAGAAAGATGGGATGCCTTCCGGGGCATCCCCAAGCTTAGACGCTTGAGTCTCCTTGCATATTTACTTGGGGTGCCTTGGGAATCCCTAGGATTGAACTCTTTCCTCTCTTCCTTCTCCTCATATCGAAACCTCCTCGACGTTCGAACACTTCATCCACACAAAACTTAACAGAAAACTGGTGAGATCCATTAGTATAATAAAGCAAATTTCTACTTTAAGTATTGTTGCAAACCCATTCATATTTTATATTTGCATTATCCCTGATGTATTATAACTTCTCCATGGCTTATACCACCGATAAAATCGATAGTTTCATCAAAACAAGCAAAACAATGCATCAAAAACAGAATTTGTCTTAAACAGGACAGTCTGTAGTAATCTGAACTTTTACCATACTTCTGTAACTCCAAAAAATCTGAAAAATTAGGAAGAAATAAAAAAATTGTATAGAAATACTTTGTGAAAATTTCAGAAATTTTGACATTCCAGTAAAAAATGTAAATTCGCGCACTACAGCCAAAGTTTCTGTTTTTACACCGCACATACCAACAAGCAATCTAATCATCCTAAAGGCAAATCTTGGCACATTATTTTTATATGGATTTGTACAAGGGGATAATTATTTTTGTTGAAAAGTTTCTGTGATTCAAGATTCACAAAGTTTCCATGGGCATGAACAAAGTTCAAGGCTAGCCCCAACTTCAACGATGCTCATCATCTCTCTCACTTTCACCTTTCTTTTTGTGAAGTTTTAGGTTACCCTCTATATTTTTTTTGTTTTTAAACTTTATAAAAGCACTCAACAGAATAAAATGAGTCTCTAAAACTTCCGGGTTGTCTCCCTGGCAGCGCTTTCTTTAAAGCCATTAAGCTAGGCATGAAGTGCTCAAGTAATGGATCCACCCGGATCCCAAGGTATATCAAAGCCAATTTTAATTAAGAATGATTTGTAATTTAGTAGTGAGCACAAAGCAATATATATCATGTGACAATGAAGTCTAACTCTCTTCCTATGCATCGGCATGTCATACAAGAACAATTCATGCACATTAAGTAAAGGCCAATGCATAGTATAAACAGTTTCTTGCAATTTCATAGTATTAGAAACATAGAGAGGTGAAGATGTAGTTCCTCTCTCGGTTGCCGGGCTGCACCAACACTCTCATTAACACCCCGGCGCCATAACATCTTGTTTCTCAAGAGTACGTAGCAATCGGTCCTTCTTGGAGTTCAACAAAATGAACAGTAGCTAAATTGGAACTAAGGTGACCGATCATCCACCGGTGGGTAGAAATTATAATAATTGCAAGTAGGAGTAGCAAGCACATGCATATTATATTCATCAAAATCATCATGTGTAGTAGCAAAACACAACCCATCAATGTAATCGTTAATAAGTGCAAACTTCTCCGATATAGTGTAGTTGGGAGAATTCAAAAAGATAATAGGACTATCATGTGTGGGTGCAATAGCAACAATTTCATGATTAACATAAGGAACTATAGCAAGTTCACCTTTATAAGCGTAATTCATATTGGCATCTTGGCCACAAGCATAGTAAGCATCAAGTTCATCAAAAAGGGATATTTCAAATGAATCCAAGGGATCATATCATTCATCTTTCGGTAAGCACGAAGGGTAATTAAACAATGTATGAGTTGAAGAGTTACTCTCATTAGAAGGTGGGCACGGGTGATCAATCCGCTCTTCCTCCTTTTGTTCTTCGCTCTCCTCCTCATCTTTTTCATCTAATGAGCTCACAATTTCAGCAATTTCTTCTTCCATAGATTCCTGTAAAATATTAGTCTCTTCCAAGGGAGCGGACATTCTCGCAATAAATTCAATAATATCAGCATTGCAATCATAATTCTCATAGCAATATTTAATTATGGCAAGATTTTCAGATTCGTAAGAAACATCATCAGACTTTTCCATCAAAGAAGCAATTCATAAGCACCTTTAAAAGCAACAAATTCTTCTATTCGTTCCACATCATAGTAATCATAAATAACTTTAGCATAAGAAGCTAAGGTTTCATTATCATTAAATTTGCATGAAAAGGGAAGGTGTGGAGCGTTCATCCTAGAGCAACAAGTGATATCATATCTCAAGCATAGCTCCCGAGCATACCAATGCAACATATGAATTTGATCCCATAACAATTTCCCTTTTTGAGTCAAGCGATAATCTCTAAAGTATTCACGTTGATCTAACATTACTCTCATTATCAAGTTGAATGGGGTCTTCTCAGGATTATCAAAGTAGTATTTAATACTTTGCACATAACTAGCATCGAGGGTTTTAGGAGGTTCCCCATCTCCATGAGTAGCAAGTACCACTATTTTTTTGGTGTTTCGTGTTCCATATCCATAAATAAAGATATAAAACAACTAATAACATAAAATAAAAATTACTTAGTGATAAAGCAAACAAGCACACACGAGAATATTCACCCCACGCTATTGCTCCCCGGCAACGGCGCCATAAAAAGGTCTTGATAACCCACAAGTGTAGGGGGTCGTTTGTAGCCTTTTTTGATAAGTAAGAGTGTCGAGCCCAACAAGGAGCTAAAGGTAGAACAAATATTCCCTCAAGTTCTATCGACCACCCATACAACTCTACGCACGCTAATGCTTGCTTTAACTAGAACAAGTATGAAACTACTTTGCGGGAATAAAACTAGAAGTACTTTGCAAGATAATTAAGGACATGGAAATAGAAGTTAGGTGATGTTTTAATAAAAGAACAATAAAAGTAAATAACTTAGTAGAAAGCTTTTTGTGTAACGCAAGAGAAAGATTGTCCCTAGGCAATTGAATATAATATGATAGATACTTGTTATATGCAATGAGGGAGAGGCATACGCTAACACACTTTCTGTACTTGGATCATATGCACTTATGATTGGAACTCTAGCAAGCATCCGCAACTACCAAAGTTCATTAACGTAAAACCCAACCATAGAATTAAGTATCAAGTCCCCTTTACTCCCATACGCAACAACCCACCTACTCGGGTTTATGCTTCTGTCACTTAAGCAACCCACCATAGGCAAATCATGAACATATTGCAACACCCTACAGCGGGGATCCCTCACGTTTGCGCGACACGGAGGGCACCATAGGACAGCACCATATCAACATACAACTCACATCCATAACATCATACCACAATTAACCCATAGGACAAAAGAGATCTACTCAAACATCATAGGATAGCCAAATATCATTGGGAAATAATATATGGAGTTGAGCACCATGTTTAAGTAGAGATTACAGTGGGGAAGAGAGGTGTTACATCGCTGCATAGAGGGCGAGAGAGTTGGTGTTGACGGTAGCAAGATTGTTGATGTAGATCGCCGTCACGATGCTTGCCCCGACGGCGTTCCGGCGCCACCGGGAGAGAGGGGGAGAGAGCCCCCCTCCTTCTTATTCTTCCTTGGCCTCCCCCCTATATGGGAGGAGAGTTCCCCCTCTGTTCCATGGCCTTCATGGCGGCGGAGGGGCAGGAGCCCCTCCTAGATTGGATCTCCCTCTCTGTTCTCTTCTGTTTCGCCTTCCCGTTTTCTGGCTGAAAACCGTTTCTTATATTCCCGGAGATCCATAACTCCGATCGGGCTCAAATTTTGAGGGGAGTTTTATCCAAAAATTAGCTTCCTTGCGCCCGAAGGAGAGCTCCAAATGATGTACGAGGTGGGCACAACCCACTAGGGCGTGCCTGGGCCCCCTGGGCGCGCCCTGGTGTCTCGTGGGGGCCGTGGGCCTCCGTTTGCGTTGATTCCACTTCTCAAAATTCACAAATATTCCAAACAAAAATCCTCATAAAGTTTTATCGCGTTTGGACTTTGTTTGATATGGATATTCTGCGAAACAAAAAACATGCAACAAACAGGAACTGGCACTGGGCACTGGATCGATATGTTAGTCCAATAAATCATATAAAATGTTGCCAAAAATATGTGAAAGTTGTATAATATTGGCATGAAACAATTAAAAATTATAGATACGACAGAGACGTATCAAGTATCATGGAATTGGCGATGGAGAAGGGTTGATGATGACGAAGACCGAAAATTCCCCTCTCCGGAGCCCCAAACGGGCTCCCGATCTGGCCTCCCGATGAAGAACAGGAGGTGGCGGCAGCTCCGTATCGTAAAACACGATGAAACTTTCTCTTTGATTTTTTTCTCCAAAAATAGGATTTTATAGCGTCGGAATTAGGGTCAGTGGGGCCACGAGGTGGGCACAACCCACCAGGGCGCACCGGGGGGGTGGCGCGCCCTAGTGTAGCGTGCCCAGCCATGGGGCCCCCTTCGGTGGTTCTTAGCTCCAGTATTTTTTATTTATTCTAAAATAAATCTTCAAAAAGTTTCGTCTAGTTTCAAGAACTTTTATTTCTGCACAAAAACAACACCATGGTAGTTCTGCTGAAAACAACGTCAGTCCGGGTTAGTTTCATTCAAATCATGCAAATTAGAGTCCAAAATAAGGGCAAAAGTGTGAGGAAAAGTAGATACGACAGAGACGTATCAACTCCCCCAAGCTTAACCCATTACTTATCCTCAAGCAATTCAGTTGACAAACTGAAAGTGATAAAGAAAAACTTTTACGAACTCTTTTGTTCTTGTTTACATATATATGCTTAAGTAGCACCCAGGTTTTCAGCAAAGATTATGACTAACCATGTCAGCAATAACTCTTAGAAATTATATTAACTCATATCAATGACATAAGCAACTAGCGAGCAATAATAAAATATCTCAAGCGCCAACACTTTGTCAAAACAATTATGATACAATATGACAATAGTGGTATCTCGCTAGCCCTTTCTGAGACCGCAAAACATAAATGCAGAACACCTCCAAAGTTCAAGCATTGACTAAACATTGTAATTCGTGGTAGAAAAGATCCATTCATGCTACACCCAACATTAACTATACACAATGCATGAGGATGACAATAGTGCTCTCAGGTCTGGCGCTTATTTGAGAAGGTGATGACTCAACATAAAAGTAAATAGATTGTCCCTTCGCAGAGGGAAGCATGGATTCGCAGAGGTGCCAGAGCTCAAAGTTTAAAACCGAGATAGATATAATTTTGGGAGGTACACCCTTCCTGTCAACGTTACAACCAAGAGTTATCAATATCTTCCATGCTAAACAAATTAGCGGTGGTTCCCAAGTGGTAAAAGTAAAGGTTTACTCCCCCTCCACCAACAATCACACTCCACGGCTAGCCGCATCCACGGGTACCATCCAAACCAACAACATTCCTGGTCGAGTTTTGTTTAATTATTTTTGATTTTTGATTTCGGGACTGGGAATCCCTATTGCTGCCCCTCTCGTGTAAGGACGAGTGAATAAACACTCATCATGAGAATAACCCACTTAGCATGGAAGATACTGACCGCCCCCTGTCGCTCCATGAGCGGTCCAGGCACACAAAACAGATGTTCATTTGAATTTTTAGAGATGGCACATGCAAATTTACTTTGGAACGGCAGGGTAATACCGCATATAGGTAGATATAGTGGACTCATCTGGAATAACTTTGGTTTAAGGATTTTGATGCACAAGCAGTAATCCCGCTTAGTACAGGTGAAGTCTAGCAGATAGATTAAGAAGCGGCCAGCTAGAGAGCGAAAACGGTCATGAACATGCATTACATATAATAAACATTGACTACCAGCATGAGTAGGATATGGACACCATGAACATAAATATCATGAAGGCTATGTTGGTTTTGATTCAACTACATGCGTGAACATGTGCCAAGTCAAGTCACTTGAAACATTCAGAGGAGGATACCATATCATCATACCACATCACAACCATTTTAATGCATGTTGACATCCAAGATAAATCATTATCCACTCCTAGCTACTTAAGCATGGCATGAACAACTATAATCTCTAATGGTCATTGCAAACATGTTTGATCATAATATGCTGAATCGAGGATACTAGGTTAAACATATTTACAAAAACAAAAACAAGTTGAGTTCATACCTGCTTTTCTCTGCCATAGTCAATTCATCAAATATAGTCATTATTGCCTTTCACTTGCACGACCGAATGATAAGAAAATAATAATAGTGCAAGCGTGCCGTGGACTAAGCTGGAATCTACAACATTTTATTCAAGAGGAGAAGACAAGGTAAAATGGGCTCTTTGTTAGATTAACAATAGTGCATATGAGAGCCACTCAACATTTTCATCGTGGTCTTTTCCTTGGTACAACTCAAACAAAAAGAAAAGAAATTCAGAGAAACACACTGAAATATTTTTGGAGTTTTTGGTTTTTCTTGAAGAAAGCAAATTAAAGAGGAAAAACAAAAACGAGGAAAACTATGTACACGGGAAAGCTCCCAACAAGTAAAAGAAGAAACGAGAAATCTTTTTGGGTTTTCTTTTGATACTACAATTAAACTAAGCTAGAAAGAAAAACCGAAAAGAAGTAGGAAATATTTTTGGATTTTCTTAAAGTTTTTCAAACACACAGGAAGAAAGCGAGATAACAGATTTAGCATGGATATTACAATGAATAAGTGTGAACACCGACAACTGGAATGAAATCTGAGAACATGAATGTAATGTCGGTGGAAATACGTACTCCCCCAAGCTTAGGCTTTTCGCCTAGCTTGGTAATCACCATCCGTAGTAGCCTTTCGGTCCCAAGTTGAAGTGAGGTGGAGGCGGCACCTGAGTGTCCCACCCCTAGGGCTCCTCCTCAGCAGCTGCTAGGTTGTTCCGGTAGGCTATAATGTCATCTAGCATAATCCTATATCCGATCTTGGCAATAAAATCAAACAGAGTAGATGCAGGCAACATAATAACATCACGGGTTTCGACGCTGAACACTAAGTTGTAACGAATGTCATGAAAAGAATCAGTTTCCTCAATAAATTGGTGATCCTGCAATGCCTTGTGATCAAGATAAACATGGGACAAGAGATAATCATGTGGGCGAATCTGAACATTAAAGTGTCTTGCTAAGCGAGTAGCATAAATACCACCATGTATCTTTCCCTTAGTCCTGTTAAGGTGTAAGCGACGTGCAATAATAGCCCCCATACTAAAGGTGTGATCATCGTACAGTGCACGACGTAAAATAGCGAAGTCGGGGGCACTGAGTGCGACAACCTTCTCCCTAGCGGTTAAACACTTCGCGATGAACAAAGCAAAGTAATGCACTGAGGGGAACTGCAAACTGGTAGCAGTAGCGTTTGACACGCCTCTATCTTCACCCACTGTTAAAGTGAGGAGAAAATCCTCAAACTCCGCTGGTCTAGTTTCTTTTAATTCCCCATCAGAGGGGATCAAGCATATGTCGCAAAAGTCAGTTAACGTCATTTTGTGAGTTTCAGCATGAAGATTAAACTGCACTTCAGGAGGATTATTCTTTCTAAGGAAATGAAAACTTTGCACAATGGAATTTGTAAGGATATGATATTGGTCACACTTAGCTGCGAGGAACTCGATCAGCCCATCGTTTGCAACAAATTGAGCGAACTCTTGATGGAACCCGGCCTCCTCCATGAAGGCATCATGCGGCCATTCGCACGGCCGCACCTCCACCCTTCTCGGAATGTGAAGGTCATTGCCCGATGATTCCCCAATGACTCCTTTGGCACTTTTCTTGGAGGAAAACTTCCTAAAGAAATCCATCTTATTCCAATAATAAAAATTCTGAAAATTTTAGCCTACAAAAATTTTGTCAACAAAACTTTGTCAAATTGGTAGGAACTACTCCTAAGCATGCATAGAGTCCATATTAAGCATTCAAACTACTTAGAGCTCTAAGAATTCAACATGCAAGCTCATCTATAGCCGCACCAAGAGTAGCTAATTAATCTAAAAATAACCCACTAAATCAAAAACTAATTCGAGCAATGGAGGAGTCACATACCAAGTAGCAATCCCTCCAAACAGTTTCGAAAACGGAGCTTCGAGCAAAGAGATCGAAATTCGCGGGTTTGAGAGCAAGAACACGGGAATGGAGGCTATGGTGATTTTTTCTGGAGGTAGGGGATGATGTGGGCTAAAGGAATAAGTGAGGGGGGCCACGTGGGGGCCACAACCCACCAGGGCGTGCCTGGGGTTGCTGGCGCGCCCTGGTGTCTTGTGGGCATCAGGTGCACCCCCTCTGGTATTATTTGCACCAGAAATTCAGAAATATTCGGAAAAAAATCCTATGAAAATTTCTGAACATTTGAGAACTTTTATTTTTGGGTCATTTTTTATTGCACGGTGAAAACAGAAAGCAGGATAAACATGACATTTTATTTTATTTGAGTAACTAAAACAGAAAATAAAAGGTGGGAGCAGAAGATTGTGCCTACTAGATTCATCGACTTCATACCTCTCAAAAATGATCCATTAATAAGGTTGATCAAGTCTTATTAACATCCACTTACGATTAGCATGAAACCGAAGAACTTTCGTAAAACACTAAGTTACCTCAATGGGGATGTGCATATCCCCAACAATAAGTATATCATATTTCTTTATGGCAGTAGGTAGAGGTAATTGAAAACTGCCAATAGTGAGTGTCGGAGATTCTTCAATAACATTTATACCATTCACTTGGAATTGTTTTTTGGAAAGTGCACCGTATGCTCATTACCATTGATATGAAAGGTGACTTTGCTTTTATTGCAATCAATAACAGCCCTGCAGTATTCAAAAAGGGTCTACCAAGGATAATCGACATGTTGTCGTCCTCAGGCATTTCAAGAATAGCAAAGTCCGTTAAGATAGTAACATTTGCAACAACAACGGGCACATCCTCACAAATACCGATAGGTATGGTAGTTGATTTGTCAGCCATTTGCAATGATATTTTAGTAGGTGTGAGTTTATTCAAATCAAGTCTCTTATATAAGGAGGAAGGCATAACACTAACACCGGCTCCCAAGTCACACAAAGCAGTTTTGACGTAGTTTCTTTTAATGGAGCAAGGTATAGTTGGTATTCCCGGGTCTCCAAGTTTCTTAGGTACTCCATCCTTAAAAGAATAATTAGTAAGCATGGTGGAGATTTCAGCATCAGGAATCTTTCTTTTATTTGTAATGATGTCTTTCATATATTTTGCATAAGGGGCCATCTTTAGGATATCAGTTAAGCGGGTACGCAAAAAGACTGGCCTAATCATTTCAGCAAAGCGTTCAAATTCTTCATCATCCTTTTTCTTAGATGGTTTAGGAGGAAAGGGCATGGGTTTTTGAACCCATGGTTCTCCTTCTTTACCATGTTTCCTAGCCACAAAGTCTCTTTTATCATAACGCTTATTTTTAGGTTGTGGGTTATCAAGATCAGCAGCAGGCTCTATTTTAACATCATTATCTGGTTCTTTATCATTATTAGGTTGAGCATCTTTATGAACATCATCATTATCATTTTCATTATCACTAGGTGAATGTTCATTACCAGATTGAGTTTCAGCATCAGAAATAGAGACATCATTATTATTAGGAGGTTTTTGTATCTGAAGTTCACTAGAGGTATGCAAAGTCCTATCGTTTTTCCTTTTCCTTTTCTTTTTCTTTTTAGAAGGACTAGGTACATCAGTATTAATTCTCTGAGAGTCTTGTTCAATTCTTTTAGGATGACCTTCAGGATAAAGTGGTTCTTGGGTCATTCTACCTCCCCTAGTTACCACTCTAGCAGCAAAATCATTCATATTATTATTCATTTCATCAAGCAATTCTTTGTTAGTCTTAGCAACTTGTTCTAACTGAGTTTGAACCATAGAGGCATGCTTTCCTACACCTCTAACATCATTACTGATTCTAAATAGCAAGTCACTCAAGCGAGCAATCATATCAGAGTTATATTTCAATTGTTCCAGGACATGTGCATTGAAATGATCTTGCTTCATACTATAGTTGTCAAACTCATATAAGCACTGACTAGGATGTTTATTGTAAGGGATATCACCTTCATCAAACTATAATAAAGAATTTAGCTTTACCACTTGTGCAGGTGGTGGTGTGTCAAGGCCATGTATTTCTTCAATAGGTGGTAAATTCTTAACATCCTCAACTTTAATACCTTTTTCCTTCATAGATTGCTTTGCCTCTTGCATATCTTCAGGACTGAGAAATAAGATACCCCTCTTCTTTGGAGTGGGTTTAGGAGGTGGTTCAGGAAGAGTCCAATCATCATAATTCTTCAATGATTCCTCAGCTTGTTCAACTATTCGTTCCCTGAAAACACAACCAGCACAACTATCTAGGAAGTCCCTAGAAGCATCAGTTAGTCCATTATAGAGGATATCAAGTATTTCATTTTTCTTGAGAGGATGATCAGGCAAAGCATTAAGCAATTGGAGAAGCCTCCCCCAAGCTTGTGGGAGGCTCTCTTCTTCAATTTGCACAAAGTTAAATATTTCCTATAAGGCAACTTGTTTCTTATGAGCAGGAAAATATTTTTCAGAGAAGTAGTAGATCATATCCTGGAGACTACGCACACAACCAGGAGCGAGATTATTGTACCATATCTTAGCATCACCCTTTAATGAGAACGGAAATAACTTAAGAACGTAATAGTAGCGAATCTTCTCATCATGAGCAAAGAGGGTGGCTATATCATTCAGCTTAGTAAGGTGTGCCACTATAGTTTCAGTTTCATAGCCATGGAAAGGATCAGATTCAACCAAAGTAATTAACTCCGGGACGACAGAGAATTCATAATCCTTATCGGTAACAAAGATAGGTGAAGTAGCAAACTTAGGATCACATTTCATTCTAGCATTCAAAGTCTTTTCCTTATACTTGTGTAGCAATTTCTTAAGATCGTTTCTATCCTTCCAAGAAAGAATTTCTCTAGTTACCTCCTGCTACTTCTTGAGCATGCGTTGGTTTTCCCTTGAAGAGGAAAGGGTGATGCAGCAAAGTAGATAAGTATTTCCCTCAGTTGTTGAGAACCAAGATATCAATCCAGTAGGAGATACAAGCAAGTCCCCAATAGATGTACCTACACAAAGAATCAAAGTCTTGCACCCAACGCTATAAAGGGGTGTCAATCCCTTCACGGTTACTTGCAAGGATGAGATCTGATAGAAATAGATGGAAAAGATTGCTGAAACCAAAAACACAAGTAAATAGATCTAAAAATATAAGATGGAAAATAGACCTGGGGGCCATAGGTTTCACTAGAGGCTTCTCTCATGAAGGCAAATATTACGGTGGCTGAACAAATTACTGTCGAGCAATTGATAGAAAAGCGCATAGTTATGACGATATCCAAGTCAATGATTATGCATATAGGCGTCACGTCCGTGTCAAGTAGACCGAAACGATTCTGCATCTACTGCTATTACTCCACACATCGACCGACTCCTGCCTGCATCTAGAGTATTAAGTTCATAAAGAACAGAGTAACGCATTAGGTAAGATGACATGATGTAGAGGGATAAACTCAAGCAATATGATGAAAACCCCATCTTTTTATCCTCGATGGCAACAATACAATACGTGCCTCGCTACCCCTACTATGTCACTGGGTGAGGACACCGCAAGATTGAACCCAAAACTAAGCACTTCTCCCATTGCAAGAATTACCAATCTAGTTGGCCAAACCAAACCAATAACTCGAAGAGACTTGCAAAGATATGAAATCATGCATATAAGAATTCAGAAAAGACTCAAATAATATTCATAGATAATCTGATCATAAACCCACAATTCATCGGATCTCTACAAACACACCGCAAAAGAGTATTACATCGGATGGATCTCCACGAAGATCATGAAGAACATGGTATTGAAGAGCAAAGAGAGATAAGAAGCCGTCTAGCTACTAGCTATGGACCCAAAGGTCTGTGGTGGACTACTCACGCATCATCGGAGGGGCAATGGAGTTGATGTAGATGCCCTCCATGATCGAATCCCCCTCCGGCAGATTACCGGAAAAGGCTCCAAGATTGGATCTCACGGGAACCGAGGCTCCTGGCGGTGGAAAAGTGTTTTCGTGGCTGTTTTTGGTATCCAGGGAATATTTGTGAATTTATAGGCCGAAGAGTAGGGTTAGGAGGGCTGTCGTGGGCCCACAAGCCAGGGGGCGCGCCCTACCCCCTGGGCGCGCCCCTGTGGCTTGTGGCCACACAGCGGCTCTCCTGCCTTGGTCTCCAAGCTTGGTAGGTGTCTTCTGGTCCAAGAAAAATTATTCCGAAGATTTTATTCCGTTTGGACTCCGTTTAATATTCCTTATCTTCAATACTCAAAAACAAGGAAAAACAGAAACTGGCACTAGGCACTAGATTAATAGGTTAGTCCCAAAAATAATATAAAATAGCATATTAATGCATATAAAACATCCAAAACAGATAATATAATAGCATGGAACAATCAAAAATTATAGATACGTTGGAGACGTATCACCTCCTCGTCCATAACATAACCTTCAGGTATCTTAGGCATTTCAAATCAAGGAGAACTAGGACTAATAGGTGTTTGATAATCATCAGTTTCATAGGCTTCATCAGTTTCAGCAATCTCATCAGTTTCAGTAATTTCATTCTCTTTAGCTCTAGCAATTTGTTCATCAAGAAATTCACCTAGTGGCACATTATCATCAAGCATGGTACTAGCATCATCATAAGCATCATTCATAGCAGAAGTAGCGTCATCAATAACTTGCGACATATCAGGATTACTAGCATGTGGTGGTGTTGCAAGCTTACTCATAACAGAAGGTGAATCAAGTGCAAAGCTAGATGGCAGTTCCATACCTCCCCTCGTCTTAGAGGGAAAAATCTTAGTATTTGGATCCTTCAGATTCTTCATAGTGGTCAATTGATATAAATCCCAAGTGACTCAACAAATATAGCTATGCTCCCCGGTAAAGGCGCCAGAAAAAGGTCTTGATAACCCACAAGTATAGGGGATCGTAACAGTTTTCGAGGGTAGAGTATTCAACCCAAATTTATAGATTCAACACAAGGGGATCCAAAGAATATTTGCGAGTATTAGCAGTTGACTTGTCAATTCAACCACACCTGGAGATTAAATATCTGCAGCAGAGTGATCAGTAGCACAATAATATGATAGTTTCGATAGTAGTAGCAGCAGTAACAGTAACAGTAACAGTGATAGCAGTAGTTTTGTAGCAGTTGGAATAGTAGAAGTAGCAATAGTAACTTAGCAAGAACAATATGTGGAAAACTCGTAGGCACTGGATCGATGAACTCGTTGGATGACATTCATCATATAACAGTCATAACCTAGGGCGACACAGAACTAGCTCCAGTTCATAAATGTAATGTAGGCATGTATTCCGTAAATAGTCATACGTGCTTATGGAAAAGAACTTGCATGACATCTTTTGTCCTACCCTCCCGTGGCAGCGGGGTCCATAAAGAAACTAAGGGATATTAAGGCCTCCTTTTAATAGAGAACCGGAACAAAGCATTCACACACGGTGAATACATGAAATCCTCAAACTACATTCATCACCAGAAAGTATCCCGACTATTGTCACTCCGGGGTTTGCGGATCAGAACACGTAATAGGTGCGTATGACTAGCAAGATCGGATCAAGAACATAGATATAATGGTGATAACATAAATGGTTTAGATCTGAAATCATGGCACTTGGGCCCTAGTGACAAGCATTAGGCATAGCAAAGTCATAGCAACATCAATCTCAGAACATAGTGGATACTAGGGATCAAGCCCTAACAAAACTAACTCGATTACATGATGAATCTCATCCAACTCCTCACCGACCAGCAAGCCTACAAAGGAATTACTCACTCCTGGTGGGGAGTATCATGGAATTAGCGATGGAGAAGGGTTGATGATGACGAAGACCGAAGATTCCCCTCTCCGGAGCCCCAAACGGGCTCCAGATCTGGCCTCCCGATGAAGAACAGGAGGTGGCGGCGGCTTCATATCATAAAACGTGATGAAACTTTCTCTTCGATTTTTCTCTCCAAAAAATAGGTTTTTATAGCGTCGGAATTAGGGTCAGTGGGGCCACGAGGTGGGCACAACCCACCAGGGCGCGCCGGGGGGGGGGGGGGTGGGGGGGCTGGCACGCCCTGGTGTATCGTGCCCAGCCAGGGGCCCCCTCCGGTGGTTCTTGGGTCCAGTATTTTTTATTTATTCTAGAATAAATCTTCAAAAAGTTTCGTCTAGTTCCGAGAACTTTTATTTCTGCACAAAAACAACACCATGGTAGTTCTGCTGAAAACAGTGTCAGTCCGGGTTAGTTTCATTCAAGTCATTTAAATTAGAGTCCAAAATAAGGGCAAAAGTGTGAGGAAAAGTAGATACAACAGAGACGTATCAAGCACCTCTGAGGTTCGAGCAGCGACTAAACATTATAATTCAGGGTAGAAAAGATCCAGTCATGCTTACATTCAACATTAACTATACTCAATGCATAAGAATGACAATAGTGCTCTCCGGTCTGGTGCTTTTAGTAAGATGATGATGACTCAAAATTAAATAACATGAAAGGCCCTTCGCAGAGGGAAGCATTGATTCACAGAGGTGCCAGAGCACAAGGTTTTAAAATAAGATTGAATATATAGTTTTGAGCGGTGTTCTTTTACTGTCAACATCACGATAAAGTTTTCAATATCTTCCATGTTAAACAAATTGTTGGCGGTTCCCAAACAGAATTGAAATTTTTACTCCCCCTCCACCATGCAAACACACTCCAGAGTGGGCCAAATCCACGGTTGCTCTCCAAACAATCAACTTCCCAGGGGGGGTTTGTTTATTTATTTTTGTGTTATGCAGGGCTGGGCACCCCAATTACCAGCCTCTCTTGTGCAATGATGAGTGAATAAACACTCATCTTGAGAGTAACTCGCTTAATATGGAAGATATTGACCGCTCTATCGCTCTATGAGCGGTATGAGTACACAAAAAGGATGTTTGTTTGAATATTTAGAGATGGCACATGCAAATTTACTTGGAACGGCAGGGTAATACCGCATATAGGTAGGTATGGTGGACTCATATGGAATAACTTGGTTTTAGGATTTTGGATGCACAAGCAGTATCTCCGCTTAGTATAGCTGAAGGCTAGCAATAGATTGAGAAGCGACCAGCTAGAGAGCGAAAATAGTCATAAGCATGCATTGCGAATAATTAAAATTGAATATTAGCATGAGTAGGATATGAACACTCTGAATTTAAACATTATAAAGGTTGCTGTGGTTTTGAATCAACTACATGTTTGCACATGGGCGAACTAAAACTGCTTGAATTATTCAGGGGGAAATACCATGCTACCATATCAAATCATAATCATTTTAATGCATGTTGACGAACAAGATAAATCATTATCCACTCCTAGCTATTTAAGCATGGCATGAGAAACTATAATCTCTAATTGTCATCATAAACAAACATGTTTACCCATGATATACTGAATCAAGATCGACCGAGCTAAACATATTTACAAAAACGGAAAATAAGAAGAGTTCATACCAGCTTCCCTTGCCACGATCACTTCATAAAATATCGTCATTATTGCATTTCACTTGCACGACCGAATGATGTGATAATAATAGCGCAAGAATGCCGTGGACTAAGCTGGAATTTGTGGTGCAGTTTAAGACAAAGGAGAAGACATGGTAATATTGGCTCTTTGTTAGATAAGCAATAGAACATATGGGAGCCACTCAACATTTTCATCGTGGTCTTCTCCTTTTAACGACTTAACAAACAGAAAAGAAGTCCAGAGAAACACACTGAAATATTTTTTTGAGAAAGCAAATAAAACGAGGGAAAATAAGAATGAGAAAAATTATTTACACGGGAAAGCTCCCAACAAGCAAAGGAAATCTTTTTGGGTTTTTAAGTTTTTTAAACACACAAGAAGAATACGGAAAAATAAATTAACATGGATATACAATGAAAAAGGATGAATACAAACAATTTATATGAAGTGTGTGAACATGAATGTAATGTCAGTGAGACATACATACTCCCCCAAGCTTAGGCGATTGCCTAGCTTGGTGATCACCACTGATGGTCTAGAAAATGGTTGAAATGGTTGCTTGTTGAAGCGTGCCTGGCTACCTTCTCTGTTAAGCGAGCGGCTTCAACTGCAGCTTTGTACTCTCATACCTCGTCCTCCAGAACATAATATCTCCTCCGAGCCTGGTAATCAAAAAGGGCAGGTGCAGGTAAAGTGACAGGCATAGGCGTATATTTCCCGGATATTAAGTTATACTCATAGCTTCTAGAGTGATTTGCAATAAATTCATGAGAACGCATGGCTTCAAAGTCTAAATATCTATCAAGCAAAATAGGATCATTGGGTTGGGGTGAGACTCTTAATGCAGCAACTACCGAGAGGCATAAATCCTGCCATACAATTCACCATTGCTAGAGTTAGAATGCAACCTACGGGCAACAATTGCGCCAAGATTATAGAGTCGCTCGCCAGTCACGGCAGTGTGAATAATGCTTAGGTCAGGGGCACATAATGCACTGCAATCTTGTTTACCGACTACGCATTTACCATTAAATAATGCAAAGTAGCGAATAGAGGGAAACTGAATGCTTTTCATTCTAGCTTGTGTTACTCCTCTATCTTATCCTACGCAAAGACTCTCGAGAAACATATTATAATCAGTTTTCGTCGGTTTCTCAAGCGAACCCCAAAGTGGAAGTTTGCAAGCGATAGAAAATTCTTCTAGGCTCATATTGTAAGATTGATTATAAAGTTTGAATGAGACTCTAGCGGAACCTGATTGATATCGAAATCCATTCGTGAACATACTGGTAAGATTATAATGTTGGACACACTTATCTACGAGGAAGTCGGTGAGGCCGGTGTTATGAATGAAATTATCAAATTCCTCCTTGATGCCTGCACATCTCATAAATTCGTCGCTTGGCCACCGACATGATTTGGCGTCAGCCATAACTATATGATTGACTCGGGTCTCAGTATAAGCTTGACGTACCGAGCCCCTGCTCAATGATTCACCCGAAGTACGTCTCCTTGAGGGGTACCTCCTAAAGAAATTCATTGCCTTCAAAGCACAATTTTCCAAAAAAATTGGGCCACAAATTTATATCAATAAAACTTCGCAAGTTTGATAGAAACTACTCATATAGGTACTGTCGGTGCACGGATGCTCACGATCACCTATGGGACCAGAAGTCCCTTGTGGTTCGGCAAGGGGGGTCACACTGCACGAAGAGCGGAGAGCATGAGACAGCACAACGATCAAGGGTCAGGCATTTTTACCCAGGTTCGGGCCACTGCTAAGGGTAAAACCCTACTTCTGCTTTTTGGTGGATTGATTGGAGGAACATGAAGAACGCAAGGCACCTGACCCCGGCAAGGACTGCTGCCGGGGAGAGTGGCTATGCGAGTACAAGCGTTCGGGGGTTCGAGTTGCCAACCTTGAGCTAGGTTGCCTTGGGCCTCCTTTTATAGCGCAAGGGGTTACCACAATGTCAAAACAGACATTATCTATTGATTAGATAGCTAACCAGAGCTATCATACCTAACTCTGGCATTTAGGACAAGATGCCATGATTACCTGTCTAGGTGACGCTTGGGGGTGCATACCCGGCAAGCCCTTGCCACCGCTTGGCCGGTTGCTGCTTGAGATCTTGACACGCTGCAGGGTGGGTGTCAACCGGGCGTAACTTGCCTTCCGGAGTGCGGTCGCGTGCTTAGCGAGAGCTAATTAGCTGCCCGAAGGCTCGACACTGCATCGATAAGTGACAGCCGTAGCGATGCGGTGGAGCGGTGGCTGGTTGGCTCATGCCTGTCGGGGAGTGGCTTGCCGGGTCTTCTGGAAGGTGCATTCGTCTCGGTCCCCGGCAAGAGTCGGGGACGTGCTTGGCACGCTGCAGCCCAGGCTTGGGCTGTCGCGTTGAACTTGTTGAAGTCCTCTCTTGGTTGCTGTCGGGGTTTTCTTGCTTCTATCACCTGTGCATAAGTCAGGGGCACTAGGTACCCCTGTACTAGTGCACCGACAGGAGCCCCCAGGACTGGCCCACACGTGCTCGCCAAGTGCTGTTTGGTCATGCCCAAGTTTCATGCACAGGCGCACAATGTGAGGGAGTAACTGCCAATTTATTGGCCAGCACTGACCCACCACCTCAGGCCGTTTCCGCCACGCGCGCCGCATACATAGCGGGGAGTTAGCGACGGGCGCTCATGACTTAAAGTCCTGGTCATGGCACCACAGCGCCATGGATTGGAGCAATGGGGCGGTTACCTGTTCGCTCGTGATCGTGGGCGATGGAATTGGTGGAGATGGGCGGCGACCCTTGTAGTGGAGGAGAGCCAGCCCCCGCATTCCTCCCTATAAATTGGGGGGTCGCGAGGGGCGATGCTCATCCTCCCTTTCTTCCTCCTTGAGTGCAATCCCACAGAGCTCGCCCTTCTACTTCTTTGTCTTGAGCTACACTCGCCCTCCCAATGCTCAGGAGGAGGCGAGCAAGCGCGCTTGTAGAACTTTCCCTCCAAAACTCTGTTTGGTTCCCGCTATGGGTGCTCAGCTCTGAACAGAAGGTCGGTCGGAGAAGTCTTGGATGTCAGAGCGGGCAGCGTGGTGGCTGCGTTGGGGACGGCTGCGGCAGTACGCCTGTCTCCGTGCTGCCCGCTTCCTTGGTCTTGACAGAGCTCCACGCGATTGACGTCGTGTCAGGACCTGCGCTGGAGGCGCAGCGTCATAGCGGTCCATGGTCTCCGCATTCCTTCTTCAAGGTGATGGAGAAAAAACGCCCACACGGTCTCTATGGGTGTGCGCGTGGTTGCCGTTGTGCGTCATCATTTACCGCGGTGAAGCTCTCCTTCCGCGGCATTCTGGATGGAGCGTTCGGAAGAGAGCTCTTCATCTTCGCGTGTTCTTCTAAGGTGGGGGACAGAATTCCCCGCCTTTGGCAACCGGGGACGACCATGCTCTCTGTGGGTTCCCCGGGTTGCCATGCCTGGAGCTTGGGCGATGGCGGGGGTGTCTCCTCGGGCGGTGGCGATGAGGAAGACGATGGCGGTTGGGGACCTAAGACGCATCAGGAGCACGGATGAGGCCTCCGAAGCGTCACGTTCCCCGACAGCACCATCATCACCAGCTGGGCCCCGGCAGCGCCACCATCTGCACCTTCTCTCCGCCTTCTTTTCCCTTGTCGGTCTTGTCTGCTCCGTTGGCTTCATACGCCCTGCCTGGGGGCAGAGGCCTTTCGTCGGTCGCGTCCCTCTGGTCCTGGCTAGGGAGCGTTGAATCCCGGCCAGGCGCTCCTTTTGCCCTCTGCTTCTTTCCTACTTAGTCCCTGAGAGGAGAGGGACAAGAAAGGGGTTACGGGGCACTTATCTTTTTTTATGTCAAAAGATGTAGGCGCTTGACAAGTTTTAATGAATCATAAGTGTAATCTCTACCCATTTGTATCAAAAATGAATGAGAATACAATGCTATTTTCTTTCCGCAAGTACTGTCCTTTTCCTTTCCTTATTTGTACTGTATCAGTATGTTTTGTCTCTACCGCGTGGAGCTGCTTGCCGGGTCGTCATTCGAACCACAAGTGCCAGAGTGGGGGGGTGAGCCCCCGGCAACAGGTTGGCGTTGTTCCCCGGCAGATCTCCTTGTCGGTATCGGCGCTGTCACCCCCATGAACAAGGACAGGGGGACGGCTCATCCCGACAAGGGTTTTCTCCACGTGGGTGACTCCACATCCCACAGTAAGGAAGATACTAAGGGTTTCCTTGAGAAAACGAGAAGTACTGAACTGGAATACGTGATACACTTATCTTTTCCAAGCAGTATCTCTTTTTCAAGCGTGATGGGCCGCCTCCTTTGTTCCCTTGTTTCCTTCCCCTGTTTTCTTGATGGTAAAACATGTAGGGTGAGGATAGAACAAAGATTATGGTCTCATCAAGCATTCTAGCAAATCTTAATAACTTAAAGGTGCTAACATTGCTGTCATAAAAATACGTAATGAGCATGTAAGGATGACGATATGACGCAATGCCTAGCTTTATTATTGTTGCACAGGGTCTTCGCCTGGCTTTGTACAAAGGGTTATATGCAACATCGGCCAGGCTTGTACAAAAGCTGTCTGCCGGGGACTGAGCCCGGCAGCCGTGCCTTATGGGTAGAACTTACGAAGATGCTCAATGTTCCATGAGTTCTGCACCTTGGTGCCATCTTCGGTCTCCAAACGGACTACGCCAGGTCTGCTGACTCGTACTACCCGGTAAGGGCCTTCCCACTTCGGCGTCAACTTATTTGTACCCTTGGCGGACTGAACACGCCGAAGGACAAGGTCGCCTTCCTCAAGGCTCCGGGCCTGAACTCTGTGGCTATGATAGCAGCGCAGACCTTGCTGGTAACGTGCGGCATGCACAGCAGCCCGGAGACGATCTTCCTCGAGGAGCGTGGCATCGTCATGCCGCAGCTGCTGTTGCTCTACTTCATCGTAGGCAAGCACTCGAGGTGACCCGTATATGAGTTCCGTGGGGAGCACTGCTTCCGTCCATACACTAGGGAGAAGGGCGTCTGGCCGGTAGCTCGATTTGGTGTCGTTCTGAGGGACCAAAGAACCACCGGCAGCTCATCTATCCAGCGCCTGCCGCTCTTCCGCAGCTTATCGAAAGTTCTTGTCTTGAATCATCGCAGCACTTCAGCGTTCATCCTCTCGACTTGCCCGTTGCTCCTCGGGTGAGCAACAGAGGCGAAGGAGACCTTGCTTCCAAGGTTTTGGATATATTTCATGAAGGTGCGGCTAGTGAACTGGGTGCCGTTATCGGTGATCACTCTGTTAGGCACTCCAAAACAGCACACCAGTCCTTTCATGAACTTGATAGCTTCTTGTGCGGTCACCTTTCTCACCGGTTCCACCTCAGGCCACTTTGTGAACTTGTCGGTTGCCATGAACAAGAACTCAAAGCCCCCGACAGCACGGGGGAAGGGGCCCAGGATGTCGAGCCCCCAGACTGAGAATCGCCAGGATAGAGGGATTGTTTGCAGGGCTTGCGCTAGTTGATGGATGTTCTTGGAGTGGAGCTGGCAAGCTTCACACTTGGTGACCAGTTCAGTAGCATCCTGGAGGGTAGTGGGCCAATAGAAACCCTGCCGGAAAGCTTTCCCGGCAAGGGCCCTTGATCCAATGTGGGAACCACATACTCCTCCGTGAATCTCTGCCAACAGCCTCAGTCCATCCTCCCGGCAGATACACCTCATTTTCACACCGTTTGGCTGCTTTCTGTATAGGGTGTCATCGACAAACTGGTACATACTTGACCGACGGGCTACTCTTTCGGCTTCCTCTTGCTCCTCAGGGAGTTCTCCTGTTTGAAGGAAATGGACTATATGCTGCGCCCAAGTTGGAGTCTGTGGCTCGACAACGAGGACCAAAGGCATCTCCACATATCCGGGAGCGCTTGTCTCAACCGCTAGACCCGGAGGTCCTGCAGGAGGGAGCTGCTCGTCAACCGGAACGGGATTTTCCCCGGCAGCCTCTCTACCAGCGGCTTCGGGAAGTTCTGCCGGGAAATGCTCACCAGAGTTCAGCTTCCTTCTCTTCTTGGACATCACAAACGGGGACACCGATGGTTGAGTGAGGCGGAGAACAAAGGTTCCTGGTTCCACAGGAAGCTTCTGCGCAGTGCACTTCGATAGGTGGTCAGCAATGCTGTTTTCTGCTCGTGGCACATGCTCTCTTTGTAGCCCATCGAAGTGCTCCTCCAACCTTCTCACTTCTTCCACGTAGGCCTCCATCAGCCGGCTCTGATAATCCTTGTTGACTTGCTTTATCACTAGTTGAGAGTCTCCTCGGACGATCAGCCTCTTTATTCCCAACTCTACCGCGATTCTGAGCCCGGCAAGGTGCCCCTCATACTCAGCGGTATTGTTGGTGGCTTCCTCCCGGGGAAAGTGCATCTGGACGACATACTTGAGGTGCTCTCCGGTCGGGGCGACGATTAGCACGCCTGCTCCAGCGCCCTGGAGTGAGAAAGCACCGTCAAAGTACATGATCCAATCCTTTGGCGCCTCTTTGCCGGGGAGGATTGTCTCCGGAGCTTCATCATCTAGCGTGGGTGTCCATTCTGCAATAAACTCCACCAAGGCTCTGCTTTGAATGGTGGAAGTGCTCTCATACTTTAATCCGAAGCTTGACAACTCGAGTGCACACTCAACTATCCTGCCAGTGGCTTCGGGATTTCTCAGTATGCGTTGCAATGGGAAACAGGTGACAACTGTTATCTCATGGGCTTGGAAGTAGTGGCGCAGCTTCCTCGAGGCCATGATGAGGCCGAAGATCAGCTTTTGTACTCCGGAGTACCTTGATCGAGCCCCCTATAGTAGGGAACTGACGAAGTACACGGGCCGCTGCACCATTTTCTTCTTTGCCACTTCCTTGGACTCGCTGTCAACCATTTGTTGAGATCCCCCTTGACCTGTGTCGAGCTCTGCCGCGGATATTTATTTCTCACTCCCGGCAGCATCAGCAGCGGCTGCTGAATCTTCATCCACCCCCCACTGCGCCACCAGCGCTGCACTAACCACTTGATTCGTTGCCGCTAGATATAGCGGCAACTGCTCTTGTGGTTTAGGAGCGACTAAGGAGGGAGCAGAGGATAGGTATTTCTTTAGGTCTTGCAGTGCTGCATCTGCCTCCGGGGTCCACTTCATCGGGCCAGCCTTCTTCATGATTTTGAAGAACGGCAAGGCGCGCTTAGCGGACTTGGAGATGAACCTACTCAATGCGGCAACACATCCGGTCAGGCGTGTGCTATCTTTGATGGTTTTGGGCACCTGTATCTGCTCGATCGCCTTGATCTTGTCGGGATTGGCTGCTATTCCTCGCTGAGATACGAAGAACCCAAGCAGCTTGTCAGATGGGACACCGAACACACATTTTTCAGGATTGAGCTTCAGGTTGATCTTGCGCAAGTTTACGAAAGTTTCTTCTAGATCTTGTATGAGAGTGGCTTCATCCTTGGTCTTGACCACGATGTCATCCATGTATGCTTCCACATTTCTGTGCAGTTGAGGTCCAAAACCAATTTGAATAGCCCTGGCGAAGGTAGAACTAGCACTTTTTAACCTGAAGGGCATTCATACAAAGCGGAGTTATAAATGCGGTCTTCTCCTCATCTTCCTTGTTCATAAATATCTGGTGGTAGCCGGAGTAGGCATCCAAAAAGGAGAGCAAGTCACATCAGGAGGTGGAGTTAACAATTTGATCTATGCACGGCAAGGGGAAAGGGTCCTTCGGGCAAGCCTTGTTCAAGTCAGTGAAGGCTATGCAAAGCCTCCATTTCCCATTTGCCTTTCGTACCACCACCGGGTTTGCCAACAAGGTTGGATGCAACACTCCTTTGACCAAACCAGCTGGTTCAAGTTTCTTGATTTCCTCGGCAATGAACTGCTGCCGCTCCAAGGCCCGTTTCCTAACCTTCTGCTTGACGGGTCGGGCATGAGGATAGACAGCAAGGTGGTGCTCAATTACCTCCCTGGGAACACCGGGGATGTCAGATGGTTGCCAGGCAAACACATTGACATTCTTCCGCAGGAAGGCAACGAGCGCGCTTTCCTATTTGTCAGTAAGGGTAGCACTGATGGTGAAGGTACCACCAGTGCCATCCTCCCTTGCCGAGACTTTCTTCGTATCAGGGTAGGTGACCTTGGTCTTCTTGCTGGCGGAACTTTCCGGCAGGCCATCATCAGGTGCTGCGCACTCGGAAGAGGCGCGCTTCCCGGAGTCCTTGCCGGTGTTCCCGCTAGGCTTCTTCATTTTCCTTGTATCCTTGGCAGGAGCTGGGATTTCTGTGGCTTCAGCTGCTACCGCGTCGCGATACATTTGGTCCATGCAGATAACCGCGTTCTTCTTGTCGGATGTGATGGAAATGACCCCAATGGGCCCTGGCATTTTCAAATTATTGTAGGCATAGTGGGATGCCACCATGAACTTTGCCAGAGTTGGGCGACCAAGGATTCCATTGTAGGGCAGTGGGATTTCGGCGACGTCGAATACTATCCTCTCTATTCGGAAGTTCAACTCTTCGCCGAATGTCACAGGCAGAGTATTCTTTCCCTTGGGTCGGCTCCTGCCGGGGTTGATTCCTTGGAATGTACCCGTGGCTTCAAGCTCATCATCAAGGATCTGCAGTTTCTCAGCCACTCTAGGAGAGATCAAGTTTAGTCCGGCCCCACCGTCAACTAACATCTTAGACACTTTGAGGTTGCGGATTGTCGGGGAAACCAACAACGGCAAACATCCAACCATAGTAGTACGGTCAGGATGATCCTCTTCATGAAAGATGATAGGCGTGCGGGACCACTTGAGTGGTTTCCTTGATTCTGCAGCTGGTTCCACAGCATTGACCTCGCGTGCCCACTGTTTGAGCTGGCAGCGAGAGGAGTGCAAGGACGCTCCCCCGTCAACGCACATGGCTTCAGTAGCTTTCTGGAACTCCCTGTCGCTGGAATCCTCATCATCATCATCATCATCGCTCATATCATATGTTTCCTTCTTCTCTCGGCCTCTGGCGGGTTTTTCCTTTTGCTGCGGGGTTTTGCCGCGGTGACCACCTGTGCCGCCACGGCCCTTCCCCGCAGCGCCGTCCTGGCCTTTTCCCTTATCACGTTTCTCGTACTCGGCTCTCTATTTCTCGACAAGCTGCTCGACCTGTCAGCATTCTTGGAGATCATGGCCCTTGGTGTGGTGAATCTTGCAGTACGGCCCGTCGGATTTCCCGGCCTTCTCAGCGGCAGCAGCCTCCCGGCAATTAGCGCACGCGGCAGCTCCCTTGCCGGGGGTTTCGGCTTTCGCCTTCTTGCCAGTGCTGAGGTCTCCGGAGCTCTCGATAGCCAACACTGCTTTTCCCTTGCGCTTCCTGTTCCTTCCCTTTGGGTCGGGGGCATCGTCATCATCATCTGAGTCCACGTCGACGCCCGCCTCTTCTCCGGGAAGCTGCCTCCCTCCTTCAGCTCGAGCACACTTATCCGCCAAGGTGTAAAGCTCGTTAACGGTCTTGGGGAGCTTGACATTCATCTTGGCTCGCATCCTCCTGTTGCTCACGTTTGAGTGGAACGCGGCAATCACTGCTGCGGGATGGATCTCAGGGATGTTGTGGTATACTCGGCTGAAACTCTGGGTATACTTTCTCAAAGTTTCTCCCTCCTTTTGCGGGAGGACTTGGAGATCGCTGGGCTAGCCTGGTTCTTGATGACCACCGATGAAGGCGCCAATGAACTCGTTGCAGAGATCAGCCCAAGAGGAAATGGAATTCTCCGGCAGGTGCATCAGCCATGATCTCACATTTGGCTTGAGCGCCAAAGGGAAATAGTTGGCGAGCACCTTTTCATCTCTTCCTCCTGCAGCTTGACCAGCTATCGTGTAGATGCCCAAGAACTCCGCAGGGTTTAGCTTTCCGTCGTATTCCTCTGGTAGCTCAGGCTTGAAGGCTCGGGTCGACGACCAGCGGACCCATCGCAACTCGCTAGTGAAGGCAGGGCAACCAACTGTAGGGTAACGCAGCAGAAAACAAAAATTTCCGACCTACGCACCAGCCCAGGACTTCTATGGAGACTACATACAAGGTTTGATCTTTTCATTACCGACTCGTAGCGCAACGGAAGTAGAGTCGATGACGATTGGCGGTGCAGATCCCCGCAGCTAGGATTTACAACCTCCCAACCGCGAGGATGTATACCGTCATCCGCCCCACGGACAGCCCTCCGGGAGGCGGTCAGACAGTCCCCCAGACGGTGTCGCGGATAGCCCTACGGGAGGACCATCGAAACTCGGACAGTCACTCGGACAGCCCTTCGGGAGGACCTTCGAAAACTCGGACAGTCACTCGGACAGCCCTTCGGGAGGCACTCTCAAACTAAGACCGAAACTACGATCTCTCTACAGAGTTGCACACATACGGTGTCATCTATCCGGCAGGGCTTCGCCGTCCAGAACTAGTTCCCACCGAAACCCAGACAGCCTTTCGGCTCTACGAAACTATTTCGCTGGGAGGGAGAGAAAAGCCAGATAACATCAGATGGCATGTGTATGTGAGAAAGAGTGAGTGTGGAGAGTGCATCTCCACCTCTATTTATAGGAAAACCCAAGGGGTAGGGTGACACTTGAAATACCCAAAATGCCCTTCACAAGGGCACAAAAGTAAAAGCAAGTGGGCAGCCCTTATCCTTCCATGTCATCCCTAGAGATATTTGTGAGTAAAGCCCCAAAAGGTGGCTTTCCATAAAGTAATCCAAAAAGCACTTTCACTATTCACGACGACATATTTCAGCGTCCGTTCGAACTGAAAATATTTATGTGGGCTTAGAACATTTCCAGTACCCACTAAAATAATTTTCAACGCGATCCGAAACAATTCCGGTTTAGTGATTTTCATCTGCGAAAAGCAACTGAAGCGGTTCCGGCAGCTCCGGAACATTTCCGGTTTTCATCCCGGAAAATTCCAGAAAGTTTCCAGAACGATTCTGGCACCCTCCAAGAATTATCAGGCATGTGCCGAAACCAATTTGACTTTATGGTGTACTCCGAAACAACTTTTCGGTTTAGTGATTTTCATCTGTGAAAAGCAACTAAAGCGGTTCCGGCAGTCCGGAACATTTCCGGTTTTTGACTCTGAAAAATCTCAGAAGTTACCGGAACAATTCTGGTACCTTCCAATAATTTCCAGGCATGTGCCGAAACCAATTTGACTTTATGGTACACTCCGAAACAACTTTTCGGTTTTACCGAAACTCTTTCGGTGTTCTCTCTCTCCGGAACTTTTCCATTGTCCCCGAAACTTTTTCGGTGAATTTCTCAGAAGTATAGACATGACTCGGAACCCCTTCCGATCAATGATCAACATCGGAGCCGTGGACACCCATATTGACCCCTATACCCACACGAATGAATATTCGAGTGAACCTCCAGTTGCCGTGTGCTATTCCTGTTGCTTCGCGATATGTTACAAATACCCGAGGTGAGACATGTTGGCATCCCCGTGGATCAACAACTTGTCCACTATGCTAGTTACCTCGTTACCGATATTGTTCTCTTTTCTCGTTCCCGTGTTCCGGCATCCCCGTGATCAAATCACAAAGTGTCTGGCCAGACGATGATGGATATCGTAACACCGAGAGGGCCCAGAGATATCTCTCCATCATCGGAGGAGCAAATCCCAATCTTGAGCTATCAAGTTACTTGACATACTTTTCCATGAACCCGTAAGCCACCGTAATAGCCACCCATTTAAGGATGACGTTTAACAAACCCCAAAGTTCATGAAGCAAGCATGAAGAAACTCGATACTCTCATGGTCTAAGGAATCATGCAAACATAAACCATCTCTGTGTTATTCACCATTAACTTGTGACGAATGTATCTCATAGCATAACATCAATTCGGGTCGATTCAACACAAATGTTCTTCCAACATTGTGCCCTCAAAGTTGCTGGCATAGACATGCCCATGATCAGGAAAATAGAACCATCATGCAACACTTGAGCTAGTCTTAGAGGCCAGACTAGGAATACATTTTACTGTTTATTATTCCACACGTGCATATGAGTCTTCCTCCGAGCCTCGTGGTTATTGTAGACTCGAGAACCATAGCAGTTATAGCATGGAACATAAACCTAATTATGAACAGGGAGATAATCAATAACATTTATTATTGCCTCTAGGGCATATCTCCTACAGACTCCCACTTGCACTAGAGTCAATAATCTAGTCAATGCTAATGCACTTTACACCTATGGCATACTGGTGTAAAATATGCTTCGCATGTGGTATAGCCTGATGTCCAACGGATCTGACGACTTCAGCTCCGTGTGTAACTTTGCATATCCTTGCGTTTTCACGCTTTCACAAAATTCATATTTTGTGTGGACTTGGCTTTGCATATGTGTGAATCATTGGTCGAAACCTGATTCCTCGGACTGAGCTATGGAGCAACTATCTGCAATAGTGTCCCATAGACCAAAGCCATCTTGGAACCATACTAAGTTCATGAATGAACTATATGATTCAACAACTTCTTTGTCGCTTCTTAAGCGTCAACATACTTAGCCTTTGTTATAGAATTCGCCACAGTATCTTGTTTGGAACAATTTCCAACTACCGTGCCACCATGTTGTGTTTTACACAAAACCCTTAACTTAAATCGAAAATCGCATGGAGCATTGATGAAGACTGTATCGATGTAATTACTTACAACGAGCACTTGATAATCTCTGCTTGCGAGAAAACATGTCATCAGTACTACTCTAGTACCTAATGACATCTTTCACTGTTGTCCCATGATCAGTACTTTTGATCACTTTGGTATCTATACTCGCAACAACTTTGGAGTATTGGACATATCTGGTTGTTTTTACATACCATGGAATACATGATTAATCCAAACACAAGAGTGTGTGGAATCTCCATCATGTATTTTACTCATCAGTGTTTTGGGACACCGAGTCTTGCAAAAACTCTTTCCATGTGACTTCGGCAAGAATCACTCCTTGGTGTTTTAAATGCTAAAAAGTTTTAGCATCTTGTCAATATGTATTCATTGCTTAGCCCCGTTAGGTAAATCTATCTCCATAGATCATCATGCCTAATATTGAGGCTATTTAGCCTAAGCACTTCATCGAAAAACTATTTTCAAATGAAGTCCTAATTCGTGTCAAGAAATTTATTTCCAATTAACAATGTGTCAAGTACACACGGTTTTTAGAAATATTATTATGCTCCCACTTACTTTCTTGAATCACAAGCATCTTCGATACCCATTTGATGAAGTCAAACCCCTTTGACCATTCCATCAAAAACGAAGATTCCAACTCCACCTTGCTCTCTTCTGTCCATCGCTGGAACTCTGAAGTTTGCATACTTACTAGCATCCTCTGGATCGACAAATTACTTTGGACTGTATCACATACAAGTCCTAGGTTTCATTTCCATCAGATGGAAATCCTTTTGTCATCCATGTTTCATATCTCATGATTGAAATATGTATTAATTGCTAGTTCAACCCAAACCGACTTTAAGCATCGCTACAGTGAGACAATCTCATCGTAGTCAACTCCTTGAACTTGTTATTAAAACAAGTCAAGCTTTATGGATAAACATTTTATCCATATCAGTTTTTAGTTCCATAAATATTTGTTAGACTCTAAGTCTACCGAAAGGTGTATCAAGATTTTAATCTCGAATCACTTATATGGAAACTATCTCAGATTGTATTGGCATTTAGCCAATTCCGGAGTCAGGGCACATCAACGCTTCCTTGTGTATTGTAGGTATACTGTTGTCTAACAACAATATCTCGTTTGCGCACCTGATCGGTTTGCACGAGCTTTGCCTACGTGGTTCAGCTGCAAGTTCGACCGAAGTCCATACATTTTATTGTAGAGACTTCCGTATCAGTCGTAGTAGGAAAATCTGGAATCACTTCCAAGGTTTCTTTCCTTTGATCTGAGGACGAAGATACTGGTTATCTCGTCGAATTGCACTGTCCTCCCACTCACCTTTTGTAAGAACTATTCTCTTTAAAAGCATACCGTTTTGTGGCAAAATCCTTGCCTCGGTATAGTGGTGGGGGGGATACCCAATGACTTGGGATAACCTACAAAGCAACACTTGTCTGATTTGGAATAGGTTTGTAACCTTTTACACAAGCCCCATATTCCAAATGTTAAGAAAAGATATAACATGGTTGGGCGTACCATACCATGGTGTCATTTCAACAGACCTGATGGATCTCTTTTCAGTGTAAAAGCCACAGTCTCTAAAGCATCACCTTTTAAAAGGGGTAATGGCAAATTTATTTATGTCATCTTTGATCTTACCATGTCATAAATGGTTCGATTACATCTTCACGGACTTTCCACTTGCAGTGGTGTTTCGGGAGGTGCAAGTTATGAAACCCCTTTCATAACTCATCAGACATTCGCTAAACTTGTAACTCAAATATTCCTTTCTGCAATCGAATTGTAGAAACATAATTTTCTTGTTACAATATTTTCTTCTTAATTTTGAAAACCTTTCGAATGATTTCAAAAGATCCAGAGTCACGTCTCATCAAGTAAATATCCATATATTTACTTGAGTCATTTCTGAAGATAGATAAATCCACTACTTGCAACAACATTTATTGGACTACACACATCATAATGTATGATCACCAATATGTTCTATGCTCGTTCCTTATGGCCTGTGAACGGTATTTCAGTCACTTCACTTTTCAGAGGAAAGTTGCAAGTGTCAGATGATTCAAAATCAAACGACTTCAAAATCCATCATAATGGAATTTTCCATGCAGGTTTCTCCAATGTGACCAAATGCAGTGCCACACTTGTGTGGTATTCTTTTAGTCTTGCGACATTTAGCGTCAGTGTTATGGATGTATCATATTTCGATCAATATTCATAACATACATCCCATCTTTGATGGAAGCATGGCCCTTCATGTTATTCATAATACTGAACAACAATTGTTGTTTCTATGAACAACTCTTTTGCAACAAACATTGTGCAATGGGCTATAGTGTATGAAACTCAAAAATGAATTATGAAAGTAAACCCAGAGGTAATGTATTATTATCAATATTCATAACATACGTCTCATTCATAATGAAAGTATGGCTCTTATGTTATTCATAACACCGAACATCAAAAGTTCTCTTATGAACAACCTTCTTGCAAGATACCTTATGCAAAGGGCTAGAGTGTGAAACTCTAAAATGAATTATACACCGATGGAAGGCATAGTAACATTTACTATGTTCCCTGCATGTATCTAAAGCTCATCTCTGGCTAGTCTTTCAGGCCATAGTAGTTCTTACATCGAGTTGCAACAGAATGCAGTTGAGCGGGTATCTTTGTGATTAACTCACAATACCCATGAATTAGTGATTAACATGTTTAACCATAATTCCCAAGAACTATATCTTTGACCAGCCTTCTATACATCAAAAACCTGTATGACATTCATACATGAGCTGGATATTCCAGTCTTCTTTCCTTTTGCCTTTATACTTCTAACAGTTTAACTTTTAGTATTTCTCCTACTATCAGAAGAAGCATCCAACTTAAGAGTGGCGTTAGCCCCGGACTTCCTAGGCGTGAAAGTCTTACTAACACCCTTCGGACACTTCCTTTCTCTTTAAGTTGTTGTTTTATTCACCTTTCATCATATGACAGGCGTTCTCCTGGATCCCTCTCTTATCAGTCTAATGCATAGTAAACTCCTTTGCTAATAGTTTGTAAACAAACATTGCTTTGGATATCTCATATCTTTTAGCCTTTGTCTGTCTCTGAAAATGATTTTCAGATTCCATGAATATCACATAACTATCCAAACTTTCGAAGTTCGGGTCTCATGGAAGCAAACATATTGCACTTTGACTGAAAAGGAATTCAAGCTTTTGGATCGAAGGACGAGAGTCACATGATCCATAGCATTAGCGGGAGAATACCGAAAGCATGCGATAGGACAAAGTCCTTCTCGGCACTCTTGAGGACAATCCTCATATTACGTTACCAACCGTAAAGTTTTAACCAGATATTTAACAGCTATTCAATTTTAACAGGGAAGGTGGAAACACGAGCCATTCTTCTACAACTATTATGCAAACCACACTTAGACATTGTTCAAAATTAATTGCACTGAGAATTAAACAAGTTAATTCTACAGTGTGCTCCCACTCAAATCAATATCTCTCAAAATTGATTATGAGTGATTCAAGACCCGGACTTAAATTCATCGCCATAGAATCATCATCTCATGTCGGGAATTTTAATCGGTAGGCCAACTTGCCGATCACGTCTCCATGTGACTCTTGTTCATCTTTCGATGCGTGTGTTCCGAGCTCATGACTTTCATGCCTGAACGTCAAGACAACCAAGTGATCTCGCTGCGAGGTCTCAACTCACCCGCCTCACACATCCCTAATCGTTCGTACCCATGCATCCATGGCGCACCCCGAAAAGTTAGGTGCCGTGACGGTGCTACACTTGGGAGAACACTATCTACTTGATATTTTTGTGAGAGATCACCCTAATAAAAGCGACTACCGCGCAATCAAGAAGGGTGCATCAAGAGGGATAAACATCTCAGGCAATTCATAATAGCATGATATGGTATAGCCTCTTCTGACGGAGAAGTCAAGTATTTCTTCGTCTTCGGCACTTGCGTCGGTGTTCACCATCATGAAGATTGCCACCACCTTGTCGATGCACCAAATAATATTGCTATCTCTATATCTAATAAAATAAGTGCATTACATAAGGTTGACACGCAGGTCATTAAAGTGCAATCATATGGCTCCAGCCATCATGCCGAATCATGACACGCAGGTCATGTTAATTACATCATATAGTCATCTCATACATAATCAAATTAATATGAGCACTGCTATACCACATCATATGCACATGCAAACCATCCTGCAAAACCAAGTCAGACGCCTCTAATTGGTTCATGCAAAAATTGTTTTACGTGGCTTCTAAGGTTTCGAAACAAACCGAAGCTACCAACGTCCATCATCAAGCATGATAATCCAAGTCGCTAGATTAACATTGCGGGGTGTATGAAACACGAGATAATAAAATCTCGAGCCCCATACTGAACTTCGTCATACGCGTGACCCCCGTGCAGATCATATCTGCATTGCCCTTTCGTCTGCAAAATTTCATCTTTCTTTTTAACTACGGTGGAATTCAATGAACTGTTAGCACTTCGTTGATCAATCAGGATCGCGGATTGCCAGAACATTGAAACTCCACCATACTATTATCAAGATCAGAAATATGCAAATTCCAGGGAAGCAACAAGAACATCGGGTAACAGATTTCATCTGCTACCCGCACAAATAATTTTCAGTAATAGAACTCATCTACTACCTAATTATATTGTGCAATACCCATACATCTCTATGTATTCTAGATCGCAACCTGCATCTACGCATAGCATGGCTCTTGATGCCACTGTAGGGTATCGCAGCAGAAAACAAAAATTTCCGACCTACGCACCAGCCCAGGACCACTATGGAGACTGCATACAAGGTTTGATCTTTTCGTTACCGACTCATAGCGCAGCGGAAGTAGAGTCGATGACGATCGGCGGTGCAGATCCCCGCAGCTAGGATTTACAACCTCCCAACTGCGAGGATGTATACCGTCATCCGCCCCACGGACAGCCCTCCGGGAGGCGGTCAGACAGTCCCGCGGACGGTGTCGCGGACAGCCCTACGGGAGGACCATCGAAACTCGGACAGTCACTCGGACAGCCCTTCGGGAGGACCTTTGAAAACTCGGACAGTCACTCAGACAGCCCTTCGGGAGGCACTCTCAAACTAAGACCGAAACTACGATCTCTCTACAGAGTTGCACACATACGGTGTCATCTATCCGACAAGGCTTCGCCGTCCAGAACTAGTTCCCACCGGAACCCAGACAGCCTTTCGGCTCTACGAAACTATTTCGCTGGGAGGGAGAGAGAAGCCAGATAACATCAGATGGCATGTGTATGTGAGAAAGAGTGAGTGTGGAGAGTGTATCTCCACCTCTATTTATAGGAAACCCCAAGGGGTAGGGTGACACTTGAAATACCCAAAATGCCCTTCACAAGGGCACAAAAGTAAAAGCAAGTGGGCAGCCCTTATCCTTCCATGTCATCCCTAGAGATATTTGTGAGTAAAGCCCCAAAAGGTGGCTTTCCATAAAGTAATCCAAAAAGCACTTTCACTATTCACGACGACATATTTTAGCGTCCGTTCGAACTGAAAATATTTATGTGGGCTTAGAACATTTCCAGTACCCACTAAAATAATTTTCAACGCGATCCGAAACAATTCCGGTTTAGTGATTTTCATCTGCGAAAAGCATCTGAAGCGGTTCTGGCAGCTCCGGAACATTTCCGGTTTTCATCCCGGAAAATTCCAGAATGTTTCCAGATTGATTCAGGCACCCTCCGAGAATTATCAGGCATGTGCCGAAACCAATTTGACTTCATGGTGTACTCCGAAACAACTTTTCGGTTTAGTGATTTTCATCTGTGAAAAGCAACTAAAGCGGTTCCGGCAGTCCGGAACATTTCCGGTTTTTGTCTCTGAAAAATCTCAGAAGTTACCGGAACAATTCTGGTACCTTCCAATAATTTGCAGGCATGTGCCGAAACCAATTTGACTTTATGGTACACTCCGAAACAACTTTTCGGTTTTACCAAAACTCTTCCGGTGTTCTCTCTCTTCGGAACTTTTCCGTTGTCTCCGAAACTTTTTCGGTGAATTTCTCTCAGACTCCCTGTCTAGTATTCAGCAGATAGATGACCCTTAAGAGTGTGACCCTATAGGTTCGGTGAAGTATAGACATTACTCGGAACCCCTTCCGATCAATGATCAACATCGGAGCCGTGGACACCCATATTGACCCCTATACCCACACGAATGAATATTCGAGTGAACCTCCAGTTGCCGTGTGCTATTCCTGTTGCTTCGCGATATGTTACAAATACCTGAGGTGAGACATGTTGGCATCCCCGTGGATCAACAACTTGTCCACTATGCCAGTTACCTCATTACCGGTATTGTTCTCTTTTCTCGTTCCCGTGTTTCGGCATCCCCGTGATCAAATCACAAAGTGTCTGGCCAGACGATGATGGATACCGTAACACCAAGAGGGCCCAGAGATATCTCTCCATCGTCGGAGGAGCAAATCCCAATCTTGAGCTATCAAGTTACTTGACATACTTTTCCATGAACCCGTAAGCCGCCGTAATAGCCACCCATTTACGGATGACGTTTAACAAACCCCAAAGTTCATGAAGCAAGCATGAAGAAACTCGATACTCTCATGGTCTAAGGAATCATGCAAACGCAAACCATCTCTGTGTTATTAACCATTAACTTGTGACGAATGTATCTCATAGCATAACATTAATTTGGGTCGATTCAACACAAATGTTTTTCCAACATTCTGCCCTCAAAGTTGCTGGCATAGACATGCCCATGATCAGGAAAACAGAACCATCATGCAACACTTGAGCTAGTCTTAGAGGCCAGACTAGGAATACATTTTACCGTTTATTATTCCACACGTGCATATGTGTCTTCCTCCGAGCCTCGTAGTTATTGTAGACTCGAGAACCATAGCAGTTATAGCATGGAACATAAACCTAATTATGAACAGGGAGATAATCTATAACATTTATTATTGCCTCTAGGGCATATCTCCTACACTAACCTCATAAGGAAGGTACCCTCCAACACTAGGCGCGGGGTCGCCGACGTCTGGACCATTGCGCATGTCGGATTGACAGTGTGCTTCACAACGTCGCTCGATGGTGATGCGCGCGTCTTTCTTTCGCCGGTCTTCGAGGACATGCCGCTTGTCTCGGTAGTCGTGTGGACCAGACGAGACTATGGACGCCTTGTTGTGGTCGTCAGCATGTGAAGCTAGCTGCGGTTGGCTCTGGGCTTGTTGTCGCGGAGGGGATTGCACCGTTGGGGTGGCCCCTTCTACGCGCTCGCCGTCCTGGGCCATCGCTGCTGTTCGCGTACGTTGCGACGGCTCTACATGCTGGGTTTTGTTGGCCTCAATGAAGGAAATCAGGCTTTGAATGGTAGCTCTCCATTCATCCATCTTATCAGCTGCTGGCATGAAGTTGAGCAGCATCTGGACTCTCGCCATGGCCACCTTTGTGGTGCCAGGCATGGCGAAAGAGGCGGACCTCGACGTGGTTCGACTTTTGGTAGGACCAAGAGAAGCGTCACCATGTCCTTGATGCTGCGCGCCACTCACTGGAGCTTTCTGGTGGGTTGTGGGTCAATCCTGAGGAGCTGCGGCTCCGCTGGACGCCCCGTCTCACTCCGCTCGAGGTGCACGCCCAACAATCTCACTGGCGACGGGTGAGGGAGTCCTGGACTAGGGGGTCCTCGAGAGGCCGGCCTATCTAATATGGGCCGGACTATATGGGCCGTTCGCCGGACGCTGGATCACTCGAAGGACCGGACTCCAGAAGGGAAGTTTCTAGAAGCAAGGCGTGTGCTCCACGTTTAAAGTAGAATAGGCATGTTTATCCCCTCGACGTGTAACCGACCATGTGTAAACCCTAGGCACCCCCGGCGTCTATATAAGCCGGAGGGTTTTAGATCATTGGAGGGAGAACTCATCTAGGGTTTTAGTCATACGATCTCGTGGTAGATCACTCTGTAATCTCTATACCATCAATATAATCAAGCAGGACGTAGGGTATTACCTCCATAGGAGGGCCCGAACCTGGGTAAAACCTTGTCCCCTTCGTCTCCTATTACCATCGATCCAAGCATCATAGTTCGGGACCCCCTACCCGAGATCCGCCGGTTTTGACACCGACATTGGTGCTTTCATTGAGAGTTCCACTGTGATCGCTATAAGGAATCGATGGTTCGCCTAGTCGTTAACGAAGAGGTCCACAACACAGGGACTTTTGCCCCTGGACAGATCTTCGCCTTCGGCAGCATAGTGCTGCACGCCGACCCGACCGGCCGCCTTGGCCGCGTCGAAAGTTTCGCCCCCGATCAGGAGGTCAGATTCGGGAACTTAGAGTTCTCCGTATACTCCCGCGGCGATCTATCACTAACCGGGCTTGCAGTCTCGCCTGCCATGCCCGATGACCCTGAGGCTTTAACCTTGGATCCATCTTCCGGCTCCGCCTATGGGATCTGCCCTGATGGAGGCCCGATCTTAAGTTCGGATCAGGTCATAGCGCCCGACAGCCGAACACCCGTTCTTGCCGAACACACTCCCTGCATGGATGCATCGGAGGCTAACTCCGGAAGCTCCGGGCAGATCGGTCCGATCGAGCTCTCGATTCTCGACAAAGCCTTAGATCGGACCTCGTCGATAAAAATCAACGACGACCCAGCCCCGATCTGCTCTCAGATCGGTCTTTGTACGGGTCGGGATGGATCTGAACAGGATCCAAGAACGCCCTCGCGCGACTCTGGAACGACGACGCCGCATACCGACCCCACTCGCTTTGGTGACACGCATCCCACCATCGCCTTGTTTCTCAACGAGTTGTTCGATCGGATGGAGACTATGCGAATGGCCGATGACCAGATCCCGGTCTATGACCGGCTCGGGCTTAAACCTGATGACAGGGAAATTTGCGTCCCCACGGTCACCCACCTCGTCGCCACCGTCGAGTGTCCGGCGGAAGGTTCGACCTCCCAGTTACCTGAACTAAAAACGGTCTATACGTCAATTTCCGACCACCGAGATCTTGCCCGTGACCCAGTCACCGGCTCCAGCAATAGTCCGGTCTCTGCCCCCGACCTATCCCGCAGTTCGGAACTTACAGTTCCGGACTCCCATCTTGGTGAGAGACTACCTTTTCTCCCACCCACCTCCCAAGCCGATGACCCGATCATCGCATCAGAGCCCAATCGTTTGAATCCACCGGACAATGCGCATTTGCCTGGGAAGTCGGTCCATCATTACTGGGCCAGACTACTCCTCGCACGACACAACATGCGCGGCCTCAGCGACACAGATATAATGGCATCTTTCAAACGTAATTGCCACAACGAGGGAATCCTCAACGCCCTGGCGCGGCGGCACATAACTGACCTTTCCGAGCTATCCATCTTGGTACAGAAGTATTGTGCCATGGAAAGTGCTTGGCAAGCAGAGCGGCTATTTTAGGACCAAACCTCTGCCGAATACCTTAGAGGAGATCGGCAAAAGAGGATACCCCCGAACCGAACAGCCCAAACTCAGCCCGCCAAAAAGAGAAACAGATCCCTTCCTGGGGTCAGTACTGTCCTGGACGGACTATTGGACAAACCTTGCCCTATACACTCCGTATTGCTAAACACAGCTCCAACCCACAGTTTTGGAACTTGCTGGGTCGTCAGACAGATCGCAAAAAGCGGTGAGGCCATCCTCAAGGCATCACCGCCCAGAGGGCGCCCCGCAGACTCATCGGAACATCACACCGAAGTCCTGACGATCTACGAAACGTTCCCTTCGAGGAACAAAAGGAAGAGAGCCCTTAAAGAAATTGGACAGGTGTACCACGTGGCTGCAACAAGTGTATGGGCAGATACACCCATCACCTTTGGAGATGCTGATCGACCAGCCATTCATCCCGACCATTCACCAGCCGCACTAGTCCTGAACCCGGTCATCGACGGCTTCCGGTTACACAAAGTGCTAATGGATGGCGGCAGCGGTCTAAACCTAATTTATGAAGACACGCTAGAAAAAATGCAATTCGACCGATCTCGGATCGAACATAGCAACACAACCTTTCGGGGAATAATCCCAGGGAAGGAGGCACGCTGCTCAGGATGTATTACCCTGGACGTAGTGTTCGGCACGCCCGACAACTACAGATCAGAAGAGCTCCTCTTCCACATCGTGCCCTTCCCCAGTGGCTATCACGCCCTTCTGGGCCGTGAAGCCTTCACAAAATTCCAGGCTATACCACATTATGGGTATATGAAACTTAAAATGCCAGGACCAAACGGAGTAATCACAATAGCTGGTGATCCGAATATAGCCCTACGGGCCGAAAACAAAACAGCGGCACTCGCCCTCGAGGCCCTAGCTGAGACCTTTGCTGCAGAAGAGCTGACCGCACTCCGGTCAACGGTAGACAAAGATGACGTGATCCTCAGCAAGAGGCCCAAATCCACGTCCTTCAAGCCAGCAAAAGAAATCATTAAAGTTCAGGTGCACCCGACGGACCCTAACAAGACAGCGTCCATCGGAGCACAGCTCGACCCTACTACGGAGGAGGCGCTGCGAGCATTCTTACAAGAAAATTGGGATATATTTGCCTGGCATCCTTCCGATATGCCTGGCATCCCGCGACGATTGGCAGAACACAGTCTGAACATCATGGCAGGTTTTAAGCCCGTCAAACAGACTCTCCGCCGTTTCTCCGAGCCCAAACGACAAGCTATGGGTGAAGAATTAGCTAAATTGCTAGAGGCCGGATTCATTCGGGACATTAAGCACCTCGAATGGTTGGCAAACCTGGTGATGGTACCAAAGAAAGACAAATCCTGGCGGCTGTGCGTCGACTTTAAAGACCTCAACAAGGCCTGCCCCAAGGACCCTTTCCCTCTACCACGAATAGACCAGATCATTGATGCCACAGCCGGACACGACTCGCTATGTTTCCTCGACACTTATTCCGGATACCATCAGATTAAAATGAAGGAATCCGATCAAGCAGCAACCGCATTCATCACCCCCTACGGGCCGTTCTGCTTTAACACAATGCCTTTCGGGCAAAAAAACGCTGGGGCTACATACCAGCGCATGATCCAGACATGTCTTGAGAAACAGATCGGCAAAACAGTCGAAGCATACATGGACGACGTGGTCATCAAAACCAAGCACGTTAGCAATTTAATCGACGACCTAAGGCAAACCTTTGCAAGCCTACGCGAATATGATATTCGGCTCAATCCGGAGAAGTGTGTCTTCGGAGTTCCCGCTGGTAAATTGCTCGGATTCATCGTTTCCCATAGAGGAATAGAAGCGAATCCGGCCAAGATCCGCGCCTTGTCAGAACTTGCAATCCCCACAGAGCTAAAACATGTGCAAAGATTGGCGGGTTGCGTGGCGGCATTAAGCCGCTTTATCTCCCGCCTCGGTGAAAAAGCTTTACCGCTGTACAAATTGCTGAAACGGACCAAGACTTTTGAATGGACCGACGAAGCAAAGGCTGCGTTAGAAGATATCAAGACACTGCTGGCAAGTAACCCCATCCTCACAGCACTAGGCGCGGGTGAGCCCATGTTGTTATACATATCGGCCACCAACCAAGTTTTCAGCGCAGTGCTCGTCGTCGAACGAGAGGAGGAGGGGCACAAATTCCAGATACAGAAGCCGGTCTATTATGTGTCAGAGGTGCTAACGCAATGCAAGTCAAGATACCCGCACTACTAGAAGATAGCCTATACGGTATTTATGGCATCACGTAAATTAAGACATTACTTCCAAGAGTGTTCGGTCACGGTGGCATCGGAAGTACCCCTGAATGATATAATCAATAACAGGGATGCCACAGGCCGTATAGCCAAATGGGCGATTGAGCTCCTTCCTTTCGAGATCACATACAAACCGCGCCGAGCTATTAAATCTCAGGTATTAGCCGATTTCCTCGCCGAATGGACAAAGGCCGAACTCCCCAGGGAATACAGTACATATTCACATTGGACGATGTACTTTGACGGATCCAAAACCTTGGCCGGACTGGGGGCTGGAGTCATTCTCACATCCCCCACAGGTGACAACATCCGATACGTGCTCCAGATCATGTATGCCGACTCCAACAACGCAGCCGAATACGAAGCCTTTCTACACGGTCTTCGGATGGCAGCTTCAATGGGCATACATCGGCTGGAGGTACGGGGAGATTCTAATCTGGCCATCTCTCAAGTAAACGGTGAGTTCGACGCCAAAAATCCGAAGATGGCGGCATATCGAAACGCTGTCCTCAAAATATCCGCACGGTTCAAGGGGTTGGAGTTCCACCACGTCCCTCGAGACGACAACCAAGCCGCTGACATACTGGCACGTTTAGGAGCCAAACACGACCCTGTCCCGTCGAACACTTTCCTGGAACGGCTCTTTAAGCCATCCATGGTTTGGCCGGACGATCAAGCGGGCGCCGATCTCTCAAGCACACACACGGTTGTTCCCCCTGTTGACGAACCAGACGACAGAATTATCGGCGGCTCCGTAATGAACGAAACGCCCTCGGCCCACGAGGTCATGGCAGTAATCGCTCCTTGGACCGAACCCTTCCTCGCCTACCTCCTTCGTAAGGAACTCCCCGATGATCAAACTGAGGCCCGACGTATAGTCCGGCGCTCCAAAGCCTTTAAGGTACACGAAGGAGAGTTATATAAAAAGAGCACTACTGGAGTACTACAGCGGTGCATATCTGAGGAAGAGGGGCGGGAGCTTGTCGCCGAAGTACACGCAGGGATGGGCGGTCATCATGCCGCAGCAAGAGCCTTAGTAAGCAAGGCCTTCCGGGCGGGGTTCTTTTGGCCCACAGCTCGGGCGGACGCCCAGTCACTTGTCAAATATTGTGTAGGGTGTCAACTTTTCGCAAACCAAAGTCACATGCCCCCAACAGCTCTTCGGACTATTCCGATCACTTGGCCTTTCGCGGTCTGGGGGCTAGACATGGTCGGACCACTTAAAGGGGGGACCAAGAAAAATAAATACTTGCTGGTTATGGTCGACAAGTTCACCAAATGGATCGAGGCTAAACCCGTCAAGTCAGCCAAATCCGGACCAATAATCGACTTTATATCCGGCGTGATACACCGTTATGGTGTCCCGCACAGTATAATAACTGATAACGGATCCAATTTCACCGCTCAGGAAGTCAAAGACTGGTGTGCAAAGATGGGCATCAAGCTCGATTACGCCTCGGTTTATCACCCGCAGACTAATGGACAAGTTGAACGAGCAAACGGCCTCATAATGAGCGGCATCAAGCCGCGTTTGGTCCGGTCTCTGCAAGAATCCGATTGTCAGTGGGTTGAGGAGCTGGACTCCGTACTATGGGGCTTGCGCACCACCCCGAATAGATCAACGGGTTACAGCCCGTTCTTTATGGTCTACGGGGCCGAAGCGGTCCTTCCTTGTGATATCATTCACGATGCGCCAAGAGTACGCATGTACGAGGAAAAAGAGGCCGAGTTAGATCGGCAGGACGACTTGGACGCCTTGGAGGAAGAGCGAGACATAGCTCGGGCCCGTTCCACTTTTTATCAGCAGCAGGCCCAGCGTTACCAGAGCAGAGAGGTGAGGGCGCAAGCATAGAACGTAGGCGAATTAGTCCTACGACTCCCGGAGAAGCAGAAGCATAAACTCAAGCCCAAATGGGAAGGCCCCTTCATAATCGATGAAGTACTCATGGGAGGGGCTTATCGTCTTCGGAACCCGTCGGATCACCGCCTCGAACCAAACCCATGGAACGCAGCTCGCCTTTGGCGCTTCTACGGATAAACCGGTGTCGTCGTACTCCTTACTTTATGTTTCTTCCTTCGTGTTTTCCTTTTTATTTTTTTCAATTCTCCTTTCGAACTAATGTTTGGCAGGTTTGCACCCTTTTTTATCCCAACTCTGTGTTCGGCTTATTCAATCTCGTTATAAGACTTTTCGTTTTGCACCTTCAAGTGTTAAATCCGAACACAGCACCTGGGGGCTTCCTTTCCGAAGCCAATGATTTTATATTCTCCGCACTTGTTCACACTCATTGTGGGTGCCTGTTTTCCTTGTCGTTTTCAAGCCATCTTATGCATCAATTCGAACTAAGATTCGCCAAGCTGGGTTGCCTCGCTCCTGTGGTTACCCTCTACGTTCCCGATTGTTCGGCTAGAGGGTAAAGGGAGCACCTCTGCGATTGTTACGACCGGGTCATCCGGACACGTACCTCAGACGGGTGAAGCCAAAAGCTAGCTATCTTGCATAGACAATTGATCGGCCCCGACGGAAATAATTTGTAACACTATGGTCATCATGACCATTACCAGGGTCTTGTCTTCTTACAATCACCCTCAGCCATATACTACCAGTGTACGGGCTATAGCCTACGCCTTACGTAGCAACCTGACGAAAGGTATCGATAGAGGTACTATTTTCTTCAGAAGATGTTTCTTACGCTAAATGTAATATAACATATCTCCCTGCGTGCTTTCTGTCTGTTCGCACCACATGGCCGGATTGCCTGGTTCCCCGAATATAGTTCGTCCACCCTAGGGTGATACTTTCAGCGGAACACTCCCAAGCTTCTAGCACGGGAGGCCAAAGCCGATGGCCGGTTAAGACAAAGTTTACAACACAGCGGAGCAAATCTTTGATTGATAGTACTCAGCTACATACAATCATATACCCGGCTGCTGATCGAGATTATCGATTACCGTGTCCAGGGAGCAGTCCTGTTGTGACAATTGGGCGGCAGGCATCACCTGGTCATAAACCAGGTGGAGCGGAATTTCCTGTCCGTCAACCCCCACTGGCCCAAACCGAGCCATATGCTCGGGATCAAGTCCGGTATAGCGGGTCTTGATCATCGCCCATGCCTCCCTCGCTCCCTCCCGGCATGCCGATGTCTTCCACAGCTCGAACCTAGCTCGAGCTCCCTTGAAACGATCGATTAGCTCGGTCATCCCCTCGGGAGGCTGCTCAGCGGGCCACAGTGCTTTTACCATGCCCTTTATGACCTTCCGAGCCCGCTCGTGCAAGGCGGTTAGATCCTTTAGCAAGTTTCCCTGGTAAGATCCGATCTCTTCTTCGGACGGCCCGGTCAGGAGACCTACACATGAGTTATGGCATACAGGTTATATTACATCCATAAAGGAAAAATTACCTTCTGATGTTAGAATCACGCTCACCATACATGCCCTTCTGTAAGATTTGGTTCTCTCCCTGGACCTGGGCCAATTGAGCCTTCAAGCTTTCAATTTCCTCGGCTTGCTTCTGGTTCTCCTCCTTGAGGTGGTTCTTCTCTTCAATGTGTCGCGTCATAACGCGACCTCCAGCTTCGTGCTGGGACTCGGCGTACCGCTGAGATTCTCGGGCTACATCCAAATCTTTTTGTAACTGCCCTATTGATTCAGCTGCTACATAGTACCCTCGCGTAAGCATGGGAACATGTTATATATTCGGCTAATATACGCACTCACCGTGTGCCTCCCGAGTAAAGCTCTTCACTTGCTTTAGCTCATCCTTCACGGATTCGACCTGTGTTTGGCTGTCCTTAAGTTCCTCGGCCAGTTTCTCGCACTGTTGCTTAGAGGCCTGCACTTGCAGAAAGGGATCCTTAATACGGTCGTGCTGACCAAGTTAAGGCTTAGGGGCTACTGGGTTTACATGCGTGTTCGGATTTTAAATAACCAACAACTCACCTGCAAGCGGGATGATATCAACTTTATAGCTTCACCGAATACAGTTCGGGCGGCCCCAAGGTATGCATCCGCCGTGCGTAGAGCGCCGAATTCTTGTTCGGAAAAGGCTGGATGTAGCAGGACTTTACGTCGCTGCCGATGACGCATAGCGCTCCCAACCTCTGATTTGGTGACCGATATGGCATCACCTGAATCGGCTGGGGCGGGATTGGCGGTGGAAGCTCCGGCAACAGGATCAACATGGGCGGAAGGCCCTGAACCTTGGGCACCGATGGATGTCTTTACGGCGTCCTCGGCGGGAGACGGCCGAACCTCTTGCCTGAATATTTCGACGGAATTATCTTTCGACGAGTTTTATCAAATCATGGTGTTAAACCGTGTGATCAAGCGAAATACCTTTGGGGTGAGCTCGCTGGTGCGCTTCCCCCTGTGACCGGCCTATCTGCCGGGTCCTTGTTACTTCCCGATTCGGCCACTGTCGCTGCGGCCGGTGTAAGTCGTGCAGATCTACGGCGTTTGATGATAGGAACCGGTATGTCAGGGTCATTGGTGGACACTTGTCTCTTGTGGGACGTCTTCTTCTTTTTCTTCTTGTTTACGGCGGGGGTAGGAAAAGATCCAGGGTAGTCGGCAATGATGGCCACATTGGCATAATCAAGGCCCTCCTAGTAGAAAACCCCGCCTTCGAATTCGATTGATAGGTCCGGGTCTTCATGATAGCCCAGATCGTCCTCACGGGCATAGTCTTCGGGTTGAGGAGCCGGACAGTTGACTGTCACGATGAAGCTCCTCCATTCCTGTTTGCGTAAAGTTTGATGGCTTCGGTCAGAAAGGGACATAATGGAAAAACCGAACTATAATTACAGTAGGTATAAAGGCTCACCCATTCGATGGGATTGTGGCAAGAATATCCGTCCTTTGATGACCGCTGAACAAAGTCCTCTTGCTCCCCCTTGAATAGATCGGCAAGTGCAGCGGCTAATGCTGTTTGATCGGCAGGACCCAGTCTTCGGGAGCGAGTGGTATCGCTTGTCCCGTTATAGCGCCACAAAGGATGTATCCTCTACTGAAGAGGTTGGACGCATCGTGTGAGGACGGCGGCCATGACATCAATCATGGTCAGCTTGTGATGGGCTAATAGCCTCACATGGGTCGATAAACGCTGCACCTCGGCACTTTCCTCTTGGGGCAGGCTCTTCGGACGCCAGTTGTACCTTTTCTTCGGAAAGGCATCGGAGTATTTGGGCAATCCCCGCCGAGTTGGATCGAACAAAGGAACGTCTTCAATATAAAACCACTCCGAGGTCCACATTTCAGATTCCTTCGGGGTTCCTACGGGGTAACCCGTCCCCGCTATGCGGCATACTTCGGCTCCGCCAACTTCGAAAATTGTCCCGTCCCTTGTACGTGGGACAAGGAAAAAATACTTCCTCCACAATTCGAAATGTGCCTCGCACCCTAGGAACATCTCGCAGAGGGCCACGAAGCCTGAGATGTGAAGGATAGACCCTGGGGTAAGGTGATGGAGCTGGATCCCATAGAATGCCAATAACCCTCTCAGGAATGGGTGGATGGGAAATCCGAGCCCTCGCAGGAGGAACGGGACGAAGCACACGTGCTCTCCCTTTTGTGGATGGGGGAAGTTCTCCGCAAGGACCACGCCGTTGAATGAACTCAAGCCGGCACAGACGGTCGTCAGATCTGAGGAAGGGAGATACCCTTGGGTCTCTAGTTGGCGAAGACGAAGAGTTGACACGGAACAGCTTCCCCAATCCCCTGGGCGAGATCCATAAGGATCCGAAGAAGAACCAGGGAGGCTCGCCATTTTCTTTTGGTAGAGGTCTTTTTGCTGGGGGCTTCGTCTAAAGGGGGAAGGTGAAGATGTGATCGCGATCCAGTTTAATTAAATAGACAGGTACCCCTTTTTAGAGGGGGGCAGCTCTGTAAAAGAACTGCTAAACCATTCATCTCCTCGCAATACGCGAGGTTCGAGAAGCATTATTGCTGTGGACTCGGCAATCCCGCAACGTTTGGGATTTCACCAATCACAGGTCGGATGCCGAACAATCAGGGGAAGAGGGATTCGCCTCGCAAGCCGAAGACTTCTCTGTTCAAGATTCTCCGGATACACATCGGCGTTGGAGGCTAGTCCGGGGGATACTGAGGGAGTCCTGGACTAGGGGGTCCTCGGGAGGCCGGCCTATCTAATATGGGCCGGACTATATGGGCCGTTCGCCGGACGCTGGATCACTCGAAGGACCGGACTCCAGAAGGGAAGTTTCTAGAAGCAAGGCGTGTGCTCCACGTTTAAAGTAGAATAGGCATGTTTATCCCCTCGACGTGTAACCGACCATGTGTAAACCCTAGGCACCCCCGGCGTCTATATAAGCCGGAGGGTTTTAGATCATTGGAGGGAGAACTCATCTAGGGTTTTAGTCACACGATCTCGTGGTAGATCACTCTGTAATCTCTATACCATCAATATAATCAAGCAGGACGTAGGGTATTACCTCCATAGGAGGGCCCGAACCTGGGTAAAACCTTGTCCCCTTCGTCTCCTGTTACCATCGATCCAAGCATCATAGTTCGGGACCCCCTACCCGAGATCCGCCGGTTTTGACACCGACAACGGGTGTGGCCGGAAGGTCGCGGCTCGCACCGGACTGGGCGCCGCTGAGGCGGCCTCGGCCATCCGCGCAGTGCGGAGGTGACGAACGGACATTCCCTCCGCCCGTGGCACCGAGGCTGGGTTCGCCATGTTGTTGCTGTAGTTGCTCCCCTCCGGCGCCTCCCAATCCATTCCCGGTCGTGAGAGGCTGGACAGGGGCGCCGCCTGCGCCGACCGCATCGTCCACGATGCCCGCCACTCCCACAGCCGCCGTGGTGCCTACGGCGCCGGCGGCTGCGTGTGAGGGAGCCTTCGAGGAGGAGGGATGCGCAGCCGTGCTGGGTTTCTTCTTTGGAGCCATTGTTGAAGAAGATGACGATGAAGACCGATCCGCCGTTCACGAACTCGGGTTCGCGCAAATGATGCACGCCCCCTACCTGGCGCGCCAAAGATGTCGGTGCACGGATGCTCACGATCACCTATGGGACCAGAAGTCCCTTGTGGTTCGGCAAGGGGGGTCACGTTGCACGAAGAGCGGAGAGCATGAGACAGCGCAACGATCAAGGGTCAGGCATTTTTAACCAGGTTTGGGACGCTGCTAAGCGTAAAACCCTACTCCTGCTTTTTGGTGGATTGATTGGAGGAACACGAAGAATGCAAGGCACCTGACCCCGGCAAGGACTGCTGCCGGGGAGAGTGGCTATGTGAGTACAAGCGTTCAGGGGTTCGAGTTGCCAACCTTGAGCTAGGTTGCCTTGGTCCTCCTTTTATAGTGCAAGGGGTTACCACAATGGCAAAACAGACATTATCTATTGATTAGATAGCTAAGCAGAGCTATCATACCTAACTCTGGCATTTAGGACAAAATGCCATGATTACCTGCCTAGGTGGCGCTTGGGGGTGCATCCCCGGCAAGCCCTTGCCATCGCTTGGCCAGTTGTTGCTTGAGATCTTGACACGCCGCAGGGTGGGTGTCAACCGGGCGTAACTTGCCTTCCGGAGTGTCTCCACATGCTTAGCGAGAGCTGATTAGCCGCCTGAAGGCTCGACACCGCATCGATAAGTGACAGCCGTAGCGATGCGGTGGAGCGGTGGCTGGTTGGCTCGTGCCTGCCGGGGAGCCGCTTGCCGTGTCTTCTGGAAGGTGCATTCGTCTTGGTCCCCGGCAAGCGTCGGGGACATGCTTGGCGCGCTGCAGCCCAGGCTTGGGCTGTCGCGTTGAGCTTGTTGAAGTCCTGTCTTGGTTGCTGTCGGGGTTTTCTTGCTTCTATCGCATGTGCATAAGTCAGGGGCACTAGGTACCCCTATACTAGTGCACCGACAGGTACCTAGGGGCCATATCAAGCATTCATACTACTTGGAACTCAAAGAATCAAACATGCAAGCTCATTTTTTGTAGCACCAAGTGCAGCAAAATATGAAAAATATAAACCACTGAAGCAAAAACTAATTGGAGAAATGCGGGAGTCACATACCAAGGAATGATTCCTCAAAACAGTTTCGAAAACAAAGTTCCGAGCAAAGAGATCAAAAATATCAGGTTTGTGAGCAAGAACACGGGAGAGAGAGTGGTACGAAATTTTTGGTGGAGGTAGGTGACAATGTGGAACAAAGAGATAAGGCAGGGGGCCCTGTTGGGGAACGTTAAATGGGAAACAAAAAATTTCCTACGCACACGCAAGATCTATCCATGGTGATGAGCATCTACGAGGGGGAGAGTGGATCTACATACCCTTGTAGATCGCTAAGGGGGAAGCGTTAAGAAACGCGGTTGATGTAGTCGAACGACTTCACGATCCAAATCGCCGAGCGTCCCGCGATCCCATCACGATCCATCTTGTGATCCAATCACGATCTGTCCCGCGATTCCATCACGATCCGTCCCGCGATCAAATCACGAATCGTCTCGCGATCCTGATCACGGTCCTTCCGATCTAGCGCCGAACGGACGGCACCTCCGCGTTCAGCAGACGTACAGCTCGGTGACGATCTCCGCCTTATTGAACCAGCAAGAGGGAGTGGAGAGGTGGATGAGTTCTCCGGCAGCGCGACGGCGTGGCGGCGATGGTGGTGGAACTAATTCCAGCAGGGCTTCGCCTAAGCACCGCTGAAACGATCTAGAGGAGAAACTGCGATCTAGAGGAGAGGCTAGCACGTGGCTATTAGGGGTATTTTTCTCCTCTAAATCCTCTAGTATATATAGGAGGGAGGGAGGGGAGGAGGCAGCCTCAAACCCTCAAGGGCTGGCCGAAATTTGAGGTGGAGGAGTCCTACTCCAATCCTACTAGGAGTAGGATTCCTCCTCTCCACTTGGAAACACATTCCACCTTTCCACCTTTGGGTTTTTTCCACCTCCAGCCACATGGGCCTTAGTGGGGGGCTTGGCCAGCCCACTAAGGGCTGGCTTGACTCCTCCCACAGCCCATGAGGCCCCTTGGGTCGAAATACCCCTCCCGATGGTCCCCGGTACCCCTCCCGGTACTCCCGGTACACTACCGAAGTACCCGAAACTTTTCCGGTGACCAAATGGGACTTCCTATATATCAATCTTTACCTCCGGACCATTCCGGAGCTCCTCGTGACGTCCAGGATCTCATCCGGGACTCCGAACAACCTTCGGTCACCACCATACATAACTCTACTATACCGAAACGTCACCGAACCTTAAGTGTGCAGACCCTGCGGGTTCGAGAACTATGTAGACATGACCGAGACACCTCTACGGCCAATAACCAATAGCGGGACCTAGATGCCCATAATGGTTCCCACATATTCTACGAAGATCTTTATCGGTTGAACCTCTATGTCAAGGATTCAGTTAATCCCGTATGATGTTCCCTTTGTTTATCGGTATGTTACTTGCCCGAGATTCGATCGTCGGTATCTCTATACCTAGTTCAATCTCGTTACTGGCAAGTCTCTTTACTCGTTCCGTAATACAAGATCCCGTGGCTAACACTTTAGTCACATTGCTTGCAAGGCTTGTTGTGATGTTGTATTACCGAGTGGGCCCTGAGATACCTCTCCGTCACACGGAGTAACAAATCCCAGTCTTGATCCATGCCAACTCAACAGACACCCTTAGAGATACCTGTAGAGCATCTTTATAGTCACCCAGTTACGTTGTGACGTTTGATACACACAAGGTATTCCTCCGGTGTCAGTGAGTTGCATGATCTCATGGTCATAGGAACAGATACTTGACATGCAGAAAACTATAGCAATAAACTGACACGATCATATGCTATGTTCATAGTTTGGGTCTTCTCCATCACATCATTCTCCTAATGATGTGATCCCGTTATCAAATGACATCTCATGTCTATGGCCAGGAAACCTTGACCATCTTTGATCAACGAACTAGTTAACTAGAGGCATACTAGGGACACAGTGTTGTCTATGTACCCACACATGTATTTGAGTTTCCAATCAATACAATTATAGCATGGATAATAAACGATTACCACGAACAAGGAAATATGATAATAACTAAATTATTATTGCCTCTAGGGCATATTTCCAATAGTCTCCCACTTGCACTAGAGTCAATAATCTAGTTCACATCACCATGTGATTTACATTGTTATGAATCTAACACCCAATGAGTTCTGGGGTTTGATCATGCTTTGCATGTGAGACAGGTCTTTAGTCAACGGTCTGCAACATTCAGATCCGTGTGTTCTTTGCAAATCTATATGTCATACTGCAGATGCTACCATGCTCCACTTGGAGCTATTCCAAATGGTTGCTCCACTATACGTATCCTGACTGCTACTCAGAGTCGTCCGGATAGGTGTCAAAGCTTGCATCGACGTAACCCTTTACGACGAACTCTTTATCACCTCCATAATCGAGAAATATTTCTTTAGTCCTCTAGTTACTAAGGATAATCTTGACCGCTGTCCAGTGATCCACTCCTGGACCACTCTTGTACCCCTTCACAGACTCATGGCAAGGCACACACTAGGTGCGGTACACAGCATGGCATACTATACAGAGCCTATGGATAAGGCATAGGGGATGACCTTCGTCCTTTCTCTTTCTTCTGCCGTGGTCGAGCTTTGAGTCTCACTCAACTCCACACCTTACAAATCAGGCAAGAACTCTTTCTTTGACTGATCCATTTTGAACTCTTTCAAAATCTTGTCAAGGTATGTACTCATTGAAAGTTTTACCAAACGTCTTGATCTATCTCTATAGATCCTGACGCTTAACATTTATGTAGCTTCATTCCAGGTTTTCCTTTGAAAAACTCCTTTTCAAACAACCCTTTATGCTTTCCAGAAATTCTACATCATTTCCGATCAACAATATGTCATCCACATATACTTATCAGAAATTCTATAGTGCTCCCACTCACTTTATTGTAAATACAAGTTTCTCATAAACTTTGTATAGACTCTAAAACTTTGATCACCTCATCAAAGCGTATATTCCAACTCCGAGATGCTTGCTCCAGTCCATAGAAGGATCGCTGGAGCTTGCATATATTTTAGCATCCTTAGAACTGACAAAACCTTCCGGTTGTATCACATACAACCTTTCCTCACGGATACCGTTAAGGAAACGATGTTTTGGCATCCATCAGACAGATTTCATAATCAAAAAATGCAGCAACTGCTAACATAATTCCAATAGACTTTAGCATCGCTACGGGTGAGAAAGTCTCATCGTAGTCAACTCCTTGAACTTGTGAAAAACTCTTTGCCACAAGTCGAGCTTTATAGACGGTGACATTACCATCCGCATCCATCTTCCTTTTAAAGATCCATTTGTTCTGAATGGCCTTTCGCCCTTCAGGTAATACTTGCAAAGCCCATACTTTGTTTTCTTACATGGATCCCATCTCGGATTGCATGGCCTCTAACCATTTCTCGGAATCCGGGCCCATCATCGCTTCTCCATAGCTCGTAGGTTCATCGTTGTCCAACAACATGACCTCTAAGACAGGGTTGCCGTACCACTCAGGAGCAGTACGCGTCCTTGTCGACCTACGAGGTTCGATAGTAACTTGATCCGAAGCTTTATGATCATCATCATTAACTTCCTCTTCAACTAACGTAGGCTCCACAGAAACAACTTTCTGTGCTGCGCTACTCTCTGGTTGAAACAAAGGTTCAACAACCTCATCAAGTTCTATCTTCCGCCCACTCAATTCTTTCGAGAGAAACTCTTTCTCGAGAAAGGACCCGTTTTAGCAACAAACACGTTGTGCTTGGATCTGAGATAGAAGGTTTACCCAACTGTTACGTTAGGGTATTCTATGAAGATGCATTTGTCCGCTTTGGGTTCGAGCTCATCAGGTTGAAAACCTTTTCCACATAAGCGTCGCAGCCCCAAACATTAAGAAATGACAGCTTAGGTTTCTGCCAAACCAAAATTCATACGGTGTCATCTCAACGGACTTAGATGGTGCCCCCTTTTAAAGTGAATGTAGTTGTCTCTAATGCATAACCCCAAAACGATAGTGGCAAATCGATAAGAGACATCATAGTACGCACCATATCCAATAGAGCACGACTACGACGTTCGGACACACCATCACACTATGGTGTTCCAGGTGGCGTGAGTTGTGAAACAACTTCCACATTGTCTTAAGTTGTATACCAAACTCGTAACTCAGATATTTACCTCCACGATCATATCGTAGACATTTTATCTTCTTGTCACGATGATTTCAAACTTCACTCTGAATTTGTTTGAACTTTTCAAACATTTCAGACTTGTGTTTCATTAAGTAAATATCCCCATATCTACTCAAATTATCAGTGAAGGTAGGAAAATAACGATATCCACCGCACACTACAACACTCATTGGTCCGAATACATCAACATGTATCATTTCCAATAAGTCGCTTCCCCGCTTCATCATACTGGAAAACGGGGTCTTGGTCATCTTGCCCATGAGGCATGGTCCGCATGTCTCAACCGATTCGAAATCGAATGAGTCCAAAGATCCATCAGCATGGAGTTTCTTAATGCGCTTTACACCAATATGACATTTAGCGGCAGTGCCACAAGTATGTGGTACTATCATTATTAACTTTGTATCTTTTGGCATCAATATTATGAACATGTGTATCTCTACGATCAAGATTCAATAAACCATTCTCATTGGGTGCATGACCATTGAAGGTATTATTCATGTAAACAGAATAACCATTATTCTCTAATTTAAATGAATAACCGTATTGCAATAAACATGATCTAATCACGTTCATGCTTAACGCAAACACCAAATAACATTTATTTAGGTTCATCACTAATCTCGAAGGTAGAGAGAGCGTGAGATGGTGATCACATCAACCTTTGAAACACTTCCAACACTCATCGTCACCTCACCCTTATCTAGTCTCCTTTTATTCCGTAGCTTTTATTTCGAGTTACTAACATTTAGCAACCGAACCGGTATCCAATACCCAGGTGCTACTAGGAGCACTAGTAAGGTACACATCAATAACACGTATATCAAATATACTTCTGTCGACGTTGCCAGCCTTCTTATCTACCAAGTATCCAGGGGTGTTCCGCTTCAGCGACCGTTCTCCTCATAATAGAAGCACTTAGTCTCGGGTTTGGGTTCAACCTTGGGTTTCTTTACTGGAGCAGCAACTGGCTTGCCATCCATGAAGTATCCCTCCTTGCCCTTGCCCTTCTCGAAACTAGTGGTTTTACTAACCATCAACACTTGATGCTCCTTCTTGATTTCTACCTTCGTGGTGTCAAACATCGTGAATAGCTCATGGATCATTATTTCTATCCCTGGCATTTTATAGTTCATCACGAGGCTCTAGTAGCTTAGTGACAGTGACTTGGAGAACTATATCAATCACTATCTTATCTGGAAGATCAATTCCCACTCGATTCAAGCGGTTGTAGCACCCAGACAATCTGAGCACATGATCAACGATTGAGCTATTCTCCTTCATCTTGCAGGCAAAGAATCTTGTTGGAGGTCTCATACCTCTCAACACGGGCACGAGCCTAAGATCCCAATTTCAGCTCTTAGAACATCTCATATGTTCCGTGACGTTCAAAACGTTTTGGAGCCTCAATTCTAAGCCGTACTGCATGACGCACTGAACTATCAAGTAGTCACCAAAACGTGCCTGTTAGATGTTCACAACATCTACAGACGACGCCAGAGGGGGTGGCGCACCGAGCGGTGCATTAAGGACATAAGCCTTCTGTGCAGCAATGAGGACAATCCTCAGATCATGGACCCAGTCCGCATTATTGCTAACATCATCTTTCAACTCTATTTCTCTAGGAACATATAAAAATTCAAGGGAGCTACAGTGCGAGCTAGTAATCTACAACATAATTTGCAAAGACATTTTGACTATGTTCATGATAATGAGTTTAGTTAATCATATTACTTAAAAACTCCCACTCAAATTGGCATCCCTCCGGTCATTCGAGTGTCACATGATCCAAATCCACCAACTCAAGTCCGATCATCACGTGAGTTGAGGTGGTTTCAATGGTGAACATCTCCATGTTGATCATATCTACTATATGACTCATGTTCGACCTTTCGGTCTCTTGTGTTCCGAGGCCATGTCTATACATGCTAGGCTCGTCAAGTTTAACCCGAGTGTTCCGCACGTGCAACACTGGCTTGCACCCGTTGTATGTGAACGTAGAGTCTATCACACCCGATCATCACGTGGTGTCTCGAAACGACGAACTTTCGCAACGGTGCACACTCGGGGAGAACACAATTTTATCTTGAAATTTAAGTGAGGGATCACCTTATAATGCTACCGTCGTCCTAAGCAAAATAAGATGCATAAAAGGATTAACATCACATGCAAATCATAAGTGACATGATATGGCCATGAACTTGTGCTTTTGATCTCCATCTTCAAAGCACCGGCATGATCTCCATCGTCACCGGCATAACACCATGATCTCCATCATCTTGATCTCCATCAATGTGTCACCATGAGGTTGTCGCGCCGACTGTTGCTTCCACGACTATTGCTAACTCATAGCGATAAAGTAAAGCAAAAACGGCGAAAATAATTAAAGACAACCCTATGGCTCCTGCCGGTTGCCGTACTCATCGACATGCAAGTCGTGATATTCTATACAATACATGATCATCTCATACATCACATATATCTCATCATGTAATTGGCCATATCACATCACAACATACCCTGCAAAAACAAGTTAGACGTCCTCTAATTGTTGTTGCATGTTTTACATGGATGCTACGGGTATCTAGCAAGAACAATTCTTACCTACGCAAAAACCACAACGGTGATACAAAAATTGCTATTCAACCTTCTCAAGGACCGCCTTTGTCAAATCCGATCCGACTAAAGTGGGAGAGACAGACACCCGCCAGCCATCTTTATGCAACGAAGTTACATGTCAGTTGATGAAACCGGTCTCTCGTAAGCGTACGAGTAATGTTGGTCCGGGCCGCTTCATCCCACAATACCTCCGAATCAAGAAAAGACTAAGGGAGGAAGCAATCTGAATACCAACGCCCACAAACTCCTTTGTGTTCTACTCGAGATCTCATCTACACATAGACCTAGCTCATGATGCCACTGTTGGGGAACATTGCATGGGAAACAAAAATGTTCCTACGCACACGCAAGATCTATCCATGGTGATGAGCATCTACGAGGGGGAGAGTGGATCTACATACCCTTGTAGATCGCTAAGCGGGAAGCGTTAAGAAACGCGGTTGATGTAGTCGAACGTCTTCGCGATCCAAATCGCCGAGCGTCCCGCGATCCCATCACGATCCATCTTGCGATCCAACCATGATCTGTCCCGCGATCCCATCACGATCCGTCCCGCGATCAAATCACGAATCATCTCGCGATCCTGATCACGGTCCTTCCGATCTAGCGCCGAACGGACGGCACCTCCGCGTTCAGCACACGTACAGCTCGATGACGATCTCCGCCTTCTTGATCCAGCAATAGGGAGCAGAGAGGTGGATGAGTTCTCCGGCAGCGCGACGGCGTGGCGGCGATGGTGGTGGAACTAATTCCAGCAGGGCTTCGCCTAAGCACCGCTGAAACGATCTAGAGGAGAAACTGCAATCTAGAGGAGAGGCTAGCACGTGGCTATTAGGGGTATTTTTCTCCTCTAAATCCTCTAGTATATATAGGAGGGAGGGAGGGGAGGAGGCAGCCTCAAACCCTCAAGGGCTGGCCGAAATTTGAGGTGGAGGAGTCCTACTCCAATCCTACTAGGAGTAGGATTCCTCCTCTCCACTTGGAAACACATTCCACCTTTCCACCTTTGGGTTTTTTCCACCTCCAGACACATGGGCCTTAGTGGGGGGCTTGGCCAGCCCACTAAGGGCTGGCTTGACTCCTCCCACAGCCCATGAGGCCCCTTGGGTCGAAATACCCCTCCCGATGGTCCCCGGTACCCCTCCCGGTACTCCCGGTACACTACCGAAGTACCCGAAACTTTTCTGGTGACCAAAACGGGACTTCCTATATATCAATCTTTACCTCCGGACCATTCCGGAGCTCCTCGTGACGTCCAGGATCTCATCCGGGACTCCGAACAACCTTCGGTCACCACCATACATAACTCTACTATACCGAAACGTCACCGAACCTTAAGTGTGCAGACCCTGCGGGTTCGAGAACTATGTAGACATGACCGAGACACCTCTACGGCCAATAACCAATAGCGGGACCTGGATGCCCATATTGGTTCCCACATATTCTACGAAGATCTTTATCAGTTGAACCTCTATGTCAAGGATTCAGTTAATCCTGTATGATGTTCCCTTTGTTTATCGGTATGTTACTTGCCCGAGATTCGATCGTCGGTATCTCTTATCGGTATGTTACTTGCCCGAGATTCGATCGTCGGTATCTCTATACCTAGTTCAATCTCGTTACTGGCAAGTCTCTTTACTCGTTCCGTAATACAAGATCCCATGGCTAACACTTTAGTCACATTGCTTGCAAGGCTTGTTGTGATGTTGTATTACCGAGTGGGCCCTGAGATACCTCTCCGTCACACGGAGTAACAAATCCCAGTCTTGATCCATGCCAACTCAACAGACACCCTCGGAGATACCTGTAGAGCATCTTTATAGTCACCCAGTTACGTTGTGACGTTTGATACACACAAGGTATTCCTCCGGTGTCAGTGAGTTGCATGATCTCATGGTCATAGGAACAGATACTTGACATGCATAAAACTATAGCAATAAACTGACACGATCATATGCTATGTTCATAGTTTGGGTCTTCTCCATCACATCATTCTCCTAATGATGTGATCCCGTTATCAAATGACATCTCATGTCTATGGCCAGGAAACCTTGACCATCTTTGATCAACGAACTAGTTAACTAGAGGCATACTAGGGACACAGTGTTGTCTATGTACCCACACATGTATTTGAGTTTCCAATCAATACAATTATAGCATGGATAATAAACGATTACCACGAACAAGGAAATATGATAATAACTAAATTATTATTGCCTCTAGGGCATATTTCCAACAAGTGAGTGGTACGAAATTTTTGGTGGAGGTAGGTGACAATGTGGAACAAAGAGATAAGGCAGGGGGGCCTGTGGGCCCCACAAGCTATCAGGGCGCGCCCCTAGGGGGGTCGCGCCCTTTTGGCTTGTGGGCCACAGGTGCAGCCCCCTGCTGTCATTTTTAGCTCAATAATTCTATTTTATTCTAGAAAAATCATGTTAAAATTTTAGGAAAACAGGAAAACAGGAAAAACAAAAAACTAAACTAATTTATTCATCTCCCCAACCATAATATAGTAGTTTTTCTTCTTGACAGTAGGGAGAGGTGTTTGAAAGCTTCCGATAATAACCATATCATTAGGTGCAATGGCATTAATACTGTTAACCAGAATTTGCTTCCTCGGAAAATGCACAGTATGTTGTTTGCCATTGTGACGCCCCCAATTTCGACCGTACGCTAATCATACACACAATGCGTACGACCAAGATTAGGGACTCACTGATTGATATCACTACACAACACAAGACACAAATAAAAGTCATACATCTTCATATTACAAGCCAGGGGCCTTGAGGGCTCGAATACAAAGCTCGACAAGCACGAGTCAGCGGAAGCAAAAAAATATCTGAGTACAGACATAAGTTAAACAGGTTTTGCCTTAAGAAGGCTAGCACAAGCATAACAACGGGTCGAAAGAGGCAAGGCCTCCTGCTTGGGAACCTCCTAACTACTCCTGGGCGTCAGGGGCGGCCTCCACGTAGTAGTAGGCTCCTGCGGTGGTGTAGTAGTTGACTCCGGCGTACTCCATCTCCTGGCTCCATCGTCTGAATGCGGCATCGTATCGAGGGGGAAAGAGAAGGAAAAGCAGCGGTGAGTACTCATCCAAAGTACTCGCAAGACTGACATCAGAACTATGCTAAGTATGCATCATTATCAAGGGGAGGGGTTATATCTGGACTGACTGCAGAAAGCAAGAATAGGGAGAAGGCCTAGTCCTATCGAAGGCTAGCATCTTCAGCATCTTGCAGCATTAGAAGAGAGTAGACTGGTATATCACATATAGTCATATTATTGTAGCAATTTTATTAAGTAACCACGCCCAGAGATTCTTCCTCGACTCCCTGCGTGGAAGCAATCTCGGAGCCACATTCATTTCAAATTAAATCACAATTATAGTTGTATAAGGTCAAAGTATAACTCCAAGTCGTCCTGTTACCGTGGACACGGCTATTCGAATAGATTATTCATCCCTGCAGGGGTGCACCACATATTCCCCAACACGCCTGAGTCACCTCCGGCCGGACACACTTTCCTGGGTCATGCCCGGCCTCGGGATATCAGCACGTCGTCGCCCCACCTAGGCTCAACGAAGACGCCAGCCCGCCGGTCTAAATCCTAAGCGCGCAGGTTCGTGGGCCCACTTGCCCTTGCACTTCTGCACGATGCGAACACGGCCGGAAACAGACCTAACCCCCTTAATGCAAGCGCGAGCATAACCAGTCCAATCCAGCACGCGCCACACCATTGCTGACGTCCGAAGAGCTTCGGCTGATACAACGACGCTGAGTGCCCATAACTTCCGCACGTGAAGGTTAGTGCGTATTAAGGCCAACGACCTAACTCAGATCAAGTACCCAACCCATTAGCATTTTATTAATGCGGGGAAAGCGTAACCCATGAAGTGCAGTCCGTCGCCCCGCCAATAACCCTCGGGTGCCTTACCGGCGCACCCCACCAATATCCCTCGGGTGCCTTAGCGGCGCACCCTACCACATATCACTCTCGCGGGTACCCTTGGGGCCGACCCGTCTTCATCATGTTTCTGTAACCAGGTCATAGTAACTGTGTGTCTATACACCAAGTGGATATCCGAGAAATCACCCTCGATGGATCCCACTCGAGGTATGTGTATGACAAGAGTCGATGTCGATAATGGGAAGCAGGAATCACCCTCGATACCCATGACCGATTAGCTATGCTACAGAATTAACACCGGGAGTGCTAAGTGAGGTTTCATCCTCGGCACTCGGCAGTAGCTCTGCAGTGCCATACTTAAGGGGTGTGTGGTGATGTGTCAGTAACGGCTTGTCAGTCATGACGACTGAGTCTTCTGTCTTCAAGTCCTTGGTGTCGTCGACGAAAGCAGGGCAACTGAGACTAAGAGGGTCTCAGGGGTTCACTGATCGACCTATACTAAGCAGTTGATATGATAGCAGGTTTATCAGCAGTTCATCAAAAACAGGCTATGCATCAGAATAGGAGCTAACTAATACAGTAGCAAAATCTAATGCAAGAATAAGAGGGAGAGAGATGGGTGATATCGGAATGCTGAAGGGGATTTTGCTTGCCTTGTTGCTCTATTGAGAGGGAAGGGTCGTCGACGACGTAGTCGTACACAGCAGTATCATCGATAGTCTCAGCGTCTATCGAGAGAGAAGGAGGGGGAAGAAACAGTAAATACAAAGCAAACAATCGCAACACAAAGTATGACATGGCGATACGCAGTGCCGGGTGTGACCTAACGCAGTGCTTCACGATACCAAGGAAGGGGGAACCCATCCGGGAAAGTTCTCCCGGTTCCGGACAAATATCGTACAGATGACCGGAGGGGGCGATGTTCCAGGTTAGCGGTGTTAGAGGCATGGGACAGCTAGGATGCAGTGCAAGGTTGCCTAAAATCATGTCTAAACCATTTTAGCTATTTTAGGATTAAAGTTGGAATTAATAGTCGGTAGTTTTGCACTATTCATTTATCGAAATCAGTCAAAAAGTTCCATGTTCAGACAGTTAGAGGCATCTGATGAACGAACGGAGCGCGTATTCGGATTCGTCTCGTCGTTCTGAGCAACTTTCATGTATAAAGTATTTTTATCTGACTTACGGTTTATTTTATATTAATTTTTAAAGTTTTATTAATATTCTAAAATTAAAACAGATTATTTAAAATCAATAATTGCATTTATCTCATCAGCATGATGTCATGCTAACATCAGCAGTCAACAGGGGGTTGATTGGGTCAAACTGGCCACTCGGTCCCACATGTCAGCGTCACTGTTTTTAATTAATGTTTAATTAACTTTAATCAGGTTAATTAAGGGGTGGGACCAACCTGTCATTTCCTGTTTAGTTTAATTAATTAATAGAATTAATTAATTCAAAATTAATTAGTACTAATGGGGTTGGGCCCCACATGTCAGCCTCTGTTAAGTTAACAGAGTAATTAACTAATATAATTAACGTAATTAAGTTAATTAACTATTTAATTAATAAATGAATTAATAACCTAATTATTTATTTTATTATTTATTTGTTTATTTATTTATTTTAAAACCGTTTTAGGGGCAGTGGGCCCCCATCGTCAGTGGCTAGGGGGGGGTCAGTGGGGGTTTCACCCCACTAGCAGAGCCGGTCAGGGCGAGGCCAGAGGCCAGGGGCGCCGGCGGCGGGGGCTGGCCGCGGCCGGGCCGGTGGCGGCCGGTGGGGCCTGGCGAGGGGAGCGGCCAGTAGAGGCAGCGCGGTGGCTAGCGGCGATGCGTGCGGGAGCGTGCGGGGACGCGGCCAGCGCACGGCGAGCGGTAGTGCGGGCACGCGCGGGCGGTCGGGGCGCGGTGCGCGCGTGCGGGAGGGCGAGGCCGTGGTGAGCGCGCGACGGCTAGCGGGGAGCGGTTTGCGGGCGCGGGCGGCTCGTGTGTGGGCGGCGCGGCGCGGCGCGACGGGCACGGCGGCGGGCGCGCGGGCCGAGCGAGGGAGGGGGAGACGGACGGGGCTCACCCCCGTTTGCAGGGGTTCGGGGGTCGGCGAGGCTCGGTGGAGCTCGTCGGGGAGGCGGTCGGCGACGGCGTGGTGGCGTCGGGTGACGCTGGTTGCGGGCGTCCGGTGAGGAGGGAGATGAGGAGGCGAGGCGGCGGTGCAGCGCCGGCGGGCGGCGACGCGGGGAAGGGGGCGACGGGCGATGGCCTGCGGCGGTGCGGGGTGGCACCGGCGTCACGGGAGGGAGCGGCGGCGGGGCTGTGGCAGCCCCGATCCAGTCTGGATTGGGGAGGGGGGCGAGAGGAGCGGGGGGGGAAGTGGGCGACGGGGCGGCTAGGGTTCGGTCACCCCACCTCTTGTGGGCGCCGGCTGGGCCGGTGGGCCGGCCGGTTGGGCCAAGGTCCATGGGGGAGGGGGGGTTTCTTTTATTTTAGTTTTGTTTTTTGTTATTAGTTTTTATTCATTTCTGTTTTATTTTAGTGGCCGCACTATAGCACTTTTTTAAAAAGGTGATACTTGGTCCAACATTTGTATTGCATTTTTCAGCAATGCCACCAAAAGTTTGAGAGGCATTGGAAATGATTTGGTATTTTCCATAAGGCAAGAAGCATTTAAAATATTGTTTTGGTTTCTGTTTTCAACAATACAGGGCATTAGAATACCTTACAAAATGTTGGTTCCTATTTGATAATTACCTACTAATTATTTACAAACCAAACATCATTTTAGTTTTCAAGTTTGAAAAAATTAATTATTTGACTTTATTTTTAAATTTGAATTATTGCTTTATTTTCATTAAGTGGCAATGTGACTTAGCAAAACATGACCACATGGCACAATATGGTGAAGTTACTGTGGCCTAACACTGGGGGTGTTACAACTCTCCTCGTCTAACAAGAATTCTCGTCCCGAGAATTAAGAGGTAGAGTAAGGGAGAACGTTCTGGTTACGAAATTTTAACGAGTCTTCTACTTCTTGGTTGCTCTTCTCGAAGAGGTTGATCCATGGCATTGATGTCTTTAATTTGCTGTATCAGAGCATCTTGATGAAGTCATCATCTTTCCTTCTGGATCTTCATCGTCCTACGAATGCGATATGAGGAAAACTCTGGAAGAACGTAACTCCATAAAGTTGGGCATCTGACGGTAAGCTCAAGGAAGAATGCATGAATTATTCCTCGAGCTATAACTCAAGGAATTTGTTGAGTGCAAAATGCGATGGTACAAAAGTTTCAAACGGGTAGGCAATCATTCAATGCCTAAGCAGAAGGGGAAAAGGGGTTCGAAGCAACGAAAAATAATTATTGCGTCTGATACAAGGATAGATCATCCCTTGGACGGTGGCTCGGGAATTGCATACGAAGCCAAGTGCAAGGGATACTTTAGAATCAAGGATGTACATGAGAGTCAGGTTTCGATCCTGTGGAACTGAGGGTTATGGGCCGACCATGTGGTTAAGAGCAGGAAGAGCGGTGACAACTTGCACGGTCATGAAAGAAGACGTGTCAGAGGATAGCTGGTCAGATATGTTGGCAACAATGTCGGTACCAAGGGCGGGGGACGAATAGAACCATTTTCCTGCTCGTAGAAACGAGGCGGACCAATAGGCAAAGTTCTCGTCCACCGGCGGTTACCGGAATGTTATCAACAATAGTAACATGATCTTACTGACAGACTTGTTCACCGAGGTGTTTACCTAAGCAGAGAATTATTACTGCTTAGATCATATAATCTCAAGAAAGGTCAAATAGACCAATGGAAAGGAAAATGTGATTATTAGATCAACCAGACCAATGGAAAGGAAAATGTGTTCATACTCAAGTTTTAGGAGTATATCTTTCCCAAGGAAAAACAGAGCATGATATACAAGACAGAATCAGCAAGTGGATAACCATTTAGGTAAAAGGGGCGAGGAAAATCCATGACATGCCCATATAAGGGGGGTTTGAATAATTGATCAAGAAACAATTAGCATTGAGCTTACATTATTCCTTTTTATGATCGATATACCACATCCATGCTTCGGGATAGCAATGACATGGTGTTTCGGGTAAGGGATGGAGTTTGGATACACAAAGGATCCAGTAGGAACAACTTATAAAATAAGTCTTATAATTTCCCCATGGAAGAATGGCAACCCTTGCTGAACACAGCATTATAGGAATAGGTCATCCGGCCAGGCGTGCTAGCTACAACATCACCTTACCGAGTAGTAAAGACCAAAGTTATAATTCTTGATAATGTTCCAACCATCATATCTGTCCGAGATTTAGATATGGTTGGTGTCAGGATATCTCAGGCAAAGAAGGCCTGAGGAGAAAAGGATGCAACACAGACCTACGAGATGGTGTTGCAAGAATCTTCGAATGAACAACAGAAGCAAGACTTGAATCATTAGCCAGACTACAAGACATCTGAACACAAGGTCAAGACATTCTTGCCCACATGGAAGTTTCTAGAATGGAGGGCAATCAAGTTCTGATTGGGGACCACCATAGAGGATATCAAAGTTCCATGTGTAAGTCTGGACTAGGACAAATCAAATCAATCAGTGGCCTGGTGTGCTAGGAAATACATATGGAGTGAAGGTAGCAAATCTATCAAACCATAGAATACTCCTCACATGCCTGAACGAATTGGAACGATTCCAAAGGAAGCGAGACAAAAAAATTCCCATAAGCACGGTGGCAAAATGCATGTGAACTTATAGAAAAACACTTCTTTTATCAAACATATTCTTCATGAACTAGGCACAAAGATAATGCTTTCAAGGTTTCCAACACTAACTTAAATGTTCATCATGAACCACGAGGGAGAAGAGGATGTGGCTGATGGGCTCAGCAACAATTCGTCGAGATTCCCACAAAGAAGGATCTCCACGATTGGGTGAACAAAACCAGATGATATATTGAGGTATGCCCGAAGGAAACATCCACAATTAAACATTAATCGAAAGGTGCACCCGAGATACAGACTAAGTAGCACGACTAATGTTAGAGTGGTGACTCAACAGCCAATACACTAAGAATGGACTTATTGTTCATTAACTCCAAGATGATAGAGTTGGTATGCCATAATTATTGAACTTACACATCACATTCCATTTGTCAGTATTCCGGTTAGAAACAACACGGGAACAACGAAATGAAAGGTGATGGCAAGGATGTCGCCAACGACAACACCAATTACCCAGGACAAGGATGCTACTCTCATCATGAATTTAATTGATATCCTGGAAGAGCCCAGAATGCTGATGAGGGTCACGACCCATTTGTCGCGAAGTCTCATTTGAACGTAATCGATCAGCGACGACATCAAGCAAGAAAATGGTGAAGCGACAAGTAGTCGGAACCACAGATTGGAGTGCTAGCTCAGCATCGAAATTGCCTTTCAAGACAACCAACATGACGTTGAAAACTCGATGTAATCTTAGAGCACTGTTGGAATTGTGTTCCGGGGATGAAGGATATAAATAGCATGGTCAAGCCTTAGCATGACGATGATGATGTAGCCTAACAACTTGGAATGGCATGATCGAGTACAAACTCATAAGCAAAGAAGATTACTAAGAATTGTTGAATCGCAATGCGGACTCGATTCAAATATCGGTGTCCTTGAGTGCCCAACAACCCAGAACACAAAGATACTGGAATCCGTGAAGGAAAAAATAGTTGATGAGGAGCTTATAAGAAGCTATGTAGCTCCATGATTTTCTCAAGATACCAGGGGTAATACTCGGATGTAGATCAGAATTAAAGCTTGGACCGATGTATTTATCCGCAGAAGACAAGTGCTTAAACTGGTCTAAAAATGGGATCAAAGAAGAACAGTCATGGTCGGAACCACGGTTGTAAAGTATCAAATCAGGTTGTAGCTTTGAAAGATTACCCAGCAAAACACCAGAAGAGTAGGACTCGTGAAAACTCTTGAGTTCACATGAATTAAGGAAGGCATAGGTTCAACCCATCGGGGCATCTTAGGAACATATACCACAAGCTCCAAGAGTAATTAACACATGCTTGACAACAGAGCATGGCTGATAAAAGCATAGGATACAACTTATCAGAGGGAGAAGACACAATTTACCAATGGCATCATGTATCAGGGGAAGAACATCACAAGAATTTTGAATGCGAAGGATGCTATCGGATAATAAGCCAACAATGGGTCTGGCGGTCGACAAAGGACCTAATGTGAGTATCGGTACCCAATCAGAGGGAGAAGAATGCAAGGCATCACATTATAGAACATCCAATAATTTGATGCTTAAATAACCAAAGGAATTAAGATTTCCCAATTGGTGTATCGGAAACAGATGTTCCGATGAAATAGAAGTAAGATGAAAGGACTTAGATGGCAATCAATCAAGGTTGATTTGTCGGGAACCAACTCATGTTTGGAAAGACGTCTGAGCTGGACGGATAATTTAGGAGAAACAACTGATGACTGCGTGCATTCACACACAGGTTGAATCAATAAAATCAAATGAAAACCACAAAGGATTTACTTAATATTGCTAGACATATGGAATTAACCATAATGCAAGCAGGTGAGAAAGGTCAAGAGCAAAAGGCTACTGAGGATTACGGAAGATCGAATAGTGTTTCAAAGAATTCTGTGAAACACATGATCCACAGAGGAAGAACGAATCTCTGGTAAGATAATACGATGTACCTTGTAATAACAAGAGCAACTGAATATGAAAGTATGAACGACAATTGCATGTAGTCATCCATAGGGGTTGACGGTGGAAGGGAATCGCAAAAGCGATGAGCACAAGTCCTCGGGAGAACATCGGAGAGTATCTTCGAAGTCTTCTGATGAATCGAGCCATCGTCTGAAATGAGGGGCTCTCCGGGGGAAGTAGTTACGAGAACCTGGAGTTAGAGTTAATAAAATCTTTAACCCGAAAGAGAAGAGGGATCAGAACCCAGAGTATAGGTGAGGAATAAAAGATCCTAATACCACCCGATTGAGAAGTGGGCCCGTAAGCCACACAACAATGTTAGTAAAAGTTTTTCAATGACTAGACTCAACTTCGGCCAAGGAGTTGGAAAGGGGGCTACCTACAGGCAGTCGGCTCTGATACCAACTTGTGACGCCCCCAATTTCGACCGTACGCTAATCATACACACAATGCGTACGACCAAGATTAGGGACTCACTGGTTGATATCACAACACAACACAAGACACAAATAAAAGTCAGACAGCTTCATATTACAAGCCAGGGGCCTCGAGGGCTCGAATACAAAGCTCGACAACCACGAGTCAGCGGAAGCAAAAAAATATCTGAGTACAGACATAAGTTAAACAGGTTTTGCCTTAAGAAGGCTAGCACAAACATAACAACGGATCGAAAGAGGCGAGGCCTCCTGCCTGGGAACCTCCTAACTACTCCTGAGCATCGGGGGCGGCCACCACGTAGTAGTAGGCTCCTGCGGTGGTGTAGTAGTCCACTCTGGTGTACTCCATCTCCTGGGCTCCATCGTCTGAACGCGGCATCGTATCGAGGGGGAAAGAGAAGGCAAAGCAGCGGTGAGTACTCATCCAAAGTACTCGCAAGACTGACATCAGAACTATGCTAAGTATGCATCATTATCAAGGGGAGGGGTTATATCTGGACTGACTGCAGAAAGCAAGAATAGAGAGAAGGCCTAGTCCTATCGAAGGCTAGCATCTTCAGCATCTTGCAGCATTAGAAGAGAGTAGACTGGTATATCACATATAGTCATATTATTGTAGCAATTTTATTAAGTAACCACGCCCAGAGATTCTTCCTCGACTCCCTGCGAGGAAGCAATCTCGGAGCCACATTCATTTCAAATTAAATCACAATTATAGTTGTATAAGGTCAAAGTACAACTCCAAGTCGTCTTGTAACCGTGGACACGGCTATTCGAATAGATTATTCATCCCTGCAGGGGTGCACCACATATTCCCCAACACGCCTGAGTCACCTCCGGCTGGACACACTTTCCTGGGTCATTCCCGGCCTCGGGATATCAGCACGTCGTCGCCCCACCTAGGCTCAACGAAGAGGCCAGCCCGCCGGTCTAAATCCTAAGCGCGCAGGTTCGTGGGCCCACTTGCCCTTGCACTCCTGCACGATGCGAACGCGGCCGGAAACAGACCTAGCCCCCTTAATGCAAGCGCGAGCATAACCAGTCCAATCCGGCGCGCGCCACTCCATTGCTGACGTCCGAAGAGCTTCGGCTGATACAACGACGCTGGGTGCCCATAACTTCCCCACGTGAAGGTTAGTGCGTATTAAGGCCAACGACCTAACTCAGATCAAGTACCCAACCCATTAGCATTTTATTAATGCGGGGAAAGCGCGACCCATGAAGTGCAGTCCGTCGCCCCACCAATAACCCTCGGGTGCCTTACTGGCGCACCCCACCAATATCCCTCGGGTGCCTTAGCGGCGCACCCTACCACATATCACTCTCGCAGGTACCCTTGGGGCCGACCCGTCTTCATCATGTTTCTGTAACCAGGTCATAGTAACTGTGTGTCTATACACCAAGTGGATATCCGAGGAATCACCCTTGATGGATCCCACTCGAGGTATGTGTATGACAAGAGTCGCTGTCGATAATGGGAAGGAGGAATCACCCTCGATACCCATGACCGATTAGCTACGCTACAGAATTAACACCGGGAGTGCTAAGTGAGGTATCACCCTCGGCACTCGGCAGTAGCTCTGCAGTGCCATACTTAAGGGGTGTGTGGTGATGTGTCGGTAACGGCTTGTCAGTCATGACGAATGAGTCTTCTGTCTTCAAGTGCTCGGTGTCGTCGACGAAAGCAGGGCAACTGAGACTAAGGGGGTCCCAGGGGTTCACTGATCGACCTATACTAAGCAGTTGATATGATAGCAGGTTTATCAGCAGTTCATCAAAAATAGGCGCCTATGCATCAGAATAGGAGCTAACTAATATAGTAGCAAAATCTAATGCAAGAATAAGAGGGAGAGAGATGGGTGATATCGGAATGCTGAAGGGGATTTTGCTTGCCTCGTTGCTCTATTGAGAGGGAAGGGTCGTCGACGACGTAGTCGTACACATTAGTATCATCGGTAGTCTCAGCGTCTATCGAGAGAGAAGGAGGGGAAAAAACAGTAAATACAAAGCAAACAATCGTAACACAAAGTATGACAAGGCGATACGCGGTGCCGGGTGTGACCTAACGCAGTGCTTCACGATACCAAGGAAGGGGGAACCCATCCGGGAAAGTTCTCCCGGTTCCGGACAAATGTCGGACAGATGACTGGAGGGGGGGATGTTCCAGGTTTGCGGTGTTAGAGGCATGGGACAGCTAGGATGCAGTGCAGGGTTGCCTAAAATCATGTCTAAACCATTTTAGCTATTTTAGGATTAAAGTTGGAATTAATAGTCGGTAGTTATGCACTATTCATTTATCAAAATCAGTCAAAAAGTTCCATGTTCAGACAGTTAGAGGCATCTGATGAACGAACGGAGCGCGTATTCGGATTCGTCTCGTCGTTCTGAGCAACTTTCATGTATAAAGTATTTTTATCTGACTTACGGTTTATTTTATATTAATTTTTAAAGTTTTATTAATATTCTGAAATTCAAACAGATTATTTAAAATCAATAATTGCATTTATCACATCAGCATGATATCATGCTGACATCAGCAGTCAACAGGGGGTTGACTGGGTCAAACTGACCAGTGGGTCCCACATGTCAGTGTCACTGTTTTTAATTTATGTTTAATTAACTTTAATCAGGTTAATTAAGGGGTGGGACCCACCTGTCATTTCCTGTTTAGTTAAATTAATTAACAGAATTAATTAATTCAAAATTAATTAGTACTAATGGGGTTGGGCCCCACATGTCAGCCTCTGTTAAGATAACAGAGTAATTAACTAATCTAATTAACTTAATTAAGTTAATTAACTATTTAATTAATTAATTAATAACCTAATTATTTATTTTATTATTTATTTATTTATTTATTTATTTTAAAACCGTTTTAGGGGCAGTGGGCCCCCATCGTCAGTGGCTAGGGGGGTCAATGGGGGTTTCACCCCACTAACAGAGCCGGTCGGGGCGAGGCCAGAGGCCAGGGGCGGCGGCCGGTGGGGCCCGGCGAGGGGAGCGGCCAGTAGCGGCAGCGCGGTGGCTAGCGGCGATGCGTGCGGGAGCGCGCGGGGACACGGCCAGCGCACGACGAGCGGCAGTGCGGGCACGCGCGGGCGGTCGGGGCGCGGTGCGCGCGTGTGGGAGGGCGAGGCCGCGGTGAGCGCGCGGCGGCTAGCGGGGAGCGGTTGCGGGCGCGGGCGGCTCGCGGGCGGGCGGCGCGGCGCGGCGCGACGGGCACGGCGGCGGGCACGCGGGCCGAGCGAGGGAGTGGGAGACGGAGGGGGCTCACCCCCGTTTGCAGGGGTTCGGGGGTCGGCGAGGCTCGGTGGAGCTCGTCGGGGAGGCGGTCGGCGACGGCGTGGTGGCGTCGGGCGACGGTGGTTGCGGGCGTCCGGTGAGGAGGGAGATGAGGAGGCGAGGCGGCGGTGCAGCGCCGGCGGGCGGCGACGCAGGGAAGGGGGCGACGGGCGACGGCCTGCGGCGGTGCGGGGTGGTGCCGGCGTCACGGGAGGGAGCGGCGGCGGGGCTGTGGTAGCCCCGATCCAGTCTGGATCGGGGAGGGGGGCGAGAGGAGCGGGGGTGGGGGGGAAGTGGGCGACGGGGCGGCTAGGGTTCGGTCGCCCCACCTCTTGTGGGCGCCGGCTGGGCTGGTGGGCCGGCCGGTTGGGCCAAGGCCCATGGGGGAGGGGGGGTTCTTTTATTTTAGTTTTGTTTTCTGTTATTAGTTTTTATTCATTTCTGTTTTATTTTAGTTGCCGCACTATAGCACTTTTTTAAAAAGGTGATACTTGGTCCAACATTTGTATTGCATTTTTCAGCAATGCCACAAAAAGTTTGAGAGGCATTGGAAACGATTTGGTATTTTCCATAAGGCAAGAAGCATTTAAAATATTGTTTTGGTTTCTGTTTTCAACAATACAGGGCATTAGAATACCTACAAAATGTTGGTTCCTATTTGAAATTACCTACTAATTATTTACAAACCAAACATCATTTTAGTTTTCAAGTTTGAAGAAATTAATTATTTGACTTTATTTTTAAATTTGAATTATTGCTTTATTTTCATTAAGTGGCAATGTGACTTAGCAAAACATGACCACATGGCACATTGAAGTTACTGTGGCCTAACACTGGGGGTGTTACAGCCATTAACATGGAATGTGACTTTGCTTTTGTTGCAATCAATCACAGCCCCTGCAGTATTTAAGAAAGGTCTACCAAGGATGATCGATATATTGTCGTCCTCGGGCATATCAAGAATGACAAAGTCGGTCAAGATAGTAACATTTGCAACCACAATAGGAACATCCTCACAAATGCCAATAGGTAAAGCAGTGGATTTATCAGCCATTTGCAAAGATATCTCAGTAGGTGTAAGCTTACTCAAATCAAGCCTTTTATATAATCAGAAAGGCATAACACTAACACCTGCTCCTAAGTCACATAGAGCAGTTTTAACATAATTGATTTTAATAGAGCAAGGTATTCTGGGTATACCAGGATCTCCCAACTTCATTGGTATTCCTCCATCAAAAGAATAATTAGCAAACATAGTAGCAATTTCAGTTTTAGGTATTCTTCTTTTGTTGGAGATAATATATTTCATATACTTAGCATATGGAGGCATTTTCAATATATCAGTCAAGCGGGTGCGCAAAAAGACAAGTCTAATCATTTCAGCAAAGCGCTCAAAATCTTCATCATCCTTATTTTTAGAAGGCTTACGAGGGAATGGCATGGGTTTTTGAACCCATGGCTCTCTTTCCCTTCCATGTTTTCTAGCAACAAAGTCTCTCTTATCATAACTTTATTTTTAGGATGTGGGTTATCAAGATTTTCAGCAGGTTCTATTTCCACATCATTATCAGGTTCCTTATTATCATCAGGTGGAGTTTCTACATGAACTTCACTATTCTCATTCTCATTATCATTATCATTATCACTAGGTGAGTGCTCACTACCTGATTGTGTCTCAGCATCAGAAATAGAAACATCATTATGTTTCTCAGTATGTGTTTCTATGACAGGTTCACTAGAGGCATGCAAGTTCCTATCATTTTTCTTTTTCTTTCTCTTATTTGTGGAACTAGTTGCATCAACATTAACTCTCTGATAATCTTGTTCTACTCTCTTAGGATGACCCTCTGGATAGAGAGGTTCTTGAGTCATACGAAACAACATGATCATTTTCATTATTATTTATTTCAGCAAGCAAATCATTTTGTGACTTAGCGACTTGGTCTGGTTGAGTGTGAACCATAGAAGCATGTTTACCTAGACCTTTTACATCATTAGCAATTCTAAATATCAAGTCACTTAAGCGGTCTATCATTATAGCATTACTTCTCAGCTGATTCTTAACATAATTGTTGAAGTGTTCTTGCTTAATAATATAATTATCAAATTCATCCATGCATTGATGAGGAGTCTTAGTATAAGGTATATCATTTTCATTGAAGGAACAGAGAGAGTTTACCTCCAGTACTTGTGTTGGGTTATCAAGACCATGTATTTCTTCAATAGGTGGTAGCTTCTTGACATATTCAATTTTAATACCTTTCTCTTTCATATATCGTTTTGCTTCTTGCATATCTTCGGGACTGAGGAATAGAATACCTCTCTTCTTTTGAATAGGCTCCGGAGGTGGTTCGGGAAGTGTCCAATCATCGGCATTTTGCAATATGTTATACAATAATTCTTCAGCTTGATCGACAGTTCTTTCCCTAAGAACACAACAAGTATAACTATCTAGGAAGTCCCTAGAAGCATCGGTTAATCCATTATAAAAGATATCAAGAATTTCATTTTTCTTAAGAGGACAATCAAGCAAAGCTCTTAGTAACCGGAGAAGCCTCCCCCAAGCTTGAGGGAGATTCTCTTCTTTAATTTGAGCAAAGCTAAATATTTTCTCCAAGGCAGCTTGTTTCTTTTGAGCAGGAAAATATTTTTCAAAAAAGTAGCGAAGCATATCCTGGGGACCACGCATACAACCAGGTGCAAGAGAAAGAAACCATTCCTTGGCATCGCCTTTCAGCGAGAAAGGAAAAGGCTTAAGTATGTAGTAGTAACGTATCTTTTCATCATTGGTAAACAGAGCAGCAATATCATTCAATTTCATAAGGTGTTCGACAACAGTTTCATTTTCATAGCCATGGAAAGGATCAGATTCTACTATAGGAATAAGCTCAGGATCAACAGAGAATTCATAATCTTTACCAGCAACAAATATAGGGGATGTAGCAAATTTAGGATCATATTTCATTTTCTCCCTCATAGATTTTTCTTTAGGTTTGTTAGCAGTTTTGTCGTGGATTTGTCACGGCAAGATGTCCTCGTTGAGAGAACTTAGGTGTGAGGCCATCGCAACTATGTGGTAGCTTGAGAGGGGTTGGTCGGAATCGAGAGACGCGAGTTTACCCAGGTTCGGCCCCTCCGATGGAGGTAAAAGCCTACGTCCTGCTTTGTGTCTATATTGATGATGATGATGATCTCGATTACAAGGGTGCGGAATCGCTACCTCTAATATCGAGGGTTTCTAATCTGTCTATCTCTAATGACTTGAAGTTGTCCCTCTAGGGGTGGTCTACCCCTCCTTATATAAGTTGAAGGGGTAGGTTTACATGTATAGTCCTACTAGGACTAGGATTAGGACTAGTCTCTCTTGAGTCCTAATCCGGGTCTTGTTTCTCTTGTAAGGGAATCCTTCCTCTCCTTTGGGACTTCTCTGTGAGCCGCCTGCGCCGGCTTACACGCTGGGCCTTGGGCCTGGTCGTCCTGTGACCCGGTAATAGAGGTGACCTATGAGCCGTCATATGATGGGCCGCGTCATACCTCCTGCCAGCTCATACTTCCTGTCGGGTCACCAATGAGTCGCCAAGCTCGGCTGGGGCATCAGTGAGTCGCCAAGTCCCGGCCGGGTCATACTTCAGGCCGGGTTATACCGCGGGGTAATATCCCCGACATTAGCCCTCAGGTTAGCTTGAATTTATTCATGGTAAGCTCCTGAAATAAGAATAATAAATATGTTAAGGGACCGGCTTGCTCCACTGGCCGGCTTAAAGAAGTAGCTCCTTGGAAATCCGGGTTTCTTCTTCATATTAATGAGCCGTCTTCACAATCATCTTGTAGGTCCGTGTCCTTTGCAATAAAATATTGGGCATAAAACACCCATATGTCATTATGTCGGCCTCCAATGATTTGGCTTGATGAAAATTTTGGGAATAAGAAATCCACATGATGTTGAACCGGCTTTCCATTGCTTCGGCTTGATAAAAATATTGGGAAATAGAAATTCTTCCATTGTTAAACCACTTCAACCTGTGAAGCCGGGTTGTTTATATAGAATCTGCCGGGTCATGATCATTGGTGACGCCGGGTCAAAACAAACGGACTCCAGTTGACTTGATAACATTATTGGGAATAAAGAAACCCGGGTGATGCTGAGCCGGCTTTCAATGCTTCCACTCCACCAAAACATGAGACCTAGCTCACTCCAAATTGATAGCTTGAAGATGTTCTTCTATTTTTTATCTCCATATTACCTGTAGCCCCCAAGTTCCAAGTTTATCCATGATGACTTGGTGCTTTGAAGTAATATATTGGACTGTGTAGCCCCCAAGTTCCGGGTTGTCTTGCCTGCAGCAGCCTGGGACTTGTAATTATCTTATACTTATAAAACTTCAGCCAGTGTAGCCCCCAAGTGCCGGGTTGCTTTGCCCGCAACAGCCTGGGACTTTGAACTTGGTGTTGAATGTTGCAGATATATAGCTTTGGAAAAAAAATCCGGGTTGTCATCTAAGTCGCCCGATGTGGTTGAATGACTTGAATTTCACATGTGTAGCCCCCAAGGGCCGGCTCATCAGTGTGTGATGGGCCGGGTCTTCAATTTGGACCTCGTAATCTGTTTAGACAGCTGAATACTGTAGCCCCCAAGGACCGGGTCATTATGCAATAATGAGCAGAGACTTCTGTAGAGCTAACTTATGTAGACTTGATGAGCAATGTGTAGCCCCCAAGGGTCAGCTCAGTAAAATAATACTGGGCTGAGACTTAGAAAATGACTAAAGGCCGGCTCATCTCCCTGAGATAACCGGGTTCGTTGATAATGTGATGAGTTGAAAAAGCAACTTGCATTAGCCCCCAAGTGTTGTGGTGCATGCTTGCAGCGACATGGGACTTGCATACTTGATATAATCTTGATTTGAATAATGTAATCCGGTTTGAAAGAACCGGTTCCTGCAATGTAGACCAGGATATTCATGCATATATGATGCATGGTAAGATGATGCAATGATGATGCAATGTATGATGTTCTTGCTTTGAAGGCACAACCAGAAGAGATCAACTCTTGTATATGTTCTTGCTTTTTCTTTTTCGAAAACTCATATGCCGGCTCTCCTGGCATGAACTCGTTGTTTGAACTCTTAACAGTACAGGGTCTCTAGTGAGAGTGACCGTCAACTCCTTTGAGCGGCTCAGGGTCTCTAGGCGAGATTAACTGGTAAGAGCACAACGAACCATAGAGAGGCGCAGCAGGGCATGAGTACCCCCCAGGCCCATAAGCTACTTCTCACGTGACATAAATCCGTCGTTTGAACCTTAAACAGTGCAGGGTCTTTAAAAGAGTAACTGTTTAAGAGTACGAACGGGCCACATAGCAGAGAGTATGCAGCAGATGCGTGAGTTTATCCTCGCTTTCCGTAAGCCGGCCCTCACGTGACAAGAGCCGCCGGTTTAACCTTGACCAGTACAGGGTCTCTAGCGATAGTGACTGTCAAATATTTTGAACAGCTCAGGGTCTCTAATCGAGATTAACTGGCAAGAGTTCGGCGGGTCACCTAGCGGAGCAGCAGCATACAGGCAGGTTTAACTCGAACTTGCGATGGCTGAAGAGCCGATCAAGAGGGTGTGTAAGCTAAACCCGGTGGGTTGGAAGCCCCCAAATGACCTTGTTGACGGAGTCAACTTTTTGGGTATACAACCCGGCCTTACGGTGGCTGAAGAGCCGATCAAGAGGGTGTGTAAGCTAAACCCGACGGGTTGGAAGCCCCCAAATGACCTTGTCGACGGAGTCAACTTTTTGCACCATCTTGTAAGCTGCCATCTTGTATGAAGAAACGGCAAAAGCCTCCAAGTGACTTTATGATGATCCAATAAATCCGGGCACCCATGTTTGAATGGTGCATCATGGCGGTTCGTCCTCTTGTGCGACTTTTAATTGTTCCGCCAATAATGTAGTAGCCCCTGGGGTCGGGTTAACTTTCTTGCAATGACCCGGGGGCCATGTCTGTAGCCCCCGAGTCTTAAGTCAATTCGAAGAGTTGGCTTGAGATTCTCCATACTTGACCGTGGCATAAACCGGCATATAGTTGACACCGGAAACATTTGAACGTGCTGAAGGCGCGTCTGTTGGGCGGCTCAGATAGGCGAGCCCTGCACCGATGAGTCGATGTAAACCGGACCGCGGGCACGGCGGCTTGCGCGCGTCCGTTGGGCGGCTCAAGTGAGCAAGTATGTCATTGACGTGTCAATGTAGACTGGACCGCAGGGTGGCGACTCACGAGCGCTCGTAGGGTGGCTCGTACTGGTGTATGCGGCCCCTGGCGTGTTGATGTAGACGTAGGAGTCAGCCACAGCGTGTGAAGACGGCACGGTCGCGAGAGACGGCCGCGGCATTGTAAGCCGGTGCGGTCGCGAGAGACGGCCGCGGCGTTGTAAGCCGGTGCGGCCGCGATAGACGGCCGCAGCGCTGTAAGCTGGTATGGCCGCGAGAGACGGCCGCGGCATTGTAAGCCGGTGCGGTCGCGAGAAACGGCCGCGGCGTTGTAAGCCGGTGCGGTCGCGAGAGACGGCCGCGGCGTTGTAAGCCGGCGCCGACGGGAGAGTCCCCCGCACCGTTGTAAGTTGGTGCAGTCACGAGAGACGACCGTGGCGTTGTAAGCCGTTGCGGTCGCGAGAGGCGACCGCGGCGTTGTAAGCCAGTGCGGACGGTGAGTCGGCCATGGCGTTGTTGGTGAAAACCATACCGCGGATGTGGCGGCTTGCCGCGTCCATTGGGCGGCTCATACTGGTGGGTGAGCGCGCGCGGTACCGGCGAGTTGATGTAGACCGGGTCGCGAGAGCGGCGACTCACGCGCATCCATTAAACAACGCGACTCGGCCGAACACCAGTACAGAACGATGTTGGCGTGCGCTCCACCTCCGCGGTACAATGCCACATGAATAATTGTCCTGCGTAAAAATATCGCAGGCCAAAGTAATGTTCTCAAAGAAATTAATATGTACTGAAAACAGAAGGGGCAAATAGCACCTGGTATTTTGTCGGATGACCGAGGACGTTTTCTCATATGAACGAGGAAGGTAGAGCCGGACTGGCAGGCGCAGTTGTTCTTCTATTGATTTTAATTTAAAGAGAAAAGTAATGACGGAACACGCCTTGGCACTGCCATATAGTATTGGATCCTCCATCACGTGATCTCTCTCTTCCTTTGTCTTCTCTTATTTCTTGCTTGATTATCACATGAGATAAACATTTACGTGGAGTTCCCATGTGGCCTGATTTAAAGTGTTAGCAAGGATGTGTGTGCACGCACAATTCCCTGACAACATGCAAACGCCGGCCTTGGGACCTGTGGTGTCCAGGCGTTTTGTCCTTCCATCTTGCTGCTCCCGTGTTGTACGCACAGTGCTCTGGTGTGGATACTAATCCTCAAAATTAGGCAGCATGACACAGTAAATTACTCCACGTTGGATTAAAATCTGTGCTCATATGGGTAGGAGCGGGATAGGTAGCAGACTGGCTTAGAGGATGACTGGAAGTTGAACAACAGAAACGGCAGGACAGGCAACAGCTGGATAAGCATACTGAGAGTGGAGCCACCGGACCCCTGCTGCATACCATGAGCAAGATGCATCCCGCCAGCTTCTGAAATAAAACATCCCAAATTGCCTGGCAGAGGCAGGAACCATCCCACCAAAGGAGAAGTTCCTGAATATCTCATCCGGGTCAATATCATCTTCGTAGAAACCATTGTATGAACGGGCAAGAGATGTCGCCCTCCTATTGAATTCCGGTGGCTCGTCAGAACAATCAAGATCGAAACGTTTGTGGCTCTCTGCATCTTTAAGGCACTGGAAGGCCATGGAAACAGCCTTAAAGGCTTCCTCCGAACTGGAACGCTACGGGCTCATGGCAGAGGCGGAGCTCGCGGTGGCGGCTCAAGGACGAGTGGGGAGGAGCCGATGCGAGGCCATGGCAGAGGCAGAGGCAGAGGTCGTGGCGGCGCGCTCAGCTGCGCCGGCTCGCGACAGAGGCGGAGCTCGCGGCGGAGGCTCGACCAGGGCGGCGCATGGGAGCGTGGGGAACGGACAAGGCACGGTCGGAGCAGATGGGAGGCGCGGCAGGCGCGGCCCGGAGCAGGCGCGCAGCGAGGTGTGGTGGAGGTGAGAGCTCAGATGCGGGCGGTGCCATGGCTTCAAAGGAGAGGTGAAGTGAGGCGGGCGGCAGAGCCGGCGCAGCAGGCCAGCTCGCGGTGGCGGATGCAGAGTGAGGTGAGGGACATGCAGCGGTGAGGCCGACCCGGAGACAAAGTCGCTACCGAGATGGGCTGGCTCTGCATATTTGGTCTTTTTCGTTTTCTGGTCGCCTTCCTCGCGTGTATGTAGCCATGTAAAGGACAAAAAATTCGAAGTATTCTGCCCCCTTGGCCTTCACGGGAACGTCCCCAACTTGTACTACTCCGTAACTGAGTTTGACTTTGCTCAGTATAATATGGCCACTTCACGATTAATGTCCGCTGGATTGCGGATTCGATATGCAGCGATGGTAATTTCCTCGGGACTTGAGGCGAGTAGCAGCAGGCAACAACAACTCCGTTGACACCTGGTGTAATAACGTGAAAAACAGCAGCACAAACAGATGCCTCGGTCGGACGTATCGCCAGAATCCTCTTGAACTCCACTCGCTCTCGGATACGGCACAACAATAATCGATCTGGGTTCGGTGGATTGCTTGGTCGCGTGCATACTTGCTGGATCTGTTCCAGGTTGTCCCTCGCCGACTCTTGTTCATCTGGAAAATTGCGAACTTCTCGATCCCTGAAGAGATCCCTCCAAGAACTCAACACTACCGTGCGTGGCCCCACGGTGGGCGCCAACTGTCGTGGATTTGTCACGGCAAGATGTCCTCGTTGAGAGAACTTAGGTGTGAGGCCATCGCAACTATGTGGTAGCTTGAGAGGGGTTGGTCGGAATCGAGAGACGCGAGTTTACCCAGGTTCGGCCCCTCCGATGGAGGTAAAAGCCTACGTCCTGCTTTGTGTCTATATTGATGATGATGATGATCTCGATTACAAGGGTGCGGAATCGCTATCTCTAATCTCGAGGGTTTCTAATCTGTCTATCTCTAATGACTTGAAGTTGTCCCTCTAGGGGTGGTCTACCCCTCCTTATATAAGTTGAAGGGGTAGGTTTACATGTAGAGTCCTACTAGGACTAGGATTAGGACTAGTCTCTCTTGAGTCCTAATCCGGGTCTTGTTTCTCTTGTAAGGGAATCCTTCCTCTCCTTTGGGCCTTCTCTGTGAGCCGCCTGCGCCGGCTTACACGCTGGGCCTTGGGCCTGGTCGTCCTGTGACCCGGTAATAGAGGTGACCTATGAGCCGCCATACGATGGGCCGGGTCATACCTCCTGTCGGCTCATACTTCCTGTCGGGTCACCAATGAGTCGCCAAGCTCGGCTGGGGCATCAGTGAGTCGCCAAGTCCCGGCCGGGTCATACTTCAGGCCGAGTTATACCGCGAGGTAATATCCCCGACAAGTTTCCTCACATCATCTCTATTTTCTCAACCAAGAAAGTCTCTAGCTACCTCCTTATCCATAACATAACCATCAGGTACATGAAGTAATTCATATCTATTAGGTGAGCGAGGTGTAATAGGTGATTCAAAGTCCTCAGCAGTTTCAGCATTTTCAAGTTCTCTAGCTTTAGCAAGATGAGCATCAAGTAATTCATTCAGAGGCACAGTTTCAGTTTCAACATGAGTAGCAGTGGTATCATCATTAATTTCAGAGGTAGCATCATCAAGTTCATGTGACATATCAGGACGAGCAACAGATGGTGGTGTAACAAGCTGATTCAAAACATAAGGTGAATCAAAAGCGGAGCTAGATGGCAGTTCCTTACCTCCTCTCGTGCGAGAGGGGACGATCTTAGTTCGATTATCTTTCAGATTCTTCATAGTGGCAATTGGATATCCTCAAGTTAACACAATAAATAGAGCTATGCTCCCCGACAACGGCGCCAGAAAAAGGTCTTGACAACCCACAAGTGTAGGGGATCGCGAGAGTCTTCACGGGTGGTATTTCACCCTAATTTATTGATTTGACACAAGGGGAGCCAAATAATATTTATTGGCCTTGACAGTTGAGTTGTCAATTCAACCGCACCTAGGATATCTCTCTGCAGCAAAGGTTTAGTAGCACGGCAAATAGTAGTAGTAAAAGTAATAGTAGTAGTGACATCAGCAATTTTGTAGCAGTTGTGACAGTAGCAGTAGCAATAGTAACTTAGCAAGATTCAGTATATGTAAAGCGTATGCACATGGTATAGTGATGATATTTGAATGACATTGATCATGTAACAGTTACACACTAGGGCGACACAGAACTAGCTCCAGTTCATCAATATAATGTAGGCATGTATTGCGTATATAGTCATACGTGCTTGCGATAAGAACTTGCATGACATCTTTTGTCCTACCCTCCCGTGGCAGCGGGGTCCTATTGGAAACTAAGGGATATTAAGGCCTCCTTTTAATAGAGAACCGGAACAAAGTATTAACACATGATGAATACATGAACTCCTCAAACTACGGCAATCACCGGAAAGAACCCCAATTTCTGTCACCTTGGGTTATACGGATCAAGACACGTAATAGGTGCATACAACTTGCAAGATAGGATCTAAATCAATCTTATATTCAGAGATAATATAATATGTTCAGATCTGAAATCATGGCACTCGGGCCCAAGTGACAAGCATTAAGCATAGCAAAGTCATAGCAACATCAATCTCGGAACATAGTGGACACTAGGGATCAAGCCCTATCAAACTTAACTCGATTACATGATCAATCTCATCCAATCCCACCACCGACCAGCAAGCCTACAAAGTTATTACTCACTCCCGGTGGTGAGCATCATGACGGTGTTGATGGAGAAGGGTTCGTGATGACGACGACGACGATTTCCCCTCTCCGGAGCCCCAAACGGACACCAAATCTGCCCTCCCGAGGAAGAACAGGAGCTGGCGGCGGCTCCGTCTCGTGAAATGCGATGAAATCTTCTCTCTGGTTTTTTTCTTTGAAGATGTGAATTTATAGGATTGGAATTAGGGTTGGTGGAGCCTCGAGGGCCCCACAAGCTATCAGGGCGCGCCCCTAGGGGGTCGTGCCCTGTTGGCTTGTGGCCCCCCTGCCACCCCCTCCGACAGGTCTTTGCTCCATAATTCATTATTATTTCCAGAAAAATCCCATAAAAAGTTTCGTCCAATTCCGAGAACTTTTATTTCTGCTCAAAAATAACACCAAGGTAGTTCTGCTGAAAACAGCGTCAGTCCAGGTTAGTTTCATTCAAATCATGCAAATTAGAGGGCAAAACCAGAGCAAAAGTGTTTGGAAAAGTAGATACGTTGGAAAAGTATCACTACTCACACCTCATTAACATGTTCAAGATCATAGGTATAATAATGATGATAAAGGATCTGAACATAATATCTTCCACCAAGTAAACCAACAAGCATCAGCTACGACATGTAATCAACACTACTAGCAACCCCCAGGTACCAATCTGAGGTTTTGAGACAAAGATTTAATACAAGAGATGAACTAGGGTTTGACATGATATGGTGTTGGTGAAGATGTTGATGAATATTGGTCCTCCCATGAAGGATGAAGCGTTGGTAATGACGATGGCTTCGATCTCTCCCTCCCGAAGAGAAATTTCCCCGGCGGAATTTGACTGTCAGGGTGCAAAAGGACCTCTGCCCAAGTTTCCGCCTCGAGACGGCGACACTTCATCCCAAAAGGTTGCTTGTGACTTTTTCTAGGGTAAAACACATGTAATAGGAGAAGAGGGGGGCCGGGAGACCTGCTGGCCCCCAGGAGGCATTAGGGCGCGACCAGGGGGGTGGCCGCGCCCAGTTGCCTCCTGGCCAACAGGTGGCCCCCCTCGGGTATATTTTTAGCCCAATAATTCTTAAATATTCCATTAAAAATCTCCGTGAAGTTTCAGGTCATTTGGAGCCTGGTGATTTTTCTGCCCTTTTCTCGGTTTCCTAGTCCAGAATTCCAGTTTCCAGTAATTTCCCTCTTCATGTTGTACCTTGTATATTCAGAGAGATAAGACATAATAATTGTATGATAATAAGGAATAATGGACAAGAATGGCATAAAATAGCAATAAGAAAACATGATGCAAAATGGACGTATCAAAGAACCACCTCAAAATTACCTTTTTCCGATCAATCTATTGTGCTATTCCTATAGGTGTCACCAACAACTCTAGAGTTCGTACTAAAATAACATATCAATCAACCCTAATGTCACCTAGATACTCCAATGTCACCACAAGTATCAGTGGGTTAATTATTCGACATGCATCAAACAATTTTAGATTCATCATATTCAATCCAACACAAAGAACATCAAGGTGTACCCCAAGATTTCTATTGGAGAAAGTAGGACAAGAATGTGTATCAACCTCTATGCATAGATTACCCGATTGTCACCACGGGAATCCGCAAGTTGAGTACCAAGACATACATCAAGTGATCTCAAATCCAATATTCAATCCGACATAACAAACTCTCAAAGGGAAATATTCAATTCATCACAACAAGATAGCAAGGGAAGAACACCATATGATCCAACTATATTAACAAAGCCCGCTATGCATCAAGATCGTGACATTTCGAGAACACGAGAGAGAGAGAGAGAGAGATCAAACACATAGCTACTGGTACATACCCACAGCCCCGAGGATGGCCTCCGCCGGGATGATGAAGATGGCCACCCGTGATGATTTCCCCATCCGGCAGGGTACCGGAAAGGCTCCAGATGAGTTTTTCTTCGATACAGAGAGTTGTGGCGGCGGAGCGGAAGTTCTAGGTTTATTTCTGACGGTTTCTCTATATATAGGATTTTCCAGCATTGGAATGACCTCAACCGGAACCACGTGGACCCCACAAGCCATCAGGGCGCGCCCTGTTGGCTTGTGGCCCATAGGTGGCTCCCCTCCGGTGGTTCTTCACTCCGATATTTTTTTTATCTAGAAAAAATCATGACAAAGTTTCGGGCAATTCCGAGAACTTTTATTTTCTGCACAAAAAACAACACCCCGGTAATTCTATTGAAAACAGCATCAGTCCGGGTTAGTTCTAAATAAATCATATAAAGTGCATCAAAACCGTATAAAAGTATTGGAAACATAGGTAAATATGGCATGAATACTTCATAAATTACCGATACGTTGGAAATGTATCAGCTAGCTCCTTCATTCATAACTAAAACAAAAGTATCTAATTTAGGCATCATCATATGTTCATGAACATTAGAAGGATTTTCAAGAAAAGAAAGTACCTGGTAATTCAATTGGCGTGCGCGAGCTCTAGTAATTGGTCCAGTATGTATAGCAGCAGGTGACGTGACTTGAGACTGCGTCGGTATTTCCCCAAAGAGGAAGGGATGATGCAGCACAGTGACGGTAAGTATTTCCCTCAGTTATGAAACCTAGGTTATCGAACCAGTAGGAGGATCACCACCACCCAATAAGCAGCACCTGCACACAAACAACAAATACTTGCAACCCAACGCGAAAGAGAGGTTGTCAATCTCTCTATGGTAAAAAGATAGATTAGGTAGTGATAGATAGGAGAGATAGATCTCTCAAGAACACAAAATAGAAAAGGCAAATAAAATATGCAGCAATATGTTTTTGGGTTTTTGGTTTTGTAGATCTGAAAACAAAGATGCAAAAAGATAGATCTGAAAGCAATATGTTGGAAAAGTAGACCCGGTGGCCGTAGGGTTCACTAGTGGCTTCTCTCATGAGTATAGCGCACGGTGGGTGAACAAATTATTGTTGGGCAATTGATAGAAAATCGAATAGTCATGACGGTATCCAAGGCGAAGATCATTATATAGGCATCACGTCCAAGATAGGTAGGCCGACTCCTGCCTGCATCTACCTCTATTACTCCACACATCGACCGCTATCCAGCATGCATCTAGTGTATTAAGTTCATGGAAAAATGGGTGTAATGCAATAAGAACAATGACATGATGTAGACAAGATCTATTCATGTAGGAATAGACCCCATCTTGTTATCCTTAATAGCAACGATACATGCGTGTCTTGCTGCCCCTTCTGTCACTGGGAAAGAACACTGCAAGATCGAACCCATCACAAAGCACCTCTTCCCATGGCAAGAAAAATCGATCTATTGGCCTATATAAACCAAAGATTCGAAGAAGAAATATGAGGCTATAAGTAATCATGCATATAAGAGATAAAACAAGACTCAAATAATATTCATGGATAGAAACTGATCATGAACTCAAAATTCATCGAATCCCAACAAACACACCGCAAAAGTTTACATCAAATAGATCTCCAAGAGACCATTGTATTGAGAATCATAAGAGAGAGAGGAAGCCATCTAGATACTGCCTACGGACCCGTAGGTCTATGGTGGACTACTCACGCATCATCGGTGTGACGCCCTGGATTTGCAGCTACAGTAATCCTTGTAATCAAGCTACAGTAATCTGAGGATTATGCTAATCCATTTTGCTAATCCGAATATGATCAAGTTGAAATTCATATCTCATTTCAAATTCCACTTCAAAAGGGCCTTGAATTTTATTGTGATAAAATAAGTTTGCAAACAGCAAGATAAAATTGTTGCACACTTGTGAAAAATCACAAAACAAATGATGTTAAGGAAAACAACATCACCAAACATGTGGTGTGGCCCCCACCATCAATAACAGCAGCTTAAAGCAATTTAAAGTGCTATTACATTCAAATGGAAAATGCAAACAGTTTCCCAAATTTCTCAAACTTGTTGTGGCCATGCAGAATATTGCAACATATTTGTTGGGCCATGTCACACATTTTTGCTGAGAAGAAATATGGCCAAAAATAAATATAACAGAAGCTGAAAAATAAAACACAAAAAGAAAAGAGAAATAAAAGAAAATGGTTCATGTGCACTTAGGCCCGGCAGGAACAGTTCCAGGCCCAGGCCGGCCCAGCAGCCCCCTCGGTCGTCCCCGACCTCGCTACAGGAGGTGGCGACCGAGGTGCGCCCGCGATCGGGCGCGTCCCCACCGGACCAGCTCGCCGGCGATGGCCCGGAGGGGATAAGAGCCCCCCCCCCCCCCCCCCCCCCGTGCCCCTGCCTGCCCCCCTGTAGCCCTAGATCTCACCTGCTCCCTCTCTCTTGCTCTCTGCTTCTCCCTCCGCTCGAGCCCGCGCTGCCATCGCCATGGCTGAGCTCGAGCCCGTGGCCACCGCTCCTCCCGCGCCCCCGTAGCCTGCCCAGGAGCTCCGTCGCGTCGCCCTCTCCCTCCTCGAGCTTCGGATCGAGCCCGGGAGCCTCTACGACCTCGCCCTCTTCTTCTTCCTCCTCGATTCGCCGCCGCGCTCCGTCGACAAATCCGGCACTGTCGAGCCCCCCCCCGAGCCCATTAAGCACCCCTACAGGATCATAGTGAGCTCCTGCCCCCTTTCCCCTCTTCACCCTCTTCGATTTCAAGCTCTGGCCCCGATTTCCATCGGTGCCGGAGCTCGCCGCTGCAGGATCTCGACGCCGGCAGGCCTCCGGTGGTCTTCTGGCCCCGCACTCGCCGCCATTAGTTTCCCCGTAACGCGTAGGCCCCTGTAGGCTAGCTAGGCGGCCCGCTAGCTCGCCGTAGCCTAGTCCCCGTCGGAGCCCGAGCCGCACCGCCACCACTGCTCGTCGCCGGCGTCGTTGCAGGTCGTTCCAGCCCCTCCCATGCGTCGGGATGGATGTGCACGAGCCACCGCGTTCGAACGCAAGTGTCTGCGCGCCAAATGACCCCCCGTGGACGAATCCCGATCGGCTCCGGCGCCCCTCCGCTGTGTTTATGGTCGTCGGCGCCATTCCGGTGGCCGCCGCTGACCTGGCTGGGCTGGGGCCACCCCCAGGGACCCTGCCAGTGGGCCTGGGCGCCCCAGTTGACAAGTTGACTTGGTCAACTGGCTGACTGGGCACAGCCCAGTCACTGACAGGTGGGGCCCCACCCCCTGGCCTATGACAGGTGGGTCCCAGACCCCCTGTGTGTATGACAGTGGGCCAGCCCTGTCATTAGCTAATCTGGCTAATTAGATTAATAAAAATGATTAATTAAACCCTAATGTCTCACTGACAGATGGACCCCACCCTGTTAATTAAACCTGTTTAGATTAAATTAACACTGGATTAATTCTGAGTCACTAACATGGGGGTCCCACATGTCAGGTTTGACCAGTCAACTGAGACTGTTGACTGCTGACGTCATCCTGACCTCATGCTGACATCATAAATGTTTTTTCGAATTAATTTAATTCTGTTTAATTTCAGAATATTAATAAAACTTTGAAAATTAATATAAAATAATCCGCAACTCGGATGAAAATAATTTATACATGAAAGTTGTCCAGAAAAATCCCACGAATCCGAATACGCAGTCCGTTCGTCTGTCACACGCTCTTATCATAGCGAACATGGAACTTTTCCATCTGTTCCATCTGTCCGGTAGTAGCCCGAGACCCAGAAAATATCGTCAGATATTCTTCCGACTCGTCTGCGACGTGTAGTACTGCATTAGTGCATGCCTAGCTCTGCATATTGCCATGTCATGCATCATGATTGCATCTGTGCTTTATATTTATTGTTTCTCCCCCCTCTTCTTACCGGTAGAGCCCGAGATTGACGCTGCTACCGGGTACGACTACACCGCTGACGATCAGCCTTTTGCCGTAGAGCAGCAAGGCAAGCAACCCCCCCTTGACCATTACGATATCGCCCATTTCTTTCCCTCTCCTTCTTGCATTTGATTTTGCTACTGTATTAGCTAGCTCCTATTTCTGATGCATAGCCTGTTTTTGATAAACTGCTACTATACCTGTTGTTGTATCAACTGCTTAGTATAGGTTGATCAATGAATCCCCTGTGACCCCTTAGTCCCAGTTGCCCCTGCTTCTTCATTAACGACTCGAAGACTCGGTCAACTGACCGACAAGCCAGGCCCCTCACCTCACCGCACACCCCTTAGTTGTACGACTCTACAGAGCTACTGTCGAGTACCGAGGGTGACACCTCGTGAAGTACTCAAGATGCTAACTCTGTGGTGCAGCTAGTCGGTCGTGGTTATCGAGGGTGATTCCTCCTTCACCACTCCCGACGACGACTCTGTCGTGCAACCCCTCAAGTGTGGGACCCTCGAGGGTGATTCCTCTAAGTCCACCTTGACAGTTTCATCGAGCGGGACCCTTTGAGGGTGATTCCTCAGGTTCCGTCTTGATGTTTTATACACACAGTTACTATGACCTAGTTATAGAAACATGTTGGTGATGGGTCGGCCCTGAGGGGTACCCACGGTTTGATGATGATGAGGCGTGGACGGACAGGAGAGGCCCTTGCCACACATCACCGAGATGGGGCGACGGGACCGCGCCTCATGGGTCGCGCTTGCCCCGCATTAATAAAATGCTAATGGGTTGGATATTTGATCTGAGTTGGTCTTTTGACCTTTTACGCACCAAACCTTCACGTGGGAGAAGTTATGGGTACTCAGCGTCGTTGTATCAGCCGAAGCTCTTCGGACGTCAGCAATGAAGTGGCGCACGCCCGAGTGGCCTGGACGGTACAGCTCTTGGACTGGAGTGTGCTAGGGCTGACCTCGGCCGCCCACGCATCGTGCAGGAGCGTAGAGGGCAAGTGGGCCCATGACCCCTGTGTGCTTAGGATTTAGACCGGCAGACTGGCCTCTCTGTTGAGCCTAGGTGGGGCAACGACGTGTTGATATCCCGAGACCGGGCATGACCCAGGAAAGTGTGTCCGGCCGGAGGTGATCAAGCGTGTTGGAAATGCGGTGCACCCCTGCAGGGATGAATTCATCTATTCGAATAGCCGTGTCCACGGTAACAGGACGACTTGGAGTTGTACCTTGATCTACTACAACTAAAATTGTGACTTTAAATTGAAATGAATGTTGGCTCCGAGATTGCTTCCTCGCAGGGAGTTGAGGAAGAATCTCTGCGCATGGTTACTTAATAAAATTGCTACAATAATATGACTATATATGAGATACCAGTCTATTCTCTTCTAATGCTGCAAGATGCTGAAGATGCTAGTCTTCGATAGGACTAGGCCTTCCCCCTATTCTTGCTTTCTGTAGTCAGCCCAGATATAACCCCATTCCTTGATACTGATGCATACTTAGCATAGTTATGATGTCAGTCTTGCGAGTACTTTGGATGAGTACTCACCGCTGCTTTGCTTTCTCTTTCCCCCTCGATACGATTCTGCGTTCAGACGATGGAGCCCAGGAGATGGAGTACGCCGGAGACAACTACTACACCACCGCTGGAGCCTACTACTACGTGGAGAGTGCCGACGCTCAGGAGTAGTTAGGTTGGCTCCCAGGCAGGAGGCCTCGCCTCTTTCGATTCCGTTGTTATGGTTGTGCTAGCCTTCTTAAGGCAAAACTTGTTTAACTTATGTCTGTACTCAGATATTTTTGCTTCCGCTGACTCGTGCTTGTTGAGCTTTGTATTCGAGCCCTCGAGGCCCCTGGCTTGTAATATGAAGTTGTATGACTTTAATTTGTGTCTAGTGTTGTGTTGTGATATTGATTAGTGAGTCCCTAATCTTGGTCGTACGCATTGCATGTATGTTTAGCGTACGGTCGAAATTGGGGGCGTCACAAGTTGGTTTCAGAGCCGACTGCCTGTAGGTAGCCCCCTTTCCAACTCCTTGGCCGAAGTTGAGTCTAGTACTTGAAAAACTTTACTAACATAGTTGTGTGGCATACGGGCCCACATCTCAATCGGGTGGTATTAGGATCTTTTATTCCTCATCTATACTCCGGGTTCTGATCTCTCTTCTCTTTCGGGTTAAAGATTTTGCTAACTCTAACATTAGGCTCTCGTGATCACATATGCCGGAGATTTGTTTCATTGACAATTGTTTTCCTTTGAAGTTATGATGCACACACGGTCATTTGACATCAAAAAATCTTCTTGTTGCAGATGCGTCCCGCTAGGCAGGTCGTTCGTCTGACTTTGGCTCACGATACGACTGGGTTCCCGGCCATTCTGATCAACCTCTTGATCAGGCTGGGATATCACTGGTACCCCGAGTACACTGTTTACAAGGACTATCGCGAGTTCAACCAGGAACAGTATGAGGCTGAGATGGTTATCTGGGATCGATGGGACCTCTCCATCACTGAGCTGCACACCTTTCATGGCATTGGAGTGACCGTTGAGATGGCAGTACAGGATGCTGCTTATGATGCTATTGTTCGTCTCCGTGCAGCGAACCCCTGTTTGGAGGAGACGGCATACAGATACATTCCGTATGTTCCTGTTGGAGTTGATACTGCAGCCGACGCTGAGGTCTTGACCCCTTTCGCGCGGCAGCGCAACGACCGGTCCTACACTACTGTCTGCACCCCCTACGTGAGTCGTCGTTATGACCCAAAGGTTCTGGTTCAGTACACTGAAACACTAGACCGCACTGTCAGGGCTCTTAACGTCGAGCTGTATGCCACCCGTGCTCGTCTTTATCTCGCTATGGAGCAGTTGTTGCCAGCAGTCACTGCGGGGATGCATCCGGAGTACATTCTTCACCCACGTCGGACTGAGTTTCCTCCAGGTCTTGAGTGGCCTGCGGTTGGAGGTCGTACTCCGGCACGTGGACCTGCGCTCCCGGTTGATCACCAGATTCTACATCAGGGTGTGCACGGGATGCAGAACCCTGCCCCCAGGTTTCACATTCAGGGCCACGTGCAGTTCCGTGGGTTCTTTCATTGTCCCCGACATTGATGTACCATATCGCTATGCCTTGTTGTTGTATCCCTCTACCGCGAGCCTGCGTGCCGCCTAGTTATCTAGGTTAATTTCATGCCAGACCTATCGTCAATTTTGTAACGAACTTATGGTTTGTAATAGACCTATGTATGGATCTGTATGCTGAATTTGAACTACTATGTCGTATCTATTGCACTTCCTTAATTGTGCAATTTACTTCATGAATGATTCTTTGTCTTTGCAATTACCCAGTGCTAAACTACCACTGTTAAAAATTTGACAGAATGGTTAGGCCAGTTGGTCGTGGTCGTGGTGCGCCTGAACCACCACTGCCACCGGAATACATGGCTGGTATGATGCAGCAGTTTGAACTGAACTGCCAGTTTATGCAAGGGCTTATGGACCAGTTCCTGAGGCCGAATATGAATCAACAGCCAGCCCCAATGACTCTGCAGGACTTCATGCGTCTCAACCCTGCGATCTACCGCAGCTCAACTCAGCCGCTTGACGCAGATGACTGGCTCCGTGACATCACTTATGAGCTGGAGTCTTCAGGCGCCCCAGTGGCTAGCTATGTCACCTTTGCCTCTTACTTTCTAAAGGGTCCAGCTGCTCAATGGTGGGACAGTCACAGGCGCTCACAGCCTATTGGAACAATCATCACCTAGCCGGAGTTCCAAGCTGCGTTCCGTGCTCGTCACATTCCTCAAGGAATGATGGACAAGAAGAAGCGTGAATTCCGCAATCTAGTCCAGGGCAACAAGACTGTGGATGCTTGTCAGCGGGAATTTTTAGACTTATCTCACTATGCTGAAGAAGACGTTGCAACTGATGCTCGTAGGCAGGAGAAGTTCCGTGAAGGCCTCCACCCTGATATCAAACTGGCACTCCTTGTTCAGGACTTTGATAACTTCGCCATCTTGGTGAACAAGTCCATTCAAGTGGAAACAGGTCTGCAGGACTACAAGGACAGCAGCAAGCGCAATCGTGACATGGGCTCATCTTCGGGCTCATCTGCTCAGAAGCGCAAGATCTAGATCCCCCACAACATGTATCATGCACTGCCTCCTGCTCCGAGGCCGTCCTATGCTGCACCTCGTCTGCCTCCACCCCCACCTAGGCAGCCGAGGCTCCCAGCTCCGCCACCACGAGCTCATGTTCCCCCTTCTCGTCCTGAGGATGGGTTGTGCTTCAAGTGTGGTCATCTAGGACACCGTGCCAGAGAATGCAGGCAAAATCAGAATCAACTTGCACTACCTTCCAACCAGCCCCGCAGCAACAATGCCAGGCCTAACACTGGTCGTGTCCAGGCTAAAAACATTGAGATGTTTGAAGTTCAAGACCAGCCTGCTACTGTGATGGGTACTCTTCTCGTCAACTCAGTACCAGCTTCTGTATTGTTTGATACAGGAGCATCGCATTCTTTTATGTCTGAAGATTTCGCATACATGCATGACATTAAGTGTGAAGAGATGAGCGTCCCAATAGTGGTAAACACTCCCACGGGCCAATGTCGGACCTCCGTTATTAGTCACAATGTCCCCATTGAAATTGAAGGGTTGGAATTCCTTGCCTACCCCATAATGCTGAAGTCTTCTAATATCGATCTCATTCTCGGAATGGATTGGTTGAAAGCCCATACCGCTTCAATTGTTTGTAACACCAAAATCGTCCACCTCCTACATCCTTCAAATGAGATTGTGAGCTATCATGCTCATCTTGTTCGGAATGCTGAAGCCTGACTATATGCCTTGAATGCATTAAATGAGTCACCTCTCGAAGGGATTGAAAACATTCCAGTTGTTCGGGATTTCCAAGATGTTTTTCCGGAAGAACTTCCAGGGATTCCCCCTGCCAGAGCTGTCGAGTTTGTCATCGACTTGGTACCTGGTACCACTCCTATAGCCAAGCGTCCGTATAAGATGCCACCACATGAACTCCTTGAACTTAAGCAAGAAATTGACAATTTGCTCCATCTGGGTTTCATTTGTCCAAGTTCCTCTGCTTGGGGAGCACCTTCTCTCTTTGTCAAGAAGAAAGATGGTACGAATCGATTGGTCCAAGATTACCGTCCCATCAACCAAGCAACAATTCAGAATAAATATCCGCTTCCTCGGATCAACGACCTTTACGATCAACTTGCTGGTTCATCAGTATTTTCTAAACTCGACTTGAGGTTGGGTTACCATCAGATCCAGGTTCGTGAAGAGGATATTCCCAAGACTGCATTTGCTACTCGCTATGGTTCATACGAGTACACTGTCATGTCCTTCGGCTTAACCAATGCCCCAGCAACCTTCTCTCGCCTGATGAACTATATATTCATGGATTACCTTGATAAATTCGTCGTGGTTTATCTGGATGATATCCTGATTTACTCCAAGAATAAAGAAGAGCATGCTGAACACCTTCGTCTTATACTAGAGAGGCTTCGAGAGCATCAACTTTATGCAAAGTATTCAAAGTGTGAGTTCTGGATGGACAAAGTAACCTACCTTGGTCATGTGATCTCCAAGGATGGTATTGCGGTCAACCCTGAATGAGTTCAGGCTATTCTTGACTGGACTCCCCCGAAGAATGTCAAGCAAGTCAGAAGTTTTCTCGGGCTCGTCAGCTATTGCCGTCGATTCGTCAAGAACTTCTCCAAGATTGCAAAACCCTTAACCAATTTGCTTCACAAGGGTGTTAAATATGAGTGGACAGAAAAATGTCAGGAAAGCTTGCAGGCACTTAAGGACAAACTGACGTCTGCTCCAGTGCTTGCTCCTCTGGATACTCGTAAGGACTTCGTCATTTATTGTGACGCTTCGCGTCAGGGAATAGGATGTGTCCTAATGCAAGAGCGCAGAGTGGTTGCTTATGCATCTCGTCAATTACGTCCTCATGAAGGGAACTACCCAGTTCATGACCTTGAACTTGCTGCAGTAATTCATGCATTGAAAGAGTGGCGGCAGTACCTTGTTGGTAATCGTTGCGAGATCTACACCGACCACCAAAGTCTGAAGTACTTGTTTACTCAGCCAGATCTGAATCTCCGTCAACAAAGATGGATGGAACGAATAGCAGATTACAACGTGGGAATTTCTTTTATACCTGGCAAGGCTAATGTAATGGCTGATGCTTTGAGCCGCAAGTCATACTGCAACCACCTCCAGGTTCACATGGTTCACCCCCTGCTTCAAGAAGAATTCCGCAAACTAAACCTCCATATTGTTCCTCAGGGTTATCTCGTTCCCTCTCCACCGAAGGCCCGTAAGATGCACCTTCGTGTGGTTAACCAGGGTTCTTTCAGTAACCTGGTTGCTGTATCAGATCTCGAGGGCAGCATCAAAACTATGCAACACTATGATAATGACGTCGAAAGGATTAGACGCTATCTTTCGGAAGGTAAACCCTCATGCTTCACCGTTGATGATGATGGCGCTGTGTACTTCAAGGGTCGCTTATTCGTTCCAACTATGAGGGAAAACCTGAATATGACTGCTAGAATACTGAAAGAAGCTCATGATATTCCGCTGTCTATTCATCCGGGTAGTACCAAAATGTATCAAGACATCCGTCAAAGATTCTGGTGGTCAAATATGAAACAAGACATTGCACGCTATGTTTCAGAATGTGACATTTGTCGTCGGATCAAAGCAGAACATCAAAAGCCTGCTGGAACTCTGCAACCTATTTCTATCCCTGAGTGGAAATGGGATCATGTTGAAATGGACTTCGTCACTGGTTTTCCCAGGTCGCAAAAAGGTAATGATGTTATTCTTGTCGTCATTGACCGACTGTCCAAAGTTGCACATTTTCTAGCTGTCAAGGAAACTATTACTGCTAGTCAGTTGGCAGATCTTTATATGTCCAGAGTTGTTTCACTCCACGGTATTCCATTGGTGATTAGTTCAGACCGTGGCAGCTAATTCACTTCAAGATTCTGGGCAAGTTTCCAGGAAGCTATGGGAACTCATTTGTCCTTTAGCACGCTTTTCACCCTCAATCCCACGGACAAGTTGAAAGGGTCAACCAGATTCTCGAAGACATGCTTCGAGCTTGTGTCATTTCTTTCGGCAAGAAATGGGAGGAATCTCTCCCGTATGCTGAGTTCTCCTACAACAATAGCTATCAAGGTAGTCTGAAGATGGCTCCCTTTGAAGTGTTATATGGACGTAAGTGTCGGACTCCTCTGAATTGGTCAGAAACTGGGGAACGTACACTTATCGGTCCGGATATTATCCAACATGCCGAAGATCAAGTCCGCATTATTCATGCAAATCTGAAGGCTGCTCAGTCTCGTCAGAAGAGTCAGTATGACCGTCATCACAAAGATATGGTCTATCAACTTGGCGAAAAGGCTTATCTTCGAGTCACGCCAATGAGAGGTGCACACCGTTTTGGGATCAAGGGCAAGCTGGCTCCTCGATATATTGGTCCTTTCACTGTTCTCGAAAGGCGTGGTAAAGTGGCACATCAATTGGAATTACCGCCAAACCTTTCTCACGTTCACGATGTGTTCCATGTGTCACAGCTTCGTCGCTGCTTCAAGGATCATATCCGAGCAGTGGATCACGATATGCTTGAGCTGCAACAGGACCTTTCATATAAAGAGCGACCAGTCTGTATTCTTGATGAAACTGAACGTCGGACTCGTCAGAAGGTTACCAAGTTCTTCAAGGTGCTGTGGGCAAATCATTCTGAAGATGAAGCCAATTGGGAACGCGAAGATCATCTTCGTGCAGAATACCCCGGGCTCTTTCCTTCTACTTCTTAATTCTCGGGACGAGAATTCTTTTTAGTAGGGGAGAATTGTGACGCCCTGGATTTGCAGCTACAGTAATCCTTGTAATCAAGCTACAGTAATCTGAGGATTATGCTAATCCATTTTGCTAATCCGAATATGATCAAGTTAAAATGCATATCTCATTTCAAATTCCACTTCAAAAGGGCCTTGAATTTTATTGTGATAAAATAAGTTTGCAAACAGCAAGATAAAATTGTTGCACACTTGTGAAAAATCACAAAACAAATGATGTTAAGGAAAACAACATCACCAAACATGTGGTGTGGCCCCCACCATCAATAACAGCAGCTTAAAGCAATTTAAAGTCCTATTAAATTCAAATGGAAAATTCAAACAGTTTCCAAAATTTCTCAAACTTGTTGTGGCCATGCAGAATATTGCAACATATTTGTTGGGCCATGTCACACATTTTTGCTGAGAAGAAATATGGCCAAAAATAAATATAATAGAAGCTGAAAAATGAAACAGAAAAAGAAAAGAGAAATAAAAGAAAATGGTTCATGTGCACTTAGGCCCAGCAGGAACAGTGACAGGCCCAGGTCGGCCCAGCAGCCCCCTCGGTCATCCCTGACCTCGCTACAGGAGGTGATGACCGAGGCGCGCCCCCGACCGGGCGCGTCCCCGCCGGACCTGCTCGCCGGCGATGGCCCGGGGGGGATAAGAGCGCCCCCCCCCCCTCCGTGCCCCTGCCTGCCCCCTGTAGCCCTAGATCTCACCTGCTCCCTCTCTCTCGCTCTCTGCTTCTCCCTCCGCTCGAGCCCGCGCTGCCGTCGCCATGGCTGAGCTCGAGCCCGTGGCCACCGCTCCTCCCGCGCCCCCGTAGCCTGCCCAGGAGCTCCGCCGCGTCGCCCTCTCCCTCCTCGAGCTTCGGATCGAGCCCGGGAGCCTCTACGACCTCGCCCTCTTCTTCTTCTTCCTCGGGTCGCCGCCGCGCTCCGTCAACAAATCCGGCACCATCGAGCCCCCCCCCCGAGCCCATTAAGCACCCCTATAGGATCACAGTGAGCTCCTGCCCCCTTTCCCCTCTTCCCCCTCTTCGATTTCAAGCTCTGGCCCCGATTTCCATCGGTGCCGAAGCTCGCCGCTGCAGGATCTCGACGCGGCAGGCCTCCGGTGGTCTTCTGGCCCCGCACTCGCCGCCATTAGTTTCCCCGTAACGCGTAGGCCCGTGTAGGATAGCTAGGCCGCCCGCTAGCTCCCCGTAGCCTAGTCCCCGTCAGCGCCGTTACAGGCCGTTCCAGCCCCTCCCATGCATCGGGATGGATGTGTGCGAGCCACTGCGTTCGAACGCAAGTGTCTGCGCGCCAAATGACCCCCCGTGGACGAATCCCGATCGGCTCCGGCGCCCTTCCGCCGTGTTTATGGTCGCCGGCGCCATTCTGGTGGCCGCCGCTGACCTGGCTGGGCTGGGGCCACCCCGAGGGACCCTGCCGGTGGGCCTGGGCACCCCAGTTAACCAGTTGACTTGGTCAACTGGCTGACTGGGCACAGCCCAGTCACTGACAGGTGGGGCCCCACCCCCTGGCCTATGACAGGTAGGTCCCAGACCCCCTGTGTGTATGACAGTGGGCCAGCCCTGTGATTAGCTAATCTGGCTAATTAGATTAATAAAAATGATTAATTAAACCCTAATGTCTCACTGACAGATGGACCCCACCCTGTTAATTAAACCTGTTTAGATTAAATTAACACTGGATTAATTCTGAGTCACTAACATGGGGGTCCCACATGTCAGGTTTGACCAGTCAACTGAGACTGTTGACTGCTGACGTCATCCTGACCTCATGCTGACATCATAAATGTTTTTTCGAATTAATTTAATTCTGTTTAATTTCAGAATATTAATAAAACTTTGAAAATTAATATAAAATAATCCGCAACTCGTATGAAAATAATTTATACATGAAAGTTGTCCAGAAAAATCCCACAAATCCGAATACGCAGTCCGTTCGTCTGTCACACGCTCTTATCATAGCGAACATGGAACTTTTCCATCTGTTTCATCTGTCCGGTAGTAGCCCGAGACCCGGAAAATATCGTCAGATATTCTTCTGACCCGTCTGCGACGTGTAGTACTGCGTTAGTGCATGCCTAGCTCTGCATATTGCCATGTCATGCATCGTGATTGCATCTGTGCTTTATATTTATTGTTTCTCCCCCCTCTTCTTACCGGTAGAGCCCGAGACTGACGCTGCTGCTGGGTACGACTACACCACTGACGATCAGCCTTTTGCCGCAGAGCAGCAAGGCAAGCAACCCCCCCTTGAGCATTCTGATATCGCCCATTTCTTTCCCTCTCCTTCTTGCATTAGATTTTGCTACTGTATTAGCTAGCTCCTATTTCTGATGCATAGCCTGTTTTTGATAAACTGCTACTATATCTGCTGTTGTATCAACTTCTTAGTATAGGTTGATCAATGATTCCCCTGTGACCCCTTAGTCCCAGTTGCCCCTGCTTCTTCATCGACGACTCGAAGACTCGGTCAACCGACCGACAAGCCAGGCCCCTCACCTCACCGCACACCCCTTAGTTGTACGACTCTACAGAGATACTGTCGAGTACCGAGGGTGACACCTCGTGAAGTACTCATGATGCTAACTCTGTGGTGCAGCTAGTCGGTCGTGGTTATCGAGGGTGATTCCTCCTTCACCACTCCCGACGACGACTCTGTCGTGCAACCCCTCAAGTGTGGGACCCTCGAGGGTGATTCCTTTAAGTCCACATTGACGGTTTCATCGAGCGGGACCCTTTGAGGGTGATTCCTCAGGTTCCGTCTTGATGTTTTATATACACAGTTACTATGACCTGGTTACAGAAACATGTTGGGGATGGGTCGGCCCTGAGGGGTACCCACGGTTTGATGATGATGAGGCGTGGACGGGCAGGAGAGGCCCTTGCCACACATCCTCGAGAAGGGGCGACGGGACCGCACCTCATGGGTCGCACTTGCCCCGCATTAATATAATGCTAATGGGTTGGGTATTTGATCTGAGTTGGTCTTTTGACCTTTTACGCACCAAACCTTCACGTGGGAGAAGTTATGGGTACTCAGCGTCGTTGTATTAGCCAAAGCTCTTAGAACGTCAGCAATGGAGCGGCGCGCGCCCGAGTGGCCTGGACGGTACAGCTCTTGGACTGGAGTGTGCTAGGGCTGACCTCGGCCGCCCACGCATCGTGCAGGAGCGCAGAGGGCAAGTGGGCCCACGACCCCTGTGTGCTTAGGATTTAGATCGGCGGGCTGGCCTCTCTGTTGAGCCTAGGTGGGGCGACGACGTGTTGATATCCCGAGGCCGGGCATGACCCAGGAAAGTGTGTCCGGCCGGAGGTGATCAAGCGTGTTGGAAATGCGGTGCACCCCTGCAGGGATGAATTCATCTATTCGAATAGCTGTGTCCACGGTAACAGGACGACTTGGAGTTGTACCTTGATCTACTACAACTAAAATTGTGACTTTAAATTGAAATGAATGTTGGCTTCGTGATTGCTTCCTCGCAGGGAGTTGAGGAAGAATCTCTGGGTGTGGTTACTTAATAAAATTGCTACAATAATATGACTATATATGAGATACCAGTCTACTCTCTTCTAATGCTCCAAGATGCTGAAGATGCTAGTCTTCGATAGGACTAGGCCTTCCCCCTATTCTTGCTTTCTGCAGTCAGCCCAGATATAACCCCATTCCTTGATACCGATGCATACTTAGCATAGTTATGATGTCAGTCTTGCGAGTACTTTGGATGAGTACTCACCGCTGCTTTGCTTTCTCTTTCCCCCTAGATACGATTCTGCGTTCAGACGATGGAGCCCAGGAGATGGAGTACGCCGGAGACGACTACTACACCACCGCTGGAGCGTACTACTACGTGGAGAGTGCCGACACTCAGGAGTAGTTAGGTTGGCTCCCAGGCAGGAGGCCTCGCCTCTTTCGATTCCATTGTTATGGTTGTGCTAGCCTTCTTAAGGCAAAACTTGTTTAACTTATGTTTGTACTCAGATATTTTTGCTTCCGCTGACTCGTGCTTGTCGAGCTTTGTATTCGAGCCCTCGAAGCCCCTGGCTTGTAATATGAAGCTGTATGACTTTAATTTGTGTCTAGTGTTGTGTTGTGATATTGATTAGTGAGTCCCTAATCTTGGTCGTACGCATTGCGTGTATGTTTAGCGTACGGTCGAAATTGGGGGCGTCACAATCGGAGAGGCACCTATGAGGAAGATGAACCCCTCCGTGATGGTGTTTAGATTGGATCTTGCGGTTCTGAAACTTACGGTGGCTGGAATTGTGTTTCGTCGACTCCCCTAGGGTTTTTGGAATATTTGGGCATTTATAGGCCTCGGAGGCGGTGGAGAGAGGTCCCGAGGAGGGCACAACCCATCAGGGTGTGCCGGGGCCCCCTTGGCGCACCCTGGTGGGTTGTGGTCTCCTCGGCCCACTTCTCCGGTACTTCTTTGGCCAACTAGGTGTCTTCTGGTCCAGAAAAAATCTCCAAAAAGTTTCATCGCGATTGGACTCCGTTTGGTATTGATTTTCTGTGAAGTAAAAAAAAGAAAAACAGCAACTGGCACTTTGGCACTATGTCAATAGGTTAGTCCCAAAAAATGATATAAAGTTGTTATGAAATGATTGTAAAACATACAAGAATGATAATATAACAGCATGGAACAAGCAAAAATTATAGATACGGTGGAGACGTATCAGCATCTCCAAGCTTAATTCCTACTCGTCCTCGAGTAGGTAAATGATAAAAATAGAATTTTTGATGTGGAATGCTGCCTAACATGTTCATCATATTATTTTCTTTTGTATAGCATGGACATTTAGACTTGTAAATGATTCAAAGCAATAGTCTAGTTTTAACATAATGACTTCAATACTCAGGCATGTCAACAAGCAACCATGTCTTTCAAAATATCAACACTAAAGAAAGTTATCCCTAGCCCATCTTGCTCAATCATTGATCCATTCATGAAACACACTCAAATATTAGCTATACCCAATGCTCAAGTACGATCATAGTGCCCCCTAGTTGGTGCTCATAAGAAAAGATGGAGACTCAAAGTAGAAATAAAAGTTGCATAAAGTAAATAGATAGGCCCTTCGCAGAGGGAAGTAGGGATTTGTAGAGGTGCCAGAGCTCAAAGTTTTAAATTGAGAGAGAAAAAATATTTTGGGTGGCATGATTTTCCTGTCAACGAAAATGACAAAGTAGTTCAAATACTTTCCATGCTAGATATATCATAGGCGGTTCCCAAACAGAAAATAAAGTTTATTCCTTTTTCCACCAAACTTTCACTTTCCATGGCGGGTCGTATCCACGGTTGCCTTCCATACCAACACTTTCCAAGGACTTTATTATTTGACAACATAAAGTAAATATTTTTTTCTTTTTCATTTCGGGAATGGGCATCCCTATTACCGCCGCACTCTTGTGCAATGACAAGTGAATAAACACTCATCTTGAGAATAACACATCTAGCATGGAAAAATATTGGACACTCCCCACCGTTTCATGAGCGGTACGAGCACACAAAAGAGAAAAATTATTTTGAAAATTTAGAGATGGCACATACAAATTTGCTTGGAACGGCATGGAAATACCGCATATAGGTAGGTATGGTGGACTCATAAGGCAAAACTTGGTTTAAGGATTTTGGATGCACAAGTAGTATTTCTACTTCATACAAATGGAGGCTAGCAAATAGATTGAGAAGCAACCAAACCAAGAAACGAAAATTCACATAGTAAGCATTGAGCATAACTAACACTGAATAATGCACCACAAATAGAATGTAATTTCATTGCATAACTATTGACTTTTGTGCATGCATAGGGAATCGCAAACCTTAACACCAATATTCCTACTCAAGCATAATTACTCATTAACATGACTCACATATTACTATCATCATGTTTCAAAACAATTACAAGGAATCAAGTTTAATTTGCCCAATGATCTTCATGAAAGTTTTTATTATATCCTCCTTGGATATCTATCACTTTGGGACTAGTTTCATACATTGCCATTGCCTTTTGACAAGCTCAAACAAATCTAAGTGAAGCACATGAGCATAAAGATTTCATCTCTCAAAAAGATATAAGCGAAGCATAAGAGGATTTCTTCAAAATTTACTAACTCTCAAATTAATCTAAGTGAAGCATGAGAGTATTTCTACAAAAATTTCCATGCACACCGTGCTCAAAAAGATATAAGTGGAGCACTAGAGCAATTCTATATCTCAAAAAGTTTAAGTGAAGCATAGAGAGCAATTCTAACAAATCATAGCATAATTTTGGCTCTCCCAAATAGGTGTGTACAGCAAGCATACAAGTGAAAAACAAACAAACAAAGCAAGCAAAGATACAAGACGCTCCAAGAAAAACTCATGATATGTGACGAATAAAAATATAGCTCCAAGTAAAATAACGATGGTTGTTAGAAGAAAGAGGGGATGCCACTCGTGGGCATCCCCAAGCTTAGTTGCTTGTTACTCTTTGGATATATCTTGGAGGTGCGATAGCATCCCCAAGCTTAGGCTTTTATCACTCCTTATTCTTTCATCCATCGTGATCTCACCCAAAACTTGAAAACTTCAATCACACAAAACACAACAAAATCTTCATGAGATCCGTTAGTATAATAAAGCAAATCACTACTTTAGGTGCTATTGCAAATGCATTCATATTTTATAATTGCATTATACCTACTGTATTTTAACTTCACCATGGTTCATACCCTTCAATATAACCCATAGATTCATCAAAACAAGCACACAATGCAACGAAAACAGAATCTATCTTAAATAGAACAGTCTGTAGTAATCTGTACTCTAACCATACTTCTGTAACTCTAAAAATTCCTTTGACGTGGCTTGAGACTATGTCGGTATTTCCCCAAAGAGGAAGGGATGATGCAACACAGCGACGGTAAGTATTTCCCTTAGTTATGAAACCAAGGTTATCGAACCAGTAGGAGGATCACCACCACCCAATAAGCAACACCTGCACACAAACAACAAATACTTGCAACCCGACGCGAAAGAGAGGTTGTCAATCGCTCTATGGTAAAAAGATAGATTAGGTAGTGATAGATAGGAGAGATAGATCTCTCAAGAACACAAAATAGAAAAGGCAAATAAAATATGCAGCAATATGTTTTTGGGTTTTTGGTTTTGTAGATCTGAAAACAAAGATGCAAAAAGATAGATCTGAAAGCAATATGTTGGAAAAGTAGACCCGGTGGCCGTAGGGTTCACTAGTGTCTTCTCTCATGAGTATAGCGCACGGTGGATGAACAAATTACTGTTGGGCAATTGATAGAAAATCGAATAGTCATGACGATATCCAAGGCGATGATCATTATATAGGCATCATGTCCAAGATAGGTAGACCGACTCCTGCCTGCATCTACCTCTATTACTCCACACATCGACCGCTATCCAGCATGCATCTAGTGTATTAAGTTCATGAAAAAATGGAGTAATGCAATAAGAACGATGACTTGATGTAGACAAGATCTATTCATGTAGGAATAGACCCCATCTTGTTATCCTTAATAGCAACGACACATGCTTGTCTTGCTTCCCCTTCTGTCACTGGGAAAGAACACCGCAAGATCGAACCCATCATAAAGCACCTCTTCCCATGGCAAGAAAAATCGATCTAGTTGGCCTAACTAAACCAAAGATTCGAAGAAGAAATACGAGTCTATAAGTAATCATGCATATAAGAGATCAAAGAAGACTCAAATAATATTCATGGATAGAAACTGGTCATGAACTCAAAATTCATCGAATCCCAACAAACACACCGCAAAAGTTTACATCAAATAGATCTCCAAGAGACCATTGTATTGAGAATCATAAGAGAGAGAGAGAGAGAGAGAGAGAGGAAGCCATCTAGCTACTGCCTACGGACCCGTAGGTCTATGGTGGACTACTCACGCATCATCGGAGAGGCACCTATGAGGAATATGAACCCCTCCGTGATGGTGTTTAGATTGTATCTTGCGGTTCTGAAACTTGCGGTGGCTGGAATTGTGTTTCGTCGACTCCCCTAGGGTTTTTGGAATATTTGGGCATTTATAGGCATCAGAGGCGGTGGAGAGGGGTCCCGAGGAGGGCACAACCCATGAGGGCGCGCCCTGGTGGGTTGTGGTCTCCTCGACCCTCCCCTCTGGCACTTCTTTGGCCCACTGGATGTCTTTTGGCCCAAAAAATCTCCAAAAAGTTTCGTCATGATTGGACTCCATTTGGTACTGATATTCTGCGAAGTAAAAAACAAGCAAAAACAGCAACTGGCACTTTGGCACTATGTCAATTGGTTAGTCCCAAAACATGATATAAAGTTGTTATAAAATGATTGTAAAACAACCAAGAATGATAATATAACAGCATGGAACAAGCAAAAAATTTAGATATGTTGGAGACGTATCAGCAGGGGTTTGGGTGTAACATTAGTAGGGATGTTGTCGTGGTTTTATCATGGCAGATGCCCTAGTGAAAGGACTTAGGGGTGAGGCCATCGCTACAGTGATTAACTCGAAGGGGTTGATCGGGACGAAAGACACGAGTTTACCCAGGTTCGGCCCCTCTCGAAGGAGGTAAAAGCCTACGTCCTGCTTTGTGTTGTATTGATGGGGTATCGATTACAAGGGAGCAGATTCGCTTGACCTAGCTCTCGATCAATTGTTTCGTACCCTAAGCCGCCGCAGGGACTCGCCTTTATATACATAGGTCAAGGCCCTGGGCTTACAAGAGTCCGGACCGGGTTATACTTCGTAACCGGCCTTACCTCTAAGTCGCCTTGCCTTCTTTGGCAAGCCACTGATGTGTCTTGGACTGCGTCGGTATTTCCCTAAAGAGGAAGGGATGATGCAGCATAGCGACGGTAAGTATTTCCCTCAGTTATGAAACCAAGGTTATTGAACCAGTAGGAGGATCACCAACACCCAATAAGTAGCACCTGCACACAAACAACAAATACTTGCAACCCGACGCGAAAGAGAGGTTGTCAATCTCTCTACGGTAAAAATATAGATTAGGTAATGATAGATAGGAGAGATAGATCTCTCAAGAACACAAATAAAAAGAGTAAATATGCAGCAAGGTATTTTTGGATTTTTGGTTTTATAGATCTGAAAACAAAGATTGCAAAAACGTAGATCGGAAAGCAATATGATGGAAAAGTAGACCCGGGGGCCATAGGATTCACTAGTGGCTTCTCTCATGAGTATAGCACACGGTGGGTGAACAAATTACTGTTGGGCAATTGATAGAAAATCGAATAGTCATGAAGATATCCAAGGCGATGATCATTATATAGGCATCACGTGCAAGATAGATAGACCGACTCCTGCCTGCATCTACCTCTATTACTCCACACATCGACCGCTATCCAGCATGCATCTAGTGTATTAAGTTCTTGGAAAAATGGAGTAATGCAATAAGAACGATGACATGATGTAGACAAGATCTATTCATGTAGGAATAGACCCCATCTTGTTATCCTTAATAGCAACGATACATGCGTGTCTTGCTACCCCTTCTGTCACTGGGAAAGAACACCGCAAGATCGAACCCATCACAAAGCACCTCTTCCCGTGGCAAGAAAAAACAATCTAGTCGGCCTAACTAAACCAAAGATTCGAAGAAGAAATACGATGTTATAAGCAATCATGCATATAAGAGATCAAAGAAGACTCAAATAATATTCATGGATAGAAACTGATCATGTACTCGAAATTAATCGGATCCCAACAAACACACCGCAAAAGTTTACATCAAATAGATCTCCAAGAGACCATTGTATTGAGAATCATAAGAGAGAGAGGAAGCCATCTAGCTACTGCCTACGGACCCGTAGGTCTATGGTGGACTACTCACGCATCATCGGAGAGGCACCTATGAGGAAGATGAACCCCTCCGTGATGGTGTTTAGATTGGATCTCGAGGTTTTGGAACTTGCGGCGGCTGGAATTGTGTTTCGTTGTCTCCTCTAGGGTTTTTGGATTTCCAAGGAATTTATAGGCACGATAGTCGGTTGAGGGGGTGCCGGAGGGGCCCAGCACCCACCAGGGCACGCCAGGGGGCCTCCGGCACGCCCTTGTGGGTGCTGGCCACCCTGGGACCCCTCTTCTGGTATTCTTTGGCCCATCTGGCCTCTTTTGGTTTGGAAAAAATCCACAAAAATTCCCGCAACATTTTATCTCCGTATGGTACTGATTTCCTGCGAAGTAAAAAACAAGCAAAAACAGCAACTGGCACTTTGGCACTATGTCAATAGGTTAGTCCTTAAAAGTGATATAAAGTTGTAATAAAATGATTGTAAAACATCCAAGAATGATAATATAACAGCATGGAACAAGCAAAAATTATAGATACGTTGGAGACGTATCAGCATCCCCAAGCTTGATTCCTACTCGTCCTCGAGTAGGTAAATGATAAAAACAGAAGTTTTGATGTGGAATGTTGCCTAACATGTTCATCACATTCTTTCCTTCTTTGTATAGCATGGACATTTGGACTTGTAAATGATTCAAAGCAATAGTCTAGTTTTAACATAATGACTTCAATACTCAAGCATGTCAACAAGCAACCATGTCTTTCAAAATATCAACACTAAAGAAAGTTATCCCTAGCCCATCATGCTCAATCATTGATCCATTCATGAAACACACTCAAATATTAGCTATGACCAATGCTCAAGTACGATCATAGTGCCCCCTAGTTGGTGCTTATAAGAGAAGATGGAGACTCAAAGCAAAAATAAAAATTGCATAAAGTAAATAGATAGGCCCTTCGCAGAGGGAAGTAGGGATTTGTAGAGGTGCCAGATATCCAAGTTTTAAATTGAGAGAGAAAAAATATTTTGGGTGGCATGCTTTTCCTGTCAACGAAAATGACAAAGTAGCTCACAATACTTTCCATGCTAGATATATCATAGGCGGTTCCCAAACAGAAAATAATGTTTATTCCTTTTTCCACCAAACTTTCACTTTCCATGGCGGGCCATATCCACGGTTGCCTTCCATACCAACACTTTCCAAGGAATTTATTATTTGACAACATAAAATAAATATTTTTTCTTTTTCATTTCGGGAATGGGCATCCCTATTACCGTCGCACTCTCGTGCAATGACAAGTGAATAAACACTCATCTTGAGAATAACACATCTAGCATGGAAAAATATTGGACACTCCCCACCGTTTCATGAGCGGTACGGGCACACAAAAGAGAAAATTTATTTTGAAAATTTAGAGATGGCACATACAAATTTGCTTGGAACGGCATGGAAATACCGCATATAGGTAGGTATGGTGGACTCATAAGGCAAAACTTGGTTTAAGGATTTTGGATGCACAAGTAGTATTTCTACTTAGTACAAATGAAGGCTAGCAAATAGATTGGGAAGCAACCAAACCAAGAAACGAAAAATCACATAAGTGAGCATTGAACATAACTAACACCGAATAATGCACCACAAGTAGGATGTAACCTCATTGCATAACTATTGACTTTCGTGCATTCATACGGAATCACAAACCTTAACACCAATATTCCTACTAAGCATAATTACTCACTAACATAACTCACATATTACTATCATCATGTTTCAAAACTATTACAAGGAATCAAGATTAATTTTTCCAATGATCTTCATGAAAGTTTTTATTATATCCTCCTTGGATATCTATCACTTTGGGACTAGTTTCATATATTGCCATTCCTTTTTGGCAAGCTCAAACAAATTTAAGTGAAGCACATAAGCATAAAGATTTCATCTCTCAAAAAGGTATAAGTGAAGCATGAGAGGATTTCTTCAAAATTTACCTACTCTCAAATTAATCTAAGTGAAGCATGAGAGTATTTCTACAAAAGTTTCCAAGCACACCGTGCTCAAAAAGATATAAGTGAAGCACTAGAGCAATTCCTATAGCTCAAAAAGTTTAAGTGAAGCACATAGAGCAATTCTAACAAATCATAGCATGATTATGGCTCTCTCAAATAGGTGTGTACATCAAGGATACAAAGGAAAAACTAACAAAAAAAGCAAGCAAAGATACAAGACGCTCCAAGCAAAACACATGATATGTGCCGAATAAAAATATAGCTCCAAGTAAAATACCGATGGTCGTTAGAAGAAAGAGGGGATGCCACTCGGGGGCATCCCCAAGATTAGGTGCTTGTTACTCTTTGGATATATCTTGGGGGTGCGGTAGCATCCCCAAGCTTAGGTTCTTGCTACTCCTTATTCCTTCGTTCATCGTGATCTCACCCAAAAGTTGAAAACTTCAATCACACAAAACTCAACAAAATCTTCGTGAGATCCGTTAGTATAAGAAAGCAAATCACTACTTTAGGTACTGTTGTAAACCCATTCAAATTTTATAATTGCATTATACCTACTGTATTCTAACTTTGCCATGGCTTATACCTCCAAATACAAACCATAGATTCTTCAAAACAAGCACACAATGCAACAAAAACAGAATCTGTCTCAAACAGAACAGTCTGTAGTAATCTGTACCATACCCATACTTCTCTAACTCTAAAAATTCTGAAATATTAGGACAACATAAGGAATTTGTATAGAAACACTGTGTTGCAATTTCAGCTCAATATTACGTTCCAACAAAAAATTAAAATTCATATACTGGACGCAAAGTTTCTGTTTCAGATTCAGCATCACTTCTACTGATCCTATGAATCATCCTAACGGTTCTACTTGGCACAAACACTAAATAAACATTAAAACACAATCATAACAGAGGCATAATTGTGTCAACACTCAAAAACAGAAAGGAAAAAAAAATTATTCATTGAGTTGCCTCCCAACAAGTGCTATCATTTTACGCCCCTAGCTAGGCATGATGATTTCAATGATGCTCACATAAAAAGTAGTAATTGAAATATGCAAGAGAGCATCATGAATCTCATGAAAAACACATTTAAGTCTAACCCACTTCATATGCATAGGGATTTTGTGAGCAAACAATTTATGGAAACAAGAATCAACTAGCATAGGAAGGCAAAACAAGCATAACTTCGAAACTTTGAACACATTGAGAGGAAACTTGATATTATTGCAATTCCTACAAGCATATGTTCCTCCCTCATAATAAATTTCAGTAGAATCATGAATGAATTCAACAATATAACTATCACATAAATCATTCTTTTCATGATGCACAAGCATAGAATTTTCATTACTCTCCACATAAGCCAATCCCTTTTCATCCATGGTAGTGGGAGCAAACTCAACAAAATAACTATCATGAGACACTTGATTGACATAACCACATTGCAAATTAAAACCATGATGATAAGTTTCATGTTTATCATTTCTCATTATAGCATGTGTGTCATCATGAATAGGAGGCATGCAATCATCATAATAAATTTGCTCATCAAAACTTGGGGGACTAGAAATATCATGTTCATCAAACATAGCATCCCCAAGCTTGTGACTTTGCATATCATTAGCATAATTGACATCAAATAGAATTTATGGTAACATCATTGCAATCATGCTTTTCAATCAAGGAGCTATCACGAATCACTTCATAAATTTCTTCTTTCAACACTTCATCAAAAAATTTAGATTCATGATTTTCAAGCAAAACTTCATAGAGATAATCAAGTGCACTCAAATCACTAGCAATTGGTTCATCATAATTTAGTATTTTGAAAATATTAGCAAGTTTATAAGGATCCATATCAATAGATTTTTAGCAAGCGAAGATCCAAGCAAATAGAAGGCACATGGCAACACAAGCAAACATAGCAAACAAGCAAACAAAAAGAGATCCGGCAAGAAAAAGGCAAAGGAAAAAAGAGGGCGAATAAAACGGCAAATTGGTGAAGTGGGGGAGAGGAAAACGAGAGGCAAATGGCAAATAATGTAATTGCAAGGAGATGAGATTTGTGATTAGGAACCTGGTAGATGATGGTGGAGTCCCCTCGGCGCCTACGATAGGCACGTAGAAGAGACTGCTTCCTCCCCGGCAACGGCGCCAGAAATTCCTTTGACGTGGCTTGGACTGCGGAGGTATTTCCCCAAAGAGGAGGGGATGATGCAGCACAGCGACGGTAAGTATTTCCCTCAATTATGAAACCAAGGTTATCGAACCAGTAGGAGAATCACCAACACCCAATAAGCAGCACCTGCACACAAACAACAAATACTTGCAACCCGACGCGAAAGAGAGGTTGTCAATCTATCTACGGTAAAAAGATAGATTAGGTAATGATAGATAGGAGAGATAGATCTCTCAAGAACACAAATAAAAAGAGTAAATATGCAGCAAGGTATTTTTGGATTTTTGGTTTTTTAGATCTGAAAACAAAGATTGCAAAAACGTAGATCGGAAAGCAATATGATGGAAAAGTAGACTCGGGGGGCGTAGGGTTCACTAGTGGCTTCTCTCATGAGTATAGCGCACGGTGGGTGAACAAATTACTGTTGGGCAATTGATAGAAAATCGAATAGTCATTACGATATCCAAGGCGATGATCATTATATAGGCATCACGTGCAAGATAGATAGACCGACTCCTGCCTGCATCTACCTCTATTACTCCACACATCGACCGCTATCCAGCATGCATCTAGTGTATTAAGTTCATGGAAAAACGGAGTAATGCAATAAGAACGATGACATGATGTAGACAAGATCTATTCATGCAGGAATAGACCCCATCTTGTTATCCTTAATAGCAACGATACATGTGTGTCTTGCTGCCCCTTCTGTCACTGGGAAAGAACACTGCAAGATCGAACCCATCACAAAGCACCTCTTCACATGGCAAGAAAAATCAATCTAGTCGGCCTAACTAAACCAAAGATTGGAAGAAGAAATACGATGCTATAAGCAATCATGCATATAAGAGATCAAAGAAGACTCAAATAATATTCATGGATAGAAACTGATCATGAACTCAAAATTCATCGGAACCCAACAGACACACCGCAAAAGTTTACATCAAATAGATCTCCAAGAGACCATTATATTGAGAATCATAAGAGAGAGAGAGGAAGCCATCTAGCTATTGCCTACGGACCCGTAGGTCTATGGTGGACTACTCACGCATCATCGGAGAGGCACCTATGAGGAAGATGAACCCCTCCGTGATGGTGTTTCGATTGGATCTCGAGGTTCTGGAACTTGCGGCGGTTGGAATTGTGTTTCGTCGACTCCTCTAGGGTTTTTGGATTTCCAGGGAATTTATAGGCATGATAGTCGGTTGAGGGGGTGCCGGAGGGGCCCAGCACCCACCAGGGCGCGCCCTTGTGAGTGCTGGCCACCCTGGGACCCCTCTTCTGGTATTCTTTGGCCCATCTGGTCTCTTCTGGTCTGGAAAAAATCCACAAAAGACCCCCGCAGCGTTTTATCTCTGTATGGTACTGATTTCCTGCGAAGTAAAAAACAAGCAAAAACAGCAACTGGCACTTTGGCACTATGTCAATAGGTTAGTCCCAAAAAATGATATAAAGTTGTAATAAAATGATTGTAAAACATCCAAGAATGATAATATAACAGCATGGAACAAGCAAAAATTATAGATACGTTGGAGACGTATCAGCCTCCTCCGGACGGCTTACGCCTCCGGGTCACCCGCCGTCTTCCGGCTCTGGGCCTCCATCCGGACCGCCTGGTAAGTCACCTCCTGGCTTGTCTTGGTCTTCAGGCCTGTTTAAGGCCTTATTGTTAAGTCACCAACTTCCTAACCCGGCCCCTCCTGGGCGGGTTATACCACGGGGTTATATCCCCAACATTAGGTCCGAGATTGATTTGAACTTGTTGATGTCAATCTTCAAGTCTTCTGGTTGGCGAGTCTCGTGTCTCCTTTACTCATTTAACCTAAAACAAATCTTCACAACCCGCCATATAAAATGGATGATGTCATCTTTGGTAAATCCACAAAATCTTCATGACATCACAACGGATCTTTGCGTTAACTAGTCATTCCAAAAATCGAGGCACTTCTTTAGTCAATCATTATCATGTCTCCTCGATTCTCGCGCTGGACTGTTGCTGTTCCACCTCTTTCCTTCCTTATAAATAGGCACGGAGGGGGGCATTCTTTTCACTTTCCCTCGCTGCCGTTCCCTCTTCTTCTTCCTCCAAAACTTCGCGCGACCGAAGCTCTGCCGCCCTAGCCGGACCGCGCCGTCCACCTCACAGAGGCCTCTGCATCAACCTGTTGTGACCAGAGCTCATCGGCACGCGCCCGCACTTCTTGCATCTTCTCAGGTTCCATTCTTCATCTCTCTCGGATCTGCATTAGGTCGCCGGAGTTCATCAGAGTTCATCGCCGTTCATCGGAGTTCATACCATTGCTTAAGAAAGGAATCATCTTTTATCTTGGAAATGCTAGCAAAATCGTGCGGTGCCTTGTTTAGCCTCTATTTTGTATTCTGAGCAGATCGCCTCTTCCCAAAATCAGCGCATTGCCTGCTAGTTCTTCCATTACTATCTTTTAGGGTTAGTAATTATTCCCCTTTTATCTTCATCCGTAGATCCATAATTGTAGTTGTAACTTGTGAAACTTGTTTGTCCACACTTGGTAGTATTTTCAGTATTCACTGCGTTATTGACCCGCCACCATGTTGCTGGCTCACATTGGCAAAATATAAGCCGCCATACCTTAATACCCCTTGTTCCTGTAATCAAAAGCGGCTCATAATTTACCAATGACTCGCCAAGTAACGTTGTCGTCTTATAGTCACCACTGGCTTGTCGTGTAACGCTCCTAACCCGCCATATCTTATACCTTTCCACAGTTTTTAACCCGGTCAGTCATGACTAAGGCTCCCTCCTGTTGCGATTGGGTAGCCTCTGGAGTTACCGACCTCATGCTTAATGAGTATGTAACCATGGGGGTTTTACCGGACCAAGAAATCATCCATTGGCGGGTTCCTGGCCCCAAAACTACTCCCGAACCCAAGGAGGGGGAAGTGGTTATCTTTACTGATCATCTTCTCTGTGGCTTCTCACCGCCCGGGTCAAAAAAATCCGGGACGCCTTGCATTTTTACAAGCTTCACCCTCAAGATATTGGCCCCAATTCCGTCACCAACCTGTGCCAATTTCAAGTATTCTGCGAAGCGTACCTGCAAGAAGAGCCCACTGTTGATCTTTTCCGAGATTTCTTTTATATCAACTGCCAAACTGAGATAGCAGATGGACCAAGTCTTGAACTCGGGGGCGTTTCCATCCAGAGACGGAGAGATGTATCTTTTCCCGCAGCTATTCTGCCCAGCCATCCCAAAGATTGGAACCGCACTTGGTTCTACTTCCGAGACACTGCTCCGGCTGAAGAGAAACCCTTGCCGGGTTATCGCCCCTACCGGCTCTGCACCACTACCGAACTTCCAGACCGGTTAACCGCCACCGAGCGCGTCCAATACGCTCAAACATTTTCAAGGATCAAGGCTTTAATAGCCAATGTGTTAA